>OU342739.1:475262333-477874283 GCA_910589765.1 Avena atlantica | reverse complement strand
TACTACTACTACTACTACTACTACTACTACTACTACTACTACTACTACTACTACTTACTACTACTACTACTATACTACTACTACTACTACTACTACTACTACTACTACTACTTACTACTACTACTACTACTACTACTACTACTACTACTACTACTACTACTACTACTACTACTACTACTACTACTACTACTACTACTACTACTACTACTACTACTATACTACTACTACTACTACTACTACTACTACTACTACTACTACTACTACTAACTACTACTACTACTACTACTACTACTACTACTACTACTACTACTACTACTACTACTACTACTACTACTACTACTACTACTACTACTACTACTACTACTACTACTACTACTACTACTACTACTACTACTACTACTACTACTACTACTACTACTACTACTACTACTACTACTACTACTACTACTACTACTACTACTACTACTACTACTACTACTACTACTACTACTACTACTACTACTACTACTACTACTACTACTACTACTACTACTACTACTACTACTACTACTACTACTACTACTACTACTACTACTACTACTACTACTACTACTACTACTACTACTACTACTACTACTACTACTACTACTACTACTACTACTACTACTACTACTACTACTACTACTACTACTACTACTACTACTACTACTACTACTACTACTACTACTACTACGTAATACGCGTTTCATTTGCTAAATAGTACAATTCATGGCCAATCATACATGACAGGGATGTGACGCCTCCGTTCTCCTTGACGCGACGCCCTTCTCCGAGAGCGAGAAGGACGTGGAACCCAACACATCCCTCACCGGCTTCACCATGATCGACGAGATCAAGTCTGTGCTCGAGCGTGACTGCCCGGCCACCGTCTCCTGTGCCGACGTGATCGCGATCGCATCCCGCGACGCTGTCACTCTCCTCGGAGGTCCCACCTGGAACGTGCCCCTCGGCCGCAAGGACTCACGCTTCGCCGCCAGAAGGGAATTCACCAAGGCACACCTCCCGAGCCCTAACGACAACCTCGCAGAGCTTATCAGAATGTTCGGGGAGCTTGGCCTTGACGCCCGCGACATGACCGCGCTCTCCGGCGCGCACACCGTCGGGATGGCCAACTGCATGCACTACAGGGGGCGCGTCTACGGTACCAGCAACACCAAGTACAACATCGACCCCTCCTTTGCGGAGTCTAGGCGGCAGATGTGCCCGCCGCAAGGTCTGACCGGTGACGCCGGCAAGGCGCCGTTCGACGTGACGACGCCCATGAAGTTCGACAACGCTTACTACCGGGACCTTATCGCGCATCAGGGTCTCCTCAACTCCGACCAGGCTCTCTACGGTGGTGGAGGCGTGGACAACCTCGTGGAGATGTACAGTGCCGATGGTGGTGCTTTTGGGAGGGACTTCGCCAAGGCAATGGTGAAGATGGGGAACATACCTCCACCACAGGGAATGCCCACAGAGGTGAGGCTCCAGTGCTCCAAGGCAAACTAATGATGGCTCCATGCATGCCAAAGTGGATGCTACCACCAATTATCTTGGTTTATTTATCAAATGTCCAGATTGTACTAACAAGTAAATTGTACTTGTATTTCATTTAATTTGTGTGTCTCGTATGTAATGTTGGCATAAAATGATCCGATACATGTTGTGATAAATGGTTTTTCTCTCGTACTAGATCTCAATTGCAGAACTTTCTTTACCTTTACATACATTTGAAGCTCTAAGTGTTGGTTTAACATCTACTACCTATTTCATCCGTCTGTAAATATAAGATGTTTCTGTAAGTGAAATTGATTTTGTAAAACATCTTATATTTAGGAATAGAGCAAGTATATGCACCATCAACGGCATGGGGTAACTTTTTTGAGTCCTCCTTAGGGTTCTATGTATATGGATCTAAAACCGTACACAAGTGAACTCCTGACTCATAAGCATCATTAGCAAACTTAGCATACCTACACGCGGACACCATGGAGGCCTTGCGGCCTCTGGCGGGCATGTTGTTTTTATCTTTTCTGAGTAAACAACCCGTTATTATCTATTACAGTAATAAATATATGATTTCATGTCCAACAAACTGGAAACAAAGGCCAACGCTAAAGATTAGCAAAAAAGTTAAAAGTGACATCAATATTCTTTGAGGTTTTCACCACTGTTTGGATGAAGAAAATATAGAACATTGAACATGCCCACGTAAACTACCTTAAATTATTTCCTATTCCTATGGGTCGAGTAAAAGATTGTGCATCTGTGTGCATCTGTGGCCGCAACATAATGGCCTAAAGGGTGTACACCCAATGCCAACGTATTATAGAAAATGATTAGACTTAAATGTTATAAAAACTCTACTGACGTCCACTCGAATAATTGAGAACCTAGTCCTGTTGAACTCAAATCGTGACGAGAGACACACCTTTGGATGACATCGCCTTATTATCAATCCAGAACAGCATAATAAAAAATGAAGGTGTAAATCCTTGACCAAATTAAAATTCAATGCCATATTATGTATAGATGCTCAAGAAAGTCAAATCGAGAGCTGGTTATGTCTTCTTTGTATCGAACTGACACTATATAAAACTAAACTTTTGGCTCGTTATGAACGTCATAAGCCAACTTAACATACCTACATGCGGATCAGGGCAAGGCTTGCCGCCTCTAGAGCGGATTATTGTTTCTTCATTTATTCGAGTAGACGATCAGATATTATTGATCAATCAAATATAGCTCTTCATATTAAACAAGCTGAATCAAAGACTAACACTAAAAGTCTAAGACAAAACTGAAACTTATTACATCCAAGTTCACCTTTTGCATCTTGATTTTTGACCATAGATGGAAAGAACAACTAAAGAACTTGCATAACCTTAGCGAACATGGAGTATGATTCGTCGACTCCTATAATTGAGAACCCGGTCGTTGAACTCGACGCACATTTCGTATGACATCATCATGTTTTCGACGTTGAAGGCTGGAATAACATAAAATTGAAGTTGGAGAATCTCTCACCAGAAGACCACTAGTGGAAACAGGTCCTCTAGTCCCACACAGTAAGGGCATCTAGTCCCGGTTTTGGCACCGGGACTAACCAAGCGGGACTAGAGGCCCACCCACTAGTCCCGGCCCAGTACCAGTCGGGACTAGTGGATGTCCACGTGACTGCCATGGCGCGCTCAGGGTGCACCCCACTAGTCCTGATTGGTGTTAAGGACCGTGACTAGTGGGTCTCTGCCGCAGCATCATTTTGCGACTTTTCTCTGTCGCGACAGAGTATTACCTTGGACTAGTGGTTCTCTACCGCGGCAGAGAATTTATTTTGTATTGTTTTATTTATTTATTTTTCATTTCAAAATAGTTTTTAAATATTTCTACGCCACCACATATCGTACATATTCGTGCATATATAAGATAACTTGTATTACGATATCGAGCATACAAATATATACAATTTTGATAGTTACATGGAGATCACAATTACCGGGACTAGAGCCCGTCTGTTCGATTACATGGAGATCAGTAGCGCTTATTCACAATAAATTCTCCGGCATCGTCTACGATCTCTTTGAAAATAAATCCCGCAGCTCCTCCGCAATTGCTAGTACTCATTGCTCTGGTAGTAGTTGATCCCGTATTCTCTCGAACTATATATAAGAAAAAGGAGATCAATATGAATATCAATCATGATAACAAAAGGTGACGGCAATAAAATGATGGTGTGAATGCATTGCTTACATCGACTCTATAATCATTATGCTTGGTGGTAAACGTGCGAATGAACTCGCAAACATAGAATCCACATAGATTCGGCCCCTGTGGCTGTCTCGCGTACTTTACGAGAATAGAATTCAATCAAAATAATAATCTAGCACTCATTATTGTATTGAAACTAGAAGTAAAGAGATGCGCGGACATATTACATGCTACTTACCGAGACCGCCTTAAACGTCAGCTTCTCACTAAATACACGTGTAACCTTGTGCTTGAACCGGATCCAAACCCTGCCCGGCGAAGAAAATGAATGAATGAATTATTCATTACCTGATATCTCAGGAAATCAACGAAAGAGACCCATATAGCGCGAAACTTACTTCTAGAGCATGTCCTGCATGCTGCGGAAATCTTTCAGGTTTCTCTTTGATGGGTCCATGACATTAACTCTTTCCTTATCAAGTTGAAAGTCTAGCAGAACCCAGTGGAAGCTTCAAACATTTATATATCCATCAGTAACTCATCAATTACACTTAGCATCGACTAATCAAAAGTAAATGTGTACAACAGAGTAAGACCCTCACCTGAAATTGTAAGGAAACAGTATGTGGTTAGAGAAATTTTCCTCCGTCTCCTCGGGGTTTTCCGTTAGCGTGGTTATATGCACTTTATCTGGGTCAATGAATCCAACATTATAGATTCTTCTTCTTTTACATTTCAAGATCTTCATTCTGCATAATAAGGATAATTACATGTTCTGAACTGAAAAACTAAAAAACTGAACATGTAGAAAATGAATTCAACAACTTATAGACAATAGCAGCTGAGGATGGATTTGTCCAGAACATCGAGATGGTATAACTAGAACAGTTCTGGAAACTCAATATGGACCTCTTCAGGTCTGAAGTAGTAGTCACGTGGGACTTTGGCTACGATCATTATTCTCCCCTGCTTTATGCCGCTGAGTACCATTGATGGAGATTCCGCATTTGTGTTGGCAGTTCTTTTAGCCTCTCTTTGCTGACCAAATCCTCACCTTCGACATATCTACATACTACACCAGCCTTGGGTAGAAGGTCGAGTTGGGGGCCTAACAGTTCATCAATACTAATTTCCATGTTGGCCGCCAACTTCGCAGCTACTTACATATCTAGTGGTTGTTGTGCGATAAGGGGAATGTTTTCTGAAAACACCTTGAGGGGTGCGATCGTTTGTTTGGCCTGTTGTTCGAGAAGGGGAACGTCTGATTTTTTTACTGATTGTTGTTTTGCTCCCGCTTGCACCTGTACTTGCTGATTTTTTACCACTTGCACTTGATTTGATTTTTTTTGCTCTTCGTCACTTCTTTCTGAAGTGTGCGTAGATAGTCATCTGGCTTATGGTGAACTCATATTGCAATCTTGTGTTCAAAAAATCAATTGCATATTCCCTTTGCTTCTTGGTGTATACCGGAGCGGGCTCGGGTTTCTTCTTTTCAAAATGCGCCACCACTTCGGCCTTTGCTATCGCTGCAGTTTCCGCATCAGTACGATCGTAAGGTCTGATGGGAAGATTCTTATGAGGCACTGTTGGGAGGGGCGACATTTTCCGTTTTGGGCTGCCGTGTCCTTTAGTACTCACTGACGGAGCATGCTTCCGCTTATTGTCCTTAGTAGGCGGCGAAGACTACTGAACCTGTGGAGGAGATCGAGATGGACTCAGGATGTGGTGGTCGTAGTCATCATGGGGTGGGCTTCTTGGAGGTGACGGAGTTGAAGGAGACCTGCAACGACTCGGAGGCGGTGTTGGCCTTGGGGCCGAGCCTAGAAACCGTATGTTGTTCTTGTCCCATAGAATGATACCACCCAGTACTTATCCGAGTGTGCTTTCACCTTCAGGCCCAGGTAAAAGGATATGGATTTCGCCTAGAGGGGGGTGAATAGGCGATTAAAACTTTTCCTAGAGTGGCTCAACAAAGGCGGAATAAAACTAGTGTTTACTTTGTTAAGCACAACCTAGAACAACTAAGGTTCACCTATGTGCACCAACAACTTATGCTAAGAAATACATGCAACAAAGTGATAGCAAGATATATATTTCTTCAAGCACGAAGGCTATCACAATGTAAAGTGCATAAGTAAAGAGCTCGGGTATAGAGATAACCGAGGCACACGGGGACACCGATATTTTACCGAGTTCCTCCCAACATGGAGTACGTCTCGTTTGGAGAGGGGGTGGTATCAAACCACCAACGCCACAAAAGGCCTCCCTTATTTTCCGATGAATCTCACCCCAACGGGATCGATCCACACTTCCACTATCGGTGCACTTGTCGGTGGCAACCGGAACCTCTCACAAGGTTGGGGCACTTCTCCACAACTTAATTGGAGGCTCCCAACAAACGCCACAAAAGGCCTCAACAAATGCCACCAAGGCCACAATGCCACCAAGGCCACAAAACCGTCTAGGGTTCCAAGAACCCAAGAGGGACAAGCTCCAAAGAGTCACACGAACCAAATCCTCCGAGGAGAACTCAAACCGATGCACCAAATGCAAATGGCAAGAACACCACAAAGGTGCTCAAATCCCTCACTCTCAAGTTCCAACAAAGCTACTAAAGCTATTGGGGGAAGAAGAGAGGAGGAATCAAAGAGAGACACAAAATCTCCCAAAATCTAGATCCCCAAAGATGCACTCACAAAGAGATGAGTCGGTTAGGTCAAAACGTAGATCTAGATCACCTCCAACTACCCCTCAAATATATGCAAGAATCAATGGAGGGGTGAGTATAAATCAAGCTCAAAGAGTAAGGCAAATAAGGGCAAAGCTTAGACAAAAGGAGGAGGAAGAAGAAGCAACCCTAAAAGACAAAGAGGAAAAGCTATTTAAAGAGACGGGCAGATTCTGCCCGTTGGGGCATTTTTCCTGGACGGAACGGTAGTACCGGACTGAGCCGGTACTACCGGACCCAGCGAGCAAGCCAGCAACAGGAAAGGGTCAACGCAGCGAGCAAGGGCAGGGCGGCAGCGAATCTGAGCAGATTTAGCGGGGCCAGCGGGCGAGTGGGGTCGGGCGCGTGACTGAGACGGGCCATGTGCGGGGGCCCAGCAGTGCGTGCGCAACAGCCTGGGAGCGAGCGGCAGCGCGCGTGCAACAGCGCCAAACGCGAGGCAGGCGAAGCGGGGCAGCAGCAGCGCAGGCGTCAGCGCGCGGGGCCAGCACGCGGGCGGGCGGCTCGGCAGCGGCAGGCGCGGGACCCAGGCGGTGGGCCAGCAAGCGGCAGCGGGCGCTGCATGCGCGAGCAGCGGGAACAGCGGCCGCGACGCGCGCGCAAGTGGCACACTGCAGCGCATCGGCAGCAGCGCAGGTCAACGCGGTAGGTGCAGCGCGCGCGCGTGGATCCAGAACGGCAGGAGAAAATCGAGCGGGCGTGCACGGGAAATCTGGGGAAATAATCTGGGCCGGCCGGTACTACCGGCCCACCCGGGCGGTACTAGGCCTAGAAAACAGATTGACGGGTAAATATTCAAACGACAATAACTTTTGACTGGAAGCTCCGATTGACCCGATTCTAATTGCGTTGGATAGAGGACGACAAGGGCTTCCCAATAAAAGATGGAAATAATGGTTATCACCAAGTGAGAAAGTATAAAGTAGAATAATGTGAGATACCTCACTTGGTGAGAAATCAAAATCCCAACAAGATACAAACGGAAGATCCAATTTTGATGAACAAGAACTTGTTATGGAAATTACCACAAGCTCTATATCCTCACATGGGTAAGACCAAATAACAACCAAATACGATGATGCAAGTATGCAAAGGTTTGAGCTCTCTCCGAACGATGTGACCGAATTACTCATACGAGACCCCCTCTTGATAGTACGGTTATCTATCCTAAACCCGGTCTCACACATACAACGTGAGACCGGCAAAAGGGAAAACCTATCAAGATTATACCTTTGCCTTGAGCATTCCACTTGAGCTCGATGTAAACGATCTTGCCCTTCTCAAGATGGAACGCCTTTCTTGATTCTCCATCATCGATCCATGATCACTGAGGATGGAAAGCCTCAAACATGAGATCTTCTATAGATGGCGCATTTTGAGCTTGCACATCACATCTTCTTCTCATTTCATCGCCCTTGAAGCCAACACATGCTCCAAGTGATGCCAATGGAAAAATCCTACAAGTACAACTTAATACATACATTAGTCCATAAAGATTGTCATTAATTACCAAAACCACACATGGGGGCATCACGTGTTCTTTCAATCTCCCCCATTTTGGTAATTGATGACAATCCCTTTAAGAGGGTTTATATAAGGAATATTAATGAATAAAATGGTAATACCAATATCAAATACTACAAAAGTATGTGATATTGGTATCATCACCATATATAGAGCAAACTCCCCCACAATCTATGCATGTGTGATGAACTTGAATTTCATTGCATATATTGCCAATTATCATTGGTGGATTTTCCTCTATATATCACATGCTAAGCAACAACAAAGATGCAAGAGCATGAAAGGAAAATGCTTAAGAACCAACTCAATGCATATCCCAACTTCCCTTAAACCCTCTAAAATTTCTCCCCCATTGGCATCGATTGCCGAAATGGGTGACAAGTTCTAGAAGGCAAATATAGTAATAATTCCTCCAAAGGTGTGCCTTCACACATATCCAATGATGAATACTTGGGAGGGAGTAGAACTATATCGAGGACCCGAAGATTGCCAAAATAAAGTCAAATGATGCAAGCAACTACAAGTCCGACAAACCAATTTGAAAACAACAAATGAGTACAAATGGAAACTATAAGATATTATGATATAAGCAAAAGGGTGCTTTAAATAACTAATAGAGAAGCTCCCCAAGATTTGTGCACAATTCAAAATAAATGCATTAGAATACATATTGCACAAATATGGAATCCTTGCTCCCCCATAAGCATTTAAACACAACAAATGAAAGATCAAATAAATGCGTAAATAAAAATAGAGAAGCTCCCCAAGATTTGTGCACACTTTAGAATCACTGTATTTCAATACAAAAATGCACAAATATAGAATCCTCACTTCCCCATAAACATTTAAGATGCAATAAATAAAATAAAAAAAGATAAATGAGCATTATTAAATGAATTAGATGAGCTCCCCAAAGATAATGCACCAATTATGATAATTGCATTTGGGAACAAGGTGCATAATCATGGAATCCTCACTCATCCAAGTTCATTTAACAATAAAAGGCATGAGAGAACAAATATGAGTGCCCAAAGATGCAAACAAGAGGAACAAGCACTCATAGGCAATTAAATTTGGAAGCCACCGAAGAATCAAAAGAAATAGAAAGGTGGTCTCCAAGGATTAAAAATCAACTAAAATTATATCCTCATATGTGTATATGTCTCTAAATGGAAACATCACAAAGACATATGCCCAAAAAGAAATATGCACACATAAAGAAGATTATACAAGAAAGCACATGAAAGATCACAAGTTCAACAAATGACTAAGCTAAAGTCAAAAGAGAAAAATATATATCGAAATAAAAATGCTCAAGGATTTATCTCATTCTAAAATGGTCAAATCATGAAACAAGGAGTGAGACAAAACCAACTCCCAAAAAGGGCAAGGTTCCAACAATAAACCAAACTCCCCAAACTTCTCATGATGGCACAAATACCAAAACGAAAAGATTGAGGTTCCAAGCACATAAAACCCAATATGGATCAAACAAAGAAGCATAAATATGAGTGTTCTAAATAATATAGGAGAGCTCCCCCATGGATAGTGCATTATATAGGATTTTCCTTTTGAATGCAAAATGCACACAAATGGGATCATCACTAGTACCTACAATAAATAAAACACAAGAGGATACCAAAAAAGTAAAAGGATCCAAATGTAGCAAGGAATACATGTGAGCACACAAATATTTACTTGTACAAAGATAGGACAACATTGAGTAAAGGCCAAAGTGAATATGATCAATAAATTCTACCATAAATTTAGTACTAATTGTCCAATGACAAGAAGTATTGAGAATAATCTTCCCTAGGTAGTTCATTCGGATATCCAAGATCATATTCACACAAAGAAGCATATAACTAAATATAAGAAATTAAGAATGATACTTCGAACAAGATTCTTGGTAGCTTCCAATAGCAAACAATCACTAGTGATTAGTGTAACTTGAAGCAAATGGTTTCCATGAGGATATATATGTATCTAAATATGAGCAAACACATACCAAGAAACATTCTCATATACAAGATCCAAAATAAGATCAATAAAGGCATTCAAGCAAATTGGAACTTGTATGAGCAAATGTGTCACATAGGAGCTAGATAATAATCATTATCAATTCTAAGTGACACAACCTCGAATATTCACATTTTCTAGGATGTGTAATATGCACTAAGCATAAGACTCCCCCATAACGTGATACTACCACAAAACCAACACGAGGAAAAATGATACATATAGAGATAATTAATGGACATTATAAAACTTAAATTTATCATGAGAATTATACCACATAGAGATTAGACAATAATCCAATATAAATATTAGGTGGTATTCCTCATGTACACACAATTTTAGGATTGTGGAATGCCCAAGCATAACACTCCCCCAAAATGGGATAATCCATTAATTTCTCACAAGAGCCAAATAAGATATCAAATATGATCAATTAAGGCTCTAATACAAGAAACACACATACATGGTGTGCCACCTAATCATATACAAATATACTTGATATCTCAAGATAATTAAGTGGAAAGCACAACATGTACAAAAGCATGGAAGATACAAAACCAACACATGCACAAGGGGCGAGTAACTTTCAATGTAATGAGTTAAGCATATGTTACCGCAAGGAGGAACATTGGAAATATAATATAATCATGATAATACAAATGGCTTGTCTTGGCAATAATAATTGATGAAGATCCCTTAATTCTTCATAATGTAGCCAAGTCTCCAATGCCCTCCAAAACACACCTATTGATCAAGTTTTGGCTTGTTAGTCCCCAACCAAGTTGGGTCCTAAGAAGTTAGTCACAATAGGCTTGGCAACCCAAATGGTTCTTTTGTTGACACCACATTGGTCACCAACAAATTTGGCAAACACATTGCCAACCTCATCCTTATAAACAGAATAAGCATCATCAATAATGATAGGGTTGGATGAGGAGATACCAATAGTGCATGAGGAAGAGATGTGCCCTTTCTTATGACAAATGTAGCAAGTTCTTCTCTTGCCATCTTTATTTTTGGATGAAGCAACAACTTGAGGAAGAGCTTGAGTCTTCTTGGGAGGAGGCCCATCTCTAACAAGATGTAGAGCTTGAGGCCGCTTCCCTTGTTGCTTCTTTCCAAGGGACTTCTTCTTTAATGGGCAATGTTTGACATGATGCCCTTCTTCCTTGCACTTGAAGCAAACAATGTTGGCCAGATTCTTGACTTGATCTTGGCCATTCTTCTTGTTGTCCTTGTGCTTCAACTTGATAGTGGACTTGTTCTTGACATTGTAGTTGAATCCAAGCCCACTCTTGTCATTGGGGGATTTTTGCACACTCAAGATTTTGTTGAGTGTGACCTTCCCTTGATGACCCTTTTTCAAGTCATTCTTCAAAGAAGTGACTTGAGCCTTGAGCTCTTTGATTTCCTCTACATGGTTAGTTTCAACAAAAGTACTAGAGGAAGTAGGTGCTACATTGTTAGAGCAACAAGGCACGGAATGTAATTCATCACGAGATATAGCATGGTTGTGAGAGGATGAATTACAAGGACTAGCACATGGCAATATAACATTTGGAGTAGATGTAGTGCTAATGTCCACATGAGGCCCACTAGATGTTACCTTTGACACGATGGCCTCATGAGCTAACTTTAGCCTACCATCGGAGACTGGAAGATCCTCATGCGAGCTTGAGAGCTTAACATGACTTTCTTCTAATTTACCATAGTTGCTAGTTAGCAACGCAAGTTGAGCCTTTAGCTCAACATTCTCCTCCAAAATAGATGCTTCACAAGAAATAGAGTTACTAGCACAAGCATCATCATTATTAGAGAGAGGTGAGGGCAACTTGGCAAGCTCTTTTGAATATGATTCTTTAAGTTGCTCATGCGACTCGGTGAGTTTGATGAGCTCCCTCTTAACAACCTGAGATCCATTATCAAGATGCTTAAAATCATCAACAAGTTTAGCATAAGCAACTTCAAGTTCATCATTTTTAAACTTGAAGGGGTTTTCCACCACAAGTTCTCTATCATGGTATTCTTTTACTCTCGATAATTCTAGAGTGAAAGTCTCCTCAAGAGATTCTTTGGTGGTTTGTTCTTCTTCAACGGAGTCATTTAGTTGAGAAATTTCATTAGCATAATTATGCTCATGTGCAAATTGTTCATCAATTAAGTTTTCTTGCTCCTCAATAAGATCATTGCCTTCTATAGCATAATTCAAGATTTCAAGAAAGTTGGAGGAAACAAGTTTATTTTTGAAGAGAGCGCCATAGACAACCTCTCGCATTTTATTAATAGAGGTAATATCATACTTACCTCTATAATTATCATTATCATTTTCAACCTCATCATCATCATCATGAGATACAATGGGATCCAAAGAGGTTACCTTTGTTCCCTTAGCCATAAGGCATATGTGAGAACCGGAGGAAGGTGATGATGAGATTGCACTTGTAGCTCTATTCAAGACCTTGTCTTGGTCCATAGAATCTTCGGTTTCCTCTACATGGTTAGCAACACAAGCACTAGAGGAAATAGAAGCATTTTTATCATGACAACAAGACAACACATGCATATCATCATGAGATTTATTCAAGTCATTTCTACATGATATGCAAGGACTATTAACACAAGCATGTAAGGAGTTTTGAGTGCTAGAAGTGTTAAGGTCCAAAGATAGATCATTGCAACTTGATAAAGGTGAATGATCACACATAGTAAGCACACTATCCAAATTGCAATTTCTATCACCACTCACCATTCATTACCTTGTGAAAAATCACATGTTGGTGAAGTGGCAGAGGATGAGAACTCATCTCGACCGGAAGTGGAAGCAACACAATCATCCTCAAAAATGTTGGACTTGCTATATTTATATTGAAGCTTGGTCCATATCTCACGAGCGCTTGAATAAGGCATGATAGAAGAAAGAACTACATTGCTCACAACATGCAAAAGAATTTTAGTAGCTAGAGCATCTATATGAGAGTTCAACTTCTCCTCTAAAGATTCATTTTGGGTATCCATAGGAGAAGAGAAACCCACATATAGATATCCCTCGATAATTGGGTGAATTTCCCGAAATAAATTAAGCATGCAAATTTTCCAAACATCATAATTTGTGCCATCGAATGTGAGCGTGTCCTTGTGCACTAATCCCCTAGCCGACATCTTTACTCTCAAGGCGGTGAAGCCTAAAATGAGAGACCGGGCTCTGATACCAATTGAAAGGATACGGATGTCGCCTAGAGGGAGGGTGAATAGGCGATTAAAACTTTTCCTAGAGTGGCTCAACAAAGGCGGAATAAAACTAGTGTTTACTTTGTTAAGCACAACCTAGAACAACTAAGGTTCACCTATATGCACCAACAACTTATGCTAAGCAATACATGCAACAAAGTGATAGCAAGATATATATTTCTTCAAGCATGAAGGCTATCTCAATGTAAAGTGCATAAGTAAAGAGCTCGGGTATAGAGATAACCGAGGCACGCGGGGACACCGATATTTTACCGAGTTCCTCCCAACATGGAGTACGTCTCGTTTGGAGAGGGGGTGGTATCAAACCACCAACGCCACAAAAGGCCTCCCTTATTCTCCGGTGAATCTAACCCCAACGGGATCGATCCACGCTTCCACTATCGCTGCACTTGTCGGTGGCAACCGGAACCTCTCACAATGTTGGGGCACTTCTCCACAACTTAATTGGAGGCACCCAAAAAACACCACAAAAGGCCTCAACAAATGCCACCAAGTCCACAATGCCACCAAGGCCACAAAACCGTCTAGGGTTCCAAGAACCCAAGAGGGACAAGCTCCAAAGAGTCACACGGACCAAATCCTCCGAGGAGAACTCAAACCGATGCACCAAATGCAAATGGCAAGAACACCACAAAGATGCTCAAATCCCTCACTCTCAAGTTCCAACAAAGCTACTAAATCTATTGGGGGGACAAGAGATGAGGAATCAAAGAGAGACACAAAATCCCCCAAAATCTAGATCCCCAAAGATGCACTCACAAAGAGATGAATCAATTAGGTCAAAACTTAGATCTAGATCACCTCCAACTACCCCTCAAATATATGCAAGAATCAATGGAGGGGTGAGTATAAATCAAGCTCAAAGAGTAAGGCAAATAAGGGCAAAGCTTAGACAAAAGGAGGAGCAAGAAGCAACCCTAAAAGACAAAGGGGCAAAGCTATTTAAAGAGACGGGCAGATTCTGCCCGTTGGGGCATTTTTCCTGGACGGAACGGTAGTACCGGACTGAGCCGGTACTACCGGACCCAGCGAGCAAGCCAGCAACAGGAAATGGTCAACGTAGTGAGCAAGGGCAGGGCGGCAGCGAATCTGAGCAGATTTAGCGGGGCCAGCAGGCGAGTGGGGTCGGGCGCGCGACTGAGACGGGCCACGTGCGGGGGCCTAGCAGTGTGTGCGCAACAGCCTGGGAGCGAGCGGCAGTGCGCGTGCAGCGGCGCCAAACGCGAGGCAGTCGAAGCGGGGCAGCATCAGAGCAGGCGTCAGCGCACGGGGCCAGCACGCGGGCGAGCGGCTCGGCAGCGGTAGGCGCGGGACCCAGGCGGGGGCCAGCAAGAGGCAGCGGGCGTTGCATGCGCAAGCAGCGGGAACAGCGGCCGCGACACGCGCCCAAGCGGCACACTGCAGCGCATCGGTAGCAGCGCAGGTCAACGCGGTAGGTGCAGCGCGCGCGCGAGTATCCAGAACGGCAGGAGTAAATCGAGCGGGCGCGCACGGGAAATCTGGGGAAATAATCTGGGTCGGCCGGTACTACCGGCCCACCCGGGCGGTACTACCGGGCCGGCCGGTAGTACCGGATTTAGGTACCGAGCGAGGAAGAAAGAAAACAGACCTCTCTCAGGGGCGGGCGGTAGTACCGGCCCGCCCGGGCGGTACTACTGCTCGGCCTAGAAAACAGATTGACGGGTAAATATTCAGACGGCAATAACTTTTGACTAGAAGCTCCGATTGACCCGATTCCAATTGCGTTGGATAGAGGACGACAAGGGCTTCCCAATAAAAGGTGGAAATAATGGTTATCACCAAGTGAGAAAGTATCAAGTAGAATAATGTGAGATACCTTACTTGTTGAGAAACCGAAAAGCCGCATAAATCAAAATCCCAACAAGATACAAATGGAAGATCCGATTTTGATGAATAAGAACTTGTTATGGAGATTAACACAAGCTCTATATCCGCACATGGGTAAGACCAAATAACAACAAAATATGATGCAAGTATGTAAAGGTTTGAGCTCTCTCCGAACGATGTGACCGAATTACTCATACGAGAGCCCCTCTTGATAGTACAGTTATCTATCCTAAACCCATTCTCACACACACAACGTGAGACCGGCAAAAGGGAAAACCTATCAAGATTATACCTTTGCCTTAAGTATTCCACTTGAGCTCGATGTAGACGATCTTGCCCTTCTCAAGATGGAACGCCTTTCTTGATTCTTCATCATCGATCCATGATCACCGAGGATGGAAAGCCTCAAACATGAGATCTTCTATAGATGGCGCATTTTGAGCTTGCACATCACATCTTCTTCTCATTTCATCGCCCTTGAAGCCAACACATGCTCCAAGTGATGCCAATGGACAAATCCTACAAGTACAACTTAATACACACATTAGTCCATAAAGATTGTCATTAATTACCAAAACCACACAGGGGGCCTCACATGTTCTTTCACCAGGGATGTCAAGCTCAATTAACTCCCACTCGTTTACGATTTGATCCACCCCGACTTTAGCATTGCCAGGTGGAATCTCACGGCCACGCCAATGTGCGTCAGGCGGACAAGGTAAAGCAGATCCGACCGCCACCTTCACAGATATGTACTTCAACTTATGATGGAGCTCACAAGATATCTGCTCCTTAATTCCATCCACGGGGTAGCCGGGACCGCCATCTGTATAGAGTACATCGTCAGACGGGACTTCCATCCAGCCATGATGCTTATCCGTTGAGATGGGTTGGCGGTAATATCGAGTGGAGGATCTTGCAAGCGTGCTACTCCTCTAAGTCCGTCAAACTGCTGCTCTACTTGTCAAGTCTTGCTAGCAGCTGGTTGAACATGTCTCCCTCCTCCTCCTCCCGTCGCTGCTTTGCTCTTGCTCGGCTTCTATAAGTAACTTAGTCCTTAGGAAACCCAATCTCCCACGTGAAACTAGAGTCAAGGCCTCGGACTCGTCCTCCGTGTTTGGGATTTCCGAGGACCAAGGTCAGCAAGTATTTCTCTCTATCGGGATGAAACTTTTTTATCCCATCTTTAATCTCTTGCACCACTTTTAGCCATGCACTCCTGGGTACCTTTATCCCGTCGCTGCAAACAAGGCCCCCTGTAAGTTCGTCATACTTACTCCCATGGCAAAGGAACCAATTTCTTACCCTCAAATCCCATTTTTCGCGAATTGGTTCTGGAATGATCCCTTTATCATTAAGCTCTCTCTTTTGCATCCCACTTAGGCATGGCAGCCGCGTAGCCCTCTGGCCCCATGTTATGGTGATATTTCTTCTTCGCAGCATTTATCTTGTTTTTCTGACTTTTTTGTAGAAAATCCTAACTTCCTATACTCCACAAATGCATCCCAGTAATGCTGCTACTTCTCTAGATAGCCTTCAAATTTTGGAGTTTTCTTGTCCTTCTAATACTATAGCCATAATGATTTATTCCAGTTCTTGAATAGTTCGGACATCTTCTTAAGATCAAACTTCTTGACTTTCTTTCTCATTTCAGCCATCTCGTCATCAGTCTCACATTCTGGCAGCTTGAAATGTGCCATGAGGTCATTAAAAAGTTGCTCTTTGTACCTATCATCGATATACAGATCACTCCATTCCGCCTCTTTGGGCTTATTCCACTCTCTAATAGTGATCGGGACGCGATCTCTAGCAACAACTTCACATTGTTTTATAAATGCTTGTTTTGCTTTTTTCGGTTCCAATGGTTCGCCTTGTCCTAAGACCTCTGTAATTTCAAAAACAGTACGGGCATCCAACTTTTCGGATTGGCCACGCTTGGTTTTTTTGCTCGATGTGGAGTCCTAAGAGAAGAAACATTCGTCAATATAATATATATACAACTCGGTACATCTAGTGATCATCGGATATCATATATATACCTCGTCGGTCTTTCTTATGCTTCCATGGGCTTCTTCCTCTCGTTGGTTGATCTTCTCTCCCTCGCCGGATGAGTTCAGATACCCCGGGGGAGATCCCTCACCGGATGGATCGGCATCGTGAATCATATCCTCGAGAAAGTGTTCTGAATCTAGGTCTTTGTGAATTGTACTAGGTGGATCCATAGTTCCTGCAAAATGCACACAATATTTATTTGAACATAACAAATAAACCCTAAACCCGGAGGTGCGGTGGCTGGTGCCGGTGATGGTGGCCATCGGAGAGGCGGGCGACTACGGCTTCCCGCGAGAACCACCACCCTAACCCTAACTCCGGTCACCACCGAGCACCAACACCCTAACCCTAACCGTAACTCCGATTACACTATATAAAAATAATAATATATCTCATACCCTAAAAATAATAATCCTACACTATATAAAAAAATAATCCTACACTATATAAAAAATCCTACACTATATCATAAATCCTAAACACAAATCCTAAACACTATATCATAAATCCTACACTATATCTTAAATTCTAAACACTATATCATAAATCCTAAACTATATCATAAACTAAAAAGTCCTAAAATCCTACACTATATCATAAATCCTGAACACTATATAAAAAATCCTAAAATCCTAAACACAATCTAACAAAAATAGTAAACACCTACACTATAACAAAAATCCTAAACTACACTAAATCGTACCGATGGCGGCATGCGGTGGCGCTGGCGGCAGGTGGTGCGCCAGAGGTGCGCTGGTGGAGGAGAGATTCGCGGGGCAGCGGACGAGCTCGGTGGCACTGGCGGAGGGTGTGCGCCGGTAGGCGCGGGCGCGGCGGGCTCGATGGTGGCGCAGGCACGGTGATGGCGGCAGGCCGACACGGAGGGATAAGGCGCGGGCGCAGCTCGTCGGAGAGGCAGCCTGGCGGCGTTTGTTCGTCGTCTGGCCTCCAAATATCCCGGTGCCTGGAACACACCGGGGGATAAGGCCCCTTTTTATACCCCCTCCCCCTCCTCCTAGTCCCGGTGTGTGGCACCAGTCGGGACTAAAGGGGGGGTCTCTAGTCCCGGCTGGTGCCACGCACCGGTACTAGAGGGGGGGCTTTTCGGCTGCGCGCGCTGGGCTAGCCCCTTTAGTCCTGGCTGGTTATCTGGGCCGATACTAAAGGACCAAATTTGCGTGCGCCGGGCCAAAACCAGCGCGCGCTATGCTTTTTTCATATTTTTGAATATATCATTTAAAACATTTAAATTGTACATTTTTGCATAGTTATGAATTTGAGAAAACTTTCAACATGAAAAGTGCTTGAATTTGAATAAGTAATCCAAATCCATCTTCCGTTTTATAAAATAATTATTTTAAATAGTCAAATTATTAACCATTTTGCCATTATCAATTTAAAAATGCATTAACTATTATTTTTTGCATATTTTTGAATCTCACTAAACTTTCTAAATGGAAAGTGCTTAAATTTGAATAAGTAATCCAAATCCATGTTTTGTTTTACAAAAATAATTATTTTAACTAGTCCAATATTAACCATTTTTCCATTATCAATTTAAAAATGCATTAATTATATTTTGCATATCTTTGAATCTCACTAAACTTTCAAGATGAAAAGTGCTCAAATTTGAAGAAGTAATCCAAATACATTTTCTGAATAAGCTTTAGTCCCGGTTGTATCCACTAATAGGGACTAAAGATATTTCCTGTCATTTCCCACCGCTTCCCGCCAAGTTTTCCCACCCTTTCCCTCTGAACCAGGATTTTAGTCCCGGTTGTAGCCACTAATCGGGACTAAAGATATTTCCCGTCATTTCCCACCGCTTCCCACCATTTTTTCCCGCCCTTTCTTTCTATATATAGGCCGACCGCGCCATGGTTATGCACACATCCACACCCTCCTATCTCACAACAATGGACAGCGCCTACTTGGCATTCTGACCCTCGAGGAGACCGAGGCGCTATGCGCCTCCAGCTAAACTTGCATGTCGGGCTACCGGCCGCCCACCGGCTGGATGGTGAGCGCTGGAGGGTTCCTGTCCCTTAAGGTTACGCACGCTAGGCGGCCATCACGAACCACTTCTACCACGAGCTCACGCCGGAACAGCAGATGGATCCCAGTGGGATCCCGACAACTATGACACCTGGAATGTATTATTTGCTAATCGATGGGAAAGGTAGCTCGCCAGGTACGAGGGTCACGGACCTCCATCGGTGAACCACAACGAAGCCGACCACCGCTAATGATGCTCGACGTGGCACTTTGTTGGTAACCCCAAGCGCAGGGTGTGAAGAGCAAGCAGCAAGTTTTCCCTCAGTTGAGACCGAGGTTATCGAACCAGAAGGAGGAAGGAAACGTCACACAGGTGTTGCAAGCAACACGGAGACCTGCACAACACAAACTCAAGACTTTTCCCCAACGAATCAGTGAGGTTGTCAAGCTCACCGGTTTGCTGTAACAAAGGTTTAAACGTATGGTGTGGAAGGTAATGGTTTGCAGCAAGTAAACAAGTAACAGTGGAAGATGTATCAATGGTAAAGATTGGACCGGGGTCCATAGTTCACTATAGGTGCTCTCCTTAGATAAACAACATGGCATGAAGGGTAAACAAATTACAGCAGGGCAATTGGCAGGAACTGAGCAAGGCATAACAACGCAATTACTAGTCAAAAAGATCCTATGATATTCGATTGGGCAATACAACAAGATACATAGACCGCCATCCAACTGCATCTATGACTAGAAGTCCACCTTCAGGTTATCATCCAAACCCCCTCCAGTATTAAGCTGCAAGCAACAGACAACTACTTTAAGCAAAGTGTGTAAGGTAAACAGTCCACATGTTCCATGAACAAGAGACCGTTGTTTTCTCCCTAGTAGCAACAACACATCTACAACCGAAGAGATTATTGTCACTTTCCTTGGAAACTAGAGGCATGAACCCACTATCGAGCATAAATACCCCCTCTTGGAGTCACTAGCAACTACTTGGCCAAGATAGCTACTAACAACGGAGAACATGCAAGATCACAAACAACACAGACATGATAGAATCATAAAGACAAAATCATTAATCAAACCAACATAATAATCTCAATATCCATCGGATCCCTGCAAACACAACATTCATGATTACAAATAGATTAGATCTTGATCATAAACGGAGCTCACAAGATCTATACATGAAAGCACAAAGGAGGAGATACAACCATCTAGCTACTACATGGACCCATAGTCCAAGGTGGAACTACTCACGCATCATACCGGAGAGAAGCCCTTCGGGATAATCTCCCCTCTGGCAAGGTGTCGGGAAGAACTTCAGATCCCCCTGATCTAGGGACGATGGTGGCGGCGGATACAGACGGTTTCATGGAGATTTGATCGTGTGCTTAGGGTTTCTGCATCGGGGGCTTCTTATAGGCGAAGGGGGAGGCCGAGGCGGCGGCCAGAGGGGCCACACCCCTCCCAGGCATGGGGCAGGGCCCACCCGCGCCTAGGGTGGGTCTGGCCGCCCTGGCTTGCCTCTTAGGCTCCCCTCTGGACTTCTTGTTCCCCACGGAAAGTAATTGACTTTGACGTTTGTCCCGTCCAATTCTGAGAATATTTCTTTACTAACTTTTCGGAAACCAAAAACAGCAGAAAACAGGCATCTGGCACTGTTGCAACTTGTTAATAGGTTAGTACCAGAAAACATGTAAAAAGCACCTCAAAGTGTAGACAAGTAAAGCAAAGTAGATACTAAACAAGCATGGAGCATAAAAAATTATAGATATATTTCCGACGTATCAACATCCCCAAGCTTAACTCCTACTCGTCCTCGAGTAGGTAAGTGATAAAATAATAATTTTTGAGGTGACATGCACCCTCACAATAAAGATCCAACCATTTGCAAGCATTGAAAGATGGGATCAAAGAACTCTAAACATGTGCATGAAAGATGGAGTTATAACAATAGGACATAGTAACTATGCATGCAACATGAAAGGTTACAAACAAAGATCATTAATAACATGCATTGAAAAACATTTTTTTGTTTCACATATAGAAAACATAGCATAGTGGCAATCATCTTGTCCCACATAGAGTAGCAATATAGATGCATAGGACACCTTCAAAGTTCACAAGGGTGACTAGAAACAAATAGCACAAGAACAAGTAATATCACAATATGCATCAATCAATAAGCTTTGGAACACTGCACACAGAATGACAACTATGCTCTCTTAATGGTGCCTAAAGGTAGAAGGTGGAGACTCAATAATGGTGGAAGAAAGGCCTTTTTGTAAAGGAAGCAGGGATTGCAAGTTTCAAAAAGAGCTTCCAAAAATTATGGTACTTGTTAGCTTTCAGCCCTCATTGCCCCTAACATAAGCATCTTGAAGTGATTAAGGTTAAAGTGGCAAAGATGGAGTATATGCTTGAAGAAGTATAAGTTGGCAATCTCAAGTCCCTTGAATACGAGCTCCACACCTCATGCATACTCAACTTTGGTCCCAGGTAAGTTCTTGTAATTGTAAGTATTTGCATATCATTGAGAACCGCCAACGGGGTACCCCTTGCACATGGTACAGGAGATTTCCCATAACCAAAATGACAAGGAAAGCAGACAATGAGTATCTCAGCAATCTTCTTATGTACCATGGGAATATGGTGCTTTTTTCTCTCTTTCCTCTTTTCTCAATGTGTCTCTTTTTTATAAGAAGAATGCTTCATAGATGTCACTATGGTGATGCTGCAAGTTTCCATCATGATTAGGCATGACTTAGGCTAGCGGCCCAGGCGTGTCTCTAACACAGAATAAAAACTCCATGGACTTACAAGTTCCCTCTTTATTTCACACCGGTGACATCCATAGACAAAAGAGCATGATATCAACTGAGTACAAAGTACAAGTGCAATGTTGAAAGTGTTCCCCATGACAGCACGGTTCTGCTAATTCCAACGTATAAGTGCAAGCATATACAACAAAGTTGTCACAATGGTTCAAGTTTATTAGGGGCAAAGAATATAAAGTGTGCCATCAAGTTCGTGAGGGCTTTAATCACTAAGTTTTCACATAACAAAATACTTTTTAATTGGAAGATAGCTGAAAACAAGAATATACCTGGCATGGTGTAACACACCATGCATAGGAGTTTATAGTGGACACTTTGGAATAACTTGGTTTCTTGGGAGTTGGAAGCATGAGTAGAGCTTACTCATACAAGTGGAGGCTAGCAAAAGACTAGGAGCAACCAACTAAGAGAGCAATAATGGCCAAAATCATGAAGAGCGACAAAACATTACTAATCAAAGCATAAAGTGGTACTACAAGTCAAGGACTAAATGATCATAGGGGCTAATGGTGACTTGTGAGAGTCATAACATGGTGTGAGCATATGCCAAGTCAACCCAAGCAAAGCATCAAAGGAGAATACCACAATACTATGCTTTTGCATGCTAAAACAACGCATAATTTCTTCAAGGCACACTAAGCAATCCCAATTGTTTGGAACAAGACATGCTACAACACTTATCACTAAGAATAAGGTCAAAACAACACCTAGCATGTCATGCTAAAGTCTAAGTCACAGTCAATGCAAGCTCCTCTTGCACTTCAAGCAAGAACTTACTACTCATTTCCAACACCAAGCAACTTATTTGCAAAACAACACAGCGAGAACGGGGGTCCAATCTACTTTATTCAAGCAAACTAAACAAACTAAGCAAATCAAACAAGAACTAAGACGCTCCAAGAACAACACAAATGTGCATGAAACAATAAAAACGAAGTGTCTAGACAGACATGAGCTTTTTATTGATGAAGAAGAGGATGCCTTGGGCATCCCCAAGCTTTGACGCTTGTACCTCTTGGACATTTCTTGGGGTGACACCATGGTGGCATCCCCAAGCTTGAGCTTTTGTCCATTCTTCATCTCATTGCATCATTCTCTCTCTACACCTGAAATTTTTCCTTCATACAAAACTTCACACAATCTTCATTAGCAACATTAGTGTAATCAAAAGATATTAGACCCCTGGCAAAGCTTTGGAACAACAAGGCTTTTTACTAAAAACACAAGATACTGTAGTAACTCCTTCAAAAATCTCAATTCACCTAAAGAGAACTCAAAAAGGAATCAATAAGAAGCAAATGCAAATAATGGCAGAAATCTGTCAAAACAGACCAGCAGGTAGAAACCGATTTTTTCGAACATCTTCTGTTGCTCAAATCAGAAAGTGTTGAACTAACGAAAGTTATCTAACATACTGGGGGATTTATTCGTAAATTTTGATCTCAATCCGAGTTACAGAGGCTCCTCACGAATATTTTTGGTGGAGGACAGAAATCTGTTTTGGGACAGCAACTCCCCAAATCTTACTTCCCTCTCATTAGAGGTCATTCTTGGCACAAAAAGCAAACAAAAAGGATAAGGAGAGGTCATTACTGAAGTAATAACTTCCAAGACTCAAGGAAACTCTTGGGTTATCTCCCAACAAGTACTTTTCTTTAACGCCTTTAAGTTAGGCACAAGAAGCAAGAAGAATCAAGTATTTTCAAATGAAGAGGCATTAACATCAAACCTTACTTTCAAAGGAGGAGCAAAAAGCAACTTCTCTCTCCTCATAGGGAAGTGTTCAATACCTTTCTTGAATGGAAATTGATATCTAATGGTGCCTTCTTTCATATCAATGATGGCACCACTTCTAAGAAAAGGTCTTCCCAAAGTAATAGGACAAGAAGCATTGTTTTCAACATCCAAAACATAGAAATCAACAGGGACATAAGCATTGTTAACCATAATGAGAACATCATTAATACTCCCCATGAGTTTCTTCTTAGCATTATCATTGAGTGGGACATCCAAATAACAATCTTCCAATGGTGGCAAATCAAGCATTTCATAAATCTTCCTAGGCATAATAGAGACACTAGAACCAAGATCACATGAAGCTTTGAGATCAAAGTCATTCACTTGCATATTAATAATGGGTTCCCAACTATCTTCTACTTTCCAAGGAATAGAAGCTTTGTGTTTTAGCTTCTCTTCCTTAATCTTAACAAGTGCATCTATAATGTGTTTAGTGAAAGCAACATGCATATTACTAGCATCAGGACTTCTAGCAAGATTTTGTAGAAATATATTCACTTCAGAAATATTGCAACCATCAATATAAAAATCAAACTTAGTATCACTAGTAGTAGGCTCGATAGGCTTAGGCATAGTAGGAGGAGGAATAGGAACTACTTGTGGTTTAGTGGTGATGGTGCACACACTGTTGTTTCTATCAATTTCAGCTTCCCTTTCCCATCTAGCATGGAGTTGAGCTAACATCCTAACATTTCATCGATAGTAACTTGTATGGCATGAGCAGTAGAAAATGTGTTTTCCATAGTTTCAGGTTTACCAGCCATTTTATTAATCAAGGAGGACTGAGATTCAGATAAAGATGATATATTTTTCTCAATAGTTAAAAGCTTTTCCTATGTAGTCTTATTGAAAGTGGTTTGTTTACTAATAAAGTCCTTGAGCATGACTTCAAGTTCAGAGGGGGCACTTCTAGCATTATTGTAAGAGCTTCCATAGGAATTGCCATTATTAGGAGGATAAGGCCTATAATTGTTGTTGCTACCAAAATTATTCCTATAGGAATAGTTGTTGAAATTGTTGTTTCTAATGAAATTCACATCAACTTGTTCTTCTTGAGCAACCAAAGAGGCTAAGGGAACACTATTAGGATCTAGAGGAGTTTTCCCATTAACAAGCATAGCCATAATAACATCAATCTTTTCACTCAAAGAGGAAGTTTCCTCAACAGAATTTACCTTCTTACCATGTGGATCTCTCTCAACATGCCATTTAGAGTAGTTAACCATCATATTATCAAGGAGAGTTGTTGCAACACCCAAGGTGAGGCCCATAAAAGTACCTCCAGCAGCTGAATCCAACAGATTTCTTGAGGAGAAGTTCAAACCTGCATAAAAAGTCTGGATAAGTATCCAAGCAGTGAGTCCATGAGTGGGACAATTCTTAACCAAAGACTTCATTCTTTCCCAAGTTGGAGCAACATGTTCACTATCAAGTTGTTTAAATTTCATAATGTCACTTCTCATAGATATAATCTTAGCAGGAGGATAGTACTTTCCAATAAAAGCATCTTTGCACTTAGTCCAAGAATCAATACTATTTTTAGTCAAAGAAAGCAACCATTCTTTGGCTTTTCCTCTCAAGGAGAAAGGAAAAAGCTTGAGCTTAATAATATATCCATCCACATCCTTATACTTTTGCATCTCACAAAGTTTAACAAATCTATTGAGATGGGCAGCAGGATCATCAGAACCAACACCAAAAAATTGCTCTCTCATCACATGATTCAACAAAGCAGACTTAATTTCATATTAGGTAGCATCAGGAGCAAGTGGAGCAATAGGTGTGCTAAGGAAATCATTGTTGTTGGTGCTAGTGAAGTCACACAACTTGGTGTTCTCAGCAGAGTTCATTTTGGCAAAGGTGGGCAAGCCAAAAACAGCAGCAGCAGCTAGAGCAGGAACTATTTTTTTGTGTTTTTTTGAAAAGAGGCAAACAAAACCAAGAAACAGAAACAAACCAAACTAAAAACAAAGTAAAGAGAAGGGAAGTGAAGGACTCCCCTAGTGAAGACATCCTTAGCCTCCCCGACAACCGCACCAGAAAACTTGTTGATGGTGCTGACGTGGAGCACTTCATTGGAAAACCCAAGAGCAAGGTGTGATGAGCACAACAACAAGTATTCCCTCAGTAGAGACCGAGGTTATCGAACCAGAAGGAGGAAGGAAACGTCACACAGGTGTTGCAAGCAACGCGGAGACCTGCACAACACAAACTCAAGACTTTGCCCCAACGAATCAGTGAGGTTGTCAAGGTCACGGGTTTGCTGTAACAAAGGATTAAACGTATGGTGTGAAAGGTAATGGTTTGCAGCAAGTAAACAAATAACAGTGGAAGATGTATCAATGGTAAAGATTGGACCGGGGTCCATAGTTCACTAGAGGTGCTCTCCTTAGATAAACAACATGGCATGAAGGGTAACCAAATTACAGCAGGGCAATTGACATGAATTGAGCAAGGCATAACAATGCAATTACTAGTCAGAAAGATCCTATGAGATTCGATTAGGAAATACAACAAGATACATAGAACGCCATCCAACTGCATCTATGACTAGAAGTCCACCTTCAGGTTATCATCCGAACCCCCTCCAGTCTAAAGTTGCAAGCAACAGACAACTGCTTTAAGCAAAGTGTGTAAGGTAAACAGTCCACATGTTCCATGAACAAGAGACCGTTGTTTTCTCCCTAGTAGCAACAACACATCTACAACCGAAGAGATTATTGCCACTTCCCTTGGAAACTAGAGGCATGAACCCACTATCGAGCATAAATACCCCCTCTTGGAGTCACTAGCAACTACTTGACCAAGATATCTACTAACAACAGAGAGCATGAAAGATCACAAACAACACAGACATGATAGAATCATAAAGACAAAACCAACATAATAATCTCAATATCCATCGGATCCCCGCAAACACAACATGCATGATTACAAATAGATTAGATCTTGATCATGAACGGAGCTCACAAGATCTATACATGAAAGCACAAAGGAGGAGATACAACCATCTAGCTACTACATGGACCCATAGTCCAAGGTGGAACTACTCACACATCATACCGGAGAGAAGGCCTCCGGGATGATCTCCCCTCCGGCAGGGTGCCGGGAAGAACTATAGATCCCCCCGATCTAGGGACGATTGTGGCGGCGGCTACAGACGGTTTCGTGGAGATTTGATCGCGTGCTTAGGGTTTCTGCATCGGGGGCTTCTTATAGGCGAAGGGGGAGGCCGAGGCGGCGTCTAGGGGCCCCAAACCCCTCCCAGGCGCGGGGCAGGGCCCACCCGCGCCTAGGGTGGGTCTGGCCGCCCCGTCTTGCCTCTCCAGCTCCCCTCTGGACTTCTTGTTCCCCACGGAATGTAATTGACTTTGACATTTGTCCCGTCCAATTTTGAGAATATTTCTTTACTAACTTTTCTGAAACCAAAAATAGCAGAAAACAGGCATCTGGCACTGTTGCAACTTGTTAATAGGTTAGTACTAGAAAACATGTAAAAATCACCTCAAATTGTAGACAAGTAAAGCAAAGTAGATACTAAACAAGCATGGAGCATAAAAACTTATAGATACGGTTGGGAGCCATGCGGTCCGAGGGGGAACTTTGGTCTCCCGGACATCTATGCGCTTAACCCGAAGTGCACGGAAGAAGCCTATCTATGGCTAATACGTTGCCCCATGGTATGCATGTGGGAGGTTGAGCATCACCACCCACAGCGTGGCATGACCCAGTTTGGGTTATTTTAGATTGTCACGCCTGGGTAGAAGGACACGGACATAGTGCTCCATGGGTAAGATATCAATCGCCTTAACCTATCATGTCATATCCGTTGACAAATAACGCTCTAGGACTTGTTTTTGTGTGCATCTTGGACATGAAGAAGCAGATGAAGGAGAAGGATTGGGACAAGCTTCACAGCAAGCACGTTGCGAAATTCAAGAGGTGTGTGCTCGAGGCTAAGAAAGCAAAAGGAACATAGGAAAGGGGCTTCAGTAAGGATGCTTTCAACGACTACATCACCTGGTTTCTTAACAACACGCATGTGGAGATATACCCATGAGAATTTTGGGAAGAAATATTGGAGGAGCCATTGTTGTTTGATGAGCTTGCAGCTGAAAAGTACAACAAGATGGTAAGAGAAGGGCGACAAGCCGAGTTTACTCCTTTGGTCAACTTCATGGTAATGTGTGTCGAATGTTTGTTTTCCATCTTGGCCTTTTTCACACCACACACGGATGCCTTACTTGTTTATTCTTGTCTATGACAGCGCGCGGAGGTAAGAAAGTCCACCGATGCATGCAAGGAAGCTTTCAAGACATACCCTCGCAGAGAGAAGGGAGAGGGTCTGTTTAGAGGGTTTTTTAAGAAGCAGGCCCTACGGCTAAGGTGGCTTTCGAACTTGCTAGGTTGTCGTGACCTCGAGGTGGCAAAACCTTCCTAGTTAAGGTCCAACACGCCCCTAACCCTTCTGGCGATTATCAATCCACATCCAAGGACGAGGAGGACACACCTGAGGTAGCAAAGCATTGCATCTCCACTAACCCAATGCATTACTATATGTCATTACCATTCTTGTTTTGTTGACAACCCCAAGATGAAGAAAACATCGATGACGAGATGACATTGGGAACATACACTCGATACAAGGTCCACGAGCGGTCCGACTACATGCTCAAGCCAAGACAACCCAAAAAGCCTTACACACCCGACCCTTCCGCGGCCAAGGCAAATAAGTCCAAGAATACATACACGAAGTAAGATGATGATGAGGAACTGGTGACGAGGAAGCTTCCCACAAGAAGGGGCCGAGGAAAGAAGACGACCCGTGGGAAGTAGGTATGGTCTTGTTAGTTTGTCATGTGCTCATGTCACGTGAACTTGTTAGCTTTTGAACTCTGTCATAGTGTTGTCATGAACTTGTTAGCTTCTGAACTCTGTCATCATGTTGTCATGAACTTGTTAGCTTCCGAACATGTAGCTTGAAGTGAACTTGCACTTCATCTAGCTTGAAGTGAATTGCACTTGAAGTAGTTTGTTGTGAATTTAACTTCTACTTGATGTGCACTTGCACTTGAACTAGCTTGAAGTGAACTTGAACTTGCACTTGCACTTGCACTTGAACTACTTGATATGAAATTTCACTTGCACTTGAACTAGCTTGAAGTGAACTTGAACTTGCACTTGAACTAGAGAGAAGTTTCTGTGTTACAGGAATGTGCGGCGCCACCACCCATGGAGCCACACACTCACACATACAAGCCAACTGATGCCTAACTCATTACAGAAAAGTGCAACACGTCCAGTCGTGGCATTGCAGAGTGCAACACCATCATTCATGGTGTTGCATATTAGAAACAAAATAGATAGAATGTTATGTATATTCTATTTCCAAAGTGCAATGCCATTGTTCGTGGCACCACACTGTGCAATGTGTCTGGTTGTGGCGTTACGAAGTGCAATGCCATCTATCATGGTTCCACACACTACAATGCGCCTGCTCGTGGCGTTGCAGCGTGCAACACAATCCTTCATGGCTCCGCACATCTGTCTATTTTGTTTCCAATGTGCAGTGCAATGTCTGATGGTGTTGCACTTTGCAATGCCATGACCAGACGCGTTGCACTTTGGAAACTACATTGACAGAAGTTTCTGGCCATGCTTTTCCCATATTGTGGCGCCATGGATTATGGCGTTTCCTAGTGCAACGCCAACCCTCATGGAACCACACACATAGGACTCATAGCCCCCCAGCCATGCTTCTGCATGTTTCTTGGGAACATACTCAAACACAAGCAAAAGCACAAAAGCCACAGTGGTTGACACATACAAAATAACACGAGGTTCATGACATATTCGAAAACAAGCACCTAATTCATGGCGTTTTGTCCTTAAGGGGCTTTACATACTCAAGGTTCGCGACAAGCTCAAAGTTTGACATACTCAAAGTCTAGAACATGAGCCTCCGCCATGGCTTCCGTCTACAAGTCTAGAAACGAGGTCATTTTCCCTTCCTCTTCCGATCTTCGTCTTCCTCCATGGAGCGCCTCGCCGTTTCATGCTTCCTTTGCCTCTCTGCATCACGTCCCTCCTTAGTGATGCGCTTCTCTTCCTCCTCTTGCTTGCGATGCTCATCCTCACGTTGCTTGCGCTTTGCTGCCATATCCTTGTTACACACAGCTTCATGGTACCGGCATCTAACTATTGCACCATCGATCTCCATAATAGCCTTCGTAGCATGATCTTGCTCGAGATCTATCCAAGTGTAGTACCTGCATACTTGCCGCGTCTTCCAACACGGACATCAAGGATGCTAGGCACCCCCTATTTGTCCGGTAGTGGGCATGAAGGCATTTTGATCTCAATGCTGACGTAGGAACCTGCTGATACGAGCACACAACACACATAGAGCACACATAGTCATTTTTTACCCAGGTTCGGGCCGCCCTTCGGCTAACAACCCTACGTCCTTCTTTGGTACTTCTTTGGTGGATTATCTGGGGTGGATCGAAGTACAAGATGATGATCTCTCTGGTGCCAGGGAGCCGCTTTCTACCTTAGCTTCTACACTCCACGGGCTTCCTCTTTCTTTCTATTCTCTCTCTCTCTCTCTCTCTCTCTCCCCCCTTTCTTCCTTCTCTCCAGCATGGAGAAGGAATTATCCTCTCACTATCGGTTCTACTCAAGTTCTCTACTCCAAATTCTCTACTGGCCCAAAGCTCTTATACTAGCCAAAGAACCTTTCCTACTATCCAACGAGCTTCCTATTAGCCAAAGAGCTCTCACTGGCCCAAGATCTCTCACTGGCCCAAGATATGCCACTGGCTAAAGTTCTCTCACTGGCCGAATATCTCTCCCTCTACCCATGGCCAAGTGCCTCCTTTTATACTCCAAGGAGTTACCACAAGGGCCAGCATGGAGCACCTCCAAGGGCGTTCCCGGGCGCAATCGCGGTGTGCCACGCGGTCTTCAGGAAGGTGGGCAGCACCTGTGGCCAATGGATGGCCAAGGGCGGTGCACAGGTGCACTTGATGGTTGAGTGACATCTCAGGCTCCGGGCTGTCACTTCCATTGGTGGCACGCTGCAGTGGACCACAGCGCCATGATGATGTCCATCGGCACTGGTGCGTTTCTAGTTCCCAAGGCCAGGCCTGATATGTATTGTCAGGCTTAGCTAACTCCGGTTCCTGGGGCATGCCTGGCCCAGGAGATGCGCTCCCATGGTCCTTTTGGGGCTTAGTCGAGGCCACTCCTTGGCCTCGCTGCCCTCGATCGGGCCCTTAACCTCCTTTCGGGGCAGCCCCTGGAAGGAGAGATGGGACCGCCTCACATGCATCGTTGTCTTTTCCTCCTTGTCCGCGCCCGGATGGCGGGCCGAAGCTTTTCTCGTAGCGTTTGTCTAATCCATAGTTACCTACACCATAGCTAGCACTTAGTCTCCATAGGCTTCATCGTATTAAGACCATACCTTTGTCGAGCACACGATGCTCTTATCTTGGCGATGCCCTTGCCGGCCAGGCCACTCATCTACTGAGCCGCTGACCGGTTGGTCCTGGCCCATGCGCTACGGCACAATGCGAGGGACTCCCGATCCCATTACCCTGACAATACTAGAGGGGGAGACTATAAGAAAATAGTGCATGTTAGTAATATGATATGGAATAGAGGTTCTTAAACTAAATTGCTTTATGCATACTGGTGGAGTCTCATACGGGTTGCGGGTATGCACGGGAGAGCGAGAGTAGTTGGGACACATGAAGAACTTCCTTCCACAAGTATCGGAATTGTAGTTGTTGGACTTCTTAACAATGCAATCATATTCGCACCAACAAATTGGAACCTCCTTTCCATGGGCCTCAGATGTACGATACGCCCTCTGTGGCCTTTCCGCTTGATCGGCGCAAGGTGGCCTAGCATTGGCCCTCCTCTTCATCTCTTCATCTTCCTTCTCCTTCTTCCTCTTCCTCTCCTCCTCTTCCTCTCTTCGTCTTCCTTCTTCCTCTTCATCTCGACCTCTTCCTCCTTCTTTTTCACCAAGTCACGAGCAAGTTGAACTACTAAATCGAATTCACGAGCAAGTTTCTCGTTCCGCTTCCTATCTTCCTCTTCCTCAACTTCCTTCCTCTTTCTCTCTTCCTCTTCCTCTTTCTCCTTCATCTCTCTCACCACCGCCAAATCGTTTGCCCACAACTTCGAGTAGTTCACACCTTCCCCATCATTATTGTCCTTGTTGGGTTGAGTCGCCATACCTATAACAAGAATGAAATGTAAAAGTTAGTAAAGTAAGCATGAATGTGAACATTTTGAACAATAGTGGATTAGATAAAATAAGCATAAAAGTGAGCATGAATATCGCCATACCTATGGTCATACGGATTTGGTCATGCCAAGTAACCTATCATACTAGCCGGATTAAAACCACCACGCCATCTTCCTCTTCTAATCCCAAGTTGTCGACTAGTACGTCCATAACGTATCTATAATTTTTGATGGTTTTATGCTATTATTATGGTTTTGACACTTATTTTTATATAAATTTCATGATTTATTTGGACTAATCTACTAATAGTTGCAAAAGTGCACAATGTTCTTGTTTTACACTCCCTTGTTGGAGTCAAATTGGGATTTTCTAAAAATCTGTCTCGGAACTCTTTTTGAAGATGATCATGTCTCGGGTCGAAGAATGCGTCAAATGGAGAACTTTTGAACTACAAAGTTGTAGAAAATTTCGCGAGAATCGTCCTGGATATAAAATTTAGCTGATTCCGAGTCTAGACGGCCCCCCTAGGCCCGATTTACTTCAGCCCAAGATGGGGTGACGGGAACCGAGAAGCTATATAAAGGGAGGAAACCTTTATTTGTGGGAGACACCTCCACCCACGAATTGCAGCCACCAAAGCCATGTTTTTTCCTCCCCATGGATCCCATCTCCATGGGGGAGGGCTCCCAAGAAGACATGAAGGAAAGGGGCTAAGGGGCGGTGCTCCCCCACGATACCGGCGGCGGGGAAGGAGTCCCCCGCGCCACCGCCGCCCTCTTCACCATCTTCACTGCCATCTCCATCAACTAATCCTCCTAGTATGCAGTGGTTCATCCTTCCACACACCTTTGTACCATCCTATGTAAACACGGTGTTTGTTGCTATAAATTATAATCCTATGATCTATGTCATGTTTGTGTAGTTTCTTTGTTCTTAGATTGATTGGTTGAACGTCTTTGGTTCATTAGAGTTGTATGTTGATATGGTATAGTCATTTGTTGTGTGCGCTTGGATTAAACATCATATGGTTTGTAGTATGTGTAAGAGGAAGGGGATGTTCTGCCAGAGTGACAGAAACCTAAGGGCGTGAACCAGAACGTTGCACGTATGGGAGTAAGAGGACCATTAACTTAAGGCTATGGTTGGGGAAACCTTAATGCATTATTAGTAGTTACGGATGTTTTCTAACAATTCAATCATATAGTACATGTAATTCCAAGTAGTGAAGTGCATTTCTATTTAGCCTCTCCCACATAGAAAACTGCATCGAAGACAATGAACCCGATTTATTCGCCAACTAAACTTGGACAAAGCCACCACAATTACCACCACTATTCCACACTCATGGTTCTGTTAGTTTAGTGTGTTTTATTGCTGTAGAAACTAGCTTTACTTTCTTGTTGTTTATTATCTTGCAAAGCTTTCTCTAGTACTTGTTTTGTTGCTCTAGTTTTATTTCCTAGATAAATCAAACGTTTAGTGTGCGTGGAGTTGTATCAGTGGTTGATAGAACTTGAGAGAATAATCATTCTACCTTTAGCTCCTTGTTGTATTTGACACTTTTACTTATCGAAAAGGCTTGTGGGATATCAAGACCTTTTCTGGCGCCGTTGCAAGGGAGCAATAGCGTGTGGGTGAATATTCTTGTTTGCACTTGTTTGCTTTATCTCTAAGGAGTTTTTACTTTTAGTTTTCAGTTGGTCTCTATCTTAGTATCGATAGGGATTGTGAATTACAAAAAAAATTAGTTGTACTTGTTACCTAAAAACGTTTTCAAAAAGGAAAGTGATTGGAAAGATGAGTAATGGTTAAGTGGGGGTCGACCTTGAACACTTGTGTTCATGCCTATGAAACCAAAACAAATCTTCCCATGAAAGCTTTTCAACTGAAGGAAGGCACCTTTAAATATCAATTCTCATTCAAGAAAGGTATAGAATACATTTTGACTCTCCTATTAAAACAAAAGTTGCTCTTAATGCTTCTTTATTTGAAAATACTTGAATCTTGCTTCTTGTGCCTAACTTAAATGCGTTAAAGAAAAGTACTTCTTGGGAGATAACCCAATAGTTTTCTTGAGTCTTGGAAGTTATTAATTCTATAATAACCTCTCTTTATCCTTTTTATTTGATTTTTGTGCCAAGAATAACCTCTAATGAGAGGGAAGTAAGATTTGGGGAGTTGCTGTCCATAAACAGATTTTTGTGCTCCACTATAAATATTCTTGAAAAATCTCTCTAAGTCTGATTGAGCTGTAATTTTCTTAATAAATCCCCCAGGTTGTTAGCTAAATTTCGTTAGTTCAACACGTTTTGATTTGAGCAACAGAAGGTCTTCAAAAATATTGGTTTCTACCTGCTGGTCTGTTTTGACAGATTTCTGCCATTATTTGCATTTGCTTCTTATTTATTCCTTTTTGGGAAATTGAGCTTTTTGAGAGAATTGCTACAGTAGCTTGTGTCTTTAAGTGAAAGTTTTGCTATTTTGAAACTAAACCCAAAGGTCTATTATCTTTTGAATGCACTAATGTTGCTAATGAAGATTGTGTGAAGTTTTGTATGAAGGAAAATTTTTAGGTGTAAGGAAAGAATGATGTAATGAGATGAAGAATGGACAAAAGCTCAAGCTTGGGGATGCCACCCCATGTCACCCCAAGAAATATTCAAGAGGTACAAGTGTTAAAGCTTGGGGATGCCCAAGGCATCCCCTTCTTCATTAATAAAAATCTCAGGTCTTTCTAGACACTTTGTTTTTATTGTTTCATGCACTGTTGTGTTGTTCTTGGAGTGTCTTAGTTTTCGTTTTTGGTTTTTGTTTGTTTAGTTTGCTTGAATAAAGTGGTTGGACCCCTTCTTTCGCTGTGTTGTTTCAAATAAGTTGATTGGTGTTGGAGAAGAAGTAGGAAGCTTCATGTTTATAAGTGGTACAAAAGGAGTTTGTTTTTACTATGGACTAGACCTTATCATGTCATGTTCTATGTTGTTTTGACCCTATGCTTAGTGATTATTGTTGTAGCATGACTTGTTCCAAACAATTGGGTTTGCTTAATGTGACTTGAAAGAATCATGCGTTGTTTTAGCATACAAAAGCATAATATTGTGGTATTCTCCTTTGATGTTTTGTTTGGGTTGACTTGGCACATGCTCACACCATGTTATGACTATGAACCAGTCACCATAGACTCTATGATCATTTAGTTTTCTGACTTGTGGTACCACTTTATGCTTTGATTAGTAATGTTTTATCGCTCTCCATGATTATGGCCATTATTGCTCTCTTAGTTGGTCGCTCCTAGTTTTTTGCTAGCCTCCACTTGTATTGAGTAAGGTCTACTCATGCATCCAACTCCCAAGAAACCAAGTTATTCCAAAGAGTCCATTATAAATTCATATGCATGGTGTGTTACACCATTCCAAGTATATTCTTGTTTTATCTACCTTCCAATTAAAAAGTCACTTTGTTATGTGAAAAATTAGTGATTAAAGCTATCACAAACTTGATGGCACACTTTATTTTCTTGCCCCTTATAAACTTGAACCATTGTGTCATCTATGTTGTATATGCTTGCACTTATACGTTGGAATTAGCAGAACCATGATGTCATGGGGAACACTTTCAACATTGCACATGTACATTGTACCCAGTTGATATCATGCTCTTTTGTTTGCAGATGTCGTCGGTGTGAAATAAAAAGGGAGCTTGTAAGTCCATGGAGTTATGTATGTGTGTTAGAGAAACGCCTGGGCCGCTAGCCTAAGCCATGCCTAATCATGGTGGAAACTTGCAGCATCACCATAGTGAGCAATCTATGAAGCTTTCTTCTTATAAAAAAAGAGAGACATTGAAAACAGTAAAGAGAGAAAAAAGCACCATTTTCCCATGGTAAATAAGAAGATTGCTGAGATGCTCATTGTCTGAAAGAATTGTCATTTTGATATGGGATAGCTCATGTATCATGTGCAAGGGGTACCCCATTGGCGGTTCTCTATGATACACATGTACTTACTATGACAAGAACTTACCGGTGACTAAAGTTGATGTAACACCCTCAGAATCGTACCTATGCAAGTTTTAGCAAAATTCGCCAAACCCGCATAGAAACGATTCAAAGGTGCCCACCAGGCACTTTCGTGCGGGTGGAAAACGAAGTAATAACATTACACAACAGTCCTCGATGGGACCCACAGAACAGATATATATATAACAGCGACTCCATGAGTCAAGGATACAGATATAATATACAAAGATCCAAATCACCTTGAAAACGATATAGCGTCCAGCTACGGACAAGATGCAAATGGGGCTAAGTGTAGGGGTTCGTAGCATGGAAAACAAAAATTTTCTATCGCATACAAACAAACAAGCCAAGATCTATCTACTAGATTGTAGCAACGAGTCGATGGTATAACTTACCCTCGAAGATTCCAAAGCGTTTAACGAGAGCGGATTCTCGTGGGTGATGTAGTCGTACTCTTTCCGATCTCAAGATCGTGTAGACGATCCTTCCAGCGCCACGTTCCGGCAGCGCTTCCGCAGTCGGTCACACGTTCGGTACTCGACGAAGACCTTCCTCTCCCTTGTTCCAGCAGGCAGCGGAGGTTGTAGCACTCTCCTCGCGATTCCGGCAGCACAACGGCGTGGTACCGGAAGTAGAGGGGAAATCCCGCAGGGCTTCGTCTTAAGCCGGTGCGAGTATGGTGGAGCTTATGAGAGAGGCTATTAGTGGTCTAGTAATTAGACACACCAATTAGAAGGCTCTAAACCAATTAGAAGGCTCTAAACCGTTGGCTAAAGCAATTAGAAGCTCTAATCCAAAACGGCTCTAAACCGGAGATCTAGAGGTGAAAGTTGTTTTTCTAGGAGGGGAGCCCTGCCCCTCCTTATATAGGTGGGAGGGGGTGGCGCGCCAGGGGAGGGAGGGAGTCCCTCCCCAACTCGGCCTAGGGCTGGCGCCAGCTTGGAGGAGTGGGACTCCTCCTCCAAGTTGGTTCCAACTCCTCTTGCTTGTTTCCCACAGTTTCTTGTTTTGGCAGTTTGACTTTCAAACTGGACATTTGACTTTTCTGTTTTAGGATTCAATTTAATCCTTTATTTGGGACAGCAAGAACACTTAGTACATGATGCAATCATTCCAATATGCAATGACACATTCATGTACCCCTCCCCCCCCCCCCGGAGTGCCGGACAATCCGGAACCTTCTAGAACATTCCCGATGAAAACACCGGAATCATTCCCGAACTCTGAAACGGGACTTTCCTTATATGAATCTTATTCTCCGGACCATTCCGGATCACCTCGTGATATCCCGGATCCCATCCGAGACTCCGAACAACATTCGGTCTCTTTCTCATAATACCATAACTACTCAAACAACGTCGAATCCTTAAGTGTGTCTCCCTACGGTTCGTGAATTATGCGGACATGATCGAGACACTTCTCCGAACAATAACCAATAGAGGAATCTGGAAATTCATATGGCTCCCACATATTTCTACGATTACTTTGCGATCGAATGAACCACTTACATACGATACCAATTTCCCTTTGTCTCACGATATGTTACTTATCCGAGGTTATGATCGTCGGTATCTCTGCATACCTAGTTCAACCTCGTTACTAACAAGTACTCTTTTCTCGTTCCCGTGATATGTGATCCCTTGTGACCAAGTCACATGCTTGCAAGCTAATTGGATGACATTCCACCGAGAGGGCCCAGAGTATATCTATCCGTCATGTGGATGGACAAATCCCACTCTTGATCCATGTGTCTCAACCAATACTTTCCGAACACTCAATGCCACTTTTATAACCACCTAGTTACGGTGTGGTGTTTGATGTCATCAAAGCATCCATCCGGTAAAGGTGATATGCATGATCTCATGGTCGAAGGAATTAGGTTACTATGTATCAGAAAGCATATAGCAATTGAACTAATGAAATGACTTGATCTTTATGCTACGCTTATCTATAGGAGTATGTCCACCATATCATTCTCCTAACGATATGATCTTGTTGTTGATAACATCTCAATGTTCATGATAGGGAAACCACAATCATTAATCAACCAACAAGCTAGTGAAGTATAGAGGCTATACTAGGGACTTCAAATTAAGTTTACAAATCACACAAGTATCAATGTTTCCTTGTTAATACTATTATAGCATGAATGTAAACATTTATCATAAACACAAAGATATAATAATAACTACATTTATTATTGCCTCTAGGGCATATCTCCAACAGTCTCCCACTTGCACTAGAGTCATCTAATCTAGATTACATGGTAATATACCGAACACCCATGGCAGTTTGGTGTTGGTCATGTTTTGCCCTCGGGAGAGGTTTAGTCAACGGATCCGCCACATTCAGATCTGTGTGTACTTTGCAAATCTTTATATCCCCATCCTGGATATGCTCTCGAATAGCGTGAAAACGCAGCTTGATATGCTTCAGCTTCTTGTGTGACCTTGGTTCTTGCGCATTGGCTATGGCGCCCATGTTATCACAGTAGATAGACATTGGGTCCAGCGCACTAGGAACCACACCCAGCTCTGTAATGAACGCTTTCATCCATATCGCTTCTTGCGAAGCCTCCGAAGCAGCCATGTATTCCGATTCAGTTGAAGATCTCGCCACAACGCTTTAGGTGTAACTAGCAGCCATGGATTGCGATTTAGAATCATCCGGATCTGTGTTCCAACTAGCATCGGTGTAACCATTAACAACGAGCTGTTCATCACCTCCATAAGAAAGAACCATATCCTTAGTTCTTCTCAAGTACTTAAGGATGTTTTTGACCGCTGTCCAATGATCCACTCCTGGATCACTTTGATATCTGCTAGTTAAACTAACAGCATATGCAATGTCGGGTCTAGTACATAGCATGGCATACATTAGAGATCCTATGGCTGAGGCATAGGGAGTCTTACTCATCCTTTCTCTATCTTCTGCCGATGTCGGACTTTGAGTTTTACTCAAGGTCGTATTGGGCAACATGGGCAAGAACCCTTTCTTGCTTTCTTCCATTCCAAACCTCTTTAGAACTTTGTCCAAATATGTACTCTGTGACAATGATATTTGGCGTTTCGATCTATCTCTATAAATCTTTATGCCTAATATGTAAGCTGCTTCGCCAAGATCCTTCATTGAAAAACTATTATTCAAATATTCCTTGACACTATTAAGAAGGTCTACATCATTCCCAATCAACAATATGTCATCCACATATAGTATTAAGAACGCTACAGAGCTCCCACTCACTTTCTTGTAAATACAAGCTTCTCCATAAGTTTGTATAAAACCAAAACTTTTGATTACCTTATCAAAACGTTGATTCCAACTTCGGGATGCTTGCTTCAATCCATAGATGGACCGTTGAAGTTTGCATACCTTGTTAGCATCTTTAGGATCGACAAAACCTTTGGGTTGCATCATATACAACTCTTCATCAATGTCTCCATTGAGGAATGCTGTTTTGACATCCATCTGCCATATCTCATAATCATAATATGCAGCGATTGCTAACATAATCCTCACAGACTTTAGCTTCGCTACCGGTGAGAAAGTCTCATCGTAGTCAACTCCTTGAATTTGTCGAAACCCTTTTGCGACAAGTCGAGCTTTATAGACAGTAACATTACCATCAGCATCTGTTTTCTTCTTGAAAATCCATTTGTTCTCGACAGCCTTTCGGCCATCCGGTAAGTCCACCAAAGTCCATACTTGGTTTTCGTACATGGATCCAATCTCGGATTTCATGGCTTCTTGCCATTTATTGGAATCTGGGCTCATCATCGCTTCCTCATATGTCTCGGGGTCATCGGTGTTGTCCACCACCATGACATTCATAACGGAATCATACCAATCTGGAGTGGTACGAGTTCTCGTTGACCTCCGAGGCTCTGTAGCAACTTCAACCGAAGTTTCATGATCACCATCATTAGCTTCCTCTCTTATTGGTGCAGGCACCACAGGAACTTCTTCCGGTGCTGCGCTACTCGCAATATCGAGAGAAGGTTCGACAACCTCGTCAAGTTCTACTTTCCTTCCAGTCAATTCTTTCGAGAGAAATTCCTTCTCTAGAAAGGATCCATTCTTGGCAACGAAGATTTTGCCTTCGGATCTATGATAGAAGGTATACCCAATAGTTTCCTTCGGGTATCCTATGAAGACGCATTTTTCCGCTTTGGGTTCAAGCTTGTCCGGCTGTAACTTCTTTACATAGGCTTCGCATCCCCAAACTTTAAGGAACGACAATTTAGGTTTCTTCCCAAACCATAATTCATACGGTGTCGTTTCAACGGATTTAGATGTTGCCCTATTTAAAGTGAATGCGGCTGTTTCTAATGCATAACCCCAAAATGATAGCGGTAAATCTGTAAGTGACATCATAGAACGAACCATATCTAAGAGAGTTCGATTACGACGTTCGGACACACCATTACGCTGTGGTGTTCCCGGCGGTGTCAATTGTGAAAGTATTCCGCATTTCTTCAAATGCTCGCCAAACTCGTAACTTAGATATTCACCTCCACGATCAGAACGTAGAAATTTAATCTTCTTGTTACGTTGATTCTCTACCTCACTTTGAAACTCCTTAAACTTCTCGAAAGTTTCGGACTTATGTTTCATGAAATAGATATACCCATATCTACTCAAGTCATCCGTGAAGGTAAGAACATAACGATAACCACTGCGCGATGCTACACTCATTGGACCACACACATCGGTATGTATGATTTCCAATAAGTCTGTAGCTCGCTCCATCATACCAGAAAATGGAGTCTTAGTCATTTTTCCCATCAGACATGCTTCGCATCTTTCAAATGATTCAAAATCAAGTGATTCAAGAAGTCCATCGGAATGGAGTTTCTTCATACGTTTCACTCCGATGTGACCAAGACGACAGTGCCACATATAGGTCGAATTATCGCTTGATTTCAATCGTTTAGCCTCAATGTTGTTGATATGTGTATTTCCACTATCGAGATTCAATAAGAATAGACCATCTATCAAAGGTGCATGTGCATAAAACATATTACTCATATAAATAGAACAACCATTATTCTCGGATTTAAACAAGTAACCGTCTCGCAATAAACAAGATCCCGATATAATGTTCATGCTCAACGCAGGCACCAAATAACAATTATTTAAGTATAAAACTAATCCCGATGGTAGATGAAGGGGTAGCGTGCCGACCGCGATCACATCAACCTTTGATCCGTTTCCCACGCGCATCGTCACCTCGTTCTTCGCTAGCTTTCGTTTATTCTGCAGCACCTGTTTCGAGTTACAAATATGAGCAACCGAACCAGTATCAAATACCCAGGCACTACTACGAGTACTAGTGAGATACACATCAATAACATGTATATCAGATATACCTTTCTTCTTGATGTTGCCGTTCTTCAAATCCGCCAAGTACTTTGGGCAATTCCGCTTCCAGTGACCTTCTCCCTTGCAGTAAAAGCACTCAGTATCAGGCTTAGGTCCAGCCCTGGTCTTCTTCGTCGGCGTGGTAGCTTTCTTACCACCCTTCTTGAAGTGTCCCTTTTGCTTAGACTTGCCTTTCTTGAATTTGGTGGTCTTATTGACCAACAACACTTGGTGCTCTTTCTTGATCTCCACTTCTGCAGATTTCAACATGGCAAAGAGTTCTGGCAACGTCTTGTTCATGTTCTGCATGTTGTAGTTCATCACAAAGTTCTTGTAACTTGGTGGTAGTGATTGGAGGACACGGTAAATCCCCAAAGCATTAGGAATCACTATACCCAAGCTTTGAAGTTTGTTTGCGTGCCCTGACATCTTAAGCACATGCTCACTGACGGAGCTGCCTTCTTCCATCTTGCAGTTAAAGAACTTTTCAGAAGCTTCATAGCTTTCAATTGCCGCATGAGTCTCAAAAATCAATTTGAGATCCTCGACAATATCATATGGGTCTGAATCCTCAAACCTTTTCTGAAGCTCCGATTCCAAACCATACAAGATAGCACACTGAACTATGGAGTACTGATTCTTCCGAGCGAGGTAAACATTCTTTACTTCATCGGGAGCATCAGCTGCAGGTGGGTCACCCAGCGGTGCATCCAGCACATAGGTCAAATTACCAGCTGTGAGGACAATCCTCAAATTGCGGAACCAATCCGCGAAGTTGCTTCCATTGTTTTTCAACTTTTCTTTCTCTAGGAACGCATTAAAATTGATGGTAGGGGCTGCCATTGATCTACAACATATTTGCAATAGTTTAGACTAAGTTTATGATAAATTGAGTTCAAATTAATTAATGTAATTAAACTAGGTGAACTCCCACTCAAAACAACATCCCTCACATTGTTTTAGTGATCACACGAACCAAATCCACTACATCAACACCGATCATCACGAGAGTTGATATAGTTTCAATGGCGAACAATCGTCATGTTCATCATATCTACTATATGATTCATGCTTTACCTTTCGGTGATCTGTGTTCCGAGACCATGTCTGTACATGCTAGGCTCGTCAAGATCAAACCTTAGTTTCCGCATGAGCAAATCTGGCTTGCTCACGTTGTATACACTTGCGGAATCTAACACACCCGATCATCACGTGGTGCTTCGAAACAACAAGCTTTAGCAACGGTGCTGACTAAGGGTGAACACTTTATGATTTGAAATTCATGTGCATGAGGGATCATCTTATAATGCTACCGTCGTCTACTAAGCAATACAAGATGCATAAAGGATTAACATCACATGCAATTCAATATATATGTGATATGATATGGCCTTTCTTCTTTGTGCTTTGATCTCCATCTTCAAGCACGAACATGATCTCCATCATCACCGGCATTGCATCAAGGTCAATGATGCCTCTCCATGGTTGTCGTCCACCGGCTTCAACTATTACAACTACTTTGAATAGACACGCGGGTCTTAACATAAATTAAAGACAACCATATGGCTCCTGCCGGTTGCCGACTTACAATAAGGAACATTGCATACATCAAATATAATCACAATCATGGCCATATCACATCACTGCACACCCCTGCAAAACAAAGTTAGACGCCTCTACTTTCTTTGCATATTTTACGTGGTTTGGGGCTTTCAATAAGTGTCGTTCTAACTTACGAACATGAACCACAACGTTGACACAAGTATTGTTAATCACCCGTTGTGTATTGGATCTTTACTATGCTAGGAGAAACAGGCACCCGCAAAGCCACTTATGCAATACAAGTTGCATGTCAAGCGTGGAGCAAGTCTCATGAACGATGTCATGTAAGGTTAGCCCGGGCCGCTTCATCCCAACATACCGCAAGATGCAAAGTACACAATAAGAAATCGACAATAAAAGCATCAACGCCCACAATGACCATTGTGTTCTACTCGTGCAACAGATCTACATATAGACACGGCTCTGATACCACTGTAGGGGTTCGTAGCATGGAAAACAAAAATTTTCTATCGCATACAAACAAACAAGCCAAGATCTATCTACTAGATTGTAGCAACGAGTCGATGGTATAACTTACCCTCGAAGATTCCAAAGCGTTTAACGAGAGCGGATTCTCGTGGGTGATGTAGTCGTACTCTTTCCGATCTCAAGATCGTGTAGACGATCCTTCCAGCGCCACGTTCCGGCAGCGCTTCCGCAGTCGGTCACACGTTCGGTACTCGACGAAGACCTTCCTCTCCCTTGTTCCAGCAGGCAGCGGAGGTTGTAGCACTCTCCTCGCGATTCCGGCAACACAACGGCGTGGTACCGGAAGTAGAGGGCAAATCCCGCAGGGCTTCGCCTTAAGCCGGTGCGAGTATGGTGGAGCTTATGAGAGAGGCTATTAGTGGTCTAGTAATTAGACACACCAATTAGAAGGCTCTAAACCAATTAGAAGGCTCTAAACCGTTGGCTAAAGCAATTAGAAGCTCTAATCCAAAACGGCTCTAAACCGGAGATCTAGAGGTGAAAGTTGTTTTTCTAGGAGGGGAGCCCTGCCCCTCCTTATATAGGTGGGAGGGGGTGGCGCGCCAGGGGAGGGAGGGAGTCCCTCCCCAACTCGTCCTAGGGCTGGCGCCGGCTTGGAGGAGTGGGACTCCTCCTCCAAGTTGGTTCCAACTCCTCTTGCTTGTTTCCCACAGTTTCTTGTTTTGGCAGTTTGACTTTCAAACTGGACATTTGACTTTTCTGTTTTAGGATTCAATTTAATCCTTTATTTGGGACAGCAAGAACACTTAGTACATGATGCAATCATTCCAATATGCAATGACACATTCATGTACCCCTCCCCCCCCCCCCCCCCGGAGTGCCGGACAATCCGGAACCTTCTAGAACATTCCCGATGAAAACACCGGAATCATTCCCGAACTCCGAAACAGGACTTTCCTTATATGAATCTTATTCTCCGGACCATTCCGGATCACCTCGTGATATCCCGGATCCCATCCGAGACTCCGAACAAAATTCGGTCTCTTTCTCATAATACCATAACTACTCAAACAACGTCGAATCCTTAAGTGTGTCTCCCTACGGTTCGTGAATTATGCGGACATGATCGAGACACTTCTCCGAACAATAACCAATAGAGGAATCTGGAAATTCATATGGCTCCCACATATTTCTACGATTACTTTGCAATCGAATGAACCACTTACATACGATACCAATTTCCCTTTGTCTCACGATATGTTACTTATCCGAGGTTATGATCGTCGGTATCTCTGCATACCTAGTTCAACCTCGTTACTGACAAGTACTCTTTTCTAGTTCCCGTGATATGTGATCCCTTGTGACCAAGTCACATGCTTGCAAGCTAATTGGATGACATTCCACCGAGAGGGCCCAGAGTATATCTATCCGTCATGTGGATGGACAAATCCCACTCTTGATCCATGTGTCTCAACCAATACTTTCCGAACACTCAATGCCACTTTTATAACCACCCAGTTACGGTGTGGTGTTTGATGTCATCAAAGCATCCATCCGGTAAAGGTGATATGCATGATCTCATGGTCGAAGGAATTAGGTTACTATGTATCAGAAAGCATATAGCAATTGAACTAATGAAATGACTTGATCTTTATGCTACGCTTATCTATAGGAGTATGTCCACCATATCATTCTCCTAACGATATGATCTTGTTGTTGATAACATCTCAATGTTCATGATAGGGAAACCACAATCATTAATCAACCAACAAGCTAGTGAAGTATAGAGGCTATACTAGGGACTTCAAATTAAGTTTACAAATCACACAAGTATCAATGTTTCCTTGTTAATACCATTATAGCATGAATGTAAACATTTATCATAAACACAAAGATATAATAATAACTACATTTATTATTGCCTCTAGGGCATATCTCCAACACTAAGAGCCCTGAAGAATAACCAATGGCGTCCATAACCCTGCCCAGGCCAAGCCGGAAGGGTAACCCTGCTAACGGCGTCGATCTCAAAACCTGCTTAAACAAAAGGGGGTGCCGACAAAGGGCAAAGGAAAAAGAGGAGCGTCAGTACTGAGGCCAGTACACGGCGAGGCTAGAATTCGGCGGTCCTCGCCTACATAGGTATGGTGGACTGAGCGGCAGCGGCAGCATGCACTAAACAACCTATAGAGACTCGATACGACTGGCGGTTATCAGAGAGGGATAAGAAAGACCTATTCGGATCCTACCTGAAGCTAACACCAAACATACCCATCCTGGTGTTTCCCCCTCGAGACCAAACGAGGAAGTCAACCGAGGAACTCACACAGTTGGCAGTTTTATTTATTCAATTTTCGTTGCCGTAAATTACTAGTCAGGTATAGATAATCATCCTGATAAAATAAGCAGTGGGCACTTTTAGTTAATCATTCCGTTATAGTTGCAACACTTACTAATCAGATACAATAAGCATGAGATAACCCAAAAACCCAGCAGTTGTTGGTACTTTTATTTAGTCATTCCGTTGTAGTTGCAATATTTACTAGTCAGGTACAATGGTCGCAAGCGACCACACAAGCAAGCAATTGTTGGCAGTTTTAGTTAGCCATTCCGTTGTAGTTGAAGCTGATTACTAATCATATCAGATACAAGTCAATTTATACGGTAAACTTTAGTTATAGTTGTCTATGATCGAGATACTGTGCTCCAAGTCGTCCATAACCGCGGACACGGCTTTCAGAAAGTTTTAACCCGGCCGGGGTGCACAAATAGCAACACACACACGATCAACCTCGGAAAAACCAAATCAAAACCCAACGAGGTCTTCACGACAGAGCAATCACAAGATTCAGAAATATTTCAGGGGGCCACCCCTTAAAGTAGAACCCGCAACGAAGTTAGCTGACTTCGAGACGGACTTAAGGTTTGTGGGGCCGGCTGTAAACGACTGGGAACCCGAAAGTGTGGCTGGGCTTGTCGATACCGCGAAAACGGGTCACAATTCCTAAACAGTACAGTGTGCTCCTCGCACAAACGTAAATAAAGCAGTAGCATGGCATAAGTTCAGGATCGTAAATAAAACCTCAAACTAGTTTGTGGCCCCAAGAAATAAGACGGAATCAAGCTCTGGCTAAGGGGGGCCCATACTCCCCATATGTGGATAGCGCGATAAATCAAGGAACAGGTATCAAGTACTCGGGGTCCTACGGGACACAAGTGGGCGTTCGGAAACCAAATATTATCTATCACCCATCGATGCCTCTGCTTACTTCAATTTTAGTTGTTAAACAGGAATTAAAGTGAACGATAAGTAAAACTATGATCATCTCCAACAACGAACATGCGGCAATACACCAACAACTGTGGCACTTGACAACACGCAACAGCAATTGAGCAAGTGACTACGGCGCGCAAGTCCAACTATCTACCAAACAACAGGTAATAGGATGTGTCCGAGGCAATATAGGGCTGCAAGGGATATCACGGGTACGGAAAACTAGAGCATCGCAACACAGATAGCAATAGATCAACAGGAGGGAAGTAAATACTATAAATGTAAGATAGGTAGAAAGGGGGAGATGCTCGCCTGAAAACATTGCCGAAGGTTCAACCGAAGATCGGGGCGAAGCTCACATCAACTCAACGGCCTTATCCGCGAAGAACCAAAGCACTAGAATAAACACCGGATGCAATATTTTAATACTACGGCAAAAGATCGGCATGATGCATGTATGATGTATGACATGGCAAAGATGCGATGCAATTAGGTCATATTAAGCGGAACCGGGGTCCCGATATTTAATTAGATGGTTCGAGTTATTTAGAACCCCCGCAATTTAAATGTTGTTTAACAAGGCAAGATATGAAAACGGTTCGATGCACAGATTTAAATGAGGCCAATATGAGACTAGATTTGCCCGCATATGGACCCCATATTTAATTATATGATGGATCGGCATAAGGCCCCCAAACCACAGACAAGTATGCATGCATGACCAATTAATATGCGACAAGTTGTATTATATTATAAAAATAGGGTTCTCGGATAAGAGGTTCACACATTAGGGTCTCGACGGTCTTGGGGTTCCGGGGTTCGGGGTCGGTCTCAGGGTCCAGGGTTCGACGGAACGTTCTCGGCTCCGGGGTCGTTCTTGAATTACGGGGGTAGATCTTGTCGCATTCGGGTTCTCGGCGAGCTCGGCGTCCGGGAAGGAGAACTTGGGTCGGTGTCGGGGCGCGTCGGGTTCTTCCGGGTCGATGCCGTTCTTGTCGCATGCAGATCTTGTCGGGTTCCACGGGGTCGAGCTTGCCGTTGCGAGGGTCTCGTTGGGCCCGCGCCATCGAGTCGGTGTTGGCGTTCCGGCCATCTTCGGTCCTCGGATCCGAGAGGGTTCGGGGTCTTGACGGGGTTCAGGGGTCTCGGCGTCCGTGACGAAGATCCTGGCGTCCGCGAGGGAGAACATGGCATGTCGAGCTCGGTCTTCGGGGTTCTGCGGAAGAGCTTGGCGTTTTGCGGTCTGCGGTCCCGTGAAGGAGAGCTTGGGGTCCGAGGTTCGGGTTCCGTCTCGGCGGTGTATAACTTCGGGGTTTCGTGAGGGAGGCCTTGTAGATGGTTCCTGCCCGAAGAGCCTGGCGGAGGCGGGCCGGCGACCTGGTGGAGCGGAGAAGGGCGCCGGCGGCGAGGCGCTGCGGGGATCGCGGCGGGACGGCGCAAAGGGGGGGCCCGGGGCGGCGACGCGCTGCAGGGAGACGGAGAGCTCGAGCTGGGCGGCGCAGGGGGGGCCGGGGCGGCGACGCGCTGCAGGGGCGGAGCTCAGGAGCACGCCGGGCGACGCGGCGGTGGGGCGCGCTCGAGGCGAGCTCGGCTGGAGGCCTGCGGGCGGCGCAGGATTGCGGCTCCGGGGATGCGGAACTCGGCGGGGCGGAGCGGAGTTCGGAGGGGCGCGCGGGAGGCGCTGCCGGCGGCGGACGAGGCAGGGCCGGCGGCGCCTGGCCGGAGCGCGAGGCGCGTGAGGAGCGGCGGACGCAGCCGGCAGCGCAGAGGGAGGCGGGGAGCACGACCGCGGCGGGGCGGAGCTCGCCGGCGGGGTCCTGGCGTCGGCGAGGCGAGACGGGGAGGGGCGCGCGTGGTGGGGGCGAGCAGCGAGGCGGGGTGACGACCGCTGGCGCCGGCGGGGAGGGCTGAGGGAGAGCGTCGGTGGGCCGGGGAGAGGCGCACGCGGTCAGGCGAGCAGGGCTTGGGATGCTGCGGCGCGGGCGGCTCGCTCGCCGGAGATGGGGAGGGGGGCCGCCGGGCCGGGAGAGAGGGGAGGGGAGAGCGGCGTACGGGGCAGGCGGAGGTCGTGGCGGGGATGGGGCGGTCGGGTGGAGAGGAAGGTGGGGAGAGAGGGAGCGCGTGAGTGCGGCCGGGGGATAGGTCCACGCGGTGGGGACACGGTGGGGACGCTGGGAGGGAGTGGTTCCCGCGTGGGCCACGCGTGCTGGGGGGAGGGGCTGTGTGGGGGGGAGAGGAGAGAGAGGGGAAAAAGGGTAGGAGGCCGTGTGGCAGTTTCTGGTTGGTGGGGGGAAAGGAGAGGGTGAGGTGGCAGCGTGTGAGTGGCCAGGGTGATGTGGAGGCTGGGTTGGGGTAGATAGTTTGGTAGGTTTAGGATTATGGGTGGGACTGGTTGGACCGTTTTAATTTCTGGGGCGGTCGTTCGGGTCAATCGGCCCGTTCGACTGCCCCGCTAAAATAATAAATATTTTATTTATTTCAAACAAGGCTTTTGCAAACTGATACCGGGCAAAACAAAATATTCCGGCGACCCGGATTTTTGGCGTTTGAATAAAGACGAGGCGTTTGGAAACAAATCGGGCTTTGCAAAAATAGTTTTAAGCAAACAATGCATGATGATGACGATGCAATGCACAAATTCAACGCGATTTTCTAGTAGTGGTTTTGCGGGATGCCACAATTCGACACCACTAACAATGGATCTCGCCCTCGAGATCCGCCTCATGGTACCGGAAGGAAGGTCGGCGAACGGCATCTCCTCGCTTCATGTAGAACCTCGCGACACCACTAACAAGGGTTCATCCTCCATCTGGAAGTCGGCGACACCACCAACAATGGTTCGTTGTCCCTGATCATCGATCGAACACTCCGGAGAAACAAAAGACGAAGATAGAGGCATCAAACGATAAGGCCACCTCTAACTTCCATTAGAAGAGGGAAAAGTTACATTGATCCACCAGTTCGAGGTACCGAGCGAACAGTACGAGTCGGGTAGGGTGATCAGTCCATCCCGTACCCAAACTATCAACTCTATACATGAGTAGGTGAATCAGGCGACTCAACTCTCGAGATTTAGACTGAAGATCTTCATAGGCGGTATCCGGATTCAAGGGATGATGCCAGCAGAAATCGTATGAAAGACACAATGATCAGGTTCCGCGATGGTTCCATTGGCATGAACAACACATGCTCAAGGTTAACTCCAACTTCGCCAATGCTCGTCCTTCTCATATGTTTTTCAACGACACTGATATCCAGCAAGGAACACACATGGATAAAGAGGTCAAGAACAAAAGATTGGAGGAAGGGTACAACAGACAAGTTGCAGACTGATGATCGTAGCACCTCCGTTACAAAAGGGGAGAAAGAGAAAACCTGAAGGTACGACGGAAACCCAACCACGAGAAATCCTGGACTCGAAGAAAGAGAAGAGAGCGGATTCAAAACACGTAGAGGTAAGAGGAGAACAGCAGAGGGGTAAGGAGTAAAATTAGACCTAATCAGATCTATCCAACCGATTTTGAAAAAATAGTTTTGACACTCTACTCCGGCCGTTAGCTAGGTTATCCTACAGGCTGGACTTGTGGGGTATCGCAACTGCTGAGCTCTGATACCACTCTGTAACACCCTCAGAATCGGACCTATGCAAGTTTTAGCAAAATTCGCCAAACCCGCATAGAAACGATTCAAAGGTGCCCACCAGGCACTTTCGTGCGGGTGGAAAACGAAGTAATAACATTACACAACAGTCCTCGATGGGACCCACAGAACAGATATATATATAACAGTGACTCCATGAGTCAAGGATACAGATATAATATACAAAGATCCAAATCACCTTGAAAACGATATAGCGTCCAGCTACGGACAAGATGCAAATGGGGCTAAGAGCCCTGAAGAATAACCAATGGCGTCCATAACCCTGCCCAGGCCAAGCCGGAAGGGTAACCCTGCTAACGGCGTCGATCTCAAAACCTGCTTAAACAAAAGGGGGTGCCGACAAAGGGCAAAGGAAAAAGAGGAGCGTCAGTACTGAGGCCAGTACACGGCGAGGCTAGAATTCGGCGGTCCTCGCCTACATAGGTATGGTGGACTGAGCGGCAGCGGCAGCATGCACTAAACAACCTATAGAGACTCGATACGACTGGCGGTTATCAGAGAGGGATAAGAAAGACCTATTCGGATCCTACCTGAAGCTAACACCAAACATACCCATCCTGGTGTTTCCCCCTCGAGACCAAACGAGGAAGTCAACCGAGGAACTCACACAGTTGGCAGTTTTATTTATTCAATTTTCGTTGCCGTAAATTACTAGTCAGGTATAGATAATCATCCTGATAAAATAAGCAGTGGGCACTTTTAGTTAATCATTCCGTTATAGTTGCAACACTTACTAATCAGATACAATAAGCATGAGATAACCCAAAAACCCAGCAGTTGTTGGTACTTTTATTTAGTCATTCCGTTGTAGTTGCAATATTTACTAGTCAGGTACAATGGTCGCAAGCGACCACACAAGCAAGCAATTGTTGGCAGTTTTAGTTAGCCATTCCGTTGTAGTTGAAGCTGATTACTAATCATATCAGATACAAGTCAATTTATACGGTAAACTTTAGTTATAGTTGTCTATGATCGAGATACTGTGCTCCAAGTCGTCCATAACCGCGGACACGGCTTTCAGAAAGTTTTAACCCGGCCGGGGTGCACAAATAGCAACACACACACGATCAACCTCGGAAAAACCAAATCAAAACCCAACGAGGTCTTCACGACAGAGCAATCACAAGATTCAGAAATATTTCAGGGGGCCACCCCTTAAAGTAGAACCCGCAACGAAGTTAGCTGACTTCGAGACGGACTTAAGGTTTGTGGGGCCGGCTGTAAACGACTGGGAACCCGAAAGTGTGGCTGGGCTTGTCGATACCGCGAAAACGGGTCACAATTCCTAAACAGTACAGTGTGCTCCTCGCACAAACGTAAATAAAGCAGTAGCATGGCATAAGTTCAGGATCGTAAATAAAACCTCAAACTAGTTTGTGGCCCCAAGAAATAAGACGGAATCAAGCTCTGGCTAAGGGGGGCCCATACTCCCCATATGTGGATAGCGCGATAAATCAAGGAACAGGTATCAAGTACTCGGGGTCCTACGGGACACAAGTGGGCGTTCGGAAACCAAATATTATCTATCACCCACCGATGCCTCTGCTTACTTCAATTTTAGTTGTTAAACAGGAATTAAAGTGAACGATAAGTAAAACTATGATCATCTCCAACAACGAACATGCGGCAATACACCAACAACTGTGGCACTTGACAACACGCAACAGCAATTGAGCAAGTGACTACGACGCACAAGTCCAACTATCTACCAAACAACAGGTAATAGGATGTGTCCGAGGCAATATAGGGCTGCAAGGGATATCACGGGTACGGAAAACTAGAGCATCGCAACACAGATAGCAATAGATCAACAGGAGGGAAGTAAATACTATAAAAGTAAGATAGGTAGAAAGGGGGAGATGCTCGCCTGAAAACATTGCCGAAGGTTCAACCGAAGATCGGGGCGAAGCTCACATCAACTCAACGGCCTTATCCGCGAAGAACCAAAGCACTAGAATAAACACCGGATGCAATATTTTAATACTACGGCAAAAGATCGGCATGATGCATGTATGATGTATGACATGGCAAAGATGCGATGCAATTAGGTCATATTAAGCGGAGCCGGGGTCCCGATATTTAATTAGATGGTTCGAGTTATTTAGAACCCCCGCAATTTAAATGTTGTTTAACAAGGCAAGATATGAAAACGGTTCGATGCACAGATTTAAATGAGGCCAATATGAGACTAGATTTGCCCGCATATGGACCCCATATTTAATTATATGATGGATCGGCATAAGGCCCCCAAACCACAGACAGGTATGCATGCATGACCAATTAATATGCGACAAGTTGTATTATATTATAAAAATAGGGTTCTCGGATAAGAGGTTCACACATTAGGGTCTCGACGGTCTTGGGGTTCCGGGGTTCGGGGTCGGTCTCAGGGTCCAGGGTTCGACGGAACGTTCTCGGCTCCGGGGTCGTTCTCGAATTACGGGGGTAGATCTTGTCGCATTCAGGTTCTCGGCGAGCTCGGCGTCCGGGAAGGAGAACTTGGGTTGGTGTAGGGGCGCGTCGGGTTCTTCCGGGTCGATGCCGTTCTTGTCGCATGCAGATCTTGTCGGGTTCCACGGGGTCGAGCTTGCCGTTGCGAGGGTCTCGTCGGGCCCGCGCCATCGAGTCGGTGTTGGCGTTCTGGCCATCTTCGGTCCTCGGATCCGAGAGGGTTCGGGGTCTTGACGGGGTTCAGGGGTCTCGGCGTCCGTGACGAAGATCCTGGCGTTCGCGAGGGAGAACATGGCATGTCGAGCTCGGTCTTCGGGGTTCTGCGGAAGAGCTTGGCGTTTTGCGGTCTGCGGTCCTGTGAAGGAGAGCTTGGGGTCCGAGGTTCGGGTTCCGTCTCGGCGGTGTCTAACTTCGGGGTTTCGTGAGGGAGGCCTTGTAGATGGTTCCTGCCCGAAGAGCCTGGCGGAGGCGGGCCGGCGACCTGGTGGAGCGGAGAAGGGCGCCGGCGGCGAGGCGCTGCGGGGATCGCGGCGGGACGGCGCAAAGGGGGGGCCCGGGGCGGCGACGCGCTGCAGGGAGACGGAGAGCTCGAGCGGGGCGGCGCAGGGGGGGCCGGGGCGGCGACGCGCTGCAGGGGCGGAGCTCAGGAGCACGCCGGGCGACGCGGCGGCGGGGCGCGCTCGAGGCGAGCTCGGCCGGAGGCCTGCGGGCGGTGCAGGATTGCGGCTCCGGGGATGCGGAACTCGGCGGGGCGGAGCGGAGTTCGGAGGGGCGCGCGGGGAGGCGCTGCCGGCGGCGGACGAGGCAGGGCCGGCGGCGCCTGGCCGGAGCGCGAGGCGCGTGAGGAGCGGCGGACGCAGCCGGCGGCGCAGAGGGAGGCGGGGAGCACGACCGCGGCGGGGCGGAGCTCGCCGGCGGGGTCCTGGCGTCGGCGAGGCGAGACGGGGAGGGGCGCGCGCGGTGGGGGCGAGCAGCGAGGCGGGGTGACGACCGCTGGCGCCGGCGGGGAGGGCTGAGGGAGAGCGTCGGTGGGCCGGGGAGAGGCGCACGCGGTCAGGCGAGCATGGCTTGGGGTGCTGCGGCGCGGGCGGCTCGCTCGCCGGAGATGGGGAGGGGGGCCGCCGGGCCGGGAGAGAGGGGAGGGGGAGAGCGGCGTACGGGGCAGGCGAAGGTCGTGGCGGGGATGGGGCGGTCGGGTGGAGAGGAAGGTGGGGAGAGAGGGAGCGCGTGAGTGGGGCCGGGGGACAGGTCCACGCGGTGGGGACACGGTGGGGACGCGGGGAGGGAGTGGTTCCCGCGTGGGCCACGCGTGCTGGGGGGGAGGGGCTGTGTGGGGGGAGAGGAGAGAGAGGGGAAAAAGGGTAGGAGGCCGTGTGGCAGTTTCTGGTTGGTGGGGGGAGAGGAGAGGGTGAGGTGGCAGCGTGTGAGTGGCCAGGGTGATGTGGAGGCTGGGTTGGGGTAGATAGTTTGGTAGGTTTAGGATTATGGGTGGGACTGGTTGGACCGTTTTAATTTCTGGGGCGGTCGTTCGGGTCAATCGGCCCGTTTGACTGCCCCGCTAAAATAATAAATATTTTATTTATTTCAAACAAGGCTTTTGCAAACCGATACCGGGCAAAACAAAATATTCCGGCGACCCGGATTTTTGGCGTTTGAATAAAGACGAGGCGTTTGGAAACAAATCGGGCTTTGCAAAAATAGTTTTAAGCAAACAATGCATGATGATGACGATGCAATGCACAAATTCAACGCGATTTTCTAGTAGTGGTTTTGCGGGATGCCACAGTTGAGTAGCATGAGGAACGGCCCTCGTACTCAAGGGACATGAGATTGCCAACTTATTCTTTGTCAATCATATACTCCATCTTTGTTCACTTTAACCTTAATCACTTCAAGATGCTTATGATAGGGGCAATGAGAGCTGAAATCTAACAAGTACCATAATTTTTGGAAGCTCTTTATGAAACTTGAAATCCCTGCTTCCCTTTGAAGGGCCTTTCTTCCACTATTATATTGAGTCTCCACCTTCTATTCTTAGGCACCAATTAATAGAACATAGTTGCCATTCTTAGTTCTATGTGCATTGTCCCAAAACTTGTTGGTTGATTCATAAGGTTGATATTGCTTATTCTTGAACTATTTGTATCTAGTCACCCTTATGAACTTTGAATGTGTCCTATGCATTTATGATTTGTTATACCATGAGGGACAAGCTGAATATCACTCTTATTATGTTTTCTTTATGTGAAACAAACAAACGTTTTTCAATGCATTGGTATTCATGATATTTGTTTGTAATCTTTTCAAGTTGTAACTTGGTTGCTATGTCTTATTGTTAGAACTACATCTTTCATGCTCATGTTTAGAGTACTTTGATCCAAGCTATCCATGCTTTGCAAATGGTTAGATCAATATTATGATGGTGCATGTCAGCTCAAAAATTATATTGTTTTTATCGTTTACCTACTCGAGGACCGATGACCCACAAGTACAGGGGATCGCAACAGTCTTCGCGGGTAGTATTACCCAATTTATTGATTCGACACAAGGGGAGCCAAATAATACTTGCAATCCTTAACAAATGAGTTGTCAATTCAGCTGCACCTGGAAATAGTTCTTGCTCACAGAAGTTTATCAGTAGCAACAGTTTGTAGTAGAAACAGCAAAGCAACAGCAGCAGCAAAACAAGAGCAATAGTAACAATAGTAGCAAACAGTAGGATATGAGTGCGGTAGGCATAGGGATGGATGGACGGGCGTTGCATGGACGAGTATAAACATATAACTTCAATACCTAGGGAAATTGCAGATAAATAAGAATAAGCATCCAAGTACTAAACAATCATAGGCATGTGCTCCATATATAGTAATGCGTGCTTGCAATGATAACTTGCACAACATCTTTTGTCCTGCCAGCCCGTGGCAGCGGGGCCTCTAGGGAACTACTGGCAATTAAGGTATTCCTTTTAATAGAGCACCAGAGCAAAGCATTAACACTCCATGAACACATGTGATCCTCACACCACATCCATCCCCTTCGGTTTTCCCAGTTTTTGTCACTTCGGGGCCTTTGGATCCGGACAATGATATGTGTACACAACTTGTAGATAAGATCATAAACAATACTATCATAATGATTCAATAATAAGCTCAGATCTGAGATCATGGCACTCGGGCCCTAGTGACAAGCATCAAGCACAACAAGTTGCGACAAAATAAATAGCACTAATAGAGATACTAGGCACTATGCCCTAACAATCTTATTCAATTACATGATAGAACTCATCCAATCCCTACCATCCCCATAGCCTACAGCGGGGTATTACTCACTCATGGATGAGGGAAACATTGATGGTTGATGGAGAGGCATTGGTGATGAGGATGGCGATGATTCTCCCCAAATTCCCCGTCCCGGCAGGGTGCCAGAACAAAGTTTCTGGTTCCAAATCGCGACTTCTGGTGGTGGCGGTGCAGCAGAACTCTTTCTGGAAAAACGACGAACCTCCCTCGGTTTTTAGGTCAAGGGGTAACTTATAGGCAAGGAGGGAGCCCGATGGGGTGCCTGGGATGGCCGCACCCCCTAGGCGCGGGCGGGCCTGGAAGGGGTGTGGGCCCCCCAGGCCTCCACCCCGTCTCGTCTTCTGGCTCCGTGGATCTTCTGGCGAAATAGGATTTTTGGCATATTTTCCGGGATTTTTCCTGATAGTTGATTTTCTGTGCAAAAACTAGACACCAAGGTAATTCCGCTGAAAACAGCGTCAGTCCGTGTTAGTTGTATCCAAATCACACAAGTTTAGAGGAGAAATAATAACAAAAGTGTCTGGGAAAGTAGATACATTTTGGACGTATCAACTCCCCCCAAGCTTAGCTTATTGCTTGTGCTCAAGCAATTTAGTTGAAAACTGTGTGCGATAAAAGAACTTTCACAAACACAATTGCTTCATATGATGTATATATTCTCACTACAGGAGTAGATACTTAAACATTCACAATAAGAAGTATGCAACCAAGTCTACTCAATAGTCATTGCAAGCTATGAAGAGAAACCAACTCAATAAAAGTAGCATGAAACATAAACATAAGCAACATTGCAATGCTCATAAAAAGTTATGATAGAGTGGTATCTCGCTTGCCCTTGTTTGTAGAGCACAATATAAATGCCAAGGTACCTCTGAAGTTCACATGAAGACTAGAAGTAAATATATCAGAGATACAAGCATCAAAGTCATGACATAATTAACCAAGTTTTGGAACAAACATAAGAATGAAAAGTATGCTCTCAAGAAGGTGCTCATAGAATAAGTGACGACTCAACCAGGAAGTGAAAAGGTTTTGAAAAGTTTGAATGGCTTCCAAATGCTGAAGGAAAGGTACTCATTAGCTTTGAGGTCTCATTGCCCCTATCATAGGCATCTTCATGTGGTTAAGGTGAAAGTGAGGTCCAATCTGAGTTATATGCTTGACAGACCATAAACTGGAAATCCCATGTCTCTTGAGTACGAGGGTTGCTCCGCATGCTACTCAACTTTGGTTACCTGCAAGTTCTTGTCATTGTACATGCATGCATATCATAGAGAACCACCAATGGGGTACCCCTTGCACATGATACAAGAGCTATCCCATAATCAAAATGACAAGGCAAGCAGACAATGAGCATCTCAGCGATCTTTTTATTTACTATATTCATAGCTTTTTATTGAGGATGCTTCACAGAATGCTCATTATGGTGATGCTGCAAATTTCCACCATGATTAGGCATGGCTTAGGCTAGCGGCCCAGGCGTTTCTCTAACACATATATATATTCCATAAACTCACAAGCTCCCCTTTTATTTCACACCGACGACATCCGCAATCAAAAGAGCAAGGTATCAACTGGATAAGTATCCATAAGTGTTGAAAGCTGTCCCCTTGACAACACGGTTCTGCTAACTCCCAGCCTATAATTGCAAGCATATAACTTTCATGGACAAGTCACAATGGTTCAGGATTATTAAGTGCAAGGAATAAACCATGCCATCGAGTTTGTGAGAGCTTTATTAACTAACTTTCACAAAACATACAAACATTTTATTTGGAAGAAAACAAGGCATATAGAATATGCACTGAAATAGCAAATGATGCTAATAGGTAGGTATGGTGGACACAGTTAGCAATATTGGTTTTGGGGAGTCGATTGCACGAGTAGAGCTCATACTCAGTGCAAGTGAAGGCTAGCAAAAGAGAGGGAGAGACAAACGAGAGATCAATAACTATCATAATCATGCTTGCAAAAAAACAAGACTAATTATGGCAAGAAAGTGATACAAGAGCTCTAAGGAAAAATAAATCGTCGAGGCTTACTGACTATTGTTTAGTCATATGCATGCATGAGCATGTGCCAAGTCGATTCACATGAAATATTCAGAGGAGGATCCCACAATATCATTCCCAAATATGAATAAAAAATGCAAGCAAACATTCATAACATGCTACAAACTATTAGCACGAGGTAATCATAGACAAGAAAGAACTACTAAGCATCTATCAGTAACATACACCTTACATGAACAGACTAAGCATGCTCACAATGATGAGTATATGTACAAAAATGAAAACAAATAGAGTTTGTTACCAGCCTCTTACCACACCTCAAGTTGTCTTAATCTTCATTATTGCCCTTCACTTGTGTGACTTGAATAATAACATGAAACCAAAATCCACTAAGGACGGTTGAACCCTGCAAAGAACTCACAAAACCAAAGAAGAACAACAAATATTTTTGGTGTTTTCGATTTTTTTAAAGCAAGCAAACAAAGCAAACACAAACCAAGCAAAGCAAACAAAGCAAAATCTTTTTGGATTTTTCTTTAAGGCAAACCAAAGCTAAAAAGCAAAGAAACAAACCAAGAGAAACAACAATTTTTTTTTGGTATTTTTGTGTTTTAAGAAAGCAGAAACAAAACTCCACTCAGGACTGTTGAACCCTACAAAGAACTTGTAAGGTTCCCAACCTTTAATAAGGTAGAGATCCCTGTGTTTACAATGCTAGTCCCTGGATCAATAGCTAGCATCCACAGTTAAGATGTAATATCAAGAAACAAAGGTCATAATACAACTTTATAACTAGGAATAAAATAATTTATTACATCTTACATAGCTCATTTGGCTATCTCATTACAATGCAGCAGAATATATCAATGGCATGGGGTCCTTCATCTTCAAAGTGCCATAGGCAAACATGTTGGTTGTAGACTTGTAATCCTATTTCAACATACTTCACTAATATCAAACAAACCTGCAACATAACAAGTTACAGCCACAAGGGTCAATACATTTGAATTGTATTGGCAAGTGATATTATGGTAGTATAGTGGAGTCTATCATCTATATGCATTTGGCTAAGTGGAGCTTAGGCTTGCTTTGCTCAAAATAGTTTTTCCTTATCATTTGAAAACACTAAGTTTTTGCTTGATAAAATCATCCAAGGCATCTCCCAATAGAAATTGGTGATCCTTCAACCCTTGTTCAACCACAAGTTTTTAACTTAGAAATTGGGATGAGGAGATTCTTGATAGCTTCCATGTCTTGATGCTCAAATTGTCCTTTGCCAGGGACATGGCTAAGTACTTAGATTTTGCTCTCTGCAGAGGTGGTGCACTTTCCCCACAAGACTTGGTTTCACCAAGACAAGATCTTTTAGAAGCCTTCCCTTAGACCAACATGGACGCGCTCCAACCTATCAAACCCCTACCACCAACTGTCCATTTGGCTAAGTTATTGCAACCTATATGATCCAGGCAGAGCCCATAATGCCAAGTGGTTGCACTTGAAGCTTCTCAACATTTGACATCTCAAATCTCTTTGTTCCTAGGTGGCCATCCACAAGTGAGATACACAAGGTAAACCATAGAAATGGGCCTTGTATAACCACTCAACACAAACCATTCCTTCCATTCCACCCAGGTGTTACATTCACTTAGTTGTTTTATTAAACAAAACACAAGTCCTTGACTTAGAAATATTCCATAGCATGAATATAATCCACCCTTGTTTTCTACTAGCTAAGCTAAGCATGATAGTAGTAGGAATCTTAACTTAGGAAATTTCTACTAAGGTTTCATCTACTAGGATTTCCCATGGCATAGTTTACACTTAGCAAAAATTCCATGCAAGTCCTACTTTAGAAATATCACTAATGCATAGTGAAAATAATGGGACAAAAGTATGAAGCATCACTTGCCTTTTTGGTAGAGAATATGAGTTCACTCCTTGATCTTGCAATTCTCACACTCTTCAAATCACTACAATTCAATCAAGCAAGGCACAATTTCACTCTACCATTCAAGCAAACATCACATAAAATAATAGAAATAAAACAATGCATGCAAGCATGCCAAAAATTGTTTTATTTGGAAAAGGGGGTTTCTAATAGGTTATAAACATTCTAAAGACACCTATTGGTCATTTTATAAAAGTGGCAAAATCATTTGCAAAAGATTTTACCCATAAACCATTTTTAAACCAAATCAATATTTTATGTGGTTTGAAAATGCCTTTAGCAAAGAAATAATCTTTATAGGGTTCACCAAATACATTTTTAAATCATAAAACTTGGTGTTTGGGGTCACAGAGTTTAAATCAAAACATTTCCCAAAGGTTTTCCTCCAAAATCATTTTTAAACCATAATCAACATTTTTAATTGGCTAGAAATGCTTTTATTCAAAGATTTATTCTTTTGCTTCACCAAATATATTTTTGAAACCACAAATTGATTTCTATGATCAGTAGGTTCAAAACAAACCATTTTCTAAAGATTTTATCCCCAAAATAATTTAGAAAGAATTTTATACTCAAAATATGCCTACACAAGTTTCTGCAAAAACAATCAATTTAACAGAAGCAATTTACTAAACAAAGTGCATGGTTGGGTAGGATTTGTCTTGCTGATTCCATTGATATAAAGTTTTCAAAATTTGGACGTGTGGTTTGAAAGTTATGAATTTTACAAAACCAAACAACTAATAGATAAGTTTCTGTTTTAAAAACAAACTCCAGGTCACGTGTCTGATTCTTATTGGGCGATAACGGTTCGTGCGGATCGACCTATCTGGTGTGTTGTATCTAAGTTTAATCGCGCGGCTCAGGTTCACCCATACCCTTTCGAGTTAATTCTAATCACACGCGTCTGATTCAGATCCAACGGTTCTCACGCTTCGACCAAAAAGCAGTGGCGCTGGCGGCGGCGTTTGGCGGCGGCGTGCTCTGCCTACGGCGAAACGGTGAGAACATGAAGCGAGAGGAGTAAGGGAGATGCTCACCAGAATCGCCACGACGTACTGATGCTCAACGTGGTTGTCGTAGGACAGGGGCGCACAGAGGTGACGGTGATTGCTCGCCGGAGAGATGCCTGGCGACGGGTGCTCTCGGATGCTGACGAAGGCGATGCTACGGGTCACGCCAGAGAGAAAGGAAGGTGTGGTTAGACGCGCAAGGTTGCGGTGAGTGCTTGTATGCGAAAAAGGGGAAGAGGGGCGGTCAGACACTACCTGGAGGAGCTCGTCGGAGAGAAGACAGACGACGGCGCTACTGGTTGTTGTTGTTGCCGACGCTGTGGGTCAAGCGCGGGCAAGTCGAGGCCACTGGGAGATGCGCAGGAGTCTGGGGATCGTGTTCGTGTGGTCGAGGAGGCAAGGGGTGACAGAGACTGGCCGGAATCGTCGTCGGAGCTCGTCGGAGGCAGCGGAGTTTCGAAGTAAAATCAAGGCGGCCTGGGGGCGTAGAGGATCTGGCGAGTGAGGGGAAAGAGAGAGGGGGAGAAGGCGTTTAATAGAGCATGGTCGCAGGGGGTAATGGCTGCGTCAATGCCGCGAATTTACTCGGGCTTTAATCGGCTGAAACAGCCGGCGAGGGGGAGCGAGGTCAGCGGCGGGTGAGGATGACGCTGAGGTGGCAGTGGGGTGTTGTTGTCAGTGTGAGAGAGTGAGAGGGGATGGGGTCCAGCGGTCAGCGTCTTCGTGGGTTTGTTCGCGAGCAGAAGAAAACGGTTCGGGGGAAAGAGAGTGGGCTGGACTGGCTAGTTGGGCCTGGTCTGGTTGGGCTGGGCTGAGTCCTTTATTTTTTTTCCTGTTCCTCTTTCCTTTTCTTTTTCCCATTTGATTTTCTGTTTTGATTTTTACATTCATTTGAATTCAAACTTCTCTCAAACTTTGTGTGTATTCAAATACTGTTTAATAATATATTCTGAAGTCAATTTTGGAATAAAACTTTTATTCTTTTTAGGATCTTTTAATTATATAAAATAGGCCTTTGCATTTAATCAAATAAGATCAAATATATTTTTAATCCCTATTTAAATTCCATTTTTCTACAAAACCTTTTTAGTAAGTTTTATTCAATTATTAGGGTGTCAAATAATTCACTTTGAATTATTTGGAAAAAAATTAATATGAGTTATTAATCATTTTAAATTGGGTACTTGTCTTTATTCCAATGAAATTAAATATAGTTTTAATTTCATATAACTTTATTTAAATTATTCTTTTATTTCATTTAAGTCAATTAAATGATTTTTATTCCACTTGGGTAAATTCAAATTATTTTCCCTGATTTAATTAATCATTTCTAATAGGGATTTTATCTTTATTCAAATAGAATAGGATTTGGTTAATGCCCTCTTAATTAATTTGAAAATTCCTTATACATTATTTTATTTGGATTTGGATTATATTTATTCCATTTGCTTATGGATTAGGTCAAGATTTAATTTGGCCTTTAAATATTCCTCATTTAATATTTCTATCTTTATCTTCTAAAATCCATATCTTTTTATTTGTAGATCCAAACTTGGTGATTCCAATTTGTAAAATCTTATTTGATATTTATTTATCCTTTTAAATATCTTTAGGATTAATTGCTCACCATCTGGTATGGAATTTTAGATAGGTGCTTTATTAGCTTTGGAAATTCAATGTCCTTATCTTATTAAATTCATAAGATTTTATCTATGGCTCCAAATTAAGTGAAACCAATTTATATGGATCTTATAATATTTCTATTTGTCACTTTTGATCATTTGTAAATGTTTGTTGACAAATTTTTATTTGGTTCAAATCCATAGGCTTGGAGACAACTTGGAAATGATTTTCTTCCATTAGGGTTTTAGAGTTTTGGTTTATTCTCCAAGTGTTTATATTTCCAGATGCATTTATGAAGAATGTATTTCACTTGATTTGAATTTATTTGGATTCAAACATAAACCAAAGTTTGTTCAAGATGGGATTTTTAAGTTTCCATTTAGAAACAAAAGTATCTTTTCACCCTAATTTTCAACAATTATTTATTTTGTTTATTTATTTTTCACATTACAAGATTTGGAAAATTTTGGGATGTGACAAAACTTCACAAAACCAAAGAAGAACAACAAATATTTTTGGTGTTTTCGATTTTTTAAAGCAACCACACAAAGCAAAAGCAAAATCTTTTTGGATTTTTCTTAAGGCAAACCAAAGCTAAAAAGCAAAGAAACAAACCAAGAGAAACAATGAAAATATTTTTGGTCTTTTTGTGTTTTGAGAAAGCGGGAACAAGAACCAGAAAGAAAGCGAAACATGGATATACAAAGAACCAACGGAACATGATATATAGATGAGTGTGATGTCGGTATACCTGCCCCCAAGCTTAGGCTTTTGGCCTAAGTGGGGCTCAATAGCGCGGGTAGTAACCCCAGGCTGGTGGGTCATCATAGGAATGATCATAATCAGGCCCTCGCGATGAAGAAGAAGACGCGCTCCAATCAGAGGAGGGCTACTGGTATGAAGACTCTCCCAAGATGGAGGGCTGAACCGAATCATCTTCGGCATCCTCTCCAACATTATCCTCTTGTTGGGAGAGCTCCGCCACGTATGTGTCAAACTCCTCCTCCGTGAGCGACCATCCTTGCCTATTATCAAAATTAAACAAAGCAGGTGCAGGCAAATAAACTATTTTCTCAGTACTACCCCCCTCTAACCACGCTTGGCAAAAGATAGTTCATACGGTAAACTTCTCACAGTAGCCCCTACAGAAACAAAATTATGCTGAACCATGGATTCAAGATCAAGCGTCTCTATGGGGAACCGATAATCTGAATGGTGAGGCTCTAAACCATGGAAAGCTACCAACCTAGAAGCAATGAGACCTCCACAAATTCCACCCTTCTCGCGGTTAGTGGTGAGACGGTAAGCTATCAAAGCACTGAGGTTATAAGATCTATCCATATTCAAAGCAGCTGTAATAAAAGCTAGATCAAAAGAAGATAACTTTCTAGCAAGAACACACTTGGTAATGAAGCAGGCAAAATATCTGATGGCTGGGAATTAAATGTTCCGAATTTTACCACTTTCCTTTGAGAAGTCGAAACTTTGCAAATCTTAGCATATAAATCCATAAATAACTTGGGTCTCTCTTTGATCTTCTCACAAGATCCCCACTGAGGCACTCTAATTGCTGCACAGAACTCAGCAAAAGGCAGGTCGACAGCTAGATTGTATATTTTATAATGGACCATGGGATTAGATGAAGACCAAATAAACCGGAAGTCCTGCACAACATCCATGGTTAGCTTAACATATTGAAGTGGTTCACCTTCAACAAAGTGTCCCAACCCTGCATTGGTAATCATAGTTTGGAAATCCTGGAGGATTCCCGCGGTTCTCATAAATTCCTAGCATGGATATATGTAAGGGAAGACTCCTTCCTCACTATGAACTTTCATTGGCTCAGGTACCATCAAATCATATTGATTCAGTGGATATGCACTCATCTTCCTTTCTGAAATTTTTAGACAAACATCAAACCAAGTGATTTCCAAGTTATTAAATGGTGAGAAACTACTATAGGAACATTCTAGAGGGCTACACATGCATCAAAATAAAATCTCTAAGCATAGAACAAGCATGCAAGCTCACACAACCTGTCACCTACAGCAGCAAAATACTCAAGATACAGTCTACCAATCACAAATCTAATTGGACAAGTGGAGGAGGCACATACCAAGGATAAATCCCTCCAAAAATCAGCAACAAAGATGGGCTGAGCAAGGAGATCGAAATTCGTGAGCAAGAACAGCAGGAACTCGATCTTGAGAAAGTTTTTTGGTGTTTTTCGGGAGAGAGAAAGAAGATGGCTGGGAGGAGACACCTTGGAGGGCCCCAGTTTGGCCACACCCCACCTAGGCTCCACCTAGGGTGTGCCCACACCCACAAGGGGTGTGTGGCCAGGGGTGCCCCCCTGGTTCACTCCTGGTGTCCCTCTGCCCCTTTTTCGAGGAAAAATTTATTTTGAATTTTCTGGGATTTTTTGGGAAACTTTATTTTTGGCCAATTTTCACGGTATGAAAATTGATTTTCTCGCAGAAACAGTTTTTTAGAAGAAGCAAAAGAAAACAAAAACCAAACTACAGAAGTTCTAAGACTCTCTAACAAGCAAACAACTAACAAAACCAAAGCTAACAAAAGAGAAGGCAAAGACTAGGAAGGATAAAAGTAAAAGAAAGCAAGTATAACCACAGTGAAAACATTATTTTGTTCACTAAAATCCTTTTGTTAACAAGGTTGATCAAGTCTTGTTACCAAAATAATCTTATATGAAACAAAACTTTGCATTCCACAAGGTGATTACGTTACCTCATACTTGATAGCAATGGTCCCAATCATAATAGTTTCAAAATTTTCTTGTGGAATGGGACAATATATTTCTCCAACCTTGATGCTCTCAATATTTTCAATGGAATTCATGCAATAGCTCTTAACCACCTTCTTGGGGAAATAGACAGTATGCTCTTTGTCATTAATATTGAATGTTACTTTCCCTTGATTACAATTGATGACAGCACCTGCAGTATTAAGAAAAGGTCTCCCAAGAATAATAGACATATTATCATCTTCAGGCATTTCAAGCACAACAAAATCAGTTAAAACCATGCAATTATGAGCAACTTGAACAGAAACATCCTCACATATACCAACAGGAATAGTAGTTGACTTATCAGCCATTTGCAAAGATATATCAATTGGTATCAACTTTTCTAGCTGGAGTCTCTTATAGAAAGAAAAAGGCATAACACTAACTCCAGCTCCCAAATCACATAAAGCAGTTCTAACATAATTATTCTTAATAGAGAAAGGAATAGTTGGTATACCTGGATCACCAAGTTTCTTTGGAACCTTACCATTGAAGGAATAATTAGCAAGTAGAGTAGAAATATCCTCATTAGGAATCTTCCTTTTATTAGAGACAATATCCTTCATATACTTTGAATAAGGAGGCAACTTAATAGCATCAGTCAAAGGAATTTGCAAAAATAAAGGTTTCATCCACTCACAAAACTTGTTGTAGTGTTCTTCCTCCTTTGACTTGTGTTTCTTACCTGGAAAAGGCATAGGTTTATGCACCCAAGGTTCTCTCTCACTACCATGTTTATTAGAAATAAAATCTTCCTTTATGTACCTGGTGTTCTTAGTGTGCTTCTCAGGTTCTTCCTCACCTTCCTCCTTATCAGGATACTCATTTTTATCACTACCACTCTCAGTTTCAGCATCAGAGACAGATATACCATTAGGATCTATAGCAGGTTCAAGTGGTTACTCAACTATCTTATGTTTTTTTCTTTCTCTTACGGGGACTACCACTATCTTCACCTTGTTGGGAATCCTGCTCTATTCTTTTAGGGTGTCCTTCAGGACATAAAGGATCTTGAGTAGTTATACCACTCCTAGTTCTAATTCCATAAGCATGTTTATCTCCTGAGGAATTAACTAGCATATCCTTTTGTACCTTATCAAGTTGATCAAGTTGGGTTTGAACCATTTGAAAGTGTTTACAAAGCATTTTAATATCATTAGAAGTTATTTCCACAATATCTTTCAACTCTTTAATAGCTCTAGAGTTTTCTAATAAATGATTCTGAACTTGTTTATTAAAATTACCTTGTTTAACAATAAATGTGTCAAGTTCCTCTAAGCATTAATCAGGAGGCTTACCATAAGGAATATCATGTTCATCAAAGTGGAGAGAGTGTACCTCAATAGTAGACGAGTGGGGAATTGGCTTACATAATTCTTCTATAGGAGGTAGATTCTTCACATCTTCGGCTCTAATACCTTTATCCTTTAGACATTTCTTAGCTTCTTTCATCACTTCATCATTTAATGCAATAACTCCCCTCATATTTGGTGTTGGTGTTGGTGTTGGTGTTGGAACTGGTTTAGGCACAACTGGTTTAGGAGTAATAGGCTTAGGTGTATTTATCTTAGTTGAAGTCCAATCATAATAATTCTTGCTTATCTTAGCCATTAATTCTTTAGCATCTGTAGGAGTCCTATTCCTGAAAACACAGTCAGCAAAACTATCTAGGTATGTCCTAGAATCATCAGTTAGTCCATTATAATAAATATCAAGAAGCTCATTTTTAGGTAATGGATATCCAGCATGAATCAAGGCACAGAACCTTGTCCATGACTCAGGCAATTTCTCTTCTTCTCCCTGTTTAAAATCAAAAAGTCTCTATAAAGCAGCATGTCTAGCACTGGGAGGAAAATATTTCTGAAATAAAAAAGCAATCAAGCAATCAGGGCTATCAATGGAACCAGGAGGCAATCTATTAAACCAAGCCCTAGCTTCTCCTTTTAGTGAAAAAGGGAAGATCTTAGTAACAAACTACTTGCGCATCTTAAAATCATCAGAGAATAAAGCACTCATAGTGGAAAGCTCATTCATATGAGCCACAACACTCTCATTTTTACTCCCACAAAAAGGTTCTTTCTCAACAATGTATAAATAGGATAAATCAAGAGAGAAATCATAATATTTATCTTTAAGATCTATGGGAGAGGTGGCAAACTTAGGATCAGAGGACAGTTTAGGAATAATGGTACGTCTAGCAAGGAGACTCTTAATAGCACTAGCACCATGTGTGTTTCGGCACTCTTCAACGAATTCATCAGTGAACTCAATGTAGCCATCATTAATATCATAACTCTCTCTAGACTCAGGTGAGCTAACAGGTGTAACAATGTCTTCACTAGGAGTTTTAGTATTTCCTAGACTAGCCATAGTAGCATCTTGGAAAGGACCTAATGAACCACTTGCATCAAGCACAGTAGAAGTAACATCATGAGTATCAAAAGCAGTTTCAGACTCAGCAGTAGTAGCAGTGTGTGTAGCATGAATATGTGGTTGTGGTGTAACAAGCTTACTTATAACATACGGTGAATCAAGAGCAACAGAGGTGTTTAGGACTGTACCTCTTCTTGTAGTGGATGGTAAAATAGGAAAGTTTCCATCACGAGACTTCCCCATGATGAAAGGAGTAGCAGTGAACAATAGTAGATCCAAGTGAACTTACAAATAAAGTTATGCTCCCCGACAACGGAGCCAGAAAATAGTCTTGATGACCCACAAGTATAGGGGATCGCAACAGTCTTCGCAGGTAGTATTGCCCAATTTATTAATTCGACACAAGGGATCCAAAGAATACTTGCAAGCCTTAACAACTAAGTTGTCAATTCAGCTGCACCTGGAAATAGTTCTTGCTCACAGAAGTTTATCAGTAGCAACAGTTTGTAGTAGCAACAGCAAAGCAATAGCAACAGCAAAACAAGAGCAATAGTAACAGTAGTAGCAAACAGTAGGATATGAGTGCGATAGGCATAAGGATGGATGGACGGGCGTTGCATGGACGAGTCTAAACATATAACTTCTAGACCTAGGGAAATTACATATAAATAAGAATAAGCATCCAAGTACTAAACAATCATAGGCATGTGCTCCATATATAGTCATGCGTGCTCGCAATGTGAACTTGCACAACATCTTTTGTCCTGCCAGCCCGTGGCAGCGGGGCCTCTAGGGAACTACTGGAAATTAAGGTGCTCCTTTTAATAGAGCACCGTAGAAAAGCATTAACACAACCGTGAACACATGTGATCCTCACACCATAGGCATCCCCTCCGGTTGTCCCAATTTCTGTCACTTCGAGGCCTTTGGATCCGGACAATGATATGTGTACACAACTTGTAGATAAGATCACAAACAATACTATCATAATGATTCAATAATAAGTTCAGATCTGAGATCATGGCACTCGGGCCCTAGTGACAAGCATTAAGCACAACAAGTTGCAACAAAGTCAAATAGCACTAATAGAGATACTAGGCACTATGCCCTAACAATCTTATTCGATTACATGATAGAACTCACTCAATCTGTACCATCCACATAGCCTACAATGGGGGATTACTCACTCATGGATGAGGGAAACATTGATGGTTGATGGAGAGGCGTTGGTGATGACGATGGCGATGATCCTCCCCAAATTCCCCGTCCCGGCAGGGTGCCAGAACGGAGTTTCTGGTTTTGAATCGCAGCTTCTGGTGATAGCGGCACAACGGAACTCTTTCTGGAAAAATGACGACCCCCCCCTCGGTTTTTAGGTCAAGGCGTAACTTATAGGCGAAGAGGAAGCCCAACGGGGTGCCTGGGGTGGCCGCACCCCCCTAGGCGCGGGCTGGGCCCACTCGCTCCTGGCAGGGGTGTGGGCCCCTAGGCCACCACTCCGTCTCGTCTTTTGGCTCCGTGGATCTTCTGGCGAAATAAGATTTTTGACATATTTTCCGGGATTTTTCCTGATAGTTGATTTTCTACACTAAAACTAGACACCAAGGTAATTCCGCTGAAAACAGCGTCAGTCTGTATTAGTTGTATCCAAATCACACAAGTTTAGAGGAGAAATAATAGCAAATGTGTTCAGGAAAGTAGATACGTTTTGGACATATCAAGGACGAGCAGGAACTAAGCTTGGGGATGTTGATACGTCCATAACGTATCTATAATTTTTTATGGTTTTATGTTATTATTATGCTTTTGACACTTCTTTTTATATAAAGTTCATGAGTTATTTGAACTAAACTACTAATAGTTGCAATGTTTTTGTTTTACACGTTGATGTGTAGGAATTATCAAGAATACAAGTGGAACCCTTGTTGGAGTCAAATTGGGATTTTCCAGAAATCTGTCTCAGAACTCTTTTTGAAGATGATCACGTTTTGGATCGAAGACGGCGTCACACGGATAACTCTTCTACTACAAAGTTGTAGGAAATTTTGCGACAATCGTCTTAGACATAAAATTTAGCTGATTCTGAATCCGGAAGGACCCGCTACGCCCGATTTACTGCAGTCCAAGATGGGGTAACGGGAATCCGAGAAGCTATATAAAGGGAGGAAACCTAATTCGTGGGAGACGCCTCTACCCAAGAATTTGCAGCCACCAAAGCCACGTTTTTTCCTCCCCATGAATCCCATCTCCATGGGGGAGGGCTCCCAGTAAGCCATGAAGGAAAGGGGCTAAGGGGCAATGCTCCCCCACAATACCGGCGGTGGGTAAGGAGTCCCCGCGCCGCCGCCGCCCTCTTCATCATCTTCTCTGCCATCTCCATCACCTAATCCTTATATTATGCATTGGTTCATCCTTCCACACACCTTTGTACCGTCCTATGTAAACACGGTGTTGGTTGCTATAAATTATAATCCTATGATCTATATCATGTTTGTGTAGTTTCTTTGTTCTTAGATTGATTGGTTGAACGTCTTTGGTTCTTTAGAGTTGTATGTTGATATGGTACAGTCCTTTGGTGTCCATTATATTTGTGCGCTCTTGGATTAAACATCATAGGGTTTGTAGTATGTGTAAGAGGAAGAGGAAAGTTCTGCCGTAGTGACAGAAACCTAAGGGCACGAACCGGAAAGTTACATGTATGAGAGTAAGAGGACCATTAACTTAAGGCTATGGTTGGGGAAACCTTAATGCATTGTTAGTAGTTACAGATGTTTGCTAACAATCCAATCATATAGTACATGTAATTCCAAGTAGTGAATGCATATATATTTAGCCTCTCCCACATAGAAAACTGTATCGAAGACAATAAACCCGATTTATTCGCCAATTAAACTTGGACAAAGACACCACAATTACCACCACTATTCCACACTCATGGTTCTGTTAGTTTAGTGTATTTTATTGCTGCAGCAACTAGCTTTACTTTATTGTTGTTTATTATCTTGCAAAGCTTTCTCTAGTACTTGTTTTGTTGCTCTAGTTTTATTTCCTAGATAATGCAAACGTTTAGTGTGTGTAGAGTTGTATTAGTGGTTGATAGAACTTGAGAGAATATTTATCCTATCTTTAGCTCCTCGTTGGGTTCGACACTCTTACTTATCGAAAAGGCTACACACGATCCCCTATACTTATGGGATATCATCGACCTCTTTATTTCCTAGGAGGTTGTTGTCTAGGAACTTATTGGATAGTTCTCGGTTGGTCTAGGACTTGTTGGCTAGTTCTGGGTTGGCTTGGGACTTGTTGGCTAGTTATCGGTTGGCTTGGGACTTGTTGGCTACCATTCGGTTGGCTTGGGACTTGTTGGCTACCACTCAGTTGGCTAGTCCTCCCTTGGCTTGTGCTTGCTTCATTTCCTTTTGCTCTTTTACTTTGGGAATACTTTATTGCATTGTGTACTTCACCATTGCATGTTCCACACCGGGATCTCTCATGAGGCTATTGGAATTGGTTGTTGCCCGTTTCTCGACCACCACCACGGCCCCATCCGTCCATGTCGCTCCTAAAGCGCTTTGTCTTGCGTCTTCCACGTTTAATCACCTTCCATTTCGGATCGAGGCATAGTTGAATTTCATCGTACTACAGCCATTGTTACTGGTCTAGTGATGACTCCTTGATGGCGCTAGAGAACTTGGTGCTTGATGTGGAGTCTATTGGGAACCCCAAGAGCTAGGTGTGAAGCAGCACAGCAGCAAGTCTTCCCTCAGTAAGAAACCAGTTATCGAACCAGTAGGAGGAAGGAAACGTCACACAGATGTTGCTAGCAACGCGGAGACCTGCACAACACAAACTCAAGACTTTGCCCCAACAAATCAGTGAGGTTGTCAAGCTCACCGGTTTGCTGTAACAAAGGATTAAACGTATGGTCTGAAAGGTAATGGTTTGCAGCAAGTAAACAAGTAACAATGGAGGATGTATCAATGGTAAAGATTGGACCAGGGTCCATAGTTCACTAGAGGTGCTCTCCTTAGATAAACAACATGGCATGAAGGGTAAACAAATTACAACAGGGCATAACAATGCAATTACTAGTCAGAAAGATCCTATGAGATTCGATTGGGCAATATAATAATATACATAGACCGCCATCTAACTGCATCTATGACTAGAAGTCCACCTTCAGGTTATCATCCGAACCCCCTCCAGTATTAAGTTGCAAGCAACAGACAACTACTTTAAGCAAAGTGTGTAAGGTAAACAGTCCACATGTTCCATGAACAAGAAACCGTTGTTTTCTCCCTAGTAGCAATAGCACATCTACAACCGAAGAGATTATTGTCACTTCCCTTGGAAACTAGAGGAATGAACCCACTATCAAGCATAAATACCCCCTCTTGGAGTCACTAACAACTACTTGTCCAAGATAGCCACTAACAACGGAGAGCATGCAAGATCACAAACAACACAGACATGATAGAATCATAAATACAAAACCATTAATCAAACCAACATAATAATCTTAATATCCATTAGATCCCCGCAAACACAACATGCATGATTACAAATAGATTAGATCTTGATCATGAACGGATCTCACAAGATCTATAAATGAAAGCACAAAGGAGGAGATACAACCATCTAGCTACTACATGGACCCATAGTCCAAGGTGGAACTACTCACGCATCATACCGGAGAGAAGGCCTCCGGGATGATCTCCCCTCTGGCAGGGTGCCAGGAAGAACTTCAGATCCCTCGCCCCCTCCCCCCCCGATCTAGGGACGATGGTGGCGGTGGCTACAGACGATTTTGTGGAGATTTGATCGGGTGCTTAGGGTTTCTGCATTGGGGGCTTCTTATAGGCGAAGGGGAAGGCCGAGGAGGTGACCAGGGGGGTCAAACCCTACCCAGGCACGGGCCCACCCCTGGTCACGCCTAGGGTGGGGGTTGGCCGCCCTGGAACGCTTCCTCGTCTCCCCTCTGGACTTCTTGTTCCCCATGGAAAGTAATTGACTTTGGCGTTTGTCCCGTCCAATTCTGAGAATATTTCTTTACGAAATTTTCTGAAACCAAAAACAGCAGAAAACAGGCATCTGGCACTGTGGCAACTTGTTAATAGGTTACTACCAGAAAACATGTAAAAAGCACCTCAAAGTGTAGACAAAGCAAAGCAAAGTAGATAGTAACAAGCATGGAACATAAAAAATTATAGATACGTTTCCGACATATCATCTAGGTATGGGTGCAATCTAGGAGACCATGTATTGTTAGTAGTCTCGATAGAGAAATCGGTCTCTCTCACTGTGAGCGGATGATTATAGTCCAAATGTCGCGTGCTGGAAGCCGTTAGCAAGTGCGAGCACGCAATATGAAGCAACAATGGCCTTCCGCATGTGCACTCACAAGTCTTGAGAGAAACCTTGAAAGCTCGGCCTCCATGTTGGACACCATCAGCCCTGGTTCCTCCAGGCTCCATAATTTGGTAAATTAGCTTGTCATTGTCAAATTTCGTGACAACATGGGAATTCTCTTTCCTTGACTAGAATTGCATCCAATTTTCAAATTTAGGTGGGTACTTGTATTTATGCTTGTTCTTGTTGAAGGAAATATGCCCTAGAGGCAATCATAGAGATGATTATATTTCATATGTATCCATGAGTTATTGTAATGTTCCTTGAATATCCATATCAGGCAACTTGTGTTGATTGGCAATTATGTGAATTGTTTGTGAAACTCTTTACTTGTATGGTTATTTAATAGTTGTCCCTAGTCGGAGTTCATGTGAGGACACACGTGGATATTAGACTAGCACATGGATTGGTTGATGACTATGTTTCGCAAGTCATAGACATGGAGATGTAAAACCAATGATGTGGACACATGTTATGAACATGGGGTTGGACTGACCCAACTTGAGACTGGCAATTAGTTGTAGCTCTCTCTCTACACATCATGTAAGTTTTGTCCTTAGACCTGAGATTGTCGCATGTACTTGAGATGTGGATCGACCTACTTTGGGGCTATCAAATGCTGCACCGTAACAGGGTAGTTATAAAGGTAGCTTTCGGGTTTGTCCTGAAGCATGCTGCAAGGCATGGTCAATCAAGATGGGATTTGCCACTCTCTACTTGAGAGAGATATCTCTGGGCCCCTCGAGTGATCAGATCCAGAAATGCATGGCCGTGCTACATAAGGTTAAGAGTTAACCTAGTAAAGGGATTCCGAATCACAGTATCGAGAAAGGGAGGTCAGCTTGAAGCTTGACCAAATATCGTGAGGCAAAGGGAAAGACATGTACTAAACCTTGTGATGGTTCGTCCGATATGATCTTTGTATGCGTTTAGGAGTTGGCATGTCTTGCTAGAGGCCGCTACCAACTATTGGCAGAATAAGTGTATTCGTGTCATGTCTATACGTATATGAACCTATAGGGTCACACACTTAAGGGGCTGGAAGCCTAATTAGGATTGGATCCGAATTATACCAGGCTTAGGCTACTAATGGGCTGCTAATGTAGAAGCCCACTAGGGACACCTATATAAGAGAGGGTGGGGAGAGCTGACCAGTGTTAGACCTTCGACCATTCCACCCAGCCACCACACCTCTCGCCTGTGTTGCACGCGCGGACCTAGCAGTCCGGCGTCTGACGCTTCCACCCCGCACATGTGGATACCTCGGAGGTGCTGCATCTGTGGCACTTGGACGAGCTGCGCAAGGGGAGCTTCTCGTGGGACGAGGCCAAGGAGGAGACGTGGAACGTCAGCACTACCTCGACGCGCTTCATCGATTCCGCAATTGCGCGTCCAGTGGTAATCACGTGATCTATGACAACAGTAATACTGGTATACGCGGTAGATTTTTTTGATTTGCGCTAGTGTAGCCTACTCGTGTCCCTTCACTTGTAGTCCCCCGCAATCTGCCTGTCCGTTTCAGCTGAGTATTTAGAAAATACTCATTCATATTGTCGAATATATATCGGACTATAGCCATTACGGGCAATGCACGGACACCTTTGAGCAACTTATTGAAGCATTCTGCCATGTTGCTTGTCATTTGGTCATACCTCCAGCCACCTTCATCGAAAGATCGTGCCCACTTTGTCATATCTCCATTGTTCCTATCAAGAAAATCTTGACCACCCGCATTAGTTCTTTGTTGAAGATCAATTTTTTGTACAAGTTTGAGAAACGACGGTCCGTGAACACGAGGAAACAATCTTGTATATCATCAGACAAGTCCTTTCTCTTGCATGCCCCATAGAAGTTTGCACAAAAGTGTCTCATGCACCATCGATGGTGTAATGGAGCATGGCCGGGAATGTCAATCATCACCGCATTAAGAATTCCTTGATGACGGTCAGAGATGACACATATTTCCCTTTGAGAGGGTAATATCTTGGTTCTCAAAAGATGGAAGAACCACTCCCAATTATCATTGTTTTCTTCCTCCACCAAAGAAAACGCCAAAGGATTCAACCGGTTGTTGGCATTGTTGGCTATTGCCATCAAGATAGTGCCCTTGAATTTTCTGGTCAAAAATGTGCCATCAACGGAGATGACAGGCCTACAATGTTCAAAATCCTGAACACATTGCTCGAAACCCCAAAATGCACCGCCAAAAACTCGAATGGTTCTTCCGTTTATTATCCTTGTCTTGTTCCCATAAGTTTCAATGACATGAACCATGCCCGGGTTAGCAGTGTCCATCTCTCCCAACAACCTTGGGATTTTGTTATAAGATTCCTCCCAATCACCGTACAACATCTTGAATGCGGCTTCCTTAGCCTTCCATGCCTTCTCGTACTTCACCTCGTAGTGAAAGAGGGCTTTCACAAGCTCCATGACCATCTTGATTCTCATTATTGGAAATGACGCGATGTCATTGGAAAGACTATAAGCGAGGAACTCGGAGGTGAGTTGTCGATGATCATGCTTCACATCCTTGCCATCCACCATCAGGCCTCGACGCATGTGAGTTGATACACAACTAGATATGTGCCATTCGGGACATCCCTTGAATGTTATTCCATGCACAATCCAAGGACATACATCCTCCTCCCACTTAACCATGTAAAGCTTCTTTATGTCTGAGTGAACGATCGTGTAAGGACGATGATGCTTAACTGGGAAGTCCTTTATCCATTGCTTAAATTCCAACAAGGTCTTGAACCTAGATCCGTGAGAAAATCCATTATTCTCGTGATTGTCATCCCGGTAAGAACTTGTCCTTGGTCCAAGAAATACTCCCTTTCCGTCATCAACCGTGGCTTCATCCGCGAGACTAAGATCACGAAACAAAGGGACACGATGGTCTTGGCCTAATACGGTATCATGGATTTCTGACTCTCTAGCCATGAACCCCTCCTCGTCAAGTTCTTCTTCGGGACCATCATCATCTAAGTCCGATGCATAGCCTTGAGAATACCGGATGTCACAGTCCATGTTCTCTTGCATGATATATTTGTCCAAATCTCCGACATTGTTGTTGTTGAGATCAACCTCATTCTCATCGCCCCCCAATCATCATTGTCATCTTCCATTACTTTTTCTTGGTCCTTTGAAATCAGGATGAATGTTTGGGTCAAAGGAGGTTCACTCAATAGCACTTGGTTTAATGGTGGAGGACTCCTAGAATCCAACGGGGAGGCCATACGGTTCAAATCCAAGTGCAAAGAACTATCAACCTTCTTAGTGGAAAATATCTCAAAGCTTTGTCAAGTGATTTGGCCACAACCTCATTGTATGCAACCCAACAGGACTCGGACTAGATACGCATGGTCTTCCAACGGACATACATTCCCAAGCCAAGATTATGTCTTCACTGCAACCCAACAACATCATTTGGGTCCACCCATTTCAATTCAATCCTTAATTGCTCCAAGACCTTGGAATAGGTTGGAGTATGCTCAAACACCAAATCAAGCTCGTCTGGGTCCGGTTCTGTGTTACCTCTCAAAAAAGGCATCCTTGTCTACATGGTGAACATGAACAATTCTTGCCATTCCTAAGATAATCACAACAATAATACCATGGTCAACATACTCAATAGATACCCATGCTACCATGAACACAATACCCAACCCATATGCCAATGCAACAACAATCTACCATGCATCTTACAAAACAACCTAGGTTTCCAAGATATGGGCCAAAATAATAATTCAATGGGTGAAAACAAAGAAGAAGGGGAAGAATACCTCTAGGAACATGGGGGGGTCGAAATCCATGGAGAGGAGCTTCCAATTTGGCCACAAGGAGGGAGGAACTTAAGAGAGGATCCGAGCCGCCGTCGTCGGTGTGTGCTAGCTCGAGGGGGAGAAGAATGAGGTATGGGTCGGGCTAGGCCGGCCACGCGCGGTTAACCTAGTTCTGAAGTGCGATGCCACACGACATGGCATTGACTACATGGTGTGGTGCCATGAACTATGGAGCCGAACCGCGGCCCACGAGGCCACGCTGGCAGGTGTGCGACACCATTAACCATGCTGTTGCGCTTCAGGGTGTGGTGCCACCCGTGATGGCGTTGCAAAAAGTGTTAGTCCCATGAAATTGTTTTGGCTAGAGTTCATTTTGTGAAATTGTTTTTAAATATGGGTTATTTTCGGTCAAATTGCCTCATCTCATAACTAGGCCAGGGAGAGAGACGACGAAGTCACATGGCTTATTGGGCCTTAATGTTATTCGGCCTTAATGCCACCGGTGTCGGTGGTTCAACTCATCTAGCAAAAATAGCTACTCTGTCTAACTCCTAGCCTAGCGGCCCACGATGGTTCCTCCCTCTTCTCTTTGTCTTCTAAACCACCGCCTTACGCTCGGCCATTGCGCCATGCTAAGCCATGATACAAGATTCCATTTTTGGTTGCACCATCGTGTAACACCCTCAGAATCGACCCTATGCAAGTTTCAGCGATTCCCGCCAAACCCGCATAGAAACGATTCAAAGGTGCCCACCAGGTACTTGCGTGCGGGTGGAAAACGAAGTAATATCATTACACAATAGTCCTCGATGGAACCCACAGAACATATATATACAACAACGACTCCATGAGTCAAGAATACAGATACACAATACAAAGATCCAAATCAACTTGAAAATGATACAGCGTCCGACTACGGACAAGATGCAAATGGGGCTAAGAGCCCTGGAGAATAACCAATGGCGTCCATAACCCTACCCAGGCCAAGCCGAAAGGGTAACCCTGCTAACGACGTCGCTCTCAAAACCTGCTTAAACAAAAGGGGTGCCGACAAAGGGCAAAGGAAAAAGAGAGCGGTCAGTACTGAGGCCAGTACACGGCGAGACTAGAATTCGGCGGTCCTCGCCTACATAGGTATGGTGGACTGAAGCGGCAGTGCGGCATGCACTGAACAACCTATAGAGACTCAATACAACTGGCTACTATCAGAGAGGGATAAGGAAGACCTATTCGGATCCAACCTGATGCTAACACCAAACATACCCATCCTGGTGTTTCCCCCTCAAAACCAATCGAGAAAGTCAGCCGAGGAACTCACACAGTTGGCAGTTTTATCCATTCCGTTATAGTTGCGGCAATTACTAGTCAAATATAGATAGCATGAGTCATCCTGATATAATAAGCAGTGGGCAGTTTTAGTTAACCATTCCGTTGTAGTTGTAGTACTTACTAGTCAGATATATATAGCATGAGGCATCCCAAAACCCAGCAGTTGTTGGTACTTTTATTTAGCCATTCCGTTGTAGTTGCAATATTTACTAGTCAGATACAATGGTAACAGGTGACAATCCAAACCAGCAATTGTTGGCACTTTTATTTAGCCATTCCATTATAGTAAAGCTGATTACTAGTCATTATAAAGTCAAATTTATAGCACTACTTTAGTTATAGTTGTCTATGATCAAGATACTGTGCTCAAAGTCGTCCATAACCGCGGACACGGCTTTCAGAAAGTTTTACCCTGCAAGGGGGCACAAATAGCAACACACGCACGATCAACCTCGGGAAAAACCAAATAAAAACCCAACGAGGCATCACGACAGAGCAATTGCGAGATTCATATAAATTTCAGGGGGCCACCCCACCAAGCTACCCGCTACGAAGTTGGCCGGCTCCGAGACGGACCCAGAGGTTTGCGAGAACGGCTGTAAACGACTGGGAACCCGAAAGTGTGACTAGACTTGTCGATACCGTGTAATCGTGCCGCGATCCAAAACAGTACAGGCGCTCCACGCGCAATCATAAATAAATCAGTAAAGCATGGCGTAAGTACATGATAGTAATAAAGCCCCAAACTACTTTGTGGCCCCAAGAAATAAATATGACTCAAGCTCTGGCTAGGGGGATTCATGGTCCCACATGGGGATAGTGTGAATATTCAAAGAACATATATCAAGTACTCGGGGTCCTACGGGACACAAGTGGACGGTTAAAAACCAAATAACATCTATTGCCCACCTGTGCCTCTGCATTATTTACCTATTTCAATTTTAGTTATTAAACGGTAATTAGAACCATGATCATCTCCAACATAAAGCATATGGCAGTATTTCAATAACTGTGGTACTTGACGACACGCAACATCACTTGAGCAAGCGAATACGACACGCAAGTCCAACTATCTACCAAACAACAGGTAATAGGATGTGTCCAAGGCAATATATGGCTGCAAGGGTATCCCGGGTACGAAAACTAGAGCATCGCAACACAGATAGCAATAGATCAACAGGAGGAAATAAGAACTATAAAAGTAAAATAGGTAGAAAGGGGGAGAATGCTCGCCTGAAAACATTGCCGAAGGTTCAACCGAAGATTGGGTCGACACTCGCATCAACTCGTCGGCCTAATCCGTGAAGAAGCAAAGCACTAGAAGAAACACCGGATGCACTATTTATTACTACGACAAAAGAGCGGGCATGATGCATGTATGATGTATGACATGGCAAAGGTGCGATGCAATAGACAATATTAAGTGGAACCGGGGTCCGACAATTAAGTATATGGTTATAGTTGTTTAGATACCCACAATTTAAATGTTGTATTAACAAGGCAAAAACATGGCATCGATTCGCTACACAAATTTAAATGAGGCCAATATTAGACTAGATTCATCCGCATATGGCCTCCATATTCAATTACGAGGTGAATCGGCGACACCCCCAAGCCACAATATGTATGCAAGTATGACAATTTAATATGCAACAAGTGTATATAGCATTTAATAAAATAGGGGCTCGGGTTGAGGTCACACATCGAATGGCGATCTTGGCGTTCTGAGGGTTCGGGGGATCGGTCTCGCCGGGATCGGTCTTCAGATCGAGGCTTCGGGGTCTCGGCGTCTCCGGGTTCCGGGAAGAAGGTCTTGACGCCTGTGAAGGCGAACTTGGCGTTCCGATGGATCGGTCTTGGACTTCCACACCGACCTTCGGGGGTCATCTCGGAACCCATTGAGTATCATCGTCACATGTCGATCTTGTCTGGATTGGTCTCCTTGTCTGTCCATCGGACACATACCACCATCAAAACGGCACCACCTCCAAAACAGTTTTTCACCACACCAGTCGTATACATGGAACCAAAAGATTAACACATGAAGGAAATATGGTCTGTAGGGGCACGATTCAGCAAGCCTGGAGTCGTGCTTGCCTGCTTGGAGAGGTGACACCGGACCAGGGGAAGCATACGACGCCTGCACGGGAGCTCGCAGGGGCGGCTAGAGGTGACGCTGGCGCGCACAGAGACGAAGGAGGAGGCTATCAACGACAAGGATGGCGACCGACGAGGGAACACGTGGCCTGCGTGCACTGCAGGGCAGGGGAGGAGAGGTAACGGTGACCTGGGGTGGACGGGGAGGGGCTCGGGAAAGGTGAGGCGACGGTGTCACGCGGCTGGTGGCGGAGGAGTCATGCGTGAGGTGGGAAGGAGGTGGCGTCGCGCAGAGGAGCTCTGCGGGGCGGAGGGGCAAGCTTACAGAGAGGGAGACGTGCGGTACGGGCGAGCAAGGAGGGGGATGCTCGTCGACGGTGGGGCGCGACAGGAGCTAGGGCACCGGCGCTTCCTGGTGGCGTTGGACTGGCGAGGGCGTGCGAGAAGGGGAAGACAGGCCAGGCGGCGGCAGATTCCTAGCAGCCGGCGGCGGCTTGGTGAGAGGAGTTACGGGAGGAGGCGGGATATCAGGCGAGGGGGAATCGAGCGAGGGGCGCGTGAGGTGGGGCCAGGAGCGTGGCGTCGCGTGGGGGTCAGGGTGTGCGGGAGAGGCGCGCGACGCGGTCGCGATGGTGGGGCCGCATGCGGCAAGGGTGCATGCACGGGGTGGTTAGCGGGTTGGTTTGGGGTGGGTCTGGGGTAGCAGGGCGTGTCGGGATGGGTTGTGTGCACCGCGCGCGTGCGTGTGTGTGTGGGGAGTGGCGGCGGGTGAGGGCTGGTTAGAGGGTTGGGTCTAGGGTTCGGGGAGGTCTAGGGTTAGGGTTAGGTTTAAATATTTTAGGGTTTAGTTGGGCCGGGTCGTAGACTGCTGGCTTGTCGGGCTTTTGGCCTGGCAGGCCGGCGGTCTCCCCGGACAAAAATAGTTTTATTATCTTTATAAAATAAGACATTTTAAAACATAGTTTTAGATAAATACTAGATCTAGAAGAGACCGAGGTTTTACATTTGAAATGAAGATGGAGAATATCTAAAAAAACAAAGAAGAGCTTTTCGAAAATAGTTTTAGTTAAAACATGCGTGCAGATATTATGATGATGCATAGATGTAAATGCAGGCAATTTTCTAGTTGTGGATTTACCAGGGTGCTACACGTCGCTACCATAGCCAATCAACAACGTATCTTAGCTACGTCCGACGCCACGGCTGGACCAAAGCCCAAGCGGAAGGCGAGTACCAGAGCCCTCGTGATGCCAAGAGGTACATTTGTTCAAAAGGGGAAAAACCTCGGCCTCTGCATTGGTTAATGCACATAACTTTTATTAAAAATTTATCCTACATCCAACATTGAATCATTATAGATCATGGATCACTTAGCATTGATACATGGATCAACCACCGAATAAATGAAACAAAAGAAGTCTAGCCATCCCGTATTCGACTAAGCGTCTGCCAACACGACTGGAGAAATATGTGGTGGACGACCGTCAGCAAATGGCTGCACCCCGTAGCCATAGTATTTCGCTCGTCGGGCATAGATAAGAGCGCCCAAAGCCGCACTTAATGTGCCACCATATGAATAACCTACAAAAAAAATAGATTTTTTGTTTGTTAAAGATAATGTCATTTCTGCATCTCAAAATAGACCAAACTAAGACAGAGACACCAATGCGAACTCTAGCCTTAGATAATTTATCCACTCCATTTAACCAATTTCCAAACATATTTGTTATATTAGTTGGAGGAGGCAGATCGAAAGTAAAATTGACAATACGCCACAAAAGACGAGAAAAAGGACATGATATAAACAAATATTCTATAGTTTCCGGCGACCCACATAAGCAACAATTTGTACTCCTACCCAATTCCGTTTAACCAGATTATCCTTTATAAGAAGCACCTTATTTTGAAGAAACCACATAAAAAATTTAACCGTCAGGGGATCTTTAATTTCCAAAGATATTTCTGGAGGAAGACCGTATTATCATTCATGAGATCTTCATACATGGATTTTACTAAGAACACCCCATACAAGGTTAAGTTCCATACGAACTTACCACCTTCATTTGATAACTGTACCATCATAAGTCTTTTACATAAGTGTATCCATGAAGTCCTTTATTACCGTTAAGTACCCTCCTAAAACCAATGTTTAGTGGTTCCTGACTTAATACCTGTGACACGGAAACATTATTATGTTGCACGATATTATATAATGATGGATATTGTTGTACTAGCGGTGTATCTCCCAACCATATATCCTTTCAAAACCTAGTAGTAACACCATTCCCAATTTTGAAATGACCTCTAGCAAAGAATTCATTTTTTACCTTCATCAGTCCTTTGCAAAATGAAGAGTCGGTCAGTTTCTCTTGGATTTTGGATAGCTTTTTCTGACTTAAATATTTGTTTGGTAACAGTTCTTGCCACACACACCTTCTTCATGCATTAGTTCATAGAGCCATTTTCTCAACAAACATCTATTTTTGATTTCCAACACTTCAATACCTAGCCCGCCTTGATCTTTATGTCTGCATATTATGTTCCATTTTGTTAGTATGTATTTTTTTTATCCTTATCACTTTGCCAAAAAGCGAGACCTATAAAATTCCAGTCGTTTCTTTACCCCTTTAGGTTTTTCAAGAAAAGATAACATAAACATTGGTAAACTTATTAATACACAATTAATTAGGAACAAGCGATCTCCGTATGATAATAGCTTGCCCTTTTAGCAACCCAATTTTCTTTCACATCGAGTTTTTGCTGGATACCAATCAGAATTTTTAAGTTTTCTGTAGTGGATGGGCACACCCAGGTATCTAAAAGGCAAATACCCAGCCTCACAACTGAATATTTGTTTGTATTGTTGCTCCTCGTCCTTTGCTTTACCAAAACAGAAAATCTCGCTTTTGTGGAAATTAATTTTGAATCCCAATAGTTGTTTAAAGATGCACAATATTAATTTCTTGTTCACGGACTTCTGTAGATCGTGTTCCATTAATATAATAGTGTCATCTGCATATTGTAGGATTAACACCCCTCCACCCACCAAGATGAGGAATAAGACACCTAACCTGACCATCCTCTTTTGCTCTAGCAATAAGGATATCTAACATATCTACAATGATATTAAAAAGCATGGGGGATAGTGAATATCCTTATCGAAACCTCTTTCTTGTTTAAAAATGATGTCCAATATCATCATTGGCCCGCATGCCAACACTACCTCCCTAGACAAACTCCGAAAGAACCCGTATGGCAGGAGGTACATGGGTGGTCGGGGAAGTCTGGGGAGAGGCACAACCACATGCCTCGTCTCCTGAAGAAACTATGTCGCGAGCTCGAGTTACTGATGGCGTTCAATACACGATGAGGAATCATGTACGGAGTGAAGACAACAAATATTATGATAGCATAGTCACATCCATCAACTATAATGGTGCAACAGCTCGGAAGATGGAGGGCGGGGTTCCTTTGCTCTGGTGCATCGGCGCTGCACCAGTAGCTTGCCGATGAATCTCGTCGTCAGACTCTCATGGTGGGAGTATGCGGTGGAGGTTCCTCTTGCAGGACCCCTGCATAAGCGCCTGTGGCAAAGGCGTCTCTGTGACATCAAGGGCGTCTTCTTCGACCTGGCCGACCAAGATGGCGAGGAAGGAGAAGAGGTAGGCCTTGCTGTTGTCGTTCGCGTTGCCCTGCTGCCTCCTCGAGCTCCCACCATGGTGGTATCGACCGCCACCGGCATCCACGCCGCGAGGGCGTGATCTCAACCTCCAAGATGGATGCCTTATGGGTGCTGCGCGTCGGGCTTCACCAGCTCTTTCTAGCCAAGTGGTTCGTCCCCGGCGAGATCGAGATGGTCGGCGGCGCTAGCACATCGTCGGTGGAGGGTTTCAAGGACCTGATTGCGTTTCCAGGATTTTTTCTAGGGTCCTCCTTGCTTAACCGCAGGACTGTTCTGCAATTTTACTGTTGTAGAGGTCCTGCTTGTAATTTGTTCCCACCGACCGAATATTAATGGCAGCATCAGGGTCCTTCGCGACCTCTCTCTTGTGTTCAATTTTTTTTTGAAGATATGACGTACTAAGAGCATGTTTGGATACAGAGTATAAGAGTAAGGTTTTTAGAAAACGGCGTTTGTAGAGGATTTTTAGGAAACGAGTTTCAATCAGTTTTCCTGTCGTTCTCGTAACATAGTCACATCCATCAACAATGATGCATCAACTTGATTATTAACTAAGTGAATGAATCTGCTCCAACCGATGGCGTTCAACGCGCTAACGTAGAGATCGAGTCATTGTACCAATGCACTCATATGAAACCATGAGTTAGAAATAAAACGAAGTCCGATTGTGATGTGGTCAACAGAGTACATTTGAGTTCGTAAAGTCTTTTGAATCCTGTGAGGCTTATACGTCACAATTTTTTTTATTAATTATGTCCTAAAACCGGCTCGTTATATCATACTCATATAACTAGGCAAACAGCCGAGTGGAAAAGAGACGTATGTGAATCCATATTAATTGTCGCTGAATCGGATGATGTCGGAGGAAGTAGCATTTCAAGTTGCTCAAGTGGACATGTTTGTTAGAAAATAATAATTTAAACCCCACCTTTAAGTCGACGGATCCTCAATTTGATATGCAAATTCAAAATCCCTGTTAGGTGTATTAGGTTGCCTGTCAAAATCCCTCCGCTCTTTTTGTTTAGATTAGAGTATCTTCCGGTCCTGACTTTGTCAAAGTTCCGAGGCCAAGAAGCACGAGGCCGCAGACAGACAGGAGAGGCCGGAGACCTTGTCCGTGGACCTTCAATATTCAGAGCATCCACACATGCCTCCGCGCAGCTACCAAGGCAGCACGAACCGAACTCTATATAAGCCTCCTCCCGTTCCATGCTTCCCACTCATCCACTGCAACCGATCGAGCTAGCTAATCATCCCGATCGCTTTCTCCCGGCCTGCTTTTCGTCTACGCTACACACAGCAATCAGTTCTCGTAATCTCATAATTACTGGTCGATAGCCATGATGGTGTCCTCCAGGATAACATCTTGGGCTGCACTGGCTCTGCTCTTCTTCGTCGCAGTCGCGCACACTGCCAACGGCCACGACCATCTCTCCGCAGGGTACTACGCGAAGACATGCCCCAACGTGGAGCGCGTCGTGTGGTCCGTGATGGCGAACAGGGTCGGCGCTGGGCGGATGGCGCCCGCCGTGCTCCGCCTCTTCTTCCATGACTGCTTCGTCAATGTATGTCGTATTTCTATGTTTATATATTGCCTCCTACGTAATACGTTTGCCATTTGCTAAATACAATTCATGATCAATCATACGTGACAGGGATGTGACGCCTCCGTTCTCCTTGACGCGACGCCCTTCTCCGAGAGCGAGAAGGACGTGGAACCCAACACATCCCTCACCGGCTTCACCGTGATCGACGAGATCAAGTCTGCGCTCGAGCGTGACTGCCCGGCCACTGTCTCCTGCGCCGACGTGATCGCGATCGCATCCCGCGACGCTGTCACTCTCCTCGGAGGTCCCACCTGGAACGTGCCCCTCGGCCGCAAGGACTCACGCTTCGCCGCCAGAAGGGAATTCACCAAGGCACACCTCCCAAGCCCTAACGACAACCTCGCAGAGCTCATCAGAATGTTCGGGGAGCTCGGCCTTGACGCCCGCGACATGACCGCGCTCTCCGGCGCGCACACCGTCGGGATGGCCAACTGCATGCACTACAGGGGCCGCGTCTATGGTACCAGCAACACCAAGTACAACATCGACCCCTCCTTTGCGGAGTCTAGGCGGCAGATGTGCCCGCGGCAAGGTCCGACCGGTGACGCCGGCAAGGCACCGTTCGACGTGACGACGCCCATGAAGTTCGACAACGCTTACTACCGGGACCTTATCGCGCATCAGGGTCTCCTCAACTCCGACCAGGCTCTCTACGGTGGTGGAGGCGTGGACAACCTCGTGGAGATGTACAGTGCTGATGGTGGTGCTTTTGGGAGGGACTTCGCCAAGGCGATGGTGAAGTTGGGGAACATACCTCCACCACAGGGAATGCCCACAGAGGTGAGGCTCCAGTGCTCCAAGGCAAACTAATGATGGCTCCATGCATGCCAAAGTGGATGCTACCACCAATTATCTTGGTTTATTTATCAAATGTCCAGATTGTACTAACAAGTAAATTGTACTTGTATTTCATTTATTTGCACATTTAATTTGTGTGTGTCGTATGTAATGTTGGCATAAAATGATCCGATACATGTTTGTGATAAATGTTGCTTCTATCTTACTTCTCAATTTCAAACCTTACATACATGGAACGCTATAAGTACTGGTCTAAAACATCTACCCTGCCTACTCCCTCCGTTTCTAAATATAAAATGTTTTAAGTAAATCAAATTGACTTCCTAAAATGTTTTAGAGGAAATATATACCAATAACAAAAGGATTGTCCCATGCCTCTTTTTTTCATGGCAAAAATAAGGAACATGCATGGGACAATCTTTTTTAGTCCATGTGTTATGAGTTCTATACATGGATCTGAAACCGTAGTAACTAAACTCTTGACTCCGTGATAATGCCATTAGCTAACTTAGCATACCTACACACAGAAACCATGCAGGGCTTGCGGCCCCCGACGTGCGTATTTTTATACTATTTCTAATTAAACAATTATTTATTATTTATTAGTAAATATAGCACTTCATTTCAAACAAACTGGAAATAAAAGCCAATGCCAAAGATCTGCGATAGAGCTATAAGTTACATCAATGCTCTTTGAGGCTGTGACCTCTACTTTTCACCACGACTTAGATGAAGAAAATATACAACATTGAACATGCGCATGTAGACTGGATTTGAATGTTATAAAAAACCTCTTGCCGTCCACTCAAATGATTGAACATGCGCATGTATCGTTGAACTTGCAACGTGACCGGGGACACACCTTTCACATGACATCGCCATACTATCAATGCAGACCAAAACAATCACAAAAAATGAAATTGGAGAATCTTTGACTAAAACTCAATACCATATTACGTACAAATGCTCAATAGTCAAATCAAAATCTGGTTACATGCTTCTTTATATGGACCTGATACTCCCTTGGTCCCAAAATGTAAGGTGTCTAAGAATAGTTAAAGATCAACGTCTTCTAATTTTGATCAAGCTTATACACAGAGATATTAACATTTAAAATACTAAATTGTCCAGATTGTAACAAGGTGTGTCGAGTATCAATAGTCAAAAAATCAAATGTCCAAATTGTAACAAGGTGTGTCGAGTATCAATAGTTAAAAATCAAATGTCCAGATTGACAAGGTGTGTCGAGTATTAATAGTTTCACCATAAATGATATTTTCTCAATATATCGCCCATTCAATATTGTAGATGTAATTTTTTTCTTAAATACCGAGTCGAAGTTAGTACTCCAATTCAAATTTTGACCAATCTTAGACGCTTTATATTTTAAACAGAGGGCCTACAATACATAACTAAACTCTTGGCTAGTTATACATGCAGATTATGCAAGGCCTGCATGCAGCCTCGGAGAGCGAGTAGCTTCTGTATTTTTCGAGTGAATGATCAAATATTATGGGTCAATTAAATATAACACTTAATATCAAACAAACCGAAACAAAGACTAACACCAAAAGTCTACTACGTATGAAAACTGAAAGTCGTTGCATCCAGGTTCTTCAAAGTAATAGTTTCTACTCCACCTTTTGCATCTGACCCACAACTCAGATGGAAAAACTACTTCCTCCATTTAAAAATATAAGTTATTTTAGATTTATGAAGTAAATGTATCTAAATATTTTTTAGAGTATATATTCAAATGAATCTACATACTAAAAGGTGTTTAGATACATTAGGTTCATTAACGAAAACATTTAATATTTCGAAATAGAGAGAGTACCACGGAAGAAGCTGCACAACCTTGAAGAAGATGGAATATTGAGCCGTCAACTCAAATAATTGAGAAGCTGGTGTCGTTGAGCTCGACGTATACCTTTCTAATGACATCGACGTCGACGTTGGATGCAGAAGGTTCTCCGACCAAGACCAAGGACTTGCTCGCGGGACGAGTTGCCCAAATAGGACACTCTCGTCTCATAACTGGGCCAGGAGCGAGCCGACCAAATCACGCAGTTTATTGGGCCTTAATGCCACCCGTGGTGCAGCCCATCTAGTAAAAATTAGCGACCCTTCCTCCGACTCTTCCTTACTCCCAGCCCAGTGTAGCCCACCGTCGCATCCCCCTCTTCTCCCCGCCTCCTAAACCTGCCGCCGCCGCCTCCTCTAAGCTCGTCTGCGCTGCGCTACGACACAAGAAAACCCCTATTCGGCTCGCCGCCGACGCCGCCGCCGCCGCCGCCGCCGCCGTAGCCGATCGAACACGCATCCCAGCCGCCGCAGCCGCCATGGCCGGACCGAAGCCCAAGCCGAAGGAGAGAACCAAAGCCCTTGCCCCCAGGGCATTGCGCGGCGGCAGGAGGGGCAGGGGTGGGGCGGGGAAGTCCGGGGAGAGGCGCAGCCACGGGCCCCATCTCCCCAACAAGCTGCGCCGGGAGCTCGAGTCGCTGGCGCCTGCCCGTGACCGAGGCTCCGACGACGATGACGACGACGAGGATGACGTGGTGGGCGAGGACGTGTACGAGTACGAGGAGGGGGTGCCCGAGGAGGAGGCCCGCAAGAACGACCGCTACGACGCCGTCGCCAAGTACGAGTACGAGTTCGACAGCGACGGCTCCAATGCGGTACGTGGCGATTCTCACTTGTACGCGTGATTTTTTTAGCTTCTGATCTAGTGATAAGATGCAAGCAACTCTGTTGATTCTTCGTGTGCATTGGAGGAGGAAATGGTGAGGTGTTTGCTAGTACGTAGTAATTAAGATATCCTTTCGGTTCCCTCTTGAGATGCTGTTGAATTACATGCATATTTGGAAACAAGATATAGTAAAACTGTCTGCCTATATTTTAGGACGAGGATGTTCCTTCGGATGAAGGCGAGGATATGGAAGAGGATGAGGACGGGGATGGTGATGAGGATAAGCAGATAAGGATACTCCAGGAGACGACAGGAATGCCTAGAGAAGCCTTTGATGGTAATATATTTGGGGGCATATTGGATAAGTTAAATAGGAGATTTCTATACCTAACATGGAACAAATTTCAGTCGCGTAGTGCTGAATTGCTTCTCAGGATTGGCTCTTTGTTTTGTAATATGCACTGTTGTAGTTTTTTTAGAGGATGTGTTGGAGCTAAAAAATGTGGTGCATGAAAGTTTGGTCTTTGTCAGGACATTCTAAAGAATAAAAATTCAAACTGAGTTGTGTCATCATTCTTAAATAGGGGGTAAGAAGAAGAAGGAGAAACAGGCACAAGAACTGCCTTTGCAGCCTGGAGGTGGTCCGGTAACAATTCATGATCTCATCGATAATATCCAGGATAAGCCTGGGTATAGCAAGATACGCAAGAGGATCGAGCAGCAGGAGAAAAAGGCAACGGTTGTGCAGCCACCACTTCCAAAAGTCAAGAGGGACTTGCTGGACCGTGGTGCGGCATACAAAGTATCCAAACATGATATCACCAAGTGGGAGGGGTTAGTGAAGAGCAACCGGGAAGCTCCCACACTCTACTTCGAAAATGATCAGGACTTAGGTCAGAATACTGTTGGGGCAATTGCTAGCAAATTCGAACCAAGGTCAACGTTTGAGAAACAGATGGCTAAGGTTCTACGCAGCACAGAAATTATCCAAGCACACAAGAACGATGGTGCCAAAATCTTGGAACTTAACAAGGTATGTTGCCTTATGCCCTTATGTCACTTCACTAGTTTAGTTAGGTACTATGTCAGTGTTAGTGCTTATTGTTTTGCTGACTGGGCATATTTAGTGATAAATATGTACTCCTATTTCAAGCTTCCGAGTTCAGTGGATGCTATTGCTAATAAGTTCATGTATTTGTTCAGGTGGATGTGGAAGATGTAAGAGATCGTCAAAACCGTCTTGCTAAAATGCGTAACCTTCTGTTTTGTCATGAGATAAAAGCAAAACGGGTGAAGAAGATTAAGTCTAGGACATATCATCGGTTGTTGAAGAAGGACAAACGGAAAGCATCCTCAGCAGACTTGGAGGCAGATCCTGAAGCAGCAGAAGAGTCTGCTATGAAACAAGAATTTAAGCGTGCAGAGGTAATTTGTAATTTGTTTTGAGAATTTTCTTGTAACAAATGGGTGTCATATTGGATATCATATTCTATATATATAGAATTTTTGGTCAGGAAATTCGAATGAATCATTAAGTGAAAAAGGAGCAAAGAATGACAAAAGACGAGACTCTACTAGTCTTCACTCTTGTATATATCTCCTTGATAAGTGATAACTATGCTAATCCATCTCACAATTATTTTCAGGAAAGGATGACACTGAAGCACAAGAATAATTCGAAATGGGCAAAGCGAATCTTGAAGCGAGGCTTGTCTGTTCAAGACGAAGGCACACGGGATGCTATTACAGCACAACTCCAACAACATGCTCTTCTTACTAGAAAAATGAATTCTGTAAAAAACGATTCTAGTAGTAGTGATGAAAGTTCTGATGATGACGATGACAATGATGATGGAAGCAACTTGGAAGCAAAGCTTCTGAACAGAGGGAAGGAAAAGATTCGTAAAGTGGTTGAAGAAGATAATGCGATTCCAAAGTCTGGAGTTTTTTCATTGCCCTTCATGGTTCGTTTTCAGTTTTACATTGTATTTCTGTTTCTGCATGCTTGTTAAATGTAATTTTTCCTGCATTTTGTATCACAAACATCTCATATTTCTTCTCTTATCTACAGGAGCGTGCTATGAAAAAGCGCGCAGATGCAACTTACGAGGAAACACGGCGAGATTATGAAGAATTGGAGGAATCCTTAAGGAAATTGGAGGATGACAACACCGAGGAGAATGTAGATTCCATCAAGGTGACGGGTAAAAGAACTTTTGGTCCTGCCAAAAGGGCACATGAAGAGGCAAACAAGAGGCCTAAATTAGGTGATGGTGACAAGAACAGTGACAGTGGGTATGACTCTGACCGTGGTCAACATTTTGACAGCAGTGAAGAGAATAAGAAGGCAGACTATGCAAATAACAAGGGAGATGATATTCAACTCGGGACCGCACTGCTCGATGATGAACAACAAAATGATCTATTCATAGTAAGATCTTCTAACCTTTACACTGTTGTCGTATCTTGTGTTTTCATTGTAGATATCTTATCTATAATCTCTAAATTATGTAGAGCTTTGATGACGCTAGAAAAAGCCCAGACACAAAGACAGAGATTGAAGTTGGAATCTTAGCGGATAATTCATGGAAGAAGGTACTTATACTGGCACCTTGTGTTGAAAGCTCTTTGATTCCATATATTTAACTTTTGTTCTTGACCAGGTAAAAAGTAGCAAAGCAAATGGTGATCGCAATATGAAAGAGAGTAGAAATAAATCCAAAGTGCAGATCTCTTCAGCAGTGGATCCAGACCCTAAGGTTTGCCTTCAGCACGGATGTTGATTCTTATTCAAGTTGATTACTGTTGCTCATTGTTTTTTCTTGTAGCAGCTTCACAATTCTGATTCAGATTCTGAGGAAGAGATGGTTGATGGCTTCTTAACTATCCCCGATGAAAAGGAAAAATACAAACTTCCATCGCAAGCTGATCTTATTCGTCAAGCCTTTGCTGGTGATGATGTTGAAGCCGAGTTTGAGAATGACAAACTGGAAGCTTTAAATGAAGAGAATCCTGAACCTGAAGAACCTGCACTTGTTCCTGGTTGGGGACAGTGGACTGACATACAACAGAAAAGAGGACTTCCTTCTTGGATGGTCAAAGAACATGAAGATGCCAAAAGGAAGAGGGAAGAAGCCTTAAAGAGGAGGAAGGACGCAAAGCTAAACCATGTTATTATATCTGAACATGTTGACAAGAAGGTAAAATATGTTCCTTGTTATATAGCATATCTGTTACTAAGGTGTTGCTTGACCTTAAACTGTTGCTATTAAGCAATAATTTTGACTATGCTGTTTGCAGGCTGAAAAGCTTTTAGCAACGAATCTTCCTTTCCCGTACACCTCAAGTGATGTGTATGAAAATAGCATACGTATGCCTCTTGGACCTGATTTCAATCCAGCAATATCCGTTTCTGCTCTCAATCGACCCGCGGTGAGTACATCTAAAATTCTGAATCTTGCTGATGCATAAAGCTGTTAAGAATTTATTACTCCCTCTGCCCCGAATTAGATGTCACAGATTTGTTTAGATTCGCATGTATCTATACACTAGAAATTCAAATCTGTGACGAGTAATTCGGGACGGAGGGAGTAGTATTAATGGATGTATGGAGTTGTGTAGCTTAAATCAATTAGGTGATCCAAAACTGCATTCTGAAAGTTGCTGACCTTTTCTTTTCATCCTACTACAAGTACAGTGGAAGTTTATTTCTTGTGCATATGCAACCTAGGTGTTAGTTTAACTAGCAATGATTTATAAGGCGATAAGGCGTCCTACCCCCACTCTGTAGACTAAGAATGATAAGTGCAGATTTTTGTTGATTAATGCTCTATCTCGACGATAAGACTTCTCTTCCACCAGGATAGTAAAACATATTTTTTGATAATATCTTTTCTTGATTATAAATACTTCTCTTACCGGAATAGTTTCACACTCTGATTTGGAAATATTTGCACAATGTCTTAAGTCCCTAGGGCCCAGGCCCTAATTTTCTACTCCCTCTGTTTCACTATAATTGTTGACAACCCATCAAGTGCACAGCCTAAGAAAGCATTAATTCTAAGAAATGGCATGTGTCCCCCTTTTAAATGGCATACTGGCTGCATCCATTTATCCTCTCCTGAAGCATTTACTAAGGTTCCTCAGGGTTCATGAACTAAGGCTGAAGTATCATATGCTAGTATCATCTAGTTGTATCGTAGTCTTGTGGTATTTAATTATTTGTAGAATCTCAATACAGTTTTGTGTACAATATGTACTTGACATTAAATTTTCTTCTTACATGTGCTATAATACGGTATCATATCATGATACCACTAGCACCTCTCTCTTCATTAATTGTTGTGCCACATCAGCATTTTGCAAAGGTGGCATGCATGATACCCCTTTTGATACTACCACTATGACTAGCCTAAGAAGGTTCACGAGGGTAAATACTACCTGGAGGATGGCCCACGGGCATGACCGATCAGTGAGAGGGGTTAGATTAATGTTCTTGCTTGATGAAAATGGACGCTCGAAGAATATTTATGTAGAGCCCTAACAAATAAAACTATACAGATTACGTCTCTAAGGAGATATTTTATCTGTAATTGGTTCTTAAGAACAAGCAACTGGGTATCTTATCTGTAATTGGTTCCTTTCCAATTAAAAAGATACTATTCTAGTCTAAGACACACTTCTCTGGTTCTGATTACTGTTTTCATATCCTATCTTTCAGATTGTGAAGAAGCCTGGTGTTATTATTAAGCCAATACAATACGAGGAGATAAATCCGCATGAGAAACCTGATGAACCCAGAAGGGTCATTCAGAGAACAAAGCCGAACCCAAGCCTAAAGAAGAACTCTGCGAAACAAGCTAAGAAGACGGCTTCACATCAGAGGAGTTGAAGAGGCAATTGTCAATACATAATCAGTTGATGTGGTGAGAGATGCGCATAACAGAATGCCACACTGGGTTATCTTGCCACAGCTGTTTTCAGATACTCTCGGGAAGTATACAAAGATTCTTCTCATGGTGCAAGTAAAATAGCAAGATCAGTTTGGCTTCTGGAAGGAGGGTTTTGGGGTGCTATCGTTCACACCTGTGCTTTATTGGACGTTGTGATTTTGACAGTCAGTAAGTTTGTATTGTGTTTTTTGTTTTGTAGCTCGTTCAAATGTAACAACCCTTTTTGTTTCTCCTAGTGTCTAGGAGATTACTTCCAGAAGCCTCCATTTTCTCCTCAGAATATTTACATTGCTGGTGCTCTATCTGTTTCTTTCACTTTTTGCTCTTGTGTGCTGTAGCAAATCAGTTCACAACTAGGGTAAGTAAAGGGTGCAACGCAATTTTATTTCCAATAATTTACACCGTTTGCTTAGCCACGTTTGTTGTGATGTTTTTTTTAACAAGGGAAGGACCCAGAAGGATCCAGAGCTGCATTAGTCGGTGGGATTACAGTTTGCATAGAGGACCTTACAGAATAAAGAAAATAAAAACAAGCCCTCAACTTTTACAAAAAGAACCCTAACTAAATATTGGAAAAAGCAATCAGGTTCTTCACCGATGAGGAAGACAAGCTCAACACTATGGCCGTCGGTGTCGTCGCCGAGGACAGAACCACTTGGAAACGGAGCGACGATGAACGCCGCATCGAAGCTTTTGAAGGGCCTCGCCGTTTGGGAACTCCACAGTTTGCACCGAATCTTAGCACCCCATCCCTTCAACCGCCACCACGGCGACAGAGACGAAACGGAGTCCTAGAATCAGATACTCCACCAAAATCCACCAGATCTGGAGGATCTTGAGCTTATTTCACAGAGCACCTTCACCACCACCGCCGCAACTTGCCCCCATCCACCATAGACATCAGCAAAGCAGCAGAAAGAGGCTCCTCTAGTCGCTGCTCGGAAGCGACTAAGAACGGCTCAACCTCGGCATGTAGCCAGACTCCATGGAAAGAAAACCTAGATATAAAGCTAAACTAGACTACTGCTATACAAGGCTGGGACCCTCTCCTGACTCAACGCCGGCCACCGCCGGAGAGGAGAGGGGGAGGGTCCGGAAGGCCGTGGAACTGGGAGAGCAAGAGCGGCAGAGTTGGGGAGAGGAGAGTTCGGGACGGCCCTCCAAAACGTTACACGTTTGTTTTTTTTAAACAAAACGGCCAATATTGCCTCATTTTATTTAAAAAAGTCGTAGAGAATTGACCGGTTCATTTGCAGGGGAACCGGCCGAAAACCCGTATAAGTACACCAATGTCGTCATGGAACACGACCACATTGGGCACACCACCACAGCCAACCTGGCTACCCACAGGAAACACAAACACACAAGAAAGACCCACGTCGAGGTTGCCAAAAAGCATCATCGTCATCACTTCTCCGCGAGCCAGCGACTCCGACTTGCCAGCGACTTCCACAACAGAGCCTCCCAGACGGCGTCGGGAAACATGCCGGCCTATGCCATCAATTGGCCACACGCGCCAAGGAGAGACAACTCCGACTCAGGCGACGAGCTTCAAAAGGGAATTATGCTGATCTTGCGCCGACCGAGAACCTGCAGAGACCACTGACAGCTGGTCATCGTCGCCGCATGGACACCATCCACCGCAGCTCCGACTCCACAACAACACAGCGAAGCAGGAGAACCCATCGGACACGCCGGGAAAATCGACTACCAAAGATCAACCGTGACCCGACCTCCGCTCGAGCCTTCCTCTTTGCCAAACTTCAACCTTGGACCTTGCACAGCTGCCTGGCAACAGCCATCTTCACTGAACCCGGCCGTAGGCGACTCGGAGGCGATGCCCCCAAGAAGGAATGAGACACAGAAGCGCCTCCATCGCCCGATCCCGGATCTGAGGTTTCCCTCCGGAGTCATGGCCACGGGAGGAGGGGCGAGCACCCCTCGACGATGCTCCCAAGAAAGACCGCGATACCCACAGGCATCACCATCGTCGGCTCCTGCCAAACCGAAGCAAGGATTTCTCCCGGGAAGCTCGCACACCTACAACCCGAAAGGCCGCCCTTGGACCACCACCATGTGCGCCGAAGCCCACCGACCATCACCACTACCAAAGCAAACTCCGCACCTCCAGGCCAAGCACTCCGGAGCAGCACCGCGCCGCCGCCAGACCAAGTCGGGCTGCAGATCGATGACGACACCGAAATCCCCGCCGCCGACCACCTCCTGCACCGCCAGCCACAGCGCCGGCCGCGGCCCGCAGGGCCCAGATCGGGCCTCCACGGGAGCCCACTGCCATAGCCGCGGCGGCCGCGGCGATGCGCCTCACCCCGCACCCGGCCGCAGCAGCGCCGAAGGGATCTCCGGCCGCCACGAGCCAGGGCGCCTCCCCGGAGCTGGGCGCCGTCCCGCACCCCCTAGACCGCCGCCGTCGCCATGGAGGAAGGCTGCGCGAGAAAGCCCCGCCGCCACCGTCCCTGGAGCCCGCGAAGGCTTCGACAGCAGGCCCCTCTGGTGGCGGCAGCGCGAGGGAGAGCAGAGGGAGGGAGCTAGGCTCGTCGGCGGGGGGTTCCCCGTGCCGCCAGTGAGGGCGACGCGGGGTCAGGAACTTGGGTCCCCCTCGTTTGATATTCGTAATGACGAGAGTCTTCCACTCCCTAAACGTTACACGTTTGTTGTAATGGAGTAGAGAATATGTATCTTCCTTGATGGTCCTCGCGGGATTAGAATGTACGAAAGGACGTAGTGAATGCTCTGTATGCCTTCCCTACATCGCTGACTGCAAAACGGGTATGCTTTATGCGTGTCGTCAGGATGGGCAGGTCATTTTTATTCAAAATCTATCGCTGACTGCAAAACGGGTATGCGTTATGCGTTATGAGTAGGTAAACCCAGTAGTTGTTGCTTCAGCACCCACCAAATTGCACTAAATAAACAATCAAAAAATCAAAACTATCACTTCAACGGTGGTTCTCTGAAAGAAAGTAGCTTCCTCCAAACTAACCATGGAGATTCACTTCAGAAAATGTAAAAGTTCGTTAGCAAAGAAATTATGTGCTATCACATGTATACTAATCACTTTTCCTATTAAACAGCTAGCTGTTTTGTAATTGAAAAACAGTCACTTTCTGGTCCATCGGATGTGTTTCCGAATCTCAGTGAAAGTGCCTCTCTCATTCCTTCTCTCCTCTATCGTAGTCAGCGCGTTCCTTTTTTGAGTCCCTTTTCTTAATTCAATTTTATCGGAAGGAACTGCTCTGTGTGTTTCGTTCTGCTCGGCAAAGAGGGGTTGGAAGCCATGGGCCATGGCGAAGAGGTCCGCGGCAACGCTGCAGCCAGCTAGGCCGGTGTCAGAGGGGGTGGTGCTTCACAAGATGGGGAGGACGAGAGAGCGGGGACACCTCAGCCAGCTCTAGCGACGCTGGAGAGAGCCACAGTTCTGACGAAGAAATCAGCGATCCGTGAGCGCGGAAGGCATGTGCGCCGCCAACGACCTGGCTATTCCTCTGGTCTTCTTCCTCTTTTCTTTGATTTCATGCTATTTTAGCTAGTACCTCTCGTGTTTTGATTGGGGTTGTATCTGTATAGAGTTTGTCAGTGCGATATTTGGGAATACATTGATCTATTTTTCTGTGGTGGTCGTTGCTTGTAGTTTGGAGGTAGCGCAACAGATGTAGTTGGAGTGCTCGAATTTATGCGTTAGGGAGTTCGTTCTCAATCAGGTATGTCTCCATGATCTTTGCATTTGAACCCCCCTTAGTCTATTTCAACTATACATCCTCATCTTCTAGCAACATCATGTCAGCTAGTGGCAAACCGGGTGAGTGAAACATGTGTTTCTGAGTTCAATTACTGGCTCAATATAATGGTAGTCGAAGCTATTGAAAGAAAAATGTTTGCATGTAGATTGCACTTGAATTTTGTGTTGTGAAAGTTTCTGATTAATGATTGTAGTCGGCCAAATCTCTGAAGTTTTGTCAGTTCTAGTCTAAACATGGCTCTTGTGAGTTGTATGTTGCCTGAATGTTATCTAATAGGAAGAAACTATTGCCTGTGATGTTTGTTAGCTTCCTGGATCTGATCTGATCCCACTCGTGAATTGTAGTTCTTTAGATTCTTTATTGTCTGTCACACTGCTTGGATCTGTGTTTTCTGAAAGGATCAGTGTTCTGGTCAATCTTCTGTCAGTCAGCAGGTGCTCTTTGTTATTCTCCGATTACTACTTTGGGATTCTGTCTCTAGTTTGCTTGTGTGGATGGTGAACAAATTGTGAAATTGATGATAGTTTGATAAGTTTTTCTTTACGAATTTTTCTTTGAAGCTTGGAGTGTCTAGTCTTCATATCCTTGTCCAATTCTGAACCATCTCTGAACAATTTGGTGCTTGATGCAGTCTATCTCTATTTGAACCCTCTCGTGAGACATGAGGGAGACAACACCCTCAGCATGTCTGATTCTTCTTTTTGGCAGCTATACTTGTACAAAATGTAGTGTTGTTCTCATTCTTGTGGTCTTCTTTTCAAGTTCATCCTGACCTCATGTGGTAGCCTCTCTTTTCTTCAGCTTCACCTCACATTTTTTAGTTCATTAGCTTCTTCCCATTTTTCCCATTGGGTATATATGTGTCTTTGCTCCTTTTTGTAAGTTTTCAGTCACTCTTTTTAATCCCTTTTCTTTAATCTTTCAGTATTAAGTTATTTCATTTTTCCAATCATGAAATCCTTGGCTTTTATTCATTCATTAGATTTAATCGTCATTTTCTTCAGCCTCTTTGCCTTTTTTTCAGTTTTTTTATTTTATTCAGCCTCTGCCTTTTTTTAGTTTTCATCACTCTTTGTTTAGTCCTTTCTCTTCAGTCTTTTATTAAGTTTAGTTTGTTTATTAGTTTTTATTCTTCGTTTTTCAATTTTCACTTTTAAAGGTCTTTTAGTACCTCAACCCAGTTTTTTAAGCCTGTGAGTTTTGTCAGTTCCTCAGTCCTCAGTCCACCCTTCTTCGATATTCAGTCTTAATTGCCTTGTCACTCATCATTTCTACCTTACCATTATAATTTAGCTTGGCTTGCCATTCGTTTCTCAGTTTTCTTGTCATTATTTAGTTTTCTGCTTTTTTCTCAGTCTTTCATTTTATTTATCTATCTCAGTATCTTATTCTCTTATTGTTTTATTTTTTTATTTTATGAATTTTTTAAATTTTAAGCTTCTCTCTTTCTTTGTATCCAGCCTTTAGTTTTTTAAGTTTTTAATTCCCCTATTGTTTCAGTTAGCTTTCTGAGATATTGATTTTTCATTTCTTTTCCAAATCTCGTGTTAACTAGACCTCTCAATAATCCAGCCTCTCAGTGTTCAACCTCTCAATTTTCTCAGTTTGCTCATTCTTTGTCTCTTCTTTCTCTCATTTCTTTAGTATCCTCATTCCTTAGTTTGCTCATTCTCTCTCTTCTTCCTCTCATTGGAGTTTGCTCATTCTCTGTCTCTTCTTTCTCTCATTTCTTTAGTATCCTCACTCCTTAGTTTGCTCATTCTCTCTCTTCTTCCTCTCATTGGTTAGTCGTTGTTTTCTTTTTCTCTCATAGTATCTTATTGTTTATTTTGTCATTATTTTAGTATCTTACTATTTCTTTGTTTATTATTTTCTTCATTGTCTCAGCATCTTATTGCCTCAGCTATTTATATTATTTGCTCAACATCCTTAGTTATGTTTTTTCTTTGATCATTCTTCTAGTTTTTCAGTCCACCTCCTTGTCTTAGGATGGTTCTACTTTCAGTCTTTTATCTTTCCTCAATCATCAGTCACTTTTTCTCCAGTTTTCCTTTCAGTCTTCCATCCTTCCTCAGTTTTCTTCATTATTTCAGTCTGCATTTTCAGTTTTGACTTGCATTTTACTCAATGTTAAGTATCCCAGCTCTTCATTGTTGCATTTCCTTGAGTTTCCATTCTTTTCATATTTTCTTTCATGAGTCTTTTATGGGGATTGGGCCTTTTTTGGAAACTCCGCCTATGCATTCCTAAGATTTTGCTAGACATGTATCTTTGAAGTCTTTGCTAGACATATATCTCGCCAGATAGGTACTCCAACTTGTTGATCCATTGATCGATGCATGATGCATGGAGCATACATGTTCTGAAATGCAACGTACAAGAGGATACTCCAGAGTACATGCGTGTAGCATCCATGTTTCATTTTAGTCATTCTTTTCCTAGTTTCAGATCCTAGTTGATTCAGTTTGGTCAATCCTAATTTTACATCTATTTTCTATTTTGTTTTCTTGGTTTTTTGTTAGTGCAAAGCATGGTTGTTGATCAAGGTTAATTGATATTTTTCAGTTTGTGATGATTGTCACTCATAGTCGTCAAGCTCGAATGTTATTCTTAGTCTTCAGAATCAAGTTTCAAAACAACACCTTGGTACTTCAGGATGTGTCATCTAATAATCTCTTTCGTTTAGTCCCTCAAAATTTACGATTTTCCCCTTTTGCCAGTCCCTCAAATTCTTGTTTTTAGTCATCGGTCCATGAAGTAGTGATTTCTTATAAGAATTAGATTCAGTTTGTTGTTTCACACTTGATTTTTTTTCTCAAAAAGAGCAGGGGAGTAAGCCAAAATAGGTGGAGCCATGACTATCACATGGTACTCTAATGGCTCTCCACTTCAAGTTTTACTCAAGGTATCATTATCTACATAGTCTGATTTGTCACTTTGTTTTAATCTTCATCTACGTTTTATCGGTCTCTTAATATTCAGAGTTCAAGAATTCCACTTTCTCAAAGCGGTTTCTTAGCATTTACGAATTCTTGTGACAATGTGGTTGTAGCCACTCTCGAAAATCATTGGGATCCTAGTACAGCTCACGGCTAGGCGGGCACCTTCAGTTAAAGATCCCTAAACCTGGAGTGGGGCGGCAGCTTTGCCTTGAGTTGGTCGATGGCATGGGGGATTCTTTTCTCATGGGAGTAGAAGATCGGGTTTGTGTTGGGCTGTCCTTTACCACGTGGTGGTTCTTTTCCTTGTTGTATAGATGCTTAAATGGGCTTTTAAACTCTGCCCTGGAGTCAGTACTTGAGAGTGGCAGCGCGGACTCAAAACTCAAAAGTCGACTCAAAGTTGGGCTGAGGAAAATGAGAGTCTGAAAATGTGTCTGTTTTGGTGTAACTAAAACAGACACCTTTTTCTCATTTCTGTCTTGAGTATTTTGGTTATTCCAGCTGTCAACTTTGTATTGGTTTAAAAAAGTGTCTGTTTCCGAATTAAAAAACAGCTAGCTGTCCAATAGTCACTCCCCTAACATACTAATTGTATTAGGCGGTGCACACCTTTCAAGTTATGCAAAAACCGAAAATAAAGATTCAAAATCTTCATTAGAAAATTGGCTGCCCGTTTCATACAAGCACTTGACCGTCATCTTTTTTTTTTGCGTGAAAACTCCACCGATCTCTTAATAATCATTAATAATAACTGTACAAAAAGTTCTAAAAATTATAAAAATTATAAATAGTTCTTTGGATCACCTAGAGATGACTACAATCACTAGCGCGATCAAAGGGTGCCGTTGTGCTATTATCTTCGTCATCGGAGTCTGGCAAACCTTGTCATACTAGAGCTTGAGATGATGCAATCGCAAAATATTGTCCTCACGCACGGCAATATCTGGGTGTGATTTCCGGACCTAGCTATTCTACTCCAAGCATATTGTTTGTGTGGATATGTAGTGTTCCGATGTCTCCCATTCCCATCAGATCGATATTTTCATCAATACGTGGGAATACTATCCCTGTAGGCTGTAGCATTCATTCTACTGCTGGTACTCCTAATTTTTCCGATCCGAAGTTGAGAGCGGAGATTGAGACCAAGGGTGGTGAATATATATGGTGATTCTGTATCCTGCATTTATTTCGTATCTTTTTTTCTTGAGTGATTAGGTATTAAGAGAAGTTAGGGTGCTAGAAGATTCAGAGCGCTACTGCGTTACAAACACAAGATAGCAACACCAAAAAGTCATCAAGAAAATTGAACTTGTGGTGTACATAGACCGGAATATAATCTACTCCCTCTATTACATAATATATAAGCCACTTTAGCTAGTTGTTTTAGATTGCTAAAAATACTTATATTGTAAAACCGAGGGAGTAGTAGAGTATATACAACTAATTTTAGTTCGAAATAAACCAAAGTTTTAAATAGCCGACTATAACCCGGCTATAGCCGCGCTATATTTTTCGAGAGGCCTCCCGCTACGGCTATAGTGTTCATAGGCTAAATGAAGAATACCGCTAATAGCCATCTATAGCCCGATTTCGGCATAAATTAGCCACTAATTTTTTTTTAGAAATACGGTACAATTGTAGACGCTCACAACACGTACATGCACCCACCTGTATAAACGCACACCCTACCCCTATGAGCACCTCCGATAGACCGAGTCGGCGGATTGGGTCTTGAGATTGACGAAGTCACCACAGGCGTCTCGCTGTCGACAGGAACGTCGCCTCTCACTCAAAGAATATTTCGCCTTTTATGCAACACACGGTGTCAAACCTAGGGTTTGAACTCTGGTGGGCTGGGGTGCAACCACCCTCCTAGCCACCCAACCACAGGTTGGTTTGCAAATTAGCCACCAATTTAGCCACTAAAGGTCATGCTTTATGGATTGTTCTTTTTTCTTTTCTTTTTTTAAAATCTTTGTTCAATCTGATTCAAAAAAATGTTGTGAGTTGAATGGTTAAATACTTATTTGCGTTGAATAGTTGAATGAGTTGTAGCTCGAATCATGTTTGTGTGATAGTTTTTTTGCTTTTTGGCAAGATATGACTAAAATTTCCCCTCTTTTTGAAAAGGCTAAAATGGAATAGCCCGCTATAGCCTTGTATAGCTGCTAAAATATTGCCGCTAAATGAAATAGCCAGCTATTTTAAACTTTGAAATAAACACACATATTAGGGGGGAGGGTGTGTGTGTGTGTGTGTGTGTGTGTGTGTGTGTGTGTGTTACGAAAGAACAAAACTGTTGAATTAACAATGACTTCCCTTTGTTTGTCCCTTCATGCTAGTACTATTCAAGTTCGACTGCTTGCTCGGCTAGGTATCTCTCGTATATTGCGCCACATCGCTGTTAACTCCGCCTTGCCCCAATCTCAAAACGAAGACATTAAGCTGGAGTTACCTTATCTACGTGGCTGAGTTTATAGTGTTATTTAAGTTTTTTATTGAAGAGTAGAAATTGATGGTGTACGATCTTGAAAGTGCATTTGCAAAATACATTCTCCGGCTGGGCTAAGAAATCGCACTATAGCAAGAGGGCCACAGTATAATCACTTCGTATCACAAACATGACGCAGCAGGGCATCACTTCGAATCACCAAAGTAGGTGAACCCAATAGTCGTTGTTGCTTCAGCACCCACCAAATTGCAGTAAATACTAAATAAAGAATCAAAAATCAATACTATCTCTTCAACTGTCGTCCCGAAAGAGAGTAGAGCTTCCTCTAAACTATCTACTATGATATGTATACAAATTGTACTATTAGGAAGAAAGATTCAAAAAACTTCATTAGAAAATCGGCTGCGTTCCGTCCACACGACACACTTGATTGTGATCTTTGATAAGGCTGAACGAGAACTTGCCGCAAGTGGATGTATAAATTAAAGAAGAAGCATGCACAATCCTCATGGAATATTGTCCTCAGGCATGGCGATGTCTGGATGTGATTTTCGGACCTAGCTATTCTACTACAAGCATATCCATGAATCATTGGCCCGGTGTTTTGTTTGTGTGGATTTGTAGTGTTCCGGTATCTTCCATTCCCACCAGATACATAGTTTTCCTTGCACGTCGAAAGATTATTTCTCCTGTAGCCATTCATTCAAGTTCCAGTAGTTCTTCCCTGAACCCTGACCTGGAGTGGAGAGCAAAGATGAGACTGAGGATGGTGAATATATATATTGTGATGTTTTATCCTCCTGCATTTATTTGACCTATAGTTGTTGAAAGGACTATATTTTCCCATGCCTTTTTTTTGGTGATAATGACAATCCCATTTGTGATCTAACGGGGTGCTTGAGTTTCAGGAAAAATGTTGTTTCATTAAAACTGTGTGGATGCTCTCTTGGGATCTCATGAAGACGGTGGCCTGTAGTTTTCTTCTAGTTTCTCTCCTTTTATTGTTTTAGGTCGCCGTACTATTAAGAGGGGTCCATCTCGGAAGGCTGTGGGAAATCACTTGTTCTTGCACAAACCCCATATGCACCGCCACAGCCATCCTACTATTCCGTGAGAGAGTGAGTTTTTGTTCTGTTGAAGCCATCTTTGTCTGATCAGAACTTCCGGCCAGGCGCCGGAAGTTCCGCTTAGGATTTTTCTACTGGATGATCTGACCTTTGTTCCGATCCTAGTTCCGCTGGAACTTCCGGTGAGCTCCCAGAACTCTTTGTTTTGGTATGCTCTATTTGCTGGAAGTTCCACCGGAAGTTGCATCGGAAGTTTTCCTGCCAGAAAGTTCCTGAGCGGAACTTCCGCCCAGCCACCAGAACTTCCGGTCAGACTTGGTTCGCGACCCAGAAGTTCCGACCCTAGTTCCGCTCCAAGTTTCGCTGAAGGGTCAGTAACCTTCTGTTTGAAGTGGTCTATTTGCCGGAACTTGGACCGGAACTTGCATCGGAAGTTTGGCCGGAACTTCCGGTCAGTTTGACCGGAACTTCCGGTCAAGCTTTTGGAGCGGGCGTCAACGGGCTGATGACCGTTGGAGCCGTGCTGGGAGGAACTTCCGGCCCCTCACCGAAAGTTCCGGTGAAGTCGCGTGGCTGTAACGGTTCAGTGCGGAGGGGGCCTATTTAAGGCGCCCTCCTTCTTCCTCCCACCTACTTCAAATATTTTCTCTCTCCTCCATTATGCTTGAGCTTCACCTTACTAGATCTCTCTCTCTAGCCACTCAAATGACTTGATCTTTTGAGAGGTGAGGGAGGTGACCTAGATCTACACTTCCACCAAAGAAGATTTGATTTCCCCCACCCATCCTTTGTGGATCTTGTTGCTCTTGGGTTTCTTGAAACCCTAGACTGTGTTGGGCATCCTCGGAGCTAAGGCTTGTGTTGTAAAGCTTCGAGGTGTCATTGAGGGCCTCCAATTGAGTTGTGGAGCTTCCCCCTAAACCTTGGTGTAAAGGTTTCGGTTGGCACCTTCAAGGTCACCGGTTAGTGGATTGTGAGGCCTCCTTTGTGGGGGAGCTCACCGGAGAAGAAGGTGAGGCCTTTATGGCGCTCGGGTGACCTTGTGTGGCCCCGACACCTCTCCAACGTATACGTAGCTCCTTGGGAGTGAACTACGGGAATTATATCTCCGTGTCCCCGCTCCGGTTACTTTGTTCCCTTCCTTTACTTCTTGCCCTTTACCGTTCTTATGGTTGTTGTAAGTTATCTTGCATTTAGGCTGTTCACCTAGTTGCACATCTAGATAACTTCCCTTCTCGTTAAGCCTAAAAGTGAGAAACAAATTAAAATTGGATAGTCGCCTATTCACCCCCCCTCTAGTCGTATCAAGGCGGTACTTTCAGTTGTTCTTTTCGTGGAGTAATTAGACATTAAGAGAAGCTATAGCGTGCTAGAAGATTTGGGGGGCTACTGCGTTACAAACACATGATAGCAACACCAAAAAGTCATCAAAAAATTGAACTTGTGGTGTAGATTAGATGGTAATATAATCCAGTAGAGTACAATACAATACATACTGTGAAAGTTTAGTTCACATATTAGGGGACACGAAACAAAACTGTTGATTTAAGAATGACTTCATTCTTTGTTTGTCCCTTCATGCTGTTATTCAAGTTCGAGTAAAACTGCGGCTCGCTTCCTAACATGCCATTTGCTCGGATAAGTATCTTGTGTTGTGCCTCTTAACTCCGCCTTTCCCAATCTCAACACGAAAGAAATTTAGCTAGAGTTCTCTCATCGAACTTACTGAGCTATAGGGTTATTTGTGTTTCTAAAGACAGGAGGCTGATGTTGTATGATCCTGAAAGTGTATTTGTGAAACACTTTTGCTTCGGTGTTCCCCTCCTTTTCGAACTTTGACAACAAAAATTTAATACCGATTCATTTCGAAGATCGTATGAACCACTCGAAGACCGTATGGTCCTCTTAGATGTATACCTACCGTACACATATATTCACGTGCCTGCGTGAGGCAGAAATCAGAAGGTATATAGCAGCAGCAAAAAATTCAAACATGGCATGCAAAGACGTAGATCGCGATAACAGGAGATGGGATCAGCCGATAGTATACCTAGCTCGACCGAGTATACCTATAAGAAGGTATACATAGTTTGGATATGGGTTTTGACGGGTCAAAAAAATCTGGCCATGCAAACTTAAATTTGAGGGAGGATACCGAAGCGCATCTCTTTGCGAAATACTCTCTCCATTTCATAATATAAGATGTTTTAGCTTTATGAAAGGACTGTATTTAGACTTTTTTAATGTATAGATTCGAAGTGAACCACACACTAAAAAAAGTTTAGCTATATTATTTTCGTAAAGCTAAAACATCTTATATTATGAAACGGAGGGAGTACATGCTCCGGCTCCGGTTGGGCTAAAATGTCACACCGGCAAGAGGGCCTCCCGGAATCCGATTCGAATGAGGGCCACTATGTAACACAATATAAATATAGAATCACTTTGGATCACAGACATGACGCAGCATGGCATCTCTGTGCCAGAGCAATTCTGGAGAGTTCTAGAAATGGTAAACATGATGCCTTTTGATTAATTTGATGTACGAGGATAGCGGAACAACCTAACATGTATAAGGTTGATGGTTTCTTATCTCGGTAGGTTGCACCGGCAAATGTATTCCACCTATGACTCGTGTCTGGCCGCCGCGATATGCTGAGCTCTTGGCGGCGAGGATGTTCTTCCTCAGTGGCGAAGGTTGAGGTCGGCTTCTTCGTAGAATCCGGCGAGCGCTTTCTTGATGCCTTCCGTTCTTACTGGATGCGTTGCTATGGTCTATGCATTTTATCTCGATTTGCCCTCTTTCTTATGCCATTTGCTGGTTATGTTTAGTACATATATGATGATTGGGAAGACTGGTGGGTGGTTGCATTAGAAGCCAACACTTTGTGCTACCATTTATTTAATTTTCGTGTGATTATACTTAGTTTGCGAGATGAAGCTCTATATTAATCAAACACCAAAATTACCATAAACCCTTGAAAAGGAGGAAAATGCAGTCTAGTCCCAAGAGAGCCCTCCATCTTCTCGATTTCGCACATGCCGACACCCCGGATGTTACCGCCCCTGGAGTTCCATGTTGTCACCGGAAGAACCTAGCTAGTATCCATTGGGCAGCCAGGAAGTCATTGATTTCTGGCATCAAGTGCCGACGACAGTTGATTCAGAAGGATCCACGTCATAGAGAAAAGACGTTGTCTGTTCGATTAGACCTAGACGTCTGTCTGAGTCAACGCGTCGATGCTACCGCATCACCACCGGCCCAGCGAAGACACAATCAACTTCCCATCCCTTCTTGCACTGTGAGAAAGGAAAATCATCTCCACCCGAATCTCGCTGCTAGATCTGATGATGCATGTAACATGTAAGCCGGAGGAGACCTTATTGAGCACCGTTGGCATTACCATCGAAAGGTATGAAGCGATAGACAACAAAGAGCTACATGTGGACCCAATCTAGTCGCTGATTCTACACTACTAGAAAAACGGTCTTCGGTTCGATCTGAACAAAGCCAGCAGTCCCGGTATGTCACGGCCCGCGACTAGTGCCAGCACTAGTCCCGGGCGTGAGGCCTCCAACGACCAGAAATGGCCGTAGACACTAGTCCCGGGCCGGATCGGATCTAGATCTGGTCCGTAATACGGCCCGAGACTAATAACCTGGAGTGGGCCAGCTGCTCTTTTTAGGGACTAGTCCCAGGTCGTATCACGGCCCGGGACTAGATGTCCACCAGTATATATACATCTTTCTGTCCACCTACCCTAAACCATATGGTGGCCATTTTACTCAAAGAAGCAAGCCGAGTTCATGCCATTTTTTCTTAAGATTTGTCAAGCTTTAGTTTGCAACCCCTAAATTCAAAGTTTTAAAAGGTTAGAACTTCATTCTTTCATCTCTTATTGCCACTGTATCTCTATAATGCTCTAAAAGTATAGAGATATGGATCAATGCATGCATGCATGGTCTAGAAGTAGAAGGATTTTGATATGTGTAACAAATTTTGATTAGGCACATAGTTACTAAAAATTGAAATGTGTAATTTTAGAGTTTCAGAGTTTAGAATGAAATGAGGTTTTCACTGATAGAACAATAATCAAAAACTCTACATTTATCATGTTAATTGTTTTCTCCAATTCACAAATTGGTGCATGTAAATTTTTCAAAATTCAAAATTAATGCTCTAGAAGCTCTCAATATAACTTGTAATAATTTTATCATGTTGTGTAATGGTTTTTGATATAGTTTTACTATAATGCAGATGGTCCGGAAATGGATGTACGGTACTGACCGACGCTCTGGCGAGTTCATTAATGGCGTGCATGAATTCATCCGTGTTGCTGATGCAAACAAGCGCAATGGTTTTGTATTCTGTTCATATAGTGGATGTAGGAATCAAAAGGATTACTCTGACTCAAAAACCCTTCATAGCCACCTGTTGAAGTCCGGCTTCATGCCCAATTATAATTATTGGACCATAGAGAGAGAGGGGTTATAATGGAAGACAATGAAGAAGCGGAGGAGGATGGCAACTATCATGATTTCTCTGAGTACAGAGATACTTCCATGGGGGATGCTGAAGGGGAGGATGAAGAAAAGACACATGATGAACCCGCTGATGATCTTGGTCGGACCATTGCCGATGCACGAAGAGACTGTGAAAATGAAAAGGAGAGGGAGAAGTTCAATCACATGTCAGAGGATCACAAAACGTTGTTGTACCCAAATTGCGAAAATGGTCTAAAAAAGCTGAGCAGCACACTGGAATTGCTGCGATGGAAGGCTGAGTATGATATACCTGACTCCTCATTTGGAAAGTTGCTGAAAATGATGAAGAATATGCTTCCAAAAGATAACGTATCGCCCGCCAGTACGTACGAAGCAAAGAAGGCTGTCTGCCCTCTAGGTTTAGAGGTACAAAAGATATATGCATGCCCTAATGACTGCGTCCTCTACCACGGTGAGGAGTACGAGAATTTGGATGCATGCCCGGTATGCATTGCACTTTGGTATAAGATCAGACGAGATGATCCTGGTGACATTGAGGGCGAGCCCCCCCCCCCCCCCCGAAAGAGGGTTCCTGCCAAGGTGATATGATATGCTCCTATAATACCACGGTTGAAACGCTTATTCAGAAACAAAGAGCACGCCAAGTTGTTGCGATGGCATAAAGAGGAACGTAAGTCAGACGGGATGTTGAGACACCTCGCTGATGGGTCGCAATGGAGAAAAATCGATAGAAAGTATCCGCACTTTGCAGATGACGCAACGAGTTTAAGGTTTGGTCTAAGTACAGATGGCATGAATCCTTTTGGGGAGCAGAGCTCCAGTCACAGCACCTGGCCTGTGACTCTATGCATCTATAACCTTCCTCCTTGGTTGTGCATGAAGTGGAAGTTCATTATGATGCCAGTATTGATCCAAGGTCCGAAGCAACCCGTCAACGACATTGATGTGTACCTAAAGCCATTAGTTGAAGAAATTTTACAGTTGTGGCATGAACCCGACATATGTTGGAGATATGCCCTAAAGGCAATAATAAAAGTGGTTATTATTATATCTTTGTGTTTATGATAAATGTTTACATTCATGCTATAATATTATTGACCGGAAACATTAATACTTGTGTGATTTGTAAACTAAATTAGAGTCCCTGGTAAAGCCTCTTTATAATACTAGCTTGTTGGTTAATAGATGATCGTGGTTTCTCGATCATGAACATTGAGATGTTATTAACAACAAGATCATATCATTAGGAGAATGGTATGATGGACATACTCCTATAGATAAGGGTAGCATAAAGATCAAGTCATTTCAATAGTTTGTTTGCTATAAGCTTTCTGATACATAGTAACCTAATTCCTTCGACCATGAGATCATGTTAATCACCATCACCGGAAGGATACTTTGATGACATCAAGCACCACACCGTAACTGGGTGGCTATAAAGGTGGCATTTAGTGTTCGGAAAATATGTGTTGAGGCACATGGATCAAGAGTGGGATTTTTCCATCCATATGACGGATAGATATACTTTGGGCCCTCTTGGTGGAATGTCATCCAATTAGCTTGCAAGCATGTGACTGGCTCACAAGGGATCACATATCACGGGAACGAGAAAAGAGTACTTATCGGTAATGAGGTTGAACTAGGTATGCAGAGATACCGACGATCAAACCTCGGATAAGTAAACTATCGCGAGACAAAGGGAAATTGGTATCGTATGTAAGTGGTTCATTCGATCACAAAGTAATCGTAGAAATATGTGGGAGCCATATGCATTTCTAGATTCCTCTATTGGTTATTGATCGGATAAGTGCCTGGGTCATGTCCGCATAATTCACGAACCGTAGGGAGACACACTTAAGGATTCGATGTTGTTTAGTAGATATGGAATGTAAGTAGGGAAATCGAATGTTGTTCGGAGTCTCGGATGGGATCCCTGATATCACGAGGAGATCTGGAATGGTTCGGAGAATAAGATTCATATAAGGAAAGTCCGATTCCGGAGTTCGGGAATGATTTCGATGTTTTCATCGGAGAGGTTCTAGAAGGGTCTAGAAGGTTCACAGGACCGGAAGAGGAATGGTCCATGAAGGTGTCATGGTTAAGTGGAATGATTGGATCATGTCCTAGGTCACTTTGGTTGGGCATTTGCGAGAGAGAAATAAAGCTCTAAATTGAAAGTCAAAAGGGAGGTTTGAAAAGTCAAACTGGAACAATAGTTTACTAGTGGAAGAAGGAAAGAGTCCTTCCTTCTATCCAACTTGGGTTTGGGTATGGATTCAAACTCCCGTCTCCCAAGCTTCCCTCCCTCTCATAAATAGTGGGGGAGGGCTGCCCCAAAGCACACAACACCAGCCCTCCCCACCCGTGCATCGCCGCCGCCGACTCCACCTCCTCCTCTCCGGCCTTCTAAACCTAGATCGCTAGAAACCCTAGATCCACCATAACCCGTAACGGCTTAGGCAAAGTCCTGCGGGATCTTCCCTCTACTTTCGACACCACGCTGTCGCGCTGACGGAATCGCGAGGGGAGAACCACAACCTCCGCTGCCTGCTGGAACAATGGAGAGGAAGGTCTTTATCGAGTATCGAACGTGTGACCAACTACGGCTGCCGGAACGCAGCGCCAGAAGGATCATCTACGTAATCTTGAGATCGGCAAGTGTATGACTACATCACCCACGAGAATCTGCTCTCGTTAACCGCTTTGGAATCTTCGAGGGTGAGTACTCTAATCGACTCGTTGCTACAATCTAGTAGATAGATCTTGGCTTGTTTGTGTGCATGCGGTGGAAATATTTTGTTTTCCATGCTACGAACCCCTACAGTGGTATCAGAGCCATGTCTATATGTAGATCTGTTGCACGAGTAGAACACAATGGTCATTGTGGGCGGTGGTGCTTTTATTATCAATTGCTTTTTGTGTACTTTGCATCTTGTGGTATGATGGGATGAAGCGGCCCAGGCTAACCTTACATGACATCGTTCATGAGACTTCCTCCAAGATCAACATGCAACTTGTATTGCATAAGTGTCTTTGCATGTGCCTGTCTCTCCCATCATAGTATAGATTCAATTTACAACGGGCACTTGATAGTTCAAGTATCAACGTTGTGGTTCTTGTTCGTAAGTTAGAGCGACACTTATTGAAAGCCCCAAACCACGTAAAATATGCAAAGAAAATTAGAGGTGTCTAACTTTGTTTTGCAGGGGGTGTGCTGTGATGTGATATGGCCATTATTGTGATTATATATGATGTATGCAATGTTTCTTATTGTAAGTCGGCAACCGACAGGAGCCATATGGTTATCTTTTAGTTCCGTTATGACCTGCATGTCTATTATTCAAAGTAGTTGTAATAGTTGATGCTGGTGGACGACAACCATGAAGCGGCGCCATTGACCTTGACGCCATGCCGGTGATGATGGAGATCATGTTCGTGCTTGAAGATGGAGATCGAAAGCACAAGAATAAAGGCCATATACTATCACATATTTTGAATTGCATGTGCTGTTAATCCTTTTATGCATCTTGTATTGCTTAGTTCGCGATGGTAGCATTATAAGATGATCCCTCTCACAAAATTTCAAGTCATAAAGTGTTCATCCTTAGTAAGAACAGTTGCTAAAGCTCATTGTTTCGAAGCACCACGTGATGATCGGGTGTGTTAGATTCTGCAAGTGTATACAACGGGAGCAAGCCAGATTTGCTCATGTGGAAACTAAGATTTGATCTTGACGAGCCTAGCATGTACAGACATGGTCTCGGAGCACGGATTACCGGAAGGTAAAGCATGAGTCATATAGTAGATATGATGAACATGTTGATTGTTCGCCATTGAAGCTACATCAACTCTCGTGATGATCGGTTTTGATGTGGTGGATTTGGTTCGTGTGATCACTAAAACAATGTGAGGGATATTGTTTTGAGTGGGAGTTCACCTAGATTAATTTAACTATTAATTAGAACTCAATTTGTCATAAACTTAGTCTAAACTATTGTAAATATGTTATAGATCAATGGCGGCCCCTACCATCAATTTTAATGCGTTCCTAGAGAAAGAAAAGTTGAAAAACAATGGCGGCCCCTACCATCAATTGGTTCCGCAACTTGAGGATTGTCCTCAATGCTGGTAATTTGACCTATGTGCTGGATGCACCGCTGGGTGACCCACCTGCAGCTGATTCTACCGATGAGGTAAAGAATGTTTTCCTCGCTTGGAAGAATCAGCACTCCATAGTTTAGTGTGCTATCTTGTATGGTTTGGAATCGGAGCTTCAGAAAAGGTTTGATAACCGTGACCCACATGATATTGTCCGTGAACTCAAAATGATATTTGAGGCTCACGCGGCAGTTGAGAGTTATGAGGCTTCTAAAAAGTTCTTTAACTGCAAGATGGAAGAGGGCAGCTCCATCAGTGAGCACGTGCTTAAGATGTCTGGGCACGCAAGCAAGCTTCAAAGCTTGGGTATAGTGATTCCTAATCCATTGGGGATTCACCGTGTCCTCCAATCACTACCACCAAGTTACAAGAACTTTGTTATGAACTACAATATGCAAAACATGGACAAGTCGTTGCCCAAACTCTTCTCCATGTTAAAGTCCGCGGAAGTGGAGATCAAGAAAGAGCACCAAGTGTTGATGGTCAATAAGACCACCAAATTCAAGAAGCAAGGCAAGTCTAAGAAAAAGGGAAACTTCAAGAAGGGCGGCAAGAAAGTTATCGTGTTGGCGAAGAAGACCAAGGCAAGGACTAAGCCTGATACTGAGTGCTTTTACTGCAAGGGAGAGGGTCACTGGAAGCGGAATTGCCCTACGTAATTGGCGGTTTTGAAGAACGACAACATCAAGAAGAAAGGTATATCTGATATACATGTTATTGATGTGTACCTCACTAGTACTCGTAGTAGTGCCTGGGTATTTGATACTGGTTCGGTTGCTCATATTTGTAACTCGAAACAAGTGCTGCAGAATAGACGGAAACCATCGAAGAACAAGGTGACGATGCGCGTTGGAAATGGATCAAAGGTTGATGTGATCGCGGTCGGCATGCTACCTCTTCATCTACCATCGGGATTATTTTTATACTTAAATAATTGTTATTTGGTGCCTGCGTTGAGCATGAACATTATATCATGATCATGTTTATTGCGAGACGGTTACTTGTTTAAGTCCGAGAATAATGGTTGTTCGATTTATATGAGTAATATGTTTTATGCACATGCACCTTTGATAGATGGTCCATTCTTGTTGAATCTCGATTGTAGTAATACACATATTAATAACATTGAAGCTAAACATTTGAAATTGAGCGATAACTCGACCTATATGTGGCACTATCGTCTTGGTCACATTGGAGTGAAACTGTAACATCCTAGCATTAGATCTTAGAAATAAGCTGAACCCAGATGTGTGCATTGCATTCATGCATAGAAAATCCGAATAATTTTCGCGCTTTTAAACAAAACTTGTCAAAGTGATTGAAGCTTCTCTTAGCTTGATGGAATTGAAGTAGATCATCCAGTTGACTGCGATAAGTTTCAATAAGACCTTTGCTAAAACCTCATTTTGGGTAAGGGAGATTTGATCTAAGGGTAGATCAAATGTACTACAAGTTAAACCTTAATACAGTGTGAATTATATTTGATCATTAGGTGATAATATTATAGTATTTATTATAATCACTCATAAGTACCAAGTTAAGGATATAACACAAATAATAAGAATGTAACCACTATATCTTAATCTCACATGCATACATCCTGAGTATCATAGTAACACCTAACCTTAAAAACTCCTTTAATTAGTTGGAGTTGGAAGAGATTAAGTCAAGATCATCCACTATATATATCTTTCTTTCTATAGTAATATTTATGGAACTTATCCTAATATCTGTTGTTCATCAATGTTGAGTAATCAACCATTGATTTGCAAACTCTTAAACTATCAATCCTTGATCTACTATTTCTTGATCTTATCATAATATCTACTTAAATCTTTTAAAGAGGGCATAGTCCATAAATAACCTTAATCCAATATGAGATACTAAGAAAATAATTTCAAGACAATGAAAAGTAGGATTGATAAAGCCTTGCTGAGTCAACTAAGAACTTAAGCAATAAATGATTTAAGGATTATAATGGTGATGCTTTATCCACCAACGTTGAATGCTTATATTGGTATAAGTAATGCTGGTGGGTAGAACATGATTAGAAACTTAGTAGAGATAAGTTATCTCAGAGTAGTCATTGCAAGCCACTAAAATAATTAGGGTTGGAATAAAGTGCATATAGATGATATTATTCAATTAAAGCTAGTATAGCATAGAGTTATAGAAGTAGTGTTATTCATCTTAAAGAATAGTCAACTTTAGAGAAAGGTAGTTGGATGCATACAACTATTAGAGAAATATTAGTGATGGATGATTAAGTAAGGTCATGAGTGGAGTTGGAAAGAACTACTTGTTGGATTGAAGATTTCCAATAGTAGGATAGTGAGTATAATCAAGCAAGGATATAAGAAAACTATGAAATGCTTAAATATCAAACTCATTGGATTCATCCATGAGTTTAGAAGAATGATACATGAATAAGAAGATTTAAATAAGTAAATCTCATCATGTTAATCATGATGATGGATAGGAAGAGGTAGTATATCTAGGAAAGGAATTCCTTATTTAATGATCCAGAATTATGAATTAGGGAAAATAGACATTATTGGTAACAACCAACTCTAAATCCCAGATCAACATAATATCTATCTCATGTTGTTGATCTATCATCTAATGTCCATATCACTTCATAGGAATATTTTCCTATAGCAAATCCTATAAGCATATTTTTTACCAATTCCTTTCTATAAAACATTCTAATTATAACTTTCTATTATAAAAGGTGACGTCATCAAATATCACAAACATAAGACAATATGCTTAGTTAATAATTCTTTACTCATATCCATAAAGGAATCTAAGTATATTAAAAACCCTAAACCCTAGGGTAAATATTCATAATTCAAAACCTTAAACTTCTTTGTTTATTACAATAGAATATATACATTGCCATTTTCCAAATTAATGGGAGTAGTAATCACCATATCAATGTCTTTCTATTTCATGCATCAAATAATGGTATAGGATCATTATACATATAAAAGTTTCTATACAAACTATGAGCCAATTAGAGTTAAGTTTATAAACAAATAAAAATATATCATTCAAGCATACCCTAATTAAAATAAGAGAGAAAAATAATAAGAAAAGTTACTACAAACTATTAAAAAAGGGATTCACATTGAGTAAATAAAATAAATACAAAAAGATGATATAATAAAAATTCACAAATGATACAAAATATATTTTAGTATTATTGCAAATATCTACCAAATAAATCATACAAAGAAAGGTTCAAAATATGAATCAAATTCAAATCTGAATAAGAAAACAGAAAATAGAAAAAGGATAAAACAAACAAAAACAATACCTGGCCGTGGCCCAACACCCCTACACCTATCTGACGCCCTATGCAGCCCACAACAGCCCAGTAACCAGCCCAGTTCTTTTCTATCTGTGACTGACAAGTGGGGTTAGGAGAGGACCGCGGGTTGAGCTGAAGAAATCACCAGGGGGTTATCCGCACAACAGTCATCGTCGTCATCGTCACGCACACAGACAGCTCGCTGGCGGAGCTCGCCGCCGCTCGATGCCGTCGTCATCGTCAGCCGTGCGCCAAGATGCTCGCCGTCATTCCAGAGAGGGATAAGAAGGCCACCGTGACGCCCTGCCTCAATCCCTATCTCCAATTCCTCCTTATCCTCTCAGATGCGAATGGGACAGAAACCCTAGCTCACCGGAGCCACCCCTCACTGTCGAATCATATCTCCCCACACCATTCTGAGCAGCCATGGAGAAGCGCCTTCCTCTGTAGATCCTCGGGGTAGAATCTTGCATCAAGGGGAGCACTGGAGCGGGTGAATTTTGCTGTTCCTCTTCGCAGCAGTTCGTCGGAATCCTCGTTAGGGAGCTTGTTTCCGACCGCGCCTATCCTCGCCGACCACTCTATCATCATCAGGGTGAGTTCCTGAACCTTCCAGCATCCTTGAATCGCCTGATCTCGTTGTAAATTGCCGTTTCACCGTATGCCACTGTCAGCCACCGTCGGAGCTCGTCGAAGCCGAAGCTCCGATGACCATTTTCGAGCGGCGACGCCACTTTTAGGTTCAGTAGGTTGAGCTGATTCAAACTAGGTCCATTTCGTTTGCTAGGACGTCGTAGATCGTCGCCGATGACCACTCACCGATGGCGGTGGTGGTGCTGACGCCATCATTGTGTCATGCTCACCTCATGGTTGAACCACGTCAGCTAGTTTGAATGGTCTTTGCCCACGAGGCTGATGACATGGCTTAGGGCCCATATGTCATTGACTGGGGGTAAAGACTGGGTCGGTAACAAATGCATTTCTTTCACCTGAGAGATGAGGTGGACAATGGCCCACTAGTCAGTGACTGGGGCTAGCTCTAGACGTGGTGTAAAAAGTATTTTCTGTTAAGAGTTAAATAAAATGTTATAATTCAATTAATAATATTCCAGAAATTTAATAAATGATTAAATCTTGTCTAATTAATAACTTTAGATTTATAGTTCAGAAAAATATGTATAATATATGAAAATTTTCAGAAAAATAAAATATACAACTTAAAACTATTATCAAATAATATTATAATGATTATTTAAATAAATTTTATTTAATAAAGGTTTTATAAGTAATAAAACTTTAATAATTCATATTCCTATAATGATAAATGTTAATAATATAAGTAAAATACCAAAAATCTTAGAAAAATAAGAATTCTAATTTAAAAAAAATATAATCATGTATTATTAGTTTATTTCATTAAATATTTATTATTTATTTAGTAATTATAAAATAATAAGAATTATAAAAATCATATCTTATTATTTATAAATCACAAAAATAAATGTGATATACCAAAATGATCACAAAAATAATATCTACATGTTAAAAATCTAGTATTATACTTTTGAGTTAAATAAAAATTCAAATATTTTAATAATTCAAATTTAAACTTATTTACTTCATTAATAATTCATATAAGGATAACTTTTTTTTATTAATATTCCTAAAATGAGTAAATTAAATTTAATAAATAATATTAATCTTAAATATTAATAAATTGAAGCTTTAATGGTTTAAAACATTATAAATATCTTTTTATTAAATTATCATCAACCCTAAGTGAAGATTATATTCTCAAAGTATTTCAATTTATAATGAAAACCTTAAAGAACAACTTATGAATACACCAAACCTTTTCTATCTATATTAACTACCAAATTACAAAAACTACCACAACATTATATAAATCCATAAGTAGCTAAGTAATAGTATGTTTTAGATTATAAACTATACTCACTTATCTATAAAAGATAAATGATATTACTCCATAATAAAATCAAGAAACCATTATCCAAATAAAAAGAATGACCATTATTAAGTAACGTAAAGAAAACATTTCAGATACACAAGATACAAATGTATAAGTACCATATTTTCAAAACTATCTATATTTTAATGTTAACTTTTGTCTCCAAGAATCTAAATATAATACAATACACATTACTATATGTTTTATAATTAACTTTGGTCTGAAGTAGTTAAGCTATAAAGCAACTCAAGCCAAACCAATTGAGCAAACCAATAACATCAACCACCACTAACTAACCACAAAGCTTGTTTCGGCCTTAGAAGAGAAACCTTTTCTTCGAAGGTTATTCTTTTTGCAACTTCAAACAAAAACTATTATATAAGCAATCTTGACTAATATTTCATAAGTATATATTTTGTTGCTACATATGTGTTGCTCACAACCACTCATACGCTCTAATAAAAGCACAAAAGTGAAACTTATCTAAAAGGACCACACATTCCAAGGTAACCATTTCCGAGATCCCAAACCCTAGGACAACATTATCCCCGGGATTTGCGCTTAGAACGTGCATCACATTACTTATACATAAAAGCATATTGCTTCTTTAAACATTAGTCCTTACCGGACCAATGATGCTGATTTCAGATTTTGGATCTTATACTAACTCGAAGACCGTGAGTGCATAATCTTGCAATCACAAAAGGCAAGTTCACACTTGCTCATGTCCTTTGTTTATTTTCTGTAAAGTATTTTAAAAATCTAGTGTTGTTATCACCTGCATTTGAAAAAGGTCTTAAAACACTATTTTTGAAAATAATGTGAACTATTGGTTACTGATCCAGGGTGATCAGCTAATCTATTAAATCTGACAGTTGGAATACCACTGTTCAGAACTATATCACCTAGGACTTAACAACCAATGTCACCAGTGATTCTTGCACCGTATATTACGCGTTGACCATGAGATTTGGAATGGGACGGAGAAGTCAGATGTATCTTCTTCCTCTCGCATGAAGCCGGATGTGCAGGTCGTGGCTGTTATCCTCGAAGCGTGCATATTAATTGGTAATTCATAGAGGATATGCAGCATATGGGTGGGAACCCTCATCGTACCACGATCGGTTTGTACAAACCATTGCCGTAATTCATTATGTGGGCATGGTGTACACCAAGGAGGCATGCGAGGTCACGAAGGGTGCAGTGATTGGCTTGGATCATCTTCTAAGCCCCACATCATGGAATCGTGGACAGGAATAAGCTGCCCGGTTGTGCAACAAAGAGTTGATCTCTCATGGGTAAAGTGACGCACCTCTACAGAGTGTAAGAACTGTAACTTGTTACTCCCTGTTCCGGGAAGGAGCTGCGAACGCGGCGGGAAAGGAACTCCATGAAAGTTCTGGTAAACCCGTGAAGGCTGACGGACATAGATTTTTAGAATAAAAGCAACCTTTGAAGAAATGTTTATGAAAACTTGCATTGCCTACGACCTATGGTTTGTAGCTGTAGTTATAGTGCATCAAACACTCCTTTTCTAGTGAATTTGCTGAGTACGCTCGTACTCAAAGTATCTTCTTAACCCTTGCTAGATTCTGAAGCCATTAAGACGATGTCTACACCGAGTTATGCTCCAGGAATCATCAAAAGCTAAGGCTTTTCAATAAAGTCAAGGAAGTCAACATATTCATCAACTCAAGAGAAGACGAAGTTATAGATTAGATAGGAATATAATCTCTAGCCAAAGAACCTATTTCTATAGCGCATTGCAATAGCAGCAATGCAAACCTCTTAGACAGAATACTAGACTTAATAGTATAATCGTTCTTGCGTTATTTAGATTTGATTTTTCTCCGTAAGAAGTTCTTCCTCTCTCTTTAACCTAGAGTGTTCTCTGGATCTTATGTAAAAGAGTGAGTTGTAACCTTTAGTCATGTATTGGACCCGCTATGTTTCTGTTGTGACATTCTGAGGGATGTAATACTAGTGAATGGTGTTTCATTGGTGTTATGTCAACGACTATAGTATACTACATCATGAAGTGGTATGCTGGGTCACCGTAGTTGGTATCAGAGCATATGTTTTGACCTTAGGTTGGAAACCTAGTAAATGGGTAGAACCTGTAGGGCACATCCTAGCAATAATAAAGAGTTCTCTAGTGATATGAGGGATATTCACTTGAGAATAATCCTGTTGTGTTACTAGGGCGATAACTCTTTTATATGATTGCAATTTCCAATCATTACCCAAGAGTTTTAACTCTATGTGACTAATGATAATTTATTATCTAAAGTTCCACATGGCACCTCGATATCCACCCCGGAATGTTCAAGTGATGAACATGACGTTGGATGGCTACGGAGGGGATTGGACAGACAATCTCCGACAACTTCTATGGAGTTTGGAATGTGAATCAAGACTTCTGGTCAAGATTTACAGTTACTATGATGGGCAGGTATTAGCTAAATACCGTGTGATGATCATGTTACCCAAGAAGTTAGGACTTAAGGGAGAAATGCCATCAGGAGAGGCAAGGTGCATGGCATCTGCATATCAGATTGCCGTAGCAGCAGCCATAACGATGATCCGAGAGCATAAATCCCAAGCTCTAGAAGGTAGTACTCACACCATTATACCACATGAAACCTCAAACTCAGAGCATGAGTTAGATCACTCTACCTTAGTCCAAGCTGAACCTACTCTAGCTGTAGAGTATATGGATCGTTATCGGTCTTTGCTAAACACTTATCATAACACTCACCAAGTCTTAGTTCAGGAGCTGGATACGGTCATTAAGGATTTCACTGATCCTGATAAAGCAATGGCTCGTAGGAAGAAGCTAGGAATCCCAAATACATACCTTAAGGAGAAGTGTTTGAGGAAACTGAGTTTGATGACCCAAACTCAAAAAATTATGCCTATTACCAAAATGACTTCAAGCCACCTGAAGACTTATGGACTAAATATAACTCCGAACAACAGGAATGGAATAAAGTTATTCTAATTAATCCTGAGCCTAACAAGTATGGATGGGAAATAGAATCTGAAGGTAAAACCATATGAAATCCTATACCTTGTGATACATGTATTGAAGAAGAGGCCAACTATAACCATAGAGAGCCTTATGGACCATATGGGGGCAATACGAATCCAATCAACTTAGAAGAGTACTCCAATAGCTACTATACCAATATATATGACTGGATCCAAGAAAAAGCTAAGGAACCCACTTACTATGAGGAAGCGTTGCCAGAAAAACCGGACTATTCGGTGGAAGATTACGCCAACTCTAGTCATTTTTTAATGACTAATCTCAGTCTCTGTACTTCTAATCAAGAATACGCACCTCCTGGATGCTCTTATGCTCCAGAAGGCAGTCGTAGGACTTCACGTCATCATGGACGGAACTCCAGGAAGCACTAGAGGAAGATGAAAGTGAGAGAGAAACAACATCCCAAGGGATGAGGGCTTGAATAATGTATATAGAGGGTAATGCGTATTGTAGTTTGAAGAGTTTGCCGAAATAAGTGAGGATATATCCACAAGAGCAAGAGATTCTTGTAAGATAGTTGTGTAAATAGGTTTGAGGCAAACCGTTGGAACACCTGGTACATTTGTAAATTATTTAAAACCTATGTATAATACAGGGTATATGCTTTGTTGTTTATCGACTTTTGGATCTTTTTGATTCTTCTTGATTGACTAGATCTGTACATGAAGTTTAATTAGGTTTGCAAATGCATGATGTAACACCCAGTTATTACTTGATGTTATAGACCTAGATAGAAACGGGAATTCGTGTAAGGGAGTGACGAGTTTCAAAGATCATAAGGAAGATTAACTTGAAGGATGTAGCATGATAGAAGGGGTATTTACACCATTTTGGGGATAGATAGAACATAAGTCACATTTTGGCCAGTTTAGGAAGAAATCATGGTGTAGGAGATGTAAGGAGTAACAAGATATGATAAATTGAAAGTTCATTCAAAGTATGTAAGATGCTAAGAAGTTAATGAAGAGTTGTATCAAGTTCATGGAAGTATCATGAAAAAGTACCAAGAAGATGCCTTGGAACCAAAAGGGTATTCAAGGTCTGACAACTTAGAGAGAATGAAACTCGTAGGTTGGAAACTGTAAGATAATACCTACCACCCAGAATGTTCCGCCTTGGGTACCTAATCCCTTGCCGGCATTCTGATCCGCAGTCGGTATTTTGTCCGCAGCTGGTATTTGGTTGACATAGTTAATAAAATTATCTTAAAAGTTGCATAAAGAGCATTAAATTTGGCCTAAGTTAAGTAAAACCTCAGGAAGTATAATTTTTTTAAGGCGATCGTTTTTCGAGAGGCTTCGCAAAGTTAGACCTACCCAGCGAAAAATCCAATAGTAAGTACGATATATAGTGCTGAAAGATTTGCCTTGGAGATCCACAATTGTGTGGATACACCGTATAATCTTTCATCAGACCCTAAACCGGTAGAATATAAGCTGAACCGAGATCAATATTTGAGTTTAAGAACCAATGGTCTCTATGTATGTAGTTTAAAGACTATTAGTAAAATCTAAGGGGGGAGAGTAGACGTTATGAATGAAGGATGAAGAAAGTAATATAGGTAATAATGGAAGATTAGTGAAAAATCTTGAGAAGGTTTAAACTTGAAGGTGATAAAGGATACATTTAACCAACCAATCCAAAAAGAAACAACTCTTAAGTAAATCTTAAGAAATAATAGAGAACTTCCAATTGGACATAGGAAGAGAATAAGAATTCCAATGGGTATGGACTAAATGAGTTCAAATCCAATCTTGGAAGGAATACCAGTATCAACCATACTATGACATGAATAGAAGGGTATTCTTTTGACTACTAACACGGGTATATAGAAACTTAAAACTTATTTTTAAGGAGACCTCTAAACTGTACTTAAAATAATAATAAAGTTTGACGTTTAGATAAAAAGAATTGGATTAGGATATCTAATCTGGTTATGGAATACTCAATTAATTCCATTTAAGGTCATCGTGAAGGGGAGAATGTAGCAACCACTACAAAACAATTTCTTACTCCGAAACATGAGAGTTTGCGAACTTCGAGGACGAAGTTTATTTTAAGGGGGAGAGTCTGTAACATCCCAGCATCAGAGCTTAGAAATAAGCTGAACCTAGATATGTGCATTGCATTCATGCATAGAAAATCCGAATAATTTTCGCGCTTTTAAACAAAACTTGTCAAAGTGATTAAAGCTTCTCTTAGCTTGATGGAATTGAAGTAGATCATCAAGTTGACTGCGATAAGTTTCAATAAGACCTTTGCTAAAACCTCATTTTGGGTAAGGGAGATTTGATCTAAGGGTAGATCAAATGTACTATAAGTTAAACCTTAATACAATGTGAATTATATTTGATCATTAGGTGATCATATTATAGTATTTATTATAATCACTCATAAGTACCAAGTTAAGGATATAACACAAATAATAAGAATGTAACCACTATATCTTAATCTCATCTGCATACATCCTTAGTATCATAGTAACACCTAACCTTAAAAACTCCTTTAATGAGTTGGAGTTGGAAAGAGATTAAGTCAAGATCATCCACTATATATATCTTTCTTTCTATAGTAATCTTTATGGAACTTATCCTAATATCTGTTGTTCATCAATATTGAGTAATCAACCATTGATTTGCAAACTCTTAAACTATCAATCCTTGATCTACTATTTCTTGATCTTATCATAATATCTACTTAAATCTTTTAAAGAGGGCATAGTCCATAAATAACCTTAATCCAATATGAGATACTAAGAAAATAATTTCAAGACAATGAAAAGTAGGGTTGATAAAGCCTTGCTGAGTCAACTAAGAACTTAAGCAATAAATGATTTAAGGATTATAATGGTGATGCTTTAGCCACCAACGTTGAATGCTTATATTGGTATAAGTAATCCTGGTGGGTAGAACATGATTAGAACCTTAGTAGAGATAAGTTATCTCAGAGTAGTCATTGCAAGCCACATAAACATAATTAGGGTTGGAATAAAGTGCATATAGATGATATTATTCAATTAAAGCTAGTATAGCATAGAGTTATAGAAGTAGTGTTATTCATCTTAAATGATAGTCAACTTTAGAGAGAGGTAGTTGGATGCATACAACTATTAGAGAAATATTAGTGATGGATGATTAAGGAAGGTCATGAGTGGAGTTGGAAAGAACTACTTGTTGGATTGAAGATTTCCAATAGTAGGATAGTGAGTATAATCAAGCAAGGATATAAGAAAACTATGAAATGCTTAAATATCAAACTCATTGATTCATCCATGAGTTTAGAAGAATGATATATGAATAAGATGATTTAAATAAGTAAAGCTCATCATGTTAATCATGATGATGGATAGGAAGAGGTAGTATATCTAGGAAAGGAATTCCTTATTTAAAGATCCAGAATTATGAATTAGGGAAAATAGACATTATTGGTAAAAAGCAACTCTAAATCCCAGATCAACATAATATCTATCTCATGTTGTTGATCTATCATCTAATGTCCATATCACTTTATAGGAATATTTTCCTATAGCAAATCCTATAAGCATATTTTTACCAATTCCTTTCTATAAAACATTCTAATTATAACTTTCTATTATAAAAGGTGATGTCATCAAATATCACAAACAGAAGACAATATGCTTAGTTAATAATTCTTTACTCATATCCATAAAGGAATCTAAGTATATTAAAAACCCTAAACCCTAGGGTAAATATTCATAATTCAAAACCTTAAACTTCTTTGTTTATCACAATAGAATATACACATTGCCATTTACCAAATTAATGGGAGTAGTAATCACCATATCAATGTCTTTATATTTCATGCATCAAATAATGGTATAGGATCATTATACATATAAAAGTTTCTATACAAACCTATGAGCCAATTAGAGTTAAGTTTATAAACAAGTAAAAATATTTCATTCAAGCATACCCTAATTAAAATAAGAGAGAAAAATAATAAGAAAGGTTCCTACAAACTATTAAAAAAGGGATTCATATTGAGTAAATAAAAGTAATACAAAAAGATGATATAATAAAAATTCACAAATGATACAAAATATATTTTAGTATTGTTACAAATATCCAGCAAATAAATCATACAGAGAAAGGTTCAAAATATAAATCAAATTCAAATCTGAAAAAGAAAACAGGAAATAGAAAAAGGATAAAACAAACAAAAACAATACCTGGCCGTGGCCCAACACCCCTACACCTATCTGACGCCCTGTGCAACCACAACAACCCAGTAACCAGCCCATTTCTTTTCTATCTATGACTGACAAGTGGGGTCAGGAGAGGACCGCGGGTTGAGCTGAAGAAATCACCAGGGGGTTATCCGCAAAACAGTCATCGTCGTCATTGTCACGCACACAGAGAGCTCGCTGGCGGAGGTCGCCGCCGCTCGATGCCGTCGTCGTCATTAGCCGTGCGCCAAGATGCTCGTCGTCGTTCCAGAGAGGGATAAGAAGGCCACCGCGACACCCTGCCTTAATCCCTATCTCAAATTCCTCCTTATCCTCTCAGATGCGAATGGGATCGAAACCCTAGCTCACCGGAGCCACCCCTCACTGTCGAATCATATCTCCCCACACCATTCTGAGCAGCCATGGAGAAGCGCCTTCCTCTGTAGATCCTCGGGGTAGAATCTTGCATCAAGGGGAGCACTGGAGCGGGTGAATTTTGCCGTTCCTCTTCACAACAGTTCGTCGGAATCCTCGTCGGGGAGCTCGTTTCCGACCGCGCCTATCCTCGCCGACCACTCTATCATCATCAGGGTGAGTTCCTGAACCTTCCAGCATCCTTGAATCGCCTGATCTCGTTGTAAATCGCCGTTTCACCGTATGCCACCGTCAGCCACCGTTAGAGCTCGTCGGAGCCGAAGCTCCGATGACCATTTCCGAGCGGCGACGCCACTTTTAGGTTCAGTAGGTTGCGCTGATTCAAACTAGGTCCATTTCGTTTGCTAGGACGCCGTAGATCGTCGCCGATGACCACTCACCGACGGCGGTGGTAGTGCTGACGCCATCATTGCGTCATGCTCAACTCATGGTTGAACCATGTCAGCTAGTTTGACTGGTCTTTGCCCACGAGGCTGATGACATGGCTTAGGGCCCATATGTCATTGACTGGGGGTAAAGACCGGGTCGGTAACAGATGCATTTCTTTCACCTGAGAGATGAGGTGGACAATGGCCCACTAGTCAGTGACTGGGGCTAGCTCTAGACGTGGTGTAAAAAGTATTTTCTATTAAGAGTTAAATAAAATGTTATAATTCAATTAATAATATTCCAGAACTTTAATAAATGATTAAATCTTGTCTAATTAATAACTTTTGATTTATAGTTCAGAAAAATATGTATAATATATGAAAATTTTCAGAAAAATAAAATATACAACTTAAAACTATTATCAAATAATATTATAATGATTATTTAAATAAATATTATTTAATAAAGGTTTTATAAGTAATAAAACTTTAATAATTCATATTCCTATAATGATAAATGTTAATAATATAAGTAAAATACCAAAAATCTTAGAAAAATAAGAATTCTAATTTAAAAAAGTATAATCATGTATTATTAGTTCATTTCGTTAAATATTTATTATTTATTTAGTAATTATAAAATAATAAGAATTATATAAATCATATCTTATTATTTATAAATCAAAAAAATAAATGTGATATACCAAAATGATCACAAAAATAATATCTAGATGTTAAAAATCTAATATTATACTTTTGAGTTAAATAAAAATTCAAATATTTTAATAATTCAAATTTAAACTTATTTACTTCATTAATAATTCATATAAGGATAATTTTTTTATTAATATTCCTAAAATGAGTAAATTAAATTTAACAAATAGTATTAATCTTCAATATTAATAAAATGAAGCTTTAATGGTTTAAAACATTGTAAATATCTTTTTATTAAATTATCATCAACCCTAAGTGAAGATTATATTCTCAAAGTATTTCAATTTATAATGAAAACCTTAAAGAACAACCTATGAATACACCAAACCTTTTCTATCTATATTAACTACCAAATTACAAAAACTACCACAACATTATATAAATCCATAAGTAGCTAAGTAATAGTATGTTTTAGATTATAAAGTATACTCACTTATTTATAAAAGATAAATGATATTACTCCATAATAAAATCAAGAAACCATTATCCAAATAAAAAGAATGACCATTGGTTACTGATCCAGGGTGAAATCAAGAAACGATAATGAAATCAAGAAACCATTATCCAAATAAAAACACTATTTTTGATAATAATGTGAACTATTGGTTACTGATTCAGGGTGATAAGCTAATCTATTAAATCTGACAGTTGGAATACCACTGTTCAAAACTATATCACCTAGGACTTAATAACCAATGTCGCCAGTGATTCTTGCACCGTATATTATGCGTTGACCATGAGATTTGGAATGGGACGGAGAAGTCAGCTGTATCTTCTTCCTCTCGCATGAAGCTGGATGTGCAGGTCGTGGATGTTATCCTCGAAGCGTGCATATTAATTGGTAATTCATAGAGGATATGCAGCATATGGGTGGGAACCCTCATCTTCCCACGATAATTCTGACATCTAACGGTTTGTACAAACCATTGCCGTAATTCATTGTGTGGGCATGGTGTACACCAAGGAGGCAAGCGAGGTTGCGAAGGGGGCAGTGATTGGCTTGGATCATCTTCTGGGCCCCACATCATGGAATCGTGGACGGGAATAAGCTGCCCGGTTGTGCAACAAAGAGTTGATCTCTCATGGGTAAAGTGACGCACCTCTACAGAGTGTAAGAACTGTAACTTGTTACTCCCTGTTCCTGGAAGGAGCTGCGAACGTGGCGGGAAAGGAACTCCATGAAAGTTCTGGTAAACCCGTGAAGGCTGACGGACATAGATTTTCAGAATAAAAGCAACCTTTGAAGAAATGTTTATGAAAACTTGCATTTCCTATGACCTACGGTCTGTGGCTGTAGTTATAGTGCATCAAACACTCCTTTTCTAGTGAATTTGCTTAGTACGCTCATACTCAAAGTATCTTCTTAACCCTTGCTAGATTCTGAAGCCATTAAGACGATGTCTACACCGAGTTATGCTCCAGGAATCATCAAAAGCTAAGGCTTTTCAATAAAGTCAAGGAAGTCAACATATTCATCAACTCAAGAGAAGACGAAGTTACAGATTAGATAGGAATATAATCTCTAGCCAAAGAACCTATTTCTATAGCGCATTGCAATAGCAGCAATGAAAACCTCTTAGCCAGAATACTAGACTTAATAGTATAATCGTTCTTGCGTTATTTAGCTTTGATTCTTCTCCGTAAGAAGTTCTTCCTCTCTCTTTAACCTAGAGTGTTCTCTGGATCTTATGTAAAAGAGTGAGTTGTAACCTTTAACCATGTATTGGACCTGTTGTTTTTCTGTTGTGACATTCTGAGGGATGTAATACTAGTGAACGGTGTTTCATTGGTATTATGTCAACGACTATAGTATACTACATCATGCAGTGGTATGCTGGGTCACCGCAGAATCATATGAAGAAACTCCATTCCGATGGACTTCTTGAATCACTTGATTTCGAATAACTTGAAAGCGAAGCATGTCTGATGGGTAAAATGACTAATACTCCATTTTCTGGTATGATGGAGCGAGCTACGGACTTATTGGAAATCATACATACCGATGTGTGTGGCCCAATGAGTGTAGCATCACGCGATGGTTATCGTTATGTTCTTACCTTCACGGATGACTTGAGTAGATATGGGTATATCTATTTCATGAAACATAAGTCCGAAACTTTCGAGAAGTTTAAGGAATTTCAAAGTGAAGTAGAGAATCAACGTAACAAGAAGATTAAATTTCTACGATCTGATCATGGAGGTGAGTATCTAAGTTACAAGTTTGGCGAGCATTTGAAGAAATGCAGAATACTTTCACAATTGACACCGCCGAGAAAACCACAACGTAATGGTGTGTCTGAAGATCATAATCGAACCCTCTTAGATATGGTCCGTTCTATGATGTCACTTACATATTTACCGCTATCGTTTTGGGTTATGCATTAGAAACAACCGCATTCACTTTAAATAGGGCACCATCTAAATCCGTTGAAACGACACCATATGAATTATGGTTTGGGAAGAAACCTAAATTATCGTTCCTTAAAGTTTGGGGTTGCAAAGCTTATGTAAAGAAGTTACAGCCAGACAAGCTTGAACCCAAAGCGGAAAAATGCGTCTTCATAGGATACCCGAAGGAAACTATTGGGTATACCTTCTATCATAGATCTGAGGGAAAAATCTTCGTTGCCAAGAATGGATCCTTTCTAGAGAAGGAGTTTCTCTCGAAAGAAGTGACTAGAAGGAAAATAGAACTTGACAAGGTTGTTGAACCTTCTCTCATACTTGAGACTAGCGCAGCACTAGGGAAGTGGTTCCTTTGGAGCCTACACCAATAAGAGATGAAGCTAATGATGTTGATCATGAAACTTAGGTTGAAGTAACTACGGAACCTCGCAATTCAATAAGAAATCGTACCACTCCTGATTGGTATGATCCCGTTATGAGTGTCATGTTGGTGGACAACACCGATGACCCTGCGACATATGAGGAAGCGATGATGAGCGTAGATTCCAATAAATGGCAAGAAGCCATGAAATTTGAGATTGGATCCATGTACGAAAACCAAGTATGGACTTTGGTTGACTTACCGCATGGCCGGAAGACTATCGAGAACAAATAGATTTTCAAGAAGAAAACAGATGCTGATGGTAATGTTACTGTCTATAAATCTCAACTTGTCGCAAAAGGGTTTTGAAAAATTCAAGGAGTTGACTACGAAAAATTCAAGGTGGCATTGAGTGTTCGGAAAATATGTGTTGAGGCACATGGATCAAGAGTGGGATTTGTCCATCCATATGACGGATAGATATACTCTGGGCCCTCTCGGTGGAATGTCATCCAATTAGCTTGCAACCATGTGACTGGCTCACAAGGGATCACATATCACGGGAACGAGAAAAGAGTACTTACCGGTAACGAGGTTGAACTAGGTATGCAGAGATACCGACGATCAAACCTCGGATAAGTAAACTATCGCGATACAAAGGGAAATTGGTATCGTATGTAAGTGGTTCATTCGATCGCAAAGTAATCCTAGAAATATGTGGGAGACATATGAATTCCCAGATTCCTCTATTGGTTATTGATCGGAGAAGTGTCTCGGTCATGTCCGCATAATTCATGAACCGTAGGGAGACACACTTAAGGATTCGATGTTGTTTAGTAGATATGGAATGTAAGTAGGGAAATCGAATGTTGTTTGGAGTCTCGGATGGGATCCGAGATATCACGAGGAGATCCGGAATGGTCTGGAGAATAAGATTCATATAAGGAAAGTCCGATTCCGGAGTTCGGGAATGATTTCGATGTTTTCATCGGAGAGGTTCTAGAAGGGTCTAGAAGGTTCACCATACCGGAAGGGGAATGGTCCATGAATGTGTCATGGTTAAGTGGAATGATTGGATCATGTCCTAGGTCACTTTGGTTGGGCATTTGCGAGAGAGAAATAAAGCTCTAAATTGAAAGTCAAAAGGGAGGTTTGAAAAGTCAAACTAGAACAATAGTTTCCTAGTGGAAATAGGAAAGAGTCCTTCCTTCTATCCAACTTGGGTTTGGGTATGGATTCAAACTCCCCTCTCCCAAGCTGCCCTCCCTCTCATAAATAGAGGGGGAGAGCTGCCCCAAAGCACACATCACCATCCCTTCCCATCCGTGCGCCGCCGCCGCCACCCGTCGCCTCGTGCCGCCGCCAGTCCGTCGCCATTGCCCTAGCCGCTGCCGACTCCACCTCCTCCTCTCCGGCCTTCTAAACCTAGATCACCGGAAACCCTAGATCCACCATAACCCGCACCGGCTTAGGCGAAGTCCTGCGGGATATTCCCTCTACTTCCGACACCACGTCGTCGTGCTGCCGGAATTGCGAGGGGAGAACTACAACCTCCGCTGCCTGCTAGAACAATGGAGAGGAAGGTCTTGATCGAGTATCGAACGTGTGACCGACTGTGGAAGCGCTGCCGGAACGCAGCGCCAGAAGGATCGTCTACGCGATCTTGAGATCAGCAAGTGTACGACTACATCACCCATGAGAATCTGCTCTCGTTAACCGCTTTGGAATCTTCGAGGGTGAGTACTCTAATCGAATTGTTGCTACAATCTAGTAGATATATCTTGGCTTGTTTGTCTGCATGCGGTAGAATTTGTTTTCCATGCTACGAACCCCTACAACATATACGTGTGGGATGAGCACAAGCAGGAAGAATTTGACCTCCGAGCGTTGCTTTTCGTAACAATCAATGATTGGCATGCTCTTAGTTACCTTTCAGGACAGTCAAACAAGGGATACTATGCGTGCACGCATTGTTCAGATGAGATTAAAAGTATATATTTGGAACATTGTAATAAGAATGTGTACAATGGGCATCGTCGGTTTCTTTTGGCCAAGCATCCCTTAAGAAATAAAAGCAAGCATTTCAACGGTCTGGCATGTCATCAGACGAAGCCTAAGGAGCGTACTAGTGATGATATATTTGATATGGTCAAAGATTTGGATCAAATAGTAACCTTTGGAAAGGGTCCTGGCGGAAAATCTGTTCCGAAGGATGCTGATGGACACGCACCCATGTGGAAGAAGAAATATATATTTTGGGAGCTACCATATTGGAAATTCTTAGAGGTCCGCTCTGTAATCGATGTGATGCATGTGACGAAGAATATTTGCGTGAACCTGATAGGCTTCTTGGGCGTGTATGGGAAGACAAAAGATACACCGAAAGCACGAAAGGACCATCAACATATGAAAGACCCATATGGCCTGCATCCAGAATGGTTTCAAGGTCATGCTAGCTACGCTCTTACCAAACAAGAGAAGGAAATAATTTTTGAATGCCTGAGCCGTATTAAGGTCCCGTCTGGCTTCTTGTCGAATATAAAGGGAATAATAAATATGGCAAAAAAAGTTCCAAAATCTAAAGTCTCATGACTGCCACGTGATTATGACGCAAATGCTTCTGATTGCATTGAGGGGGCTTCTACCGGATAATGTTCGAGTAACCATTGTTAAGCTATGTGCATTCCTCAATGCAATGTCTCAGAAGATAATCAATCCTGAAGATCTACCACGGTTACAGAATGATGTGGTCCAATGTCTTGTCAGTTTTGAGTTGGTGTTCCCACCATCCTTCTTCAATAGTATGACGCACCTACTGGTTCACCTAGTCGAAGAGATTTCCATTCTCGGTCCTATATTTCTACACAATATGTTTCCCTTTGAGAGGTTCATGGGAATCTTAAAGAAATATGTTCGTAACCATGCTAGGCCAAAAGGAAGCATCTCCAAGGGCTATGGAACAGAGGAGGACATTGAGTTTTCTGTTGACTTCGTTCTTGACCTTAGGCCATTGGTCTTCCTCAATCGCGGTATGAGGGGAGACTAAGTGGAAAGGGTACTCTAGGAAGGAAATCAATAATATGTAGGGACGGACATTCTTACACCGAAGCACATTATACAGTTCTACAAAATTCTATCTTGGCAGCCCTGTATATCGAGGAACAAAAGAATTTTTTACGCTCCAACAACCCTGGAAAGCATGACTCTTGGATTAGAGATGAACACATAAAGAGTTTCGGCGGTTGGTTGCAACATCTCATTAAAAACAACACTCTTGGAGATCAGCTATACTTGTTGTCTAGGTCACCATCTTCGACTATATCGACTTTCCAAGGGTACGAGATAAATGGGTATACATTTTACACGATCACCCAAGATAAAAAGAGCACCAACCAAAACAGTGGTGTCCGCTTTGATGCAACAAACAACAATGGGTCAAATACCACATATTATGGTTACATAGAGGAGATATGGGAACTTGACTATGGACCTACTTTCAAGGCCCCCTTATTTCGGTGCAAATGGGTCAAGCTGACAGGAGGAGGGGTTGAGGTAGACAAGAAGTACGGAATGACATCATTGGATCTCAATAATCTTGGGTACTTAGACGAACCATTCGTCCTTGACAATGATGTGGCTCAGGTTTTCTATGTGAAGGACATGTTTACCATACCTAGAAAAATAAAAAATAAGCAAAAGAATACATCAAACGATGAGCCAAAGCACCACATAGTTCTTTTAGGAAAAAGAAACATCATGGGAGTGCAGGATAAGACAGACATGTCAGAAGATTGTGATAAGTTTCATGAAATTCCACCCTTCACAGTGAAGGATGACCCAAGCATCATGTTAATGAATGAAGATGCTCCATGGATACAACGGAATCGGAAAGGGGCACACGCTAAGAAATGATGTGTAATAATTGTAACATTTTATGAATGAAGATGCTCCATGTGCCCATTTTAATAGTATTGTCTGCAAACCATCTTGAGTGTGTTAGTCCCGTTTTGTGGCTGGGCCGGGACTAAAGGGGGGCCTTTAGTCCCGATTCGTACTTACCATTAAGATCTGATCTCCAAACGCGTGTGGTCACATATTAGGGAGTGCCTCTATGACCAGTTTCTTGGAGATGCCGGAGGACTGGGCTCCGACGGCATCTCCCTGAAACTGGCCGTAGTGGTGTCCCTGCTCTCGCTCACCATCTTGCAGCTTGTAACTTCTCTAACTAGATTAATATGCCTGGGAGCTAACTAGCTAGTTTCACATATTAGGGAGTGCCTCTATGACCAGTTTCTTGGAGATGTCGGAGGACTGGGCTCCGGCGGCCCTGAAACTGGCCGTAGTGGTGTACCTGCTCTCGAAAACCATCTTGGAGATGCCTCGAACTGTCTGGAGGACTGGACTCACAAGGATGTCTATTTATAGTACAAGCATCTTGGCATAGTGTCGACACTCACGACATAATATCGACACTCACCCCTATTATTAGTGCTGACTCATGTTTTGTCCCGGTTGGTGTCTCCAACCGGGACTAAAGGTTCATCTTTAGTCCCGGTTGGTGACACCATCCAGGACAAGGTACAAGCCGCACGACATAATGTCGACACTAACCCCTATTATTAGTGCTGCCTGGCCTAGTCTGCCGCAATCCCTTCAGTCGCGGTTGGTTTCTCCAACCGGGACTAAAGATGAACCCTCTATTTATAGGCATTTCCCGCTATTTCTAGGCCTTTTCCTCTATTTATAGGCTGCTCGATCCAGCCTGCTCGCCCTTTCCCTCTATTTATAGGGCAACCATCATGGCCACCCACACATACACACATTCCTCACCGCCTACTTTAGGATGCCCATCCCGCATCCTCGCAGTCGACTCGGCGGCAACGATGGAGTACTGGGCTCTGCCGGCCATGTCCGAGACTGGGCTCCACCGGGTTGGCACTAGATGGTGCTACCTTCTGGGATGCGTAGCTTGGTGAGGAATCCGGGTGTCTTCTCCGACCCGGAGCTTCTTTGGTGGAGGTCGTCTGGTCCAGGAAGGGTGCAGAGGGAGCCGGCCACCGAGGAGGTGGTACGTCGTCGTGTCAGGGAGGAGGATGAGCACGTTCGTCGCTATATGGCTGCGTTGGACACCAGGGTCGACGATACCTGGCAGATTCTTTAGGGATCTCACCCGAGCTATGCTCGTGTGATGGTTCCGTCTCTTTGGGTTTTCACCTCCCGCGGCTTAGGCACTGGGAGTCGTCGTCCAGTTTGATTGAGCAAGATGTATTAGTTTCAATACTACGTCATTTTGATTGAGCAAGATGTATTAGTTTCAAAAAACAGCATTTGATCACCTGAGCAAACTCGCAAGAATACAACATCTTCATATTTAGTCCAAGGACTAGGTAACACTCAAGACATTTATTAATATTAAAAACCGGGACTAAAGCCGCCCCCTTTAGTCACAATCATGCCTAGTCCTATAGTACACATCTTCAAATTCTTCTTCGTCATCGTCATCATCTTCGTCATCGTCACCTGCCACTCCGGGGATCCTCAGCCCAGCCATGGCATATACCGGGCACCTGCCACTCCGGCCCTGTGGCGGGTGGACTTGTGGGCCTTCTTGTGGCTCTGTGGCGGGTGGACTTGTGGGAATCGTAGGCGAGGATGGTCTCCCCCGGCGATGTTGCGCATCACTCCTATGATAGTACGGTTCGCCCACCAGAGACGGCGACCGTCTTCATTGTGGTTCACCAGGGGCGGGCCATCACCCTCGTACCCGGCGAGCTCCCTTTCCCGTCGGTGAGAGAAGAAGGCATTCTAGGTGTCGTAGTTGTTGGGATCCCACTAGGTATCCATCCGCTGCTTTGGCATGAGCTCGTGGTAGAAGTGGTTCGTGATGGTCGCCTGGCATGCGGAACCTTGAGGGACAGGAGGGACAGGAACCCCTCCAGCGCTCAGCATCCAGCCGGTGGGTAGCCGATAGCCCGACGGACAAGGGTAGCTGGAGGCGCACATCGCCTCGGTCTCCTCGAGGGTCAGAATGGCCCAGTAGGCATTGTCCATTGTTGTGAGAGATGAAGCTGTGGATGTGTAGATAGCCATGGCGTGATCGCCCTAGATATAGAGGGAAAGGGCGGGAAAACTTGGCAGGAAGCGGTGGGAAATGGCGGGAAATATCTTTAGTCCTGGTTAGTGACTATAACCGGGACTAAAAGCTCTGGTAAAAAGGGAAGGGTAGGAAAACTTGGCGGGAAGCGGTGGGAAATGGCAGGAAATATCTTTAGTCCCGGTTAGTGACCAACCGAGACTAAAAGCTCTGGTAAAAAGGAAAGGGCAGGAAAACTTGGCGGGAAGCGGTGGGAAATGGCAGGAAATATCTTTAGTTTATAAATGATGCAAAGTTTTACAATAGGAGATATGATTTTCCAAAGTTTTATATTTGATTTGAATTAAAAAAAGAAAATTTACAAATGAAATAATTTATAAATGATGCAAAAAGATGTATGGATATTATATTAAGATTCTTTATTTTTTTGATAATAATAGACATATTATTTGTTTTATTTGGATTTTTACAATAGGAGATATGATTTTCCAAAGTTTTATAATTGATTTGAATTAAGAAAAGAAAATTTACAAATAAAATAATTTATAAATGATGCAAACAGATGTATGGATATTATATTAAGATTCTTTATATTTTTTTTGATAATAATAGACATATTATTTGTTGAGTGTGGATTTGCTGCCACGGGGGATAGCTGCCCCCATGCAACTGCCACACGATTTTCCTAGAGATGCGAGCATATACCTCCCTAACATGACATTAAACAAAGTACTCAATAGTAATCAACAATTAGAGATGGTGATGCCTTCCATTGTCTGTCAGATACAAGTGTTTGCTTTGGTGGATATGCCAAGAAAACGGTCAGAACCCACATGCATGCTGCTTGTTCAGCACTGGGTCATGGTCTGCACCTCTATGACTCGTACAACGTCCACTAGTCACTAGTATAGCCTTAACATTCTTAGCATCGCTAGAGGACTGACTTTATGTAGTTAGTATCTGATGTAAAAACTTTTCACGTAGTTAGTAGTAAAACAGTTATACATGTTAGCACCAAAATTCATTATTAGTTACTCTGTATTAAAACAGTAAGCCTGCGACACATGACTTATACTGACACATGCAGCGCCATTGAACAAAGTAGTGAAGTTGTGTACTATTAGCATTTGCGTACCTATAGTGCTACCTACAATGCGTATAGTACCGTGTTGGTATGATTGTCAGATAAATAGTGCGTCTAATTCTGCTATCTATTTTTTTTTGACATGCACATAGCTAAATGTTAGTCCAGTCGGCTATGTATCGGTTGCAGTCATCGAGATCTGTGAGTCCAAAACTTGTTTTACCGTCTCTGTGCTGTATAAAAAGACGCTGAGAACTAGCCAACGCTAACTAGTGCAAAGCATGTTACAAACATATGCCATCGGAAACTGGTGAGTATCCCTTACGTATATTAACTTGAATGTTGTCCTCAAATTAAAGAAACGACAAATGTGTTATACTGGTTGCATTACACCGAGCCAAATGTTCGTAAGGTATTTTTTTCATTTCTAAAAAGTAAAGATTGTTTTGGTGGTATTCTCCGTAGACTTCATGCAGTGTTGTGCGAGCACCACCTTTAATGGCGGAGCTGCAGCGGCTTATACCGATTAGTAGGATTTGGCAAAGGACACGCAGCTGACCACCTACTATACAGTCTAATTTTTTACTGCCTATGTCAATCAGATCAAACAAAACAAATGGGCTTATACTTAATAGTCCACCAGGTTAAAAAAGACTCGTCCGTATGACCTCACCTTGACTCATGGTCTAGTCAGTGTGCACGACCAGCTGGTCTGGGATGCACTATCTGTGTGGACTCTACTCTAGGATTTTCATCTTATCCTCTTCTTATTTTTTGGAATGGAGTCTTTTTTCTAACTAGAACATCTACTGAGTTATGGTGTTATTTATAGACTGAAGCTCGTGTGGCTCACCGTGCCAACACAAGTAAATAAAATACGCATATTGAGGAGACCATTTGTTTACAGGGATCCCATCGTCCTGCTATAGTCTGTTGGCTTTATTAAAGTTTCGTTAATCAAACTGTCCATCTTATGCTTGCTTAGCATGTATCTTCATGCACGTGCTCGACAACATCCAACGGGGGGGCAGCTATCCCCCTGGGCAGCAAACTATTAACCATTATTTGTTTTATTTGGATTTTTACAATAGGAGATATGATTTTCCAAAGTTTCATATTTGATTTGAATTAAAAAAAGAAAATTTACAAATGAAATAATTTATAAATGATGCAAACAGATGTATGGATATTATATTAAGATTCTTTATATTTTTTTGATAATAATAGACATATTATTTGTTTTATTTGGATTTTTACAATAAGAGATATGATTTTCCAAAGTTTTATATTTGATTTGAATTAAAAAAAGAAAATTTACAAATGAAATAATTTATAAATGATGCAAACAGATGTATGGATATTATATTAAGATTCTTTATATTTTTCTGATAATAATAGACATATTATTTGTTTTATTTGGATTTTTACAATAGGAGATATGATTTTCCAAAGTTTTATATTTGATTTGAAGTATAAAAAGAAAATTTACAAATGAAATAATTTATAAATGATGCAAACAGATGTATGGATATTATATTAAGATTCTTTATATTTTTCTGATGATAATAATAGACATATTATTTGTTTTATTTGGATTTTTACAATAGAAGATATGATTTTACAAAGTTTTATATTTGATTTGAATTAAAAAAAGAAAATTTACAAAAAATAAACTAGTTGCGGGTCATGGCTGGACCCGGGACTAGAGGGTGCCTGCGCGCGTGAAAACGACATGGCAAAAAAAGCACACTAGTCCCGGGCTATGGCTTAACCCACGACTAAAGGGGGGAGGGTCTTTAGTCACGGGTTAAGCCATGGCCCGGGACTAGAGACCCTCTAGTCCCGGGCGGTGGCTTAGCCCGGGACTAAAGGTCTGTCCCTATAAATTTCGTGCCCCGGGGGAGGTGCTACCCAACACTTGGCATTCCTCGATGAAGACGAAGACGAAGCACATCACAGGCAACGCATCGAAGACACGCAGGGGGAGGTGTTGTCCGGACGCTGATTCCACTGCCCCTCCGCCGTGCGTGCTCCACCATGCCACCACTCCGCCGTTTCGAGCTGTCGCGCGTCGCCTCGCCGTGTCGCCCCGCGCTGCCCCGCCGTGCCGCCGCCCTGCAACGCCGCCGCCTCGCCGTGCCGCCGTCACGTGTTGCCGCCGGCGTCGATGAGCTCGATGGTGGTTTTTTTACCACAAATAATATTAGCTAGGGTTATTATAATTAGAATTATTCTTTTAGTTATTAGGATTAGGATTAGAATTATTGTTTTAGTTATTTTTTTTGTTTTAGTTATTAGGATTATATTGTTTTACCACAAATAATATTAGGGTTATTATAATTAGGATTATTGTTTTACCACAAATAATATTATGGTTATTGTTTTTTTTGTTTTAGTTATTAGGATTATTGTTTTACCACAAATAATATTAGGGTTATTTTTTTGTTTTAGTTATTAAGATTATTGTTTTACCACAAATAATATTAGGGTTATTGCTTTTTTGTATTAGTTATTAGGATTATTGTTTTACCGCAAATAATATTAGGGTTATTTTTTTGTTTTAGTTATTAGGGTTATTGTTTTTTCTAACATGTTTAACTCTCTTTCTATTATAGTTAATTAAGTCATGGATCCATCCGAAGGTCCTGGTCGCATTGGTGATGGTTTTCTTCAGGGCATAATAAGAGGTGAAATTCCTCTTAATATTACTACCGATGAATATATTTTGCCCGAGGAAGAGATTTCCTCATATCTGAATCCATCCGTTGATGGACTAGAGGAAAACCTGATGTACCAATGGGAAGACCGGATGGACGAAGGACAAACAAATAACAACAATAATGATGGCCCCTCGACAGGATCCGACGAGGTACATATATATAAAGCCTCGTGTTACCTCTATTCATTAATTCATCTAGATATATCAATATATATATATATATATTAATCACTCTATCTTCTTCTTTTAGCCCACCGGATCGAAGCAATCGACAGCTCAAACGAAACGAGGGCCAAACAAAAAGTTGGATGGTAATCAGAGGTTCACCATTGAAGAAATAGATGATGATGGTGAACCGATTGCTCCAGAGAAGCACCGAAGGATGTTTACAAATCAATGCGGGGTGCTTGTTAGGGACAACCTGCCGATCACCATCCAAGAATGGAATAAGTCAAAGAAGCCTGGTGAAGAATCCAACAACTATGTCACCGATGATGCCAAAGATGACCTTTGGCAGAAGCTCATAGCGCATTTCATACTACCTCCAGAGTATGAAGAATTTGAGGTAGATGGTATTACCCCAAGGCTGGGTGGGCTTGAAAAAACAACAAAAGTCAAGGAGTAGGCTCTGAGCCACAGGAAAAGTTTATATGCGAAATATGTTTCGAAAAAAAAACTCCAGACTTCAAAGGAGCAAACGAGAAGTTGAGAGAATAGTGGCCAAATTTTGTAACGTACAAGCAATCTGATAAAGTAAAGGCAAAGTCAGCAAAGAATGCGTTAAATTCTGCCCAAAAGAAATACCATCATAAAATGGGGACATGTGGCTACAAGAGTGTCGTACCTAAGTGGGAAACTATGGAGAAGGACATGAGGGCTAGAGGCATCACTCCTGGTACAGATGGATGGCCCGAGAGGTCAAAGCATTGGTGGTACAGGCATGGGGGATCGTTGGACCCAGAACCAGGGAAGACATTATTTCATGAAAAAATTCTAAAACCCTCTGAAGACCTTGTTCAAGCAATGAACGATGCTCAATTGGGATTGTCCCGTCCCGAGAGAGAGAACGACGAGCTGACACGCGCCCTAGGGAATCCTGAAAATGGTGGACGAACATGAGCAAAGGCGCCCGTGTCTCGTGGAAGAAAGGGTTTCCTCAGTACGATGCCAGTTACAGAAGCCGTTAGAGAAAGAAGGACCGGGAGGCAGACCAGATCTCCAAGGTAGAGCAGGACCTAGCTGATCTGAAGAACCTCATGCAAGAAATTAGCCAAAGGCTTCCGTCATCAACTCACCCGCGGGCTGATGATCCTGCATTAGATCTTAGCAAGCGGAGAAGCGGCGTGGTTTCCACGGAGGTCCGAGCTGATGATCAAGCACTGCTGGATGATGCACCGGCTCCTCGCTACCCCGTGGATGATGTCAAAGAGATGGCACAATGTGAGCTACATCAGCCAATGAACAACATGTCCTTCAATGTGGTGATCGGCAATGCTTTAACTTGTCTACCTGGAGCACTCCACCATTCACTTCCGATTCCACCTGGCTATGCTCGTGTCACGGTGGATGACATAGTGGAGGATTTTGCGGACCTAGAGATTGACATCGCTACGCCTGAAGGCCTTACGAAACTAGGAGATGTCAAGCACAACATCATTCTATGGAAGAAGTACATCAAGTTTCCAGGCTCGGCGCCAAGGCCACCGACTCTGAGGAATCCAAGTCCACCCCGCATCGAATATCGTCAACCTCCAAGTCCACCCCAACCCGATTATCGTCAACCTCCAAGTCCACCCTGCCCCGCTGACGACCGCCATAGCAGAAGTACATCAACTCGATCTCCGCCTCTGCGCAATACTCGATCTCCGCCTCCGCCTCCATGCAATACTACTACCTCGTCGAATAAACGGAAGGCCGACGCTCCCCCGCACCCCACATCTAAGAAAGGTCAAGCGGCGAAGATAGTCGACATCCCGCCGGCTCTTCCAAAGAGACCTTATGACAGGACCGATGAGGAAACTGCCGCGGATGTGTCCGCCCAAGTTAAGGCGCATTTTGCACCTAAAAAGCCTGAGCCAAAGACGGTATATGATGAAAAAACAAAAAAGTGGGCTAAGTCCTTTCTTGAGCAACCATCCCAGATATCGATGAATCTGGAATCAGACTATGACCGAGAGATTATTAAGCAAGCAAAGAAGAAAAAAAGAACAAGTGCAAAAAGCGGGAAGCAAGTTGCCCAGCTCGGACAACAGAAGAATCAATCGGTCGCCCCGCTCAAAGTCATTTCAGACCTCGACAAGGCCTTCAGAGCTGAAATGGATATGGACATGCAAATAATGGACCCCAGAGCCCATACTAATGCTGCACTAATGGGCATCACTGTATCGCAGGCCAAAGCACTTGCTACCGAAGAAAATATGTCTCTTGGTCAATATTTAGGCTATGAAGATACGCCAGTGGGTCAGATAGTACGGAAGTATTTCCAAGGGGAGCCTCTAGTCAGTAATGAGGAGCTCGCGTGTCTATCCACACATATGCGAAATCTGCACGAATGGTACATGTCGCAAGCAGAAAAAAGCATCAGAAAGATTGGTTTCCGGTGGACTTTAGAAAGGAGCATCACTTCAAACCATACTCGATACAGGTTTAAATGACCGAACTGTTTCAGTTATACAACCAACCGTCCTCGACAAATCTATCATTGGTTGCTACTGTCTGTAAGTGATTTATTTCTATAATTAAGTTTGTAGCTCAGCTCATTCATTGCATTTAATATATTATCCTAACTATATATCCTTTTGTATGATATTATATTCTGCAGAATGAAGATGCTTGAATGCAAAAGTGAAGGGTTTCGCGGCATAGTAAATCAAAAAATTTCTACGGATGCGAACAGAGGGAAAGCCAAGATCTAATCTAGGAGATGCAATCAACAGAGAGATTGGATTAGATCTTCATACCCTTGAATATTCGCACAGGGGAACGTTCGTCGGAACGTGGGTGATGTAGTCGTACTCTCTTCTCCTCCTCGCGATTCGATCCGATCTAGCACCACAAGTGGCGGTGCCTCCGTGAGATGCACATGTGCAGCACCTCGACGTCTCCTCCTTCCTCGGACCAGCAAGTATGGTGGAGAGATAGATTGGATCTACAACACGACGGCGTGGTGTATATGGTGGAGAATTTCTGCAGCAGGGCTTCGCCTACAAACAGTCGGGAGGGAGAGAGGAAGGGGCAGCAGGGCAACTAGGGTTTGGAGGCAAGGTGTAGGGTGGAGGTGGCGCCCCAGCCCTCTTTATATAGAGGGGGGGCGGCCAGCCCTTGCCCCTCCTCCAAGCCTTGGGCCGGCGGCCAAGGGAGGGAGGAGTGGGGGGTGAGGACTCTCCCCCTTCTAGAAACCCTATCTCCAGTTTAAACCCTCCTGGGGCGGCTGGGCCCTATGGGGCCTTGTGACCCTGGCCCAATGCGGCCAGGACACTCCCTCATAGGCCCATGCCCCCTCCCGGAAGGTGGGACCACGTTGGTCCCCTTCCGGAAGGTTCTAGAAGCTTCCGGTACAATACCGATTAACCCGAAACAATTCCGAACTCCAAAAACTGCACTGCCTTATATGAATCTTATTCTCCGGACCACTCCGGAACCTCTCGTGATGTCCCGGATCCCATCCGAGACTCTGAACAAAAACTCATAAACCAATTATCCAATCTATCCTAGCGTCGAGACACGTTAAGTGTGTGACCCTGCGGGTTCAAGAATATGCAGACATGATCTTCTAACAATAATCAACAGCGGGGTCTGGGCACCCATCTTGACTCCCACACATTCATCGATGATCATATCGGATGAACCACGATGCCAGGATTCAATCAATCCCATATATATATTCCCTTCGTCTCGCGATATTTTACTTGCCCGAGATTCGATCGTCGGTACCGTCATACCTAGTTCAATCTCGTTCACAGCAAGTACTTTACTCGTTCCGTAATCCGATATCACTTTGTGATTAACTCCTTAACCACATGCTTGCAAGCGGTGTTGATATCGATTACCGAGTGGGCCCAAAGTATATCTCTCCGACTTGGGAGGGACAAATCCCATCTCGATACATACAACCCAACAGATACTTTCCGATCACCTGAGAGACACCTTTATGATCACCCTCTCATAGGATGACGTTTGATGACCTCAAAGCTTTCTTCCGATACCAGGGAGTTGTATTATCTCATGGTCTAAGGAATACAATATTTGACATAGGAAAAGCTTCGCAAAGATGAACACGATGAAACGATCTAATTGCTTCACTTAGTTTGGGTCTGTCCATCATATCATTCTCCAATGTTATGATCTCATTATCAATTGACAACTCATGTCTATGGTTAGGAAACCTTAACCATCATTGATCAATGAGCTAGTCCATAGAGGCGTAATAGGGACATGGTGTTGTTCACAAACCACACAAGTATTAAAGTTTCCGCTTAATACAATTCTAGCATGGAATATAAACTTTATTATGAACAAGAATTATAATAATAACATCTTTATTATTGCCTCTAGGGCATAATTCCAACAGTCTCCCACTTGCACTAGAGTCAATAATCTAGTTTACATTTGGCAACAATCTCACACCCATGGCACTGAGGTGCTGATCATGTTTTACACGTGGAAGAGGTTTAGTCAATGGATCTGCGACATTCAGATCTGTATGTACTTTGCTAATCTTCAGATCTCCATCTACAATATAATCTCGGATTATATGAAACTTGCGGTTGATATGCTTGGTCTTTGGATGATATCTTGGTTCCTTAGCGAGTGCTATGGCACCAGTGTTGTCACACAATATCTCCAGTGGGTCCAATGCACTTGGAACCACGCCAAGCTCAGTGATGAAGTTTCTGATCCAAACTCCTTCACTTGACGCTTCTGCAGCAGCCATGTATTCCGCTTCCACTATAGATCCCGCGATCACGATTTGCTTGCAGCTTCTCCAGCTCACAGCTCCTCCATTCAAAATATAAACGTATCCTGTCTGAGATTTGGAATCATCCTTGTCGGTGTCAAAACTAGCGTCGACGTAACCTTTTAGGACAAGCTGCTCATCACCCCCATAGACTAAGAACATTTTTTTAGTCCTATTTAGCTACTTTAGGATGTTCTTCACGGCTGTCCAGTGTTCCACTCCTGGATCACTTTGATATCTGCTCGTCAAACTAAGAGCATTGGACACATCCAGTCTAGTACACAGCATGGCATACATGATAGAACCTATGGCCGAGGCATAGAGCACTTTGCTCATAGTTTCCCTATCATTTACCGTAGCTGGACACTGAGCCTTGCTCAATATCTTACCTGACAACATAGGCACCGAACCTTTCTTTGCCTTATCCATTCTGAACCTTTTCAGAATTTTGTCTAGGTATGTACTCTGGCTTAAAGCTATCAGGCGTCTTTGTCTATCTCTATAGATTTTGATGCCCAATATATAAGCAGCTTCACCTAGGTCTTTCATTGAAAAACACTTGTTCAGATAACTCTTCACATCGTTAAGCATGTTGATGTCATTTCCGATAATCAATATGTCATCCACATATAGTACCAGAAACATCACCGAGCTCCCACTCACTTTCTTGTAGATACAAGCTTCGTAGCAATTTGGAACAAATCCAAAGCTCTTGATCACTTGATCAAAACGAAGGTTCCAACTCCGAGATGCTTGCTTCAGTCCATAAATGGAACGCTAAAGTTTGCATACTTTATCAGCATCCTTAGGATCGACAAAACCTTCGGGTTGCATCATATACAACTCTTCATCAATGTTGCCATTGAGGAATGTAGTCTTGACATCCATCTGCCATATTTCATAATCATGAAACGCAGCAATTGCTAATAAAATCCGAATGGACTTAAATATCGCTACGGGAGAGAAAGTCTCATCGTAGTCAACACCTTGAACTTGTCGAAAACCTTTTGCGACAAGCCGCGCTTTATAGACGGTAACATTACCATCCGCGTCCGTTTTCTTCTTGAAGATCCATTTGCACTCAACGGCCTTTCGGTCGCTAGGAGGGTCCACCAAAGTCCATGCTTGGTTTTCGCTCATGGATCCCAATTCGGATTTCATGGCTTCCAGCCATTTCTCAGAGTCTGGGCTCATCATCGCTTCCTCATAGTTCGTAGGTTCACTGTCTTCTACTAACAAGACAGTTAAGACAGGGTTGCCGTACCACTCAGGAGGGGCACGCGACCTTGTCGACTTGCGACGTTCAGTAGCAGCATCGTCCGAAGCTTCATGATCCTTGTCATTAGCTTCCTCTATTGTTGGTGCAGGCGGCACTGGAACAATTTCAGGTGCTGCGCTACCCTCCAATTCAAGAGAAGGTTCAATAACCTCGTCAAGCTCTATTTTCCTCCCACTCACTTCTTTCGAGATAAACTCCTTCTCAAGAAAGGAACCGTTCTTTGCGACAAACACTTTGCCTTCGGTTCTGTGATAGAAGGTATACCCAATAGTTTCCTTAGGGTATCCTATGAAGACGCATTTCTCCGCTTTGGGTTCGAGCTTGTCCGGCATCAACTTCTTGACCTAAGCTTCGCATCCCCAAACTTTAAGAAACGACAACTTAGGTTTAGCACCAAACCACAGTTCATACGGTGTCGTCTCAACGGATTTAGATGGAGCCCTATTTAAAGTGAATGCAGCGGTTTCTAATGCATAACCCCAAAATGATAACGGCAAATCAGTAAGAGACATCATTGATCGGACCATATCTAATAGGGTTCGATTCCAGCGTTCAGACACACCATTGCGCTGTGGTGTTCCGGGTGGCGTGAGTTGTGAAATGATTCCACTTGCTTTAAGATGCGTGAGAAAATCATAACTCAAATATTCACCTCCACGATCGGATCGTAGAAACTTAATCTTTCTGTTACGATGGTTATCCACTTCATTCTGAAATTCCTTGAACTTTTCAAATGTTTCAGATTTATGTTTCATTAAATAGATATACCCATATCTACTTAATTCATCGGTAAAAGTGAGGAAATAGCGATATCCACCGCGCGTCGAAACACTCATCGGTCCGCATACATCGGTATGTATGATTTCCAACAAGTCCGTTGCTCGCTCCATCATACCGGAGAACGGGGTTTTGATCATCTTGCCCATGAGGCATGGTTCGCATGTGTCAAATGATTCAAAATCAAGAGACTCCAAAAGTCCATCAGAATGGAGTTTCTTCATGCGCTTTACACCAATATGACCTAGACGACAGTGCCACAAATAAGTAGTATTATCACTATCTACTTTGCATCTCTTAGCCTCAATGTTATGGATGTGTGTTTCATCCCTTTCGAGATTTAGAAGAAATAAACCATTCACAATAGGTGCATGACCATAAAAGATGTTACTCATATAAATAGAACAACCATTATTCTCTGATTTAAATGAATAACCGTCTTGCAATAAACAAGATCCAGAAATAATGTTCATGCTCAACGCAGGCACATAATAACACTTATTAAGGTTTAAAAATAATCCAGAAGGTAAAACTAAGGAGAGCGTGCCGACGACCATCACATCAACTCTTGATCCGTTGCCAACGCGCATCGTCACCTCATCCCTCGCAAGCCGCCGTTTATTCCGTAGCTCCTGTTTCGAGTTACAAATATTAGCAACTGAACCGGTATCAAATACCCAGGCACTACAACGAGGGCTAGTAAGGAAAACATCAATAACATGTATATCAAATATACCTTTGATGGTGCTAGCCCTTTTGTCCGCTAAGTACTTTGGACAGTTGCGCTTCCAGTGACCCTTGTCCTTGCAATAGAAGCACTCAGTGTCCGGCTTAGGACCAGACTTGAGCTTCTTCTCAGCAGGAGCATTGCGCTTGCCGCCACCCTTCTTGAAGGGCTTCTTTGCACCCTTACCTTTCTTAAAGGTGGGGGGCTTGTTGACCATCAACACATGATTATTCTTTTTGATGTTCACCTCCGCTACTTTCATCTTAGCAAATAGCTCAGTGATCATATCAGTGGAACCAATCTGATTGTGATCAACTAAAAAACTTTTGTAGCCAGGAGTGTAAATCTTGAGCTCCTCTGGAATCTTGCAGTCCAGTTGCTCAAGGCGTTGAGTGTATCCCGTCATCTCAATGGCGTGCTCACTAACGGAACTCCCTTCCTCCATCTTGTAGTTAAAGAATTTCTTAGAGATCTCATATCTCTCAGAACGGGCTTGAGTCTGAAACATGTTTTTCAGCTCCTCGAGAATCTCAAAGGGCCCGGCGAACTCCTCAAAACGATTTTGAAGATCCGATTCCATAGCATACAACATGGCGATCTTAATCAAATCATAATCATCCTTGCGCGACTGATAAACAGCTTTTTCATCAGCCGGCGCATCTATAGCAGGGGCGTCACCTAGCGCTTTCTCAAGGACATAGTCCTTTTGTCCGCCAGCGAGAATGATTCTCAGAATGCGGAACCATTTGGTGAAGTTAGACCCATTGTTTCTATGCTTTTCTATCTCAGCAAAAACGTTGAAGTTGAAGTTGGACTTGGCCATGTGATCTACAGTATTTGCAAGTACAATTTAAACTATGTTCATGATAAATAGTTCAACTTAATCAAATTACTAGATGAACTCCCACTAAATTCAACATCCCTCAAGTTGTTTAGTGAACACGATCCAAATTCACCACACCTAATCCGATCATCACGAGAAGAGATGTGGTTTCAATGGTGGACAACAAAGTGTCGATCATATCATTCATATGACTCATGCTTAACCTTTCGGTTCTTGTGTTCTGAGGCCATGTCTGTACATGCTAGGCTCATCAAGCTAGACCCAAGTATTTCCGCGTGTGCAAAACTGGCTTGCACCCGTTGTATGTGAGCGTAGAGTCTGTAGCACCCGATCATCACGTGATGCTTGGACACGACGAACTTTCGCAACGGTGCATACTTAGGGAGAACACAGTTTTTATCTTGATCTTTAAGTGAGGAATCATCTTATAATGCTACCGTCGCGATCTAAGCATAATAAGATACATAAAAGGATAAACATCACATGCATATAACTTTATGTGACATGGTATAGCCAATCTTCGCGCAATGATCTCCATCTTGTGCGTTCCGGCATGATCTCCATCACTCCACCATGATTGCCTTCACCATGAATAGCAACTACAACTATTGCTAACTACTTAGCGATAAAGTAAAGCTATTACATGGCGTATAAGAAGTTGACTCGCAGGTCATACACAATTATAAAGACAACCATATGGCTCCTGCCGGTTGTGTACTCATCGACATGCAAGTCGTGAAACATTACAAAACATGATCATCGCATACAATATACACGTCACATCTTGGGCCATACCATATCACAGAAAACACTCCCTGCAAAAACAAGTTAGACGCCTCTACTTTGTTGTTGCATGTTTTACGTGGCTTATGGGAGTAGATGCTAAGAACGATTCTTACCTACGGAAAGCCACAATGGTGATATTATGGTTGCCAAACTACGGTGTTAATCCCATGACAACTATAGTGAGAGAAAGTGACATCCACCAGCCGCATGTGTGGTACAAGCCACACGTCAAGTGCGGAGCCGGTCTCGCGAACGACGTCGCGTAAGGTTGGCCTGGACCGCTTCAATCTCACTATCCCGCGTCATAAGAAGAACACAAACAAGAGGCTTGCAACAGAAAACATCTACGCCCGCAACAACCATGTTGCGTTCTACTCGTGAAACACATCTACGCATAGATCTAGCTCTGATACCACTGAAGGGTTTCGCGGCATAGTAAATCAAAAATTTTCTACGGATGCGAACAGAGGGAAAGCCAAGATCTAATCTAGGAGATGTAATCAACGAGAGAGATTGGATTAGATCTTCATACCCTTGAAGATTCGCACAGCGGAACGTTCGTCAGAACGTGGGTGATGTAGTCGTACTCGCTTCTCCTCCTCGCGATCCGATCCGATCTAGCACCACAAGTGGCGGTGCCTCAGTGAGATGCAAACGTGCATCACCTCGACGTCTCCTCCTTCCTCGGACCAGCAAGTATGGTGGAGAGATAGATTGGATCTACAACACGTCGGCGTGGTGTATATGGTGGAGAATTTCTGCAGCAGGGCTTCGCCTACAAACAGTCGGGAGTGAGAGAGGAAGGGGCAGCAGGGCAACTAGGGTTTGGAGGCAAGGTGTAGGGTGGAGGGGGCTCCCCAGCCCTCTTTATATAGAGGGGGGGCGGCCAGCCCTTGCCCCTCCTCCAAGCCTTGGGCCGGCGGCCAAGGGAGGGAGGAGTGGGGGGTGAGGACTCTCCCCCTTCTAGAAACCCTATCTCCAGTTTAAACCCTCCTGGGGCGGCTGGGCCCTATGGGGCCTTGTGCCCCTGGCCCAATGCGGCCAGGACACTCCCTCATAGGCCCACGCCCCCTCCCAGAAGGTGGGACCATGTTGGTCCCCTTCCGGAAGGTTCTAGAAGCTTCTGGTACAATACCGATTAACCCGGAACAATTCCGAACTCCAATGGGCACCCATATTGACTCCCACACATTCATCGATGATCATATCGGATGAACCACGATGCCAGGATTCAATCAATCCCATATATATATTCCCTTCGTCTCGCGATATTTTACTTGCCCGAATTTCGATCGTCGGTACCGTCATACCTAGTTCAATCTCGTTCACAACAAGTACTTTACTCGTTCCGTAATCCGATATCACTTTGTGATTAACTCCTTAACCACATTCTTGCAAGCGGTGTTGATATCGATTACCGAGTGGGCCCGAAGTATATCTCTCCGACTTGGGAGGGACAAATCCCATCTCGATACATACAACCCAATAGATACTTTCCGATCACCTGAGAGACACCTTTATGATCACCCTCTCATAGGATGACGTTTGATGACCTCAAAGCTTTCTTCCGATACCAGGGAGTTGTATTATCTCATGGTCTAAGGAATACAATATTTGACATAGGAAAAGCTTCGCAAAGATGAACACGATGATACGATCTAATTCCTTCACTTAGTTTGGGTCTGTCCATCATATCATTTTCCAATGTTATGATCTCATTATCAATTGACAACTCATGTCTATGGTTAGGAAACCTTAACCATCATTGATCAATGAGCTAGTCCATAGAGGCGTACTAGGGACACGGTGTTGTTCACAAACCACACAAGTATTAAAGTTTCCGCTTAATACAATTCTAGCATGGAATATAAACTTTATTATGAACAAGAATTATAATAATAACATCTTTATTATTGCCTCTAGGGCATAATTCCAACAAAAAGAGCTAGAAGATATGACATTGGGTTCATTGACCCATATATCGTTAATGAATAGACGTTAAAGAATCACCCCAAGGACGTGGAGGAAGACCTATGCAGGTTCTTAACCGAGAATAATTTTGTTAAGGAAATACTATTTCCTTACAACTTTAAGTGAGTGTTTCTATGTTGTACACATTTTATTTTTTCTTACTCGATGAACTATGCATGTATGCTTATGTAAACGTCTGCAGATTCCACTGTATCTTGCTAAGCATTCAAGTTGACAAGTCCCTAGTTGAAGTCCACGACTCATTAAGTTGGGACCAAGAGCAGTGGAGCGACATGAAAGCAATGCTCCATAAGTAATTTCAATCATTATCGCATTATATCGGCCTCTTTCGTTCATTTCCTGATATCAAGTAACTAATAACTCCTTTGTTCATTTTCTATGCCGAGCAGATGTTGGACACGGTTCAGACAGAAAATACCAGGTCCATTCAAAGAGGAGCTAACTTATAAAATGGTGAAGAGTTTACAACAGCCACCGGGAACTCATTTATGTGGATACTACGTCTGTGAGTACATCCGCGAGTTGACCAGTGAGCGAAAAGTTGACTCACATTATATTTATGATTTGCGAGAGAAACTAGTGCCATACCAGCGCATACGAGCAATTCAAGAGGAGCTAGCGGGATTTATGATGAAGGAGGTCCTTGATGTACATGGAGAGCATTATGCGGATGACGTGGAACTCGATTTGCCTTAGTGATCTCCATGTAATTGATATGATATATATATCATCAATGACCATGTAATTTCAAAACATTTCTTCCTTTTGATATGATTGATTATATGTATGCTTGCAAGGGATCGATTAATTATATAGATGCATCACGTGTACTGTGTATGTAGTAGCGTAGAATATGTCTACTGAAATATATGTTTGAAATTATAGTGAAACACAAAATGAAAAAGGAACGAAATGGCAAAAAAAAGGAAATACACAACCTCTGCCGCGACAGGAAACCGTATAGTCCCGAGTGGTGTTACGGTCCGGGACTAGAGGGTTTCCGCCCTCTCGCGACACTGAAACAACCACATGGTTGTTATCAGTCGCGGGCCGTAGCGAGCCGGGACTAGAGGGGGGAGGGGTCTCTAGTCCCGTTTTGGCAGTCCCGGACCGAAAGCCGAGACTAGAGCCAGTTGCGGTCCGGAACTGGAGGCCTGTTTTCCACCAGTGCTAGTGGCGTATTTAAAGCCGAGGTTAGAGAGGAAATTGATGGTAACATCAGTGAACATTGTTGCCAGCACCATCGGAAGAGCCGAAGAGACCTAAAATGATCCAAGATAGGGTTAGCTACACCTCCCACCAGTAGTTGATGCCTCCTCGCACACTCATCTTCTAGCGGAGGATGAGGATGCGGGTGATCTATCACTGAGGAGACGTTGACAAAAGTATCACCCTAAGATTATCATCTCACAGCTATTGGAAACTAATCAAATCAGATGGTTCTATTTCTCAACCTTTTTAACTTGCTTATATTATGCATTTTTCCCTGTAAAATTAACTTCAACTATTTGTATTGTATCAAAATGCTTCAGAGTTTACTGAGATTTACGGTTGTTGAAAGATACAAACATGCTCATCTTTTGCAAGAGAATCTTATAAAATAAAAATGTATAACTTAGAAACCATTCCTTTTTTCCCATTCTCCTTTAGTTATTTCTCTATCGAGAAGCAGAATAGAATAACCCGTTGAAGAGCAATGATCATACACCTGTAATGTGTCGTATGTATGTCCTAAAGTAGGTCCTAGCGACAATCATATTTATGAAATCCACACACACGTACATCTCAAGGATGGAACATCTAGCTGGGATAGGTCAAGAATCCACCTATGCAAGCACAAAATCTGCATTCCAAATGCTTCGCCGCGAGAGACCACATAAATTTTCATACACGTGTTTATAGCTACCAACTGAACAAAGTAGACTCACGGTGAGGTTGATGGACACTAATAATCACCAGCTCATTACATGCGCCTAACCATGCATTTCGCCCCAATGAGCCTCGGGAAAACTTATACTCCGTCCAACTCATATTAATTGATTTGGATTTGTCAAAATTTGGATAAAATTATATAATAAATAGTGTCTAGATTTATCTAAATCTAGACAAATGTGAGTCAATTAATATGGGGTCAGAGGGAGTATTAAGTGTTGGTGGGATCATTATTTATATTACCGTGGTACTCATGTATCATTATTTTATAGTGATTATTTGCTTCGCTACCACAGTTGTAGCATAGGGAAGATGGTACCTGACACTATGAGATCAGAATTTCCTATGAACACACGCTTGGCTTGATTATGCAGAGGCCGGAGGTCTTCCTCCTTTCATAAAAAAACTCAGGGATGGATTGATGAGCACGGTCGAGTACTTGCGGGAACAGACGTCGAATTCATGCATGGGGAGTGTCTGCCTGAAGTCTGTTGGTAGTCAGGACAGGAACACTTTACGTGCAATATTTCCTCCTGGACTCAAAGATCATTCACGTGTCACCGCAACGTGGTCATACTTGTTTAGACATAACACATATACCGATGTATTATACTCCCAAATGTGAGTAATTCCATTCTTTATTTCATAACATTCTTCCTCGACTAGTGATTCGGCATTGGCGCGGAGTAGAGAGTAGAGATTGAGACCAAGGATAGCGAATACATTATGTATAGAGATGTTGGCTTATATAGAACCTTGTTGCACTGAATGCTCAAACTTTTTTTGGTAGGGTGGTTGGATTGTTAGATGGAAAGTGAGTGCACTTACTCTGCATTCTTGATATACTTTGTATTAGACTTCTCATTTTTCTTCAGCAAACTATAGTAGCAAAATTGCATGAAAGATAACTATGGATCTTTTTCATGTTCTCATCAGCCATCACACTAGCGGACTGTGTTATCTTGATAGCTGATGTTTCACCAACCAAACTTTTATTCGTTGCATCAGCATATTTTAGCTGAGAAATTTTTAATATAAATTGATTAGTAATTTATCTAATGAATATTTTTTGTTACTTAGTCGGCGCACCATTTGTACGGTTTTGTAATTTGTTTTAGGAAATCTATGATCTATAGTGCGAGATGGCAGCTTCCTTCCAATAGCTCCTTTTTCCAAACCATGCGACTGGTCAGTTATCCTCCTAGATTTGTGTGCTTCATCACAATGGTTCGATTACATTCTAAGACATGTATAGTAGGGTGACGTAAGACTTACCTTAGAGCTTCCATGTAAGATTTCTTGCTTAGCTGAAGTAGAGATAATTAAATAGACATGGTTTCCTTCACTTTGTTATGGATCAATTATTTAATTTGTGCTTCCATTTAATATTTTTTCAGTGAGTCTGTAAGGCCTGATCAATGGTGGTGTTGCATCATTTTTCAGAGGTATAGTGTGGTCACACTGCCTATGTGGGGGCAGTTCAGTTGGAGGTTCAAAAATACCCTCATATTTTTTCAAGACTCTCTCCAAGACAAGTAGTAGTTCCGATGTTTCAGTAGGACTAGCAGAAGATGTGTCCAATTGAATCAAATATGCTACCGCTCCCTGATCCAGTAATTTTTGCATTTGTTCTGCTAGGATTTCACTCGACATGGTAGAAGAATTGCAAGTTGGAAAAGAGACATTTCTAGCACCATGCATTTTGATAGTGACAGTTGACATTTGGTAATCCACTGTAAATGAATTGTGTTTCTTAAGACAATCACATCCCAAGATGATTTCATGGCCAGGTAGGTGCAATACTCTAAAAGGTTGAGCAAGCCGGTGGTTTGAAATTGAAAATGAACATTCGGGTGCTACTGAATCTTATATCAAAATGCCACCTCCATATACTTTCACTTCTCTAGAAGGAGCCGATTGCAGTATGGAGTTAGTTTTAAGGCAAAACTCATATCCACAAACTATTACTACTGCCAGAATGAAGTAAGGAAATAGCTTTGTTTCTCTGATAGTGACCAGTACCGTAGGTGTGCTTTTGGTAATGTTTCTACCCAAAGCCTGTAAGGATATGCTCATTATTTTTCTTGAGGTTTCTATGTCACTTCTTTAGTTATTTCTTCTTTGTTTTCTTGACACTGGTCTTGGTGCAATTGTTCTTGATCTAGAGCTTCAACTAATTAAGAAGTTGAGTACTGTATATGTCTACACTCATGTCCATGTGCCCAATTAGGGTCACCACATCTCCAACACTATGTTGGAGATATTTCCAAGAGGCAATATAAAGTGGTTATTATCATATCTTTATGTTTATGATAAATGTTTACATCCCATGCTATAATTGTATTAACCGGAAACATTAATACTTGTGTGATTTGTAAACATGTAAGAGTCCCTAGTAAAGCCTCTTGTTAAACTAGCTTGTTGATTAATAGATGATCATGGTTTTCTGATCATGAACATTGGATGTTATTAATAACAAGGTCATATCATTAGAAGAATGATGTGATAGACACACTCCTATAGTTAAGTGTAGCATAAGATCAAGTCATTTAAATATTTCACTTGCTATAAGCTTTCAGATACATAGTAACCTAAATCCTTCGACCATGAGATCATGTTAATCACCATCACCGAATGGATGCTTTGATGATATGAAACACCACTTCATAACTGGATGGTTATAAAGGTGGCATTGAGTATTCTGAAAGTATGTGTTGAGGCACATGGATCAAGAGTGGGATTTGTCCATTCACATGACAGATAGATATACTCTGGGCCCTCTCGATGGAATGTCATCCAATTGTCTTGCAAGCATGTTACTAGCTCACAAGGGATCACATATCACAGGAATGAGTAAAGAGTACTTATCGATAACGAGGTTGAACTAGGTATGCAGAGATACCGACGATCAAACCTCGGATAAGTAAAGTATTGTGAGACAAAGGGAAATTGGTATCGTATGTAAATGGTTCATTCGATCACAAAGTCATCGTAGAAATATGTGGGAGCCATATGAATTTACAGATTCCTCTATTGGTTATTGATCGGAGAAGAGTCTCGATCATGTCTGCATAATTCACGAACCGTAGGGAGACACACTTAAGGATTCGATGTTGTTTAGTAGATATGGAATGTGAGTAAAGAGACCTAATGTTGTTCGGAGTATCGTATTGGATCCGAGACATCACGAGGAGATCCGGAATGGTCCGGAGAATAAGATTCATATAAGGAAGTCCAATTCCGGAGTTCGGAAATTTTGGTGTTTTTACCGGAATCTTCTAGAAGGGTCTAGAAGGTCCATCACTCCGCAGTGGGAAGGGTATATGGATGTGTCATACCAAAGTGGAATGGTTGCATCATGTCCTACGTCACTTGGCTGGGCAATGGGAAGAGAGAAATCAAATTCTAGTTTCAAAGTCAAACGCCAATTTGAAAAGGTCAAATCCCAACATGGTTGCCTAGTGGAGGGAGGAGAGGAAACCCACTTAGGGAAGGTTTCCTCCCTCCTCCTTGCCACCGGCCAAGCAAGGGGAGTTGGGGGAGGACTCCCCTCCCCTTGCCACCTCTCCCTCTCATAAATAGATGGGAGGGGCGCCCCTTGCCCCTCCACTTGAAACCCTAGCCGTCGTCCCCTTGTCCCTCTAAAGTCGCCACCGCCTAGAGCCCCTCTATACCGCCGCCTAGATAACCCTAGCCGCCAGCCACCACCTCTAAACACCTTGGCCTCTAAACCCTAATTTACAAGTGAACTCTCTACTCCACCATACCCGCTCCGTCTTAGGTGAAGCCCTGTGGAATTTCCCCTCCACTTCCACCACCACACCGTCGATCTGTTGAAATCGCGAGGAGAGATCTACAACCTCAGCTGCCTGCTAGAACAATGGAGAGGAATGTCTTCATCGAGTATTGTACGCGTAATGGACTGTGGAAGCGCTACCGGAACATGGCACCGGAAGGATCGTCTACGCGATCTTGAGATCAGAAAGTGATCGACTACATCAACCACAGGAATTTGATCTCGTTAAACGCTTTGGATCTATGAGGGTTAGTTATCTACAATCTCGTTGCACTGATCTCGTAGATTATATCTTGGCTTGTGTGTGTTCATGCGATATAATTTTTTTGTTTTCCATGCTACGAACCCTGATGGTGGCTCAGCTCATGTAAGCCTGTTGGAAAACCCCAAGAGCAAGGTATGATGAGTACGACAACAAGTTTTCCCTTAGTTATAGAACCAAGGATATCGAACCAGTAGGAGAAAAGAAATATTTCCGAAGGTGTTGCTAGCAACGTGGAACCTGCACAACACAACCAAAATACTTTGCCCCAACTTACGGTGAGGTTGTCAAGCTCACTGATTTTGACGAAAACAAAGGATTAAACGTATAGTATGGAAAAAATTAATTGCTTGTGGTAACTGCAGAAAGTAAACAGTAAACAATAGATGGAATATCAATGGGAAGGAATGGACCGGGGTCCATAGTTCACTAGAGGTGTTTCTCCATAAGATAGATAACATGTTGGATGAACAAATTATAGTTGGGAAGGAACAAAACAAGTTAAGGAAAATTTATTCTCTGTATCACTGAAAGGCAGAGCTGAGGAATGGTATAAGCTGCTAAAGAAATGGCCAATCTCTTGAATGGGAGGAAATTGTACCTCTCTTTTATTCTAAATTTTATCCTTCTAGTGATATTCATATAGACCGGAATCAAATATATAACTTTTTGCCTCGTGATGGAGAGAGTACAACCCAAGCTTTGGGGGGACTGAAGTTACTAATGCTCAAATGTCCTATTCATGAGCTCCCTAATAATATTATTATTACTAACTTTTATGCAAGGCTTTCTCTTCATGATAAGGACTTATTGGATGCTTCTTGAGCTGGATCATTTACACGTATGAAAGAAGAATCTAAATGGGATCTTCTCGACCATATTCAAGAAAATACTGAAGCATGGGAGAATAATAAAGGAAGAAAGTCATGTATAAATTATGATTATGAATGCATTAAATCTTTTATGGGAACTAATGAATTTCATAATATTAGTACTGAGTATGGTCTTGATTCTCAAAGTATTGCAAATTGTTTTAAGGCCTTCGCCTCTTATATTGAAATTCCAAAAAAAGAATGGAACAAGTATCATGAGCCATATAAAGATATTGTTGATTGTGTTCCAGCTAGAAATAATGAAGTTTATACTGTTAATCATATTTTGCTTGAACCTTATATTGAGAAAATACCTTTCCCTGCCAAGGTAAAGGAACAGTCTATGATAGCTAGTGTGGTGAACAAAAGTACAAATTATAGTTGGGAAGGAACGGAACAAGTTAAGAAAAATTTATTCTCTGTATCACTGAAAGGCAGAGCTGAGGAATGGTATAAGCTGCTAAAGAAATGGCCAATCTCTTGAATGGGAGGAAATTGTACCTCTCTTTTATTCTAAATTTTATCCTCCTAGTGAGATTCATAAAGACCGGAATCAAATATATAACTTTTGGCCTCGTGATGGAGAGAGTACAACCCAAGCTTGGGGGAGATTGAAGTTACTAATGCTCAAATGTCCTATTCATGAGCTCCCTAATAATATTATTATTAGTAACTTTTATGCAAGGCTTTCTCTTCATGCTAGGGACTTATTGGATGCTTCTTGTGCTAGATCATTTACACGTATGAAATAAGAAGCTAAATGGGATCTTATCGACCATATTCAAGAAAATACTGAAGCATGGGAGAATGATAAAGGAAGAAAGTCAGGTATAAATTATGATTATGAATGCATTAAATATTTTATGGGAACTAATGAATTTCATAATATTAGTACCGAGTATGGTCTTGATTCTCAAAATATTGCAAAAAAATTTAAGGCCTTTGCCTCTTATATTGAAATTGCAAAAAAAGAATGGAACAAGTATCATGAGCCATATAAAGATATTGTTGATTGTGTTCCAGCTAGAAATACTGAAGTTTATACTGTTGATCATATTTTATATGAACCTTATATTGAGAAAATACCTTTCCCTGGCAAGGTAAAGGAACATTCTATGATAGCTAGTGTGGTGAACAAAAGTACAAAGAAAGCTATAGAACCTGATGAACAAATAAATGTTGAACCTGCAGTAGCAATTGTTAAAGACCTTGTCACTAAAAATATATAAGATGTGCACATTATCTTTTGTGAAGATGCTTATAATATTGTTTCACATCCTAGTAGAACTAGGAAAGCTAGTGTTCCTGTGCTTTCTGTCAGAATAGGTGATCATTGCTATTATGGTTTATGTGATATTGGTGCAAGTTCAAGTGCTATTTCTTATGAGCTTTACAAAGAAATTATGCATGAAATTGGTCCTTGTGAACTTGAAGAAATTGATTTTGTTATTCAGCTTGCTAATAGAGAGACCGTTTATACAATTGGTATTGTAAGAGATGTGGAAGTTCTTTATGGTAAGATTAAATATCCTGCTGATTTTCTAGTACTTGGTTCAGCTGCTAGTAAAACTTATCCTATCATTTTTGGTAGACCTTTCTTGAACACTTGTGGAGCTATTATAGATTTTAAGAAGGAGAAAATTTTGACTAAATTTGATGGAGAATGTTATGAGTTTAATTTTTCCAAATTTGCTAAATCTCCTTATAAAAATGAATTACCTAATGATGATTTTAGAGTTGAACAACTTGCTTCTATTGATCCAGTTTTCAATCTTAAACCTCTATTTGATGATTTTAAATATGCTCATTTTGATGATAAGAATGTTTCATGTGATAGTTATATTGTTAATTTTATTCATATGCTACTTAAAGTTATTATGAGAGAGGGAAACATGGTTCTATGCATCTCAATAATATTAAGTTTCCATGCTTTATGTTGAAAGTTTTGATGTTGCACTTGTTTTGTCTTCCTATGCTAGTAGCCTCTTGTTTTAATAATTTGTTTCCTTACAAAGTTCCTTTGAATAGCAAGTGGGTTAGACTTAAAATGTGTTGGATATTTGCTCCTTGATGCTCTCTTTTACTTCAAATCCATATTTCCTATGTGAGCATCATTGAAATTATCATGCCTATCTTAATGACTATAAAGAAAGAGATTTTGGGAGACAACCCATTTTATTTTTGCTTTCAGTTTATTTTTGTTTATTTGAGTCTTGGAAGTTATTGCCTCGGTAATAACATCTCCTTATCCTTTTTGTTTTGTTTTTTGTGTCAAGATTATCCTCTAATGAGAGGGAGGTAAGAATTGGGGAAGTCACTGTCCCGGAACAGATTTTTGTGCTCCACTGTAAACAATCGTGAAAAATCTCAGTACGTCAGATTGAGCTATAATTTTCTGTGCATATGACACAAGTTATTATTTAACTTTCGTTAGTTTTGCACTTTTCGATTTGAGCAAAAGGCGGTCTTCGAAAAAAATCGGTCTTTACCTGTAGGTCTGTTTTGATAGATTTCTGCCATTTTTGCATTTGCCTCTTAAATCGATTTTCTTTTAAATTCTTTTGGTCTTTTGAAAGGAGTTGCTACAGTAGCTTATGTTTTGATGGACTTCAGTTGAAATTGAACCCAAAGATTTATTATGTTGCATACACTAATGTTGCTAATGAAGATTGTGTGAAGTTTTGTATGAAAGAAATTTTCAAATGTTGGGAGAGAATGATGTAAGGAGATGAAGAATGGTCAAAGGCTCAAACATTATATTTCTGTAGATTCTTATAATGAAGATATTGATATTATTAAAGTGGTGACTCCGGTAGAATTCATTGAAGACCAAATACAGGAATCTGCAGAGTCCGTTTTCGAATAGGTAACAGTTCTGGTAAGAAAAGGTTAGCAAAAAATTTCCAATTTATAGTTTTGCAGTTTTTATTTAATATGAAAGACAACGAGTCGAAAGAGGGAAGGAAACGGAGCCCGGGTGGCCCACACCACCTGTGGCGCGGGCCCACCTGGCCGCGCCACCAGGTGGTGTGACCACCCCGGATCCCGTCTCCGTCCCGTTTTCTCCCAATATATTCCTTTTATCGTAAAACTTCGTGATATATAATCCCTCGAACCCCCCGAGGTATGTTTATCGTATTCTCGTCGTGTTTTCATTTTGATCTGTTCTGTTCAAATGTTGTTTCAGGGTTCATTTTCGGAGGACTATGAGCTGCGACGTCAGCGCGAGCTCCTCCGTGATCTTGAGCAAGGAACTTCCATTGGATGGGTGGAAGAAGAAAGGAGCACAGCTAGGCGCAAAGACATGGATCAGAGCGTCAAGGAGGAAGTAAAGAACATGTCAGCAGGCATGAAGGGATAGATTATTGCAGGATCAAGGGCAAGAAACCCTACTCTTGTAGGGGCAATTAACACTAGACGGGCGTTTTCTCATAATATGCAGTGGATGATGACCTCAGTTCCTGCCCTGCGGTAATGGAAGCCCTTCGAGCCACTGATGATAAGTACCGAGTCCTAAGGAGAAAGGTGGATATACTTCAAGAGGAGAATAACAGGCTTCGCAAGATGCTGGAGGATTTCCTCACTCCGATCATGATCACACCACCACCACTGAAGGAGTAATTCTGAAGGGAATATGTCCGAGAGGCAATAATAAAGTGGTTATTATCGTATTACTTGTTTATGATAAATGTTTATTTTACATGCTATAATTGTATTAATACGAAAACGTTAATACATGTATGTTTAATAAACAAAAAGGAAGTTCCTAGTTATGCCTCTCTTATAAACTAGCTCGTTGATTAAGAAGATGATCATAGGTTTCCTGATCATGGACATTGGATGTTGTTAATAACGAGGTCACAACATTAGTGTAATGGTGTGATGAACACTCATCCGAAGTATAGCATTACGATCAAAGTCATTGAGTTTATATTGCTATAACAACTTACGAAGTGATCCTAATCCTTAGACCATGAGATCATGTCAATCACTAACACCGGAAGAGTTTCTTGATAACATCAAACGTCACACCGTAACTGGGTGATTATAAATATGGATTCAGAACCAATAAAGTATTATGTTGAGGCCCATGGATCGAGAGTGGAATTTTTTCATCCCGATGACGGATAGATATGCTCTGGGCCCTCTCGGTGATATCACATTGATTAGCTTGCAAGCAAGTGATTTGATCACTAGAATGTTATATCACGGGAACGAGAAAAGAGTGCATGTCAGTAACGAGATCAAACTAGGTATGGAGATACCGATGATCGAATCTCGGACATGTAATATATCGTGAAACAAAGGGATTAAGATACTAGCGTAAAAGGTTCCGACGATCACAAGAAAGTCATCGTTGAATGTGTGGGAGTCAGTATGGGTCTCCAGATCCCGCTTCTGATTATTGATCTGAGAGGGGTCTCGATCATGTCCGACATCCATTTGGAGCAAAAGTTTCATGCCGAAAAGAATAACAAGCGCAGGAATTTATTTCACTAGATACCGAAACGGGTTTTCGGGTGAAATTGCAGAAAGTGTTTCTGCTTGTGAAATGAAATACTAGCAAGGGGTTATATGTGAATGTTTGTCATTAAAGTAATTGACAAAATTCTGAATAAATAAATGGATTTTTATTTAATGAGAGTTTGCATTAAATTTGGTGGAAATTTAATGGGAATTTGAGTAGGTTTTTGAGTGGAGGGAATTGAAAGGCATTTGAGTGAGTGGAATGTCCACCCACATGAATGTGGAAGAGGTGGGGGAAGCCCCATGGCTGGGCGCATGGCCCCTTTGGTGCCCCGCTCTCCCTATAAAAGGAGCCCCCTCCCTCTCTCTCACTCACACCTCCCCGTGAAGAATCCCTCTCCCCCTCTAGAATTTATCCCCCATGGTCTCGGACTAGCGAGATACATGTTCCCGGTGGCTATTCGGCAAGAAAGAGTTGTGCTTCCGCTGCATCGCTGGAGCGAGGAGGCGGAGGTTGCTCGGTGCCTCGAACGTGTGTGCGAGCACGGATGCGCTGCTGTTTTGCGGCGCTAGGACTTCCTCTCGATCTTGAGATCGGCAAGAGATCGTCTACATCAACCACGAGTTTGGACTCGTTAAGCTTTGTCGGTCTTCAAGGGTATGTTCTTTGCGGATATACATTCGTACGTTGTTTTTATCTAGTAGATAGATCTTGGTACATAGTTCCCATCGTAGGAAATTTTTTGTTTTCTATGCTGCGAACCCTACAGTGGTATCAGAGCCAGGTTTATGCGTAGATACTTTACACGGGTAGTACACATATGAGTATGTGGGCGATGATGATCATTTTATTGCTTCTTAGTTGTACTTTGGATATTGGTGGCATAGTGGGATGAAGCGGCCCGGACAAACTTTACATGTCCTCGCACATGAGACCTGTTCCACGCTTGACATGCAACTAGTTTTGCATAAGTGGCTAGCGGGTGTCTGTCTCTCCTACTATAGTCAATATCTAATTTGCAACGAGTTTTCAACAATTTGGTTATCCTCGTTGTGGTTCATGTTCGTAGGTAAGAACGGTTCTATCTTTGAAAGCCCTAAGCCACGTAAAACTTGCAATGGATAAATTAGAGGCGTCTAGTTTAGATTGTTGCTAGGCTAGTGTTATGATATGGTGATGTTGTAAGTATAAGTATGAGATGATACTCTTACAACACACATGACGTGTAAGTTCCATAGACCTTGGCCTTACACATATAGGTATGATAGTGATCATACCACGGTGCACATGATAGAGATCATATGCGGGAACCATATCATTCCACTAATAAACATGTGATGTTTGATAGCATCTTATATTGCTTGTTTGGCGTTTTATTAGCATAATAAGATGATCCCTCATTTAGATATCAAGATAAAAATGTGTTCTTCCTTAAGTATGCACCGGCAATATTTCGTCGCTTCAAGGCATCACGTGATGATCGGGTGTACTTGAATCCACGAGCATATCTCGGGTGTAAGAAAGTTACACACGCGAATACTAAGGTTCTTACTTGGCGAGCCTAGCATGTACATACATGGCCTCGGAACACGGACCGAAAGGTTAAGCATGAGTCATATGTTTTGATATGATGACCATATGGATGCTCGCCTTTGAAGCTACACCGACTCACGTGATGATCGGACTTGGTGTAGTGGATTTGGTTCATGTATTCAACAAAAAGACACGAGGGATGTCGTTTTTGAGTGGGAGTTCATTTCTAATTTGGATTAATAGAACTCAATTTATCATAAATTAAATCAAAGTGAATTTGCATAATTTTTTGTAGTCATTGGCATTCGTTCACCACCTTATGCATAGTTGTAATTGAGATAATAGAACTATAAGATTCTGGATATATACTTTACGAACTGGTATCGTATTGTGTTGAGTGTAAATCTAAAGTTTAAAGTCCTATTGCAAACTTTCAGCAAAATTCTATTTACTCCGTGAAATTTAATAATTGGTATTAAATCGAGAGTAACAATTCCAGTGTTAGTATCTTAAGTATCATGTTTGCCTCCATGATTCTTGATTATTTTAATACCAAGTTTATCTAGGAGCTGAAAGAATTGTTTCAGAAACCATCATGTGTGGCAGATATAACGATATCTGAAACAATGTTTTGGTTGCAATATGATAGAGTATAATATATGTTCTCATATTGGATGAGAATTTATGAAGGTTGGAGATGCTAGACATCCTAATCATCCAAAGGGGTTTTGGAAATTAATGTTATACTCACGATTCGCCTTTATAAGCTACAGTAGCTTGATCATGAAAGTCGTCATGATAAGGATGAATAGAATATGTATGTGAAGTGTTTACTACACTAAAAGATTACTAAAGAATGGATTTTGAAAGAATACCGATCATTTTGATGTTGGTGATCTACTTCAAAGTGCAAGTCCAAAGGTATTATTATTTGAATATACACGGTTTGGACTATGTGTCATGCATATGGCACCACTTTTAATGTTGATAGATTCTTTTAAAAAGGAAAAGGAAATGCTGAAAGAGAATCTATAAAATATATTTGGCAGAAAAGAAAAGATTGGAAATATCCAATTTAGGTATATGGATGATATACATGTTATGGTTGTATTCTTTGCTAGTTAAACAATGTGGTTTTTGGGTATTGGATACCGAATTGGTTGGTATGAAATTTCATACGGAACGACACAATTCATAAACTACAATGGCCTAAATAATCAGCAAGAGAATATGTGATGATGTTCATCGAAAACAAACAAACCGTTGTTTGTATTTCTCGTTGACATCAAAGCTTGACTTCAAGATTTGTTTTAATAATTGTTATTTGAATCAGGTATTATGAGAACAGAGGTTGTTCAAATAATTACCGTATTCCATATAAGATGGATGATTTACAAATCTAGTTGGAGAAATCACATCCATAAAACGTACTGCTAAAATGTCGCAAGACAAATGATTGAAAGATCACTTACGAAGTGACATCACCGTTTAAATTATATTGGAAAGAAAACATGAAGAAACTCCATTTTCATGGATTTTTTGAGTCTTTGATTTGATCAAGTGACGCTTGTGAGACTTTCCTCGGGATAATTAAAACTTCGTTCAAAGGCCAAAGAAGAACGAACGACTAAAATATTGGAATTTATACATATCGATGTATGTATTCCATTATGTGTAGTCATAAACGATGGATTTCAACTTCATATGCTTTCTCTGGAAATTTGAGTGAATATTCACTTAATGAGAAAGAAGTATGGAATATTTTAAAAATGTTTCAAAGACTTTCAAGATGAAGTGAAAAATCATTGTAACAAGAAAATAAATGGTTTATGATTTTATTATAAGGGATTTATTTGAGTTACAAGTGTAACAAGAAAATAAATGAATTATGATTTTATCATAAAGGGATTTATTTGAGTTGCAAGTTTAGAAAAACACCTAGATTTACATCTCCCGAAACACCATAGGAGTATGGAGTGTTTGAGATTTGTAATGAAACCTTGTTTGACATGGTTGGATCAAAGGTGTTATTGATAAAACTGCTATTATTTTTTAAAAGATTAAAGCTTTAGAGACTGCCGCTTTTACACTGAAAAGAGCTCCATATTGATCCGTTGAAATGACACCATATGAGTTATGGTTTGGGGTAAAACCCAAGTTGTCCTTTCTTAAATTTTGGTATGCTAAACATAATTAAGATGTTTACAACCGAAGTCGGATGAGCATGTCTTTGTAGGTTATTTAGAATAACAATTGGTTATTCCTCCATAACATCAAGGACAAAAGGGTTTGTCGTTTGAAATGTGAAGTTTCTTGAAGAAGGAATTTTTCATAAAAGTTAAGTGGGAGGATAATAGAACTTTGATAAGGTTAAGGAACCTTAGCTAAATGTGCTGAGTTGCGCAGCGCCGGAAATCGTTCCGGAGGCTGCCATAATGCTCATAGACTATGTGCCTCAAAGGTTGTGGTCACGGAGATCTAAGTTCTTATTGAACCAAGTCGGTCGGATAAACAATCAAATACTTAGATTTGAGAGTAAATCATTATTGTTTGACAATGATGAACCGACTACATGCAAAGAAGCGATGATGGGCCTTGACTCCGTCAAATGGCTTGAAGCCATAAAATCCGTGTTAGTTCCATACACGGTAAATCAAGTTTTGAACTTGGAAGACCCTACGGAAAGGTGTAAAAACCTATCGGTCGTATTTGGATCTATAAAGAAACAGACATGGATGTTTCACATCTATGAAATAGTAGACATATCGTAAAGTATTTTACGACAATGTTGAAGGAGTTGACTATGACAAGATTTGATCTTTCATAGCGATATTTAGTCTGGACGGATTAAAGTAGCAACCACTACATATAATTTGTTATATGGTAGATAAATAAACAAAACAAAGTTCTTCTAATAGAATGGTTACCTAGGACGTGTACATGACACGGTCCAAAGGGTTTTGTTAATTCAAAGGATGCTAAAAGGGGCATGCAAACTTCAATAGTTGAAGTAAGCATCGCGGAGTTGGAATCTTCACCATGATGAAAAATGAGTTTTTCATCAGGAGACGATGAAGATGCTTGCATTTGCAAGAAATTAAGTGGGAGCGCTGAGACATATTTCTAATACATTATGTGGAGGACATCTTGTTGATTAGAAATGATGTATATTTTATTGACAAAGGTTAAGAATTTCATTTTGATGAAATACTTAGGCAAAACCCGAATATTTAGCGTGAATGTCTATAGTGGATAGACTGTGACGCCAATATGGTTGTGCCAACCGTACATATATGAGATATTGAAGGAGTTCAATATAGAAACGACAAGAAACAGTTCTTGTTTCATGGAAAGGAATTGAATCAAAATTCAAGTGCTTTGACACTTGATGAGTGAAATCACGAGAATGTTTTGATCAATCATACCATGATATGTACACATTCAGATATGTCCTATGCTCTAAGTGTTATGAGCATATACCAGAATGAATCATAAAATTATCATTGGACGATAGTGAGGATATTATTATGATCTTTTTGGAAGAACTAAGAATCTATTTTTGTAGAGGTGACAAACAATTACAAATAGTTCATTGTAAAGCGTTACACTGATACTAGATTTGTCACAAGATACAAATTAAGTTTATCTCAATTTAAACTATGGGTGGCACAATGTAATGGAAAGAAGATTCCATGATGGATTTGGATGAAATCCATAGTTAAGACATTGTGACGAATTCTACAACAAAAAGGCTAAGTATATGACTGCTATAGTAGCAGCAAAGGAGGGAATTTGTGTCAAGAAGTTTGTTATAAAACTAAGGTGTGGTTCGCAACGGGATAACACTAAAGATATATTGTATGACAATAGTATCGACATGATTTAACCCCAAGGAACTAAAGGTCTCACCGAAAGACCAAATTTATACAATGCCATCTCATTGGAGAATGAGTGATGCGTGAAGACGCAAAGACATGCAAATACACACGGACCTGAAGCGTCAGATCCGTAGATTATGTTAACCACTTGCAATTGCGTATATGGAACACCAGAAAGCCATAGGTGTTCAATACGCAAAGTTTTCAAACTAGATTATTGTCTCTAGTGCAAGTGGGAGACTGAAGGGAATATGCCCGAGAGGCAATAATAAAGTGGTTATTATCGTATTCCTTGTTTATGATAAATGTTTATTTTACATGCTATAATTGTATTAATACGGAAACGTTAATACATGTGTGTTTAATAAACAAAAAGGAAGTTCCTAGTTATGCCTCTCTTATAAACTAGCTCGTTGATTAACAAGATGATCATAGGTTTCCTGATCATGGACATTGGATGTTGTTAATAACGAGGTCACAACATTAGTGTAATGGTGTGATGAACATTCATCCGAAGTATAGCATTACGATCAAATTCATTGAGTTTATATTGCTATAACAACTTACGAAGTGATCCTAATCCTTAGACCATGAGATCATGTCAATCACTAACACCGATAGAGTTTCTTGATAACATCAAACGTCACACAGTAAATGGGTGATTATAAAGATGGATTCAGAACTAATAAAGTGATATGTTGAGGCCCATGGATCGAGAGTGGAATTTGTTCATCCCGATGACGGATAGATATGCTCTGGGCCCTCTCGGTGATATCACATTGATTAGCTTGCAAGCAAATGATTTGATCACTAGAATGTTATATCACGGGAACGAGAAAAGAGTGCATGTCAGTAACGAGATCAAACTAGGTATAGAGATACCGATGATCGAATCTCGGACATGTAATATATCGTGAAACAAAGGGATTAAGATACTAGCGTAAAAGGTTTCGACGATCACAAGAAAGTCATCGTTAAATGTGTGGGAGTCAGTATGGGTCTCCAGATCCCGCTTCTGATTATTGATCTGAGAGGGGTTTCGATCATGTCCGCATTATTCGCGAACCGTAGGGTACACACTTAAGAGACACCGACATCCATTTGGAGCAAAAGTTTCATGCCGAAAAGAATAACAAGCGCAGGAATTTATTTCACTAGATACCGAAACGGGTTTTCGGGTGAATTTGCAGAAAGTGTTTCTGCATGTGAAATGAAATACTAGCAAGGGGTTATATGTGAATGTTTGTCATTAAAGTAATTGACAAAATACTGAATAAATAAAAGGAGTTTTATTTAATGAGAGTTTGCATTAAATTTGGTGGAAATTTAATGGGAATTTGAGTGGGTTTTTGAGTGGAGGGAATTGAAAGGCATTTGAGTGAGTGGAGTGTCCACCCACATGAATGTGGAAGAGGTGGGGCAGCCCCATGGCTGGGCGCATGGCCCCTTGGGTGCCCCCCTCTCCCTATAAAAGGAGCCCCCTCCCTCTCTCTCACTCACACCTCCTCGTGAAGGATCTCTCTCCCCCTCTAGAATTTATCCCCCATGGTCTCGGACTAGAGAGATACATGTTCCCGGTGGCTATTCGGCAAGAAAGAGTTGTGCTTCTGCTGCATCGCTGGAGCGAGGAGGCGGAGGTTGCTCGGTGCCTCGAACGTGTGTGCGAGCACGGATGCACTGCTGTTTTGCGGCGCTAGGACTTCCTCTCAATCTTGAGATCGGCAAGAGATCGTCTACATCAACCACGAGTTTGGACTCGTTAAGCTTTGTCGGTCTTCAAGGGTATGTTCTCTACGGATATACATCCGCCCGTTGTTTGTATCTAGTAGATAGATCTTGGTACATAGTTCCCATCGTAGGAATTTTTTTGTTTTCTATGCTGCGAACCCTACAAATTTGTCATCAGGTTTTGGCATCCCCTTGGTTTGTTCCAAGCTTGGGAGAGTGTCGCGGTATCACATCATTATCTTTCATCTTTTAATCTTTTTAGTAGAGTCATATCATGAATATAGAAGTTATCATATAGGATGGTGTGGATTGTGGAAGTATCTCTCCTCTAGTAGGTTGTCTATGTATGCCTTGGTGTGAGTGCCGTTATGGATTATTAATGAGAAGTTTCATCATTTACTTTTTGCACATCTTATTTTAGTTTGCAATTTCTGTTATATGATTGATCTTTTTGTTAGTATTGGTATCACTTTGGGAGCATCAAGTAAATTTAGTTGGTTTTGGCAAACTTAGCTTTGGTCAGTAGCAACACTACTTTGAGGATTGAAAGGAAAAGAGAAAAGTACTTGCAGTTATATTATATTATTTTCTTTCTTTCTTGGTTGGCTCATAAGCTTAGTATTCCCAAGTTAAGATCTTTTGTGTTTTCAAGGAAAATTGCATGATTGTTTCTATCACTTGTATGTTTGTTTCCTTCAACTCGTATGCTTGCTACCCAGCCTTGCTAGCCAAAACCCTGTACTGAGAAGGAATGCTTCTCGTGCATCCAATCCTTGAACTAAAACCTATGCCATTTGTGTCCACCATATCTACCTATTAGCATTTTTGCTATTCCAAGTAAATTCTGGAGTTTTATCTATCTTCCAAATTAATTTTTTTATGTGAAAACTAATTAGTAAAGCTCTCACGAACTTGATGGCACACTTTATTTTCTTGCACCTAATAAACTTGAACCATTGTGTCATCTATGTTGCTTATATGCTTGTAAGTTATAGGTTGAGAGTTAGCATAACCATGTTGTCATGGGGAACGCTTTAACACATGTACATATTATCCAGTTGATATCATGAGCTTTTGTTTATGGATGTCAGTGGTGTGAAATAAAAGGGGAGCTTGTAAGTCCATAGAGTATTATATATGTGTTAAAGAAACGCCTGGGCGGATAGCCTAAGCCATGCCTAATCATGGTGGAAACTTGCAGCATAACCATAGTGAGCAATCTGTGAAGCATCCTCAATAAAGGTCATTTATTACATCCATTCCAGAGATAAAACATAGTCTTTTACAACTCAAGGCCAGAGGCCTAATACAAGAGTTTGGAATAAGCAAATAAACATAAGTCTTCATCTTCATGTGCCACAGGCAAGCATGTTGAGTGTAGACTCATGACACCTAATCATCATCGAAGTAACCTGCAACATCACAAGTTACAGCCACAGTGGGTCAATACTTTGGAATAGTATTGGCAAGTGATACCTTAGTTAATTTTTAAGTGGACTATAATACTATATGCAATTTGGCTAAGTGTAGCTTGGCTTGCTTTGCTCAAAATAGGTTTTTCCTATTAGTTGAAATCTCTAAGTTTTTCTTTGTCAAAAACTTTTCCCAAGAAACCATCAATAGACATTGAGGTCCTTCACCCTTGTTCACCCACAAGTTTTACTTAGAAGTTGGAGTGATGAGATTCTTTATAGCTTCCATGTCTTGATGCTCAAGTTGTCCATTGCCATGGACTTGGCTAAGTACTTAGATTTTCCATCTGCAGAGGTTGTGCACTTTCCCCACCAGACTTGGTTTCCCAAGACAGGACCTTTCAGAAGCCTTTCCTTAGACCAAATGGACGCGCTCCAACCTATCATTCCCACTACCACCAACTGTCCAAATGGCTAAGTTCTAGCAACTTATGTGATCCAGGCAGAGCCCATATTTCCAAGTGGCTGCACTATAAGCTTCTCAACACTTGGCCTCTAAAATCCCTTTGTGCCTGGGTGGCATACCACAAGTGAGATACACAAGGTAAACCATGTCCATGGGCCTTGTGTAACCACTCAACCAAAAACCACCATTCAAGTCCCATTCCACCCAGGAGATTCATTGACTTAGTTGTTTTATTAAGAAAAACATAAGTCCAAAGACTTAGAAATATTTTCATCATAGCATGTATATACTTTACCAACCCTTGTTTGCTACTAGCTAGACTAAGCATGGCATAGTAACTTAACTTAGGAATTTCCTAGCAATTCTATAACTACTTAGGATTTCCCAACATGGAATTTGGCAAAAAATAGTAACATGCAAGACTTAGCAAAATATTTCTAATGCTTGTACAAAATATAGGGGTGGAAATATTCATGAAGTACCACTTGCCTTGGTAATGGGGAGAGCAGCACTCTTCACAATCACAATCACTAGCACCAAAATCTACACATAAAATATAGCCACAATCACATACAAGTCATATACAAACAAAAATATATATGCATGCATGCAATATGCTAAGTCATGATTTTTGAAACTCAACCAAGCAAGTGCATAGTACTGAATCAATACTAAGTTAAAAACTTGCTAAATCAAGTTTATTTTTCACCAAAACAATTCTCTAAATAAATTCTATACTCAAAATAGTCCTAAACAAGTTTCTGCAAAAGAAACCATTTTAACAGAACCTAAAATTTAAACACATTGCATAAACAGAAAGGGCTTGTCTCTCTGATTCCAAAGGTATAAAATTTGCAAAAATCTAACGTGGGAAACAAAAGTTATGGCCTATTCAAATTTGAATCCAAATCTGTTTTAAATTCTGTTTTAAACTCAAACCCTAGCCACGCGTCTTAATTCTATTGGTTGATACCATTTCGCTCAGGATCACCCTCTCGCGCCGTCGAATCTACTTAAAACACACGGCTCAGATCTACCCATAACGATTCGTTAAGTGATATAATCCTATACGCTGGATCCAGATCTGACGACTCTGGATCAAACGACCAAAGCGGGGCGGCGCTGGCGGTGTCTACTGGCGGCGGCGAGCTCTATCTGCGGCGCGACGCTACAGGTCGTCCGGAGAGGCAGGAGGATGCTCACCAGGTTCGCAGCGTCGAGGAGAATCTCAACTTAGCAGCGGCTTGACGAGGGGCGCACGGGCACGGTCGCTGGGGCTCGTCGGAGTTGCGGGCGGCGTCTGTCGCTTGCTGTCGAGGTCGCTGTCGAGGCTCCGTGTCGTCCTAGCACAAGGCAGAGGGTTTAGAAGATGCGCAAGTGACTAGCGAACAAGTTGGTAACAAAGGGAAGGCAATGGGCGCTCAGTTCTTACCGCTATTGCTCGCCGGAGTCGAGCGGCGGCGCTGGTGGTTGCGGGCGTGAACGGAAACGATGACCTAGGTCACGAGCAAGCAAACCAGAGGCGTTAGAAGATGCACAAGATCATGCTGGTTGCAGTGGTTTGAACGAGAGGCAACAGGGCGGTCTGAGCTTACCGTGATTCGTCGCCGGAGCGCGTCTGTCTGTGGTGGCGCAAGTGCGATTGTGGGCAGCCTGGTGGCGATGTGGAGGCGTTGAGTGAGGGGAAATGACCGTGGTGTAGAGGGGGTTATGTAGGCGAGAGGGGAGCGGCGATTAAGCGCGGAATCAAGGGCAATTAAGCGAGGAATCAAGCGGCAATGATGGGCGGAGGAAACGGCCGATGACGTGGTCGAGCGCGATTTGGGGAAGACGAGGGTGAGCTGTCGAGGTCCACCAGTCAGCGAGTGAGACGGAGAGGGGGTGGGGTCCGAGTGTCAGTGCCTGTGTGGGTGCGTCTGTGCGTGCGAGTGAGAGAGAGGGAGGCCGGGTGGGATAACTGGGCCGGTTGTGCTGTTGGGCTAGATTAGGAGCGTCTGGCCCTTTTCTTTTCTTTAATCTTTTTCTTTTTCTAGAATGAAATTCAGGAATGGTTTTCAAATGAATTCAAACTCCATTTGAATTCAAATCTATTTGGGATTTTTTCAGTGTGCAACAGTCTCAATTCTAGGTATAAAACCATGGGGTCACTTTGAAAAGGTTTGGTCATTTTTGGAGAAACAAAATAACACGGACTTTGCACTTGATTTGCAAATGTTTGAAAAATGGTTTTTCAAACCATTTCCATTTTGTAAAGTTTGGTCCAAATTCCACACTCAATCCATTCAACAAGGGAGATAAACAATCTAGGTTTAAAACATTCAAACTCTCAAATGGGAATGGCCATTTGATATAAGTTTGTTCACATAAAATGATAGCACTATGTGCTTCTGTTTTCTGAAATAAGTTTTGAAATTGATCTCAATTCTATATGCATGCATGAATGATATGCAATTTTTGAAATCATGATTTTAGGGATGTTACAAAAAACCTGCAAATAGCAAATAAAAAGATTGCTGAGATGCCCATTATCTGTTGCCTTGTCATTTTTATATGGGATACCTCCTTTGTCATGGGGCAAGGGGTACCCCGTTGGCGGTTCTCCATGATACACATATACTTACAATGACAATAACTTGCTTGTGACTAAAGTTGAGTAGCATGAGGAACGACCCTCGTACTCAAGGGACATGAGATTTCGAACTTATGATTTGTCAAGCATATACTTCATATTTGTCTCACTTTAACCTTAATCACTTCAAGATGCTTATGATAGGGACAATGAGAGCTCAAAGCTAGTAAGTACCATAATTTTTTGGAAGCTCTTTATGAAACTTGAAATCACTGCTTCCCTCTGCGAAGGGTCTATCTTTTACTTTTAAGTTGAGTCAGTAAACCTATTCCTTTCTATCTCCAGCAAGCATTTGAGTTGTTGTGATTCAATCATCCATATGTTTATTTATTCTATCTTGTTTCTTATGTTCCTTGTTTTGCACAATGCTCTTATCTGGATGAATACTAGTTTGAAAGCTATCATTGTAAAAAGCCCATTATGTTTGAGAAAGATATTCCTGCTTTGTAAACTCCATTATAAAAGCTTTGCTTAAAACTAAGTATGATTTGTCAACTATTCTCTGACCAAGAAAAAAGTTTGCCATTACCAATTATGATTTTCTTTGTGCATCTTTATTGTGACTCCCTTACTTATTACAAGTTAAGTTCTATAGTAGTGAGTTGCTTTCTATTATGATTTGTGTATTAATAAATGTGATGCCTCTTATTCGTATTCTTTTTATCGACACTTCACTCCATAAACATGTGGTCATGTTTACTGAGTTCAGCTTTCGCTTGGGGACAAACGAGGTCTAAGCTCCGGGGGAGTTGATACATCCATTTTGCATTACTATTTTATATCATAATTTACTGTTATTCATTGATATATTTCATATTAAGAGATGATACTTATGTTATTTCATCTATTTTGCATGTTTGATGACTTTTGGAGGATGAACCGTCAGAGACAGGATTCTGGTGAAAAAAGTGGTGTCCAGATGCAATATTGGCGAAGATCAGAAAATTCTAGAAAATATATGGAAATCCCTATTTTTCCAGAAGACGAAGGAAGCCAGAAGGGGAAGTGGATATGGGCCACAGGGGGCCCACACCACCCCCTAGCGCCCCCCCCACGGGCCGCGCCACCAGGTGGTGTGGCCACCCTGGCTCACCTCTAGCATCGCCCTTTCACCTATATCATCCCCTGAAACCCCAAGACTCGGGGAGTGACCACAAAAATATTCTGCCGCTTCTGCTAGACGAAAACTATAGAGAGAGAAAGAGCTCTCCGATAGACAGAATTCTGGCCGGGAAATTCCTTCCCGGAGAGGGGAGATCATCGCCATCAACACCGTCATCAAGATAGACTTCATTGAGATCATCATCATCCTCACCATCATCTCCACCAGCACCATCACCACCACTCCATCCCGCTGTAACAATTGGGTTGAATCTTGCATAGTTCTTAGGGAAAACTTTCCCGGTGTTGATTACTTGTTGTAGTTGATGTTATTGTGTGGAACCATTGAATTATTGTTCATGTTCAGATTGTTACTTATCATTATTTCATCTCTGATATTGATCCATATGATGTCTCGCGAGTAGTTCGTTTAGTTCTTGAGAACATGGGAGAAATCATGTTGTTAGTAGTGGAATTGTGTTGAGAAATATTCAATGGTTTGATATTTAAGTTCTGGTGCTATTCTTCTAGTGGTTTCATGTGAACGTCGACTACATGATACTTCACCTTTATGGTCCTAGGAGAATGCATTGTGTATTTGGCTACTAATTGTAGGATTGCCGGAGTGACAGAAACCTAAACCCCCATTAGGAAACCTTTGCACAAGGGAGTGTAGGATCTCAGAGTTTAATGATGTGGTTAGGTTTTTATCTTAATTACTTTTCTTTTAGTTTCGGATGCTTGTAAGGGGTATAATCACAAGTATGTATTAGTCCAAGTAAGGTCGGTACATTAGCATATGTTCACCCACACAACACTTATCCAACCAAAGAAGATTAATCAACTATATAAAGTGAAAGCACTTGACAGTATTCCCATGTGTCCTCGAGAACGTTTGGTCATCTTAAGTAATACAACCGGCTTGTCCTTTGATGAAGAAAGGATTGGGCCACTTGCTGCAATTATTATTATTGTCTTTTATTTTCTCGCACTTTATTTATCTGCATTATCAAAAACCCTTAAAAATATGTTTGTTAGTATTTACAGTGAATTCCTGATCCAAACCACTTGTCAACACCTTCTGCTCCTTGTTGGGTTCGACACACTCTTATTTATCAAAAGTACTACGATACACCCGCTATACTTGTGGGTCATCACTATGACCTCCCGTTACTAAGAGATCCTCCACGAGGCTCTGATACCAATTATTAGCACAGCCCCTGCCGCGGAGTACTTTCCGACGACACCGATGAAGAAGTTCCGACGACGTCACACACATACCCGATAACTTCCGCCGAGATACACATACTTCTAGGTGATCGATTCTTTTGATCAGGCTAGTACAATTCACACACGCACACGCAAAAACAATTAGATTGCTACATGTTCGTCTCGAACCCGTGTTTCTCTTCTATTGCTTCAACTCACGGTGTGGTTACACGGCCATGATATACATGTCACTAGAGGAAAAAGGGCCATCCGTTCGCGACCCCTCGGAGCATTAGTCCCGGTTGCGCCACCAACCGGGACTAATGCTGGCACGCGTCCCGGTTGGAGCGGGCACGGGGCCAGGGGGCATGCGTCCCGGTTGGTAAGGGGGAATACGTCCCGGTTGGAGCCACCAACCGGGACTAAAGGTTTGGCCACAGCCACGTGGCGTGGCACGCACCTTTAGTCTCGGTTGCTGGCTCCAACCGGGACTAAAGACCCCTTGCCCTCTATAAATGCAACGCCCCAGCCCCCTCTGCCTCCACTCTGTTTTTTCGAATGGTGTAAGGTGTGAGGGTGTGTGCTAGTTTTTTCTCATGCATGCATTGAAGGTGTTTGTTGAAATGTTTGAGTGAAAAATCCCGTTGAATTTCTCATAGAACAAAAATATAGAAGGTGTCCGAGACGCACTTGAGCTTTCTCCTCTTTATTTCCCTCGATCGAGGTTAGCAATCTTATCTTTTCTAGGTCATTGATACAATTCACGTGTCGGTGTGAATTGGTTATTTCACTATTTATGATGTCCTGTTTTTTGATAAACTTACTTATATGATGCAGATGAACGGTCGGGAATGGATGTACGGTGACCGGCGGGTAGCCGGGTATATCAAAGGCGTGGATAAATTTATCGATGTGGCTACGGCAAACAAAGAGAATGGATTTATACGTTGTCCATGTGTTCAATGTCGGAACAACAAGGAGTACTCTTCCTCGAAAATCATTCGCGGCCACCTGATTATGAAAGGTTTCATGCCCAACTATAATTGCTGGACCAAGCACGGGGAAAGAGGGGTTATGATGGAAGATGGTGAAGAAGAATATGATGATAACAACTATCATCATATGTTTCCTGAATACAGTGATACTGCAATGGAAGACAATGGAGAGGAAAAAGGTGAAGAACGGGCATCAGATGAGCCGGCTGATGAACTTGGTAGGGTCATTTCTGATGCAAAGCGAGACTGTGAAACAGAAAATGAGAAGTTGAAGTTAGAGGGCATGTTAGAAGATCACAAGAAATTGTTGTACACAAATTGTGAAGATGGCAGCACAAAGCTCGGTACCACACTGGAATTATTGCGATGGAAGGCAGAGTGTGGTCTAACTGACTCCTCATTTGAAAAGATGCTGAAAATAATGTGGCATCCCGCAAAACCACTACTAGAAAATCGCGTTGAATTTGTACATTCCATCGTCATCATCATGCATTGTTTGCTTAAAACTATTTTCGCAAAGCCTGATCTTGTTTTCTAAAACTCCCCGTCTGGTTTTCAAATTCAAACCCGGGTCTCCGGAATATTTTGTTTTGTCTAAACGCAGATTGCAAACGCCCCGTTTTAATTAAATAAAATGTTTAATTGTTTTAGTGGGGCAGTCGAACGGGCCGAATGACCCGAACGACCACCCCAGAAAATAAAACGGCCCACACTATTAATCCTACAGCTACCAACTAACCTACCCATCCCTCTGGCCACATCACCCCGGCCAACCCCGTCGCGCCACCTCATCCTCTCCCCTCCCCCTAGCCTATTAAACCCTGCCACCTCACCCCCACCCAACTCTCTCTCCTCTCTCTTCCACCAGCACACCACCCCTCACACCCAGTCCACCCACGCGCGGCGCCCCCCCTGCCACTAGGCCCCCACGCCGCCTGGGACCCACCACCCACCTGCCGCTCCCTCTCTCTCCTCTCACGCCCTCTCCCACCAACCCTTCTTCCCCCGCGCGCAGCCCCTTCCCCGCCGGCCGCTCCCTTCCTCTCCCGCCGGCCGCGCGCCGCCCCACCACCGTCGCCTACCCGCCTCCCTCTCCGGCGCCCTTCTCCTGCCGCCGCCGCCTTCCCTCCTGCCTCCATTACGCCGCGACCTCGCCTCCGCGCCCCGCCCGAGCTCCTCCGCCCGAGCCGCCCCTCGCCGGCGACCCCGACGCGACCTGCCCCTCTCCCGCCGCCGCTCGAGCTCGCCTGCTCCCGCCCCGCGGCCCGCATCTCCGCTCGCGCACGCAGGCGCCGCCGCCTCCTGCGCCCCCGTCCGCGCTCCGCCCCTGACGGCCTCTCGCCGCCGGACCCCCCCCTCGCCTCGCCGGCGCCCCTCCGCGCCTCCTCCGCCCTCCAGCGCCCGTCCGCGCCCGTGCTCCGTCGCCTCGCCCTCTCGGCTCCGAGCCCCGCGGCGTTGCCTCCCCGCCCGCGCGCTCCGGCCAGGCGCCGCCGGCCCTGCCTCGTCTGCCACCCCGCCGTCGACCCTCGCCGTGGCCCCCTCGGAGCTCCGTCCCGCCGGCACCCCTGCGCCTCTGCCTACCGCCTACCTCCTACACCCTGTGAGCCCGTGATCCCCTGCCGCCATCTTGTTGCCGACCTCGCTGTCAGGAACCACACCAAGCGCTCCACCGCTCAAGCATCGACCACCGCCAGGGGTCTTCCCGAGTTATGTTGATGTGGTGGTATTATGAAGATATCGTGGTCAAAGTCCAAGACGAGTCCTGTTTCGGGAAACGCCAGGATCTTTGAAAGATTAACTGATGCAAGTTTGGTGCGACAAGGCCTCCTCGCTGACAAGCAACCATGACCACCGCCAAGATCTTCGGTCTACACCCTTCGACAAGAACTCCATCTCGGAACTCCAGGAACTACCTCATGGATACCGAAGGACGCCGAGCGCCAAGTACTCTCCTCGGACGCCAAAACCCGAACCGGTAGAACGCCAAGATCGCCACAAGAACTACAAGCACTTCCACCTGAACGCCAAGGTCGTCGACACGGTTGCGACATGAACTTCCGCTCGGCAACGCCAAGTGCTCCTTCCCGGACCCGAAGACCATCGGTCAAGTTCACCACCGACAAAGACGGACTACAAGTTCTACTTCGCGGATACCAAGCGACAAGATCTACTACCCTGATCCGAAGACCCTAACCCCGGAGTCCGAGAACGATCCCGTCGAACCCTGGACCCTGAGCCCGACCCTGAACCCCTCGGAACCCCAAGATCTTCCGACCCAATGTGTGACCCCTCTTCTCGAGCCCTATTTTATATATGTAATATGAACTTGATGCATATTAAATCATTCATGCATGCATACTTGCCTGTGGTTTGGGGGCATTATGCCGTTTCACCATATAATTAAATATGGGGCCCATATGCGGGCAAATCTAGCCTTATATTGGCCTCATTTAAACTTGTGTAGCGAACCGGTGCCGTCTTTTGTCTTGATAATGCAACATTTAATTTGCGGGGTAGATAAATAACTTGAACCATTTAATTAATTGTCGGGACCCCGGTTCCGCTTAATATGACCTAATTGCATTGCGCCTTTGCCATGCCATGCATCATACATGCATCATGCCGATCTTCTGCCGTCGTATTAAATATTGCATCCGGTGTTTCTTCTAGTGTTTTTCTTCTTCGCGGATAAGGCCGTTGAGTTGATGTGAGCTTCGCCCCGATCTTCGGTTGAACCATCGACAATGTTTTCAGGCGAGCATCTCCCCCTTTCTACCTATCTTACTTTTATAGTATTTATTCCCTCCTGTTGATCTATTGCTATCTGTGTTGCGTTGCTCTAGTTTTCGTACCCGTGATGTCCTTTGCAGCCCTATATTGCCATGGCCACCTCCTACAACCTGATGTTTGGTAGATAGTTGGACTTGCGCGTCGTAGTCGCTTGCTCAAGTGCTGTTGCGTGTCGCCATGTACCACAGTTGTTGGAGTATTGCCACATGTCTGATGTTGGAGAGGATCTCGGCTTTATTTATCGTTCACTTTAATTCCTGTTTAACAACTAAAATTGAAGTAAGTAAGCAGAGGCATCGGTGGGTGATAGATAACATTTGGTTTCCGAACGCCCACTTGTGTCCCGTAGGACCCCGAGTACTTGATACTTGTTCCTTGATTTATCGCGCTATCCACATATGGGGAGTATGGGCCCCCCTTAGCCAGAGCTTGATTCCGTCTTATTTCTTGGGGCCACAAACTAGTTTGAGGTTTTATTTACGATCATGTACTTATGCCATGCTTTACTGTATTATTTACGATTGTGCGAGGAGCACACTGTACTGTTTAGGTAAGCGGAGTGTTTTCGCGGTATCGACAAGCCCAGTCACACTTTCGGGTTCCCAGTCGTTTACAGCCATTGACGCAAACCTTGAGTCCGTCTCGGAGCTTGCTTACTTCGTTGCGGGTCTACTCAATGGGGTGGCCCCCTGAAATATTTCTGAATCTTGTGATTGCTCTGTCGTGAAGACCTCGTTGGGTTTTGATTTGGTTTTTCCGAGGTTGATCGTGTGTGTGTTGCTATTTGTGCACCCCGGCCGGGTTAAAAATTTCTGAAAGCCGTGTCCGCGGTTATGGACGACTTGGAGCACAGTATCTCGACCATAGACAAGCATAACTAAAGTTTATTGCTATAAATTTGACTTTATAATGACTAGTAATCAGCTTCACTATAATGGAATGGCTACATAAAAACTGCCCACAATTGCTTGTTTGGAGTGTCGCTAGCGACCATTGTACCTGACTAGTAAGTATTGCAACTACAACGGAATGGCTGAATAAAAGTACCAACAACTGCTGGGTCTTGGGTTATCTCATGCTATTTGTATCTGATTAGTAAGTGTTGCAACTACAACGGAATGGTTAATTAAAAGTGCCCACTGCTTAACTTATCGGGATGATTATCTATACTTGACTAGTAATCGCTGCAACGATAACCGAATAAGTAAAATTGCCAACTGTGTGTTCCTCGGTTGACTTCCTCGATCGGTGTCGAGGGGGAAACGCCCGGATGGGTTTGACTGGTGGTAGTATCGGGATTGGTTCCGAATAGGTCATTCTTACCCCTCTCTGATAACCGCCAGTTGTATCGAGTCTCTATAGGTTGTTCAGTGCATGCTGCCGCTGCCGCTCAGTCCACCATATCTATGTAGGCGAGGACCGCCGAATTCTAGCCTCGCCGTGTACTGGCCTCAGTACTGACGCTCCTCTTTTTCCTTTGCCCTTTGTCGGCACCCCTTTTGTTTAAGCAGGTTTTGAGATCGACGCCGTTAGCAGGGTTACCCTTCCGGCTTGGCCTGGGCAGGGTTATGGACGCCATTGGTTATTCTTCAGGGCTCTTAGCCCCATTTGCATCTTGTCCGTAGTCGGACGCTCTATCGTTTACAAGGTGATTTGGATCTTTGTACCGTATATTTGTATTCTTGACTCATGGAGTCGTGTTGTATATATATCTGTTCTGTGGGTCCCATCGAGGACTGTTGTGTAATGTTATTACTTCGTTTTCCACCCGCACGAAAGTGCCTGGTGGGCACCTTTGAATCGTTTCTATGCGGGTTTGGCGGGTTTCGCTAAAACTTGCATAGGTCCGATTCTGAGGGTGTTACAGAGTGGTATCAGAGCTCAGCAGTTACGATACCCCACAAGTCCAGCCTGTAGGATAACCTAGCTAACGGCCGAAGTAGAGTGTCAAAACTATTTTTGAAAATCGGTTGGATAGTTCTGATTAGGTCTGATTTTATTCCTTACCCCTCTGCTATTCTCCTCTTACCTCTACGCGTTTTGAATCCGCTCTCTTCTCTCTCTTCGAGTCCAGGATTTCTCGTGGTTGGGTTTCCGTCGTATCTTCAAGGTTTCGCTTTCTCCCTTTTGTAACGGAGGTGCTACGATCATCCATCTGCAACTTGTCTGTTGTACCTTCCTCCAATCTTTTGTTCTTGACCTCTTTATCTATATGTGTTCCTTGCTGGATAGCCGTGTCGTTGAAAAACATATGAGAAGGACGAGCATTGGTGAAGTTGGAGTATACCTTGAGCATGTGTTGTTCATGCCAATGGAATCATCGCGGAACCTAATCATTGTGTCTTTCATACGATTTCTGCTGGCATCATCCCTTTGTTCCGGATACCGCCTATGAAGATCTTCAGTCTAAATCTCGAGAGTTGAGTTGCCTGATTCTCCTACTCATGTATAGAGTTGATAGTTTGGGTACGGGATGGACTGATCACCCTACCCGACTCTTACTGTTCGCTCTGTACATCGAACTGGTGGATCAATGTAACTTTTCCTCTTCTAATGGAAGTTAGAGGTGTCCTTATCGTTTGATACCTCTACCTTTGTCCTTTGTTCTCCGGAGTGTTCTCTCGTCGATCAGGAACAACGAACCTTTGCTGGTGGTGTCGCCGATTTCAAGATGGACAACGACCTATTGTTAGTGGTGTCGCGAGGATCTACCCGAAGCGCGAAGGATCAGACCGCCGACCTTCTTTCCGGTACCATGAGGCGGATCTCGAGGGCGAGATCCATTGTTAGTGGTGTCGAAATGTGGCATCCCGCAAAACCACTACTAGAAAATCGCGTTGAATTTGTACATTGCATCGTCATCATCATGCATTGTTTGCTTAAAACTATTTTCGCAAAGCCTGATCTTGTTTTCTAAAACTCCCCGTCTAGTTTTCAAATTCAAACCCGGGTCTCCGGAATATTTTGTTTTGTCTAAACACAGATTGCAAACGCCCCGTTTTAATTAAATAAAATGTTTAATTGTTTTAGTGGGGCAGTCGAACGGGCCGAATGACCCAAACGACCACCCCAGAAAATAAAACGGCCCACCCTATTAATCCTACAGCTACCAACTAACCTACCCGTCCCTCTGGCCACATCACCCCGGCCAACCCCGTCGCGCCACCTCATCCTCTCCCCTCCCCCTAGCCTATTAAACCCTGCCACCTCACCCCCACCCAACTCTCTCTCCTCTCTCTTCCACCAGCACACCACCCCTCACACCCAGTCCACCCACGCGCGGCGCCCCCCTGCCACTGGGCCCCCACGCCGCCTGGGACCCACCACCCACCTGCCGCTCCCTCTCTCTCCTCTCACGCCCTCTCCCAACAACCCTTCTTCCCCCGCGCGCAGCCCCTTCCCCGCCGGCCGCTCCCTTCCTCTCCCGTCGTCCGCGCGCCGCCCCACCACCATCGCCTACCCGCCTCCCTCTCTGGCGCCCTTCTCCGGCCGCCGCCGCCTTCCCTCCTGCCTCCGTTCCGCCGCGACCTCGCCTCCGCGCCCCGCCCGAGCTCCTCCGCCCGAGCCGCCCCTCGCCGGCGACCCCGACGCGACCTGCCCCTCTCCCGCCGCCGCTCGAGCTCGCCTGCTCCCGCCCCGCGGCCCGCATCTCCGCTCGCGCACGCAGGCGCCGCCGCCTCCTGCGCCCCCGTCCGTGCTCCGCCCCCGACGGCCTCTCGCCGCCGGACCCCCCCCTCCCCCGCCTCGCCGGCGCCCCTCCGCGCCTCCTCCGCCCTCCAGCGCCCGGCCGCGCCCGTGCTCCGTCGCCTCGCCCTCCCGGCTCCGAGCCCCGCGGCGTTGCCTCCCCGCCCGCGCGCTCCGGCCAGGCGCCGCCGGCCCTGCCTCGTCCGCCACCCCGCCGTCGACCCTCGCCATGGCCCCCTCGGAGCTCCGTCCCGCCGGCGCCCCTGCGCCTCTGCCTACCGCCTACCTCCTACACCCTGTGAGCCCGTGATCCCCTGCCGCCATCTTGTTGCCGACCTCGCTGTCAGGAACCACACCAAGCGCTCCACCGCTCAAGCATCGACCACCGCTAGGGGTCTTCCCGAGTTATGTTGATGTGGTGGTATTATGAAGATATCGCGGTCAAAGTCCAAGACGAGTCCTGTTTCGGGAAACGCCAGGATCTTCGAAAGATTAACCGATGCAAGTTTGGTGCGACAAGGCCTCCTCGCTGACAAGCAACCATGACCACCGCCAAGATCTTCGGTCTACACCCTTCGACAAGAACTCCATCTCGGAACTCCAGGAACTACCTCATGGATACCTAAGGACGCCGAGCGCCAAGTACTCTCCTCGGACGCCAAAACCCAAACCGGTAGAACGCCAAGATCGCCACAAGAACAACAAGCACTTCCACCTGAACGCCAAGGTCGTCGACACGGTTGCGACATGAACTTCCGCTCGGCAACGCCAAGTGCTCCTTCCCGGACCCGAAGACCATCGGTCAAGTTCACCACCGACAAAGACGGACTACAAGTTCTACTTCACAGATACCAAGCGACAAGATCTACTACCCTGATCCGAAGACCCTAACCCCGGAGTCCGAGAACGATCCCGTCGAACCCTGGACCCTGAGCCCGACCCTGAACCCCTCGGAACCCCAAGATCTTCCGACCCAATGTGTGACCCCTCTTCTCGAGCCCTATTTTATATATGTAATATGAACTTGATGCATATTAAATCATTCATGCATGCATACTTGCCTGTGGTTTGGGGGCATTATGCCGTTTCACCATATAATTAAATATGGGGCCCATATGCGGGCAAATCTAGCCTTATATTGGCCTCATTTAAACTTGTGTAGCGAACCGGTGCCGTCTTTTGTCTTGATAATGCAACATTTAATTTGCGGGGTAGATAAATAACTTGAACCATTTAATTAATTGTCGGGACCCCGGTTCCGCTTAATATGACCTAATTGCATTGCGCCTTTGCCATGCCATGCATCATACATGCATCATGCCGATCTTCTGCCGTCGTATTAAATATTGCATCCGGTGTTTCTTCTAGTGTTTTGCTTCTTCGTGGATAAGGCCGTTGAGTTGATGTGAGCTTCGCCCCGATCTTCGATTGAACCTTCGACAATGTTTTCAGGCGAGCATCTCCCCCTTTCTACCTATCTTACTTTTATAGTATTTATTCCCTCCTGTTGATCTATTGCTATCTGTGTTGCGTTGCTCTAGTTTTCGTACCCGTGATGTCCTTTGCAGCCCTATATTGCCATGGCCACCTCCTACAACCTGATGTTTGGTAGATAGTTGGACTTGCGCGTCGTAGTCGCTTGCTCAAGTGCTGTTGCGTGTCGCCATGTACCACAGTTGTTGGAGTATTGCCACATGTCTGATGTTGGAGAGGATCTCGGCTTTATTTATCGTTCACTTTAATTCCTGTTTAACAACTAAAATTGAAGTAAGTAAGCAGAGGCATCGGTGGGTGATAGATAACATTTGGTTTCCGAACGCCCACTTGTGTCCCGTAGGACCCCGAGTACTTGATACTTGTTCCTTGATTTATCGCGCTATCCACATATGGGGAGTATGGGCCCCCCTTAGCCAGAGCTTGATTCCGTCTTATTTCTTGGGGCCACAAACTAGTTTGAGGTTTTATTTACGATCATGTACTTATGCCATGCTTTACTGTATTATTTACGATTGTGCGAGGAGCACACTGTACTGTTTAGGTAAGCGGAGTGTTTTCGCGGTATCGACAAGCCCAGTCACACTTTCGGGTTCCCAGTCGTTTACAGCCATTGACGCAAACCTTGAGTCCGTCTCGGAGCTTGCTTACTTCGTTGCGGGTCTACTCAATGGGGTGGCCCCCTGAAATATTTCTGAATCTTGTGATTGCTCTGTCGTGAAGACCTCGTTGGGTTTTGATTTGGTTTTTCCGAGGTTGATCGTGTGTGTGTTGCTATTTGTGCACCCCGGCCGGGTTAAAAATTTCTGAAAGCCGTGTCCGCGGTTATGGACGACTTGGAGCACAGTATCTCGACCATAGACAAGCATAACTAAAGTTTATTGCTATAAATTTGACTTTATAATGACTAGTAATCAGCTTCACTATAATGGAATGGCTACATAAAAACTGCCCACAATTGCTTGTTTGGAGTGTCGCTAGCGACCATTGTACCTGACTAGTAAGTATTGCAACTACAACGGAATGGCTGAATAAAAGTACCAACAACTGCTGGGTCTTGGGTTATCTCATGCTATTTGTATCTGATTAGTAAGTGTTGCAACTACAACGGAATGGTTAATTAAAAGTGCCCACTGCTTAACTTATCGGGATGATTATCTATACTTGACTAGTAATCGCTGCAACGATAACCGAATAAGTAAAATTGCCAACTGTGTGTTCCTCGGTTGACTTCCTCGATCGGTGTCGAGGGGGAAACGCCCGGATGGGTTTGACTGGTGGTAGTATCGGGATTGGTTCCGAATAGGTCATTCTTACCCCTCTCTGATAACCGCCAGTTGTATCGAGTCTCTATAGGTTGTTTAGTGCATGCTGCCGCTGCCGCTCAGTCCACCATATCTATGTAGGCGAGGACCGCCGAATTCTAGCCTCGCCGTGTACTGGCCTCAGTACTGACGCTCCTCTTTTTCCTTTGCCCTTTGTCGGCACCCCTTTTGTTTAAGCAGGTTTTGAGATCGACACCGTTAGCAGGGTTACCCTTCCGGCTTGGCCTGGGCAGGGTTATGGACGCCATTGGTTATTCTTCAGGGCTCTTAGCCCCATTTGCATCTTGTCCGTAGTCGGACGCTCTATCGTTTACAAGGTGATTTGGATCTTTGTACCGTATATTTGTATTCTTGACTCATGGAGTCGTGTTGTATATATATCTGTTCTGTGGGTCCCATCGAGGACTGTTGTGTAATGTTATTACTTCGTTTTCCACCCGCACGAAAGTGCCTGGTGGGCACCTTTGAATCGTTTCTATGCGGGTTTGGCGGGTTTCGCTAAAACTTGCATAGGTCCGATTCTGAGGGTGTTACAAATAATGAAGCCGAAGTTTCCAAAACATAACGAACTTCCCGAGAGTACCTACGAAGCAAAGAAGACTCTTTGCCCTCTGGGATTAGATGTGCAAAAGATACATGCATGCATTAATGACTGCATCCTCTACCGCGGTAAGGAGTATGAGAATTTAGATAAATGCCCGGTATGCAACGCGTTGCGGTATAATATCAGACGAGATGACCCTGGTGATGTTGAGGGAGAGCCCCTCCGGAAGAGGGTTCCTGCTAAGGTTATGTGGTATGATCCTATAATACCAAGGTTGAAACGCATGTTCAGAAACAAAGAGCATGCCAGGTTGTTGCGATGGCACAAAGAAGACCGTAAGAAAGACGGGGAGTTGAGACACCCTGCTGATGGGTCACAGTGGAGAAAAATCGAGAGAGACTTCCCAGACTTTGCAGGTGACGCAAGGAACTTATGGTTTGGTCTAAGTACGGATGGCATGAATCCTTTTGGGGAGCAGAGTTGCAGTCACAGCACCTGGCCCGTGACTCTATGTATCTACAACCTGCCTCCTTGGTTGTGCATGAAGCGTAAGTTCATTATGATGCCAGCGCTCATCCAAGGCCCGAAGCAACCGGGCAACGACATTGATGTGTACCTTAGGCCATTAGTTGAAGAACTCTTACAGTTGTCGGGCAAACCAGGTGTACGTGCGTGGGATGAGAACAAACAGGAGCCATTTAATCTACGAGGGTTGTTATTCGTAACCATCAATGATTGGCCTGCTCTTAGTAACCTTTCAGGACAGACAAACAAAGGATATAAGGCATGCACCCACTGTTTAGATAAGACCGAAGGTACATATTTGCATAAATGCAAGAAGGTTGTGTACCTGGCGAATCGACGATTTCTTCCGACCAATCATCCCGTAAGAAAGAAAGGCAAGCATTTCAAAGGTGAGGCAGATCACCGGAAGAAGCCTGAACTCCTTGCTGGTGATGATGTATTTGGTATGGTCAAGGACATAGAAGTAATCTTTGGAAAGGGTCCCGGCGGTCAATTAGTTCCGAACGACGTCGCTACAGGACACGCACCCATGTGGAAGAAGAAATCTATATTTTGGGAGCTGCCATATTGGAAAGTCCTGCGTGTCCGCTCTTCAATCGACGTGATACACGTGACGAAGAATCTCTGCGTGAACCTGCTAGGATTCCTAGGCATGTATGGGAAGACAAAAGATACACCTGAAGCACGGGAGGACCAACAAATTATGAAAGACCCAAAGAACATGCATACAGATAACAAGACGGATAAAGGGCGTCACTTAAGTCGTGCCAGCTATGCTCTTACCAAAGCAGAGAAGGAAATCTTTTTTGAAGTCCTTTACAGTATCAAGGTGCCGTCGGGCTTCTCATCTAATATAAAGGGGATAATAAATATGGCAGAGAAAAAGTTCCAAAACCTGAAGTCTCATGACTGTCACGTGATTATGACGCAGTTGCTTCCGATTGCATTGAGGGGGCTTCTACCGGAAAATGTTCGAGTACCCATTGTGAAGCTGTGTGCATTCCTCAATGTAATATCTCAGAAGGTAATCAATCCAGATATTCTGCCAAGGTTACAGAAGGATGTGGTACAATGTCTTGTTAGTTTTGAATTGGTGTTCCCACCATCCTTCTTCAATATTATGACGCATCTCCTGGTTCATCTAGTGGAAGATATTGCCATTCTCGGTCCGGTATTTCTGCACAATATGTTCCCCTTTGAGAGGTTCATGGGAGTCTTAAAGAAATATGTTCATAACCGTGCTAGACCAGAAGGAAGCATCTCCAAGGGATATGGAACAGAGGAGGTCATTGAGTTTTGTGTTGACTTTATTCCTGACCTTAAGCCGATTGGTGTTTCTGACTCGCGGCATGAGGGAAGACTAAGTGGAAAAGGCACGCTGGGAAAGAAAGCAATAATATGTAGGGACGGGGATTCTTTCACTAAAGCACACTACACAGTTCTACATAATTCCACCTTGGCAGCTCCGTATATCGAGGAACACAAGAATATTGTACGCTCCAAAAACCCGGGGAAGCCTGAATCATGGATTACATATGAACACATGAAGTCTTTCGGTGGTTGGATGCGGACACATCTCTTGAATGACACCACTGTTGGAGATCAGCTATACTTGTTGTCCGCGTCACCATCTTCTACTGTATTGAATTTCCAAGGGTACGAAATAAATGGGAATACATTCTACACGATCGCCCAAGATAAAAAGAGCACCAACCAAAATAGTGGTGTTCGCTTTGATGCAATAGACGAGAATGGACAAAAGGACACATATTATGGTTACATAGAGGAGATATGGGAACTAGACTATGGAGTCTCTTTTAAGGTCCCTTTGTTTCGCTGCAAATGGGTCAACCTGAATGGGGAAGGGGTAAAGATAGACCAGTTGTACAGAATGACAACAGTGGATCTCAACAATCTTGGTTATAGAGATGAACCATTCGTCCTAGCCAATGATGTGTCTCAGGTTTTCTATGTGAAGGACATGTTCTCCAGACCGAAAAAAAGAAAAAATATGCAAACGAATACATCATATGATGAGCCAAAGCGTCACATAGTTCTTTCAGGGAAAAGAAACATCGTGGGAATCGAGGACAAGACAGACATGTCAGAAGATTATAATAAGTTTGATGAAATTCCGCCCTTCACAGTGAAAACTGACCCAAGCATTCCGTTAAGTAAAGAAGATGCTCCATGGTTACGTCTGAAGCGGTCATAAGGAATGACATATGCCAAGAAGTTCATGCTCATATTATGTAACTCTAGTTCATGTCTTTCGCGGTTTGTGGCTTGACCGAAGGATATCTTTCGCGGTTTGTGGCCTTTAGTCCCGGTTTTGTAGTCTCAGTTTTTAATATTAATAAATGTCTTGAGTGTTAGTCCCGTTTTGTGGCTGGACCGGGAGTGCCTCTATGACCAGTTTCTTGGAGATGCCGGAGGACTGGGCTTCGTCGGCATCTCCCTGAAACTGGTCGTAGTGGTGTCCCTGCTCTCGAAAACCATCTTGCAGCTTGTAACTTCACTAACTAGATCAATACGCCTCGGAGCTAACTAATTTCACATATTAGGGAGTGCCTCTATGACCAGTTTCTCGGAGATGCCGGAGGACTGGGCTCCGTCGACATCTCCCTGAAACTGGCCGCAGTGGTGTCCCTGCTCTCGAAAACCATCTTGCAGCTTGTAACTTCACTAACTAGATCAATACGCCTCGGAGCTAACTAATTTCACATATTAGGGAGTGCCTCTATGACCAGTTTCTTGGAGATGCCGGAGGACTGGGCTCCGTCGGCATCTCCCTGAAACTGGTCGTAGTGGTGTCCCTGCTCTCGAAAACCATCTTGCAGCTTGTAACTTCACTAACTAGATCAATACGCCTCGGAGCTAACTAATTTCACATATTAGGGAGTGCCTCTATGACCAGTTTCTCGGAGATGCCGGAGGACTGGGCTCCGTCGGCATCTCCCTGAAACTGGCCGTAGTGGTGTCCCTGCTCTCTAAAACCATCTTGGAGATGCCTCAAACTGGCTGGAGGACTGGACTCACAAGGATGCATATTTATAGTACCAGCAGCTCGGCATAATGTCGACACTCACGACATAATATCGACACTCACCCCTATTATTAGTGTTGACTCATCTTTAGTCCCGGTTGGTGTCTCCAACCGGGACTAAAGGTTCATCTTTATTCCCGGTTGGTGACACCATCCGGGACAAGGTACAAGCCGCACGACATAATGTCGACACTCACCCCTATTATTAGTGTTGTCTGGCCCACTCTGCCGCAATCCCTTCAGTCGCGGTTGGTTTCTCCAACCGAGACTAAATATGAACCCTCTCTTTATATAGACATTTCCCTCTATTTATTAGGTAAGACTTAAGACATTTATTAATATTAAAAACTGGGACAAACCGGGACTAGCTAACACTCAGGCCTAAAGCCGCCCCCTTTAGTCATAATCATGCCTAGTCCTATAGTACGCAGCTTCAGGGTCTTCATCGTCGTCGTCATCATCATCGTCATCGTCACCTGCCACTCCGGGGATCCTCAGCCCATCCATGGCATATACCAGGGACCATTCCAGCCTCGGATTCACGGCGGGTGGGAGAGGGGTCTCCTGGAAGACGATGCCGCTACCGCCTGTACAGTGTGGGGCCTGTGGCGGGTGGACTCGTGGGCACCGTAGGCGAGGATGGTCTCCCCCGGCGATGTAGCGCATCACTTCGATGATAGTACGGTTCGCCCACCACAGACGACGGTCGACTTCGTTGTGGTTCACCGGTGGCGGGCCATCACCCTCGTACCTGGCGAGCTCCCTTTCCCGCCTATTAGCGAAGAAGGCATTCCAGGTGTCATAGTTGTCGGGATCCCACTGGGGATCCATCCGCTGCTCCGGCGTGAGCTCGTGGTAGAAGTGGTTTGTGATGACCGCCTGGCGTGCGGAACCTTGAGGGACAGGAGGGACAGGAACCCCTCCAGCGCTCAGCATCCAGCCGGCGGGCGGCCGGTACCCCGGTGGACAAGGGTAGTTGGAGGCGCACAGCGCCTCGGTCTCCTCGAGGGTCAGAATGGCCCAGTAGGCGTTGTCCATTGTTCTAAGAGAGGAAGGTGTGGATGTGTGGATAGCCATGACACGATCACCCTAAATATAGAGGGGAAGGGCGGGAAAACTTGGCGTGAAGCTTTGGGAAATGGCGGGAAATATCTTTAGTCCCGGTTAGTGACTACATCCGGGACTAAAAGCTCTAGTAGAAAGGAAAGGGCGGGAAAACTTGGCGGGAAGAGGTGGTAAATGGCGGAAAATATTTTTAGTCCCGGTTTGTGACTACATCCGGGACTAAATGTGTGCCGAACAATGGTCATGTTTCGAAAAAACCTTCACAAAATGACCTATCATGTTCGAGGTTTCATGGCTTTCGGTCCAAATGACCGATGTTATGTGCTGAATCACGGCATAGTTTGTGATGTTGTGCCCATATTATGCATGTGTGTGGACACTGGTATGGAGAACAATGTTGCAGGAGGAAGTTTTCCTTTTTGTCGCACGGAAAAGCCCTTTTCCATTTTCCGAGCGCAAAAAACGGGTCGTTTTGTGAAGTAACCACCAAAATGCCGTTTCACAATGCTACCGTCCCATTTTCCTAAAATACTAGACCACCTTACATGGACTATCTCCCAACCGGTACATCTCAAACCTTTTCGTCCATCCCGGGTAAAAAGAACAAATGTCTGCCGAATCGGCAGGAAGTGGGTCCGGTTTGTACTACAGGTACATGATCTATTGCCCGTGATTTTAAAAAAAAATCATTTTTAGACTCGCAATATGTGGTTTCTTCAGAGATCCAATGCAAGTTCTAACGATGCCCATCCCCTATCTTCATGCACACCGGTTCGACCATAGTTAGAAATTCAGATAATTCAAAACGGGCATAATAAATTCAAAAAAAATCCGAACAATGAAAATCCTTCGCGTGGTGTCATATTATGTTACATAGTTGAAAGGAAAAATACCAGACTTGGTATATTGATCATGTTTCGAAAAAACCTTCACAAAATGACCTATCATGTTCGAGGTTTCATGGCTTTCGGTCCAAATGACCGATGTTATGTGCTGAATCACGGCATAGTTTGTGATGTTGTGCCCATATTATGCATGTGTGTGGACATTGTTATGGAGAACAATGTTGCAGGAGGAAGTTTTCCTTTTTGTCGCACGGAAAAGCCCTTTTCCATTTTCCGAGCGCAAAAAACGGGTCGTTTTGTGAAGTAACCACCAAAATGCCGTTTCACAATGCTACCGTCCCGTTTTCCTAAAATACTAGACCACCTTACATTGACTATCTCCCAACCGGTACATCTCAAACCTTTTCGTCCATCCCGGGTAAAAAGGACAAATGTCTGCCGAATCGGTAGGAAGTGGGTCCGGTTTGTACTACAGGTACATGATCTATCGCCCGTGATTTTTTGAAAAAATCATTTTTAGACTCGCAATATGTGGTTTCTTCAGAGATCCAATGCAAGTTCTAACGATGCCCGTCCCCTATCTTCATGCACACCGGTTCGACCATAGTTAGAAATTCAGATAATTCAAAATAGGCATAATAAATTCAAAAAAAATCCGAACAATGAAAATCCTTTGCGTGGTGTCATATTATGTTACATAGTTGAAAGGAAAAATACCAGACTTGGTATATTGATCATGTTTCGAAAAAACCTTCACAAAATGACCTATCATGTTCGAGGTTTCATGGCTTTCGATCCAAATGACCGATGTTATGTGATGAATCACGACATAGTTTGTGATGTTGTGCCCATATTATCCATGTGTGTGGACATTGGTATGGAGAACACTTTTTTTGAATTATTTATTTAAATCCAAACACTTTTTATGTTTAAAGTTTTTCTAAATTCCAAATTAATATTAAAAATATATAAGTTAATTCATTTTTAATTGTAAATGGTTCATAGTTTAAATGGTTACATTAATTATTTTTTAAAAGAAAAAATGTTTTTGAATTACTTATTTAAATCCAAACACTTTTTATGTTTAATTTTTTTCTAAATTCCAAATTAATATTCAAAAATATAAGTTAATTCATTTTAAAAGGTTACATTAATTATTTTTTAAAAATAGAATATGTTTTTGAATTATTTATTCAAATCCATACACTTCTTATATTTAAAGTTTTTCTAAATTCCAAATTGATATTAAAAAAATATAAGTTAATTCATTTTTAATTGTAAATGGTTCATATTTTAAATGGTTACATTAATTATTTTTTAAAACAGAAAATGGTTTTGAATTATTTATTCAAATCCAAACACTTTTTATGTTTAAAGTTTTTCTAAATTCCAAATTAATTTTCATTTAAAAAACAATACAAATTTAAACCCCAAAATAAAAAATAAGGCGGGAACAGAGAGAAAATACCTGAAATTTTTTGAAAACAGGGGAATATGTCCCGGTTGGAGCCACCAACCGGGACTAAAGACCCCCTGCGCGCCAACCCTTGGTCTGCTGAAAATATTGGACTATACGTCCCGGTGACGTATGACCCTTTAGTCCCGGTTGGAGCCACCAACCGGGACTAAAGGCCCTTTGGTTATAACAGCGCGCGCCTCCTCTTCTTCTTCCCTTCCCCATCACTTCTCTGCTTCACCGACGCGCGCACAACCGCCCCCGACGCCGGCAGGCTGCCCGAGCTCGCCGCCCCCGACGCCGTCAGGCTGCCTGCGCCGCCGCCTCACCGTCAGCTGCCCGTGGTCGTCAGTGCCGCCGCTTCGTCAAGCTTCCCGCGCCGCCGCCCCGCCGTCAGGCTGCCCAACGACCGTCGCCACCACCTCCAACGACCGTCGCCGCGCGTCGTCACCGGCCGCCAGAAGGTACGGCCTGCCTCCGTCCTCCCCCTCTCCATCATGCCTCTGTCCTCCCCCTCCTCCTCCTCCCCCTACCGCCACGGGCAGGCATCGACGGGTGGGCACTACTAGGAAAACGTCCTTTAGTGGCGCACCTGAAACCATCATCTGTGGCGCACCTGCAGTGCGCCACGGGCCTTGCGCTACGGCTATCTCTCAGCCGTGGCGCACTGCCTAGTGCGCCACGGTTGTGTAGAGATAGGCGTAGCGCACCTCCTAGTGCTCCACAGAAGTTTGGCATGGTGCGCTACCCCTTGGATCTTCTGTGGCGCACTACCTAGTGCGCCACTAAACATCCATGGTGCACTTTAGGTGTAGTGCGCCACAGAAGGTAGACCATGTGCGCCACAGATGTATTTTTTGTTTTTTTTAATTTCCAAGTCAGATTATATGCAATACAGATTATATACGATATTACAGCAGATATACACACACAGATACAAGATATACAATTATATATATAAATACTCAATATGAAAAACAAGATTGAAACAAATACATATAGATAAGTCTCATACATGAATACATAGTCTAAGTTACATTGTTTTGATCATGTTACAAAGTAGTAGTTGGTGACATGCGAATACATGTGTCGATCGAACAAGTTAGAGCTCGGAAGCTCGCCTAGACATCTAAACTAGCTAGCTAGACACAAACGCGGGATAAATAACCAAAGAAGATAAGCATGATCACCGCCGCGACGAAGGTGTAGGTCTTCATCCGGTTCCTTGTCCTAACTACCGCTAGATAGCGCGTGTATCTAGCTTCCGCCTCCGCCATAGTGTTGTACCCTTTGTAGCTATTGCCGCTGAAACGGTGCACCTGTCTCCGGCAGTCTTCCCAATCATCACAGACTCCGGGAACCCGTCCCTTGTACACGACGTACCACGTCATCTACAAGTTGACAATAATAACTAACCGGTGATTAAAAAAACATGTATAATTAAAGTCGCATATGAAGATACACTTATAGAAAGTACTCTTAAATCAAAAAGAGCAAACTCAAAAAGCATGCCTCATATATAACTAGGTTGTTGGACACAGGAATATGCTTATGACGGGACTGTTAGCCAAGTAGGATGCACAATTCCTGGACTTGTGCATATCACAAGGCTAACAATCCCGTCATAGCACATTCACATATATATTGAGCCACGACATTTCAATCATCGGCATATTCTCGAAAATGACAAAAATAACTCGAAAAGCATGCCTCATATATAACTAGGTTGTTGGACACAGGAATATGCTTATGACGGGACTGTTAGCCAAGTAGGATGCACAATTCCTGGACTTGTGCATATCACAAGGCTAACAATCCCGTCATAGCACATTCACATATATATTGTGCCACGACATTTCAATCATCGGCATATTCTCGAAAAAGACAAAAATAACTCGAAAAGAATGCCTCATATATAACTAGCTAGGTCGTTGGACACAAGAATATGCTTATGATGGGACTGTTAGCCAAGTAGGATGCACAATTCCTGGACTTGTGCATATCACAAGGCTAACAATCCCGTCATAGCACATTCACATATATATTGTGCCACGACATTTCAATCATCGGCATATTCTCGAAAAAGACAAAAATAACTCGAAAAGAATGCCTCATATATAACTAGCTAGGTCGTTGGACACAGGAATATGCTTATGACGGGACTGTTAGCCAAGTAGGATGCACAATTCCTGGACTTGTGCATATCACAAGGATAACAATCCCGGTGAGTTGTTTGGTTTTTGGGTCCACATGGTAACGGGCCCTGATGAAGTTTCGAACCTGCCCGGGTTCGAATTTAGCAAAGGGGTTTTCTATCCCCTTGGATCTATACTCTTCGTCCTCCTTATTCCATTTGGCCTCCGCGGCTCTCCTGGGGATGGTATTCTTCATCGTCTTCTAGCCGCTGGGCCGCCTCCCAGAATGTCAAATGTTTATTCGGAGGTCTGAGTTCTCCTTCAGGGCTGATGCGCTTAGAACATCCAGCCTCGTCGTTGTCACACATCTTTGCACTAATAAAAAACAAATAATTGGTTAAATGCACGGAAAAATCCGGCATGACCTTTGCTAATTTTCTTAAACTAGGAGTGCCCGATTTCTGCCGAAACGGAAGTTAATCAACATTCCGGCAAAAATCGGGACTCGTTTCATACAAGAACCTGCATACACACATAATAAAGTTCTTCATATACAAGCACAAGCACAATTTCAAGTGCTACAATTATATCACCACAGATTATATCAACTGTCATTGATGACATCAAGCAAATACATGCAGATTATATATAGCACCTGTCATTATATGACATCAAGCAAATACAAGTTTATATGATAATAAATATGACAACTAGCAAATACACAACCGTGACAAAGAAGCAAATACAAGTTTATATTCACACATTTGGTTCAGCACATATTCATTTTATATATTCACTGCAACATATTGTTTGCAATAGTGCCTTTTCAGCACTACTAGACCATCACCAGGATCAGTACTAAAACCATACTATTCATAATTTGCATGATCACTCATGTAAGTAAAATACTCATGATTTTATTGACTGCCCAACTATGGAGGAGTTTCCTCCTGAACAGCCATCTTTGTACTTGGGGCTGGGCTTAATCAGACATCACAGAGTGTATTTATGGTGAAGCATCATGTGGCCCCAGTGTCAATTTTATATATGTCAAATTACTTCTAACTGCATCAGTGCTACTGTTGTACTTCTAACTGCATTATGGTGATGACCCCTATTTCGTAAGTTCCACTATTTCATGATGACCCAATTATAGTGGTGGCAAACGAGCTAATATCCCAGGAAAACAAGTTTAGTGCACCAATTCACACACCATGCTTCCAAACCATAAACCGGAATCACCTAAAACCTGTCACCACTGCCCAATCAATGCAGCTGAACCAGGCTATTCCAGACCACATACACTGGGCCTAATTATTTTATCAAGCATATATACAATAGAAGAACCTAACCTAAACCTCTAACCTGAATCTTGCTACTCTGAACCTAACCTGAAGCTTGCTACACAGAATAAACTCAGGACCATAACCTTCAGCTTGCTACTCTTAACCTTGGCATGTGCTTGACTAGTAGAGGAGCAAACTACTGCATCCAGACTTAACTACATCTGACTGAGACCTCATACAAACACGACGGCAATGGCAACATCAAGTGATGATTAAGCACCAACAATTAAAATCTAGAGCTACATGAGCAGATGAGCCATTATTTCCCAATTCCCCTTCCCTAAGTAGAACCCAAAGCTCTAGATTTCTAAATTTGGCCAAGTAGAACCCAAAGCTCCAGATTTTATGACACTAGCATCTACATTGCCTCGACAGTAACATGTCTTAGATCATGGGTCATTTATCTACTTGTGAAAGATAACAGTATGCCCACTGTATGATGAAAGTAACATGTTAGGCCAAATTTTATCTAACATCCAATCGACCATCAAGATTTATCTAACACAGTGGAAGATCACTGTAAGCTCACTGTCAAACATAATGTCAATTCTTAGCTACTTGGTACCTGTTTAGTTCTTCATTTTTGTTACTGATCTAGCCAAATGTTCATGTTGTGTTACTGTATGTTGTGTTACAGAAAATTCCCATGGACTTCTCTGAACTCCCATGGCCATCTCATTTTGTCAGAAAACCACCAATCAGGTGCTAACCCTAACCCTAACCATTGCTAACCCTAACCATCAGAGGCATCAATTGAATCATCAGGTGCTAACCCTAACCATTGCTCGAGGAGAGAGGAAGAGAAGGAGAGAGGGGAGAGGCGGCACTCACCTCTGAGATGAGGACGACGAGGGCTGGCGGACGAGGTAACGATGACGACGAGCCGACGATGAGGACGACGAGTCGACGATGCAGGAACCTCGCCGCCACCAACCGCCGCGTGGGCAAGGCGGCCTCCTCCTCCTCCTAGCGTGGCGGCCTCCTCCTCCTCCTGGGATGCGGCGGCCTCCTCCTCCTGGGATGCAGCGGCGGCGGCGCGTCATCGATGGGGATGGGGACGATGCGGGAACCTCGCCGCCACCAACCGCCGCGTGGGCAAGGCGGCCTCCTCCTCCTCCTAGCGTGGCGGCCTCCTCCTCCTCCTGGGATGCGGCGGCCTCCTCCTCCTGGGATGCAGCAGCGGCGGCGCGTCGTCGATGGGGATGGGGACGATGCGGGGAGGGACTTAGACGATCTAGCTGTGTCTGAGGACGATGGGGAGGGCGTGGCTCAACTAGTCCTACCCACTTAGGCGTAGCGCACCCTGGCCAAGTGCGCTACGGTTATCCGTAGCGCACTTGGCCAGGGTGCGCTACGCCTAAGTGGGTAGGACTAGCTGATAAGAGGGCTGCCACCCCGATAGTTACCACTAGCTCACCTTATCCCACTGGTTCCAGCCACTCCTTTATTCTATAAATCTGTGAGCACCTAGGTTCGAATCCTGGTGCCCACCTTTTTTTTAAAAAAAATTATTTTTAAATGTTCCAAAAAATGCCCAAAATTGGTGATATATGCCATACAAGTTTTGTTTTGTTTTTAAAATACTTTTAAATATTCCAAAAATGCCCAAAAGTAGTGATATATGTCATAAAAGTGTTACAAATATGATTCAAAGTATAACTAAATTTCATAATACTTTGTCCATGAATATTACAATCTTTTTCGACCACGCGTTTTACAATATTTTTTGAGCTAGCGTTTTACAATCTTTTTTCCCTTCTTTGTCGCGGTTGAATAATTTAGCCCCGGCACTTTCATGTTTCTTCTTTCGAACGGGCTACCTTTTTTGGGTAGGGTTGTCCTTTTTCTTCTTGTGATGTATGTTGCTGCATCGTAGTCGTCGTCATCTTCAATCTTTGGATCGCCGTACTGGTCGAAGTCTTGCTCGTTGGCGACTCCATCCATTCCGATGATGTTTATTTTTCCTCTCCTCACGACAACACGGCTAGGCTTTGTCGGGTCGGTAATGAAAAAACATTGGTCCACTTTGGTAGCCAGTACCCACGGTTCATTTTTCGCGGCCACGTTTGCACCGGCGGCCTTGGATTTGGCTGCTTCGGGTATAACCATGGTTGTGAAATACCGGTCTTCTCTTTCGACGCTCTTTGCCCATCTGACACGGAACATCGGCACCTTTTCTCCACAGTAGTCGAGCTCCCAGATCTCCTCGATTCTTCCGTAGAATCTTTCCTTCACGTTGTCATCGGTGTAGAATTCCGACGTTACGCCTGAGTTCTGATAATCACACTTGTTGTCCTTTTCCTCCGTGTAGAATGTGTAGCCGTTGATATCATACGCCTGATAGGTCACCAGGTTTCGCATCGGTCCCTGCGACAAGGTGAATATGATCTTTTCCGTGTCAGAAGAATGCGAGCGCGGGGGATTATCAAGGAGCGTCTGCCTAAACCAACGCGTGAAATCTGAGTTGTGCTCTTTGATTATTTCTCCATGCGTCCTCTGTATGCCCCGGTCACTGTACTTCTTCTCGATTAACCTTTTGTGCTTCTGTACCCAAGGATCGACCAGTTCTAAATGCTGTAGCGCGACGAGGTTTGCTCGATCAAAGTCTGCGCGTCGAAAATCGAAGTCTGCATGCAGTATGCGACGACCCTCTTGGTGACCAGATCCGTCGAGCTTGCCAAGGTGTCTGTTGACGGGAAGACCGACAGGGTTCTCGATGTCTAGATAATTCGTGCAGAAAGAGATGCACTCTTCGGCCAGAAAGCCCCTGGCTATGCTTCCATCTGGACGGGACCTGTTGCGAACGTATCCTTTGATGTGTCCGTTCATCCTTTCGAACGCCATCATGCTGCGGAGGAACATCGGCCCGAGTTGTACGATGTCCTCCACGACATGGACCAGCAGATGCACCATAATGTCGAAGAATGCGGGTGGAGGGAGGTTGTACATCCATAATGTATGGATGCACAACCATGGAGGGAGGTTGTACATCCATACAAACACGGGCCAAGTGCTGTGCGTGCTGCTCTGGCTACCGAACGGATTGAGTCCATCGGTGCTCGCACCAAGCCTGATGTTCCTCGAATCTCCACCGAATTCTGGGAATTCGAGGTCCAATGCTTTCCACTGGCTAGCATCTGAAGGGTGCGTCAGCAGCTCATCCTTTTCGGGGTCATCATCATCTCCTGGCTTCTTCCTTTCCGCATGCCATCGCATGAGCTTCGCTTCCTTAGGGTCCGCGAAATAGCGCTGCAGACGAGGAGTGATAGGAAAGTACCATACCACTTTTCGAGGTGCTTTCTTCCCTTTCTTGTATCGACTCACGCCGCACACCGGACATGTGGTTTTCTCCGCGTCCTCGCCCCGATAAATGATGCAATCGTTGATGCATACGTGATATCTAACGTGCGGTAGATCGAGAGGACAGACGATTTTCTTGGCATCCTCGATACTAGTTGGACATGTGTTCCCCTCCGGGAGACGATCGTGCCAGAATGCCATCATATCGTCGAAGCTTGCGTCGCTCAATTTGTGCTTTGCCTTCATCTCCATAGCCTTGAGCATTACATTCAACCGGGTATCATCGGGCCTGCATCCTTCATACAATGGAGTAACCGCGTCTTTCTCAAGTTGCGCAAGCTTGGCTTTCTCTCTAGCGGCAGCCCTGGCGTTACTCGTCTGCTTGAGAAGCAGCTCTTGCACATAAGGGTCCCGCACCCAGCCTGACGTTGTTCCATCGTCGTCTGCTCCTCCGGCATCTAGATCATCATCATCCCGGTCTGCTTCCGCACCTTCACCATCTCCAGGAGACTCTTCATCATCTCGCCCGTTCTCGCCGTGATGATGATCATCGTCATGTTGGCCACCTTCTTCACCGTCTCCATCATCTACGCCATCGCTTATCCAACGAGTGTATCCATCCATGAAACCATGGCGGAGCAGGTGCGCCTGCAGATTCCCGGAATCTGGGTCGATCACCCAGTTGAGTTTGCATCTTCTGCACGGACATCTTATATCTGTCTTGTTATTTCGTATCATGTCGGCCGTCGCACATTTCAAAAATCTAGCCACAATGCCTTCGCTCATTATGCGGACCATTTTTGCCTGCACGATGTACACGGTACAATTTTGAAGTCTATTAGAACCACATAATGAATGCATGCATGCAATGGTCGATAGAAAATTTCGGCATGACCTACCCTAAAATTAGGACCTTTGCGAAATGCCAAAGTCTTGCCAAAAGGGAAATGAATCAACATTTTGGCAAAACAAATGGCAACTTTTTCACATACAAACACAAGAGAGAGAGAGAGAGAGACCGATCCATACACACATGAACATATCATTATCCTCTCCATACACACATGCATGAGCATCATCGATACTCTCCATATACACACACATATGACCATCGATCCTCTCCACACATACACACATCATGAGCATCGATCATCTACATACATATGAGCACATCATCCATATACACATGAACACATCCTTACATGGACAACTTACCGAGATGAGAGACCGATCGATCGCGAGAAAGATGGAAAGGAGAGGTGCGCGCGTCGACCGGAGACAGATAGATGAGAGACCGGAGACCTCCTCTATTACTTATGTAACATCCAAAGCAAGTTTTACATGCTAAAAATGGTGAATGTGTGGAGAAATTGAGGTGGGAAGGAGAAGATCCCGACTAGATCTAAGGAGGAAGAAGAAGGGGAAAGTGAAGTGTGGGGTGGTGGATGTGTGGGCACACATGTGCACATAAAGTGCTGTCCTAAAAGAATCGACACATCCGTGGCGCACACGGCCGTAGTGCGCCACAGGGAGTACAAACATCTGTGGCGCACTATGCCACGTGCGCCACAGATGCTCCTACTCCCTGTGGCGCACTAGGCCGAGTGCGCCACAGAAGTTTGTGGCCGTTTCAGAGCAGAGGGGGGCATGCGCTTAGGCGTAGCGCACCAGGCACACGTGCGCCACAGATGACCCTAACAACCATGGCGCACATGACTGTAGTGCGCTACAGATGTTTGGCGTGTGGCCAACAGGGCCTTGGCCCACACACATCTGTGACGCACTATAGTCATGTGCGCCACGGTTGTTCTAGTTACTAGTAGGGCACTGCCCACAGGTGAGCCACGCCTGTTTTAGCCGTGGGGCACTTCAACCATGTGAGTCACGGATGTGCTGATTACCTATAGCTGTTTTCCTAGTAGTGGGGTGCGGCGGCGGCGCGAGATGTGCGGCGGCGGCGCGAGATGTGCGGCGGCGGCGACAGCGGCGCGAGATGTGCGGCGGCGGCTGCTCCCGCCGGCAATCCCAACGTGGCATCTAGGTGGCATCCGCGTGGCCCTGGTCCCACCAGTCAGCCTCTAGGGCTAGCTCCTTCTCTGGTGACAGATGACCCTGTTTCCCCTTTGCTTGCGTGGCTGCTGAGGTGGCTCCGGGCCCCACCTATCAGCCACTATGGCTAGTTCTTACTATGGTGCAAAAGGTTTAAACATTTGATTTAATAATTTTAGAATTTGAATAAAACTTGTAAATTCAATAACTTTTAATCTCTAATTCAGAAAAATACAAATAATATACCAAAATGTTCAGAAAAATGAGAACTATCTATCTATGGCATAATCATGCATTGTTCAACAACTTAAATGACAAGTTTAATTAGAACACCCTAGTAACCCTAACAGGTGATTCCGGAGTTCCTTGAGTTAGGGTTTGCGCCCCTCGGAACCCCGATTAACTTGTCGAGCATGCTTTAGGGTTACATTCCAATGCACATTAACTTGTCGTATCATCATCATTGCTTGAGCATTGCATCGATGCCATGTGTTGATTGTTTCCCTTTCTTTCCGGTGATTTGGTTCTTCTCGGTAGAATACGATATCGAGATCGAGATCGATTCCAGTATGGTATTTTGTTAGTATCTAGTGTTACCTATCTGCTGGATAGTTTCCCTTTTGTAGCCTTATACTCATGTTCCCCTCTCATATGCATCCGAGGTTTCTCCGAACTAGGTTTTACACCCCTCGGAACTTCAGAATATTGATTTTAGTTGATTTTAGCTAGAGTTACCTATCTACTACACGGTTTCCTTTTTGTAGCTAGGTTTAGGGTTTAGGGTTTCTCTTCATTTTTATTATTGTGTATGTATATATTAGGGTTTCTCCTTAACTTTCTCCTTTAGCCGCTTTGACTTATTTGTTTTTCCACCTATGCAGAAAATATGGACCCACACGTCAGAGACGAAGAAAAGGAAGAGTTGATCCAAGGTGTGATCCATGGGGAAGATAATTTAGACGTATCAACGTTTCTGAACAACTCCGGTGAGGGTGATCCTCTTTTTACCGGAGTAGACAACTTGTTTGAGGTTGAAGGTATTGCCTTCCACGAGGGATAAGGCGATGCCTTGTGTAATCGAGAAGACGACCGCTCCGGCGAGGTGCATGTAATATAAATCAATTCATTAATTAATCATCTGCTATCTATATAGAAATAGTAACGACGATCTTTCTTCTTTTAGCCCTCCGGATCGAAGGAATCTACTGAAAAGAGCAGACGAGGCCCAACCAAAAAGTTGCAAGACCATGAGAGGTTCAGGATCGAAGATGTCGCTGAAGACGGCAGACCGACAGCTCCCGAAGTTGTCGCAACCAAATTTGTGGCACAATGCGGAGTAATCGTTAGGGACTTAATCCCGATCACCATTAGAAATTGGAATAGGCCTGCTAAAGCGGATGAAGAGGGAACATGTTTATTTGTCCCTAACCACGCCAAATATTTACTGTGGAAGAGGCTCATGGTTAATTTCAAACTACCGAAGATAGAGCTGGATCCAAATGCGGAGGATCCAGTTGAGGACGCCTTACAACATGGGAGAGCCATGGAGGCTAAGGTCAGGGAGTGGGCTTTGAAGAAGATGGCCCAGTGTTTCACCAACTGGAAGAAAAGATTGCACCTTGACTATGTCGTGAAAAGAAGACTCCCGATTTCAAGAATATTCAGTTTGAGAAGATAAAACCATTCTGGGATGAGTTTGTGGAATACAAGAAATCAGAAAAAGCTAAGAAAATGTCTGAAACGAATAAGCTGAATGCTGCTAAGAAGAAGTATCACCATACTATGGGGCAAGGTGGCTACAAGGTTGGCATTCCTAAGTGGGAGAAACTTGAGCAGGAACTGCGTGATAAAAATATCACCCCAGAGACAGACGATTGGGTAGAACGTGCAAGGAATTGGTTTTACGGGCATGGGGGCACGTTGGACTCGGAAGGGAGGTGTATATATAACATACGACATAAATAAGACCCCTTGCCAATCGAGAGGATCAGAAAAGCAGTAAAGGCTGTTAAAGATGGGGACTTCATTCCCGATAGAGAGAATGATGAGCTCACACTCGCCCTTGGAAATAAGGAACATGATGGACGAACACGAGGCACAATAGGCTCCCAATCATGGAGGACTGGGTTTCCTGAAGAGAGGAAGAAATATCCTGATAGAAGCCGTCAGAGGAGTAAGGACAGGGCGGCAGTTGAAGCAGAAAGTCAGAAAGAGCGAATGCGTTTAATTGAAGAACGATTAAAGCAACAACAAGATGAAATTAACACACTTAAAGAGCAAAGTACTACCGGCCCATCTCAGCAGCACACTGAATTCGATGCTACCGGCCTATTGAATAATCGAAAAAGCAGTGTGGCTTCCACCGAGGTCCCGGGTGATGACAATGGCGATGACGATGATGCACCGACGATGGCTCCTGTTGGCTACCCAGTGGATGATATCACAGAGATGACACGCTACGAGCTACATGTCAAAGTTGTGAACATATCAATGAAGGTGGCGGTCGGCTATGCCTTACCAATTGGACCCACACCAACTTACCACTGTCGTCCGGTTCCAGAGGGCTACGCTTTTGTCGGCGTGGATGCAATCATGCCCACCTTTGAGGTTTTGGATCTTCACTACCCTGCTGGTGAAGGGGATGTGACTGTGCTGGGTGACGCAAAAAACGTCACCATTCTATGGCCGAAGGATTGTATCGTGCTTCGAAATCACACGCCAAGGCCATCTTCGCCGCCGCCTCACCCGTCTCCAGCGAGGTCGTCGCCGCCGCGGCAGCCGTCTTCGTCGCCTCACCCGGCTCCGTCGCCTCACCAATCTCCGGTGCAGCCATCGCCGCGGGAGCCATCGCCGGCGCCTCAGGATAAAAAGCGTAAGCGTACCGCTACTGTGCGTCGTAAGCGATCGCCGAAACGTAAACAAGAGCCTCTTCCAAAAGTACCAACGGTTCCTCCCAAGAGAGCTTATGACTGTACTGAAGAGGAGACTGCGGCGATCGTTGATGCGGAAACGACAGCGTTTTTCGCTAAGCTGAGGCGGCCGAAAGAGCCAGAGTTCCCCAGCACCAAAGAAGAAAAAGCCAAAGTGTTGAAAATGCTAAAGAATCTTCATCAACCCGAGCCAAAGCTGTCATCAGACTATGAGCGTTCTATTCTCAAGTCACATGCGGCACAAAAAGCCTCGAAGAGCTGTACTGATGCAAGCGGGAAATCTGTTGCCCAGCTCGGAGAACAAGCAAAACAGACTTGCGCCCCTCTCAAGGTGATTTCTCAAACCAATGTGGGGTCGAGCAAATATGGGGCCGAAGAGCAGTATGATCCAGAGGTAGTTGCACAATACGGAGAAGCTGCCGCTGCTCAAGGTATGAGTATTGCCCAGTACTTATCCCAGTTAGAGTTCTTCCCCGTGAGTGAAGTAGCATACCAATACCAGTACGGAAAACCTCTCGTCAAACCTGAGGAGGTAAACAATCTTCCAACAAAAATGCGAAGATTGCATAACTGGTACATGCATGCCACAAGGGCCGGGGCTAACTGGATAGTGCTGAGGGTTACAAAAAAGCATCATGGGAAAGATAAGGATGACATGATATCCATTGAATTTGATGAACTATTTCAATTATTCAATCAAGACGCCTTGGACAAATCGATCATTAGTGCCTATTGTCTGTAAGTACTAATTCTGTAATTAATTTAGTCTTCATCTATATTATTTTGTTTATTGCATGTATATAATCATACTGTAATATGCAGAATGAAGATTCTCGAATGCAGCAGAGAACAAATCTATGACATTGGCTTCATTGACCCATATTGGGTTCATGAAGCTAATCTCAAAATAAGCCCCCAGGATACGGAGGATAATATAGTACACGCGTTAAGGTTTCAAGAAACCAAAAGGGAAATACTATTTCCTTACAACTTCCAGTGAGTGTTATTGTCTTGTATACACTTTCTATTTCGCTTACTCGATGTTAAGTATATAATTGATTAGTTCTGCATTCGCAGGTACCACTATATTCTGTTAATCATTCAACTTGACAAAGGGCGTGTACTAGTCATGGACTCGAAACATAAACCCCTTGAGACGTGGAAGGACATGCAGATACTTCTCCAGCGGTAATTCTAATCATTACGACACTATATCGGCAACGTTCGTGAATTTTATGATATCAAGTACTTAATAACTTATTTTATTCGTTTTCTACGCCGGGCAGCGCTTGGAAACGGTTCACCAAGAAGGCTAGGGGTGTTTGGAAAGAGGAGCTTACATTTCAACCACTAGATGTAAGCACCACTAGCTATATCCGCGCATCTCTTTGATTCTAGTTTTGATACAGTTATTATCATGCTTGATTATTATTTTGATTGAACTCTGTTCTCGTAAAGTGCCTGACGCAGGGACTAGGTAACAATCTATGTGGATACTATGTATGCGAGTTCATCCGGCAGACGTGCGATGAGAAGGGCAAAAATTTAGAGCAACTCCACGTACGTAAACAATTTCTATAGTTTTTTATTACAATCAAATTGTGTTTAGTTTCATATTCATATAGGCTGACTCCTTTTTTAAATCAGATCGAACGTCTACGGGACGGTCTTCTGCCAAAGGATCGCATACGAGCAATTCAGGAGGAATTGACGGGATTCTTGGATGCAGAAGTCCTAAACACACAAGGGGAATACTACTCGGCTGTGTATAGACAATAGGAATTGTAAAAATAGCAACTTTCAAGAAATTGGCCGGTAGCATCGAATAGCAACTTTTGTATGTAGTGCATGAACTCGATCCGTGTATTGAATGTAATGTTGTCATGATGATCTTGTGTAATATAAGGTTCCTTCGTTGATAAGTGCAAAACACTAAATAAACAATAAAACAACCTAAATGAATTCTCTGCCGCGGCACAAAAAGTGGCGAAAATGCTGCCGCGGAAACAAAATGTGCCAAAATGAATTCTCTGCCGCGGCAGAGAAATGAGCCAAATCTCTGCCGCGGCAGCAGGTTATTAGTCCCGGTTCGTGTTACGAACCGGGACTAATGCTCCACCCCTCTCCCCCCCCCTCGCGCTCTAATGCCGCCGCGTGTGCCCCATTTGTCCCGGTTGGTGGGGCAACCGGGACTAATGGTTAGAGCTTTAGTCCCGATTGCCCCGTCCCGGTTGGGCAACCGGGACTAATGACCCTTACCAACTGGGACGCATGTGCCCTTTTCTATCAGTGTGTATATATAGTAGTGCCACTAGCTACCTAAGTCAATCCTAATCGGTAACTAAATTCTAGTACTACAGGATACATGCATGCATCTTGACCCGAACAGCACATTAGTTGTACACTCAGAATAACCTGAACAGTACACTAGTTGTACTGCTCATAAGTATATACGTATACTGCTCGTATACGGTGTCGTGCCGGCGTGGAGTGTTTACTTCTAACAGGAAGTACACCATTTGTCTCTAGCCGCCGGGAGATGCGGAGCTCTTGGCATGCTCCGCTTCCTCACCGGTGAAGGGTGAGGTAGGCTACTTCTTAGACTCCGGTGAGCGTTTTCCTGATGCCTTCCGTTCCCATTGTGGGCTTGTTCGTTTAATCCACTCCACAAGTGGAATCGAGTGGATTCAAGAGGATTTACAGGGATTTTGACTAGTATGGGATTAATTCCTCTTCAAACCACCTCAATCCACTTCAATCCATAGCAAAACGAACAAGGCCTGGATGGTTTGTTGTGCCCTATGCATTTTGTTTTCATTTCCCTCTTTCTTGTGTAATTTGATTTGTATATTTGGTAGTACATATATGGTGACTGAGCGGACTGGGTGGTTGGTTGCATTAGAAGCTAACACTGACTGGTACCTTGTAGTATTTAACTTTCGTGTGGTTATACTTTTTTTTTCGAAAGAGCCGAAGCTCTGTATTTATCAAACACTAACCTTATAGTAAAACTTGAAAAAAGGAAAATGTAGTATATAGACCCGAGAGAGCCCTCCATCTTCTCGATTCCGCGCATGTCGACGCGCCAATGTGTTACTCCCGCTAGAGTTCCATGCTGTCACCAAAATGATACAATATCCATGGAGGCATCCGGGAAGTTGCCAATTTCTGCCAGCAAGTGTTGGCAATGTTGATCTCGGAGGATCCATCACACAGAGAAGAAAACATAGCTGGTTCGATCACACCGCCTCGACCCGCTTGAGTCAATGTTCCCCTTCTTGCACAATGCGAAAGGGAAACATCTCCAATTCTCCACCCAATCTTGTTGCTAGATCCGATGATGCACGCAACACGTATGCAACACGTTGCCATAACCAATTGGAAGGTATGAAGTGACAGACAGCAAAGACCTACATGTTCACCCGATCTTGTCGCTAATTCCAATGGAGCATGTAACCTCCAAGCCAGGTAAGAAGATGAAGGTAACATTGGCGAACATAGTTGCTAGCACCGCAGGAACAGTCGAAGCGACCAACAAATGGATACATACCTAACATAATCATGTCATGGCTATTAGGAAGACTTGAGGAGATAGGATTAGCTCTGGGTGCCTCCCCGCAAACTCCTCTTCCAGCAGAGGATAATGAGGCGGGTGATCTACCCGTTGAGGAGGCATTGACAAAAGGATCACCCTAATATGACGATATCATGGATATTAGGAGCGAGTCAAATCAGATGGTTTATTTCTCAACCTTTTTTGACTTGCTTATAATCCGCTTTTTCTTTCGCAAAATAAACTTCAACTATTTGTACTGTATCAAAATGCTCCAGAGTTTACTCATAATAGTGATTGTTTGAAAGATATAAATGTCCTTATTTTGTAAGAGAAACTTATAAAATAAAAGGGTCAAAATTACAATGTATGTCTTTTTTTCTTTCATTCTCCTTTAGTTTTTTCTCTATCGAGAAGTATAATAGAAAAACCCATTGAATGTCGATGATTATGTGTCTATAGTGCATTGTACCTTTCAAAATAGGTCATAGCGACAATCATATTTAAGAAATCTGCGCACATAGATCTCAAGGATGAAACATCTCCTTTTGTTTCAAACTATAAGATGTTTTAGCTTTATGAAGCAAATATATCTAAACTACTTTTAGTATGTAGGTTCACTTAGGTTTGAAGTGAATCTATATACTAAAACAAGTCTAGATACATTTTTTTCAGAAACCTAAAATATATTATATTTTAAAACAAAGGGAGTAACTGGGATAGATCAAGTATCCACGCATGCGAGCACAAAAAGCGCACTATGCGTGCTTTGTTGCGACTTGCGAGGCATCACATAAATTTTCATATACATGTACTCACTCCGTTTTGTGAAGCAAATGTATCTAGACTTCTTTCATGTGTAGGTTCATTCAGGTTTTGGAGTGAATTTACACACTAAAAAAGTCTAGAGACATTTGCTTCGCGAAGCTAAACTATCTTATATTTTAAAAACAGAGGGAGTACCAACTAAACACTCTGGACTCATGGTGAGGTTTATGAGCACTAATCATCCTACTAGCTGATCACATGCCTACCAGATGCTCGTGAAAACCAGACATTAGGTGTCGCTGAGCTCATACGGGCGGTACTCATTTTCCCCTACAAACAAACGCTTGGCTAGATTATGAAAGGCAGAAGGCGCATAGAGTTCATGGATCGACGAGGGTGGTCCAATACTTGCGGGGACATACATAGAGTTCATGCATGGGGGAGCGGTTGCATACCGGTAAACAACAACACTTTACATGCAATATTTCCTCCTGGGCCTGAAAGAGCATTCACGATTCACCGCCACGTGGTCATACTTGTTTAGACATATACCGATATCTTCTATTCCCCAACAGATACTTCTATTACTGAGAGTAATTCCATTCTTTCGGTAGCATTCTTCTTCCGCTAGTGATTCGTTCTCGATGCAGAGTAGACGTAGTAGAGACTGAGACCAAGGATAGTGAATACGTTATGTATGGAGATGTTGGCTTGTATAGAATCTTGCTGCACTGAATGCTCAGAGCTTTTTTAGTAGGGTGGTTGGATTGTTAGATGGAAAGTGAGTGGCAATTGAGTGCAGACTTAGCATTCTTGATATACTTCTGTATTAAACTTCTTCCTTTTTCTGCAAATTGTAGTACAATTGCATGGAAGATAACTTAACTATGATTCTTGCTCATGTTCTGATCAGCCATCACTAGCGGGTTGTGCTATCTTGACAGTTGGCACTTCACGAACCAGGTTTTATTCGGTGAATTCAACATATTTTAACCGATGAAACAATTTTTATCTGAATTGCATAGTAATTTATCTGATGAAATATTTTTTGTTACTTCGCCGGTGTTCCATTGCTACGGTTTTTTAATTTGTTTTTGGACTGATGACTGAGGACTCAGGACTCGCTCCATGAGCTATAGTGCGAGATGCCAGCCTCCTTCCATTAGCTCTTTTCCCAAACTGTGTGACTCGTCACTTATCTTCCTAGAATCATGTGCTTCGTCACAATGGTTGGATTACATTATATTACTCCCATCTTGATCTAGTAGTAAGATACAAAAAAGGCCAACTCTAAAATCTTCTGCCATGCTCTCTTGTTGCGCTATTGCCTAGGGTATGTGGATGCGTTATGCCAAACTAGGATCTGGTGGTGCTTCCTAGACTGATGGCGAAGGAGATGAGACTTGGAAGACAGGATAAAGTTAAACTGAGTTTTGTTGCTTGTAAACTATTGCTACTAAACAAAAAAATAGGAATGTACGTATATTATGTGTGCACTACAGGACGCGCGCGCTACGCCGAGGGAAAAAAGCCGTCGGCGTAGGCTAAAATGCCCTCGGCGTATGGTACGCCGACGGCTGCCCTTGGCGTAGCCTTCTCGGCAAAGGGCTCCCTCGGCGGAGCACATAGAGGCCGTTGGCGTATCAAAATGTCGTTGGCGTATGCTAAGCCGAGGGCAATGCCGTCGGCGTAGCGGCCGTCGGCATAGCTTGTCGACAGGTTGCAAAAATATTTTTTTAAAAAATAAATAATTTTTTTTCTCAATTTTTGAATCTTTAAATTGTTTGACTCGTTAATCTCTCACTTTGAACATTTTTAACACTAATTACACTTAATATTTAATTAAATTGTAGTCTTGGTCGAACTTCCCGGCCGGTCACCCATCATAATACTACTTCAGCTCTAGCACGCTTAACTTCTTCATTCCTTCAGAATCTGTTTCCACAAAATAATTCATACATTGTTGTCAATACTATGATATCAATCCTATTAACCCTTATATCAACATGTCACATGTTTGTATTTTTTGAAATTACAAACAATTATTTAAGTAAACATTAATGAATAAGTAAAAATCTTATTGAATTCAAATAAAAATATAATAATTTTAATTTTTTGTATTTTTCTATTTAATATGGAATAATTAATATCTTTAAATCTGTAAATCGGAATTTAACAAATAATATGTCTAAATTGATCAAAAAATGAGAGGAATCCAAATATCATATCCATATCAACTAATCACAAACCCTCCGTTTTTGAATTATCTATTTGGTGGTTGCTTTAGAAACTTCCCTTTTTGCGCTCGGATAATGAAAAATGGCTTTTTGGTGCGATGAAAAGGAAAACTTGCATTGAATCTTTAATAAAATAGCATATTGTGAACCTAAAAATTATTTTTGTAAAAAAACATGAGCATCGGATCATGTACATGTAGTTCATATCTGACCCACTTCCTACCGATTCGGCAGGAATTTGTCTTTTTCACCAGAGGTGGACGGAAAGGTTTCAGATCCCCCTGTTGGGACATTGTCTATATAAGGTGGTATAGTATTTTTTATAAAATATGGTAGTACCATTTTGAATTAGCCATTTGGTGGTTGCTTCACAAAACCGTCCATTTTTTGTGGTCAGAAAATGGGAAATGGCTTTTTGGTGCGACGAAAAGGAAAACTTCCTCCTGCAAACTTTGTCAAACGGTGGGCATGAAGATTCTTAGATCGGGGCCGAGCCTCGCTAAACTTGCATTGGATCTTTGATAAAATAGCATATTGTGAATCTAAAAATGATTTTTGTAAAAAAACATGAGCATCGGATCATGTACCTGTAGTTCATATCTGACCCACTTCCTACCGATTCAGCAGGAATTTGTCTTTTTCACCAAAGGTGGACGGAAAGGTTTTGGATCCCCCTATTTGGACATTGTCCATATAAGGTGGTATAGTATTTTTTTTAAATGTGGTGGTAGTATTTTGAATTAGTCATTTGGTGGTTGCTTCACAAAACCGTCCGTTTTTTGTGCTCGGAAAATAGGAAATGACTTTTTGGTGCGACGAAAAGGAAAACTTCCTCTTGCAACATTGTTCGCCATCCCATGACGCATGTTTATGCACAATATGGGCATATTATCACAAACTATGCCTTGATTCTAGCCATAACATTGGTCATTTGACCCGAAAGCCAAGAAACCTCAAATGAGATAGGTCATTTTGTGAAGGTTTTTTTGAGACATAATCAATATATCAAGTTTAATATTTTTACTTATGTCACATAATATGACACCACCTGAAGGATTCACATTGTTTCGATCGTTTTTGAATTTTTTTATGCCCGTTTTAAACTATCGTCAAACGGCGGGTATGAAGATTCTTAGCTCGGGGCCGAGCCTCGCTAAACTTGCATTGAATCTTTGATAAAATAGCAAATTGTGAACCTAAAAATGATTTTTGTAAAAAAACATGAGCATCGGATCATGTAGTTCATATCTGACCCACTTCCTGCCCATTCGGCAGGAAGGTGGACGGAAAGGTTTCGGATTCCCCTGTTTGGACATTGTCCATATAAGGTGGTATAGTATTTTTGTAAAATGTGGTGGTAGCATTTTGAATTAGCCATTTGGTGGTTGCTTCACAAAATCGTCCATTTTTTGTACTCGGAAAATGGGAAATGGATTTTTGGTGCGACGAAAAGGAAAACTTCCTCCTGCAACATTGTTCGCCATCCCATGATGTATGTGTATGCACAAAATAGGCAGATTATCACAAACTATGCCTTGATTCTAACCATAACATTGGTCATTTGACCCGAATGCCAAGAAACATCGAATGAGATAGGTCATTTTGTGAAGGTTTTTTCAGACATAATCAATATATCAAGTTTAATATTTTTAATTATAACTATGTCACATAATATGAGACCACACGAAGGTTTCGCATTGTTTCGATCGTTTTTGAATTTTTTATGCCGTTTTAAACTATCGTCAAACTTTGTCGAACGACGGGCATGCAGATTCTTAGCTCGGGGCCGAGTCTCGCTAAACTTGCATTGGATCTTTGATAAAATAGTATATTGTGAACCTAAAAATGATTTTTGTAAAAAAACATGAGCATCGGATCATGTACCTGTAGTTCATATCTGACCCACTTCCTGCCGATTCGGCAGGAATTTGTCTTTTTCACCAAAGGTGGACGAAAAGGTTTCGGATCCCCTGTTGGGACATTGTCCATATAAGGTGATCTATTATTTTTGTAAAATGTGGTGGTAGTATTTGAATTAGCCATTTGGTGGTTGCTTCATAAAACCGTCCGTTTTTTATGCTCGGAAAATCGAAAATGCCTTTTTGGTGCGACAAAAATGAAAGCTTCCTCCTGCAATATTGTTCTCCATCCTATGATGCACATGTATGCATAATATGGGCACATTATCACAAACTATGCCTTGATTCTAGCCATAACATTGGTCATTTGACCCGAAAGCCAAGAAACCTCGAATGAGATAGGTCATTTTGTGAAGGTTTCTTTGAGACATAATCAATATACCAAGTTTGATATTTTTCCTTCTAACTATGTCACATAATATAACACCACGCGAAGGTTTCGCATTGTTTCGATCATTTTTGAAATTTTTATGCCCGTTTTAAACTATATATAATGTTTTATATTTTACTTAATTTTTATTTAAAAATGTGTAATATTTGAGTGTAGATAGATAAGTCTTATTTTTCTGCAAATTTTGATATATTATTTGTATTTTTATGAATTAGAATAATTTAGTTATGATATTTCAAAGTTTAATGAGATAAAATAAAAAATAGGTACGCCGAGGGCAGCCGTCGGCATATGCTACGCCGAGGGCAGCCGTCGGCGTAGTATAGGATATGCCGAGGGAAATTCTACGCTGACGGCTGCTTGGCGGAGCTGGCCTAGATGATGGCTACGCTGACGGCCTCGACGTTTGGCCGTCGGCGTAGCGACCGGCCGTCGGCGTAGCTTCCCATTCCTGTAGTGGTGGAGAAGGCTAAACGAGACATTTTGTGCAGCTACTGCCAAGACGATAAAATCACCTCCAACTATAGGTAAATGTTGCTCCAATACTTGACCAAATAGCTTCATTGGGTCCTTGGGATACACATCCCAATAACATGGAGAGTCCGGATATGTCTAGGATAATACTTCGAAATGGATCAAATTCCCTGTCAGAATTCTGTATTGCTAGTTGCTCTTTGTGTTCCCTCATTTTGCTCTAGCCATTTAGTATGGTAGAAAATCACTTTACGATTCATGTAAGAAGGGGTGCAATGCAATTTAATATTCAATATTTAACATTCTTTGTTTAGTCATGCTGGTTGTATGAATTTACTCCGCATTCATTTCTTGAGATATTGACATTGCAATGAAGTGGAGAACATGTATCTTGCACGATGATCACGCCCGAATAGTATGTATGAAAGGACGTAGTGAACGTGGGATATGTCTACTCTTCAGCAAAGTTTGCTTGTTTTGTATGAGGTGACTGTTCGATGCAGCGTGACCTTACATATTAGTGTTTCGGTCTTCGGTGAAATAAGTTCACAACCCATCTACTTTCCCTACATCACTAACTGCAGAACATGTATGCATTATGCATGCCTTGAGGGTGGGCAGGTGAACTTTGTTCAAGCTAGCTATCAGATTGATCCATGTGTGCGTGACAACGAAAATAGAAACCCCCAATAGTCGTCGTTGCTCAGCATGCCCCGATCGAGGGCACAAAATAAAATAGTCAATATGATTTCTTCAACGTCATTTCTCTCAAAGAAAATAACTCCCTGTAAACTAACCCTGGAGCTTTACTTTGGAAAGCGTACAAGTTCATTAGCAAAGAAATTAGGGACTATAACATATATACAAATTGCATTAGGCAATGCAGACCGTGCTATTCAATTTCAACTTATGTAGGAATATCCCAACGACGTCATACAAATTCGGCGATTCGTTTTATAAACATGACGTGCTTAACTATGGTATTCGGTGAGGCTGGTGAAGCACCATGCTCAGGTGCAATTATAATTTATAGACGTTGTAAAAACATCAAGTTGAGTGGAAGATTTGTTTTATAAAGGGCAATATATTAATATCAAAATAATACTATGAATTACACCCGGCCTCTCCAACAAAAAAACTCTCAACGACCTAGGTCGAGATATCTAGGATACACACAGCTAAAAAAAGAAAGAAAGAAAAAATAGTTTGCCAGCATAGCGATTTCTCATTGTGCTTTCTAGACCAGGATATTTTACTGCAAGCGCATCCACTAATCACCATCCTGGTCTCTTGTTTTCCTGGATATATAGTGTCCTGATATCTCCCATTCCTATCGGATTGGTACATTCATTGGTACATGAAAACATATTCTTTCTTATTGTAGCATGGATTCTAACTGATAGTAGTTCTGTCGGAAGCTAGAGATGCGAGCTAAGATTGAGACCGAGCGTGTGGTGAATATATACGGTGCTGATGTATTCTCATGCATTCAACTCTTAGTTTCTTTAGTGGGGTATTAAGAGAAGATGGAGTGCTAGAATATTTATGGGGCTACCATGTGTGCTACAAAGTACAAAACACATGATAACAACACAAAAAAGTCATTAGGAAAGTTTACTTATGTTTATAGATAGACCTTAACATAATTTAGCATACGACGTTCCACCAAAATTCTGTTAAAAAGTAAATAAAAAACACAAATTTCGCCGGTAAATAAAAAAAAATCAATTCTTTGTTTGTGGGAACCAACTTATGAAGGTAGCATCAAGATTTTCACCTTGGAGTTGAACTTATAACTCAATAGAAAGCCTTGAGGAATGAAATGTCTTGCCAATCACATTGATGCCTGATCCCTCTACTCAATACCAGATCAGGGTTTTCGCCTCAACACACCTCCGTCCAACATCGCTGACCTGGAGTTGCTTCAATGCTTATTGGAGAGATGTCAAGTGAATTGATCGCCCGCTGTGGCCCAGATGCGTGAGAAACCTACAGAAGTGTCTAGCATGATGTGGCCAACAAGCATGCCAGAACCGTAGAAGAGTCATGATGCTTACCTAAAGCCCAGCGTGACAGTACTGTAGAAGAGTCATGATACCCACGAACAGGAGCGACGCTGTGTCGTCCACCACATGTCCCCCAACCCTGGTAGTGCCATTAAAAATACTTACGTACAACGGCGAACAGTGCTACTACCACGCTCAGGAGCGACTACCAATCCTGAGTGGTCGCCCAACTTGCAAAGAAGACACCATGCCGCTAGAGCTAGAGTACGCACCTCCTACTGCCGCCACCACACCACTGGGAAGTCCAGTTGAGTTGTGCTACAGTACCTCCAGTGCCATGAACACATTCTGGATATCATCGCAACCACCATTTGCAACATGCCTCGCCTGGTGGTGGCAAGGAGGGAGGCGAGGCAGGTGGCTGGATGGGATTCACATGGCATCGCGAGCTTTTAATTGTCACCATTCAGAAGATTTTTGTGGAAAAAAACCAATGGATTATTAATAATCCTTTTCAATCATCCTTATCTCTAACAAAATTCATAGAAATGTGAATGCTTGAAAACTTAAAATAGATATCATATGTTTGGATAAATCTATATACTAAATAGTGTCTAAATTTTAATAAATCCGCGACATCTATTTTGAGACGGAGGGAGTAGAATTTTCTCACATTGATTGTTTGATATGTAGGATCAGATGGAAGACACCATAAACTTGTAGAATTTTCTCACATGGATTGTTTATGAGGAATGTTGTTTTTAATTTTTGTAACAGTTACCAACAACGTATTGTCCTCATTTCTTCACCACGCTGCTAGCCCTAGCCTAACCAAGGGTGATGTTAACAGATTGTTTCATTCTTAATGGTTTTGCTCTTGTTAATTTTCTTTGTGAATATGATTTCTTACTAGAAAATTCACCAGGCAACCCGTCGCTGGCCCAACATCTTCAAAATAATTGAACTACGCACCTGCTGTAAATTAAAAATGTTAGTGAACTTGAGACAGATGCATTAAGGGATATTTGTATCAATAATATTACTTGCTTTGACAAACTTACACAAAAGATACACCAAAATTCATAAAACTCAAAACATGACGTCTCACACAAACTGGCTAGAGACACCTAACTCGTAGGATAAAGAAACCCAAACCGCATCTTTAGTGCGATCCAATTTGCATGTTCTGTACTATCTTAGGTGTACTAGTCTTTACTTGGTTGCTCACTGCTCTAGTCGTTTTTCATTATACTACCATGTGACCTTTAAGCATACTAGCACTTTTTACTGTTTTGTACTGCTTTTTTTTTTGGCAGTGCCACGCTCTAGCCTTTTCCCTTGGGAGTGCATTCCCCTAATTGTCTACTTTGTGCTTCTTTTTGGTTTTGTTGGAATTTTGGCCCAAATAGTCTAGCCCATTTTCTATTTCAACAATTCCTGAAAATCCTAGAGGCCCATGTGGCCCATTCATGCAAGACAAGAGCTAGGACAAATGTTTAGTCTCACATTGCTAGTTGAGTGGAAGTTGGACCAGCTTATAAGGTGAGCTCTCCTACCACTTGGTAAAAGGATGAGAAGGAGAAGGAGAGAGTTCCACACGCGCGCTCCTCCTCCTCCTCGCCACGCCTCGCCTCGCCTCGTCACGACGCGCGCCGCGGGTTGCGGGAATCTCGCCGAGTGAATGGACTTCAATGGACTTTTAATACGAGTTAAATGAATTAAATGAATACGAATTGAGTGGAGGCTGTCCGTTGGGCTGCCGCCTGTTCGCTTCATCTTCTGTCCATTCGTTTCATCTTCTGCACGGTCTGCCTTCCCCTCTGCGCCTATAAGAGAGAGAGGTCGCGCCTCCTCTCGGTTACGCTGCCACACATCCCTTGCGCCTTCAGTTCCAGAGCACTGCGCTACTTTCATCTTCCCCATCCCGTCTTGCGGCGTGCACCGCGAGCCGGGACAGTAGGCCTCCGAGACCCCGCTGCTTCGAGTCCTGTACGGGAGAAGGGCGATAAGGTTTTTGGGGAGCGCTATCAGCGCGACTACTAGCTTCGTCACGGACTCCCTCACAGATAGCGACGTCTTCCCCGACGAGGACTTCTTCCCCGACATCAGCACCCTCTTCCTCGACGACATGGCCAATGACGGTTCCAACGCCGGCGGTTCTACTTCTGCTACTGCCGTGTACATCTTCTGTCTCAATCTTGTTCTGATCCTATCCAAAGTTTTATGCCTTGCAGTTTGTTTGGCTATATGCCTTAATTTGTATTCGCTATTTAGCATGATTAGTATATTGCCTTTTATTCTAGTCATGTTTTATCTAGCGTTTATTTTGGATAATTCGCTTGGTAAATTGCTCTATTTCTCAACAATCCAAAAACCTTATTTCAGGCAATTTGCCCCAAGTGGCTTTGTTGCTTCTATGAAGCCACCTGTGTTTGAAGGTGTGAATTACAAATGGTGGCGTGCGAGAGCAGTGCTCTGGTTTCAGACCATGAGCTGCTATAACGCCATCTATGGCGCACCTGAGGGGGAACTTAATCCCGCTCAGGAAGAGGCGTTCCAAAAACTTGATACTACTTTCAAGGCTGCCTTGATTAGCATCCTTGGCGACAATATTGTCGATTCATATTTGTCATTTAGCAATGGCAAAGATATGTGGGATGCGCTCGAGAGAAAATTTGGAGTCTCTGATGCTGGCAGTGAACTGTATGTCATGGAACAATTCTATGACTACAAGATGATTGATGACCGCTCCATTGTGGAGCAGGCTCATGAGATACAGTCACTTGCCAGGGAGCTTGAGCACTTCACTTGTGTGTTACCGGACAAGTTTGTTGCCGGAGGCATCATTGCCAAACTTCCCCATTCATGGAGGAATTTTGCTACTTCTCTGAAGCACAAGAGACAAGAGTTCTCCGTGACGGATCCCATTGGGACTCTTGATGTGGAAGAGAAGGCGAGAGCAAAAGACACACGTGCTCGAGGTACCGAGGGAGGTTCTAATGCCAACCTGGTACAGAAAAGGAACTTCCAGCCTCACAAGTTCAAGAAAAAAGGAAAGTTTGATGATAAAGGAAAGTTCGATGGAAAGAACAAGGCCTCACAGTCCACCAGCTTCAAGAAGAAGACTGATAAGAGGAAAGGTGCTTGTCATGTGTGCGGTGATCCTAATCATTGGGCTCCTGCTTGTCCCAACCGCTTTGACAAGCGCCAGCATGGGAAGAGCAGCAAGACTGCTAATGTAGTCATGGGCGACGTTGAGATGAAAGATGTTGGTATGGTATATTACCTACTGTTCTTTCATTATGTCATTCTCCTGATTGGTGGATTGACACAGGCGCTAATGTACATGTCTGTTCTGATATTTCCATGTTTTCTTCATATCAGGTCAGAGGGACTCAAACCGTGCTGATGGGGAACGGCTCGCATGCTTCTGTTCATGGTGTTGGTACGGTCGATCTGAAGTTCACTTCGGGAAAGACTGTGCGCCTGAAGAACGTGCATCATGTTCCCTCAATTAATAAAAATCTTGTTAGCGGATCTCTTCTGTGTCGAGATGGCTACAAGATTGTATTTGAGTCCAATAAATTTGTAATTTCGAAGTATGGAACTTTTATTGGTAAAGGCTATGAATGCGGAGGCTTGTTCCGCTTATCTCTGTCAGACATTTGTAATAAAGTTGTTAATCATATTTACACAAATTTTGAATCAAATGTCTGGCACTCTCGTCTTTGTCATATTAATTTTGGTTGTATGACGCGGCTAGCCAAAATGAATTTAATCCCTGATTTCTCAACTGTTAAGGGATCTAAGTGCCAAGTCTGCGTGCAAGCTAAACAACCTCGCAAGTCACATACGACTGCAGAAGTAAGAAATTTAACACCACTAGAGCTCATACATTCTGATCTTTGTGAGATGAATGGTGTGTTGACAAAAGGTGGAAAGAAATATTTCATGACTTTGATCGATGACTCTACGAGATATTGTCATGTGTATCTTCTGAAATCAAAGATGAGGCTTTGAGTTTCTTCAAAATCTATAAAGCTGAGGCAGAAAATCAACTTGATCGAAAGATTAAAAGGCTTAGGTCTGATCGTGGTGGAGAGTATTTTTCCAACGAGTTTGATTTCTTTTGTGCGGAACATGGCATAATTCATGAGAGGACGCCTCCCTACTCACCCCAGTCAAATGGAATAGCCGAAAAAAAGAACCATACTCTAACAGATTTGGTTAACGCCATGTTAGACACATCGGGTCTTCCTAAGGAATGGTGGGGGGAGGCACTATTGACCGCGTGTCATGTCCTAAACCGAGTTCCCACAAAGAACAAAGAAATTACTCCATTCGAAGAATGGGAGAAGAAAAGACTAAAACTCTCTTACTTACGTACTTGGGGTTGTTTGGCAAAGGTTAATGTACCAATCCCCAAGAAGCGCAAGCTTGGACCAAAAACCATTGATTGTGTTTTTCTGGGCTATGCTTTTTGTAGCATTGGTTATAGATTCTTGATAGTAAAATCTGAAGTACCTGACATTCATGTCGGTACAATCATGGAGTCGACTGATGCGACTTTCTTTGAGGATATCTTTCCAATGAAGGATAAACCTAATTTCTCAAATCCGGAGATACCTAGTTCATCTGATCGGGAATTTGCTATATTCTCTGAACCTATCATTCCGATTGAACACTCTGAAAGTCCTAAGGAGGATGATAATGAAATTCCTAAAAGGAGCAAGAGACAAAGGACTGCAAAGTCTTTTGGTGATGATTTCATTGTGTACCTTGTGGATGACACTCCCACTTCCATTTCATAAGCTTATGCATCTCCTGATGCTGACTACTGGAAGGAAGCTGTTCATAGTGAGATGAATTCCATCTTAGCTAATGAAACATGGGAGATCACTGATCGTCCTTATGGGTGCAAACCTGTAGGATGTAAATGGGTGTTCAAGAAGAAACTAAGGCCTGATGGTACTATTGAGAAGTACAAGGCAAGGCTAGTGGCCAAGGGTTATACCCAAAAGGAAGGTGGAGACTTCTTTGACACTTACTCACCTGTAGCAAGGTTGACCACCATTCGAGTACTACTTTCTCTGGCTGCCTCACACGGTCTTCTCGTTCATCAAATGGACGTTAAGACGGCTTTCCTAAATGGAGAGTTGGATGAGGAAATTTATATGGATCAACCAGATGGTTTTGTAGTAAATGGTCAAGAAAGAAAAGTGTGCAAGCTATTGAAGTCTTTGTATGGTCTTAAACAAGCACCTAAGCAGTGGCACAAAAAATTTGATAAAACCTTAACCGCTGCAGGCTTTGTTGTAAACGAAGCTGACAAGTGCGTATACTATCGCCATGGTGGGGGTGAGGGAGTCATCCTTTGTTTGTATGTTGATGACATACTGATTTTCGGAACCAACCTTAATGCAATTAAGGAGGTCAAAGATTTCTTATCTCGTTCCTTTGAGATGAAGGATCTGGGAGTAGCTGATGTCATCCTGAACATCAAGCTATTGAGAGATGATGATGGTGGAATTACATTGCTTCAGTACCACTATGTGGAAAAGATCTTGAGTCGTTTCGGGTATAGCGACGTCAATTTTTCTCCTACACCGTATGATCCTAGTGTGTTGCTTCGAAAGAATCGAGGAAATGCTAGAGACCAACTAAGATACTCTCAAATCATTGGCTCGCTTATGTATTTAGCTAGTGCCACGAGACCTGACATCGCCTTTGCTGTAAGCAAACTCAGTAGATTTGTCTCAAATCCAGGAAATGATCACTGGCATGCTCTTGAAAGAGTTATGCGATATCTAAAAGGTACTGCGAGCTATGGCATACACTATACCGGGTATCCGAGGGTACTAGAGGGTTATAGTGATTCAAATTGGATTTCTGATGCTGATGAGATAAAGGCCACGAGTGGATATGTTTTCACACTTGGTGGTGGCGCTGTTTCTTGGAAGTCTTGCAAGCAGACCATCTTAACGAGGTCAACTATGGAAGCAGAACTCACAGCACTAGACACGGCCACTGTTGAAGCAGAGTGGCTTCGTGAACTCTTGATGGACTTACCTGTGGTTGAAAAACCTATACCCGCAATTCCAATGAACTGTGATAATCAAACTGTGATTATTAAGGTGAACAGTTCTAAGGATAATATGAAGTCCTCAAGACATGTGAAGAGGAGACTGAAATCTGTCAGGAAAATGAGAAACTCCGGATTTATTGCATTGGATTATATCCAAACATCTAAAAACTTGGCAGATCCCTTCACAAAGGGTCTATCACGCAATGTGATAGAAAATGCATCGAAGGAGATGGGTATGAGACCCACAATTTGAGCTTTCCACAGTGGTAAACCACTCTATGTGATCGGAGATCCCGTGAATTAGAATTGGGAAACAAGCTGTTGGTTAGCTGAGAGGAAAGTATCCCTACTTTAATAAACACCACTCCATAAAGATGCAATACTTTCCTATTCTGCATGGCAGGTTGATTTATTATCTTAATGTGTTCTAAGTGGCTTATCCTAAGCAAAGATGTTGTCCTGCAGAACATCTTTTGAAGAACACACCTATATGAGTCTGACTGTTAAAACGTCGTAGTCTATGAGAGTAGGGTGCTCTCTAATAAACTCATGAAAGGTCATGGAGTATGACGTATAAGCTCCACCCGCAGGGAAGTCCCACGGTAGCCCAGTATCGGTCAAGACTTCGTGTGAAGCTAGGTTGCAGCAAACTTGCAGTTCAAGGCATAGTCCACTGTACAAGTCGCAACCTAGTGTAGCATAGAATTCTAGGTGGAAGTTCAACTTAACAGTCTCCACTATAGTACCGGTATATAAACAAGTGTTTTGGAACCAAAGGCAAATTACATGTGCCTCTGGGATCTGGTGGGGGATTGTTGGAATTTTGGCCCAAATAGTCTAGCCCATTTTCTATTTCAACAATTCCTAAAAATCCTAGAGGCCCATGTGGCACATTCATGCAAGACAAGAGCTGGGACAAATGTTTAGTCCCACATTGCTAGTTGAGTGGAAGTTGGACCAGCTTATAAGGTGAGCTCTCCTACCACTTGGTAAAAGGATGAGAAGGAGAAGGAGAGAGTTCCACACGCGCGCTCCTCCTCCTCCTCGCTCGCCTCGCCACGCCTCGCCTCGCCTCGTCACGACGCGCGCGCGCCGCGGGTTGTGGGAATCTCGCCGAGCCGAGCTTTATTTTGCCACGCATGAATGGTATATGAACAGATGTACAGAAGGTGAAACGTTTGCTTTGAATGGACTTCAATGGACTTTTAATACGAGTTAAATGAATACGAATTGAGTGGAGGCTGTCCGTTGGGCTGCCGCCTATTCGCTTCATCTTCCGTCCATTCGTTTCATCTTCTGCACGGTCTGCCTTCCCCTCTGCGCCTATAAGAGAGAGAGGTCGCGCCTCCTCTCGGTTACGCTGCCACACATCCCTTGCGCCTTCAGTTCCAGAGCACTGCGCTACTTTCATCTTCCCCATCCCGTCTTGCGGCGTGCACCGCGAGCCGGGACAGTAGGCCTCCGAGACCCCGCTGCTTCGAGTCCTGTACGGGAGAAGGGCGATAAGGTTTTTAGGGAGCGCTATCAGCGCGACTACTAGCTTCGTCACGGACTCCCTCACAGATAGCGACGTCTTCCCCGACGAGGACTTCTTCCCCGACATCAGCACCCTCTTTCTCGATGACATGGCCAATGACGGTTCCAACGCCGGCGGTTCTACTTCTGCTACTGCCGTGTACATCTTCTGTCTCAATCTTGTTCTGATCCTATCCAAAGTTTTATGCCTTGCAGTTTGTTTGGCTATATGCCTTAATTTGTATTCGCTATTTAGCATGATTAGTATATTGCCTTTTATTCTAGTCATGTTTTATCTAGCGTTTATTTTGGATAATTTGCTTGGTAAATTGCTCTATTTCTCAACAAGTTTCCTTGTTTTTTCTTGTACTGCATATGTATTGTCTTGCCTCTAAATTACATGCTCTAATATGTCAGTCCCCATTTCTTTTTGTCTAATATCTGAACTGCTATTTCTTTGCTGTCAATAGATACTCACGGGAATACGGAAAAGTAAAAAAAATCAAAAAAATCAACAAAACACAAAAAACGCGGCGATGCAGGAAGGACTGCCCTCCGGGTGTCATGCGTTTCTCCAGGATGGCGGACTTATTCAAATAGCTCTTTGTTCTAACAATGTGAGTGGTTGATTATCATTATAGGTTCCTAGGCCTCGTCCATGTAAAAAGCCCCTACGTGATAAATAAACAAGCTTTCATGCCATTCTCCGCGTCTGACTTCACCTTGAAACCAAGTATGTCCCATAATGGCAACAGATTGAGCTTCACAACGCCACCTCTAAAACTAAACGGCCAACAAAAACATGGTTGCGCATGACTGAAACACCGTCCGCAGCGGCGAACTTCAAGCATGTCGTCCATTTGGAATTCATCGACGGAATCTTCCGGAACTCAGTAGTCCACCTAAGATCAATGAAAACCGGCGACATATAGTTCTTCATCACAGAGAGAGGAAAATTCAAGGACGGCCACCTTTATTCAAGCCAAACCAGCACAACAGTCCCCACACCAACGACTGGCTCGCGACGATCGGAACGAGCCTAGATCTGATCCGCAAATTAGGCCAGGAGGGCAGCCTCCGCCCCCGACCATCGCTGCAGCCATCTCCGTCCTCCTCCACGCCTCCCCGTCGTGTCCTGCTGCAAGCCGCCATACCGTAGGAGAAGACGTTGCATCCCCACCGTCGTGGCCGCCGCCACCCCGTCGCACGGCCTCCGCCCGCCCATTAACCGACCTCCCGCGTGCAGGAGCCCGATGAGGCACACAGAGGAAGCACCCCTGCCTTTGGCAGCTAGGGCGAGGCCGCCATCGCCGACACTGCGGTGGCATCGGCTAGAGAAATCGGCCAGCGGCGACGGCTGGGCCTAGGGTTTTTGGACCCTTCGAAGGTTTTTTTTTTCATCCCAGGAGTGATGAGATGTGCGAAATTGGGCAACGAGTGCTAGCTATACTATTGGCCAAGGAGATTATGAGAAAGCTAGACTAGTCTTGCTTCTTGAAAATTCGTTGCTATAAAGACAAAATTAAGAATGTAGAATATGCGTAGAGATAGCTAAAGAACTCGATCTTGTCATGCAGCTGCAACTAAGAATACTCCAACCTCATCAGATCCTTGGGATATACAAATTTACAACACATGAACTGCGTGTATATCTAGGAAACTGTTTCCAGATGCATCCAATTTTCTATCAGAATTCTATTTTTTTGTGCTCTGTGTGTTCTCGTCAATGTTTTACTCGTTTATCTGACTTTGTGTGTAGCAAATCACTTTATAAGCCAGGGAAAGAAAGCGGTGCATTACTTTTAATATTGAATGCTTACATTGTTTGTTTATCCACGTTTGTTGCCTGAATTTACCCCGCGTTCAATTTTTGAGATATCTACCCGCAAAAAAGAATCTTGAAATATCTGACACTACAAGAAGTGGAGAACATGTATCTTTCATGATGGTCCTCACGTAAAAATTATGTACGAATAGAGGTAGCCAACGTTCTTCGTGGGATATGCTTATATTGTTCGGCGATGTTTGCGTGTGCTGTATGAGGTGACTGTTTGATGCAGTGTAGCCATACATAGATTTTGAAACAGGAGTTGCCTTACATATTCGTGCTACAGTAAAAGGAGTTCACAACCCATCTACTTTCCATGCATCATGGACTGCAAAACGGATATCCATGAGGGTGGACAATAAATTTTATTCAAAATTTCAGATTGATCAAGGTGTGCCTAGCTACGAAAATACGAAAACCCAATTAATAGTTGTTGTTGCTTTAGCGTCCACCACACTGCACTAAATAAAATAGTCAATACTATCTCTTCAACATTATTTACCTGAAAGAAAACAACTTTTTCTAAACTAACCCTGAAGTTTCAATTTAGAAAACGTAGAAATTCATTAGCAAGAAATTATGGACTATGACTTGTACATATGCAATGCAGACAGTGTAATTCAATTTCAAGTTACGCAAAAAGAAGATTTCAAAAAGTCACAGTAATTCGGCTACTCATTTCATACACATGACGTGCTCAGGCGTACTAACTTTCTAAATCTTGGTGGAAGATAGTCCACAGACATAGAGATATCTAGATGCGATTTCCGGACATGGCTATTCTACTCCAACTCCGTCAACTAATCACCGTTCCAGTTTTTTGTTCGTGTGGATATATAGTGTCCGGACATTTCCCATTCCCATTATATTGATATATTTTCATTGGTATGATTATAATATATTCTCTCTTATTGTATCATACATTCTACTGAGAGTAGTTCTTCCGTGATCTGGAGTTGAGAGCTGAGATTGAGACCGGGGTGGTGGATATATATGATGATGTTGTATCCTTTATGCATTTAATTTCGTAGCTTATTTTGTAGGCTACTTAAATATTAAGAGAAGATAGAGTGCTAGAATATTTATGGGGCTAGGGAGTGTGCTACAAACACACCATAGCAACAATAAAAAGTCATCAAGAAAATTGCACTTCAGTGTATAGATAGACTGTTACATAATCTAGCATACTGCCAAAATTCATTTAAAAATATTAAGGTACACGAAAAAAGGTAATTCTCTAGTAAGTAGAAAGGACATTCTCTGTTTTTGGGAACTAACTAGTGAAGGCCAGCAGGAAGGTTTTCACCTTGGAGTTCAACTCCAATACAAGGGCTTGAGACATTCTTTGTTGCTTGATCTAGCCACTGAATAGTAGATCAGAGTTTCCGCCTTTAGCATGCTAAATCTAACATCGCCAATCTTCAGTTGCTTCAATGTATGTTGGAGACCTGACAAGCGAATCGATCGCTAGATGTGGGCGGATGTGCGATAAACATCACGGGAATTTAAGCATTGTGACCTTTAAGCATACTAGCATTTTTTACTGTTTCGTACTGCTTTTTTTTTGGCACTGCCACGCTCTAGCCTTTTTCCTTGGGAGTGCATTCCCCTAATTGTCTACTTTGTGCTTCTTTTTAATTTCCTTGTTTTTTCTTGTACTGCATATGTATTGTCTTGCCTCTAAATTAGAGGCTCTAATATGTCAGTTCCCAATTCTTTTTGTCTAATATCTGAACTACTATTTCTTTGCTGTCAAAAGATACTCACGGGAATACGGAAAAGTAAAAAATAAAACAAAAATCAACAAAACACAAAAAAAACGCGGCGATGCAGGGACGACTGCCCTCCGGGTGTCATGCGTTCCTCCAGGATGGCAGCCTTATTCAAATAGCTCTTTTTTCTCAACAATGCGAGTGGTTGATTATCATTATAGGTTCTTAGGCCTCGTCCATGTAAAAAGCCCCTACATGATAAATAAACAACTTGATGGCAAAAGTCTAAAATTCTCCTAGTAGTAAATACCTGGATTTACATTCTGGCCGGTTACTCTTCCATACCAATGAGTTTTTTTTGGAAAGGAGCATATATTAATATCATAAGATATAAATTACACACAGTATCTGTAACAATGCAATACCCCAATTATCAAAAAAAAAACAATGCAATACCCTATTGGCATTACGGATGCACACAACCAACAAAAGAAAGAAGTATTACGAAAAAAAAGTCCCGCTATGGTGATCAGATCCTTGAAACAGCGAACGAAACACCACCAGAAATCTAACAACTCCAAAAGCAATGCCTTTAAGAAGGGAACAATGCTCAAGCGTCGTCATCGTCTTGATCAAAGACCATAGGTTTTCCCCCTGGAGAAAGTCTGCACACACAAAACAATGTCTTCAACAAGATCATTGCCAAACACAACCAGTTAAGGCCAGACCTTGGGTTTTCACCCTACAGGATTACACACTGAATTTATCATGTGCTATCGCCCCAGCTTGCCAATTGTGCTACTCTAAATCACAAAACACCAAGCCAGAAACCATACATTCCCAGGACTCAAACTTCCATTGCCCATCTTTACTTCCCGGCTTCCGTGCCAATCTCTGCGTCTGACTTCACCTTGAAACCAAGTATGTCCCATAAGGGCAACAAATTGCAGAGCTTCACAATGCTACCTCTAAAACCAAACGGCCAGCAAAAACATGGTTGCGCGTGACTGAAACACCGTCCGCAGCGGCGAACTCCAGACATGCCGTCCATTTGGAATTCATCGACGGAGTCTTCCAAAACTCGGTAGTCCACCTAAGATCGATGACGACCGGAGACAGGTAGTTCTTCATCACAGAGAGAGGGAAATCCAAGGACGGCCACCTTTATTCAGGCCAAACTAGCACAACAGTCCCCACACCACCTACTGGCTCCCGACGATCGGAACGAGCCCAGATCTGATCCGCAAATCATGCCAGGAGGGCAAACGCCGCCCTTGACCATCTCTGCAGCCATATCCGTCCTCCTCCACGCCTCCCCGCAGTGCCCCACTACGAGACGCCCCGCCGCACGGCCTCCGCCCGCCCATTAACCAACCTCCCGCGCGCAGGAGCCGAACGAAGCACACAGAGGAAGCACCCCCGCCTTCGGTAGCCAGGGCGAGGCCGCCACCGCCGGTGCCGTGGCGGCAGTGGCTAGAGAAATCGGCCAGCAGCGGCGGCTGGGCCTAGGGTTTTTGGGCCCTCCGGAGTTGCCACGCGCAGCGACCCAGGAGGTTTTTTTTTCATCCCAAGAGTGATGACATGTGCGAAATTGGGCAACAAGTGCTAGCTGTGCTATTGGCCAAGGAGATGATGAGAAAGCTAGACTAGTCTTGCCTCTTGAAAATTCGTTGCTATAAAGAAAAAATTAAGAATATAGAATATGCGTAGAGATAGCTAAAGAACTCAGATCTTGTCATGCAGCTGCAACTAAGAATACTCCAACCTCATCAGATCCTTGGGATATACAAATTCACAACACATGAACTGCGTGTATATCTAGGAAACTATTTCCAGATGCATCTAATTCCCTATCAGAATTCTATTTTTTGTGTGTGCTCTGTGTTCTCGTCAACGTTTTACTCTTTTATCTGCCTTTGTGTGTAGCAAATCACTTTATAGGCTAGAGAAACAAACCGGTGCATTACTATTTAATATTAAATGCTTATATTGTTTGTTTAGCCACGTTTGTTGCATGAATTTACCCCGCATTCAATTCTTGAGATATCTACCCGCAAAAAATAATCTTGAAATATCTGACACTATAAGAAGTGGAGAACATGTATCTTTCATGATGGTCTAAAAATTATGTACGAATAGAGGTAGCCAACGTTCTTCGTGGGATATGCTTATATTGTTCGGCGATGTTTGCGTGTTCTGTATGAGGTGACTGTTTGATGCAGTGTAGCCATACATAGATTTTGAAATAGGAGTGGCCTTACATATTCGTGCTACAGTAAAAGGAGTTCACAACCCATCTACTTTCCATGCATCATGGACTGCAAAACGGATATCCATGAGGGTGGACAATAAATTTTGTTCAAAATTTCAGATTGATCAAGGTGTGCCTAGCTACGAAAATACGAAAACCCAATTAATAGTTGTTGTTGCTTTAGCGTCCACCACACTGCACTAAATAAAATAGTCAATACTATCTCTTCAACATTATTTATCTGAAAGAAAACAACTTTCTCTAAACTAACCCTGAAGTTTCAATTTAGAAAACATAGAAATTCATTAGCAAGAAATTATGGACTATGACTTGTACATATCCAATGCAGTCAGTGTCATTAAATTTCAAGTTATGCAAAAAGAAGATTTCAAAAAGTCACAGTAATTCGGCTACTCATTTTATACACATGACGTGCTCAACAGTGATATTTGATCAGGATGATCGAACATCATGCGCAAGTGCACGTATAATTTACAGTCATACTAACTTCCTAAATCTTGGTGGATGTGTTGCCTGTCAAAACTCACCGGCGAGCAGCGACGAGCAACACGAAGAGCCGGGAGGCTCCCAGAACTGCTGGTGGGCCTTGGTCCCTCGGGCAACGGCCCGCAAAACTCCGGCACACGTCCTGGCGGATGCGAGGGCGTGCCACCTGACCTATACCTGGTCAGGAAGGTGATGGGTTGCTTCGAGTGGTTTCCTGCATGGCAAACAAACACACGTAAAATTCAAGCCGCAACCGGCTCCCAGGTTTCCCTGTGAATCGGCTCCTAGAGCCGATTACCCCATGGTTCTGCATTAGATCTACGATAACATGGGGTTTTGCTTCATCAATACAAGTTAAATCGATCTACGACAGTTTAACGTTTTCACCACATAATTGGAACATCCTACACGTAATTGAGCCTGGTAGATACAAAAGATGATAGAAAACTAACCCTAGAGAAGGCCTAAAAACCAACGTAAAGTCAATTCCCGGAACAACTCCTCTCGGATTGGCAAACCATATCTTACATATTACTGGATCGTTCAACCCGTTTGCAAGGCCTGATCATGTGGATATCAAACTAAACCTTGGAGAACAAGGCATAACTATAACAGATCAAATCGACTGAATAAAGATCAAGCAAGGTGCCACCCTTACACCCGGGAAAAGGTGCAAAGGCGGCGAGATAACTAGAGGTAGCATAACTAAACAATCATAGTAAAAAGTATCGATGCTAACCTAAACAAATCTATGATAATAGTATTACTCGCCATCAAAAAGGCTTCAGTACGAGTAACACCAAACAACGCATAAGCAGATACTGCCTAGATCGCAAGATGCGATCTAGGCAGCATGGCACTTACCCGAGAAAAACCCTAGAAACAAGGGGTGGCGATGCGCCGAGATTGTGTTTGTTGTGAACGTGATCGTCCTCCTTTCTCAATAACCTTAGGTACATATTTATAGTCCGGAGACTTTCTATCTTTGGAATAACCCTAACAACTATATCTCTTACTTAAACCGAAACGGAACCTACTACAATATAAGATACACGGGCAATTTAGCCCAAATCCACGCACAAGACCGATTCAACAACACGTTGCATATATGTATCTTCCAAGCCCATCTTGATTACGGCCCATCTCCTCCTTTGGCCAAAATGTGGCGATAACACATGCCCCCTGGTTTTGGCAATAATAATTCCAAAACCACTCTGTTTTTCCCTCTCCTCTTTTTTTTTATCGGGTTACGCGTTGCAGAATGCGTTGCAGAGCAGAATCGTCACGCCACCCCCTCATCATGATGCCCTGTCTTCTCCACTTCTCCGCAGTGCATGATTTGACAATTTCGGTAGCACATTCTGGGAAACCGCTATAGCATTGAACCACCTCCCACTATTCCCCTTATTTAACTTCATCTGAGCAGTTTGTACCCCCATCTTCTTCCATCAGCCAAAAAACCCTCTTTCTCCGCCATGGCCTCCTCTTCTTCCTCCAAGTCATCCGGCCTTTCCTCCCAAGCCTCCAACACAACGAACGACCGGGAGCCGACGCCGGAGCACCCGCCAATGGCAGCGTACGATGCTCTCGCCCCACAATGGTGGGACGAGAGGGACTGGGACTTCGCCGCCTGGTCCGAGGACGACGAGTCCTTGACCGATGGCGAAGAGGGCCTCTAGTTCCATGCCGACGGGGAACTGGAGGTGGAGAGCTCCGACGACGCCTGGTCCTGGGATGGCGTCGAATCCTCCGACGAGGAGGAGGAAGCGGAGGAGGACACCTCCTCCGATGAATACCCGCCGGTGAAGCGCTTCCGCGCCGGGTCCAGCGAGGACACCGAAGACGACGACGAGGACGAGGAGGCCCCCGCTGACATCCTCGGCAGCAGCGGCGAAGACGACGCCGGCAGCAGCGCTGATGACAGCGAGTACGACGACGGCGAAGACAGCGGCGACGACACCGGCCTCTAGATTAGGAACTAGTAGTAGTAGTACTAGTAGTAGATTTCCTTTTGTAAGCAATCGGCTCCATTGTAAACAATCGTCTTTTAAATCAACAAAGATTGCTTCTCTAATTCGCTTTTGCCGATAGTCAAAATAGGTCAATGCTCAAAGAGCCGATGGTAAAGCATCGGCTTTCCCCAAAAACGTCGACAAGGTCAAATTTGGTCGCATACTTGGACAAATCTAAGCGGCCCCTTTCCAGTTTCAAACGGTAGCCTGCGACCCTCTTCAAAAGGGCTAAGCCAGATCTCCAATTTCCTCACCGCACAGATCGAGCTTACAGCAACAAGAACCCTCGATCCCCAATTGCATAGATCCATCTCCGCCGGCAAACTAGATGGCGGAATCATCCAATATCAACACAGCGGTCTCTGGTCTGAAGGTACGCCTGCTCCTCGTAGTCTGAACATGGTGCTAGAATTAATGGCAAACACCTGAATTAATGCTTTATTCCACCATTAAATTTTTAGGTTTCAGACATTCTGCTGCCGCATCCTTCTCTCCCAAATTCTCTCTGTCTTGTCCCCCGTACAGAATCTAGTCCTGCCCATCTGATCTCTTGCGAGGCAAACAGAATCCCCTTCGTAAGCCAAAACCTAGATTTGAATTCTTGGGCCGACTGCTTGCGAGCCTGGCCTAATCCTCCTGAACATTGGGTCTCTTGGTTCAGCAGGGTAGCCAAAACTTACCAATCTCAATGGGAAACCACGGGAATAGCTGATGCCTTGCATTTGTCATTGTCTCCCCTGGAGAAACATGAAAATCTTCTAAAAACCATCGGCTATTTCTGGTCCGATGCTCTGAACTGCTTCATGTTTGGTCATGGCCCCATGACACCAACTCTGTTAGACGTGGTGATGATTACTGGTCTGGACGTTACATCACCCAGCCCCTCTGCTTTTAATCTGACAAAGGTCCCCTACAAGCTTTCTTCCAAAACAGAATGCACGAACTGGGGTGCCTATATTCAAAGCCACATGAAAACTAAAGGCCCTGTCACAGAGAAAGAACACACGGCTTTCCTCAACCTCTGGCTAGAACATTTCATATTCTGTGGCCCTTCCCTTGCTCCAACCAAGAATTATCTCTCCCTGGCCTATGAACTTGCTAAAGGCACTCAACTTGGCATCGGCAAACTGTTCCTTGGAGAGGTCTATCGATATCTCCAGTTGATGTCTGTCAAACTATTCTCCGGCATAGCAGTCAAAACAGGAGGTCCTTGGTGGTTCATTCAGCTATGGGCCCAGCTGTATTTTCAAAACCATGTCCCAAACTTTACCCTTTTGGCGAGTTGTACCTTTCCAGATGTCAAAGGGAAGCAGATCTGATACACCAGCTACGGCCAAGCTCTGTATAGACTGCCAGGTAGTAAACTGATCCCTCAGGAAGCATCCAAGTGGTTCAGCAGTTTCTTCCAAGGCCTGGACAATCCTATCTTCTTTCCTTACATGGAAGAATCGGAACATTTTGAAAATCCAATCTCCTTCAGGCTAGACAACTTTGCCGATGACACCAGCACTCGGCAGCTATTTTCCACTGTGATCCGTCCCTGTTTCCTTCCAGTTGGCATGAGCACATCCAACAGAATAATCAAGCCTGGATATGAATTCTACCAGCCGGTCCTAGTGGCTCGGCAATTTGGCCTTGGACAAGTACCTCCCCATTTCTTTCTTCACCATCTTACAGAGAGCAGAGCTGACCTGCCCGATCCTCTCACCAGTCAAAGGTGTTATTCCTTCTTCGATGCTCTGACCATCCCAATTCCTAACAACCTCACCTTCGTTTCATCAACCGATGGTTTTGAGCACTGGTGGTCGATGTGGAAGACTCATGCCTTCAGGAGAGATCTGGGACCGTTGCTGGAACAGCTCGATGCTGAATATGATACCCCCGTGGAACAGGTACTATTACTTGTAAATTTTCTTGATGCAGCTCGCAAATGACTCTTCTAATAACCCGCTCTGTCTCCTTGCAGCAACAAGATGGTCCTGAACCTACACACGATGATGGCTCCCCCTTCGAATTCTTCCCACCAGCTCCTGTGGTCCTTTTCTGCAAAAACTCGCCACCTTTTAAAAAGGTCGTGATGCAGAGCCAGCCGATATCACCACAATGGGCTTCCAAGAACCAAGCAACTTCCAGGTCAGCCACCTCTCGAGTTCCAACTAAAACAAGAACGGTGGTGAGGAAGGTAGCTGCCAGGAAGACTTTGAGGCGCCGGAGCCCTTCTCCAGAAAGTTCGCATGTATGCTGATCCATCCCTTCGTTGATCTCTTTCACCCTTGCAAACATGCTCGTGCTTACTAGCTCTCCCTTTCTTGTAGGCTTCCGTCGAAGACACCTCCAGCGAGGACACGGGTCCAACAGACTCTGAGAGGACCATCACACCGAGCCAGCCAGATTTGCCACCATCGGCTCCCAGGAAAAGGCCGGTTCCTGAACCTACTGCCCCCCGAGCATCAGTCGAGGCGGGGCCAGCCGTGAGCCCCAAGAGGGCTCGCAAGGGACTGCAAACTTCTTCGTCGAGCCAGGAGGTTTCGAAACATCACTCTTCATGCTCTCATCAATTGTTTTTATATCTGCCGATTCATCACTATTAACATCGGCAAGCACTTTCCATGCAGGCGACTGATACCTCTAGTGGGAAAGCCAGGGAAGCGCCGATGCCTCTCGCAAGGCTGGATCCAGTGATCCCTGACGGTGTAGATGAAACGGTTACCACTTTAGTCGAGCCCCCAGTGATAACACACAAACCGATTGTCTCATCATCTGCTGTCCCCTTGATCTTAGGAGAGGTATGTTCGCTTCGTTCGGCTCATCCTTCCATGTTGGACGCATACTGACGCCGTTTCGGCCTACCAGGGTTGTGATATCTCAGGCCTGCTGACGTTCGACCCTGAATCCATCGAACCAACTCCCTCTGCTGCCAACGATGAACCACGAGCCAGGGCTGTTCCACCTTAATTCCAGCGTCTCAAAGCCTTGCTGTCCTCCCCGATCGAGAAGTTGATCGAGGGTTCTGAAGAGGTGAAGAGTGTTCTTGCTGAAATCAAGGACCAACTCCCAGGAGCACTGCAGGTGAAGCTTTGGCCAGTTGTAACTCTGTCTTTCTACGGGTCAAGGGTGAAGTTGGCTCGTGAGAGGATCGATCTGCGCCGCGCCCAACTCCCACTGAAGGCCAACATTGCAGACAAATGTCAGCAGCTCAACGAGAAAAAGGCGTCTCTGGATGCCAAAACTGACACCTCTGTCAGCACCGCCGAGCTTGCATCCTTGAAAAAGGAACTGGGAGATCTTGAAGAGAAGGTCCGGGCGACTAAACAGCTCATCCGTGACAAAGAAGCATCCATCGCCCGCTCCCAAGACGAAGCGGAAGGCCTCAAAGCTCAACTGAAGACTGATCTGGCGGAAATACGCGCCCTGAACAAGCAGCTGGTGATGGGCAAGGACGAAGACGACGAAGCCGAGATCGCTGAGGTGGATCGTGTCCGTGCCGACACCCTCCACGCCTTCGAGGCATTCCTTCAGTAGCTTATTCATGTAAACTGACACCTGCTCGTAACAGTTTGAACTTCTAAAGTCGATGGCTGTGCATCGGCTGTATTTGTTTTTATTGGCCGATTTCATGTATCGGCCCCCATGTTTCACTGTCCTTTATCCCACATGCTTGGGAAATATTTTTTTTTATTGGCCGATTTCATGTATCGGCCCCCATATTTCACTGTCCATCATCCCACATGCTTGGGAAATATTTCTTGAGATGCTGACCGTTGACAGCCACTGGGAATTTCACGCCATCCAGCTCCTCCAGCATGTACGCGTTCCCCCTTAAAACTTGATCGACCATGTATGGCCCGTGCCAATTTGGAGACCATTTATCGTATGCTGCATCCTTGGTTCCTAATGGCAATACAGCTTCCCACACGAGATCGCCAACGTGGAACTCCTTTGGTTTCACCTTCTTGTTATATGCACGAGCTACCTTGGCCTTGTTCTCTTTGATTTTCTCAAGCGACCACAGCCTAAGCTCAGTCAAATCCTCAACACCGTCACTCATCAGGGCCGCATATTCTTCAGTTGTTAGATCGTTCTGAAAAGTGACACGTCTCGATCCAGCCGTAATTTCCTAGGGCAATACGGCTTCTTGTCCATAGACTAGATGGTATGGCGAGGTTTTTATCGCTCCATGACATGACATGCGGTAAGCCCATAAAGCCTCTGACAAAACCTCGTGCCAACGCCTAGGGTGCTCGTCGACTTTCCTCTTGATCAGCTTGATAAGGCTCTGGTTGGACGCTTCAGCTTGCCCATTTGCTTGAGCATAGTATGGGGATGATCGGATCAGCTTAATTCCCGTGTCCTCACAGAACTTTCTAAACTCGTGGGAAATGAAGACCGAACCTCCATCGGTCGTGATAGTCTGGGGAATCCCGAATCTATGAATGACATGTTCTTTCACAAAATCGATAACATCCTTCGAGTTCACTGACTTCATAGGTACGGCTTCCACCCATTTAGTGAAATAATCCGTTATGGCCAAAATCCACATGTGGCCTTTGCTTGATGGAGGATTGATCTTGACGATCATATCCATGCCCCAACCTCGGAATGGCCACGGCTTGATGATGGGGTTCATTGCTGACGCGGGTACCATCTGAATTTTTCCAAATTTCTGACATGCTTGACACCCTTTGTAGTACTTAAAACAGTCCTCAAGCATGGTAGGCCAATAAAACCCTGATCGCCTGATCAACCATTTCATCTTGTGAGCCGATTGGTGAGTTCCACAGGCGCCTTCGTGTACCTCGTGTAGGAGCCGATTGGCCTCGGTTGGCCCCAGACATTTAAGCAGTAACCCTTCCAGAGTCCTGTAGAACATGTCATCCCCAATAAGCACATATTTCATGGCCTTGTACCTTATCCGTTTAGGTGCCCCCCGAGCCGAATCCTTCAAGTAATTGAAGATATCGGCTCTCCAGTCGTCCGCCTCCAGGAACTGTACCTGAACATCAGCTCCATCTGCTACGTCCTTGTATCCTGAAGCCATTTGTGCGAGATCATTCGCCTCGATATTCTGCGATCGCGGGATCCAGTGCAAGTTTATGTACCGGAACTGTGCCATCAGCTCACGGCATTGCAACCATAATGGGAAGAGCGACTCGCTCTCGCACTTGTATTCCTCCATGAGTTGGGAAATCACCAATTTGGAGTCTCCAAAAATTTCCACTGCTTCTGCTCTAGCTTCGATGAGCAACTCCATTCCCTTGCGTATCGCCTCATACTCAGTGACGTTGTTGGTGCAAGGGGTAGATAGCCTGATGGAGAAGGAATATATTGCCCCCCGGGGCGACACGAGTAGAATGCCGATGCTGCAACCATCATCACAAACCGATCCATCGAAAAACATAGCCCACGCTCGTATAGACAGTGCTGCTATATTGGTGTTGATTCTTTCGGCAATAAGATCGGCCAAGCCTGACCCTTAACCGCTTTCGCGGGTTGATACCGGATATCAAATTCCGATAATGCAAACATCCATTTGCCGAGTCGGCCTTTCAACATAGGAGCCGATAGCATGTGCTTTATGACATCTGATTTGCATATAATGATAATCTCTGCTGAGAGGAAGATGTGGCGCATCTTGGTGCAGGTGAAAAACAGGCAGAGGCACAGCTTATCAACCTCAGGATACCTTGTCTCTGCATCCAGCATCCTTCTGCTGATGTAAAACACAACTCGCTCCAGGCCATCGTAAACTTGCACCACCACCGAGGCGATGGACGTGTCAGCTACTGACAAGTAAATGTAAAACGGCCTATCTGGCTGGGGTGGAACCAACACTGGCGGCTTCGTTAAATATTCTTTGATCTCGTCGAAGGCTCGTTGTTGTTCTGTCCCCCAGCGGAACTCCTCATCAGACTTAATTTTCACCAGTCCCATGAACGACTCTATTCTTCCTGACAGATTGGAGATGAATCTTCTGACGAAGTTGATCTTGCCGATGAGAGACTGCAGTGCTTTCTTCGTGGTAGGTGGCTTCATCGTTCGTACTGCCTCTTGACTTTTCAGGCCGATCTCAATTCCGCGTTCATGGACCAAGAAACCCAAGAACTGACCGGCCGTTACACCGAAGGCACACTTCTTTGGATTCATCCGTAGGCCGAACTTTCTCGTTCGGTCCAGGACGCGTTGCAGATCGCTCAAGTGTCCTTCTACTGAAGCAGACTTGACCACCACGTCATCGATATAAATTTCCACCAGCTTGCCGATCGGATCATGGAAAATGTAATTCATGGCTCTTTGGTACGTGGCGCCGGCATTCTTCAGTCCAAACGTCATGACTACGTATTCAAACAACCCCACCGAGCCTGGGACTCTGAATGCAGTCTTGTGTATGTCTTCCGGAGCCATAAAAATTTGGTTGTAACCGGCATTGCCATCCATGAAGCTCAAGACTTTATGACCAGCAGCTGCGTTGATTAATGTCTCTACTACCGGCATCGGATACTCATCCTTTGGAGTGGCTCTATTGAGATCCGGAAAATCTATGGCAACACGCCAGCGGCCATCCTTTTTCTCTACAGGTATGATACTAGAAATTCACTCAGCATACCTGCATGGCCTGATTAACTTAGCTGTCAACATTTTCTCGATCTCTTTCTTGACTTCTTCCAAAATTTCGGCCTTCATCTGTCGTGCTCGCTGCTGGAACGGCCGAAACCCTTTTTTAAGCGGGAGTCTATGCTCGATGATGCTCCTGTCTAGCCCGGGCATCTCTGTATAGTCCCAGGCAAAGCAATCTGGATATGCTTTCAACAAAGCTATCATCGGACCCCGCAGATTCGGATCTAACTTCTTGCTGATAAGTGTTGGTCGTGGCTTATCCCCAGGACCGATGTCAATTTATTCTAGCTCATCAGCGGAGGTAAACCCATACCCTAGCTTTCCGTCACCTGCTAAATCGATGCTAAAGACGGGGCAAACAGTTGGTGAGGATAACAAAAATAATTTGGGCCGATTGCCTGAATCGGCCCCCTTTTTGATTGCATTAGTCAAGGAAGGTTTACAACTTATTTGTGTTTCACAATGGCAGGGAATCTCCCTACTACGACTGCATGACCTGCTTGTCGCAAGATTACTGCTTTTTATGTTTTGTGGCCGATCGCATGGATCGGCCATTCCACGTACGATCGTGGACTTTGCTACTCTGTCAGGCCAGTGGATAAGACCAGCCTCACCCCGTTTTTTGTAGCTTCAATGCGCTCACAGCCGTCTAGACTGACTCCGGAGATCGGCTCTTGGTCTCCTGCCTCCCAGATGCTCATGCCAGCTATGGAGATCTCGATCGAATCATCTGCATGAATGACCTCCACTTCATCTCCATCCCACTGTATCAGACACTGGTGCATCGTGGATGGAATGCAGCAATTGGCGTGAATCCAATCCCTCCCCAGCAAGACAGCGTAGGTGCTTTTGCTGTCAACGATGAAGAATGACGTAGGGATGGTTTTTCTGCCCACGGTCAGGTCCACATTCAGAACGCCTTGCGTCTCTGAAGTTTGGCCGTTGAAGTCGCTTAACGTGACGTTGGTTTTGATCAGATCTGCAGTGGAGCGTCCCAAACGCCGTAGCATGGAATATGGCATTATATTGACTGCCGCCCCGGTGTCAATCAACATCTTGCGGACAGGCTGCCCATTGATATAACCCCGCAGGTACAGAGCTTTCAGATGTTTGTAGCCCTTCTCTTGTGGCTTTTCAAAGATAACCGGCTGTGGGCCACAGTCAAACTGTTCCACTGGTAGCTCTTTGGTTCTTGGAGCGCAAAACTCTGACGGAAGTATGAACACCATGTTTGTGCCAGCCGATGTCTTCGCATCGGCTTTTACTAGTTTGGGGCGCCACTCCTTCCTTTTCGGGCGAGCCTCCGTTGCCAAGGTTTGCCGAACTTTCACGGCCAGATCGGGCCGTGCTTTCCTTAAAGCGTGGAGGTACTGCGCTTCGGCTTGCTCCAAATTACGTAGTCGCTGAACTCTACGCTTCTGGGTGTGTCTGAGTCCATCGGGACACCACCTTGGCCGGTGATATCTGTCTTCTTCTTCTTCACCCGTTGGCTCCTCGAGATCTTTTGCTCGAGATGACTTCTCTTGTCTGTTCTGAGGCGGGAGAGGTCCTAGACGCTTGAACACTGAAACTGGACCTGTGTCCTTCTTCTGCTGTCCACATTCTGGGCAGTTGTCGACTGTAGGCAATCGGCTTATTCCGGCATCCCATCAATACTTGTAGAAGGGACAATCCCAATGTTTATCCACGCCTTCTTTTTCCTTTGACTTTCCCCTAGCGAGGTGCTCATATACTTCATCATCTCTATCGCGCCGGCGACGTCGGTCGTACTGATGCTCATACTTGTTAAGGAGATGCGTGGAGTGTGTCTTCTGATATCGCACGCTTCTCACTTGCTCCTCGGTTAAATATCGCATGTCATCATAACGGGGCCGGTCACGTGGACCAGCCTCCTCTCTTTCTCTGCCCCGAGAGAGACCGCCTTCCTCCTTATATGTGTCACGGTGGTACACAGGTCCTACATATTAACATCGAACGAGAAATCCAACTGGCGCCTCGTGGAGTGGCTGTGTTCTACCATGTTGACGCCGGTAAATGGGTTTGTGTCTACTTTCATGGCGAATTGCCCAAGGATCAGACGGCCCTGTTCTATGGCCGTTTGGATCTGGCGACGTAGCTCTTTGCAATCATTGGTGGTGTGGGTGAACGAGTGATGCCACTTGCAGTATGGTCTCCCGTTCATCTCTTGAGCCGTAGGGATTTTATGGCCTTCGGGTAACTTTAGCTGCTTCTCTTTCAGCAGTAAATCGAATATCTGCTCAGCTTTGCTCACATCGAAGTCGAACCCTTTTGCAGGCCCTTGCTGCTTTACCCATTTGCAGGACATAGGATCTGCCCCCCGAGCCCATTCAGCCACGGCCACCTCCTGGTCTTGTACAGGATCCTCTTCTTCTGTATCGACCAGGCCTATCGGACGTTTGAACTTGTCTTGGTACAACTCAGGGTGGCACTGTTCATACATTGTCAGTTTCTGGGCCATGTGCGCCAATGAATTGTACTCTACTTGGAAAGCCAGATCCTTGATAGGTGCTGAGAGACCCAATACTGCCAGCTCGACTGATTCTTTCTCAGTCAAACGAGCCGAATAACATCGGTTCTTGACAGTCCTGAAGCGCTGAATGTACTCGGCTACCGTTTCTCCCCGCTTTTGCCGCACCTGTGCCAGATCTGCAATGCCAGCCTCGGTAGCTTCTGAATGATACTGAATGTGTAACTGCTCTTCCAGTTGCTTCCAGGTCTGGATCGAATCAGGTGGCAACGAGGCGTACCACCCAAAAGCTGGTCCTGTCAGAGATTGCGCAAAGAACCTTACGCGTAACTGATCCGATGCTGAAATCATGCCTAACTGTGCCAGGTATCGGCTCACATGCTCGATCGAGCTCGACCCTTCTGATCCGCTAAACCTTGAGAACTCAGGGAGCCAATACTTGGGTGGCAGCGGAATCAGATCAAACTCATTGGGGTACGGCTTGGAATAGCCGATTGTCCTTCTCTTCGGCACGAAGCCGAACTGGTCTCTCAAGATAGTACGGATCTGCTCCACCGTTTGAGCTGCAGGGGCTAAATTCTCATGACTCGTTCCGGTGGCATACTTGTCTAGCCATGCCTGTTTATCAGCGTCCATCCCAGAGATCCCTGCTCCAGAAACACCTGCTCCCGAAGCCCCTGCTCCAGAAACTCCTGCCCCAGCAATCCCTGCGGTTGCAATCTGGTTCGTGCGCGTCAGGCTATTGCAGTCCGGCACGTAGGTGCACACATATCCATGTGGGATTTCTTTAGGTGGTTCACACAGGAATTGGCAATCGCCAGGGTCACCTCCGATTTTGTAGACGACGTACGCCGGTGCCCCTGGTGGCTCCGGAGCTGCAAGCGTGAATGGCAGTTGTGGCCTGGTCTGGAGCGGTCTTTCTCCCTGGTGAGACCCTAGAGTAGGCCCCGACAGAGAGTACTGATGTTTCATGATCTCCTGGACTACGCGAACCGCGACGCGCTCGAAAGCGTTCACTAGGCTCTCTGAATGGCGGTGAAGAGAATGAGCCACCATGTAATTGACCTCCTATCGCAGAGCTCTGGTGCGCTCCTCTGAAGGAACAGACAGATCCACCTCATCAAGAGCACCTTAGGGTGAGAACCCTTTCCACCTGATGCCATGCTTGCGGGTCCTCTCAAAAGAGCCGATGAGGTCGGCTTCGAAGAGAGCTTTGATATCATCATACTTCGCCTTGTGCTCCTCAGGCAAATCGTCGTACGTGACCGGTCTGCCCTCCATCGCAGCGTCGGATGTTGATGCAGATGTTGTTGAAGGTCCCACCGGGCGTGCCAGAATGTGTTGCCTGTCAAAACCCACCGGCGAGCAGCGACGAGCAACACGAAGAGCCGGGAGGCTCCCAGAACTGCTGGTGGGCCCTGGTCCCTCGGGCAACGGCCCGCAAAACTCCGGCACACGTCCTGGCGGATGCGAGGGCGTGCCACCTGACCTATACCTGGTCAGGAAGGTGATGGGTTGCTTCGAGTGGTTTCCTGCATGGCAAACAAACACACGTAAAATTCAAGCCGCAACCGGCTCCCAGGTTTCCCTGTGAATCGGCTCCTAGAGCCGATTACCCCATGGTTCTGCATTAGATCTACGATAACATGGGGTTTTGCTTCATCAATACAAGTTAAATCGATCTACGACAGTTTAACGTTTTCACCACATAATTGGAACATCCTACACGTAATTGAGCCTGGTAGATACAAAAGATGATAGAAAACTAACCCTAGAGAAGGCCTAAAAACCAACGTAAAGTCAATTTCCGGAACAACTCCTCTCGGATTGGCAAACCATATCTTACATATTACTGGATCGTTCAACCCGTTTGCAAGGCCTGATCATGTGGATATCAAACTAAACCTTGGAGAACAAGGCATAACTATAACATATCAAATCGACTGAATAAAGATCAAGCAAGGTGCCACCCTTACACCCGGGAAAAGGTGCAAAGGCGGCGAGATAACTAGAGGTAGCATAACTAAACAATCATAGTAAAAAGTATCGATGCTAACCTAAACAAATCTATGATAATAGTATTACTCGCCATCAAAAAGGCTTCAGTACGAGTAACACCAAACAACGCATAAGCAGATACTGCCTAGATCGCAAGATGCGATCTAGGCAGCATGGCACTTACCCGAGAAAAACCCTAGAAACAAGGGGTGGCGATGCGCCGAGATTGTGTTTGTTGTGAACGTGATCGTCCTCCTTTCTCAATAACCTTAGGTACATATTTATAGTCCGGAGACTTTCTATCTTTGGAATAACCCTAACAACTCTATCTCTTACTTAAACCGAAACGGAACCTACTACAATATAAGATACACGGGCAATTTAGCCCAAATCCACGCACAAGGCCGATTCAACAACACGTTGCATATATGTATCTTCCAAGCCCATCTTGATTACGGCCCATCTCCTCCTTTGGCCAAAATGTGGCGATAACAGGAAGATAGTCCACAGACATAGCAATATCTAGATGCGATTTCCGGACATGGCTATTATACTCCAACTCCGTCAACTAATCACCGTTCCATTTTTTTGTTTGTGTGGATATATAGTGTCCAGACATTGCCCATTCCCATTATATTGATATATTTTCATTGGTATCATTATAATATATTCTCTCTTATTGAATCATACATTCTACTGAGAGTAGTTCTTCCGTGATCTGGAGATGAGAGCTGAGATTGAGACCGGGGTGGTGGATATATATATGATGATGTTGTATCCTTTATGCATTTAATTCGTAATTTATTTTGTAGGCTACTTAAATATTAAGAGAAGTTAGAGTGATAGAATATCTATGGGGCTAGGGAGTGTGCTACAAACACACCATAGCAACAATAAAAAGTCATCAAGAAAACTGTACTTCAGTGTATAGATAGACCGTTACATAACCTAGCATACTGCCAAAATTCATTTAAAATATTAAGGGACACAAAAAGGGGAATTCTCCATTAAGTAGAAAAGACATTCCTTGTTTTTGGGAACTAGTGAAGGTCAGCAGGAAGGTTTTCACCTTGGAGTTCAACTTCAATACAAGGCCTTGCAACATTCTTTGTTGCTTGATCTAGCTACTGGATACTAGATCTGAGTTTCCTCCTTTAGCATGCCTAAATCTAACATCGTCAATCTGTAGTTGCTTCAATGTATGTTGGAGAACTGACAAGCAACTCGATCGCCAGATGTGGTCGGATGTGCGATAAACATCACAGGAGTGTCCAGCATCATTCATCCAACAAGGACGCCTGAACGGCATCAGATTCCTACTGCTTCCCTAAAAAACGACTATGCCAGAACCTCATGGCCACGATATCCACGAACAAGAGCGACGTCTTGTCATCCACCATATGTCCCCAGTCTCCGAGAGACCAAGAGATCCATTAGAAGGACTTTCGTGAAACAACAAACACTGCTGCTACAATTTTTTTGAAATGGGTATCCCTGACCTCTACACCGATTGGTGCATACAACCTTTTATTGCCTTATTCAGAGTAATTTATTACAAAGTCATCACCTCATGGATCACATAAGGTACCAACCAGCGGAAAAACGATGACAACATACTAAGAAACTGAATCAGCATGATATCCTATGATCAAAACGCTAATTGAATCGATCATATATATCCCGTGCCACTGACTCTAGCCAATTGAACTCGATCTTTTCATGCAGTTGCAGCCAAGATTACGCAAACCTCATCAGATACTTGGGATATACAAATTCACATCCCAAGAATTTCGTGTATATCTAGGAATCTGTTTCCAGATGCATCCAATTCCCTATCAGAATTCTATTTCTTGTGTGCTTTGTGTGTTCTCGTCAACGTTTTACTCTTTTATCCGCCTTTATGTGTAGCAAATCACTTTATAGGCCAGGAAAGAAAGGGGTGCATTACTATTTAATATTGAATGCTTACATTGGTTGTTTAGCCACCATTTGTTGCCTGAATTTACCCGGCATTCAATTCTTGATATATCAACCCGCAAAAGAAAATTTTGAAATATCTAACACTACAAGAAGCGGAGAACATGTATCTTTCATAATGGTCCTCATGTAAAAAGTATGTACGAAACTGGGGCGGACCAAGAACAAAATTTTAGAGGGAACAAATGTTCTAAGTGAGACAAATCTCTTTGCTAAGTGGGTACAAATCACTATTTAGCTTCACAAGTTACAAAAGTACTGAAAATTGAGTTGGGGCAGCTGCCCCACAGCTTATACACTGGTGCCTAGCTACAAAAGTTGGTAAACCCAATTAATAGTCATTGTTACTTTAGCGCCCACCACAGTGCACTAAATAAAATAGTCAATACTATCATTTTAACATTATTTCTCTGAAAGAAAGCAGCTTTCTCTAAACTTACCCTGAAGTTTCAATTTAGAAAACATACAAATTCATTAGCAAGAAATTATGGACTATGCCATGTAAACAAATTGTGCTAGGGAATGTAGACCATGTCATTCAATTTCAAGTTATGCAAAAAGAAGATTTTAGCAAATCACAATGATTCCGCTACTTTTTCATACACATGACGTGCTCAACGGTGATAATTGATCAGCCTTGTTGATCACGATGCGCAAGTGCACATATAAATTACAGGCGTACTAACTTCCTAAACCTTCGTGGAAGATTGTCCGTAGCCATAGTGATCTCTAGATGTGTGTTACAAACACATTATAGCAACAACAAAAAGTCATCGAGAGAATTGTGCCGGTCAATAATATTAAGGACATGAAAAAAGAAAACTCTCTGGTAAATAGCAAATTCATACTTTATTTTCGGGAACTAACTAGCAGTGAAGGTTAGCAGGAAGGTTTTCATCTTGAAGTTCAACTTCAATACAAGGCCTTGAGGAAGGAAATGTCGTGCCATTCGTGTTGTTGCTTGATCTAGCTACTGAATACCATCTTAGCCATTTCCAAAAAAAGTGAATACCATTTTAGAATTTTTTCACTAGTAGGAAACATGCCTCTAGTCCCGGGCCGTAAGAGCCTTCGGTCCCGGTTTTGGAACCGGGACTAATCAAGCGAGACTAGAGACCCACCACTAGTCCCGGCCCAGTTACCAGCCGGGACTAGTGGATGTCCACGTGGCTGCCCCTGCGCGCTCGTGGTGCACCCCCACTAATCCCGACTGGTGTTAAGGACCGGGACTAGTGGGTGTCTGCTGCGACAGCATTTTGCGCTTTTTATCTGCCACGGCAGAGCATTACCTTGGACTAGTGGTTCTCTACCGCGACAACATTTTATGCCTTTTCTCTGCCGCGGCAGAGATTTCATTTTTTATTGTTTTATTTACTTATTTTTCATTTCAACATAGTTTTTGAATATTTCTACGCCACCACATATCATACACATTCGTTCATATATAAGATAACTTGTATTACGATATCGAGCATACAAATATATACAAATTACATAGTTATATGGAGATCACAAAATCTTGGGACTAGAGCACGTCTGTTCGATTACATGGAGATCAGTAGCGCCTATTCACACTAAATTCTCCGGCATCGTATATGATCTCTTTGATAATAAATCCCGCCAGCTCCTCCGCAATTGCTAGTACGCTTTGCTCTGGTAGTAGTTGATCCCGCATTCTCTCGAACTATATATATAAGAAAAAGAGATCAATCTGAATATCAATCATGATAACAAAAGGTGACGGCAATAAAATGATGGTATGAATGCATTGCTTACATCGACTCTATAATCATTGTGTTCGGTGGTAAACGTGCGAATGAACTCGCATACGTAGAATCCACATAGATTCGACCCCTGTGGCTGCCTCGCGCACTTTACAAGAATAGAATTCACTCAAAATAATAATCTAGCATCATTATTATATTGAAACTAGAAGTAAAGAGATGTGCGGACATATCATGTGCTACTTACCGAGACCGCCCAGCTTCTCACTAAATACATCGGTAACCTCGCGCTTGAACCGGATCCAAACCCTGCCCGACGAAGAAAATGAATGAATGAGTTATTCATTACCTGATATCTCAGGAAATCAATGAAAGAGACCGATATAGCACGAAACTTACTTCTGGAGCATGTCCTGCATGCTGCGGAAATCTTCCAGGTTTCTCTTTGATGGGTCCATGACATCAATTCTTCCCTTATCAAGTTGAATGTCTAGCAGAACCCAGTGGAAGCTGCAAACATTTATATATACATCAGTAACTCATCATTTACACTTATTAGCATCGACCAATCAAAAGTGAATGTGTACAACAGAGTAAGAACCTCACCTAAAATTATAAGAAAATAGTATGTGGTTAGAGAAATTTTGCTCCATTAGAAATCTTAGAATGTTTTCCTCCGTCTCCTCGGGGTTATCCGTTAGCGTGGTTATATGCACTTTATCTAGATCAATGGACCCAATATTGTAGTTTTGTTTTCTTTCACTCTAGGATCTTGATTCTACATAATAAGGATAATTACATGTTCTGAACTAAACAACTAAAAAACTGAACATGTAGACAATGAATTCAACAACTTACAGACAATAGCAGCTGAGGATGGATTTCTCTAGGACGTTGAGATGGTATAACTGGAAAAGTTCTGGAAACTCAATATGTATCTCTTCGTGTCTGAATTAGTACTCAGGTGGGACATTGGCTACGATCATTATTCTCCCCTGCTTCATGACCGCCGAGTACCATTGATGGAGATTCCGCATTTCTGTTGGCAGTTCTTTCATCTCTTTGCTGACCAAATCCTCACCTGTGACATATTTAGGGGCTATTGGCATCTTGGGTAGAAGGTCGAGTTGGGTGCCTAACAGTTCATCAAGACTAATTTCCACGCTGGCCGCCAACTCCGCAGCTATTGACATATCTACTGGCTGTTGTGCGAGGAGGGGAACATTTTCTAAAATTACCTTGAGGGGTGCGATCATTTGTTTGTCCTGTTGTCCGAGAAGGGGAACGTCTGATTTTTTACTAATTGCAGTTTTGGTCCCACTTGCACTTATGCTTGCTGATTTTTACCGCTTGCACTTGATTTTCTTGATTTGCTTGATTTGCTCTTCGCCACTTCTTTCTGAAGTGTGCGTAGATAGTCATTTGGCTTATGGTGCAACTCATATTGCGATTCTGTGTTCAAAAAATCAATTGCATATCCCTTTTGCTTCTCGGTGTATACCGGAGCGGGCTCGGGTTTCTTGTTCTCAAAATGTGCCGCCACTTCGGCCTTTGCTATCGCTGCAGATTCCGCATCAGTATGATCGTAAGGTCTGATGGGAAGATTCTTATGAGGCACTGTTGGAGGGGCGGCATTTCCGTTTTGGGCTGCCGCGTCCTTTAATACTCACTGACAGAGCACGCTTCCACTTATTGTCCTTAGCGGGCGGCGAAGACTGCTGAGCCTACCACGGAGCTCGAGATGGACTCGGGATGTGGTGGTCGTAGTCATCATGGGGTGGGCTTCTTGGAGGTGATGGAGGTGAAGGAGACTTGCGATGACTCGGAGGCGGTAGTGTTATCCTTGGGGCCGAGCTTGGAAACCGTATGTTTTTCTTGTCCCATAGAATGATCCCACCAAGTAGTTCTCCGAGTGTGATCTCACCTTCAGGTCTAGGAATGACAAGCTCCATTGACTCCCACTCCTTTACGATTTGATCCACCCCAACTTTAGCATAGCCAGGTGGAATCTCACGGCCATGCCAACGTGCGTCAGGTGGACAAGGCAAAGCCGATCCGACCGCCACCTTCACAGATACATTCTTCAATTTATTATGGAGCTCACAGGATATCTGCTCCTTAATTCCATCCACGGGGTAGCCGGGACCGCCATCTGTATAGGATGCATCGTTTGACGGGACCTCCGATTTATCCACGCTGCTTCTCCTCTGAGATGGGTTGGCGGTAATATCGAGTGGAGAATCTTACAAGCACGCTATTCCTCTAAGTTCGTCGATCTGCTGCTGCTGCTGCTTGTCAAGTATTGCTAGTAGCTGGTTGAACTTGTCTGCCTCCTCCTCCCGTCGCTGCTTTGCTCTTGCTCGGCTTCTATAGGTACCTTGGTCCTTAGGAAACCTAGTCTCCCACGTGGAACTCCCGTCAAGGCCTCGGAATCGTCCTGTATGTTCGCGATTCCCGAGGACCAAGGTCAGCAAGTATTTCTCTCTATCGGGATGAAACTGTTTTATTCCATCTTTAATATCTTTCACCACTTTTAGCCATACACTCCTGGGTACCTTTATCCCGTCACTGCAAACAAGGTCCCCTGTAAGTTCGCCATATGTACTCCCATGCCCAAGGAACCAATTTTTTGCCCTCCAATCCCATTCTTCGCGAATTGGTTCTAGAATGATCCCTTTACCATGAAGCTCTTTCTCTTTTGTATCCCACTTAGGCATGGCAGCCGCGTATCCCCCTGGCCCCATGTTATGGTGATATTTTTTCTTTGCAGCATTTATTTTGTTTTTTCAGACTTTTCCTCTGCAACTCCTGACCCCTATACTCCACAAATGCATCCCAGTAAGGCCGCTGCTTCGCTTGATAGCCTTCGAATAATGGGGTTTTATTGTCCTTCTGATACTGTTGCCATAATGACTTCTTCCAGTTCTTGAATAGTTCGGCCATCTTCTTCAATGCAAACTGCTTGACTTTCTTTCTCATTTCAGCCGTCTCGTCATTAGTATCACATTCTGGTAGCTTTAAATGTGCCATTAGGTCAGTAAATAGTTGCTCTTTGAATCTATCGTCGATATACACATCACTCCATTCTGCCTCTTTGGGCTTATTCCACTCTCGAACAGTGATCGGGGTGCGATCTCTAGCAACAGCTCCGCATTGTTGTACAAATATTTGTTTTTTTGATTCCAATGGTTCGCCATCTCCTGAAACCTCTATAATTTCATAAACAGTATCCTGGGGCAACTTTTTGGCTGGGTCGCGCTTGGTTTTCTTACTCGATGTAGAGGCCCAAGAGAAGAAACATTCATCAACATAATATATATACAACTAGGTGCATCTAGGCACGATCATTGGACATCATATATATATACCTCATCCGTCTGTGTTACACGTCCATGGGATTCTTCCTCTTGTCTGTTGGTCTCCTCTCCCTCACCAGATGAGTTCAGATACCTCGAGGGAGATCCCTCATCGGCATGGTGAATCATATCCTCGAGCAAGTGTTCTGAATCTAGGTCTCTGTGGATTGGACTAGGTGGATCCATATTTCCTGCAAAATTCACACAATATTTATTTGAACTTAACAAATAAACCATAAACCCTAAACCCGGAGGTGGGGTGGCGGTGGCCGATGATGGTGGTCGTGGGAGAGGCGGGCGACTAAGCGGCTTCCCGCGAGAACCACCACGCTAACCCTAACTCCGGTCACCACCGAGCACCAACACCCTAACCCTAACCCTAACTCCGGTTACAAAGAGGGTCTTACAATAAAAATACTATATTACACTATTATATTACAATAAAAAAAACCTATTATAAACATAACTTACAATATTATAATATATCTCATACCCTAAAATAATAATCCTACACTACATAATCCTCAAACTCTGGTTTCATTTCGCGCGCTGGGCCAGACCCTTTAGTCTAGGCTGGTAGCCTCGGCCAGGACTAAAGGCTCAAATTTGCGCGCGCTGTGGTTTTTTTTTTCAAATTTTCAAATATATCATTTAAAACATTTAAATTATACTTTTTTGCATACTTATGAATTTGAGAAAACTTTCAACATGAAAAGTTCTTGAATTTGAATAATTAATCCAAATCCATTTTCTGTTTTATAAAATAATTATATTAAATAGTCAAATTATGAACCATTTTGCCATTATCAATTTAAAAATGCATTAACTATTATTTTTGCATTATTTTGAATCTCACTAAACTTTCAACATGAAAAGTTCTTGAATTTGAATAATTAATCTAAATCCATTTTATGTTTTATAAAATAATTTTTTGAATAGTCAAATTATTAACCATTTTGCCATTATCAATTTAAAAATGCATTAACTATTATTTTTTGCATATTTTTGAATCTCACTAAACTTTTAACATGAAAAGTTCTTGAATTTTAATAATTAATCCAAATACATTTTCTATTTTATAAATTAATTATTTTAAATAGTCAAATTATTAACCATTTTGCCATTATCAATTTAAAAACGCATTAACTATATTTTTTGCATATTTTTGAATCTCAATAAACTTTCAACATGAAAAGTTCTTGAATTTGAATAATTAATCCAAATCCATTTTCTAAATAATCTTTAGTCCCGGTTGTATCCACTAACAGAGACTAAAGATATTTCCCGCCATTTCTCACCGCTTCCTGCCAAGTTTTTCCGCCCTTTCCTCTGAACCGAGCTTTTAGTCCCAGTTGTAGCTACTAACAGGGACTAAAGATATTTCCCGCCATTTCACACCGCTTCCCGCCATGTTTTCCCGCCCTTTCCATATATATATAGGCCGACCGTGCCATGGTTATGCACACATCCACACCTTCCTCTCTCACATAAATGGATAGCGCCTACTGGGCCATTCTGACCCTCGAGGAGACCGAGGCACTGCGCGCCTCAAGATACCCTTGCCCACCAGGCTACCGGCTGCCCGCCGGCTGGATGCTAAGCGCTGGAGGGGTTCCTGTCCCTCCTGTGCCTCAATGCTCCGCCCTACTAGCGGCCATCATGAACCATTTCTACCACGAGCTCATGCTGGAGCAGCAGATGGATCCGTAGTGGGATCCTGACAACTACGACACCTGGAATGCCTTCTTCTCTAACGGCGGGAAAGGGAGCTCGCCAGGTACGATGGTGATGGCCCGCACCCGGTGAACCAAAATGAAGTCGTCTGCCGTCTATGGTGGGCAAACCGTACTATCATCAGCGTGATGCGCTACATCGCCGGGGGAGACCATCCTCGCCTGCGGTGCCCACAAGTGCACCCACTACAGAGCCACAAGAAGGCCCCTCGCCTGCCCGCCATGAATCCGAGTCCGGAGTGGCAGGTGAAGGGATACGGGTAGGCTACACTAGCGCAAATCAAAATTTTCTACCGCGTAAACCAGGATTACTGTTGTCATAGTTCACGAGATTACCACTAGACGCACAGTTGCGGAACTTGATGAAGCGCATCGAGGCAATGCAGACGATCTACGTCTCCTCCTTGTTCTCGTCCTACGAGTAGCTCCCCTTGCGCGGCTTGTCCAAGCGCTACAGATGCAGCGCCTCCAAGGTATCCACACGTACAGGGTGGAAGCGTCAGACACCGGATTGCTAGGTCCGCGCATGCAACACAGGGGTGAGGAGTGGCGGCTTGGTGGAATGGTCTAACCCTGGTCAGCTCGCCCCATCCTCTCTTATATAGGCATCCCTGATGGGATTCTACATTAGCAGCCCATTAGTAGCCTAAGCCTGGTCTAATTCGGATCCAATCCTCATTAGGCTTCTAGCCCCTTAAGTGTGTGACCCTATAGGTTCATATGTGTATAGACACGACACAAATACACTTATTATGTCAATAGTTGGTAGCGGCCTCTAGCAAGACGTGCCAACTCCTAAACGCATACAAAGATCATATCGGACGAACCATCACAAGGTTTAGTACATGTCTTTCCCTTTGCCTCATGATATTTTGTCTAGCTCCAAGCTGACCTCCCTTTCTCGATACTGTGATTCGGAATCCCTTTACTAGGTTAACACTTAACCACATGTAGCACGGCCATGCATTTCTAGATCCGATCACTCGAGGGGCCTAGAGATATCTCTCTCAAGTAGAGAGGGGCAAAACCCATCTTGATTGACCATGCCTTGCAGCATGCTTCAGGACAAACCTGAAAGCTACCTTTATAACTACCCAGTTACGGAGCAGCATTTTATAGCCCCAAAGTAGGTCGATCCATATCTCAAGTACATGTGACAATCTCAGGTCTAAGGACAAAACGTACACGATGTGTAGAGAGAGAGCTGCAACTAATTGCCAGTCTCAAGTTGGGTCAGTCTAACCCCATGTTCATAACATGTGTCCACATCATTGGTTTGACATCTCCATGTCTATGACTTGCGAAACATAGTCATCAACCAATCGATGTGCTAGTCTAATATTCACGTGTGTCCTCACATGAACTCCGACTAGGGACAACTATTAAATAACCATACAAGTAAATAGTTTCACAAACAATTCACATAATTGCCAATCAATGCAAGTTTCCTGATATGGATATTCAAGGAACATTACAATAACTCATGGATATATAAGAAATATAATCATCTCTTTGATTGCCTCTAGGGCATATTTCCTTCAGCAGGTGTCCCCGGTATATGCCATGGCTGGGCTGAGGATCCCCAAAGTGGCAGGTGACGATGACGATGATGATGACGATGACGAAGAAGACCCTGAAGCTGTGGACTATAGGACTAGGCATGATTATGACTAAAGGGGCGGCTTTAGTCCTGAGTGTTAGCTATTCCCGGTTTGTCCCGGTTTTTATTATTCATAAATGTATTGAGTGTTAGTCTCGGTTTGTGGCTAGACCAGGACTAAAGGGGGCCTTTAGTCCCGATTCCGTAGTCTCAGTTTTTAAATATTAATAAATGTCTTGAGTGTTAGTCCCGTTTTGTGGTTGGACCGGGACTAAAGGGGGGGTCTTTAGTTCCGATTCATACTACGACTTTCCCAAACTATGAAGATGTTGTCCCGATTCGTACTTACCGTGAAGATCTGATCTCCAAACACGTGTGGTCACATATTAGGGAGTGCCTCTATGACCAGTTTCTTGGAGAAGCTGAAGGACTGGGCTCCGGCGGCATCTCCCTGAAACTAGCCATAGTGGTGTCCCTGCTTTCGCACACCATCTTGCAGCTTGTAACTTATCTAACTAGATCAATACGCCTGGGAGGTAACCTAATTTCACATATTAGGGAGTGCCTCTATGACCAGTTTCTTGGAGATGTCGGAGGACTGGGCCCGGCGGTATCTCCCTGAAACTGGCCGTAGTGGTGTCCCAGATCTTGAATACCATCTTGGAGATGCCTCAAACTGGCTGGAGGACTGGACTCATAAGGATGCCTATTTATAGTACAAGTAGCTCAGCATAGTGTCGACACTCACGACATAATATCGACACTCATCCCTATTATTAGTGCTGACTCATGTTTTGTCCCGGTTGGTGTCTCCAACCGGGACTAAAGGTTCAGCTTTAGTCCCGGTTGGCGACACCATCCGGGACAAGGTACAAGCCACATGACATAATTTCGACACTCACCCCTATCATTAGTGCAGCCTGGCCCAGCCTGCCGCAATCCCTTCAGTCGCGGTTGGTTTCTCCAACCGGGACTAAAGATAAACCCTCTATTTATAGGCCTTTCCCTCTATTTATAGGCCTTTCTCTCTATTTATAGGCTGCCCGATCCAGCCTGCCCACCCTTTCCCTCTATTTATAGGGCGACCGTCATGGCCACCCACACATACACACATTCCTCGCCGCCTACTTTAGGATGCCCATCCCGCATCCTCGTAGTCGGCAACGATGGAGTATTGGGCTCCGCCGGGCATGTCCGAGACTGGGCTCCGCCAGGCTGGCACTGGATGGTGCTACCTTCCGGGATGCGTAGCTTGGTGAGGAATTCGGGTGTCGTCGTCGACCTGGAGCTTCTTTGGTGGAGGTCGCCTGGTCCAGGAAGGGTGCAGAGGGAGCCGGCCACCGAGGAGGTGGTACGTGGTCATGTCAGGGACGAGGACAAACACGTCCGTCGCTATATGGCTACATTGGACACCAGGGTCGACGATACGTTGCAGATTCTTCAGGGATCTCACCCGAGCTATGCTCGTGTGATGGTTCCTTCTCTTTGGGTTTTCATCTCCCGTGGCTTAGGCACTGGGAGTCGTCATCCAGTTTGATTGAGCAAGATGACCAATATTGCATGCATATGGATCTAGGTAAAATGCTTGACTCACAATATGATTACATAAAAGGTTTAATATATTACATAGATCACCAACATCCCTATCTAGTGTTGTTGTTTTCTTCTGCACCGTAGCCATGGAGAATCTTCATCATTTAATAGGAGGCTAGGGTCAGTTTTCACTTTGAAGGGCGGGATTTCATGAAACTTATTATAATCTTCTGACATATCTGTCTTGTCATCCACTTCCAAGATGTTTCTTTCCCCTGAAAGAACTATGTGGCGTTTTGGCTCATCGGACGATGTATTATTTTGCTGATTTCTTTTCTCGGTTTCGCAGACATGTCCTTCACATAGAAAACCTGAGCCACATCGTTGGCTAGGAAGAATGGTTCGTCTATGTATGCAAGATTGTTGAGATCCACTGTTGTCATGCCATACTTTTTGTCTTCATGTACCCCGGCCCCTGTCATCTTGACCCATTTGCACCGAAACAAAGGGACCTTAAAAGTAGGTCCATACTCAAGTTCCCATATCTCCTCTATGTACCCATAATATGTGTCCTTCTTCCCATTGTCATCTGTTGCATCAAAGCGGACACCACTGTTTTGGTTGGTGCTCTTTTTATCTTGGGCAATCATGTAAAATGTATTACCATTTATCTCGTACCCTTGGAAAGTACATATAGTCTAAGATGGTAACCGTGCCAACAAGTACAGCTGATCTTCAACAGTGTTGTTATTAATGAGATGTTTCTGCAACCAACTGCCGAAAGTGTCCTCGTGTTCCACTTTAATCGAGGAGTCAGGCTTCCCCGGGTTTTCCGAGCGTACAATAATCTTGTGTTTCTCGATATACGGAGCCACAAAGGTGGAATTGTGTAGAATTGTGTAGTGTGCTTTATTGAAAGAATCCATGTCCATACATACCATTGTTTTTCTTCCTAGTGTGCCTTTTCCAGTCAGCCTCCCCTCATATCGAGATTCAGGAACACCAATTGGCTTAAGGTCAGGAAGAAAGTCAACACAAAACTCAATGACCTCCTATATTCCATAGCCCTTGGAGATGCTTCCTTCTGGCCTAGCATGTTTCTTTAAGACTCCCATGAACCTTTCGAAGGGGAACATATTGTGTAGAAACACAGTATTGAGAATTCTAATCTCTTCGACTAGGTGAACTAGGAGGTGCGTCATAATATTAAAGAAAGATGGAGGGTACAACAACTCGAAACTGACCAGACATTGGACCACATCAATCTGTAACCCTGATAGACTTTCTAGATCGATTACCTTCTGAGAAATTACATTGAGGAATGCACATACCTTCACAATGGCCAGCTGAACATTTTCGGTAGAATGCCCCTCAATGCAACCGGAAGCAATTGCGTCATAAGCACGTGGAAGTCATGGGACTTTAGGTTTTGGAATTTTTTCTCTTTCATATTTACTATTCCCTTCATGTTATACGAGAAGCCAGACGGGACCTTGATACTGAAAAGGACATCAAAAAATATTTCCTTCTCTTCCTTGATAAGAGCGTAGCTGGCAGGCCCTTGAAACTTCCCTAGATGCTTGACGTCTCGTACTTTATGACGTTGTTGGTCCTCCCGTGTTTCTGGTGTATCTTTTGACTTCCCATACAAGCCCAAGAAGCCTATAATATTCACGCAAAGGTTCTTTGTCAGGTGCATCACGTCGATTGCAGAGCGGACCTCATGGACTTCCCAATAGGGTAGCTCCCAAAATATAGATTTTTTCTTCCACATAGGTGCACGTCCGTCGGCATCTTTCGGAACAGGTTATCCTCCAGGACCCTTTCCAAATATTACATTTAAATCCTTGACCATACCAAATACACCAGCACCACTACGGGGGGCAGTCTTCTTCCGGTGATCTGCCTCACCATCGAAATGCTTGCCTTTTTTCCTTAAGGGATGTCTGGGCGGAAGAAAACGACGATTGTACGGGTACACATTCTTCCTAGATTTATCCATATATATACTTTCAGTCTCATCTAAACAGTGTGTGCATGCATTATATCCCCTGTTTGTCTGTCCTGAGATGTTACTAAGAGCAGGCCAATCATTGATGATTACGAACAACAACGCTCGTAGGTCAAATGGATCATGTTTGTGCTCATCCCACACACGTAAACCTGGTTCGGCCCACAACTGTAAAAGTTCATCAACTAATGGCCTTATGTACACATCAATGTCGTTGCCGGATTGCTTCGGTCCTTGGATGAGCACTGACATCATAATAAACTTCCGCTTCATGCACAACCAAGGAGGAAGGTTGTAGATACGTAGAGTCACGGGCCAGGTGCTGTGACTGCAGCTCTGCTCCCCAAAAGGATTCATGCCATCTGTACTTAGACCAAACCATAAGTTTCTTGGTCACCAGCAAAGTCTGGGAAGTCTCTCTCAATTTTTCTCCACTGCCGACCATCAGCGGGGTGCCTCAACATCCCGTCTTTCTTACGTTCTTCCGTGTGCCATCGCAACAACTTGACATGCTCTTTGTTTATGAACAAACGTTTCAATCGTGGAATTATAGGAGCATACCACATCACATTGGCAAGAACCCTCTTTCTGGGTGGCTCGCCATCAACATCACCACGGTCATCTTTTCTGATCTTATATCGCAATGCAGTGCATACTGGGCATTTATCCAAATTCTCGTAGTTCTCACCGTGGTAGAGGATGCAGTCATTAGGGCACGCATGTATCTTCTGCACATCTAATCCTAGAGGGAAGACGAGCTTCTTTGCTTCATATGTACTAGTGGGCAATTCGTTATTTCTTGGAAGCAACCTCTTCATGAGTACCAGCAACTTCTCAAATCTCGAGTCAGTCACACCGGTCTCTGCCTTCCACTTCAGCAATTCCAGTGTGCTACCCAGCTTCTTCTAGCCATCTTCACAAGTTGGGTACAACAATTTGTTGTGGTCCTGTAACATCTGCTCAAACTGCAATCTCTCCTTTTCTGTGTCGCAGTCTCTCTTTGCATCAGAAATGACCCGACCAAGATCATTAGCGGGCCGGTCTGGTTCCCGTTCTTCACCTCCTTCTTCTTCATTGTCTTCCATTGCGGTATCAGCGTATTCAGGGAACATAGATCGGTAGTTGTCATCATAGTTCTCTTCTTCATCGTCGTCTTCCATCACAACCCCTCTTTCTCCGTGTTTGGTCCAAACATTATAGCCGGACATAAAACCAGACTGAAGCAGGTGGCTCTGAATGACTCTTGCCGAAGTGTGAGCCTTATCATTCCTACAGTCAACACATGGACAACACATAAAACCATCCCGTCGCTTGTTCTCCTCGGCCATAACTCGAAAAGAACGCACGCCTTCTCTGAAAGCGGCAGAGCGTCGGTCACCGTACATCCATGGATGGCTCATTTGTATCATACAAATATATGTCAAACGCAATCACTATGCTAAAATTAGTACCGCACGATGGTCTTAACGAGAAAATAGTTGCTAACCTTTTATTACACTTGGAAACAAAGATGAGAAAACTTAAGTGTGGCTCGGGCACCTCATATCATGTCTGTCTTACGTGACCTAAACTTGCATCACTCTAATGGACATTTCACCGAACACCTCTAGTGCATATGTATGAACAAGAAAAAAATAGCACAACAACACTCTCTCCCACCAGGAAAAAAACAGTTGAGAGGGGAGGGGGCTGTGCATATATATAGGGCTAGACCACTAGTCCCGGTTGGAGATACAAACCGGACTAAAGGGGGTGCCCCCAGCGAGCGGCAGGGCCAGGGCCCTTTAATCCCGGTTTGAGCCTCAGACCGGGACTAATGGGGTCTAACGGGCCGAGACATATGGTTCTGGGTGGCTCTGGCCGTCCGGCTAGGGCCATTAGTCCCAGCCCCAGCCACAACCGGGACTAATGGCCTGTACGAAAGGCCTGTTTTCTATTAGTGAGAGTCCACACCTACTATTGCCGCCACCGCATCATTGGGAAGTCAAACTGAGTCGTGCTACCTCCAATGCTATGAGCACATGCTGGATATCCTCGCCACCACCTGAAAGGATCGTATGGGCACCTAGAGGGGGGGTGAATAGGTGCTACTTCAAATTTTATTCTTTTTCAAATTAAGGTTTGGCAATAAGGTAAATTCTCTAGATAATGCAACTAAGGTGAATTTACCCATATGACATTTATGCAAGAGCTACCACTACACAAAGTAGGAACAAGTAAGTAAAGTGCGCTAAAGGATAGAAGTAACCAAAGTGGTGGACGCGGAGACACAAGGATTTGTTTCCCGTAGTTCATTCCTTTTGAGGGGAAGTACGTCTACGTTTGGAGAGGGGTTGGTTTCAAACCATCAACGCCACGAAAGGCCTCCCTTTTTCTCCGATGAATCTCACCCCAACGGGATCGATTCACCTTCCACTATATCGGCAACCTTCGAGGTGGAAGACGACACCTTTACAAGTTTGGGGCACACATCCACAACTTAATCGGAGGCTCCCAAATACAAGCAAGCTGTCAAAGCAATCAAAGACAAGCTTGTAAGAACCAAAACAAGAACTAGGGTTTCCAAGAAAACACTAGAACAAAGGGGCCCTCAATGAAATGAGGGGGAAATGAAGATCTCTTTTGGTGAAGTAGTAGATCGGGGCCTCCTCCTTCGATTCCCCAAAGATCAAAGACTTTGGGTGGTGGAATGAGGAGATCTTGAAGATTTGTGGCTCCAATGGTGGTCTTGACTTTAAATGTGTATGAGCAATTTGTCCCAAGGTAGGTGGAGGGGTATTTATACCCCTCCACGAAATATGGCCGTTGGAGCCATTAATGCACCGGTAGTACCGGTACTCAAGCGGTAGTACCGCTTGCAAGCGGTACTACCGGTCAAGTACCAGACCAGGTACCGGAGATGCTTCCGTTCGTCTAGCCTACTTTAGGTTTGGGCGGTATCGCCCTTGCGGTACTACCCCCAAGCGGTAGTACCGGTCGTATGACGCGGTACTACCGGTCTGGGCGGTAGTACCGGTCCCAAGTACCGCTTGGTACTGACCAAAACAGAGAGGGGTGGCTGTTCTTCAGAACGGCCCGGTACTGCCGAGCGGTACGACCGTGTCAAGCGGTAGTACCGCTAGTATCAAGAGGTACTACCAGTTGGACCGGTAGTGCCGCTCCGTGGTACCGGGTGGTACTGACTAGAACCCACCCTTATCAGTTTTGCACGGTACCAACCGGTACGGGAACCGGTAGTACCGGTGTCAAGCGGTCGTACCGGTCGTAGTTCCGGTAGTACCGGTTGGCACATTGGTTTTTCGCAAAGGGAATTATTATGCCAATATTTGAGCCACCCCCTTATCAATCCCGTGATACACTTAGCGCACGATTAAACCGATAAGTGTGTTGTTATCAAACATCAAAATCAGAGGGATAGGAAAATGCTCTTTCAATCTCCCCCTTTTTGGTGTTTTATGACAATACACTTTTGCAAGATGATTTTAATAAGAAACATATGGGATTTGTAAAATAGAGACGGGGCTCCCCCTAGATGTGTAGAAACAAACCTCCCCCTCTATTTTACAAACCCAACATGGGTGCACAAATATAGATACTTAGCATTTGAAGCCATACCTTTGCACAAAAACCTGTGATGAGGAATATATAGACAATAGATAATGCATATCATCACAAGATGGATCCAATGAAATAAATCACATAGTCTCATCAGATGTATCCATGACATAACCACGAAATAACCACATAGTCTCACACGACATAATCACATAGTCTCACACATAAATATAGGGAAATCGAAGTTCACAAGCAATAAAATGATCAAAATAAGAATGATCTTGTGACTTCCCATGCAACACCCGTGCCTAAGGTGCAACTTCTCCCCCTTTGGCATCAAGACGCCAAAAAGGGACAAGTGGAAGAATACCGTCCCGACAGTCAATCCTCCTCCTCATCCTCAAAGTCCTCCTCATAGGGGGGTGGTGCGCGGTGGGAGGAAGAGACATCATCGTCCCAACGGCTGTGCTGAGAGATCCACTGATCTTCTGGAGTGATGTTGGTCTCGGATCCCTCGGAGACGGTCAAACCCTGAGCAGCCATCATGTCCTTCTGACGAGCACTGGCCTTCTTGGCATACACATGCGCCTCATACATGCGTTTCTGGTTGTCCATCTGAAAGCAGAAGATCTTCTTGAGCTTGGCCTCCATCCTTTTGGCCCAAGTGGGCTTAGAATTATTGCGACGGGAGAAAACATAATAAGTGTCATGACCACTGTCAGCATCCTCAGAGTCATCCTCTTCCTCCCCACCCGCCACAATGCGGGGTTTAGCATGTGTCTTGATCTTGAGTGCCTTGGGCCTGTGCACAATGAGAGGGCGAGTGGAGAGAGTCCTAGCAATGGGAGGGCACTTTGACACAATGAGGGCCATAATATACGGAGCAAATGGTGGAACCCTCCGAGTGTAAGAAGCAACAACCATCTCATTCCATAATCAAGTCAAGCTCCTTGAATCTACGATATTTAGTTCATTCCTCAAGTAACAAAACCTTGCTTCATCAAGTGGCTTCGTGAAGATATTGGCAAGTTGATCTTTGGTTGAAACATAGGATAGATCAATATCACCCCTAGCAACATGATCTCTAATGAAGTGATGATGAATCTCAATATGCTTTGTCCTTGTGTGATCCACCGGGTTGTATGCAATTTTGATGGCACTTTCATCGTCACATAGAAGAGGCACTTTGTCACAATGGACACCATATTCCTTTAAAGTTTGCCTCATCCATAGCAATTGAGTGCAAGAACTAGCGGCAGCAACATACTCGGCTTCAGCGGTGGAGAGAGATATACAATTTTGCTTCTTAGAAGACCAACATGCCAAGGACCTACCAAGGAATTGGCAAGCCCCTGATGTTGATTTTCTATCATCCTCGTCCCTCGCCCAATCCGAATCCGTGTATCCACAAAGAGCAAATGTTGAGCCTCGAGGATACCAAAGACCATAAAATGGGGTATGAACTAAATATCGAAAGATTCTCTTGACCGCCATTAAATGGCTTTCCTTAGGAGCCGCTTGATATCTTGCACACACACCTACACTCAACACAATATCGGGTCTAGATGCACAAAGGTAAAGCAAAGAACCAATCATAGACCGGTATACCTTTTGATCCACATCTTTACCATTTGGATTTTGTTCTAGATGAGTCTTTGTAGCCATGGGAGTAGGAGCTCCATTTAAATCTTGCATATTGAATCTCTTGAGCATATCTTGAGTATACTTGGCTTGATTTAAGAATGTCCCTCCTCTAACTTGTTTGATCTCAAAGCCAAGAAATACTCTCAACTCTCCCATCAAAGACATCCGGAACCTACTAGTCATAAGCTTTGAGAATTCATCATTAAAAGCTTTGTTAGATGAGCCAAAGATAATATCATCAACATATATTTGGCATACAAAAAGCTCCCCTTTGACCCTCTTAGTAGAAAGAGTGGGATCGATTTTCCCAACCTCAAAGCCACAGTCAAACAATAACTCTCTAAGGTGCTCATACCACGTGTGTGGGGCTTGCTTGAGCCCATAGAGCGCCTTATCAAGTTTGTAGACATGGTTTGGGAAGTTGGGGTCCTCAAATCCCGGGGGTTGCTTAACATATACCAATTCATTTAATGGACCATAAAGAAATGCACTTTCTACATCCATTTGTTGCAACTTAAAGTTATGATGTGCCGCATAAGCAAGAAGGATACGAATGGACTCAAGACGAGCCACAGGTGCATATGTCTCTCCATAGTCAATGCCTTAAATTTGAGAGAACCCTTGTGCAACCAATCTAGCCTTGTTACTTACTATGATTCCATGCTCATCTTGTTTGTTCTTGAATATCCACTTTGTTCCAATAACATTGCGGCAATCCTTTGGCTTCTCTACTAACTTCCACACTTTGTTTCTCTCAAAGTTGTTGAGTTCTTTGTGCATAGCTTCTAACCAATCCGGATCTTCAAGAGCTTCCCACACTTTCTTTGGTTCAATCATGGAGATGTGTTCTTGGTGTTCACTGAACCTCTTCAATTGTGCTCTTGTGGAGATACCTTTCCTTAGATCACCAACTACATTTTGGAGGGAGTGGTCTCTTAACTCCAACATTCTTTCCTTTCTAGCTTTGCGACGAGCGTGGATCTCCGTATTGTTTCTTGGAGGACCCTCTTCATCATTTTGATCCTCGTCTTGACCATCATCTTGACCTTGATCATCATTGGAATCATCCTCTATAATTGGAGGAAAATATTGACCTTGGTCTTGATCAAGTGCTCTTCTAGCATCAATTTGAGCTTGTCTCAAAACAGTTTGTATGGATCTTCGTTGACAAATTGACTTGGCACCACTTGACAACCCGTTGAATGGACCAAGCACCCCTTGACTAGAGTTGACACTTTGATCATCATGTTGAGGGTCCACATCTTGTCTTTGGCTTGGGTCAATGTCCTCTTCGGTGGATGGAGCATGTTGAGGTTGTGAAGATGAGGGCTCCACTTGAGTGGGGCATAGTTCTTCTCGATACGTCATAAGGGGTTCCTCAACGGGGCGGATATATCCCACACCCATTATTCCTATGGAATCCTGAGACATTTCATCATCTGCATCACAAGCATCAACACGCCCCCCTTGGGGACCATCATATTCTTCGAAGGTCACACTACAAGATTCTATGACGGCTCCAGAGAGCTTATCATAGATTCTATAAGTGTGAGATTCGAGACCATAGCCAACAAAAATACCCTCTAATGCTTTAGACTCGAATTTAGACAAACGAACACCTTTGATGAGATAGAAACACTTACAACCGAACACCCGGAAATAAGATATGTTGGGCTTGTTAGCGGTAAGTATCTCATATGGAGTCTTGTTGATTTTCTTGTGGAGGTAGAGTCGGTTTGAAGCATGGCAAGCGTGAAGGGAATATGCCCGAGAGGCAATAATAAAGTGGTTATTATCGTATTCCTTATTTATGATAAATGTTTATTTTACATTCTATAATTGTATTAATACGGAAACGTTAATACATGTGTTTTTAATAAACAAACAGAAAGTTCCTAGGTATGCCTCTCTCATAAACTAGCTCGTTGATTAACAAGATGATCAAGGTTTCCTGATCATGGACATTGGATGTTGTTAATAACGGGGTCACAACATTAGTGTAATGGTGTGATGAACATTCATCCGAAGTATAGCATTACGATCAAAGTCATTGACTTTATATTGCTATAACAACTTACAAAGTGATCCTAATCCTTAGACCATGAGATCATGTCAATCACTAACACCGGAAGAGTTTCTTGATAACATCAAACGTCACACCGTAACAGGGTGATTATAAAGATGGATTCAGAACCAATAAAGTGTTATGTTGAGGCTCATGGATCGAGAGTGGAATTTGTTCATCCCGATGACGGATAGATATACTCTGGGCCCTCTCGGTGATATCACATTGATTAGCTTGCAAGCAAGTGATTTGATCACTAGAATGTTATATCACGGGAACGAGAAAAGAGTACATGTCAGTAACGAGATCAAACTAGGTATGTAGATACCGATGATCGAATCTCGGACATGTAATATATTGCGAAACAAAAGGATTAAGATACTAGCGTAAAAGGTTCCGACGATCACAAGAAAGTCATCGTTGAATGTGTGGGAGTCAGTATGGGTCTCCAGATCCCGCTTCTGATTATTTATCCGAGAGGGGTCTCGATCATGTCCGCATTATTCGCGAACCGTAGGGTGACACACTTAAGAGACACCGACATCCAATTGGAGCAAAAGTTTCATGCCGAAAGAATAAACAAGCGCAGGAATTTATTTCACTAGATACCGAAACAGGTTTTCGGGTGAAATTGCATAAAGTGGTTATGCATGTGAAATGGAATTCTAGCAAGGGGTTATTTGTGAATGTTTGTCATTAAAGTAATTGACAAAATTCTGAATAAAATAAAAGAGTTTTATTTAATGAGAGTTTGCATTAAATTTGGTGGAAATTTAATGGGAATTTGAGTGGACTTTTGAGTGGGGGGAATTTAAAGGGCATTTTGTGAGTGGAGTCTCCACCCACATGAATGAAGGAGGGGAGGGGCAGCCCCCATGGCCGGCGGCCACCCCTTGGGTGCCCCCCTCCTCCTATAAAAGGAGCCCCCCTCCTCACTTCTCTCTCACACCTCCTCGTGAAGGATCTCTCTCCCCCTCTAGAATTTATCCCCCATGGTCTCGGACTAGCAAGATACATGTTCCCGGTGGCTTTTCGGCAAGAAAGAGTTGTGCTTCCGCTGCATCGCTGGAGCGAGGAGGCGGAGGTTGCTCGGTGCCTCGAACGTGTGTGCGAGCACGGATGCGCTGCTGTTTTGCGGCGCTAGGACTTCCTCTCGATCTTGAGATCGGCAAGAGATCGTCTACATCAACCACGAGTTTGGACTCGTTAAGCTTTGTCGGTCTTCAAGGGTATGTTCTCTACGGATATACATCCGCCCGTTTTTTGTATCTAGTAGATAGATCTTGGTACATAGTTGTTCCCATCGTAGGAAAAATTTTGTTTTCTATGCTGCGAACCCTACAGTGGTATCAGAGCCGGATCTATGCGTAGATACTTTGTACGGGTAGTACACATATGAGTATGTGGGCGATGATGATCATTTTATTGCTTGTTAGTTGTACTTTGGATATTGGTGGCATAGTGGGATGAAGCGGCCCGGACAAACTTTACATGTCCTCGCACATGAGACCTGTTCCACGCTTGACATGCAACTAGTTTTGCATAAGTGGCTAGCGGGTGTCTGTCTCTCCTACTATAGTCAATATCTAATTTGCAACGAGTTGTCAACAATTTGGTTATCCTCGTTGTGGTTCATGTTCGTAGGTAAGAACGGTTCTATCTTCGAAAGCCCTAAGCCACGTAAAACTTGCAATGGATAAATTAGAGGTGTCTAGTTTAGATTGTTGCTGGGCTAGTGTTATGATATGGTGATGTTGTAAGTACAAGTATGAGATGATACTTTTACAACACACATAGCGTGTAAGTTCCATAGACCTTGGCCTTACACATAAAGGTATGATAGTGATCATACCATGGTGCACATGATGGAGATCATATGCGGGAACCATATCATTTCACTTATAAACATGTGATATTTTGATTGCATCTTATATTGCTTGTTTGGCGTTTAATTAGCATAATAAGATGATCCCTCATTTAAATATCAAGATAAGAATGTGTTCTTCCTTTAGTATGCACCGATTATGTTCTCGTCGCTCCAAGACATCACGTGATGATCGGGTGTTTTTGGATCCACGACCATATTTCGGGTGTAAGACAGTTACACACGCGAATACTAAGGTTCTTACTTGGCGAGCCTAGCATGTACAGACATGGCCTCGGAACACGGACCGAAAGGTTAAGCATGAGTCATATAGTAGATATGATGCCCATTTGATGCTCGCCTTTGAAGCTACGCCGACTCACGTGATGATCGGACTTGGTGTAGTGGATTTGGTTCATGTAATCACCAAAAAGGCACGAGGGATGTCATTTTTGAGTGGGAGTTCATTTCTAATTTGGATTAGTAAAACTCAATTTATCATAAATTAAATCAAAGTGAATTTGCATAATTTTTTGTAGTCATTGGCATTCGTTCACCACCTTATGCATAGTTGTAATTGAGATAATAGAACTATAGAATTCTGGATATATACTTTACGAACTGGTATCGTATTGTGTTGAGTGTCAATATAAAGTTTAAAGTCCTATTGCAAACTTTCAGCAAACTCTATTTACTCCGTGAAATTTAATAGTTGGTATTAAATCAAGAGTTACAATTCCAGTGTTAGTATCTTAAGTATCATGTTTGCCTCCATGATTCTTGATTGTTTTAATATCAAGTTTATCTAGGAGATGAAAGAATTGTTTCAGAAACCATCATGTGTGACAGATATAACGATACCTGAAACAATGTTTTGGTTGCAATATGATAGAGTATAATATATGTTCTCATATTGGATGAGAATTTGCGAAGGTTGGAGATGCTAGACATCCTAATCATCCAAAAGGGTTTTGGAAAGTAATGTTATACTCACGATTCACCTTTATAAGCTACAGTAGCTTGATCATGAAAGTCGTCATGATAAGGATGAATAGAAGATGTATGTAAAGTGTTTACTACACTAAAAGATTACTAAAGAATGGATTTTAAAAGAATACCGATCATTTTGATGATGGTGATCTACTTCAAAGTGCAAGTCCAAAGGTATTATTATTTGAATATACACGCTTTGGACTATGTGTCATGTATATGGCGCCACTTTTGATGTTGATAGATTCTTTTAAAACGGAAAAGGAAATGCTGAAAGAGAATCTATAAAATATATTTGGCAGAAACGAAAAGATTGGAAATATCCAATTTTGGTATATGGATGATATACATGTTATGGTTGTATTCTTTGCTTGTTAAACAATGTGGTTCTTGGGTATTGGATACCGAATTGGTTGGTATGAAATTTCATACGGAACGACGCAATTCATGAACCACAATGCCCTAAGTAACTAGCAAGAGAATATGTGATGATGTTCATCGAAAACAAACAAACCGTTGTTTGTATTTCTCATTGACATCAAAGCTTGACTTCAAGATTTGTTTTAATAATTGTTATTTGAATCAGGTATTATGAGAACAAAGGTTGTTCAAATAATTACCGTATTCCATATAAGATGGATGATTTACAAAATCTAGTTGGAGAAATCACATCCATAAAACCTAATGCTAAAATGTCGCAAGACAAATGATTGAAAGATCACTTGCGAAGTGACATCGCCGTTTAAATTATATTGGAAAGAAAAACATGAAGAAACTCCATTTTTATGGAATTTTGGAGTCTTTGATTTGATCAAGTGACGCTTGTGAGACTTTCCTCGGGATAATTAAAACTTCGTTCAAAGGCCAAAGAAGAACGAACGACTAAAATATTGGAATTTATACATATCGATGTATGTAGTCCATTATTTATAGTCATAAGCGATGGGTTTCAACTTCATATACTTTCTCCGGAAATTTGAGTGAATGTTCACTTAATCAGAATGAAGTATGAAATATTTGAAAATGTTTCAATGACTTTCAAGATGAAGTGGAAAATCATTGTAACAAGAAAATAAATGGTTTATGATTTTATCATAAGGGATTTGTTTGAGTTACAAGTGTAACAAGAAAATAAATGAATTATGATTTTATCATAAATGGATTTATTTGAGTTGCAAGTTTAGCAAAACACCTAGATTTACATCTCCCGAAACACCATAGGAATATGGAGTGTTTGAGATTTGTAATGAAACCTTGTTTGACATGGTTGGATAAAAGGTGTTATTTATAAAACTGCCATTGTGTTTTAAAAGATTAAACCTTTAGAGACTACCGCTTTTACACTGAAAAGAGCTCCATCTTGATCCGGTGAAATGACACCATGGAAGTTATGGTTTGGGGTAAAACCCAAGTTGTCATTTCTTAAATTTTGGTATGCTAAACATAAGTAAGATGTTTACAACCGAAGTCGGATGAGCATGTCTTTGTAGGTTATTTCGAATAATAATTGGTTATTCCTCCATAACACCAAGGACAAAAGGGTTTGTCGCTTGAAACGTGAAGTTTCTTGAAAAAGGAATTTTTTTCATAAAAGTTAAGTGGGAGGACAATAGAACTTTGATAAGGTTAACGAAGCTTAGCTAAATATGCTGAGTTGCGCAGCGCCGGAAAATTTCCGGAGGCAGCCAGAATGCTCATGGATTACGTGCCTCAAATGTTGCGGTCACGGAGATCTAAGTTCCTATTGAACCAAGTCAGTCGAATAAACAATCAAATACTAAGATTTGAGAGTAAATCATTATTGTTTGACAATGATGAACCGACTATATGCAAAGAAGCGATGATGGGCCCTGACTCTGTCAAATGGCTTGAAGCCATAAAATTCGTGATAAGTCCATACACGATAAATCAAGTTTTGAACTTGGAAGACCCTCCGGAAAGGTGTAAAAACCTATCGGTCGTATTTGGATCTATAAAGAAACAGACATGGATGTTTCACATCTATGAAATAGTCGACATGTCGTAAAGTATTTTATGACAATGTTCAAGGAGTTGACTATGACAAGATTTGATATTTCATAGCGATATTTAGTCTGGACGGATTAAAGTAGCAACCACTACATATAATTTGGTATATGGTAGATGAATAAACAAAACAAAGTTCTTCTAATAGAATGGTTACCTAGGACGTGTACATGACACGATCCAAAGGGTTTTGTTAATTCAAAGGATTCTAAAAAGGGGCATGCAAACTTCAATTGTTGAAGTAAGCATCGCGGAGTTGGAATCTTCACCGTGATGAAAAAGAGTTTTCATCAGGAGACGATGAAGATGCTTGCATTTGCAAGAAATTAAGTGGGAGCGCTAAGACATATTTCTAATACATTATATGGAGGACATCTTGTTGATTAGAAATAATGTATATTTTATTGACAAAGGTTAAGAATTTCATTTTGATGAAATACTTAGGCAAAACCCGAATATTTAGCGTGAATGTCTATAGTGGATAGACTGTAACGCCAATATGGTTGTGCCAAACGTACATATATGAGATATTGAAGGAGTTCAATATAGAATCAACAAGAAATGGTTCTTGTCGCATGGAAAGGAATTGAATCAAGATTCAAGTGTATCGACACTTGATAAGTGAAACAAGATTCAAGTGCTTTGACACTTGATGAGTAAAATCACAAGAATGTCTTGATCAATCATACCATGATATGTACACATCCAGATATGTCCTATGCTCTAAGTGTTATGAGCATATACCAGAATGAATCATAAAATGATCTTTGGACTATAGTGAGGATATTCTTATGATCTTTTGGAAGAACTAAGAATATATTTGTGTAGAGGTGACAAACAATTACATATAGTTCATTGTAAAGCGTTACATTGATACTAGTTTTGTCACAAGATACAAATTAAGTTTATCTCAATTTAAACTATGGGTGGCACAATGTAATGGAAAGGAGATTCCATGATGGATTTGGATAAAATCCATAGTTAAGACATTGTGACGAATAATACAACAAAAAGGCTAAGTATATGACTGCTATAGTAGCAGCAAAGGAGGGAATTTGTGTCAAGTAGTTTGTTATCAAACTAAGGTGTGGTTCGCAACGGGCTAACACTAAAGATATATTGTATGACAATAGTATCAACATGATTTAACCCCAAGGAACTAAAGGTCTCACCGAAAGACCAAATTTATACAATGCCATCTCATTGGAGAATGAGTGATGCGTGAAGACGCAAAGACATGCAAATACACATGGACCTGAAAGCGTCAGATCCGTAGATTATGTTAACCACTTGCAATTGCGTATATGGAACACCAGAAAGCCATAGGTGTTCAATATGCAAAGTTCTCAAACTATATTATTGTCTCTAGTGCAAGTGGGAGACTGAAGGGAATATGCCCAAGAGGCAATAATAAAGTGGTTATTATCGTATTCCTTATTTATGATAAATGTTTATTTTACATGCTATAATTGTATTAATACGGAAACATTAATATATGTGTGTTTAATAAACAAACAGAAAGTTCCTAGGTATGCCTCTCTCATAAACTAGCTCGTTGATTAACAAGATGATCAAGGTTTCCTGATCATGGACATTGGATGTTGTTAATAACGGGGTCACAACATTAGTGTAATGGTGTGATGAACATTCATCCGAAGTATAGCATTACGATCAAAGTCATTGAGTTTATATTGCTATAACAACTTACGAAGTGATCCTAATCCTTAGACCATGAGATCATGTCAATCACTAACACTGGAAGAGTTTCTTGATAACATCAAACGTCACACCGTAACAGGGTGATTATAAAGATGGATTCAGAACTAATAAAGTGTTATGTTGAGGCTCATGGATCGAGAGTGGAATTTGTTCATCCCGATGACGGATAGATATACTCTGGGCCCTCTCGGTGATATCACATTGATTAGCTTGCAAGCAAGTGATTTGATCACTAGAATGTTATATCACAGGAACGAGAAAAGAGTGCATGTCGGTAACGAGATCAAACTAGGTATGGAGATACCGATGATCGAATCTCGGACATGTAATATATCGTGAAACAAAGGGATTAAGATACTAGCGTAAAAGGTTCCGACGATCACAAGAAAGTCATCGTTGAATGTGTGGGAGTCAGTATGGGTCTCCAGATCCCGCTTCTGATTATTGATCCGAGAGGGGTCTCGATCATGTCCGCATTATTCACGAACCGTAGGGTGACACACTTAAGAGACACCGACATCCAATTGGAGCAAATGTTTCATGCCGAAAGAATGAACAAGCGCATGAATTTATTTCACTAGATACCGAAACAGGTTTTCGGGTGAAATTGCATAAAGTGGTTATGCATGTGAAATAGAATTCTAGCAAGGGGTTATTTGTGAATGTTTGTCATTAAAGTAATTGACAAAATTCTGAATAAAATAAAAGAGTTTTATTTAATGAGAGTTTGCATTAAATTTGGTAGAAATTTAATGGGAATTTGAGTGGACTTTTGAGTGGAGGAAATTTAAAGGGCATTTTGTGAGTGGAGTGTCCACCCACATGAATGAAGGAGGGGAGGGGGCAGACCCCATGGTCGGCGGCCACCCCCTTGGGTGCCCCCCTCCTCCTATAAAAGGAGCCCCCCTCCTCACTTGTCTCTCACACCTCCTCGTGAAGGATCTCTCTCCCCCTCTAGAATTTATCCCCCATGGTCTCGGACTAGCGAGATACATGTTCCCGGTGGCTATTCGGCAAGAAAGAGTTGTGCTTCCGCTGCATCGCTGGAGCGAGGAGGCGGAGGTTGCTCGGTGCCTCGAACGTGTGTGCGAGCACGGATGCGCTGCTGATTTGCGGCGCTAGGACTTCCTCTCGATCTTGAGATCGGCAAGAGATTATCTACATCAACCACGAGTTTGGACTCGTTAAGCTTTGTCGGTCTTCAAGGGTATGTTCTCTACGGATATACATCCGCCCGTTGTTTGTATCTAGTAGATAGATCTTGGTACATAGTTGTTCCCATTGTAGGAAAAATTTTGTTTTCTATGCTGCGAAGCCTACAAAGCGGTGGAGATGGCTTTGTCCCAAAAGTTGTATGGAGATTTAAACTCCTCCAACATGTTCCTAGCCATCTCAATAAGAGTCCGGTTCTTCATTTCGGCCACACCATTTTGTTGAGGGGTGTATGCAGCGGAATATTGATGTTTAATCCCCTCATCACTAAGGAAATCATTCAAGGTGTAGTTCTTGAACTCCGTGCCATTGTCACTTCTTATAATCAACACGTGAACATTGTATTGTCGTTGAACCAAGTTGATGAAGTCGATAAAAGTCTTTTGAGTCTCACTCTTCAACTTGAAGAAATAAACCCAAGAGTATCTTGAAAAGTCGTCAACAATCACCAAACAATATTTCTTCCCACCAAGACTTGCATGAGATGGAGGACCAAATAGATCCACATGGAGGAGTTCCAAGATCTTGTTAGACTTGATTTGGTTCTTGGGCTTGTGAGGAGCGTCATGCATCTTCCCTAGAACACATGCCCTGCAAACATGATCTTTGGCAAAGGAAACATTTTCTTTTAGTCCAACTATATGGTCCTCTTTATGGAGACTTTGCAAAGTTCTCATATTGACATGGGCTAGTCGGCGATGCCATAGCCAACCCACATCGTCCTTTCCGAATAAGCACATCGGACCTGTAGTGGTTTGCTCCAAAAAGTCCACCACATACAAGTCATGTTCGACGTACCCAACGAAGGCGACCTTGAGAGACTTGCTCCACAAGAGGACCACAATATCTACATCAATGAAGACGGCAAAGCCCATCTTACCAAGAGCAAGGACAAAAAATAAATTGTATCCAACGGTCTCAACAAGCATGACGTTCACAAGTGTAATGTCGTGAGCAACCACAACCTTGCCGAAACCCATTACCTTAGACTTTGATTTGTCGGCATATGTCATGGTAATTTGATCATCATTAGGCTTTAACTCCTTGACAATAGACGAGCTTCCGGTCATATGACCTGTGCAACCACTATCAAGCACCCACTTTGACCCATCGGAAGCATAAGTCTACAAGAGATCAAGCTAATTTTTAGGTACCCATTTTTCAATGGGTCCTCTTTTGTTAGCAACAAGGGTCTTGGGAACCCAAATAGACCAAGCAATATAACCATCATAAGGGCCAACATATTGTGCATACACATCACCATAGTAATCACGCATTAGAACATAGTGAGGGTTAGCACTTCCCGCAAAGTCATCATGAGACATAGTTTTACCACTTGTGGTCTTACTTTCCACAATGGTCTTGTTGGTCTCTTGTGCGGGCTTGGCCTTCTTCTTCTTATTGTTCTTATTCTTGGTTTTGGAAACAAAACCAATGCCCCCTTTGTCACCACTACGCCTTTGCTTGCTCAAAAGATCATCAATGGACTTGTTGCCTTGTGGAAATGTGGCCTTAGCAAGCTCCCCCTTCAACCTAGCATTCTCTTCAAGAATAGCTACTAGATGGTATGAAGTTACTAGGTGAAGGAATATTGGCCAATTGAGTTTGAAGCGTTTCATGGGACTTTGCGAGTGACAAGATTCACTCTCCAAGGCCTTTTGAGCCTTGTTAAGCAAACTAAAATCCTTAGCAAGTTTTTCATGAACCACACCAAACTCAATCTTGTCCCTTTTAGCCCTTTTGTATTTAGCAATAGCATGATCACGCTCTTTGATGAGTTTGTTAACAATAGTGCCATTGGCCTCATCAAGCCCTTCAAGTTTTAGTTCAAGTGACAACCTAGTTTCTTGTTCTTCCTCTAGAGCATTGTTTAAAGCCTCTAGCTCAATCATATGTTCATGCCCAAGTCTACATCTTACATCTAGAAGCTATTGAGTATGTGAGAGTTGATCTAAGATGTTCCCAAAATGTAACTTAGCATCTCCTTCTAGGTTAGTCATGAACTCATCAAAGGCAGTTAGTTCCTTTTTAACATCAAGAGACATTTCATCATCAATTTCATCATTATCTAAGTGAGTAGAGCGGGATGATGAGGATACCTCCGTACCTCTTGCCATAAGGCAAGTGACGTTCTTGGTGGAAGAGTTCTCATTTGGAGAATCGAAGAGTGAGAATGTCGGAGTAGAGGTGGTGGCTAGAGCATCCACACCATGAGAAGTTTCTTCTTCCTCATCTTCATCATCTTCATTGTCGGAGGAGTATTCTTCATGAGTGATCAAGACAATTTCTCCCGACTTCTTGTTGACGGGATTATTTTTGATGAAAGGTTTCTTGTAAGGTGCCTTGAGAGTCTTCTTCAACACAAGCTTACCACCATGATCTTCTCTCTTCTCATAGGGGCAGCTTGCCACAAAGTGATAGCGGTCACCACAATTGAAGCAAGTTCTCAACCTAGTGGTATTCTCTCTTTTCCCATTTGGATTGCTTCTTCGTTGCATTTCCATCTTTGGGGTTCTTCCAAAAGTTCTTTACATAGAAAGCCATATATTGACCATGAGCAATCTTGACTTCATCGGGATGGTCCATGGAGAGTCCTTCATCACTATCATCTTCATCCCCAAGGTCCACAACTTTGGCCTTCAAAGCAACATTGACTACATTGCTCATACCAAGGGCACGAGCACGGGCATCTTTGGCATTCTTGGCGGCAACCTTGAAAGCGGCCATCTCTTGCATAACTTCATTTGAGGTCATGAGATGGTAGTTGTGTCTTCCTTGTAGGATCTTCAAGTCGGTGGGCTCAAAAGGCATGAGTGCACTCACATATTTCCTTTTTATCCATGCATCATCCACATGTGAGGCACCCACATTTCTAAAAGCTGTGGCAGTGGTCTTGAGCCTTCGATACATGTCTTTGTGATCTTCACCTTCTTTCATGTAGAAGCCTTCGGCTTCATTGCTTAGAGCATCATATCGATTCCTCCTCATACTCTCATTTCCAACAAACAACACAGTGAGAGCATCCCAAGATTCCTTGGCAATGCTAAAGTGCTCAATGTGTGGATAGTCCTTTGTGCCCAAACCTTGTTGAATCATGTGCAAAGCAGTGGCATTGAGTTGACTATTGACAACCTCTCTTCTTGTCATGTTGTTTGGATCCCCAATAAAGAGTCCATGCTCGATGATGTTCCATAGTTCAATGCAAGAGCTGTGCACATGAGTTCTCATTAGTGATTGCCATTACGCAAAAGTAGACGACTCTTCAAGCTTAGGTGGGTCACCCCTATTGTACACATGAGGGTGTGGGATGGGAGGATCGGGAGAGTACCAAGAATCACGGTGCTCACCCTTTCCCCCATCAAGTTATGTGGAGGAATTAGAGTTGTCTGGTTTACCCCACACCATCATACCCTCGGGGGATACTGACGTATTCCCTTTAGGTAAAATGGATGGTTGATCCTCTTGAGGAGATGGGGGTGATGAGCCTTATTTGTCTTTAAGAAGTTTCTCTAGCATCTTCTTGACTTCATTGACCAAGGAAGAGCTCAATCTTGTTTCCAAGTTTTTGAGATCTTCCATGGTCACCGTGGTGGGCTCACCATCACCATCCCCTTCGCGGCTACCCATATTCTCTTAGGCGGTAAAGCCCAAATAAAGAGCCGAGGCTCTGATACCAATTGAAAGGATCGTATGGGCACCTAGAGGGGGGGGTGAATAGGTGCTACTTCAAATTTTCTTCTTTTTCAAATTAAGGTTTGGCAATAAGCTAAATTCTCTAGATAATGCAACTAAGGTGAATTTACCTATATGACATTTATGCAAGATCTACCACTACACAAAGTAGGAACAAGTAAGTAAAGTGCGGTAAAGGATAGAAGTAACCAAAGTGGTGGACACGGAGACACAAGGATTTGTTTCCCGTAGTTCCTTCCTTTTGAGGGTAAGTACGTCTACGTTTGGAGAGGGGGTGGTTTCAAACCACCAACGCCACGAAAGGCCTCCCTTGTTCTCCAATGAATCTCACCCCAACGGGATCGATTCACCTTCCACTATATCGGAAACCTTCGAGGTGGAATCCGGCACCTTTACAAGTTTGGGGCGCACATCCACAACTTAATCGGAGGCTCCCAAATACAAGAAAGATGTCAAAGCAATCAAAGACAAGCTTGTAAGAACCAAAACAAGAACTAGGGTTTCCAAGAAAACACTAGAACAAAGGGGCCCTCAATGAAATGAGGGGGAAATGAAGATCTCTTTTGGTGAAGTAGTAGATCGGGGCCTCCTCCTTCGATTCCCCAAAGATCAAAGACTTTGGGTGGTGGAATGAGGAGATCTTGAAGATTTGTGGCTCCAATGGTGGTCTTGACTTTAAATGTGTATGAGCAATTTGTCCCAAGGTAGGTGGAGGGGTATTTATACCCCTCCACGAAATATGGCTGTTGGATCCATTAATGTACCGGTAGTACCGGTACTCAAGCCGGTCAAGTACCGGACCAGGTACCGGAGATGCTTCCGTTCGTCTAGCCTGCTTCAGGTTTGGGCGATATCGCCCTTGCGGTACTACCCCCAAGCGGTAGTACCGGTCGTATGACGCGGTAGTACCGGTCTGGGAGGTAGTACCGGTCCCAAGTACCGCTTGGTACTGACCAAAACAGAGAGGGGTGGCTGTTCATCAGAACGGCCCGGTACTGCCGAGCGGTACGACCGTGTCAAGCGGTAGTACCGCTAGTCTCAAGTGTACTACCGGTTGGACCGGTAGTGCCGCTCCGTGGTACCGGGTGGTACTGACTAGAACCCACCCTTATCAGTTTTGCACGGTACCAACCGGTACTGGAACCGGTAGTACCGGTGTCAAGCGATAGTACCGGTCGTAGTTCCGGTACTACCGGTTGGCACATTGGTTTTTCGCAAAGGGAATTATTATGCCAATATTTGAGCCACCCCCTTATCAATCCTGTGATACACTTAACACACGATTAAACCGATAAGTGTGTTGTTATCAAACATCAAAATCAGAGGGATAGGAAAATGCTCTTTCACCACCGCTCGCAGCATAGGCCTTCCCTGATGGTGGCAAGTAGGGAGGAGGGACAAGTGGACAGATGTGATTCACCCTAGCCACCCTAATGGAAATCGCGAGATGTTGCAAGGTTCTAAGTGTCACCATTCAAAGAATTTTTGTTGAAAAAAATCAATGGATTTTTAGTAGTCCTTTTTCAATCATCCACACCTCTAACAACATTCATAGAAATGTGAATGCTTGAGCTGTTATACTATATTTTTCTCACGTGGATTATTTTATATGTAGGATCACATGGAAGACACCATTACCCCGAAACAGAAAGACCCTCGAACAAGATGGAAAGTAGAGGATCAGTTTTCTCTGCTCCGCTCACTTGTCAATTTGTCATAGTCATCTTTTTTTTGGAAATGGGTGCTTTATTACTTAATAGTAAGTTTACACCCGGCCTCTTCATAGCTAGAATGCACACAGCCGATCAACCACACAACTCAACAAACGAAAAAGTACGGAAGTTAAAAATAAAGGTAAACAAAACGGAATTCTCCAGACTAGCTATGTTAAGTCTATCCGTAGATCACGCTGTCATCCATGTCGGGAGAAGACATCCATCGCCGTGTCCTCCAAACGCGTACAACCCTTCGCAAACAATTCATGGAACTCCATACGTTGGAGAGTAGACCAATATCGGAGGATCGCCATGGCTCGATAGATAACCTGCAGAGGAGAAGACACAATGTTATCAAAAATCTTTTTATTCCTACATAGCCAAAGTGACCACATAATGTCAAGCGCTCCCATCCTAAATAAAGTCCCATATTTATCCACAATCTCATTTAACCAGTTGTCAAATATGTTGGCTACCAAACATGGAGGGGACAAACCAGAGGCTACTTGGATGATTGACCATATAGCATGAGCAAATTTATATTGGAAGAATAAATGGCGTATTGTCTCATTATTGTGACAAAACATGCATTGTGTACTTCCATACCAATTCCTTCTAACAAGATTATCTTTTGTAAGAATAAACCCTTTAGGAAGATACCTAGCGAAGATCTTCGTTTTAAGGGGTATTTTCATCTTCCAAAATTTTACTATTGTCATCGACTGTAATATCAGGTTGGATCAAAGCTCTATACATTAAATCAACATAAAACTTACCACTCTGTAGTAATTTCCATTTGAATTCATCCACACCCTCTGACATTTGTATCCTGGATAACCTTAAGAAAAGGTTATTCCAAAACACTAGTCTAGGGCCTATGAGACTTCTTCTGAAAGACACATTGGGGGATTAGTTTCCATTACCATGGAAAGTGTATCCCCTTTGTGCCTAACGATCGAATATAGAGCCGGATATTGTTCACGGAGAGAAGTTTGGCCCAGCCATTTATTTTCCTAAAACCTAATCTGTGATCCATCCTTAATATTAAAAACCCCAAACCGGAAGAAATGTTTTTTTATGCCATTAGTCCTGCCCAAAAGTGTGAATCACCCGGTTTCCAAACCATGAGATACCGCTTTTGAGTCAACATATTTCCTTCATAGAATGGTTTGCCAGACCCCTTCTTCTATAAGAAGTTTGAAGATTGTGTTCATCTTGGTTATAGTCATCTCCTAAATTAAGTATGTGTTCATCTTTTCGATGCAGACGCTGGGGTGGTGCTCCCGTTTCAAAAAAAAGGTCTCCTCCCCTATTTGGGCCAAGCCACTGATGCTGGACGGAGGGGTGCAAGAGCTGAATTAGGCCGTAGAGTCACACATCACTCCCCGAATTGGCATGGACTTGATTTGGGACGACCGTGAATAGGAAAGGAAGCATAAATGTTGATTGCATGGTTCAACTTTGCCTTGCTCTCCCCCTTTATCTTTGAGAAGGTGTGCTTCGGTGTCCCCTCCTTTCAAACTTAAATTTGCATGGGTCAGTTTTCTTTTGATAGTCAAAACAAATATCTAGACTATGTGTACCTCCGTATAAGTATATTCGGTCGAATTAGGTATATTCTATGTTCTAATCGGCTGATCCCACCTTCATTATCGCGATCTACGTTTTTGTATGTCATGTTTTGAAATTTTGTTGCTACTGCTATATACCTCCCGATTTTCGCCTCCGCAGTCACGTGAGTATGCGTGTATGATGAGTATATGTCTAATAAGACCATAAGGGCTTTGGGTTGGTTCGTACGGTCTTCGAAACAAATCGGTATCGAGTTTTTTTTGTCAAACTTTAAAAGGAGGAGGGGGACACTAAAGCAAAAGTGATCTTTGAGTCTGAACTCACTTGCATAATCTCCATCATCCTATTTCGTAAATGGAGTTCACCACATGTATATATAGTAGTATTTCCTTGGTCCAAAAATAAGTGATTTGTATTTATCTAGATGTTATATACTAAAATATCTCTGGATATATATAAATCTAAATAAATCTAAGTCAGTTATTTTCGGATGGAGGGAGTAGTAGAGATCAGCAGTTATCTTTACACAGTCTATATCAATCTATGTACTGGTCGTGATTCACGCTTAGAAATGGCACATATTCTTTCCCCATCTAGCGTTATTTTATGTATGTTATGTGTTTTGAGGTTTTCTCCAGTACAACCCCTTTCCCTCAAACTTAAGGGTAATTTAGTCTTTTTTCCATTAATTATTCTCTTATCTTGTTTTAATTAGATTGAGCCAGAGATCAAACCCGTACATAGCCCGTATATACTGTATAGAAAATTTAAAACCGTGGTCCCGCTTGTGCTCCTCCCGGTAGTGATCCCATCTCTTCTTCGGCACCGGCAACCGTGGACTTTCTGGTGGTCCGGTCTTGAGCGACTACGGGTGGTTGTCAGTGGCCAGTGAGATGGCTGCTGTGCTGGTTCAACAATAGCAACACACGGCAAGATTGTTCTCTCCAGGGGGTTACCCGTAATCAAACAAACTAAAGAGATAAACAAAGAGAAGGCTCGATATAATCCCGCTAGCTAATTTGATCGCAAATCGAGTCAGCCTACTAGTTGTGTCTCTGCTGAAGCCGGGAGCAGAGCATGGACTGCCTTATTCATGTCGTTTCAAGTAGGAGGTCAAGGTCTGTTTCTTTGCTCCTAGCTCGAATCCTGCATTCTCTATTTGTTTTGTTCTTCATAAGGCTAGGATTGATCACTTCATGAATCATGGTCCACGTTTCTCTATCCATGACCTTCTCTCTGTTTGATGGTAATAAGGAATAAAAATTAGGCGCCGAACGAGTGCTCCTGATCAAAGGTCTTCCGTGGCCACATGTACGATGGCGGCAGTCTAGGCGAGGCGACGGTGAGGATGGGTGATCGTTGGGTGGCCGCTCGATATGGAGTCTGGGGTCTTTGGTGGCCACGTGCATGATGACGGCGTTTAGGCGAGGTGGCCAGCGAGGATGTACCGGTGGAAAAAGGGCCTGCAGTCTCGGGCCGCAACTGGCGGGACTGCGAAAACGGGATTAGAGGCACCCCTCTCTAGTCCCGGCTCGCTACGGCCCGCGACTGATAACAGCCACGTGGCTGTTTCAGTGCCGCGAGGGGCGGAAACCCTCTAGTCCCGGGCCGTAACATCACCCGGGACTATAAGGTTTCCTGCCACGACAGAGAATTGTGTGTTTCTCTGCCGCGGCAGAGATTGTGTACTTCTTTTTTTTGCCATTTCGTTCCTTTTTTGTTTTGTGTTTCACTATAATTCAAACATATATTTCAGTATATATATTATATGCTACTACATACACACGTCGATGCATTTATCCTTGCAAGCATACATATAATCAATCATATTAAAAGGAAAATGTTTTGTAATTACATGGTCATTGATGAATATATATATCATATCAGCTACATGGAGATGACTAAGGCAAATCGAGTTCCACGTTATCCACATAATGCTCTCCATGTACATCAAGGACTTCCTTCATCATAAATCCCGCCCGCTCCTCTTGAAATTGCTCTTATGCGCTGGTCTGGCTCTAGTTTCCCCCGCAAATCATAAATATAATGTGAGTCAACTTTCTGCTCACAGGTCAACTCACGGATGTACTCGCAGACGTAGTATCCACATAAATGAGTTCCCGGTGGCTGCTGTAAACTCTTCACCATTTTATAAGTTAACTCCTCTTTGAATGGACCTGGTATTTTCTGTCTGAACCGTGTCGAACACCTGCTCGGCAAAAAAAATAAACAAAGGAGTTATTAGTTACTTAATATCAAGAAATGAATGAAAGATGACGATATAATGCGATAATGATTGAAATTATTTATGGAGCATTGCTTTCATGTCGCTCCACTGCTCTTGGTCCCAGCTTAATGAGTCGTGGACTTCAACTAGGGAGTTGTCAACTTGAATGTTTAGTAAGATCCAGCGGAATCTGCGGACGTTTACATAAGCATACATGCATAGCTCATCCAGTAAGCAAAAATAAAATGTGTACAAGATATAAACACTCACTTGAAGTTGTAAACAAAATTATTCTCGGTTAAGAACCTGCACATGTCTTCCTCCACGTCCTTGGGGTGATTCTTTAACATATATTCATTAACGATATATGGGTCAATGAACCCAACGTCGTATCTTCTAGCTCTTTTGCATTCAAGCATCTTCACTCTGCAGAATATAATATCATCATACAAAAGGATATATAGTTAGGATAATATATTAAATGCAATGAACGAGTTGTGCTACAAACTTAATTATAGAAATAAATCACTTACAGACAGTAGCAACCAATGATAGATTTGTCGAGGGCGCGCTGGTTGTATAACTGAAACAGTTCGGTCATTTGAACCTGTATCGAGTATGGTTTGAAGTGATGCTCCTTTCTAACGTCCACCGGAAACCAATCTTTCTGATGCTTTTTTTCTGCTTGCGACATGTACCATTCGTGCAGATTTCGCATATGTGTGGATAGACGCACGAGCTCCTCATTACTGACTAGAGGCTCCCCTTGGACATACTGCCGTACTATCTGACCCACTGACGTATCTTCATAGCCTAAATATTGACCAAAAGACATATTTGCTTTGGTAGCAAGTGCTTTGGCTTGCGATATAGTGATTCCCATAAGTGCAGCATTATTACGGGCTCTGGGGTCCATTATTTGCATTTACATATCCATTTCAGCTCTGAAGGCCTTGTCGAGGTCTGAAATGACTTTGAGCGGGGCGCACGATTGATTCTTCTGTGCTCCGAGCTAGGCAACTTGCTTCCCGCTTTTTGCACTTGTGATTTTTTTCTTCTGTGCTTGCTTAATAATCTCCCGGTCATAGTCTGATTCCAGATTCATCGATATCTGGGATGGTTGCTCAAGAAAGGACTTAGCCCACTTTTTTGGTTTTTGTATTATATACCGGCTTTGCCTCAGGCTTTTTGGGTGCAAAATGCGTCTTAACTTGGACAGCCACATCCGTGTTAGTTTCCTCATCGGTCTTGTCATAAGGTCTCTTTGGAAGAGTCGGCGGGATGTCGACTATCTTCGCCGTTTGACCTTTCTTCGATGTGGGGCGCGGTGGACCGTCGAACTTTCGTTTCTTCGACGAGGTAGTAGTATTGCACGGAGGTGGAGGCGAAGATCGAGTATTGCACGGAGGCGGAGATCGAGTTGATGTACTCCTGCTGCGGCAATCATCAGCGGGGCGGGGTGGACTTGGAGGTTGGCGATTATCGGGTTGGGGTGGACTTGGAGGTTGACGATATTCGATGCGGGGTGGACTTTGGATTCCTCGGAGTAGGTGGCCTTCGCGCCAAGCCTGGAAAATTGATGTACTTCTTATTCCATAGAATGATGTTGCGCTTGACATCTCCTAGTTTCGTAAGGCCTTCAGGCGTAGCGATTTCAATCTCTAGGTCCGCAAAATCCTCCACTATGTCATCCACCATGACACGAGCATAGCCTGGTGGAATCGGAAGTGAATGGTGGAGTGCTCCAGGTAGACAAGGTAAAGCAGTGTCGATCGCCACCTTGAAGGACAGGTTGTTCATTGGCTGATGTAGCTCACATTGTGCCATCTCTCTGACATCATCCACGGGGTAGTGAGGAGTCGGTGCATCATCCAGCAGTGCTTGATCATCAGCCCGGACCTCCGTGGAAGCCACGCTGCTTCTCCGCTGGCTAGGATCTAATGCAGGATCATCAGCCCGCGGGTGAGTTGACGACGGCCTTTGGCTAATTTCATGCATGAGGTTCTTCAGATCAGCTAGGTCCTGCTCTACCATGGAGATCTGGTCTGCCTCCCGGTCCTTCTTTCTCTGACGACCTCTGTAACTGGCATCATACTGAGGAAACCCTTTCTTCCACGAGACACCGGCGCCTTTGCCTCGTGTTCGTCCTCCCTTTTCAGGATTCCCTAGGGCGCGTGTCAGCTTGTCGCTCTCTCTCTCGGGACGGAACAATCTCAATTGAGCATCATTCATTGCTTGAATAAGGTCTTTGGAGGGTTTTAGAATTTTATCATGAAATAATGTCTTCCCTGTTTCTAGGTACAAGGATCCCCCGTGCCCGTACCACCAGTTCTTTGACCTCTCGGGCCATCCATCTGTACCAGGAGTGACGCTTCTAGCCCTCAAGTTCTTCTCCATAGTTTCCCACTTAGGGACGACACTCTTGTAGCCACATGTCCCCATTTTATGATGGTATTTCTTGTTGGCGGCATTTAACGCGTTCTTTGCCAACTTTTCCTTTGCTTTATCAGACTGCTTGTACTTTATAAAATCGGGCCACTATTCTCTCAACTTCTCGTTTACTACTTTGAAGTCTGGAGTTTTCTTTTTCGCGACATATTTCGCGTATAAACTTTTCTTGTGGTTCCGGTACAGTCCAGCCATCTTGCTCAGAGCCCACTCCTTCACTTTCGCTCTATTTTCAAGCCCACCCGGCCTTGGGGTAATACCATCTACCTCAAATTCTTCATACTCTGGAGGTAGTATGAAATGCTCTATGAGCTTCTGCCAAAGGTCATCTTTGGCATCATCAGTGACATAGCTAGATTCTTCACCAGATTTCTTTGACTGATTCCATTCTTGGATGGTGATCGGCAGGTTGTCCCTAACAAGCACCCCGCATTGATTTATAAACATCCTCCGGTGCTTCTCTGGAGAAATCGGTTCACCATCATCATCTATTTCTTCGATGGTGAACCTCTGATTACCATCCAAGTTTTTGTTCGGCCCTCGTTTCGTTCGAGCTGTCGATTGCTTCGATCCGGTGGGCTAAAAGAAGAAGAGAGAGTGATTAATATATATGTAGATCAATTAATGAATAGAGGTAACACAAGACTTTATATATATACATATGTACCTCGCCGGATCCTGTCGAGGGGACATCATTATTGTTGTTATTTGTTTGCCCTTCGTCCATCTGGTCTTCCCCTTGGTACATTAGGTTTTCCTCTAGTCCATCACCGGATGGATTCAGATATGAGGATATCTCTTCCTCGAGCAAAATATCTTCGCCGGTAGTAATATTAAGAGGAATTTCACCTCTTATCATGCCCTGAAGAAAACCTTCACCGATGCGACTAGGATCTTCGGATGGATCCATGACTTAATTATCTATAACAAAAAGAGAGTTAAACAGGTTAGAAAAAACAATAATCCTAATAACTAAAACAATATAATCCTAATTATAATAATCCTAATATTATTTGTGCTAAAACAATAATCATAATAACTAAAACAAAAAATAACAAGTTATATTGAGAGCTTCTAGAGCATTAATTTTGAATTTTGAAAAATTTACATGCACCAATTTGTGAATTAGAGAAAACAATCAACATGATAAATGTGGAGTTTTTTATTATTGTTCTATAGTGAAAACCTCATTCCATTCTAAGCTCTGAAACTCTAAAATTACACATTTCAATTTTCAGTAACTATGTGCCTAATCAAAATTTGTTACACATATATATCAAAATCCTTCTAGCTACTTCTAGAGCATGCATGCATTGATCCATATCTCTATACTTCTAGAGCATTATAGAGCTAAAGTAGCAATAAGAGACGAAAGAATGAAGTTCTAACCTTTTAAAGCTTTGGATTTAGGTGTTGCAAACTAAATCTTGACAAATCTTGAGAAAAAAATGGCATGAACTCTCTTGCTTCTTTGAGAAAAATGGCCACCATATGCTTTAGGGCAGCAGGACAGGATGCAGAATATATAGTGGTGAACAACTAGTCCCGGGCCGTGATATGACCCGGGACTAATAGTCCACGAAAGGACCAGCTGGCCTGCTCCAGGTTATTAGTCCCGGGCCGTATTACGGACCAGGACTAATGACCTGGTCCGGCCCGGGACTAGTGATGTAACACCCTCAGAATCGGCCCTATGCAAGTTTCAGCGATTCCCGCCAAACCCGCATAGAAACGATTCAAAGGTGCCCACCAGGCACTTTTGTGCGGGTGGAAAACGAAGTAATACCATTACACAATAGTCCACGATGGAACCCACAGAACAGATATATACAACACCGACTCAAAGAGTCAAGAATACAGATATACAATACAAAGATCCAAATCACCTTTAAAACGATACAGCGTCCGAGTACGGATAAGATGCAAATTGAGCTAAGAGCCCTGAAGAACAACCAATGGCGTCCATAACCCTGCCTAGGACAAGCCGGAAGGGTAACCCTGCTAACGACGTCGACCTCAAACCTGCTTAAACAAAACGGGTACCGGCAAAGGGCAAAGGAAAAAGAGAGCGGTCAGTACTGAGGCCAGTACACGGCGAGACTAGAATTCGGCGGTCCTCGCCTACATAGGTATGGTGGACTGAAGCGGCAGCGCAGCATGCACTAAACAACCTATAGAGACTCAATACAACTGGCGGCTATCATATAGGGATAAGAAAGACCTATTCGGATCCAACCTGAAACTATCACCAAGCATACCCATCCTGGTATTTCCCCCTCGAGACCAAACGAGGAAGTCAACCGAGGAACTCACACCGTTGGCAGTTTTATTTATTCAGTTATCGTTGCAGCAATTACTAGTCAGGTATAGATAGTCATCCTGAAATAATAAGCAGTGGGCACTTTTAGTTAACCATTCCGTTGTAGTTGCAACACTTACTAGTCAGATACAATTAGCATGAGATATCCCAAAACCCAGCAGTTGTTGGCACTTTTATTTAGCCATTCCGTTGTAGTGGAGCTGATTACTAGTCATATCGGATACAAGTCAAATTATAACAATAAACTTTAGTTATAGTTGTCTATGATCGAGAACTGTGCTCCAAGTCGTCCATAACCGCGGACACGGCTTCTCGAAAAGATTTAACCCTGCAGGGGTGCACCAAAGTTTCCACACGCACCTACACCCTTGTTGTCAGATCAGGTAGGTACAAGATCACAAAACATACACCCAACGGTATGTCGACGGGGTTTCGGACACGACGTTTCCCAGACCCAAAGCAAGCACGGGGGGCCACCCCACTAAGCTACCCGTATCGAAGTCGGCCGGTCTCCGAGACGGACTCAGGGTTTGTGTAGACGGCTGTAAACGACTGGGAACCCGAAAGTGTGACTGGGCTTGTCGATACAGCGAAAACGTGTCACGGTCCTAAACAGTACAGGTGCTCCTCGCACAATCTTAAGTAAAGCAGTAAAGCTTGGCATAAGTACAGGATAGTAAGAAAGCCCCAAACTACTTGTGGCCCCCAGTACAGTACTTGAAATCAGGTACTAAATCGATGGGGGTGCCCACACACCCCACATGTGGTTAGCGCGCTCGATCTCGGAACAAGTGTCAAGAACTCGGGGTCCTACGGGACACCAGTGAGCGGTTAAAATCCAAATATTGTCTATTACCCACCGGTGCCTCTGTGTTTACCTATTTTCAATTTTAGTTATTAAACAATAATTAAAGCCATGATCACCTACAACATTAAACATGCGGCAACACTCCAACAACTGTGGTACTTGACGACACGCAACAGCACTTGAGCAAGCGACTACGACGCGCAAGTCCAACTATCTACCAATCAACAGGTAGTAGGATGTGTCCAAGGCAGTATAAGGTTGCAAGGGATATCACGGGTACGAAAACTAGAGCACCGCAACACAGATAGCAATAGATTAACAGGAGGGAATAAATACTATAAAAGTAAGATAGGTAGAAAAGGGGAGATGGTCGCCTGAAAAACATTGCCGAAGGTTCATCCGAAGGTCAGGTCGACACTCGCATCAACTCGTCGGCCTAGTCCGTGAAGAAGAAAAACACTAGCACAAACACCGGATGCACTATTTAATACTATGACAGAAGATCGGGCATGATGCATGTATGATGTATGACATGGCAAAGGTGCAATGAAATTAGATCATATTAAGAGGAACCGGGGTCCCGACATTTAATTAAACGGTCCAAGTTATTTATCTACCCCGCAAATTAAATGTTGGATTAGCAAGACCAAACATGGCTTCGGTTCGCTATGCCAATTTAAATGAAGTCCGGAATAAGACAAAGATATCCCGCATATAGACTCCATATTTAATTATAAGGTGAATCGGCTTAATGCCCCCAAACCACACAAACATGCATGCGAGTATGAATAATTTAATATGCAACAAGTGATAAATATCATATTATAAAAATAGGATCTTAGAAAGGGGTCACACATCTCGGATCGAAGATCTTGGGCGTCGGGTTCGGGATCGGTCTTCGAATCCAGGGACTTGGCATCCGCGAAGGGAACCTCGACGAGCTAGATCGTTCTTCGAGTCTAGAAGGTTCTTGTGGTTGGTGCCGATGTCGATCTTGTCGGCACACAGGGTCGTTGGCAAACTCGGATGGATGCCCGTGCATCGGGTCTACCCGGTCGATGTCGATCTTGGAGGTTACTGTGCTCTTGACAGAACTCATGGAACGGTCAGCCTTCAGTTAGACTAGGGCCAGCCCAATACCACTGTCCAAAACGAAACAAAAGAATCCTACACAAGCAGTGGCGACGCCCGGTACAGAGGAGCTTGGTCGGCGATGCGGAGACGGTCCGGCAGACGCGCGACAACGCTGGCAGGTGCCTGCAGAGGAGGCCGACCTGAGGCAACATGATGCTCTGCGGGAGGCGGGGGGCGCGCCGGAGAAGGGCCCGGCCGCTGCCCGAGGCAACGGTGCTGGGCACGACGATGCGGGGAGGAGGATGGCCAGCACCAGACGGCGATGGCGGGTCGAAGCTGGGGGAACCTGGACGCGGCCGGGCGGGTACAGGACGGAGACGGCTCGGCTTGCCGGGGAGGAGCTTGGAGAAGGGCGGCCGAACGTCGAGGGGATCTTGGCGGCACACAGAGAGGTTCTGGGGAGGAACAGAGTTGCTCACGGGGTGGTGGGGGAAGAGGGAGACAAGGAGAGGCGCGCGATGACGCTGGCCTGCGGCGGCGGATGGACGGGCACAAAGGAAAAAGGGGAGAGGAGCGTGATAGAAAGGACAGAGGACGGCAGTGCTCGCGATGGGGAGGAGGGATCGCGGGCGTGAGGTCAGGAAGAAGCCAGGGGAGCGGGCGAGGTGGTGGTCAGGGGTGGGACACGGGTGGTTGGCAATCGCGAGGTGAGCGAGAGCGTGGCAGGCATCGCGGGGTGGGGCGCTGCGAGAGTGCATGTGTGGAGAGTGGGGTGGCGGCGGCAGATGGGGAGTGGTGGGATTAGGGTTAGGCTGGGGGTTGGGTTAGGGTTAGGGTTCGATTTAGGTGGGCCGAGTTGTAGGTAGTCTGGGCCGGTTAGGCCTCTGGCCTGATCAGTCGGACCGCCTCCCCGGACAAAACGTTTTATTTATATTATTTCGTTTTAAATATCTTTTTGGTAAAACAGTTTAGGCAAACAAAAGTTCCGGACAGACCAAGGATTTTACATTTGAAATAGAGAGGGGATATTTAGAAAACGAAAACGGGCGTTTAGAAAATAATTTTAGGCAAATAGATGCATGCTGAGGTTAGGATGACGCACATAATAAAAACAACAGATGATTTTCTAGTAGTGGATTTTCCCCGGGATGCTACAATTCGACACCACTAACAATGGATCTCGCCCTCGAGATCCGCCTCCTGGTATGGGGAAGAAAGACGACGCTCTGAATCTTCTCGCTTAATGTAGATCTTCGCGACACCACTAACAAAGATTATTTCTCCATCTTGAAATCGGCGATACCACCAACGAGCGGTCGTTGATCATGTGCGTCGAGGGAGTACTCCGGATAAACAACAGACAAAAATAGAGGCATCAAAAGATAAGGCCACCTCTAACTTCGACAGAAGGAGAGAAAAGGTGCACTCTAATCCACTTGAATGTACAAGAGCGAATAGATTGAGTAGTCGGCATGGGGGCCAATCCATCACGCACCCAAACTATTACTTCGCACATGCAGTAGAAAATCACGCAACCCATTCTCGGAATTAGACTAAAGATCTCGACAAGCGACGTTTGGAATGAAAGGAGGGGTGCAGATTCTCATCAGATCTGATGTAGATGACTTCATCGTATCGGAAAACATCGGAGGATAGAAAGAAAAAAATTTAGTGAATTTTCGGTCCACTGAAAGGTACAACAGATGAAAGATTCATCAAATAGCGTGAAGGTAGAATGTCGAAGCACCGTTACAAGAGGAGGAAGTGAAACCCTGAAGGTACGACGGAAACCCAACCACGAGAATTCCTAGACTCGAAGAAAAGATAAGGGAGCAGATTCAAAACACGTCGAGGTAAGATAAGAATAGCAAAGGGATAAGGAGTAAAAGTAGACCTAATCAGATCTATCCAACCGATTTTTTTAAAATAGTTTTGACACTCTATGACGTCCGTTAGCTAGGTTATCCTACAGGCTGGACCGGTGGGGTATCGTAACTGCTGAGCTCTGATACCACTCTGTAACACCCTCAGAATCGGCCCTATGCAAGTTTCAGCGATTCCCACCAAACGCGCATAGAAACGATTCAAAGGTGCCCACCAGGCACTTTCGTGCGGGTGGAAAATGAAGTAATACCATTACACAATAGTCCACGATGGAACCCACATAACAGATATATACAACACCGACTCAAAGAGTCAAGAATACAGATATACAATACAAAGATCCAAATCACCTTTAAAACGATACAGCGTCCGAGTACGGACAAGATGCAAATTGAGCTAAGAGCCCTGAAGAACAACCAATGGCGTCCATAACCCTGCCCAGGCCAAGCCGGAAGGGTAACCCTGCTAACAACGTCGACCTCAAACCTGCTTAAACAAAACGGGTGCCGGCAAAGGGCAAAGGAAAAAGAGAGCGGTCAGTACTGAGGCCAGTACACGGCGAGACTAGAATTCGGCGGTCCTCGCCTACATAGGTATGGTGGACTGAAGCGGCAGCGCAGCATGCACTAAACAACCTATAGAGACTCAATACAACTGGCGGCTATCAAATAGGGATAAGAAAGACCTATTCGGATCCAACCTGAAACTATCACCAAGCATACCCATCCTGGTATTTCCCCCTCGAGACCAAACGAGGAAGTCAACCAAGGAACTCACACCGTTGGCAGTTTTATTTATTCAGTTATCGTTGCAGCAATTACTAGTCAGGTATAGATAGTCATCCTGAAATAATAAGCAGTGGGCACTTTTAGTTAACCATTCCGTTGTAGTTGCAACACTTACTAGTCAGATACAATTAGCATGAGATATCCCAAAACCCAGCAGTTGTTGGCACTTTTATTTAGCCATTCCGTTGTAGTGGAGCTGATTACTAGTCATATCGGATACAAGTCAAATTATAACAGTAAACTTTAGTTATAGTTGTCTATGATCGAGAACTGTGCTCCAAGTCGTCCATAACCGCGGACACGGCTTCTCGAAAAGATTTAACCCTGCAGGGGTGCACCAAAGTTTCCACACGCACCTACACCCTTGTTGTCAGATCAGGTAGGTACAAGATCACAAAACATACACCCAACGGTATGTCGACGGGGTTTCGGACACGACGTTTCCCAGACCCAAAGCAAGCACGGGGGGCCACCCCACTAAGCTACCCGTATCGAAGTCGGCCGGTCTCCAAGACGGACTCAGGGTTTGTGTAGACGGCTGTAAACGACTGGGATCCCGAAAGTGTGACTGGGCTTGTCGATATAGCGAAAACGTGTCACGGTCCTAAACAGTACAGGTGCTCCTCGCACAATCTTAAATAAAGCAGTAAAGCATGGCATAAGTACAGGATAGTAAGAAAGCCCCAAACTACTTGTGGTCCCCAGTACAGTACTTGAAATCAGGTACTAAATCGATGGGGGTGCCCACACACCCCACATGTGGTTAGCGCGCTCGATCTCGGAACAGGTGTCAAGAACTCGGGGTCCTACGGGACACCAGTGAGCGGTTAAAATCCAAATATTGTCTATTACCCACCGGTGCCTCTGTGTTTACCTATTTTCAATTTTAGTTATTAAACAATAATTAAAGCCATGATCACCTACAACATTAAACATGCGGCAACACTCCAACAACTGTGGTACTTGACGGCACACAACAGCACTTGAGCAAGCGACTACGACGCGCAAGTCCAACTATCTACCAATCAACAGGTAGTAGGATGTGTCCAAGGCAGTATAAGGCTGCAAGGGATATCACGGGTACGAAAACTAGAGCACCGCAACACAGATAGCAATAGATCAACAGGAGGGAATAAATACTATAAAAGTAAGATAGGTAGAAAAGGGGAGATGCTCGCCTGAAAAACATTGCCGAAGGTTCATCCGAAGGCCGGGTCGACACTCGCATCAACTCATCGGCCTAGTCCGTGAAGAAGCAAAACACTAGCACAAACACCGGATGCACTATTTAATACTATGACAGAAGATCGGGCATGATGCATGTATGATGTATGACATGGCAAAGGTGCAATGCAATTAGATCATATTAAGCGGAACCGGGGTCCCGACATTTAATTAAACGGTCCAAGTTATTTATCTACCCCGCAAATTAAATGTTGGATTAGCAAGACCAAACATGGCTTCGGTTCGCTATGCCAATTTAAATGAAGTCCGGAATAAGACAAAGATATCCCGCATATAGACTCCATATTTAATTATAAGGTGAATCAGCTTAATGCCCCCAAACCACACAAACATGCATGCGAGTATGAATAATTTAATATGCAACAAGTGATAAATATCATATTATAAAAATAGGATCTTAGAAAGGGGTCACACATCTCGGATCGAAGATCTTGGGCGTCGGGTTCGGGATCGGTCTTCGAATCCAGGGACTTGGCATCCGCGAAGGGAACCTCGACGATCTAGATCGGTCTTCGAGTCTAGAAGGGTCTTGTGGTTGGTGCCGATGTCGATCTTGTCGACACACAGGGTCGTTGGAAAACTCGGATGGATGCCCGTGCATCGGGTGTACCCGGTCGATGTCGATCTTGGAGGTTACTGTGCTCTTGACAGAACTCATGGAACGGGCAGCCTTCAGTTAGACTAGGGCCAGCCCAATACCACTGTCCAAAACGAAACAAAAGAATCCTACACAAGCAGTGGCGACGCCCGGTACAGAGGAGCTTGGTCGGCAATGCGGAGACGGTCCGGTAGATGCGCGACAACGCTGGCAGGTTCCTGCAGAGGAGGCCGACCTGAGGCAACATGATGCTCTGCGAGAGGCGGGGGGGCGCCGAAGAAGGGACCGGCCGCTGCCCGAGGCAACGGTGCTGGGCACGACGATGCGGGGAGGAGGATGGCCAGCACCAGACGGCGATGGCGGGTCGAAGATGCGGGTAGTTATTATTATATCTTTGTGTTTATGATAAATGTTTACATTCATGCTATAATAGTATTAACAAGGAAACATTAATACTTGTGTGATTTGTAAACTAAAATAGAGTCCCTGGTAAAGCCTCTTTATAATACTAGCTTGTTGGTTAATAATGATTGTGGTTTCCCTATCATGAACATTGAGATGTTATTAACAACAAGATCATATCGTTAGGAGAATGATATGGTGGACATACTCCTATAGATAAGCGTAGCATAAAGATCAAGTCATTTTAATAGTTCAATTGCTATATGCTTTCTGATACATAGTAACCTAATTCCTTCGACCATGAGATCATGCATATCACCTTCACCGGAAGGATGCTTTGATGACATCAAACACCACACCGTAACTGGGTGGCTATAAAGGTGGCATTGAGTGTTCGGAAAGTATTGGTTGAGACACATGGATCAAGAGTGGGATTTGTCCATCCATATGACGGATAGATATACTCTGGGCCCTCTCGATGGAATGTCATCCAATTAGCTTGCAAGCATGTGACTGGCTCACAAGGGATCACATATCACGGGAACGAGAAAAGAGTATTTATCAGTAACGAGGTTGAACTAGGTATGCAGAGATACCGACGATCATAACCTTGGATAAGTAAACTATCGTGAGACAAAGGGAAATTGGTATCGTATGTAAGTGGTTCATTCGATCGCCTAGTAATCGTAGAAATATGTGGGAGCCATATGAATTTCCAGATTCCTCTATTGGTTATTGTTCGGAGAAGTGTCTCGATCATGTCTGCATAATTCACGAACCGTAGGGAGACACACTTAAGGATTCGACGTTGTTTGAGTAGTTATGGAATGATGAGTAAGAGACCGAATGTTGTTCGGAGTCTCGGATGGGATCCGGGATATCATGAGGAGATCCGGAATGGTCCGGAGAATAAGATTCATATAAGGAAAGTCCTGTTTCGGGGTTGGAGAATGGTTCCGGTGTTTTCATCGGGAATGTTCTGGAAGGTTCCGAAATGTCCGGCACTCCGGAGGGGAAGGGTACATGAATGTGTCATAACAAGTTGGAATGATTGCATCATGTACTAGGTGTCATCGCTGAACAAAATAAAGGGTTTAATCAAATCCTAGTTTGAAAAGTCAAACGCCAATTTGAAAAGTCAAACGGCTATTTTGGAAGGTGGAGGGGAAGTAGGAAACCTACTTGGGGAGGAGTTCCTCCCCTCCACCGCCGGCCCACTTGGGATCCGAGTTGGGGAGGGACTCCCCTCCCCTTGGCCGGCGCCTCCCACCTATAAAAGGAGGGGCAGGGCTACCCCTCCTAGCACATAAGTTGCCCCCCTCTAAACCCTAACCCTAGCCGCCGCCCCCCCCATAGCCGCCGCCTAGGGCAAACCCTAGCTGCTGGCCTTGCCCCCTCCTTGGTGTGTATAAACCCTAGACCGCCGAGGAGTTCTCTCATAGTCCACCATACTCGCTCCGTCTTAAGGCGAAGCCCTGCGAGATCTCCCCTCTACTTCCGGTACCACGCCGGTGTGCTGCCGAAATCGCGAGGAGAGTGCTATAACCTCCGCTGCCTGCTGGAACAAGGGAGAGGAAGGTCTTCGTCGAGTACCGAACGTGTGACCAACTGCGGAAGCGCTGCCGGAACCCAGCGCCGGAAGGATTGTCTACGCGATCTTGAGATCGGGAAGAGTACGACTACATCACCCACGAGAATCCGCTCTCGTTAAACACTTTGGAATCTTCGAGGGTGAGTTATTCCATCTACTCGTTGCTACAATCTAGTAGATAGATCTTGGCTTGTTTGTTTGTATGCGATAGAAATTTTTTGTTTTCCATGCTACGAAACCCTACACCTCATGCTACTCAACTTTAGTCATAGGCAAGTTCTTGGCATTGTAAATATATGTGTATAATAGAGAACTGCCAATGGGGTACCCCTCGCCCCATGACACAGGAGCTATCCCATATCAAAATGACAAGGGAACAGACAATGAGCATCTCGGCGATCGTCTTATTTACCATGAGCATGGTTTTTTTCTTTTTTTCTATTTTTTCTGAAGATGCTTCATAGAATGCTCATTATGGTTATGCTGCAAGTTTCCACCATGATTAGGCATGGCTTAGGCTAGACGCCCAGACATTTCTCTAACATATATACAAACTTCATGGACTTACAAGCTTCCCTTTTATTTCTCACCACCGACATCCATAAATAAAAGAACATGATATCAACTGAATAGATATGTACATTGTCAAAAGCTTGCCCCATGACAACATGGTTCTGCTAACTCCCAACTTACAATTTGCAAGCATATAAGAAACATAGATGGGCACAATGGTTCAAGTTTATTAAGTGCAAAAAAATAAAGTGTGCCGTCAAGTTCGTTTGAGCTTTAATCACTAATTTTCACATAACAAAAATTTAATTTGGAAGATAGATAAAACATGAATATACTTGGAATGGTGTAACACACCATGCATAGGAGTTTATAGTGTACTCTTTGGAATAAATTGGTCTCTTGGGGGTTGGATGCACGATGTAGAGGCCTGAACCCAATAAGGTACAAGTCCCTGTGTTTACAATGCTAGTCCCTGGATCGATTAGCTAGCACCCACCGTTTAAGATGTAATATCAAGAAACAAAGGTCATATTACAACTCATAACCAGAAATAAAATAATTCATTACAACTTACATAGCTCATATGGCTATCTTATTATAGAGCCACAGATATAATTTATAAAGCATGGAGTCCTTTATCTTCATGTGCCACAGGCAATCATGTTGGTTGTAGACATGTAATCCCTACTCAACAAACTTCACTAACATCGAACAAACCCGCAACATGATAAGTTATAGCCACAAGGGTCAATACATTTGAATTGTATTGGCAAGTGATATCATATTGATATGGATAATATAACATCTACATGAATATATGGCTAAGTGGAATTTTGGCTGGCCTTTGCATAAAATAAGTTTTTCCTATCCTTTGCAAAATAGTTTTCTCTTTTTCAAAACACCTTATCAATCAATGGCACTCTGGATACACACCAGGTGCTTCCCTTGTTCATGCAACAAGTTTTAACTTAGAGAAATTGGGATGAGGAGATTCTTGATCATTTCAATGTCTTTGATGCTCAAAACGTCCATTACCGGGGACAAGGCTAAGTACTAAGGTTTTAACCTCTCGAGAGGTGGTGCACTTTCCCCACAAGACTCGACATGCATCGAGACAAGAATTTTCAGAAGCAATCCCTCAGACCACCATGGACGCGTTCCATCCTATCATCACTACCACCTTCTGTCCATATGGCTGAGTTCCTGCAACCTAGTTGGTCAAGGCAGAGCCCATATGCCATGTGGTTGCACTAGAAGCTTCTCAACACTAAACATCTTAAATATCTTTGTTCCTGGGTGGCCATCCACAAGTGAGATACACCAGGGTAAACCATAGAAATGGGCCCTGGGTAACCACTCAACAAAAATCCATCCATGCAATTACCATTCCACCCAGATGTTTCATTAACAAGTTGTTTTCTTAGTCAAAAACACATAGGCATAACTTTTCCATAATATCATAACATGAATTCCCACCCTTGAATTCTAATAGCTAGGCTAAGCATACTAGCATAGGATGTCTCTTAAGTTAGGAAAATTTCTACCAAGATATATTCTATAGGATCTACTATAGCATAGCAATATACAAAATAGTCCTATCATGCATACTACAAAACTACTACTAATGCAATATTGAAAATATAGTACTTTTGATGACCAAAGTATCACTTGCCTTTTTAGTAGAAAATCTAGGTACTCTCCTGATCATGCAAATGTCACACTCTTCAAATATCACTACACCACAATCAAGCAAAGCACACATTCAAAACTAGGGCACACAAATAACAAATCAAAACAAGAAAACAAGGAAATGCATGCAAGCATGCAAAAGGTTATTTTATTGAAAAAGTGGTTTCTAAAAAGGTTCTAAACATTTCAAAACACCTACTGGTCTTTTATAAAATTGAAATTTCATTTGAAACCAAGTTAGTGAAAATAAGTCATTTAAATCATTTTTCTTTGGTTAGAAAAAGCTTTTATTCAAATGAATAAGTTCTAGAGTCAAAAAAACATATCTTTAATTTCAAAGGTTAGTTTTTATGGTCAGAGGGTTAAAAAACCATTTGCAAAAGGATTTACTCAAAAATAATTTTTAGAACAATTTTTATACTCAAAATAGCCCTAAACAAGTCTCTGCATAAAACTCTAATTTTTTAGAATCAAATGACCAAATAAAGGTCATAGGTGCAATCGTACACATTTTTCTGAATCCATAGACACCTAATTTGTAATTTTTGGAATTACAAATCAAAAGTTATTGATTTTACAAGTTTAAAATTTTAATATCTCTATTCTGGTTTTTAAATCAAAAGCATTGCCACGTGTTATGTTGTGATTGGCTGGTACCACTTCCGCGGGGTCACGAATCGCAGGCCATTAGATCTAACTGAAAACACACGTACCAGATCAGGCGATACCTCTTTGTTTAAGTGATCTACGTGGCCTTTCGATCTAGATGCTACGAATCAGAGCGCCCTGACCAGAGATGGGCGGCGTTGCTCTCTATGCGCGGCGGAGGCACCTCTGGTGGCAGCGCACCGGCGAGCTAGGGGGTTTAGGGGAAGGGTGCGAGGGTTTACCATGGTCACAGGGACGGGAGGGTTCTCAAGGTGGTCGCGGACGAGGGCAGGGAGCACGGGTACGCCGGTGATTCCTCGCCGGAGTTGCTGCCACCGTCGGGAGCACTCAGTCAACAGTCAACAACGGGGGCGACGTTCTGGGGAACACCAGGACAAAATCCATGCATCATGAGAAGCGCAAGAAGCAGGCGAGTATCCTCGTTTGAATCAGAGGCATAGGGGCGCATGGGGCTTACCGCGATGGCTTGCCGGAGATGTGCTTGTCGTCGGTTGCTCACAAGCGAATACAAAGCCGAGTCTACAGGGCGCCAGCGGACAAACGAACGGCATCAGGAGAAGCGCAAGGTGATGGTGAACGAGGTCGCGTGAACCAGAGAGCAAGGGGAGGTCAGGTCCCACCAGATTTCTCGCCGGAGACTATCGGATATCGCGGTGGTGCGAGAAAAATTCAGAGCAGCCTGGGGGGCTCACTGGTGCGGGGAGGTGAGGGGAAATGGAGAGGAGGTAAAGGGGGTTAAGAAAGAATGGTCAGGGGTGGAGATTACTCGCAAATTCACGCGCTATTACTCAAATTAATCATCGATAGAAACAGCAGGGAGGGGGATGCGGCTTGGTCGCGGGGTTGATGATGATGCCGACGTGGACGTGGGGCCAGGGAGTCAGTGGGGGGTGAGGTGCGTGGGTGGTGCGAAAAGGAAACTCACGGGGGAGAGAGAGGTGGACGGGTGGGCTATATGGGCCGTGTTGGGATAGGGGTGGGTATCTGGGTAGGGTAGGTAGGTTTGTTTATTTCACATTTCAAAATTTGCAATTTTTTTGGATGTGACAGACTACCACCCTTAAAAGGAATCTCGTCCTGAGATTCAGGAAGGCTAGAAGCAACAAGTTGGTTTCAAGACAACTAGGGTACTATCACCCTTAAAAGGAGTTTAACTAGATAGCATCTTGGCTTGCTTGGTGTCTCGATGTAATCTCTCTGGACAGTTGTTTGCATAGTGTCCCTTTTTACCACATTTGAAACATGTGACAAGGATGAGTTCCTTCACATGTTTGCTTGTCTTGTTCTTCTCCTTTTCTGGACAATTTGATGCATAATGGCCTAGCTCTTTGCATTTGTGGCACATCACCTGGATAATATCCCTCTTTATCCTTGGTATCACTATCTCTTGTTTGTTTCCTTGGCCCTTCTTCTTTTTGGGTTTCTCCAAAGCTAGGAGGTCTCTTAGTTCATGTTCTTCATAATTCACTACAAATGTAGGAAAACTTCCTCGGTTCTTAGAACGGTTCCTAGGATAACATCCATGTTTCCTCTTTTGCTCACCAAAGTTGGTTACATTGTATGGAGGTGCATACTGGGTTTTGACTTTTTCTTCAACATTCTTGGTGGAAGTTGTACCTTCATGGATGTTTCACAAAACTTGATGTATTCCATTTTTAGCTTGATGTTTCATCTGTTGAACTATAGGATAGATGTGGCATTGGACTAGGACATGATCATTTCCTTCACACAGGAAGCAGGTAACTTGAGATGTGGGGCATTGTCTAGCTGGATGTTTCTCATCACAATTTGGGCATTGGTCAATGTTCTCTTTATAAGTGTGTCCTATGTCTCCACAGATTTTGCAGGCTTTATTTCCTTCTATAATATCATCCTTGAAATCATTGTTGTCACAATCTCCTTGGGAAGGGTTGCTTCTCATGTTGATCATCTGATTGGTCATCCTTTGCAACAATTGGGATTGGGATCCCAAGAACTTTAGTATGGATGGGTATAACTCAATTTTGTTGTGGTTGTTGGCTAAAAGCTGGGTTGTCACTTGATTCAACTTAGTTTGGGTTGCTAGAAGTTGTTCTGTCATGTGCATCATGAGGTTCTTGTTGTCACCATCCTTGATGTTGGAGTTGTGGTCTCTTGGAGAAGTCATCTGCTTGGGGTTGGGATTAGAATAGACAAAAGATTTCTAGGGAAAGAATTCTACTCACATACAACAAATCACACAAAGCAATGTACAAGCAATCACAATCATGCATTCCACTCAACAACAAGGTTCAAGCATATTTTAGGCAACAAAATATTTTTGCTATACCACATAGGTTGGTATGATCAATAAATGATCAGCAAATTGGTTTTAAACGAAACACTAGTATGGTGGTCCAACTATAGGGTATCACTTGAGATCACTCAATCATTCTTCTTAGCTAGTACATAGGGAACAAGATCATGGTTTCCTTCGAAGAAATTCTTGCATCTTGGTCACAAAGTTCAAAGGGAATGTCTATAATGGTTCCTCCTAAGTTGAGTTTCCTTAGTCTCTAGGTTTTCAGTATTATTCTTATCTCACTTGAAGTCCTTAGTGATGTCCAAGTTGAAGTTCTTGGTGAAACTGAAGTTGAAGTCCTTTGACATGTTTAAGTTGAAGTCATTTGTGATGTTGAAGTCCTTGATCATGTTGAAGTCTTTGTCCATCAATTTGAAAAGGGAGAGATGTAGAATCAAAACAAAATGCCAAGGAAAGAGTTTACAAGATTGTTTGTAAATAAGTTGGAACAAATACAACTCCTATTTCTAAGGGGTTTTGTCCAATCCTAGGGTTACAATCCTACAGGCAACACAGTGCTCTGATACCATCTGTAGAGGCCTGAACCCAATAAGGTACAAGTCCCTGTGTTTATAGTGCTAGTCCCTGGATCGATTAGCTAGCACCCACAATTTAAGATGTAATATCAAGAAACAAAGGTCATATTACAACTCATAACCAGGAATAAATAATTCATTACAACTTACATAGCTCATATGGATATCTTATTACAGAGCAACAAATATAATATATAAAGCATGGAGTCCTTCATCTTCATGTGCCAAAGGCAATCATGTTAGTTGTAGACTTGTAATCCCTACTCAACAAACTTCACTAACATCAAACAAACCCACAACATGATAAGTTACAGCCACAAGGGTCAATACATTTGAATTGTATTGGCAAGTGATATCATATTGATATGGAGAATCTAACATCTACATGAATATATGGCTAAGTGGAGTTTTGGCTGGCCTTTGCATAAAATAAGTTTTTCCTATCCTTTGCAAAATAGTTTTCTCTTTTACAAAACACTTTATCAAACAATGGCACTCTGGATACAAACCAGGTGCTTCCCTTGTTCACCCAACAAGTTTTAACTTAGAGAAATTAGGATGAGGAGATTCTTGATCATTTCAATGTCTTTGATGCTCAAAACGTCCATTACCAGGGACACGACTAAGTACTTAGTTTTTAACCTCTCGAGAGGTGGTGCACTTTCCCCACAAGACGCGACATGCATCGAGACGAGACTTTTTAGAAGCACTCCCTCAGACCACCATGGACGCGTTCCATCCTATCATCACTACCACCTTTTGTCCATCTGGCTGAGTTCCTGCAACCTAGTTGGTCAAGGCAGAGCCCATATGCCATGTGGTTGCACTAGAAGCTTCTCAACACTAAACATCTCAAATCTCTTTGTTCCTGGGTGGCCATCCACAAGTGAGATACACCAGGGTAAACCATAGAAATGGGCCCTAGGTAACCACTCAAACAAAAATCCATCCATGCAATTACCATTCCACCCAGGTGTTTCATTAACAAGTTGTTTTCTTAGTAAAAACACATAGGCATAACTTTTCCATAATATCATAACATGAATTCCCACCCTTGAATTCTAATAGCTAGGCTAAGCATACTAGCATAGCATGTCTCTTAACTTAGGAAAATTTCTACCAAGATATATTCTATAGGATCTACTATAGCATAGCAATATACAAAATAGTCCGATCATGCATACTACAAAAATATTACTAATGCAATATTGAAAAGATAGGAATTTTGATGACCAAAGTATCACTTGCCTTTTTAGTAGAAAATCTAGGTACTCTCCTTGATCATGCAAATGTCACACTCTTGAAATATCACTACACCACAATCAAGCAAATCACACATTCAAAACTAGGGCACAAAAATAACAAATCAAAACAGGAAAACAAGGAAATACATGCAAGCATGCAAAAGGTTATTTTATTGAAAAAGTGGTTTCTAACAAGGTTCTAAACATTTCAAAACACCTACTGGTCTTTTATAAAATTGAAATTTCATTTGAAACCAAGTTAGTGAAAATAAGTCATTTAAATCATTTTTCTTTGGTTAGAAAAATCTTTTATTCAAATGAATAATTTATAGTGTCAACAAAACATATATTTAATTTCAAAGGTTAGTGTTTATAGTCAGTGGGTTCAAAACAAATCCATTTGAAAAAGGATTTACTCAAAAATAATTTTTAGAATAATTTTTATACTCAACATAGCCCTAAACAAGTCTCTGCATAAAACTCTAATTATTTTGAAGCAAATGACCAAAGCAAGGCCATAGGTTCAAAGTACACATTTTTCTGAATCCATAGACACCTAATTTGTAATTTTTGGAATTACAGATAAAAAATTATTGATTTTATAAGTTTAAACTTTTAATAAATATATTCTGGTTTTTAAATCAAAAGCCTGGCCACGTGTTGTGTTGTGATTGGCTGGTACCGCTTCGGCGGGATCACACATCACATGCCGTTAGATCTAACTAAAAACACACGGACCAGATCAGGCGATGCCTCTTCGTTTAAGTGATCTAACGTGGCCTTTCGATGTAGATCCTACGGATCAGAACGTCCTGACCAGAGAAGGGCGGCGTGATACGTCCTACAAGGAATAGATAAATGTAGCAGTGCTTTTATTTTCTTCTTCTTTCGTTAGGGTTGTGTGCATCCTTAATGACTTTAGGGTATTACATTGTTGCAAAGGCTGGGTAAAATTGGTATCTTTGTGATATTAATATATTATATTTGTCGGGAAAAATGTGATAAAGAAGCACATATGCATCGTTGATGGTATGTGTGTGTGTGGCGATGTCAATTTTCTTGTCTGTCTAGGTACTAATATGAAATAATAGAAGGGATTTGTAGGTCTAGTGTGTGTTTGGTTTGCATGAGTGCTATGTTCAAACCAAACTCCTAAATAGCACCTCCCTTTTCTTCGCTCTTTCTTCTATTTAATTTTCCGTTTATAAATTATGGTAATGTTCAAAATCAAACCTAAAGTAGCACCTTCCTCTTCTTCTCTTTGTTTACTTTTAACAGGAAATTCTGGACAAATTAAAAATGTAACACCTTATTTCATGTCGTAGCGGTGGCCAGCTAAACCATTAACTTGTGATTAGTACCCTAGATTTCTAAGAGTTATCCTGAGTTTATTGTGAAAAATACTTCTCATGCATAAATCGTGAGATTAAATCAATTTATATTGCTTGAAGCATCAAAACCTTATAACTTACACCTCTCGGTCCAATTGGAGATCTTTCATGGGAATTGGATATTGTAAATATCCAGCATTTGCCGAATTTGGATGACCTTGAAGTTGATTGGAGAACAACTAAGGGAGGCCTCTAGCAAATTCATATCCATCACGGTATCGATTTTCAGTAATCCTGCACTTCCCACTAGGTGGATGCCATCTGCTGCTCTGCCTAATTGAGACCCATCACTACTAGCGCCACCTGCCCCCTTTTCCGGGTTACATTCTCCTTCTTGGGTGCATTGGAGATATCTAAAAATCGTTGGGCGAGATATCAAGCCCCTTGGAGCATTCAGACTATTCAGACATACGTTTGTAGGTCAAGCTAGTAATTTATTTCCCTGTGTCTCCTATTCCCTAACTTAACTTAAAGGAACTTATCATTAATATTTGAAATAGTCTATCATGCTTCGCCACATAATTAGAAGAATATATTGTTTCTGTAGCATGAATGCGCTACAAGCGACTACAGATGTTAAACACTTGAAGCATGAATTTCCCAAAATATATATCTTGGATGAGTACCTGTATAAGTTTTGGCTGTTGAGGATATTTATCCTGCAATAAATCTATTTAAATGTGACTGTCCCGTATTCAAGTATTCTGAGTACTTTATTTTCCTCTTTCGAGTTTTGTACATTTGTGAATATATTTCACTATTCACAACGAGTGATTAATGAGTAGGAAAAATTCTCCTTAAAGCAGAGAATGTGGATCTAGGAGTGCATTTGGATCTCGAGTTGGACGTGTGTGTGTCTTCTTCAATTAGACAACCCATAATCTCTGATCCCTTTGTCTCCGGTTTGGCTCCAAAGCATAATCCATTTTGTGAACTGGGGTTTCAATTGAGTGACATTAAATGGTTCGAAATTCATAGTTCGGGCTACACTGAAATTCAGATATTTTATTAGACCTCATGCAAACAAATATTGACATTTGTGTTCTTGGAAATGTAGATGGACAAGAAAAATTGATATCTTTAGGAAAAAAATTACTACTTAATAGTATCATCTAAGTTTCCATGCATCTGTTTTTCTTTTAATTCTGAACTTACCTTACACTACTTACATCACACTAACACATTAACCGCAATTCAGCTAGTCATTGCAACGTCCCATGCTGATGTTAAGCTCTGCATTTTGCCGCGATTAGATCTCCGTCTTGGTTTCCAGATCGAGTGAGTTTCCCTTAGAGTAAGTCGTAACGGAAGGGTCGAAGCAATGACATATTCTTTGCTCCACAATGTAATAGCTGATTGCTTCCCAACAGGGCAAGATAGTTTTCCCTGAATATTTGATAACTTCCATTTGTACTCTATCTATTGTCTGTCGTGCCGTTGTTTCTGGAAGTTGTTTTGTGCTCCATGGAAGCAATTCCGTACACTTTAAAGCATTTTTTGCTTCCGTGTCCCCCTCCCCCCAAGGTAACCAAAATTTCGACTCTAGAATCATTTAGCACGCCCTCTCCTTTCTATTCCATACCAAAACAGGAGTGATGAGTTTTGTGGAATTGGGAATGTAGGTGCTAGTTGTACTGTTGTACTGTTGGACGGAGAAAGCTAGACTAGTCTTGTCGCTTGAAATTCGTTGCTAAAAAGACAAAACTAGGAGTGTACAATATGCGTAGAAAAAGATAAATGACTGTTGTCATGCAGCTGCAACCAATATGACTCCAACCTCATCAGATCCTTGGGATATACAAATTCACAATACAGGAACTGCGTGTATATCTAGGAAACTGTTTCCAGTTGCATCCAATTCCCTATTAGAATTCTATATTTTTGTGTGCTCGGTGTGTTCTCTTCAACGTTTTACTCTTTTACCGCCTTTGTGTGTAGAAAATCACTTTATAGGCCAGGGAAAGAAAGCGGTGCATTACTATTTAATATTGAATGCTTACATTGTTTGTTTAGCCATGTTTGTTGCGTGAATTTACCCCGCATTCAATTCTTGAGATATCTATCCGCAAAAATGAATCTTGAAATATCTGACACTACAAGAAGTGGAGAACATGTATCTTTCATGATGGTCCTCGTGTAAAAATTATGTATGAATAGAGGTAGTCAACTTTCTCTGCGGGATATGCTTATATTGTTCGGCGATGTTTGCTTGTTCCGTATGAGGTGACTGTTTGATACAATGTGGCCATACATAGATTTTAAAACAAGAGTGGCCTTACATATTCGTGCTACAGTAAAATGAGTTCACAGCCTATCTACTTTTCTTGCATCATGGACTGCAAAATGGGTATCCATGAGGGTGGACAATAAATTTTGTTAGAAATTTCAGATTGATCAAAGTGTGCCTAGCTACGAAAATAGGAAAATCCAATTAATAGTTGTTGTTTCTTTAGCGTCCACCACACTGCACTAAATAAAATAGTCAATACTATCTCTTCAACATTATTTATATGAAATTTTTTTCTCTAAACTAACCCTGAACTTTCAATTTAGAAAACGTAGAAATTCATTAGCAAGAAATTATGGACTATGAGTTGTACGTATGCAATGCAGACAGTGTCATTAAATTTCAAGTAATGCAAAAAGAAGATTTCAAAAAGTCACAGTAATTCAGCTACTCATTTCGTACACATGACATGCTCAACAGTGATATTTGATCAGACTGATCGAACACCATGCGCAAGTGCACGTATAATTTACATGCATACTAACTTCCTAAATCTTGGTGGAAGATAGTCCACAGACATAAGGATATCTAGATGCGATTTCCGAACATGGCTATTCTACTCCAACTCCGTCAACTAATCACCGTTCCAGTTTTTTGTTTGTGTGGATATATAGTGTCCAGACATTGCCCATTCCTATTATATTGATATATTTTCATTTGTATGATTATAATATATTATCTCTTATTGTAGCATACATTCTACTGAGAGTAGTTCTTCCGTGATCTGAAGTTGAGAGCTGAGATTGAGACCGGGATGGTGGATATATATATGATGATGTTGTATCCTTTATGCATTTAATTCATAGTTTATTTTGAAGCTACTTAAATATTAAGAGAAGATAGAGTGCTAGAATATTTATGGGGCTAGGGAGTATGCTACAAACACACCATAGCAACAATAAAAAGTCATCAAGAAAATTGTACTTCAGTGTATAGATAGACCATTACATAATCTAGCATACTGCCAAAATTCATTTAAAAATATTAAGGGACACGAAAAAAGGGGAATTCTCCAGTAAGTAGAAAAGACATTCTTTGTTTTTGGGAACTAACTAGTGAAGGTCAGCAGGAAGGTTTTCACCTTGGAGTTCAACTCCAATACAAGGCCTTGAGACATTATTTGTTGCTTGATCTAGCCACTGAATACTAGATCAGAGTTTCCGCCTTTAGCATGCCTAAATCTAATATCGCCAATCTATAGTTGCTTCAATGTATGTTGGAGACCTAACATGTGAATCGATCGCCAGATGTGGCCGGATGTGCAACAAACATCACGGAAGTTGAAGGGTTTCGCGGCATAGTAAATTAAAATTTTCTACGGATGCAAACAGAGGGAAGCCAAGATCTAATCTAGGAGATGCAAACAACTAGAGAGATTGGATTAGATCTTCATACACTTGAAGATTCGCACAGTGGAACGTTCGTCGGAACGTGGGTGATGTAGTCCTACTCGCTTCTCCTCCTCGCGATCCGATCTGATCTAGCACCGCAAGTGGCGATGCCTCCGTGAGATGTACACGTGCAGCACCTCGACGTCTCCTCCTTCCTCGGTCCAGCAAGTATGGTGGAGAGATGGATTGGATCTACAACGCGACGGCGCGGTGCAAGTGGTGGAGAGTTCCTGCAGCAGGGCTTCGCCTACACGCAGTCGGGAGGGAGAGAGAGAGAGGAGGGCAGCAGGGGGACTAGGCTTGAGGGGAAGGTGTGGGGGGGTGGTGCGCCCCAGCCCTCTATATATAGAGGGGTGGGCGCCAGCCCTAGCCCCTCCCCCAAGCCTAGGCCGGCGGCCAAAGGAGGGAGGAGTGGGGGGCAAGGAACCCCCCCCCTTCTAGAAGCTCCAAACTAGGGTTTCCCCTTGTTTGGCTGGCTAGGCCCTATGGGGCCTTGTGCCCCTGGCCCAATGCGGCCAGGGCACTCCCTCATAGGCCCATGCCCCCTCCCGACAGGTGGGACCATGTTGGCCCCCTTCCGGAAGGTTCTAGAAGCTTCCGGTACAATACTGATTAACCCGGAACAATTCCGAACTCCAAAAAACTGCACTGCCTTATATGAATATTATTCTCCGGACCATTCCGGAACCTCCTGTGATGTCTCGGATCCCATACGAGACTCCTAACAAAAACTCATAAACCAATTATCCAATCTATCCTAGCGTCGAGACATGTTAAGTGTGTGACCCTTTGAGTTCGAGAATATGCAGACATGATCTTCTATCAATAATCAACAACGGGGTCTGGAAACCCATATTGACTCCCACACATTCATCAATGATCATATCGGATGAACCACGATGCCAGGATTCAATCAATCCCATATATATTCCCTTCGTCTTGCGATATTTTACTTGCCCGAGATTTGATCGTCGGTACCGTCATACCTAGTTCAATCTCGTTCACAGCAAGTACTTTACTCGTTCCGTAATCCGATATCACTTTGTGATTAACTCCTTAACCACATGCTTGCAAGCATTGTTGATATCGATTACCGAGTGGGCCCGAAGTATATCTCTCCGACTTGGGAGGGACAAATCCCATCTCGATACATACAACCCAACAGATACTTTCCGATCACCTGAGAGACACCTTTATGATCACCCTCTCATAGGATGACGTTTGATGACCTCAAAGCTTTCTTCCGATACCAGGGAGTTGTATTATCTCATGGTCTAAGGAATACAATATTTGACATAAGAAAAGCTTCGCAAAGATGAACACGATGACACGATCTAATTGCTTCGCTTAGTTTGTGTCTGTCCATCATATCATTCTCCCAATGATATGATCTCATTATTAATCGACAAATCATGTCTATGGTTAGGAAACCTTAACCATCATTAATCAATGAGCTAGTCCATAGAGGCGTACTAGGGACACGGTGTTGTTCACAAACCACACAAGTATTAAAGTTTCCGCTTAATACAATTCTAGCATGGAATATAAACATTATCATGAACAAGAATTATAATAATAACATCTTTATTATTGCCTCTAGGGCATAATTCCAACAGTCTCCCACTTGCACTAGAGTCAATAATCTAGTTTACATTTGGCAACAATATCACACCCATGACACTGAGGTGCTGATCATGTTTTACACGTGGAAGAGGTTTAGTCAATGGATCTGCGACATTCAGATCTTTATGTACTTTGCTAATCTTCAAATATCCATCTGCTATATAATCTCGGATTATATGAAACTTGCGGTTGATATGCTTGGTCTTTGGATGATATCTTGGTTCCTTAGAGAGTGTTATGGCGCCAGTGTTGTCACACAATATCTCCAGTGAGTCCAATGCACTTGGAACCACGCCAAGCTCAGTGATGAAGTTCCTGATCCAAACTCCTTCACTTGACGCTTCTGCAGCAGCCATGTATTCCTCTTCTACTGTAGATCCCGCGATCACGCTTTTCTTGCAGCTTCTCCAGCTCACAGCTCCTCCATTCAAAATATACATGTATCCTGTCTGAGATTTAGAATCATCCTTGTCGGTGTCGAAACTAGCATCGACGTAACCTTTTACGACGAGTTGTTCATCACCCCCATAGACTAAGAACATTTCTTTAGTCCTATTTAGGTACTTTAGGATGTTCTTCACGGCTGTCCAGTGTTCCACTCCTGGATCACTTTGATATCTGCTCGTCAAACTAAGAGCATTGGACACATCCGTTCTAGTACACAGCATGGCATACATGATAGAACATATGGCCGAGGCATAAGGCACTTTGCTCATAGCTTCCCTATCATTTACCGTAGCTGGACACTGAGCCTTGCTCAATATCTTACCTGACAACATAGGCACTGAACCTTTCTTTGCCTTATCCATTCTGAACCTTTTCAGAACTTTGTCTAGGTATGTACTCTAGCTTAAAGCTATCAGGCGTCTTTGTCTATCTCTATAGATTTTGATGCCCAATATATAAGTAGCTTCACCTAGGTCTTTCATTGAAAAACACTTGTTCAAATAACTCTTCACATCGTTAAGCATGTTAATGTCATTTCCAATAATCAATATGTCATCCACATATAGTACCAGAAATGTCACCGAGCTCCCACTCACTTTCTTGTACATACAAGCTTCGTAGAAATTTGGAACAAATCCAAAGCTCTTGATCACTTGATCAAAACGAAGGTTCCAACTCCGAGATGCTTGCTTCAGTCCATAAATGGAACGCTGAAGTTTGCATACTTTATCAGCATCCTTAGGATCGATAAAACCTTCGGGTTGCATCATATACAACTCTTCATCAATGTTGCCATTGAGGAACGCAGTCTTGACATCCATCTGCCATATTTCATAATCATGAAACGCAACAATTGCTAATAAAAGCCGAATGGACTTAAACATCGCTACGGGAGAGAAAGTCTCATCGTAGTCAACACCTTGAACTTGTCGAAAACCTTTCGCGACAAGCCGTGCCTTATAGACGGTAACATTACCATCCGCGTCCGTTTTCTTCTTGAAGATCCATTTGCACTCAACGGCCTTTCGGTCGCTAGGAGGGTCCACCAAAGTCCATACTTGGTTTTCACTCATGGATCCCAATTCGGATTTCATGGCTTCTAGCCATTTCTTAGAGTCTGGGCTCATCATCGCTTCCTCATAGTTCGTAGGTTCACTGTCTTCTACCAACAAGACAGTCAAGACAGGGTTGGCGTACCACTCAGGAGGGGCACGCGACCTTGTCGACCTGCGACGTTCAGTAGCAGCATCGTCCGAAGCTTCATGATCCTTGTCATTAGCTTCCTATATTGTTGGTGCAGGCGGCACTGGAACAATTTCAGGTGCTGTGCTACTCTCCAATTCAAGAGAAGGTTCAATAACCTCGTCTAGCTCTACTTTCCTCCCACTCACTTCTTTCGAGAGAAACTCCTTCTCAAGAAAGGAACCGTTCTTTGCGACAAACACTTTGCCTTCGGTTCTGTGATAGAAGGTATACCCAATAGTTTCCTTAGGGTATCCTATGAAGACGCATTTCTCCGCTTTGGGTTCGAGCTTGTCCGGCATCAACTTCTTGACGTAAGCTTCGTATCCCCAAACTTTAAGAAACGACAACTTAGGTTTAGCACCAAACCATAGTTCATACGGTGTCGTCTCAACGGATTTATATGGTGCCCTATTTAAAGTGAATGCAGCGGTTTCTAATGCATAACCCCAAAAAGATAATGGCAAATCAGTAAGAGACATCATCGATCGGACCATATCTAATAGGGTTTGATTCCGGCGTTCAGACACACCATTGCTCTGTGGTGTTCCGGGTGGCGTGAGTTGCGAAACGATTCCGCTTGCTTTAAGATGCGTGAGAAAATCATAACTCAAATATTCACCTCCACGATCGGATCGTAGAAACTTAATCTTTATGTTACGATGGTTCTCCACTTCATTCTGAAACTCTTTGAACTTTTCAAATGTTTCAAATTTATGTTTCATTAAATAGATATACCCATATCTACTTAAGTCATCGGTAAAAGTGAGAAAATAGCGATATCCACCGCGCGTCGAAACACTCATCGGTCCGCATACATCGGTATGTATGATTTCCAACAAGTCTGTTGCTCGCTCCATCATACCGGAGAACGGGGTTTTGATCATCTTGCCCATGAGGCATGGTTCGCATGTGTCAAATGATTCAAAATCAAGAGACTCCAAAAGTCCATCAGAATGGAGTTTCTTCATGCGTTTTACACCAATATGACCTAGACGACAGTGCCACAAATAAGTAGTATTATCACTATCTACTTTGCATCTCTTAGCCTCAATGTTATGGATGTGTGTTTCATCCCTTTCGAGATTTAGAAGAAATAAACCATTCACAATAGGTGCATGACCATAAAAGATGTTACTCATATAAATAGAACAACCATTATTCTCCGATTTAAATGAATAACCGTCTTGCAATAAACAAGATCCAGAAATAATGTTCATGCTCAACGCAGGCACATAATAACATTTATTGAGGTTTAAAACTAATCCCGAAGGTAAAACTAAGGAGAGCGTGTCGACGGCCATCACATCAACTCTTGATCCGTTGCGAACGCGCATCGTCACCTCATACCTCGCAAGCCGCCGTCTATTCCGTAGCTCCTGTTTAGAGTTACAAATATTAGCAACTGAACCAGTATCAAATACCCAGGCACTACAACGAGGGCTAGTAAGGAAAACATCAATAACATGTATATCAAATATACCTTTGATGGTGCCAGCCTTATTGTCCGCTAAGTACTTCGGACAGTTGCGCTTCCAGTGACCCTTGTCCTTGCAATAGAAGCACTCAGTGTCCGGATTAGGACCAGACCCGAGCTTCTTCTCAGCAGGGGCAACGCGCTTGCCGCCGCCTTTCTTGAAGGGCTTCTTTGCACCCTTACCTTTCTTGAAGGTGGGGGGCTTGTTGACCATCAACACATGATTATCCTTTTTGATGTCCACCTCCGCAACCTTCAGCTTTGCGAAGATCTCGGTGATCGTATCAGTGGAACCAATCTGATTGTGAGTCACTACAAAACTTTTGTAGCTGGGAGGGGGTGATTGCAGAACCCTGTCAATCTTGAGCTCCTCTGGAATCTTGCAGTCCAGTTGCTCAAGGCGTTGAGTGTAGCCCGACATCTTAATGGCGTGCTCACTAACGGAACTCCCTTCCTCCATCTTGTAGTTAAAGAACTTCTCAGAGATCTCATATCTCTCAGAACGGGCCTGAGTCTGAAACATGGTTTTCAGCTCCTCGAGAATCTCAAAGGGCCCGGTATAGTCTTCAAAACGATTTTGAAGATCCGATTCCATAGCAAACAACATGGTGCTCTTAATCACACCATAATCATCTTTGCGCGACTGATAGACAGCTTTCTCATCAGCCGGCGCAGTAGCAGCAGGGGCGTCACCTAACGCATTCTCAAGGACGTAGTCCTTTTAACTGCCAGAGAGAATGATTCTCAGATTGCGGAACCAGTTGGTGAAGTTAGACCCATTGTTTTTAAGCTTTTCCTTCTCAGCAAAAACGTTGAAGTTGGACTTAGTCGTTTGATCTACAATGTTTGCAAGTACAAATTAGACTATGTTCATGATAACTAGTTCAACTTTTAATCAAATTACTAGATGAACTCCCACTAAATTCAACATCCCTCAAGTTGTTTAGTGAACACGATCCAAATTCACCACACCTAATCCGATCTTCCCGAGAAGAGATGTGGTTTCAATGGTGGACAACGAAGTGTCGATCATATCATTCATATGACTCATGCTTAACCTTTCGGTTCATGTGTTCCGAGGCCATGTCTGTACATGCTAGGCTCGTCAAGTTAGACCCAAGTATTTCCGCGTGTGCAAAACTGGCTTGTACCCGTTGTATGTGAACGTAGAGTCTTTAGCACCTGATCATCATGTGATGCTTGGACATGACGAACTTTCACAACGGTGCATACTTGGGGAGAACATAGTTTTTATCTTGATCTTTAAGTGAGGAATCATCTTATAATGCTACCGTCGCGATCTAAGCATAATAAGATACATAAAAGGATAAACATCACATGCATATAACTTTATGTGACATGGTATAGCCAATCTTCGCGCAATGATATCCATATTGTGCGTGCCGGCATGATCTCCATCACTCCACCATGATTGCCTCCACCACGAATAGCAACTACAACTATTGCTAACTACTTAGCGATAAAGTGAAACTATTACATGGTGTATAAGAAGTTGACACACAGGTCATACACAATTATAAAGACAACCATATGGCTCCTGCCGGTTGTGTACTCAACGACATGCAAGTCGTGAAACATTAAAAAACATGATCATCGCATACATTATACACATCACATCTTGGGCCATACCATATCACAGAAAACACTCCCTGCAAAAACAAGTTAGACGCCTCTACTTTGTTGTTGCATGTTTTACATGGCTTATGGGAGTAGCATGCTAAGAACGATTCTTACCTACGGAAATCCACAACGGTGACATTATGGTTGCCAAACTCCGGTGTAAATCCCATGACAACTATAGTGAGAGAAACTGGCATCCACCAGCCGCATGTGTGGAACAAGCCACACGTCAAGTGCGGAGCCGGTCTCGCGAACGACGTCGCGTAAGGTTGGCCTGGACCGCTTCAATCTCACTATCCCGTGTCATAAGAAGAACACAAACAAGAGGCTTGCAACAGAAAACATCAACGCCCGCAACAACCATGTTGCGTTCTACTCGTGAAACACATCTACGCATAGATCTAGCTCTGATACCACTGAAGGGTTTCGCGGCATAGTAAATCAAAAATTTCTACGGATGCGAACAGAGGGAAGCCAAGATCTAATCTAGGAGATGCAAACAACGAGAGAGATTGGATTAGATCTTCATACCCTTGAAGATTCGCACAGCGGAACGTTCGTCGGAAAGTGGGTGATGTAGTCGTACTCGCTTCTCCTCCTCGCGATCCGACCCGATCTAGCACCGCAAGTGGCGATGCCTCCGTGATATGCACACGTGCAGCACCTCGACGTCTCCTCCTTCCTCGGTCCAGCAAGTATGGTGCAGAGATGGATTGGATCTACAACGCGACGGCGCGGTGCAAGTGGTGGAGAGTTTCTGCAGCAGGGCTTCGCCTACACGCAGTAGGGAGGGAGAGAGAGAGGAAGGCAGCAGGGCGACTAGGCTTGAGGGGAAGGTGTGGGGGGGGGTGCGCGCCAGCCCTCTATATATAGAGGGGTGGGCGCCAGCCCTAGCCCCTCCCCCAAGCCTAGGCCGGCGGCCAAAGGAGGGAGGAGTGGGGGGCAAGGAACCCCCCCCCCTTCTAGAAGCTCCAAACTAGGGTTTCCCCTTGTTTGGCCGGCTGGGCCCTATGGGGACTTGTGCCCCTGGCCCAATGCGGCCAGGGCACTCCCTCATAGGCCCATGCCCCCTCCCGACAGGTGGGACCATGTTGGCCCCCTTCCGGAAGGTTCTAGAAGCTTCCGGTACAATACCGATTAACCCGGAACAATTCCGAACTCCAAAAAACTGCACTGCCTTATATGAATCTTATTCTCCGGACCATTCCGGAACCTCTCGTGATGTCTCGGATCCCATCCGAGACTCCTAACAAAAACTCATAAACCAATTATCCAATCTATCCTAGCGTCGAGACACGTTAAGTGTGTGACCCTTCGGGTTCGAGAATATGCAGACATGATCTTCTATCAATAATCAACAGCGGGGCCTGGAAACCCATATTGACTCCCACACATTCATCGATGATCATATCGGATGAACCACGATGCCAGGATTCAATCAATCCCATATATATATTCCCTTCGTCTCGCGATATTTTACTTGCCCGAGATTTGATCGTCGGTACCGTCATACCTAGTTCAATCTCGTTCACAGCAAGTACTTTACTCGTTCCGTAATCCGATATCACTTTGTGATTAACTCCTTAACCACATGCTTGCAAGCGTTGTTGATATCGATTACCGAGTGGGCCCGAAGTATATCTCTCCGACTTGGGAGGGAAAAATCCCATCTCGATACATACAACCCAACAGATACTTTTCGATCACCTGAGAGACACCTTTATGATCACCCTCTCATAGGATGACGTTTGATGACCTCAAAGCTTTCTTCCGATACCAGGGAGTTGTATTATCTTATGGTCTAAGGAATACAATATTTGACATAAGAAAAGCTTCGCAAAGATGAACACGATGACACGATATAATTGCTTCGCTTAGTTTGGGTCTGTCCATCATATCATTCTCCCAATGCTATGATCTCATTATTAATCGACAACTCATGTCTATGGTTAGGAAACCTTAACCATCATTAATCAATGAGCTAGTCCATAGAGGCGTACTAGGGACACGGTGTTGTTCCCAAACCACACAAGTATTAAAGTTTCCGCTTAATACAATTCTAGCATGGAATATAAACATTATCATGAACAAGAATTATAATAATAACATCTTTATTATTGCCTCTAGGGCATAATTCCAACAGAAGTGTCTAGCATCATCCAGCCAACAAGGACGCCTAAACGGTATCAGATTCCTGTTGCTGCCCTAAAAAACGAGTATGTCAGAACCTCATGGACACAATATCCATGAACGAGAGCGACATCCTGTCATCCACCACATGTCCCTAGTTTCCGGGAGACCGAGTGAGACATCAGAAGGACTTTCGTGAAACAACAAACACTGCCGCTACATTTTTTTTGAAATGGGTATCCCTGACCTCTGCACCGATTGGTGCACACAACCTTGTATTGCCTTATTCAGAGTAATTTATTACAAAGTCATCACCTCATGGACCACATAGGGTACCAACCATCAAAAAAACGACGACAACATACTAAGAAACTGAATCAGCATGGTATCCTATGATCAAAACGCCAATTGAATCGACCATATATATATATATATATATATATATATATATCTCGTGCCACCGACTCTAGCCAATTGAACTCGATATTGTCAAGCAGCTGCAGCCAAGGTTACGCAAACCTCGTCAGATCCTTGGGATATACAAATTCACATCCCAGGAACTTCGTGTATATCTAGGAATCTGTTTCCAGATGCATCCAATTCCCTATCAGAATTCTATTTTTTTGTGTGCTTTGTGTATTCTCATCAACATTTTACTATTTTATCTACCTTTGTGTGTAGCAAATCGCTTTATAGGCCATAGAAAGAAAGCGGTGCATTACTATTTAATATTGAATGCTTACATTGTTTGTTTATCCATGTTTGTGGCCTGAATTTACCCGGCATTCAATTCTTGAGATATCAACCCGCAAAATAAAATATTGAAATATCTAACACTACAAGAAGCGGAGAACATGTATCTTTCATAATGGTTCTCATGTAAAAAGTATGTACCAAACTGGGGCGAACCAAGAACAAAATTTTAGAGGGAATAAAAATGTTCTAAGTGAGACAAATCTCTTTGCTAAGTGGGTACAAATCACTATTTAGCTTCACAAATTACAAAATTACTGAAAATTAAGTTGGGGCAGCTGCCCCCACAGCTTATACACCGGATCCGCCTAACGAAAGGAGGTAGTCAATGTTCTCTGTAGGATACACTTATACTGTTCCGTAATGTTTGCTTGTTCTGTATGAGATGACTGTTTGATGCAGTGTGGCCTTACATACATTTCAACACAAGAGTGACTGTAATATCCCAGCATTAGAACTTAGAAATAAGCTGAACACAGATGTGTGCATTGCATTCATGCATAGAAAATCCGAATAATTTTCGCGCTTTTGAACAAAACTTGTCAAAGTGATTGAAGCTTCTCTTAACTTTATGGAATTGAAGTAGATCATCAAGTTGACTGCAATAAGTTTCATTGTGACCTTTGTTAAAACCTTATTTTGGGTTAGGAAGATTTGATCTAAGGGTAGATCAAATGTAATAAAATTAAACCATAATACATTGCTTAATGATTAATATTTGATCCTTAAGTGATCATTCCATAGTATTCATTACAACAACCCATAAATACCAAGCTATGAATATAACTTAAGTAATAAGAGTGTAATAACTAAATCTTGATATATCTTAATCTCATCCACTTATACCATGAGTATCATGGTAATACTTAACCTTAACTCTTTAGTGAGATTGAGTAGGAAAGAAACCAAGTCAAGATCATTCACCATATATCCTTCTTCCCATATAAATCCTTATCATCTCTATTGAATCTTGTTCTAATATCTGTTGTTCATCAATATTGAGTAATCAACTATTGATTCACCAATTCTTAACCTATCAATTGATCTATCAACTCTTGTCTATATCATAGCATTCACTTAAGTCCTATAAAGAAAGAATAAGAAGAGGTAAATAGTAATGCTAGTCTTAGGTGTCAACTATAGGATGAGAGTGTTTGAAAGGAATCAAATCAATAGGGTAATGGATGGAGTTAACTTACTCCTGAATGGATAGAAGAGTTATCTGGAATATATATATATTTGTATGGTAACAAAGAAGTTTACAAGGATGAATATTGAAGATAGTTACCACGAGTAATCCTATTGGATCAAGTAGGTATAGTCAATAAATAATATCTCTTAGTCCAATAGAGATAAACAAAAGATAATTATAATACAACTGTAATGTTGTATGGATGAAAGCCTTGATTAGCCAACTGGAAACCTAAACCATAAAGGATCAAAGGATTATAATGATCATGCTTTAGTCACCCAAGATTGAATGCTTACATCATGTATAAGTGACATTGGTGGATAGAACATGATTGAACCCTAGTATAGATATGTTATCCTAGGTTAGCCATGATAAGTCACCATGATATAATGTGAAGCTGGAATGTAAGACACTAAAGTAAAGTAGATATAAGATAGTATGACTAAGCTAAAGCTAGAGTAGCATGGAGTTATTGAAGTAGTGTTATTCCTCTTAAAGCATAGTAAATTTTGGAGAGTAGAATTGGATATATACATCTACTAGAATAATATTAGTGGTAGATGATTAAGGAAGAGTATGAATGGAGTTAGAAGTAACTACATGTTGGATTGGAGGTTATCAGCAGTAGACAAGTTGATATAACCAAGTATAGATATGAGAAGATTATGAAAGCTTTAGTGTCAAGATCATTGGATTTATAAATGGATTAAGAAGAATAAAAGGTGGATAAGAATATTCTTGTGAAGTAAAGCTTATCATGTTAACACATGATGATGGATATAAAGAAATAGAATATCTAGGAAAGAAATTCCTTAATCAGAAGTCCAGAATTATGAAGTATGGAAGATAGGAATTCTTGGTAAGCACTAAACCCTAAATCTTTAACCAAACATAAAATCTATTTCATCTGATTGATCTATCATCCTATTTCCACAATTCCTTATAGGAATATTTTCCTATAGCAAATCACTTAATCACATCTTTGACATTTCCAATTATCATATCCATATGTGCTTAGGAGTTATCTTTATCAAATCTTTTACATAAGAACTTTATATTTTAAAGGGGTGATATCAATAAAGATCACAAACATAAAGACAATATGTTTAGCCATTAATCTTTACCCACATCAACAAAAGAATATAAGTATACTAAGTACCCTAAACCATAGGGTAAGCATTTACAATTCAAACCCTAACTCCTATGTTAGTTATAATAAAATGTATACATTGCTATTTCCTATATTCATGGGAATAGTATTAGCCATATTAATTCCTTAGAATATCATGCATCAAATAATGATATAGGATAATTATATCAAATTTATCTCCAAACTATAAATTCATTAAAACCAAACTTTATAAATAAATAATAAAATATTCCATAATAAATCCATGGATTATTATTGAAAGAAAATTTAATAATAAAAGCCCTTATAAAATATTAATAAAAGAATGACCTATAAGAAAAGAAATAAAGAAATATATATATCATAAAGGTTCACAAAATAAATCTCAATAAATATCATTTGCTGTTGCAAGTATTCAGCAAATAAACCTTATAAAGAAAATTCAAATCAAATGTGTAAATAGAAAACTAGAAACAAAACATAAATAGAAAAGAATATAAAAAGAATAAAACAGTTTCTAGCGAAGACCGAGTATTCCTCTCTCCTTATCTGCTGCTCACGCGCAGAACACCTAGGCCTAGCAATGGCCAGCACGGTCAGCCCTTTACTTTTCTATCTGACTATCGAGTGGGCCAATAGAGGGACTACGGATCGAGACAGGAAAAGTTCTAGGGGTTATCTGCAAATGTCGTACCGTCGGCTTCCTCGCCTACTGGAAGCAGCTCGCTGGCCGGAGCTCCGTCGTCGATCGTCCGTCGCGCTGCGATGCATGCCGCTGCTCCTGGAGGAGGGGATAAGAACGCCACAGCGATGTCTGCTCGTCCTCATCCTCTCACTCGCTCGCTCGCACTTCCTCTCTTCCTTATTCTCTCCTCTGACTGAAACCCTAGCCGGCCAGATTCGACCACCATCATCAGTAGGGTTCGCCCCGGAGGCCATGGGGTAGTCGGGGAGAAGCGTCTCGCCATCCTTGTCGCTTGAGATGTAGAAGTGAAGCAATGGGCGCTCGGAATCGGGAGGATTTCGCCGTTCCCTTTCGCCGGTGATCATCGGAGTTCGTGAAAATTAGGTCGTACCGGAGCACCATCGTCTTCATCGACCACTATACAAACATCACGGTAAGCTTGCGCATCTCCAGACCTTATTTTCGCTTGCTAAATCTTGCTATAGACCCAGTTTTGTTGAGCATCGCCATCGGCTGCCGCGGAAGCTCGTCGCCGGTGCACTTCCGGTGACCAATAAATAGCGGTGTGACCATTGTTCGACTCACCGTTGCATCCTCTCTCCAACGCACCAAACCCCGCTAACTGAAACGCCACAGATCGCCGCTGGCGACCATGATCTGGTGGTGGAGGCCGCACTGATGTCAGCATGACATCGTGCTGGTGTCACTCTGCCACCTCAGCGTCATTTGACCTGGTCCTTGTCTCGCGTGGCACACCAACGTGGCAACGGCCCACCAGTCACTGACTGGGGCTAGGTTTGGGTATGGTGTAAAAAGTTTAAAAGAGGAGATGACGTTAGTAGTGTTGCAATAAATACTTTCTTGTTTTATTTTAATAATTTAAGAAATGAGTAAACCTTATAAATTCAATAACTATTGTTCTATAATTCAGAAAAATGTGTGTAATATATGAAAAATTTTAGAAAAATAAAATCTATAACTTAATTGTATTACCAAATATTATTATGTAAATATTTAAATAAATATTATTTAATAAAGGTTTTATAAGTAATAAAACTTGGATAATTCATAATTTAATAATGGTAAATGATAAAATTATAAATAATATATCAAAATTCTTAGAAAAATAAGAACTATAACTGAATATCATAATCATAAATTATTATTTGACTTCATTAAATATTTATTATTTATTAAGTATTTAAAAAGTAATAAATCTTATAAAAATCATATCTTATTATTTAAAATTCATAAAAATACCTATAATATACCAGAATGATCACACAAATATTATCTACATGTTAAAAATATAACATTCCACTTTTTAATGTAAATACTCTAATAACTTGAATTTAAATCTAATTTCCTTAATTAATAATTCAAAAAATGGTAAATGAAATTTGTTAATATTCTAAAATTAGCCAAATTAGTCTAATAAATAGTATTAGTCTTGAATATTGATAATATGAAGTCAAAATGGTTCAACACATTTTAAATACAATCTTATTGAATTATCATTCAACTATAAGTGTAGACCATTTTCTAAAAGGATTCTTATCAATTATAAAATCTTCAAGAATGATATTTTCAACCAAATAAAACCTTTTACTATTATTTCACTCACACTTTATAATGGACTAAATCCAAAGATAATTCATAAGTAGTAAATAATATTGTTTACTTATTCACAAACCATAACCACACCCTTATAAGGATATAAATCCTTTTATACATTTATAATGTTAAGAAGCCACTACTCAAATAGAAGTAATGCCACTCTTAAGTAACTTTAAGTATGTATTATAAAGTAAACAAGTACAATATCATAAACATTACACCTTAAATCCATCCATGTTCTTAAAGTTAACTTTAGTCTATAAGACTATAAACAATATGTTAAAGGCTTCATTATAAGTTTTGCAGTTTACTTTGGTCTGTTTCAATTAAGACCTAATGCGTCTCAAGACCAAACTAACCAAGTAAAAAACCAAGATAGATAAGTCTCAAATACTAATGATGTCATTATTCAAATGGAGTAATTCTTTCTTACTTAAGGACTATAACTAGTAAGAACACCTAATCATGTTAACTTGGAGTTTAAATACTTTTGCTTAGTTAAGTAAGAATTTCTTCAAAATTTATTCTTTAAAAATACAATATAAAGCAAGTCCTAAGCATTCCTATGAAAGCCCTAATTGGTAAACAAACCTTAAATACACAATCTTTAGAAATCATTCCACCTTTGAGTGTTCTATTATTGTATGTACTTCATTATACTTACATGTTGTTCACACACATTCTCACAAGCCTTAATAAGAAGCACAAGTGTGAAGCTCATCTAAAAGTACAACACATTCTAAAAGAACCATTTCCAGTACCCAAACCCTAGATCAACGCTTATTCCGGGGATTCGAGTTCCTCAAATTGCATTACATTACTTATGCATAATAGCATGTTGCTTATTTAAACATTAGTCCTTACTGGACCAATGATACTGATTTCAGATATTGGATCTTATATTGTCCCGAAGACCGTGAGTGCATAATCTTGCAATCACAAAAGGCAAGTTCACACTTGCTTATGTCCTTTGATTTTTTTCTATAAAGTATTTTCCAAATCAAGTGTTGTCATCACTTGCATTTCAAAAATGTCAGAAAACACTATTTTTGTTAATAATGTGAACTATTGGTTACTGATCCAGGGTGATCAGCTAATCTATTAAACCTGGTAGTTGGAATACCACTACTTAGGAATATATCATATAGGACGTAACAACCAATGTCGCCAGTGATTCTTGAGCCGTATATTATGCATTAACCATGAGATTTGGAATGGGACGGAGAAGTCAGCTATATCCTTTTACTCTCGTATGGAGGCAAGACGACCTTAACATGACATTGTGATTCCTTGTGTGGATCCAACATATGGGTGGGCACCCTTATGCCCCACACTTTTGGTGTCTAGATTATCTATGAGTCGTTTTTAGTGGTATAGTACATTTGATATGGCACTTGCCAGGGAATCACCAGTTCATAGAGTCTTTGGGAACTCATCATGGTTTTAGCCTGCCCGGAAGGGGGCTTAACGGAGGTGAGCCAGCCCCGAAAGATCGTGCAGTCATATGGGGTCGCGGAGAGGGCAGTGATTGGCTTGGATCGTCTACTGGGCCCACATCACGGAATTGTGGACGGGAATAAGCTGCCCGGTTGTGCAACAAGGAGTTGATCTCTCATGGGAAAAGTAACGCACCTCTGCAGAGTGTAAGAACTGTAACTTGTTACTCCCTGTTCCAGGAAGGAGCTACGAACGCGGCAGGAAAGGAACTCCATGAAAGTTCTGGTAAACCCCTGAAGGCTGACGGACATAGCTTTTCAGAATAAAAGCAACCTCTAAAGAAATGTTTACGAAAACCTGCATTAGATAGAAATATAATCTCTAGCCATAGAACCTACTTCTGTAGGGTATTGCAACAGCAGCAATGCAAACCTCGATAGTTCAGATACTAGTCTATTAGTATATTAGATTTGAGTTAATTACTTCTGATTCTTCTTTGTAAGAAGTTTCTTTCTCTCTTTTCAACTTAGATTGTTCTCTGGATCTTTTGTAAAGAGTCGAGTTGTAACCTATAGTCATGTCTTGGACCTGCTATGTTTCTGTTGTACCACTCCGAGGGATGTAATACTAGTGAACGACTATAGAGTGTTATGTCAACGACTATAGTGTACTACATCATGCAGTGGTATGCTGGGTCACCGCAGTTGGTATCAGAGCATATGCTTTGACCTTAGGTTGGAAACCTAGTAAATGGGTAGAACCTGTAGGAAACAGATCTGCAATAATAAAGAGTTCTCTAGTGATATGATGGATATTCAACTGAGAATAGTCCTGTCATGTTGCTAGTGCGATAATTCTTTAGTAGGATTTCAATTCTGATCATTACCAAGAGTTTTAACTCTATGTGACTAATGATAATTTCTTATCTACAGTTCTACATGGCACCTCGATATCCACCCCGGAATGTTCAAGTGATGAACTGGACGTTAAACGACTATGGAGGGGATTGGACAGATAATCTCTGACAACTTCTATGGAGTTTGGATTGTGAATCAAGACTTTTGGTCAAGATTTACAGTTACTATGATGGGAAGGTATTAGCCAAATACTGTGTCATGATCATGTTAGCTGATGCATTGGAAATGTATCTATAATTTTTTATGCTCCATGCTTGTTTAGTATCTACTTTTCTTTACTTGTCCACACTTTGAGGTGCTTTTTACATGTTTTCTGGTACTAACCTATTAACAAGTTGCAACAGTTCCAAATGCCTGTTTTCTGCTGTTTTTTGTTTTAGAAAAACTAGTAAAGAAATATTCTCGGAATTGGACGGGACAAACGTCAAAGTCAATTACTTTCCATGGGGAACAAGAAGTCCAGAGGGGGGCCAGAGGGGCCAGAGGGGCCATCCAGGGGGGCGCCTCCTCGGTCTCCCCCTTCGCCTATAAGAAGCCCCCGATGGAGAAACCCTAAGCACCCGATCAAATATCCATGAAACCGTCTGTAGCCGCCGCCACCATCATCCCTAGATCGGGGGGTCCGAAGTTCTTCCCGGCACCCTGCCGGAGGGGAGATCGTCCCGGAGGCCTTCTCTCTGGTATGATGCGTGAGTAGTTCCACCTTGGACTATGGGTCCATGTAGTAACTAGATGGTTGTATCTCCTCCTTTGTGCTTTCATGTATAGATCTTGTGAGCTCCATTCATGATCAAGATCTAATCTATTTGTAATCATGCATGTTGTGTTTGCGGGGATCCGATGGATATTGAGATTATTATATTGGTTTGATTAATGGTTTTGTCTTTATGATTCTATCATGCCTGTGTTGTTTGTTTGCATGATCTCCGTTGTTAGTAGCTATCTTGGCCAAGTAGTTGCTAGTGACTCCAAGAGGGGGTATTTATGCTCGATAGTGGGTTCACGCCTCTAGTTTCCAAGGGAAGTGACAGAAATATCTTCAGTTGTATATGTGTTGTTGCCACTAGGGAGAAAACAATGGTCTCTTATTCATGGAACATGTGGACTGTTTACCTTACACACTTTGCTTAAAGCAGTTGTTTGTTGCTTGCAACTTAATACTAGAGGGGTTTCAAATGATAACCTGAATGTGGACTTCTAGTCATAGATGCAGTTGGATGGCGGTCTATGTATCTTGTTGTATTGCCCAATCGAATCTCATAGGATCTTTCTTTGCATTATTATGTCTTGCTTAGTTCCTGTCAATTGCCCTGCTGTAATTTGTTTACCCTTCACGCCATGTTGTTTATCTAAGGATAGCACCTCTAGTGAACTATGGACCTCGGTCCAATGTTTACCATTGATACATCTTCCACTGTTACTTGTTTACTTGCTGCAAACCTTTACTTTCCACACCATACGTTTAATCCTTTGTTACAGCAAACCAGTGTGCTTGACAACCTCACTGATTTGTTGGGGCAAAGTCTTGAGTTTGTGTTGTGCAGGCCTCCGTGTTTCTTGCAACACCTGTGTGACGTTTTCTTCCTCCTTCTGGTTCGATAACCTCGGTATCAACTGAGTGAAAACTTGTTGCTTGCTCTTCACACCCTACGCTTGGGGTTACCAACGAAGTGTCGCGTCGAGCATCATCAAGGCTTTTCTAGCGCCGTTGCCAGGGAGGCCAAGGACGTCTTCACTAGGGGAGTCCTTCACTTCCTTTCTCTTTAATTTGTTTTTAGTTTGCTTTGTTTCTTTTGCTTGGTTTTGTTTGCCTCTTTTCAAAAAACCCAAAAAAATTAGTCTAGTTTTGTTTGCTTGCTTTATTCAAAAACACAAAAAATAGTTCCTACTCTGGTTGCTAGTCTGTTATTGCCTTGCTTGGTCATGCTTTCTATCAATGGATGGTTTTTTTGAAACTAGTCTTTATTGGCAAGGTGGGTTAACGGAAGAACAAAAGTATTATTATAAGGAACACATTTTGTCACAAAAAGGGAAACACTTATGGGAACAAATTGATAGGTTGAATACTATTGGTAGAGACATGTGCTCTACTTATAATGTTACTTATTGCTTTGATAAAGCTTGTTGCTGCAGGAGGTATAAACACCTACCCTTTCAATGTGAGTATAATGATAATGTTACCATATCCTCTTATGTTAAAGGAAATTATGACTTTTATGATGTGGAACAAATTGAAGAATTCATTGCTTTCAAGGGTGCATTTGAACTTTCCAGTTTTCTTGGAAATACTGATGATGCACCTTATGAATATGAGGTTTATGATATACTTAAATTTTTCTTTGATAATTATAAGGAAGCAAATGGCTATATCCTTGAATATTTTAATATATGCTTTCCACACATGGAAGAGACTCATGCTTTGCAGGAGCCTATGGAAGAAGATATTGCTGAAACTGAAAGCTCATTAGATGAAAAAGAGAAGGAGAGTGATGAACAAAGGGAGGAAGAATTGATATACCCATGTCTACCTTCTAATGAGAGTAATTCCTTACCTCTTACATTATTTGATTGTCCTCCATGCTTACCAAAGGAGGATGAATGTTATGTTCCTGTGGATCCTTTTGAAATATCTAATTTGGGTAAAACCTGTGAAGGTTTTAATCCCACTATTTTTGAGCTTGATAGAATTTATGTGTTTGTAGATCATGAAAAGAATGCTTTATGTGATAGCTATATTGTTGAGTTTATTCATGAGGCTACTGAAAATTATTAAGAGAGAGGGAAACATGGTCTTATGTATCTCAACAATATTAAGTTTCCCCTCTTTATGTTGAAAGTTTTGAAGTTGCACTTGTTATGCTTTCCTATGCTTGTGGCTTTGTGTTTCTTTGATTTATTTTTTTACAAGATTCCTATGCATAGGAAGTGGATTAGACTCAAATGTGTTTTGAAATTTCTTCTTGATGCTCTCTTTTACTTCAACTCATAGTTCTTATGTGAGCATCTTCTCAAACTATCAAGCCTAACTTAAAGGCGTTAAAGAAAAGTACTTGTTGGAAGATAACCCAAGAGTTTACTTGAGTCCTGGAAGTTATTACTTCAGTAATGACCTCTCCTTATCCTTTTTGTTTGCTTTTTGTGCCAAGAATGACCTCTAATGATAGGGAAGTAAGATTTGGGGAGTTGCTGTCCCAAAACAGATTTCTGTCCTCCGCCAAAAAAAATTCGTGAGGAGTCTCTATAACTCAGTTTGAGATCCAAATTTACGAATAAATCCCCCAGTATGTTAGATAACTTTCGTTAGTTCAACACTTTTTGATTTGAGCAACAGAAGATGTTCGAAAAAATCAGTTTCTACCTGCTGGTCTGTTTTGACACATTTCTGCCATTATTTGCATTTGCTTCTTATTGAGTCCTTTTTTGAGTTATCTTTAGGTGAATTGAGATTTTTGAAGGAGTTACTATAGTAACTTGTGTTTTTAGTGAAAAGCCTTGCTGTTCCAAAGATTTGCCAGAGGTCTAATATATTTTTAATACACTAATGTTGCTAATGAAGATTGTGTGAAGGAAACATTTCACGTGTAGAGAGAGAATGATGCAATGAGATGAAGAATGGACAAAAGCTCAAGCTTGGGGATGCCACCATGGTGTCACCCCAAGAAATATCGAAGAGGTACAAGCGTCAAAGCTTGGGGATGACCAAGGCATCCCCTTCTTCATCAATAAAAAGCTCAGGTCTGTCTAGACACTTCGTTTTTATTGTTTCATGTACAGTTGTGTTGTTCTTGGAGTGTCTTAGTTTTATTTTGATTTTCTTAGGTTGTTTAGTTTTCTTAAGTAGTTTGGACCCCCGTTATCGCTGTGTTGTTTTACAAATAAGTTGCTTGGTGTTGGAAAGGAGTAGTAAGTTCTTGCTTGTAAGTGCAAGAGGAGCTTGCATTGACTGTGGCTTAGACTTTAGCATGACATGCTAGGTGTTGTTTTGGCATTATGATTAGTGATTATTGTTGTCGCATGTCTTGTTCCAAACAATTAGGATTGCTTAGTGTGCCTTGAAGAAATTATGTGTTGTTTTAGCATGCAAAAGCATAGTATTGTGGTATTCTCCTTTGATGCTTTGCTTGGGTTGACTTGGCACACGCTCACACCATGTTATGACTCTCACAAGTCACCATTAGCCTCTATGATCATTTAGTCCTTGACTTGTAGTACCACTCTTTGCTTTGATTAGTATGCTTTGTTGCTCTGCATGATTATGGCCATTATTGCTCTCTTAGTTGGTTGCTCCCAGTCTTTTGCTAGCCTCCACTTGTATGAGTAAGTTCTACTCATGCTTCCAACTCCCAAAAAATCCAAGTTATTCCAAAGTGTCCAATATAAACTCCTATGCACGGTGTGTTACACCATTCCAAGTATATTCTTGTTTTCATCTATCTTCCAATTAAAAACTATTTTGTTATGTGAAAACTTAGTGATTAAATCCCTCACGAACTTGATGGCACACTTTATATTCTTTCCCCTAATAAACTTGAACCATTGTGACAACATTGTTCTATATGCTTGCACTTATAAGTTGGAATTAGCAGAACCGTGCTATCACGGGGAACGTTTTCAACATTGCACTTTTACTTTGTACTCAGTTGATATCATGTTCTTTTGTCTATGGATGTCACCAGTGTGAAATAAAGAGGGAACTTGTAAGTCCATGGAGTTTGTATCCTGTGTTAGAGAAACGCCTGGGCCACTAGCCTAAGCCATGCCTAATCATGGTGGAAACTTGCAGCATCACCATAGTGAGTTATCTATGAAGCATCCTCAATAAAAAGCTATGCATATGGTAAATAAAAAGATTGTTGAGATGCTCATTGTCTGCTTGCCTTTTCATTTTGGTTATGGGAAAGCTCCTGTACCATGTGCAAGGGGTACCCTGTTCGCGGTTCTCAATGATATGCAAATACTTACAGTGACAAGAACTTACCTGGACCCAAAGTTGAGTATGCATGAGGTGTGGCCCTCGTATTCAAGGGACTTCAGATTGCCAACTTATACTCCGTCAAGCATATACTCCAGCTTTGCCACTTTAACCTTAACCACTTCAAGATGCTTATGATAGGAGCAATGAGGGCTGAAAGCTAACAAGTACCATAATTTTTGGAAGCTCTTTTTTATACTTTTAATCCCTACTTCCTTTACAAAAAGGTCTTTATTCCACCATTAATGAGTCTCCACCATCTACCTTTAGGCACCATTAAGAGAGCATAGTTGTCATTCTGTGTGCAGTGTTCCAAAGCTTATTAATTGATGCATATTGTGTTATTACTTGTTCTTGTGCTACTTGTTTCTAGTCACCCTTGTGAACTTTGCAGGTGTCCTATGCATCTATTTGCTACTTTATGAGGCACAAGCTGATTGCCACCATGCTATGTTATCTGCATGTGAAAAAAACAAACGTTTTTCAATGCATATTATTCATGATCTTTGTTTGTAGATTGTCATGTTGCATGCATAGTTACTATGTCCTATTGTTAAAACTCCATCTTTCATGCACATGTTTAGAGTTCTTTGATCCCAGCTTTCAATGCTTGCAAATGGTTGGATCTTTATTGTGAGGGTGCATGTCACCTCAAAAATTATTCTTTTATCACTTACCTACTCGAGGACGAGCAGGAGTTAAGCTTGGGGATGCTGATATGTTGGAAACGTGTCTATAATTTTTGATGCTCCATGCTTGTTTAGTATCTACTTTGCTTTACTTGTCCACACTTTGAGGTGCTTTTTACATGTTTTCTAGTACTAACCTATTAACAAGTTGCAACAGTGCCAGATGCCTATTTTCTGCTGTTTTTGGTTTCAGAAAAGTTAGTAAAGAAATATTCTCGGAATTGGACCAGACAAACGTCAAAGTCAATTACTTTCCATGGGTAACAAGAAGTCCAGAGGCGAGCCGGAGGGGCCAGCCAGGGGGGCTAGAGCCACCCAGGCGCGGGTGGGCCCAGCCCCGTTGTCACATCCCAAAATTTTCCAAATTTTGAAATGTGAAAAATAAATAAAAAAAAGAATTAATTGTTGAAATTTAGGGTGAAAAGAAACTTTTTGCTTCTAAATGGAAACATCAAAACCCTTCTTGAATAAAATGGAATCCAACAAATTTCAATCAAGTGAAATGCATTCATCAATGAATGTATCTTCAAATTTAAACACATGGAAAAGTTAAACCAAAACCTTAAAACCCTAATGGAAGAAAATCATTTCCAAGATCTCTCTAAGACTATGGATTTGATCCATATAAAAATTTAGCAAAAAACATTTATAAATGATCAAAAATGATAAAAAAAATTATAAAACCATAGAAATTGGTTTCATTTAATTTGGAGCCATGGATAAAAACTTATGAATTTAATAAGATAAAAAGAATTAATTTCCAAGGCTAATAAAGCTCCTAACTAAATCCATGCCAAAATTATGAACAAAGTAATCCTAAAAGTATTTAAAAAGATAAACAAATATTAAATAATATATACAAATTGGAATCACAAATTTTGGATCTATAAATAAAAAGATATGGATTTTATAAGGCAAAGAAATAAATAAATAAATAAATAAGGAATATTTAAAAAGCCAAATTAAATCTTGGACAAACAAATGAAATGAAAGATTATTGAATAATAAAAAGGATTAAAAGATTATTTAAATAAAATCATAAGGATTAAAAAATATCCAATATTATTTAAATAAAGACAAATTGCCTAATAAATAATAAATCCTAATAAAATTATTTAGAAGACAATTTAAACCTTGAGTTAAATCCATAAGCAAATGGAATAAATATAATCCTATTAAAATAAAGGGATAAAGAATATTTAAATAAAAAGTATATGGGATTAAACCATATTCTAAATTATATTTAAATGGGGACAAAAATCCCTAAGGTAAATGATTAATTAGATCATGAGAAAATAATAAATTGGAATATGCCAAAATGGATTAGAAGTTATCCAATTAACTTAAAAAGAATAAAAGAAATTTTTGAATAAATAATATGGAATGTAACCATATTTAAATCTTATTTAAAATAAAGACAAATGTCTAAATTAAATAAATAACAAACCAAATGAGAATATAAGAAATATTCTAAAATCGAATATTTAAATACATTATTAATTAAGATTAAACCTACTGAAAAAGTTTGATAGAAATATGAATTAAAAAGTAAGCTTTTGAATCATATTAAATATTACTTGAAAATAAAGACAAAAGCCTTTTCAAATAAATATTGAATCATATTAAAATATTTTGAATTATTATATATATGGAGTTTCAAACACATAAATAAACAGTAAAAACTTACTGAAAAAGTTTGGTCAAGACTTGTATTCAAATTGAAGTTTGAATCAAAAGTTTAAAATCAAAACAGAAAAAGAAATCAGAAAAAGAAAAAGAATCAGAAGAAAATAAAATGGAAAAGGGTCCAGCCCAGCTAACCTAGCCCAACAGGCCCAGTAGCTAGCCCACCTCTCTCTTCCCCCCGAACCGTTTTCTTTCACTTGCAAACGAACCCGCACCCTCACTAACCTGATGACCCCACCGAACCCCCTTCCCACTCACTTCAAAGGACCCCACCGCCATGCAAGCATCGTCTTTAACCCTGCTGACCACGCCCTCTCTCTGCCATTTCTGCACTGATTCATTTCGTGTTAATTGGCGTTGTTGCCGCCAGTAATTCCTCCCCGCGACCGCGCTCTCTTAACCGCCACCCTCTCCTCTCCATTTCCCCTCAACCAGCGCCACCAGAGAGCCCCCAGGCTTCCCCCATTTTGGCTTGCACCGCCGCGGCCTCCGATGCACTCCGGCATCAATTCCGGTGAGAATCAACTTCCCTCTCCATCTGCTTCGCTCTTTGGTGTTTGTCATCACCGTGCGCAGCTTCTGACCCCAACCTCTTGCTTTCTCGTGCCCCAGAGATTCGCCTCCGTCTCCAACTGTGAACGACCGACGACGACCACTACTCCGGCGAGATCCGACCACCCCCTCGCCTCTTGTTTGTTCTACAGCATCCGCTGTCCCCACGTGCATGCGCTGATACTCTTCGTTTGTTCGCGGGTGCTCTGTAGGATGACCTTCGACCACCACTGCAAGAACCCGACGCTGTCGTGAACTCCGGCGAGGAATCGCCATCAGCTTCGTCCGCCCCTGCCCTACTGCGACCACGTTGAGAATCAGCAACACCCTGCGAATCTGGTGAGCATCCCCTCTCTCTCCCTTGCTTCCTGGTTGCGCTAGAATGCCGCAGCCCGAGCGCCGCCGCCGAGCCACCGTCGCCAGCGCCGCCCATCTATGGTTGGCATGCTAGGAGCCGTTGGATGATGATCTGATGGACACAATATATTAACTTAAAATGAACCCTTACGTTTGATCTGTGCCGCACGATCCTAGTTAGATCCAACGCACCACACTGCTCGATCCATGCGAACCGTTATCGTCCAATAAGCGCATGTTTGGTTCATGACCAGATAAGGGATGGAATGGAATCACCCCCTTTTTTGATGTGTTTGGTTCAAAACGTAGATGGATGGGTCATCCCACATGCAAGAATATTCTTCAAAAAAGAAGGATCAATCAGTTCGCCAAAATCGGCCGGATCTGGCCATCCACATTTTCCTAATTATGTGGACCACGCCTAATATTTCTTTCCCATGCTAATCGTTAACTCCCTAGAAGCTCATAGCTGACGCCGTCCGGGGCCTCGTCGGATTCCCGCGCCAAGGGCCGGCCCATAGGGCAGGGCAGAGGCCAGAGGGGCGGTCGCCCAGGGCCCCAAGGAGATAGGGGCCCGGTCTAAGACTTATATGTACCTATATTTGTCTTCTACTCTCGAGACCTAATATAGTTGGATAATTCTAAAAAATATAGATGGCATAAACTGCCTGCTATGTCTCTACACCAACTTCGTTTTCCCGAAAAATACTCCAAAATTTTGTATAGAAAAGAGGAAAGTGCATGTTCCATTTAAGAAACTCCTAGACATACATCATTCAATTTCGATCGTGGGTAACAACATCAACATTGCCCCAACAAATACTCCAACATTTTCGAATATTTTTTATGCCACCATTTATGTGGCCTCTCAAAATATGCAGAACAATTTTGCCCTTATGTGTCTCTACAAAGTTGTGAGTATTCATCAATGGAGACTAACGACGCAATCACATGATTATATTATTCCGCAATAAGCTCTCATTCGATTTCCAACGGTAGTACTTGTCCCCATCATCCATGTTGTAAAGACTATTGCATTCCATATTAATTCAGTGTCTAATATGTCTAGTCTTCTACTCATTTTTTGCAAATACATATGAATCAGTTACTTTCATAATTTTGTTCTGTGATTAATTTTAGAGGTATATATATACACATGTACACAAGATCAATTGATAGGAATAAGTATCATGGTAAATAGTTTGCTCGATCAATAGAAATGAGTAGTTTTGAATGTCTTCACCAAAATTCACATCTATCAGATGTATGGATTATGTAATTGTGTAGAGGACTAGGAATGCTAATCATGCTTAAAATTTAATTAATACTACAAAATTATCATTAAATTTAAATATATATTTAAGCAATTTTCTAAAATAAGGGGGCCATTGCCCCTCTCCCACCGACTCAATGAAACTTTGCCACTTTAAATGAGGTGTCTTTGGTGCTTTGTTGCCCTAGATCCCCCCCCCCCAAATATATGGACCGGCCCTGCACGCGCCGTATCCTCCTTGTTCATGGCCGTGAGGGAGGACGTCCGGCCAGGCCCTCCAACTCAGCGCATTCGTATGCCGCCGCAATCGCGGGCCTCTGCTCTGTCAACGCGCCAACCCATGACCCACGCTCGGCCGCTCCCTACTCCCAGCGCAGGTACATCACGGCTCCTGGTGCAGGTCCTCCACGGCGTGGCGACCAAGTCTGGGGAACGGCATGGGACATGGCAAGACCTCGACCCCATCGACCTCCCTGCCGGTCGGGGCCGTGTTGCGTCCGCTTCCAGCCACACCTGGTCTACCTCCAGCTGTACTAGTAGATCGGGGATAGCTTCGCAGACCAAGCCGCCTCACCGATTTTCTCGGATGTTAACGAACCCCTCTTCAGATAATTGCAAATTAATGCATGTTAACCAACTGCTATTAATTATTATGAGCTAATCACAATTCATCCCATTCACTATATCCCTAGAACCAAACAAAACACCGGATCATTCTAATGTGCACCATCCCATCCTCAAAATCTGGTCCATCCCATCCTATCCCATCTATCCACCAACCAAACGCACGCTAAGATTCAGCCACGTGGCCAGCCGTTTGATTTAAAAACATAAACTTGTCTATTAGTAGGTTGATTTTGTAAAATTCATAACTTTAGATCCACACGTACAAAATTTACAAACTTTATATCATTGGAATCAGGAAAAATAAACCTTTGCAACCATGCCCTTAGTTTAGAATTTTTCTTCTAGAAAATTGATTGTTTTTGCAGAAACTTGTTTAGGCCTATTTTGATTATAAAATTTGTTCCAAAAATGTTTTTAGGATAAAATCTTTTGTAAATCGTTTGTTTTGAACCTACTGAACATAAAAACCAACCATTGGATTTAAAAGTATATTTTTTGACACTAAGGAATTATTTCTTGAATAAAATCATTTCTAGTAAAGTAAAAAAATGTTGATTATGTTTTAAAAATAATTTTTGAGTAAAACTTTTTGAAAATGGTTTGATTTAAACTCTCTGACCCTAAACCATTAAGTTTTAGATTTAAGAATATATTTTATTAACCATAGAAAGTTATTCCTTTGAATAAAGGCATTTCTAGTAAAATAAATTGTTTCTTTAATTTAAAAATGGTTTTTGAGTGAAACCTTTTAAAAATAGAGTTGATTTAAACTACTTGATAATAAACACTAACATTTGTGTTTATTTTTTTTGGCTAACACTAGAAATTATTACTTTGATTTAAATCATTTCTAGCAAAACAAGAATAATTTAAATGGCCCATTTTCACTAACTTGGTATCAAATGACCTTGCCACTTTTATAAATGACCAATAGGTGTTTTAGAATGTTTATATCCTATTAGAGACAACCTTTCCAAATAAAACAATATTTTGCATGCTTGCATGCATTGTTTTGTTTTTATTATTTTATGTAGTGAATTGTTTGAATGCAAGTTTGAATTTGTGCCTTGATTGATTTGTAGTGAACTTTGGAGAGTTTGACAATTGCAAGATCAAGGAGTGAATCTATATTCTCTACTAAAAAGGCAAGTGGTGCTTCATACTTTTGTCCCATTATTTTCACTATGTAGTAGTGATATTTTGAGTAAGACTTACATGGAAATTTTCTAAGTATAAGCTATGCCATGGGAAATCCTATATGATGTCTTAGTAGAATTATCCTAAGTTAGGAAACTTGCCATGCTTAGCTTAGCTAGTGGAAAACGAGAGTGGATTATATTCATGCTATGAAATATTTCTAAGTCAATGACTTGTGTTTTGTTTAATAAAACAACTATGTGAATGAATCACCTGGGTGGAATGGTGTGAATGGTTTGTGTTGAGTGGTTACCTAGGTCCCATATTCATGGCCTACCCTAGTGTATCTCACTTGTGTAAATCCACCCAGGAACAAAGAGATTTGAGATGTCAAATGTTGAGAAGCTTCAAGTGTAGCCACTTGGCATTATGGGGTCTGCCTGGATCATATAGGTTGCAATAACTTAGCCAGATGGACAGTTGGTGGTAGGGGATGATAGGTTTGGAACGCGTCCATTTGGTCTAAGGGAAGGCTTCTGAAATATCTTGTCTTGATGCATGTCGAGTCTTGTGGGGAAAGTGCACCACCTCTCGAGAGAGTAAAATCTAAGTACTTAGCCGTGTCCCCGGCAATGGACAATTTGAGCATCAAGACATGGAAGCTATTAAGGATCTCCTCATCCCAATTTCTAAGTTAAAAACTTGTGGTTGAACAAGGGTTAAAGGATCTTCAATATTTGATTGGTAGATGCCTTGGGTTATTTTTACAAACAAAAACTTAGTGTTTTCAAATAATAAGGAAAATCTATTTTGAGCAAAGAAAGCCTAAGCTCCACTTAGCCAAAATGCATAAAGATGATAGATACCACTACTATACCATAGTATCACTTGCCAATACAATTCAAATGTATTGACCCTTGTGGTTGTAACTTATTATGTTGCAGGTTTGTTTGATGTTAGTGGAGTGTGTTGAATAGGATTACAAGTCTACAACCAACATGATTGCTTGTGGCACTTTGAAGATGAAGGACTCCATGCTATATAGTTTTTCTGCTGCATTGTAATGAGATAGCCAAATGATCTATGTAAGATGTAATGAATTATTTTATTCCTAGTTATAAAGTTGTAATATGACCTTTGTTACTTGATATTACATCTTAAGTTGTGGATGCTAGCTATTGATCTAGGGACTAGCATTGTAAACACAGGGACCTTTACCTTTATAAAGGTGGGGTCCTGCACCCGCGCCTGGCTAGGGTTTGGTGACCCTGGCCACCTCCTCGGTCTCCCCCTTCGCCTATAAGAATCCCCCGAGGCAGAAACCCTAAGCACCCGATCAAATATCCATGAAACCATCTGTAGCCTCCGCCACCATCGTCCCTAGATCGGAAGGATATGAAGTTCTTCCCGGCACCCTGCCGGAGGGGAGATCATCCCGGAGGCCTTCTCTCCGGTATGATGCGTGAGTAGTTCCACCTTGGACTATGGGTCCATGTAGTAGCTAGATGGTTGTATCTCCTCCTTTGTGCTTTCATGTATAGATCTTGTGAGCTCCGTTCACGATCAAGATCTAATCTATTTGTAATCATGCATGTTGTGTTTGCAGGGATCTGATGGATATTGAGATTATTATGTTGGTTTGGTTAATGGTTTTGTATTTATGATTCTATCATGTTTGTGTTGTTTGTGATCTTGCATGCTCTCCGTTATTAGTAGCTATCTTGGCCAAGTAATTTCTAGTGACTCCAAGAGGGGGTATTTATGCTTGATAGTGGGTTCATGCCTATAGTTTCCAAGGGAAGTCACAGAAATCTCTTCGGTTGTAGATGTGTTGTTGCCACTAGAGATAAAACAACGGTCTCTTGTTCATGGAACATGTGGACTGTTTAACTTACACACTTTGCTTAAAGCATTTGTCTGTTGCTTGCAACTTAATACTGGAGGGGGTTCGGATGATAACCTGAAGGTGGACTTCTAATTATAGATGCAGTTGGATAGCGGTCTATGTATCTTGTTGTATTGCCCAATCGAATCTCATAGGATCTTTCTGACTAGTAATTGCATTGTTATGCCTTGCTCAATTCCTGTCAATTGCCCTGCTGTAATTTGTTTACCCTTCATGACATGTTGTTTATCTAAGGAGAGCACCTCTATTGAACTATGGACCCCGGTCCAATCTTTACCATTGATACATCTTCCACTGTTACTTGTTTACTTGCTGCAAACCTTTACCTTCCACACCATACGTTTAATCCTTTGTTACAGCAAACCGGTGAGCTTGACAACCTGTGGCGCCCCGCAAAAACCACTACCAGAAAATCGCGTTGTTTCTGTGCATTGCATCATCATGACCGCATGCTCATGTCATCATGCCACATTGCATTTGGGAATCATCATGTCATCTTGCATTTTGTTTGTCTGAAACTATTTTCGAAAAACATATTTTGTTTTCTAAACACCTCAACTTTTATTCAAACTACAAAACCCGGGTCTCCGGATTATTTTGTTTCGTCTACCAATGGATTTCAAAAGCCCCATTTTAAATATTAAAATATTTATTTTATTTTTAGGGGCAGCCGTACCGGGCCGATCCGACCCAGTCGGCCACCCCCAGTACAAAAACCAGAGCTACCCCAAACCTTTTCCCACCTAATCCTAATCTACCCATCCCCAGCCACCTCACCCCAGCCTATCCCAGGCCGCCACATCATCCTGGCCCCAACCTCCACCCTCTTACCAGCCGCCACCTCACCAGAAATCCCCCTCCACCCCTTCACATAGCCCCCCACCTGCCCAGGCGCCATCGCCACCACCTCCGCTCGGCACGAGCCCCGCCTCTGCCTGGATCCTCCTCACCGCCACCGCCAAGAGCTTCCCCGCCTCTCCCCTCGCAAGCTCCCAACCCGCGCCGTCTCTGTGGCCTCGCCTCCGAGCCGCCGTGATCGCTGCGTCACGCCTCGCCAGATCCACGCTCCGCCGCCGGTCTGTGCTCCGCCGACCTCTCTCCGCCTCCTCTCATCTTCCTCGCGTCCCAGGAGAGCGCCGCCGCGCAGCCCCGCTCCCCCCGGTGCCACTCCCCATCCCCGAGCGCCCCTCCTCCTCGGCGACCGCCCCTCCCCTTCGGCTCTGCACCGCCACCGGCCACCTCGCCTCCACCTCGCCGGCCTGCTCTCCTCTGCAAGCTCCGCCTGCGAGACCGCCGCCTCCCATCCTTCGACCACCGCGCGCGTGCCCCGGCCTCGTCTTCTCCAACCTCACCTCGCTCGCCTCCCCATCGCTTGCGGCACCGCTTCCCCGCCTCCAGCAGCAACCGCTACGCCTCTCTCTTTTCTCCGGGCCACTGCCGCCAGCGAGCCCCACAACCGCTCGGCCTCTCTGCTCTCCATCCCGAGCCTCGTCGCCGGCCACGCTGTGCCTCACAGCGCTGCTCCGTGTCGAGCTCCCCGCAGCGTCGCCCCTGTCGTCAAAGCCCTGCGCCACGACTCGCTCTCGCCCTCTTCCGCGACCCTGCCGCCTTCCCCCGGTCGGTGAGCCTCGTCAATGAGGGCCCGTCAAGTTCCTGTTCCCGGCGACTCCCGCGACGAGCCTGCCATCTGGAAGCTCGGCGAACCCGGTGGCGTCCGTCCGTTATTGCCGTTTCTGGTTGAGCCCTGGTGTTTGAGTTTGGAGTGTGCGGTGATGTAATGGGTTTCATGAGCTGTGGGCATGGAGATGTTTGTGATGTCGATCAGGACTTTGATGTGAGCAAGTACCAGATGGTCAATGTTATCCTGATGTTCTGTAACTACCTCGGTGAACTACGCTCCTAGATACAAGCCTGGATGAGTGGTAGTGGTTGAAATAGTACGGTGGGGCCCCAAAAGCCACTCACTGGTAGTCCTTTCAGACGTCCCAACCACTACCCTCTCAACGGGACCTGTACGGGCGGCGTAGTCGGCAGGCGAAGGGATCAACTACGTACACAAGTGGGTATGTACGCAAGCCACCATACAAGAGTACATCAGAGCCATACCATCTAGAAAGAAAGGAAATATACCAACGCCATACGGCAAGATTCAAATGACCTAGATAGATCTATATTTTAGGATACTTCCTCATTCAACACACATCAGAGTATCATGCGGAAGCGGCAAACAAAATCCGAGTACGGATAAGAAGCAAATCGGCATAAGATGCCAGAGAAAAATAAGCACATCCCAACTACAGGTCTCACGGATCCCCGATCCCGGAATCTCTACACCGAACGATCGTTGCCCACATCATCAGCTTCTTCCACCCAGTATCCGTCCTGCGGGGGTACCTGTGCATCTGAATCAAGAATTTATCGTGTGAGACCCTAAGGGTACTCAGCAAGTCTTAATGCCTCTAAAGGGGACACAACCTGGGTGACGCAATTGCAGCGAAAGTTAAACCCTAGCAATTCTACAGATAAACGCTAACCATCCGCCTAACCAATGATAGACGGATGTCCGTGAATTAAGTACAACAGTTATAATGGTAATCTCATCCGATCCATCCTCCTCCCTGCTTACCAACAAGGAAGCGGACGAACAACCCCCATCCGTAGGCAATTTTATTAATCATTCCATGAGTGTTGCACTATTTACTAGTCAAGTTACTTCGTCAGATTAAGGCGGTACTTTAGTTATGCTTGTCTATGATCGAGAAACGGTGCTCCAAGTCGTCCATATCCGCGGACACGGCTTTCAGAAAGTTTTACCCGGCCGGGGTGCACCAATAGCAACACACACTCGATCAACCTCGGAAAAACCAAATCAAAACCCAACGAGGCCTTCACGACAAAGCAATCACAAGATTCAGAAGTATTTCAGGGGGCCACCCCTTTGAGTAGATCCCGCAACGGAGTAAGCAAGCTCCGAGACGGACTCAAGGTCTGCGACAATGGCTGTAAACGACTGGGAACCCGAAAGTGTGGCTGGGCTTGTCGATACCGCGTAAACATTCCGCTTCCAAAACAGTACAGTGTGCAGTACCTCGCACAATCGTAAATAAAGCAGTAGCATGGCATAAGTACAGGATAGTAAAAACACCTCAAACTAGTTTGTGGCCCCAAGAAATAAGACTGAATCAAGCTCTGGCTCATGGGGGTCCCATATACCTCCCGGGTGTGGATAGCGCGATAAATCAAGGAACAGGAATCAAGTACTCGGGGTCTTACGGGACACAAGTGAGCAGGAAAAACCAAATAGCAGATGTTGCTCACCGGTGCCACTTTCTTTAGTTATCCCATACTACTCAGGTTAAGTTGTTTAGGTACCTCATTATCCAACAGACACTCACATACCCTACACATGCTGTTCTACGACTCGCATGGCTCAAACAACTCCTATAGTAGTGGCTCATAGGATGGAGGAACAAGCTTGGTGGGGTTTGAAAAGTAAAGGCTATGCATACTTGGGATTCAATTTAATGCAATCGCGACTCGATGATGCAAGAATAAGATAGAGGCAATAGGTACTGTATGTATGCAAGCATGTGGAAGTGCTTGCCTGGTATCTCAGTTGAAGCGGGGGACGGATCTGGGTAGTGCCCCTGGTTCTCTTGATACAACCCCTGCTCAGTGTCTATCCGAGAAAAACCAAACAAACAAGGCCAACATGAATATAGAGCACAAGCATATGAATACGATGCGTCAAGCAAACAATCATGCCATGATGAATGATGCACAAGTTGCATGGCAATAAGTAGCATGGCATGGGTGAGGTGTGGAGGACAAGAAAATAACATTTAATTGGGTTTTAGAATCACACTTGTTGCCATAACAATTGTTGTTCACTATATTTTTATATGATGCATGCTGCAATTGTAGTCATGGATAACATAAACAGAAAGGTCTCGTCGAGCTGATCATTTTAGACATATTATTTGCTTAATTTGGAATTATAAAACCCAAGTTATTAATTATTGAAAAACCAGTGGCATTGGTGGTAATTTAAGCAAACCTGGAATTTTAGTTGTGTAAAAGTCAAATTGGATGGCATATTTGAAATCCTCTCATTTTTCTGATATTCAAACATATATCATTTGTCAAATTTGGGTTTATATTGCAAAAGTTATTTCAAATCTGAAATTTATTTGAATTTTAAATATTCAAAAAAGATTTGAATTAACTAAACAGACACAGACAACTTTTTACACCGAGCCTCTGCTAGCTCTGGCTCACTGACAGGTGGGGACAGTCGCACCTGGACCCACATGCCAGCGCTAGGAGGGGGAAAGGACCGCGGGTTGGGCTCCAGGAAGCCCAGGGGCCTTTTTATAAAAGGCCAACGGACGCTGACAGAGGGCCAAGGGACTGCGGGTTAGCTGCCGGAAAAAGGGAGGGGCCTAAACGGGAAAGTGTTTGGGTTGGTTGTCTGACGAACTGAAATAGACGCGAAAACGGCTAGCTGATCCCAAAGATTGGGTGAAGATGACGAACAAACGGCTGCGAGTTTCGCAAAAACGTAAAAACCAAAAGTGAAGAGGGATGCGCAGGCTACAGGTTTCGTGTTGAGGTTTTCTTCATCGGAGGTCTGCAAGGGCCGGAAAACTGATGGGGAACAGAGGCCGCATCCACTGTCGAGACTGAACTTCTGCTGCACCTAAACTGCGAGATCGAGCGATCTTGCGAGGATGAAGGCGAGCAAACCAGGGCAGATCTGGCGACGGCGCAAAAAGGAGAGATGCAGAGCAAGCCTAGGGCTACAACTTCGATGTTTGGGGTTTTTGCGAAGGGTAACTGCAGCGGTCGGGGCAAGGTGAAACAGAGGGCGTGCTCGGCAGACGAACGGCTGCTGTTCTGCTGCCGCTGTCGTTCGCGCGCGCGGCGAGCGCTGTCTGCATGCGCGCGGCGTGCAACGTGCAAGGGTGGCCTGCGCGCGGTGCCGGCGGTAAGAGGGAAGGTGGAGCTCACCGAGAGGGTGCCGGCGACGGTGGCGATGTGCTGGGGAGCGACGAGACGACAGCGAAGGGGTGGTGCACGGCGAGCAACGCGAGCGACGGCGTGGCGCACTCGGGGTGTCCGGTTCGGCGACGGGCGGGGTGCGGTGCTCCTCCTGGTGTCCTTGTCCTCTCGCAGCGCAGGCAGCACCAGACTGACCACGCGGACGAGCAGGCTGGGTAGCGTCACGGCAGGTCGACGGCAGGCGAACGGCTAGGGTCTAGCGGCCACGGCCATGGTGGTCTAGGTAGGAGATGGAGGGGGAGGAGGATCTCGATCCAGATGGTTGGGGAGGGGTAGGTGGTATGGTAGGGGAGGGGGGAACGCTCTGCTGCTGCTGCTTTATGCCGGCCACGCGAGGAAGCTAGGAGGCAGGGCACGTGAGCGAGAGAGGGAAGAGAAACAGGGACAGGGAGGCTGCAGGTGGGGCCGTGCCTGGCAGGTGGGCTCGAGCTGGCCGGCTGCCAGGTGGGCCAGGGGACGTGGGCAGGGCACGGGCTAGGCTAGGGTGAGGGGGTCGTGTTGGGGCAGGTTTAGGTGTGATCAAAAAGGAAAAGGAAAGAGGAGGATTAGCTAGGTTTAGTTAGCTAGGAGGGAAGAGGGTAAGGGGTAGCTTTAGGGTTTGCTTAAACTAGGGAGGGTTTAAGCTTAGCTAGCATGGGGTTTGGGGGTGGTTTAGGGTTTAGGTGTAACTAGGTAGAGATTAGGGTTTTGGTTTAGAGAGGGAAAAGAAAAAGATGGTGGTACAAAACTTGGTTATGCAAGCTTCATATACAACCCACAAAACCAAGAAAAAGAAGAAGAGAGGGAAGGTAGGAGGGATGTTTAAGATTATGGGATGGTTCCTTTGGCCCATGCATGATCCCACAAGGTCCAAGCAAGATCCAAGAAAGAAGGGGGTGGTTTAGATGTGCATGCCACATAGCACATGTGTGTGCATGGGGCATGGGGAGGGTAGCTAAGGGGAAGAAGTGAGGGAGATGGTTTTGATGAAGAAACTACAAGCCCAAACAGAATAAACAAAAGAGAAGGTGCTCCACTTGAAAAGCAAGCAAAAATCAAATAGTGGAAAAGGTGTAACTTGCATGGCCCATGCAAAATAATTAATGCCAAGTTATCCTTGTGAAAACAATAATATTATTATGGCATTGTTCAGATGCATTCCAAAAAGGTGGGCAAGGCCAAGCAAAGATCAAGGGTGAATTCCAACCAACTAATCATGAGCCAGAGATAAACCAAATTAAAATGCCAAGCTCATATTAATTGGATGGTGGAATTAAAAGGTGGTGAAAGATAAGGTGGTGGATTCAAAAGAGAGATGCCCCCAACTCAACTTGGGCATTTAACAATTTATTAAGAACCAAATACAATATCAAGAGGCAACTACAATTAATCACGCACATGAGATAAGAACCAAACAGGAAAATGGTTTTATATGATGCTCAAATGCAAGGGGACATGATGACATGAGCATGATATGATGATGATGCAACAATTATATGTTGGAAGTGGCCCTTTTTATTATTATGACATGTAGCATTACAGGGGTTAGACAACTGGGATGCTACAACTCTCCCCCACTAAACAGGAATCTCGCCCCGAGATTCTAGGAAGAAGAAGAAGAAGACACAAAGAGAGAAGGATGGTTGGCACGGAGTTCATCTTCACGCTCCCATGTTGCTTCATCAACAGAATGGTGTGACCACTGCACCTTGCAGAATTTGATGGACTTGTTGCGAGTCCTTCGTTCTGCGGTCTCAAGGATTTTGGTGGGGTGTTCTTGATAAGACAGATCTTCTTGGAGGTCGATCAACTCATGGTCCACGGTCCTGCCGGGATCTTTGAAGCACTTCTTGAGCTGAGAGATGTGGAAAACATCATGGACTTTGAGTTTTTCCGGAAGCTCAAGTGCATAAGCAACTTCTCCTCTTCTACCACGTATCTTGAAAGGACCGATGTATCTAGGAGCCAACTTTCCTTTGATACCGAAGCGATGTGTTCCTCTCATGGGAGTGACACGAAGGTAGACGAGATCACCAGGGGCATATACCATATCTGTGTGTTTCCTGTCATAGTTGCTCTTCTGACGACTTTGAGCAATCTTCAGGTTCTCCAGAATGATATGCACCTTCTCCTCTGCCTGAGTCACAATGTCAGGGCCAAACCAGATTCTTTCTCCTGCACCTGACCAACCAATCGGAGTTCTGCACTTGCGACCATAGAGTGCCTCGAACGGTGCCATCTTCAGACTCTTCTGGAAGCTGTTGTTGTAGGAGAATTCAGCATATGGAAGACATTCCTCCCACTTCATGCCAAAAGAGATGACGCAAGCTCTAAGCATATCCTCCAGGATCTGATTGATCCTCTCCACTTGTCCTTGCGACTGAGGGTGGTAAGCAGTGCTGAAGTTCAACTTTGTTCCCAAAGCTTTTTGGAAACTCTCCCAGAACTTTGAGGTGAAGATGCTCCCACGGTCTGAACTGATTTCAAGTGGAACCCCATACAAAGAGACAATCCTGTTGATATAGAGCTCAGCCAACTGAATTCCAGAAATTGTTTCTTTGACTGGGAAGAAGTGTGCCACTTTAGAAAGCCTGTCGATGACAACAAAGATTGCATTGTTGCCCTTCTGCGACCTTGGAAAACCAGTGATGAAGTCCATCTCTACTTTCTCGCATTTCCATTCCGGAGGTTTCAATGGCTGTAGAAGAGCAAATGGTTTCTGATGGACAGCCTTCACTCTGCGGCAGACATCACATTCTGAGACATACTTGGCGCAATACCGTTTCAACCCTGGCCACCAGTATTGTGTTTTCAAGTCCATGTACATCTTTGTGCTGCCAGGATGGATAGAAAGAACCGAATCATGTGCCTCCTTGAGAACTTGGTCTCTCAGACCCGGGTAGTTTGGAACAAACATCCGGTGATCAAAGAAGAGCGAGCCTTGATCATCAACATGGAAGGACTCATACTTCGGAAGCCCAATTCTAGAGATGAGCTTTCTGGTGTGCGGATCACCAAGCTGCCGAGAGCGAATCTGTTCTTCCAAGAGAGGAGTAGCCAGAAGGTTCAGGAGATGCCCTTGTTCCACAATTTCAAGGTTGAGCTGACGGAATTCCTCGCACAAGAGAGGCTGCTGTTCTTCTATCATGAGGTTGTTGACATAAGCTTTACGGCTAAGCGCATCTGCCATGACGTTTGCTTTGCCTGGAGTGTAGTTGATGGTCACATCAAAGTCATTGATTGCTTCAATCCATCTCCTTTGTCGAAGGTTGAGATCCGGTTGAGTGAAGATATACTTCAAACTCTTGTGGTCCGAGAAGATCTCACAACGGTTACCAAGCAAGTAGTGTCTCCATAGCTTCAAAGCAAAGACAACTGCTGCTAGCTCAAGGTCATGTGTGGGATAGTTGATCTCATGCGTCTTCAACTGACGAGAGGCATAAGCAACCACCTGTTTCTCTTGCATCAGGACCGCACCCAATCCTTGCAAAGAGGCGTCGCAGAATATCTGGAAAGGCTTAGATGTATCCGGAGGAACCAAGACTGGCGTGGAAGTGAGCTTCTCTTTGAGTGTCTCAAAACTTTCTTGACAAGCAGGAGTCCACAGGTACTTCTTGCCTTTCTTGAGGAGGTCGGTAAGAGGCTTTGCTATCTTCGAGAAGTTCTGCACAAAGCGACGGCAATAGCTAGCCAAGCCGAGAAAACTCCGCACTTCCTTGACATTAGCAGGAGGAAGCCATTCAACTATTGTTTTCACGGTTTCCGGGTTGACTGCAATGCCCTTGGCAGAGATAACATGACCCAGATATGTTACTTCAGGCAGCCAAAACTCACACTTTGAGAACTTTGCATACAAGCGGTTCTCACGAAGCTTGTTCAGGACACACCGCAGGTGCTCTTCATGCTCCTCCTTGGACTTGGAATAGACCAGAATGTCATCCAGATATACCACCACAAACTTATCAAGATACTCCATGAAAACGGAGTTCATCAGCCTCGAGAAGGTAGCAGGTGCGTTGGTGAGACCGAAAGACATGACCGTGTACTCATACAGGCCATAGCGGGTGGTGAAAGCTGTTTTGGGCACATCCTCTTTGCGAATTTTGATTTGGTGATAACCACTTCTCAAGTCCAGCTTAGAGAACACCACAGCTCCTGCTAGTTGATCAAATAGATCATTTATCCGTGGAAGAGGATATTTGTTCTTGATGGTTTTAGCATTGAGAGCCCGGTAGTCAACACAGAGTCTATCGGTTCTGTCACGCTTCTTCACAAAGATTGTTGGACTACCCCAAGAAGAAGTGCTGTGTTGAATGAAACCCAATTTCTCTTGTTCATCAAGTTGTCGTTTGAGTTCAGCCAACTCAGAAGGACCCATTTTATATGGCCTCTTGGAGATAGGAGCCGTTCCAGGTTCAAGCTCAATCACGAATTCAACCTCGCGATCCGGAGGCATACCTGGCAACTCTTCAGGAAAAACATCTGGGAATTCACAGACCACCGGTACACCCTGAATAGCTTCCATAGCATCATTATTCAGAGCTGCCAAAGAATATAGCTGGACAGCAGGAGTCAGACTTGGAGAAAATACTACATGGCCTTCAGGAATCTTCAGAGACACTGAGCGTTCAGCACAATCAATGACAGCTGCGTTTGCTGTCAACCAATCCATGCCCAATATGACATCAATGTCAGAATTGCCCAGAACAATCAAAGAAGCCAAGAATGAAGAACCACCAATCTCAACTTGGTTGCCATGGCTGATCTTAGTTGCCATCATATTTACTCCAGGAGAAAGAACCATTAACTTCTTTGGAAGAGGATCTGACGCTAACCCATTCTCAACTGCAAACTTGATGGAAACGAAGGAATGCGATGCACCAGAATCAAAGAGAACTCGTGCAGGAACTGAGTTAACTGAAAGCATACCCATGACAACTCCTGGTGCGAGCTCAGCTTGAGAGGCGTTGACGCAGTTGGCCCGAACAACCGCAGACCCGGGCTTAGTGTTGATGTTGAGAGCCCGAGGCGGTGGAGCACGAACCGAAGGAGAGCTTGTTGCAGATCTTGGCGGGGGTGGAGGGAGAGTTTTGTTCTTCATTGGGCAGTTCCAGTTGGGATGTCCATGATCTCCACATGTGAAACAAGCACCACGTGGACGTGGAGCAGAGTAGCCAGGGACTCCGCCAGGCGCTCCAGGGTAGTGGTTGTTGTAGCCCCTGGGAGCCGCAGTGGTGAAGTTTGGTGGCCTTGGCGCGAAACTTGCAGGTCTTGGTGGAGCCGGGAGCGACGGTGGGGTGTTAGGAACCCATACACGCCGCTTAGAAGGAGCTGCCATAACCGAAGAGCTTGATGCATCCCTGTCATGTTTCTTGGACTCCTCAAACATCTGCCTGCTTGCCTCCTCTTGCAGTGCTGTGTGCTGTAGTTCCAGGAAGGTTGCCGGTCTTGCATGCGTAATTGCATACTTGATCGACGCATTGAGCCCTTGCCTGAACCTTTTCTGCTTCTTCTTGTCATCAGATACCTCATCACCACCATAACGAGATAGATTCATGAAGTTCCTGATGTAGGTGTTGACGTTATCATTTCCCTGCTTCAGGTTGAGAAAAGCCTCCTTCATCCTTTCCATTTCAATCTCTGAGAGAAACTGCTCCTTGAAAGCTGCAGTGAACCTTTCCCAAGTTGGCTGGAAACCAGTGCAGCTTGCCTTCAAGTAGTTCTCCCACCAGAGAGCTGCATCTCCCTTGAGAAGGTGAGTAGCGCACTTGACCCACTCCTGTTCCGGAACATCAGCAGTCTCGAGCAACCTTGAGATCTCACGCAGCCAATCATCCGCGTCCAGAGGTCGGTCCGACACATCAAACTGACGAGGGTTGAACTTGAGGAAGCTCTTGATGTCTCCACGCCTGGGAGGTGGAGGGAGTGGAGCAAACTCGTTTCTTCTGACGCTCTCCTCAAAGCGCTGCTGGTTCTCTTGCATAGCTGCCAAAGCATTAGCAATGTTTGACAGCGCTGAGCCCAGTTCCGGAGGTATGTCCTCATCAGTCCGGCGTGGTGGAGCCATCCTGTCATTGATATAAAACTCAAGTCAGTACTATAATGGAGAATGATAATAATCCAAAATAGTACCAAGATGGAATTAACCAAGATTAAAGGATACAATTTACTGAGATGATATTAAAATATCAACAAAGTTCATAGCACCTAAAAGATATTAAGCATATCGCACACGACTGAAAAGGAGTGTGGTACACAAACATATCAAAGAAAAATTTTCCACAAATTTCGGCATTAGAATACCAATAGATGCGCAAAATTACTTACGAATCAAGATTAGTGACTCTACCGATTCAATATACAAAAGCGAATGAGAAGAGTAGTGGTATGGTCGCGACTCCATCCCGCACTCAAATCATTACTCCGCACATGAACAAGTGGAACACATATCCTAACCCCTTCTTCTCACGACGAAACCTAAAGATTGGTAACTACGGAAACGAACATCCCAAACAAGATAGCGTCGGATACAAGAGGAAGATAGATTGCGTCGGTTTGCAAAAGCCTGTCGGTATGGAATGTACCAACAGTTGATAACCAAAGGCAGATAAGATAACAACTTGGATGCAACAGATAGACAAGGGATTACACACACACACACAACCTATGGTACTACGGAAACCCATAACACGTGAATCCTAGTTTGAATTTTGAGAAGAGGATTGAAAACGTTACACTTCCTTACCAGAAAAGGGTGGGTGGGAGGGTAAGAAGAAAAATGGAAGCAGTCCTACTCTCGCGTTTTTGTTTTTCCCTAATATACATAACTACCAAAATATTTGCTAGACTGACAACGACCGTTTGGCTGAAACCCTGAAGGTCGGGATGGCTCTGATACCAATTGTAACTACCTCGGTGAACTACGCTCCTAGATACAAGCCTGGATGAGTGGTAGTGGTTGAAATAGTACGGTGGGGCCCCAAAAGCCACTCACTGGTAGTCCTTTCAGACGTCCCAACCACTACCCTCTCAACGGGACCTGTACGGGCGGCGTAGTCGGCAGGCGAAGGGATCAACTACGTACACAAGTGGGTATGTACGCAAGCCACCATACAAGAGTACATCAGAGCCATACCATCTAGAAAGAAAGGAAATATACCAACGCCATACGACAAGATTCAAATGACCTAGATAGATCTATATTTTAGGATACTTCCTCATTCAACACACATCAGAGTATCATGCGGAAGCGGCAAACAAAATCCGAGTACGGATAAGAAGCAAATCGGCATAAGATGCCAGAGAAAAATAAGCACATCCCAACTACAGGTCTCACGGATCCCCGATCCCTGAATCTCTACACCGAACGATCGTTGCCCACATCATCAGCTTCTTCCACCCAGTATCCGTCCTGCGGGGGTACCTGTGCATCTGAATCAAGAATTTATCGTGTGAGACCCTAAGGGTACTCAGCAAGTCTTAATGCCTCTAAAGGGGACACAACCTGGGTGACGCAATTGCAGCGAAAGTTAAACCCTAGCAATTCTACAGATAAACGCTAACCATCCGCCTAACCAATGATAGACGGATGTCCGTGAATTAAGTACAACAGTTATAATGGTAATCTCATCCGATCCATCCTCCTCCCTGCTTACCAACAAGGAAGCGGACGAACAACCCCCATCCGTAGGCAATTTTATTAATCATTCCATGAGTGTTGCACTATTTACTAGTCAAGTTACTTCGTCAGATTAAGGCAGTACTTTAGTTATGCTTGTCTATGATCGAGAAACGGTGCTCCAAGTCGTCCATATCCGTGGACACGGCTTTCAGAAAGTTTTACCCGGCCGGGGTGCACCAATAGCAACACACACTCGATCAACCTCGGAAAAACCAAATCAAAACCCAACGAGGCCTTCACGACAAAGCAATCACAAGATTCAGAAGTATTTCAGGGGGCCACCCCTTTGAGTAGATCCCGCAACGGAGTAAGCAAGCTCCGAGACGGACTCAAGGTCTGCGACAATGGCTGTAAACGACTGGGAACCCGAAAGTGTGGCTGGGCTTGTCGATACCGCGTAAACATTCCGCTTCCAAAACAGTACAGTGTGCAGTACCTCGCACAATCGTAAATAAAGCAGTAGCATGGCATAAGTACAGGATAGTAAAAACACCTCAAACTAGTTTGTGGCCCCAAGAAATAAGACTGAATCAAGCTCTGGCTCAGGGGGGTCCCATATACCTCCCGGATGTGGATAGCGCGATAAATCAAGGAACAGGAATCAAGTACTCGGGGTCTTACGGGACACAAGTGAGCAGGAAAAACCAAATAGCAGATGTTGCTCACCGGTGCCACTTTCTTTAGTTATCCCATACTACTCAGGTTAAGTTGTTTAGGTACCTCATTATCCAACAGACACTCACATACCCTACACATGCTGTTCTACGACTCGCATGGCTCAAACAACTCCTATAGTAGTGGCTCATAGGATGGAGGAACAAGCTTGGTGGGGTTTGAAAAGTAAAGGCTATGCATACTTGGGATTCAATTTAATGCAATCGCGACTCGATGATGCAAGAATAAGATAGAGGCAATAGGTACTGTATGTATGCAAGCATGTGGAAGTGCTTGCCTGGTATCTCAGTTGAAGCGGGGGACGGATCTGGGTAGTGCCCCTGGTTCTCTTGATACAACCCCTGCTCAGTGTCTATCCGAGAAAAACCAAACAAACAAGGCCAACATGAATATAGAGCACAAGCATATGAATACGATGCGTCAAGCAAACAATCATGCCATGATGAATGATGCACAAGTTGCATGGCAATAAGTAGCATGGCATGGGTGAGGTGTGGAGGACAAGAAAATAACATTTAATTGGGTTTTAGAATCACACTTGTTGCCATAACAATTGTTGTTCACTATATTTTTATATGATGCATGCTGCAATTGTAGTCATGGATAACATAAACAGAAAGGTCTCGTCGAGCTGATCATTTTAGACATATTATTTGCTTAATTTGGAATTATAAAACCCAAGTTATTAATTATTGAAAAACCAGTGGCATTGGTGGTAATTTAAGCAAACCTGGAATTTTAGTTGTGTAAAAGTCAAATTGGATGGCATATTTGAAATCCTCTCATTTTTCTGATATTCAAACATATATCATTTGTCAAATTTGGGTTTATATTGCAAAAGTTATTTCAAATCTGAAATTTATTTGAATTTTAAATATTCAAAAAAGATTTGAATTAACTAAACAGACACAGACAACTTTTTACACCGAGCCTCTGCTAGCTCTGGCTCACTGACAGGTGGGGACAGTCGCACCTGGACCCACATGCCAGCGCTAGGAGGGGGAAAGGACCGCGGGTTGGGCTCCAGGAAGCCCAGGGGCCTTTTTATAAAAGGCCAACGGACGCTGACAGAGGGCCAAGGGACTGCGGGATAGCTGCCGGAAAAAGGGAGGGGCCTAAACGGGAAAGTGTTTGGGTTGGTTATCTGACGAACTGAAATAGACGCGAAAACGGCTAGCTGATCCCAAAGATTGGGTGAAGATGACGAACAAACGGCTGCGAGTTTCGCAAAAACGTAAAAACCAAAAGTGAAGAGGGATGCGCAGGCTACAGGTTTCGTGTTGAGGTTTTCTTCATCGGAGGTCTGCAAGGGCCGGAAAACTGATGGGGAACAGAGGCCGCATCCACTGTCGAGACTGAACTTCTGTTGCACCTAAACTGCGAGATCGAGCGATCTTGCGAGGATGAAGGCGAGCAAACCAGGGCAGATCTGGCGACGGCGCAAAAAGGAAAGATGCAGAGCAAGCCTAGGGCTACAACTTCGATGTTTGGGGTTTTTGCGAAGGGTAACTGCAGCGGTCGGGGCAAGGTGAAACAGAGGGCGTGCTCGGCAGACGAACGGCTGCTGTTCTGCTGCCGCTGTCGTTCGCGCGCGCGGCGAGCGCTGTCTGCATGCGCGCGGCGTGCAACGTGCAAGGGTGGCCTGCGTGCGGTGCCGGCGGTAAGAGGGAAGGTGGAGCTCACCGAGAGGGTGCCGGCGACGGTGGCGATGTGCTGGGGAGCGACGAGACGACGGCGAAGGGGTGGTGCACGGCGAGCAACGCGAGCGACGGCGTGGCGCACTCGGGGTGTCCGGTTCGGCGACGGGCGGGGTGCGGTGCTCCTCCTGGTGTCCTTGTCCTCTCGCAGCGCAGGCAGCACCAGACTGACCACGCGGACGAGCAGGCTGGGTAGCGTCACGGCAGGTCGACGGCAGGCGAACGGCTAGGGTCTAGCGGCCACGGCCATGGTGGTCTAGGTAGGAGATGGAGGGGGAGGAGGATCTCGATCCAGATGGTTGGGGAGGGGTAGGTGGTATGGTAGGGGAGGGGGGAACGCTCTGCTGCTGCTGCTTTATGCCGGCCACGCGAGGAAGCTAGGAGGCAGGGCACGTGAGCGAGAGAGGGAAGAGAAACAGGGACAGGGAGGCTGCAGGTGGGGCCGTGCCTGGCAGGTGGGCTCGAGCTGGTCGGCTGCCAGGTGGGCCAGGGGACGTGGGCAGGGCACGGGCTAGGCTAGGGTGAGGGGGTCGTGTTGGGGCAGGTTTAGGTGTGATCAAAAAGGAAAAGGAAAGAGGAGGATTAGCTAGGTTTAGTTAGCTAGGAGGGAAGAGGGTAAGGGGTAGCTTTAGGGTTTGCTTAGACTAGGAAGGGTTTAAGCTTAGCTAGCATGGGGTTTGGGGGTGGTTTAGGGTTTAGGTGTAACTAGGTAGAGATTAGGGTTTTGGTTTAGAGAGGGAAAAGAAAAAGATGGTGGTACAAAACTTGGTTATGCAAGCTTCATATACAACCCACAAAACCAAGAAAAAGAAGAAGAGAGGGAAGGTAGGAGGGATGTTTAAGATTATGGGATGGTTCCTTTGGCCCATGCATGATCCCACAAGGTCCAAGCAAGATCCAAGAAAGAAGGGGGTGGTTTAGATGTGCATGCCACATAGCACATGTGTGTGCATGGGGCATGGGGGAGGGTAGCTAAGGGGAAGAAGTGAGGGAGATGGTTTTGATGAAGAAACTACAAGCCCAAACAGAATAAACAAAAGAGAAGGTGCTCCACTTGAAAAGCAAGCAAAAATCAAATAGTGGAAAAGGTGTAACTTGCATGGCCCATGCAAAATAATTAATGCCAAGTTATCCTTGTGAAAACAATAATATTATTATGGCATTGTTCAGATGCATTCCAAAAAGGTGGGCAAGGCCAAGCAAAGATCAAGGGTGAATTCCAACCAACTAATCATGAGCCAGAGATAAACCAAATTAAAATGCCAAGCTCATATTAATTGGATGGTGGAATTAAAAGGTGGTGAAAGATAAGGTGGTGGATTCAAAAGAGAGATGCCCCCAACTCAACTTGGGCATTTAACAATTTATTAAGAACCAAATACAATATCAAGAGGCAACTACAATTAATCACGCACATGAGATAAGAACCAAACAGGAAAATGGTTTTATATGATGCTCAAATGCAAGGGGACATGATGACATGAGCATGATATGATGATGATGCAACAATTATATGTTGGAAGTGGCCCTTTTTATTATTATGACATGTAGCATTACAGGGGTTAGACAACTGGGATGCTACATGTTCCGATGCCCCCTCGACTACTTCTGCTAGGGGAATCGAAGATATGCGTTAAGTGCCTCGTCGCTAAGAACCTTTGATATCCAGACCATCGACGCCGCACCCGAGTCCGGCACCGACACCCGAGAACTCCAATAAATGACGCCAAGCCCTACATCTTGGATCCGCCAGGCGAGACCTCGAAGGCCATCGGTCAAGTTCGCCACCGACAAAGGACGGACCGACAAGGTCTTCTACATGGACACCGAGTACTTATTCCTGGCTCCGAGCAAAGTTCTCCATCGACCAGGCAGATCCAATGAACCCTCGGTGCCCACCCAAGATCGCCACCCCGAAGACCGATTCGGAGATCCTCGAACCCCGAGACCCCAAGTTCGTCGAACCCTAATGTGATTCCCTATCCGAGACCCCATTATTTTTATAATATGACATTATCAACTGATGCATATTAAATTGTTCATGCATGCATACTTGTCTGTGGTTTGGGGGCATTATGCCAATTCATCTCATAATTAAATATGGAGTCTATATGCGGGATATCTTTGTCTTATTCCGGACTCCATTTAAATTGGTGTAGCGAACCGGTGCTATCTTTTGCCATGTTAAGACAACATTTAAAATGCAGGGTAGCTAAACAACATGAACCACCTAAATATTTGTCGGGACCCCGGTTCCGCTTAATCTTGCCTAATTGCACCACACCTTTGCCATGTCATACATCATACATGCATCATGCCCGATCTTCTGCCGTAGTATTAAATAGTGCATCCGGTGTTTCTTCTAGTGCTTTGCTTCTTCACGGATTAGGCCGATGAGTTGATGCGAGTGACGCCCGTTCTTCGGATGAAACTTCGGCAATGTTTTTCAGGCGAGCATCTCCCCTTTTTCTACCTATCTTGCTTTTATAGTATTTATTCCCTCATGTTGATCTATTGCTATCTGTGTTGCGGTGCTCTAGTTTTCGTACCCGTGATATCCCTTGCAGCCTTATACTGCCTTGGACACATCCTACTACATGTTGATTGGTAGATAGTTGGACTTGCGCGTCGTAGTCGCTTGTTCAAGTGCTGTTGCGTGTCGTCAAGTACCACAGTTGTTGGAGTGTTGCCGCATGTTTAATGTTGGAGATGATCATGGCTTTAATTATTGTTTAATAACTAAAATTGAAAGTAGGTAAATGCAGAGGCACCGGTGGGTAATATACAATATTTGGTTTTTAACCGCTCACTGGTGTCCCGTAGGACCCCGAGTTCTTGACACCTGTTCCGAGATCGAGCGCGCTAACCACAGGTGGGGTGTGTGGGCACCCCCATCGATTTAGTACCTGATTCCAAGTACTGTACTGGGGGCCACAAAGTAGTTTGGAGATTTATTACTACCCTGTACTTATGCCATGCTTTACTACTTTATTTACGATTGTGCGAGGAGCACCTGTACTGTTTAGGATTGCGTAGTGTTTTCGCGGTATCGACAAGCCCAGTCACATTTTCGGGTTCCCAGTCGTTTACAGCCACTGACGCAAACCCTGGGTCCGTTCCGGAGCCGGCCAACTTCGTTGCGGGTAGCTTAGTGGGGTGGCCCCCCGTGCTTGCTTTGGGTCTGGGAAAACGTCGTGTACGAAACCCCGTCGACATACCGTTGGGTGTATGTTTTGTGATCTTGTACCTACCTGATCTGACAACAAGGGTGTAGGTGCGTGTGGAAACTTTGGTGCACCCCTGCAGGGTTAAATCTTTTCGAGAAGCCGTGTTCGCGGTTATGGACGACTTGGAGCACAGTTCTCGATCATAGACAACTATAACTAAAGTTTACTGTTATAATTTGACTTATATCCAATATGACTAGTAATCAACTTCACTGCAACGGAATGGCTAAATAAAAGTACCAACAACTGCTGGGTTTTGGGATATCTCATGCTAATTGTATCTGACTAGTAAGTGTTGCAACTACAACGGAATGGTTAACTAAAATTGCCCACTGCTTATTATATCAGGATGATTATCTATACCTGACTAGTAATTGCTGCAACGATAACTGAATAAATAAAACTGCCAACGGTGTGAGTTCCTCGGTTGACTTCCTCGTTTGGTCTCGAGGGGGAAATACCAGGATGGGTATGTTTGGTGGTAGTATCAGGATGGTTCCGAATAGGTCTTTCTTATCCCTCTCTGATAGCCGCCAGTTATATCGAGTCTCTATAGGTTGTTTAGTGCATGCTGCGCTGCCGCTTCAGTCCACCATACCTATGTAGGCGAGGACCGCCGAATTCTAGCCTCGCCGTATACTGGCCTCAGTACTGACCGCTCTCTCTTTTTCCTTTGCCCTTTGTTGGCACCCCTTTTGTTTAAGCAGGTTTTGAGATCGACGTCGTTAGCAGGGTTACCCTTCCGGCTTGGCCTGGGCAGGGTTATGGACGCCATTGGTTATTCTTCAGGGCTCTTAGCTCAATTTGCATCTTGTCCGTACTCGGACGCTATATTGTTTTAAAGGTGATTTGGATCTTTGTATTGTATATCTGTATCCTTGACTCTTTGAGTCGCCGTTGTATATATCTGTTCTGTGGGTTCCATCGTGGACTATTGTGTAATGATATTACTTCGTTTTCCACCCGCACGAAAGTGCCTGGTGGGCACCTTTGAATCGTTTCTATGCGGGTTTGGCGGGTTTCGCTAAAACTTGCATAGGGCCGATTCTGAGGGTGTTACACAACCTCACTGATTCGTTGGGGCAAAGTCTTGAGTTTGTGTTGTGCAGGGCTCCGTGTTGCTTGCAACACCTGTGTGACGTTTCCTTCCTCCTTATGGTTCGATAACCTCGGTCTCAACTGAGGGAAAACTTGCTGCTTGCTCTTCACACCCTACGCTTGGGGTTACCAACGAAGTGCCGCGTCGAGCATCATCATTACCCAAGAAGTTAGGACTTAAGGGAGAAATGCCATCGGAAGAGGAAAGGTCCATGGCATCTGCATATCAGATTGCCGTAGCAGCAGCCATAACCATGATCCGAGAACAGAAATCCCAAGCTCTAGAAGGTAGTACTCACACCATTATACCCCATGAAACCTTAAACATGGAGCATGGGTTAGATCACTCTACTCTAGTCGAAACTGAACCTAGTCTAGCCGTAGAATATATGGATCGTTATCGGTCTTTGCTAAACACTTACCATAATACTCACCAAGTCTTGGTTCAGGAGCTGGATATGGTCATTGAGGATTTTACTAATCCTGATAAAGCAATGGCACGTAGTAAGAAGTTAGATAAAGAAGCTAGGCATCCCAAACACATCTTTTCAGGAGAAGTGTATGAGGAAACCGAATTTGATGATCCATAGTTAGAAACCTATGCCTACTACCAAAATAAACCCCAGCCACCTGAAGATCTATGGACCAAGTATATCTCCGAACAAAAGGAATGGGCGGGAGCTATTCCAAGTAACCCTGAGAAGAACCATTATGAATGGGGAGTAGAATCTCAAGGTGGAACTATAGGAAATCCTATACCTTGTGATCCAGGTGTATCGGAGAAGAGACCGACTATAACCGTAGAGAGCCTTATGGACCATATGGGGGTAATACCAATCCAATCGACTTAGAAGAGTATTCCGGTAGTTACTATACCAATATGTACGAATGGATCCCAGAAAAGGCGAAAGAACCCTCTTACTTTGAGGAAGCGTTGCCAGAAATGCAGGTATATCCTGTAGAAGACTACGCCAACTCTAGTCATTTTCAATGACTAATCTCAGTCTAGGTACTTCTAATCAAGAATACGCACCTCCTTGATGCTCTTACGCTTCAGATGGCAGTCGTAGGACTTCACGTCATCATGGACGGAACTCCAAGAAGAACTAGAGGAAGATGAAAGTAAGAATGGAACGAAGTCCTAAGGGACGAGTTCTTGAATAATGTACATAGAGGGTAATGCGTATTGTAGTTTGAAGGGTTTGCCGAAATAAGTGAGGATATACTCACAAGAACAAGAAGTTCTTGTAAGATAGTTGTGTAATGTATATGAGAGGAAAACCGTTGGAGCAGTCAGTCATCAGTAAATTATCTAAAACCTATGTATAATACATGGTATATTTTTTGTTGTTTGTCGACTTTTGGATTTTTTTTTGAATCTTCCTGATTGGCTAGATCTGTACATGAAGTGTGACTTGGTGTGCAAATGCATGATGTAACACCCAGTTATTGCTTGATGCTATAGACCTAGATAGGAATGGGAATCTGGGTTAGGGAGTGACGGGTTCCATATACCAAGAAGGAGGTTTACATGAAGAATAAAGCAACAAGAAGCAGTGAAATTAAGTTCACCAGAAATAGTAGATGTTGCTAATAAGTTAATAAAGAAGTTATACCATATTCATGGAAGTATCATGAATAAGTACAACTAAAAAGGTTTTATAACATGATGGTAATCCAACTAGGATAATTCAGAGTGAATACCAGTATTAGGTCATAAACCGTAGGGTGAAACCTATACCCTAGAATGATCCTCAGCTGGTATTTGAACCACGGTCGGTATCTTGTCCACAACGGGTATCGGTTAAAATAGTTAATCAGATCATATTAAAGGTTGCATAAAGATCATAAAACTTGGCCTAAATAAGAAAGGAGACAAAGAAGTATAATATTAAGGCGACCGAGTTCGAAATGTCTCGCGAAATCAACTCTATCCAACATAGAATTTCCAAAAAATAAGTAAAGACAAATAATGTTGGAAGATTCACTACAGAGATCCACAATTGTGTGGGTATACCATAGTTTCTTTCATGAAACCTTAAAGAGGTAGTGTATAATCTGAACAAAGACCAACATTCTAATTATGAAGCCAATGGTTACTATAAGGTAGTTTAGAGACCATTAGTAAACCCTAAGGGGGAGAGTAAACAGTAAACGGAAATACTGTTATCTGAATTCCAGAGTAAAGGTTGGAGAAGAAGTACTAACCTATGACAAAATTAAGCCTTATTTTCATCAGGTTAAAAGAAAGTCATTATTATAAAAGTACTTCAGTTAATAACAGAGAATTGTCTAAAAGCTTGATAAGGTAAAAGCTTGGGGGAAGATAAAATAAATTAATCCTAACAGACTAATTCTAGAGGAAACAACTCTTAAATGATCATTCGAAGAAATTAATCACAACCAATTAGACATGTATTAAGGAACACGAAATTACGATGAGTATGGACTACATGTGTTCAAAACTAATCTTCAGAAGGAATACCAGTGTAAACCATACCATGACAAACCAAAAAGTTAGTCTTTTGGTCACAGCTAGTGTCTAATAGAAATTGAACTCTGTTTAGTGAGACTTCCAAGATCTTACAGAGTATAATAAGGGAATTCGATGATCAAGTAAAGGAGTGGATTAGGATACCTAATCAGGGAAATGAACTAAATAAGAGACTCCAATTTAAGGATTTCCTAATAAGGACATATCCCTAAGGAACTATGGTAAAAGGAACTTTGGAGGATTGGGACAACGAATTGGAGATTCCATGTATGATGAAAATACAAGGAACTATCTGGATGTGGAATACTATAATACTTTCAATTTAAGGTTATCATGGAGTTGAGAAATGCCGTAACAAACACAAGTCAATTCCTTACTCCGAAACGTGAGAGTTTATGAACTTTGGGGACAAAGTTTATTTTAAGGGGGGGAGCCTGTAACATCCCAACATTAGAGCTTAGAAATAAGTTGAACACAGATGTGTGCATTGCATTCATGCATAGAAAATCTGAATAATTTTCGCGCTTTTGAACAAAACTTGTCAAAGTGATTGAAGCTTCTCTTAACTCGATGGAATTGAAGTAGATCATCAGGTTGACTGCAATAAGTTTCAATATGACCTTTGTTAAAACCTTATTTTGTGTAAGGAAGATTTGAGCTAAGGGTAGATCAAATGTAATAAAATTAAACCATAATACATTGCTTAATGATTAATATCTGATCCTTAAGTGATCATTCCATAGTATTCATTACAACAACCCATAAATACCAAGCTATGAATATAACTTAAGTAATAAGAGTGTAATAACTAAATCTTGATATATCTTAATCTCATCCACTTATACCATGAGTATCATGGTAATACCTAACGTTAACTATTTAGTGAGATTGAGTAGGAAAGAAACCAAGTCAAGATCATTCACCGTATATCCTTCTTCCCATATCAATCCTTATCATCTCTATTGAATCTTGTTCTAATATTTGTTGTTCATCAATGTTGAGTAATCAACTATTGATTCACCAATTCTTAACCTATCAATTCTTGATCTATCAAATCTTGTCTATATCATAGCATTCACTTAAGGCCCATAAAGAAAGAAGTAAGAAGAGATAAATAGTAATGCTAGTCTTAGGTATCATCTATAGGATGGGAGTGTTTGAAAGGAATCAAATCAATAGGGTAATGGATGGAGTTAACTCACTCCTGAATGGATAGAAGAGTTATCAGAAATATATATATTTGTATGGTAACAAAGAAGATTACAAGGATGAATATTGAAGATAGTTACCACGAGTAATCCTATTGGATCAAGTAGGTATAGTCAACGAATAATATCTATTAGTCCAATAGAGATAAACAGAAGATAACTATAATAGAACTGTAATGTTCTATGGATGAAAGCCTTGATTAGCCAACTGGAAACCTAAACCATAAAGGATCAAAGGATTATTATGATCATGCTTTAGTCACCCAAGATTGAATGCTTACATCATGTATAAGTGACACTGGTGGATAGAACATGATTGAACCCTAGTATAGATATGTTATCCTAGGTTAGCCATGATCAGTCACCATGATATAATGTGAAGCTGGAATATAAGATACTAGAGTAAATTAGATATAAGATAGAATGACTAAGCTAAAGCTAGAGTAGCATGGAGTTATTGAAGTAGTGTTATTCCTCTTAAAGGATAGTAAACTTTTGAGGAGAGTAGAATTGGATATATACATCTACTGGAATAATATTAGTGGTGGATGATTAAGGAAGAGTATGAATGGAGTTAGAAGTAACTACTTGTTGGATTGGAGGTTATCAGCAGTAGAGTAGTTGATATAACCAAGTATAGATATGAGAAGATTATGAAAGCTTTAGTGTCAAGCTCATTGGATTTATAAATGTATTAAGAAGAATAAAAGGTGGATTATAATATTCTTCTAAAGTAAAGCTCATCATGTTAACACATGATGATGGATATAAAGAAATAGAATATCTAGGAAAGAAATTCCTTAATCAGAAGTCCAGAATTATGAAGTATGGAAGATAGGAATTCTTGGTAAGCACTAAACCCTAAATATTTAACCAAACATAAAATCCATTTCATCTGATTGATCTATCATCCTATTTCCACAATGCCTTATAGGAATATTTTCCTATAGCAAATCACTTAAGCACATCTTTGACATTTCCAATTATCATATCCATATGTGCTTAGGAGTTACTTTATCAAATCTTTTCCATAAGACATTCCAGAAAATAACTTTCTATTTTAAAGGGGTGATATCAATAAACATCACAAACATAAATACAATATGTTTAGCCATTAATCTTTACCCACATCAACAAAAAAATATAAGTATACTATGTACCCTAAACCCTAGGGTAAGCATTTACAATTCAAACCCTAACTCCTATGTTAGTTATAATAAAATATATACATTGCTATTTCCTATATTCATGGGAATAATATTAGCCATATTAATTCCTTATAATATCATGCATCAAATAATGATATAGGATCATTATATCAAATTTATCTCCAAACTATAAATTCATTAAAACCAAACTTTATAAATAAATAATAAAATATTCCATAATAAATCCATGGCTTATTATTGAAAGAAAATTTAATAATAAAAGCCCTTATAAAATATTAATAAAACTAAAAGAATGACCTATATGAAAGGAAATAAAGAAAATATATATCATAAAGGTTCACAAAATAAATCTCAATAAATATCATTTGCTGCTGCAAGTATTCAGCAAATAAAACTTATAAAGAAAATTCAAATCTAATGTGTAAATAGAAAACTAGAAACAAAACAGAAATAGAAAAGAATATAAAAAGAAAAAAAAAGTTTCTTGCCAAGGCCCGGTATTCCTCTCTCCTTATCTGCTGCTCACGTAGAGAACACCTAGGCCCACTAATGGCCCAACACGGTTAGCCCTTTACTTTTCTATCTGACTGACGAGTGGGCAAACGGAGGGACTGCAAATCGAGACAAGAAAAGTTCTAGGGGGTTAACTGCAAATGTCGCACCGTCGTCTTCCTCGCCTACTAGAAGCAGCTCGCTGGCCGAAGCTCCGCCGTCGATCGTCCGTCGCTCTGTGATGCGTGCCGCCGCTCCTGGAGGAGGGGATAAGAACGCCACGGCTATGTCTGCTCGTCCTCATCCTCTCACTCGCTCGCGCGCACTTCCTCTCTTCCTCATTCTTTCCTGTGACGAGTTTTATAAGTAATAAAACTTGGATAATTCATAATTTAATAATGGTAAATGATAAAATTATAAATAATATATCAAAATTCTTAGAAAAATAAGAACTATAACTGAATATCATAATCATAAATTATTATTTCACTTCATTAAATATTTATTATTTATTAAGTATTTAAAAAGTAATAAATCTTATAAAAATCATATCTTATTATTTAAAATTCATAAAAATATCTATAATATACCAGAATGATCACAAAAATATTATCTACATGTTAAAAATATAACATTCCACTTTTTAAAGTAAATACTCTAATAAATTGAATTTAAATCTAATTTCCTTAATTAATAATTCAAAAAAATGGTAATGAAATTTGTTAGTATTCTAAAATTAGCCAAATTAGTCTAATAAATAGTATTAGTCTTGAATATTGATAATATAAGTCAAAATGGTTCAACACATTTTAAATACAATCTTATTGAATTATCATTCAACTATAAGTGTAGACCATTTTCTAAAAGGATTCTTATCAATTATAAAATCTTCAAGAATGATATTTTCAACCCAATAAAACCTTTTACCATTATTTCACTCACACTTTATAATGGACTAAATCCAAAGATAATTCATAAGTACTAAATAATATTGTTTACTTATTCACAAACCATAACCACACCCTTATAAGGATACAAATCCTTTTATACATTTATAATGTTAAGAAGCCACTACTCAAATAGAAGTAATGCCACTCTTAAGTAACTTTAAGTATGTATTATAAAGTAAACAAGTACAATATCATAAACATTACACCTTAAATCCATCCATGTTCTTAAAGTTAACTTTAGTCTATAAGACTATAAACAATATGTTAAAGGCTTCATTATAAGTTTTGCAGTTTACTTTGGTATGTTTCAATTAAGACCTAATGCGTCTCAAGACCAAACTAACCAAGTAAAAAAACCGAGATAGATAAGTCTCAAATACTAATGATGTCATTATTCAAATGGAGTAATTCTTTCTTACTTAAGGACTATAACTAGTAAGAACACCTAATCATGTTAACTTGGAGTTTAAATACTTTTGCTTAGTTAAGTAAGAATTTCTTCAAAATTTATTCTTTAAAAATACAATATAAAGCAAGTCCTAAGCATTCCTATGAAAGCCCTAATTGGTAAACAAACCTTAAATACACAATCTTTAGAAATCATTCCACCTTTGAGTGTTCTATTATTGTATGTACTTCATTATACTTACACGTTGTTCACACACATTCTCACAAGCCTTAATAAGAAGCACAAGTGTGAAGCTCATCTAAAAGTACAACACATTCTAAAAGAATCATTTCCAGTACCCAAACCCTAGATCAACGCTTATTCCGGGGATTCGAGTTTATCAAATTGCATTACATTACTTATGCATAATAGCATCTTGCTTCTTTAAACATTAGTCCTTACTGGACCAATGATACTGATTTCAGATATTGGATCTTATATTGTCCCAAAGACCGTGAGTGCATAATCTTGCAATCACAAAAGGCAAGTTCACACTTTCTTATGTCCTTTGATTCTTTTCTATAAATTATTTTGCAAATCAAGTGTTGTCATCACCTGCATTTCAAAAAGTTTAGAAAACACTATTTTTGATAATAATGTGGACTATTGGTTACTGATCCAGGGTGATCAGCTAATCTATTAAACCTGGTAGTTGGAATACCACTTCTTAGGAATATATCATATAGGACTTAACAACCAATGTCGCCATTGATTCTTGCGCCGTATATTATGCGTTAACCATGAGATTTGGAATCGGACGGAGAAGTCAGCTGTATCCTTTTTCTCTCGTATGGAGGCAAGACGACCTTAACATGACATTGTGATTCCTTGTGTGGATCCAACATATGGGTGGGCACCCTTATGCCCCACACTTTTGGTGTCTAGATTATCTATGAGTCGTTTTTAGTGGTATAGTACATTTGATATGGCACTTGCCAGGGCATCACCAGTTCATAGAGTCTTTGGGAACTCATCAGGGTTTTAGCCTGACCGGAAGGGGGCTTAACGGAGGTGAGCCAGCCCCGAAGGATTGTGTAGTCATATGGGGTCGCGGAGAGGGCAGTGATTGGCTTGGATCATCTACTGGGGCCCACATCACGGAATTGTGGACGGGAATAAGCTGCCCGGTTGTGCAACAAGGAGTTGATCTCTCATCGGAAAAGTAACGCACCTCTGTAGAGTGTAAGAACTATAACTTATTACTCCCTGTTTCAGGAAGGAGCTACGAACGCGAGAGGAAAGGAACTCCATGAAAGTTCTGGTAAACCCATGAAGGCTAACAGACATAGATTTTCAGATTAAAAGCAACCTCTGAAGAAATGTTTACGAAAACCTGCATTGCCTACGACCTATGGTCTGTGGCTGTAGATATAGTGCATCAAACACTCCTTTTCTAGTGAACTTGTTGAGTACGCTTGTACTCAACGTATCTTATTAACCCTTGCTAGATTCTGAAGCCAATACAAACAACGTCTACATCAAGTTATGCTTTAGGAATCATCATCAAAAGCTCAAGCTCTTCAATGAAGTCAAGAAAGTCAACATATACATCAACTAAAGAGAAGACGAAGTTGCTGATTAGATAGAAATATAATCTCTAGCCATAGAACCTACTTCTGTAGGGTATTGCAACAACAGCAATGCAAGCCTCGATAGTTCAGATACTAGTCTATTAGTACATTACATTTGAGTTAATTACTTCTGATTCTTCTTTGTAAGAAGTTTCTCTCTCTCTCTCTCTCTTCAACTTAGAGTGTTCTTTGGATCTTGTAAAGAGTCGAGTTGTAATCTATAGTCATGTCTTGGACCTGCTGTGTTCCTACTGTACCACTCTGAGGGATGTAATACTAGTGAACGATGTTTTATTGGTGTTATGTCAATAACTATAGTGTACTACATCATGCAGTGATATGCTGGGTCACCGCAGTGGCCTTACTTTAAAAAAAACAAGAGTGGCCTTACATATTCGTGCTACATTGAAACGATTTCACAGTCCTTCTACTTTCCTTGCATCGTGGACTACATGCAGTGGTATCCATGTAGGGTGGACAGTAAATTTTGTTCAAAATTTTAGATTGATCATGGTATGCCTAGCTACAAAAATTGGTAAACCCAATTAATAGTCATTGTTACTTTAGCGCCCACCATGGTGCACTAAATAAAATAGTCAATACTATCTTTTTAACATTATTTCTCTAAAAGAAAGCAGCTTTCTCTAAACTTACCCTGAAGTTTCAATTTAGAAAACATACAAATTCATTAGCAAGAAATTATGGACTATGCCATGTAAACAAATTGTGCTAGGGAATGTAGACAATGTCATTCAATTTCAAGTTATGCAAAAAGAAGATTTTAGCAAATCACAATGATTCCGCTACTTTTTCATACACATGACGTGCTCAACGGTGATAATTGATCAGCCTTGTTGATCACTATGCGCAAGTGCACATATAAATTACAGGCGTACTAACTTCCTAAACCTTCGTGGAAGATTGTCCGTAGCCATACTGATCTCTAGATGTGTGTTACAAACACATTATAGCAACAACAAAAAGTCATCGAGAGAATTGTGCCGGTCAATAATATTAAGGACATGGAAAAAGAAAACTCTATGGTAAATAGCAAATCCATACTTTATTTTCGGGAACTAACTGAAGGTTAGCAGGAAGGTTTTCATCTTGGAGTTCAACTCCAATACAAGGCCTTGAGGAAGAAATGTCGTGCCATTCTAGTTGTTGCTTGATCTCGCTACAAGCTACTGAATACCATCTTAGCCATTTCCAAAAAAAAAACGAATACCATCTTAGAGTTTTTTTTGCTTCACTGCGTCTAAATCCAACATCACCAATCTAGAGTTGCTTCAATGTACTCCCTCCGTTTAGAAATATAAGATGTTTTAGATTTGTAAAACAAATGTATCTAGACATCTTTTAGTTTCTAGGTTCAAGTAAATCTATACACTAAAAGATATTTAGATACATTAGCTTCACAAATATAAACATCTTATATTTTCAAATGGAGGGAGTATATTGGAGATATGACAAGCGAATCAATCGGCAGATGTGTCCCGAATGTGCGATAAATCTTACGGAAGTGTGTAGCGTCATTCCGCCAACAAGCATGCCAGAACCGCAACAAAGCCATGCTGCTTCCCTAAGAAACGAGTGTGTCAGAATCTCATGGCCACGATATGCACGAACAAGAGTGATGTCGTGTCGTCCACCACATGTTTCCAGTCCCTAGGAGTGCTATCACTAAGACTTTAGTGGCAAACATTGTGCTCCCACACCATGGCTTCAGGAACGATCACCAATCCTAGGTGGTCGGTCGCCCCACTTTCCAAGAAGAAGATCTAGCGCCACCAGAGTCCACACCTTCTATTGCCGCCACCACACCAGTGGGAAGTCAAAGTGGGAAGTCAAACTGAGTCGTGCTACCTCCAATGCTATGAGAACATGCTGAATATCCTCACCACCACCGCTCGCAGCATAGGCCTTCCCTGATGGTGGCAAGTAGGGAGGAGGGACAAGTGGACGAATGTGATTCACTTGAGCCACCCTAATGGAAATAGGGTGCTGTTGCAAGGTTCTAAGTGTCACCATTCAAAGAATTTTTGTGGAAAAAATCAATGGATTTTTAATATTCCTTTTTTAATCATCCACACCTCTAACAACATTCATAGAAATGTGAATGCTTGAGCAGTCATACTATATTTTTCTCACATGGATTATTTGATATGTAGGAACAGATAGAAGACACCATACCCCGAAACAAAAAGACCCTGGAACAAGATGGAAGGTAGAGGATCGGTTTTCTCTGCTCCCTCTATCTGCTCACTTGTCAATTTGTCATAGTCATCTCCTCAATTAAGGTTGTGTTCATATTTTCGATGCATACGCTGGGGTGGTGCTCCCGTTTTGAAAAAATGGGTCCTTCCCTATTCGGGCAACAACTGAATTAGACCGTAGTCACACATCACTCCCTGAATTGTCATGGACTTGATTTGGGACTCCCCGAATTGACATGGACTTGATTTGGAAAGATGATGAATAGCAAAGGAAACATAAATGTTGATTGCATGGTTCGACTTTGCCTCGCTCTCCCCCTTATCTTTGAGAAGGTGTGCTTCGGTGTCCCCTCCTCTCGAACTTAAATTTGCATGGGCCAGTTTTCTTTTGACTGTCAAAACAAATATCTAGGCTATGTGTACCTCCGTATAAGTATATTCGGTCGAGTTAGGTATATTCCACGTTCTTATAGGCTGATCCCAACCCTATTATCGCGATCTGCGTTATTGTATGTCATGTTTTGAAAAAATTTTGCTACTGCTATATACCTCCCGATTCCTGCAGGCATGTGAGTATACGTGTATGGTGAGTATATGTCTAATAAGACCACAAGTGCTTTGCGTTAGTTCGTACGTTCTTCGAAACAAATAGGTATCGAGTTTTCTTTGTCAAAGTTTGAAAAGGAGGGGGACACTAAAGCAAAAGTGATCTTTGAGTCCGAACTCACTTGCATAATCTCCATCATCCTATTTCGTAAATGGAGCTCACGACATGTATATATACTTATATAGTAGTACTTCCTTGATCCAAAATAAGTGATTTATATTTGTCTAGACGTTATATACTAAAGTGTCTCTAAATATATATAAATTTAAATAAATCTAAATTAGCTATTTTCGGATGGAGGGAGTAGTAGAGATCAGCAGTTATCTTTACACAGTCTATATCAATCTCTGTGCTAGTCGTGCTACACGATTAGAAATGGCTCTCAAAAAAAAAAAAAAGCTCTCAAAAAAAAATGGCACATATTCTCCCCTCCATTTAGCGTTACTTTATGCATGTTATGTGTTTTTCTGATTTGCCTAAATGGTCTGCCTAGGTTATGTCTGCTCATACACTTCGATTCAGTTTACGGTGCAGTTTCAGAGTTCTAGCTCGCATTGGACAAAGTGCCAAATATAAAATATTAGAGCTCTGAAGTGCCAAACTGCGTGCGCGTGAAACATGACGGTTCAGAGAAGATTCAGAATTTAATGTCCCTGCTAAATTTGAATAGGAAGCACGAGACAGATTACATTTGGATATTATATGAATTTCGCCGTGTCCAGTTGTTGTTTTCTCATTTATATGGATTGGACCTTATGTAATATTCACCAATATTGCATGAAAAAACGGAGTTCTTATATGCGATGTTTGTTGCATCGATAGTTCTATGCAACTTTTCAGACATTGGAAGTTTTCAATACCCCTTACCTCTCACTTATACTCACTCTGTTCAGGAATATAAGATGTTTTAGCTTTGTAAATCAAATGTATTTAGACGTCTTTTACTGTATAAGTTCGTAAAGATTCGGAGTGACCTATACACTAAAAATGGTCTAGGTACATTCATTTCAGAAAACTAAAATGTCTTATATTTCTAAACGGAGGGAGTAGATGCATATAGTTTATAGTTTAGGTAGTTTATTACAAGCCAACAGTCATGAGTCATGACAAAAAACAGCCTAATAAAACAGTTATCGGTTAAAATTTCGATGTCCACATTCGGTATGAGTTTGGTGAGAAAGACTTGTCTTTGTTTTCCACAAATTATAGTGTACTAGCAAAATGTACGTGCGTTGCGACGGAAGAAGTTAATCTTTGTTATGTCGGTGGTAAATCTTTAAAAAAATCAGTGACACATCGTAGCATAGAAAGTTTTTTTAACTTGCTCGATGACATCCGCTCCTCGATTTCTACATCTTCTTATGAAGTGCATGCCGTTGTCCTGGCACTATCCTGTTTAATTAGCCCACGCATTTATTTTATTATCAAACCACACACAAAAAAAACAAAGCACAAATATAGGAGAACAATCAAAATACCTACCGATCATTGTTATCTCCTATTCTACCAATTTGTTTTGCAGATTTTGAACGACGGAACAAGACAGAGTTCCCAAAACATAAATAGAAACAACCTAGTGTGTCATCAGCTCCTGTGAAAAAAAATAGTTATGTTCGTGGGAAATTTAATTTGGAGAGTAAGATCACGTCATCTTGAGTTATTTTGCCTCAACTCCAGGTGTATGATCAGTTGAATTCATCTCCCATACCATGACGATCTGACAATAACTAACTGACCAAACAAAATTCTTAATTTTGTAACAAGCTTGTACGCCCAAATAAAGAGAGTTTAAAAAATTAGTATCCAAGAGTTAGGGTCTAGTTCTGGTACCTTGGCCGGATAGAAATTGGCTGGCAATGGCACCGGAAGATTAGCTAGGCCTCTGTCATGTATGGAACTGAATCGTATGAAGTTATACACCTAGTGGAAGCAGCGGTTGCACGTGGTGCCAGATAATCAACATATTGGAAAAAACGCGTATATTGATTTTACTCTGGTCTTCAGCTCTCCTGGCCAATTTCTCGCGTTCGTGTTGGCCTTCAGCCGATTGAGCTTTGACTACTCGAACACTGCTCCCTGTTCCGGTGTATGCACAGTTAGTTTTGCATACGGACTGTTTCTCATCAACTTCTATCGCACCTTGGCTCGGCTGGATTATCTTCCGATTTTCTCCTCTCGTCGTCGGGACTCCGGAGACCAACTGTGTTAGTTATCTGTGGCCGGACCCCTAAAAAACACTTTAACAGGTATTTTACTTATTAAACCGGTATTTTACTTATAGATGACATTGATGAGTAATTTCTATTTTGTGGGAGGGTAAACCTGTCCAAAAATTGTTGGACCGGGAGAAACACTTCGTGTTTTATTATTACTAGCAAAAAACCCGTGCGTTGCTACGGCGCGCCGTAATTTGCACATGCTAGAATTGAATATAATTATCTATAGTAAATATGTCAGTGTGATCAACCCGTGGCGTAATCCCAGCCTCCGAGCGGAGTCCCTATGATCAGTTCGGCCTTTCGTCCTAACTATTTTTTTATTAAGGTGAAGTGGTTCTGGTTGACACTGAATTGAGTAATTTCAAATTTAAGTGTATATTACTTCTAGATCTAAGTGCGTTGCAACGATAATAAAAACCAGAAGTTCGTTTTGAGCACACCAGGAGTTCCGACTCCAACTTCTTGTGCTACAATCAAATAATTATAATTCATTTTTGATGAATTTTTTACCCTCAAACGTGCCTCCCTGTTGCCATGTACCCGGTGCCGTGGTCTTGACCGAGCCCATCTTTTTAGACTATGATCAACAATTAGTACTCCTAGATGGTCTTGAGCATATCATCCCTGACTTTGTACATGAGCACATTTTCCTCTCGTCTTGGACCTCTTCTTCAATGTGACCTCCTTGCCGTTGGCTTCGGGCAGTTTATATGTCTCGTTTGCGCCTGCATGAAATGTTGACTTGACAAAGTTAAGCCTCTTTCGATCAAGATGATCTCATCGCCGTAGTTGGCCTAGCCGCCATCTTTAGATCTGAAATATAATCAAGATCTCCTTATCTACTGCTCAAAAGCTGATGCCCAAGACGCAAGCTCGAGAAGCTTTATTTTGCAGGTTTTCGGAGCCTAAGGTTTGCATCATCAACTATGCTTATGTATTTTTTTCCTGGATGTAGTGCAGCGCTGCCAGACTTGCTGGTTCAATAATAGCTTCTCCAAAGGTTAATTTGTGTTCTCCATAGAACAATTTTGGCCTCCGGCCGGTGCTTCCTACTCTCCACGGCAGGGTTTGACGTTCCATCCATCTCTTAATAATCTGTAATATTCTCAACAACGGTAGAAGGATTCTCAAAGTAATAGCATGACGCACGTTTACACTATGGTCGATGATCCTTAAACCATGAACTTGATTAGACTGTATGTACGGCAACAAAAGGTACCTTGACTTGACTGTATGTACGGCTTGGCAAGAAAAGGCGCTAGGGAGGTGGTCGTCCATGGTGGCAGCGTCCAGCTGCCCTTCCATGTCCAGCAGCGGCTCGGTGACCTCGGGTGGCACGCATGGGCGGCTGCAGTGGAAACTGAGAGGCCGCTTCTGCCCCTTGTTCCCTTGCACGGCGCACTCCAGGAGTCGTCCTTTTTATGTAGTGTTTTCCTTTCTTTTCCTGTCTTTTCTTTTCCTTTTTTGTCTTAGGAAAGCCCCTTGCTAGGGTACTCCACCTCTCCGATTACGGCCGCCTCGCCGCCATCCACCATAGGCCGACCGGCCGTTGTCGGACGGTACAACAGCAGGTGCGTCGAGGCGTGGTAGAGAATCACCGATGGCAATGCGAGCTCATCCGTCCTCCGTGGTCGCTCATGGTTCTTGATTGATCTCTAGAACAGTCTACTTCGACTGTAATTTGGATCGTTTCAAAGTCTGATTTTGAAAAGGTTGGATCGATTTGATTTTGACGCAGGGCAACGGAAAGCTCCCATATATTGGATCGTTTTGATTTTGATTTTGTCGCAGAGCAACTGATCCCTTGCGGTCGAAGAAAAGCTTTGCTAGCGGGCAGAATACCCGCAACTTGAGCTCCACAATGGCCGCGTTCTTCGATGGCGGCGGACTGGCGGAGGCAGGGTTCGGCGGCTACCTTTAGTTTGCAATCAGAGATTGGACTGGCGAATTTGAAGACTCCGTCGCAGAGGGGTGCGCTAACTCGTGGGGATTGTTTGGCTTGTTGCCACCGTATATGTAGGCTTCTAGCTAGAGTTGGAGTCTAACACGATATCCAGGCCAGCCCACGATTTGTTTTGCAGCCCCGTTTTGTACGGATGATAAATTAGGTAGGAAGAAACGGGCAAAGCAACGACAGTCTAACCGTGATATGATGGCACGATCAGGTAATATGGCAAGTTTATATGTATTTAGTTTTCTATGGAAGAATAAAAAAGTCTAAAAAAAGCCCAGCAGCGCAGCGGTCCGTCGATTTCTGAGATTGACATGGGCTGCGCGTACTTTGGTTAGATTGAGATTGAGATGAGACAGGCTGCACGGGTACTTTGTTATTTTTTTCAAAATAACCGTGCAGTTTTAGTATGTTTGACTTATCGATGGTATTGGTGGGCAATTTGGTGTCTGGTGAGAGGGTAAAAAGGTCCAAAAAAAAGTGTTGGACCGGGAGAAACACTTCGTGCTTTATTATTAGGTATAGATTATATATATATATATATATAGATAGATAGATAGATATATAGATATAGATATAGATGTGATAAAGAGGCCGCTGCCTCCAGTGAGGCACCAGGGTCTAACCCTAGCACCGACAAACCAAACCCCCCCCCTGATGAGCAGATCTTCGCCGACACTACCATCGGCCTTGTCCGTGGCAGTAGAGGGCCCTAATGCCGAAGAGGAGACGACGACAGTCGAGCAAGGCTGGGGCGGCACAAGGCTTCCTATCGCGAGAGGTGGTCGTGGTGGGGATCTCCAATCGAGGCGGAAACGCTGATCTCCTCCTTCGATGGCGCACCACAACGATTTGTGGAGGGTCAGTGCTGTAGATCTCGGACCCACCAAGATCCATCGTCGAGATGGTGGATCATTTGGAGGTACGTGGCGGTGCACGGGGCATCCTCTGGCCATAGCATGCGTGTGGTCTCCTTGGCCCGGGCAGGTAGAACCATAATAAGATGTGCCCTAAATCAGAATAAAGGCGGTTTGCCTTGCTGAGCGCATGGGCACCGTCTTGAGGTGACGGTCCTAGGGTTCTCGTGACAAGACATTGTTATGCTTGAAGCCTGCCATCATTGATCTAGCCACTGACGAGTTTCGGAAGGCTCCTCCATTGATGTCCATTAGGTGCGCCATGCCTGGACATTACGAGATCGTATGAGATACGGTCGTGCATGCCCTTGTTTTCTGACCATTTGGTTTTAGGAGAAAGTGTCGTGAAGCTGCGTTGTCTGTTGCCATAATGGGATATGTCTTTTACGTTCCATGATGAAATCAATGGCAGAGAATGTCATGGAGACTAAGATTCAAAGACTAGTAATGGTGGTTCGAGTCTTTGAGGAGATGATGAATTTGCTTGGTGATTACTCACTCGTAGCAGCGGCTTCAGCAACTGGGGACAGCAACACAGAAGAAGTATGAAGCCTTATATTTTAGGGTGAAAACCAAGGTCTGGCCTTAATGGTTGTATTTGTCAATGGTCTTGTTGAATACATTGTTTTGAAAGCGGAGACTTTCTCTAAGGTAAAAACCTATGATCTATGATCGAACGACGATGACACTTGTGCTCTGTTTTCTTCTTGGAGGCGACACTTTAGAAGAATTTGGACTTCTAGTGTTTTCTTGGTGGTGTTTGTTCTGCTTCTACAAGGAATAGATCAATGTAGCAGTACTGTTTTCTTCTTCTTTCGATAGGGTTGTGTGCATCCTTAATGATTTTAGGATATTATATTGCTGCAAAGGTTGGATGTAATTGGTATCTTTGTGGTATCAATATATTCCATTTGTCGGGAAAAATGTGATAAAGAAGCACATATGCATCGTTGATGATATGTGTGTGTGCGACGATGTCAATTTTTTTTGTCAGTGTAGGTCATAATATGAAATAATAGAGGAGATTTGTAGGTCTAGTATGTGTTTGGTTTGCATGAGTGCTATGTTGAAACCAAACTCCTAAATAGCACCTCCCTTTTCTTCGGTCTTTCTTCTATTTAATTTTCTGTTTATAAATTATGGAAATGTTCAAAATCAAACCTAAAGTAGCACCTTCCTCTTCTTCTCTTTGTTTCTACTTTTAACTGGAAATTTTGGAGAAATTAAAAATGTAACACCTTATTTCATGTCGTAGCGGTGGCCAGCTAAACCATTAAATTGTGATTAGTACCCTGGATTTCTAAGAGTTATCCTGAGTTTATTGTGAAAAAATACTTCTCATGCATAAATCGCGAGATTAAATCAATTTATATTTCTTGAAGCATCAAAAGATTATAGGTCCAATTGGAGATCTTTCATGGGAATTGGATATTGTAAATATCCAGCATTTGCCGAATTTGGATGACCTTGAAGTTGATTGGAGCACAACTAAGGAAGGCCTCCGGCAAATTCATATCCATCACAGTATCGATTTTCAGTAATCCTGCACTTCCCACTAGGTGGATGTTAGCTGTTGCTCTGTCTAATTGAGACCCATCGCTGCTGGCCCTAGCGGCCCACTTTTCGGGATTACATTCTCCTTCTTGGGTGCATTGGAGATATCTAAAAATCACTGGGCGAGATAGCAAGCTCCTTGGAGCATTCAGACTATTCAGACATACCTTCGTAGGTCAAGCTAGTAGTTTATTTCCCTGTGTCTCCTATTCCCTAACTTACCTTAAAGGAACTTATCATTAATATTTAGAATATTCTATCATGCTGCACCACGTAATTAGAAGAATCTATTATATCTATAGGACGAATGTGCTAACAAGTGATGCATATCTGTGGCATAAAAAGGTTAGCTATCGATGTTGAACACCTGAAGTATGAATCCCCAAAAATATATATCTTGGATTACTTGTAAAAGTTTTGGCTGTTGAGGATATTTATCCTGCAATAAATCTAAAAATATATATATCTTGGATTACTTGTAAAAGTTTTGGCTGTTGAGGATATTTATCCTGCAATAAATCTATTTAAATGTGCATGCCCTGTACTAAGGTATTCTGAATATTTTATTTTCCTCTTTCGCACTTTTTATATTTGTGAATACATTTTACTATTCACAGCGAGTGATTAATGAGTAGAAAGAAATCTCCTAAAAGCAGAGTATGTTGATCTAGGGGTGCATTTGGATCTCGAGCAGGACGTGTGCGTGTCTTCTTCAATTAGATCACCCGTAATCTCTGATCCCTTTGTGTCCGGTTTGGCTCCAAAGCATAATCCATTTTGTGAACCAGAGTTTCAATCGAGTGACATTAAATGGTTCGAAATTCATAGTTCGGGCTTACGCTGAAATTCAGATAATTTGATAGACCTTATGCAAGTCATATTGACATTTGTGTTTTCGGAAATATAGAGAGACAAGAAAATTTGATGTCTCAGGAAAAACAATACTAAGTAAAGTATCATCTAAGTTTCAATGCATCTGTTTTTTCTTACTAATTCGGAACTTACGTCACACTACTAACGCATTAACCGCAATTCAGCTAGTAATTGCAACCTCCGATGCTTTTTTTTTTTTGAGAATACCTCCGATGCTGATGTTAAACTCTGCGTCCCCGCAGATCAGAGGACATTCTGCCGCGATTAGATCTCTGTCACTGTTTCCAGATCGAATGAGTTCCCTCAAGAGTAAGTCGTAACGGAAGGTCCAAGCAGTGACATATACTTTGCTGCCCAATGTGCAAACTGACTGCATCCCAACAGGCAAAGATAGTTTTGCCCGAATTTCCGATGACTTCCATTTCTACTCTATCTATTGTTTGTCGTGCCGTTGTTTATGCAAGAAGTTATTATGTGCTCCCTGGAAACAATGCCGTACACTTTGCCCTATATAGTTCCAATTTATACTTGGCTACCCTTAGTCTCCAATTTGTAGCCAAGCTGGACATCTGCATTCTTTTGTCGAGGAGATGGGGATCTTGTGGCTTATGCTTGCTAACTGACCAAAACAATATATATGGTTCACGTGCCAGGCAACCCAGCAATATCCTGCTTGCTTACGTCATTAAAGTACCAAATAATAATGGCATACTTCCTCCATCCACAAATAATTGTATTTCTATCTTTTGTCTACCTTATTAAATTTGACAAACTTTATATATAAACATAGCAATATATATTACATCAAATTAACATATTACGAAACTAAATTTGAAACCAATTTGGTGTCATAAATATAGCTACATTTCCCCGTAAAGTTAGTCAAACTTTATTAAGTTTTACTTAGAACATAACTAATAATACACTTATTTGCGGGCGGGGGAGTAGTCTGTGAAAATGACAAAACATCCTTGAAAATAAACAAAATATAGTCTAATCCTAGGAGAGCCCTCTATTTTCTCGATTCCACACATGCCGACCCGCCAGTATTACCACTGGTGGAACGATATAACGGTAACCATGCAGGCATTTTTTTTTAACGGATGAGGCCCAAAGGCCCTGGAAGCTTTATAAAAAGTCAAAGCGGCAGGTACAATTTGCACTGAGACCCCTTACAGAACAGGGAATCAAAGATAAGGCCTCAGCTTTTACAGAAAGAAACCTGGAGCAAAAAGTAAAAAAGCAATCAAGTCCTTCGTTCCCTCCGCCGCACCGATTCGACCGCTGCATCCGGGCACCCACGCCGCCGCCGGGGAACAAGCCACTTGGGGCGCCGCCGGTGATGGATCCCAGAACAGGGCCAAGGAAGATCCTCCTGAATGGCATTGAGGCCTCGAGGAAAGAGAATCGCGAGTCACTCTCGCGAGTCGCTCTCGCGATTGGAGTGGCTCCATTCGCCTTGAATAGCGCCGGCCAGCAGCTGCCACTTGGGATCTCCAGAAAAATCTTCCTGCGTGCACCACTGCACGCACTTGCTCCGCCAAGGATCAGTAGCTCCCGCCATCGAACTCCTCCTCGCTCCCTGTCTACCCCCATGGACACAAGAAAGAGAGAAAGAGGCTCCGATGACAACCACCCACCCCTGCAGAGACATCCTCTGCAAGGACAACGGAGAGAACATGGCGCGTCGCTTCTCCACCTCCTCGCCACCACGGCTGGCCAGGAAAAGCAGACACACACACCCAGATTCGCCACATCGACCTCCCCCCTTGCCGCCACGGCTGGCCAGGGTCGCCGAAGTCGCCAATCTTCTCTGCGCCATCCAGCAGTCAACAACTGCTAATTTATTAGTGGAGACACCATCCTCCACCATCTCGCCGAGCTCCAACCAAAGGAGCGTCGCCAAGATGGCCAAGAACCCAAGAACTCGGGCGCGACTGCAGCGACACCGAGAGAAGCTCCAAACCATCCCGTAGGGGAACACATCTACTCTACTACTACAACTACCTAGACTACTGACGCCACCTCCTGACCACCACTCGCCGCCTAGTCCGGCGAGGGCGCCATGGGAGGGGCCTGGGGCTGGGAGGAAGATGACCAAGGGTTGCCTCTAGGTTCGTGCGAAGCGGTGAGAGGCGTCCATCTTTGCAACGTGGGAGAGAATCTTGCTGCTGACCATGCAGGCAGGTAGGAAGTCACTGGTTTCTGCTGGGAAGTGTCAGTGACGTCGATCCCAAAGGATCCACAACACGGAGAACAAGATATCATTGGTTCGACCACACAAGACGTTCGCCTGAGTCAATGGAGTAACTAGACTAGTGTCGGTATTCGATGAAGACACAATCAACTCCGCATGCTTGCATAGAGAGAAAGTCAAATATGTCCACTTGATCTCATTGCTAGATTCAACGGTGTATGCAACACGTAAGCTGGAGAAGACCTTATTGAGCACCGCCACCATAAGGTACGAAGTGACCAACAACAAAAGACCTATATGTCCACCCAATCTTGTACCGAGTCGGACGCATGCAATGTCGGGACCAGAGAAGAGGTAGAAGAAAAATGTTACCGTCATAGACGCACAATTGATCAACCGAAGACACACAACACAATAAGGGCACCTATGTTAACGCACTTTAGCAAACTCGCCTGCTCTACGGGGCATGGCTACGACCACTCCTCCTCTTTGATAACGCAATACCGGCTTCCCTGGGACCGGCACTGTGAGCGTGCTTGCTGCTATCAAATTGTCATAAGTTACATTGTGTGGAACTTCCACATCATATAAGGCGCATATACTACAAGAGTCTGACTAAAATAATATTCATATCCTATCCACATTATAACACAAGTCCAACTATAACTCAACTCATATACTAATAATATTAGACATAAACTCAATAAACTCCACCTTGACGAATATTCTCCGCCACCTTCAGTTCGTCCAAGGAGTATATTGTTCTTGCTCTAAGAAGTGTAATAGCCAACTTAAGAGCATCTCCAGCAGCCATTGTAAAAGCCCCCGCGCTAAAAAAAGACTGTTGATTTAGCGTGCAAGAGGCAAAAATCGGAGCTCCAACAAACGCTCTAAAATAGTGAGCACCCAAAAAGCTTTACAGCATGCGCCCAAAATCGCTATCTCGCGCGGCATACATTGGGTGTGGGCTACCGCGCGCCGCAAAATCTACTCCACGCGGGAGAGGCCAACTGCCGGAAGATTCAGCGCGCCGTTGCTTGCTGCTCCCGGACGAGGCCGCCGCTTGGCCGCTCCGCCGCCCGCTCTGGCCATGTCGAGGATGGACCTGTTGCGGTTGTGGAGCTGCGACTAGTTCTAGGGGATGCCACAGACGTTGCGCGAGTCGGCGGTGCAGGGCGGAGCGCGGCGGTCCTGGACACGCTTGATCCGGTGTCATGGGAAACGGGCGGGCCTGGTCTTGAGCGCCCCGCGGCCGGGTGGGTCGGCGTCGGGGTTGGCGGCGACCCTGTTGGAGGAGTCGACGGAGCGGCGTGTGGAGGGGTCCCGGAGGGAGTGGGAGCGCTGCATCTCGAGGAGGTCCCGCATCAGCGCGACGGAGGCGGACACAGAGGGCTTGCCCGTCAGGCTACGCCTCCGGCCGGACGCAGTGTCATGCCTGTGCGCATGGTAATGGCGCAGGTGGATGCAGTTGGTGAGGTGCGCATGGCCCCGGAGGTGGTCGCCGTTGCTACTTATTTGGGGTGGCTATGAGATTTGAGTCGTTTGGCAATGGAGGTGTGATTTTTAGTCTACTTATTTTGTCTTGTTTGATCTTCTTTTGACACATATCTGAAAAAGTGTTTTTGGCGCTGTATTTTAGTATCCGGTAAAGCGCTGTTTTGTGTTATATTATAGCGCATCTGGTGAAGCTATTGCGTGCCCCATGCTACAAAAGTGGATCCAGCGCGCTGCAAAGCACATTTACAGTGCGAGCGCTAGATTTTAGAGTTGTTGCCGGAGATGCATGTTCTATTAACTATTATGTAATAATAAGATATAGAAATATACTATCTTATTAATTATGTCAACTCTCACTCTCGCGTATTGCTTAGGAGCACATGCTAGATCTGACTATTGCTTAGACTAATACATACTTAAAATATAGTTTAAACATAAATTTGGTCAACAATATATAAATCATATGGCACAAAAATTATACCATTAGAAGCGTATTTTGAATATGAATCTAATGATATAGTTTTTATTAAATATAGTTTATATTTTATTGAGCAAATTTACGATTAAACTATTTTCTTGAAGTACGTATTAGCCTAAGACTGGCCATAGTGGGAGTATCATAACTAGTATCATGAATGTCATATTGGCAAAAATCTGATGTGGTATAATAATTAATAAAGAAAGAGATGATTAAACTATCATAGATAAATACCGTATCATAACACATAAAACTAAAATCCTAATGACAAGTAAATCTTATACACAAATTTTAGATAGAGATTCTACAAATCAATAAATATACAATGTATTAGAGATATAATATCATACACTAGTATCATACGCATGATATTAGTAATATAATACTCCCACTATGACCAGCCTAATAAACCGGAATAAAAGGTAGTAGCGTTTATGAAGAAAAGAAATCACATGCTGTACTTAATTTCAAGTTACATTTAATAAATATAACATGAATGGCAATGAATACTAGTCCTTTAATTTATGCATATCAGCAACCTAACAAAGTATGGTGTAGCCAAGCGTATTTGCGACCAACACCATGTGGAAAATCAAGAAAATCTTCCAAATCAAGAAATTAAAATCTTCTTACAGGAATTGAAGAACAATCTACCATTGGATATACTCTAGGTTACCAATCAACCATTTAGAGCCATGGACAAGATAAAGAATGGCCATCCTGCATGATGAAATTTAGGCAGTGTGAATGGACATTTCGACCATGTGTTGGCTACTTCATCGACTCACCGTGGGCTCCTCGGTGGGAAAATGGAGGAGATGTCTTGCCGGCTGAAGATCCAGAGAACTGGCATCAGTGTCTTTGTTTTCTTCATCTGCTGCGACGACCTCTTCTACTGCTGGAGCTCTAAAGACCCCTATGAATCTCCTCCAGTTTGCATCTCGGGTGGCTCGGGTAGTTTGTCGACATCATCGGTTTCGCTGGCCAGTTTCCGACGCCCCCACCTTCAACCTCCAGCGGGAGGCCCTTTTACCTTGCATGTCCATGGCGAGGACGCTGCTAGCGATGGTGGCAACATCATCGCCATCGAGGTCAGAATTTGCGCAAGGACTGATGGCTTTCAGAGTTTCTTTCTAGGGTTCTTTGTGTAAATTGGAAGGACATGGTTGTAATTTGTTTTTTTTTCAGGTCCTTTCTGCAGCATTATATCAATTTTGATAATATAATGCCTTCTAGGACCTTCGGGTCCCTTCCCTTTGTTCAAAAAAAAAACCTAGGCACAACTCACGTGTCACAGTCGTCAACTCCCCTAGAAAAAACGATCCTGGAAGAAGATGCAAGGTACTCCCTCCGTTTCAAAATATAAGATATTTTAGCTTTGTGAAGCAAATGTATCCAGACTTCCTTTAGTATATAGGTTCACTCGAGTTTGGAATGAATCTACATAGTAAAATAAGTTTAGATACATTTTCTTCACAAACCAAAAACATCTTATATTTTGAAACGGGGGGAGTAGGATCCATTTTCCTCGCCTGTCGCAGTAATCTCCCCTGGCGTGGACTTGATTTCGAATGGTGTATTGCACCGGAATGGCCTCATACATGTTGATTGCATGGTTCAATATTCCTTGTCCCCCCCCCCCCACCCCACATACTATTTTGTTAAGTCCTTGTTTACTTTTCTCGTATCTTCATTCCAAGAGGTTTGGGCATACAGCGGATTTGGTGTTCGCCAATCCCTTTCAATCCGGTCAAATACTCTTTTTCAAAAATATACTAATATGATGGAGGATTTTTAATCTAGGAAAAAATAAGAGATTGTGTGGGATATCTCTGGATAATCCCGTCCAAGCGCATCTTGGAAACCGACTAGCAGATTTTTTCATCCCATCCAAGCATGTCTTGGTAAACGGCGAATACACTAGAAAAACAAGGCGTAAGTGGAGATGAGAGTATCTGTGGATTCCCGAGTCTCGACTAGATTTCTGGCTTGGCTTACAATCAGCTGTGTTCTGTCAGGAGAAAGGTGTAATGCAACATCACGTCCATGAGACGTTCTTTGTGGAAGGAATACTTACTTCACCCTAACACGTAAAGATGGTTTTTCCTGAATTTCTGATGACTTCCATTTCTACTCTATCCGGATCAGACAAATGTCTATCATTCTTTTGTTTCTTAAAGACGTTGTGTGCTAGATGGAAGTAATGTCAATTTTCCTTCTTTAGCTCCAATTTATACTTGGTCACTCCGAGTCTCCAATTTGTAGCCAAGATGGTCATCTCCCTTCTTCTTTTGGCGAGGAGATGGAGATCTTTAGGCTTATGCTTGCTAAAGTGACCAAAACAATATGGTTCGTCGTGCGAGGCAACCCATCATATATCTTGCTTGATTACGCCATTCAAGTACCACATATTAAAGACATAGTCAATGACAAGGACTAAACGTGACCGTGAAAGCTAATTCAAGTGGCACCTTTGCAAAACAACAAGGGCATGTGCATGCCTTTTAATTTTGGTCTTTTGGTCCCTTTTGTTTGGAACCAAACATGAGGTTGATGAGTACATTCATTGGTCCCTGGATGTGAATTGCTACCTTTATTGACCCATTGTCTCGGTTACTTTCTGATTTGTCTTCGCTTAGTGTTCTAAATTATACTGTACTACCCATCAAAATAGGCCAGACTTCTCAGTTTGACACAAACACGTTGACAGTACAAATTATTTTTCTCTTGCATTTTCGCCTACTGCCTATCTATTTCTAGATAATGACACTAACAAAATCACTGAAGTATCTATAAATTACCCTATATTATGGTGCTTGGTTTACTTGAATCTTGAGCGGTAAGAATGTGCATATCAAATTACAAACTATATACTAACATCGTTTAGTCTGAACCTTAATTGTGTTTAAGATTTTCAATTCAGGGTTCCAACAAGTGGGAATATTTCACAAATGTATGTCTTTGTGCTGCAGATTATTTTAGTTTCTTGATATATTTTATCGTTCCACAACAAATTTTCTTCTTTAGTTGTGGTATTTTAGCATTGCTCAAATGTTTATTTGCTACAAGCCCTCGCAGTGATCTGTCACTTTAGTGTTTGGCACTGTCTGGATAACAATGTGAACTCACAAAGGCTAACTCCCTACAGAAAATATGATGAAATATTGGGGGTAGGTTACATACTAGATACAAGCTCGTGAATGCACTATAGATGTCATAAAAATGCTATAATTCTACTTGACATTAATTCGGGAGCAAAATTAGACATGAAAGACGGAAAAACAATAGATGGGACCGGAAGCCATCAGAGCACATGAAAATGGTATATATAGTACTCTCCATTTCAAAATAAGTGATCTTGTTTTGTCTTTTTGATAAAGAGAATAAATAAATATAGCGAAGATACCAATTACACCCAAACTCTGCACCAAAAAGATGTCCAAAGACATCATGGATGCACCCAGCCAAGAAAAAATAAAAAATGATAGAAAACAAAGACCCCGTCGCGGTGATGAACCACTCGCAACAGTAGTACTCTAACCACCACCGAAGACGACATCTGGACTACAACGAGATTCTCTAAAAGAAACGCCTCTAAGAAGAAAACAATGCACAAGCGTTGTCGTCGCCCCTGATCATAGATCTTGGGTTTTCATCCCGGAGAAAGTTCTATTTCCCAAAATAATGCTTCAACAAGGCCATTCCAGGTATAACCAATAAAAATCAGACCATAGGTTTTGACCCTGAAAATCGAGGCTCGGTACTCGAGGAGCACCACCAAGAATGTAATTCACGTGTGTTGCCATCCCCCGCTTGCCAAGGCTGCTACTGCAAGTCGTCAAACACCCAACACACAGAGAAAATGTTCCGCATTCTCCTCATCGCTTCTAGTACTTTCTCCCACTTTCTCCACCTCTATTAGTTTCATGGAAATATATATTTAGACATCTTACTTGGCATCGACAAAACGCAAAGCTTCACGCCTCGCCTAAATGAAACCACTCTGGCAGAAGGTAAGGGCGCGCGTAACCACATCGATTCCACTCTAGATATCTAGTAGTGCACTGAGCTAGACTACGAAAATATTTGAGAGGAAGACTGGAACTCATCGGCGGTCACATGTAGGAGGCTGACAAGTAGGACATCGACATCATGGAGCTCGAAGAACAACAAGGCCATCACCTCCTAGCTTTTTATTCTGCAAGACATGGCATTCCGAGATCCACCACATCTTGTTGCCCACCTTTGGTGGAAAAGGAGGCGGGCACCACCGCCATTCCGGAGCTGCTGCCACGGGGGAGGGGTTAGGTTACGGGGGAAGGGCAGGGACACCGTCGTGTTTTTTCACCCAGTTGTGTCTACATATACATGTATCTAGACATATTGTTTTGGACAAAGTTGTGTCAGTTAATTATGGATAGAGGGAGTAATATAAATGCAGTAGTCTTATTTTGATATATCCATGGTCCACCAGTTTTCAAGAAAAGAAACCACATGTCCTACTTAATTTCACATTACATTTAATTAATCTAACATGAATAACCGGCAAAATCAGTACTAGTTCTTTAATTTATGCATATCAGCAAGCCCACAAAGTATGGTGTAGTCAAGTGTATTTGTGACCAGCGTCATATGGAAAATCAAGAGAATCTTCTCACCAGAAGGCACCAGAGAACAATCTAAAGTTGTCTATACTGTAGGTTACCTATCAACCATTTAATTAGAGCCACGGAACAAGATAAGGCAATAGAGGTTGAGGCGGTTGCGAACTTCAGTTTTGGGATGCCAACAACTACTCGTTTCACATGTACTAGATCTTTCATAGGTCGAGCAGGCGTTGGATCCATCTAGCAGCGATGCGCCCGCGCAGGCAATTTCAAGTCCATGCAAAGGTTCAATTTCCTGAGCGCACATGCTGGGAAGGTGGACCCTCAACCTCTCAACGTCGCGGCGATGAGACGTGGTGGATGGTAGCAGCCTAGTTCATGCAGATGGTTTTGCCAGGATTTCTGATGACTTCCATTTCTATTATATTCAATCTGCATCAGACTAATGTATGTTGTGTTTTTTGTTTCTCGAACAGCTTGATGGAAGCGGTGTATTCCACTTTGCCCACTTAAGCTCAAATTTACACTTGTACATAAGGGTGTGCAAAAAGAGAAATCGGTCAAAACCAGCCAAACCAGCTAGTTGCAATCTAGTTTTTTTTTTTCACAAATGAAATTTAAACTTAAAAGTTAGTAAAAAAATTTAAACTAGCCCAAACCGGCTAAACCAGACAAACCGGGTTTGCACAGACTTACTTGTACACTTTGTCTCCAATTTATAGCCAAGCTGGAAGCCTTTTAGCTTATGCTTGCTACACTAGTGAAAACGAGGACTTTAGTTGATGTCGAAATTGAGTTTTAACACCGGTTCTCCTATGACCCGGTGTTAAAGGGGGTGCATGTACCAGCCTGTGTAGCATCCCATTTGTCTAACAATTGTAATGCTACTTGGTCTAGTAATATAATGGCTACTTCATATATATAATTGTTGCATCATCATTATATCATGCTCATGTCATCATGCCACCTTGCATTTGAGCATCATATAAAACCCCTTTGATTTGGTTCTTCCCTCATATGCATTGTAAATTGTATTTGCCTCTTGATATTGTATCTGGTTCTTGATATATTGTGTAAATGCCCAAGATGAGTTGGGGGCATATCTTTTATTCAACTCCACCACCTCTCTTTGTCACCACCTTATCATTCTACCACCCTAATTACCCATGGGCTTTTACTTTATCTTGGCATTTACTATAGCCCATGTGGGTTGGGATGGATCTAATTCTAAATTCTTTTGCTTGACCTTTATTCCATATTTGGGAATGCATGGAAATAAATGCCATGGGATTTAATTTTGTTCTCACAAAATCAAATGTGGCATCTACTATTCCTGCATGGGCCATGCAAATCTCACCATCATCCCCTCCTTTGGTTTTTCTTGTATTTTTGGAAGTGAAGCATGGATCTTTGAGAGTCTACTCATGTTGGCCCTATTCTTTTGTTTTGTCCTTGCAACTTCACCCTCTTTCCATCACCCAAACCCCTTGTTGTTTGCCTTTATCTTGTTCATGCCCAAAACCCTTTCTCTCTTCCTTCTTTAGTTTGATCTAGTGTGGTCTTGCCAAAAAGTCACCACCACATCCACCTTTCTCTCCTCTCTCTTTTCTTTTCTCTCTAAGCCACACCCCCATCTAACCCTAACCCGAGCCATACCCCTCCCTCCTAACCCTAATTTCCTCTCTAACCTAAACCGAGCCCTCTAAGCTAACCCTAGCTACCCACATCTCTCTCACTCCTCTCTCTTCCTCTTCTCTCTGCCACAAGGCTCCACCAGCCCGAGCCACCCTCCTTAGCCTCGCCTGCCCCACCTGCAGCCCCTAACCCTACCCTGCCCTGGCCGAGCACGTGAAGGAGAGGAAGGAAAAAGGTGGCCGAAGCCACCTTTATCCCCAACCACTCCCCACGGCACCTCTCCTCTCCCGTCCCTATCTTCTTCCTCTCCCTCCTTTCCCCCTCCCACACGGCTTCTCTGGCGTCACCAGATCTCCCCGAGCCTCCCCTCTCCTTCCCCTTCTTCCTCTCCGACCACCAACGGCCGACGCTGCCCGCCGCCAGCACCTCGTCGTCCTCGTTGTTCCGGCCGTCAAGCTCGTCGTGGGGGTGATCAAGGAGGACGAGAAGGTCCCTCTGCGTCGCCCCGTACCCGCCAGCGAGGAGGAGAAGGCTTGTACCAGCTGCACCAGCGCCGCGCCGACGTGAAACCCTAGCTCCGGCCAGCGAGCCCCGCGCCAGATCGCGACCACCCCGAGCTCCGCCGACCACACCGACGAGTTCCTGGTGAGCTCCTCGACCCCCTAGACATGGTCCCTACTCCCCTCTCGCCGTAGAATGTCGCCGTCCGGCGTCGAGCAGCCTGCGTGCGCGCGCGTCGCCGCAGTCGCCGCCAGCGTGCGCATCAGTAGCAGCTGCAGCAGAGTTGTCCCCCTCTGTTTCTCGCCGTGCCCCGCGTGTTGTAGCCTCCCTCCGGAGAAACCCCAAAAACGAAAGTTGTAGCCCTTCGTCGTGCCTGTAATTTTCGTTTCTAGGGCTTAGCCTAATTCTCGCTAGCTGCGTCGCCATCGTCGTTGGAAGTCGCCCGTTTCTTGCCGCCGGCAGCACCGCGTCTGTCAGCGCGCAGCAGCAGTCGCTGCTCGTTTTGCGCATAACACCCTGCAATATTTCCCGCCTGAACCCGTCGTCCCCGGAGCCCCACCTGGCAGCCGTGGTGACGTTTTGCAGTAAGTCCCCCGCAGATCTGAACCCCTCGGCCGCAGTCCCCTGGATTGCCCACGTGTCGCCCACCGGCTGGCCGCGCGCGCGTGTGGCCCTGCTGCTCCTCTGGCCCACCTGTCATCTGCTGAGGCTAGAGTAGCTCGCAGTGAGAAAGCTTCCCTGTGCGCGTGTTGTCCCAGTCAGCATCGACCCCACCTGTCACTGGCTGTGGGTAGAATCTGACTGAGTAACAAAAGTCCAGGAACCTGTCTGAATTCAAATACAAACTTTTTCCAAATCAGTCACATTCAAATTTCAAATCTGTTTAAATTTAAACCAATTCATAAATGATTAGGATTTTGAATTCAAACTTTATATGAAATATGTTTTGTTTTTGAATGTTAATTCAAATCTTTAATCAAATATTTTTAGAATTGATTCAAACTAGTCAACCTTTGACTTTGACCCTATTTAATAATTTTGACTTTAAAATAAATTTAAATTCATAATTCCAAATAATACAAATAATATATGTTTTGAAATCAGAAAAATGTGAGGATTTCAAATATACACTTTAAATTTCAAGTTGAGTTAAATTACAACAAAATGCCCTTTTGCCTTAATTAATTAATAACTTTTGATTTATAACTCCAAATTTAACAAATGATATGTCTAAGATGATCAGCTCGACGAGACCTTTCTGTTTATGCATTCCATGTTCTGTTTTGCAGCATGCATCATATAAATATAAAAAGTACAGCAACTTATTTGGGTATAAAATGTGACCAAAACTCAATAAAATGTTTATTCCTTGTATTCTACACCTCACCCATGCCATGCTACTTTATTGCCATGCAAATTGTGCATCATTCATCATGGCATGATTGTTTGCTTGTCGCATTTTATTCTTATGCTTGTGTACTTTATTTATGTTGGCCCTTGTTTGTTTGGTTCTTCTTCGAATAGACGCTGAGCAGGGGATATATCAAGAAACCCAGGAGCACTACCCAGATCCTTATCTCGCTTCAACTGAGCTGCCAGGCAAGCACTACCACATGCTTGCATACATATAGTACCTTTTGCCTCTATCTTATTCTTGCATCATTGAGTCGCGATTGCATTAAATTGAATCCCAAGTATTGCATAGCCTTTACTTTTAAACCCCACCGAAGCTTGTTCCTCCATCCCATGAGCCATTACTACAGGAGTTGTTTGAGCCATGCGAGTCGTAGAACAGCATGTGTAGGGTATGTGAGTGTCTGATGGATAATGAGGTACCTAAACAACTTAACCTGAGTAGTAATGGGATAACTAATGAAAGTGGCACCGGTGAGCAATATCTGCTATTTGGTTTTTCATGCTCACTTGTGTCCCGTAGGACCCCGAGTACTTGATTCCTGTTCCTTGAATATTCGCGCTATCCACATCCGGGAGGCTTATGGGACCCCCCTGAGCCAGAGCTTGATTCATTCTTATTTCTTGGGGCCACAAACTAGTTTGAGGTTTTATTTTACTATTCTGTACTTATGCCATGCTTTACTACTTTATTTAAATTGTGCGAGGTACTGCACCTGTACTGTTTAGGGAAGCGGAGTGTTTTCGCGGTATCGACAAGCCCAGTCACATTTTAGGGTTCCCAGTCGTTTACAGCCATTGACGCAAACCTTGAGTCCGTCTCGAAGTCAGCTAACTTCGTTGCGGGTGTACTCAACGGGGTGGCCCCCTGAAATATTTCTGAATCCTGTGATTGCTTTGTCGTGAAGGCCTCGTTGGGTTTTGATTTGGTTTTTCCGAGGTTGATCGAGTGTGTGTTGCTATTTGTGCACCCCTGCAGGGTAAAACTTTCTGAAAGCCATGTCCGCGGTTATGGACGACTTGGAGCACAGTTTCTCGATCATAGACAAGCACAACTAAAGTACCGCTTTTAATTTGACTAAGTAACTGACTAGTAAATAGTGCAACACTCATGGAATGGATAATAAAACTGCCAACGGATGGGGGTTGTTCGTCCGCTTCCTCGTCGGTAAGCGAGGAGGAGGATGGATCTGTTGATATTACTGTTATAACTATTGTCATTAATTCACGGACATCCGTCTATCTTTGGTTAGGCGGATGGTTAGCGAGTATCTATAGAACTGTCAGGGTTTATCTTTTGCTGCAATTGCGTCACCCCAGGTTGTGTCCCCTTTAGAGGCATAAAGACTTGCTGAGTACCCCTAGGGTCTCACACGATAAATTGTTTGATTCAGATGGACAGGTACACTCACAAGATGGATACTGGGTGGAGGAGGCGGACGATGTGGGCAACGATCATTCGGTGTAGAGATCCCGGGAACGGGGATCCGTGAGATCTGTGGGCGGGATGTGTTTATTTATGGGGCATCTTATGCCGATTTGCTTCTTATCCGTACTCGGATCTTGTTTTCCGCTTCCGCCTGATACTCTGATGTTTGATGTATGAGAAGATATCCTAAACTATTATATCTATCTAGGACATTTGAATCTTGCCGTATGGCGTTGCTATATTTCCTTTCTTTTTAGATGGAATGGCTCTGATGTACTGTTGTATGGTGGCTTGCATACATACTCATTTGTGTATGTAGTTGATCCCTTCGCCTGCCGATTACGCCGCCCGTTCTTGTCCCGATGTTTGGAAATGGTTGGGACGGCCGAAAGGTCTACCTGTGAGTGGCATTTGGGCCCCACTGTACTATTTCAACCATTTCCGCTCATCCAGGCTTGTAACTAGGAGCGTAATTCACCGATGTAGTTACAATTGGTATCAGAGCCATCCCGCCCTTCAGGGTCTCAGCCAAATGGTCGTTGTCAGTCTAGCAAATATTTTTGGTAGCTATGTATACTAGGGAAAAACAAAACGTGAGAGTAGGACTGCTTCCACTTTTCTTCTTACCCACCCACCCACCCTTTTCTGGTAAGGAAGTGTAACGTTTTCAATCCTCTTCTTAAAAGTTCAAACTAGGATTCACGTGTTCTGGGTTTCCGTAGTACCATAGGTTGTGTGTGTGTGTGTGTGTGTAATTCCTTGTCTATCTGTTGCATCCAAATTGTTATCTTTAAATGGCCTTTTGGTTATCAACTGTTGGTACATTCCATACCGACAGGCTTTTGCAACCGACGCGATCTATCTGATTCGTTGTATACCGCCGCAATCTGTCTTACTCTTTGTTATCCGATGTTATCTTGTTTGGGGTGTTCGTTTTCGTATTTACTAATCTTTAGGTTCATCGTGAGAAGAAGGGGTTAGGATATGTGTTCTACTTATTCATGTGCGGAGTAATGATTTGAGTGCGGGATGGAGTCGTGACCATACCACTACTCTTATCATTCGCTTTTGTATATTGAATTGGTAAAGTCACTAATCTTGATTCGTTAAGTGATTTTGCGCATCTACTGGTATTTTAATGCCGAAATTTGCGGAAATTTTTTCTTTGATATATCTGTGTACCACACTCCTTTTCAGTCGTGTGCGATATGCTTAATATCTTCTAGGTGCTTTGAACTTTGTTGATATTTTAATATCATCTTAGTAAATTGTATCCTTTAATCTTGGTTAATTCCATCTTGGTACTATTTTGGATTATTATTATTCTCCATTATAGTACTGACTTGTGTTTTATATCAATCATAGGATGGCACCACCACGCCGTTCTGATGAGGACATACCACCTGAACTGGGGTTCGCGTTGTCAAACATCGCCAATGCCTTGGCAGCAATGCAGCAGAACCAGCAGCGTTTTGAAGAAAGTGTTCGGAGCAATGAGTTTGCTCCGCTACCTCCACCTCCCAAGAGAGGAGACATCAAAAGCTTCCTGAAGTTCAACCCACGCCAATTTGATGTTTCTGATCAACCACTTGATGCTGATGATTGGTTGCGTGAGATGTCAAGGCTACTGGAGACTACTGATGTTCCTGAGCAAGAATGGGTAAAATGTGCTACTCACCTTCTGAAGGGAGATGCAGCTCTCTGGTGGGAGAATTACCTGAAGGCAAACTGCATTGGTTTTCAGCCTACTTGGGAACAGTTCACTGGAGCATTCAAAGAGCAGTATCTGTCAGAAATTGTCATGTAGAGGATGAAGGAAGTGTTTCTCAACCTCAAGCAGGGAAATGACAATGTCAATACCTACATCAGGAACTTCATGAAACTTTCTCGTTATGGTGGTGATGAGATCTCCGATGACAAGAAGAAGCAAAAGAGGTTCCGGCAAGGGCTCAATGCATCGATTAAATATGCAATCACACATGCAAGGCCGGCGTATTTTCTGGAACTTCAGCATACAGCTCTGCAGGAGGAAGCAAGTAGGCAAGTGTTTGAGGAGTCAAAGAAACACAACCGCGAGGCAGCAAGCTCTTCAGCTATGTCAAATCCTTCTAAGCGTCGTGTCTGGGTTCCTAACACCCCACCGTCGCTCCCGGCTCCACCAAGACCTGCAAGCTACGCGGAAAGGCCACCAAACTTCCTCACTGCTGCTCCCAGGGGCTACAACCACCACTACCCTGGAGCGCCTGGCGGAGTCCCTGGCTACGTTGCTCCACGTCCACATGGTGCTTGTTTCATGTGTGGAGACTCTGGGCATCAAAACTGGAACTGTCTGATGAAAAACAAAGCTCTTCCTCCACCACCTCCAAGATCTGCGGCAAGCTCTCCTATGGTTCGTGCACCACCACCTCGGGCTCTCAACATCAACACCAAGCCCGGGTCTACTGTTGCTCGTGCCAACTGTGTCAACGCCGCTCAAGTTGAGCATGCACCTGGAGTTGTGATGGGTATGCTTCCCATTAACTCAGTCCCTGTACGAGTTTTGTTTGATTCTGGTGCATCACATTCTTTTGTTTCTATCAAGTTTGCAAATGAGAATGAGTTAGCTATGGATCCTCTCCTTAAGCGGTTAATGGTCCTTTCTCCTGGAGCAACAATGGCAGCTGCTAAAATCAGCCATGGCAATCAAATTGAGATTGGTGGCTCTTCTTTCTCGGCGTCCTTAATTGTTCTGGGCAATTCTGACATTGATGTCATCTTGGGCATGGATTGGTTGACAACAAATGCAGCTGTGATTGATTGTGCTGAACGCTCGGTTTCTCTGAAGATTCCTGAAGGCCATATAGTCTATTCTCCAAGTCTGACTCCTGCTATCCAGCTTTTCTCTTTGGCGGCTCTGAATGATGATGCTATGGAAGCTATTCAGAGTGTTCCGGTGGTCTGTGAGTTCCCAGATGTCTTTCCTGAAGAGTTGCCGGGTATGCCTCCGGATCGTGAGGTTGAGTTTGTAATTGAGCTTGAACCTGGAACGGCTCCTATCTCCAAGCGGCCTTATAAAATGGGTCCTGCTGAGTTGGCTGAACTCAAACGTCAACTTGATGAACAAGAGAAGTTGGGTTTCATTCAACACAGTACTTCTTCTTGGGGTAGCCCAACAATCTTTGTAAAGAAGCGAGACAGGACTTATAGACTTTGTGTTGACTATCGGGCTCTCAATGCTAAAACCATCAAGAATAAATATCCCCTTCCGCGGATTAATGATCTCTTCGATCAGCTAGCTGGAGCTGTGGTGTTCTCTAAGCTTGACTTGAGGAGTGGTTATCACCAAATCAAGATTCGCAAGGAGGATGTTCCTAAAACAGCTTTCACCACCCGCTATGGCCTGTATGAGTACACGGTCATGTCCTTCGGTCTCACCAACGCACCTGCCACCTTCTCGAGGCTTATGAACTCGGTTTTCATGGAGTATCTTGATAAGTTCGTTGTGGTCTATCTGGATGACATCTTAGTCTATTCTAAGTCAAAGGAAGAGCATAAAGAACACCTTCGGTGTGTCCTAAACAAGCTTCGTGAGAACCGCTTGTATGCAAAGTTCTCAAAGTGTGAGTTTTGGCTGCCTCAAGTAACCTATCTTGGTCACGTCATCTCTGCCAAGGGCATTGCAGTCAACCCGGAAACTGTGAAGACAATTGTTGAATGGCTTCCTCCTGTTAATGTCAAAGAAGTGCGGAGTTTCCTTGGTTTGGCTAGTTATTGCCGTCGCTTCGTTCAGAACTTTTCGAAGATAGCGAAGTCTCTTACCGATCTCCTCAAGAAAGGCAAGAAATACCTTTGGACTCCTGCATGTCAAGCAAGCTTTGAGACACTCAAAGAGAAGCTCACTTCCACACCAGTCTTGGTTCCTCCGGACACATCTAAGCCTTTCCAGATATTCTGTGACGCCTCTTTGCAAGGATTGGGTGCAGTCCTTATGCAAGAAAAACAAGTTGTTGCTTATGCCTCTCGACAGTTGAAGACGCATGAGATCAACTATCCTACACATGACCTCGAGCTCGCAGCAGTTGTCTTTGCTTTGAAACTATGGAGGCATTACTTGCTGGGCAACCGTTGTGAAATCTTTTCTGATCACAAGAGTCTGAAGTATATCTTCACTCAGCCTGATCTCAACCTTCGGCAGAGGAGATGGATTGAAGCAATCAATGATTTTGATTTGACCATCAACTACACTCTGGGCAAAGCTAATGTCATGGCCGATGCTCTCAGCCGCAAAGCTTATGTCAACAACCTCATGATGGAAGAACAACAGCCTCTCTTGTGCGAGGAATTCCGTCAGCTCAACCTTGAAATTGTGGAACAAGGGTATCTCCTGAACCTTCTAGCAACCCCTCTCTTGGAAGAAAAGGTTCGCTCTCGTCAGCTTGGTGATCCGAACACCAAAAAGATCATCTCCAAACTTCAGCTCCTGAAGTATGAGTCCTTCCACATCGATGATCAAGGCACGCTTTTCTTTGAACACCGGATGTTTGTTCCGAACTACCCGGGTTTGAGAGAGCAAGTTCTCAAGGAGGCGCATGATTCGGTTCTTTCTATCCACCCTGGCAGCACAAAGATGTACATGGACTTGAAAACACAATATTGGTGGCCGGGATTGAAACGATATTGTGCCAAGTATGTCTCGGAGTGTGATGTCTGCCACAGAGTGGAAGCTGTCCATCAGAAACCTTTCGGTCTTCTACAGCCATTGAAACCCCCGGAATGGAAATGGGAGAAAGTAGAGATTGACTTCATCACTGGTTTTCCAAGGTCGCAGAAGGGCAACAATGCAATCTTTGTTGTCATTGACAGGCTTTCTAAAGTGGCTCACTTCTTCCCCGTCAAGGAAACAATTTCTGGAATTCAGTTGGCTGAGCTCTATATCAACAGAATAGTCTCTCTGTATGGGGTTCCGCTTGAGATCAGTTCAGACCGTGGGAGCATCTTCACTTCCAAGTTCTGGGAAAGTTTCCAAAATGCTTTGGGAACAAAATTGAACTTCAGCACAGCTTACCACCCTCAGTCGCAAGGACAAGTTGAAAGGATCAATCAGATTCTGGAGGATATGCTTCGTGCTTGCGTCATCTCTTTTGGCATGAAGTGGGAAGAATGTCTTCCTTATGCTGAATTCTCTTACAACAACAGCTTCCAGAAAAGTCTGAAGATGGCACCATTTGAGGCTCTCTATGGCCGCAAATGCAGAACTCCGATTGGTTGGTCGGGTGCAGGAGAAAGAATTTGGTTTGGCCCTGACATTGTAACTCAAGCGGAGGAGAAGGTGCACATCATTCTTGAAAATCTGAAGATTGCTCAAAGTCGCCAGAAGAGCAATTATGACAGAAAGCACACGGACATGGTGTATGTCCCTGGTGATCTCGTTTACCTGCGTGTCACTCCCATGAAAGGCACGCACCGTTTTGGTATCAAAGGAAAGCTGGCTCCTAGATACATCGGTCCTTTCAAAATTCGTGGAAGAAGAGGAGAAGTTTCTTATGCTCTTGAACTCCCGGAAAAACTCAAGGTTCATGATGTTTTCCACATCTCTCAACTCAAGAAGTGCTTCAAGGATCCCGACAGGACCGTGGATCATGAGCTAATCAATCTCCAAGAAGACCTGTCTTATCAAGAACACCCCACAAAAATCCTTGAGATCGCAGAAAGAAGGACTCGCAACAAGTCCATCAAGTTCTGCAAGGTGCAGTGGTCGCACCATTCTGTTGATGAAGCCACTTGGGAGCGTGAAGATGAACTCCGTGCCAACTATCCTACCCTCTTTGAGTCTTCTTCTTCTTCCTAGAATCTCGGGGCGAGATTCCTGTTTAGTGGGGGAGAGTTGTAGCATCCCATTTGTCTAACAATTGTAATGCTACTTGGTCTAGTAATATAATGGCTACTTCATATATATAATTGTTGCATCATCATTATATCATGCTCATGTCATCATGCCACCTTGCATTTGAGCATCATATAAAACCCCTTTGATTTGGTTCTTCCCTCATATGCATTGTAAATTGTATTTGCCTCTTGATATTGTATCTGGTTCTTGATATATTGTGTAAATGCCCAAGATGAGTTGGGGGCATATATTTTATTCAACTCCACCACCTCTCTTTGTCACCACCTTATCATTCTACCACCCTAATTACCCATGGGCTTTTACTTTATCTTGGCATTTACTATAGCCCATGTGGGTTGGGATGGATCTAATTCTAAATTCTTTTGCTTGACCTTTATTCCATATTTGGGAATGCATGGAAATAAATGCCATGGGATTTAATTTTGTTCTCACAAAATCAAATGTGGCATCTACTATTCCTGCATGGGCCATGCAAATCTCACCATCATCCCCTCCTTTGGTTTTTCTTGTATTTTTGGAAGTGAAGCATGGATCTTTGAGAGTCTACTCATGTTGGCCCTATTCTTTTGTTTTGTCCTTGCAACTTCACCCTCTTTCCATCACCCAAACCCCTTGTTGTTTGCCTTTATCTTGTTCATGCCCAAAACCCTTTCTCTCTTCCTTCTTTAGTTTGATCTAGTGTGGTCTTGCCAAAAAGTCACCACCACATCCACCTTTCTCTCCTCTCTCTTTTCTTTTCTCTCTAAGCCACACCCCCATCTAACCCTAACCCGAGCCATACCCCTCCCTCCTAACCCTAGTTTCCTCTCTAACCTAAACCGAGCCCTCTAAGCTAACCCTAGCTACCCACATCTCTCTCACTCCTCTCTCTTCCTCTTCTCTCTGCCACAAGGCTCCACCAGCCCGAGCCACCCTCCTTAGCCTCGCCTGCCCCACCTGCAGCCCCTAACCCTACCCTGCCCTGGCCGAGCACGTGAAGGAGAGGAAGGAAAAAGGTGGCCGAAGCCACCTTTATCCCCAACCACTCCCCACGGCACCTCTCCTCTCCCGTCCCTATCTTCTTCCTCTCCCTCCTTTCCCCCTCCCACACGGCTTCTCTGGCGTCACCAGATCTCCCCGAGCCTCCCCTCTCCTTCCCCTTCTTCCTCTCCGACCACCAACGGCCGACGCTGCCCGCCGCCAGCACCTCGTCGTCCTCGTTGTTCCGGCCGTCAAGCTCGTCGTGGGGGTGATCAAGGAGGACGAGAAGGTCCCTCTGCGTCGCCCCGTACCCGCCAGCGAGGAGGAGAAGGCCTGTACCAGCTGCACCAGCGCCGCGCCGACGTGAAACCCTAGCTCCGGCCAGCGAGCCCCGCGCCAGATCGCGACCACCCCGAGCTCCGCCGACCACACCGACGAGTTCCTGGTGAGCTCCTCGACCCCCTAGACATGGTCCCTACTCCCCTCTCGCCGTAGAATGTCGCCGTCCGGCGTCGAGCAGCCTGCGTGCGCGCGCGTCGCCGCAGTCGCCGCCAGCGTGCGCATCAGTAGCAGCTGCAGCAGAGTTGTCCCCCTCTGTTTCTCGCCGTGCCCCGCGTGCTGTAGCCTCCCTCCGGAGAAACCCCAAAAACGAAAGTTGTAGCCCTTCGTCGTGCCTGTAATTTTCGTTTCTAGGGCTTAGCCTAATTCTCGCTAGCTGCGTCGCCATCGTCGTTGGAAGTCGCCCGTTTCTTGCCGCCGGCAGCACCGCGTCTGTCAGCGCGCAGCAGCAGTCGCTGCTCGTTTTGCGCATAACACCCTGCAGTATTTCCCGCCTGAACCCGCCGTCCCCGGAGCCCCACCTGGCAGCCGTGGTGACGTTTTGCAGTAAGGCCCCCGCAGATCTGAACCCCTCGGCCGCAGTCCCCTGGATTGCCCACGTGTCGCCCACCGGCTGGCCGCGCGCGCGTGTGGCCCTGCTGCTCCTCTGGCCCACCTGTCATCTGCTGAGGCTAGAGTAGCTCGCAGTGAGAAAGCTTCCCTGTGCGCGTGTTGTCCCAGTCAGCATCGACCCCACCTGTCACTGGCTGTGGGTAGAATCTGACTGAGTAACAAAAGTCCAGGAACCTGTCTGAATTCAAATACAAACTTTTTCCAAATCAGTCACATTCAAATTTCAAATCTGTTTAAATTTAAACCAATTCATAACTTTCAAATGATTAGGATTTTGAATTCAAACTTTATATGAAATATGTTTTGTTTTTGAATGTTAATTCAAATCTTTAATCAAATATTTTCAGAATTGATTCAAACTAGTCAACCTTTGACTTTGACCCTATTTAATAATTTTGACTTTAAAATAAATTTAAATTCATAATTCCAAATAATACAAATAATATATGTTTTGAAATCAGAAAAATGTGAGGATTTCAAATATACACTTTAAATTTCAAGTTGAGTTAAATTACAACAAAATGCCCTTTTGCCTTAATTAATTAATAACTTTTGATTTATAACTCCAAATTTAACAAATGATATGTCTAAGATGATCGGCTCGACGAGACCTTTCTGTTTATGCATTCCATGTTCTGTTTTGCAGCATGCATCATATAAATATAAAAAGTACAGCAACTTATTTGGGTATAAAATGTGACCAAAACTCAATAAAATGTTTATTCCTTGTATTCTACACCTCACCCATGCCATGCTACTTTATTGCCATGCAAATTGTGCATCATTCATCATGGCATGATTGTTTGCTTGTCGCATTTTATTCTTATGCTTGTGTACTTTATTTATGTTGGCCCTTGTTTGTTTGGTTCTTCTTCGAATAGACGCTGAGCAGGGGATATATCAAGAAACCCAGGAGCACTACCCAGATCCTTATCTCGCTTCAACTGAGCTGCCAGGCAAGCACTACCACATGCTTGCATACATATAGTACCTTTTGCCTCTATCTTATTCTTGCATCATTGAGTCGCGATTGCATTAAATTGAATCCCAAGTATTGCATAGCCTTTACTTTTAAACCCCACCAAAGCTTGTTCCTCCATCCCATGAGCCATTACTACAGGAGTTGTTTGAGCCATGCGAGTCGTAGAACAACATGTGTAGGGTATGTGAGTGTCTGATGGATAACGAGGTACCTAAACAACTTAACCTGAGTAGTAATGGGATAACTAATGAAAGTGGCAACGGTGAGCAATATCTGCTATTTGGTTTTTCATGCTCACTTGTGTCCCGTAGGACCCCGAGTACTTGATTCCTGTTCCTTGAATATTCGCGCTATCCACATCCGGGAGGCTTATGGGACCCCCCTGAGCCAGAGCTTGATTCATTCTTATTTCTTGGGGCCACAAACTAGTTTGAGGTTTTATTTTACTATTTTGTACTTATGCCATGCTTTACTACTTTATTTAAATTGTGCGAGGTACTGCACCTGTACTGTTTAGGGAAGCGGAGTGTTTTCGCGGTATCGACAAGCCCAGTCACATTTTCGGGTTCCCAGTCGTTTACAGCCATTGACGCAAACCTTGAGTCCGTCTCGAAGTCAGCTAACTTTGTTGCGGGTGTACTCAACGGGGTGGCCCCCTGAAATATTTCTGAATCCTGTGATTGCTTTGTCGTGAAGGCCTCGTTGGGTTTTGATTTGGTTTTTCCGAGGTTGATCGAGTGTGTGTTGCTATTTGTGCACCCCTGCAGGGTAAAACTTTCTGAAAGCCGTGTCCGCGGTTATGGACGACTTGGAGCACAGTTTCTCGATCATAGACAAGCACAACTAAAGTACCGCTTTTAATTTGACTAAGTAACTGACTAGTAAATAGTGCAACACTCATGGAATGGATAATAAAACTGCCAACGGATGGGGGTTGTTCGTCCGCTTCCTCGTCGGTAAGCGAGGAGGAGGATGGATCTGTTGATATTACTGTTATAACTGTTGTCATTAATTCACGGACATCCGTCTATCTTTGGTTAGGCGGATGGTTAGCGAGTATCTATAGAATTGTCAGGGTTTATCTTTTGCTGCAATTGCGTCACCCCAGGTTGTGTCCCCTTTAGAGGCATAAAGACTTGCTGAGTACCCCTAGGGTCTCACACGATAAATTGTTTGATTCAGATGGACAGGTACACTCACAAGATGGATACTGGGTGGAGGAGGCGGACGATGTGGGCAACGATCATTCGGTGTAGACATTCCGGGAACGGGGATCCGTGAGATCTGTGGGCGGGATGTGTTTATTTATGGGGCATCTTATGCCGATTTGCTTCTTATCCGTACTCGGATCTTGTTTGCCGCTTCCGCCTGATACTCTGATGTTTGATGTATTATATCCTAAACTATTATATCTATCTAGGACATTTGAATCTTGCCGTATGGCGTTGCTATATTTCCTTTCTTTTTAGATGGAATAGCTCTGATGTACTATTGTATGGTGGCTTGCACACATACTCATTTGTGTATGTAGTTGATCCCTTCGCCTGCCGATTACGCCGCCCGTTCTTGTCCCGATGTTTGGAAATGGTTGGGACGGCCAAAAGGTCTACCCGTGAGTGGCATTTGGGCTCCGCCGTACTATTTCAACCATTTCCGCTCATCTAGGCTTGTAACTAGGAGCGTAATTCACCGAGGTAGTTACAGCCTGGCCCGTGCAGCAAAAAGTCGCACCCACTTTAACACCGGTTCGCGGCTTGAACCGGTGTTAAAAGGGGTTGCGCCTATATATAATACACCGTAGCCCACACCCCTCTCTTTCATTTTTTCACTCTCTCATTTTGGAGCTTAGCAGAGAGGGTGAGAGGTGTGCTAGTTCTGTTTTCTTCCTATGCACAAGAGGTGTTCGGTGAAATGCCCGAGAGCTCGAATTAAGTTTTCTCATTGCTCTTTCCTTCTCGGTCGAGGTCGGCAACTTTATCCTTTCATGTGTCATTGATGTACTGTAAAAGTGGTCATCTCCCTATTAATTCATGATGTACTGTAATGATTTTTTATATACGTAATTAATTATATAATGGAGATGAACCGGTAATGGATGTACGGTGACTGACGCACTTTCGAGTACATTACGGGCCATCGTTGTGGCTAAGGCAAACCATGGTCACAATGGTTCTATGTGTTGTCCATGTGTTGACTGTCAGAACAAGAAAGACTACTCAAATACCAAAACCATTCACGCCCACCTGCTTCGGTATGATTTCGTGTCCAGTTATAATTGTTGGACCAAGCACGGAAAGAGGGGTTATGACAGAAGACAACGAAGAAAAAGATGATGATGAAAACTATCATAATATGTATCCTGAATACAATGGTACTGCAACGGGGGTAGATGAAGATCAAGAGGCAGCAGATGGGCCCACTGATGACGATCTTGGTCGGGCCATTACTGATGCAAAGGAAGAATGTGAAACTGAAAAGGAGAAGGAGAAGCTGAGCAGATGTTAAAGGATCACAAAACATTGTTGTACTCAACTTGCGAAGATGGCCATAAAAATCTAGGTACCACACTGGATTTGCTGCAATGGAAGGTAGAGAACGGTGTGACCGACAGCGTATTTTCAAAGTTGTTGGTAAAAATGAAGAATCTTCGTCCAAGAAATAATGAATTGCCCGACAGTACATACCAAGCAAAGAAGATTGTCTGTCCTCTAGGATTAGACGTGCAGAAGATACATGCCTGCATTAATGACTGCATCCTCTACCGCGGTGAGCAGTACGAGAATTTGTATGCATGCCCGGTATGCACTATACTGCGGTATAAGATCAGACGAGACGACCCTGGCGATGTTGAGGGCGAGGCCCCTAGGAAGAAGGTTCCTGCCAAGGTTATGTGGTATGCTCCTATAATACCATGGTTAAAATGTCTCTTCACAAACAAAGAGCATGACAAGTTGTTATGATGGCACATGGAAGACCGTAAGAAAGACGCAATGTTGAGACACCCCGCTGATGGGTCACAGTGGAGAAAAGTCGAGCGAGAGTACCCGGACTTCGCACGTGACGCAAGAAATTTAAGGTTTGGTCTAAGTACAGATGGCATGAATCCTTTTGAGGAGCAGAGCTGCAGTCACAACACCTGGCCTGTGACTCTATAACCTTCCTCCTTGGTTGCGCATGAAGAGGAAGTTCATTATGATGTCAGTGCTCATCCAAGGCCTGAGGCAACCCGGCAACGACATTGATGTGTACCTACGACCATTAGTTGAAGAACTTTTACAGCTGTAGGACAAACCAGGTGTACGTATGTGGGATGAGCACACAGGGGAGTCATTTGACCTACGAGCGTTGCTTTTCGTAACCATCAATGATTGGTCTGCTCTTAGTAAAAATTCAGGGCAGACAAACAAGGTATTCAAAGCATGCACACACTGATTAGATGAGACTGAAAGTGTATATTTGGATAAATGTAAGAAGGTTGTGTACCTAGGGCATCGTCGAGTTCTTCCGAACCTGCATCCAGTAAGAAAGAAAGGCAAGCATTTCAAACGTCTGGCAGAACCCCGGAGGAAGCCTGTCCTCCGTACTGGTGAGTAAGTATTTGGTATGGTCAAGGACCCAGAAGTAATATTTGGAAAAGGTCCTGACAGTCAATCTGTTCCGAACGACGTCGCTACCGGACACGCACCCATGTGGAAGAAGAAATCTATATTTTGGGACCTGCCCTATTGGAAAGTCCTAGAGGTCCGCTCTTCAATCAACGTGATGCATGTGACAAAGAATCTTTGCGTGAACCTGCTAGGCTTCCTGGGAGTGTATGGGAAGACAAAAGATACACCGAAAGCACGGCAGGACCAGGAACGTATGAAAGAACCTGAAAAGCATATGCATCCTGAGAACGAGAAGGGTAAAGGACGCCAATTAACTCCTGCTAGCTACGCTCTTACCAAAGCAGAGAAGGAAATATTTTTTGAATGCCTGAGCAGTATCAAGGTCCCGTCTGGCGTCTCGTCGAATATAAAGGGAATAATAAATATGGCAGAGAAAAAATTCCAAAACCTAAAGTCTCATGATTTCCACGTGATTATGACGCAATTGCTTCCGATTGAATTAAGGGGGCTTCTACCTGAAAATGTTCGAGTACCCAGTGTGAAATTTTGTGCATTCCTCAATGCAATATCTCAGAAGGTAATCGATCCAGAAAGCCTACCAGGGTTACAGACAGATGTGGCACAATGTCTTGTCAGCTTCGAGTTGGTGTTCCCACCATCCTTCTTCAATATTATGACGCATCTCCTGGTTCACCTAGTAGAAGAGATTGCCATTCTTGGTCTGTATTTCTACACAATATGTTCCCCTTTGAGAGGTACATGGGAGTCTTAAAGAAATATGTTCATACCGTGCTAGGCCAGAAGGAAGCATTTCCAAGGGCTATGTAACAGGGGAGGTCATTGAGTTCTGTGTTGACTTTATTCCTGACCTTAAGGCGATTGGTGTTTCACAATCACGACATGAGGGGAGACTGCGTGGAAAAGGCACCCTAGGATGTAAAGCAATGATATGTAGGGACGGGCATTCTCTCAATCAAGCACACTACACGGTTTTACAAAGTTCTATCTTGGTTTCCTAGTATATCAATGAACACAAGAATTTTATACGCCTCAAACACCCGGGACAGTCTGATGAATGGATTAGACATGAACACATGGCGAGTTTTGGCGGCTGGCTGCAAAGACTTCTCACGAATAACACCACGGTTGGAGATCAGCTGTACTTCTTGGCCAGGACACCATCTGCGACTATATGTACTTTCCAAGAGTACGAGATAAATGGGAATACATTTTACACGATAGGCCAAGATAAAAAGAGCACCAACCAAAACAGTGGTGTCCGCTTCGATGCAGCAGAAGACAATGGGCAAATGACCATGTATTATGGGTTCATAGAGGAGATATGGGAACTTGACTATGGACCTTGTTTTAAGGTCCTAGTGTTTCGGTGCAACTGGATCAAGCTGACAGGAGGTGGGGTTTAGGTAGACAAGCTGTACGGAATGACAACAGTGGATCTCAACAATCTTGGGTACAGAGACGAACCATTCGTCCTAGACAATGATGTCGCTCATGTTTTCTATGTGAAGGACATGTCTACCAAACCGAAAAAAAGAAAAAAATAAGCAAACAGATACATCACACGATGAGCCAAAGCGTCATATAGTTCTTTCAGGGAAAAGAAAAATCGTGGGAGTGGAGGACAAGACATACATGTTAGAAGATTATAATAAGTTTGATGAAATTCTGCCCTTCAAAGTGAAGATTATAATAAGTTTGATGAAACTCGCGGGAGCCGCCGCCGCTTGGAGCCAGTGTGCGCCAGCCCCGGAGCCGCCGCCAACTCGGAGCCACCGCCGCCAATCCCGTCCACAACCGCTGATGGGGATATGCCTACCGGGGTATACCCAGTAGGACGTTTCCGACCGGCCCAGGAACTGGCGAGTGGGCCTGCAGGACGGCGACTGGATCAAGGCCTGGCGTGGATCCAAGCGACTGGAAGCTGAAGGCCCAGGCGAGTAGATAGGCCCAGTCAGATTAGGTTAAACGAGTACCGAAACCTTAACTGATTCAGTTGAGATATGTAAACCCTAGGGAGGGTGAGTCTATATAAACCTCCCTACAGGGCGTGTAGAGGATACGTTCTACCATCCACCCAAGCGACTCGCCGCCTAGCCGTCGAGCTCGCCCCATTGTACCTTCATCATAATACAATCTAGCAGGAGTAGGTCTTTACCCTCCCGGGGCCGAACCTGGGTAAACCCCTGTGTCTCCGCCCTCATATCGCACCGCAGATGGCTGGCCGCCCTTGCCCTTCGTTCTACTACTCGCTGCCGATTGCAGCGTCTGTCGTGGTCATTCCCTCGACAGTGGCGCCCACCGTGGGGCCTGGCCGGTGTTCTGCGGGGAGATCCAATCTGCCCATCAACGAGACGGTCGCCACCGGCCGCATGATACCGATCGGCGAGATGCTCCAGATCTTGCTGAGTAGCTACGTCCCGGCGGCGCGACCCGTCACGCACAGCATGATCCTGCCAGTCATCACGATCAGCCTCTTCGTCGGCCTCACCGATGTCATCGTCTCAGAGGACTCGGCTCGCATCCGCGAGTCGCCGCCACGCGACCGGCTCTCCGAGAGCCAGGTCCGCACGATCCATCGCCTCGCCTCTGAGTACAACTCGGCTCAGAGCGACGTGGCCGAAAACACCGCGTCCGCGGAAGACGCGGCCCTCAACGACGACGCCGACTCGACGACTCTGGCGTCACTCGCCGGATCCATCACCGCGGCTTCACCCGCGGGTTCCATCACCCAGGTCTCCAACGGGGGAGACTTCGAGTATCCCTCCATCCTCGAGATCTTCGACTTCGACTCCGGGTCAGAAAACTCCGCCGATCTCCGCGACGGGACAGGTCGCTACGCCGCGACTTACATGGCGACTGGTACCGATCCGCCGGAGGACCCCTTCTCCACCCCGATCCCTCCTAATGCCACGGCAACGGAGGTCGAGGAACTCCGCCTGAAGCTGGCGGAGGCAGTCCGCAAGGAGCAAGCCGAGCGCGAAAAATTTCGCCTCGAGCAGGTGACGACGCAGGAGTTGTCACGCTACCAACAGCAACGAATCAGGTCGCGCCTGAACCCCACCGTCCAGGGGCGTGCCCTGAACTTCGACGACGAGAACGACCCGACCAGCGTGGCTGAGCGCGCGATCTGCGAGAACGCGCCACCCGGAGGAAGCGCCCGGCCCCCACCAGGGTCGACGGCGAACGGCGCCCCACCTCCACCCAACCGCACACCCCCTAGGGACCAGCCGCGGATCGTGGTCTTTTCGCGGGAGCGAGACGCGAATGGCCTACCACTGTTCTCCACCCCAATGGACAACCTCGTGGCGGGCCGAGCAGCGGCCGACAACATCACGGCCACCGGTGACGGCGCCGTACAGATCCAATACGTCAGGGACCTGCTCGCAAAGGCGGTCGAGCAGCAAAACGCAGGCGCCGACTCGCAGGGTCGGGTGTACTCGCGCTCTTCGGGCAGCAGAGCGGCCTCAAGCAGCCGTCCATTGGCGGCAAACACCCTCAATTGCCCGCCACCCGAACCACTGCAGCTCCAACACCGACCCGCGAACGCGGCACTCTCCACCAACGACCCCAGGACAGCGACCAACTTCGTCGCCGCCAACGGTCAGCCCGTCGACGCCCGCACCTACATCATCAACAACCAAAGCTGGCGCCCACGCCAGCCCGACGACCTGCGACACACCCTAACCAATCGCCGCGACGGCGAACCAATGGGGTCGCTAAGCCGACTCGGGCCCCGGTGCTTCGGACCGATGATCCGAGGCGAAAAATACCCGGCGAACTTCAAAGCGCCGAAGGAAATAGAGAAGTACGACCCTTCGTACGACCCCTCCGAGTGACTGGACACCTACCTCATGGCGATGGGGATCGCTAGCCACACCGACCTGCTAGCCGCCCGTTACCTCCCCCTGATGATGGAGGGAACGTGCAGGCAGTGGATCAACCCTCTTCCCCCGGATAGCATCGACTCCTGGGAAGAGATGCGCGACGCCTTCGTCAGGCACTTCGAGTGCTCCTACACCCACGCCACCACCATCAGGGACCTGGAACGATGCATCCAGGGACCCCGCGAGTCGACCCGCAGCTGGGTCCAGCGGTGGCAAGAACTATGGTACAACGCGGTCGGCATCCACCCGGACACCGCGATACACTGCTTCAAGACCTCGTGCCGCTACGAGCCCCTGGTCGCCAAGCTCAAACGACACTCCCGCACACTCGACAACATACCGGATCTCCTCGAGATCGCCAAGAGGTACGCGGAGGAAGACCCAAACCAGGAAACCGACGACGAGTCGGGCGGCCAACGCCGCACAAACGTCACCGACAACGGGCGATGGTCCGACCTACGCTACAACAACACTCGCCTCACCGCCAAGCGCCGCAGCGACGGGCGAGTTGACTTCGTCGCCAACACTGGGCACGTGCAGCGCGAGCCCAAGAGCTTCCGCCGCGACAGAGGGCAACGCCGCGATGGCGGCAACTACAAAGCGAAACCAAGGTTCGACCCCGCGGCCCTCCTTAACCAACCTTGTGCGTTCCACAGCAGGGAAGGGAAGCCCGCCACGCACACGACCGCCAACTGCCACTCTCTCAAGGAGATTGAGAAGGCACGGCGAGCGCGGGAGGACCCCGACAACAACCCGCCAAATGGCAGAAAATTCGACAGTGTGGCCGGCTCGCTCCACACCTTCATAGGCTTCAACACGAAGCGCGAGAAGAAGGTCATCGCCCGCGCCGTCGCCGTCAACGCGGTGGCCCAGGTGGACGTTCCCCAGTTCCTCAACTGGTCGGAGCAGCCCATCACCTGGAGCCGCCAGGACCACTCGCCACGCATCGAGTACCCAGGCCGGGTCGCCCTGGTGGTTAAGCCCAAGGTGGGAGACTATTGGCTCCCCAAGACACTGATGGACGGCGGCAGCTCCATCAGCATCCTGTACCTGGACACCTTCAGGCGACTGCGGCTCCCGCAGTCGATGGTCGAGACGACCTACACCACGTTCCACGGCATCGTCCCCGGTCGGAAGGCGTACCCGATCGGCAAAGTCACGCTGCCAGTCACCTTCGGCACACCAGCAAACTTCCGCACCGAGCGGATCGTCTTCGAGCTGGTACCCTTCGACAGCCCCTACCACTGCGTCCTGGGGCGCCAGGCGTTCGCCAAGTTCATGGCAGCGCCCCACTACGCGTACAACGCGATGAAGCTCCCCGGGACGCGCGGTGTCATCACCGTCAACGGCGACCCCGACATGGCCGCCGAGTGCGAGGCCAAAGGAGCCGAACTCGCCGATGTCGTCATCGCGGCAGAGACCAACCACGCCGACAAGCTCGCCAAATACACGAGCAGGGTCAACAACGACGACCCCACCATACTCAAGAAGCCCAATTCGGTGGGCGTCAACACCTCCGCCTTCGAGGCGACGACGCACACCCGCATCGTCGAGCTAGTCCCAGGCGACTCCAGCCAGACGGTGACGATCGGGACGGGCATGTGCCCAGCATAGGAAGGCGCGCTCATCGGATTCCTCCGTGAGAACAGGGACATCTTCGCATGGAAGCCCTATGACATGCCCGGTGTCCCTAGGGAACTCGCTGAGCACAAACTTAACGCCGACCCCAAGGTGCGACCTGTCAAGCAGTCGCTGCGGCCCTTCAATGAAGAGCGTCGTCGAGCCATCTCCGAGGAGGTGCAGCGTCTACTCGCTGCAGGCTTCATTCGGCCAATAAAATACTCCAAGTGGCTGGCAAACCCAGTCCTGGTCGAGAAGAAAAATGGGACCTGTAGGATGTGTATCAACTACACAAACTTAAACAGCGCCTGCCCGAAGGAGCAATTTGTCCTCCCGCGGATCGACTAAATATTCGATTCCACCGCGGGTTCGGAGTCGCTGTGTTTCCTTGACGCCTACTCTCGGTACAGCCAGATCAAAATGGCTGCCGAGGACGAGGAAAAAACGGCGTTCATCACGTCATTCGGAGCCTTCTGCTACACCGCCATGACCTTCGGCCTCAAAAACGCCGGGGCGACCTACCAGCGGTGCATGCATGAATGTCTTGCGAGCCAAATTGGCCGCAATATCCACGTCTACATTGACGATGTGGTAGTGAAGTCCGCTCGCCAGGGCGATCTACTCGCCGACTTGGCGGAAACATTCGCCAACCTGCGGAAATACAAGATAAAGCTCAACCCAGCCAAATGCACCTTCGGTGTACCAGCAGGGCAACTACTAGGGTACGTCGTCTCCAAGCGTGGGATCGAGGATAACCCCACCAAGATCGACACAATCGCTCGACTCGGCAAACCCGAGTGCCTACGCGACGTCCAGAAGCTGGCCGGGCGAGTCGCGGCTCTCAGCCGCTTCATCCCCCGATTGAGCAAAAAGGCGATGCCCCTATACCGCCTGATGCGGAAGAACCCCACCTTCCAGTGGGACTAGGAGGCGGACGACGCACTCCGCGACCTCAAGAAGGTGCTACTCGCAGCACCGCTACTCGCCGCCCCTGTCAACAAAGAACCCATGCTAGTCTACGTCGCGGCTTCCGAGCGTGTTGTCAGCGTCGTCATGGTCGTCGAACGACCATGGGAAGGAAAGGAGCGCCCAGTACATCGACCGGTGTATTATATCAGCGAAGTCCTCACCGAGTCGCGCCAGCGGTACCCACAATCCCAGAAACTGGTGTACGCAGTCTTCAGAGCACAGCGGCGACTGCCGCACTACTTCCAGGAGCACCCGATCACGGTCGTCTCCTCAGCACCATTGCAGGACATCATCCGCAACCGTGAGGCGACCGGGCGAGTCGCCAAGTGGGCCGTCGAAATCGGTGTCCACAACATCAAGTATGAGGCACGAAAAGCGATCAAGTTGCAGGCTCTCGCGGACTTCATCGCCGACTGGGAAGAGGCCCAACAGCCGGAAAAGCTGCCGTACCTCCACTACTGGAGTCTGCACTTCGACGGCTCCAAGAACGCGGACGGCGCAGGAGCAGGAATCGTGCGGACGTCCCCGAAGGGCGACAAGCTCCGCTACATCCTCTGCCTCGGCTTCACCCCCTGCACCAACAACATGGCCGAGTACGAGGCACTACTCCACGGCATGCGGGCCGCCAAGGAGATGAATGTCAACCGCCTACGCTGCTACGGAGACTCTGACCTCGTCGCTGGGCAAGTCGCTGGCACCTGCGACGCCGTCTCTCCCACCATGGCGGCGTACCGCCAAGCAGTGGATAAGCTGGGCGGACACTTAATAGGCTACTCCGTGGAGTGGATCGACAGGCGAAAGAACGAGGAGGCCGACGCACTCTCTCACATCGGGTCGGCTCGACTCGCACCACCCGCCGGCGTCTTCCTCGACACGATCACTAAGCCGTCCGTCCCCACCCCAAGGGAGATCGATATCGGAGTCCCACTGCAACCAGAGGCAGCCTTGGTCGCACTCATCGCCGAGCCCGAAGACTGGACTAGGCCATACATGGCCTACCTGGAGGGAGTCACCTTGCCGGCGGATGAAACAGATGCCCGGATGATAACGCGATGCTGCAAATCCTTCGTCATCATCGACGGAGAACTACACAAGCGCAGCGTGACCGGCGTGTTCCAACGCTGCGTCCAACCCGCCGAAGGACGCAAGATCCTCCACGACATCCACTCCGGCGACTGCGGCCACCATGCCGGAGCCCGCTCTCTGGTCGCAAAGGCTATGCGACACGGCTTTTACTGTCCCACCGCACACGCCGACGCCGTCGACATCGTACAACGGTGCGCCGGGTGCCAGAAGTACGCCAACCAAACACACGTGCCGAGCTCAGCGCTCAAGACCATCCCCATCACCTGGCCATTCGTCGTATGGGGCATGGACATGGTAGGCCCCTTCAAAAAGGCCCCCTCCGGCTTCACCGACCTCATGGTCACGGTCGACAAATTCACCAAGTGGGTGGAGGCCAAGCCAGTACGAAAATGCGACGGGAAGACCGCCACAAAATTCCTCCGCGAGCTCATATATCGCTACGGGTTCCCAAACAACATCATCACGGACAACGGCACCAACTTTGCCAAAGGAGCAATGGCCGAGTTCTGCGAGGAACATCACATCCGACTCGACCTCGCATCAGCCGCACACCCGGAGTCCAACGGCCAGGCAGAACGGGTCAATCAGAGCATCCTCCTTGGCATGAAGCCGCGGCTCCAAGTACCACTCGAGCGCACCGCCGGGTGCTGGGTCGAGGAGCTACCCTCCGTCATCTGGGGTATCCGCACCTCGGTCAACAGGTCGACAGGGTTCACCCCCTTCTTCATGGTGTATGGCGCCGAGGCAGTCATGCCCACCGACCTCGAGCACGACTCGCCAAGGGTCGTCCACTACACGGTGGCTGCAAACGAACTCGCACGTCAGGACGGAGTCGATTAGCTCGACGAGGCACGTGACCTAGCTCGCTCATGCACTGCCATCTACCAGCAAGGACTCCGCCGCTACCACAGCCGGCGGGTGAAAACTCGCACCTTCCAAGAAGGCGACCTGGTGCTGCGCCTCATCCAGGACAAGAAGGGCATGCACAAGCTCTCCCCCCCATGGGAGGGACCATTCGCCATCGGGCGAGTACTCGACAACGACGCCTACTACCTCATCGACATCCGTGGGGACGGCAAGCTCGACGTCAAGCGACCATGGAATGTAAACCTCCTACGGAAGTTCTATTCCTAGAACTCCACACATGTATCCTCCAGTCGCTATGAAATAAAAATATTGGTTACCGCAAATTGCGTCTACTCTCCATGTCTTGTGCCACTCGCACTCGTAATAACAGCACCAAGCTAACTGCAGGAGTCAACCTCTTGTACAGCGATCGGCACGGCCAAGTAGTGCGCTACAAGGGCACTGGGTTACCCCAGGTCTTGTAGTGTTCACGAAAAACGCCTACCCGGAGCCCCATTGGATTCGCCTAGCTCGACTGGCTTAACGAACCAAGACAACTGCCTTCGCTCCTCACAGCGACCATGATCCTCCGCATCCTCGACACAACGACTCGAACGGCCAAGTACCACGCTCGGGGACTGACGACCAGTTCAGCACGAGCGGCTAGGGAAAACGCCAAGTATGAGAGCATGCCCAAGACTCGCCATGCGACTGACCCGACGGGTCAGGCAGGAGTGATGCAATTACTCTGACGCGACCAATCCTCACCCACCCTAGAGTCGCGCCTAGAACAACCAAGTACCACGCTCGGGGACTCGGCTACCCGACCTCGTTCGCGCATGGGAGTCGCCTTGCGACTGGCTTTCCAAGCTCGGGTGAGTCGACCTCAATAACAAAACGTTCAAACCTACAGAACACATAAACAAACGAGATAAACCCCATAAAAAGGGCGGACGCGCTCGGGGACTCGTTCAACCCTCAAGCACCAACACAAGACAATCAAGAAAATAAGACGATATCTCATTATAGCATATCAAAATTGTCACAAAATACAAAGTATGCCCAATGACAGAACCTCTACTAACGCCCAAGGGCACAATGTTTTATTCCGCAGGCTTCGATGTCGACTCACCGCCACCCTTGCGGTTGCGAATGAAGGGAGTGTACGGGTTTGACGGGTACGTCGTTAGCTCACCCGCCATCGCCGCACGGAAGGGTTGCTCGATCTTGAAGTCCCAGTGCTGCGGCTCGGGGTCGTTAGGCGCAACGATCGTCTCCTGATAAGGAAGGAGGTCGCCCATTGCCCAGACGCGATCGGAGTACACCGCGGCGCGATCTGTCAGCTTCAGCACTTCGGCGATCTCCACCGACCCTGTCGACGACGAGTAGCCACTCGTCACGTCGTCCAGATCGAAATCTTCCGGGAAGTGGGCGAGCCCAAGGCTAAGCGTCGTCGCTGCCCCGCACCGAAACGCCGACCGCGTCATGAACTCGACGGCTTATGGCGCCTTCTCCAAGTACCGCCACACATCAACGAGATCGTTGGGAATCACTTCCGTGGGCGATATCTCCTGCAGGTACGCCCGAATACAGGTCGCAGACAACGTGGCCGAGTCGACCAGAGTGGCCACACACTGCCGCACGTCGAACGACTGCGCCTCGTCCGCGCTGTCAAGGATCCGACCTGTCAACAGAGGGGGGCAGTAAGTACATCAAAGATCACACAAGGAAAATATTACAGGCAGAGGCATGCACGCTTACCAATCAAAGGACGGGAGAGATCCGTGATGAAGCTTTGAAGAGAGGAGTAGTCGTCTTGAAGCCCAACAACAAGGGCATCGGAGACCTTACGCTCCTCAACGGCGTCCATCACAGCAGCCTTGGCTCGCCCATCCGCCGAGCTCGCCTCCTCCTTCGCGTCCTTAAGCTCGCGCTCAAGGTCGGCGATCCGCTTCTCAGCCAAACTCAACGCCGATTGAGCCGCCGTCAGCTCACTCGCCGGGACAAGGCCCTGGCGAGCCTCCTCTGCCTTCGCGGCAATCACCCGGAGTCCCTTGTTCGCCTCTTGGACGGCTACAATTTCCTTCTCCGCGTGACGCTTCGCAGCAAGCCGGTCGGCTGATTCACGCTGCAAACCCTGTACAAAAGTCAAACAGTTAACAAAAACGGAATCCTAAGTGCCCACCCGCTGAAATCCAGCGAATGCGCACTCAGGGAATGGATATCAAAACCTAAGTGCCCACCCGCTGAAATTCAGCGACTGGACACTCGGGGACTGGGCGCGAGAAATAAAAGCAAAACACCAAAAGAATCTGACCACTGCAATTCAGTGGCCCGATCCTCGGGGACTGGACATACCTGGATGGCTGCGCCAAGCATGCCGTGAAGCTGTAGCACATCCACGGATGCGAGAAGAGCCGGAGTTTGCCCGCGACGTTGTTCGACCTCCGTTTCGGCGACTTCAGGCACGCGGCTCGATGGCGTGGTACCGCTGGCTGTAGCCGCCCTGGCCATGAATCAGGCGAAGGTCGCGATGGATGCGCCTGCGCCAAAAGAGGCCGGCTCGGCCATCCCAGGCGAGGAAGCACCCTCCCTGATCGTCAAGGCCGCCCCCACCGCAGGATCACTCGGAGCAATCGTCGTGTCGTCAGACACCATGACGACTTCATCGCTCTTGGCCTTCTTGGCACCATTTGTGGGGGCAGCGACCTCATCAGCCTTCCTCTTCCGAGAGGGGTCCTCCTCGGCGACAACCGGCGGCACTTTGGCCACGGACGGGTGGCCAATCTTTTTAACTCCAGTCCTGCAAATTGATTACATGAGCAAAGTGGTTCGAGTACAACGAAAAATAAAGCAGGTGAATAAAACTCACTTAGAGACTGGTATGAACCATAGCCCCGTGCGGATGCTAGCTGGCTTCTCCAGTTCGGGGCCCAGTCTCCGAATGAGGCCCATATCCAGGACATCATGCGCCCAAGACATAGACGGCCTCTTTGTTGATGAGGCCGCGACAGGAGCCTCCACAACGTTTTCGGCAGGAGCTCTCTTGGGAGGCGAAGCTGCCGCAGTTGGAGCGATCCCCGACCCAGAGACTGGGGCGAATGGCGGGGGGATCGAGGCCAGAGGCACCTCACTCAGGACGTTGGTGACGTCCGGTGCTGCTATCGTCCGTGGCACTTCATCCCTAGCCAGGCTAGTGGCGTCGGAACTACTCGCCGAATGAGGTGGAGATGCCTGTCTCGCTAGCTTCGTCTTCCTCTTCGGAGGGTCCTTCAATTCCTTCTTCTTCTTCTTTTTCGACGGAGTGGCCTCGCGATGCGAGGTGAGCTCGGGAAGCTCGTCGTCATCATCATGATGTTCAAGGCTTCTGCTCGCCTCGAGTTCGCGCTGATGCTGCCCGCGAGTTTTGTGAACCAGTGGAACGGCTTCTTCTTCGGACTCGTCATCGTCGTCACTCCTGTCGCTCTCGACGCCGCCCTTGGCAGGAGGCGATTCGCCCCCGTCCTGGATAGACGAGTTCGAATTCTCATCGTCCGCGGGTGGAAGCCACCCTTCCACCACTTGAAATAACTGCAATAGACATGAGACAGTATCAGTATAACCGCGACATCATCAACTACGACTGCGAATGATAGAAAATGACTTACCGTTGGGGCCGGATGCTTCGCGGTATAGGGGGCGACCCCAGACTTTGCATCTAGGTACACTGCCGGGGTGATCTTCTTCAACGCCGGGATGTAGTCGTCGAGTTTCCACTCGGCGAGGCAGGATTTCGTCGGGTCCTCCCGGCCCATGTACTCGTACATATAATGGTCACTGCGGGCCAGGGGAACGAGTCGCCGCCCGAGCCAGCAGTTGTACAAATTGATGGTCTGTAGACCCTTCTTCTTCAGGCTGCGGATGGTCTGAAGCATCTCATCCACAACCATCCGTTGGTCTGTTGGAAGCTTGCCGACTTGGAGTCGGCGCTGTTCGGGCCGGTCGGCGGAGTATCTTGGGATTGTTGGAATTATGCCCTAGAGGCAATAATAAAGATGTTATTATTATAATTCTTGTTCATGATAAAGTTTATATTCCATGCTAGAATTGTATTAAGCGGAAACTTTAATACTTGTGTGGTTTGTGAACAACACCGTGTCCCTAGTACGCCTCTATGGACTAGCTCATTGATCAATGATGGTTAAGGTTTCCTAACCATAGACATGAGTTGTCAATTGATAATGAGATCATATCATTGGGAGAATGATATGGTGGATAGACCCAAACAAAGCAGAGCAATTAGATCGTGTCATCGTGTTCGTCTTTGCGAAGCTTTTCCTATGTCAAATATTGTATTCCTTAGACCATGAGATAATGCAACTCCCTGGTATCGGAAGAAAGCTTTGAGGTCATCAAACGTCATCCTATGAGAGGGTGATCATAAAGGTGTCTCTCAGGTGATTAGAAAGTATCTGTTGGGTTGTATGTATCGAGATGGAATTTGTCCCTCCCAAGTCGGAGAGATATACTTCGGGCCCACTCGGTAATCGATATCAACACCGCTTGCAAGCATGTGGTTAAGGAGTTAATCACAAAGTGATATCGGATTACGGAACGAGTAAAGTACTTGCTGTGAACGAGATTGAACTAGGTATGACGGTACTACCAACGATCGAATCTCGGGCAAGTAAAATATCGCGAGACGAAGGGAATATATATATATGGGATTGATTGAATCCTGGCATCGTGGTTCATCCGATATGATCATCGATGAATGTGTGGGAGTCAATATGGGTGCCCAGACCCCGCTGTTGATTATTAATAGAAGATCATGTCTGCATATTCTCGAACCCGCAGGGTCACACACTTAACGTATCTCGACGCTAGGATAGATTGGATAATTGGTTTATGAATTTTTGTTCGTAGTCTCAGATGGGATCCGGGATATCACGAGAGGTTCCGGAATGGTCCGGAGAATAAGATTCATATAAGGCAGTGCAGTTTTTGGAGTTCGGAATTGTTCTGGGTTAATCGGTATTGTACCGGAAGCTTCTAGAACCTTCCGGAAGGGGACCAACGTGGCCCCACCTTCCGGGAGGGGGCATGGGCCTATGAGGGAGTGTCCTGGACGCATTGGGCCAGGGGCACAAGGCCCCATAGGGCCCAGCCGATTCTAGAGAGATTTGACTCGTTTAAATCTCGGGATAGAATTTCTAGATAAGGGAGAGTTTAAATCGTTTAAACTAGAGATAGGATTTCTAGATAAGGGAGAGTTTAAATTGTTTAAACTAGAGATAGGCTTGGAGGAGGGGCAAGGGCTGGCCGCCCCCTCTATATATAGAGGGGTGGTGCGCCCCCTCCCCCCCACACACCTTCCTCCAAGACCTAGCAGCCTTGCTACCTTCCTCTCTCCCTCCCGACTGTTTGTAGGCGAAGCCCTGCAGCAGAAATTCTCCACCATATACACCACGCCGTCGTGCTGTAGATCCAATCTATCTCTCCACCATACTCGCTGGTCCGAGGAAGGAGGAGACGTCGAGGTGCTTCACGTGTGCATCTCACGGAGGCACCGCCACTTGTGGTGCTAGATTGGATCGGATAGCGAGGAGGAGAAGCGAGTACGACTACATCACCCACGTTCCGACGAACGTTCCGCTGTGCGAATCTTCAAGGGTATGAAGATCTAATCCAATCTCTCTCGTTGATTGCATCTCCTAGATTAGATCTTGGCTTTCCCTCTGTTCGCATCCGTAGAAAATTTTGATTTACTACGCCGCGAAACCCTTCAGTGGTATCAGAGCTAGATCTATGCGTAGATGTGTTTCACGAGTAGAACGCAACATGGTTGTTGCGGGCGTTGATGTTTTCTGTTGCAAGCCTCTTGTTTGTGTTCTTCTTATGACGCGGGATAGTGAGATTGAAGCGGTCCAGGCCAACCTTACGCGACGTCGTTCGCGAGACCGGCTCCGCACTTGACGTGTGGCTTGTACCACACATGCGGCTGGTGGATGTCAGTTTCTCTCACTATAGTTGTCATGGGATTAACACCGGAGTTTGGCAACCATAATATCACCGTTGTGGCTTTCCGTAGCTAAGAATCGTTCTTAGCATCTACTCCCATAAGCCACGTAAAACATGCAACAACAAAGTAGAGGCGTCTAACTTGTTTTTGCAGGGAGTGTTTTCTATGATATGGTATGGCCCAAGATGTGATGTGTATATTGTATGCGATGATCATGTTTTGTAATGTTTCACGACTTGCATGTCGATGAGTACACAACCGACAGGAGCCATATGGTTGTCTTTATAATTGTGTATGACCTGCGAGTCAACTTCTTATACGCCATGTAATAGCTTTACTTTATCGCTAAGTAGTTAGCAATATTTGTAGTTGCTATTCGTGGTGGAGGCAATCATGGTGGAGTGATGGAGATCATGCCGGAACGCACAAGATGGAGATCATTGCACGAAGATTGGCTATACCATGTCACATAAAGTTATATGCATGTGATGTTTATCCTTTTATGTATCTTATCATGCTTAGATCACGACGGTAGCATTATAAGATGATTCCTCACTTAAAGATCAAGATAAAAACTGTGTTCTCCCCAAGTATGCACCGTTGCGAAAGTTCGTCGTGTCCAAGCATCACGTGATGATCGGGTGCTATAGACTCTACGCGCACATACAACGGGTGCAAGCCAGTTTTTGCACACGCGGAAATACTTGGGTCTAACTTGACGAGCCTAGCATGTACAGACATGGCCTCGGAACACAAGAACCGAAAGGTTAAGCATGAGTCATATGAATGATATGATCGACACTTCGTTGTCCACCATTGAAACCACATCTCTTCTCGTGATGATCGGATTAGGTGTGGTGAATTTGGATCATGTTCACTAAACAACTTGAGGGATGTTGAATTTAGTGGGAGTTCATCTAGTAATTTGATTAATTTGAACTATTTATCATGAACATAGTCTAAATTGTACTTGCAAATACTGTAGATCCAATGGCCAAGTCCAACTTCAACTTCAACGTTTTTGCTGAGAAAGAAAATCTTAGAAACAATGGGTCTAACTTCACCAACTGGTTCCGCAATCTAAGAATCATTCTGTCTGGCGGACAAAAGGACTATGTCCTTGAGAAAGCGTTAGGTAACCCCCCTGCTGCAACTGCGCCGGCTGATGAGAAAGCTGTCTATCAGTCGCGCAAAGATGATTATGGTGTGATTAAGAGCACCATGTTGTTTGCTATGGAACCGGAGCTTCAAAATCGTTTTGAAACCTATCCCGGGCCCTTTGAGATTCTCGAGGAGCTGAAAACCATGTTTCAGACTCAAGCCCGTTCTGAGAGATATGAGATCTCTGAGAAGTTCTTTAACTGCAAGATGGAGGAAGGGAGTTCCGTTAGTGAGCACGCCATAAAGATGTCGGGCTACACTCAACGCCTTGAGCAACTGGAATGCACGATTCCAGAGGAGCTCAAGATTGACAGGGTTCTGCAATCACTCCCTCCCAGCTATAAAAGTTTTGTAGTGACTCATAATCAGATTGGTTCCACTGATACGATCACCGAGCTCTTCGCAAAGCTGAAGGCTGCGGAAGTGGACATCAAGAAGGATAATCATGTGTTGATGGTCAACAAGCCCTCCTTTAAGAAAGGTAAGGGAGCAAAGAAGCCCTTCAAGAAGGGCGGCGGAAAGCGCAATGCCCCTGCTGAGAAGAAGCTCAGGTCTGGTCCTAAGCCGGACACTGAGTGCTTCTACTGCAAGGACAGGGGTCACTGGAAGCGCAACTGTCCGAAGTACTTAGCGGACAAGAAGGCTGGCACCATCAAAGGTATATTTGATATACATGTTATTGATGTTTTCCTTACTAGCCCTCGTTGTAGTGCCTGGGTATTTGATACCGGTTCAGTTGCTAATATTTGTAACTCGAAACAGGAGCTACGGAATAGACGGCGGCTTGCGAGGGATGAGGTGACGATGCGCGTTGGCAACGGATCAAGAGTTGATGTGATGGCCGTCGGCATGCTCTCCTTAGTTTTACCTTCGGGATTAGTTTTAAACCTTAATAAATGTTATTATGTGCCTGCGTTGAGCATGAACATCATTTCCGGATCGTGTTTATTGCAAGACGGTTATTCATTTAAATCGGAGAATAATGGTTGTTCTATTTATATAAGTAACATCTTTTATGGTCATGCACCTCTTGTGAATGGTTTATTTCTTCTAAATCTCGAAAGGGATGAAACACACATCCATAACATTGAGGCTAAGAGATGCAAAGTAGATAGTGATAATACTACTTATTTGTGGCACTGTCGTCTAGGTCATATTGGAGTAAAGCGCATGAAGAAACTCCATTCTGATGGACTTTTGGAGTCTCTTGATTTTGAATCATTTGACACATGAGAACCATGCCTCATGGGCAAAATGATCAAAACCCCGTTCTCCGGTATGATGGAGCGAGCAACGGACTTGTTGGAAATCATACATACCGATGTATGCGGACCGATGAGTGTTTCGACGCGTGGTGGATATCGCTATTTCCTCACTTTTACCGATGACTTAAGTAGATATGGGTATATCTATTTAATGAAACATAAATCTGAAACGTTTGAAAAGTTCAAAGAATTTCAGAATGAAGTGGAGAACCATCGTAACAGAAAGATTAAGTTTCTACGATCCGATCGTGGGGGCGAATATTTGAGTTATGATTTTCTCACGCATCTTAAAGCAAGCGGAATTGTTTCGCAACTCACGCCACCCGGAACACCACAGCGCAATGGTGTGTCTGAACGCCGGAATCGAACCCTATTAGATATGGTCCGGTCGATGATGTCTCTTACTGATTTGCCGTTATCATTTTGGGGTTATGCATTAGAAACCGCTGCATTCACTTTAAATAGGGCTCCATCTAAATCCGTTGAGACGACACCGTATGAAATGTGGTTTGGTGCTAAACCTAAGTTGTCGTTTCTTAAAGTTTGGGGATGCGAAGCTTACGTCAAGAAGTTGATGTCGGACAAGCTCGAACCCAAAGCGGAGAAATGCGTCTTCATAGGATACCCTAAGGAAACTATTGGGTATACCTTCTATCACAGAACAGAAGGCAAAGTGTTTGTCGCAAAGAACGGTTCATTTCTTGAGAAGGAGTTTCTCTCGAAAGAAGTGAGTGGGAGGAAAGTAGAGCTAGACGAGGTTATTGAACCTTCTCTTGAATTGGAGAGTAGCGCAGCACCTGAAATTGTTCCAGTGCCGCCTGCACCAACAATAGAGGAAGCTAATGACAAGGATCATGAAGCTTCGGACTATGCTGCTACTGAACGTCGCAGGTCGACAAGGTCGCGTGCCCCTCCTGAGTGGTACGGCAACCCTGTCTTGACTGTCTTGTTGGTAGAAGACAGTGAACCTACGAACTATGAGGAAGCGATGATGAGCCCAGACTCTGAGAAATGGCTGGAAGCCATGAAATCCGAATTGGGATCCATGAGCGAAAACCAAGTATGGACTTTGGTGGATCCTCCTAGCGACCGAAAGGCCGTTGAGTGCAAATGGATATTCAAGAAGAAAACGGACGCGGATGGTAATGTTACCGTCTATAAAGCACGGCTTGTCGCAAAAGGTTTTCGACAAGTTCAAGGTGTTGACTACGATGAGACTTTCTCTCCCGTAGCGATGTTTAAGTCCATTCAGATTTTATTAGCAATTGCTGCGTTTCATGATTATGAAATATGGCAGATGGATGTCAAGACTGCTTTCCTCAATGGCAACATTGATGAAGAGTTGTATATGATGCAACCCGAGGGTTTTGTCGATCCTAAGGATGCTAGTAAAGTATGCAAACTTCAGCGTTCCATTTATGGACTGAAGCAAGCATCTCGGAGTTGGAACCTTTGTTTTGATCAAGTGATCAAGAGCTTTGGATTTGTTCCAAATTGCTACGAAGCTTGCATCTATAAGAAAGTGAGTGGGAGCTCGGTGACGTTTCTGGTACTGTATGTGGATGACATATTGATTATCGGAAATGACATCAACATGCTTAACGATGTGAAGAGTTATTTGAACAAGTGTTTTTCAATGAAAGACCTAGGTGAATCTGCTTATATATTGGGCATCAAGATCTATAGAGATAGACAAAGACGCCTGATAGCTTTAAGCCAGAGTACATACCTAGACAAAGTTCTGAAAAGGTTCAGAATGGATATGGCAAAGAAAGGTTCAGTGCCTATGTTGTCAGGTAAGATATTGAGCAAGGCTCAGTGTCCAGCTACGGTAAATGATAGGGAAGCTATGAGCAAAGTGCCTTATGCCTCGGCCATAGGTTCCATCATGTATGCCATGCTGTGTACTAGACCGGATGTGTCCAATGCTCTTAGTTTGACGAGAAGATATCAAAGTGATCCAGGAGTGGAACACTGGACAGCCGTGAAGAACATCCTAAAGTACCTAAATAGAACTAAAGAAATGTTCTTAGTCTATGGGGGTGATGAACAGCTTGTCGTAAAAGGTTACGTCGATGTTAGTTTCGACACCGACAAGGATGATTCTAAATCTCAGACAGGATACGTTTATATTTTGAATGGAGGAGCTGTGAGCTGGAGAAGCTGCAAGCAAAGTGTGATCGTGGGATCTACAGTAGAAGCGGAATACATGGCTGTTGCAGAAGCGTCAAGTGAAGGAGTTTGGATCAGAAACTTCATCACTGAGCTTGGCGTGGTTCCAAGTGCATTGGACCCACTGGAGATATTGTGTGACAACACTGGCGCCATAGCACTCGCTAAGGAACCAAGATATCATCCAAAGACCAAGCATATCAACCGCAAGTTTCATATAATCCGAGATTATATAGCAGATGGAGATCTGAAGATTAGCAAAGTACATACGGATCTGAATGTCGCAGATCCATTGACTAAACCTCTTCCACGTGTAAAACATGATCAACACCTCAGTGCCATGGGTGTGAGATTGTTGCCAAATGTAAACTAGATTATTGACTCTAGTGCAAGTGGGAGACTGTTGGAATTATGCCCTAGAGGCAATAAAAAAGATGTTATTATTATAATTCTTGTTCATGATAAAGTTTATATTCCATGCTAGAATTGTATTAAGCGAAAACTTTAATACTTGTGTGGTTTGTGAACAACACCGTGTCCCTAGTACGCCTCTATGGACTAGCTCATTGATTAATGATGGTTAAGGTTTCCTAACCATAGACATGATTTGTCGATTAATAATGAGATCATATCATTGGGAGAATGATATGATGGACAGACACAAACTAAGCGAAGCAATTAGATCGTGTCATTGTGTTCATCTTTGCGAAGCTTTTCTTATGTCAAATATTGTATTCCTTAGACCATGAGATAATACAACTCCCTGGTATCGGAAGAAAGCTTTGAGGTCATCAAACGTCATCCTATGAGAGGGTGATCATAAAGGTGTCTCTCAGGTGATCGGAAAGTATCTGTTGGGTTGTATGTATCGAGATGGGATTTGTCCCTCCCAAGTCAGAGAGATATACTTCGGGCCCACTCGGTAATCGATATCAACACCGCTTGCAAGCATGTGGTTAAGGAGTTAATCACAAAGTGATATCGGATTACGGAACGAGTAAAGTACTTGCTGTGAACGAGATTGAACTAGGTATGACGGTACCGACGATCGAATCTCGGGCAAGTAAAATATCGCGAGACGAAGGGAATATATATATGGGATTGATTGAATCCTGGCATCGTGGTTCATCCGATATGATCATCGATGAATGTGTGGGAGTCAATATGGGTGCCCAGACCCCGCTGTTGATTATTGATAGAAGATCATGTCTGCATATTCTCGAACCCGCAGGGTCACACACTTAACGTATCTCGACGCTAGGATAGATTGGATAATTGGTTTATGAATTTTTGTTCGGAGTCTCGGATGGGATCCGGTATATCACGAGAGGTTCCGGAATGGTCCGGATAATAAGATTCATATAAGGCAGTGCAGTTTTTGGAGTTCGGAATTGTTCCGGGTTAATCGGTATTGTACCGGAAGCTTCTAGAACCTTCCGGAAGGGGACCAACGTGGCCCCACCTTCTGGGAGGGGGCATGGGCCTATGAGGGAGTGTCCTGGACGCATTGGGCCAGGGGCACAAGGCCCCATAGGGCCTAGCCGATTCTAGAGAGATTTGACTCGTTTAAATCTCGGGATAGAATTTCTAGATAAGGGAGAGTTTAAATCGTTTAAACTAGAGATAGGATTTCTAGATAAGGGAGAGTTTAAATTGTTTAAACTAGAGATAGGCTTGGAGGAGGGGCAAGGGCTGGCCGCCCCCCCTCTATATATAGAGGGGTGGTGCGCCCCCTCCCCCCACACACCTTCCTCCAAGCCCTAGCAGCCTTGCTACCTTCCTCTCTCCCTCCCGACTGTTTGTAGGCGAAGCCCTGCAGCAGAAATTCTCCACCATATACACCACGCCGTCGTGCTATAGATCCAATCTATCTCTCCACCATACTCGCTGGTCCGAGGAAGGAGGAGACGTCGAGGTGCTGCACGTGTGCATCTCACGGAGGCACCGCCACTTGTGGTGCTAGATCGGATCGGATCGCGAGGAGGAGAAGCGAGTACGACTACATCACCCACGTTCCGACGAACGTTCCGCTGTGCGAATCTTCAAGGGTATGAAGATCTAATCCAATCTCTCTCGTTGATTGCATCTCCTAGATTAGATCTTGGCTTTCCCTCTGTTCGCATCCGTAGAAATTTTTGATTTACTATGCCGCGAAACCCTTCAGGGATCGCCACCTCGCCGTCTGGAGTCGCCTCGGTAACGTAAAACCAAGACTTCTTCCATTCGCTCGCCGCCTTGGCAGGTAGCATCATATCGAAAAAGAAGGACTTCGACTTCAATTGAAACGTCAAGCCACCCGCGGCAAGCATTGGACCGCCTGCTTCTTCGCGACTGATCCTCCTGTGGAACAGATCTTGCCACAGGGGTAAGTAGGACTGCAGCCCAGGTAGCACTCATAGAACGCCACGAAAATGGTGAGCTGCTCGATGCTGTGCGGGGCCAGGTCCGATGGTTGGATCCCGTAGAAGGCGCAGAAGCGCCGGAAGAAGAGAGATGTGGGGAATCCCAGCCCCCGTTCTAGGTGGCTGGTGAAGAAAACGAATTCTCCCTCGCGCGGGTCCGAAGTCACCTCTCCGGCCGCGGGGATGCGCCACTTGTCGGCGCGCAGGATCCCGGCCTCCTCGAAGGATGCCAGTAACGCTCTCGTACACTTGGACCTGCCCCATGGTTCGGTGGAGGGGGCCATTGGCGGAAGGGTTCTTGGAGGTCGGAGGATTTTGGATCGGCTGAAATCACAATGCGAAGGAAAATGGATGTGCGTGCAATCGGAGGAAATGACGAGGAGATGGCTCTCCGATCGCCTACCATTCCCTTTATATAGCAGTTGTTACCCGCCAAATCAGGAAGCCGTTACTACGCGATGATTACGCCAAAAGTTACCGTTGGATTACCCCAACGGCTAGTTTTGACTGTGTTTGACGGTTCAACTTCAGCCACTCGGCTCGCCGACCCGACCACTACAACAGTGGCTAAATATTTCGCCGACCTATTCGCCGAGCTGCGACCAGAATAACTTGTTTTTTCCTTTATTTAGGAGCCCGCCGCCGATTCGACTGGATGTCCGCATTGGACTCGAATGCTCTGACTGCCAGCAAACACCTGCACCCAATCAACGACGGACACGCGGACTACTGATGGGGATATGCCTACCGGGGTATACCCAGCAGGACGTTTCCGACCGGCCCAGGAACTGGCGAGTGGGCCTGCAGGACGGCGATTGGATCAAGGCCTGGCGTGGATCCAAGCGACTGGAAGCTGAAGGCCCAGGCGAGTAGATAGGCCCAGTCGGATTAGGTTAAACGAGTACCGAAACCTTAACTGATTCGGTTGAGATATGTAAACCCTAGGGGGGGCGAGTCTATATAAACCTCCCTACAGGGCGTGTAGAGGATACGTTCTACCATCCACCCAAGCGACTCGCCGCCTAGCCGTCGAGCTCGCCCCATTGTACCTTCATCATAATACAATCTAGCAGGAGTAGGTCTTTACCCTCCGGAGGGCCGAGCATGGGTAAACCCCTGTGTCTCCGCCCTCATCTCGCACCGCAGATGGCTGGCCGCCCTTCCCCTTCATTCTACTACTCGCTGCCGATTGCAGCGTCTGCCGTGGTCATTCCCTCGACACCCGCTGCCGCCAACCCCGACCCCGTCCGCTCGAGTTTGCCGCCACCGGCGGTGAGCTCTCTTGGATTGAATAATCCAATATTGTTGTTTGTGTGTATATTTTATTTGTGTGTATATTGGATAAATGTTGCATATATGTATATATATTGTTGTGTATGAATAATTTTATTTGTGTGTAATTTTATCCTAATATGTATATAAATTTTGCATATATGCATATATGTATATATATATTGTTGCATATAAATATCCTAATATATATTGGATTGAATAATTTTATTTGTGTTGTTTTGTATGAATAATATGTATATTTGTGTAATTTTATCCTAATATGTATATAAATGTTGCATATATGCATATATGTATATATATTGTTGCATATAAATATCCTAATATATATGGGATTGAATAAGTTTAGTTGTGTATTTTTGTATAAATAATATGTATATTTGTGTAATTTTATCCTAATATGTATATAAATGTTGCATATATGCATATATGTATATATATTGTTGCATATAAATATCCTAATATATATTGTTGCACACAAAAATAAAGGGTATGTATATTTTTTTTGTATGAACAAAAGAAAGGATTATTATGAAAGTGTATGTATTGTAGTGTATGTATACATAAGAAAGTGTATGTATTCTAGTTTCTTTATTTTCTTTATATAGGTACTTTTCCTATTAATATTTTGTAGAGGCTTTTGTTATGAATTTTATTTATCTATATAAACCATAACTTATTAAAGGATGTATTACTATTAATTCATGAGATTTGATTCTTAATAGCTTATAATATTAAAGAAATTTTTATATGGTGATCCTTCCTTATTATATGACACATAAAGTTCTAAGGAATTAAGATGGTTAATATTATTCCCATGAGCTTAAGTGATATCAAGATAAATAGTTTGTTATAACTTTCATAGAAGTGAGGGTTTAAAATTATAAATGTCTAGCATGAGCTTACTCTAGAATATTTATTATGAATACAAGTCCACTTGAATGTTTACTCTCTTACTCTAGATAACATTATTGTTTTAGAAACTATGGATCCACTTAGTAGAAACCTTGAAGAAGAAGAAATAATGGAGAACATGATCCATGAGGACACCTCACAATATCTGAACTTGGAGGGACATTGCGGTGGTCCAACATACCACTACATGATGTATTATACTATAGTCATTGAAATAACACCAATAAAACACCGTTCACTAGTATTACATCACTTAGAGTGGTACAACAGAAACACAGCAGGTCCAATACATGACTATAGGTTACAACTCAACACTTTACAAAAGATCCAGAGAACACTCTAGGTTAAAGAGAGAGAAAGAAACTTCTTACAAAGAAGAATCAGAAATAAACAACTCAAAAACTATCATACTATTATGTCTAGTATTTTAACTAATGGTCTGGCATTGCTGCTATTGCAATATGCTACAGACATAGGTTCTATGTCTAGAGATTATATTCCTATCTAATCAGTAACTTCTTCTTCACTTGAGTTGATGTATATGTTGACTCTTGACTTCATTGAAGAGATTTAGCTTTTGACACTACTAGGAAAACGGCTATAGGTAATCAGCACATCCGTGGCTCACATGGATGAAGTGCCCCACGGCTAAAACAGGCGTGGCTCACCTGTGGGCAGTGCCCTACTAGTAACTAGAACAACCGTGGCGCACATGACTATAGTGCCCCACAAATATGTGTGGGTCAGGGCTCTGTTGGCCGCACGCCAAACATCTGTAGCGCACTATAGTCATGTGCGCCACGGTTGTTAGTGTCAACCGTGGCGCACATGGGGGTGGTGCGCTACGCATAAATTGATGTCTAGGCCACAAACATAAATTTTCTAGGCGAGCTTCCGAGCTCTAACTTGTTCGATCATAAAAACCTACCAAGGGTTAAGAAGATACGTTGAGTATAAATTGATGTACTGGCTCGCCTAGACATCTAAACTAGCTCGCCTAAACATCATGATGGTGATTCCTAGAGCATAAATTGATGTAGACATCGTCTGTACTGGCTTTAGAACCTACCAAGGGTTAAGAAGATACGTTGAGTACGAGCGTACTCAGCAAGATCACTAGAAAAGGAGTGTTTGATGCACTATAGCTACAGCCACAGACCATAGGTCGTAGGCAATGCAAGTTTTCGTAAACATTTCTTCAAAGGTTGCTTTTATTATGAAAATCTATGTCCGTCAGCCTTCACGGGTTTACTAGAACTTTCATGGAGTTCCTTTTCCATCGCGTTCGTAGTTCCTTCCCGGAATAGGGAGTAACAAGTTACAGTTCTTACACTCTGCAGAGATGCGTTAATTTACCCATGAGAGACCTTAGCCTTGTTGCACAACCAAGTCATGACCTTGTCCATACTTCCTTGGTATGGGGCCCAGTCTAAGATCCAAGCCAATCACTGCCCCATTCGCGACCTCGCATGCCTCCTTGGTGTACACCATGCCGACAAATTGAATTACGGCAATGGTTTGTACAGACCGTTAGATGCCAGAACTATCGTGGAACGTTGTGGGTTCCCACCCATATGCTGCATATCCTCTACGAATTACCAATTAATATGCACACGACCTGCACATCCAGCTACATGCGAGAGGAAGAAGATACAGCTGACTTCTCTGTCCCATTTCAAATCTCATGGTTAACGCGTGATATACGACGCAAGAATCACTGACGACATTGGTTGGTAAGTCCTAGATAATATGTTCCTTTACCACCGAAACTTTTATAGTAGGTTATTACCTCATGGTAAATAACCTATAATCACATTATTATGAAAATAGTGTTTTCTGTGTTTTTTCAAATGCAGGTGATGAAAACACTAGATTTGCAAAATACTTTATAGAAAATAATCAAAGGACATGAGCAAGTGTGAACTTGACTTTTGTGATTGCAAGATTATGCACTCACGGTCTTCAAGAAAATTTAAGATCCAATATCTGAAATCAGCATCATTGGTCCAGTAAGGACTAATGTTTAAAGAAGCAAAATGCTATTATGCATAAGTAATGTAATGCAATTAATAAACGCGAATCCCGGGGATAACGTTGATCTAAGGTTTTGGATACTATAAATGGTTTCTTCGGAATGTGTTGCCCTTTTAGATTAAGTTTCACTCTTGTGCTTCTTATTAAGGCTTGTGAGTGTGTGTGAAACAATATGTAGTTACAATATCATAAAACAATGGGATACACACAAATGTGACATGCTACTCAAGGTTTCTTATACTAGAATTGTTTATCTTCAAATTTTTTACTTTACAAGTAATTTCACTTATAAAGAACTTAAGTGTTATAAAACTTAAGTATATAAGTAAAGTATAAAGTAAGGTGATTACGATTAATTGTCATATGTTGACTGAAGTGGCAAAACGAATAACTTTTGAAGAAAAGATTTCTTTATTAAGGTTTAAACAATCCTTGTGGTTAATCAGAGGTGGTCGATGTTGTTTGTGCTTGCTAGAATAGTTTGGACTTGAGATGCCTATAACTTAATTATAACATACCAAAGTTGACTATAAAATACATAACAAAGCCTTTAGCATAGTATTTGAAGTATTGTAGACTAAAGTTAATTTTAAAGACATAGATGGATTTAAGGTATATTGCTTATGTTATTTGTACCTTGTGTACTTTATAATGTTTCCTGAAAGTTACTTAAGAATGGTTATACTTTTATTTGATACAGTGGTTTCTCAAGATTATAATGGAATAGAATCATTTATGTTTTTATGAATAAGTGGTTATGGTTTGTAATCAAGGTAATAATATTACTTAACTACTTATGGATTCACTATAGTGTTTTGATTTGTTTAAAGACTTGTGGTTGGAGTAAGGTAAAAGGTTTTATTTAGTCACAAGTTATTCTTGAAGATTTTATATTTGACAGGGATCTTTTTAGTAAATAATTTACACTTCTGGTTGCATCATAATTCAATAAGATTGCATATTAAATGTATTGGGACCAATTTGACTTTATATTATAAATATTTAAGACTAGTATTACTTATTAGACCTAAATTGGCAATTTTAGGAATATTAACAAATTTTATTTACCCTTATATGAATTAACAACTTAGGAAATAGGTTTAAATTCAAGTTATTAAAGTACTTAATTTTTTTATTTAACTCAAAAGTGTAATATTATATTTTTAACATTTAGGTATTATTTTTGTGATCATTTTTATATATTACATTTATTTTTGTGATTAATAAATAATAAGATATGACTTTTATAATATTTATTACTTTGTAAATACTTAATAAATAATAAATATTTAATTAAGTGAAATAATAATGCATGATTATAGTTTTAAATTATATATTTTTCTAAGATTTTTGGTATTTTATTTATATTTTTAACATTTACCATTATTAAAATATGAATTATCAAAGTTTTATTACTTATAAAATCTTTATTAAATAATAATTATTTAAATTGTTAACATAATAAAGTTTATTCATAGTTTTAAGTTATAGATTTTATTTTTCTACAAATTTTCACATATAAAACATTTTTTTCTGAATTATAAAACAAAAGATATTAAATTTACAAGATTTAATCATTTTATTTCATTTCTGGAATATTGATATTTGAATTTATATTGTTTTATCAATTTACTAGACAGGGAATACTTTTCTTACCGAGACTAATTCTACCCAAGGTCACTGACCAGTGGGCCAGTGGCCACGTCATATACCTGAATCTAGCGAATACATTTGTTACTAGACTAATTCTTACTTACAGGGGATGACACATAGGCCGGGGGCCATGTCACACCACCTCAGCGAAGACTGGTAAACCCTGCAGACACGATGCAAGCATGACGTCACCATGACGTCATCTCGCCGGTGATGATCAGGTGGCTAGCAGCGGCGGCGATCTAGTGAAGTTTGGCATACGCGGTTGTTACTGTTCGAAAGAGCACACGCCGAGGAACCTATTTGCAGTAGCGCCGCCCGGATATGGTCACCGGAGGATGGCCGGCGGCGAGCGTTTGCGGCGGTACAGTCGGAATTCTCGTGGGTCAATAGCTACATCACACGAGCAACAAATCGGACAGGACCACTAGGTTCAGAGGCTCACCAAGAGCACGACGAAGGGCTCGGTGAGGACGGATGTGGTCAGGAGTGATATAATCATCGACGATGATCTCCGTCGGAGTAGGAGAAGATGGTCTTGATTCGGTCGACTCTGTGCATCCTGGATCGATTCCTTCCTCTAGGATGACGAGGGCGATGACGCGGAGCTCCTAGCATCCTTGGACGGCTTCGGGGTGGTGTCCAGACGGCGACGTGCATCGTCAGTTAAAGTAGGGTTTGGCCTCTGAGTGGAGACAGAGAGTAAGAGGAGAGAAGTGGGGATAGGGATGATGCAGGGTGTCATGGTGGCCTTCTTATCCACTGTGGCATCCCGCAAAACCACTACTAGAAAATCGCGTTGTTTTTGTACATTGCATCGCCATCCTCATGCATTGTTTGTCTGAACTATTTCGAAAAGCCTAGTTTGCTTTGTACAAACACCCCTCTTTATTTAAAATGCCAAAACCCCGATCGTATCGGATATTTTATTTACCTAAAAATTATTTGCAAAGTGGCCTTGTTTTAAAATAAACAGAACCAAACAAACACACATTCTAAACCAGCCCCCTCTAAATCCCATTCCCACTCAAATATATCCTACCCACCACTCACAACTCGCCACCTCACCCTCTCCCCAAAAACCTACCCACCCTGCCACATCATCAATCCACCATCCCACCCTCTCTCCTTCTCTCACCCTAGCCCATCCTACCCTCTCTCTCTCCCCCACCGACACATGGACCCCACCCCACAGTCCCCACTCCCTCCCAAACCGACCCACACACTCCCACCTCCCCCTCTCTCACACCCTCCCGCGGGACCCGCCTCCCCACCCGCCTGGCGCCCCGCGTCCCCCACCGCGCCCCACGACCCACGCCCGACCTGCTCCTCCCTTTTTTCTCTCCCCTCACCTTCTTCCCCCTCTCCGGCTACCCTCCCCCTCACCTCCGGGTGCCGCCCTCCTCCCCTTTTCCTCTCTGCTCCGCCAGCCGCCCTCCCCCTCTGGCCTCCAGCACCGCCACCCGCGCGGCCCGCACCCCCTCGCCACCTCGCCTGGCCGCCCCCGTCGCCCCCGGCCTTAGCTCGCCGCCACCGCTGCTCGCCCTTCCATCCCCGACCCGCCTTCTTCCTCGGCTCCGGCCGGCCCGAGCGCGTCGCGCCTCCACCGCCAGTCCGCTGGACCCCCCCACCTCCGTCCGCCGCCGCCAGGGCCGGCCCTCCCTCCCGCGAGCGCCGCTGCCCGCGGCCCCTCTCCACCGCGACCCCCTCCCTTCCGCTCTCTGGCCCCGCCTCCTCCGGCTCTGCCCGACCCCGGCCGCCGCCTCCGTGCCTCCTCCGAGCGCCCGCGCTTCTCCCCCTCCGCAGACCACCCGCCGCCGCCGTCTCCGGCGTCCACCGCCACCGCGACCCCCGCCTTTCCCCGGAGCGCCGCCGCTCGCCTCCGAGCTCACCGCCGGCGTCCCTTCCGCCACCGCCTGCTAGCACTCTACATCCGCCTGCCGCCGTCCGCAGCAGCCCCGCGACCTCCATCGCCTCCTCTCCGCCTCGAGCAGCTCGCCCCAGTAACCGGCCCCACCTCGCCTGGCCCGCCACCGTCATCCTGTGGGCCCTGCCTCCCGTGTGCGCGTCTGCGTGTGCTCGTGTATGTGTGCCATGGGAATATGCTAATGTTCCCTATGGCCCGTCTTGAGGCACCCCAAGTTCGCCAACGGCCTTCGGCGCCGAACCGAGGACACTCGACGAACCTCCGGCAACATCTTCGACATGGCCAAGATCTACCGCAACCGGGTCTGGCACCGACAAGTGAAATCAGAACCACCAAGACCGTCGGCACGACACGACGACCGCGGATGCGACAGGATCGTCCCCAGGACGCCAAGATTGTCACGAGAACGCTCCCGAACGCTAACACCGACTCGATGGCGCGGGCCCGACAAGACCTTCGCGACGACAAGATCGGCCCCGACCAGGGTGAAGCCAAAGACCGCCAAGTACTTCCTCCTGGAACGCCAGATCTACTCCGTTATCCGAGACCGTACCCATCGAACCCTGGACCCTGTCGAACCCCGAACCCCCGGATCCCCAAGTTCTGCCGAACCCTAATGTGTGAACCCCTTCCCGAAACCCTATTTTATAATATAATACAACTTGTCGCATATTAATTGTTCATGCATGCATATTTGTGTGGTTTGGGGGCCTTATGCCGATTCACCTCTAATTAAATATGGGGCCCATATGCAGGCAAATCTAGTCTCATATTGGCCTCATTTAAATTTGTGTAGTGAACCGGTGCTATCGTTCTCCTTGTTAAGACAACATTTAAATTGCGGGGTAGTTAAATAACTTGAACCGCCTTATTAATTGTCGGGACCCCGTTTCCGCTTAATATGACATAATTGCATTGCACCTTTGCCATGCCATGCATCATGCCCGATATTTTGCCGTAGTATTAAATAGTGCATCCGGTGTTTGTGCTAGTGTTTTGCTTCTTCGCGGATAAGGCTGTTGAGTTGATGCGAGTGTCGGCCCGATCTTCGGTTGAACCTTCGGCAATGTTTTTCAGGCGAGCATCTCCCCCTTTCTACCTATCTTACTTTTATAGTATTTATTCCCTCCTGTTGATCTAATGCTATCCGTGTTGCGTTGCTCTAGTTTTCGTACCCGTGATATCCCTTGCAGCCCTATATTGCCATGGCCACCTCCTATTACCTGTTGTTTGGTAGATAGTTGGACTTGCGCGTCGTAGCCGCTTGCTCAAGTGTTGTTGCGTGTCGCCATGTACCACAGTTGTTGGAGTATTGCCACATGTTTGATGTTGGAGATGATCTCGGCTTTATTTATCGTTCACTTTAATTCCTGTTTAACAACTAAAATTGAAGTAAGTAAGCAGAGGCATCGGTGGGTGATAGATAATATTTGGTTTCCGACCGCCCACTTGTGTCCCGTAGGACCCCGAGTACTTGATACATGTTCCTTGATTTATCGCGCTATCCACATACGGGGAATTATGGGACCCCCCTTAGCCAGAGCTTGATTCCGTCTTATTTCTTGGGGCCACAAACTAGTTTGAGGTTTTATTTACGATCCTGTACTTATGCCATGCTACTGCTTTATTTACGATTGTGCGAGGAGCACACTGTACTGTTTAGGAATTGTGACCCGTTTTCGCGGTATCGACAAGCCCAGTCACACTTTCGGGTTCCCAGTCGTTTACAGCCGGCCCCACAAACCTTAAGTCCGTCTCGAAGTCAGCTAACTTTGTTGCGGGTCTACTTTAAGGGGTGGCCCCCTAAAATATTTCTGAATCTTGTGATTGCTCTGTCGTGAAAGCCTCGTTGGGTTTTGATTTGGTTTTTCCGAGGTCGATCGTGTGTGTGTTGCTATTTGTGCACCCCGGCCGGGTTAAAACTTTCTGAAAGCCGTGTCCGCGGTTATGGACGACTTGGAGCACAGTATCTCGATCATAGACAACTATAACTAAAGTTTACGGTTATAAATTGACTTGTATCTGATATGCTTAGTAATCAGCTTCAACTATAACGGAATGGCTAAATAAAACTGCCTACAATTGCTTGTTTGGGTGTCGCTTGCGACAATTGTACCTGACTAGTAAGTATTGCAACTACAACGGAATGGCTAAATAAAAGTACCAACAACTGCTGGGTTTTTGGGTTATCTCATGCTATTGGAATCTGATTAGTAAGTGTTGCAACTATAACGGAATGGTTAACTAAAACGGCCCACTGCTTATTTTCTCAGGATGATTCCCTATACCTGACTAGTAATTGCTGCAACGATAACTTAATAAATAAAACTGCCAACCGTGTGAGTTCCTCGGTGGACTTCCTCGATTGGTCTCGAGGGGGAAATACCAGGATGGGTTTGTTTGGTGTTGGATTCAGGTTGGTTCCGAATAGGTCTTTCTTATCCCCCTCTGATAGCCGCCAGTTGTATCGAGTCTCTATAGGTTGTTTAGTGCATGCTGCCGCTGCCGCTCAGTCCACCATACCTATGTAGGCGAGGACCGCCGAATTCTAGCCTCGCCGTGTACTGGCCTCAGTACTGACGCTCCTTCTTTTTCTTTTGCCCTTTGTCGGCACCCCTTTTGTTTAAGCAGGTTTGAGATCCACGTCGTTAGCAGGGTTACCCTTCCGGCTTGGCCTGGGCAGGGTTATGGACGCCATTGGTTATTCTTCAGGGCTCTTAGCCCCATTTGCATCTTGTCCGTAGTCGGACGCTCTATCATTTTCAGGGTGATTTGGATCTTTGTATATTATATTTGTATTCTTGACTCTTTGAGTCGCTGTTGTATATATCTGTTCTGTGGGTCCCATCGAGGACTGTTGTGTAATGTTATTACTTCGTTTTCCACCCACACGCAAGTGCCTGGTGGGCACCTTTGAATCGTTTCTATGCGGGTTTGGCGGGAATCGCTGAAACTTGCATAGGGTCGATTCTGAGGGTGTTACATCCACCTCCGGGACGGCGGCGAGGATCTCCATGCATCGCTGACGACGGCGACGACATCGGGCGGCGGCGGTCCTTCCAGCGAGCTGCTTGTGACGCACGAGGAAGACGACATCGTTACTTTGTGGAAAAACCCCTAGCAAAACTTTACACTCAACCCGTAGTACTACATCTGGTCCCACTCGACAGTCACTGCGTGGATGAGCTGGGCTCGCTGTTGGGCCAAAGAGGGCTGCACATGAGTGGTAGCTAGTGGAGAGGAGAAATGGGCTGGTCTGATACCAGTTTTTTTATTAAGCAAACTCTTTTTGTTTTCTATTTTGTTCTTAGATTTGTATTTTCATACTTGGTTGAAATTTTCTTTATAGAATTTATTGGTTAAATAGTTGCAGCAATAATGAATGGTATTAAAGTCATTTTATGAGCTTTTATTAATTAATGTTGTATTTCTTTATTTTGTTTATATAGATCATTCTAATATTTGGTAAAGGGACTTTGTTATTAATTTTCTTTCCATAATAACCCATGGATTTATTTTAGGATATTTTCTTATTTGTTTATAAAACTTAATTTTAGTTACCTCATAGTTTGGAGGGAAAGTTTTATATAATGATCCTATATTATTTGATGAATGATATCCTAAGGATTTAATATGGTTAATATCATTGTCATGAATCTACTAAATACCAAGGTTTATATTTTGTTAATACTAGCCTAAGAGTTAGGGTGTGAATTGTAATAGCTTACCGTAGGGTTTAGGGTTCTTAATATACTTATATTCTTTTATTGATGTGAATAAAGATTAATGGCTAAACATATTGTCTTTATGTTTGTGATTTTTAATGATATCACCATTTAAAGTAAAATAGTGGGATTGTTTTCTAGGCTAACTTATGAGAAAGAATTGATAAAGATAGTTCTTAAGCACCTAGGATAATGATGGTTGAGAATTACAAAGATGTGCTTAAGTGATTTGACATAGGAAATTATTCCTATCAGCCATTGTGGAAATAAGATGATTGATCCAACAGATGGGATGGATGTTAAGCTTGATTATAGATTTAGGGTTTAATGTTTACCCAAAATTTCTATCTTCCATCATTCATAATCCTGGACTTCTAATTAAGGAATTCCTTTCCTAGATATATTACTTCTTCATATACACCATCATGTGTTAACATGATGAGCTTTACTTCACAAGAATATTCTTATCCGCCTTTTATTCTTCTAACTCCATTTATAAATCCAATGAGCTTGATACTAAAGCTTTTCATAATCTTCTCATATCTATACTTGGTTATATCAACCACTCTACTTCTTATACCCTCCAATCCAACAAGTGGTTACTTCTAACTACTTTCATACTCTTCCTTAATCACCCTTCACTAATATTACTTCAATAGATGTATACATCAAATCCTACTTCACCTCAAGTGCTTAGTATTTACAAAGAGGAAAATACTACTTCTTTAATCCAATGTTGCTCTAACATCATCTTAATCATACTACCTTGTCTCTATTTAACTCAAATATCTAATACTCTAACCTCACATTATATTAATGTGACTTGTCATGGCTAACCTAGAATAACATATCTATACTAGGGTTCAATCATGTTCTATCCACAATGTCACTTATACATGATATAAGCTTTCAATCTTGATGACTAAAGCATGATCATTATAATCCTTTTATCCTTTATGGTTTAGGTTTCCAGTTGGCTAATCAAGGCTTCATCAATACAACATTACAGTTGTATTATAATTATCTTCTAATTATGTCTATGGGACTAAGAGATATTATTCATTGACTATACCTAATTAATCCAATAGGATTACTTCTTGATAACTATCCTCAATGTTCATCCTTATAATCTTCTTTATCACCATATAATTATATAATCCAAATAACTCTTCTATTCATTCAGGAGTGAATGAACTCCATAAATTATCACAATGATCTTATTCTCTTCCAACACTCCCATCCTATAGATGATCTCTAAATCTAGCATTAGCACTTACCCGTTCTTACTTATTTCTTTATAGGCCTAAAGTGAATTCTATGATATGGTAAAGAGTTGATAGATCAAGAATTGATAGGTTAAGAATTGGTGAATCAATAGTTGATTACTCAACATTGATGAATAACAGATATTAGAATAAGATTCAATAGAGATGGTAAGGATTGATATGGAAAGAAGGATATGTGGTGAATGGTCTTGAATTGCCTTCCTTCCTACTCAATAAAACTAAAGAGTTAGGGTTAAGTATTACCATGATCCACATGGTAGAAATAAATAAGGATAAAATAGATCAAGAGTTGGTTATTGTAATGAATACTACATATGATCTCTTAAAGATCAAATTATAATCCTTAATCAATGTATAATTCTTTAGTTTCATTATATTTGATCAACCCTTAGATCAAATTATGCTTACCCAAAATAAGTTTTTAACAAAGGTCATATTGAAACTCATCGCAGTCAACTTGATGATCTACTTCAACTCCATCAAGTTGAGAGAAGCTTCAATCACTTTAACAAGTTTTGTTCAAAAGCGCGAAAATTATTCGGATTTTCTATGCATGAATGCAATGCACACATCTGGGTTCAGATTATTTCTAAGCTCTAATGCTGGGATGTTACAGACATGATGACAGCTCAAGTAGTCATGGAGAAGATGACGACTCAGGTGAACGCACTTTAGTGATTACAAAGTCTGGCGAGGTATATGCATGGATTAAGCTTCTGCTGACTTGCACCGATTTATTTATATATATGTACATGTATCAATTAACACTTCTTTCTTATTTTAGCCCTCTGGATCGACCACCCAACAACAATCTTCTTCTACAAAAAAGAGCAAGCGAGGCGCGAGTCATCGGTTGAAAGATCGTGCAAAGTTCCTGATTGAAGCAGTCCGTGTTGATGGCATGCCGACGGAGCCCAAGAAGGCCGCAGACAAATTTATACGTCAGGCTGGAGTTCTTGTTAGGGACCAAATCCCAATCACAATTGAATATTGGAATAAGCCAAAGAAGGGCAACGCTACCTTTGTCGATAAAAGATCCAAAAAAACTCTTTGGACTTCACTGTTGTTAAATTTCAAACTACCGCTAAAGGAGGATGAAAATAAACCGGTTATAAAGGAAAAGGTCAAAGAGTGGACTCTAAAGAAGATGGCTGAAGCTTTCCACAACTAGAAGACAAAATTGGACAAATTTGTCAAAGATGGCGAGACTCCAGATTTCGAAGATGCATATTATGCGAAGACAAGACCTCACTAGCCCGAATTTGTGACGTACAAGGGAGGTGCTATAGCTGCAAAGAGGTCAGAAACCAATACGCTAAATGCCATGAAGAAGGAATATCACCAGATGACGGGGTCAGGTGGCTACATATCTCAGAGGCCTAAGTGGGAGGAAGCTAAGAAGGACCTGCGCGATAGAGGGATCAGACCCCAGACAGAGGGGTGGGAGCTATGTGCAAAGACTTGGTTCTACGGAATCGGGGCAAAGTTGGACCTAGAAACGGGAATGTGTATCTTCCCAAAAATTCTTGCCAAACCCGTCAATGAACTCATCGCGGCATTCGAGGAAACAGCCGCTCGGACCTTCCATCCCGACAGAGAGAATGACCAGCTGACACGCGCCATCGGTAAAAAAGAACACCCTAGACTAGCACGAGGCACATGGAGTATGACGTGGAAGGATGGGTTTGCCGCATGGGGCGACTCTAACAGATGGCACGATAGAAAAGAAATAGAGCGTACAGACCGGATGACACAGATAGAACATACACTTATGGCGATGCAGGCGCAAGTGAACGCACAAAATAGCCAGCAAGCTACCGGCCCATCTCAGCGGCACGAAGAGCCTGCATTGGAAGCTACCGGCGGCCTAGACTCTTCATGGTAAAGCAGCGTGGCTTCCACGGAGAACGTGCAACCCACACTTGAAATGGCGGGTCCTCGATACCCCGTGGATGAGATCACGGAGAGTGAACATGTTGAGCTACATGTGAAATTAATGGGCTTATCCATTAAGGTGGCGGTCGGCTATGCTTTACCTCCTGTACCTGGTGGAACTTACCACTCCCGACCGATTCCAGATGGCTATGCTATTGTCAGGGTGGATGAGGTTGTGAAGGAATATGAGGAAGCACAGGTTGACTAAGCTACAGGTGAAGGGGAAACTCAACTGAAATTTGAAGTGAAAACAACCATTCTCTGGAAGAAGGAACACATCGTGATTCCAAATTGGAGGCCACTAACTCCCCCGCCGTCTCCACAGGGTCAGCAATCTGAGCCGCCTCAGCCGTCTCCGGGTCATCAGAATACTCCCCTGCCGTCTCTGTCGCGTCAGCCGTCTCCGCAGCTTCAGCCATCTCCTGCGCGTCAGCCATCTCCTGTGCTTCAGCCATCTCTGGCGCGTCATCCATCTCCTGCGCGTCAGCGTAAGTGGAAGAGCACTGCCACGAAGAGCACTAGTACTACTACCACGAAGAAATCTGCAGGAAACTGTACGCCGAAAGAGTTCACGGAACTACGTCCCGCAGCCTTCCGCCAAGCCATTGCCGGTATTACCGTGGAATCGCATCAACGAGAAGAACAATAGGATCTCAGAAGACGAGGTTAAGAAATTCTTTGTACCTAAACGGGCCGAGCCAAAGGAGAAACTAGATCCGGCGATGGTGGAGAAGTTTTACAATAATCTTTTCATACCTGAACCCACACTTGTGTCGGACTACGAACGCCAGATTATAAAGGGGGATGCAAGGCGGAGGGAGTCTGAAAGTAGTATTCATGAACCCCGGAAAACAGTTCCCCAGCTCGAAGAGCAGGAAAACCAATTGTGCGCCCCTCTCCAAGTGTTCGATACACGGATAGCTCCTCCTGTAAATGTTTACGAGCAAGAGCTACAAATAAAGGCCAATGAGATGGGGATGACTTATAATGCATACTTGAAAATCATGGGAGACCAATTGACCAAAGGCGATGTCAACCCCATACAGCCATGGAAGTACGGGAAGAATCTCATCAAGAAACAGGAGCTCAAGAATCTACCAACAAAGATGCGAAGATTGCATAAGTGGTACCTTAATTTCTGCAAGACGACAAAGGGAGAATGGATCACGGCGCATATAAGAGATGAGATTTTCTTGTGCGGAGACGACCAGATCACCTTTAACATTCAGGACTTGCATTTTTTATTCAATTAGAAGGAACTCGACAAAGCTGCCCTCAGCCTTTATTGTGCGTAAGTACTATTTCTGTGATTTCTATCTCAGCTCATTCAATTCATTAATTGCATGTATATATATGCTCACCATATATGTATATACTATTATGCAGGAAAAAAGTTATGGAATGCATGAAAGGAGGCCCTTATAACATTGGGTTCGTTGACCCAAATAGAGTTCGTGAAAAAGTGGTAAAAGACAAACCCGGGCAAACAGAAGATTTCTTTCTAAGGTCTTTACTGAGACAACAAACCAAAAGGGAAATACTATTGCCTTACAACTTCTCGTGAGTGTTACCCTCTCTTGTACACATTCTGTTTCGGCTTACTCGATGTTAAGTGTAACTAATAATGAGTTATGCGTGCGTAGGTTCCACTTTATTCTGCTAGTCATTCAAGTTGACGCGGGAAAAGTCCTTGTCATGGACTCGGCACGAAAATACAAAGAGCTATGAGTAGATTTTAAAGCGATGCTCCAGAGGTAATTTCAATCATATTATCGCACTAGATCGGCAACTTTCGTGACAACAAGTAATTAATTACTCATTTATTTATTTTCTTTGCCAGACAGGGTTTGGAAAAGGTTCACGGGCAGGGCCGTGGGTGAATGGTCAGAAGAACTTCAATTTGTAGATCAAAATATAAGTAATACTAGCCAGCTAGGTCTGCGTATATCTTTGATTCTACTTTCAATTCCATTATATCATGCTTTATTGACTATTATTTTGATTGAACTCTCTATTCTCGTAAAGTGCGCGCAACAGGGAGCCGGCAATAACTTATATGGATACTATGTTTGCGAGTTCATTCGCAACACGATATGTGCGACGGGCCAAGCTGCACTAGAACAACTTAGAATACATAAACGAAGTGCATAACATTATTTTATTACCATCAGTTATGTTGAGTTTCATTCTTATATATATATATATATATTGACTCTATTCTTCATATATATTTAGATCGAACGGATACGGGACAACCTCCTACCATTTGACCGCGCACGAGCCATTCAAGATGAATTGGAGGGGTTCATACTTGATGAGGTCGTCACGCCCTGACGGAGAACTCTTTAGATATCCAAAATGAACGTGTACGGAGATGTTATATCGTATATATGCTTGAACGTGTTTGTCTTGTACTTGATGCTTGAACGTGTACGGAGAATACCACAATGACGATATTTGTGTATAATAATAGTTGCTTAATTATTGATGTATGTATGTACCGATGATGTATGTGTATACCTCTCCCGATCGATCTCCCCCCCCCCCCCCCCCCCCCCCCCGTCCCCCGTCCCCGCCGCCACAGAAATCCGCCCAAAACGAGGCGGCGACAGAACTAGATTTAGGTCATTTTCCTGCCACGGCAGAGAACCTTTAACACAACCGATGTTAAAGGGGGGTGGCCTCAGCTCTGCGGGAGCCCCCATGTGCGCCACCCTTTAACAGCGGTTCGTATAGCGGTGTTAAAGGGGGGCTCTAACATCAAAACCGCAACAGCGGTTCTATAATCGGTGTTAGAAGAACCTCCGAACCGGTGTTAGAGGGGAACGTGTGCACTAGTGCTAACTGACAAAATCAAATATGGCTCACGTGCAATGCAGCCCAGCATATATCTTGCTTCATTGCATCATTGAAGTTCCAACTATTAAGGACGGGGTCAATGAAAACAATTATGTATTTACACCTTTGCAACGCAACGAGGACATGCGTTTAATTTTGGTCACTTCCTTCTGTTTTAACCAAACATGGGGATGATACTCCATGCATCAGTCAGTGGATGTGAATGGTATCTTTGCCTGCCAATCTTTATGCTAGTTTTAGAATTCCAGCATTATTTAATATGCTGAATTTTGGGGCGTAATTATAACAGGCTAGACTTCTCATTTAGACTTCTCATTTTTATCGTGCTACCCCAGCAGACGCATCAATAATACAACTAGTTTACTCTTCCATTTGCATCTAATGCCTATCGTTTTCTAAATACATGGACAAATAAAATCACACAAGTCTATCTAAAAATCCTATATTATGGCGTTTGGTTTGACTGGAACCCTGAGCTATAAGAATTTCTATATTGAAACACAAACTTCATAATATCGTTCAAATGGAACCCTAACCAGGATTAAGGTTTTCATTTCTAGGTTCCATCAAGTGTAAATTTTTTAACAAATGTACCGAACATGATGGTATAACCTAGAAATTTTATTAAACGATATGACCATCTGTTTCATGCACTCATGCATAAGAATGACATGAGAGAGAGAGAGAGAGATTATACTTGTCTGTTTTGTAAAGAGGATAAATGGTCATGTTTTTTGATGAAAATCCTTGTATTCTTCTCTACGCTAATGATTTCTTCCAAATCTCCTAACATGTAAAACTAGTTTATATGTCTAGGAAACGGAAGTAGGGTTCTTCTAGGCATAAACAAATGTAGATCCCTCTGTCAGGTTTCAGTTGGAAAAAAATCGAGACCCTTCCTTGTGATCTTCTTGGCTGCTCTTCCACGAACTGACATTTCTTTATTTACAAAAATATGTTTCGAAACAACACAGTTGATAGCAGCATCTTCATTATTTTTTCTATTTCGCATTCAGAAATCAGGGAAATGTTCAAAATGTACCTAAAAAACATATTCCTTTTCTCCTATAGTTTTTGTTTCTAGTTTTAAGTAGGAATTGTGGAAAACTTCACATAATGCATAGGAGATAATAGTACCTAAGGACATGGGCAATGGCGCTTGACACTAGTCTACACCTAGAGCTTCCATATTGGATTTTTGCTTAGTTTTTTTTGGAAATGAACGCTTTATTACTTAATAATAAGTTTACACCCGGCCTCTGCATAGCTAGGATGCACACAGCCGATCAACCACACAACTTGAGTCCAAAGCAAAAGTACTAGTATTACAAATAATGGTAAAAAAGCAAAGTCCTTCAAATGCGCTATGGCAGATCTATCCGTAAATCATGTTGTCATCCATATCGGGAGAAGATATCCCTTGTTGTGTCCTTTAATCGCGTACATCCCTCCATAAACAAGTCATGAAACTTCATACGTTAGAGAGTAGTTCATGATCGAAGGATAGCCGTGGCTCGATAGATAACCTGCAGGAGAGAAGACATAATGTTATTAAAAATCTTGTCATTTCTACATAAGCCAAAGCGATCAAATAATGGCAAACGCTCTCACCCTAAATAAAGTTCTATATTTATCATCAATCCCATTCAGTCAGTTGCCAAATACATTGACTATCAACCAGAGGCAATTTGGATGATTGGCCATATAACACGAGCAAATTTATATTGGAAGAATAAACGGCGTATTGTCTCATTATGGTGACAAAAAACGCATTGTATACTTCCATGCCAATTCCTCCTAACAAGATTATTTTCTATAAAAATGACCCCTTTGCAGAGATATCAAGCAAAAATCTTCATTTTAAAGAGTATTTTCATTTTCCAAAATTTACTATGGATTTTTACTTAGTTGGAGGAGAGAGAATCAAGAAACCTAACCCTCCTGTGCTCTGTCCAAAAATAGCTAATCTAGTTATTGAAGAACCATGTGAGGGTGGCATGCAGGAGCCATGAAGTTCGGCTCTCTACCGTCCATGTAGGTCTTCTCGACTGGATCTTTGTCTTGGTTTCTAGATAAAGTGTAACTTCTGCAGGGAAAGTCGTAGTGCAATCCGTCACGTCGATGATGCGTTTCTTGCTGCCCAACCAGTGAAGTTGGTTCTTCCTAGATTCCCGATGACTTCCGTTTCCACTCTATCTACATCATATCATCTAATCTATGATAATGCTTTTGTTTCCGGAAAGCACTATGTGATTGATGAAAACAATGTCGGTCACTTTGCCCTCTTTACTTCAAATTTACACTTGGCCTCTCTTTCGTCTCCAACTTATAGGCCGTAAATCACCCTTCATCTTTTGGCAAGAAAATGGAAATCTCTTGCCTTATGCTTGACAACTAACCAAAACAATATGTCTCACGTGCAATGCAACCCAACACATATCTTGCTTAATTACAGCATTCAAGTGACAAATATTATATATGGAGCTGATAAAAAGGACCAAACGTGACTGAGAAAGCTAATTCAATTACACGTTTGGAAACAAACGAGGGCGTGCCTTTTAGTTTTGGTCTTTCATTCCTTGTGTTTGAAACCAAACATGAAGTTGATGAATACATGCATCCATCGGTGGGTGCAAATGTATATTTCCAATACATTGTTTTTTGTTAGTATTTCTTAATTCCGGCTTTGGGTAGTATGTTGGATTAATTATGTAACTTTTAGTAATAAGACCCTTTTAGTTTTTCCTTACTACCATACTGACGCATCAATAGTACAACTTAGATTACTCTTCCATTTGCACCTACCACAAGTAGAAAAAGGCGCATAGTAGTCTTTTTTCTAGTGGCGTCTAAAACAAAACGGACGCCACCACTGCAAGGCGAAATAATCGCGGCGTTCGAGGAGAGGCGAACGCCGCCACTACATCTTAGTCATGGCGTTTGAGGGAGAGCGAACGCCGGCACTAAGTGGGGACCACGATGTAAGCCGGGACAAATATTTCTAGGCGTTCGGCACTTTCGAACGCCGCAACTACGGTTTAGTGGTGGCGTTCGGTATATCCAATACGTAACCACTGTGCCGTCCAAAAATTCTTAAAGACACCGCCCGCCCCAACCTCTCTTTCCATTCCGCACACACACCTTCCCACTTGTCCTCCCCTCCCCCGAAATCTCCATTGCCCGTGTCGCCCCGCCCCGCCCCGGTCCAGCCCCACCGCCTGCCCAATCCCGCACCAATCTAGCCCAAGACAACCCCGCCTCCACCGACACGTGACTCCTCCAAAATCACCGCCGCTTCCCGCTCCGCCCCGGTCCATCCACTCTGCCGCCGGCCCATCCCTGCACCGGTCCACATCGCGATGGATCCATCGGCCCCACGGTGACCCCGTCCTCTCCGCCGACCCATGCCTCCCCCAACCTCGCGCCGCCGCAGGTAGAATCCCGCCCCCTCTCTTAATTAGTGTGTTTAGTTTAGTGATTTTAGGTGATTGCATATGTATTTAGGTGATTTTATTGTAGGGTATAAAATCTAGATGATTTTAGATGTATAGCAAATTTAGATAATTGTATGGGTACAAAATCTAGATGAATTTAGGTTGATTTTGGTTTTCTACTTACATATGGTCAATGATTAAATATTGTAGGATGTGATCTCGGGGGTGGTGTGAGTGAGCCTTGTGAGATGTATAAATAAATAATCTGTGCATCCTACTTAGCTTGCTTACGCCTTTCCTGGAAATATTTTTGCGTCCAGTAAGAGTATGATGCCCTACTTTTCAATTGATTTTCATACGAATATGCTTTCGGTTGATTTTGGTTTTCTATTTCTATATGGACAATGATTAAAAATGGTAGGATATGATCTCCAGGGTGGTGTGAGTGAGCCTTGTGAGATGCACACATAAATAATTTATGCATCCTACTTGGCTCGCTTACTCCGTCCCTAAAATTATTTTGTGTCCAATGCGAGTACGAGGCCCTACTTTTAGTTCGGTTGTGACATCTTGCATTTGTAAGAGATCATTTGCTTGCCTTTATGTTTTAGTTTCCTAATTAATATATTTAAACATAGATATGGATACTTGAACATATTTAATATATTAGATGAACATGCAGAAAATGCATCCTTGCATCAACTGCGGCCATAAAAGTTGTTAGGATAAGAAGTTTATCATAGTGCTTCTCGAAGACTTTGAAACTATGGTGGTATGTTTAGCTTAATTATAATTTACAGGCTTGCATGTATTTTGATCGAAACTAATTAATTATTGTTTTTATATAACTTTTTCTCAGACCATCCCTTGTCATTCAAGAAAGGACTTTCTTGATCATGTGAACAGACGTGTCAATCACCAGAGACAATTTGAGATCACCTTGGTGGAAGAGACAATACCTGACAAGACCTACAAGATTCTAGTCGTCAACGAGGCGAACCAAACTTACTTTATAGGACCACTTTGGACAAAATTGGTAGAAATATATGGGATGGATGCTGGGATGAGGTTGAGAATCTACCTTGTGGAGTTATTTTTTTCTCGTATGATATCCTTGACTTAGAGTCTTCGGACTTTCAAGATCATTCCATTAGGTAGAACTAGTCTTGTACCTTTGAAGACCATGCCCTTAAGTAGAACAAGCTAGACAGTCTTCTAAGTTAGTTGCTGTATCATTGTATTCTGAATACTATCCAGTATAAATTATTATATCCTTTTGTTATATTATAAATGATGTTTTGTAACATACCACCCTTCTGTGTAATATAAATAAGGTTATGTCTGAGCATTGCATGCATGCATAATATTTGCACTTGATTCAACCAAAGAAGAACAAATTAAAAACCTAAACCCTAATTTCCCCCTCTATTTGAAAACCATTCAAATGAGTTTTGTATTTAAACAACTAACTACATGAGTTTAACCCAAAGTGAATAAAAGGGTTCCACGTTATTTTATATACTTCATAAAAGTTTCTGCAATTTGAAATCGGTAAGCAATGGCGACATTACCTCATCGGTAACCGTTGTGAACTTTACTCGGATAATCAAAGCCTAAAGTATCTCTTTACCCAGCCAGGTCTGAATCTCAGGCAAAGATGATGGTTGGAACTCATCAAAGATTATGATTTGGGTCTCAACTATCAACCCGACAAAGCCAATGTCATAGCCGATGCGCTAAGTCGGAAGTCTTATTGCAACAATCTGATGATTTCACAAGCCCAACCTGTTCTCTACGAGGAAATCAAGTGTCTTAACCTTGAAGTAGTTCCTTGTGGATTCCTTGTTAACCTTGAAATAAAATCTTCTCTAGAGGATCAAATCAAGGAAGCTCAAAAGCAAGATGATGAAGTTATCAAGATCAAAGAACGTGTTGCAAGCGGTGAAGCTAAATGTTTCTCCGTCAATGATCAAGGTATTCCATACTTCAGTAACCGGCTAGTGGTTCCAAAAAGTCGGAAAATCAAAGATCTACTTCTTTTGGAAGCTCATGAATCCCCTCTATCCATCCATCCTGGTGGTACCAAAATGTACCGAGATCTCTGTCAAAGATTCTGGTGGAGTGGAATGAAACCAGAAATCGCTCGCTTTGTTGCAGAGTGGGACGTTTGCCGTCGTGTGAAGGCTGAACACCAAAGGCATGCTGGAATGCTACAACCGTTGAAAATTCCTGAGTGGAAATGGGATGAAATTGGTATGGATTTTATCACTAGACTCCCAAAGACACAATCTGGACATGATGCCATACGGGTATTTATTGATCGATTATCCAAAGTTGCTCACTTCCTTGTTGTTCGGGAAAGCATTACTGCAAGCCAGTTGGCAGAGCTATACATATCCCGGATAGTCGTTCTCCATGGTGTACCCAAGAAGATCATATCTGATCGTGGAAGTTTGTTCACTTCCAAATTCTGGGCTAGTATCCAACAAGCAATGGGAACTCAAGTTTCCTTCATTACAGCCTATCATCCTAAAATCGGTGGTCAAACTGAAAGAGTGAATCAAATTCTTGAAGACATGCTCCGAGCGTGTGTCATATCCTTTGGAAAGAACTGGGAGAAATGTCTTCGTTTTGCGGAGTTCTCTTATAACAACAGTTTTCAATCCAGTTTAGGCATGGCACCTTTCCAATTCCTGTATGGGAGAACATGTCCAACACCGTTGAACTGGACCGAAACCGGCGAAAGACAATTCTTTGGTCCGGACATGATCCAAGAAGCAGAAGATCAAGTTCGCATAATTCGACAGCGTCTGAAGGCCGCTCAATCTCGTCAAAAGACCAACTACGATCGTTATCATCTCGATGTTTATTATGAAGTTGGTGATCAAGTTTACCTCTGTTTCACTCCTCTGAAGGGTGTCCATCGATTCGGTATCAAAGGAAAATTGGCACCTCGCTACGTCGGTCCCTTTCATATTCTCTCCAAGCTTGGTGTGCTTTCCTACCAATTGGATCTACCTTCAACTTTTCCAGAGGTACATGATGTTTTCCATGTGTCTCAACTCAAGCGTTGCCTCAAAGATCCCATTCTTGGTGGACCATGAAACTTTGGATCTCCAAGATAATCTAACCTACCGAGAATACCCTGTTCGTATTCTTGATGAAACCGAGCGCAAGACTCGTCGACAAACCATCAAGTTCCCGAAAGTTCAATGGTCTCATCACTCAGAGTCAGAAGCAACCCGGGAACGCGAAGATCGTCTTCGATCTGAGTACCCTGCCTTCTTTTCTAAAACATAGGAATCTCGGGTCGAGATTCTTGTAAGTGCGGTAGAGCTATAACATACCACCCTTATGTGTAATATAAATAAGGTTATGTCTGAGCATTGCATGCATGCATAAAATTTGCACTTGATTCAACCAAAGAAGAACAAATGAAAAACCTAAACCCTAATTTCCCCTCTTTGAAAACCATTCAAATGAGTTTTGTATTTAAACAACTAACTACATGAGTTGAACCTAAAGTGAATAAAAGGGTTCCACATTATTTTATATACTTCATAAAAGTTTCTGCAATTTGAAATCATTCAAAACAGGTTTGAAAATTCAAAATATACAAAGAAATCAGGAAACAGAAAATCGAAAAGGCTTCCTGGAAAAAAAATCTAATTCTAACCTAATCTGGGCCGAGCCCACCTCTCCTGTCTCTCCCTGGCGCCAGTAGAAGACCACCCGGGGCCCAAGAGCAGCCCAGCCAGGCCCGTACCCCTTCGGCCTTTCTGTTTCTGTCTTCTTCCTCCCCGAAGCAAGCAGCTCGGTGGCTCGCCGCCGGCCACCCGATGCTCCGCCGTGCGCCACGATCAACTTCGCCGCCCCCGAGCGTCTATTTGAACCCCAGAGCCGCCGCGAAGAAACCCTAGCCCGCCATTTTCCCCCTCTCCCTAGCTATCCAGTGCCATGAACGAACCCTAGCTGCGCAGGTGCTGCGTCGGCCCGCCGTCTCCGGCCACCTCACGGCCAGCCGAAGCCACCGTTGGAACAGCCTCATCGCGAAGATCATCTCCACAGAAGGAATCGACCCCGCGTGCTTCGAATCCTCGCCATCGACCTCTTCTCTTCCGACGTCGTCCACCTCTCTCTGACGATGAATCCGACGCTTCCCGACCGCACCTCGCCTCGCTGACGCCTCTGTTGCATCCGTGGTGAGCCTGCGGTCCTCACAGACCTCCTCTCTCGCCTCCTCTCGCTCTCTATCGCCGGCGCCACGAGCATCTGCAAACCCCGCCGCCGAGCGCCGCCATGTGTCGTGCTCCGACGACCATTCCAGGGCGGCGTCGACACTATCTGGCTCCCCGCGACGCCCTCTCTCTATCGCGCCCCTCTGCGCATCCAGGCGAGCACGGGATCGTTGGATCCTTGCTCGATCTGAGGGTAAGCTCCATTGCTGATGTCATGCTGACATCAACATGAGGCAATAACTTATTTTCTTTTATTAATTATTTTGTAAATAATTTTAGTAAATATTAAATATGACAGGTGGGCCCTGCCTGTCAGGGTTTTAATCAATTCTGTAAATATTTTATGAAAATAATAAAAGTCTGACATGTGGGCCCAAGTTTGTAAATTAATTTAAATATTTCAAAAATGTTTAAAATGAATTAAAATTTGGGAAATCCATAACTAATTCATTTTAAATCAGAAAAATACAAATAATATACCAAAATGTTCAGAAAAATGAAATATATCTAACTAAGCTATAATCATACATTGTTAATAAACTTTGATATCAAGTTTAATTATAAGAAGCAATTGAACTCCATAGGTGATTCTGATGATTCCCCTGTTTTAGGGTTTGGATCCTCGGAACCCCCTCAAAAGTGATCAAACATGTTTTAGGGTTTAATTCAACACCGTTTAACTTGTCATATCATCCATATTGTATGAGCATCGCACACGCCATGTGTTGAGAGTTGTTTTCTCTTTTCTGATGATTGGTTCTCGCGAATAGGAACCGAACCCGAAGCTGAAGTCAACGCCACCGAAGAGCAGAACCAGTCCAACAATGGACAAGGAAAGCGAAGCCCCACTCATACATATGAATCATATGATTATAAAGTATTTCATTCTCGTCATATGCATTCGGTTCAAACAGTCTTTTATCAGTAGACCGAGTAATCCTATCTGATGCATGTTATCCTTTGTGAACCGTGTTACCTAATCCACCGCTCCTAGCATAACTAGGGTTTGGTTTATGAGCGTCACTAATGCCAAAGTTCAGTCAAGCTTAGCCATGCTTAGTGGTCCGATGCTGATTATTCAGGTGATGCACGGGAGGTGAGAATGAATCTAGTATGGTAGGTTGTGGTGATGTGATCAGAGATGAATGATAAACATGCTAAGGCTTGTATGGGAGGCCACGTGGGTTGTGGTTTTTGAAGTCCCATACTTGCCACCATTAGGACCTGATGTTCTCGCCTCTTGAACCAAGACGAGCGTACAACCACACGGGGGCCTAGAAACCCCCTCGACCAACTAACTTGCCTAGTAGATTCCATGAGTCACATAGTTTGGGCTTTCCATTCGACATACGCATCTTGGTTGTTCTCGAATGGAGGTGAAGGAGGTGCATTCATAGCAGGTAGGTAAGCGTGGCCGGGAACAAGAGATGCCCGGCATCCGTAATCTTGAACCCCGCACACATCATTAGGGACCGGCTTCGGGACTTGACCCGTTATGGCGGAATCTCCCTTGTGCTTGACTCATGGTCTCGGCGAAAGCAAGGTAAAGGTCGTGGTCAACCACTCTCTGCCGGCCTTCCAAGAAAGAGGGCTAATATATTGGCATTAAGAATCGGTTGGTACGTGTGGGTAAAGTTGTGCATCCCTGCAGGGTTATAATCTTTTCGAAAAGTCGTGTCCACGGTTATGGACGACTTGGTAACGGATTATGTGATCATAGAGAACTATAACCGAATGATAAAACTTGCCAACTAAAGTGAGATCCGGAATACTTCCTCGGGGTTGTTGAGGGGGTAGTCCGGGAAGAGTGGTTCAGTTGATGATGATTCTTGGTGGATATCAAAGACGAATTTAAGGGCTAGAGTTGAAGTCTTCTTATCCCCTTTTGAAAATGATCTGAATAGACGAGTTTCTTCTCCCTCTTGTTTTGAAAACGCTTTATGCAAAACAACTCCACTAGCCATAAGTCTTGCGGACTACACCCTGTACTCAGCCTTGTTTCGTTGATCTTTTCTACAGATGATGCTATCCCAACTGAAGGTGGTTTCTACGTGGAGGTCGACGAGTAGTTGGGGTTCCCGGGCAGCAGCCTAGGATCTATGGAATGGTCGCTACTTCTGTTATGGCCTCTTAGGACCTTTGCTAATTTTGTTATTTAGAACAACTTGTTTGCTTTCGCTGTTTGATGTAATGATGGGTCTGTGACCCCTGGCTTGTATGACTAGTTTGTAACTCTCTTAAGAGTTTACCTTATCATTGTTATGGTTTGTATGTTCTGTAATGTTACCGATCTTCCCTGCGCGTTTCGAAATTTAGGTTAGACTTATATCGGATGAGGATCTGGTATTTGTCTAGCCCTGATCCCGGGTCGTGACATGTTTAGTATTGTTATATCCTATTATTTAATATTATTGTTGTAATCAAGATTTTCAATATTTTTTAAATTTCCGAATTATAGTTAATGGCATTTAGGCAGGCTCGAATGCCACTACAGGTTAACTTACTGGTGGCATTCAACGAAACGTCACTGGTATCTAAATTAGTACTGGTGTTCCGCTCGCACGTTGCCACTAGCTACTACCAGTGGTATGAAGTTAGTGGCGTGCAGATTCAACGTCACGAAACCCCTTTTCCGAACGTCATCACGAGGTATTTTCCTACTAGTGTACTTCCTATCTATTTCTAGATACATGGACAAATAAAATTACACAAGTCCCTCCAAAAAAACCCTATATTGTGCTGTTTGTTTTGAATTGAACCTAGAGCTATACGAATGTTTATTAAAAAGATTCTAATGTCATTTAATCGGACTATACCTAGAATTGCAATTTTCATTTTGGAGGTTCTATCAAGTGTGGACAGGATGATATTGTAACCCAAAAATCCAATAAACATATGAATATTCGTGGCATGCGTAAGAATGACATGAGAGAGAGATTATTCTTGCATTTTTGTAAAAAGGATGGATATTCATATTGTTTGATGAAATTGTTTGGATTCTTCTATTAAGTGACTATTTCTTCCAAATTTCCTAACATACAAAACTAATTTATATATCTAGGAAATAAAACTCAAGTTCTCATAGGCATAAACAAATGTAGCTCCCCTCTGCCAGGTTTCAATTGGAACAAATCTAGGCCCTTCCTCATGATCTTCTTGGCTCCACTTCCATGATAGAGTTCTTTGGCATACTTATACATATATGTAATGGGAAAGAAGTTTCAAAAAAATATGTGTTATGGGAAAAATCAAAGCGTCCTTGTATTTCTCATGTCACGTTATTTGAGAGGTAGGATAACTTTCAATCTTGATAGTTAACAGGTGAATTAAGAATAGGATACATTTTACTTATACAAGTATGCTCTTCATGTAGTAGGAAATACACTATTATATTTAAAATCATTAATTGATATTTACCGATTATGTGTTTTTACCCATATTCAACTGTATTGTTTCCTTTCATCTAACAAAATGCAAAATCTATAACACATAAGGTTGGGTATGGTGACCTACCACTCATGGGGTAATAGGTCACCGCATTGACCATTGAATTGAAAGAAATGAATGTTCCATAATAGTTGGGAGCATGCTAAATTTCTAAGGATCTTATTTCATGTGATAGTGGTGGCCAGTTAGCCAGCAACTAGAACCTTGGAATAAATCAATAAAATCTTTTTGGTCCCAACAATGCACTTAAGAGAGATCACATCTCCAACTACTTTTCATGCCAAAAACGTGACATTCATATCAAGTTACTTTACTAGAAAAAAATCATTTGAAGTATCAAAAGCATATAACTTAGACCCTATCTATGTATCTCAAGATTTGGCTTGTGGAATGGATCTCGTAAAGGAGCACAACAAAAGTATGTCTCTTGCAAATTGATCTATGGACTTCGGAATTTGGATTCCCTTGAAGTTGATTATTGCAGAACTAAAGGAGGTCTCTTGGGATACTCCCACTTGGTGGATGTCGATCTTTTCTATTTTTAATTGAGATCTGTCATTCTTGGCCTAAAACGCCTATTCCCTGAGGTTATGTTCGCCATCTATAGTGCATACAAATTATATCCAAGTTTGTTTCAAAACAAATTATACTTGTAGAGCAAGATAGCAGGTCATTGGACTAAGCTAGTGATTTATTTCATGGTGTCTCTTGTTCCTAACTATCCTATCATGCTTCACCATAGTATTAGAATATAACCTCATGTTATTTCTATAGTACTGAGTATATATGCTAACTCAAAGTGATGCTAAAAATATGGATATGCATGGTAGTTGAACACCTGAACATGACCCAAAATTTCAATATGTTGGATCAATAATGTATAAGTTCTTCTATTTATTGAAGACATGTATCCTACGATAACTGTCGCGTCTCGCTAACGCGGACATCAGGGATGTTGGGCACCCCTTATTTGTTCCGCAGTGGGCATGAAGGAGTTCCGGCCTCAGCATCGTTGTAGAAACCTACTGATACGGGTATAAAGCACACACGATCATTTTTTTACCCAAGTTCAGGCCGCCCTCTGGCTAACAACCCTACATCCTGCTTTGGTGGATTATCTGGGTGGATAGATGTACAGAATGATGATCTCAATGGTGTCGGGAAGTCGCTTTCTCTCTAGTTTCTACACTTTCCGGACTTCCTCTTCCTCACGTCTCTTAATTTTTCCTATCTTATCCTTCTCTAGCATGGATATGGGTCTCAGATTTCTCCCTCACAGCTACTCGCAGTGTGTATGAGTCTCCTCTACTGTATGGTCCTCCAACCTCCCTCTGAATGGCTAAGTGCCTCCTTTTATACCCCAAGGGGTTACTACAAGGGGACGGTGTGGAGCACCGCCCGATGGTGTTCCCGGGCTCAATCGCGGTGTGCCACGTGGTCTTCAGGCTTAATGGGTGGTGTTTGTGGCCAATGAATGGCCACGGGCGATGCGCAGGCGCACATGATGGCCGTGTGACAGCTCAGACCTCGACCTGTCACGCATGTTTGCGGCGCGCTGCACTAGACTGCAGCGTTATGATTGTGTCCAATGGCACAGGCTCGGTTGACTTCCGCTCACGGGTCGCGCCTGGCCCAGGAGGGGTGATCTTCTGGTCCTTCCAGGGTACAGTCGAGGCCGCTCCTCGGCTCCGATGTCCCCCATTCGCACACTTATCCTCCTTTCGGGCAGCCCCTGGAAGAAGGGTTCGGACTGCCTCGCATGTGTTCTTGTCCTTTTCTCCTTGTCCATGCCCGGCTGGCGGGTCATGGCTCGCCTCGTGGTGTTCCTCTCTTTCCGCAGGCACCTACATCATAGCCGATACTTAGTATCCATAGGATCATCCTATCAGATCCATACCTGCTTGGAGCACACGGTGCTCGCGTCCTTGTGACATTCCCGTCGACTTAGCCTTGTATGCGCCGAGTTGCTGACCGGTGGGTCCTGGCCCACGCGCCAAGGCGCAATGTGAGGGACCCCAGATCCCATTACGCTGGCAATAACTTTATTTAGATGTCCATGTCATGCATTCAAGTATTTTTAACATTTATAATTTCTTATTTCATATTTATACTTTTGTGAATATATTCTACTATTGAACAATACATGATTAATGAACAGAAAATTTCCAATCCCATGTTTTACTCATTTTTTGGTAATGCACCCTCGTAGTTGTAAGCATTCGGATGACATTCGACATTGTTTGGATACCACTACTTGTCCTCACAAAGACTAACAATGTGCATCAAATGTGATGAAAGACTGACGATAGGTCGCACCAGAGAGACAAGCCCTTAAATGCCATAAGAACATTATAAATCTCATTTTAGAAAACAATATAGAAATATGGGAGAAAAATAGACATTGAAGACAACAAAAGTGGTAGATGAAACAGAAAGCAATAAAAGCACAAGAAAGGGTATAGTAGTATAAATACACAGCTTTCGTTTGATAGCTCCATGATCAACCAGTTTGCACGTAAGAACTACCATTTTCTAAAGAAATAGAATGCCTTGCACTGTTTATTTTCCAGCTAGAGTCCATTAGTCCAAAAAAAAATTGCTGACAAGCGACAAGGCCACAACCAATAGTTTCTTTATGCGTATCAGCAACCCAACAAGTATGATAGTTGGCGAACATCACCTTGTGGCAAAGAAGAGAACAGAAATGTATTATAGGGATCGAAAAAATCTTTTCATGGGAACTAATAAAGGTATCAGAGAACTATCTATCAGCGGCTCTGTCCAATTCTGGTACACCGACTACCACTTGGTTAGCGGTTGATTTTTTAGAGAATGGTCAAGATATGGCTAGCGGCACAAAACGCTCTGCTTCACTGCCTATCTTCGAGTCTGGTACACCTTCTACCACTTGTTTCGTATGTAGCGCTTCCATAAATCCAGCGTATGGGTGGGAAATGATGGTGAATAATCTAAATTACCCGACATTCTTTTTCAGAAAATTGAAAATAGTCATGGTAACATCCGAATCTAGAAGAACATAAATATGGATGTGGTAAATATCCAAATTTATTCTTTCAAATATAAATACGAATGTGGTTTCGAATTTTGAAGAAAATATGGATATGTAAATGGATTTATCCGTATCCAAATCAAATTATGTTAGCCTATTCTAGCAATTATAGTACGATGTGGCAATTATCCAACACAAAATTAACAAAGGTTTTTTATGTGATTGAACTTGAAACTATTGTGTATTATATCAATATATTTATCTTAAAATTATTATACAGTTGACTGACTATAAGATATGAGTCTATTATTTTGTTATTTGTATCCGTTCCTAATTGAGTAAAAAGCCAATCCGCGTTCGTACTTGAGTAACATATGCTCTGCATTTGTATTCGATTACAACCGTATCTGCTTCATATTTTCTCTGGATATGTTTGAAAATATTAAAACGGATGTGGGAAGGACACTTCGATCATTTTACACCCCTAATGAGTGCACATCGTACCGCTCTAGCATTTTGAGGGCTATGTAACCGTGGACCGGCACCACTAGCTACTGGTTTGGTGTCTATGAACGCGGCTAATCTATCTCCCCCTGATTTCGTGTGTGGCCAGCATGATCGGATCCACAACTAAACAAGGGGGTACAAATGTACACCCATGATCTGCCCTAACTCTAGTTCACTTAGTCCTAACTAGCCCATAAAAAAAACATAGTGATTTTGAACTTTGTACACCCCTTCCCGTGAATCTGGCTCCCCCAATGGTGGCTGGTGTGGCAAGATCATTCAGTGGCACCACAGTTGTTGTATATCCGTGATCTCAACAATGCAAAGTAGGTTTGAAAATTTGTTCAGAATAGACTTTGTTTATACAATAGATAAACGGCTGTCTCGGATCTTTTCTCCTGATTTGTTCCGTGGATCGTATGGTGTGTAAACACGGGTTTGAACTGTACAGTAGGTTGTGCAAATTATCACCTAATTCATGATATGTGCTTTTACATAACCGGCAATCGATACTAGTTCTTTAATTTATGCATATCAGCAAGCCAACAAAGTATGGCGTAGTCAAGTGTATTTGCGACCAGCGCCATTTGGAAAATCAAAAAAATCTTCCAAATCAAGAAAATCTTCTCACTGGAATTGAAGGCACCAGAGAACAATCTACCATTGGTTGTACTCTAGGTTACCTATCAACCATTCAGAGCCATGGACAAGATAAGTTATAGACCTCGAGGCGGTTGCCCGCGTTTGTATTTTACCACTTGTTCATGAACTCTATTTGAGTCAACGAATCCAATGTCAAAAGGACCTCCTTTCATGCATTCCATAACCTTTTTTCCTGCATAATAGTATATATATATATATGGTGAGCATATATATATATATATGCAATTAATGAATTGAATGAGCTGAGATAGAAATTACCGAAATAGTACTTTACACACAATAAAGGCTGATGGCAGCTTTGTCGAGTTCCTTCTGATTGAATAAAAAAAGAAAGTCTTAAATGTTGAAGGTGATCTCGTCGTCTCCGCACAAGAAAATCTGTTCTCTTATATGCATCGTGATCCATTCTTCCTTTCTCATCTTACATAAATCAAGGTACCACTTATGCAATCTTCGCATCTTTGTTGGTAGATTCTTGAGCTCCTCTTTCTTGACGAGATTCTTCCCGTACTTCCATGGTTGTATGGGGTTGACATCGCCTTTGGGAAATTGGTCTCCCATGATGTCCAAGTATGCAATTTAAGTCATATCCATCTCATTGGCCTTTCTTTATAGCTCTTGCTCATAATCATTTACAGGAGGATCTATCCGTGTATCGAACACTTGGAGCGAGGCGCACGATTGGTTTTCCTGCTCTCCGAGCTGGGGAATTATTTTTCGGGGTTCATGAATACTACTTTCAGACTCCCTCCGCCTTGCATCCCCCTTTATAATCTGGCACTCGTAGTCCAACACAAGTGGGGGTTCAGGTTTCAAAAGATTATTGTAAAACTTCTCCACCACCGCCGGATCTAGTTTCTCCTTTGGCTCAGCCTGTTTAGGTGCAAAGAATTTCTTAACCTCTTCTTCCGAGATCCTCTTGTTCTTCTCGTCGCTGCGATTCTATGGTAATACCGACAATGGCTTCGCGGAAGGCTGCGGGACGTAGTTTCTTGAACTCTTCTGCGTAGGGTTTCATGCAGATTTCTTCGTGGCAGTGCTAGTGCTCTTCGTGGCAGTGCTCTTCCTCTTATGCTGACGCGCAGGAGATGGTTGGCGCGCCGGAGATGGCTGACGCGCAGGAGATGGCTGAAGCGCCGGAGACGGCTGACGCGGCAAAGACGGCAGGGGAGTATTTTTATAACCCGGAGACGGCTGAGGCGGCTCAGATTGCTGACACTATGGAGACGGCGGGGGTGCCAGTGGCCTCCAATTTGGAAGCACGATGTGTTCCTTCTTTCAAAAAATGGTTGTTTTCACTACAAATTTGAGTTGAGTTTCCCCTTCACCTGTAGCATGGTCAAGCTGTGCTTCCTCATATTTCTTCACAACCTCATCCACCCCGACAATAGCATAGCCATCTGGAATTGGTCGGGAGTGGTATGTTCCACCAGGTACAGGAGGTAAGGCATAGCCGGCCGCCACCTTAATGGATAAACCCATTAATCTCACATGTAGCTCAGCGTGTTTTCTCTCCGTGATCTCATCCATGGGGTATCGAGGACCAGCCATTTCAAGCGTGGGCTGCACGTTCTCCGTGGAATCTACGCTGCTTTTCCGCGCAGAGTCTGGGCCGCTGGCAGCTTTCAGTGCAGGCTCTTCGTGCCACTGATATGGGCCAGTAGCTTGTTGGCTATTTTGTGCGTTTACTTGCGCCTGCAGCTCCCTAAGTACCTGTTCTATCTGTGTCATCCGGTCTATATGCTGTTTTTTCTTTTCTGCCGCGCCATTTGTAAGAGTCACCTCACGCGGAAAACCCATCCTTCCACGTCATACACCATGTGCCTCGTGCTAGTCCAGGGTGTTCTTTTTTACCGATGGCGCGTGTAAGCTATTCATTCTCTATGTCGGGATGGATGGTCCTGGCGGCTGTTTCCTCGAATGCCATGATGAGTTCATTGACGGGTTTGGCAAGAATTGTTGGGAAGATACACAATCCCGTTTCTGGGTCCAACTTTGCCCCGATTCCGTAGAACCAAGTCTTTGCACGTATCTCCCACACATCTGTCTGAGGTGTGTTCCCTCTATCGCGCAGGGCCTTCTCAGCTTCCTCTCACTTAGGCCTCTGAGATATGTAGCCACCTGACCCCGTCCTCTGGTGATATTCCTTCTTCTGGGCATTTAGCTTATTGGTTTCTGACCTCTTTATAGCTATAGCACCTTCCTTATACGTCACAAATTCAGGCCAGTGAGGTCTTATCTTCGCATAATATGCATCTTCGAAATCTGGAGTCTCCCTAGCTTTGACAAATTTGTTCAATTTTGTCTTCCAGTTGCGGAAAGCTTTAGCCATCTTCTTTAGAGTCCACTCTTTGACCTTTTCCTTTATAACCGGTTTATTTTCATCCTCCTCTGGCGGTAGGTTTAAATTTAACAACAGCGAAGTCCAAAGCGTCTCTTTGGATCTTTCATCGACAAAGGTACCGTCGCCCTTCTTTGCCTTATTCCAATTTTCAATTGTGATTGGGATTTGGTCCCTAACAAGAACTCCAACCTGACGTATAAATTTGTCTGTGGCCTTCTTGGGCTCCATCGGCCTGCCATCAACACGGGCTGCTTCGATCGTGAACTTTGCACGATCTTTCAACCGATGGCTCGCGCCTCCCTTGCTCTTTTTCGTAGAAGAAGATTGTTGCTGGCTGGTCGATCCGGAGGGCTAAAATAAGAAAGAATCTTTAATTAATACATGTACATATATACAAATCAATCGGTGCAACTCAGCAGAGGCTTAATCCATGCATATACCTCGACGGACTTTGTAATCACTAAAGTGCGTTCATCGGAGTCGTCATCTTCTCCATGACTACTTGAGTTGTCATCCTGTCCCTCCAAGTTCAGATATTGTGAGGTGTCCTCGTGCATCATGTTCTCCATTATTTCTGCCTCTTCAAGGTTTCTACTAAGTGGATCCATAGTTTTTAAAACAGTAATATTATCACACAAATATCAGTAATACATATATTGAAATGCTCAAGCAAGGATGATGATATGACAGGTTAAAAGTATTGAAATGTAACCCTAATACATGCTTGGTCATTCCAAACCCTAATTCGGAGAAACCCCGGATTAATATGAGAGGGTGCATTTAGTTATTCTAATTAAGTTGTCATGAAAGTTGATTAACAATGCATGGTTATAATGCTATTGACAATGAGAGGTGTGCTAGGGCGGCGGCTGGCGGCGCTAGAGCGAGAGCGGGGATGCGTGGGGGTGTGCGTTTGAAATAGCACGACATGGGCTACCTAAAATGGGCGACTCACCCTCGACGCGTGTGTAGGCTCAGCGAGGGCAGAGGAGGTCAGGGTCGACGGCAATGGTGGCGGTGGTCGTCAGTGGCAGACGGATATTCATACAACAATATATATGCATATATTCATACAACAATATATTCAATCAAATATGCATATATTAAATCAAATATGCATATATTCATACAACAAATAAATCCAATATACACATACATATACATACAATATGCACCAAATATAAAACATATACACACAAATATAAAACATATATGCACCAAATATACACATATACATACAAATAAATCCAATACACATACATATACATACAATATGCACCAAATATAAAACATATACATACAAATAAATCTACATATATACATATATGCATGCATATGGATAGCTCACCGCCGGCAAACTCGATCGGCGGCGGGCGTACGTGGACGGGCGCGGCGGCGAACGGCATGGAACGACGCGGCGGTGACGGCTCCCGCGAGTGGACGGGCCAGCGTGGACGGGCGCGGCGACGACGGCGGCGAACGACACGACGGCGATGGCGAGTGGACGGGCGTGGACGGCGACGGCGTGAGCAGCCTGCCGACGTTCTTCCTCTGCGCGCTTCTCTGCTTCCTCTACTCGATCGATCTGGCTGGGGGTAAGAGGAATAGGAAGGCGCGCGCATTATAAGAAGGGGTTCATAGCATGGAAAACAAAAAAATTCTACCGCATGCACACAAACAAGCCAAGATCTATCTACTAGATTGTAGCAACGAGTCGTTAGAGAAACTCACCCTCGAAGATTCCAAAGCGGTTAACGAGAGCAGATTCTCGTGGGTGATGTAGTCGTACACTTGCCGATCTCAAGATCGCGTAGACGATCCTTCCGGCACTGCGTTCCGGCAGCGCTTCCGCAGTCGGTCACACATTCGGTACTCGATGAAGACCTTCCTCTCCCTTGTTCCAGCAGGCAGCGGAGGTTGTAGCACTCTCCTCGCGATTCCGGCAGTACGACGGCGTGGTACCGGAAGTAGAGGGGAGATCTCGCAGGGCTTCGCCTTAAGCCAAAGCGAGTATGGTGGATTAGGGTTTTCCAGAAAACTAGGGTTTAGAGATTCGGGAGGAGGAGGAGGTGTCGGCGGCGACGGACCGGCGGCGGCGAGCGGCGGCGCTGGCGGCGGCGGCTCGTGGAGAGGGCTTGGAACTTGTGTGTTTGGGGCAGCCCTCCCCCTCTATTTATGAGAGGGAGGGGCAGCCTTGGGAGGGGTGGGTTTGAATCCAAACCCAAACCCAAGTTGGATTGAGAGGACTTGTTTCTTCTCCCACTAGGAAACTATTGTTCCAGTTTGACTTTTCAAACTTCCCGTTTGACTTTCAATTTAGAGCTTTATTTCTCTCTTGCATATGCCAACACCAGGTGACCTTGGACATGATCCAATCATTCCACTTACCCATGACACATTCATGGACCATTTCCTTTCGGACCGGTGAACCTTCTAGACCCTTCTAGAACCTCTCCGATGAAATCATCGGAAACTTTCCCGAACTCCGAAATAGGACTTTCCTTATATGAATCTTATTCTCCGGACCATTCCGGATCTCCTCGTGATATCCCGGATCCCATACGAGACTCTGAACAACATTCGGTCTCTTACTCATCATGCCATAACTACTCAACAACATCGAATCCTTAGGTGTGTCTCCCTACGGTTCGTGAATTATGCGGACATGACCGTGACACTTCTCCGGTCAATAACCAATAGAGGAATCTGGAAATTCATATGGCTCCCACATATTTCTATGATTACTTTGCGATCGAATAAACCACTTACATACGATACCAATTTCCCTTTGTCTCGCGATAGTTTACTTATCCGAGGTTTGATCGTCTGTATCTCTTCATACCTAGTTCAACCTCGTTACCGATAAGTACTCTTTTCTCGTTCCCGTGATATGTGATCCCTTGTGAGCCAGTCACATGCTTGCAAGCTAATTGGATGACATTCCACCGAGAGGTCCCAGAGTATATCTATCCGTCATATGGATGGACAAATCCCACTCTTGATCCATGTGCCTCAACCCATACTTTCCGAACACTCAATGCCACCTTTATAGCCACCTAGTTATGGTGTGGTGTTTGATGTCATCAAAGCATCCTTCTGGTGATGGTGATTAACATGATCTCATGGTCGAAGGAATTAGGTTACTATGTATCAGAAAGTTATCGCAAATGAACTATATTTAAATGACTTGATCTTTATGCTACGCTTAACTATAGGAGTATGTCCATCGCATCATTCTCCTAATGATATGACCCTGTTGTTAATAACATCTCTATGTTCATGATCAGGAAACCATGATCATATATTAACCAACAAGCTAGTTTAACAAGAGGCTTTACTAGGGACTCTTTTATGTTTACAAATCACACAAGTATTAATGTTTCCTATTAATACAATTATAGCATGGTATGTAAACATTTATCATAAGTATGAAGATATGATAATAACCACTCTATTATTGCCTCTTGGGCATATCTCCAACATATAACCCCCCCCCCCTTTAACACCGGTTCATGGGTAGAACCGGTGTTAAAGGAGGGAATTCGTTTTGCGCGCACCCCCACCTTTAATACCGGTTCCAGCCACGGACCGATGTTAAAGGGGGGGGTGTGCGGGGATTTTGTTTCACACGCACCCACCCCCCTTTAACACCAGTTCGTGGCTGGAACTGGTGTTAAAGGGGGGAATTTATCTTGTACATTAAAGGGGGGAGGAATTTTTAATTCCCAAAAATAGGATAGAACTTAGAAAATTCATATCTTTTTCATTTCAACTCAGAAAAATATGAATAATATATAATAATTTTCATAAAATAAGATCTATCCATTCATATAAAAACATTTTATAGTTACTGTATATGTAAAATTTCAAAATTATTAAAACACTTACATTTGAATTTTGATTATTCAATTAAGACAAAAATAAAATAGTCAAACCCTAAAACTTTGAACTCAAGAAATATTAAGCATCTGAAAAGGAATCTAACCCTATTTTTAGAAAATGAATAATTAGAGCAAATCATATTTTATTTTCTATTAACATTTTTGAAGTGTTTGGATGTTTAAATTTAGCATCTTTTGTATACTTTGGAATCTGACAAAACTTTCAACATGAAAAGTGTTTGCATTTGAATAATTAATCCTAAAATATTAAAAAAAAATTCTAACTATTCAAACTAGTAACAAATGGGAAAGAGCGGGCAGAATGCGCGGGAGGAAACGGGCGGGAAGAAAAGGGCGAGAAATAATGGGCGGGAAGAAAATTTTATTATGATAGAACTAGAATTAAAGTACATAACGCAACTAACAGTAAGTTATATAAAACATGAGTAAAAATGAAGATACATAAAAGAACTGAAATTAAGATACATGGCCAGATTAAGTCACACCGGCCGAACTTGTTTTGGAATGTTGGAGTGATTCAGTCATGCTCCTGCCTACACCTGTAATACTCGCCACTGTAGTCATCGTACTCGTTGCGGCCGTCGTTGCTGTCGTCGTCGGGGCCACCATAGTTGAACCTTGAAGGCTGAGTACGTGTGGGCTGGACTTGAGGGTAGCGCAGGCGGGGGTTAGTGTCGGCGGCCGTGTCGTAGGCCATGACACTCTGGAGAGTCCGGCCACGCCACCACAGCCGATAGCTGGCCTCTTTGTAGTTCGTAGGAGGTGGGCCATCATCCTCGTGCCTGGCGAGCGCCCTCTCGCGCCGATCCCCGAAGAAGGCTTCCTAAGTCGGGATGCCAGTTGGGATTCCTCCGCTGATTTGGCGTGAGCTCGAAGTAGTAGTGGTTCGTGATGGCCATCCGGCGCGCCACACCTAGAGGGACAGGAGGAACCGGCACGCCTCCGACGCTCAGCATCCAGCCGATAGGGATGTAGTAGCCCGGCGGGCAGGGGTAGTTCGAGGGGCAAAGCGCCTCCGCCTCCCTGGGGGTTAGTGGTATGGTGGAAGCTATGGGAAAGAGTGATGAGGTTGCAGATATGAGTCTAGAGATGTGCAATGACAATGGAGGCCAATCCTACATATATATAGTGATAAATGGCGGGAAGAAATGGCGGGAAGAAAAATGGCGGGAAGAAATGGAGGGAAGAAAAATGGCAGGAGAAAAATGGCTCATTTAATACATATAGTGTTAACGGAAGAAATATGGCACTGATTTCCATGTTGAGATACATATGTGTGCCAAAAAATGGTTTATTTAATACATATAGTCAATCTTATGATCGCGTCGGCCGTAACCATGGAGTGTCAGCACCGTTTAACAGGATGGTTGGGTCAGTCTTCACATTGAAGGGCGGAATTTCATCAAACTTATTATAATCTTCTGACATGTCTGTCTTGTCCTCCACTCCCACAATGTTTCTTTTCCCTGAAAGAAGTATGTGACACTTTGGCTCATCATGTGATTTATCTGTTTGCTTATTTTTTCTTCTTTCGGTTTGGTAGACATGTCCTTCACATAGAAAACCTGAGCCACATCATTGGCTAAGACGACTGGTTCGTTTAAGTACCCAAGGTTGTTGAGATCCACTATTGTCATTCTGTACTGTCACATCCCAAGATTTTCTAAATCTTGTAATGTGAAAAATAAATGAATAAAATAAAACTTTGTTGATTTTCAGGGCCAGAAGAAACTTTTGAAATCAATTGGAACCTCAAACCCATTTGAATTAAATAAAAACTAAAGGGATTTAAAAAAGATAAACATTTAATAAAAGGAAAAATAAAACATTTGGAAATACTATTTTGAAACAATTAAATGAAAAGATTTGTTTTCAAATGAAATAGAAGTTTTACAAATAAGGATTATTTTATAAAGCCAAATTAAACCTTGGCCAAGCTTTTGAATTAAAACATTTTATTTTAAATAAAATATAACAAAGGTCTTATTCAAATAAATTAATAAGGATTTTAATATCCAACTTTATTTAAATAAAAGGTTTTACCCATTTGATTGAAACATCAATACTTATTAAATTATCTAAAATAAGTTTTCCAAATATTTGATATTCACAAATAAAACCTACTAAAGTGTATGGGCTTTATTTTAGATTTCAACATAAATATCTCAATAAAACAAATCCTATTTTGATTAAATAAAGAAAGTCTATTATATTTAATTAATAATGGACTCTAAAATGTTATTTTGTTTTAAACAAATTTCCAAGTATTATATATTTCCCAAATAAAACCTACTGATTTGGTTTTGAAAATATTTAGGTTTCAAATAAAGATTTTATTAATAAAATCAAACTCTATTTGATTTAATAACTAAGGCCCATGTTATTTTGCTTTAAACAAGTATTTCAAGTATTTTATATTTCCAAATAAAACCTACTGATTTGGTTTTGAAAATATTTGGATTTCAAATGGAGATTTTATTAAATAAATCAAACCCTATTTGATTAAAATAACTAAAGGTCCATTTTATTTAATTAATAAATGGATCCTAAAAAGAATAAAAATGATTATTTTATTTTAGGATTTGGTTTATGTTGACAAACAGAACCAAAAACTTATTTACAAGTGTGGTGATTGTTTGAATTATTTGAATGTTTGTCTTGTTGTTTAAATTGTGAATTGAATTTCAAATCAGTAAATAGAAATAGAAAAGGAAAAAGTTTCTGTACAAAAAAAAGAGAAACAACAGCAGCCCAACAAGGCCCAGCCCAACAGCCTAACAGCCCATCTCCTTTTCTCCCCCGAACCGTTTTCTTCACCGCAGAAGCAACCCGCGAAGTCACTGACGACTGGACCCCACGCTCCCTCCCTCTCTCTCTCGCTGACTAACAGGACCCACTCGCCTGTTCATCGTTTCACCCGCGCCGACCGTTTTTCCCCCTCGCTCATCGCCGTTTCTGCCGCTGTAAATCCGTGTTAATTCGCGTGAATGCACGAGTTATTATCAACAGCAATGACGCGCCCTTATACGCCCATTCCTCCTCTCTCATTTCCCCCAAGTAGCACTCCCTCTCTGCCCCTAGGCTGCGAGAATCGCCTGCTCGAACCCTCTCTGCTCCGACGAGGTTCTCTGACCAATTCCGGCGCCGTCCAGCCTCCCCTCGCCTCCCATTTCACGCAAGCTCACTTGCTAGCTCCAGGCGCATCCACCAGTACCTCCAACTCGGCCGCGCTCGTTCCAGAACGTCGGCAACGTCTCCAATCGTGCACCACCGACGACCCCTCAACTCCGGCAACCTTTTTCCCCGGTAACTCCGACCTCGCCTCTCCATCTCATTGATGCTTCAGTGATCTACTCACTCGGCCGCGTCTAACGCCCCCTTCCGTTTGCCTCGGCATGACCTGTAGCCTCGCCCCCGTCGACGACCAGAGGAACCCGACGCAAACGAGAACTCCGGCGAGGAATTACGACTGCCCCCGTGCGCCCCTTCGACCAACGCGAGAAGGTTGAGCATCCCCATGCCACGGAGATCTTGGTGAGCCACACCACGTCCCCTCTCACTTCTTGTATCACCGGCTCCGCCGCTGACAGACCCCGCCGCCGCCACCTGCCACCGTCAGCGCCGCCAGATCCTGGCAAGCACGCTGTAGCCGTAGGATGCGTTTTGACTGGCTAGGATTAGATCTAGACGAAGAGGTAAGTTTGATCCTGAGCCGCTCAATCTAATTTAAATCCAATGCTCCACAGCGACCGATCCGTGCGAACCGGTACTGGCGAATAGGAGCAAGCCACGTGGCCCTGTCTGTTCTAATAAAAACAGAATTGATCTATTTGATGTTCCAATTCGAAAAATCCATAACTTTCAAACCACACGTCCAAAAATTACAAATTTTATATCAATGGAATCAGTGGAACAAACCCTAGCCAACCATGCCTTTGGTTTAGCAAATAGTATCTGTTAGAGTGTTTGTTTTTGCAGAAACATTTGTATGCTTGTTAGGGATGTAAAAATTGTTTAAAAATGAATTTGGGGTTAAAATCTTTGGCAATTGGATTGATTTGAACCTACTAACATTAGGAAACACTTTGTGGATTCAAAAATGTTTTTGGTGAAACAAAATAGTGATTCTTTGAATTAAAACCATTTCTAGTCAAATAGAAATGTGGTTTATTTATTAAAAACGATTTTGAAGGAAAACCTTTGGAAAATGTTTTGTTTTAAACTCTCTGACCCCAAACACCAAGTTTTATGGTTTGAAAACATATTTGGTGAATCCTATGGATTAATGCCTTAGTAAAAATATTTCTACACCACATAAAATGATACCTTGTTTTGAAAATGGTTTTTGAGGTGAAACCTTTTGCAAATGACTTTGCCACTTTACCAAATGACCATTAGGTGTTTTCAAGTGTTATGACCCATTAGGAACCACTTTTTCAAACAAAACAAAACTTGGCATGCTTGCATGCATTTCTTTGACTTTGTTACTTTATGTGTTGTTTTGCTTGATTGGTAGATTGAGTTTGTGCCTTGTTTGATTGATTTGTAGTGACTTGAAGAGTGTGATTGTTGCAAGGACAAAGGAGTGAACCCATACTCTACCAAAAAGGCAAGTGATGCTACATACTTTTGTCCCATTACTTTCTCTATGCATTAGTGATTTTGCTAACTAAAACTTGCATGGAAATTTTGCTAAGTGTAAACCTTACTATAGGAAATCCTAGTAGATGAATCCTTAGTAGGATTTTCCTAAGTTAAGTTTCCTATTACTACCAAGCTTAGCCTAGCTAATAGAAAACATGGGTGGAAAATATATTCACACTATGGAAAAATATTCTAAGTCTGAGGACTTATGTTTTGTTTAATAAAACAACTAAGTTAATGAATCACCTGGGTGGAATGGAAGGATTGGGTTATGTTGAGTGGTTACACAAGGCCAGGGGACTGGTGAACCTTGTGTATCTCACTTGTGGATGGCCACCCAGGAAACAAAGAGATTTGAGATGTCAAATGTTGAGAAGCTTCAAGTGCAACCACTTGGCAATATGGGCTCTGCCATGATCATATAGGTTGCAAGAACTTAGCCATATGGACAGTGGGTGGTAGTGTTTGATAGGTTGGAACGCGTCCATTTTGGTCTAAGGGAAGGCTTCTGAAAGATCTTGTCTTGGGAAACCAAGTCTTGTGGGGAAAGTGCACCACCTCTGCAGAGTGTAAAACCTAAGTACTTAGCCATGTCCCTGGTAAAGGACAATTTGAGCATCAAGACATGGAAGCAATCAAGAATCTCATCATTCAAATTTCTAAAGTTAAAACTTATGGATTGAACAAGGGTTGTTTGAAATCTTCAATCTTTGATTGGTAGATGCCTTGGAAAGGATCTTCAATCTTTGATTGAGAAAAATGGTTTTGTCAAGCAAAAACTTAGTATTTTCAAAATGTTAAGGAAAATCTATTTTCAGCAATGCAATCCTCTACTCCACTTAACCAAATGCATATAGATGATAGACTCCACTATACTACCATAGTATCACTTGCCAATACAATTCAAATGTATTGACCCTTTGTGGATGTAACTTGTATGTTGCAGGTTTGATTGATTTTAGTGAAGATTGATTGTTTAGGATTACAAAGTCTACAACCAACATCTGCCTGTGGCACTTTGAAGATGAAGGACCCATGCTTATAGTTATTCCGCTGCAATGTAATGTAATAGCCAAATGAGCTATGAAAGATGTAATAAAATTATGTTATTCCTGGTTATAAAGTTATATTATGACCTTTGTTTCTTGATATTACATCTAAACTGTGGATGCTAGCTATTGATCCAGGGACTAGCATTGTAAACACAGGAGGAATCTACCTTATTAGGTTGAGACCCCCTACATGTACTTCTTGTCTAGCTTGACCCCTCCTCCTATCAGCTTGACCCATTTGCACCGAAACAAGGGGACCTTAAAATTAGGTCCACAGTCAAGTTCCCATATCTCCTCTATGAACCCATAATACGTGGTCTTTTGCCCATTGTCTTCTGCTGCATCGAAGCAGACACCACTATTTTGGTTGGTGCTCTTTTTATCTTGTCCTATCGTGTAAAATTTATTCCTATTTATCTCGTACCCTTGGAAAGTACATACAGTCGAATATGGTGTCCTGGCCAACAAGTACAGCTAATATCCAACAGTGGTGTTATTCGTGAGACGTCTTTGCAGCCAGCCACCAAAACTCGCCATATGTTCACTTCTAATCCATTCATCAGACTGTCCCGGGTGTTTGAGGCGTATAAAATTATTGTGTTCATTGATATACGGGGCAACCAAGATAGATCTTTGTAAAATCGTGTAGTGTGCTTGATTGAGAGAATGCCTGTCCCTAGATATCATTGCTTTACATCCTAAGGTGCCTTTTCCATGCAGTCTCCCCTCATGTCGTGATTGTGGAACACCAATCGCCTTAAGGCCAGGAATAAAGTCAACACAGAACTCAATGACCTCCTCTGTTACATATCCCTTGGAGATGCTTCCTTCTGGCATAGCACGGTTATGAACATATTTCTTTAAGACTCCCATGTACCTCTCAAAAGGGGGAATATATTGTGTAGAAATACATGACAGAGAATGGAAATCTCTTCTACTAGGTGAACCAGGAGATGCTGTAGGGGTTCGTAGCATGGAAAACAAAAAAATTCTACCGCATGCACACAAACAAGCCAAGATATATCTACTAGATTGTAGCAATGAGTCGATAGAAGCACTCACCCTCGGAGATTCCAAAGCGGTTAACGAGAGCAGATTATCGTGGGTGATGTAGTCGTACACTTGCCGATCTCAAGATCGCGTAAACGATCCTTCCGGCACTGCATTCCGATAGCACTTCCGCAGTCGGTCACACGTTCGGTACTCGATGAAGACCTTCCTCTCCCTTGTTCCAGCAGACAGCGGAGGTTGTAGTTCTCCCCTCGTGATTCCGGCAGGACAACGGCGTGGTGTCGGAAGTAGAGGGAAGATCTCGCAGGGCTTCGCCTAAGACGGAGCGAGTTATGGTGGATCTAGGGTTTCCAGCCATCTAGGTTTAGAAGGCCAGAGAGGAGGAGGAGGTGTCGGCAGCGGCTAGGGCGACGGCGGCGCGGCGTGCGGCGGCGGGGCGACGGTGGCAGCGGCACACAGGGTGGAGGGCTGGCTCTTGTGTTGTTTGGGGCAACCCTCCTCCTCTATTTATGAGAGAGGGCAGCCTTGAGAGAGGGGAGTTTGAATCCACTTCCAAAGCCAAGTTGGAAGGACTCTTTCCTTCTTCCACCAGGAAACCATTGTTCTAGTTTGACTTTTCAAACCTCCCGTTTGACTTTCAATTTAAAGCTTTAATTCTCTCTCACAAATGCCCAAACCAAGTGACCTAGGATATGATCCAATCATTCCACTTACCGATGACACATTCATGGACCATTCCCCTTCCGGTCCGGTGAACCTTCTAGAACCTTCTGGAATCTCTCCGATGAAAACATCGAAATCATTCCCGAACTCCGGAATCGGACTTTCCTTATATGAATCTTATTCTCCGGACCATTATGGATCTCCTCGTGATATCCCGGATCCCATCCGAGACTCCAAACAACATTCGGTCTCTCTACTTACATTCCATATCTACTAAACAACATCGAATCCTTAAGTGTGTCTCCCTATGGTTCGTGAATTATGCGGACATGACCGAGACACTTCTCCGATCAATAACACATAGAGGAATCTGGAAATTCATATGGCTCCCACATATTTCTACGATTACTTTGCGATCGAATGAACCACTTACATACGATACCAATTTCCCTTTGTCTCGCGATAGTTTACTTATCCGAGGTTTGATCGTCTGTATCTCTTCATACCTAGTTCAGCCTCGTTACCGATAAGTACTCTTTTCTCGTTCCCGTGATATGTGATCCCTTGTGAGCCAGTCACATGCTTGCAAGCTAATTGGATGACATTCCACCGAGAGGGCCCAAAGTATATCTATCCGTCATATGGATGGACAAATCCCACTCTTGATCCATGTGCCTCAACCCATACTTTCCGAACACTCAATGCCACCTTTATAGCCACCCAGTTATGGTGTGGTGTTTGATGTCATCAAAGCATCCTCCGGTGATGGTGATTAGCATGATCTCATGGTCGAAGGAATTAGGTTACTATGTATCAGAAAGCTTATAGCAAACAAACTATTGAAATGACTTGATCTTTATGCTATGCTTATTTATAGGAGTATGTCCATCATACCATTCTCCTAATGATATGACCTTGTTGTTAACAACATCTCAATGTTCATGATCGAGAAACCACGATCATCGATTAACCAACAAGATAGTATTATAAAGAGGCTTTACTAGGGACTCTAATTTAGTTTACAAATCACACAAGTATTAATGTTTCCGGTTAATACTATTATAGCATGAATGTAAATATTTATCATAAACACAAAGATATAATAATAACTACTTTTATTATAGCCTCTAGGGCATATCTCCAACAGTCTCCCACTTGCACTAGAGTCAACCAATCTAGATTACATGGTAATGTATCGAACACCCATGGCGGTTAGGTGCTGGTCATGTTTTGCCCTCGGGAGAGGTTTAGTCAATAGATCCGCCACATTCAGATCTGTGTGTACTTTGCAAATCTTTATGTCACCATCTTAGACATGCTCTCAAATATCGTGAAAATGCAGCTTGATATGCTTCAGCTTCTTGTGTGACCTTGGTTCTTGCGCATTGGCTATGGCGCCCATGTTATCACAATAGATAGACATTGGGTCCAACGCACTTGGAACCACACCGAGCTCTGTAATGAACTCCTTCATCCATATCGCCTCTTGTGAAGCCTCTGAAGCAGCTATGTATTCCGATTCAGTTGAAGATCTCACCACAACGCTTTGGTTTGCACTCCTCCAGCTAACTGCTGCACCATTCAAAGTAAATATGTATCCATATTGAGATTTAGAATCATTCGGATCGGTGTTCCAACTAGCATCGGTGTAACCATTAACAACGAGTTGTTCATCACCTCCATAAGAAAGAACCATATCCTTATTTATTCTCAAGTACTTAAGGATGTTTTTGACCGCTGTCCAATTATCTACTCCTGGATCACTTTGATATCTGCTAGTCAAACTAACATCATATGCAATGTCGGGTCTAGTACATAGCATGGCATACATAAGAGATCCTATGGCTGAGGCATAGGGAGTCTTACTCATCCTTTCTCTATCTTCTGCCGTTGCAGGACTTTGAGTTTTACTCAAGGTCCTATTGGGCAACATGGGCAAGAACCCTTTCTTGCTATCTTCCATTCCAAACCTCTTTAGAACTTTGTCCAAATATGTACTCTGTGACAATGATATTAGGCGTCTTGATCTATCTCTATAAATCTTTATGCCTAATATGTAAGCTGCTTCGTCAAGATCTTTCATTGAAAAACTATTATTCAAATAATCCTTGACACTATTAAGAAGGTCTACATCATTCCCAATCAATAATATGTCATCTACATATAGTATTAAGAATGGTAGAGATCTCCCACTCACTTTCTTGTAAATACAAGCTTCTCCATAAGTTTGTATAAAACCAAAACTTTTGATTACCTTATCAAAACATTGATTCCAACTCCGGGATGCTTGCTTCAATCCATAAATGGACCGTTGAAGTTTGCATACCCTGTTAGCATCTTTAGGATCAACAAAACCTTTGGGTTGCATCATATACAACTCTTCATCAATGTCTCCATTGAGGAACTCTGTTTTGACATCCATCTGCCATATCTCATAATCATAATATGCAGCGATTGCTAACAAAATCCTTACAGACTTTAGCTTCGCTACCAGTGAAAAGTCTCATCGTAGTCAACTCCTTAAATTTGTCGAAACCCTTTTGCAACAAGTCGAGCTTTATAGACAGTAACATTACCATCAGCATCTATTTTATTCTTGAAAATCCATTTATTCTCGTCAGCCTTCTTGTCATCCGGTAAGTCCACCAAAGTCCATACTAGGTTTTCGTACATGGATCCAATCTCGAATTTCATGGCTTCTTTCCATTTATTGGAATCTGGGCACATCATCGCTTCCTCATATGTCGCAGGGTCATCGGTGTTGTCTACCAACATGACACTCATAACAGGATCATACCAATCAGGAGTGATACGAGTTCTCGTTGACCAGCGAGGTTCCGTAGTAACTTCAACCGAAGTTTCATGATCAACATCATTAGCTTCCTCTCTTATTGGCGTAGGCGCCACAGGAACCACTTCTGGTGTTGCGCTACTCGCAAGTTCGAGAGAAGGTTCAATAACCTCGTCGAGTTCTACTTTCCTTCCGGTCACTTCTTTCGAGAGAAACTCCTTCTCTAGAAAGGATCCATTCTTGGCAACGAAGATTTTGCCCTCGGATCTATGATAGAAGGTATACCCAATAGTTTCCTTCGGGTATCCTATGAAGACGCATTTTTCCTCTTTGGGTTCAATCTTGTCGGGCTATAACTTCTTTACGTAAGCTTCATAACCCCAAACTTTAAGGAACGACAATTTAGGTTTCTTCCCAAACCATAATTCATACGGTGTCGTTTCAACGGATTTAGATGGTGCCCTATTTAAAGTGAATGCGTCTGTTTCTAATGCATAACCCCAAAACGATAGCGGTAAATCTGTAAGTGACATCATAGAAGGAACCATATCCAAGAGAGTTCGATTATGACGTTCGGACACACCATTACGCTGTGGTGTTCCCGGCGGTGTCAATTGTGAAAGTATTCCGCATTTCTTCAAATGCTCGCCAAACTTGTAACTAATATATTCACCTCCGCGTTCAGATCATAGAAATTTAATCTTCTTGTTACGTTGATTCTCTACTTCACTTTGAAATTCCTTAAACTTCTCGAAAGTTTCGGACTTATGTTTCATGAAATAGATATACCCATATCTACTCAAGTCATCTGTGAAGGTAAGAACATAACGATAACCACCGCGCGATGCTACACTCATTGGGCCACACACATCGGTATGTATGATTTCCAATAAGTCCGTAGCTCGCTCCATCATACCAAAAAATTGAGTCTTAGTCATTTTACCCATCAGACATGCTTCGCATCTTTCAAGTGATTCGAAATCAAGTGATTCAAGAAGTCCATCGGAATGGAGTTTCTTCATACGCTTCACTCCAATGTGACCAAGACGACAGTGCCACATATAGCTCGAGTTATCGCTCGATTTCAAACGTTTAGCCTCAATGTTATTAATATGTGTATTTCCACTATCGAGATTCAACAAGAATAGACCATCTATCAAAGGTGCATGTGCATAAAACATATTACTCATATAAATCTAAAAACTATTATTCTCGGACTTAAACAAGTAACCGTCTTGCAATAAACATGATCCGGATATAATGTTCATGCTCAACGCAGGCACCAAATAACAAGTATTTAAGTATACAACTAATCCCGATGGTAGATGAAGAGGTAGCATGCCGACCGCGATCACATCAACCTTTGATCCATTTCCAACGCGCATCGTCACCTCGTTCTTCGCTAGTTTCCGTCTATTCTGCAGTACCTATTTCAAGTTACAAATATGAGCAACCGAACCAGTATCAAATACCCAGGCACTACTACGAGTACTAGTGAGATACACATCAATAACATGTATATCGGATATACCTTTCTTCTTGATGTTGCCGTTCTTCAAATCCGCCAAATACTTAGGGAAATTCCGCTTCCGGTGACCCTCTCCCTTGCAGTAAAAGCACTCAGTATCAGGCTTAGGCCCAACCTTGGTCTTCTTCGCTGGCGCGGTAACTTTCTTACCGTCCTTCTTGAAGTTTCCCTTTTTATTAGACTTGCCTTGCTTCCTGAATTTGGTGGTCTTATTGACCATCAACACTTGGTGCTCTTTCTTGATCTCCACTTCCGCAGACTTTAACATGGAGAAGAGTTCAGGCAACGACTTGTCCATGTTTTGCATATTGTAGTTCATCACAAAGTTCTTGTAACTTGGTGGTAGTGATTGGAGGACACTGTGAATCTCCAAAGCATTAGGAATCACTATACCCAAGCTTTGAAGCTTGCTTGCGTGCCCATACATCTTAAGCACGTGCTCACTAACGGAGCTTCCCTCTTCCATCTTGCAGTTAAAGAACTTTTCAGAAGCCTCATAACTCTCAACTGCCGCGTGAGCCTCAAATATCATTTTGAGTTCACGGACAATATCATGTGGGTCATGGTTCTCAAACCTTTTCTGAAGCTCTGATTCCAAACCATACAAGATAGCACACTGAACTGTGGAATACTGATTCTTTCGAGCGAGGAAAACATTCTTTACCTCATCGGTAGCATTAGCTACAGGTGGATCACCCAGCGGTGCATCCAGCACATAGGTCAAATTACCAGCATTGAGGACAATCCTCAAATTGCGGAACCAATCCGCGAAGTTGCTTCCATTGTTTTTCAACTTTTCTTTCTCTAGGAACGCATTAAAATTGATGGTACGGGTCGCCATAGATATACAACATATTTGCAATTATTTATACTATGTTTATGACAAATTGAGTTCTAATTATGTTTAAATCAATCTAGGTGAACTCCCACTCAAAATAATATCCCTCACATTGTTTTAGTCATCACACGAACCAAATCCACAACATCAAAACCGATCATCACAAGAGTTGATGTAGCTTCAATGGCGAACAATCAACATGTTCATCATATCTACTATATGAATCATGTTTTAACTTTCGGTGATCCGTGTTCCAAGACCATGTTTGTACATGCTAGGCTCGTCAAGATCAAACCTTAGCTTCCACATGAGCAAATCTGGCTTGCTCCCGTTGTATACACTCGTAGAATCTAACACACCCGATCATCACGTGGTGCTTCGAAACAACGAGCTTTAGCAACGGTGCTAACTAAGGATGAACACTTTATAACTTGAAATTTTGTGCGTGAGGGATCATCTTATAATGATACCATCGCGAACTAAGCAATACCACATGCATAAAAGGATTAACATCACATGCAATTCATAATATGTGAGATGATATGGCCTTTATTCTTGTGCTTCCGATCTCCATCTTCAAGCATGAACATGATCTCCATCATCACCGGTATGGCATCAAGGTCAATGGCGCCTCTTCATGGTTGTCGTCCACCAGCATCAACTGTTACAACTACTTTGAATAGACACGCAGGTCTTAACGGAATTAAAAGACAACCATATGGCTCCTTCCGGTTGACGACTTACAATAAGGAACATTGCATACATCACATATAATCACAATCATGGCCATATCACATCACAACACACCCTTGCAAAACAAAGTTAGACGCCTCTAATTTTCTTTGCATGTTTTACGTGGTTTGGGGCTTTCAATAAGTGTCGTTCTAACTTACGAAAAAGAACCACAATGTTGATGCTTGAACTATCAAGTGCCCGTTGTAAATTAAATCTATACTATGATGGGAGAGACAGACACCCGCAAAGCCACTTATGCAATACAAGTTACATGTTAAGCGTGGAGCAAGTCTCATGAACGATGTCATGTAAGGTTAGCCCGGGCCGCTTCATCCCATCATACCGCAAGATGCAAAGTACAAAAAAAGCAATTGATAATAAAAGCACCACTGCCCATAATGACCATTGTGTTCTACTCGTGCAACAGATCTACATATAGACACGGCTCTGATACCACTGTAGGGGTTCGTAGCATGGAAAACAAAAAAATTCTACCGCATGCACACAAACAAGCCAAGATCTATCTACTAGATTGTAGCAGCGAGTCGATAGAAGCACTCACCCTCTAAGATTCCAAAGCGGTTAACGAGAGCAGATTCTCATGGGTGATGTAGTCGTACACTTGCCGATCTCAAGATCGCGTAGACGATCCTTCCGGCGCTTCGTTCCGGCAGCGCTTCCGTAGTCGGTCACACGTTCGGTACTCGATGAAGACCTTCCTCTCCCTTGTTTCAGCAGGCAACAGAGGTTGTAGTTTTCCCCTCATGATTCCGGCACCACGACGGCGTTCTAGGTTTCCGGCGACAGAGGGAAGATCTTGCAGGCAACAGAGGGGAGATCTTGCAGGGCTTTGCCTAAGCCGAAGCGAGTTATGGTGGATCTAGGGTTTCCAGCGGTCTAGGTTTAGAAGGCCAGAGAGGAGGAGGAGGTGTCGACGGCGGCTAGGGCAACGGATACAAGGAGGCGGCAGCGGCGGCGGTGGCAGCGGCGGCGGCGCACAGGGTGGAGGGCTGGCTCTTGTGTTGTTTGGGGCATCCCTCCCCCTCTATTTATGAGAGGGGGGCAGCCTTGAGAGAGGGGATTTTGAATCCACTTCCAAACCCAAGTTGGAAGGACTCTTTCCTTCTTCCACGAGGAAACCATTGTTCCAGTTTGACTTTTCAAACCTCCCATTTGACTTTCAATTTAGAGCTTTACTTCTCTCTCACAAATGCCCAAACAAAGTGACCTAGGATATGATCCAATCATTCCACTTACCCATGACACATTCATGGACCATTCCCCTTCCGGTCTGGTGAACCTTCTAGAATCTCTCCGATGAAAACATCGAAATCATTCCGGAACTCCGAAATCGGACTTTCCTTATGAATCTTATTCTCCGGACTATTCCGGATCTCCTCATGATATCCTGGATCCCATTCGAGACTCCGAACAACATTCGATCTCCCTACTTACATTCCATATGTACTAAACAACATCGAATCCTTAAGTGTGTCTCCCTACGGTTCGTGAATTATGCGGACATGACCGAGACACTTCTTCGATCAATAACACATAGAGGAATCTGGAAATTCATATGGATCCCACATATTTCTACGATTACTTTGCGATCGAATGAACCACTTACATACGATACCAATTTCCCTTTGTCTCGCGATAGTTTACTTATCCGAGGTTTGATCGTCGGTATCTCTGCATACCTAGTTCAGCCTCGTTACCGATAAGTACTCTTTTCTCGTTCCCGTGATATGTGATCCCTTGTGATCCAGTCACATGCTTGCAAGCTAATTGGATGACATTCCATCGAGAGGGCCCAGAGTATATCTATCCATCATATGGATGGACAAATCACACTCTTGATCCATGTGCCTCAACCAATACTTTCAGAACACGTAATGTCACCTTTATATCCACCCAGTTGTGGTGATTAGCATGATATCATGGTCGAAGGAATTAGGTTACTATGTATCAGAAAGCTTATAGCAAACAAACTATTGAAATGACTTGATCTTTATGCTACGCTTATCTATAGGAGTATGTCCATCATACCATTCTCCTAATGATATGACCTTGTTGTTAACAACATCTCAATGTTCATGATCGAGAAACCACGATCATCGATTAACCAACAAGCTAGTATTATAAAGAGGCTTTACTAGGGACTCTAATTTAGTTTACAAATCACACAAGTATTAATGTTTCTGGTTAATACTATTATAGCATGAATGTAAATATTTATCATAAACATAAAGATATAATAGAAACTACTTTTATTATTGCCTATAGGGCATATCTCCAACAGATGCATCATAGTATTGAAGAAGGATGGTGGGAAAACCAACTCGAAGCTGACAAGACATTGGGCCACATCTGTCTGCAACCCTGGTAGGCTTTCTAGATTGATTACCTTCTGAGATATTGCATTGAGGAATGCACAAAGCTTCACAATGGGTACTCGAACATTTTCAAGCAGAAGCCCCCTCAATGCAATCAGAAGCAATTCCGTCATAATCACGTGGCAGTCATGAGACTTCTTGTTTTGGAATTTTTTCTCTGCCATATTTATTATTCCCTTTATATTCGACGAGAAGCCAGACGGGACCTTGATCTCATGCATTCAAAAAAGATTTCCTTCTCTGCTTTGGTAAGAGCGTAGCTGGCAGGAGTTAAGTGGCGTCCTTTACCCTTCTCGTTCTCAGGATGCATAGGATTTTTCAGGTTCACACAAAGATTCTTCGTCGCTGGCTTCACGTCGATTGAAGAGCGGACCTCTAGGACTTTCCAATAGGGTAGGTCCCAAAATATAGATTGCTTCTTCCACATGGGCGCGTGTCCGGCATCGTCATTCGGAACAGATTGACTGCTAGGACCTTTTCCAAAGATTACTTCTATATCCTTGACCATATCAAATACCTCCTCACCAGTACGGAGGACAGGCTTCCTCCGAGGTTCTACCAGACGTTTGAAATGCTTGCCTTTCTTTCGTACGGGATGCATGTTCGGAAGACATCGACGATGCCCTAGGTACACAACCTTCTTACATTTATCCAAATATACACTTTCAGTCTCATCTGAATAGTGCGTGCATGCTTTGAATCCCTTGTTTGTCTGCCCTGAAATGTTACTAAGAGCGGGCCAATAATTGATGGTTACGAAAAGCAACACTAGTAGGTCAAATGGCTCCCCTTTGTGCTCATCCCACATACGTACACCTGGTTTGGCCCACAGCTGTAAAAGTTCTTCAACTAATGGCCTTAGGTACACATCAATATCGTTGCCGGGTTGCCTCGGGCCATGAATGAGCACTGGCATCATAATAAACTTCCGCTTCATGCACAACCAAGGAGGAAGGTTATAGATACATAGAGTCACAGGCCAGGTGTTGTGACTGCAGCTCTGCTCCCCAAAAGGATTCATTCCATCTGTACTTAGACCAAACCTTAAGTTCCTTGCGTCACGTGCGAAGTCCGGGTACTCTCGCTCAACTTTTCTCCACTGTGACCCATCAGCGGGGTGTCTCAACATCGCGTCTTTTTTACGGTCTTCCATGTGCCATCACAACAACTTGGCATGCCTCTTTGTTTCTGAAGAGACGATTTAACCATGGTATTATAGGAGCATACCATATAACCTTGGCAGGAACCTTCTTCCTAGGGGCCTCGCCCTCAACATCGTCAGGGTCGTCTCGTCTGATCTTATACCGCAGTGCAGTGCATACCGGGCATGCATCCAAATTCTCGTACTTCTCACCGCGGTAGAGGATGCAGTCATTAATGCAGGCATGTATCTTCTGCATGTCTAATCCTAGAGGGAAGGCAACCTTCCTTGCTTTGAATGTACTGTCGGGCAATTCATTATTTCTTGGAAGCAGATTCTTTATTTTTACCAATAACTTTGAAAATGCGCTGTCAGTCACACCGTTCTCTGCCTTCCATTGCAGAAAATCCAGTGTGGTACCTAGCTTTTTGTGGCCATCTTCGGAAGTTGGGTAGAACAATGTTTTGTGATCCTTTAGAATCTGCTCCAGCTTCTCCTTCTCCTTTTCAGTTTCACATTCTTCCTTTGCATCAGTAATGGCCCGACCAAGATCGTCATCAGCGGGCCCATCTGCTGCCTCTTGATCTTCATCTACCCCCGTTGCAGTATCATCGTATTCAGGATGCATATTATGATAGTTCTCATCATCCTCTTCTTCTTCGTTGTCTTCCATCATAACTCCTCTTTCTCCATGCTTGGTCCAACAATTATAGCTGGGCATGAAACCGGACCGAAGCAGGTGGGCGTGAATGGTTTTGGTATTTGAGTAGACTTTCTAGTTCTGACAGTCAACACATGGACAACACATAAAACTATTGTGACCATGGTTTGCCTTAGCCACAACGATGAAATTTTGGAGGCCCGTAATGTACTCAGAAGTGCGTCGATCACCGTATATTCATTGCCGGTTCATCTGCATTATATAATTAATTACGTATATCAAATATAATTATAGTACATCATGAAATTAATAGGGAGATGACCACTTTTATAGTACATCAATGACACATGAAAGGATAAAGTTGCCGACCTCGACCGAGGAGGCAAGAGCAACGAGAAAACTTAATTCGAGCTCTCGGGCATTTCACCGAACACCTCTTTTGCATAGGAAGAAAATAGAAACTAGCACACCTCTCACCCTCTTTTCTAAGCTCCAAAATGAGAGAGTGAAACAATGAGACAGAGGGGTGGGTTGCGGTGTATTATATATAGGCGCACACCCTTTAACACCGGTTCAGGCCACGAACCAGTGTTAAAGGGGGGGGGGGTGTTGTGGAGCGTGGTGGGGTAGGGCCTTTAACACCGGTTCGTGGCTCGAACCGGTGTTAAAGGGGGTGTGCCTTTTTGCTGCACAGGCCACGCTGGTACGGGCACCCCCTTTAACACCGGTTCGTAGGAGAACCGGTGTTAAAGGCTAATTTGGACCTCAACTAAAGGCCTCATTTCCACCAGTGGCATATCAGCAAGCCAACAAAGTATGGTGTAGTCAAGTGTATTTGCGACTAGCGCCATGTGGAAAAACAAGAAAATCTTCCAAATCAAGAAAATCTTCTCACTGGAATTAAAGGCACCAGAGAACAATCTACCATTGGTTGTACTCTCGGTTACCTATCAACCATTTAGAGCCATGGACAAGATAAGTTATAGACCTCGAGGCGGTTGCGAACTTCAATTGTGGGACGCCGGCAACTACTCGTTTCACATATAGATCCTGTTAAAATAATTAGAAGTTTTCATATTAATTTAATCCATGTATAAATCATGACAAAATAATTTTTAAGATTAACTAGCGTATGCATAGTAGACATGCACCATACAGGCAAGTGAAAACCTAGCGCATCTACACATGCTGCAATACTAGTAATCATCATAAGAAATAACAGGAGGGCAAAGAACACGTACGAGTTCGTCGATGGTATGACCACGACGCAACATAATTGGTTCTGCCATCGGCGGCAGCAGCAGCCTGCTTGGCAGCTTCGTCAGACATGGCGATGGAGTGGAGGAAGCCGGACGTAGAGGATGGAGAAGAGCTTGAGCAGTCGCACCTAGACGCTTCCCAAAAACCTTATCGCCTCTCTCCTGGATGGTCGTGCACGCATCCGGCGGGGTTAAGTAGAGCCAGGTGCAATATGATTGCTGGTCATGGCTAGGGTTCACGTCTGCCTGTTTAGAGCATCCCCACTTGTTGGGCGTTTCCAGGCCGAAATCCAGACTTTTTTTTGGCCGGACGAAACTCGTTTTCGGCCTGGGAACGCCGAGTTTTCTACTCGCATTCCCAGACCGAGTTCCCAGGCGAAGAGAAAACGACGACATTTTCGAATTTTTATCGTTCCCGCCGGCGAGAGCTCGGCCAAAAGGTGTTCGACAGATCGGCGAGAGCTCTCCTGGAAGCCAGCCGGCTAGATCGGCAAGAATCTGGCCGGCGAGCCGACGCCTGCCTGGCTTCCCCAGTGAGGGGGGGGGGTACGGCGCCGCCATCATCGCCGCCCGCGACACCGCCGCCTATTTCGCCTGGTTTGCCCTCATCGTCGCCTGCTCTTCCACCGTCGTCGCCTGCTCTTGTTCTTGCCTGAGCTTCGTCCTCTCGTTTCTGCCCTTCCGGTCGTCCGACACGATCTTCCGGCTCTGCGACCTGGCCGTCCACTTGGCGCTGGACATTCCCTCCAGCTTCATCGCTGGTGCTCTCGGCTTCCTCGCCTTCTTCTCCCCCGAAGCCTCGCCGAGGTTCGATCTGGGTTTGACGAAACTCTTGGGAGGCATGGCGGGCGGGAGCTCGGCGAAGAGGCGGGAGTGGGGGGAATAGGGAAGAAAGGCGGGAGGGAGAGAAAGAAAAGGGCAGGAGTTCGGCCTTCTCTTGCCGACAGAGCTGGCCCACGCCCGTTTCGCTACGTCCGGCGTTCCTAGAGAGTTTCCGGGATCCTGGGTACTATATGTCCTGGGAAGCCCGAACCAAAGTTCACCCGAATCCGGGCGAAAAGAGGTTCCAGGAAACACGACTGGGCCGATTTTCGGCGTCCGGATCGGCGTCCTGGGTAGCCGAGTGGAGACGCTCTTACACGATGTGAAAACGGCCGGTTGATTAGCGCGTTCATTAATGACTCATAATTAATACATAATTAAAATTTTCCCAAACAGCAAAATAAAGCTCGGCTCGATTCCCGCAACCCGCGGCGCACGAGTGACGAGGCAGGCGTCGAAGGAGGAGTGCGTGAGGGCTTCTCTTCTTCTCACACCTTAGTGATTGGTGCAACACTCTAGTATATAAGATGGTCGAACTCCCTCCACTAGCAATGTGAGACTAAACTTTGCCTCCACTAGCACGCACATGAGCTGCCATAATCATGGCCAAAGAAAATTTCAGAATTTGTATTTCTTATAGGCCAAAGCCCAACATGCAAATATGTCTAAAATTCCAACATATCCTTCATAAGTTGAGCAGATGTTTGATCCATCTAGCACAGATGCGCCGGGCATGCAACTTCATGTCCATGCAAGGGTCGCCTAGGTAGGACTCCATCCTATCTAGGGCCTGCAGTGGATCAGAGGTTTAATTTCCTCAGCGCAGGGGTCTGGAAAGGTGGACGCTGAAGACTGTCTGTGTCTCCTGCCTCGATTGAACCTCTTTCTTGGTTTCCAGAACGCGTGTGTTTTTTGCAGAGAAAGTCGTAATGCAACGTCGTGGCGATAAGGCGTTCTTTGCAGCGCACTATGTGGATGGTAGCAGCCTAGATCATTAAGGTAATTCTGTGGATGGTAGCAGCCTAGATCATTAAGGTAGTTCTTCCTGGATTTCCGATGACTTCCATTTCTATTCAATCTGCATCAGAATAATGTATGACGTGCTTCTTGTTTCTGCAAGAGCTTGATGAAAACGGTGTAGTCCACTTTCCCCTCATAAGCTCAAATTTATGCTTGGACACTCATAGTCTCCAATTTATAGCCAAGCTGGGAGTCTTTTAGCTTATGCTTGCCAACTGACAAAATCAAATATGCCTCACGTGCAATGCAACCAGCATATATGTCTTGTTTCATTGCATCATTCAAGTGCCAACTATTAAAGACGTTAGTGAAAACAATTAAAGGTGGCTGTAAGCTTTAATGTATTTATACCTTTGCAAAGCAACGAGAACATTTAATTTTGATTATTTCCTTCTGTTATAACCAAACATGAGACTGATAGCTGCATGCATCGGCCAGTGGATGTGAATTTTGCCCACCCATTGTTTATGTTAGTTTCATAGTTCCAGTGTTGGGTAGTATGCTGAATTTTGCGGTGTAATTGTAATAGGCTTGACTTCTCAATTTTGTTGTGCTACCTAGAAGACGTGTCCATAATACAACTAGTTTACTCTTCCATTTGCACCTAATACCTATTTTTTTCTAAATACATGGACAAAAAAAATATCACAAGTCTCTCTAAAAACCCTATATTGTGGTGTTTGGTTTGACTTGAACCTTGATCTATAAGAATGTCCATATTGAAACACAAACTTCATAATATCATTCAAACAGAACCCTAACCATGATTGCAGTTTCCATTTCTACGTTCCACCAACCGTGAAAATTTAACAAATGTACAGAACATGATGATATAACCTAGAAATTTCATTAAAAAGTATGAACATTTGTTTTATGCATTAGAATGACATGAGAGAAAGAGATTATTTTTGTCGAGAACTCACCTGTTCTTGGATGGTTAGGAGGACAGTGATACCCTTAGCTCTCTAGGGATCAAACCCAGGTTTAACTCTTCGGTGTCTTATTTAAAGGTGGAATTTCTTCGGTGAGAGGCAACGTTCCTGCAAAAATAGACTATTCTTATCTTTTTTGTAGAGAGGATAAATTGTCATGTTTTGGACGAAAATCCTCTGATTCTTCTCTACGCTAATGATTTCTTCTGAATCTCCTAACATCCAAAACTACTTTATATATCTAGGAAACATAAATCAGGTTCTTCTATGCATAAACTAATGTAGCTCCCTCTGCCATGTTTCAGTTTTAACAAATCGAGACTCTTGTGATCTTCCTGGCTCCTCTTCCATGATCCGACACGTCTTTCTTTACAAAAAATATGTTCAAAACGGAACACCTGATAGAATCTTGTTTATTATTTCTTATATTTCCCATTTGGAAATTACAGAAATCATCACTCCTCATGTCTGCAGTAACAAAATCCTCATCGTCAAATTCTTCGGCATCTAGCAAGATTTCAAGATCCCCAGCAAACGAGTCCAGAGACGGCGTTCGTGCGATGCGGAGGATGGCGATTTTGAACCTCACGCGCGCGTGGCCCTAGCGCCCATCGCCGTCGGCCAGTAGGGGGCCCGGTGCTGCCTCCCCGCCCCTTCTCGGTGGCTGCGGCCGCCTCCTCGGTCCGCCCCTGTGCACCTCGCCGTCGCCCCCCGCAGGTTCGCTCCCCCCACTAGTGGAAACAGCCCTATAGGTCCCGGTTGGTAAGGGGCTTTAGTCCCGGTTGCCCAACCGGGACGGGGCAATCGGGACTGAAGCCCTAACCTTTAGTCCCGGTTGCCCCACCAACCGGGACAAATGGGTGCACGCGTGGCAGCAGCAGAGGGCCAGGGGGTGGAGAATTAGTCCCGGTTCGTAACACGAACCGAGACTAATAACCTTCTGCCGCGGCAGAGATTTGGCCCATTTCTCTGCCGCGGCAGAGAATTCATTTTGGCACATTTTGTTGCCGCGGCAGCATTTTCGCCACTTTTTGTGCCACGGCAGAGAATTCATTTAGGTTGTTTTATTGTTTATTTAGTGTTTTGCACTTATCAATGAAGGACCCTTATATTACACAAGATCATCATGACAATATTACATTCAATACACGGATCGAGTTCATGCACTACATACAAAAGTTGTTATTCGATGCTACCGGCCAATTCCTTCAAAGTTGCTACTTTTACAATCCCTATTGTCTATACACAGCCGAATAGTTTTCCCCTTTTGGGTTTAGGACTTCTGCATCCAAGAATCCCGCCAGTTCCTCCTGAATTGCTCGTATGCGATCCTTTGGCAGAAGACCGTCCCGTAGACGTTCGATCTGATTTAAAAAAGGAGTCAGTCTATATGAATGAAACTAAACACAATTTGTTTGTAATTAAGAACTATAGAAATTGTTTACATACGTGGAGTTGCTCTAAATTTCTGCCCTTCTTATCGCACGTCTGCCGGATGAACTCGCAAACATAGTATCCACATAGATTGTTACCTGGTCCCTGCGTCAGGCACTTTACGAGAACAGAGTTCAATCAAAATAATAATCAAGCATGATAATAACTGTATCAAAACTAGAATCAAAGAGATGCGCGGATATAGCTAGTGGTGCTTACATTTAGTGGTTGAAATGTAAGCTCCTCTTTCCAAACACCCCTAGCCTTGTTGGTGAACCGTTTCCAAGCGCTGCCCGGCGAAGAAAACGAATAAAAGAAGTTATTAATTACTTGATATCATAAAATTCACGAATGTTGCCGATATAGTGTCGTAATGATTAGAATTACCGCTAGAGAAGCATCTGCATGTCCTTCCACGTCTCAAGGGGTTTATGTTTCGAGTCCATGACTAGTACACGCCCTTTGTCAAGTTGAATGATTAACAGAATATAGTGGAAGCTGCAAATGCATAACTAATCAATTATATACTTAACATCGAGTAAGCGAAATAGAAAGTGTATACAAGACAATAACACTCACTCGAAGTTGTAAGGAAAAAGTATTTCCCTTTTGGTTTCTTGAAACCTTAACGCGTGTACTATATTATCCTCCGTATCCTGGGGGCTTGTTTTGAGATTAGCTTCATGAACCCAATATGGGTCAATGAAGCCAATGTCATAGATTTGTCCTCTGCTGCATTCGAGAATCTTCATTCTACATATTATAGTATGATTATATACATGCAATAACAAGGTGAGATAGCTGGAGACTAAATTAATTACAGAATTAGTACTTACAGACAATAGGCACTGATGATTGATTTGCCCAAGACATCTTGATTGAATAATTGAAATAGTTCATCAAATTCAATGGATATCATGTCATCCTTTTCTTTCCCATGATGCTTTTTTGTAACCCTCAGCACTATCCAGTTAGCCCCGGCCTTTGTGGCACGCATGTACCAGTTATGCAATCTTCGCATTTTTGTTGGAAGATTGTTTACCTCCTCAGGTTTGACAAGAGGTTTGCCGTACTTGTATTTTTATGCTACTTCACTCACGGGGAAGAACTCTAACTCGGATAAGTACCGGGCAATACTCATACCTTGAGCAGCGGCAGCTTCTCTGTATTCTGCAACTACCTCTGGATCATACTGCTCTTCGGCCCCATATTTGCTCGACCCCACATTGGTTTGGGAAATCACCTTGAGAGGGGCGCAAGTCTGTTTTGCTTGTTCTCCGAGCTGGGCAACAGATTTCTCGCTTGCATCAGTACTGCTCTTCGAGGATTTTTGTGCCGCATGTGACTTGAGAATAGAACGCTCACAGTCTGATGAGAGCTTTGGCTCGGGTTGATGAAGAGTCTTTAGCATTTTCAACACTTTGGCTTTTTCTTCTTTGGTGCTGGGGAACTCTGGCTCTTTCGGCCGCCTCAGCTTAGCAAAAAACGCTGTCGTTTCTGCATCAACGATCGTCGCAGTCTCCTCTTCAGTACAGTCATAAGCTCTCTTGGGAGGAACCTTTGGTACTTTTGGAAGAGGCTCTTGTTTACGTTTCGGCGATCGCTTACCATGATGCACAGTAGCGGTACGCTTACGCTTTTTATCCTGAGGCACCAGCGATGGCTCCCGCGGCGATGGCTGCGCCGGAGATTGGTGAGGCGACGGAGCCGGGTGAGGCGACGGAGCCGGGTGAGGCGACGAAGACGGCTGCCGCGGCGGCGACGACCTCGCTGGAGACGGGTGAGGTGGCGGCGAAGATGGCCTTGGCGTGTGATTTCGAAGCACGATACATTCCTTCGGCCATAGAATGGTGACGTTTTTTGCGTCTCCCAGTACAGTCACATCCCCTTCACCTGCAGGGTAGTGAAGATCCAAAACTTCAAAGGTGGGCATGATTTCATCCACCCCGACAACAGCGTAGCCCTCTGGAACCGGACGACAGTGGTAAGTTGGTGTGGGTCCAATTGGTAAGGCATAGCCGACCGCCACCTTCATTGATATGTTCACAACTTTGACATGTAGCTCGCAGTGTGTCATCTCTGTGATATCATCCACTGGGTAGCCAACAGGAGCCATCGTCGGTGCACCATCGTCATCGCCATTGTCATCACCCGGGACCTCGGTGGAAGCCACACTTCTTTTTCAATTATTCGATAGGCCGGTAGCATCGAATGCAGTGTGCTGCTGAGATGGGCCGGTAGTACTTTGCTCTTTAAGTGCGTTAATTTCATCTTGTTGTTGCTTTAATCGTTCTTCAATTAAACACATTCGCTCTTTCTGACTATCGGCTTCAACTTCCGCCCTGTCCTTTCTCCTCTGACGGCTTCTATCAGGATATTTCTTCCTCTCTTCGGGAAACCCAGTCCTCCATGGTTGGGAGCCTCTTGTGCCTCGTGTTCGTCCATCATGTTCCTTATTTCCAAGGGAGAGTGTGAGCTCATCATTCTCTCTATCGGGAATGAAGTCCCCATCTTTAACAGCCTTTACTGCTTTTCTCATCCGCTCGATTGGCAAGGGGTCTTTTTTATGTCGTATGTTATATATACACCTCCCTTCCGAGTCCAACGTGCCCCCATGCCCGTAAAACCAATTCCTTGCACGTTCTACCAAATCGTCTGTCTCTGGGGTGATATTTTTAGCACGCAGTTCATTCTCAAGTTTCTCCCACTTAGGAATGTCAGCCCTGTAGCCACCTTGCCCCATAGTATGGTGATACTTCTTGTTAGCAGCATTCAGCTTATTCGTTGCAGACATTTTCTTAGCTTTTTCTGATGTCTTGTATTCCACAAACTCAGCCTAGAATGGTTTTATCTTCTCAAACTGAATATTATTGAAATCGAGAGTCTTCTCTTTCACGACATAGTCAAGGTGCAATCTTTTCTTCCAGTTGGTGAAACACTGGGCCATCTTCTTCAAAGCCCACTCCCTGACCTTAGCCTCCATGGCTCTCCCATGTTGTAAGGCGTCACTGTAGTCGTCGTACTCGCCGCGGCCGTCGTCGCTATCGTCGTCGGGGTCGCCGTAGTTGAACCTTGAAGGTTGAGTACGAGTGGGCTGGACTTGAGGGTAGCGCAGGCGGGGGCTAGAGTCGGCGGCCATGTCGTAGGCCATGATGCTCTGGAGAGTCCGGCCGCGCCACCACAGCCGACGGCCGGCCTCGTTGAAGTTCGGAGGAGGTGGGCCCTCCTCCTCGTGCCTGGCGAGTGCCCTCTCACGTCGATCCACGAAGAAGGCTTCCCAAGTCGGGAAATAGTCGAGATGCCATCTGGGATTCCTCCGCTTCTCCGGCGTGAGCTCGAAGTAGTAGTGGTTCGTGATGGCCATCCGACGCGCCATACCTATAGGGATAGGAGAAACCGGCACACCTCCGCGCTCAGCATCCAGCCGACGGGGACACAGTAGCCCGGCGGGCAGGGGTAGTTCGAGGCGCAAAGCGCCTCCGCCTCCCTCGGAGTTAGTGCTACGGTGGAAGCCATGGGAAAGAGTGATGATGTTGCAGATATGAGTCTAGAGATGTGCAATGACAATGGAGGCCAACCCTACATATATATATAGTGAAGAACTGGCAGGAAGAACTGGAGGGAAGAACTGGCGGGAAAAAATGGCGGGAAGAAAAATGGCGGGAAAAATGGCATGTCGACATTATGTCGTGCGGCGTGTACCTTGTCCCGGATGGTGTCACCAACCGGGACTAAAGATGAACCTTGTTCTCCATACCAATTTCCACACACATGCATAATATGGGCACAACATCACAAACTATGCCGTGATTCAGCACATAACATCGGTCATTTGGACCGAAAGCCATGAAACCTCGAACATGATAGGTCATTTTGTGAAGGGTTTTTTCGAAACATGATCAATATACCAAGTCTGGTATTTTTCCTTTCAACTATGTAACATAATATGACACCACGCGAAGGATTTTCATTGTTCGGATTTTTTTTTTGAATTTATTATGCCCGTTTTGAATTATCTGAATTTCTAACTATGGTCGAACCGGTGTGCATGAAGATAGGGGACGAGCATCATTAGAACTTGCATTGGATCTCTGAAGAAACCACATATTGCGAGTCTAAAAATGATTTTTTCAAAAAATCACGGGCGATAGATCATGTACCTGTAGTACAAACCGGACCCACTTCCTACCGATTCGGCAGACATTTGTCCTTTTTACCCGGGATGGACGAAAAGGTTTGAGATGTCCCGGTTGAGAGATAGTCCATGTAAGGTGGTCTAGTATTTTAGGAAAATGGGATGGTAGCATTCTGAAACGGCATTTTGGTGGTTACTTCACAAAACGACCCGTTTTTTGCGCTCGGAAAATGGAAAAGGGCTTTTCCGTGCGACAAAAAGGAAAACTTCCTCCTGCAACATTGTTCTCCATACCAATGTCCACACACATGCATAATATGGGCACAACATCACAAACTATGCCGTGATTCAGCACATAACATCGGTCATTTGGACCGAAAGCCATGAAACCTCGAACATGATAGGTCATTTTGTGAAGGTTTTTCAAAACATGATCAATATACCAAGTCTGGTATTTTCCCTTTCAACTATGTAACATAATATGACACCACGCGAAGGATTTCATTGTTCGGATTTTTTTTGAATTTATTATGCCCGTTTTGAATTATCTGAATTTCTAACTATGGTCGAACCGGTGTGCATGAAGATAGGGGACGAGCATCGTTAGAACTTGCATTGGATCTCTGAAGGAACCACATATTGCGAGTCTAAAAATGATTTTTTCAAAAAATCATGGGCGATAGATCATGTACCTGTAGTACAAATCGGACCCACTTCCTACCGATTCGGCAGACATTTGTCCTTTTTACCCGGGATGCACGAAAAGGTTTGAGATGTCCCGGTTGGGAGATAGTCCATGTAAGGTGGTCTAGTATTTTAGGAAAATGGGACGGTAGCATTCTGAAACGGCATTTTGGTGGTTACTTCACAAAACGACCCGTTTTTTGCGCTCGGAAAATGGAAAAGGGCTTTTCCGTGCGACAAAAAGGAAAACTTCCTCCTGCAACATTGTTCTCCATACCAATGTCCACACACATGCATAATATGGGCACAAAATCACAATCTATGCCGTGATTCAGCACATAACATCGGTCATTTGGACCGAAAGCCATGAAAGCTCGAACATGATAGGTCATTTTGTGAAGGTTTTTTCGAAACATGATCAATATACCAAGTCTGGTATTTTTACTTTCAACTATGTAACATAATATGACACCACGCGAAGGATTTTCATTGTTTGGATTTTTTTTGAATTTATTATGCCCGTTTTGAATTATCTGAATTTCTAACTATGGTCGAACCGATGTGCATGAAGATAGGGGATGAGCATCGTTATAACTTGCATTGGATCTCTAAAGAAACCACATATTCCGAGTCTATAAATGATTTTTTCAAAAAATCACGAGCGATAGATCATGTACCTGTAGTACAAACCGGACCCACTTCCTACCGATTCGGCAGATATTTGTCCTTTTTACCCGGGATGGACGAAAAGGTTTGAGATGTCCCGGTTGGGAGATAGTCCATGTAAGGTGGTCTAGTATTTTAGGAAAATGGGACGGTAGCATTCTGAAACGGCATTTTGGTGGTTACTTCACAAAACGACCCGTTTTTTGCGCTCAGAAAATGGAAAAGGACTTTTCCGTGCGACAAAAAGGAAAACTTCCTCCTGCAACATTGTTCTCCATACCAATGTCCACACACATGCATAATATGGGCACAACATCACAATCTATGCCGTGATTCAGCACATAACATCGGTCATTTGGACCGAAAGCCATGAAACCTCGAACATAATAGGTCATTTTGTGAAGGTTTTTTCGAAAAAAGATCAATATACCAAGTCTGGTATTTTTCCTTTCAACTATGTAACATAATATGACACCACGCGAAGGATTTTCATTGTTCGGATTTTTTTGAATTTATTATGCCCGTTTTGAATTATCTGAATTTCTAACTATGGTCGAACCGGTGTGCATGAAGATAGGGGACGAGCATCGTTAGAACTTGCATTGGATATGTGAAGAAACCACATATTTCGAGTCTAAAAATGATTTTTTTAAAAAAATCACGGGCGATAGATCATGTACCTGTAGTACAAACCAGACCCACTTCCTGCCGATTCGGCAGACATTTGTCCTTTTATCCGGGATGGACGAAAAGTTTTGAGATGTCCCGGTTGGGAGATAGTCCATGTAAGGTGGTCTAGTATTTTAGGAAAATGGGACGGTAGCATTCTGAAACGGCATTTTGGTGGTTACTTCACAAAACGACCCGTTTTTTGCGCTCAGAAAATGGAAAAGGACTTTTCCGTGCGACAAAAAGGAAAACTTCCTCCTGCAACATTGTTCTCCATACCAATGTCCACACACATGCATAATATGGGCACAACATCACAAACTATGCCGTGATTCAGCACATAACATCGGTCATTTGGACCGAAAGCCATGAAACCTCGAACATAATAGGTCATTTTGTGAAGGTTTTTTCGAAAAATGATCAATATACCAAGTCTGGTATTTTTCCTTTCAACTATGTAACATAATATGACACCACGCGAAGGATTTTCATTGTTCGGATTTTTTTTTGAATTTATTATGCCCGTTTTGAATTATCTGAATTTCTAACTATGGTCGAACCGGTGTGCATGAAGATAGGGGACGAGCATCGTTAGAACTTGCATTGGATCTCTGAAGAAACCACATATTTCGAGTCTAAAAATGATTTTTTTAAAAAAAATCACGGGCGATAGATCATGTACCTGTAGTACAAACCGGACCCACTTCCTGCCGATTCGGCAGACATTTGTCCTTTTATCCGGGATGGACGAAAAGTTTTGAGATGTCCCGGTTGGGAGATAGTCCATGTAAGGTGGTCTAGTATTTTAGGAAAATGGGACGGTAGCATTCTGAAACGGCATTTTGGTGGTTACTTCACAAAACGACCCGTTTTTTGCGCTCGGAAAATGGAAAAGGGCTTTTCCGTGCGACAAAAAGGAAAACTTCCTCCTGCAACATTGTTCTCCATACCAATGTCCACACACATGCATAATATGGGCACAACATCACAATCTATGCCATGATTTAGCACATAACATCGGTCATTTGGACCGAAAGCCATGAAACCTCGAACATGATAGGTCATTTTGTGAAGGTTGTTTCGAAACATGATCAATCTACCAAGTCTGGTATTTTTCCTTTCAACTATGTAACATAATATGACACCACGCGAAGGATTTTCATTGTTTGGATTTTTTTTGAATTTATTATGCCCGTTTTGAATTATTTGAATTTCTAACTATTGTTCCGTGCGACAAAAAGGAAAACTTCCTCATGCAACATTGTTCTCCATACCAATGTCCACACATATGCATAATATGGGCACAACATTATGTCGACATTATGTCGTGCGGCGTGTACCTTGTCCCGGATGGTGTCACCAACCGGGACTAAATATCAACCTGTAGTCCCGGTTGGAGACACCAACCGGGACAAAACACGAGTCAACACTAATGATAGGGGTGAGTGTCGACATTATTTCGTAAGTGTCGACACTATGCCGAGTTGCTTGTACTATAAATAGGCATCCTTGCGAGTCCAGTCCTCCAGCCAGATTGAGGCATTTCCAAGATGGTTTTTGAGAGCAGGGACACCACTGCGGCCAGTTTAAGGGAGATGCCGACGGATCCCAGTCCTCCGGCATCTCCAAGAAACTGGTCATAGATGCACTCCCTAATATGTGAAATTAGTTAGCTCCGAGGCGTATTGATCTAGTTAGAGAAGTTACAAGCTGCAAGATGGTTTTCGAGAGCAGGGACACCACTGCGGCCAGTTTCAGGGAGATGCCGACGGAGCCCAGTTCTCCGGCATCTCCGAGAAACTGGTCATAGAGGCACTCCCTAATATGTGAAATTAGTTAGCTCCGAGGCGTATTGATCTAGTTAGAGAAGTTACAAGCTGCAAGATGGTTTTCGAGAGAAGGGACACCACTACGACCAGTTTCAGGGAGATGCCGCCGAATCCCAGTCCTCCGGCATCTCCAAGAAACTGGTCATAGAGGCACTCCCTAATATGTGACTGCGCACGTTTGGAGATCCGATCTTAATGGTAAGTACGAATCGGGACAACTTCTTCATAGTCCCGGTCCAGCCACAAAACGGGACTAACACTCAAGACATTTATTAATATTAAAAACTGAGACTACAAAACTGGGACTAAAGGCCACAAACCGCGAAAGATATCCTTCGGTCAAGCCACAAACCGCAAAAGACATGAACTAGAGTTACATAATATGAGCATGAACTTCTTGGCATATGTCCTTCCTTATGATCGCTTCAGGCGTAACCATGGAGCATCTTCTTTACTTAACGGAATGCTCGGGTCAGTTTTCACTGTGAAGGGCGGAATTTCATCAAACTTATTATAATCTTCTGACATGTCTGTCTTGTCCTCGATTCCCACGATGTTTCTTTTCCCTGAAAGAACTTTGTGACGCTTTGGCTCATCATATGATGTATTCGTTTGCATATTTTTTCTTTTTTTCGGTCTGGAGGACATGTCCTTCACATAGAAAACCTGAGACACATCATTGGCTAGGATGAATGGTTCATCTCTATAACCAAGATTGTTGAGATCCACTGTTGTCATTCCATACAACTGGTCTATCTTTACCCCTTCCCCATTCAGGTTGACCCATTTGCACCGAAACAAAGGGACCTTAAAAGAGACTCCATAGTATAGTTCCCATATCTCCTCTATGTAACCATAATATGTGTCCTTTTGTCCATTCTCGTCTATGCATCAAAGCGGACACCACTATTTTGGTTGGTGCTCTTTTTATCTTGGGCGATCGTGTAGAATGTATTCCCATTTATTTCGTACCCTTGGAAATTCAATACAGTAGAAGATGGTGATGCGGACAACAAGTATAACTGATCTCCAACAGTGGTGTCATTCAAGAGATGTGTCTGCATCCAACCACCGAAAGACTTCATGTGTTCATCTGTAATCCATGATTCAGGCTTCCTCGGGTTTTTGGAGCATACAATATTCTTGTGTTCCTCGATATACGGAGCTGCCAAGGTGGAATTATGTAGAACTGTGTAGTGTGCTTTAGTGAAGGAATCCCCGTCCCTACATATCATTGCTTTCTTTCCTAGCGTGCCTTTTCCACTTAGTCTTCCCTCATGCCGCGAGTCAGAAACACCAATCGGCTTAAGGTCAGGAATAAAGTCAACACAAAACTCAATGACCTCCTCTGTTCCATATCCCTTGGAGATGCTTCCTTCTGGTCTAGCACGGTTATGAACATATTTCTTTAAGACTCCCATGAACCTCTCAAAGGGGAACATATTGTGCAGAAATACCGGACCGAGAATGGCAATTTCTTCCACTAGATGAACCAGGAGATGCGTCATAATATTGAAGAAGGATGGTGGGAACACCAATTCAAAACTAACAAGACATTGTACCACATCCTTCTGTAACCTTGGCAGAATATCTGGATCGATTACCTTCTGAGATATTGCATTGAGGAATGCACACAGCTTCACAATGGGTACTCGAACATTTTCCGGTAGAAGCCCCCTCAATGCAATCGGAAGCAACTGCGTCATAATCACGTGACATTCATGAGACTTCAGGTTTTGGAACTTTTTCTCTACCATATTTATTATCCCCTTTATATTAGATGAGAAGCCCGACGGCACCTTGATGCTGTAAAGGACTTCAAAAAAGATTTCCTTCTCTGCTTTGGTAAGAGCATAGCTGGCATGACTTAAGTGACGCACTTTATCCGTCTTGTTATGTGTATGCATGTTCTTTGGGTCTTTCATAATTTGTTGGTCCTCCCGTGCTTCAGGTGTATCTTTTGTCTTCCCATACACGCCTAGCAATCCTAGCAAGTTCACGCAAAGATTCTTCGTCACGTGCATCACGTCGATTGAAGAGCAGACACGCGGGACTTTCCAATATGGCAGCTCCCAAAATATAGATTTCTTCTTCCACATGGGTGCGTGTCCTGTAGCGACGTCGTTCGGAACTGATTGACCGCTGGGACCCTTTCCAAAGATTACTTCTATCTCCTTGACCATACCAAATACATCATCACCAGCAGGGAGTTCAGGCTTCTTCCGGTGATCTGCCTCACCTTTGAAATGCTTGCCTTTCTTTCTTACGGGATGATTGGTCGGAAGAAATCGTAGATTCGCTAGGTACACAACCTTCTTGCATTTATGCAAATATGTACCTTCAGTCTTATCTAAACAGTGGGTGCATGCCTTATATCCCTTGTTTGTCTGTCCTGAAAGGTTACTAAGAGCAGGCCAATCATTGATGGTTACGAATAACAACCCTCGTAGATCAAATGGCTCATGTTTGTTCTCATCCCACGCACGTACACCTGGTTTGCCCCACAACTGTAAGAGTTCTTCAACTAATGGCCTAAGGTACACATAAATGTTGTTGCCCGGTTGCTTCGGGCCTTGGATGAGCACTGGCATCATAATGAACTTACGCTTCATGCACAACCAAGGAGGCAGGTTGTAGATACATAGAGTCACGGGCCAGGTGCTGTGACTGCAGCTCTGCTCCCCAAAAGGATTCATGCCATCCGTACTTAGACCAAACCATAAGTTTCTTGCGTCACCTGCAAAGTCTGGGAAGTCTCTCTCGATTTTTCTCCACTGTGACCCATCAGCAGGGTGTCTCAACTTCCCGTCTTTCTTACGGTCTTCTTTGTGCCATCGCAACAACCTGGCATGCTCTTTGTTTCTGAACATGCGTTTCAACCTTGGTATTATAGGAGCATAACACATAACCTTAGCAGGAACCCTCTTCCGGAGGGGCTCTCCCTCAACATCACCAGGGTCATCTCATCTGATCTTATACCGCAACGCATTGCATACCGGGCATTTATCTAAATTCTCATACTACTTACCGCGGTAGAGGATGCAGTCATTAATGCATGCATGTATCTTTTGCACATCTAATCCCAGAGGACAGAGAGTCTTCTTTGCTTTGTAGGTACTCTCGGGAAGTTCGTTATGTTTTGGAAACTTCGGCTTCATTATTTTCAGCATCTTTTCAAATGAGGAGTCAGTTAGACCACACTCTGCCTTCCATCGCAACAATTCCAGTGTGGTACCGAGCTTTGTGCTGCCATCTTCACAATTTGGGTACAACAATTTCTTGTGATCTTCCAACATGCCCTCTAACTTCAACTTCTCATTTTCTGTTTCACAGTCTCGCTTTGTATCAGAAATGACCCTACCAAGTTCATCAGCTAGCTCATCTGATGCCCGTTCTTCACCTCTTTCCTCTCCATTGTCTTCCATTGCAGTATCACTGTATTCAGGAAACATATGATGATAGATGGTAGCATCATCTTCTTCTTCACCATCTTCCATCATAACCCCTCTTTCCCCGTGCTTGGTCCAGCAATTATAGTTGGGCATGAAACCTTTCATAATCAGGTGGAAGCGAATGATTTTCGAGGAAGAGTACTCCTTGTTGTTCCGATATTGAACACATGGACAACGTATAAAACCATTCTCTTTGTTTGTCTTAGCCACATCGATAAATTTATCCACGCCTTTCATATACCCGGCTACGCGCCGGTCACCGTACATCCATTCCCAATTGTTCATCTGCATCATATAAGTAAGTTTATCAAAAAACAGGACATCATAAATAGTGAAATAACCAATTCACATCGACACATGAATCGTATCAATGACAGAGAAAAGATAAGATTGCTAACCTCGATCGAGGGAAATAAAGAGGAGAAAGCTCAAGTGCGTCTCGGACACCTTCTATATTTTTGTTCTATGATAAATTGAACGGGATTATTAACTCAAACATTTCATAAAACACCTTCAATGCATGCATAGAAGAGAAAAAACTAGCACACCCCTCACACCTTCCACCAAGAGAAAAAACAGAGTGGAGGCAGAGGGGGCTGGGCGTTGCATTTATAGAGGGCGGGAGAATACGTCCCGGTTGGAGCCAGCAACCGGGACTAAAGGTGTGTGCCACGCCACATGGCTGTGGCCAAACCTTTAGTCCCGGTTGGTGGCTCCAACCAGGACGTATGCCCCCTTACCAACCGGGACGCATGCCTCCTGGCCCCATGCCCGCTCGAACCGGGACGCGTGCCAGCATTAGTCCCGGTTGGTGGCGCAACCGGGACTAATGCTCTGAGGGGGCGCGAACGGATGGCCCTTTTTCCACTAGTTCCCCATGGCGAAAGCCGCGTGTTTGATCATGCAGGTTGCAGGGCGTCACCCCGGTGCTTGCGGGGAAGCATCCCCGGCGGCGGGAAGACCCCGACCATCGCTGTCGCGCGGCGCGGAGCGGGCTGGTGAGGACCTCCGAGGCAGGTGCTGGGCTGATGTCGCCGACGAGGAAGCCAAGGAAGCCGAGGCGGCGGCGGAAGAGGCCCGGCGGTTCTCCCCACCCCGGCATCCCCGACGCTGGCGGAGTTCTTGTTGCTGGCCCGTCGCTCCCGGCCGTCCAGATCGGCGATGAAGCCCCGGCTCCCTCCCCCTCCCCCACCAGCGGGTGGCTCGACTCCTCCGCGGCCGTGACGTGATCCCCCTCCGCACGGGCCGCTGCCCTCGAGGGACGAAACGTGTGCTAGTGCGACGTCGAAGGAAGCTTTGGGGCCCCTCCTGGAGTCTCTCCCTTCGGCGGCGCTGGCGCCGGTCCCTCCCCCCTGGCGACGCGTCACTCTCAGGAGCCCCATGCCCGGAGTCCCCTGCTCGCTGCTGGGCCGTTGGTAGGGATCGGGCCCATAGCCGGCCCCGTTCCCCATCCAGGCCTGGCGGGGCCAAGACTTCCGCCTACGGGCCGTCGGGCCATCGTCCATGGGCCGCTCTAAGACTGTTTCGGCTGGGGCCCGACCCCTTAGGGTTCTTTCCTGGGTCCACCAAGTCACAGCGCCCTCCCCCAACTGCGTCCTCCCTCCCCCGACTGCGCCCCGCCGCAACTGCCAGCACCCTCCTCCCCCGCCACCAGTCGCCACCTCCCCGGCCCCGTGCTCCGCTGGCCCGATGACCTACGCGAAGGCCCTGAGCCGCAAGCGCCCCCGCAGCCCCCTCCTCTGCCTGACCGATGCAGGTCCCCCAGGCGCCGCTCGTCGCCGGCGCGCCATGCCCGTGCCCAGCCTTACCGGCCGCCGGGGCGCCGCTCCCTGGCTCGCCAGCGGTACCCGAGGTACCCTCGGTCCCCTCGCTGCTCCCAGGGGTAGGGGAGGTCACCTCCACAGGGGGCTCAGCGAGCGCTGGAGGCCACGGGCCGCACGGGGCGGGATGGAGCTCGCAGGGAGCTTTCGCCCGATGATCGCAGCACCGACCATCATCTCAGGCAGGAGCTGCTCCAGGGGCTTGGCCCTCATGACGTCGCGGGAAGAGCGACACCGGAGTGGCTTCGTGACAGGGAGTCCGCCCGTCCTCGCTCCCCTCGCCGCGACAAATCACCGGGTCCTGCTGAACCGGCGAAGAAGACAAAGAAGAAGAGCAAGAAGAAGAAGAAGAAGCCCGTGCCGCCTCCCGGGTCTAGCACCTCGCACCTGCCCTACCGCCTCGGGCCGCCCAGCAGCTGGAGTACCTCGCTCACTCCATTGCCGGGGGGTTTTACTACATCGACATCGGAGGCGTGGCGATGACGGTGCCCAAGAACCTGGCGGTGGTCACCGTGGTGGCGGGTCAGGAGCTCCCAGAGTTAGTGGCGATCTCCACAGAGCTCATCCAGGAGGAGCTGCGGCAGATGATGCCGGGCCATGTCTGGAGCGCCCATGAGATCTCGCCGTCCGAGTTCGCTGTGACCTTCCCGTCGGCCGAGATCCTCTCCATCAGCGCCTGCAGCACTGCTCTCACCCTCCCTGTCAGCAAGGTCCGGATTTCCATTGAGACATCGACGACCCACCCTGCGATGACCTCGACCCTTTCTGTGGTGTGGGTTCGGATCCTTGGCTTCCCTGAGGAGGCGAGGTTGCGTACTCTGCCCATCCTCGAGCTCGTCTCCCAGGCGATGGGCAAGCTGGTGTTGGTGGACGAGGCGTCTCGCGTCGGCTCCGGCCCGATTCGCATGCAGGTGCTCTGGCCAGACCCAGCGCTGCTCCCAGGACCCCTCCCACCCTTTTACTTCGGTATGGAGGGTAGGATCCTGACGGTCGAGCTGGATGAGGACCAGGCTACTGACGGCCCCCCTCGCCCCCCTGCGGACCCCCCCTCTGGTGCTCACTCCACATGAGGGGGAGCTCCTCGGATGAGGACTCTGATGGCGCCGAGCTGGGAGGGGAGTCCCGGACCCCGGTGCCTTCCCCCTCGGTGCCGCCTCCTGTGGGCGCTTCCTCCGCTGCACCGTCCGCCTCTCACTAGCAGCCCCTGATGCCTCCGTCCTAGGGCTCCTCCGACATCCAGATCGCGCAATACGGCTCCAACTTCAGGCAGTCCGTGGGATTCACCGGTCACATGGCCATGGACCCCCTCTCTGGGGGGCGAGGAGCCCCCGGTTGTGGTTCAGGAGGAGGCTGACAGAGACTCCGAGAGCATGGGGATGGTGGTAGCCGCACCCTCATCCCCCCGCTCTCCAGGGGTCCTCTGCTACTCGCTGTCCCCGGGCTCCACTCCAGCCTCGCCTAGGGGATCTCCGGCGTCAGTTCCTGCGACCCCAGCACTCCACACTGACGTGCCCGCAACGGTCTTCCCCATCACCCCCGCTGCTGGCCACAAGGTGCGCCAGCGCCGCCCTCAACGCCCCGTCCCTCCTCTCTCGCGCCAGAGTGCTCGTCTGACACGGGTCAGGGCGGAGAGCCCGGGGGTGGTTCCCACGGTGTCCCAGCTGGCTTCCGAGAGGACCACAACACGCAACCTCAACTCAGGTACTCCCCAGAATCCCCCGTCTCTCTATCCTCCCCCTCCTTCCCATACCCCTTCCTCGGGCTCCAGATTCTTGGTTCTGGATGACACCACCCTTGATCACCTCGCACAAGTAGCAGCTGACAGTGGTGTGGTCTTTCGCTGGGAGCGAGGCCCGAGACTCGAACAGATTGAGACGATTAGAGCTAAGGAGATTTACGACGGATCCCTCGCAGCCGCGCGTGCGAGCGCGGAAGCAGGGGGATTCCTCGACACCGCCAGGAACTGGGACATCTGATCCCGGGTCCAGGATGGTGGATTCTCCGCGGCAGGTCCCCCCGGCCGCCACCCAGGAGACCCCCCTAGTTAGGGGGTCTCTAGGGAGGCAGCCAGGTTCGAGCTCCAGGCCTTCGCCACCCGCCACGACACGATCCGTCCCCCGTAAGGGGACCAAACCCAAGAATGTTATCCAATGAATTGGCCAGCAATCATAGCACTCATTTGGAATATTCGGGGATTTGGGAATGACGGTTGCAAATGCCAAATAAAGGACTATATGCGTCAGGAGAATGTAGATATTGTGGGCTTCCAAGAAACGATCAAACAAGACTTCCAGATCTCAGAACTCCAGGGCCTATCGCGCCACAAGTTCGTGTGGAACTGGTTCCCGGCATCGGGACACTCCGTATGTATCCTCCTTGGCGTCATGGAGGAAACCTTTGAGGTGGAGGATATGGATCGTGGGGAATTCTTTGTGAGCATGTCCCTCACCCATAGACGATCCAACCTCCGGTGGGAGGTCATCATCGTCTATGGCCCTACGGATCATAGTAGATCCCCAACTTTCCTAGAAGAACTGAAGGACAAAGTGGAGCGTTGCACCCTGCCTGTGGTGGTAGCAGGGGACTTCAACCTTATTCGCTCCCGTGAGGATAAGAGCTCCCACAACAAGGACATCCCACGTATGTGGATTTTTAACGACTGCATCGCTGATCTCGCTCTTAGAGAGATCACGCGAGTGGGAGCCCGATTCACGTGGAAAAACAACAGAGCTGATCCCGTCAGGAGCGTCCTCGACCGAGTATTGTTCTTTGTAGAATGGAAGGTCACCTTCCCTCTCTGCTATCTCCGCGCCCTTACCGGGGTAGGCTCGGACCATGTTCCACTGCTTCTATCGACAGGGGGGGAGCTCCCCACCACGGCTGAACCGCTTCCACTTCGAAAACTTCTGGCTCCACCATCTAGGTTTTGTGGAAGCGGTTCAGGCCAAATGGCTGGCGGCGGCGACTCCCCCTAGACGATTCAACGCGGTGGACGTTTGGCACCACTGCGCTAAAGTTTCCCGCCAATTCATGAAGGGTTGGGGGGCGAACTTGGGCGCTGCGATGAGGCTTCAGAAGGGCGCGCTTCTGGAGGATATCCAAGCCCTCAATCAGGCGGCAGACTCGGTGGGCCTCTCAGCTGACAAGTGGTCCCACCATTATGCCCTAGAGACCTCTCTTGTGGAGATCTACCGGGGGGAGGAGCTATTCTGGCGGCAGCGCAGCCGTTAGAACTGGCTCCTCTAGGGAGACGCCAACACCGCCTATTTCCATGCGGTGGCCAATGGTCGCCATAGGAAATGCTCGATCCCATGTCTCTGGGACAATGGTCTCCTCGTCGAGGAGGCGGGGGCGCTATCTTCCCATATTTACTCCTTCTATAAGGAGCTCTTCTCGGCAGGACCCCACACAGGGGTTGCGTTGGCACATGACTTCTGGCCTATTGGGGCCAGGGTCACAACCGACGAGAATCCGGAGCTTACCCTCCCATTCCTGTCGGATGAGGTAGAGCGGGCGATGAAGGCCATGAAGGCCAACTCCACCCCGGGCCCCAATGGCCTCCCGGTAGCGTTCTTCCAGGCCTTCTGGAAGGAACTTCAGCCGGTCATCATGCCAATGTTCCAGGAATTCTACGTGGGTACGCTGGTGATGGGGCGCCTGAACCTGGGTGTAATCACCTTGATCCCTAAAGTTACAGGGGCCTCGGACATCCGACAGTTCAGACCCATCACAGTCCTCAATGTGATTCATAGGATCTTCGCGAAAGTCTGTGCCTCACGCCTTTCCCCGGTCATGGAGCGTCTCACCCACCAGTATCAGTTTGCCTTCCTCAAGGGCAGATTCATACATGATGGGATCCTGGCCCTCCATGAGATTATCCACGAGATTAAATCCAGAAGGCTGAAAGGCATCTTCTTGAAGCTTGACTTCCAGAAGGCCTACGACCGCCTGGAGTGGCGCTTTCTTCGTCTGGTCCTCATTAGACGGGGATTTGATGATCGCCTGATCACCTGGTTAATGCAATTTGTGATGTCCGGGAGCAACGCGATTAACATCAACGGCGAGATCGGGCCTTATTTTCGCCCCTCTTGTGCCGTTAGGCAAGGGTATCCCCTATCCCCCCTCCTCTTCAACGCGGCGGTGGATGCCCTCGCGGAAATGCTTGAAAAAGCCAAGGGAGCGGGCCACATCTCCGGAGTGGTCGGCCACCTCATCCCAGGAGGGGGAATCACCCAGCTCCAATACGCAGACGATACCATGATCATGATTGAAGGCTCAACCTTGGATATTGCGAACCTCAAGTTCCTCCTTCTTTGCTTCCAGGAAATGTCGAGGCTCCGTATAAACTTTGACAAGAGTGAGATCATCGCACTAGGGTTCTCCCAGGACGAGCAGCAGAGGATAGCTGACAACTTTAATTGTTGGTTTGCCTCGTTCCCCATTACCTATCTGGGGATGCCGGTTCGCGACACCAGGATCCTCATCAGGGACCTAGATCCGCTCGTGAACAGGGTACGCTCTCGGTCCGAACCTTGGTGTGGGCGATTCACGTCGAAGGGTAGCAAGACCGTCTTGATTGACTCCTGCATGTCTAGCCTGCCCATGTACATGATGGGCATGTACCTCCTGCCTGAGGGGATACATGGGGCTTTTGACAAGGAGCTCTCGCGGTTCTTTTGGCAGGACTCCTTTGGACGCCAGAAGTACCACATGGTGAAGTGGGCAGACATTTGCGCCCCCAAGGATTTTGGGGGCATAGGTATCCTCGCTTCCCGCCAGTTCAATAAGGCCCTGATGCTTAGATGGGTGTGGCGGACTCGTCGCGATGATGGGGGCCTCTGGCTCAAGCTTATTAAGGCCAAGTACCTGCGGGGTCGACCCCTCCTGGATTGCGACCGGCGGGATGGCTCCCAGTTTTGGCACTCCGTCCAGGAGATCAAGCACGAGATCCGTCTAGGGGCCAGGATGTCTATTGGGAACGGGGAAGGGACCATGTTCTGGATGGATGCATGGCTCGGCGGATGCCCCCTTCGGGAGGTATACCCGAACCTCTTCGCTATCTGTTCTGATCCTACGGTTCATGTATCCACCGCGGCTCGAGAGGGTACATGGAACATCTCATTCCTCGTACCTTCGGCCCGGAGGAAACTGAAGCCTGGAGGGAACTTAGAGCGGAACTCCCGGCCTCATTGACGAATGAGCCCGACAGGGTGTCATGGAGTCTCGCACCGTCCGGGTCCTTCTCGGTGAGCTCGGCTTACTAAGCCCTGTTTTGCCACGCCGTGCTCCCATGGACCAAACCCCTCTGGAAGGCTCCCCTTCCGCTGAAGACGAAATTTTTTGTGTGACAACTGCTTCCCGATAGGCTCCCCTCGGGAGTGGAGGTGTCCAAGCGACATGGTCCAGGGGATGGGCTTTGTCCACTATGTGGGATCCCGGAAACAGGCGCCCACATAATGTTCACCTATCCTGCAGCTAGGTTTCTTTGGAGCTTCATCAGAGATGCATTGGGCCCGGACTGGTAGGCCCATGATCTCGGTGAATTCCTCGAAACCCAAGAAAACCAAGCAGGAAAGGGCCGCCGCCTTTTCTGGCTGGTGTTTGCTGTGTTGTCTTGGTCAGTATGGAACATCCGAAATAAGATGGTCATTGAGAAGATTCTTCCCCGACGTGCCTCTGACTCAGTTTTTCACTTTCTGGCCTCCTTGCAGCTCTGGTACCCATTGTGTAGACAGCGGGACAAGGCGAGGCTTGACGCGACTCTTCAGCGTCTCTTCGAGGCGGCGCGGCGGCGCGGCGGCTCTCCCCCCATAGTCAGGCGTAGCCTCTCTGTTTTTCGGTGTGTCCTCGCGTGGCGAGATGGTCGTTTTTCGTCTTTTTTGGGCCGTCTTGTGCTGTGGCCCCAGCATGTGTTGCGTTTGTGGTTGGAACCTTGTAACTTGTTGTGGACGGTTGCTTTATTTATAAAGTGGGGCGAAAGCCTATTTCGAGAAATTACGGAAATGTTCAAAACTGGACCTCAATAGCATCTTACTTTTTTTGAACTTGGACTATGGGGCCAAGCCCCGTAGAATTTTATTACTCAAGAGAACAAAACCAAAACAGAAGAGTTCATACCAAAAAGTACCAAACAAAAAAGAAGGAATAAAACTACTACTAAGCTAAGGCCTAAACAAGGTTGTCAATCCATCTTGGCAAGGCCGGGGAGTGCTTGGACTTCACCCTATGCGCATGCAGGGTTACTTCATGGATGAACGCATGCTTCCAGGATCTAAAAGAGGGCATGACATGCTCAAAAACTATAGTGTTTTGTTGTTTCCGAATGTGCCATGCAGCCAGGATAACCACCTCAGCAAAGAAAGGCTAACTGAAATCCTTCTTGGTCTTGGAGAATATTTCTTCAAACGTTTCACCTAGCATCTTCCTTTTCTTCTATAGTATTTTTTCTACTTTGAGTGGAGAATTGTGGAGAACTTCAAAACCTAATGCATTGGAGGTAAGAGTACCTAAGGACATGTATAATGGGGTGATTCCATCCTACCCTTAGAACCGCCATGTAGATTTTTTTCTTAGTTGGAGAAGAGAGAATAAAAAACCTAAACCAGTCTCTCCTTTTTCTACTTCTCTGTCTAGACAAAGCTCATCCACTTGTTGAAGAACCATGCAAGGATGGAAGGAGCTGCGAAGTTCCGCTTTTTCTAACGTCCATGTAGGTCATCATGACTAGATCTTTGTCTTGGTTTCCAGATCAAGTCTAATTTCTGTAGGGAAAAGTCGTATTGCAACATCGCGACAATGATGTGTTCTTTGCTACCCAACTTGTGAAGATGGTTTTTCCTAGAATCCCGATGACTTCCATTTCCACTATGTCTGCATCAGATCAACTGATGTGGTGCTTTTGTTTCTGGAAGGCTCCATGTGATTGATGGAAACAATGTTGTCCATGTTTCCCTCTTTACTTCAAATTTAAAACTGGCATGTCTTGGTCTCTAATTTATAGACAAGCTAGAAATCCTCCTTCTTCTTTTGGCGAGGAAATGGAGATCTCTTGCCTTATGCTTGCCAACTAACACAAACAATACGGCTCACGTGCAATGCAACCCAGCATATATCTTGCTTAATTACAGCATTCATGTGAAAAATATTAAATATGGAGCTGATAAAAAGTACCAAGCATGACTGTGAAAGCTAATTCTGTAACACCTTTGCAAAGCAACGAGAGCATGCTTTTTAGTTTTGGTCTTTCATTTCCTTCTGTTTGGAACCAAACATGAAGTTGATGAATATGTGCATCCATCGGTGGGTGGAATATATCTCTACCGCCAACCCATTGTTTCTATTAGTTTCCGAGTTTCGACTTTGGGTAGTATGCTAAATTAATTGTGTAATTTCCACTAATAGGAACCTTCTCAGTTTTTTGTGCTACTACATAGACACATCAATAGTACAATTTATTTTACTCTTCCATTTGCAGCCATTGCCTTTCTAGATACATGGACAAATAAAATTACACAAGTCTCTCCAAAAACCCTATATTGTGGTGTTTGGTTTGACTTGAACCTAAATCTATATGAATGTCTACTAAAAATTATAATGTCGTTTAATCAGACCATACCTAGGATTGTGGTTTTCATTTTGGGGTTCTACCAAGTGTGGAAATTAAAAATTTGTACCAAACATGATGATATTGTAACCTAAAAATTATTCAAAAATATGAATGTTTGGGGCATGCGTAAGAATCACATGAGAGAGAGATATTATCCTTATATTTTTGTAAAGAGGATGGATAGTCATATTTTTGATGAAATTCTTTGGATTATTCTCTATGATGACTATTTTGTCCAAATTTTATGACATACAAAACTAATTTCTATATATTGGAAATAAAACTCAAGTTCTCATAGGCATACATTTTTTAGCTTGCCTATATCAGGTTTCAACTGGAACAAATCGAAACCCTTCCTCGTCATCTTCTTGGATCCTCTTCCATGACACAGTTCTTCGATATACTTACTTATACATATATGTAATGGGAAAGAAGTTTCAAAAAATATGTATTATGGGAAAAATCAAATCATCCTTGTTATTTATCATGTCACATTATTTGGAGGTCTTGATAACTTTCAATCTTGATAGTTAACAGAAAAAACTTCCAATCTTGACAGCTAAAGGGTGAATTAAGAATAGACAACATTTTACTTGTACCTGTATGCTCTTCGTATGGTAGGAATTGCACTGTTATATTTAAAATCATTAATTGATAGTTATTGATTGTTTTTTTTACACATAATTTCCAATTGTATCGTTTCCTTTTATCTAACAAAATTCAAAATCAATAACACATAAGGATGGGTGAACAATCTTAGATAGGGTAATAGATCAATTGACCATTGGATTGAAAGAAAAGGATGTTCCGTAATAGTTGGGAGCATGTTAAATATCTAAGTACCTTATTTCATGTTATAGTGGTGGTCAGTTAGCCATTAGCCATCAACTAGTCCCTTGGATTGAATCAATAAAATCTTACTATTTTCAACAACACACTTAAGCGATATCACATCTTCAACTACTTTTTGTGTGAACAGATCGTGAGATTCACATCAAGTTACGTTACTCGAAAAAATAATTTGAAGTGTATCAAAACCATAAAACTTACACCCTCTCGATGTATCTCAAGATTTGGCTTGTGAAATAGATCTTGTAAAGGAGCACGGCTAAAGTATGTCTCTTAGAAATTGATGTTCGGACTTCGGAATCGGGATGCCCTTAAAGTTGATTGGAGCAGAACTAATGGAAGTCTCTTGGGATACTACCACTTGGTGGATTTCGACCTTGCTCTTTCTAATTGAGAATCATCGTTTATGTCCTTAAAAATCCTCTTCCCATGCTTGGTTATATTCGCCGTTTGCAGTGCATTCAAATTATATCTAAGTTTGTTTCAAAACAAATTATAATCGAATTGTAGGGAAAGATAGCAGCTCCTTGGACTAAGCTAGTAATTTGTTTCCCGGTGTCTCTTATTACTAACTTATCTTGTGTGTTTGAACTATCCTATCATGCTTCACCATAGTACTAGAACAATATCATGTTATTTCTAAGCATTGAGTATGCTAACTAGAGGTGATGCTAAAAATATGAATATGCATGGTAGTTGAACACGTGACTATGATCCAAAAATTTCAATATGTTTTTTTTGCGAGCAAAAATTTCAATATGTTGGATCGATAATGTATAAGTTCTTATGGTTGTTGAAGATATCTATCATATAATAACTTTATTTATATGTCCCTGTCATGTATTTCAAGTATTTAACATTTCTAATTTGCTATTTCATTTTTTATACTTCTGTGAATATATTTTACTATTGAACAACACATGATTAATGAAGAGAAAATTTCTAGTCCCTGTTTTACTCATTTGTTGGTAGGGCACTGATGACGCACAAGTATAGGGGGTGTATCATAGTACTTTCGATAAATAGGAGTGTCGATCCCAACGGGGAGCAGAAGGTGCTGAACAGTGGTATGGAGCAGGAAATCCCTGTGAATACTTAGTAAATAGATTTTTAGTGGTTTTCTGATAAGGCAACAAAACAAGGAGCAAGTAATAAAGACAACGAAAAAACGGAGCTAGTGACCCAATCCTTTCTTAGGAAAGGACAAGCCGGTCGAAATACTTATAAGGACCAAACGTTCTCGAGGACACATGGGAATTCTATCAAGTTCTTTCGCTTCAAATAGCTGAGTACTCTTCTATGGTGTTGTAAGTATTGTGTGGATGAACCTGTGCTAACATACTGACCTTACTTGGACTAATACATACTTGTGATTAAACCTCCTGCAAACATCCGTAACTACAGGAAAGTAATTAAGATATAAATCTAATCACGACCTTAAACTCTGAGATCCTACGCTCCCTTGTGCAAAGGTGTCCTAACGGGGGTTCAGGTTTCTGTCACTCCGGCAACCCCATAATTAGTAGCCAAATACACAATGCATTCCCCTAGGCCCATAAATGGTGAAGTATCATGTAGTCGACGTTCACATGACATCACTAGAAGAATAGCACCACAACTTAAATACTAAACCATTGAATAATAACTCATCACAGATTCACTACTAACAACATGACTTTTCCCATGTCCTCAAGAACACAAGGAAATCTGTCTGCCGGAGAGATCTTTCTCTCTCGGTGTTTTCCGCCCCCAGAGACGGCGAAAATCTATATGTGGTCGCTCCCATAGGCTTAGGGTTTCGTAGGGAAGATATAGGCGAAGGTGCGGAGTCGGAGGCCGGGCAGGTGGGCCACACCTGCCCTAGGCATGGGGTCAGGTGGGCCCATGCCTAGGGGGTGCGGGCCCCCTGCGCCCCTCTTCGCTCCTCCTTCTGGCTTCCTTCGTCATCTTGGAAAATAATAAGTTTCCATATTTTTCTGGTATTTTTCTGTCTTCGCCAAATTGCACCGAAACGCCTTCTTTTCCATCAGAATCCAGACTCCGGCAGTCCATCCTCCAGGAATCATCCAACATGCATAAAGAGATAAAAATCCATAAGTAATACCTCATAATAAGACAAATATCAATGAATAGAGGTAAATTATGATATAGAAGGGTTATGCAAATTCGGCGTATCAACTCTCCCAAGCTTAGACTTCGCTTGTCCCCAAGCGAAAACTGAGCTCACTAAGCATGTCCACAGGTTTATGGAGTGAAGTGTCGATAAAAGAATACGAACAAGGAGCATCACACTTACTATTGCACAACTCATAGAAGAAAGCAATTCACCATTATATAACTTATCTTGCAACCAAGTATAGAAGTCACAATAGAGATGCATAAAGATAAATCATAATTGAAATTGGCAAACTTGTTCTTGGTCAGAGAACACCTGGAAAACAGTTTCAAAAAAGCTTTTTGTAGAAGTTTCAAAACAGGAGCACTCTTTGCTCAAAAACGTTTTTCACAAGTGAAGGCCTTCAAAGTAATACTCAATAGATAAGAGTTTTGTGCAAACAAGGAAGATGAAGAACATTATTGAATAAATCACCATATGAATGCTTGAAACACAACTCAAATGCTTGCTAGAGAAAGAGAGTAAGTAGGTTTACTGACTCAACTCTGGAAGTGGGAGAAAGGTCCCTTCTTAGAGGGGAGCAGGGATTACAAGTCATAAAGAGCTTCCAAAAGATTATGGTACTTACTAGCTTTGAGCCCTCATTGCCCCTATCATAGACATCTTGAGATGATTAAGGTTAAAGTGCACAAAGATGGAGTATATGCTTGACGAAACCACGAGAAATCCTGGACTCGAAGAGAGAGAAGAGAGCGGATTCAAAACACGCAGAGGTGAGAGGAGAGCAGCAGAGGGGTAAGGAGTAAAATCAGACCTAATCAGAACTATCCAACCGATTTTTCAAAAATAGTTTTGACACTCTACTTCGTCCGTTAGCTAGGTTATCCTACAGGCTGGACTTGTGGGGTATCGCAACTGCTGAGCTCTGATACCACTCTGTAACACCCTCAGAATCGGCCCTATGCAAGTTTCAGCGCTTCCGCCAAAACTCGCATAGAAACGATTCAAAGGTGCCCACCAGGCACTTGCGTGCGGGTGGAAAATGAAGTAATACCATTACACAATAGTCCTCGGTGGAACCCACAAAACATATGTATACAACAGCGACTCCAAGAGTCAAGAGTACAGATATACAATACAAAGATCCAAATCACCTTTAAAACGATATAGCGTCCGAGTACGGACAAGATGCAAATTGAGCTAAGAGCCCTGAAGAATAACCAATGGCGTCCATAACCCTGCCCAGGCCAAGCCGGAAGGGTAACCCTGCTAACGACGTCGATCTCAAAACCTGCTTAAACAAAAGGGGTGCCGACAAAGGGCAAAGGAAAAAGAGAGAGAGCGGTCAGTACTGAGGCCAGTACACGGCGAGGCTAGAATTCGGCGGCCCTCGCCTACATAGGTATGGTGGACTGAAGCGGCAGCGCAGCATGCGCTAAACACCCTATAGAGACTCAATATAATTGTCGGCTATCAGAGAGGGATAAGAAAGACCTATTCGGAACCATCCTGATACTACCACCAAACATACCCATCCTGGTATTTCCCCCTCGAGACCAAACGAGGAAGTCAACCGAGGAACTCACACAGTTGGCAGTTTTATTCATTCCGTTATAGTGGAGACAATTACTAGTCAAATATAGATAGCATGAGTCATCCTGATATAATAAGCAGTGGGCAGTTTTAGTTAAACATTCCGTGGTAGTTGCAACACTTACTAGTCAGATACAATTAGCATGAGATATCCCCAAACCCAGCAGTGGTTGATACTTTTATTTAGCCATTCCGTTGTAGTGAAGCTGATTACTAGTCATATCGGATACCAGTCAAATTATAACAGTAAACTTTAGTTATAGTTGTCTATGATCGAGAACTGTGCTCCAAGTCGTCCATAACCGCGGACACGGCTTCTCGAAAAGATTTAACCCTGCAGGGGTGCACCAAAGTTCCCACACGCACCTACACCCTTGTTGTCAGATCAGGTAGGTACAAGATCACAAAACATACACCCAACGGTATGTCGACGGGGTTTCGGACACGACGTTTCCCAGACCCAAAGCAAGCACAGGGGGCCACCCCACTAAGCTACCCGCAACGAAGTCGGCCGGTCTCCGAGACGGACTCAGGGTTTGTGTAGACGGCTGTAAACGACTGGGAACCCGAAAGTGTGACTGGGCTTGTCGATACAGCGAAAACGTGTCACGATCCTAAACAGTACAGGTGCTCCTCGCACAATCGTAAATAAAGCAGTAAAGCATGGCATAAGTACATGATAGTAATAAAGCCCCAAACTACTTTGTGGCCCCCAGTACAGTACTTGGAATCAGTTACTAAATCGATGGGGGTGCCCATACACCCCACCTGTGGTTAGCGCGCTCGATCTCGGAACAGGTGTCAAGAACTCGGGGTCCTACGGGACACAAGTGGACGTTTAACAACCAAATAACATCTATTGCCCACCTGTGCCTCTGCATTTACCTACTTCAATTTTAGTTATTAAACAATAATTAAAGTTATAACCATCTTCAACATTAAACATACGGCAATACTCCAACAACTGTGGTACTGGACGACAAGCAACAGCACTTGAGCAAGCGACTACGACGCGCAAGTCCAACTATCTACCAAACAACAGGTAATAGGATGTGTCCAAGGCAATATAAGGCTGCAAGGGATATCACGGGTACGAAAACTAGAGCATCGCAACACAGATAGCAATAGATCAATAGGAGGGAATAAATACTATAAAAGTAAGATGGGTAGAAAGGGGGAGATGCTCGCCTGAAAACATTGCCGAAGGTTCAGCCGAAGATCGGGTCGACACTCGCATCCACTCATCGTCCTAATCTGTGAAGAGGCAAAGCACTAGAAGAAACACCGGATGCAATATTTAATACTACGGCAGAAGATCCGGCATGCTTATGATATGATGCAGATGTAGTGCAATTAGGCAATATTAAGCGGAACCGTGGTCCCGACAAATGATTATATGGTTCAAGTTGTTTAGAACCCCCGCAATTTAAATGTTGACTTAACAAGGCGAAAACATGGCATCGGTTCGCTACACAAATTTAAATGGAGTCCGGAATAAGACAAAGTTATTCCGCATATCGACTCCCTATTGAATTATGCGGTGAATCGGCATAATGCCCCCAAACCACAGACAAGTATGCATGCATGAACAATTTAATATGCATCAGTTGATAATGTCATATTATAAAATAATGGGGGGTCTCGAATAGGGAATCACATTAGGGTTCGGCGAACTTGGGATCCGAGGGGTTCGGGGTCGGTCTCAGGGTCCGGATCTGGGGTTCGGTCTTGGCGGGATCGTTCTCGGATAACAGAGGTATATCTTGGCATTCCAGGAAGGAGGACCCTGTTTGGCGTCGGGGTGCATCGGATTCTTCCGGGTCGGTGTCGTTCTTGTCGTCGCGAAGGTCTTGTCGGGTCCGCGTACCGGGTCGGTCTTGGCGTCCGGGGTGAAGAACTTGGCGTCCTCGAGGAAGTACTTGGCGTATCCGTGTCGACGACCTGGGCGTCCGGGTTCTCGGCGAGCTCGGCGTCCGGGAAGGAGTACTTGGTTCCGGTACCGGTGCGGCCTTCAGGTGGCACGAGTTAGGGTCGATCTTGGTGAGCCACATTAACAGGTCACATACACATATTTATCTTTGCATCCTTAATGTACACACGCGCCACTAGCACCACCGTGCTAGAAGCACAACACCAGGAAGGGGAAACACAGAGACGTGGACGCGAGGTGGCTGCCGAACGCAGGACAGGGGAAGTGGGGAGGCGAGACCTGCAGGGGCAGGCGGCAAGAGGTTGCAGGGGCGTTCGGTGGCCTGCAGAAGGTTGACGTTGCCGCTGACGACGGTGGAGCGGGGCGCTGCTGGCGAGCTAGAGCAGACGAAGGCGATGAGGGGCGCATGGCGGCACTCGAGGCGGAGGTTCCACGTCGGGAGGCGAGGCGACTCGGGGTAGAGATGTGGCGGCCGCTAGTGGGGAGCCCGCAGCGGCGACGGTCACGGCCGCGGCCAGAGGAGCATGGAGGACGGCGGAGGCTCGGGAGGAGGTCGGCGGGCGGTCGGAGGCGGGGCGAGCGAGGGCGGCCGGAGAGGGGTCCGGCGCCATGGGGTCGGTTGGCGCGGCGGAGGAGGTTGATGCAGGGCAGCGAGGTGGCGGCCAGGCGACGATGTCGCTGCCGGCAGTGGCGGAAGACGGGGCTTTGAGCGCGGGGCCGGAGAGGCGGCCTGCGGCGAGGCCAGGGGAAGAGGAAGGCACGGCTGGGCGCCGGTGTTGCGGAGGGGGAAGGACCGGCGGCCGAGCGGACGGTGGCAGGGGAAGGAGCCGACAGGAGGGTTGTAGGGCGGTGAGGAGAGGCACCGTCGGGGGCTACTGCGGAAGGCGGCCGGGCTCGTGGAGAAGGGGTGGCCCTGGCGGCGCTCGACAGGAGCGAGGGCGGCCAGGCAGGGTCCAGCGACGGAGGGAGGCGGCGGCGGCTGTGTCGGGTTGGGGAAGGAGACGAGCGAGGAGGGGGTCGCGAGGATCCCGTGTGGGGAGGGCGTGCGTGCGTGGTGTTGTGTGGGTCTGCTAGGTGGGGCCAGGAGGTGGCCCAGGTGCGGCGCTGTGTGTGTGTGTTGCGTGTGTGGGTGGTGTGGTTTGGGTGAGGAGGAGGTAAAAAGGGTGGGGGTGGTGAGGTGGCGGCATGGGATTGGAGGGAGTGAGGTGGCTGAAGGGTGGGTAGATAGGTTGGGTAGGTTATTTGGTAGCTTAGGTTTTGGGTGTTCTGGGGTAGGTAGGGTTTTTGTCTGGAGGTGGCCGGCTGGGCTTTCGGGCCTGGCTGGCTGCCTCCCAAAATAATTTAAATATTTTATTTATTAAAAACGAGGCGTTTGTAAACCGTTGGCAGACAAAACAAAACATTCCGGAGACCCGGGTTTTGGTTTGAAATAAAGACGGGAATATTGGAAAACAAAACTATGCGTTTTGAAAATAGTTTTAGACAAACAAATGCACAATGACATGACGATGCTCAAATGCAAGGTGGCATGATGACATGAGCATGCGATCATGACAATGCAATGCACAAAAACAACGCGATTTTCTAGTAGTGGTTTTTTTGCGGGGCGCCACAGTACAGGAGCTTTCCCATAACCAAAATGACAAGGCAAGCAGACAATGAGCATCTCAGCGATCTTTTTATTTACTATATGCATAGCTTTTTTTTAGGATGATTCATAGATAGCTCACTATGGTGATGCTGCAAGTTTCTGTAGGGGTTCGTAGAATGGAAAACAAAAAAAATTCTACCGCATGCACACAAACAAGCCAAGATCTATCTACTAGATTGTAGCAATGAGTCGATAGGAGCACTCACCCTCGAAGATAACAAAGCGGTTAACGAGAGCAGATTCTTGTGGGTGATGTAGTCGTACACTTGCCGATCTCAAGATCGCGTAGACGATCCTTCCGGCGCTGCGTTCTGGCAGCGCTTCCGCAGTCAGTCACACGTTCAGTACTCTATGAAGCCCTTCCTCTCCCTTGTTCCAGCAGGCAGCAGAGGTTGTAGTTCTCCCCTCGCGATTCCGACAGCACGACAGCGTGGTGTCAGAAGTAGAGGGAAGATCATGCAGGGCTTCGCCTAAGCCGGTGCGAGTTATGGTGAATCCAGGGTTTCCCGGCGATCTAGGGTTTAGAAGGCCGGGAGGAGGAGGAGGTGTCGGCGGCGGCTTGGCGGCGGCGTGCGGCGGCGGCGACGCGGCACGGGTAGAGGGCTGGCTCTTGGGTTTGGGGCAACCCTCCCCCTCTATTTATGAGAGGGGGGCAGCCTTGGGAGGGGAGGGTTTGAATCCAAACCCAAACCCAAGTTGGATTGAAAGAAGGACTCTTTCCTTCTTCCACTAGGAAACCATTGCTCCAGTTTGACTTTTCAAACCTCCCGTTTGACTTTCAATTTAGAGCTTTAATTCTCTCTTGCAAATGCCCAAATCAAGTGACCTAGTATATGATACAACCATTCCACTTACCCATGATACATTCATGGACCATTCCCCTTCTGGTCCGGTGAACCTTCTAGACCCTTCTAGAACCTCTCCAATGAAAACATCGAAATCATTCCCGAACTACGGAATCGGACTTTACTTATATGAATCTTATTCTCCGGACCATTCCGGATCTCCTCGTGATATCCCGGATCCCATCCGAGACTCCGAACAACATTCGGTATCCCTACTAACATTCCATATATACTAAACAACATTGAATCCTTAAGTGTGTCTCCCTACGGTTCGTGAATTATGCGGACAAGACCGAGACACTTCTCTGATCAATAACCCATAGAGGAATCTGGAAATTCATATGGCTCCCACATATTTCAACGATTACTTTGCGATCGAATGAACCACTAACATACGATACCAATCTCCCTTTGTCTCACGATAGTTTACTTATCTGAGGTTTTGATCGTCGGTATCTCTGCATACCTAGTTCAACCTCGTTACCGATAAGTACTCATTTCTTGTTCCCGTGATATGTGATCCCTTGTTAGCCAGTCACATGCTTGCAAGCCAATTGGATGACATTCCACCGAGAGGGCCCATAGTATATCTATCTGTCATATGGATGGACAAATCCCACTCTTGATCCATGTGCCTCAACACATACTTTCTGAACACTCAATGCCACCTTTATAGCCACCCAGTTACGGTGTGGTGTTTCATGTCATCAAAGCATCCTTCCGGTGATGGTGATTACCATGATCTCATGGTCGAAGTAATTAGGTTACTATGTATCAGAAAGCTTATAGCAAATGAACTATTGAAATGACTTGATCTTAATGCTACGCTTATCTATAGGAGTATGTCCATCATACCATTCTCCTAATGATATGATCTTGTTGTTAATAACATCTCAATGTTCATGATCGAGAAACCACGATCATCTATTAACCAACAAGCTAGTATTATAAAGAGGCTTTACCAGGGACTCTAATTTAGTGTACAAATCACACAAGTATTAATGTTTCCGGTTAATACTATTATAGCATGAGTGTAAAAATTTATCATAAATACAAAGATATAATAATAACCACTTTTATTATTGCCTCTAGGGAATATCTACAACAGTCTCCCACTTGCACTAGAGTCAACTAATCTAGATTACATGGTAATATACTGAACACCCATGTCGGTTTGGTGCTGGTCATGTTTTTCCCTCGGGAGAGGTTTAGTCAACGGATCCGCCACATTCAGATCTGTGTGTACTTTGCAAATCTTTATGTCACCATCTTGGGCATGCTCTCGAATAGCGTGAAAACGTAGCTTGATGTGCTTCAGCTTCTTGTGTGACCTTGGTTCTTGCGCATTGGCTATGGCGCCCATGTTATCATAGTAGATAGACATTGGGTCCAGCGCACTTGGAACCACACCGAGCTCTGTAATGAACTCCTTCATCCATATCGCCTCTTGTGAAGCCTCCAAAGCAGCTATGTATTCCGATTCGGTTGAAAATCTCGCCATAACGCTTTGCTTTGCACTCCTCCAGCTAACTGCTGCACCATTCAAAGTAAATACGTATCCAGATTGAGATTTCGAATCATCCGGATCGGTGTTCCAACTAGCATCGGTGTAACCATTAACAATGAGTTATTCATCACCTCCATAAGAAAGAACCATATCCTTAGTTCTTCTCAAGTACTTAAGTATGTTTTTGACCGCTGTCCAATAATCCACTCCTGGATCACTTTGATATCTGCTAGTCAAACTAACAGCATATGCAATGTCGGGTCTAGTACATAGCATGGCATAACTAAGAGATCCTATGGATGACGCATAGGGAGTCTTGCTCATCCTTTTTATATCTTTTGCCGTTGCAGGAATTTGAGTTTTACTCAAGGTCGTATTGGGCAACACGGGCAAGAATCCTTTCTTGCTATCTTCCATTCCAAACCTCTTTAGAACTTTGTCTATGTACTCTGTGACAATGATATTAGGCGTCTCGATCTATCTCTATAAATCTTTATGCCTAATATGTAAGCTGCTTCGCCAAGATCTTTCATTGAAAAACTATTATTCAAATAATCCTAGACACTATTAAGAAGGTCTACATCATTCCCAATCAACAATATGTCAACTAGATATAGTATTAAGAATGCTACAGAGCTCCCACTCACTTTATTGTAAATACAAGCTTCTCCATAAGTTTGTATAAATCCAAAGCTTTTGATTACCTTATCAAAACGTTGATTCCAACTTCGGGATGCTTGCTTCAATCCATAATGGAACGTTGAAGTTTGCATTCCTTGTTAGCATCTTTAGGATCGACAAAACCTTTGGCTTGCATCATATACAACTCTTCATCAATGTCTCCATTGAGTAATGTTGTTTTGACATCCATCTGCCATATCTCATAATCATAATATGCAACGATTGCTAACATAATCCCTCACAGACTTTAGATTCTCTAACGGTGATAAGTCTCATCATAGTCAACCCCTGGAATTTGTCGAAAATCTTTTGCGACAAGTCGAGCTTTATAGACAGTAACATTACCATCAGCATCTGTTTTCTTCTTGAAAATCCATTTGTTCTCGACAACCTTCCGGCCATCCGGTAAGTCCACCAAAGTCCATACTTGGTTTTCGTACATGGATCCAATCTCGGATTTCATGGCTTCTTGCCATTTATTATAATTTGGGCTCATCATTTCTTCCTCATACGTCGCATGGTCATCGGTGTTGTCCACCAACATGACACTCATAACAGGATCATACCAATCAGGAGAGGTACAAGTTCTCGTTGACCTGCGAGGTTCCGTAGTAACTTCAACCGAAGTTTCATGATCAACATCATTAGCTTCCTCTCTTATTGGTGTAGGCGCCACAGGAACTACTTCTGGTGCTGCGCTACTCACAAGTTCGAGAGAAGGTTCAACAACCTCGTCGAGTTCTACCTTCCTTCCAGTCACTTCTTTCGAGAGAAACTCCTTCTCTAGAAAGGATCCATTCTTGGCAACGAAGATTTTGCCCTCGGATCTATGATAGAAGGTATACCCAATAGTTTCCTTCGGGTATCCTATGAAGACGCATTTTTCCGCTTTGGGTTCAAGCTTGTCGAGTTGTAACTTCATAAGCTTCGCAACCCCAAACTTTAAGGAATGACAATTTAGGTTTCTTCCCAAACCATAATTCATATGGTGTCGTTTCAACGGATTTTGATGGTGCCCTATTTAAAGTGAATGCGGCTATTTCTAATGCATAACCCCAAAACGATAGCGGTAAATCTGTAAGTGACATCATAGATCGAACCATATCTAAGAGAGTTTGATTAAGATGTTCGGACGGACCATTACGTTGTGGTGTTCCCGGCGGTGTCAATTGTGAAAGTATTCCGTATTTCTTCAAATGCTCGCCAAACTCGTAACTTAGATATTCACCTCCACGATCAAATCGTAGAAATTTAATCTTCTTGTTATGTTGATTCTCTACCTCACTTTGAAATTCCTTAAACTTCTCGAAAGTTTCAGACTTATGTTTCATGAAATCGATATACCCATATCTACTCAAATCATCCGTGAAGGTAAGAACATAACGATAACCACCACGCGATACTACACTCATTGGGCCACACACATCGGTATGTATGATTTCCAATAAGTCTATAGCTCGCTCCATCATACCAGAAAATGGAGTCTTAGTCATTTTACCCATCAGATATGCTCCGCATCTTTCAAGTGATTCAAGAAGTCCATTGGAATGGAGTTTCTTCATACGCTTCACTCAATATGACCAAGACAACAGTGCCACATATAGGTCGAGTTATCGCTCAATTTGAAACGTTTTGCTTCAATGTTATTAATATGTGTATTACTACAATCGAGATTCAACAAGAATAGACCATCTATCAAAGGTGCATGTGCATAAAACATATTACTCATATAAATCGAACAACCATTATTATCGGATTTAAACAAGTAACTGCCTCGCAATAAACATGATCCTGATATAATGTTCATGCTCAACGCAGGCACCAAATAACAATTATTTAAGTATAAAACTAATCCCGATGGTAGATGAAGAGGTAGCGTACCGACCGCGATCACATCAACCTTTGATCCATTTCCAACGAGCATCGTCACCTCATTCTTCGCTAGTTTCTGTCTATTCTGCAACACCTGTTTCGAGTTACAAATGTGAGCAACCGAACCAGTATCAAATACCCAGGCAGTACTACGAGTACTAGTGAGATCCACATCAATAACATGTATATCGGATATACCTTTCTTATTGATGTTGTCATTCTTCAAATCCGCCAAGTACTTAGGGCAATTCCTCTTCCACTGACCTTCTCCCTTGCAGTAAAAGCACTCAGTATCAGGTTTAGGCCCAGCCTTGGTCTTCTTCACCGGCGCGGTAACTTTCTTACCGCCCTTCTTGAAGTTTCCCTTTTTCTTAGACTTGCCTTGCTTCTTGAATTTGGTGGTCTTATTTACCAACAACACTTGGTTCTCTTTGTTGATATCCACTTCCGAAGACTTTAACATGGAGAAGAGTTTAGGCAACGACTTGTCCATGTTTTGCATATTGTAATTCATCACAAAGTTCTTGTAACTTGGTGGTAGTGATTGGAGGACACGGTGAATCCCCAAAGCATTAGGAATCACTATACCCAAGCTTTGAAGCTTGCTTGCGTGCCTAGACATCTTAAGCACGTGCTCATTGACGGAGCTGCCCTCTTCCATCTTGCAGTTAAAGAACTTTTCAGAAGCCTCATAACTCTCAACTATCGCGTGAGCCTCAAATATCATTTTGAGTTCACGGACAATATCATGTGGGTCATGGTTCTCAATACTTTTCTAAAGCTCCGATTCCAAACCATACAAGATAGCACACTGAACTGTGGAGTACTGATTCTTCCGCGCGAGGAAAACATTCTTTACCTCATCGGTAGCATCAGCTGCAGGTGGGTCACCCAGCGGAGCATCCAGCACATAGGTCAAATTACCAGCATTGAGGACGATCCTCAAATTGCGGAACCAATGCGCGAAGTTGCTTCCATTGTTTTTCAACTTTTCTTTCTCTAGGAACGCATTAAAATTGATGGTAGGGGCCTCCATTGATCTTCAACGTATTTGAAATAGTTTAGACTAAGTTTATGACAAACTGAGTTCTAATTAATAGTTAAATTAATCTAGGTGAACTCCTACTCAAAACAATATCCCTCACATTATTTTAGTGATCACACGAACCAAATCAACCACACCAAAACCGATCATCGCGAGAGTTGATGTAGCTTCAATGGCGAACAATCAACATTTTCATCATATCTACTATATGACTCATGCTTTACCTTTCGGTGATCCGTGTTTCGAGACCATGTCTGTACATGCTAGGCTCATCAAGACCAAACCTTAGCTTCCGCATGAGCAAATCTGGCTTTCTCAGGTTGTATACACTCGTAGAATCTAACACACCCGATCATCACGTGGTTCTTCGAAACAACGAGCTTTAGCAATGGTGCTTACTAAGGATGAACACTTTATAACTTGAAATTTTTTGTGCTTGAGGGATCATCTTATAATGCTACCGTCATGAACTAAGCAATACAAGATGCATAAAAGGATTAACATCACATGCAATTCGTAATATGTGATATGATATGGCCTTTCTTGTGCTTCCGATCTCCATCTTCAAGCACGAGCATGATCTCCATCATCACCGACATGGCGTCAAGGTTAATGGCGCCGCTTCATGGTTGTCATCCACCAGCATCAACTATTACAACTAATTTGAATAATAGACACGCAGGTCTTAACGGAATTTAGAATACGACCATATGGCTCCTGCCGATTGCCAACTTACAATAAGGAACATTGCATACATCATATATAATCACAATCATGGCCATATCACATCACAGCACACCCCTGCAAAACAAAGTTAGACGCCTCTAATTTTATTTGCATGTTTTACGTGGTTTGGGGCTTTCAATAAGTGTCGTTCTAACTTACGAACAAGAACCAAAACGTTGATGCTTGAACTATCAAGTGCCCGTTGTAAATTGAATCTATACTATGGTGGGAGAGACAGACACCTGCAAAGCCACTTATGCAATACAAGTTGCATGTTAAGCGTGGAGCAAGTCTCATGAATGATGTCATGTAAGGTTAGCCCGGGCCGCTTCATCCCATCATACCGCAAGATGCAAAGTACACAAAAAGCAATTGATAATAAAAGCACCACCGCCCATAATGACCATTGTGTTCCACTCGTGCAACAGATCTACATATTAACCTGGCTCTGATACCACTATAGAGGTTCGTAGCATGGAAAGACAAAAAAAATTCTACCGCATGCACACAAACAAGCCGAGATCTATCTACTAGATTGTAGCAACGAGTCGATAGGATCACACACCCTCGAAGATTCCAAAGCGGTTAACGAGAGCAGATTCTCGTGGGTGATGTAGTCGTACACTTGCCGATCTCAAGATCGCGTAGACGATCCTTCCGGCGCTGCGTTCCGGTAGTGCTTCCGCAGTCGGTCACACGTTCGATCCTCGATGAAGACTTTCCTCTCCCTTGTTCCAGTAGGCAGCGGAGGTTGTAGTTCTCCCCTCGCGATTCCGGCAGCACGACGACGTGGTCTCGGAAGTAGAGGGAAGATCCAGTAGGACTTCGCCTAAGCCGGTGCGAGTTATGGTGGATCTAGGGTTTCCCGGCGATCTAGGGTTTAGAAGGCCAGGAGGAGGAGGAGGAGGAGGAGGTGTCGGTGGCGGCGCGGCGGCGCTAGGCAGCGTGCGGCGGTGACGACGCGGCATGGGTGGAGGGCTGGCTCTTGTGTTTGGGGCAGCCCTCCCCCTCTATTTATGAGAGGGGACAGCCTTGGGAGGGGAGGGTTTGAATCTAAACCCAGACCCAAGTTGGATTGAAAGAAGGACTCTTTCCTTCTTCCACTAGGAAACCATTGATCCCGTTTGATTTTTCAAACCTCCCGTTTGACTTTCAATTTAGAGCTTTAATTCTCTCTTGCAAGTTACCAAACCAAGTGACCTAGGATATGATCCAATCATTCCACTTACCCATGACACATTCATGGACCATTCCCCTTCCGGTCTGGTGAACCTTCTAGACCCTTCTAGAACCTCTCCGATGAAAACATCGAAATCATTACCAAACTCCGGAATCGGACTTTCCTTATATGAATCTTATTCTCCGGACCATTCCGGATCTCCTCGTGATATCCCGGATCCCATCCGAGACTCCGAACAACATTCGGTATCCCTACTAACATTCCATATCTACTAAACAACATTGAATCCTAAAGTGTGTCTCCCTATGGTTCGTGAATTATGCGGACATGACCGAGACACTTCTCCGATCAATAACCAATAGAGGAATCTGGAAATTCATATGGCTCCCACATATTTCAACGATTACTTTGCGATCGAATGAACCACTTACATACGATACCAATTTCCCTTTGTCTCACTATAGTTTACTTATCCGAGGTTTTGATCGTCGGTATCTCTACATACCTAGTTCAACCTCGTTACCGATAAGTACTCTTTTCTCGTTCCCGTGATATGTGATCCCTTCTGAGACAGTCACATGCTTGCAAGCCAATTGGATGACATTCCACCGAGAGGGCCCAGAGTATATCTATCCGTCATATGGATGGACAAATCCCACTCTTGATCCATGTGCCTCAACACATACTTTCTGAACACTCAATGCCACCTTTATAGCCACCCAGTTACGGTGTGGTGTTTGATGTCATCAAAGCATCCTTCCGGTGATGGTGATTACCATGATCTCATGGTCGAAGGAATTAGGTTAGTATGTATCAGAAATCTTATAGCAAATGAACTATTGAAATGACTTGATCTTAATGCTACGCTTATCTATAGGAGTATGTCCATCATACCATTATCCTAATGATATGATATTGTTGTTAATAACATCTCAATGTTCATGATCGAGAAACCAGGATCATCTATTAACCAACAAGCTAGTATTATAAAGAGGCTTTACCAGGGACTCTAATTTAGTTTACAAATCACACAAGTATTAATGTTTCCGGTTAATACTATTATAGCATGAATGTAAACATTTATCATAAACACAAAGATATGATAATAACCACTTTTATTATTGCCTCTAGGGCATATCTCCAACAGTTTCCACCATGATTAGGCATGGCTTAGGCTAGCGGCCCAGACGTTTCTCTAACACAGGATACAAACTCCATGGACTTACAAGTTCCCTCTTTATTTCACATCGCTGACATCCATAGACAAAAGAGCATGATATCAACCGTGTACAGAGTACAAGTACAATGTTGTAAACATTCCTCGTGACAGCACGGTTCTGCTAATTCCAACGTATAGATGCAAGCATATACAACTTTGATGGCCCAATGGTTCAAGTCTATTAGGGGCAAGAAATAAAGTGTGCCATCAAGTTCGTGAGAGCTTCACTAACTAGTTTTCTCATAACAAAATACTTTTTAATTTGAAAGATAGATGAAGCTTGAGAATTTGCTTGGAATAGCAAAAGCTACTAAGTAGATATGGTGGACACAAGTGGAAAAGTTTTGGTTCAAAGGGAATTGGAAACATGATAAGTATGCCTTAACAAAACGGGTTTTTGGCTAGCAAGGTTGGCTAGCAAGCAAGAGAGTTGAAAGAAACAAGCAAACACACAAGTAATCTTCCTTGAAAACACAAAGGAATCTTAAATAAAGAATACTAAGCTTATGAGCCAACAAGAAAGAAAATGTAACATCCCATAAACACAAATGTGTGCATTGCATTCATGTATAGAAAATCCAAATAATTTTCGGGCTTTTAAATAAAAACCCTGACAAAGTGATTGAAGCTTCTCTCAACTTGATGGAATTGAAGTAGATCACAAGTTTACTGCGATAAGTTTCAATATGACCTTTGCTAAAACCTTATTTTGGGTAAATGATATTTGATCTAAGGGTAGATCAAATGTAATTCAAGTTAAACCCTAATTCATTATTTAATGATTTATATTTGATCCTTAAGTAATAATATTTTAATATTCATCACATAACTCATGTATACTAAGTTATAAATATAATTTAAGCAATAGGGAGGTAACAACTAAATCTTGATATATCTTAATCTCATTTACTTTATACCATGAATATCATGGTAATACCTAACTTTAACCCTTTAGTAAGATTGAGTAGGGAAGAAACCAAGTTAAGATCATTTACCATATATCTTTCTTTCCATATCAATCTTTATCATCTCTATTGAATCATATCCTTATATTTGTTGTTCATCAATGTTGAGTAATCAACTATTGATTCACCAATTCTTAACCTATCAATTCTTGACCTATCAACTCTTGTCCTTATCATAGTATTCACTTTATACCTTTAGATAAGAAGTAAGAAGAGGTAAGTGGTAATTCTAGGTATGGATATCATCTATAGGATGGGAGTGGTTGGAGGAAATCAAATCAATATGGTAACAAAGAAGATTACAAGGATGAATTATGAAGATAAGTTACTAGGAGTAATCCTATTGAATAAAGTAGGAATAGTAAGTGAATAATCTCTCTTAGTCTAATAGATACACTTAGAAGATAATTATAATACAACTGTAGTGTTGTATTGATGAAGGCCTTGATTAGCCAACTGGAAACCTAAACCATAAAGGATCAAAGGATTATAATGCTCATGCCTTACTCACCTAGATTGAATGCTTATATCAGGTGTAAGTAACTTTGGTGCATAGAACATGATTGAACCCTAGTATAGATATATTATCCTAGATTAGTCATCATAAGTCACCATGATAGGATGTGAAGTTTGAATATAAACCACTGAGGTATAGTAGATGTAAGATAGTATGATTAAGTTGAAGCTAGAGTAGCATGGAGTTATTGAAGTAGTGTATTCCTCTTAAAAGATAATAAACTTTTTGAGGAAAATAGAATTTGATTTATATACATCCATTAGAGTAATGTTAGTGATGGATGATTAAGGAAGAGTATGATTGGAGTTAGAAGTAACCACTTGTTTGATTGGAAATTATCAGCAGCAGAGTAGTTGATATAACCAAGTATGGATATGAGAAGATTATGAAAAGCTTTAGTGTCAAGCTCATTGGATTTAAAAATGAATTTTAGAAGAATAAATGGTGGATAAGAATATTCTTGGGAAGTAAAGCTCATCATGTTAACACATGATGATGGATATGGAGAAGTAGTATATCTAGGAAAGGAATTCCTTAATCAGAAGTTCAGAATTATGAAGTAGGGAAGATAGGAATCCTTGGTAAACACTAAACCCTAAATCTTTAACCAAACATAATATCTATTTCATCTGATTGATCTATCATTTTATCTCCACAAAGCTTTATAGGAATATTTCCTATAGCAAATCACTTAAGCACATCCTTGTCATTCCTAACTATCATAATTATATGTACTTAGGAGTTATCCTTATCAATTATTTTCCATAAAACCTTCCAAGAAATAACTTTATTTTCTAAAAGGTGAAGTCATTCTTGAACACCACCATAAGGACAATCTATATTAACCAATAATATTTATTCATATAAATAGAAGGATGAACAAGAATATTAAAACTCCTAAAACCCATGGTAAACAATTACAATTTAAAACCCTAATTTTTATTTCAATCATACATGCCTAGAAACTATAGTTATCAATTCTCTATCATAATTCATCTCAAATAATAACTATTTATTTTAAAGGATGATTTTAATAAACATCATAAACATAAAGATAATATGTTTAGCCATTAACCCTTATTCACATCAATAAAATAAATATGAGAATATTAAATCTTCTAAGAAATTGTGGTAAGCATTTTCAATTCAAACTTTAACTCTTTTGTTAGTAATAATAAAATATATAAATTACTATTTCCTAAATTATGAGAATAATATGAACCCTATTAAGTACTCAGAAATTTATGTATCAAATAATAATGAAGGATCAATATATATAAAAGTTCTTTAATATTATAAATCAATAAGAATCAAAACATCATTTTATAGGATCCTAAATAAATCCTAAAACCTAAGACCCTAATTTCTACTTATTCTATTTGATATAATAACCTTCATATGATTATGAATATGAAAGTACATAAAATAAAATAAATCAATAAAATATATTATTATAAAAATTATTAATACCAGAATCTTTAGTATTTCTCCATAAACTTATAATTTTCTAAATAAGAATTCCTAGAAAGTTTAAAACAAATGAATAAATACAAAGCTAGAAAATAAAACGGAAATAAAAATGGATAAAAAGAATGGATAGCAGTCAGCAATGGCCCACGGCCCACTTCCTCACAGAATTAATCATCGCTCGCGTGCAGCAGCAGCTACGAGCCACTCACTTCGCTGCAGCCCACCAAGGCCCAGGCCCAACATACCTTTTCGTCCAATCTATCCCCGTCGTCCACCTCCGGCCGAGCCGGAAGCAGCTCGCTGGCGGCACCGTGTCGCTCGTCGGCATGGAGAACCTCATCGTGATGCCAAGGAGCTCCGCCTCGTTCTTCTGTGTCGATTTCCCCGAAGCATGCAAGCGGGCGAGGTCTCCTCTGCCGCAATCCGACCCTCGTTCCCCGCCTATGGCCGTCACGCTCGCCATCGATTTCGGCCACCTAGCTCCTCGACGACCCCTCTGCCCGCCTTGTGGTGAGCTCCTGGTCCTTAGGGATCTCCCCTTTGCCTCTCTCTTTTCCTCTACCGAGCCCGCGCCGTGCAACTATCGCCACCGTCGCCATTCACCGCTGCTCCGGTGACCATTTTAGAGCGACGCCGCCACCAATAGGTTCGTCATGGATCCTTTGTTCGAACACGACCATCCTATCGTGCCCGCGCGCCTCCATTCGCAGGCCCGAGCGTCACTAGTGGGGATCTCCAGTGTTGAGGTCACACTGATGTCAGGGTGAGCTCACTACTTGACCTGGTCAGCCATTTCACCAAGTCCACTGCTCGAGTGGCATCTGACGTGGACCTGACCCCACGGTTCAGTGTCTAGGGTAGGTGCGATATGGGCATGAAAGGGTTTTCTCTGTTTAATAAATAGATAAAACAATATTAATTCAAATATAAATATTGTAATAAATGATTAAATCTTGTTTAGTTAATAACTTCTGTTTTATAATTCAGAAAAATATGTTTAATATATGAAAAATTTCAGAAAAATAAAATCTACAACTTAAAACTATTAGCAAATATTATTATGATGATTATTTAAAAAAATATTATTTAATAAAGGTTTTATAAGTAATAAAACTTTGATAATTCATATTTTAATAATGGTAAATGTTAAAAATATAAATAATATACCAAAAAATCTTAGATAAATAAGAACTATAATTTAAAACTATAATCATGTATTATTATTCCACTTAATTAAATATTTATTGTTTATTAAGAATTAGAAGGTAGTAAGTATTATAAAAATCATATCCTATTAATTTTAAATCACAAAAATAAGGGTAATATACCAAAATGATCACAAAAATATTATCTACATATTAAAAATATAATATCCTACCTTTAAGGTAAATAAAAAATTTAAACACTTTAATAACATGAATTTAAACCTATTTCCTTAATTAATAATTCATATAAAGGTAAATAAAATTTGCTAATATTCTAAAATTAGCCAATTGAGTCTAATAAATAGTATTAGTCTTCAATGTTCATAATAGGAAGTCAAAATGGTTCAATACATTTTAAATGCAATTTTATTGAATTATCCTTCAACCATAAGTGTAGATTATTTTATAAAAGGATCCTTATCTAATATAAAATCTCCAAGAATAAATTTTTAATGACATAAAACCTATTCCAATACTTCAACTACAAATTATAAACAAACCAAAACACTATATTGAATCCATAAGTAATTAAGTAATATTATTTCCTTGTTTACAAACTATAACCACTCATCTATAAAAAGGAAAATGAGTCTATCCCACTAAACAATTAAGAAACCACTACTCAAATAGAAGTAATGCCATGCTTAAATAACTTTAAGGAAACATTATAAAGGAAAAAATACAAATATCGTAAGCATTACAACCTAAGTCCATCTATATTTTTTTAAATTAAATTTATTCTATAATACTTTAAATACTATGTTAAAGACTTTGTTATATGTTTTATAGTCAACTTTAGTCTGTTATAATTAAGTCATAAAGTATCTTAATACCAAACTCACCAAGTTAAAAAAAACCAAGATAGATAAGTCTCAAATACTAATGATATCATTATTCAAATAGAGTAATTCTTTCTCAATTAAAAAAACTATAACTAGTAAGAACACCTAATAAGGTTAACTTAAAGTTTAAATACTTCTTCTTAGCTAAATAAGATTTTCTTCTAAAGTTATTCTTTTAAGGTACATTATAAAGCCAGACATAAGCATCCTCTAAAGACTCTAAATGATGATCAAACCTGGTATACACAGTCTTTAGGAACCTTCCATACCTATATGTTTCATTATGGTATGCTACTTGTTATGTCTACATATTGTTTCACACACACTCACAAGCCCTAATAAGAAGCACAAGTGTGAAGCTTATCTAAAAGTACAACACATTCTTAAGAAACCATTTCCAGTATCCAAACCCTAGATCAATGCTATCCCTGGGATTCGAGTTTACGAAATTGCATTACATTATTTAGGCATAATAGCATCTTGCTTCTTTAAACATTAGTCCTTACCGAACCAATGATGCTGATTTCAGAGATTGGATCTTATATTGTCTTGAAGACCGTGAGTGCATAATATTGAAATCACAAAAGGCAAGTTCACACTTGCTCATGTCCTTTGATTATTTTCTGTAAAGTATTTTACAAATCCAATGCTGTCATCACCTGCATTTGAAAAAGGTCAAAAAACACTATTTTCCTAAAAATATGATTATAGGTTATTTACCATTAGGTAATAACCTACTATGAAAGTTCTGGTGGTAAAGGAACATATTATATAGGACTTAACAACCAATGTCACCAGTGATTCTTGTGTCATATATCACGCGTTAACCATGAGATTTGGAATGGGACAAAGAAGTCAGATGTATCTTCTTCCTCTCGCATGTAGCCGGATGTGCAGGTCGTGGTTGTTATCCTCGTAGCGTGCATATTAATTGGTAATTCGTAGAGGATATGCAGCATATGGGTGGGAGCCCTCAACGCCCCACGATAGTTCTGGCATCTAACGGTTTGTACAAACCATTGTCGTAATTCAATCGGTGGGCATGGTGTACACCAAGGAGGCATGCGAGGTCGCGAAGGGGGCAGTGATTGGATTGGATCTTAGATTGGTCCCCATACCAAGGAAGTATGGACAAGGTCATGTCTTGGTTGTGCAACAAGGCTAAGGTCTCTCATGGGTAAAGTAACACACCTCTGTAGAGTGTAAGAACTGTAACTTGTTACTCCCTGTTTCGGTAAGGAGCTGCGAACGTGGCGGGAAAGGAACTCCACGAAAGTTCTGGTAAACCCGTGAAGGCTGACGGACATAGCTTTTCAGAATAAAAGCAACCTTTGAAGAAATGTTTATGAAAACCTGCATTTCCTACGACCTATGGTCTATGGCTGTAGATGTAGTGCATCAAAAACTCCTTTTCTAGTGAACTTGCTGAGTACGCTCGTACTCAACGTATCTTCTTAACCCTTGCTAGGTTCTGAAGCCAGTATAGACAGCGTCTACATCAAGTTATGCTCCAGGAATCATCATCAAAAGCTAAAGCTCTTCAATGAAGTCAAGAAAGTCAACATATACACCAACTCAAGTAAAGACTAAGTTATTGATTAGCTAGGAATATAATCCCTAGTCATAGAACCTATTTCTGTAGTGTATTGCAATAGCAGCAATGCCAGACCATTAGTTAAGGTACTAGTCTTAATAGTGTGATAGTTTCTGACTTGTTTATTTCTGATTCTTCTTTGTAAGAAGTTTCTTTCTCTCTCTTTAACCTAGAGTGTTCTCTGGATCTTGTGTAAAGAGTTGAGTTGTAACCTGTAGTAATGTCTTGGACCTGCTGTGTTTATGTTGTACCACTCTGAGGGATGTAATACTAGTGAACGGTGTTTCATTGGCGTTATATCAACGACTATAGTGTACTACATTTTGCAGTGGTATGCTGGGTCACCGCAGAAAACAAATGATACAAAATACCTGTAAGATTTTTCTTTCTCTTTTTCTTTCAAACCTCAAAAATTGTTGCTACTGACCAGAGCTCGGTTTGCCAAAACCAATTTAGATCCACTTGATGCTCCCAAAGTGGTGCCAATATTGATCAACAAGATCCATCATATAATAGAGATTGCAAACTAAAATAATAAGTACAAAAAGTAAAAGATGAGACTTCTCATTAATATTCAATAAAGGCACTCACAGCAAGGGATACATACATAATCAACTAAAGGAGGGATACTTCCACATGCAAACCAAACTATAAGATAACCTCTCTACCACAGATATGAATCCACTAAAAAGGTAAAAGATAAAAGATAATGGTGGTGATACCGTGGCACTCACCCAAGCTTGGAACAAGCCAAGGGGATGCCAAACCTGATGACGATTTACTCCCTTGGTGTCACATCCCAAAATTTTCCAAATTTTGAAATGTGAAAAATAAATAAACAAAATAAATAATTGTTGAAATTTAGGGTGAAAAGAAACTTTTTGGTTCCAAATGGAAACATCAAAGATCCATCTTGAACAAACTTTGAATGAAAAGGGATTTAAAAGATAAACAAATATTGAATAAAATTTTAAAAGTTGGAATCACCATTTTTGGATCTTTAAATAAAAAGATATGGAGACTTTGAATGAAAAGGGATTTAAAAGATAAACAAATATTGAATAAAAATTTAAAAGTTGGAATCACCATTTTTGGATCTTTAAATAAAAAGATATGGAGTTTATAAAACAAAGGAAGAAATAAATAAACAAGGACTATTTTAAAAAGCCAAACTAAAACTTGGCCAAGCAAATAAAATAAAATATTTTTGTTTAGTAAAAAGAGTAAAGGATTATTTAAATAAAATCATAAGGATTTATTAATATCCAATTTCATTTAGGTAAAGACATTTCCCAATTTAAATGAACATTAAAACATATTAAAGTATTTCAAATAATAATTCAAAGTGAAATTATTTTGTATAAATAAAACCTACTGAAAAGTTTTGGTGAATTTTTGATTTCAAATAAAGGTTTGAGAACTTAACTAAATCTTATTCAATAAAGGAAAGTGCCCTTTTTAAATAAAATATAAACCCTAAATAAATAAAGGATTTATTCCTAAAAAGGACTTTAAATACATGTTTAAAACATATTAAAAACTTACTGAAAAGTTTGGAGGGTTTGGAATTTAAATGGTTGTTCGAAATGTTTAAACAAATTCAAAACAAAAATGAAAATAGAAAAAAGAAAAATAAATCAGCACAAAAAAATGGAGAAGAAGCAGCCCAACCCATCAAGCCCGACAGTTAGCCCATCTCCTCTAAAAGGATACGGATGTCGCCTAGAGGGGGGTGAATAGGCGATTAAAACTTTTCCTAGAGTGGCTCAACAAAGGCGGAATAAAACTAGTGATTACTTTGTTAAGCACAACCTAGAACAACTAAGGTTCACCTATGTGCACCAACAACTTATGCTAAGCAATACAAGCAACAAAGTGATAGCAAGATATATATTACTTCAAGCACAAAGGCTATCACAATGTAAAGTGCATAAGTAAAGAGCTCGGGTATAGAGATAACCGAGGCACGCGGGGACACCGATATTTTACCGAGTTCCTCCCAACATGGAGTACGTCTTGTTTGGAGAGGGGGTGGTATCAAACCACCAACGCCACAAAAGGCCTCCCTTATTCTCCGGTGAATCTCACCCCAACGGTATCGATCCACGCTTCCACTATCGGTGCATTTGTCGGTGGCAACCGGAACCTCTCACAAGGTTGGGTCACTTCTCCACAACTTAATTGGAGGCTCCCAACAAATGCCACAAAAGGCCACAATGCCACCAATGCCACAAAACCGTCTAGGGTTCCAAGAACCCAAGAGGGACAAGCTCCAATGAGTCACTCAAACCAAATCCTCCGAGGAGAACACAAACCGATGCACCAAATGCAAATGGCAAGAACACCACAAAGGTGTTCAAATCCTTCTCTCCCAAATTCCACCAAAGCTACAAAATCTTATGGGGGAATAAGAGAGGAAGAACAATGGAGGAAATCCACAAAAGACTCCAAGATCTAGATCCCAATATGTTCCCCTCACTTAGAGGAGAGATTGATTGGTGGGATTGTAGATCTAGATCTCCTCTTTCAAATCCCTCAAGAATATGCAAGAATCATCGGAGGGATTGAGAGAAAGCAATCTCAAGAAGGTCAACAATGGAGGGGAAAACTTGCAAGAATAGTTGGGGAACCATTGGGGAAGAAGGCCCCTTAAATAGGTTCCCCGAAAATCCAACCGTTGAAGCCAAAAAAAACGCGAATCCCGGTACTACCGGACATTCCCGATACTACCGGACATTCCCTGGGGATCCCAGGTCGCTAAACGCACCTTATTCAGTACCAACCGGTACTAAGGGGCGGTACTACCGGACCCTGGTCCGGTACTACCGGTCACCCCTGAACGAAGACGGCCATAACTTTTTCATCCGGACTCCAATTTTGATGATCTTGGGCTCGTTTCGAAGAGGACAACAAGCTCTAAAAGATCATGCAAAGAAACATCATAGTACAGCAAGGGAGGATAGATCCAAATGACGAAAGGTTTAACCTCTCTCAAAAAGACGAACCGATAAAACCTCCAACATCAAAAACGTAATAGAAAATGCATATGAAATCCGTTTTTGATGAACTAGAGCTTGTCATGGAGATTAACACAAGATATAAATCCTCACATGAGTAAGAACCAAATAATTTAAGGTTTTACCTATCTCTAAAATACAAACCGATAAAACCTCCAAGATCAAAATGCAATAAGATATAAAAGGAAATCCAATTTTGATGAACAAGAGCTTGTTATGAACATTACAACAAGCTCTATATCCTCACATGAACAAGACCAAATAACAACCAAATACGATGATGCAAGTATGCAAAGGTTTGACCTATCTCCGAATGATGTGACCGAGTTACTCATTCGAGAGCCCCTCTTGATAGTACGGTTATCTATCCTAAACCCGGTCTCCCACACACAACATGAGACCGGCAAAAGGGAAAACCTATCAAGTTATACCTTTGCCTTGAGCATTCCACTTGAGCTCGATGTAGACGAACTTGACCTTCTCAAGATGGAACACCTTTCTTGATTCCTCATCATCGATCCATGATCACTAAGGATGACAAGCATCAAACATGAGCTGTTCTAGAGATGGCGCATATTGAGCTTGCACAACACATCTACTCCTCATATCATCGAACTTGAAGCCAACACATGCTCCAAGCGAGGCCAATGGACAAATCCTACAAGTGCAACTTAATACACACATTAGTCCATAAAGATTGTCATTAATTACCAAAACCACACATGGGGGCCCATATGTTCTTTCATCCTCCACCCTGCAGAAAACGTTTCACACCGCTGTTTGAACCCGCAGAGTCGCTGACCACTGGACCCCACCTCTTTTCTCTCTCTCTCTTACGCTGACGCCGTAGCCCCACCCGTCAGTCGTCGTCTTCATCCCCCTCCCGCTGACCTCGCCGGCCGTTTCTGGCCATAACTTTCCCATGTTAATTCGCTTCATTGCAGGAGTAAACCTCGCCCCCGACCACGCGTACTTAAGCGCCTGCCTCTCCTCTCTCATTCCCCTCGCTCACCCCACCCTCTCCGCCACCAGGCCGCTCCGATTTTGCCCGAGACATCTCTCTGCTCCGATGAGCTTCGCAAGCGATTCCGGCCGCTCCTCGCCGCCCCTTGCCTCCCAGTTCCCACGAGCGTGTTCCCCCGCATCTCCTGCATCTCCTAGTACCCAGATCTCAATCGCGCGAGCCCCCTAGCGTCGGCAACCTCAACGCCAGCTCGCCACCGCCGTCTGCCTCGACTCCGGTGAGTTTTCCTGGTGAGCACAGACCCTCCCCCCTTTCCCTCTTTTTGATGCTCACTTGTTTGCAACTCGCGTACGAAGCTAACGGTACCCTTCTCCTGCCTTTCCGAGCCTCGTATCTTCGCCAACGTCGCCCGCCCGAGCACACCGTCGCTAGGAGCTTCTCCGGCGAGCAATCCACTTCGACTCCGTGCGCCCCTTCGCCAACCAAGCAAGCCTAGAGATTAGCCACACTCATGCGATCACTGTAAGCTACTCCTCTCTCTCTCTCTCTAACCCCCTGCATCGCCAGCTCCGACACCGTCTGACCGCGCCGCCGCCAACCACCGCCGCCAGCGCCGCCCGTTTTAGGTTAGTCGTTTTAGGCCATTGGATTTTAATCGGATGCATATGATAGAACCTAACCCGAAGAGGTATGTGCTGATATGATCCGTGCGATTTCAGTTAGATACAACACTCCATATCCGCCGATCCACACGAACCGTTTTCGGCCAATCAGAACTCAACACGTGGCTCAGGATTTGTTTTAAAAACAGAATAGAATCTATTAGATGTTTGATTTTGTAAATTGCATAACTTTAAATCTATACGTACAAAATTTGAAAATTTTATATCAATAGAATCAGCAGAACAAGTACTTTCCAACCAGGCACTTTGTTTAGTAAATTTATTCTGTTAAATTGGTTATTTTTATAGAAATTTGTGTAGGCATAATTTGAATATAAAAATTATTCTAGAAATAATTTTATGGTAAAATCTTTGGAAAATGGATTGTTTTGAACCTACTGACCATATAAACCAACTTATGGATTTAAAAACATATTTTGTGAAGCTAAAGAATAAATCTTTGAATAAAAGCATTTCTAGCTAAATAAAAAGGTTGAATATGTTTTAAAAATGCTTTTTGAGTAAACTTTGAGAAATGGTTTGATTTAAACTCTTTGACCCTAAACACCAAGCTTTGAGAAATAAAAATATATTTGGTGAACTTTATAAAATTATTACCTTGTTTAAATGCATTTCCAACAAAATAAAATAATTCGTTGATTTAAAAATGGTTTATAAGTAAAACCTTTTGCAAATGGTTTTAATAAAAAACACATGACTTTAAAACACTAACATTTGTGTTTAAAAATATATTTGTCAAACACTAGAAAGTATTGCTTTGATTTAAATCACTTCTAACAAAACAAAAATGATTTAAAGTGGCCATTTTTTCACTAACTTAATATCAAATGATTTTACCACTTTTTTAAATGACCAATAGGTGTTTTCAAATGTTTATAACCTATTAGAAACATATTTTCCAAATAAAACAATCTTTGGCATGTTTGCATGCATTGCTTTGCTTTTATTATTCTATGTGATGATTGCTTGAATGGTAGATTGAATATTTGCTTGCTTGATTGAATTGTAGTGGAATTTGAAGAGTGTGACTATTGCAAGATCAAGGAGTGAACTTATATTGTCACATCCCAAAATTCTCCTAATTTTGGAATGTGGAATAAATAAATAAGTTTGATTGATTGTTTGACTATGTTGAAAATTCCCAATGAGAAGAAACTTTTTAAATAGAAAATCCTCTCAACCTTGAATTCAAAATCTTATATTCTTTTGTTAAGAACTAAGTAGCCATATAGGCAAAAGGGCGTGGATTGATTATGGATTGTAGAATTGGTATGCAAGTTTTCAAAATGAAAATCATGAAGCATTCATAAGCATTTCATTACATCCATGCAAAGTTCTCACAAACTAAATCCAAATCCTGGTATCTAAATCCTATAGTTGATTTGCCCAAATGTTCCTAAAGGAATTAAAATGACTTTATAAAACCTACTATTTCTAAGACAGCGATTATTGCTAAATTATAGCCTAAAAAGATCCAATTAATATTACAAAATTTTAGAAACAAAATTGAGCTCATTTGGAGCTAGTATGAAAAAGTTATGAAACAAATACAAACACATAAAGATATAAATAAAATGAAATATACAAGGATTTGTAAATCCACTACTTACAAACTAGTAAAAAGATTACAAATTTGATCCTATAATAATCTATTCGATTTTAGAAAAATTTAGAAACAAGAATCATGTCATTTGGAGTTCGTATGCAAAAGATATGAAAGAAACAAGTAAATAGAAAAAAACGGGCGGGCCGCCGGCCCACCAGACCAGCTAGCGACCGGGAGCACCACGCGCGCACGTACAGGTCGGTTGCTCCAAAAAGCGTGCAAAAATCTGTTTTCTATACCTATCTCTACTCAAACTCTTATAACTTTTTATCTACAACTCCAAATTGACTTTCGTTTGTTTCTACTTGTTCCTTACTTCAAGGCCTATCTCTACAACGTCTCAAACCTCCATATAAACTCATGGAGCCACAGCTGTACAAGTTTTTCCTCTCGAAATCCCGAATCTACATCTGGCCGAATCTTGTTTCGCTTTTTAACCCATCTAGACTTCGTCGTTTGCTTTCGGTCAAAACACGAAAGTTGTAGGGATCGTCGAAATCTTTCAATCCCGACAAACCTCACCTCTTTTCATCCACCACAGCCGGAGAATTTCGTATCGCAATATTTCAGATCTTACGGTGTAAATCCAAGATGTACTCGCGCTCGTTTCTTCAAATCCAAATTCCTTTGGTGAGAAGGTACGAATAATGATTCCCCACAACTTTCATGTTCTGAGTTTTTCGATTTGACCTACGGATTTGCCTCTCTAACACAGATCTATTTTTTGTCTATTCTGAGCCAAAATCGGGTCAATCTCTTCTTCTAGCCACCGGATCCTATCCAGACGGTCGAGATCCAATCAAACCGGTGCGTGTCATGTCGTCATCCCGGTCATCTTCCTCATCAACGCCACGTCAACATAAGGTCAACATCTAGTCCCAGTCAGCATGCAAAGTCAACCTGTCCAGTCAGCGGAATATTCACTGGAATATTCCGTTCGGATTTAAAATTGCATATTATAGATCTAACTTGTAAAATTCATTAGAAATTCATACCACGTCCAAAAATTGCGTATAATATATCAAATTGAAGATAATTTCACGTAGAGTCATATTATCAGAATAGATCCAACTTTTACTGTACTTGGTTACTGCGGTAATTTAATTAGTTTTAATGGTCTTTTAGGTTAATAAATTCATAAGAAATTATTTGTAACTCCGAAAAATATGAATAATATATCAAATTGAAGCTACTGTAATGTACTTTAACAATATCTGGTTGGACCTAGACTTTGCATATTATTTAACCCGTAGCAATTTAATTAGTTTTAATGGCTTTATAAATCATTAAATTCATAGTAAATTAATTGCTTGTCACAAAAATATAAATGATATACCGTTGGAAAGATGGTTCCATGTAGATCATCAATATGCAATTAGTTTAGCATTTTACTGTAAGGTTTTGCCGTGAAGATTTAAATAGTTTAATGGCCTATTTAGAGTAATAAATTCATAAGAAAATAAATACTATTCAGAAAATTACAAATAATTGTCCCTGAAATCACAATTCCGTGGAGATTACAGATATAATTTTAGTTTGATTTTTAGACAACAGAAACTATATGAATCATTTAAAACCATTAAACACTATTTAAATCATACAAAAAGATCTATAACTCCGATTAGGGAGAATCCAAGTGCTAAGGTTTTGTATTGACATTAGCTATATAGAGAAATTGCATGACAAATTATTTGGTACTTTTAAAACAGAAATTCATACAGAAATATTTAAACCCATTGAAATAGTGTTTTAATCATAGGAAAATATCTATAACTCCTTTGTAGGTGATTCAAATTGCCACTGTCTCTAAATTGCATTATCTATCCAGTAGCATCTAGTTCACAATTTAATACGACATAAACATATTTAGTTCAATTAAAGTGGTATACACCATATTAAATCGATACAACTTTAGTAATAAAATCTTTAGTGCAATAAATGACTTTCCACATGCATTATGTAATCTAACTATGTTCAGAACACTAAATGCAACCATTGTGACTCATTAAATCGTCATGCATGCATCTGTTCATCATTGTTTTCTTGTAATGTTGCACTGTTGTATGTTTGCAATGTTTTGAATGGTGTTTGTTGTGTTTGCTCCAAACGTTAGATTGCGAGGAGTGCAACTACTGTGACTGCAACTACTATGAGTGCAAGTATTGTGGTTATTACGAAAGAGGCCATTATAATTGTGAGGATTATCTAATCGACTACATCTACAACAAAGGCAAGTGGTGCTATCTTGGTCATAAATGTCCTACTGTTTTCCTATGCATTGTAGATGTTTTTGTAGAATTGCATATGTAGGAATTGATGTGTATATGCTATGCTATGACCCATACTATTCCCTAGTATTCCTTGTTTATGAGCCATCGTATTGGTAGATTGCTTAGCTATGCTATTTAGACGAGGAAGGGAATCACATCATGGAAAGTTATATGTTTTGAAAGGATTATGTTTTGCTAAATGACAAACCAACATGTTTTAATGAACCACCTAGGCGGAAGGGCATTGATTGGGTCATCGAGTGTGGATTTTGGTGGGGAGTGCCGCCCAGGACACTGAGAAAGGATTGGTTTCTTTGTTTGGAAGCTTTCGTGTGCAACCATGTGCCAATAATAAAATGGGCGGTTGGTTGAACTCAGTAGGTTGTGGTAACTCGAACCCGCGTATCCAGAGATGTAGATAGTGTAGGTTGGACCGGTGCGCGTCGGGATTGGGGAGCTACTTCCCGAACGGTTCCTTCTTGGACTTCTCCCTATCATCACCCAATATGAGAGTGGTGGTACGAGCTGGGCTGGCCAAGTCACATGGGTAAAGTGTACTAACCCCTGCAGGGTGTATAAACTAATCGATTAGCCGTGTCCCCGGTTATAGACAATTTGAGCGACCTGATACTGATGCTATGATATTTCTCACTCATCCCAATTTCTTAATTACTAAAACTTGATGGATGAACATGGGTTTAGGAGCATACGAAAGCTGAACTGTCTTGTATCTACATGGGTTTATGCTGGTATGTCCTTAGAAGATTGTTTTTGAAGAAAGAAAAGTATTTTGAAAGTAGGGAAAAGTTGTATTGCTTTATGCAAATAACCTGAACTCCACTTGGCCAAATAAGCATGTAGTTGATAGATCTGTTGTTAACCACTTTAGCCTACTTGCCATACATTCAATGTATTGACCATTCGTGGCTACAACGTTTCATGTTGCAGGTTATATCGTATCTGAGTGATCGTTCATAGGTCGCGAGACTCCACTCAACAATTGTTCGCCTGTGGCACATTTGAAGGATGGAGATCTACCTTGTATTTGTTTTCTGCTATGTACTTGAATAAATAATGTAAATTCTGGATCATATTTGTTGTATTTATGATGCACAGTTATATTTGGTATCATTTTGTACTGTGTGTGCCAGTGAACCGATCCAGGGATTGGCACTATACACATGAACTCAGCCTTATCAGGCGAGGGTGTTAGAAGATGGTATCAGAGCTGTGTGTTGACTGTAGGATCGTGACCTTAGAAATGGATTAGTAATAGAAGACCTCTATTAGGAGAACTATCATATTTTATACTTACTAGAGTTCTTATATTCCTTATCTATCTTTTCTAGAACCTCTCCCTATTCAAACATTTATAGTTGTCCATTCTTATGATACCTATATGAGAGTTGGCTAAGTAAAAGAACAAATAGTATGACATAAATGAACATCTCACCAAGTTTGGGTAGGTCTGGACCACCATGTTCTATCTCTTTAGGAGATCATCGCTATCGTGTTAGCATATTGTTCTTACCAACTTATGTGGTATGACAATATAGGTTGCTTCCTTGTTTGTACTGAACCATATCGTGTGATGCCTTGTTTAGGATCTGTTGTTTTGAAACTCTAAAGTTGCTGGAGTTTTTGTGAGGTTTTAAAATGATCTTAATGGTGTGAATTGATTGAAATTCGTGGGTTTACTGCTGCAGTTTTCTGTCTGACCTGTTATACCGCGCGATTTTTCATATTTTATTGGTAACTCAGAAAAATCTCAAAAAATAGAATCTGGAGCGTAATTACCTGTAGTACATGCAAAAAAATTGGCTAAAATTCCTGACGAGTTTAAGGTGACTAGAAAAATTCGTGAAACCTGCTGTACCGTTTTGATAGATTTTGTTTGTTGCTCTATTTTGCTCTAGTATTGTTCCCAATGCTTTCAAACTATTTTGTGGTTATATACTACTAAGTTTATATCCCTGTAAGGTTATTATGCAAGTGCTTGCTTGTGTGTTGATTTCTTGTGATTGTTTTCTTGTTTGTAACATTGATTGCTTCATGTAGGATTACTTCCTTAGTAGCTTCTTCTCCCTACAATCTATTCTTCTCTATCTTGAACCCTTGGAGATATAATGATGTGTTAAGCGGAAGGTTTGACAACACAATACATTTAGGAAAGAGAATGCTTCACCTAATGGAAAAAAGATGTGGAAGTATGAAGTGTTGTACATGATGTTATGTAGTAGATTACGCAACCTGAAAGTTGAAGTATCGATAGTTTAGCTTTAGTATTAGCTTTGTTGATTGAATACATGGGAGTATACATAGAGCATTATTTTGTGCCCAGGGAAACATTCTTCAAGGCAAGTGAGAATTCCCGAGTGATAGAAAAACATGATTCACCTATCCTCATACAGGGTAATGATTTGGGTGCAGGATGGATTGATCACCATTCCTACTACTCTTATTATTCGCTCTTGTACTGTTGTCTTTGCAAATCTTGAGTGCCTTTCAGCCTTAGCAGAGAGCCGGCGCTGAGCCTAAACCTTAGAATGGTAGATTGTTCCACCTCTACAAAAGCATCCATTGCTTAGCGTAGGAAAATACGGTAAGGATGAATTCCAACCATTATTAATGGGCACCGTGAAGTAAACATCCCCTAATTGACCACCATGAGAGTTTCGCTAGTTTAAGAAATGCTTCCTCAGAAACTATCAATCATGGAATTAGAATGTGCAATGAAAACCAATTGAGCCAAGTGAATCCTCGAGAAGTGACCTAGTCAATTTCTTTTAAGGGTGGTAGCATCCTAATGGATCCCGAACCTTTCTTTCTTTCTAGCCTTCCCAAATCTCGGGACGAGATTTCTTTTAAGGGTGGTAGTCTGTCACATCCCAAAATTCTCCTAATTTTGGAATGTGGAATAAATAAATAAGTTTGATTGATTGTTTGACTATGTTGAAAATTCCCAATGAGAAGAAACTTTTTAAATAGAAAATCCTCTCAACCTTGAATTCAAAATCTTATATTCTTTTGTTAAGACCTAAGTAGCCATATAGGCAAAAGGGCGTAGATTGATTATGGATTGTAGAATTGGTGTGCAAGTTTTCAAAATGAAAATCATGAAGCATTCATAAGCATTTCATTACATCCATGCAAAGTTCTCACAAACTAAATCCAAATCCTGGTATCTAAATCCTATAGTTGATTTGCCCAAATGTTCCTAAAGGAATTAAAATGACTTTATAAAACCTACTATTGCTAAGACAGCGATTATTGCTAAATTATAGCCTAAAAAGATCCAATTAATATTACAAAATTTTAGAAACAAAATTGAGCTCATTTGGAGCTAGTATGAAAAAGTTATGAAACAAATACAAACACATAAAGATATAAATAAAATGAAATATACAAGGATTTGTAAATCCACTACTTACAAACTAGTAAAAAGATTACAAATTTGATCCTATAATAATCTATTCGATTTTAGAAAAATTTAGAAACAAGAATCATGTCATTTGGAGTTCGTATGCAAAAGATATGAAAGAAACAAGTAAATAGAAAAAAAAACGGGCGGGCCGCCGGCCCACCAGACCAGCCAGCGACCGGGAGCACCACGCGCGCAGGTAGAGGTCGGTTGCTCCAAAAAGCGTGCAAAAATCTGTTTTCTATACCTATCTCTACTCAAACTCTTATAACTTTTTATCTACAACTCCAAATTGACTTCCGTTTGTTTCTACTTGTTCCTTACTCCAAGGCCTATCTCTACAACGTCTCAAACCTCCATATAAACTCATGGAGCCACAGCTGTACAAGTTTTTCCTCTCGAAATCCCGAATCTACATCTGGCCGAATCTTGTTTCGCTTTTTAACCCATCTAGACTTCGTCGTTTGCTTTCGGTCAAAACACGAAAGTTGTAGGGATCGTCGAAATATTTCAATCCCGACAAACCTAACCTCTTTTCATCCACCACAGCCGGAGAATTTCGTATCGCAATATTTCAGATCTTACGGTGTAAATCCAAGATGTACTCGCGCTCGTTTCTTCAAATCCAAATTCCTTTGATGAGAAGGTAGGAATAATGATTCCCCACAACTTTCATGTTCTGAGTTTTTCGATTTGACCTACGGATTTGTCTCTCTAACAGAGATCTATTTCTTGTCTATTCTGAGCCAAAATCGGGTCAATCTCTTCTTCTAGCCACCGGATCCTATCCAGACGGTCGAGATCCAATCAAACCGGTGCGTGCCATGTCGTCATCCCGGTCATCTTCCTCATCAACGCCACGTCAACGTAAGGTCAACATCTAGTCCCAGTCAGCATGCAAAGTCAACCTGTCCAGTCAGCGGAATATTCCCTCAAATATTCCGTTCGGATTTAAAATTGCATATTATAGATCTAACTTGTAAAATTCATTAGAAATTCATACCACGTCCAAAAATTGCGTATAATATATCAAATTGAAGATAATTTCACGTAGAATTATATTATCAGAATAGATCCAACTTTTACTGTACGTGGTTACTGCAGTAATTTAATTAGTTTTAATGGTCTTTTAGGTTAATAAATTCATAAGAAATTATTTGTAACTCCGAAAAATATGAGTAATATATCAAATTGAAGCTACTGTAATGTACTTTAACAATATCTGGTTGGATCTAGACTTTGCATATTATTTAACCCGTAGCAATTTAATTAGTTTTAATGGCTTTATAAATCATTAAATTCATAGTAAATTAATTGCTTGTCACAAAAATATAAATGATATACCGTTGGAAAGCTGGTTCCATGTAGATCATCAATATGCAATTAGTTCAGCATTTTACCGTAAGGTTTTGCCGTGAAGATTTAAATAGTTTAATGGCCTATTTAGAGTAATAAATTCATAAGAAAATAAATACTATTCAGAAAATTACAAATAATATGTCCCTGAAATCACAATTCCGTGGAGATTACAGATATAATTTTAGTCTGATTTTTAGACAACAGAAACTATATGAATCATTTAAAACCATTAAACACTATTTAAATCATACAAAAGATCTATAACTCCGATTAGGTAGAATCCAAGTGCTAAGGTTTTGTAAATACATTAGCTATACGGAGAAATTGCGTGACAAATTATTTGGTACTGTTAAAACAGAAATTCATACAGAAATATTTAAACCCATTGAAATAGTGTTTTAATCATAGGAAAATATCTATAACTCCTTTGTAGGTGATTCAAATTTCCACTGTCTCTAAATTGCATTATCTATCTAGTACCATCTAGTTCACAATTTAATACGACATAAACATATTTAGTTCAATTAAAGTGGTATACACCATATTAAATCGATACAACTTTAGTAATAAAATCTTTAGTGCAATAAATGACTTTCCACATGCATCATGTAATCTAACTATGTTCAGAACACTAAATGCAACCATTGTGACTCATTAAATCGTCATGCATGCATCTGTTCATCATTGTTTTCTTGTAATGTTGCACTGTTGTATGTTTGCAATGTTTTGAATGGTGTTTGTTGTGTTTGCTCCAAACGTTAGATTGCGAGGAGTGCAACTACTGTGACTGCAACTACTATGAGTGCAAGTATTGTGGTTATTACGAAAGAGGCCATTATAATTGTGAGGATTATCTAATCGACTACATCTACAACAAAGGCAAGTGGTGCTATCTTGGTCATAAATGTCCTACTGTTTTCCTATGCATTGTAGATGTTTTTGTAGAATTGCATATGTAGGAATTGATGTGTATATGCTATGCTATGACCCATACTATTCCCTAGTATTCCTTGTTTATGAGCCATCGTATTGGTAGATTGCTTAGCTATGCTATTTAGACGAGGAAGGGAATCACATCATGGAAAGTTATATGTTTTGAAAGGATTATGTTTTGCTAAATGACAAACCAACATGTTTTATTGAACCACCTGGGCGGAATGGCATTGATTGGGTCATCGAGTGTGGATTTTGGTGGGGAATGCCGCCCAGGACACTGAGAAAGGATTGGTTTCTTTGTTTGGAAGCTTTCGTGTGCAACCATGTGCCAATAATAAAATGGGCGGTTGGTTGAACTCAGTAGGTTGTGGTAACTCGAACCCGCGTATCCAGAGATGTAGATAGTGTAGGTTGGACCGGTGCGCGTCGGGATTGGGGAGCTACTTCCCGAACGGTTCCTTCTTGGACTTCTCCCTATCATCACCCAATATGAGAGTGGTGGTACGAGCTGGGCTGGCCAAGTCACATGGGTAAGTGTACTAACCCCTGCAGGGTGTATAAACTAATCGATTAGCCGTGTCCCCGGTTATGGACAATTTGAGCGACCTGATACTGATGCTATGATATTTCTCATTCATCCCAATTTCTTAATTACTAAAACTTGATGGATGAACATGGGTTTAGGAGCATACGAAAGCTGAACTGTCTTGTATCTACATGGGTTTATGCTGGTATGTCCTTAGAAGATTGTTTTTGAAGAAAGAAAAGTATTTTGAAAGTAGGGAAAAGTTGTATTGCTTTATGCAAATAAGCCTGAACTCCACTTGGCCAAATAAGCATGTAGTTGATAGATCTGTTGTTAACCACTTTAGCCTACTTGCCATACATTCAATGTATTGATCATTCGTGGCTACAACGTTTCATGTTGCAGGTTATATCGTATCTGAGTGATCGTTCATAGGTCGCGAGACTCCACTCAACAATTGTTCGCCTGTGGCACATTTGAAGGATGGAGATCTACCTTGTATTTGTTTTCTGCTGTGTACTTGAATAAATAATGTAAATTCTGGATCATATTTGTTGTATTTATGATGCACAGTTATATTTGGTATCATTTTGTACTGTGTGTGCCAGTGAACCGATCCAGGGATTGGCACTATACACATGAACTCAGCCTTATCAGGCGAGGGTGTTAGAAGATGGTATCAGAGCTGTGTGTTGACTGTAGGATCGTGACCTTAGAAATGGATTAGTAATAGAAGACCTCTATTAGGAGAACTATCATATTTTATACTTACTAGAGTTCTTATATTCCTTATCTATCTTTTCTAGAACCTCTCCCTATTCAAACATTTATAGTTGTCCATTCTTATGATACCTATATGAGAGTTGGCTAAGTAAAAGAACAAATAGTATGACATAAATGAACATCTCACCAAGTTTGGGTAGGTCTGGACCACCATGTTCTATCTCTTTAGGAGATCATCGCTATCGTGTTAGCATATTGTTCTTACCAACTTATGTGGTATGACAATATAGGTTGCTTGCTTGTTTGTACTGAACCATATCGTGTGATGCCTTGTTTAGGATCTGTTGTTTTGAAACTCTAAAGTTGCTGGAGTTTTTGTGTGGTTTTAAAATGATCTTAATGGTGTGAATTGATTGAAATTCGTGGGTTTACTGCTGCAGTTTTCTGTCTGACCTGTTATACCGCGCGATTTTTCATATTTTATTGGTAACTCAGAAAAATCTCAAAAAATAGGATCTGGAGCGTAATTACCTGTAGTACATGCAAAAAAATTGGCTAAAATTCCTGACGAGTTTAAGGTGACTAGAAAAATTCGTGAAACCTGCTGTACCGTTTTGACAGATTTTGTTTGTTGCTCTATTTTGCTCTAGTATTGTTCCCAATGCTTTCAAACTATTTTGTGGTTATATACTACTAAGTTTATATCCCTGTAAGGTTATTATGCAAGTGCTTGCTTGTGTGTTGATTTCTTGTGATTGTTTTCTTGTTTGTAACATTGATTGCTTCATGTAGGATTACTTCCTTAGTAGCTTCTTCTCCCTACAATCTATTCTTCTCTATCTTGAACCCTTGGAGATATAATGATGTGTTAAGCGGAAGGTTTGACAACACAATACATTTAGGAAAGAGAATGCTTCACCTAATGGAAAAAAGATGTGGAAGTATGAAGTGTTGTACATGATGTTATGTAGTAGATTACGCAACCTGAAAGTTGAAGTATCGATAGTTTAGCTTTAGTATTAGCTTTGTTGATTGAATACATGGGAGTATACATAGAGCATTATTTTGTGCCCAGGGAAACATTCTTCAAGGCAAGTGAGAATTTCCGAGTGATAGAAAAACATGATTCACCTATCCTCATACAGGGTAATGATTTGGGTGCAGGATGGATTGATCACCATTCCTACTACTCTTATTATTCGCTCTTGTACTGTTGGCTTTGCAAATCTTGAGTGCCTTTCAGCCTTAGCAGAGAGCCGGCGCTGAGCCTAAACCTTAGAATGGTAGATTGTTCCACCTCTACAAAAGCATCAATTGCTTAGCGTAGGAAAATACGGTAAGGATGAATTCCAACCATTATTAATGGGCACCGTGAAGTAAACATCCCCTAATTGACCACCATGAGAGTTTCGCTAGTTTAAGAAATGCTTCCTCAGAAACTATCAATCATGGAATTAGAATGTGCAATGAAAACCAATTGAGCCAAGTGAATCCTCGAGAAGTGACCTAGTCAATTTCTTTTAAGGGTGGTAGCATCCTAATGGATCCCGAACCTTTCTTTCTTTCTAGCCTTCCCAAATCTCGGGACGAGATTTCTTTTAAGGGTGGTAGTCTGTCACATCCCAAAATTCTCCTAATTTTGGAATATGGAATAAATAAATAAGTTTGATTGATTGTTTGACTATGTTGAAAATTCCCAATGAGAAGAAACTTTTTAAATAGAAAATCCTCCCACCAGACCAGCCAGCGACCGGGAGCACCACGCGCGCACGTACAGGTCGGTTGCTCCAAAAAGCGTGCAAAAATCTGTTTTCTATACCTATCTCTACTCAAACTCTTATAACTTTTTATCTACAACTCCAAATTGACTTCCGTTTGTTTCTACTTGTTCCTTACTCCAAGGCCTATCTCTACAACGTCTCAAACCTCCATATAAACTCATGGAGCCACAGCTGTACAAGTTTTTCCTCTCGAAATCCCGAATCTACATCTGGCCGAATCTTGTTTCGCTTTTTAACCCATCTAGACTTCGTCGTTTGCTTTCGGTCAAAACACGAAAGTTGTAGGGATCGTCGAAATATTTCAATCCCGACAAACCTCACCTCTTTTCATCCACCACAGCCGTAGAATTTCGTATCGCAATATTTCAGATCTTACGGTGTAAATCCAAGATGTACTCGCGCTCGTTTCTTCAAATCCAAATTCCTTTGATGAGAAGGTAGGAATAATGATTCCCCACAACTTTCATGTTCTGAGTTTTTCGATTTGACCTACGGATTTTTCTCTCTAACACAGATCTATTTCTTGTCTATTCTGAGCCAAAATCGGGTCAATCTCTTCTAGCCACCGGATCCTATCCAGACGGTCGAGATCCAATCAAACCGGTGCGTGCCATGTCGTCATCCCGGTCATCTTCCTCATCAACGCCACGTCAACGTAAGGTCAACATCTAGTCCCAGTCAGCATGCAAAGTCAACCTGGCCAGTCAGCGGAATATTCCCTGAAATATTCCGTTCGGATTTAAAATTGCATATTATAGATCTAAATTGTAAAATTCATTAGAAATTCATACCACGTCCAAAAATTGCGTATAATATATCAAATTAAAGATAATTTCACGTAGAATCATATTATCAGAATAGATCCAACTTTTACTGTACGTGGTTACTGCAGTAATTTAATTAGTTTTAATGGTCTTTTAGGTTAATAAATTCATAAGAAATTATTTGTAACTCCGAAAAATATGAGTAATATATCAAATTGAAGCTACTGTAATGTACTTTAACAATATCTGGTTGGATCTAGCCTTTGCATATTATTTAACCCGTAGCAATTTAATTAGTTTTAATGGCTTTATAAATCATTAAATTCATAGTAAATTAATTGCTTGTCACAAAAATATAAATGATATACCGTTGGAAAGCTGGTTCCATGTAGATCATCAATATGCAATTAGTTCAGCATTTTACTGTAAGGTTTTGCCGTGAAGATTTAAATAGTTTAATGGCCTATTTAGAGTAATAAATTCATAAGAAAATAAATACTATTCAGAAAATTACAAATAATATGTCCCTGAAATCACAATTCCGTGGAGATTACAGATATAATTTTAGTTTGATTTTTAGACAACAGAAACTATATGAATCATTTAAAACCATTAAACACTATTTAAATCATACAAAAAGATCTATAACTCCGATTAGGGAGAATCCAAGTGCTAAGGTTTTGTATTGACATTAGCTATACGGAGAAATTGCGTGACAAATTATTTGGTACTGTTAAAACAGAAATTCATACAGAAATATTTAAACCCATTGAAATAGTGTTTTAATCATAGGAAAATATCTATAACTCCTTTGTAGGTGATTCAAATTTCCACTTTCTCTAAATTGCATTATCTATCCAGTAGCATCTAGTTCACAATTTAATACGACATAAACATATTTAGTTCAATTAAAGTGGTATACACCATATTAAATCGATACAACTTTAGTAATAAAATCTTTAGTGCAATAAATGACTTTCCACATGCATCATGTAATCTAACTATGTTTAGAACACTAAATGCAACCATTATGACTCATTAAATCGTCATGCATGCATCTGTTCATCATTGTTTTCTTGTAATGTTGCACTGTTGTATGTTTGCAATGTTTTGAATGGTGTTTGTTGTGTTTGCTCCAAACGTTAGATTGCGAGGAGTGCAACTACTGTGACTGCAACTACTATGAGTGCAAGTATTGTGGTTATTACGAAAGAGGCCATTATAATTGTGACGATTATCTAATCGACTACATCTACAACAAAGGCAAGTGGTGCTATCTTGGTCATAAATGTCCTACTGTTTTCCTATGCATTGTAGATGTTTTTGTAGAATTGCATATGTAGGAATTGATGTGTATATGCTATGCTATGACCCATACTATTCCCTAGTATTCCTTGTTTATGAGCCATCGTATTGGTAGATTGCTTAGCTATGCTATTTAGACGAGGAAGGGAATCACATCATGCAAAGTTATATGTTTTGAAAAGATTATGTTTTGCTAAATGACAAACCAACATGTTTTATTGAACCACCTGGGCGGAATGGCATTTATTGGGTCATCGAGTGTGGATTTTGGTGGGGAATGCCGCCCAGGACACTGAGAAAGGATTGGTTTCTTTGTTTGGAAGATTTCGTGTGCAACCATGTGCCAATAATGAAATGGGCGGTTGGTTGAACTCAGTAGGTTGTGGTAACTCGAACCCGCGTATCCAGAGATGTAGATAGTGTAGGTTGGACCGGTGCGCGTCGGGATTGGGGAGCTACTTCCCGAACGGTTCCTTCTTGGACTTCTCCCTATCATCACCTAATATAAGAGTGGTGGTACGAGCTGGGCTGGTCAAGTCACATGGGTAAAGTGTACTAACCCCTGCAGGGTGTATAAACTAATCGATTAGCCGTGTCCCCGGTTATGGACAATTTGAGCGACCTGATACTGATGCTATGATATTTCTCACTCATCCCAATTTCTTAATTACTAAAACTTGATGGATGAACATGGGTTTAGGAGCATACGAAAGCTGAACTGTCTTGTATCTACATGGGTTTATGCTGGTATGTCCTTAGAAGATTGTTTTTGAAGAAATAAAAGTATTTTGAAAGTAGAGAAAAGTTGTATTGCTTTATGCAAATAAGCCTGAACTCCACTTGGCCAAATAAGCATGTAGTTGATAGATCTGTTGTTAACCACTTTAGCCTACTTGCCATACATTCAATGTATTGACCATTCGTGGCTACAACGTTTCATGTTGCAGGTTATGTCGTATCTGAGTGATCGTTCATAGGTCGCGAGACTCCACTCAACAATTGTTCGCCTGTGGCACATTTGAAGGATGGAGATCTACCTTGTATTTGTTTTCTGCTGTGTACTTGAATAAATAATGTAAATTCTGGATCATATTTGTTGTATTTATGATGCACAGTTATATTTGGTATCATTTTGTACTGTGTGTGCCAGTGAACCGATCCAGGGATTGGCACTATACACATGAACTCAGCCTTATCAGGCGAGGGTGGTAGAAGATGGTATCAGAGCTGTGTGTTGACTGTAGGATCGTGACCTTAGAAATGGATTAGTAATAGAAGACCTCTATTAGGAGAACTATCATATTTTATACTTACTAGAGTTCTTATATTCCTTATCTATCTTTTCTAGAACCTCTCCCTATTCAAACATTTATAGTTGTCCATTCTTATGATACCTATATGAGAGTTGGCTAAGTAAAAGAACAAATAGTATGACATAAATGAACATCTCACCAAGTTTGGGTAGGTCTGGACCACCATGTTCTATCTCTTTAGGAGATCATCGCTATCGTGTTAGCATATTGTTCTTACCAACTTATGTGGTATGACAATATAGGTTGCTTGCTTGTTTGTACTGAACCATATCGTGTGATGCCTTGTTTAGGATCTGTTGTTTTGAAACTCTAAAGTTGCTGGAGTTTTTGTGTGGTTTTAAAATGATCTTAATGGTGTGAATTGATTGAAATTCGTGGGTTTACTGCTGCAGTTTTCTGTCTGACCTGTTATACCGCGCGATTTTTCATATTTTATTGGTAACTCAGAAAAATCTCAAAAAATAGGATCTGGAGCGTAATTACCTGTGGTACATGCAAAAAAATTGGCTAAAATTCCTGACGAGTTTAAGGTGACTAGAAAAATTCGTGAAACCTGCTGTACCGTTTTGACAGATTTTGTTTATTGCTCTATTTTGCTCTAGTATTGTTCCCAATGCTTTCAAACTATTTTGTGGTTATATACTACTAAGTTTATATCCCTGTAAGGTTATTATGCAAGTGCTTGCTTGTGTGTTGATTTCTTGTGATTGTTTTCTTGTTTGTAACATTGATTGCTTCATGTAGGATTACTTCCTTAGTAGCTTCTTCTCCCTACAATCTATTCTTCTCTATCTTGAACCCTTGGAGATATAATGATGTGTTAAGCGGAAGGTTTGACAACACAATACATTTAGGAAAGAGAATGCTTCACCTAATGGAAAAAAGATGTGGAAGTATGAAGTGTTGTACATGATGTTATGTAGTAGATTACGCAACCTGAAAGTTGAAGTATCGATAGTTTAGCTTTAGTATTAGCTTTGTTGATTGAATACATGGGAGTATACATAGAGCATTATTTTGTGCCCAGGGAAACATTCTTCAAGGCAAGTGAGAATTCCTGAGTGATAGAAAAACATGATTCACCTATCCTCATACAGGGTAATGATTTGGGTGCAGGATGGATTGATCACCATTCCTACTACTCTTATTATTCGCTCTTGTACTGTTGTCTTTGCAAATCTTGAGTGCCTTTCAGCCTTAGCAGAGAGCCGGCGCTGAGCCTAAACCTTAGAATGGTAGATTGTTCCACCTCTACAAAAGCATCCATTGCTTAGCGTAGGAAAATACGGTAAGGATGAATTCCAACCATTATTAATGGGCACCGTGAAGTAAACATCCCCTAATTGACCACCATGAGAGTTTCGCTAGTTTAAGAAATGCTTCCTCAGAAACTATCAATCATGGAATTAGAATGTGCAATGAAAACCAATTGAGCCAAGTGAATCCTCGAGAAGTGACCTAGTCAATTTCTTTTAAGGGTGGTAGCATCCTAATGGATCCCGAACCTTTCTTTCTTTCTAGCCTTCCCAAATCTCGGGACGAGATTTCTTTTAAGGGTGGTAGTCTGTCACATCCCAAAATTCTCCTAATTTTGGAATGTGGAATAAATAAATAAGTTTGATTGATTGTTTGACTATGTTGAAAATTCCCAATGAGAAGAAACTTTTTAAATAGAAAATCCTCTCAACCTTGAATTCAAAATCTTATATTCTTTTGTTAAGACCTAAGTAGCCATATAGGCAAAAGGGCGTGGATTGATTATGGATTGTAGAATTGGTGTGCAAGTTTTCAAAATGAAAATCATGAAGCATTCATAAGCATTTCATTACATCCATGCAAAGTTCTCACAAACTAAATCCAAATCCTGGTATCTAAATCCTATAGTTGATTTGCCCAAATGTTCCTAAAGGAATTAAAATGACTTTATAAAACCTACTATTGCTAAGACAGCGATTATTGCTAAATTATAGCCTAAAAAGATCCAATTAATATTACAAAATTTTAGAAACAAAATTGAGCTCATTTGGAGCTAGTATGAAAAAGTTATGAAACAAATAAAAACACATAAAGATATAAATAAAATGAAATATACAAGGATTTGTAAATCCACTACTTACAAACTAGTAAAAAGATTACAAATTTGATCCTATAATAATCTATTCGATTTTAGAAAAATTTAGAAACAAGAATCATGTCATTTGGAGTTCGTATGCAAACGATATGAAAGAAACAAGTAAATAGAAAAAAAACGGGCGGGCCGCCGGCCCACCAGACCAGCCAGCGACCGGGAGCACCACGCGCGCACGTACAGGTCGGTTGCTCCAAAAAGCGTGCAAAAATCTGTTTTCTATACCTATCTCTACTCAAACTCTTATAACTTTTTATCTACAACTCCAAATTGACTTCCGTTTGTTTCTACTTGTTCTTTACTCCAAGGCCTATCTCTACAATGTCTCAAACCTCCATATAAACTCATGGAGCCACAGCTGTACAAGTTTTTCCTCTCGAAATCCCGAATCTACATCTGGCCAAATCTTGTTTCGCTTTTTAACCCATCTAGACTTCGTCGTTTGCTTTCGGTCAAAACACGAAAGTTGTAGGGATCGTCGAAATATTTCAATCCCGACAAACCTCACCTCTTTTCATCCACCACAGCCGGAGAATTTCGTATCGCAATATTTCAGATCTTACGGTGTAAATCCAAGATGTACTCGCGCTCGTTTCTTCAAATCCAAATTCCTTTGATGAGAAGGTAGGAATAATGATTCCCCACAACTTTCATGTTCTGAGTTTTTCGATTTGACCTACGGATTTGTCTCTCTAACACAGATCTATTTCTTGTCTATTCTGAGCCAAAATCGGGTCAATCTCTTCTTCTAGCCACCGGATCCTATCCAGACGGTCGAGATCCAATCAAACCGGTGCGTGCCATGTCGTCATCCCGGTCATCTTCCTCATCAACGCCACGTCAACGTAAGGTCAACATCTAGTCCCAGTCAGCATGCAAAGTCAACCTGGCCAGTCAGCGGAATATTCCCTGAAATATTCCGTTCGGATTTAAAATTGCATATTATAGATCTAAATTGTAAAATTCATTAGAAATTCATACCACGTCCAAAAATTGCGTATAATATATCAAATTGAAGATAATTTCACGTAGAATCATATTATCAGAATAGATCCAACTTTTACTATACGTGGTTACTGCAGTAATTTAATTAGTTTTAATGGTCTTTTAGGTTAATAAATTCATAAGAAATTATTTGTAACTCCGAAAAATATGAGTAATATATCAAATTGAAGCTACTGTAATGTACTTTAACAATATCTGGTTGGATCTAGCCTTTGCGTATTATTTAACCCGTAGCAATTTAATTAGTTTTAATGGCTTTATAAATCATTAAATTCATAGTAAATTAATTGCTTGTCACAAAAATATAAATGATATACCGTTGGAAAGCTGGTTCCATGTAGATCATCAATATGCAATTAGTTCAGCATTTTACTGTAAGGTTTTGCCGTGAAGATTTAAATAGTTTAATGGCCTATTTAGAGTAATAAATTCATAAGAAAATAAATACTATTCAGAAAATTACAAATAATATGTCCCTGAAATCACAATTCCGTGGAGATTACAGATATAATTTTAGTTTGATTTTTAGACAACAGAAACTATATGAATCATTTAAAACCATTAAACACTATTTAAATCATACAAAAAGATCTATAACTCCGATTAGGGAGAATCCAAGTGCTAAGGTTTTGTATTGACATTAGCTATACGGAGAAATTGCGTGACAAATTATTTGGTACTGTTAAAACAGAAATTCATACAGAAATATTTAAACCCATTGAAATAGTGTTTTAATCATAGGAAAATATCTATAACTCCTTTGTAGGTGATTCAAATTTCCACTGTCTCTAAATTGCATTATCTATCTAGTAGCATCTAGTTCACAATTTAATACGACATAAACATATTTAGTTCAATTAAAGTGGTATACACCATATTAAATCGATACAACTTTGGTAATAAAATCTTTAGTGCAATAAATGACTTTCCACATGCATCATGTAATCTAACTATGTTCAGAACACTAAATGCAACCATTGTGACTCATTAAATCGTCATGCATGCATCTGTTCATCATTGTTTTCTTGCAATGTTGCACTGTTGTATGTTTGCAATGTTTTGAATGGTGTTTGTTGTGTTTGCTCCAAACGTTAGATTGCGAGGAGTGCAACTACTGTGACTGCAACTACTATGAGTGCAAGTATTGTGGTTATTACGAAAGAGGCCATTATAATTGTGAGGATTATCTAATCGACTACATCTACAACAAAGGCAAGTGGTGCTATCTTGGTCATAAATGTCCTACTGTTTTCCTATGCATTGTAGATGTTTTTGTAGAATTGCATATGTAGGAATTGATGTGTATATGCTATGCTATGACCCATACTATTCCCTAGTATTCCTTGTTTATGAGCCATCGTATTGGTAGATTGCTTAGCTATGCTATTTAGACGAGGAAGGGAATCACATCATGCAAAGTTATATGTTTTGAAAGGATTATGTTTTGCTAAATGACAAACCAACATGTTTTATTGAACCACCTGGGCGGAATGGCATTTATTGGGTCATCGAGTGTGGATTTTGGTGGGGAATGCCGCCCAGGACACTGAGAAAGGATTGGTTTCTTTGTTTGGAAGCTTTCGTGTGCAACCATGTGCCAATAATGAAATGGGCGGTTGGTTGAACTCAGTAGGTTGTGGTAACTCGAACCCGCGTATCCAGAGATGTAGATAGTGTAGGTTGGACCGGTGCGCGTCGGGATTGGGGAGCTACTTTCTGAACGGTTCCTTCTTGGACTTCTCCCTATCATCACCCAATATGAGAGTGGTGGTACGAGCTGGGCTGGCCAAGTCACATGGGTAAAGTGTACTAACCCCTGCAGGGTGTATAAACTAATCGATTAGCCGTGTCCCCGGTTATGGACAATTTGAGCGACCTGATACTGATGCTATGATATTTCTCACTCATCCCAATTTCTTAATTACTAAAACTTGATGGATGAACATGGGTTTAGGAGCATACGAAAGCTGAACTGTCTTGTATCTACATGGGTTTATGCTGGTATGTCCTTAGAAGATTGTTTTTGAAGAAATAAAAGTATTTTGAAAGTAGGGAAAAGTTGTATTGCTTTATGCAAATAAGCCTGAACTCCACTTGGCCAAATAAGCATGTAGTTGATAGATCTGTTGTTAACCACTTTAGCCTACTTGCCATACATTCAATGTATTGACCATTCGTGGCTACAACGTTTCATGTTGCAGGTTATATCGTATCTGAGTGATCGTTCATAGGTCGCGAGACTCCACTCAACAATTGTTCGCCTGTGGCACATTTGAAGGATGGAGATCTACCTTGTATTCGTTTTCCGCTGTGTACTTGAATAAATAATGTAAATTCTGGATCATATTCGTTGTATTTATGATGCACAGTTATATTTGGTATCATTTTGTACTGTGTGTGCCAGTGAACCGATCCAGGGATTGGCACTATACACATGAACTCAGCCTTATGAGGCGAGGGTGTTACATATATTATCTACCAAAAACGCAAGTAGTGCTTCATATTTTTGTCCCATTATTTTCACTATGCATTAGTGATATTTCTAAGTAGGACTTGCATGGAATTTTTGCTAAGTATAAACTATGCCATGGGAAATCCTAGTAGATGAAACCTTAGTAGAATTTTCCTAAGTTAAGATTCCTACTACTATCATGCTTAGCATAGCTAGTTGAAAACAAGGGTGGATTATATTCATGGTATGGAATATTTCTAAGTCAAGGACTTGTGTTTTGTTTAATAAAACAACTAAGTGAATGAATCACCTGGGTGGAATGGAAATAAAGGTTTGTGTTGAGTGGTTACACAAGTCCAGTATGCTGGGGAAAACTTGGGCATCACCAAGTCCAGTATACTGGGGAAAACTTGGTATCTCACTTGTGTAATGCCACCCAGGAACAAAGAGATTTGAGATGTCAAATGTTGAGAAGATTCAAGTGCAGCCACTTGGCATTATGGGATCTGCCTAGATCATATAGGTTGCAATAACTTAGCCAAATGGACAGTTGGTGGTAGGGGATGATAGGTTGGAACGCGTCCATTCTGGTCTAAGGGAAGGCTTCTGAAAGATCTTGTCTCGATGCATGTCGAGTCTTGTGGGGAAAGTGCACCACCTCTGCAGAGTGTAAAAAAACAAAGTACTTAGCCGTGTCCCCAATAGTGGACAATTTGAGCATCAAGACATGGAAGCTATCAAGAATCTCCTCATCCCAATTCTGTAAGTTAAAACTTGTGGTTGAACAAGGGTGAAGGTTCACCAATTTCTATTGGTGGTTCCTTGGGAGTTTTTGACAAGCAAAAACTTAGTGTTTTCAAATGATAAGGAAAATCTATTTTGAGCAAAGCAAGCCTAAGCTCCACTTAGCCAAATGCATATAGATGATAGATACCACTATACCACCATAGTATCACTTTCCAATACAATTCAAATGTATTGACCCTGGTGGCTGTAACTTATTTTGTTGCAGGTTTGTTTGATGTTAGTGAAGTGTGTTCATTAGGATTACAAGTCTACAACCAACATGTTTGCCTGTGGCAGTTTGAAGATGAAGGACCCCATGCTATAGTTATTTTCGGCTGCATTGTAATGAGATAGCCAAATGAGCTATGTAAGATGTAATGTATTATTTTATTCCTAGTTATAAAGTTGTATTATGACCTTTGTTTCTTGATATTACATCGTAACTATGGATGCTAGCTATTGATCCAGGGACTAGCATTGTAAACACAGGGATCTCTACCTTATTAAAGGTTGGGACCTTTACACGTGGTGGTGGTGGTGTTGCCCCCTTTGTTTAGGATAAGGAAACCCTCCAGCATCTTACGAAGCTTGTTGTTCTCCTATTGAAGTTCATCCACCTTTATCCTCAAAGCACGATATCTTTTACAAAACTCATCAGTGATTCGAAGGGCTTCCGCTGCTTCGGGGCAGTATCTGAAGTCTAGACAAAAGTCTATGATTTCCTGCATATGACGAGAAAAAGCATCTGCGGTGTTAATTGCTCCTACAAAAGTAGGTTTCCTTCCCCTTGTTCCTGCAACGATTTGTTCTTCCAACTTTATCTCCACGGCTTCTTTCCTTTGTCGTTGGTGGAGACAATGGTGCTCTAAACTTGAGAAGTTTTCCTGACAGAAATAGATTGAAACAAAAACACGACGACAACATGATGCATGAACCTTGGGGATCCGGGGGGTTCTATATTACGAAGATTCAAGGCATAAGGAAGGTACTGACACGGAAACGAGGCGGAGACGGAGTTCGAGGGTGGCGCACCCCCTCCAGGCGCGGCCAGGCTAGGCTCGCGCCTGGGGTGGGTCTGTACACCCCGGACTCCGTTTCCTCTTCAGTTCCGTCTCATAACTTTCCTTATGTAATAAAAACATCCAAAATATAAAAAAATTGGGGTTTCACGAACCTTTTGTTTTCACCACTTTTACCAATTTAAAGACGAACTTTGCAGATTCCTCTTCTCCTTCTCCTGAAAATTTCCTTCTTACAAAACCCTTGCACAAACTCAATGACAACATTAATGTAAGAAAAAAAATAACCTTTGGGTACACACTTCAACTAAAAACCCATCAAAACAAAAGCTTCTGTAAGAGGCAAATGCAAATGATGGCAGAAATCTGTCAAAACAAACCAGCATATAAAGATTGATTTTTTCGAAGACCTTCTGTTACTCAAATCAAAAAATGCAGAACTGATGAAAGTTGGGTAACAACTTGGAGAACAAGCTCAAAAAATGCAGCTCCATCCTACATACTGAGCTTCCTCACGAATTTTTGCAATTCAGCACAAAAATCTATCCCAAGACAGCCACTTTTCACAACTCCTCTACTTCACAAAAGTAGTTTAACTTGACACAAAAAACAAAACAAAAAGGATAAGGAGCGGTTATTACTGAAGTAATAACTTCCAAGACTCGACAAAACTCTTGGGTTATCTCCCAACAAGTACTTTTCTTTAATGCCTTTAAGTTAGGCTTGAAACTTTCAAAGATGCTCACATAGGACATATATATATCTGGAGTGAAAGAGGGCATCAAGAAGCAAATAACCAACACATTTGAGTCTAACCCACTTCCTATGCATGGGGTATCATGAGAAAACTAATTGTTGAAACAAAAAGCCACTAGCATAGGAAGACAAAACATATGCAACTTCAAAGCTTTCAACATAAAACGGGGAAACTTAACATCATTGAGATGCATAAAACCATGTTTCCCTATCTCAAAATAACTTTCAGGAGCACTTTGAATAAAGTTGACAATATAACTGTCACTGGCAACAACTTTATCTTCAGAATAAGCATACTTACTGTCATCAAAAAGAGGTCCAAGGTCATAGACTGGATCAATAGAAGCAAGTTGTTCCATTCTGAAATCTTTATTAGGCAAACAATTTTCACAAGGAGCTTTAGCAAATTTGGAAAAGTTAAACTCATAAGAATCTCCATCAAACTTAGTTAAAACGTTTTCCTTCTTACAATCAATAATAGCTCCACAAGTGTTCAAGAAAGGTCTACCAAAAATGATAGGACAAGTTTTGCTAGTTGCTGAATTAAGCACTAGAAAATCAGCAGGATACTTAATCTTACCGCAGAGAACCTCCACATATCTTACAATGCCAATGGGGCAAATGGTTTCCTTATTAGCAAGGTGGATAACCACATCAATGTCCTCAAGCTCACAAGTACCAATCTCATGCATAATTTCCTTGTAAAGATCATAAGGAATAGAACTAGAACTAGCACCAATATCGCATAAACCATAATAGCAATGACCACCAATTTTAACAGAAAGCACATGAACACTAGCTTTTCTAGCCTTACTAGGATGAGAGATAATATTAGTAGCGTCTTCACAGAAGACAATGTCCTCATCCTCTATATTTCTAGATACAATGTCTTTTACAATAGCTACCACAGGTTCATCACTCAAATTCTTACCAGGCTCCACGGTTTTCTTTGTACCTTTATTATTTGCACTAATAATCATAGAATACTCCTTCACCTTAGCTGGGAAAGGCATTTTCTCAACATGAGGTTCAGGCACAATATGATTAGTAGTACAAACTTGAGTACTTCTAACGGGAGCATGATTAACAACATCTTTATACGGAGCATGGTACTTATTCCACTTCTTCTTGGGAATTTCTATGTAAGAGGCAAAGGCCTTAAAACAGTTGGCAATACTTTGGGAATCAAGACCAAACTCATTGCTAATATCACGGAAGTCATTAGTTCCCATAAAAGATTTAATGCATCCATAATCATAGTTTATACCTTACTTTCTTCCTTTGTCATTCTCCCAAGCTTCAGTGTTCTCTTGAATACGGTCTAAGAGATCCCATTTAGCTTCTTCCTTCATACATGTGAATGATCCAGCACAAGAAGCATCTAGTAAATCTTAATCATGAAGAGAAAGCCTAGCATAAAAATTATTGAGAATAATATTGTTATTGGGTTCATGAATAGGACATTTAAGCATTAGTAACTTCAATCTCCCCCAAGCTTGAGTTGTGCTCTCTCCATCAAGAGGCCAAACGTTATATATAAGATTTATATCCTTATGACTCTCACTGGGAGGATAAAATTTAGAGTAAAAGAGAGATGCCATCTCCTCCCATTCCATGGATTGTCCATTCTTCAGCAGCTTATACCATTCTTCAGCTCTCCCTTTCAAGGATATGGAGAGTAACTTCTTCTTCACATGTTTAGTTGTGATACCTGGACACTTAAACAAACCGCATAATTCATGGATAAAAAGCAAGTGATCACCAGGATGGACAGTTCCATCCCCAAAATAATAAGTATCCATCACACGATTAACAATACTTGTAGGTATCTGAAAAGGATCTATATCAACAGGTGGTGGTTCATCTACTACCCTAGCAGTGGTAGTAGTTTTCCCAAACATAAAACCAAGCGGGTTATCCATATTGGAAACAAAGTAACAAGCAGTAACAAGAGCAATACTCACAGTAAAAGTTTCCCTTACCAGTTCCACTCGTCAATAGCGCTTCACTCCCTGGCAACGGCGCCAGAAAATAGTCTTGATGACCCACAAGTATAGGGGGTGTATCGTAGTACTTTCGATAAATAGGAGTGTTGATCCCAACGAGGAGCAGAAGGTGCTGAACAGTGGTATGGAGCAGGAAATGCCTGTGAATACTTAGCAAGCGTATTTTTAGTGGTCTTCTGATAAGGCAACAAAACAAGGAGCAAGTAAAAAAGACAACGAACAAACGGAGCAAGTGGCCCAATCCTTTCTTAGCAAAGGACAAGCCGGTGGAAATACTTATAAGGACCAACGTTTTCGGGGACACATGGGAATTCTGTCAAGTGCTTTCGCTTCAAATAGCTGAGTAGTCTTCTCTGGTGTTGTAAGTGTTGTGTGGGTGAACCTGTGCTAACATACCGACCTTACTTGGACTAATACATACTTGTGATTAAACCCCCTGCAAACATCTGTAACTACAGGAAAGTAATTAAGATATAAATCTAACCACAGCCTTAAACTCTAAGATCCTACGCTCCCTTGTGCAAAGGTGTCCTAACGGGGGTTCAGGTTTCTATCACTCCGGCAACCCCACAATTAGTAGCCAAATAGACAATGCATTCCCCTAGGCCCATAAATGGTGAAGTATCATGTAGTCGACGTTCACATGACACCACTAGAAGAATAGCACCACAACTTAAATACTAAACCATTGAATAATAACTCATCAAGATTCACTACTAACAACATGACTTCTCCCATGTCCTCAAGAACACAACGAACTACTCACAAGACATCGTATGGATCAAAATAAAAGATGATATGGTAATGGATAATAATCTGAACATAAACAATAATCCAATGGTTCCACTCACAAGCATCAACTACAATAGTAATCAACACCGGAAAAGTTTCCCCTAAGAACTAAAGCAATATCCAACACAATTGTTACAGCAGGACGGAGTGGTGATGCTGGTGCTGGTGGAGATGATGGTGTGGATGATGATGACCCCGATGAAGCCTAGCTTGGTGATGGTGTTGATGGCGACGGTCTCCCCTCTCCGAAAAGGAATTCCCCTAGCAAAAATCTGTCTGCCGAAGAGATCTTTGTCTCTCGGTGTTTTCCTCCCCCCAGAGGCGGCGTAAATCTATCTGCGGTCGCTCCCCTAGGCTTAGGGTTTCGTAGGGAAGATATAGGCAAATGGGCAGAGTCGTAGGTCGGGCAGGTGGGCCACACCTACCCTAGGCACGGGGTCAGGTGTGCCCGCGCCTAGGGGGTGCAGGCCCCCTGCGGCTCCTCTTCGCTCCTCCTTCTGGCTTCCTTCGTCATCTTGGAAAATAATAAGTTTCCATATTTTTCTGGTATTTTTCTGATCTTCGCGAAATTGCACCGAAACGCCTTCTTTTCCATCAAAATCCAAACTCCGACGGTCCATCCTCCAGGAATCATCCAGCATGCATAAACAGATGAAAATCCATAAGTAATACCTCATAATAAGACAAATATAAATGAATAGAGGTAAATTATGATATAGAAGGGTGATGCAAATTAGGCATATCACGCACCTTCGCAATGGTAAGCATTCAGAGGATATTTAGCATTGTTTGGATACCACTAAGGCCAACATTGTGTATAAAATGCGATGAAAGACTAGGGTTGCACCAGAGAGACAAGCCCATAAATGTACCATAGATGCCATAACAACGTTATAAATCTCATTTTTAGAAAACTATATAGAAATGTGGGAGCAAAAATAGATATTCGAAACAACAAAAGTGGTAGATGAAACGGAAAGCAATAAAAACACAGGAAAGGGTATAGTAGTATAAATAAACTGGTTTCGTTTGATAGCTCCATAATCAACCAGTTTGCTCGTAAGAACTACTATTTTCTAAAGAAATAGAATGTCTTGCAATGTTTATTTTCCAGCTAGAGTCCATAAGTTCAACAAGAATTGTCGACAAGCGACAAGGCCACAACCATAGTTTCTTTATGCGTATCAGCAACCAAACAAGCATTATGTAGTCAAGGACTAAAAGAAAATTTTAATAAAATTTGCAAATTTTACCACATGAATACATGACAAAATATAGCATAAGTAGATTTGTAATGCATATAAATCATACAAATTATTATAACCATCATAAACCCGACAAATTGCGTTTTTCCATCGTCTATGGAATTTTTCCCTACCTCATCACTAGAGCCATCTAAGTTTGGTTCTAGCTCATCACTAGAACCATCTATGGATTATTTTCAACACGATAATAGTCGTCACTATTATGGTGCCTTACTAGGAAGCTCCACCGATGCACCATCGATGATAAGGATCGAGGAACTAGACTAGTTCTTCGATGGAAGTTAGCATGTATCCCTTCCCAAAATTGCATGTGCGGTTTCTCATCTCCAACTCGGTTTTGCTCATGCCACGCGAAATACAAATCATTGTCCTCATCCTCATTCCATGGTCGCCGAATCCTACGAAATCAAATGACATGCATTTGTGTCATTCGATGAAATGTTGAAGCTTTCACTAAAAGTAAACAAAAAGAAGGTGAACGCACCTTGGCGGTTGATACGTTGGAAACGTATCTATAATTTTTGATGCTCCATGCTTATTTTGTATCTACTTTAATTTGCTTGTCTACACTTTGAGGTGCTTTTTAAATGTTTTCTGGTACTAACCTATTAACAAGTTGCAACAGTGCCAGATGCCTGTTTTCTGCTGTTTTTGGTTTTAGAAAAGTTAGTAAAGAAATATTCTCGGAATTGGACGGGACAAACGTCAAAGTCAATTACTTTCTGTGGGGAACAAGAAGTCTAGAGGAGCGCCGGAGGGGCCAGCCAGGGGGGCCAGACCCACCCCAGGCGCGGGAGCGGGCCCACGCCTAGCTAGGGTTTGGAGGCCCTAGCCGCCTCCCGGTCTCGCCCCTTCGCCTATAAGAAGCCCCCGATGCAAAAACCCTGAGTACCCGATCAGAAATCCACGAAACCGTCTGTAGCCGCCGCCACCATCGTCCCTAGATCGGGGGGATTTGAAGCTCTTCCCAGCACCCTGCCGGAGGGGAGATCATCCCGGAGGCCTTCTCTCCGGTATGATGCGTGAGTAGTTCCACCTTGGACTATGGGTCCATGTAGTAGCTAGATGGTTGTATCTCCTCCTTTGTGCTTTCATGTATAGATCTTGTGAGCTCCGTTCATGATCAAGATCTAATATATTTGTAATCATGCATGTTGTGTTTGCGGGGATCCGATGGATATTGAGATTATTATGTTGGTTTGATTAATGGTTTTATGTTTATGATTATATCATGTTTGTGTTGTTTGTGATCTTGCATGCTCTCAGTTGTTAATAGCTATCTTGGCCAAGTAGTTGCTAGTGACTCCAAGAGGAGGTATTTATGCTCGATAGTGGGTTCATGCCTCTAGTTTCCAAGGGAAGTGACAATAATATCTTCGGTTGTAGATGTGTTGTTGCTACTAGGGAGAAAACAACACACTCTTGTTCATGGAACATGTGGACTGTTTACCTTACACACTTTGCTTAAAGCATTTGCCTGTTGCTTGCAACTTAATACTGGTGGGGGTTCGGATGATAACCTAAAGGTGGACTTCTAGTCATCGATGCAGTTGGATGGAGGTCTATGTATATTGTTGTATTTCCCTATCAGCCTCATAGGATCTTTCTGACTAGTAATTGCATTTTTATCCCTTGCTCGGTTCCTGTCAATTGCCCCGCTGTAATTTGTTTACCCTTCATGCCATGTTGTTTATCAAAGGAGAGCACTTCTAGTGAACTATGGACACCGGTCTAATCTTTACCATTGATACATCTTCCACTATTACCTGTTTACTTGCTGCAAACTACCATTACCTTTCATACCATACGTTTAATCCTTTGTTACAGCAAACCGGTGAGCTTGACAACCTCACTGATTCGTTGGGGCAAAGTCTTGAATTTGTGTTGTGCAGGTCTCTGTATTGCTTGCAACACCTGTGTGACGTTTCCTTCCTCCTACTGGTTCAATAACCTCGGTTTCTTACTGAGAGAAACTTGCTGATGTGCTGCTTCATACCTTGCTCTTGGGGTTTCAAACGAAGCGTCCCATGACAAGTACTGGGCGCCATCAAGCTATTTTCTGGCGCCGTTGCCAGGGAGACTAAGGACGTGTTGACTAGGGGAGTCCTTCACTTCCTTTATCTTTACTTTGTTTTTAGTTTGCTTTGTTTCTTTTTGCTTGGTTTTGTTTGCCTCTTTCTAAAAAAAACCAAAAAAATAGTCTAGTTTGGTTTGCTTGCTTTATTCAAAAAACAAAAAAATAGTTCCCACTCTGGTTACTGGTCTGTTATTGTCTTGCTTGGTCATGCGTTTTATCAATGGATGGTTTCTTTAAAACTAGTTCTTATTGGCAAGGTGGGTTTACGGAAGAAAAAAAGTATTATTATAAGGAACATCGTTTGTCACAAAAAGGGAAACACTTATGGGAACAAATTTATAAGCTGAATACTATTGCTAGAGACATGTGCTCTACTTATAATGTTACTTATTGCTTTGATAAATCTTGTTGCTGTAGGAGGTATAAACACCTTCCTTTTCAGTGTGAGTATAATGATAATGTTACCATATCCTCTTATGTTAAAGGGAATTATGACTATTATGATGTGGAACAAATTGAAGAATTTATTGCCTTCAAGGGTGCATTTGAACTTGCCAGTTTGCTTGAAAATACTGATGATGCACCTTATGAATGTGAGTTTATGAGATACTCAAATTTTGCTTTGACAATTACAAGGAAGCAAATGGCTATATTACTGAATATGTTAATAGATGCTTTCCACAAATAGAAGAACCTAATGCCTTGCAGGAGCCTATGGAAGAAGAAATTGTTGAAACTGAAAGCTCATTAGATGAAAAAGAGGAGGAGAGTGATGAACAAAAGGAGGAAGAATGGAACCCATTTCTACCTTCTAATGAGAGTAACTCTTTACCTCTTACATTATTTGATTGTCCCCCGTGCTTCCCAAAGGAAGATGAATGTTATGTTCCTGTGGATCCTTTTGAAATATCTACTTTGGATAAAACCTATGGAGGTTTTAATCCTACTATTTTTGAGCTTGATTGAAATTATGTGTTTGTAGATCATGAAAAGCATGCTTTATGTGATAGATATATTGTTGTGTTTATTCATGATGCTACAGAAAATTATTATGAGAGAGAAAAGTATGATTGTAGAATTTTTCATGGTACTAAAACACCTCTCTATGTGCTGAAAGTTTTGAAGTTACTCTTGTTTTATCTTCCTATGTTTGTCACTTTGTTCTTTGTGAATTTATTTGTGTACAAGATTCCGATGCATAGGAAGATGGTTAGACTTAAATGTGTTTTGAATTTGCTTCTTGATGCTCTCTTTGACTTCAATTCATATTTCTCATGTGAGCATCTTCTCAAGCTTCTTGTGCCTAACTTAAAGGCGTTAAAGAAAATTACTTGTTGGGAGATAACCCAAGAGTTTCCTTGAGTCTTGGAAGTTATTACTTCAGTAATGACCTATCCTTATCCTTTTTGTTTGCTTTTTGTGCCAAGAATAACCTCTAATGAGAGGGAAGTAAGATCTGGAGAGTTGCTGTCCTGAAACAGATTTCTGTCCTCCACCAAAACAATTTGTGAGGAGGCTCTGTAACTCGGATTGAGCTCAAAATTTACGAACAAATCCCCCAGTATGTTAGATAACTTTCATTATTTCAACAATTTTTTATTTGAGCAACAGAATATGTTCAAAAAAACGGTTTCTACTTGCTGGTCTGTTTTGACAGATGTGTGTCATTATTTGCATTTGCTTCTTATTGATTCCTTTTTGAGTTCTCTTTAGGAGGAGTTACTACAGTAGCTTGTGTTTTTTGTGAAAAGTCTTGCTGTTCCAAAGCTTTGCCGGGGGTCTAATATATTTTAAATAAGCTAATGTTGCTAATGAAGATTGTGTGAAGTTTTGTATGAAGGAAAAATTTTAGGTGTAAAGAGAGAATGATGCAATGAGATGAAGAATGGACAAAAGCTCAAGCTTGGGGATGCCACCATGGTGTCACCCCAAGAAATATCCAAGAGGTACAAGCGTCAAAGCTTGGGGATGCCCAAGACATCCCCTTCTTCATCAATAAAAAAGCTCAGGTCTGCCTAGACACTTCGTTTTTTATTGTTTCATGCCCAGTTGTGTTGTTCTTGGAGCGTCTTAGTTTTCGTTTGCTTTGCTTAGTTTGTTTATTTTGCTTGAATAAAGTAGTTTGGACCCCTGTTCTCGCTGTGTTGTTTTGCAAATAAGTTTGCTTGGTGTTTGGAAAGGAGTAGTAAGTTCTTGCTTGAAGTGCAAGAGGAGCTTGCATTGACTGTGACTTAGACTTTAGCATGACATGCTAGGTATTGTTTTAGCATTATGCTTAGTGATTATTGATGTAGCATGTCTTGTTCCAAACAATTGGGATTTCTTAGTGTGCCTTGAAGAAATTATGCGTTGTTTTAGCATGCAAAAGCATAGTATTGTGGTATTCTCCTTTGATGTTTTGCTTGGGTTGACTTGGCACATGCTCACACCATGTTATGACTATGACAATTCATCATTAGACTCTATGATCATTTAGTCCTTGACTTGTAGTACCACTCTTTGCTTTGATTAGTTTGCTTTGTTGCATTGCATGATTTTGGCCATTATTGCTCTCTTAGTTGGTTGCTCCCAGTCTTTTGCAAGCCTCCACTTGTATGAGTAAGTTCTACTCATGCTTCCAATTCCCAAGAAACCAAGTTATTCCAAAAGTGTCCACTATAAACTCCTATGAATGGTGTGTTCCACCATTCCAAGTATATTCTTGTTTTCAACTATCTTCCAATTAAAAACTAATTTGTTATGTGAAAACTTAGTGATTAAAGACCTCACAAACTTGATGGCACACTTTATTATTTGCCCCTAATAAACTTGAACCATTGTGACAACTTTGTTGTATATGCTTGCACTTATAAATTTGAATTAGGAGAACCGTACAATCACGGGGAACGTTTTCAACATTGCACTTGTACCTTGTTGTACTCAATTGATATCATGTTCTTTTGTCTATGGATGTCACCGGTGTGAAATAAATAGGGGACTTGTAAGTCCATGGAGTTTGTATTCTGTGTTAGAGAAACATCTGGGCCGCTAGCCTAAGCCATGCCTAATCATGGTGGAAACTTGCAGCATCACCAAAATGAGCTATCTATGAAGCATCCTCAATAAAAAGCTATGCATATGGTAAATAAAAAGATTGCTGATATGCTCATTGTCTGCTTGCCTTGTCATTTTTGTTATGGGAAAGCTCTTGTACCATGTGCAAGGGGTACCCTGTTGGTGGTTCTTAATGATATGCAAATACTTACAGTGACAAGAACTTACCTGGACCCAAAGTTGAGTATGCATGAGGTGTGGCCCTCGTATTCAAGGGACTTGAGATTGTCAACTTATACTTCGTTGTCATTTTGTGTGCAGTGTTCCAAAGCTTATTAATTGATGCATATTGTGTTATTACTTGCTCTTGTGCTATTTGTTTCTAGTCACCCTTGTGAACTTTGCAGGTGTCATATGCATTTTATTGCTACTCTATGAGGGACAAGCTGATTGCCACTATGCTTTGTTTTATGCATGTGAAATAAACAAACATTTTTCAATGCATGTTACTCATGACCTTTGTCTATAGCTTGTCATGTTGCATGCATAGTTACTATGTCCAATTGTTAGAACTCCATCTTTCATGCACATGTTTAGAGTTCTTTGATTCCAGCTTTCATTTCGTATAAATGGTTGGATCTTTATTGCAAGGGTACATGTCACCTCAAAAATTATTCTGTTTATCACTTACCTACACAAGGACGAGCAGGAGTTAAGCTTGGGGATGTTGATACGTTGGAAACGTATCTATAATTTTTTGATACTACATGTTTGTTTTGTATCTACTTTGCTTTGCTTGTCTACACTTTGAGGTGATTTTTACATGTTTTATGGTACTAACCTATTAACAAATTGCAACAGTGCCAGATGTCTGTTTTCTGCTGTTTTTGGTTTCAGAAAATTTAGTAAAGAAATATTCTCGGAATTGGATGGAACAAACATCAAAGTCAATTACTTTCTGTGGGGAACAAGAAGTGCAGAGGAGAGCCGGAGGGGCCAGACCCACCCCAAGCGCGGGGGCAGGTGGGCCCGCGCCTGGCTAGGGTTTGGTGGCCATGGTCGCCTCCCGATCTCGCCCCTTCGCCTATAAGAAGCCTCCGATGCAGAAACCTTGAGTACCCAATCAGAAATCCACGAAACCGTCTGTAGCCACCGCCACCATCGTCCCTAGATCGGGGGGATTTGAAGCTCTTCCCAGCACCCTGCCGGAGGGGAGATCATCCCGGAGGCCTTCTCTCCGGTATGATGCGTGAGTAGTTCCACCTTGGACTATGGGTCCATGTAGTAGCTAGATGGTTGTATCTCCTCCTTGTGATTTCATGTATATATCTTGTGAGCTCCGTTCATGATCAAGATCTAATCTATTTGTAATCATGTTTGTTGTGTTTGTGGGGATCCGATGGATATTGAGATTATTATGTTGGTTTGATTAATGGTTTTATCTTTATGATTATATCATGTCTGTGTTGTTTGTGATCTTGCATGCTCTCCGTTGTTAGTAGCTATCTTGGCCAAGTAGTTGCTAGTGACTCCAAGAGGAGGTATTTATGCTCGATAGTGGGTTCATGCCTCTAGTTTCCAAGGGAAGTGACAATAATCTCTTCGGTTGTAGATGTGTTGCTGCTACTAGGGAGAAAACAACGAACTCTTGTTCATGGAACATGTGGACTGTTTACCTTACACACTTTTCTTAAATCATTTGTCTGTTGCTTGCAACTTAATACTGGTGGGGGGTCGGATGATAACCTAAAGGTGGACTTCTAGTCATAGATGCAGTTGGATGGAGGTCTATGTATATTGTTGTATTTCCCAATCAGCCTCATAGGATCTTTCTGACTAGTAATTGCATTGTTATCCCTTGCTCAGTTCCTGTCAATTGCCCGCTGTAATTTGTTTACCCTTCATGCCATGTTGTTTATCTAAGGAGAGTACATCTAGTGAACTATGGACCACGGTCCAATCTTTACCATTGATACATCTTCCACTGTTACCTGTTTACTTGTTGCAAACCACCATTACCTTTCACATCATACGTTTAATCCTTTGTTACAGCAAACCGGTGAGCTTGACAACCTCACTGATTCGTTGGGGCAAAGTCTTGAGTTTGTGTTATGCAGGTATCCGCGTTGCTTGCAACACCTGTGTGACGTTTCCTTCCTCCTACTGGTTCGATAACCTCGGTTTCTTACTGAGGGAAACTTGCTGATGTGCTACTTCATACCTTGCTCTTGGGGTTTCCAACGAAGCGTCCCACGACAAGTACTGGGCACCATCAGCGGTGCCTGATCTGGTGGTGCTGGTGCAGGTGCTTCTGGCACCTTCGGAGCAGGTGCAGGTGCCAGATCAGGTGGGGTTTCCCGCACGAGGTCCTCAAGCGAATCCGGCGAGTTGCTCCGACGCGTGGAGGAAGAAACCATGCCGAAGGTGTGGCCGTGCGAATCCGGCGGATGCTCGACGAATCCCGGACGTGGGGACTCGATTCCATTGGAGGCGGTGGCGGATTTGCGATGGTGATTGCGCCTCCCGATTCCAGCGAAATAAGGGGCCGCCGGGTCGAGGAAGAACGTGGGAGGGTGGGGGAGCCTACTACGGGTCAAGGGTGGCCGGATATGGTCGCCGGACTCGTCGACGGCTAGTCGGGGGCGGATTTGTAGCGGAGCAGGGCGAGAGGTGGAGACGGAAGTGGAGGAGTAAAAATATAGTCCAACGTCCGCAATCGGCCATGTTTAGGGCCGCAGAGGGGCTGGACTAAAAAAATCTACGTTAATGGCCGCTTGGGATCGGTTTGGTGCGTCCATTAATGGCAGAAAAAAATTCTCTAAAGACCGAAAGGGAATCAGTTAGAGTTGCTCTTATCTTGCAGAAGGACGGCGGACGCGTGCATCACGGTAAAAACCGTGTGCAGGTCGGGGTCCTCCATTGAAGGGAAATAAATCTTATGAAACCGGGTCTATTGATAGATCCTCTCCTATGCATGACACATGTCCATTTTTTCATTTTCTAGCTTTTTATTATCTATTAATTATATTTATTTTTTCTATGGTGGGTTTATCTTGCAGGATGATAGACCAGGTTTCATAGGATTTACGCGGAAAGGAAGGAGATAACATTTTTTACAAAGACGCCCCTGCATGTGTATAATTTTTTACCTAACTGCTAAGTTTCCTGACATCGGGTCCCTTAGCTCGCCATATCACAAAATACAGCACGCCATTGGCAACCAGTGACCTAAATGAACTTTCACACGTATTCAGCGACCATAAATTTTTATTCCATATGTACAATGACCGAACTGACTTTTGCTAAACATGTTCAATGACTAACCATGGATTTAACTCATGTGCAAATGCTGGCAAAGCCCTTGGGTGTGTTTGGTTTCTTGTGGCTTTTAATCACACCTGGAGATCATGTCTCTGTGGAAGTTGCGCGCGTGGCAATGCAACCTCTGGTGCGAAAAGGTTCATTCGTTTCATTTCATATATTCTCATTTCCCTAGGGTTTTGGAAGCTAAGCCACAGTTTTTTGGTTCCATGCACTCTTAGTTTTTAGCAAATTAGTACTTGTTTGGCTAGTTGCATTGTCATGATAGCCTTACCTCCTCTCTACTGAGGTGATCTTACCCAACATCAGCAAGGCAAAAGCCATAGTTCAGACAATTGCAATTCATAGAACTACTAGATTATATTAAGACTGAATTGACATAATCAGTCGTGGCGGGTGTGCTGCAACATGCGTTCACGAACAACTGCCCGTGATGCAGCACAAGTTCATCACATACGGAGGGGTTAAAACTGAATACCACCTCCCAAAATATACAAACCAAAGTTCAGGGGTCACCGCAACCATAGTTCATTAGCCTAGCTACTCCAAAATATACATCACAACCATCATTATAAACACCGCTACCAGCACCTCCCCAAATAGCTTAGTCGCCGCTTAGAAGTATTGCTTGTTCAGGAAGGCTATGAACTAGCTCAATCTGTGCTCAAGGGTCATGACAAGATACTTGGTCGCCTATCCACTGTGCTCCATCAGGTTGCCTTAGAGCACGGTGTATCACGGTCACAGAAACGGGCGCAACGGGAATGCGAGGACCGTAGATGATCTTTATCTGAGCATAGTTCTCAATGGACTTGTTGATCAACTCGGTGTCCTATGGCTGAGCCCACATGAGAATCATAGTTAGTTCAAGAGATGTATTTCATATGTGAGCTTTACAACTACTGATGAAAGTGTAAATATATCAAACCTTGATTTGCACATAGTAATCATCGGCTATCATGATAGCAGAGGTCTCCTCAACCCCGTGCACGTTCTCAAGACTCTTGATCCTCAGCACCTAAACCCAGCGCACTCTCTAGTGCCTCGTGTGGTTGTACACCTAGTTCGGAGTGACTGTCCGGCCACAGAACTTGAAGATATCCTATGCAATGAAGCGCATGTCGGCTTGTGTGAATCCCCGGACTACTGAACCCCGTTTCTCGATCAACTAGATGACCCGATTCAGGACGAAGGTGGACATATATGCTGGCCATGACATGGCCAACTTCCTCCTGGTCACCGCATTAGGCATCGGCACATAACGCAGAGGAAGCACAGAGGTTGCAGACAGATTAGAGGAAGCAACCTTCTCTATGGTACCAGAGATAATGTGTTCAATTCTAGGGGAAGAACTATACTTGTAACACTAATCCTACCATGAAAGGTCTGGATCTAGAACAACAAAGCTCACACTTAGAATTGTGAGCTAGAACATGGCAATAGATCTAAGCTGCGAGAGTTAGGGCTAGGTGTTTCTTATCAAGATCTCAATCTCGACTGGCGAGGATGACATGTCGGACATAGCCGAGGAAGAAGACTTGCCGACGATGAGCTAGACCCACCGGAGTAGGAGGCACCGCTTACCAGCTTGTCAGTGAGGAATAGGATTAGGAGGGAGAGCTCAAAATTGGAGGAAATGGTGGCGGGAATTTTGGAGCCGGTGGTAGGCGGTGTAAATAGCCGCCGCGAAACGAAGGACGGTAGCCGGATTTTATGACCTTCCGCCATCCCTTCCTTGCACGCGCGTGTATCTTCTTCCCCCGCGAGTGCGAGAAGAACTTGGCTCCGTAAAAATGCCCAATTTGGACGTTCCATCGAGACCGCTTTAAAACTCGTGCAGTGCAAAGATTCCTCCGCTCGCACAGAGCCCAACGTTCTTATTTTTCTGCCCCATGGGAGAAATGGAGCAACCAAACATACCCCTTAAAATTGGCGTTCGCAGTGTGTTAAGTGGAATTCTATTTGCTAAAATCTAATATAAATTTTTACTTAAAATTTAAACTAGATTTTGACAAATAAATTAAAGATGGGATATTGGTGGATGCTACACCCTAGATGATGAGGTTTCGACTCGTCAATGCCCATTGTTATGGACTTGGGTTTTGGAGAAGATGGGGATGCTGGAGATCGTGGAACGGTTAATAGACAAGCAACCAGGGGACACGAGATTTACCCAGGTTCAGGCCCTCGGAGGGAAAACCCTACTCCTGCTTGTCTGCTCTTGATTACGGCGGAACCGAAGGTTACAGGGTGCGCAGATTCGATCTGGCGTGGTGGTGCGTATGCGGAAGTATGAGTCGAGAGATCTAGGTTGTGCCCTCCTGGCCTTTATATAGACTTAGGCAGGTCCCGGGCATAGTCCTAGTCGGTTACAAGTTCTAGGGTTTTACCCCTTTGAATTTCCTATCTACGCTAGTCTTGCTCTCCAAGGATCCGAAGGCGTCATGAGCCTTGGCCACCCGAAAATCTTCATGGGCTAGTGTACATCTGCTGTGGGCCTTCCTTGGGCTGGACCAGGTATGCTGAAGTCACGTACCCGTAGGGTATAACCATGTCAGTAGCCCCCGAGTGATCAGTCGAATCGTAGATTCGGCTGAGGACTCTTTAATCCTTCGGGTGTAACTATGTATTAACAGCATGTGTGTAGGGATTGTTGATGCGTGTGCCTGACTCACCCGACGGATCATGATCAGTTAATTATCTTAGGACGAAACAACACGATCTTCCTTAGGTTTGAGTCCCTCAACTCGAAACTGGAACATATGCTGGCGTAATTCAACTCAGGCCGCAGAGGACTTACAGGAGAGGAATTCCAATGAATTTAATTCATGTACCCAATGCGTCCGTCGGGATTTTTCATCGCACCTGTTAGTACGGGTTTATACTAGCAGAGCGCAGTCGTGTGCGTTGCCAGGCCATCAGATGATATCTGTAGGTCTTATCTTTGTGTCGCAGACACAGTATCCGAATGTTTGTCACCGCGGAGGTGTTTCAGGTGGCCAAGGAGGACTTTGCTCACTTAGCGTTAATTAAGGCAGAATTGTCGAAAAGTTTTGCATGCTGATCCGAAGGATCGCACCGAAGAATTCATAGGGTGCGCGATCAGCGCTCCCTATGGGAGTAGCCCCCGAGTGTCTGTTCGAGTCGTAGACTCGAGCAGAGACTTTGATTCAGCCATTGTTCAGCTTCAGGTCCGTAGGACACAAAAAATTTCGGATGTTTAAATCCATCCTCCCTATGGGAGTAGCCCCCGAGTCCGTAATGAGTCGCAGACTCGACGTAGGACTCGAAGAAATATTTTGTCTTTATACGTCTTTCGGGTGCGCGGCCAGCGCTCCTGATAGGAGTAGCCCCCGAGTATTTAGTCGAATCGAAGATTCGAGTGAGTACTCTTAGCTGTGGAGCCGAAAAATTGTAGTTGGTGCTAGTATAGCTTTTGATGACATCAGTGCTGACGATCGGTGACCTCAAGCGTCTGCTACGCCAGAGATGACTTGACTGGACGAACGTGGGTCCCACTTGCTGACCTTGAATTGACCGGTCACGCGCGTCGTGGAGATAGTTACGGCGTCTCCTCGATTTCCGCGCGTTGTGGACAGCGTGGTAACGACGGTTCGTTGTGATGCTGACACGTGTATGGTCAGATCTACCGTTGGCGTTAGGTCTTCTGGATGGACGGCTACCGTGCATCGTCTTCGCCGTTATAATCATTGGGGAAAGCTGCAGTTTGTTTTTTACCACATCAGTTCTTGTTTTCACTGTCTCCTTGTGCTCTAGCAATTCTTGCTGCACGCTGGGATTTCCTTCCACATTTCCATCTTCCCTTCTTCGCTTTCACCGCCGGCGCCGCCGTAGCGCGATAGGGAAGCCAAAGAAATCGTCATCTGCAGTTGGGACCAGCGCCGCCGGAGAAAAGAAAGGCGCCACCGCTACCCGTGTCACCGACGGTGGCTGGCGGCGATCAGAGACGCGGGAGAGTGATCTCCGCAAGCTTCGCGAGCGGGGTTTGATCCCGCAGGATAGGGAGGCCGTCAGACTCCCCGGCAATGAGGTAATCCCCCATCCCCCATCTGGGTATCGGGTTATGTTTCTTGCCTTCGTTATGCGTGGGTTTTCCTTCCCAGTCCACAACTTCCTCCGTGGGCTGCTCTTTCTCTATGGCATCCAGCTTCATCATCTGTCTCCCAATTCGCTTCTCCACATTGCTTGCTTCATCACTTTTTGCGAGTGCTGGCTCGACATTGAGCCGCACTTTGGCCTCTTCCGGAAACTTTATTCCGTGAAGAGGCAGTTTGGTTCGGATGGTGTATATCCCATTGGGGGTTGCATCATCTCCCTTAGTCCCAATCTTCTTTTCTTTTCCTTTTCCATGTCCGAATCTGTCCAGTACTGGCGGAGGCGATGGTTTTACATCCGCGACTCTGTAGTGCCTGGGCAAGATTTTGGTCTTGTTCCTTTTGACCCCTCCCAGATAATCGAGCCAAAAAGATCTTGGAAAAACAAAATCTTGGACGGCGAGGTGGCGGAGATAGAGGCCCTTTATCGTCGGGTGGAGGATCTCCAGCTGATTCCGGAGAAGGAGGTGAACGGCGTGGACATCATACGGACGTTTCTTGAGCGTCGGGTGCAGCCTCTCCAAGCGAGGGCGCACCCGATGTTTCTTTATTCTGGGCGCCGTGATCCGACGAGGGTTTTGGCTGAGAAAATCTCCGAGGGGGATCTTGACAGGACCCTTCGCGCGCTGCTGAAGTTCAAGGCCGAAGAAAAAAACCCGGGGAAGTCGCTAACTCCTCCGTTTTCTTTGACGTTGTCCGTAACGCAGGTGTAGATTCATGCGTGTAGCGTTTTTCTGTTGACTGCATGTTTATTTACTTTGTTTGCTAACAAAGTCCCTTCTGGATTTTCAGAGATTCAAAGTGCCGGGCATGGTGCCGCCAGTGCCCGAAAAGTATCTGAATGCTCCGGATAATGAAGTGGTGGAGTCCGTGTCCGAACTGCCTTCGGCGTGATCTCCGGCGGAGGATGCCGACGAGTCGAGTGAGGATCATACGCGCAAACGATCTTGGAGCTCCAGCGAATTTTTCGATGCCTCGACTCCCTCCGACTCCCAGAAACCCTCTGGGCCTTGAGCGTCATAGTGACGGTCATGGAGGATCTTCCTCTCCCATTCCTGCCATTCCTGTGCAAGCTGTAGCACCGCACCCGCCAGCGAAGCGGAAGAAGGAAGAGAAAAAGGAAGATAAAAATGAGGAGAAGAAGGAGGAGAAGAGAGCTCGAAGGACTCCTCTTGTCTTCGACCTAAGCTCACTGGGCTCGTAAGTTTCTTGTTGTACTATTGTCCTTTTTCCTTCATGATTTTTGCACTGGTGCTGATTGCTTCGTATGCACGCATTCCTCCCACGATTTCTCCAGTGATGGAGCGCGGGATATGATGGGGGAGTCGAAAATTGCGTCTCCTCCTCCTCAGACGGTGGCGACTTCAGGTGGCGCGACTCCGGATCCTCCGTTGCAGGAGCTGCAGGTGGTTGCGCCTCAGAATTTCGCCAGCGAGCCTCGGAGTCGCCATCGGATCATGTAAGTACTTCTTCTTCGTACCACGGGGGAGCCCCCGAGTGTCTTCATGTGCGAATTTTGCTTTTACTCCTTTGTGTTGGGCGTAGCCCCCAAGTCCTTTTTCTTACTGCTATTTCTTTTTCTGCAGCCTTTTGTGCAGGAGGCCAAGCGGCTGGTGCAGGAGCGTCTGGTGTTGGAGGCTAACCTTCGGCAGCTTCAAGGTACCTATTTGCCTTTTGGTGCTTTGTTCATTTATTCCGGTCCTGCTTTCTGACGTTTGTTTGTTTTGAATGCAGAGGAGCATAATACTTCTCTCCGTGAGGTCGACGCTCTAAAGAAGAGCCTTGGTCAATCGGAGCAGAAGGCCGAGGCCGCCGTTGGCGCGAAGGAACGCCTCGAGCTAGAGCTGACTAAGGCAGCTGAAGCGAAAGACCGTCTGCAGCAGGAGGCCGCGGATCGTGAGGAGCAGCTGGCCACCGTTGCGGCTGCTCGTGAAAGAGAGGTGGCGGCAAAGCTCATGGCTGCTGCCAAGGCTATTTCGGGTAAGTGATGTATTTGTGTTTGTTTCTTCGTGTTTCCTGTCTTCGTCTGTGCTTCTTTTCTTCATGTCTTCTCTCCTTTTTTTTGTCTCAGATGCCGCAGGCATCGAGTTTGACCGCGGTGCTCTAGAGCACGGGAGTGCTCTAGATGATGCTACTGTGGCGGTCGAAGATCGCTGCAGCACCGTCGTTAGCTCCCTTGCCAAGGCGAAAGAGGCCCTTGGCCGCTTCTACAAGGAGCTTGTCCCTAAGGGCGTGGCCCTCGATGATGTGGATGCTCTAGCGGAGGCTCTGTCAGCCGAAGCGCCTGCGGCGTACAAGCGCAAGCAGAAGGGAATCGGCGCGTCCGTCGGGCTGGCGATGGCCTTGGCGGCTGGAGCGGAGCTGGATCTGCCCCAGATCACTTCCCGGATGCCGACGACCGCAGATGGATCCGAGGTAGCCTTTGCTGCCTACTCTTCTCGCTGCAAGCGATATGGGCCCAAGCTCATTGATTTGCTGTCTGAGTATGCACTGCGGCAGCAGGGCGGGGCAAAGCTAGGCATTCCGGCTCCGAGGCGACTCAAGGTGCCGCGTCTTAGACGTTGTAGACGTAGGGTAGTTTGTGGTCTACTTTTGCTGTAAATATTTTGGAGAACACAATCCTTGTGCCATGTAGTGGCCTTATATGTTTCAATGAATTCGCCTGAGGTGTGCTTCTACCACTGTCTGAATGTTTGTGTCCTTTGCTTTCCTGCTGTTCTAGGTTCCTTCGGGTGCCGACCCTGTTGACACCTTGCCTGCAGCGCAGCTGCAGCCATCCTTGGATGATCCTTCTCAACTCGCTTTTCTTCGGGACCGTGTGCGTAGTCTAGAGAGGGAGTTGCTCTGGTTGCAAGGTCATGCCGATGTTTGGAAGTCCAAGGCGGATTGTGGTGCAGCCAGAGAGGAGTACTTGATGGCGGAACTGCTTCGGCTGTCTGAGCAGCTTCAGTGTAAGTTGTTCTTTGTTTCGAGCTGTAGCTTAATTCTTCGAGTGAGCCTGCTGGATTTGCCTCTTATTTTGTGCAAATGTCGCAGGTGCTAACCTTGCTCCTAGGGAAGAGAAAGAGTGTGTCGCTGTTCGGGTCAATTGCTTGACTCAGCAGGACATGGAGGCTGGCGGCTTCTTCTGGATGGATCGTGATCGCGCCATGGCTCTGGCAACGGTGCAGGATCGTGTGCATCAAGTTTCGCGGGTGCTTCGCCAAGTGCAGACATCGCTTTCCTCGGTGTTGCACGTCATGTTTCCTTTGGATGCCGTACCGACGAGCCTTGCGGGTCTTCTGTCAAAGTTTCGAAGCGTGAGTAATGTCAAGGAGTTGGTGCGGCAACAACTCGTCGCTGGAGTCCAGGCTGCATTATCTCTTGTGAGGCTGCACCGGCCTGATGTAGATTTGGCTGTTGTGGTAGCTGGGCCACCTCTTCGGCCAGATGGTGGTGAGTGGGACATGCGGCCACATTACGCGGCTGTAAGGCAGTATGCCGAACATGTCGTAGATTTGTTTGAGCAGCGTGCTCAGGTTATTCTTCAACATAGGTAGTACCTGTAAAAAGAGATAACTGTAAAATTTGTATATTTCGACCGGGCGTGTTGTGACCTTTGTAAAGGTTTGTTTGTTGTAAGGACGCAGTGCTTTGTTTTGAGTACGTGTCCTTTTCGTTTGCCTGACGTTGTCAGCTACTCAGGTGTACACGTGTGATCCTCAGTCGACGAAATCGTGAGGTGGGGGGAGCCCCCGAGTGCGTTTGCAGCGTAAAGTAGAGTTGCAAATAATGAACTGGAGTTTGGGGCGAGACACTTAGCTTTATTTATATCGTAATGGAGGGAGTACATTGTTCGGCTAAATAGCCTTGGCTGAAAGCCTTATTGAAAGTAAAGGGGGTAGGTAGCTAGGGGTAGAATCGTCGCAAGTGCGAGATGTTCCATGGGTTGGAGTATGCGACTCCAGACTCCACGTGCTTGAGGCGGTAGGCGCCACCTGGGATGACTTCGGTGATGACGTAGGGTCCTTCCCATGGTGACTCGAATTTCGCCGGTCGTTCTTGCTTGAGTAGCAAGACGAGGTCTCCTTCGACGAAGGACCTTGGGCGCAGCCGGCGGCTATGGTAGTCGCGGAGACTCTACTGGTACACCGCTGATCGAGCTGCTGCTATGTCTCTTGCTTCGTCGAGTGTGTCGACGGCATCTTCGAGTGCAGCCGTGGATTCAGCTTTGCTGTAAGCGACGACCCGGGGGGCTTGGTGACGTACTTCGGCTGGTAGCACGGTTGCCGATCATGTCGAGGCCCCACTCACCACCATGAAGAACGGTGTGTAGCCTGTGGAGCTGTTTGGCGTGGTCCGTAAGCTCCATAGAACGGATGGTAGCTCTTTCGTCCAAGCTCTTGCTTTCCGTTCGAGTGGACTCATGAGGCGCTTCTTGATGCCAGCGCCGATTAGGCCGTTGGCATTTTCCACTTGCCCGTTCGTTTGGGGGTGTGCCACTGAGGCGTATGTGATGTTGATCCCAAGGCCTTCGCAGAAGTCCTGGAATTCCTTGGAGATAAAATTTGATCTGTTGTCGGTGATGATGTTATGCGGTACGTCGAACCTGTAGACGATGGACTCGAAGAACTTGACGGCAGTTTTTCCCTTTTGGTTGGTGACGGGCATGACCTCGATCCACTTGGTGAATTTGTCGACTGCGACCAGGAGGTAAACGTGTCCCCCTTTCGAGGACTTTGGCAGTTTGCCGATCATGTCGAGGCCCCATTGAGAAAAAGGCCAGGCTATGGGTATGGGTCTGAGCTCGGACCCGGGTGCGTGCGGTTTGTCGGCGAACCGTTGGCATCCATTGCATCTTCGGACGATGTCCTTTGCGTCGCTCATGGCCGTTGGCCAGTAGAATCCGGCCCGTAGAGCTTTGGCGACTAGGGAGCGGCTGCCTGCATGATGGCCGCAGATGCCCTCGTGGATGTCTTGGAGGATGGCTTTCCCGTCACCGATGGTGACACACCTTTGTAGTACACCCGTAATACTGCGCTTGAACAACTCGCCATTGATGGTGGTGAAGGCTTTTGACCGACGAGAGATGCGCCGGGCATCTGTCGGGCTGTCAGGCAGTTCTCCATTTAACAAGAACTGGAGGTATGGCCGCGTCCAAGTTTCTTCGATTCCCATGACCTGCATTAGGTTTACCATGGCGACTTCTGTGTCCAGTTTCTCGGGTCCTTCATGTCCTTCGGGCAGCGTAGCCCCCGAATGTTCTGCTTCTTCTGGTGATCCCTTAGGGAATTTCTGCTTGATGGATGGCACGCAGATCTGTTCGAGGAACACACCTGGTGGCACCTTCGCACAGGTAGAGCCGATGTTGGCGAGTCTGTCGGCTTCCTCGTTGCTTTCTCTTCCAACGTGCCGAAGCTCGCAGCCGTCGAATTCTCCTTCGAGTGCGTTGTAGAGCGCGTGATACGCGATCATGTTTTCGGCGTGTGCGTCGCACTCATTCATCGTCTGCTGGACGACGAGGTTGGAGTCACCGTAGATTACCAGGCGCGTTGCGCCGCATATCTTTGCCATCCTCATGCCGTGGATGAGGGCTTCGTATTCGGCCTCATTATTAGAAGCTCGGAATTTCATCCGAAGGACGTACTTCATCGTGTCGCCTTGCGGGGAGGTCAGTATGACTACCGCTCCTGCTCCAGCTTCTCGCTTGGAGCCATCGAAGTGCATCGTCCATGACTGCGACATATCTAGGGTGTCCGGCAGCTGCAGCTCCATCCAATGTACCAGGAAGTCCGGAAGGACTTGAGATTTGATTGCGAGTCGCTTCTCGTAGACGATGTCCAAGAGTGACAGCTCGATGCCCCACAGGGCCACCCGTCCTGTGGCCTCTGGATTATTCAGGATGCTGTTCAGGGGTGCTTCGTTGACGACCATCACTTGGTGCTCCTGGAAGTAATGGCTCAGCCGTCGAGCCGTCATGAACACGCCGTAGGCGAGCTTCTGGTAGTGAGGGTACCTCTACTTTGTTGGTGTCAGTACCTCGCTGAGGTAGTAAATTGGGCGCTGGACCCCATGGGTCTTGCCTTCTTCGGGTCGTTCGACCACGAGTACGGCGCTGACCACCTGGTGTGTGGCTGCTATGTACAGCAGCAGGGGCTCGCGCTCCTTTGGCGTGACCAAGACGGGCGAGGTGGAGAGGAGCCGCTTGAGGCTTTCGAATGCATCGTTGGCTTCTGGTGTCCACTCGAACTTGTCTGCCTTGCGCAGCAGTTGGTAGAATGGCAGGGCCTTCTCGCCCATGCGGCTGATGAATCTGCTTAGAGCCGCTATTCGCCCTGCGAGCTGCTGGACGCCTTTGAGGTTTTTCGGCTTCTCCATTGCCATGATGGCTCTGATTTTCTTCGGGTTCGCTTCGATCCCTCGCTGAGATATGAAGTACCCAAGCAGCTGACCCGATGGGACGCCGAAGGCCCACTTTTCCGGGTTGAGCTTGATCCTGTAGCGATCAAGGTTGTCGAACGTCTCGCGGAGATCGTCGATAAGTGTTCTTCCCTCTTTGGTTTTTATCACTATGTCGTCAACATAGACTTGGACGTTGCGACCGATCTGGTCCTTGAGGCAGGCATGCATGCATCGCTGGTACGTAACACCTGCGTTCTTTAGCCCGAAGGGCATTATGTTGTAGCAGAATACTCCGAACGGTGTGATAAACGCCGTTTTCTCCTGATCTTCGACCTTGAGTCGAATCTGTTTATAGCCTGAGTAGGCGTCGAGGAAGGAGAGTTTCTCACAATCTGCAGTCGAATCGATGATCTGATCGATCTGAGGAAGAGGGAAGTGGTCCTTTGGGCAATGCTTGTTTAGTGACGTGAAATCCACGCACATCCACAGGATGTCCATGTCCTTCTTTGGGACCATGACTGTGTTTGCCAGCCACTCGCTTTCCTTGATTTCCCTGATGAAGTCTGCAGCGAGTAATCTGTTGATTTCCTTGCCGATGGCTTCGGCTCGTGGTTCGGACAGTCTCCGGATGGACTGCTTGACTGTCTTGGTGTCTGGAAATACGTTGAGTGTGTGCTCGGCGAATTCCCTGGGAACTCCTGGCATGTCCGCAGGACACCAGGCGAAGATTTCCCAGCGCTCACGGAGGAATTCGACGAGCGCGCCTTCCTATGCGGGGCTGAGGTCGTTGGCGATCAGCGTCGTCTTGGAGGCGTCAGTCAGATGGACCTGCACCTTCTTTGTGTTGACGGTGGAGTCGAAAGACATGTCAGGTGCGTTTTGCCTTGTGACTGGGGGTGCCCCTTTGTCCGTCACCTCGCGGAGCCTTACGAGTTCGTCTTGCATGCCGAAAGACTAGGAGATTCTGTTGAAATCCCTGTCGCATTGGTCCGATCGGGTGAATCTCCCGTGGATTGTGATGACGCCCTTCGGCCCTGGCATCTTGAGTAGTAGGTATGCGTAGTGTGGGACAGCCAGGAACCTTGCGAATGCTACACGCCCAAGGATGGCGTGGTATTGTGATGGCCAGTCCACCACTTCGAATTCGAGTCGCTCCTGCCGGAAGTTGTCCGGCTTCCCAAAGATGACGTCGAGCCCTATCTTGCCCAGGGGGATATGCCCTTCCCTGGAACGATGCCGTGGAACGTTGTGTCTGACTGTTCCAGGCTGCATTGCGGGATCCGCATTGCCGCAAGAGTGCTTGCGAACATTAGGTTGATGCCGCTGCCGCCGTCCATGAAGACGCGACTCATCTCGAAGCCTCCGATCTGTGCCTCCAGCACCAGGGCAGCATGACCTGGGCGAGGGATCTGGCAAGGGTGATCCGCGCGAGTGAATGTGATGCAGGACTCCGATCCACTGAGGTACTCAGGGATTGCAGGCGGAGTTGCCACGGCCAAGTTGATTTGTCGGGTGATTTTCTTCTGCACCCTGTTCGTGGGGCGCCCCCTTCTGGATCATATTTAGTGCTCCTTTCGGTGGGGGGGTACCCGTTCCCAGCGTTGTTCTGTGCTGGTGCGACTGGTTGGTTTGGGCCTCCAATAGGCGGCGGTGGAGGGGCTCCGAGCGCTATTTCGCCTGGCGTAGGTGGGTTTCCGAACGCAGGTGTTGGGGCTTGTTGCCTCATCTGCACCATGCTTTCGCTGAGTTTCTGGAACTCGCGGCAGTCCTTGAGCATATGGCTGGCTTTCTTTTTGCCATCTTGCTTGTCGATGTAGAAGTGGATGGTGCATGGACCCAAAAGTTTGTCGTATGCTGAGGGTCCGTTGTCGCGGTCGCGGCGTTGCCACGACTGTGCTGGGCGTCCGCTGTCGCGGAAGTTTCCTCCGCTGTTGCGGCTGTTGTCGTTGCGGCGGTCGGCGTAGCCGGCCGCGACCATGTCGGGTCCGTCACGGTCCTCGTAGACGCGCGATCTCTTCTTGCTGTGGCGTTCCCGTCGTCGGTCGTAGTCGTCCTCTTCATCCGATTGTGCTCGGTGAATGCAATCTTCGTCGTCTGCCCACCTATTGGTGATGTCCATGAGGTGGTCAAGTGTTTTGGGCTTGACGCGCCCAAGCTCCTCCTTGAAATCTTGGCGTTTGACACCGTCCCTGAAGGCGTCGATGGCCCTCTCTTCGGAGATGTGTGCCGCGGAGTTCTTGGTGGTAGACCAGCGTAGTATGTACGAGCGAATAGATTCGCCCGTTCTCTGAGTGCAGGCTCGCAACTCTTCGATTGAGGCGGGCCTCTTGCTGGTGCCTTTGAAATTTCGGATGAAGCTGTAAGCTAGCTCCTCCCAACTTCGGATGGACCCTGATGATAGGCTGCTGAGCCAGACCCGCGCCGCGCCTGTCAGCTGCAGCTGAAGGCATTGCATGGCGGTTTCTTTGTTGCCGCCGTGCAGCTTGACGAATGACAGATGGTCACTGAGCCAGGATTTTGGATCTTGCGTGCCGTTGAAATTCGGAGTATCCGAAGGAAGCTTGAAATTGCGTGGCATCTGTGTTCGCCGAACAGATCTGTTGAAGCATCGGGCTCCACAGAGTTCTCCTTCGTCTTCGTCCATCTCAGATTCAGACGAGCATGCACGTTTGGCTCGTGCTTTGTCGATTTTGCGCTGCGTAAGCGCGTCTCTGGCATCGTAGTCGCGTTTACGGTGATGCGAGCTCTTCTTCCTTCGAGGAAGGTCGTGCTCCTCTTCCTCTTCGGATGAAGGGGTGGGGCTCCGGTCGCACCTGGCCGGAGCTTTCTTCGTCGGCTCCGTAGGAGCGTCTTCGTGGAGCGCAGCTCCGACAAGTCCGAGTCCGGTGAGTGCGGAATTATGCATGGCTCTCTTAGGGTCCCCCTCCGGAGGTTGGTGGGCCGCGAGATACGCGGTGGCTGCCATGATCGCAGCTTGTGGTGTCTTCGGGATGATGTTGCCGTCGGCATCCATCTCCATGAACGATGTGTGGAGAGTTCGGGTCACATCATGGCGCTCCTTGGGATCCATGTTCTCCACCCGCGAGCGGTGCTTGTTTCCTTGGTTTCCGTTCGTGCTAGAGCCGGGGGCCATGGCGGAGAGCGCAGCTCGTCGCGCGCTGGACTCAGTGGCTGCTTGCTTGTGTTTGTCAAGTGTTTCCTGCATCTTGACTTGCTTCTTATGCTCCTCGATGAGGAGATAATGGTATGCCATCAGTAGTTCACGTGAGGAGTCTACAGGCAGGACTGCTACGGCACGGCGTGCCTGGACCCATCCTTCTTTGCTAAGTTGGATGACGTGGCCGTTGTTTTCCCCTACGGGGGGGGGGGGGGACTGGCTTCTTCTGTTCCCGCCATTTCCGCCGTTTCTGTCCTGTCCTGCGGGTTGGGGTTCGTGTTGGGCGGCGGGTTAGGCGTTTGCTGTTCCTGGATGACTGCGGCGCATTGGTAGCGCTCATAGATTGGTGCTGCTGCCGCAGCTTTCGGACCCAGAACCGTAGGTCCCTTCATCCGAAGGTGGATCGCACAGATCAGAGTTGCAGCTGTTGCTGTCATAGAACTCATCTGTCGACGGTGATGTGCGCAGCACAGGGTGTGGAGCCCATGAGGCGGGCCTGATTGATGGCACCGGCACCCACTCAGGAAGGCGGAGGGTGCCAGTTTGTCCCACCTGGAAGCAGAAGCTCCCGAATAAGATTTCGAGTACGTCGCCTACGGGCTCGAAGTCCTTCATGGTGGCCGGCGAGTGAGCGGTGAAGTCGAATGCGCCGAAGAGGAGGTGATTCTCCGTCGCCGCAGAGTTGTAGATCGATCGGGTCAGGACCGTCACGATCGCACAATCAGCAGCCCCGTTTCCCACAGACGGCGTCAATTGACGAGGTTTCGACTCGTCAATGCCCATTGTTATGGACTTGGGTTTTGGAGAAGATGGGGATGCTGGAGATCGTGGAACGGTTAACAGACAAGCAACCAGGGGACACGAGATTTACCCAGGTTCAAGCCCCCAGAGGGAAAACCCTACTCCTTCTTGTCTGCTCTTGATTACGGCGGAACCAAAGGTTACAAGGTGCGCAGATTTGATCTGGCGTGGTGGTGCGTATGCGAAAGTATGAGTCGAGAGATCTAGGTCGTGCCCTCCTGGCCTTTATATAGACTTAGGCAGGTCCCGGGCATAGTCCTAGTCGGTTACAAGTTTTAGGGTTTTACCCCTTTAAATTTCCTATCTACGCTAGTCTTGCTCTCCAAGGATCCGAAGGCGTCATGGGCCTTGGCCACCCAAAAATCTTCATGGGCCAGTGTACATCTGTTGTGGGCCTTCCTTGGGCTGGACTAGGTATGCTGAAGTCACGTACCCGTAGGGTATAACCATGTCACTAGACGTTTGGTTTCCTCCCCGCAGCACGTCGGGACAGATACTTCCCGGCGAGCTGTCTGCCCGGTCCACGGTCTAGCTCCCGGTTCCCATTAAATAAACGTATTTGTCTACTCCCTCGTCACGGTTTGGAGAGCGTTTTAGAGAGATTGTTGGAACCTAGGTGAGCGCTGATTGAAGTCAGATTTTTTCTAAAAACATGCGTCCATTAATTATTTGGCGCCCTATTAAATTTAATTTTTCAATGAAAACAAGGAGTTTAGGTGCATGCATTGGTGAAATTGCATGCAGAAATTAATTCCTTGGTTGCATGGGTAGGAAGAAAAAAGGAGTCATTAATTTTATAATTAAGTCTAACGCGCCTAAAAGAAAAGATGTTTTAAAAACGCATGGATTTTGTAAGCGTGCTCCAAACCGTGACGGAGGGAGTAAACAAAATCTGCATACAAAGGTGGCCGCCTCTGGCACCACGTGCTTAACTTTAGTACCGTTTCATTAGTTAGTGTCCCTACGATCGATCCTATTGTACAAATCTTCAGGATATGGACGTAGACTTGTGCTGGTCCAATCTGTGGCCGTAGGCGTCACGTTGATGAGGCTCCACGCATGACCGCTACTCTACTCTGTAGCACGACCGAGAGCTTTTGCTAGGAGCCTAGGACTGTCCTTTGCCACGGCAGTGTGTGGGCACACGTAAGTTGAGCACGCCACTTGCACGTCGGTGTCGAATTTTAGGTATCAATCATTTGCTTCCAGCAAACAGCCGAACGCGCGTTTTCTCCAGCAAACCGTCGTTGCCATCTCACGAAAATGAATCCTAGTGATGCAAACAGCCGAACGCGCGTGAGGTTGCTGTCGCGGTGACGCGGTCTATGCTCTAGTCGACGAGAAACGTCATCAACAATTTGGCAGCGGCGAAAAAGGCCCCCCCGGGTAAGGGAGGCGGTCGTTGGCATGTGGTACATCACCGTCTTTTTTCTACGTGGCGCGGTTCATGGTTTGTGTGTGACTTGCCCGCAACGTGCCATGCGGCACAGAAGAGGCTCGGACGGGCTGGACATGATATTAGGCCGCGTCGGACGAGGTGGGACGCTGGTATGCTAGGGTGGCTGCCGTTTCCTCCTCGGATCCACGTGGCCCGGCCCCTCTACTCTACATACATCTTGGTGATATCGCCAGCTGATAGCCTGGTTGGACCGATAGAGGCGAAGGTGGCAACGCGCGGAGTGGAGGAAATCGTGGCAGGAGGTGGCCAAGAAGAAGATGATCTTATAAGTAGTATTTTTTTACCAGAGACAGAATGAGTAACTTCTCGCCGGCACACAGACCGTGCATGCACGCAAATTTCCTACTCCTGGTCTCCTATCGTAGCCAGCGCCCAGCGGCTGGCGTAGGGCACAGTGCTGGTCTGGTCTGGTCTGAAAGAGTACCGCCGCCCACGACACGCAACAGGATTGAATGCATAGTTGCGTACCGCAGTAGATCTGGTGATAAATGCGGTACAGTACAGCGGCTACATTTAGTACGCGCCCGGTATAAACTTCATGCGCAGATGCAGATAGTACCGGAGCTTCGAACGCTGTGCGCAACGGAATTTCACAGCCAAAGCTTTCGATCGTTCCAAGCGGGTTCTGCGGTAGAAGCCGTGAAATCCTGTGATCTGTCGAGTCAAGTAATTCTTCGGCTGACATACTTTGGTCAGTGCAGTTTCGAGTTGGACGTGAATTATATCAGAACCGGCCTAGTACTTCTGATCCGGGGGAAATATCCAGTGAAACAATAAAATTGGTGCACCATATGCACCCAACGGGCGGAGCCAGGATTTAACATTAATACGATTTTTTTTCTTGTAAAGACAATAACTATCTATCATTTTATGTTGAAAGATCTGTTTAGATAAAAAACATAACAATATATCAAAGTATCGACATAGAACTAATATTAATATATAACACTAAATCTTAGACAATACAAAACAAAAGATTAATTTCTGTTTGTTCAACTTTATCTCTACGAGTATAAAGCCTGATATGGTTGTTACCCTCCTAGCCCCAAAGGAAAAGGATCATTTGAAAAAAAAGACGTGTCAATCATGCATCCTAATTGGTGAGCTTATGCCCGCCCTAGTTCCTTCCCTGCTCTTAGTTTACTTTATTCCATTGCAGGTGATCTTCCTATTATTATTTCTCAATTATTATGCAATAAATTGTCGTCATCACCGAGCAAAAATCAAGCAAAAGACGCATATTTTTTTGTAACTAATCAATTAGACTATAGGTTATGCAATCTATCGACAAAATATTAACAATTTGGTACCTTCAAGTAGTAAGGAAGATTGATTCCTATACTCGATGCCACAACATGCTTGTTGCTAGCCTTGTGGCATGATTAACAAAGGTAGAAGCGGGCAAAAACATGTCTGACTAGCATGGCGCCGCGGCCGCATCGCGTGGCGTATGGATACTGAGTAGGAGCGAGCGATGGTGGCAGGCATAGAGTCAGTTGATCTGAACGATTGCATATGGTGTTAGCTATTGGGTCTAGTTACACAAACGACGAATGTTGGGAAATGTTACTATGGTTGGGATTAGTGTTAATTAAGCCTATGAGGTCATTAGTTTAGTACTAAAATCTGCACCTATGTATTGAGGGGGGCCGATGGTTAGGGGGGGGCTAGCAGCATTCCCACTGTCTGAGGAAAAGGTGAAGAATTGCAATTTGTTGAGCTTGTAAGGCCCGTTGAAGTCCTCGAGAAAGAGTATAAATAGGGCTAACATCCTACAAAATTTTACCTCGAAATTCATAACATAGATCAAGAAATAATATAAACAAATTTGGCAATGAATAGTACAAAATGCAAGCTGGGCTTTGAATATGGCCCATTATCACTATGATATGACAAATTTGTTATTTTCTGTTTTGATGTTATGTCTCAAATTTAGACTTGATTTTTTGTGACGATGTATATTTATGTCATGTCAATAACCTAACTTGTTTTTAGAATTTTTTGAAAACCTTTAAAGTTATCAACCAAGCCGGGTGCACTGGGTGCACCAATTCCTTGGTTCACAAGATACGTCCCCCTTCTGATCCCAACTGTTATAATGTACTTAATCAGCCCCTAAGTTAGAGCAAGTCTAGGAGGAGCCCTATAGCCTTCCCGATACAGAACATAGGGGGAGAGAATGAGAAACTGACCTCCAGCAGCGCCCCTACAAGCTCCCCTACACGTTAGGGTCCCCGACCCAACCCCTCTCTCTACCCTCAACATCGGGGGAGTGGCCGCCTCCCCTATATCGGCCCTCAGCAGGAGCAGCGGGGAACCTCCTCTCGTGGCGGCTGCCAAGATCACGAGGAGGGGTTGTAGCGAGGGCGCGGTCATAGGAATCGATGGCCGGCGGCTGGAATCGATGGCCGGAAGTGGGAATTGATGGCCGGAAGTGGGAATTGATGGCCAGCGGCAGGAATCAACTACTGGTGGCAGGAATCGATGGCCTAGAGCGGGAATCGGCGACCGCTGGTGGCAGCAATATGCGGAGCGCGTGCTCGCGGCGGATTTTTTGGGAGAGAGAGATGAGCTCTGGTGGGCTTTTCCTTCCAATGAGCCCGTTAGTTATAGTATATTACTTAAATATTGCCGAGTGAGATATAGGGAGAAAATATTGGGAAGCTACTGAAAATATAAAAATTGTAGGGGAAGAAAATATTTATGGAAGTCCCCTACATGATGTTACATGGAAGAAAATGTAGGGCACATGCTGAACTTGCTCTTCCATAGCTAAGATTTTGGAGAAAAGGAGTTTCCTCTTATTGTTCATCCAAAAAAAAGAATCATTTTTATATGAGCTAGTACATAGTTTTGATTTTTAGTATTCCCTCCGTCCAAAAATAACTGACTTGAGCTTGTCTAAATTCGAACATATCTATGCACTAAAATATGTCTAGATACATTCAATCTACTAAAATCTAAGTCAGTTATTTCTGGACAGAGGGGTATCAAATTTGGCATGCATATGCCTACGAGTTTTCTACATGCAAAAAAATTATTTTGCATTTTCTGATTTTGTTTAGTATCTTTTGAATTTACCATTCAAACCGGGGTCACGATGAACATCCATGTTCTACTGTGTAATTTTGACTTTACCCCGGCTAAAGTGCTAAACCTTGCCTAAATTTTGTGCAACCAATGCCTCGTGGCCTACCAAGACACCGAGAGACTCGGAAGGGCGTAGCTGAACGTGCAAACAAAATGTCTTGCGACTTGAGAGTTACCTCTACTATGACACGCCCTACTCCGAGAACGGAGACGCGAGGACTACGGCGCTCCTTCAGCCTAGGTGGTACATAAATCTATTTATAATTTTTATTATTTTTATATTTATTTATATTGTTGTTGATGATTATTAATAAGTTGGTGAAATTTCGTAAAAAGAACTAGGACTCATCCAAGAAAGTGACCTAAACTCAGCTCATTTGGTTATAGAACTGGATGTACTACCCAGCCAATTGGATTTGAATAGTAGAGATTTTTGAAAAGATTTGAATCATGGAGATATTTTTGTAAATTATTCACGACAATTAATACTTGCAGAAGAGAGTAGAATTTTAGTTTTACCAAGTATTTTAGCTGGATTTTTCCTACTGCATGGTGGAGCTTGGGGGCATATCTGGTTGGGTTGATTCTAGTTGTGATAGAAATAAACGATTTTTCAGTTGGGGAATCTATCACCGATACACGAGTATATAGGCAAAATCTCCAACATACTAGTATGTTTTGAAGACGAATCCGGGTAGATTTCTAACATATATTTTCAGAAGGATAGAGTATATATGAAACTTCCGGAGAGAAAACATGATATTCATCGAACCGCGTTTCAAACTTTGAACTGCATTGGTGCATCTGGACTGCGTGCACAGCTGTCGTGCCGGGCCGTTTTGATCGAACAAAAGATGCAGGCACTGCGTGAACAGTGCCGCGTTGTCTGTTTGCATCGACGGTTTCGACGCCAGAATCTTATTCTATTTCCCCTAGGTTGGAGAAAAGAGGAAGCGAATAAATAGGTTGTGCACTGCCGCAGCGGTGCAGGCGTGCAGCCTATACAGGGCTACAGTGGTAGGGGGCAATGTTTTCAATTCCACGGGCGGGCGGCTCTCATCATGATTTCGGCCTGGAACGGGCGGATCTCGTCGTCACGTCTCACGCAAAGGAGGAAGGAAGTGACGGGTCGCGTACAGATTCCAGCGGCGCCGCATGCCATGCCTGCTCTCTTTAGTCAGTTTTACCTCACGTCTGCCCGTCGAATCGATTGATCGACCAGACGGTTCGTTCGTACGTGCGGCTTTTGGCCAAGCTGTCGCGCCCAGTTGTACCGGGCAGCACTGGCCGTTGTCGCCCTCCCTTGCATCGGAGTGGATCGTCCTGTCCTGAGATGTGTTTGCGGTGGCCCGGCGATGGATGGCGAGCAGTTCTCCTCGCTGGACCTCGCCGGCGATCGGGCTGGCGTCGGTCGGAACCAAGGGATGGGGGTGGTGGGAACGGGGACTAGTGACCAAAAATTACCAACTCTGACTACCGCCGTTCTCTAGCCCCGAGCTGCCGGTGAGCCGCTTCTCCATTCACACTGCACTACATGAGCGGTAAAAGAAAATTACTCCTACAACCTCCCTCGCTCGACAGTCACCACAACACGTACACACACTCCTGCCTCTGGCTCTCTCTCTGCCTGGACTGGAGGATACTACTTACTGCGAACACTGTACACAAGCGAGACAGCACGAGGGGGAGGAAGCTGGCGATGATGCAGGGCATGATGGCACAATAGTCAGACAGACAGACTCCCAGGAAGAAGAAGAAAAAGCAGCAGCCAGCAGGGGAAGGGGGAGCACGCACACCGCGCCCGGCACACCCAAGATACCGAAGCAACCAGCCTTACCATGGAAGAAGCGGAGCCACCGCCGCCGCTGGCAGAATGCGGCATCGTCCGCGGTGGCGGCGAGGAGCAGCCAGGCCACGGCACGCCGAATCGGTCGCGGGACCCGGAGGCCGCCTCCACAACCCCGGCGACGCTGCGGCGGGGGCTCGCGGCCGCGCGGGCGCGGCGGAGGGCGGGCGTCGCCACGCCGTCCCCGTCCTGGAAACTGGAGCTGGACCCGTCGCCGCCGCCGCGGGGCAGGGGCCCGGACGAGTCGCCGGCGGACGCAGCCGCGGCGGGGAGGAGGAGCTCGTCGGGCGCGTCGGCGCGCCAGCTGGGCGCCACCCTGTGGGAGATCCAGGACGTCATCAGGGTCGCCGGCGCCGGACGCCGGATCCGCAGGCGCGCAAGGAGGGCCCCCGCCGCGTCTCCCTCCCACGGCGGCGACGACGTGGATCGGGTGAGGACTCCGCGACTCTCTCTACCTTTCTTCTCCGGTCAACGTGCTGGCGTGAGTAGTCAGTTGCGGTCTGTTATTTTCCTTTTCCATCATCTAGCGACGTCATTGTCTCTGAATTTTCCGTCGATCAGTTGCTTGTCGGCGCTGCAGAATAGAAAATTAATGCTGTTTTTCTGCGACAGCAACGTTAATGACAATGATCTCTTTAGGAGTATCATATGTTTCTTGGCCTCTTTTTTTCAAGAATCAAGACCATGGATTTACCAATTTGGGGTTAAAAGATCCTAAGCGGAATTTGCCCCTTTTCCAGTTCTTTGAGAGGCAGAGATCAAATCCTATAATCCAGCACCAAGTGTACGAGTCGTTCCATTAGCCTCGCTCTAAGATTTCTAACCAATTCGTACGGCTTGGTTATGCTCTATCAATCGTTGTCTGTTCTCCACTTATGTTTCATCCAACTACAGAAAGTCAAGAAGACAATAAGTAATGTGCAATAAAGCCGCATCTCTGTGCTGTCATAGTATATAGTCCTTTATTCAATTAAGGGTTACATCGTACTTAGTTTACATGTTTATGGCTCATGTATTGGGCATCTGGTAGATGGTAGAGTATACAGTGTTTACATGTTGTTATGTGGTCCCTTATACTCTGCGCCTAAGGCTACTTAGTGAAAAAAAATGTCCTGAAATTTTCCACTGAGCAGTTGCAGCAATAGAACTTTCTCCATGAAAGAACAAAAAAATTGGACTACACTTTTTCTAGGGGAGTTTGGAGTACGCTTTGCACATAGAACCTGCAAGTGAAAACTACTAGCTATTAGCTGGAATTGCATTGTTCCTGAAAGTAGTCGTCAATCTGCATACGATAGAAGTTTTTCATTTACTTCTGTTGCGCGTGAAAACGTTAGGTCCTGCAAGTTTTGTCATAACTTTGAACTCAAAAGAATATATAACTTCAATTTAGGGTTTAGGGTTCATTAGCTGGAAATTGTAGTTTCAACACGCTACCCAAAAGACAAAATGAAACTACAATCTTGTATATGCTCTTTCAGTTGTGCTCAACTGTATGAATGTTTTTTTTTGTTATGTTATAGCCCAATGATCTCATAGATGTATGCATTATTTCGTACGAAGTTCATGATGCTTTGTCAAGTTAGTACTTTGTCGTATTCTTATTTAACACTTTACTCGTAGATCAGTATTCCACGATAGACCACATAAGGAATTCATGTTGCTTTAATCAAGCTAGTAATTGTTTTTCATGTTCTTATTTACACTCGCTCATAGATCAGTATTCACTGATAAAACCACACCAGTTAAGCCATGGTATAATTCAGAATGTGGCAGATATAATCTTTAAAGACAAAAGGTGTTTTCATTCTCATGCCAGCAATTCACATATACTACTTGGAAGGATTTTTTTTAGAATCCATGCTCTTTGTTTGTTTTCGAATTTGATCGGTTGATTATTTAAGAACATGCAAAAGCTAAGAAAAAGACAGAGACGTTTAGAAGGAAAAACCTCCAGGCCATTAATAAGAAATTATGAGCAATATTTCTAGCAGCGCTGTATACTTAGTCCTATGAAATGGACTTCGTTGTGAATTTGTACCTGGCATCTGACTCCCTGTTACCCTGAAGTCCTGAACTTACAGAGGAAATCACATATGCAATGTTGTGTGATCATGCTCTGTTTCTTCGATAGTTTTCCAAAGAGAGTTTATTTACTAGCAATGCCATAATTCAATGATTTCAAATTTACCAAACTCATGCATACTGTCTTCAATATAATATTAACTTGAATATCATGAAATTTACATTTGACTGATGCCTCCTGAAGTTCATTCTTCTTTCATTCCAAAAGAAGTTCATTTTGAACTTTCTTAGTGTAATTCTAATAGAGAGATTCATACTTTCTGCTGGAAGTTTCGCAGCTTACTGTTTTATTATTTTAAAATGCCATGAATTCTGAATTCCATTTTGTCTCGCATTTCAGCCACATGTTTCAGGTGGTTGTTGCGATCTTTCAACGCCATTGATGGAACATGAAAAGTTACACAAAGATAGATGCTATTCAAGGCAGTCTCTTTCTCCTGCAAGTTACACTAGCTCAATTGGGGTATGCACATACATTTACTCTCTTTTACCCGCCTCTTAATGATTTTGGTGTTCTACTTGTGTGGCATTTGAATCAGTACAAGAGTAAATGGCATGCTGTTATGTTTGTTGTTTATTGTGCTGTTATGTTTCTGTAGTCTGCATCATGCTTATCTGTGTGTGTGCGAGCGTGCACACTACTTGCAATGCCATTCTCTAGGAATGTATTTATAATAATACTCTTGTTTTTTTTTCTGTCACCAATAGGCCATGCCGTGTTATCGGTTTCGTATTTTGCAGCTATAAATAATGCTTGGAGGAAATATGTTTTTAACAATTGCATCTATTTGTCCATTCATTAAACAGGCTGCTACCATAAACCTCGTCAGTCCTACTCGGTCATTGAATTTCAGAGATAGATATAGGGATGCAGGGTGCAATCTTAAAACATCAACTGAGCTACTGAAAGTTCTGAATCGCATTTGGAGCTTGGAAGAACAACATGCAGTTGATGCGTCAGCTGTTAAGGGATTAAAGTTGGAGTTGCAGAATACACAAGCACGTGTTCAAGAGCTTACACAAGAGAGGCAGCAATATCGCTATGAGATTGACTCTCTGGCCAGGCAAGTCGCTGAGGACAAAATGGCTCGGAAAAATAAGGAACAAGAGAAGCTTAGAGTAACTCTTCGTTCACTGCAAGAGGAACTTGAAGCTGAGAGACATCTGAGGAAACATTCTGAAAGTCTCCATAGGAAGCTAGGCAAAGAGTTATCTGCAATGAAACCGGCGTTTCTCAAGGCTGTAAAGGACCTAGAGAAAGAGCAGAAAGCAACTCGCCTATTGGAAGATCTTTGCGATGAGTTTGCCCTAGGAATCAGAAACTACGAAGAGGAAGTACGGGTGTTAAAGCAAAGGCATGTAAAGGAGTATGAACCCAAGACTGATAAGTTGGTGGTTCATATTTCAGAAGCATGGCTTGATGAGCGAATACAGATGCAAAATGCTGATGCTAGGGGAGATTCAGAAGGGAAAACCTCAATCACGGAGAAGTTGAACGGTGAAATACGGAGTTTTCTTCATGGTAGAAGATCAAGCAACTTATATAGTGCTAGCAAACATACTGGTAATGAGAAGGGAGATGCAAGCTTGTGTCGACAGTCCCTTGAATCACTGCATTTAAATGGAGCCACTAGTGCTCCTCGGTTAGCTGAAGATGATGATGAAAATTCTGTTGCTAGTGACTTGCATTGCTTTGAACTGAACATGCATGGAGGTGGCATGCGGAACAATGACCTTGGAGAAACGCAACGAACAGTTACAGGCTGCACGTATTCACCAATGAGAAGATTAGACTTTTCTGATGGTGTATCCGTCGAGGGCTCCAGGATCTCAACTGCAAGACGTTGTTCAGAAAAGGACAAGGTAAAGCCGAGCAGCAGAAAATCACAACTGAATGCTTCGACACCAGAAATCAGCTCTCGGAATGGTGACCGGATTGATCCTATAGATGAGCAGAATGAAACAGTCACGACGCAAGTTTCTCGACGACTGCACGATGACTTGTTGAAGATCAAATCAGAAGCACCTCAACATGCATTTCTAGAGCGAAAATCCTATGATCATCACCCCTGGACAAATCAGTTTCGTGAACGCACATCGTTAGATTATCAGTTATCTGAATGTGCTACTACTACAGGTGATCCGCGCAATCTGCGCAGTCCAGCCTGGCAGCTGAAGAACCATCGCGCATCGTTAGATCGTGAGATAGTTGATCTGCACAATCTGCGCACTCCATCTCGGCAACCGAAGAATCAACGCTCCTCGTTAGATCATGAAATATCTGAATCCTCGCCAGCGCAGTCTCTAGGCACAAAGGACAATACCCTCAAGGCAAAACTACTGCAAGCAAGATTAGAGGGGCAGCATGCCAGGATCAGGGCGTCAGGGTGTCCCTTAATCAGCACAAGAAGGAAATGAGAGCACTAACTGGCACCCTTAAGCTAGCTTCCTACAACGTGGAGCTGCATTGTAAGATATCCGAACCTTGGGTATGTAGTCCTTAAGTAGATTTGCATCCTTTGGTTTCCTCCAGCTATAGCTGAATTATATTGAATGTAGAGATGGACTTTTAGTAGTCACCTGTTATAATTTTGTACAGTATTATGCTCTTACTCTACTTGCTTTTGCCAAGGTCAGTCCAGGGCCTCTGGGTTTCACAGTTATTTCACGGCGAACGGTTTAATCACTGCAAGAAAAACGAAAAAAAAACTGAATCAAGCAGGTCCGTTGTACTGTTTTTCTTTTACTGGTAGGTACGTTTTCAGTTCTTAATATTTTATGTTCATACCCAAAGCTCTTGAGCTGTTGAGCCCACATTCTTAGACAAGATGAAACAGGGGCGTATTGGATGCACTAGACACATAGTGTACTAATGCACTAGGACAGCTTAATAATTCGTGAATTCTATGTAAGAGATTCAGAATGTGCAATATGCTTTTGTTTTCCTTCCAGTGATACAAATTCAGTTAAACTAGGACACATGACGTCTTGAGTAATGTATTGTACTGTAGATATCAACATGCTCGGTCTCCTTTCTTTGATTTTCTTCAGATTCAACCTAGTGGATTAAGATATGTGTCATAGTTATAACATGTGTTGCGCAGTAAGCTTAAAAGCATGCGGTTGATAGTCAAACTTTGAAACCACTTTTGCTCTAAAATTTGAACCCACTTTTGTTCTAAAAGCAACAGTTGGCAAGATTTGCCAAAAAACAAACAAGAAAATTTTCAGTGAAAACAAGTTATGAAGGAAACCTGTGAAAACCGAGTTACAAACTTCCAAATTTTTAGGAAAAACACGCTACATTGGGAGGTGATGTTCTACAAACATGTAAAAGTTTGTGCTGCAAAATCACATGAACACATTTATATGTAAACTAAAATTCATTCAGGAGGTACTAAAAAAGAATCAAATTCACCAATGAATAGTGACAAACAGTATATCATCACGGTCCATGCATAATTTATTTATTTTCTTACTTCCCAAATGAATATTAGTTTGAAATAAAAAAGAAATGCAATTTGGCTCCCAAGAGGATATGCTACTGCATGCTGAAAAATAATGTTATGAATGTAAAGAAAAAATAGACACTTATGTCCATGTAAGTTGGTCGTTTGCAAATTTTCATAGAGAAAACGAAGTATTGTAACTGCTAAAAAAGCCAAGTTGAGTGCCAACTTTGTTGCTTGTTAGCATCAGACTTAGTTTCTTTTGGGAAACATACAGGTTGATTTTTGCATGAAAATTTGCACAAACACGAACTATAGTAACAAAAACTAGTATACAAAAAAAATAGTTTTTCATTTTTCTGTAATTTTTAATTTACTGTTCATCGAGGAGCATCTCCATGCACCTTTCTAGCCTAATTTTTTTAGATATTTTGACAAAAATTACATGGTTTTTCAGCGAAATTTTCATTGTAACTTGGTTTCCACCAGATATGAGTCTACATTACAGCATGAAGAAAATCTGATAACGAACACACAAGTCACAAATCAAAGCAGTGTAAATAAGATAATATCATGAGGTACTTTTGCACATTGTTACAAAATGTCATAACATGCAATCCCCAGAACGCTTAGTATTTGTGTAATCTGGAAAGACAACTATACTTGTCTTTGTGTATAGAAGACCTGAGAATAATGGCAGTGGGCAACATATAGGCCATAAGTCATCAAGGATGCAGCACTACATAGTTGGTCACCTGGACAGCTATTCTAAGCCATGCAGCTCAACTGCTCAAGTGATACCTCACATTAACTGCTCAAGTGATACCTTGCATACCAGGATTCACATTTAACAACTGAAGAAGCCAGATTGGCCATAAAGCACGTGTAGAATATTCTGCCAGATAAAATAAATATTCCCTATAATATCTAAAGGAGATTGTTAAGACAGTCACACTAAGCAAAACATGAAGCGCCTTAAATATCACAGATTCTCATCACATGAGCATCAAGCCTCATATGTTTAGCAGCAATTGTGCAATGTAACACCATTGTCATCAGATCAAAGTATCAAACCGAGCTAATGAAATTACACTGAACACAAGTAGGGTAGGTGCTCAGTAGTTGCTGACAAAAAAAAACAGCATTTACAATAGAATGGTACTTCATCTATTTCAAATTATAAGACGTTTTGGGAGCCTCTTATTTGAAACAGAGGTAGTACTACGAATTTCGGCACTTAAGCTAATCATTCATGCAGAACCAAGAGACCGGGTGGATTTTAAGAGAACTGAAGGCACTGGATCTGTACTACGGTAACGGGGCATTAACAACTTCAGAGCAATTTGCTTCGCGTGAAGAAATGCATAGGCACCTTTGATTTTATTTTTTTTTGACAACCAAGGCACCTTTGACTTCAGTAATTCACGAAAGGGTCGCCGAGAGAAAAATCAGGGGCTCTCTTGAAGCACCAAAGATTACCTCCGTCCGGATCAGAACGGCCAACGATCATGATTGAGGAGTTTGGACTGGCCCGTTTCATGGACCCATTGGCCAACACAATCACATCAGTGGAAGGAATCACTATAATACAATTCTATAAGTATTTAAGTATCAACCTACGAGAGGTCGAAGATAAATTATCTATTCTTTAGAGTAACTTAAGTGGTCGTGTTAAAATGCGGCCGCGCTAAAATAACCATTGTATATTGATATACAACGCGCGGTAGATTTGCGTCCTCAAGTAGACGCGTCATAGTTACACGCACGCTAAATCTTTTTTCACGCGGGCATTTTGCCCTCTCCGGTGTGTCATTTTTGGTGCGTTGAGTCGAGCGCACGCTATCTCTCTAACTCGCGTGCGAAACACCAACTGCTGTCTAGAAACTTCCCCTACGCCCGGGCCCTTGATTCCCCTTCCCCTCAGCGCGGTTGCCGTCAACACTCCAATGATGGTCAGTGTTAAAACGAGTTGTAAACCAGGACCAATAGGGTCCGTGTGCTGTACGTAGTAGCTGACCGAGTCGGTCATTGTACCGGTATTCTTCTATTATATTAATTCATAGAGTCGAGGCCTGAGAGCTATCGACAAACTCACGACGTACGTAACTTTTTATGGTATCAGAGCTCGGCTTCTTCGTCGCATCAAGTCGCTGCTGAGATCAGATCGCATCGCTGCTTCTACAAAATCGCCATGAGCCTGGAAGCTTCTTCATCCTCATCCATGGTGCCCTCTGGAGTTTCGCTTGGCGAATCTCTCTCGGAAAAACTCACGGGAGAGAACTTCATGATCTAGAAAACTCAGGTCATGCCGACAATCCGAGGCGCGCAGTTGGCTGGCTACCTCGATGGATCAATCAAGGCACCAGAGGTGGAGCTCACCGCCAAGGATGATAGTGGGAAGGACGTGAAGATCCCCAATCTCGCCTACGCACGCTGGATCGCACAAGATCAAGCCGTGCTTGGTTACCTCCTCAGGAACATGACGAGGGAAGTTTTGATTCAAGTCTCCGGGTTAGAAAGCTCGGCGGAAGTATGGGCATCGGTGACGGAGATGTTCTCCGCGGTGTCACAGAGTCGGATCGTCCAGCTACGGACTGCGTTGGCCAAGACTCAAAAAGAAAACATGTCCGGAAAATCTTATTTCAACCGGATCAAATCTCTTGCCGATGAGATGGCAAACGCCGGGCAGAAATTGGATGATTCGCAGATAATCTCCTATATCCTAGCTGGTCTAGATGATCAGTATGATGGGTCCGTGGCATCGATCACAGCGTTGTTGAAGACTGCAACGCAAGTCACAATCAGTGACCTTTACTCCATGTTTCTTCCCTATGAAGCCCGTCTGGAAGGTAGGGCTCCTGGTAACAATGGAGCCTTTGGCGGTGATATCTCCACTAATGCTGCGTCGCGTGGAGGCTATGGAAACCGCGGAGGTGGCGGTGGCTTTGTACAGCGAGGCGGTGGACGTGGCGGGCGTGGAAACTATGGTGGTGGCCGTGGCAATGGTCCACAAAATTACAGTGGTGGGGGTGGCTATTACCCCCAGAACAACAATGGTGGAGGAGGAGGCTATTTTCCCCAAGGCGGACAGCAGCGCCAAGGAGGGGGTGGACGTGGTCCGGGAGGTGGAGCTCCTGGTGTCATCTGTCAAATATGTGGCAAAGAGGGACATCCAGCGTTCCGATGTTGGAAGCGCTTCAACAAGAACTATCAACCCCAGGCTGAAAGATCTGCGAGTGCAGTAACAAGTTCTTATGGCATAGATACAAATTGGTATAGTGACACAGGGGCGACAAATCATATCACAGGAGAGCTCGACAAATTGGCCGTGAGAGATCATCATCATGGTCAAGATCAAGTCCACAATGCTAATGGTGCAGGTATGGATATACATCACATTGGTCACTCCTTACATCATACCCCTAATCACGATCTTCGCATCAATAATATTCTTCATGTACCTAGTGCCACTAAAAGTCTCCTTTCTACCCATCAACTTACAAAAGATAATCATGTTTCTGCTGAATATTGGCCTAATCACTTCTATTTTAAGGATCAGGACACGAGGAACATAGTTCTGGAAGGTAGATGCATGGGTGGCCTCTATCCACTACCTCCTTCGTCTTCATCATCCGGAAAACAAGCTTTTGGTGTCCAATCTTCCTCCCATTGGCATAGGCGCCTAGGACATCCTTCATCGGTCATAGTCCAACAAATTCTTCGAGATAATAATATTCAGTTTAGTGATTCAAATAAAAGGTCAGTGTGTGATGCCTGTCAAAAGGCTAAGAGTCATCAGTTACCTTATCCTAAGTCCTCCAGTGTATCTTCTGCTCCTTTAGAACTTGTGTTCTCTGATGTATGGGATCCTGCTCCACCTTCAGTTGGTCGTAATAAATATTATGTTAGTTTTATTGATGATTATAGCAAATATACCTGGATCTATTTGTTGAAAAATAAGTCTGATGTTTTTCAGAGGTTCCATGGTTTCCAGCATCATGTTGAGAGACAGTTTGATAAGAAAATCCTTGCTCTTCAAACTGATTGGGGGGGGGGGGGGGTGAGTATCAAAAACTCAATTCTTTTTTTCAAAAGGTTGGAATTTCTCATCATGTTTCATGTCCCCATGCTCATCAGCAGAATGGCTCTGCTGAACGCAAACATAGGCACATTGTTGAGGTTGGCCTATCTCTTCTTGCTCATGCTTCCATGCCTCTCAAATTTTGGGATGAGACGTTTTCCATGGCGGTTTATTTGATTAATCGCCTTCCTAGCAAAGTTATTTCTTCCCAATCACCACTTGAGCGTCTTTTTAAAACCAAACTTGACTATTCTTTTTTACGTATTTTTGGGTGTGCGGTTTGGCCAAATCTCCGTCCTTACAATGCTCGCAAGCTCGAGTTTCGTTCAAAAAAATGTGCCTTCCTTGGATATAGTAGTCTTCACAAAGGGTACAAATGTCTTGATATTTCCACTAGTCGTGTGTATATCTCACGTGATGTCGTTTTTGATGAGTCAGTCTTTCCTTTTGCTGATCTCCATCCTAATGCCGGTGCACAACTACGTACTGCAATATCTCTTCTTTCTCCTGATCTTTATTTACCTGTGATTGGGGGTCATGATTTAGGAGCTAATGTTGATGCCCTGCTAATCATCTGCCTGCTGAGTCTATTGTGCAGGAATCTGAAAATTTTATGTCAAATAATAATTTTGGAGAGGATTCCAGTGCTGTTTCCCCTGTGCCGATAGAATCAGCGCTAGGAACAGCGCCCAGCTTTCCTACGGATCGCGCACCTGGAGCAGACAACCAACCCGCGAGAAGCTATTTTCCCCGCCAGTCACGCGGCGTCTCCTGGGTCTCGTGCGTCCTCTGCAGGAAACTCGCTGGGTCCCGTAGTTCCTGCGCGCGCGGTAGCGACGGATGGCCCCGCGCATGCGTCAGCAGAGGATGGCCCCGTGCATGCATGCGAAACTCCCGCGCGCGATGCTTCTTCCAAGCTAATTTCTGCACCTGTACCTGCACATGTGCATGCTCGTGTAGATTCTGATGAGACTTCGGGATCTTCTGCACCGGTCGACGTGGTAGCTCCAGTTTTGACCAGGCCGGTTACTCGTCTTCAACGAGGTATTGTACAACCCAAAATTATTACAGATGATCGTATTCGCTATGGTAATTTTTGTGCTACGGGAGAACCTGACAATTTGCAAGAAGCACTTAATGATTCTCGTTGGAAACAAGCTATGGATGAAGAATATTCAGCTCTTATACGGAATAATACGTGGCATCTTGTTCCTGCTACTCAGGGGCGCAACATCATTGATTGCAAGTGGATGTATAAGGTCAGGAGGAAAGCTGATGGTACTATTGATCGGTACAAAGCGCGGTTGGTTGCCAAAGGATTCAAGCAACGTTACGGAATTGACTATGAGGACACCTTCAGTCCTATGGTCAAGGCAGCTACTATTCGTCTGGTTCTTGCTTTGGCTGTTTCTCAAAATTGGAAGATGCGACAGTTAGATGTGAAGAACGCGTTTTTGCATGGTGTTCTGGAGAAGAGGTCTTTATGCGGCAACCTCCTGGCTATGAGGATCGTACTCGTGTGGGACATGTTTGCAAGCTTGATAAGGCCTTATATGGCTTAAAACATGCTCCTCGTGCTTGGTTTGCGCGGTTGAGTTCTAAACTTCATGGTCTTGGTTTTTCGGCATCCAAGGCCGATACCTCATTATTTTTCTACAACAGAGGGGGCGTATCTATCTATATGCTTATATATGTTGATGATATTGTTGTAGTCATCTCCTCGGACCAGGCTGTTAATGCTTTGCTTCATGATCTTGGCTTGACATTTGCCTTGAAAGATCTAGGTGAATTGCATTACTTCTTGGGCATAGAAGTGAGGAAATTTTTTGATGGAGTAGTACTCGCCCAAGAAAAATATGCACAAGACTTGCTTGCTCGTGTGAATATGAAGACATGCAAGTCAGTTGATACTCCTTTATCAACTTCTGAGAAGTTGTCTATAGCTGGTGGTGATGCTTTAAGTAGTGAGGATTCTACTCGATACAGGAGTATAGTTGGAGCCCTCCAGTATCTTACTCTGACCAGACCTAATATAGCTTTCTCAGTTAATAAGGTTTGCCAGTTTTTGCATGCTCCTACTACACTTCATTGGACAACAGTCAAGAGAATATTAAGGTATTTGAGAGGGACTATTTTAGTTGGCTTACGTTTTAGCAAGTCAGATTCTGTTCTTGTAAGTGCATTCTCTGATGCTGATTGGGCAGGATGTACAGATGACAGAAGGTCTACAGGTGGCTTTGCTGTGTTTTTAGGATCAAATTTAATTTCATGGTCTGCCAGGAAGCAAGCTACCGTGTCTCGTTCGAGTACAGAAGCTGAGTATAAAGCTCTAGCAAATGCTACTGTAGAAGTCATCTGGATACAGACTCTGCTAAAAGAATTGGGAGTACCGCAGCCAAGAGCTGCATGTTTATGGTGTGACAATATTAGAGCTACGTATCTCTCTGCTAATCCAGTCTTTCATGCTAGGACCAAGCATATTGAAGTGGACTATCATTTTGTTCCTGAGAGGGTGGCTCAGAAACTTCTAGACATTCGATTTATACCGTCGGGAGATCAATTGGCGGATGGATTTACGAAAGCTGTTTCTACTAGACAGTTAGAAGTTTTTAGACACAATCTTAACTTAAGTTAAGTTATGATTGAGGAGGAGTGTTAAAACGAGTTGTAAACCAGGACCAATAGGGGTCCGTGTGCTGTACGTAGTAGCTGACCGAGTCGGTCATTGTACCAGTATTCTTCTATTATATTAATTCATAGAGTCGAGGCCTGAGAGCTATCGACAAACTCACGACGTACGTAACTTTTTAGTCAGATCGTACGACACTCCTCTGACCCCTCCCTACTCCGTCCACCACACGGTCGGCGTTGGCGCTGCAGTTCTGCCGTCGCTCGCGCCAAACCTTAGCGTCGTCTCCACCACCGATAGCTCGCACACCAGCCCCTGCGTCCTCTTTGTGCCGCCGCGGCTGAACTCGCACAACCCAAGCGCCGCGCCACCGCAGACGACGCCCACGCCGAAGGGAAGGGTCGGAGTCAAATTGGTTTAGGCTGCATTTTTTTTGTTTAGGCTTGTGTAGTTTGAATATGCATAATGTGGACGAGGTTGGGAAGAGAGTGTTTGAGGAGATTGCGCCAGCGAAGGCATGATAGAGTATGACCAAGATGAAGGCGGGCATCGTGGAGCGAAGAATCCGTCTCGAGGAGAACATAATGACAACGGGCATGGTTGCCGTGAAGGACCGGACCATGTTGATGGACCTGAGTGGATGGACGAGAAGACGACGAAGTGTTGGGTGATTAGAAGGGTGGAGAGCTTGCGATGACTGACTCGGCGATGTTGTTCTTCGGCTGGCTAGCGAAGGTGATGGCAACATCAATGTTGCTTGATTTTATCATGGATCAATTGCTACTTATTCGGAGCAGATCCACCAAGCCACCAAACGGCAACCAACCCAAAACATCTGTTTCTATATGTCGTCTTATCAAGAGTAGAACCTGACATTCTCCAATCATACGGATCCTAATTGCACAAATCATGCTCCATGCATGCATGTCCAAGGACAGAAGGAAAGTGCATGAGAAAATGATGATGACGACGGTCTCGGCATTTTTCCCACCCACATTCACTCCACCAGGGCAAACCCCGTGACCCCAAATCTGCCGCGCGCGCCGTGCGTCCTTTCCTTCCTTCCGGCCTAATTGCAACCAACCACCCAATGACCCAACTCAACTCATCAACGCCGCAAGTCAAAAAAAAAAAAAAAAAAAAAAACTCATCGACGCCGCGCTCCATCTCGAACGAAAAAAAAACTCCTGTACTGTACAACTCAAATCGCATCGCATTTCACAGGCGAAGCAAGGCACATATCCCGTCGCCGACCAAGCCCCCGGCCCCCGCCGACACGTGGGACCCACCCGGGTATCCGTCTCGTGGTTAAGCGGTCTCTATTTCTAATCGTTTCACAGTTACCACCCTCGGATTTCCTACCCGTCACAACCACGCCTCCGCTTCCCTCGTCTTCCTCCCCTCCATCTCACTCTCTTCGCCCCCACGGCTCCCAGCCTCCGACACGGACACACCGCTCCCGTGCCGCTTCTAGGGCCTTCCTCTGGGTTAGGGTTCCGGCTCCGACGGCTGTGAGGATGTCCTCTGCGCCCGCGGGGGCCGCCCAAAGGAGGTGAGGCGGCGCGCGCGGCGGATTGGATTGGATTGCGTCTGGTTGGGTTGGAGGGAGAGGGGGCAGTGGTGGGGGCGGCGGGGATGGACCCGGATTTCTCGCGGGCCAGCGGCGGCCCCAGCTACGAGTTCGCCTTCAACTCGGTCAACTTCTCCGACCGGGTACTGCGGATCGAGATCGTCGCCGGGGACGACGCGCCGGGGGCCAAGGGCGGCGCCGCCGGCGAGGGATGCTCCTCCATCGCCGACTGGGCGCGCCACCGGAAGCGCCGCAGGGACGAGCTCCGGCGGGAGAAAGGTGAGCAAGGATTGGGGCCGATTTCGGCGTGGGCTGGGCTGGGTTTGAATTTGAAATCCGTGCTGGTTTGACGGTGGGAAATCGGGAAAGGGGGGGAGCGCTAGCTTTTTCTCTGCTGATTCGGTTTCGACTTTCTGTTGCTCATTTAGGTATCAAAAGCCTTATGTTTGGTTGGTATAAGGGTGGTGGAGGTGGAACGCTTTTTTTTCCTTTTGATCCAAGTCAAAGTTATGATGTCCCAGTTGTTGTTTGCTTTGCTTCTAAGCTTCCAGTTGTTACCAAATGACTAGGGTTTCGGTGATTTGTTCTTCACTCTAGTCGAAGGATCTTATCCAATTCCTAATTGTTAATTCCACAGACGGATAAGAACTCTGCGGCATTGCACCTAATACTATGATCATGAATCTAGGAAGAGCATTTTACACTGTAACCGAACCAGATACAAGCTCAGTAGATGGAATGACTTGTGTAACCTATGGACAAAAGCTAGTTTGGTTACTGCCTGATAAATAACAGTCCGTGGCTGATGGTATCTTTATAATTCTTAGCGTTTTATGAAGATGTTCTAAAGTTCAGATGATCTTTTTGTTTATTTAGACAATGGTTTTAAACAAGTAGTCAAGTATTTTTGCTCTATATTATTTCATAATGATACCTTATTTTTCATTTGTTTGATTGACTAGTAACTGTAGTCTGCTCTATTTTTATCAATGTGTAGTAAACTGTCTACCTTTTTCCTCCTCGGGCATACTTAGCAGAGCTTATAAGTTTGAAATGAGTGCACATTTTAAAATGAATTTAATGGATTTTGGTAATGATGATGTAGAACATTCAGTTATTCTTTCTAATGCCATGTTTACTCCTCTCTTCTTTTCATTTCACTCTCCTATTAGCATTTTATGCAACATTTATGCCAATCTTTACCACCTTGAATTTCAATAGAACGACTAAATATTGTCCAATTGCTCCCTGAGCTGAGCATGCTTTTGTTGTACTGGGTAACATCGATTTTCACGTGTTATATGATACTTCTAAGTTTCTATATTTGAGAAGAGTAACTGTTTAAAAGGTGAGGGAGAGAACATCAATGAAGTTAGAGATTCTATTAGTGCCATGTGCAAAGTTTCGAGTACTCAATATGTTTTGCTTGCAAACAACTTCACTCAAAATGTCAATTTTTGAGTGTACTCGGTATTTTTTTTTTTTGCTTGTTAATGGGCCTCATGTTGTTACTAGGATTTATGCTTTGTTGCTTGGATCTTTTTCTGTCAGTATGTTTTTTAACTAATGCACTCTTGCTATGCTTTACTACTTGAATATGTTTTTCTGTCATTATGGTCTGAAGCTATTCTACTAGGATTTGCACTGCCATTGTATTTTTTCACAGTTTTACATTCTCTTTAATCATGTTCTTGCCCTAGAATGTATTACCTTCATTTTTCTCTAATGACTTTCTGCTACCATTTCATGCCTCCAGAATGTGGAAAATATATGTTGGAAACAGCAAAGGTCAAAATTGAAGCAGAAGAACTTGATACCTATGAGGAAACCAGTGAGGAACCTGTAGCTATGATAGAAGAATCTCCGCCTGATATTGGACAAGAGGGTCAGTACAATCGAACTTCTAATGATTGGGAGTCAGGTTTACAAAAAGAAACACAAATACACAAAAAATTCTCTGCACCCATGCCAAATTTATAGCATGAATTTTTGGAGATTTGTGTAGCATCAGCAATCATTGGTACTGGTCATATGTGCTTTTAGAGTTAGTTGCTGGCTTATTGTATCAGAGGGATTTGAGTTACCTGTTCCAATCGTATTGAAAGTGAGGGGCATGCTGGTACTGGTGAACCTTTCTTTGACCTAGTGCGTTGTCAATTACAATATTAGTAAACATGCGGTAATAATTTTAAATGCCTCGCTTTACTACTGATTAATTGAGGTTTATATGTCCTTGAATACTTGATCCTTGCGACTCCACCTAAATTAGGAACAATTGTGTTCGGCTAACGTATTATGAGATACTATAGTTTAAGCATAATTATGAGTGGTTCTGTCTTCTGTGCAATTGGTATCCTTCTGGTTGAACGAACTTGGATTGTTGAACCAGCCAAAAATTCTGATGTTTGTGCCCATGTGATAACTGATACCTCATATGATTCAATGCATTATGCTCCTCATTTGGTTATGCTTATGAAGTGCCATTCCTTGTCTACATAAAAGATGTGAATATTGTGCCCCAAGCATCTTAAGAGGCGATGCTTCTGTCCACCATTTTGTTCCTTTATACTATTTGGCATTTGCTGTCGGATTCATTGGGCCTTCTTATTTGTATCAGGTGAGGATGGAGAAAGCAGTGACTCATCATTGAATATGGAGTGTAATCAGGTTTTGAGAGTGAAGTCTATCTATATCAGCTCTGCAATTCTAGCTGCAAAAAGTCCTTTCTTTTACAAGGTAATTCTAATTTCTGCATGAAATTAGCTGATTGCGCATTGTAGTGTATTGTATCAAGCTAACAATGTCATAACATTTATCTTGTTAGCTTTTCTCAAATGGCATGAAAGAATCCGATCAGAGGCATGCAACTCTTAGAATAACTGCTTCAGGTAATGTGGGAGCCTAATATACTGCACATTTTAATTTCAAATATTCTATCTTACCTTCTGTAGAGTTTTCTTTAATGTTTGAATGTTGATTTCGTAGAGCTGGTATCATCAGTCTTAGTATAACTGTTGAATTTCAGTGCTATCAAGTTGATTGTCTATACCGCACCATTTTTGCATTTTTGTTTGTCATCTCCAGGAATATGGATATTATGCCTCGCTCGAATATTTTTAAATAATGACAAACATCGTATTTTTTCTGTTTTGCTTTCCAGTTAGCAGTTACCTTGTGTCTGATTATTGTATTTCTACTTGGAACAGAGGAAAATGCCCTTATGGAGCTTTTGAGCTTTATTTACAGTGGAAAGTTGACGACGAATCAGCCTGCCCTTCTGCTTGATATCTTGATGATGTCTGATAAATTTGAAGTTGTTTCTTGCATGAGACACTGCAGTCAGTTGTTAAGAAGCTTACCTATGACTACAGAATCTGCACTTCTCTATCTAGATCTGCCTTCCAGCATTTCAATGGCTGCTGCAGTTCAGCCACTGACTGATGCTGCCAAGGAATTCCTTGCCAACAAATACAAGGATTTGACCAAGTGGGTAGTCTCTTTATAAATAGTGTCAACTACTAAATCATTGGAGCAACATTGTGTACTAAAGGAGTGCCTCTTTTCAGGTTTCAGGATGAGGCCATGAACATTCCCCTTGCTGGGATTGAAGCCATCCTATGGAGTGATGACCTTCAGGTGGCATCAGAGGATGCAGTCTATGACTTCGTGATCAAGTGGGCTCGTTCTCAGTACCCAAAATTGGAGGAAAGGCGTGAAATCTTGGGTTCTCGCTTGCTCCCACTTGTTCGGTTTTGTCATATGACATGCAGGAAGTTGCGGAAGGTCCTTGCATGCAGTGATCTGGATCACGAACAAGCGACTAAAAGTGTCACTGATGCACTTCTATACAAGGCTGATGCACCACATCGACAGCGCGCTCTTGCTTCAGATGTGTTGACCTGTAGGAAATATACTGAACGATCTTACAAGTATCGTCCGCTTAAGGTGGTGGAATTTGATCGACCATATCCTCAGTGCATAGCATACTTGGATCTGAAGCGTGAGGAGTGTGCCAAACTTTTTCCATCTGGGCGGATATATTCTCAAGCGTTCCATCTTGCTGGACAGGGATTCTTCCTCTCAGCACATTGCAACATGGATCAGCAAAGTGCTTTCCACTGCTTTGGTCTCTTCTTAGGGATGCAAGAGAAAGGCTCAACGAGTGTTACCGTGGACTATGAGTTTGCTGCAAGGACAAGGCCATCAGGTGAGTTTGTCAGCAAGTACAAGGGCTACTACACCTTCACCGGTGGAAAGGCAGTTGGCTACCGGAATCTCTTTGCGATCCCCTGGCCGTCGTTTATGGCTGATGACAGCCTCTTCTTCATCAATGGGGTACTACATCTGAGAGCCGAATTGACCATAAAGCAACCCTAGATAGGTGCTTGAGACACTACTAACCTCACATGTGGTGTTGCTCGTGGCTGAATTCGGTGCAATGATGGGCCGTAGTGTGTGAAATCTTCTGTGAGTCAAACATGTTTTACCGAGCACCAGAATAGGCACTTTTGAAACGAGAAACAGAATCCTTTGTTTTTTTGCATCAAAACTTGTCAAGCTATGCATTAGTTTTGAACTGTGAAAACTGAATATTAACACCGTGGATCACTGAATCGTATTGGCAGTTGGTCGAATTTCCTACACCGTTGGATACTATCGTGTAGATTGTAATGTAAAAAACGCTTTCAAAGTTCTCAAGGTACAGTGAACTTGTGGTATTTTTGGAATCTGGCACAAGTTTTGTCAAGATAAAAGTTATTCCACTGTTTACCCCTCATTTCTATGTTTCGTTCTGTTTTCTTTATTAAGAATGGGGGAGCTCCATTTGGGTTGAAGATTTTTTACTGGACATGTAGACTTGTCCCAATTGATGGTCAACAATCAAAGAGAAAAAACATGGTGCAGCCGATTGCCGAACTCTTGCGAAAATTGGTCGGTATGGAGGAAGTGCTGTAAAATTATACTGTAGATTGCTTGCAGTTACACAAGTTCCAGAGTTGGATTGTCTAATCCCTTCATTCGGAGACGGTCGTTGCGACGGAGAGACCAATTTGATGACTACCTTAATGGAAGTTGGTGGTCACCGTAGGGTCCAATTACGTCGGATGGATAGTAATTTGGCACGAACACGTGCTCGTGCAACTAATAATTCAAACTTACAGCTTTATAATGGCAGTAGATATTCAATCATTCTAATGGTTGAGTGAATTCAACCACTCATGGTTCTATTTAATTAACACATGAGAATCATAGCAACATGTTGTTAGAAGGAATTTTTCACAAGGCAAAAACGAAGATGATTTTTTTGTTAGGTTGATCTCCACCCGGTCGACCCCAACGGGTCGATCGATCCCTTGACCGAGCGCCCTGATCGGGGGCGCCCAACCTCCTCATGGTTGGTGGCCCCATGTAGCCAGCGCATATAAAAAGGTATGTGTGTGTATGTGTGTGTGTGTGTGTGTGTGTGTGTGTGTGTGTGTGTGTGCGTGTGTGTGTGTGTGTGGGGGGGGGGAGGGGGGCACACTGTACGAGGTTCACCGTGCGCCACAGCCCCCCACCGATATTCCCCTATCGATCTAGGGTTGCGCTAGGCCGATGGGAAGCATCGTCACCGCCACTCTCACCCATGCCCATGTCGTCGCCCCTCTACGCCATGGCCACCGGCTCTGGCATCCCCTCTGGCTCGTGTTCCTCGAGCCAAGGCGCAGGTATACACGCCTCTTCCTCTCCGATCTCTCTGGTCTCTCTCTCTCTCTCTCTCTCTCTCTCTCTCTCTCTCTCTCTCTCTCTCTCTCTCTCTCTCTCTCTCTCTCTCTCCCTCTCAGATCTCATAGGTCAAACCCAAATAGTACTACTGTGATTATCTAGACTAGAAGATCCAAAAGCCAAAATTAACATTGGTATCAGAGCAGTTGTTCTAGTCCTAGATTTTTAGGTAGAAACGAAAAGCAAAGAAGAAAAAGTAAACCCTAGATCCCAACCCTACAGAGCGCCTGCCTTGCGGCCGCGCCGTCCCCCTCGATCCCTATGCGCATCGGCAAGCCGAGGCATAGGGAAGAAGGACCAATCCTTCGGGGAAAAGTGCAGAGAAAGAAAAAAAACCCCAATTTTATCCCCAAAGCCCCAGATCCCGTTTTCCCCTAGTTCCGACCCCAAATCAAATAGAGAAAGAAAAGATCCCCAAGAAATACATACAGAAAAGTTAGCCGCCGTGCGCCGGCAGAGGGCGACGCCGCTCTGCTGCTTGACGGCGGTGCGCTCACCCTCGGGTGGATGCATAGTCGGCAAGGGGGCCAGGGGGCACCGCCAGTCTTATCGTCTCTCTCTCACCACTGCTGTTCGCGGGGTGGTGGTGGAGGTGAACGGGGAGAGGCAGAGAGTAGGGAAGAGGAATTGGCTTGTCGCCAGCAGTGCCGGGCGGCGCCGCCTCGCCTCGAGCCGCGCAGGTGTCGGGGATATGCTATATGGGTATCCTCATAGCATGTCTCCTATCCGGATAACCCGGGTGGCCCACAGTTGGTAGCATGGCCCATGGCCTGCTGGGCGGCCCAGTTAGATGGATCCAGAAGGGAGGCCCATGCCGGATAAAGTAAGGCTACGGAGGAGTCACCGATGTACCCGGAGCCTTGGAGTGCAAGACATGCTAGACTAGTTGTAAGCAGTGTAGGACTCTGTAACCTGTCCGGCTAGGACTTTTCCCTGTAACCCTAGGACTTGGCGACTATATAAGTCGGGCCTATGGGAGCCTTTAGGGCACGACAACCTAGTATCGATTAGCATACACCTCGCACAACGAACCAATCCTTGTAACTTGGCATATTGCCCTTATAGTGATTTATAGCAGGAGTAGGATTCCGCCACCGTTGTGGGATTTGAACCTGGGTAAGCTGTATTACCTCGTACCCGTCAACAGTCCGCCTTCCCCCACGTCTCTAAACACACACTGTGAGGACCCCTCCATGACATACTCGTTGGCAATACCATGACAGTTGGCGCCCATCGTGGGGCAAGAGGCGCTTCAGGTTCTTCAGCGGGCGAGGACCAAGATCTTCGCGGGAATCGGCGAAACCGTAGCCATCGATCGTGTTCTCTTCTCTGGCAATGTTCTGATCGTCCCTCCCGATGAGTTCTGGATCCCGGCGAAGACAAACCCTACACGGTGCTCGATCGTCCCCATCGGAGATATCCACCTCTTCATCGGCGAAACCGACTTGGGCACTAGTTCCCTGGGAGTCGAAGGAGCATCAAGACCCGCACGGACCGCCTACGGGCAGGATACGTTCGCGGAAGGATCGATGTCGGATCTCTCCTCGGAGTTTCCCGGCAAAGATCGGAAAAATTCAAGGCCCACCCAAACCGTCCATGTGTAGGATATAACGGTGAAAGATCGTTGCAAGTCCGTCGGCTTCGTCCGTGCGTCTAGACAACAGAGATCCAAGTTCGTCGGAGTGGTGACCATCTTTGATCTAGAGCGTTGCGTTTAGAGAGAGGGCGAAAACCCCCTGCGATTACCTTGCTAGGTGGTTCCGCATACGGGCCGATCTGAAGCATTTGCCATGTATCACTTTGTGGAAGGACTGGACCAAGGTACGCTTCTCCAGCATTCGCTAAGGCGGCAGCAGGCTTCAGGACGCCTCACCTTCGAAAGCATGGTGCACACTATCAACAACTACACGATGGCTGAGGAGGCAGCTCAGGCAGCCCTTGCGCTCATTGACGGGGCACCTCCTCCTCAGCACCGCCACCGCCGCCTCCGGTCGTTGTCGCCGCAGCTATGCCGCCACCTCCATTCATCATCGCTGATGTTGCACCTCCACCCTCCCGTCATCGAGGAAGCCCCGACACCCTCCGACTCCATGATTGACATGCTCTACGCCGACTTCAAAGCAGATTTAGAGGAGATAGACTTCAGCCCAGAGGAGCTAGACTCTGCCATGCAGGAGATGGAGGAAGATTACAAGCGCGATGAGCAGGCCAACAACTTCATCATGTCCCGAGAGGTGTTCGTCGCCATTGGGACGGCGATGGATGAAGATCAACCCGGACGAGCTCCGGCTACAGCACTGGACAAAGGGAAGGGACGACCTGTTGCTGCCGACAATGATCGTGCAAAGGTCATGCCCCCTCCGCCTAACCCAGTGCAGCAGCCTCAGGAACTCGGCACCGGTCCGAGCAACAATAACACCGCAAACCCGCCGCCTCCGGCATCTACGTCTACTACTGCCCAAGTTACTCCAGCTGATAGAGTGATGTACGACAATCTCCTCGTCGAGCCTATGACCGTGGATCATATTCGCAATGTAGTCCAACTTGAAGAGAAGCGCCAGCAGCTGCTGGAGGAAGCGCAGGCCATCGCGGAGCAATGCGCAAAGCTAGATCGAGATCTGGCCAACACGCAGAAGTCAATAGAGAAGGCTAGAGAAATGGAGACCGAGTACAAGACTCTGCAGCAGCAGCAGAAGGCTAAGAAAGCCCCGGCTCGCGTCATCAACGATCTTGGGGTACGGCGAAATCTAGGATGGGCTCCCTCGAAGCCGCCACAGGCCAAGCCATACATTGACAGTGAAGGCAGGCAGGTGATGCCCACTCCTCTCCTCAACCTCGCCGTCGCCAAGACCCTTCTGGAGCAGGATAGATCACCCGAAGCGATGAACCAGGTCTATGACCTAGTGGCCAAGGCGGCGAAATAGCAGGAAAAGGCCACCTCTCAAAGGCTTGAGTCTGACCCAGCGTTTTGCCAGTCTAGCCAGCATAAGCTGCCAAGGGACAGATCTCCTCTTGATGTCGGGTCTCAGACGGGTTCGTTAGAATGAAGACAGAGGGATGCGCGCAACAGGAAGGATGTTATCCCCATATCCTCCAACCATGGAGGCAAGGCCCAACTTCTTCGCCCATCGCCACCGCCCCGTTCCCCCCGACATCGCGAAGATACCAAGGTTCACCATTGTACGGATATCCCCCGCCAAGGCAGAGCGGCATCGTCATCTGCGACAACACGGAGCAGACCCGTCATGATGGAGAACGCAACCAAGGGCACAAGAGTAGGTCGCGCCATGACCCTCCGTGTCCGACAAGAAACTGCGACAAGCGTGAGGCGTCGCAGGAGGGTAACAGCAAGAAAGCTAACCCACTGCCACCTCCACCTCCGTCGCCACCTAGCAGCCACCATGGCGGAGGAGGCCCGCGTCATTCACGTAGACCATCCCCTGATGGCAAGAAGAAGAAAAGAAGCCCGGAGCCATATGATGCACGTTCACATCTGGACAAGATCCACGAGGCCCGGGAAAGACCATACTTGGGACCACGTTGCTTTGGACCTGTGATACGATCCGCAACTTACCCCAAAGGTTTCTGGATTGACAAGACCATCAAGCCCTATGACGGCACCGCCAATCCAGCTACATGGTTGCAGGATTACGACAACGCGGTGGAGATCGCTAGGGTAACCCCAACGTCGCCGTCAAGTACCTCCCATTGATGTTGGCGGGCATGGCCCATCAATGGATTGATGACTTGCCGGAAAGATCCATCTGCAATTGGTTGGACATACAAGAGGCGTTCACCAAGAACTTCAAGGGTACGTACAAACGTCCCTGCACTGTTGGCGATCTACAGCGGCGCATGCAAGAGAAATACGAGACATCTCGCGCCTACCTCTCTCGCTGGCTGGATATGAAGAATTCCTGCGCAGGAGTGCACGCTCAGACCACCATGGCCGCCTTCATCGACGGGTTGGAAAGGGGCACGTTGCTCTGACATAAGCTGAAGCGTCTATAGGACAATCACCAGCTAGACTTGAACCAGATGATTCAGTTGACCAGTGAGTTCGCGACTGCCTACGCTATGCTCGCGGCTCCCTGCCGGCAACGACCGTTCCAACTCAAGCTCGGAGGAACAGCAGCACAAAGCGGAAGACCGCGCCTGAAGAAAAGCAAAACCCCGACATGGTCGCTATGACTTTTGCAGGACGAGGTAATGGCGGACAGCGTGGCCAAGGACGGGGAGCTGGTCGTAGGCAGCAGCGAGGCAGTGAAACTACCTCGGTAGCGCTCCGCGTTCCCCAAACCTACGAGGAGTACCGAGATATGTCGTGCCTCGTACACCTCGACGCCAATGGAAAAGCCACCCACACCAATCGCCATTGCAAATTCATCAACGAACTCAAGGAGGACCCGGAGTACGGCTACAAACAAAGTCGGAAAAATAGACCGCGAGGCAAGGGCAAGGGGAAGAAGAAGGAGGAGGAGTCCAAGGATTCAAGTGACATGACGAGGACGTTGACCCCAAGCACGCGCGCCAAGAGCGACGCCAAGGTCAAGAACCCCTTCGAGAAGAAGGCGACAGTTTTCCATTGTAGAGTTCCCAACCTTTAATAAGGTAGAGATCCCTATGTTTACAATGCTAGTCCCTGGATCAATAGCTAGCATCCACAGTTAAGATGTATTATCAAGAAACAAAGGTCATAATACAACTTTATAACCAGGCATAAAATATTTTATTACATCTTTCATAGCTCATTTGGCTATTACATTACATTGCAGCAGAATATCTATAAGCATGGGGTCCTTCATCTTCAAAGTGCCACAGGCAGACATGTTGGTTGTAGACTTTGTAATCCTAATCAGCACACTTCACTAAATCAATCAAACCTGCAACATAACAAGTTACAGCCACAAGGGTCAATACATTTGAATTGTATTGGCAAGTGATACTATGGTAGAATAGTGGAGTATATCATATCTATGCATTTGGCTAAGTGGAGCTTAGGCTTGCATTGCTCAAAATAGATTTTCCTTATCATTTGAAAACACTAAGTTTTTGCTTGACAAAAATCACCCAAGGAATCTACCAATCAAAGATTGAAGATCCTTTAACCCTTGTTCAACCACAAGTTTTTAACTTAGAAATTTGGATGATGAGATTCTTGATTGCTTCCATGTCTTGATGCTCAAATTGTCCTTTACCATGGACATGGCTAAGTACTTAGATTTTACACTCTCCAGAGGTGGTGCACTTTCCCCACAAGACTTGGTTTCACCAAGACAAGATCTTTTAGAAGCCTTTCCTTAGACCAAATGGACGCGCTCCAATCTATCATTCCCACTACCACCAACAGTCCAAATGGCTAAGTTCTAGCAACCTATATGATCCAGGCAGAGCCCATAATGCCAAGTGGCTGCACTTGAAGCTTCTCAACATTTGACATCTCAAATCTCTTTGTTCCTGGGTGGCCATCCACAAGTGAGATACACAAGGTAAACCATAAAAATGGGCCTTGTGAACCACTCAACACAAACCATTCCTTCCATTCCACCCAGGTGATTCATTCTCTTAGTTGTTTTATTAAACAAAACACAAGTCCTCAGACTTAGAAATTTTTCCATAGTGTGAATATATTTCCACCCTTGTTTTCTATTAGCTAAGATAAGCATGATAGTAGTAGGATTCTTAACTTAGGAAATTTTACTAAGGTTTCATCTACTAGGTTTTCCCATAGCAAGGTTTATACTTAGTAAAATTCCATGCAAGTCTTAATTAGAAATAACACTAATGCATAGTGAAAATAATGGGACAAAGTATGAAGCATCACTTGCCTTTTTGGTAGAGGGTATAAGTTAACTCCTTGATATTTGCAATGTTCACACACTTCAAGTCACTACAATTAAATCAAGCAAACAATATTTCAATCTACCAATCAAGCAAAACATCACATAAGATGATAAAGTCAAAGTAATGCATGCAAGCATGCCAAGCTTTGTTTTATTTGAAAAAGTGGTTCCTAATGGGTCATAAACATTTGAAAACACCTAATGGTCATTTTATAAAGTGGCAAAGTCATTTGCAAAAGATTTCACTTTATAAACCATTTTCTAAACCAAGTCATTATTTTATGTGGTTTGAAAATGTCTTTAGTAAAGTAGTAGTTCTATAGGGTTCACCAAATACATTTTCAAATCATAAAACTTGGTGTTTGGGGTCAGAGAGTTTGAAACAAAACATTTCCCAAAGGTTTTCTTCCAAAACCATTTTTAATAAATAAACCATATTTTTATTTGACTAGAATTGGTTTTAAACCCAAGATTCATTCTTTCGCATCACCAAATATATTTTTGAAACCACAAAGTGTTTCCTATGGTCAGTAGGTTCAAAAGACACCATTTGCAAAAGATTTTATCCTCAAAATCATTTTGGAATAAGTTTTATAACCTAAACAAGCATACACAAGTTTCTGCAAAAACAAACAATTTAACAGAAGCTTTTTACTAAACAAATGGCATGGTTGGCTAGGGCTTGTTCCACTGATTCTATTGATATAAAGTTTGCAAAATTTGGACATGTAGAACTAAAGTTATGGATTTTTCAAATTTGCAAACAAATCTGATTCTAATTCTGTTTTAAATCAAAAGCTGGCCACGTGGTGAGTTCTGATTCGTCCATACCGTTTCGCTCGGATCGGCTACGGGGTGCGTTGGATCTAAGTGGGACTGGACGGTGCAGATTAGCTCGTACCTCTTCGCTTAAGTGGTTCTGTCTACGCCACAGGATGAGGATCCAACGGCCCACGTGTGTTTGACCAAAGGCTGGCGGCGCAGCGACGGTGGCTGGCGGCGGCGCGGTCAGATGGTGGCGGTGTTGGTGAAGCAGGAAGCAAGAGAGGCTGGGAATATGCTCACCGGGTTCGCAGGGCTGCGCTGATTCTCGACGTGGTCGCCACAGGGACAGGGGCGCACGGGTTCGTCCTGAATCGCTCGCCGGAGTTGCGCTTCACCTCGGGCATGCTCTGTCGTCGACGAAGACGAGGCTACAAGGCTCGGAAAGGCAAGGTGAAGGGTTTGTTAGACGCGCAGGTGAACGCTGATTACACGAGTGTCAACAAGGGGGAGAGGTGCGGTCAGGACTTACAGGGAGAGGTCGCCGGAGTCAGAGTAGTTCGCGGTGGCGCTCGGAAAAAGACGGCGTCGGCGTTCTGGGGTGCGCGCGAGCAAAATGGTGATACTGGCAGGTGCTCACGGCTAAGACGAGCAAGCTAGTGCGGGCTAGGGGGCCGGGGAATGACTGGGCTCGCCGGAATTTTGGTTGCGGCTCGTCGGAACAGAGGGAGTGCCAGCTCAAATCGTGGCAGCCTGGGGGCAAGGAAGGTCTGGCGAGTGAGGGAGATCAGGGAGGGGAGAGGGATGCTTAAATGCGCGCGGTCACGGGGCTGAATCAACGCGTGGTTATGAGGAATCAAGCGTGCAGTTAATTGGCAGAAACGGCGACGAGGTTTGGGGGAGAAGAAGTCGCGGCGGGTGGAAACGACGAACAGTGATGTGCGGTCGGTTGGTCAGCGAGAGAGAGGAAGAGGGAGTGGGGTCCATTCGTCATCCTCTGTGCGGGTAAGTTCCTGAGTGAGAAAAGAACGGTTCGCTGGGGAGAGAGGTGGGCTGCTGGGCTGGGATGGGCTGGGCTTGGTCTGATCCTTTTTTTTTGTTCTGAATGTCTTTTTCTTTTTCTAATTGATTTTCTGTTTTGAAATTCAAACCACACGTGAATTCAAACCTTTGTCAAAGTTTGTGTAGTTTTTAATTCTGTTTAACAACAGAATCTAAAGTCCAAAATAAAATAACATTTTTATTTTAGGGTCCATTAATAATTAAATAAAATGGACCTTAGTTATTAAATCAAATAGGATTTGTTTTATTAAAATCTTTATTTTGAAATCTAAAATAAAACCAAAAACACTTCAGTAGGTTTTATTTGAGAATATAAAATACTTGGAAAACTTATTTAAAATAATTTAATAAGTTTTAGTGTTTATTTAAAATGGGAAAAGCCTTTACTTTAATAAATTTGGTTTATTAATAAACACTCATTTTTTTTAAACAAACCTTTACTCTCTTTATCAAATAGAAATATTTTATTTCAAAAGCTTGGCCAAGGTTTAATTTGGCTCTATAAAATAATCCTTATTTTTAAATCTACCTTTTCTTTTGAAAACCAAATCTTTTATTAAAAGATCCAAAAATAGTAATTTTAAATATTTTTAAGTTTATTGTTTATTTATCTTTTTAAATCCCTTTAGGATTTTATTTGATCCAAATAGGTTTTGAAAGTTTCCAATTGGATTCAAAAAGTTTCTTCTCACCCTGAAAATCAACAAAGTTTTATTTTACTCATTTATTTTTCACATTACAAGATTTGGAAAATCTTGGGATGTGACATCCATACTTTACTTGGCACCCCCACCATCCGACAACAGAAGACCTCCATGAGGATATTCCAATTACTTGGGACAGGAAGGATCACCCAGACATCATCCTTACGGATAACCAATACGCCATGGTCATCAACCCCCTGATTAACGGCAACAAGTTCACCAAATGTATGGTGGATAGTGGAAGCAGCATCAACATCATGTACCTGGATACACTGCAGAAGATGAACTTGACGGAGGAAAACCTAAGGCGGACCAACACCAACTTCCACGGCGTAGTTCCTAGTCAGGAGGCTCGGTCCCTTGGGTGCATCACACATAAGGTCGCTTTTGGCAATGTCAATAATTACCGCCAAGAACACATGACCTTTGAGGTGGTCCCCTTCAAGAGCGTGTACCACGTCATATTCGGCCGCGACATTTTACACACCTTCTTGGCCAAGCCATGCTTCGTCTACAACAAGCTCAAGATACCTGGACCAAACGGTGTCATCATCATATCTGGAAGCTTTACCAAGGCAAGGGACTACGAGATTGGAGAAGCAGCCTATGCAGAAGTTGTCCTCTACAGCGAAGAATTCAAGGAGATCCAGAGCAAGGTTGATGCCTCGGAGATGCCCGCGTCGAAGAAACAGATTTCTGACTCCGCCCCAGCATTCAACACCGGCATCGAGACCAAGCCGGTGGAACTTGTGGTAGGATATGCCTCCAAGACCACCGCCATTGGGACGAACCTGGACCCTAAATAGGAAAGCGCGCTCGTCGAGTTCCTCCATGAGAATAGGGACATCTTTGCGTGGCAACCTGCCGACATGAAAGGTGTACCTAGGGAACTTGCCGAGCACAGCTTGAATATTGATCCAAAATGTAAACCAGTGAAACAACCTCTACGACGCTTCCGAGACGAGAAGAGACGCACCATAGGCAAAGAGATAGCTAGGTTACTTAAGGCTAGTTTTATCCGTGAAGTCCTTCACACCCGATGGGTGGCCAATCATGTACTTGTCCCCAAAAAGGGAACCAAAGAATTAAGAATGTGCGTCGATTACACCGGCTTGAACAAAGCGTGTCCCAAATATCCGTTTGCTTTGCCTCGCATTGACCAAGTCATTGACTCGACGGCTGGCTCAGAGCTTTTGTGTTTTCTCGATGCATACTCAGGATACCACCAGATCAAGATGAGGAAGTCGGACCAATTGGCTACTTCGTTCACTACACCTTACGACATGTTTTGCTATGTCACGATGCCCTTTGGGCTAAAAACACAGGTGCTACATACCAGCAGACAATGCAGCGTTGCCCGCACGATCAAATTGGGTGGAACGTTCACGCATATGTGGACGATATAGCGGTGATGTCTAAAAAGTCAAATGACTTAATCTCCGAATTAAAAGAAACCTCTGACAATCTCTGAAAATACAACATGATGCTTAACCCCAAGAAGTGCGCCTTCGGGGTTCCAGCCGGAAAATTGTTGGGCTTCATCGTTTCCCAGCGTGGAATCGTGGTAAACCCGGAGAAAATCAAGGCCATCTTAAACATAAACCGTCTGACATGCCTAAAGGACATACAACGGCTAACAGGTTGCGTTGCCGCAGTTAGTCGGTTCGTCAGCCGACTTGGAGAGAAGGCTTTGCCGCTATACAAGTTGCTGAAGAAGGCAGACAAATTCACGTGGACGGACGAGGCAGATGCAACATTGAAGCAGCTCAAGGAGATACTCTCCTCAGCGCCTATCCTTCTAGCACCCGAGCCTGGGGAGCCTATGTTGATTTACATGGCGGCCACCAACCGGGTAATCAGCATCGTCATCGTGGTAGAGCGGGAAGAACCAGGGCATGAGTACGGAGTTCAATGGCCAGTTTACTATGTAAGCCAGGTCTTGACGGAGTCCAAGCAGCGTTACCCGCACTACCAGAAGATAGCTTATGGAGTGTTTCTTGCCTCTCGGAAGTTGAGGCACTACTTCCAGGAGCACCCTATCACAGTTGTGAGAAAGGCTCCACTGTCCAACATCATCAACAACAACGACGCTACAGGAAGGGTCGCGAAGTGGGGCATTGAACTTGTCGCCTTCGAGATCATCTACAAAAGACACGACGCTATCAAGTCACAAGCCTTGGCGGATTTTATTGCAGATTGGACAGAGATGCCGGATGCTACCCCAATGCCGAAGCCAGAATACTGGGTGATGCACTTTGACGGATCAAAGCTACTCAATGGCTCGGGGGCTGGTGTACTATTAAAGTCACCAACTGGGGAAAAGCTACACTACGTTCTGCAGATCCACTTCGAGGCTACGAACAACATGGAGGAGTATGAAGCACTCATTCACGGACTACGCGTAGCCAAAGATATTGGCATCAAGCGCATAGTTTGCTGTGGAGATTCCGACTTGGTTGCCCAGCAGGTGGCTGGCACCTAGAACGCGCGGAACCCCATGATGGCGGCATATCGAGACAAAGTGGAGGAGATAGCCAAGAGCTTCTTGGGCTACGAGGTCAAGTATGTACCTAGGGAGCAAAACGAGGCGGCTGATCTGCTGTCTAAGATTGGATCAGGGCGCAAACGAATTCCGCCTGGCGTTTTTGGAGCATCTAGGGACACCATCCGTGAAGGGAGCAGACATGGACAACCTGGACAGAGTTGACTCTTTTGTTCACATGGTGACAAAGGTCCCTCCGGCTTGGACAAAACCGTTCATGGAATATCTCGTACACGGAACTTTGCCCGACGATGAAGTCGAAAGACGACAAATAGTACGTCGAGCAAAGGGCTATACCATAATCAATGGACAGCTCTACAAAAGAAGCACCACTGGTATATACCTCAAGTGTGTTTCCCAGCAAGAAGGTATTGAAATCCTCCGTGAAATCCATCTCGGAGATTGCGGGCATCACGTCTCTCCCCAATCGTTGGTGGCTAAAGCTTTCCGGCAAGGATTCTACTGGCTGACCGCGAAGGCGGACGCCGACAAGGTAGTTGAGACATGCATGGGATGCTAGTATTATGCCCGAAAACCACATGTTCCAGCTGAAGAATTGCGAACAATGCCAATAACTTGGCCGTTTGCAGTCTGGGGGCTGGACATGGTTGGTCCATTGCAGACGGCACCATGTGGGTTTACGCATCTGCTAGTAGCAGTTGATAAATTCACCAAATGGATAGAAGCTAAATCCATTAGAAAGCTCGATGGGGCAACTGCCCTTAGGTTTGTCCGGGATCTAATGGTGAGATTTGGTCTCCCACATAGCATTATCACCGACAACGGCATCAACTTGTCACTCTGATAATTGGAAGCTTATTGTTGGGAGAAGGGCATCCGACTTGACCTTGCATCTGTGGCACACCCACAGTCCAATGGTCAGGTTGAGCGAGCCAATGGATTAATTCTGCAGGGAATCAAGCCACGTCTGGAAGCACCATTGCATAGAGCAGCTGGAGCCTGGGCGGAAGAATTACCATCTGTGCTGCGGAGTTTACGAACTACACCCAACAGATCCACCGGCTACACCCCTTACTTCATGGTATATGGAGCAGAAGCCATCCTGCCTTCCGGCATCCTTCACGATTCACCGAGAGTTGCCGCCTACGACAAAGATGATGCTGAAGAATCCAGACGCCTAGATGTGGACCTTCTTGAGGAGGAGCGTGTATTGGCATGCCAAAGATCCGCCATCTACCAGCAGAAGCTACACAGCTACCATAGTCACCGCGTCCGGCATCGCTCGTTTAAAGAGGGGGACCTAGTGCTCCGACTTAAGCAGAAGAAGTCACACAAATTATCCCTGCCATGGGAAGGACCGTTCATCATAAGCAAGGCACTACTCAATGGGTCTTACTACCTCGTTAACAATCATTAACTGGAGGATAGACCCAACGAGGATCATAAGCGTAAGCGACGTGACCCGGATGATGACTACCCGGAGCTTGATCGGCCATGGAACATAGCATAGCTATGTCATTTCTACACTTAGCATTTTTTTATCTATTGTGTACCTCTTATATGATCAATGAAATAAAGATTTCTGGTTCACTCATATTTCTGAGTCTTTAACCTCCTTTAGTGCTTATTTTTGGATCATATAAAACCTTTATGCACAAGCTTTGCGATTGCACTTGTGAAAATTACGCCTACGGGCGTTAGCTTAAGTTTTCTGGTCTACACGTTCTCTGTTGTGTTTATGTGGATTCTGGAGTAGTGACTTTTGGCACTTATTGTCGGCGATTTTGTGCTTAGGTTATTGATGGTGCCATTGGGCATCATCACCTGAGCGCATGGTTCCGACAACGAGTCTTCCGACTCACGAAAAGTCAAGCATAAAAACCAGAGTAATGGATAAGCCAGCACTTGCTTAAAAAATATATACATGCTAAAACCAGTTCTTGAGTAGCAGGAAATAACAACCATTGTTTTCCGCATTAAGTTAAACAAGCAGTTTTCCACATACAAATTCCAGAGAAAACAAATATTACATATTGTTTTCATTTCTCTGGCGCAGGCGACTTGGATGCAGCGTCATCAGCAGCAGGAGAGCCATCCTCCTCAAAATCAGCGGTTTTGAGGGACTCAGAGGAGCTTTGGTTATCACCGTCAATGATCTCCATGGGCACGAAGACGTTAGGGTCGACCAAATCAGCGACTCTGGTATCAAAGCCCGCGACCGATGCCAAGATAGCCTTGTGATCTATCGCTTGGCCCTCGTCATCCACGTCGGAGATACCGGAGGTCACCGATGTCGGTGGTTTCGTAGTGCGCCTTGACCATTGGCAGCGCCATCCTCGCGCCAGCCCGGGTACATGAAGCTTTCCAGCTTAAAAAACGCTCCGGGGCTTGGCGCAAGATCTCCGAGAACTTCATCACGGAATCCACCGCTTTGATGTTGATCTGGAGGTGCTTGGCTATCTCCTTGGCCTGCGTGATGGCAGTGTTGATAAAGTTACCGGCAAGGACCATGCATTCCTTTGGTGAAGGAGGCGACTAGGTCAACCCAATAGGAGCTACAAATTTTAGACAAAGGAACGCATGAGTTCGATAACACAAAAAGTTCAGAGTATCTAGCTTACATAAGTACAAGGCGGAGAATCACTTACTAAAGATGCTAATCTCGGCTTGCTGGAGAGTTTCTGCCATAGAATCCCGTTCTTGTCGGAGGACCTTGTATGCTTCAAGATTGCGTTCATTTTGCTCATCGGCAGCTTTCTTGTGCTCTTTTAGCATCACAATCTCCTCCTTCAAGCGGTTCATCTCCATGTCGGTGGATTCGTGCAGAACCTTCATGGATTCTTCATGCATCTTCAGCATATCCTTCCTCTCCAGCTTAAGAATCTTGTTTTCGCTATCCAGCTGCTGAATGTGCTTGGATTGCTCAACGATATCCTTAGCCTTGGAAATGGTTTCTGCAAGTCGGAGAAAGAACAGTACACAGTGAGTACTTGGAGAAAGTTGGCACAAGACCAAGTCGGAAATACGAAAAAGAAAGAAAAAACAGACGCTTTCTCTTGATGATTTGTTCCTTCAAGAAGGCAGTTTTACCCTTTTCGGCTTCCAAGTCCCCACGCATCTTATGGTACTTCTCGTTGGCCACGCCTCTCCGAGCATTCTCATTCTTTGGAAAGAAAGTTTAACACTTTTTAGTCTACTTGGAGCATCTAGCCGGATAACTATCCACCTAGAGGCTTGGGGGCTACAGTGAGAGTTTTTAACTTGGCAATATGCTTGGTCTTTCTTTAAGCATCTAGTCGGAACTAATCCAGTTTTCAACTAGAAGCTTGGGGGCTACAGTATAAAGTTTTTTAACTCAATCATATGCTTAGTCTTTCTTTAAGCATCTAGTCAGAACTAATTCAGTTTTGAACTAGAATCTTGGGGGCTACAGTATTGAAATTTACAAACATTGCGTATGCTACTCTAAAAGTATCTAGTTGGAATAATTCATTCAAACTATATGCTTGGGGGCTATAGTGTGAATTTTTCTATCTTAGTCACTCTTAGAGAATTTAGATGCAAAGACCTATGGTTGTCCGTCTAAATCCTCGGGGACTATAGTGGAATACTCATATGAAATGCAAAAGGCAAATAAAACTTACAAGTGCGATGATCTTGAGGTTGGTAGCGCTCTCAGCAAGCAACTTGCCGAAGGACAGACTATTTCCTCGCAAGATTTCCGCTTGTGAGCTCCTCAAGACCGCAAGTTGGAGATGTCGGCGCAGCACCAGGAACCAAAGCGGAGCTACTCGGCGTAAGCGTCGGGTAGACTATCTTTGGAAACTGGTTGTCCTGGGTGCAGAGACGCCGCCTTCGGCAGACGTTCCACTCGCCACCACCGCCTTACTGCTACTAATGGCATCCTTAGCCGGAGCTTCAGCCATTTGAGTTGCGGTACTTTATTGCGTTGCCTGTTCGCCGACAACGGCAAGCTCCGCGGAGGCACCTGAGTCCACTTCCATGGCGGAAGGGCCAGATGCATCTTTGGCTTGTGAGCTTGTCGGAGCAGACGTAGGCTGGACGCTGGGAGTGACAGGGGCGATGGCGGGACATGCGTGGGGAGACATGTCACGATGAAACATATCCTTAATATTTCTAGAAGCCGCCAAAGTTTTGGAGATATTCTTCAAACTAGTAGTGGCCTTCTTCCTGAAACATGCAAAAAGTATAAGTACGGGAATAATACATGCAAAGGACAATGTCGGAGAGAAAGAAGCTTACACAACAGGGGGTGCTTTGTGATACGTTGGAAACGTATCTATAATTTTTGATGCTCCATGCTTATTTAGTATCTACTTTGCTTTACTTGTCCACACTTTGAGGTGATTTTTACATGTTTTCTGATACTAACCTATTAACAAGTTGCAACAGTGCCAGATGCCTATTTTCTGTTGTTTTTGGTTTCGGAAAAGTTAGTAAAGAAATATTCTCGAAATTGGACGGGACGAAGGAAAAAGTCAATTACTTTTCGTCGGGAACAAGAAGTCCAGAGGACAGCCGGAGAGGCCGGCCAGAGGGGCCAAACCCCCCCAGGAGAGGCCACATGTGGGCCCGTGCCTGGCTAGGGTTTGGTAGCCCTGGCCGCCTCCCGGTCTCGCCCCTTCGCCTATAAGAAGCCCTTGATGCAGAAACTCTCAGTACCCGATTAGAAATCCACGAAATCGTCTGTAGCCGCCACCACCATCGTCCCTAGATCGGGGGATCTGAAGCTCTTCCTGGCACCCTGTCGGAGGGGAGATCATCCCGGAGGCCTTCTCTCCGGTATGATTCGTGAGTAGTTCCACCTTGGACTATGGGTCCATGTAGTAGCTAGATGGTTATATCTCCTCCTTTCTGCTTTCATGTATAGATCTTGTGAGCTCCCTTCATGATCAAGATCTAATCTATTTGTAATCATGCATGTTGTGTTTGCGGGGATCCGATGGATATTGAGATTATTATGTTGGTTTCATTAATGGTTTTATCTTTATGATTATATCATGTCTATGTTGTTTGTGATCTTGCATGCTCTCCGTTGCTAGTGGTTATCTTGGCCAAGTAGTTGCTAGTGACTCCAAGAGGGGGTATTTATGCTTGATATTGGGTTCATGACTCTAGTTTCCAAGGGAAGTGACAATAATCTCTTAGGTTGTACATGTGCGGTTGCTACTAGGGAGAAAACAACGGTCTCTTGTTCATGGAACATGTGGACTGTTTACTTTACACACTTTGCTTAAAGCAGTTGTCTGTTACTTGCAACTTAATACTGGAGGGGGTTCAGATGATAACCTGAAGGTGGACTTATAGTCATAGATGCAGTTGGATGACGGTCTATGTATCTTGTTGTGTTATCCAATCAACTTCATAGTATCTTTCTGGATAGTAATTGCATTGTTATGCCTTGCTCAGTTCCTGTAAATTGCCTCGCTATAATTTGTTTACCCTTCATGCCATGTTGTTTATCTAAGGAGAGCACCTCTAGTGAACTATGGACCCCGGTCCAATCTTTACCATTGATACATCTTCCACTGTTACTTGTTTACATGCTGCAAACCATTACCTTCCACACCATACGTTTAATCCTTTGTTACAACAAATCGGTGAGCTTGACAACCTCACTGATTCGTTGGGGCGAAGTCTTGAGTTTGTGTTGTGCAGGTCTCCGCGTTGCTAGCAACACTAGTGTGACGTTTCCTTCCTCCTACTGGTTCGATAACCTCGGTTTCTTACTGAGGGAAAATTGTTGCTGTGCTGCTTCATACCTTGCTCTTGGGGTTTCCAACGAAGCGTCCCACAACAAGTACTGGGCGCCATCAAGCTATTTTCTGGCGCCGTTGCCGGGGAGGCTAAGGACGTCTTCACTAGGGGAGTCCTTCACTTCCATCTCTTTACTTTGTTTTTAGTTTGCTTTGTTTCTTTTGCTTAGTTTTTTTTGCCTCTTTTCAAAAAACCCAAAAAATTAAGTCTAGTTTCGTTTGCTTTCTTTATCCAAAAGCACACAAAAATTAGTTCCTACTCTAGTTGTTGGTCTGTTGTTGTTTTGATTGGTCATGCTTTCTATCAATGGATGGTTTCTTTGAAACTAGTTCTTATTGGCAAGGTGGGTTCACGTAAGAACAAACGTATTATTATAAGGAACTCCATTTGTCACAAAAAGGGAAACACTTATGGGAACAAATTGATAAGTTGAATAATATTGCTAGAGACGTGTGCTCTACTTATAATGTTACTTATTGCTTTGATAAGTCTTGTTGCTGTAGGAGGTATAAACACCTACCTTTTCAATGTGAGTATAATGATAATGTTACCATATCCTCTTATGTTAAAGGAAATTATGACTTTATGATGTGGAACAAATAGAATAATTTATTGCTTTCAAGGGTGCTTTTGAACTTGCTAGTTTGCTTGAAAATACTGATGATGCACCTTATGAATGTGAGGTTTATGAGATACTTAAATTTTTCTTTGATAATTACAAGGGAAGACAATGGCTATATTGTTGTATATTTTAATAAGTGTTTTCCACAAATGGAAGAGACTAATGCCTTGCAGGAGCCTATGGAAGAAGAAATTGTTGAAACTGGAAGCTCATTAGATGAAAAAGAGGAGGAGAATGATGAACAAAAGGAGGAAGAATGGATCTACCCATGCCTACCTTATAATGAGAGTAAATCTTTACCTCTTATATTATTTGATTGTCCCCCATTCTTACCAAAGGAGGATGAATGTTATGTTCCTGTGGATCCTTTTGAAATATCTACTTTGGGAAAAACCTGTAAAGGTTTTAGTCCCACTATTTTTGAGCTTGATAGAATTATGTGTTTGTAGATCATGAAAACCATGCTTTATGTGATAGCATATTGTTGAGTTTATTCATGATGCTACTGAAAATTATTATGAGAGAGGAAAATTTGGTTGTAGAAGTTTTGATGGTATTGAAACACCTCTCTTTGTGCTAAAAGTTTTGAAGTTACTCTTGTCTTATCTTCCTATGCATGTCACTTTGTTCTTCATGAATTTATTTGTGTACAAGATTACTATTCATAGGAATAGGGTTAGACTTAAATGTGTTTGAATTTGCTTCTTGATGCTCTCTTTGACTTCAATTCATATTTCTCATGAGAGCATCTTCTCAAGCTTTCCGTGCCTAACTTAAAGGCGTTAAAGAAAAGTACTTGTTGGAAGATAACCCAAGAGTTTCCTTGAGTCTTGGAAGTTATTACTTCAGTAATGAACTCTCTTTATCCTTTTTGTTTGCTTTTTGTGCCAATAATGACCTCTAATGAGAGGAAAGTAAGATTTGGGGAGTTGCTGTCCCGAAACAGATTTTTGTCCTCCACCAACAAAAATTCGTGAGGAGGCTTTGTAACTCGGATTGAGCTCAAAATTTACGAATGAATCTACCAGTACGTTAGCTAACTTTTGTTAGTTCAACACTTTTTTATTTGAGCAACAGAAGATGTTCGAAAAAATCGTTTCTACGTGCTGGTCTGTTTTGACAGATTTCTGCCATTATTTGCATTTACTTCTTATTGATTCTTTTTTGAGCTCTATTCAGGTAAATTGAGTTTCTTTGAAGGAGTTACTACAGTATCTTGTGTTTTTAGTGAAAAGACTTGCTGTTCCAAAGCTTTGCCAGTGTTCTAATATTTTTTGAATAAGCTAATGTTGCTAATGAAGATTGTGTGAAGTTTTGTATGAAGAAAAAATTGTAGGTGTAGAGAGAGAATGATGCAATGAGATGAAGAATGGAAAAAAGCTCAAGCTTGGGATGCCACCATGGTGTCACCCCAATAAATATCCAAGAGGTACAAGCGTAAAAGCCTGGGGATGCCCAAGGCATCCCCTACTTCATCAATAAAAAGCTCAGGTCTGTCTAGACACTTCGTTTTTATTGTTTCATGCACAGTTGTGTTATTCTTGGAGCGTCTTAGTTTTTGTTTTCTTTGCTTAATTTGTTTAGTTTGCTTTAGTAGTTTGGACCCCCGTTCTCGCTATGTTGTTTTGCAAATAAGGTTGCTTGGTGTTTGGAAAGGTGTAGTAAGTTCTTGCTTGAAATGCAAGATGAGCTTGCATTGACTGTGACTTAGACTTTAGCATGACATGCTAGGTGTTGTTTTAGCATTATTCTTAGTGATTATTGCTATATCATGTTTTGTTCCAAACAATTGGGATTGCTTAGTGTGCCTTGAAGAAATTATGCGTTGTTTTAGCATGCAAAAGCATAGTATTGTGGTATTCTCCTTTGATGTTTTGCTTGGGTTGACTTGGCACATGCTCACACCATGTTATGACCATGAAAAGTCACCATTAGCCTCTATGATCATTTAGTCCTTGACTTGTAGTACCACTCTTTGCTTTGATTAGTTTTCTTTGTTGCATTGCATGATTATGGTCATTATTGCTCTCTTAGTTGGTTGCTCCCAGTCTTTTGCTAGCCTTCACTTGTATGAGTAAGTTCTACTCCTGCTTCCAACTCCCAAGAAACCAAGTTATTCCAAAGTTTCCACTATAAACTCCTATGCATGGTGTGTTACACCATTCCAAGTATATTCTTGTTTTCAACTATCTTGCAATTAAAAACTATTTTGTTATGTGAAAACTTAGTGATTAAAGCCCTCACGAACTTGATGGCACACTTTATATTATTTGCCCCTAATAAAATTGAACCATTGTGACAACTTTGTTGTATATGCTTGCACTTATAAGTTGGAATTAGCAGAACCGTGCTGTCACGGGGAACGTTTTCAACATTGCACGTGTACCTTGTTGTACTCAGTTGATATCATGTTCTTTTGTCTATGGATGTCACTGGTGTGAAATAAAGAGGGGACTTGTAACTCCATGGAGTTTGTATTCTGTGTTAGAGAAACGCCTGGGCCGCTAGCCTAAGCCATGCCTAATCATGGTGGAAACTTGCAGCATCACCATAGTGAGCTATCTATGAAGCATCCTCAATAAAAAGCTATGCATATGGTAAATAAAAAGATTGCTGAGGTGCTCATTATCTGCTTGCCTTGTCATTTTGGTTATGGGAAAGCTCCTATACCATGTGCAAGGGGTACCCCGTTGGCGGTTCTCAATGATATAAAAATACTTACAGTGACAAGAACTTACCTAGACCCAAAGATGAGTATGCATGAGGTGTGGCCCTCGTATTCAAGGGGCATGAGATTGCCAAGTTATACTTCGTCAAGCATATACTCCAGCTTTGCCACTTTAACCTTAACCACTTCAAGATGCTTATGATAGGGGCAATGAGGGATGAAAGCTAACAAGTACCATAATTTTTGGAAGCTCTTTTTGAAACTTGTAATACATGCTTCCTTTACAAAAAGGTCTTTCTTCCACCATTATTGAGTCTCCACCTTCTACCTTTAGGCACCATTAAGAGAGCATAGGTGTCATTCTGTGTGCAGTGTTCCAAACCTTATTAATTGATGCATATTGTGCTATTACTTGTTCTTGTGCTATTTGTTTCTAGTCACCCTTGTGAACTTTGCAGGTGTCCTATGCCTCTATATTGCTACTCTATGAGGGACAAGCTGATTGCCACTATGCTATGTTTTCTGCATACGAAACAAACAAACGTTTTTCAATGCATATTATTCATGATCTTTGTTTGTAGCTTGCCATGTTGCATGTATAGTTACTATGTCCTATTGTTAGAACTCCATCTTTCATGCACATGTTTAGAGTTCTTTGATCCCAGCTTTCAATGCTTGCAAATGGTTGGATCTTTATTGTGAGGGTGCATGTCACCTCAAAAATTATTCTGTTTATCACTTACCTACTCGAGGACGAGCAGGAGTTAAGCTTGGGGATTTTGATACGTTGGAAACGTATCTATAATTTTTGATGCTCCATGCTTGTTTAGTATCTACTTTGCTTTACTTGTCCACACTTTGAGGTGCTTTTTACATGTTTTCTGGTACTAACCTATTAACAAGTTGTAACAGTACCAAATGTCTGTTTTCGGTTTTAGAAAAGTTAGTAAAAGAAATATTCTTGGAATTAGACGGGACGAAGGACAAAGTCAATTACTTTCCGTGGGGAACAAGAAGTCCAAAGGAGAGCCGGAGAGGCCGGCCTGAGGGTCCACCCCCCAGGCACGTCCACAGGTGGGCCCATGCCTAGCTAGGGTTTGGTGGCCCTGGACGCCTCCCCGTCTCGCCCCTTTGCCTATAAGAAGCCCCCGATGCAGAAACTCCCAGTACCCGATCAGAAATCCATGAAACCGTCTATAGCCACCGCCACCATCGTCCCTAGATTGGGGGATCTGAAGCTCTTCCCGGCACCCTGCCGGAGGGGAGATCATCCCGGAGGCCTTCTCTCCGGTATGATTCGTGAGTAGTTCCACCTTGGACTATGGGTCCATGTAGTAGCTAGATGGTTGTATCTCCTCCTTTGTGCTTTCATGTATAGATCTCGTGAGCTCCGTTCATGATCAAGATCTAATCTATTTGTAATCATGCATGTTGTGTTTGCGGGGATCCGATGAATATTTAGATTATTATGTTGGTTTGATTAATGGTTTTATCTTTATGATTCTATCATGTCTGTGTTGTTTGTGATCTTGCATGCTCTCCGTTGCTAGTGGTTATCTTGGCCAAGTAGTTGCTAGTGACTCCAAGAGGGGGTATTTATGCTCGATAGTGGGTTCATGCCTCTAGTTTCCAAGGGCAGTGACAATAATCTCTTCGGTTTTAGATGTGCTGTTGCTACTAGGGAGAAAACAACGGTCTCTTGTTCATGGAACATGTGGACTGTTTACCTTATACACTTTGCTTAAAGCAGTTGTCTGTTGCTTGCAAATTAATACTGGAGGGGGTTCGGATGATAACTTGAAGGTGGACTTCTAGTCATAGATGCAGTTGGATGACGGTCTATGTATCTTGTTGTATTGCCCAATCAACTTCATAGGATCTTTCTGGATAGTAATTGCATTGTTATGCCTTGCTCAGTTCCTGTCAATTGCCTCGCTGTAATTTGTTTACCCTTCATGCCATGTTGTTTATCTAAGGAGAGAACCTCTAGTGAACTATGGACCCTGATCCAATCTTTACCATTGATACATCTTCCACTGTTACTTGTTTACTTGCTGCAAACCATTACTTTCCACACCATACGTTTAATCCTTTGTTACAGCAAACTGGTGAGCTTGACAACCTCACTGATTCGTTGGGGCAAAGTCTTGAGTTTGTGTTGTGCAGGTCTCCGTGTTGCTAGCAACAATGTGTGACGTTTCCTTCCTCCTACTGGTTCGATAACCTTGGTTTCTTACTGAGGGAAACTTGCTGTTGTGCTGCTTCATACCTTGCTCTTGGGGTTTCCAACGAAGCGTCCCACGACAAGTACTGGGCACCATCACTTTGGCAAAAGGGATCCGGGTAACTTTTCTTTTCTCCGCCTCCAAGGCGGCGGTAGTCTTCTTGGAGGCTCCACCCTCCGTATTCTTCTTCTTGCCTCCGTCGGCAGCGTCAGAGGTGGAGCTCTTCCGCTTTCGCACCAGCGGGACATCATCGTCGGACACGACTGTGACTTCCTTCATCTTGGGGTCATAGATTTGGACAGCCATGCTATCCGCCTCTAGACTGCTAAGCTGTTAAGTGAAATCCCAACATGTTAGACAAGATGATAATTACTAGATGGAAGAACTGGAGTAAAAGTCATACACGGAAAATAAAATCATACCTCTGGGCATGTGCCATCAACGAACATGTCGTAGGTGATGGTGAAGCCTCGCTTCCTATCCTTCACCTTGACGATGTCCTTGAGCCGAAGCTTGACGGAGCCACTTGAGAAGTTGTACTCGGAGATGTGGAGGCTATCCTTCCTGTCCTTGGTGTACTCATGCAATAGTTTCGAGCGGTGTTGCAGAGGCTAGATCCGCCTGATGAACTAGCACATGGCTAAGTCCAACCTGGTCAAACCAGTTTCTACGAACCACTCTATCCGCCTTATGGAGCGGGAGGCTTCGTCGTCAGAGGGAAGGGTGGCTTGGGACCTCCATGTCGGGGCTTCAGCGGCGGATCCATCGACGAAGTCTGGATACGTCTCTTCTCGGCCAGCCATAGGGATATCTGGGCTGTGGAAGTACGTATGTTGCCAGTTCTTGCAAGATTCATGGCCGGCGATGTCGGGGATCCGCCGGCCAGGCCAGATCTTAAAGCTAATGGTCCCACAGTTCCTGAGCTCGTTCTTGCCGGCTCCGGCTTCCCTCTTGACGGTGAATAAATAGACAAAGAGATCTAGCCTAGGCCTAATCCCTAATTAACCCTCATAGAGCGACGTGTAGTTTCTAAGCGCGAGGATGCTATTGGGGGAGAGGTTCTGAGGCTGTACTCGGTAATGGCTAAGGAAAGCTAGGAATAAATTGGAGATGGGCAGGGAGACGCCACGTACCAGTTGGGCTTTGAGGTACACCTTCTCTCCGACTTGGGGAGAAGGGGTGACCTCGCCGGCCGGCGCCGCCCGCCAGACGAGCCCCTCCGTCGTAGGGAGGTAGCCCTCGACGCGCAGCTCCTCTATATCGCAATCCGTAATGTCCGAACCGCGCCAGTCCCTGTTGTGAGAGTCACTTTCCTCTTCCAGCAGCTCCAGCGCCGCTGGGTTGTGGTCGCCGCCGGTGGATTCGACCACCGTGGACTTGGGGATCACCAGGCCCTCTGGAGGAAGGAGAACGGTGCTCGCCGGCTTCGCTGCAACATCGCTTGACACCGCCATAGAGGGAGCAGAGCTACTGCTATCCATTGGGGAGATTGAGGTGGTGACTGGAAGGATTGAGGGGCTAGGGTTTTTCGCGAAACACGCGGAGAGCTCGAGAAGGTTCTCGCTGGAGGAAGAAGACGACGCAGAAGGAGAATGAGGTGAAAAGTAAAAATTCCACCGCAGTCATAATTTATAACCCCTCGCGTCAAGATTCGTTCAAAACGATCGAGTGGTTGAAGCGTGTACAACGTGTGCGGGCGCGTGCGCGGAAATTTCGCCATGTTCCCAACCGTCACCGCCAACAGTTCGTATTGCTCGTGCAGGAAAAGCGGACATGATTGTGTTCTCTGCATGTGTAAGTTACGAGGCATTGCTGACCTATGTCTATGTCTCCCTAGATGTCACTGGCAGGTGAACCATCACATCGGAATATTCCGGCATGGACAGATCCAATCCGGCTACAGAAGAGTACGATAGAAGATTCAGCAACTCTCCGACTTACAAGTTGAAGACGGAGAAAGCCTTGCAGGGTTCTTGGGAGGACTACAAGATATTTCTTGACGATTTGCCGACATTCATCTAGATGGAGCATTCAACTTGAAGAGGCAAGACGGCGCAAGAACTCGGAATTCTCCGGGGGCTACTGTTAGGGATATGCTATATGGGTATCCTCATAGCATGTCTCCTATCCGGATAACCCGGGTGGTCATAGTTGGTAGCATGGCCCATGGCCTGCTGGGCGGCCCAGTTAGATGGATCCAGAAGGGAGGCCCATGCCGGATAAAGGAAGGCTATGGAGGAGTCACCGATGTACCCGGATCCTTGGAGTGCAAGACACGCTAGACTAGTTGTAAGTAGTGTACGACTCTGTAACCTGTCCGGCTAGGACTTTTCCCTGTAACCCTAGGACCTGGTGACTATATAAGTCGGGCCTATGGGAGCCTTTAGGGCACGACAACCTAGTATCGATTAGCATACACCTCGCACAACGAACCAATCCCTGTAACTCGGCGTATTGCCCTTATAGTGATTTATAGTAGGAGTAGGATTCCGCCACCGTTGTGGGATCTGAACCGTCTGTGTTAATTCGTACCCATCAACCGTCTGCCTTCCCCCACGTCTCTAAACACGCACTGTGAGGACCCCTCCATGGCGTACTCGTCGGCAATACCATGACAGCAGGGGCCCCGCCGGCAGGAGCATGCGATCCAGAGAGTGGGGGGAAAATGAGGTTAGGGTTTCCAGGGAGCTGGCGATGGGGTTGTTTTGTTCCAGCGAGCAGCACACCAGCCGTCCGATTTAGGTCAGGGATCATGAACGGTCACAATCGGGCGATCACTAGCGGCGCCGGGCCAAGCGGGCCGCGCGGCTAGGCTGTGGGCTGCGGCTGCGCACAAAGGGCAACGCCCTCGCGGGCGAGAGAAAGAAAAGCCGCGGCCGGCTGTGGGCCGGCACGGGCCGCGTGCTGCGCAACAGGCGCATTGGGCCGTTCAACACAGTTTTCTCTGTTTTATTTTACAGAACAGTTTTTGATGTTTTTTTGTTCAGTTTTTTTAGCAAATTTCTCATAGTTTCTTCTATTAAAATTGTTCCAACGAAAATTTGTGTAGAAAAATAGAAAAGTAACAGAAATATTTCTGTAAAGTATTAAAGTTGATGAATTTTATTCATCTTTCCGCTGCAAATAGATAAAAGTAATTGCTAAAATGCAATAAAGTGATAATTTTTTTAAAGATGTCATAAAGTGAATATTAAAGGTGATTATGGTTCTGTTATTATATGACCAACGTTATTAATAGCATGATCACAATTTGTTTATTATGTGTCAAAGGTGCATTTATCTCTATTTTTCCCAACGGTAATATAATTTTAATTGCACAAACAGTGGTATGTTTAATTTATACCAACGTTGGATTAAAGCATACAATTGTTTTTTGTTATCTCACATCTTTGTGGTTTTCAGGAGGTCTCAACTTGATGGGTTGCCTCACGGACGTTCTGATGCTCAGGGTGACACCTACACTAAGTGGAGGAAGAAAGTGGACCTGGCATTCGTGTGTGCCGAGGTTGACTAGGTTGTGGACACTCCACAACCAGTCAAGCCAAAAGACCCAGAAAGAGATCCTGCCGATGATAATGTTGCATGGGAGAAGAGGAAAAGGGACCATGCTCTAGTGGAGTTGGCTTATTCCATTGACAACAAAAAGTGGGTGAATTCCAATAAAAAGTGCATGGCTTTTGTAAAGAACTCGATTGAGAACGCCATTATGGGCTCAATCAAAGAGTGCACTTCCGTTGGGGTGTTTCTTGGAAAGATAAAGAGTCAGTTCACTGGCTCTTCAAAGATGTATGCCACCCAGCTGCTCAAACATCTGGTCACAGAAAAGTACACAAGAGGTGCACATGGCATCAGGGAGCACATCCTGAGGATGAGCAACATGGCTGCTAAACTAAATCCCATGGATTCTGATCTAGAGCTCAAGCCTGCTCTCCTCGTTCACCTTGTCATGGCTTCACTTTCTCAACAATTTGAAAACTTTGTGATCAACTACAACATGTCTCCTGAAAAATGGGACGTTGAAAAGACCATTGGCATGTGTGTGCAAGAGGAAGAAAGGATCAAGTCCATTCATGGTGGTTCTCTAAACTACGTGAAGGATAACAGGAAGATAACCTTCAACAATAGCAACCATGGTGGTTCCCCCTCCAAGCCACATGGAAAAGGTCTCCAACAGTATCAGCATCAGCAGAGTCTCCCAGGGGACAAGGACCAGTGTCACCACTTCAAGAAGTATGGGCACTTCAAGAAAGATTGCCCAGAATGGCTCAAGTCCATAATGGCAAAGAAAGGTATAGATACAGTTTTTTTTGTAAATGAATCCATGTATACACAGTTTTCGAAATCTACTTGGTGGATTGACTCAGGTGCAACTATTCAGGATGCAAATTCTTTACAGGGATTCCATTCAACAAGAACTATGCAAAGAAGCGAAAGATGCATTGAAGTCGCGAATGGAGTTCAAGCAGAAGTTGAAGCTGTTGGCGACATCCCTTTGGAGATAGCTGATGGTTTAATTATTCTGTTAAAAGATGTTTTATTTGTTCCCTCGCTTCACAGAAACTTAATAAGTGTGTCATGTTTGGATAAAGACAGTTATGAATGTTATTTTGTACATGTCAAGTGTTCCATATGGTTTAAGGATGCTTGTGTGGGTACTGCTTTACTTCACGATAATCTTTATTTGTTATCCTTGCATGAAAAAGTGCTTTCTATGTGTAATGTGAATGAGCAAATTTCCTTGTAGAACAAAGAACAAAAGAAAAGAAAGCAAACTCATGACTCGTCGAAGTTATGGCACTATCGATTAGGCCATATTTCGAGGGGAAGAATATAAATCCTCGTTAAAAATGATATTCTTCCTCCGTTAGAGTTCTCAGATATCAAACAATGCATAGATTGCATAAAAGGAAAATATGTAAAGCAAATCAAAAAGGGTGCAAACCGAAGTACATCAACACTAGAAATCATTCACACTGATATTTGTGGACCGTTTCCTGTGAAAAGTGTGGATGGTTATGATTCGTTCATAACATTCACAGATGATCACTCCCTATATGGTCATATTTATCCAATTAAAGAAAGATATGAGGCATTGGATAAATTTAAGATTTTCAAGGCTGAAGTTGAAAATCAGCATGATAAAAGAATTAAAATAGTCAGGTCCGACCGTGGGGAGGAGTACAACGGTCGGCACATTCCATATGGTCAATTACCTAGTCCTTTTGCAAGGTTATTACAGGAAAATGGAATAATCGCCCAGTATTCTATGCCGGGCGAACCTCAGCAAAATGGAGTAGCTGAAAGGCGTAACCGTACTCTTATGGATATGGTGCGCAACATGATGAGCTATTCCACCCTCCCATTGGGATTATGGATGGAGACGCTTAAAACCGCCATTCACATTCTCAACAGAGTACCAAGCAAGTCGGTGCCCAAAACACCGTACGAGTTGTGGACAGGCAGAGTCCCCTCTCTGCGCCACTTGAGGGTCTGGGGGAGCCCAGCTGAGGCAAAAGTTTTTAATCCAAATATTGCAAAGTTAGACCCCAAGAGAGTGACTTGCCACTTCATTGGCTATCCCTATAGATCAAAAGGTTATCGTTTCTACTGTCCTGACAAATACACAAAGTTTGTAGAAATGAGACATGCAGTCTTTTTGGAGGACGAATTGATGAGGGGGAGCATGGTAGCTCGGAAAATCGATCTTGAGGATAAGAGGGTGCATGCACCTAATATGATGACTCGGGAGCCATTTTTCTTGCTACCTGTTGTGCCACCATCGATAACCCCTGAGGTTGTGGTGCAGGCACCTGTTGTGACTCCACATGTGACAACAATGGGAGAAGGTTCGGAACCTGTCCGTCAAGAGCCGTCTGAACCCACTGTTGAGCACGATAGGGAGCCAGAACAGCCACACACAGAAAATGTGCCAGAACCTGAGGCACGAAATGAGAAAGAGTCTGACAAACTCAGAAGGTATGAAAGAGAAAGAAGACCAGCCATTTCTAAATAAATTTACAAAGTTTATAACACAAAAACCGTTCATATGGAAGGTGATCCCACCTCATATGAAGAAGCCATGAGAATCCCTCACTCAGCCAAGTGGGTGCAGGCAATGGAAGATGAAATGAAATCGATGAGTTCCAACAATGTTTAGGACTTAGAGGAAATTCCTAAAGGAGACAAAACAGTAGGCTCCAAATGGGTCTACAAAACAGAGTATGACTCCAATGGGAATGTAGAAAAGTATAAAGCAAGACCTGTGGCAAAAGGCTTTATGCAAAGAGAAAGATTAGATTACAATGAGACCTTATCTCTGATCTCATGTTAGGATTCCTTCAAAATCATAATGGCACTAGTTGCACATTTTGACTTAGAGTTGCATCAAATGGATGTAAAGACGGCATTTCTAAATGGAGATTTAGAAGAGAATGTTTACATGAAACAACCCAAGGGTTTTTTCATGGAGGTGAAGGAACATATGGGATGCCGTCTAAAGAAATCCATTTATGGGTTAAAGAAAGCCTCTAGATAGTGGTATTTAAAGTTCAATGATACAATTAAAAGATTTGGATTTAAAGAGAATGTTGAGGAAAACTGCATTTATGCAAAGTTTAAAAGTGGGAAATATATTTTCTTAATTATGTATGTGGATGATATCTTGCTTGCTAGCAGTGATGTCAGTCTACTACTAGAAACAAAGAAGTTCATGTCCTCAAATTTTGATATGAAAGATCTTGGTGAAGCTTCTTATGTTTTGGGCATAGAAATTCACCGAGATAGAAAGAATGGAGTGTTAGAACTGTCGCAGAAGGTATATTGTGAAAAGATTATAATGAAATACAATATGCATGCGAGTAATGCCACACCTGCTCCCATAGTCAAGGGCGACAGTTTTGGAAAATTTCAATGTCCAAAGAACCAACATGAGATCGATCAAATGAAAGAAGTACCATATGCTTCAGCCGTTGGAAGCTTACAGTATGCACAAGTGTGCACTCACCCTGACTTAGCTTTTATCACTGGGGTACTCGGTAGATATCAGGATAATCCTAGCATGGAGCACTAGAAAATGGTAAAGAAAGCTTTGTGTTATGTGCAAGGCACAAAAGGCCTCATGCTAACATATAAAAGATCTGATTCCCTAGAAATAAGAGGGTATTCAGATGCAGATTTTGCGAGACATAAAGATGATAGAAAGTCCACGACAGGATATGTCTTTACTCTCGCAGGAGGTGCTATTTCATGGAGAAGCGCCAAACAGTCAATAGTTGCATCATCTACGATGTATGCAGAATTTATAGCATGTTATGAGGCCATGGGGTAGGCGTTATGGTTAAAGAAATTTCTACCCGACTTGAGGGTGGTAGACTGCATTAGCAGGCCACTAAAGATATACTGTGACAACGAGCCTGCAGTATTCTATGCTCACAACAACAAGTCGAGTAATGCTACAAAGTCAATAGATATGAAGTATTATGTTGTGAAAGAGAAAGTCCAGGATCAAACTATAAGTCTCGATCATATAAGGACAAAGGATATGCTTGCGGATCCGCTAACGAAAGGATTACCTCCCAATGTGTTCAAGGAACACTTAGCCGGCATGGGATTAAGGGAAAACCTATGTTTTTTCGACTACAGAGGCCCAAAAGTGACAGGATCTGTTTCAAAAGTAGAAAAGTATATAGTGGTTGTCTGATTCTACCGGCAATTGAGCTGTGACGATGAAACATGCTCTATATACTGATCTGTCATGAAACGAGTAAATTATAAAATATAAAGTTAAAAGTAAAGTTGAGATCTAGGAGGAGAATGTTAGGTTGGTCTCCACCCGGTCGACCCCAATGGGTCGATCGATCCCTTGACCGAGCGCCGTGATCGGGGGCGCCCAACCTCCTCATGGTTGGTGGGCCCCTATCGCCAGCGCATATAAAAAGGTGGGGGGCCGGACGCACACGGTACGAGGTTCACTTTGCGCCGCAGCGCCCCACTGATATTCTCCTACCAATCTAGGGTTGCGCTAGGATGATGGGAAGCACCGCCGCCGCCACTCTTACCCACGCCCACACCGTCACCCCTCTACGCCATGGCCACTGGCTCTGGCATCCCCTCTGGCTCGTGTTCCTCGAGCCAAGGAGCGGGTATACACGCCTCTTCCTCTCCGATCTCTCTGCTCTGCTCTCTCTCTCTCTCTCTCAGATCTCATAGGCCGAACCCAAATAGTACTACTGTGATTATCTAGACTAGAAGATCCAAAAGCCAAAATTAACAGTTTTTCTCGCTTGCTACCATGATAGCAAGTTCAGAACAAGTGGGACATGCGCATCTTTGACCATGCAAGATACAACTCTAGAATTTCCCTCCAATTTGTCAGTAAATTCGGTTAACTTATCTAGCACCCAGGCCTCTCCTAGTGCAATACTTTCGCTCATCATCTTGCCGAAGATAAGTGGGTCTAGTTGGTGACCCTATGAGTGTGACGCTGGAGACAAAGGAGTTCGCATATCTAGAGAAGATGTTCGTGGGATCGGACCGCACTGCCTTGATGCGCTACGTCAAGATACCCATCTGCGCTTCTAGTGGTAATCTCGTGGTCTATCACCTCATCTAGGTCTTGGGAGTATCGCATAGAAAAGTTTTCTTTGCCTTTGTGCGGCCCTACAAGATTGGTGTGAATAGTATCATAAACTAAGCATATATGATCCATAGATGATGCATGTATCATATACCCAATAATATAGAATGTTTCCTTTAATCACACTACTAGGAAAAAGCTTACCCGTAAAGCACTACCGGTGCGCCACTAGGCTCGTGCCATGGGTAACTCACTACCTAGTGCGTCGGGCAGGTGCGCCACGGGTATTTTTCTCGAAAAACAAAAACAATACAGACAACACACTATTTTTGAATTGGAAAAGCAATAGAGTCTCGCACATCGCCTCCGTCGTGTCATCTCGTCGGAGCATGGTGGTCATAGTCGTGGGCACAACCTACCCCCGCAGGGAGGTGCGGGAGGCCGTGGCCAAGCTATACCTCGCCGGTGTCGAGTGGGAGGTGTCAGTCCGAGGCGGTAGGAGGTGTGTCTATGGTTGCCGAAGGAGGTGGCAGCCAGAGGAGGTATGGTCATAGGAGAGGAGAAGGAGGTGTGGTCGGAGGTGGCGGTCGGAGGAGGTGTGGTCGGAGGAGATGAGTTGGTGCGTCTGTGGCTGCCGGATGAGGTTGAGACCGAAGGAGAGGAGAAGGAGGAGGAGGCAGTCAAAGGAGGTGCAGTCTAGGGAGAGGAGATGGAGGGATAAGAGAGGATGACATGGGTATGCCCTATGGGTACCTAATGTTAGCGTACCCGGTCCATCCCAACAGAAGCCCATAAGAAAATTTACCCTTGATGGCGAAGTCGGGGAGGATTTCGGCTGTCCGGGCCCAAGAGGAGTGTGATTCCTTGAAGAATACGGCTAACTTTAGATAGAAATTAAAAAGGAAAACCCTAAACTTGTAACAGACTCGACCTACCCCGGGACCTAGCCTATCTATATAAAGGCCAGGAGGAAACGGCAGGGAGGGCATCTCATAACCCTAGCATACACCTCGCCAGATCTCATCTGCGCACCCCTGTGACTTTCGGATTTGCCATCAATCAAGAGCAGACAAGCAGGAGCAGGGTTTTCCCTCTAGGGGCCTGAACCTTGGTAAACCTCGTGTCCCATGTTGTTTGTCTGTTAGCCGTTCCATGATCTCCAGCATCCCCTCCTCCAAAACCCAAGCCCATAACAGTGGTCATTGACGGGTCGAACCCTCGTCAATTGACGTCGTCTGTGGGAACTAGGATGCTAATGTTGCGATCGTGACGGCCCGGTCAACCACGATTCGTACACAACAGAGACCCACCTCCTCTTCGGCACCATTAACTTCACCACCCACTCACCGGTGACCCGCCAAGACTTCAATTCCATAGGAGACTGAGTCGGCATGATGCATGGGAGCCTATGCTTCCAGGTCAGCCAAGTTGGCACGCTTTGCCTCCCTGAGCGAGTGGCGCCTCTGACGATCGCACCTGGCATGTGGGTGTCCACAATCAGTGTTCTTAGCACACCCTCGCTGACGTACGACTCCTATGACAACAACAATTGCAATTCCAATCTGTGTGATCCACCTACGTAGGAAGGAACCTATGGTTCTGAATCCGAAAGATACAAGAGCAATGATCTCCCCCAACGCTTCATGTGCGCAGTCGTTGTCAATTCTCACGACGCAGCAGAGAACATCGGAAATGGGACCGACCCACAGGCTTCCAACACCGCTGATGGGGCGCACCCTCCCAACGGGAATAGGCCTCCTGAAGCCACCAACGGTGGCGATCCAGCTCGCCAACATATTCACCTCAATGAGGCTCAATGGGAAAGAGTTCGAGAAGCCATACGGGGTAACAACCCTCTACCAGTCGACGCCTCCTGCGACATGCCGATGGGATATCACTGGATCCTCATAAAGGAGCATAATCGACAAGTAGCGCATCATAGAGAGATCGAACATCGCAAGCAAGCAGCTGATGAGTCAAGCACCCGACGGGCGGCACTCTCCTCCATCGCCGCGTCCTCTTCAAAGGACAATAGCGGCCACGCCGCCCATAAAAGCCATTCTCGACTAGAACGCATGGGCACAGACACCGGGCGCGAGGCCACCAAGGCACTCGATTTATCGTTCATGTTGGTCGACTCGTAGGGCAACATGATGCCCAAGACAGCGCAGGCCGCGGTCATAGCAGCTACAATGCACCTGTTGGCCAACCAACCACAAGTTAGGGATCCACGATCCGCCATCCATAAGTCCGCAATCACGGGCCTCGGGCTCGTTGGAGCCGCGCTAAGAGTAGATGCGACTCTGGAACCAAAGAAAATTGTGGTAAGGTTCGCAAGGAACCGCACACCCTCATACGACAAAAAGGACCATGACCTGTCATGGCGACGCCGCAGCCCACGGCAAAGGAGCCGCAACTACGACGCCCGTGACAAACTCACGCAACGCAAGATCGAAAAATCATGTGCAAAACGCGCATGCCCCATGGAGTTGGAATACGAAGTCACAAAACTCTGTGGGGAAAGGTGCTTTAGCCGAGCCATACGGAAATCGCGGATGCCCAAAGGCTTCAATCTTCCTTCGGACAATCTGAAGTTCGACGGTTTGCAGGAGCCGGAGATTTGCCTGGATGACCACATCTCATCGGTCAAGTTGCATGGCGGCAGCAAGGAGACAACCATGCAGTGCCTCAAGCTGCAGCTGAAGGGCGCGACCAGGGCCTAGCTCGACAATCTCCCCTCCGGATCCATCCGTAGTTGGGAAGAGCTGGTCTACAGCTTCATACGCAACTTCAAGGGCACCTGCAAGCGGCTGACCTCAATCGAAGAGCTATGCGCATGCTGCCAAAGGTCCAACGAGTCCCTCCTCTCCTACGTTCAACAATGGTCCATCATCAAGAACTCCGTAGATGATATCTCGGAGGAGCAATCAATCGACACATTCAACAATGGCATAAGGCACCGCGAACTCAGGGAGGAGTTGGGTCGCATCAAGCCCCAAACCATCGACCATCTGATGGACATCGCCAATCGCTAGGCGGATGGCGAAGACGCCGTCCACAACAGTCGAGCATGTTCGGATGACGAGGACAACCTCGGTTGCAGACGTGACCGTCGAGAAAGGAGGAGAGCGCGCGTCTACGACGACCGCGAGGAAGTCGACATGGTCGCGGATGGCTACACCGACCGTCGTGACGATGGAAACCACAACAGCGGATACCACAATGGCAACTACCGCGACAGCGGAAAAAACACACATTCATGGCAACGTCGTGCCCAAGACGACGAGCCATCCGCATTCGAAAAGCTGTCAGGTCCCTGCATCATTGATTTCTGCATCGATAAACAGGATGGCAAAAATAAATCTAGCCACCTGCTCAAGGACTGCCAGGAGTTACAGAATCTCCACGAAGGATACGACCAGCTGCGGCGTGACGCAATGAATCAGAGTTTTGGTTCTGTCTCGGGGCCCATCGCATATGGCACCCCACCACCACCTCCTAGAGGACTCGCGCAGCCTGTGGATGCGCCGGCGTAGAACAATGGGGCAGAGCAGTACCCACGACCATTGGGTACCATGATGATGAAGAAGGGGTGTTCGTCCAACATGATCCAGAAGACGATCACCCACCAGATAAACCTGGTCGTCACCTATCCACCAGCCATACCTGAGTACCTCAGCGACTCGAAGTCGTGCATCACCTTCAATCGATCTGACCATCCACGTCAAATCCCTCGCCCAGGCGATTCTTCCTTGGTGCTCGACGCTCAGATTGGCGGGTTCGAGATGAGCCGCGTGTTCATGAACGGTGACTGCGACATGAATCTTATTTTTTCCAGCACCCTAGAGGCCATGTGGACCGCGCTCTGCAGCTTGGAGGCATCCGACACAACTTTCTATGGTATCGTCCCAGGGAAAGGGATCTACCCCCTCGGCAAGATATGTCTCTTCATCATCTTCGGCACCCCCAAGAACTTCAGGCGCGATCGACTTGAATTCGCGGTGCTCGACTGGCCATCTCAATACCACGCCATCCTCGGCAGTGTGGCATTCACATGGTTCCTAGCGGTACCCCACTACGCGTACCTCCTGCTGAAGATGCCAGGACCTAACGGTATCATCATCGTCCTAGGGAGCTTCACCAAATCCGAAAGCCGCGATAGAGACTTCAGCAGAATCTCCCAGTCTTTCGACATGCAGGAGGAACTCGCAAGGCTGAAGGAGTCAACAGACACCAGCCTCCCTCCTGTAACTAAGAAAAAATCTCCTGACCTATCATTCGACTCCACGGTCAACACCAAGTCTGTGGAGGTCCACCCGACGGACCCCACCAAGATGGCCCTCATCGCCAACAACCTGAGTTCCACATAGGAACTCGCACTCGTCGAATTCCTTCATGAGCACTGGGAAATTTTTGCCTGGTGTCCTACAGACATGCCAGGCGTCCCCAGGGAATTCGTCGAGCATGCACTCAACGTGTATCCAGATGCGCGTCCAGTCAAGCAGTTGATGCGTCGGCTGTCAGAAGGACGAGCCGAAGCAATTGGCATCAAAATAAACACACTCCTCGACGCTGATTTCATAAGGGATATCAAGGAAAGAAACTGGGTGGCTAACCCCGTGTTGGTCCCCAAGAAGGACACAAACGTCCTACAGATGTGCGTGGACTTCAACGCTCTCAACAAGCACTACCCGAAGTACCACTTCCCATTGCCGCAGATCAATCAAATCATCGACTCCACCACGGGATGTGAGCGCCTATCGTTCCTCGACGCCTACTCATGCTACTGTAGGGGTTCACAACATGAAAAAAAATCTATAGCATGAATACACACAAGCCAAGATCTATCTACTAGATTGTAGCCACGATTCGATAGAGTACTAACCCTCGAAGATCCAAAGTGGTTAACGAGAGCAGATTCTCGTGGGTGATGTAGTCGTTCACTTCCTGATCTCAAGATCGCATAGACGATCCTTCCGGCGCCGCGTTCCGGCAGCGCTCCCGTAGTCGGTCACACATAGGGTACTCGATGAAGACCTTCCTCTCCCTTGTTCCAGCAGGCAGCGGAGGTGGTATCTCTCTCCTCGCGATTCCGGTAGAACGATGGCGTGGTGTCGGAAGTAGAGGGAAGATCCCGCAGGGCTTCGACTAAGCCGGACGATCTAGGGTTTACAGGCCTAGGGGTAGAGCAACCAGCGGCTAGGGTTTAGACTAGACAGTGGAAGCAATTTAGAGGAGAGCTAGGGCGCCAACAGTAGGAGGGGCGGCGGCCTAGGGTTTGGAGAGGGGGCGCCGGCTAGGGGCAAGGTGTAGGGAGAGGGGGTGCCCCCTCCCTTTCTTTTATAGGTGGGAGGGGTGGCTAGGGATAGCCGTGTCCTCCCCCAACTCCTTTGCTGGTCGGTGGATTGGAGGAGGGAAGGGAAACCTTCTCTCCTCAGGTTTCCTTCCCTCTCCACTTGGAAATCATTGTCCCAGTTTGACTTTTTCAAATTGGTGTTTTGTCTTTCAAACTAGAGTTTGATTTCTATCTTCCAAGTGTCCAGCCAAGTGACCTAGGACATGATGCAACCATTACATTTTGTCATGAAACATCCATGTACCCTTCCCCGATCCGGATCGGTTAACTTTCTAGACCCTTCTAGAACATTCCTATGAAAACACCAGAACCATTCCCGAACTCCGGAATTGGACTTTCCTTATATGAATCTTATTCTCCGGACCATTCTGGATCTCCTCGTGATATACCGGATCCTATCCGAGACTTCGAACTGTAGGGTTCGCAGCATAGAAAACAAAAAAAATTCCTACGATGGGAACAACTATGTACCAAGATCTATCTACTAGATACAAACAACGGGAGGATGTATATCCGTAGAGAACATACCCTTGAAGACCGACAAAGCTTAACGAGTCCAAACTCGTGATTGATGTAGATGATCTCTTGCCGATCTCAAGATCGAGAGGAAGTCCTAGCGCCGAAAAACAGCAGCGCATCCATGCTTATTATTCTTTCCGGCATGAAAATTTTGCTCCGATTGGATGTCAGTGTCCCTTAAGTGTGTCACCCTATGGTTCGCGAATAATGCGGACATGATCGAGACCCTTATCCGATCAATAATCAGAAGCGGGACCTGGAGATCCATACTGACTCCCACACATTCAACGATGACTTAATCCCTTTGTTTCACGATATATTACATGTCCTAGATTCGGTCATTGGTATCTCCGTACCTAGTTTGATCTTGTTACCGACATGCACTCTTTTCTTGTTCCTATGATATAACATTCTAGTGATCAAATCACTTGCTTGCAAGCTAATCAATGTGATATCACCGAGAGGGCCTAGAGCATATCTATCCTTCATCGAGATGAACAAATTCCACTCTCGATCCATGGGCCTCAACATAACACTTTAGTAGTTCTGAATCCATCTTTATAATCACCTAGTTACGGTGTGACGTTTGATGTCATCAAGAAACTCTTCCGGTGTTAGTGATTGACATGATCTCATGGTCTAAGGATTAGGATCACTTCGTAAGTTGTTATAGCAATATAAACTCAATGACTTTGATCGTAATGCTATACTTCGGATGAATGTTCGTCACACCATTACACTAATGCTTTGACCTCGTTATTAACAACATCCAATGTCCATGATCAGGAAACTTTGATCATCTTTTAATCAACGTGCTAGTTTATAAGAGAGGCATAACTAGGAACTTCCTTTTTGTTTATTAAACACACATGTATTAACGTTTATGTATTAATACAATTATAGCATGCAAAATAAATATTTATCATAAATAAGAATACGATAATAACCACTTTATTATTGCCTCTCGGGCATATTCCCTTCAGTCTCCCACTTGCACTAGAGACAATAATCTAGTTTGAAAACTTTGCGTATTGAACACCTATGGCTTTCCGGTGTTCCATATACACGACTGCAAGTGGTTAACATAAACTACGGATCTGACGCTTCAGGTCCGTGTGTATTTGATGTCTTTGCGTCTTCACGCATCACTCATTCTCCAATGAGATGGCATTGTATAAATTGCATTGTATAAATTTGGTCTTTTTGTGAGACCTTTAGTTCCTTGGGGTTAAACCATGTCGATACTATTGTCGTACAATATATCTTTAGTGTTAGCCCATTGCGAACCACACCTAAGTTTGATAACAAACTACTTGACACAAATTCCCTCCTTTGTTGCTACTATAGCAGTCATATACTTAGCCTTTTGTTGTAGTATCCGTCACAATGTCTTAGCTTTGGAATTCATCCAAATCCATCATGGAAACTTTCTTTCCATTTCATTGTGCCACCCATAGTTTAAATTGAGATAAACTTAATTTGTATCTTGTGACAAAACTAGTATCAATGTAACGCTTTACAATGAACTATTTGTAATTGTTTGTCACCTCTACACAAATATATTCTTAGTTCTTCCAAAAGATCATAAGAATATCCTTAATATCGTCCAATGATCATTTTATGATTCATAATGGTATATGCTCATAACACTTAGAGCATAGGACATATCTGGATGTGTACATATCATGGTATGATTGATCAAAACATTCTCGTGATTTCACTCATCAAGTGCCAAAGCACCTGAATCTTGTTTTACTTATCAAGTGTCGAAACACTTGAATCTTGATTCAATTCCTTTCTATGTGACAAGAACCTTTTCTTGTCGTTTATATATTGAACTCCTTCAATATCTCATATATGTATGTTTGGCACAACCATATTAGCGTCACAGTCTATCCACTATAGACATTCATGCTAAATATTCGGGTTTTGCCTAAGTCTTTCATCGAAATGAAATTCTTAACTTTTGTCAATAAAAATTTCATCATTTCTAATCAACAAGATGTCCTCCACAAAATGTATTAGAAATATGTCTCAGTGCACCCACTTAATTTCTTGCAAATGCAAGCATCTTCATCGTCTCCTGATGAAAACTCCTTTTCATCATGGTGAAGACTCCAACTCCGCGATGCTTACTTCGACCATTGAAGTTTGCATGCCCTTTTAGCATCCTTTGAATTAATAAAACCCTTTGGACCGTGTCATGTACACATCCTAGGCAACCATTCTATTAGAAGAACTTTGTTTTGTTTATTCATCTACCATGTACCAAATTATATGTAGTGATTGCTACCTTAATCCTTCTAGACTAAATATCGCTATGAAAGATCAAATCTTGTCATAGTCAACTCCTTGAACATTGTCATAAAATACTTTACGACATGTCGACTATTTCATAGATGTGAAACATCTATGTATGTTTCTTTATAGATCCAAATACGACCGATAGGTTTTTACACCTTTCCGTAGGGTCTTCCAAGTTCAAAACTTGATTTCTCGTGTATGGAACTATCACGGATTTTATGGCTTCAAGCCATTTGACAGAGTCAGGGCCCATCATCGCTTCTTTGCATGTAGTCGGTTCATCATTGTCAAACAATAATGATTTACTCTCAAATATCAATATTTGATTGTTTATCCTACCTACTTGGTTTAATAGAAACTTTAGACCTCCGTGACCACAACCTTTGAGGCACGTGATCCATGAGCATTCTGGCTGCCTCCGGAACATTTTCCGGGGCTCTGCACAACTCAGCATATATAGCTAAGGTTCGTTAACCTTATTAAAGTTCTATTGTCCTCCCACTTAACCTTTTATGAAAACTTCTTTTTCAAGAAAACTTCACGTTTCAAGCGACAAACCCTTTTGTCCTTGGTGTTATGGAGGAATACCAAATTGTTATTCGAAATAACCTACAAAGATATGCTCATATGACTTCGGTTGTAAACATCTTACTTATGTTTAGCATACCAAAATTTAAGAAATGACAACTTGGGTTTTACCCCAAACGATAACTCATATGGTGTCATTTCAATGGATCAAGATGGAGCTCTTTTCAGTGTAAAAGCGGAAGTCTGTAAAGCATTAAACCTTTTAAAACATAATGGCAGTTTTGTAAATAACACATTTGATCCAACCATGTCACACAAGGTTTCATTACAAATCTCAAACACTCCATACTCTTATGGTGTTTCGGGAGATGTAAATCTATGTGTTTTGCTAAACTTGTAACTCAAATAAATCCCTTTATGATAAATCATAATTCATTTATTTTTCGTGTTACACTTGTAACTCAAATAAATCCCTTTATGATCAAATCATAAATCATTTATTTTCTTGTTACAATGATTTTCCACTTCATCTTGAAAGTCTTTGAAACGTTTTTCAAATACTTCATACTTATTTCTCATTAAGTGAATATTCACTCAAATTTCCGGAGAAAGCATATGAAGTTGAAATCCATCGCTTACGACTTTACATAATGGACTACGTACATCGATATGTATAAATTCCAATATTTTGGTCGTTCGTTCTTCTTTGGCCTTTGAACGAAGTTTTAATTATCCCGAGGAAAGTCTCACAAGCGTCACTTGATCAAATCAAAGACTCCAAAAATCCATGAAAATGGAGTTTCTTCATGTTTTCTTTCCAATATAACTTAAACAACGATGTCACTTCGTAAGTGACTTTCCAATCATTTGTCTTGCGACATTTTAGCATTAGCTTTATGGATGTGATTTCTCAACTAGATTTGTAAATCATCCATCTTATATGGAATAGGGTAATTATTTGAATAACCTTTGTTCTCATAATACCTAATTTAAATAACAATTATTAAAACAAATCTTAAAGTCGAGCTTTGATGTCAACGAGAAATACAAACAACGGTTTGTTTGTTTTCGATGAACATCATCACATATTCTCTTGCTAGTTACTTAGGCCATTGTGGTTTATGAATTGCGTCGTTCCGTATGAAATTTCATACCAACTAATTCGGTATCCAATACCCAAGAACCACATTGTTTAACAAGCAAAGAAAACAACCATAACATGTATATCAACCATATACCTAAATTGGATATTTCTGATCTTTTCTTTTCTGCCAAATATATTTTATAGATTCTGTTTTAGCATTTCCTTTTTCCTTTTTAAAAGAATCTATCAACATCAAAAGTGGCGCCATATACATGACACATACTACAAAGCGTGTATATTCTAATAATAATACCTTTGGACTTGCACTTTGAAGTAGATCACCATCATCAAAATGATCGGCATTCTTTCAAAATCCATTATTTAGTAATCTTTTAGTGTAGTAAACACTTTACATACATCTTCTATTCATCCTTATCATGACGACTTTCATTATCAAGCTAATGTAGCTTATAAAGGCGAATCATGAGTATAACATTACTTTTCAAACCCCTTTTGGATGATTAGGATGTCTAGCATCTCCAACCTTTGTAAATTCTCATCCAATATGAGAGTATACATTATACTCTATCATATTGCAACCAAAACATTATTTCAGATATCGTTATATTTGTCACACATGAGTGGTTTCTGAAACAATTCTTTCAGCTCCTAGATAAACTTGATATTAAAACAATCAAGAATCATGGAGGCAAACATGATACTTAAGATACTAACACTAGAATTGTTACTCTCGATTTAATACCAATTATTAAATTTCACGGAGTAAACAGAGTTTGCTGAAAGTTTGCAATAGGACTTCAAACTTCAGATTGACACTCAACACAATACGATACCAGTTCGTGAAGTATATATCCAGAATTCTATGGTTCTATTATCTCAGTTACAACTATGCATAAGGTGGTGAATGAATTCCAATGACTACAACAAATTATGCATATTCACTTTGATTTAATTTATGATAAATTGAGTTCTACTAATCCAAATTAGAAATGAACTCCCACTCAAAAATGACATCCCTCGTGTCTTTTTGGTGATTACATGAACCAAATCCACTACACCAAGTCCGATCATCACGTGAGTTGGTGTAGCTTCAAAGGCGAGAATAAAATGGGCATCATATCTACTATATGACTCATACTTAACCTTTCGGACCGTGTTCCGAGGCCATGTCTATACATGCTAGGCTCGCCAAGTAAGAACCTTAGTATTCGCGTGTGTAACTGTCTTACACCCGAGATATGCTCTTGGATTCAAGTACACCCGATCATCACGTGATGTCTTGAAGCGACAAAACATTGTCGGTGCATACTTAAGGAAGAACACATTCTTATCTTGATATCTAAATGAGGGATCATCTTATTATGCTAATAAACGCGAAACAAGCAATATAAGATGCAATCAAACATCACATGTTTATAAGTGAAATGATATGGTTCCGGCATATGATCTCTATCATGTGCACCGTGGTATGATCTCTATCATACCTCTATGTGTAAGGCCAAGGTATATGGCACATACACGTTATGTGTGTTGTAAGAGTATCATCTCATACTTCTACTTACAACATCACCATATCATAACACTAGCCTAGCAACAATCTAAACTAGACGCCTCTAATTTATCCATTGCAAGTTTTACGTGGCTTAGGGCTTTCGAAGATAGAACCGTTCTTACCTACGAACATGAACCACAACGAGGATAACCAAATTGTTGACAACTCGTTGCAAATTAGATATTGACTATAGTAGGAGAGACAGACACCCGCTAGCCACTTATGCAAAACTAGTTGCATGTCAAGCGTGGAACAAGTCTCATGTGCGAGGACATGTAAAGTTTGTTTGGGCCGCTTCATCCCACTATGCCACCAATATACAAAGTACAACTAAGAAGCAATAAAATGTTCATCGTCACCCACATACTCATATGTGTACTACCCGTGCAAAGCATCTACGCATAGATCCGGCTCTGATACCACTGTAGGGTTCGCAGCATAGAAAACAAAAAAATTCCTACGATGGGAACAACTATGTACCAAGATCTATCTACTAGATACAAACAACAGGGGGATGTATATCCGTAGAGAACATACCCTTGAAGACCGAAAAACCTTAACGAGTCCAAACTTGTGATTGATGTAGACGGTCTCTTGCCGATCTCAAGATCGAAAGGAAGTCCTAGCCCCGCAAAACAGCAGTGCATCCGTGCTCGCACACAGGTACAAGACACCGAGCAACCTCCGCCTCCTCGCTCCAGCGATGCAGCGGAAGCACAACCCTTTCTTGCCGAATAGCCACCGGGAACATGTATCTCGCTAGTCCGAGACCATGGGGAATAAATTTTAGAGAGGGAGAGAGATCCTTCACGAGGAGGTGTACTTTGAGAGGAGGAGAGGGGGAACCCCAAGGGGCATGGCGCCAGCCATGGTGGCTGCCCCCACATCTTCCACATTCATGTGGGTGGAGCTCCCACTCAAAAGGAAAAGCCTCCACTCAAAAATCCACTCACATGCATTAAATTTCCACCAAATTTAATGCAAGCTCTCATTTAAATAAAACTCTTTTATTTATTTATTCAGAATTTTGTTAATTACTTTAATTAATAAACATTCAGATAAAACCCCTTGCTAGTATTCAATTTCACATGCAAAACCAGTTTCAGAAATTTCAACCGAAACAGTTTCGATGTCTAGTGAAATAAATTCCTGCGCTTGTTATTCTTTACGGCATGAAACTTTTGCTCCAATTGGATGTCAGTGTCCCTTAAGTGTGTCACCCTACAGTTTGAGAATAATGATCGAGACCCTTCTCCGATCAATAATCAGAAGCGGGACCTGGAGATCCATACTGACTCCCACACATTCAACGATGACTTTCCTGTGATCGTCGGAACCTTTTTATGCTAGTCTTAATCACTTTGTTTCACAATATATTACATGTCCGAGATTCGGTCATCGATATCTCCATACCTAGTTTGATCTCGTTACCGACATGCACTCTTTTCTCGTTCCTGTGATATAACATTCTAGTGATCAAATCACTTGCTTGCAAGCTAATCAATGTGATATCACCGAGGGGGACCAGAGCATATCTATCCGTCATCGGGATGAACAAATTCCACTCTCGATCCATGGGACTCAACATAACACTTTATTAGTTCTGAAGCCATCTTTATAATCACCTAGTTACGGTGTGACGTTTGATGTCATCAAGAAACTCTTCCGGTGTTAGTGATTGACATGATCTCATGGTCTAAGGATTATGATTACTTTGTAAGTTGTTATAGCAATATAAACTCAATGACTTTGATCGTAATGTTATACTTCGGATGAATGTTCATCACACCATTACACTAATGTTGTGACCTCGTTATTAACAACATCCAATGTCCATGTTCAGGAAACTTTGATCATCTTGTTAATCAATGAGCTAGTTTATAAGAGAGGCATAACTAGGAACTTCATTTTTGTTTATTAAACACACATGTATTAACGTTTCCGTACTAATACAATTATAGCATGCAAAATAAACATTTATCATAAATAAGGAATACGATAATAACCACTTTATTATTGCCTCTCGGACATATTCCCTTCATGAACAACATTCAGTCTCTTTACTCACTTTCCATATCTACTAAACAACATCGAACCCTTAGGTGCGTCTCCCTACGGTTCGCGAATTATGCAGACATGACCGAGACTCTTCTCCGATCAATAACCAATAGAGGAATCTGGAAATTCATACGGCTCCCTCATATTTCTACGATTACTTCGTGATCAAATGAACCATTTACATACGATACCAATTTCCCTTTGTCTCACGATACTTTACTTATCCGAGGTTTGATTGTTGGTATCTCTACATACCTAGTTCAACCTCGTTACTGATAAGTACTCTTTTATCGTTCCCGTGATATGTGATCCCTTTTGAGCCAGTAACATGCTTGCAAGCCAATTGGTTGGCATTCCACCGAGAGGGCCCAGAGTATATCTATCTGTCATATGGATGGACAAATCCCACTCTTGATTCATGTGCCTCGACACATACTTTCCGAACACTCAATGCCACCTTTATAACCACTCAGTTACAAAGTGGTGTTTGATGTCATCAAAGTATCCATTCCGGGATGGTGATTAACATGATCTCATGGTCGAAGGATTTAGGTTACTATGTATCTGAAAGCTTATAGCAAGTGAACTGTTTTAAATGACTTTATCTTATGCTACGCGTATCTATAGGAGTATGTCCATCACATCATTATCCTAATGACATGACCTTGTTGTTAATAACATCTCAATGTTCATGATCAGGAAACCATGATCATATATTAACCAACAAGCTAGTTTAACAAGAGGCTTTACTAGAGACTCTTACATGTTTACAAATCACACAAGTATTAATGTTTCTGATTAATACAATTATAGCATGGTATGTAAAAATTTATCATAAGCATGAAGATATGATAATAACCTCTTTATTATTGCCTCTTGGGAATATCTCCAACAGTCTCCCACTTGCACTAGAGACAATAATCTAGTTTCAAATTCTGCGTGTATTCAACACCTATGGCTTTCCAGTGTTGTATGTACATGATTGCTAGTGGTCAACCGATCTTCAGATCCGACACTTTCAGGTCTGTGTGTAATTGCATGTCTTTGCATCTCTACGCATCACTCATTCTCTAATGATATGGCTTTGTATAATTTTGGTCCTTTGGTGCGACCTTTAGTTACTTGGGGTTAAAACATGTTAACAATATTGTCATACAATATATCTTCATAGTACTATCCTGCTGTGAACTACACCTAGTTTGATAACAAACTACTTGACACAAATGCCTGTAGGGGTTCATAGCATGGAAAACAAAAAAATTCTACCACACGCACACAAACAAGCCAAGATCTATCTACTAGATTGTAGCAACGAGTCGATAGAGGAACTCACCCTCGAAGATTCCAAAGCGGTTTACGAGAGCAGATTCTCGTGGGTGATGTAGTCGTACTATTGTCGATCTCAATATCGCGTAGACGATCCTTCCGGCGCTGCGTTCTGGCAGCGCTTCCGCAGTCGGTCACACGTTCGGTACTCGATGAAGACCTTCCTCTCCCTTGTTCCAGCAGGCAGCGGAGGTTGTAGCACTCTCCTCGTGATTCCGGCAGCATGATGGCGTGGTGTCGGAAGTAGAGGGGAGATATCGCAGGGCTTCGCCTTAAGCCGGAGCGAGTATGGTGGAATAAGAGAGGACATTGGGGATCTACGGATTAGAGGCACCAAAGGGGGGTGGTGTAGCCGGCGGCTAGGGCTTGGAGAAGCCCTAACTTGGCGACTTGGAGGAGCTCTAGTTGGCGGCAGCACTTGGAGGGTGGTGGCGCCTAGGAGCTAGGGTTTTGGGTGTGAGGGGTAGGGGGCGCCCTACCCCTCCTTATATAGGTGGAGGGTGGCGGTTTGGGAGGAGGGAGTCCTCCTCCAACTCCTCCTCCTTGGCCGGCGGGTGGAGGAAGTAGGACTTCCTCCCTAAGTAGGTTTCCTACTCTCCCTCCACCAAGCAAACTTCAGATTTGACTTTTCAAATTGGCGTTTGACTTTCAAACTTGGATTTGATTTCTCTCATCATATTGCCCAGCCAAGTGACCTAGTACATGATGGAACCATTCCACATTGTCATGACACATCCATGTACCCTTCCCCTCCGGAGTGTCAAACCTTCCAGACCCTTCTAGAACATTCCTGGTGAAAACACCGGAATCATTTCCAAACTCCGAAATAGGACTTTCCTTATATGAATCTTATTATCCGGACCATTCCGGATCTCCTCGTGATATCCCGGATCCCATCCGAGACTCCGAACAATATTCGGTCTCTTACTCATCATTTCATAACTACACAACAACATCGAATCCTTAAGTGTGTCTCCCTACGGTTCGTGAACTATGCGGACATGACCGAGACACTTCTCTGATCAATAACCAATAGAGGAATCTGGAAATTCATATGGCTCCCACATATTTCTACAATTACTTTGCGATCGAATGAACCACTTACATATGATACCAATTTCCCTTTTTCTCACGATAGTTTACTTATCCGAGGTTTTGATCGTCGGTATCTCAGCATACCTAGTTCAACCTCGTTACTGATAAGTACTCTTTTCTCGTTCCCTTGTGAGCCAGTCACATGCTTGCAAGCTAATTGGATGACATTCCACCGAGAGGGCCCAGAGTATATCTATCCGTCATATGGATGGACAAATCCCACTCTTGATCCAAGTGCCTCAACCCATACTTTCCGAACACTCAATGCCACCTTTATAACCACCCAGTTACGGTGTGGTGTTTGATGTCATCAAAGCATCCTTCCGGTGATGGTGATTAACATGATCTTATGGTTGAAGGAATTTAGGTTACTATGTATCAGAAAGCTTATAGCAAACGAACTATTAAAATGACTTGATCTTTATGCTACGCTTATCTATAGGAGTATGTCCATCACACCATTCTCCTAATGATATGATCTTGTTGTTAACAACATCTCAATGTTCATGATTGGGAAACCACAATCATCTATTAACCAACAAGCTAGTATTATAAAGAGGCTTTACTAGGGACTCTAATTTAGTTTACAAATCACACAAGTATTAATGTTTCCGGTTAATACTATTATAGCATGAATGTAAACATTTATCATAAACACAAAGATATAATAATAACCACTTTTATTATTGCCTCTAGGGCATATCTCCAACAATGCCCTCTTTTGCTGCTATAATAGCAGTCATATACTTAGCCTTTTGTTGTAGTATCTGTCACAATGTCTTAACTTTGGAACTCCAAATCCATTATGGAACTTACTTTCCATTATATTGTGCCACCCTTCGTTTAGATTGAGATAATGTTAATTTGTACTTTGTGACAAAACTAGTATCAATATAGTACTTTTACAATGAACTAATCATCTATTTGTCACCTCTACAAAAATAATATATTCTTAGTTCTTCAGAAAGATCATAAGAATATCCTTACTATCATCCAATGATCATCTTATGAATCATTCTGGTATATTCTCATAACATTTAGAGCATAGGACATATCTAAATTTGTACATATCATAATATGATTGATAAAAATACTATTTGTGATCTCATACATCAAGTATCAATCTATACTTGAATCTTTGTTTCACTTACCAAGTGTCAATACACTTGAATTTCGATTCAATCCTTTCTATGTGACAATAACCTTTCTTGTAGTTTCTATATTGAACTCATTCAATATATCATCTATGTACTTTCGACACAACCATATTAGCGTCTTAATCTATCCATATATAAAAATTGATCCCAAATATTTGGGTTTTGCCTAAGTCTTTCATCAAAATGAAATTCTTAACTTGTGTTAACAAAAGATACATCATTTCCAATCAACAATATGTCTTCCACATAATGTATTAGAAATATGTCTTAGAGCTCCCACTTAATTTCTTGCAAATGCAAGCATCTTCATCATCTCTGATGAGATTAAACTCTTTTATCAATTTCATCATGGTGAAGATTCCAACTCCGTGATGCATATTTCAACCATTGAAGTTTGCATACGCTTTTAGCATCCTTTGAATTAACAAAACCCTTTGGATCGTGTTATGTACACGTCCTCGGTAACAATTCTATTAAAAGAACTTTGTTTTGTTTGTTCAACTACCATTTAACAGAATTATATGTAGTGGTTGCTACATTAATCCGTCTAGACTAAATATCGCTATGAAAGATCAAATATTGTCATAGTCAACCTTTGAACATTGTTGTGAACTCTTTCCCAACATGTCGACTATTTCATAGATGTGAAACATCCATGTCTATTTCTTTATAGATCCAAACATGACTGTAAGGCCTTACACCTTTCCAGAGGGTATTTCAAGTTCAACGCTTGATTTCTCATGTATTAAAATATCACGGATTTTATGGCTTCAAACCATTTGACGGCGTCAGGGCCCATCATCTCTTCTGTGGCATCCCGCAAAACCACTACTAGAAAATCGCGTTGTTTTTGTGCATCGCATCGTCATCATCATGCATTGTTTGTCTGAAACTATTTCGAAACGCATAGTTTTGTTTTCTAAATATTCCCCGTCTCAATTTCAAATTATAGCGCCGGGCTTTTCCGGGTCTTTTATTGTCTAAAAACTATTTACAAAAGTTATTTTTAAATTAAATAAAAATCTATATTATTTTTAGGGGGCAGTCGAACGGGCCGATCCGACCCAGTCGACCACCCCCAGTTCAAAACGGTCCACCAAAAATCGAGAAAATTGCACGTAACACCAGGCTTTGGTGCCAAAGTTGCACGGAACACAGAAACAAAAAACTTGTTGCAGCTGACCCCAACTTTTGATCTAATTGTTGCACCTAGCCCAAATATAGTTTAACTAGAGGTTATAGTTCCTTAAAAATGTATCTAACATGTATGTCTGTATTTTTATCCCGTATATCACTCGTGTGGCCCAATATTTCTGTATTTATATCTTCTAGCGAACAAAGCTCGGTCCAACGTATCTAACGTTGCAATCGGACTCGGCCTGATACCACTACTGTAGCGTCTATACTTAGACGTATACTAAAAAAATGATCGACAACTATGTAAAAAAATTAGAAAAATAATCTTGATGTGGTCAAATATGCGTGTTACAAGTATGCACATTTTTAATATGAAGTACCTTATATTTTAGGCTCATCAAAAGAATTGGATAAATTATAGAAGATTGAAAAGTTACATTGTCACGCTCCGAGATCTGTACAATAAGGGTGTTTGAATGAATTTTTCAAAGCTAAAAAATGATTTTTTTTTAATTTTAAAAAAAGCTCTCTAGGAACAACTCATCTGTCAAATTAATGCTCTCGTATTTTATACCACTATGATGTCTATTTTTTTAATTTACATAAAATTATGGTACTACCTCCATTCCGATTTATAAGACAAACGCATATTTCGAGAAAATAATTTGACCATAAATTTGATCAATAAAATATAAACTATATTTAACAGAAATTATACATTTAGATTCATATTCAAAATACGCTTCCGATGGTACAATTTTTGTGACATATGATTTATATATTGTTGATCAAATTTATGGTCAAACTATTTTTTTTAAGTACGTATTAGCCCTATAATCCGGAATGGAGGAAGTATACAATATAGAAATACATACCCACATGTTAGATATACTGTTAAGGCACAATATACTTGATTTGGGCTAGATTCAACTAATTAGACAACAAATCGGGCTAGCTGCAACAAATATTTTGTTTCTGTGTTTTGTACAACTTTAACACCAAAGTCTGGTGTTATGTGCAATTTTCTCACCAAAAATCCTAAAACTACCCAACCTAGTCTAACCACCCTACGTCCACATCACCCCCTCCTATCGCGAGACGCCACCTCACCCTCTCCCTTCCCTCCGGCCAACCCCCAGCTGCCACGTCACCCCAGCCACCTCTCTCACCCCACCAACCCCGCCAGCCTGTCCCCACCTCCCTCCACCACCTGGACCCACTCCCCACTCCCCACCACGCACACCACACACGCAACACCACGCACGCCAACCTCCCCCACACGGGATCCTCTGCGAACCCACCTCCTTCCTCGTGCCTCCCTCTCCCCATCGCCCTCCTCTGCCGCCGCCTCCCCACTCTCTGCAGCGAGCCCGGCAGCGAGCCCCTCGCCTTGCGCCTTCCCTCCCCCCAACCTCGAGCTCCTCAGGCCGCCTGGCTCGCCCGCCCACCGCGTGTCCCGCCGCCAGCGCGCCCTCCCCGTCTCTCCTCCCTCGCCCGGAGCTTCTCCGGCCGCCCGCCGCCGCCAAGGCCAACACCTTCCTCCTCGTCGCGGCCGCCCGTGCCCGTCCCCGACGCTCCCCGCCTCCACCGCGGCCCTCCTCGACGCCCTCTGGCCCGGCCGCCTCTGCCCCGGCAACCGCCGGTCTCGCCGGCGCCTTCTCCTGGTCCTCCACCGCCGTCGCCAAGGTCTCCCTCCCCGCAAAGCTCCTCCCGCCGCCGACCTTCTTCTTCCGCGGTCGTGCCCTGGGAGCACCGCCGCCACCAGCGCGTCCTCCGGCCAGCAGCGACGCCTTCCCTGGCCGCCGCCCACCCGCGCCTCCCCTCTCGCAAGCTCCCGCCGCTCCAACAACCACCGGCCCGCCCTGCTCGACCCCTTCGTCCCGCGGCTCCGCGACGCCGAAGCCTCTGCCGCCAGCACCCTTGTCCGCTTGTCGCGCGCCTCCTCTGCCGTGCTACTGTACCCGGGGGCCGCATGTCCTCTGCATGCTGCTTCTGCCGCGGTGCTTTGGTGCTAGTCCAGGGTACCTCTAGTACCAGCGGGGTGCCTCATGTGCCGTGTTTTGGTGATGATCAGGAGAAAGTGGGGTGTGTAGATTATTGCAACGGCGACCGTGTGAAGATGGATCCGTGGCGTTTTATCTGATTTCAGTGTTCCCCATCGAACAAGTCTGACGAGTACCTCACCAAGAACCTCGGAATCGCCAAGTTCTACTTCCAACGAGTTGACCTATGATCGAGATGGCACCCCAAGGTCTTCATCCCGGTGCGACAAGTACTTCCTCGAGAACGCCAAGTACTTCACCCCGGACATCGAGACCCTGAACGACAAGTTCTCCTTCTCGGAAGCATTGACGCTCGTGCGACAAGATCTACTCCACGGATCCCAAGACCCCCGGTACCCGATCCTCTCAAGTTCGTCGTCAGCGGCAAGATCGACCGTTGGAAACCAAGTTCTCCTCTTGTATCCGAACCTCGCCGATCCCGTCGAACCCTGAGCCCCTGTCGAACCCCGAACCCCGGAACCAAGATCTTCCGAACCCCGATGTGTGACCCCTTTCTCGAGCCCTATTTTCTAAATGAAATACAAACTTGTTGCATATTAAATTGTCATACTCGCAAGCATATTGTCTGTGGTTTGGGGGCCTTATGCCGATTCACCTAAATTAAATATGGGATCCATATGCGGGCAAATCTAGTCGTATATTGGTCCCATTTAAAATTGTGTAGCGCACCGGTGATATATTTTGCCATGTTAAGACAACATTTAAAATGCGAGGTACCTAAACAACTGGAACCATATATTTAATTGTCGGGACCCCCGGTTCCGCTTAATATTGCCTAATTGCATCGCACCTTTGCCATGTCATACCTCATACATGCATCATACCGAATTTATGGCGTAGTATTAAATATTGCATCCGGTGTTTATTCTAGTGTTTTGCTTCTTCGCGGATAAGGCCGTTGAGTTGATGCGAGTGTCGACCCGGTCTTCGGATGAACCTTCGACAATGTTTTCAGGCGAGCATCTCCCCCTTTCTACCTATCTTACTTTTATAGTATTTATTCCCTCCTGTTGATCTATTGCTATCTGTGTTGCGATGCTCTAGCTTTCGTACCCGTGACATCCCTTGCAGCCTTATATTGCCTTGGACACCTCCTATTACCTGTTGTTTGGTAGATAGTTGGATCTGCGCGTCGTAGTCGCTTGCTCAAGTGATGTTGCGTGTCGCCAAGTACCAAAGTTGTTGGAGTATTGCCGCATGTTTATTGTTGAAGATGATCAAGACTTTAATTACTATTTAACAACTAAAATTGAAGTAAGTAAGCAGAGGCACAGGTGGGCAATAGATGTTATTTGGTTGTTAACCGTCCACTTGTGTCCCGTAGGACCCCGAGTACTTGATACCTGTTCCTTGAATATTCGCGCTATCCACATCCGGGAGGATTATGGGACCCCCCTGAGCTAGAGCTTGATTCATTCTTATTTCTTGGGGCCACAAACTAGTTTGAGGTTTTATTTACTATCCTGTACTTATGCCATGCTTTACCGCTTTATTTACGATTGTGCGAGGAGCACAATGTACTATTTAGGATCGTGGCACGATTCCGCGGTATCGACAAGCCCAGCCACACTTTCGGGTTCCCAGTCGTTTACAGCCGTCCCCACAACCTTGAGTCCGTCTCGGAGCCGGCCGGCTTCGTTGCGGGTCTACTTTAAGGGGTGGCCCCCTGAAATATTTCTGAATCCTGTGATTGCTTTGTCGTGAAGGCCTCGTTGGGTTTTGATTTGGTTTTTTCGAGGTTGATCGAGTGTGTGTTGCTATTTGTGCACCCCTGCAGGGTAAAACTTTCTGAAAGCCGTGTCCGCGGTTATGGACGACTTGGAGCACAGTATCTCGATCATAGACAACTATAACTAAAGTAGTGCTATAAATTTGACTTGATAATGACTAGTAATCAGCTTCACTATAATGGAATGGCTAAATAAAACTGCCAACAATTGCTTGCTTGGGTTGTCGCTTGCGACAATTGTATCTGACTAGTAAGTATTGCAACTATAACGGAATGGCTAAATAAAAGTACCAACAATTGCTGGGTTTTGGGATATCTCATGCTAATTGTATCTGACTAGTAAGTGTTGCAACTACAACGGAATGGTTAACTAAAACGGCCCACTGCTTATTTTATCAGGATGATTGTCTACACCTGACTAGTAATTGCTGCAACGATAACTGAATAAATAAAACTGCCAACTGTGTGAGTTCCTCGGTTGACTTCCTCATTTGGTCTCGAGGGGGAAACACCAGGATGGGTTTGTTTGGTGGTAGTATCAGGTTGGTTCCGAATAGGTCTTTCTTATCCCTTTCCGATGGCCGACAGTTATATCGAGTCTCTATAGGTTGTTTAGTGCATGCTGCCGCTGCCGCTTCAGTCCACCATACCTATGTAGGCGAGGACCACCGAATTCTAACCTCGCCGTGTACTGGCCTCAGTACTGACGCTCCCCTTTTTCGTTTGCCCTTTGTCGGCACCCCTTTTGTTTAAGCAGGTTTGAGATCGACGTCGTTAGCAGGGTTACCCTTCCGGCTTGGCCTGGGCAGGGTTATGAACGCCATTGGTTATTCTTCAGGGCTCTTAGCCCCATTTGCATCTTGTCCGTAGTCGGACGCTCTATCATTTTCAAGGTGATTTGGATCTTTGTATTGTACATCTGTATTCTTGACTCTTTGAGTCGCTGTTGTATATATCTGTTCTGTGGGTCCCATCGAGGACTGTTGTGTAATGTTATTACTTCGTTTTCCACCCGCACGAAAGTGCCTGGTGGGCACCTTTGAATCGTTTCTATGCGGGTTTGGCGGGAATCGCTGAAACTTGCATAGGGTCGATTCTGAGGGTGTTACAGAGTGGTATGAGAGCTCAACAGTTGCGATACCCCACAAGTCCAGCCTGTAGGATAACCTAGCTAACGGCCGAAGTAGAGTGTCAAAACTATTTTGAAAAAATTGGTTGGATAGTTTTGATTAGGTCTGATTTTACTCCTTACCCCTCTGCTGCTCTCCTCTCACCTCCGCGTGTTTTGAATCCGCTCTCTTCTCCTTCTTCGAGTCCAGGAATTCTCGTGGTTGGGTTTTCGTCGTACCTTCAGGGTTTCGCTTCCTCCTTCGGTAACGGTTTTGCTACATCTGGTCTTCGTGCTATCCAAGGAATCCTTCGTCTGTTGGACTTCTCTTTGTTCCTTCTCGTGCCTTCCGGTGCTTTCCGACGCGGCGACATCATCTACGCTAGATCCGACGCAGAGTCTGCATCACCCCTTTGTTTCTGAACCTTGGTTGTCGAGATCTTCAGTCTAAATTCTAAGGGTTGGTTGCATAATCCATCTGTTCGTGTACAGAGTAATGCTTTGAGTGCGGGATGGAGTCGCGACCATACCACTACTCTTATCATTTGTTTTGTATATTGAATGGTGGCTCGATGCAACTTTACTCCGTCCACGGAATCTAGAGGTGGCTTTATTTGTTGATACCTCTACCTTCGACCTTTTGTTTCCGGAGTGTTTCCCTCGATGGTCACGGACAACGACCTCTTGTAGTGGTGTCGCGAGGATCTACACGAAGCGAGAAGATGCAGATCGCCGACCTTCCTTCCGGTACCATGAGGCGGATCTCGAGGGCGAGATCCATTGTTAGTGGTGTCGAATTGTGGCATCCCGCAAAACCACTACTAGAAAATCGCGTTGTTTTTGTGCATCGCATCGTCATCATCATGCATTGTTTGTCTGAAACTATTTCGAAACGCATAGTTTTGTTTTCTAAATATTCCCCGTCTCAATTTCAAATTATAGCGCCGGGCTTTTCCGGGTCTTTTATTGTCTAAAAACTATTTACAAAAGTTATTTTTAAATTAAATAAAAATCTATATTATTTTTAGGGGCAGTCGAACGGCCGATCCGACCCAGTCGACCACCCCCAGTTCAAAACGGTCCACCAAAAATCCTAAAACTACCCAACCTAGTCTAACCACCCTACCTCCACATCACCCCCTCCTATCGCGAGACGCCACCTCACCCTCTCCCTTCCCTCCAGCCAACCCCCAGCTGCCACGTCACCCCAGCCACCTCTCTCTCCCCACCAACCCCGCCAGCCTGTCCCCACCTCCCTCCACCACCTGGACCCACTCCCCACTCCCCACCACGCACACCACACACGCAACACCACGCACGCCAACCTCCCCCACACGGGATCCTCTGCGAACCCACCTCCTTCCTCGCGCCTCCCTCTCCCCATCGCCCTCCTCTGCTGCCGCCTCCCCACTCTCTGCAGCGAGCCCCTCGCCTTGCGCCTTCCCTCCCCCCAACCTCGAGCTCCTCAGGCCGCCTGGCTCGCCCGCCCCCCGCGTGTCCTGCCGCCGGCGCGCCCTCCCCGTCTCTCCTCCCTCGCCCGGAGCTTCTCCGGCCGCCCGCCGCCGCCAAGGCCAACGCCTTCCTCCTCGTCGCGGTCGCCCGTCCCCGACGCTCCCCGCCTCCACCGCGGCCATCATCGTCGCCCTCTGGCCCGGCCGCCTCTGCCCCGGCAACCGCCGGTCTCACCGGCGCCTTCTCCTGGTCCTCCACCGCCGTCGCCAAGGTCTCCCTCCCCGCAAAGCTCCTCCCGCCGCCGACATTCTTCTTCCGCGGTCGTGCCCTGGGAGCACCGCCGCCACCAGCGCGTCCTCCGGCCAGCAGCGACGCCTTCCCTGGCCGCCGCCCACCTGCGCCTCCCCTCTCGCAAGCTCCCGCCGCTCCAACAACCACCGGCCCGCCCTGCTCGACCCCTTCGTCCCGCGGCTCCGCGACGCCGAAGCCTCTGCCGCCAGCACCCTTGTCCGCTTGTCGCGCGCCTCCTCTGCCGTGCTACTGTACCCCGGGGCCGCATGTCCTCTGCATGCTGCTGCTGCCACGGTGCTTTGGTGCTAGTCCAGGGTACCTCTAGTACCAGCGGGTTGCCTCATGTGCCGTGTTTTGGTGATGATCAGGAGAAAGTGGGGTGTGTAGATGATTGCAACGGCGATCGTGTGAAGATGGATCAGTGGCGTTTTATCTGATTTCAGTGTTCCCCATCGAACAAGTCTGACGAGTACCTCACCAAGAACCTCGGAATCGCCAAGTTCTACTTCCAACGAGTTGACCTATGATCGAGATGGCACCCCAAGGTCTTCATCCCGGTGCGACAAGTACTTCCTCGAGAACGCCAAGTACTTCACCCCGGACATCGAGACCCTGAACGACAAGTTCTCCTTCTCGGAAGCATTGACGCTCGTGCGACAAGATCTACTCCACGGATCCCAAGACCCCCGGTACCCGATCCTCTCAAGTTTGTCGTCAGCGGCAAGATCGACCGTTGGAAACCAAGTTCTCCTCTTGTATCCGAACCTCGCCGATCCCGTCGAACCCTGAGCCCCTGTCGAACCCCGAACCCCGGAACCAAGATCTTCCGAACCCCGATGTGTGACCCCTTTCTCGAGCCCTATTTTCTAAATGAAATACAAACTTGTTGCATATTAAATTGTCATACTCGCATGCATATTGTCTGTGGTTTGGGGGCCTTATGCCGATTCACCTAAATTAAATATGGGATCCATATGCGGGCAAATCTAGTCGTATATTGGTCCCATTTAAAATTGTGTAGCGCACCGGTGATATATTTTGCCATGTTAAGACAACATTTAAAATGCGGGGTACCTAAACAACTGGAACCATATATTTAATTGTCAGGACCCCCGGTTCCGCTTAATATTGCCTAATTGCATCGCACCTTTGCCATGTCATACCTCATACATGCATCATACCGAATTTATGCCGTAGTATTAAATATTGCATCCGGTGTTTATTCTAGTGTTTTGCTTCTTCGCGGATAAGGCCGTTGAGTTGATGCGAGTGTCGACCCGGTCTTCGGATGAACCTTCGACAATGTTTTCAGGCGAGCATCTCCCCCTTTCTACCTATCTTACTTTTATAGTATTTATTCCCTCATGTTGATCTATTGCTATCTGTGTTGCGATGCTCTAGCTTTCGTACCCGTGACATCCCTTGCAGCCTTATATTGCCTTGGACACCTCCTATTACCTGTTGTTTGGTAGATAGTTGGACATGCGCGTCGTAGTCGCTTGCTCAAGTGATGTTGCGTGTCGCCAAGTACCAAAGTTGTTGGAGTATTGCCGCATGTTTATTGTTGAAGATGATCAAGACTTTAATTACTGTTTAACAACTAAAATTGAAGTAAGTAAGAAGAGGCACAGGTGGGCAATAGATGTTATTTGGTTGTTAACCGTCCACTTGTGTCCCGTAGGACCCCGAGTACTTGATACCTGTTCCTTGAATATTCGCGCTATCCACATCCGGGAGTTATGGGACCCCCCTGAGCCAGAGCTTGATTCATTCTTATTTCTTGGGGCCACAAACTAGTTTGAGGTTTTATTTACTATCCTGTACTTATGCCATGCTTTACCGCTTTATTTACGATTGTGCGAGGAGCACACTGTACTGTTTAGGATCGTGGCATGATTCCGCGGTATCGACAAGCCCAGCCACACTTTCGGGTTCCCAGTCGTTTACAGCCGTCCCCACAACCTTGAGTCCGTCTCGGAGCCGGCCGGCTTCGTTGCGGGTCTACTTTAAGGGGTGGCCCCCTGAAATATTTCTGAATCATGTGATTGCTTTGTCGTGAAGGCCTCGCTGGGTTTTGATTTGGTTTTTCCGAGGTTGATCGAGTGTGTGTTGCTATTTGTGCACCCCTGCAGGGTAAAACTTTCTGAAAGCCGTGTCCGCGGTTATGGACGACTTGGAGCACAGTATCTCGATCATAGACAACTATAACTAAAGTAGTGCTATAAATTTGACTTGATAATGACTAGTAATCAGCTTCACTATAATGGAATGGCTAAATAAAACTGCCAACAATTGCTTGCATGGGTTGTCGCTTGCGACAATTGTATCTGACTAGTAAGTATTGCAACTATAACGGAACGGCTAAATAAAAGTACCAACAACTGCTGGGTTTTGGGATATCTCATGCTAATTGTATCTGACTAGTAAGTGTTGCAACTACAACGGAATGGTTAACTAAAACGGCCCACTGCTTATTTTATCAGGATGATTATCTACACCTGACTAGTAATTGCTGCAACGATAACTGAATAAATAAAACTACCAACTGTGTGAGTTCCTCGGTTGACTTCCTCGTTTGGTCTCGAGGGGGAAACACCAGGATGGGTTTGTTTGGTGGTAGTATCAGGTTGGTTCCGAATAGGTCTTTCTTATCCCTTTCCGATGGCCGACAGTTATATCGAGTCTCTATAGGTTGTTTAGTGCATGCTGCCGCTGCCGCTTCAGTCCACCATACCTATGTAGGCGAGGACCGCCGAATTCTAGCCTCGCCGTGTACTGGCCTCAGTACTGACGCTCCTCTTTTTCCTTTGCCCTTTGTCGGCACCCCTTTTGTTTAAGCAGGTTTGAGATCGACGTCGTTAGCAGGGTTACCCTTCCGGCTTGGCCTGGGCAGGGTTATGGACGCCATTGGTTATTCTTCAGGGCTCTTAGCCCCATTTGCATCTTGTCCATAGTCGGACGCTCTATCATTTTCAAGGTGATTTGGATCTTTGTATTGTACATCTGTATTCTTGACTCTTTGAGTCGCTGTTGTATATATCTGTTCTGTGGGTCCCATCGAGGACTGTTGTGTAATGTTATTACTTCGTTTTCCACCCGCACGAAAGTGCCTGGTGGGCACCTTTGAATCGTTTCTATGCGGGTTTGGCGGGAATCGCTGAAACTTGCATAGGGTCGATTCTGAGGGTGTTACATCTTCTTTGCATGTAGTCGGTTCATTATTGTCAAATAATGATTCAACCATCAAATCTAGGTATTTGATTGTTTACCCGACCTACTTGATTCAATAGGAACTTAGACCTCCGTGACCACAACCTTTGAGGCACGTGAGCCATGAGCATTTTTGTTGCCTCCGGAACACTTTTCGGATCTGTGCAACTTTGCACATATAGCTAAGGTTCTTTAAACCTTATCAAAGTTCTATTGTCCTCCCACTTAACTTTTCACGGAAAATTTCTTCTCAAAGAAACTTGACGTTCTAAGCGACAAACATTTTTGTCTTCCGACTTTGGTTATTTGAAATACTCAACGGTTATTTGAAATAACATACAAATACATGTTCATCCGACTTTGGTTGCAAACATCTTTCTTTTGTGTAGCGTACCAATGTTTAAGAAAGGACAACTTGGTGGTTTTATCCCAAACCATAACTTTATATGGTGTCATTTCAACGGATCATGATGGAGCTCTTTTTAGTGAAAAAGCGAGTCTCTAAAGCTTTTAATCTTTAAAATATAATGGTAGTTTTAGGAATTACACCTTTGATCTTACCATGTCAAACCAGGTTTCATTGCATATCTCGATTATTCCATACTCATATGGTGTTTCGAGAAACGCAAATCCATGGAACGATTCCTCAAATCTTAGGTGGTATGCTAAACTTGTAACTCAAATATATTCCTTTATGATCCTATCATAAATTCTTTATTTTCTTGTTACATTGATTTTGCACTTCATCTTGAAAGCCTTTGAACTTTTCAAATGTTTCACACTCCATCCTCATTAAGTAAATATTCATATATTCACTCAAATTTCCGGAGAAAGCATATGAAGTTGAAATCCATCACTCTTCACTACACATAATGGACTTCATACAACAATATGTACAAGTTCCAATAAGCTAGTCATTAGTTTCCTTTTGGCCTATGAACAAAGTTTTAATTATCTCTAGGAAAGTTTCACAAGCGTCATTTGATCAAAAATCAAAAGACTCCGAAATTCCATCAAGCATGGAGTTTCTTCATGTTTTTTCCATTATAATTTAAACAACGATGTCACTTCCTAAGTGATCTTTCAATCAATTTGTCTTTCGACATTTTTAGCACTAGTTTTATGGATGTGATTTCTCTGAGGAGATTTGTAAATCATCCATCTTTTATGGATTACGGCAATTATTTGAACAACCCTTTTGTTCTAATAATACCTGATCAAAATAACAAATATTGAAACAAATCTTGAAGTTAAGTTTTGATTTCAACGAGAAACATAATAACTCTTTATTTTGTTTTCGATGAATATTATAACATATTCTTTTGCTAGTTACTTAGGCCATTGTAGTTCATGAATTGTGTTGTTTCGTATGACGATTCATACCAAAAAAATCAGTATCAAATACTTAAGAACCACATTGTTTAACAAACAAAGGATATAGCCATAATGTGTATATCATCTATATACCTGAGCTGAACAATTCTAGTCTTTTCTTTTTCTGCCATATATTTCTGAGATTCTCTTTCAATATTCGTTTTCCTTTTAAAAGAATCTATCAACATCAATAGTGGAGCCATACACATGACACATAGTCCAAAGAGTGTATAGTTAAATACCAATGTCTTTAGACTTGCACTTTGAAGTAGATCAGCATCATCAAATGTTTGGTTTTCTTTCAAATTCCATTCTTTAGTAATCTTTTAGTGTAGTAAACATTTTACCTACATCAAATATTCATCCTTATCATGGAACTATTCATGATCAAGCTACTTTAGCTTATAACGGTGAATTGCGAGTATAATGTTGCTATCCAAAACCTTTTGGAGGATTAGGACGACCGGCGTCTCCAACCTTTTGCAAATTCTCATCAAATACGAGAAAATAAACTTTGTCATATTAAACTCTATCATGTTGTAATCAAAACATCATTTCAGATATCACAATAACTTCCACATATTATGGTTTTTGAAATAATACTTTCAGCTCCTAGATAACCTCGATATTAAAACAATCTTTTGAATATCAAGAATCATGGAGACAAAACATCATACTTATATACTAACACTGGAATTGTTACTCTTGATTTAATACCAATTATTAAACTTGACGGAGTAACCAGAACTTACTAAAAGTTTGCAAAAGGACTTTTAAACTTTAGATTAACACATGAAAACAATACGATACCAGTTCGTAAAGTAACTAACCAGAATTCTATAGTTCTATTATCTCAATTATAACTAAGTGCAAGGTGCTAAATGGATTCCAATGACTACAACAACTATGCAAATTCACTTTGATTTAATTTATGATAAATAGTGTTCAACTTTTAATCATATTGATGTTGAACTCCCACTCAAAACAATATCCCTCACATTGTTTTACTGATTACATGAACCAAATCCACTACACCAAGTCCGATCATCATGTGACATGATGTAGTTTCAAAGGCGAACAATCATCATGTGACATGATGTAGTTTCAAAGGCGAACAATCATCATGTTCATCATATCATCTATATGACTCATGCTTTACCTTTCGGTATTATGTGTTCCGAGACCATGTTTGTACATGCTAGGCTCGTCAAGTTTTAACCTTAGTTTCCGCATGAGCAAATCTGGCTTGCTCTCGTTGTATACACTCGCGGAATCTAACACACCCGATCATCACATGGTGCTTCGAAACAACGAATCTTGGCAACGGTGCCTACTAAGGATGAACACTTTATAACTTGATATTTTGTGAGAGGGATCATCTTATAATGCTACCGTCGCGATCCAAGCAATACAAGATGCATAAAAGGATTAACATCACATGCAATTCATAATATGTGATATGATATGGCCTTTCTTCTTGTGCTTCCGATCTCCATCTTCAAGCATGAACATGATCTCCATCATTATCGGTGTGGCATCAAGGTCAATGGCACCGCTCCATGGTTGTCGTCCACCAGCATCAACTATTACAACTACTTTGAATAATAGACACGCAGGTCTTAACGAAATTAAAAGGATAACCATAAGGCTTCTGCCGGTTGTCGACTTACAATAAGGAACATTGCATACATCATATATAATCACAATCATGGCCATATCACATCACAGAACACCCCTACAAAACAAAGTTAGACGCCTCTAATTTTCTTTGCATGTTTTACGTGGTTTGGGGCTTTTGAACAAGTCGTTCTAACTTACGAACAAGAACCACAACGTTGATACTAGTATTGTCAATCACCCGTATGTTGGGAGAAACAGACACCCGCAAACCACTTATGCAATACAAGTTGCATGTTGAGCGTGGAGCAAGTCTCACGAATGATGTCATGTAAGGTTAGCCCGGGCCGCTTCATCCCGCCATCCTGCAAGATTCAAAGTACACAAGAAGCAATCGACAATAAAAGCATCAACGCCCACAATGACCATTGTGTTCTACTCGTGCAACATATCTACATATAGACACGACTCTGATACCACTGTAGGGGTTCATAGCATGGAAAACAAAAATTTCTATCGCATGAACGCAAACAAGCCAAGATCTACCTACTAGATTGTAGTAGCGAGTCGATAGAGTACTAACCCTCAAAGATCCAAAGCGGTTAACGAGAGAAGATTCTCGTGGGTGATGTAGTCGTTCACTTGCCAATCTCAAGATCGCGTAGACAATCCTTCCGGCCCCGCTTTCCGGCAGCGCTCCCGTAGTTGGTCACACATACGGTACTCGATGAAGACCTTCCTCTCCCTTGTTCCAGCAGGCAACGAAGGTTGTAGCTCTCTCCTCGCGATTCCGGCAGCACAACGACGTGGTGTCTAAAGTAAAGGGGAGATCCCCCAGGGACTCTCCTAAGCCGGAGCGAGTATGGTGGAGTAGAGGGAGCCCCGACTGAAAGTACAAAGGAAGACACCTAGAGGCGGTGAATAGGCTTTTAGAAATATTATGGTTTAGTCTCAAGTAAATGCGTAATAAAACCAACGTTTAATTTATTGAGCACAAAACCTAGCCACTAAATTCACCTAAGTGCACCAACAACCTATGCTAAGAAATACAAGCAACAAGGTGATAGCAATATATAAATACTTCAAGCACGATGGCTATCACAATGTAAAGGCATAAGTAAAGGGCTCGGTTGAGATATAACCGATGGACGCGGAGACGAAGATTTGCTTCCCGAAGTTCACTTCCAAAGAAGCTACGTCTCCGTTGGAGAGGTGCGATGGCGCAATGCTCTCCGAACGCCACAAATGGCTCACCTCGAGGTGTGGTGGCTCGATGCTCACCCAACGCCACATAAGGCCTCACCCCGGATGCGGAAGCACGCAACTCACCGACGCCACAAAAGGCTCACCCTATTCTCCCGAGTGCGCACCACAAAAGGCGGGAACTCGCTCCACTATGGGACGCTTGAGGGCGGTCACCGAACCTGTCGTGGTATTGCCGACAAGTACACCATGGAGGGGTCCTCACAGTGCATGTTTAGAGACGTGGGGGAAGGCGGACAGTTGATGGGTACGAGGTAACACAGCTTACCCAGGTGCAGATCCCATGACGGTGGCGGAATCCTACTCCTTCTATAAATCACTATAATGGCAATACGCCGAGTTACATAGATTGGTTCACTGTGCGAGGTTGTCTGAAGTTGTCTAAGATTGTAAGTTATCGTTCCCTAAAGGCTCCCATAGGCCCGACTTATATAGTCGCCAGGTCCTAGGGTTACAGGGAAAAGTCCTAGCCGGACAGGTTACAGAGTCCTACACCGTCTATTACTAGTCTTGTGTATCTTGCACTCCAAGGCTCCAGGTACGTCGGTGACTCCTACCGTAGCCTTCCTTTATCCAGCATGGGCCTCCCTTCTGGATCCGTCTAACTGGGCCGCCCAGCAGGCCATGAGCCATGCTACCAACTATGGGCCACCCGGGTTATCCGGATAGGAGACATGCTATGAGGATACCCATATAGCATATCCCCAACAGTAGCTCCCGGAGAACTCCGAGATCTTGCGTCGTCTTGCCTATTCACGTTGAATGCTCCGTCTAGATGGATGCCGGCAAATCGTCAAGCAACATCTTGTAGTCCTCCCAAAGAACCCTGCAAGGTTTTCTCCGTCTTCAACTTGTAAGTCGAAGAAATGCTGAATCTTCCATCGTACTCTTCCGTAGCCGGACTGGATACATACATGCCGGAATCTTCCGATGTGACGTCTCATCTGCCTATGTCAGCTAGGTCGACGTAGGCGTAGGTCAGCGATGCCTCGTAACTCACACATGCAGAGAACGCAATCATGTCCGATTTTCCCGCGCGAGCGATACGAACCGTTGGCGGCGACGGTTGGGACGTGGCAAAATTTCCGCGCACGTTCGCACACACGTCGTCTACGCGGAAACCGTCCGATCAAGCTGCACGAATCTTGATGTTGGAGATCGTAAATAGTAACCGCGGTGGAATTTTTTAATTTTCACCTCATTCTCTCCTCGCATCGTCTTCTTCCTCCAGCGAGCGCCCCCTCAAGCTCTCTCCACAATCTTCACGAAAAACCCTAGCTCCAATCCTCGCCAGTCACCTCCAAACTCACCCAATGGCCAGCATCAGCACTACTCCTTCCATGGCGGCGTCGGGCGAAGCCGCGGCAAAGCCGGCGAGCTCCGTCGTCGTGCCTCCAGTGGGTTTGGTCATCCCCGTCTCGGTGGTGGTCGAGTCCACTGGCGGCGACCATAATCCAGCGGCGCTGGAGCCGCTGGAGGAGGAACTCGACTCCCACAAAGGCTATTGGCGCGGTTCGGATATCACGGACCGCGATATCAAGGAGCTGATCGCCGAGGGCTACCTCCCTGCGACGGAGGGGCTCGCCTGGCAGGCGGAACCGGCCGGCGAGGTGACACCTTCTCCCCAAGCCGGAGAAAAGGTGTGCCTCAAAGCCCAATTGGTACGCGGCGTCTCCCTGCCCATCTCTAACTTCTTCCTTTCTGTGTTGAATCACTATAGAGTCCAGCCCCAAAACCTCTCTCCCAATAGCATCTTAGCGCTTAGCAATGACGCGGCGCTCTACGAGGGTTATCTAGGGATCAAGCCTAGGCTAGACCTCTTCGTGTATTTCTTCACCGTCAAGCGTGAAGCTGGAGCCAGTAAGGAGGAACTTAGAAATTGTGGCACCATAAGCTTCAAGATCCGTCCTGGCCGGCCGCGTTCCCCGACATCGTCGGCCACGAGTCCTGCAAAAACTGGCAGCGCACTTACTTCTATGACCCCGACATTCCTCTGGCCGTCCGAGAAGTAACGTACCCGGACTTTGTCATTGGAGTCGCCGCTGAAGCCTCGTCATGGAGATCCCAGGACTCACTTCCCTCCGACCTCGATGCTTCCCGTGCCATAAGGCGGATAGAATGGTTCGTAGAGACGGGTTTGACCGGCTTGGACCTAGCCATGTGCTGGTTCATCAGGTGAATCCAACCTCTGCAGCACCGCGCGAAGCTAATGCACGAGTATACCAGTGATAGAAGGGATAGCCTCCGTATCTCCATGGACAATTTCTAGATCGACTCCGTCAAGCTCCGTATTAAGTACATCGTCAAGGTGAAGGACAAGAAGCGCGGATTCACCATCACCTACGACATGTTCGTAGACGGCAAGTGCCTAAAGGTATCTTGTTTATTTTCCGTGTATGACATATACTCTAGTTCTTCCGTCTAGCCATTGTCATCTCATCTAACACGGTGGCTCTTCACTTTACAGCTTAGCGACATAGATGAGGACAACATGGCTCCTCAAATCTATGATCCAAAGATGAAGGAAATCACGGTCGTGTCCGACGATGATGCTCCGTTGGCGCGAAAGCGGAAGAGCTCCACCTCTGATGCTGCCGACGGAGGCAAGAATAAGAAGACGGAGGGTGGAGCCTCCAAAAAGACTACCGCCGCCCTCGAGGCGGAGAAGAGAAAAGTTACCGGGATCCCCTTTGCCAAAGCACCCCCACTTGTGTAAGCTTCTTTATTTCCGACATTGTCTATTTATCTGTCTTGCTCCTGTACTTATGCATTTTGCACGTTTCAGGAAGAAAGCCACGACCAGCTTGAAGAAGACCTCCAAATCATTGGGGGGCTCTAGAACCATCAAGGATATGCTGCATCGTGACGCATATCCCGCCATCGCCCTTGCCACTCCCTCCGTCAAGCATTCATCTGCCCCGACAAGATCACAAGCTAAGGAGGCATCTGGCCCTTCCGCCATGGAAGTGGACTCAGGTGCCTCTATCAAGGTCGCTGTTGTCGGCGAGCAGGCGACACAGGAGAGTGCCGCCCACCAAATGGCTGAAGCTCCGGCTAAGGATGCCATCGGTAGCGGTAAGGCGGTGGTGGAAGCAGGTACTTCTGCCGTAGGCGGTGCCCCCACACCCAAGAAAACCATAGCTTATCCAAAGATAGTCTATCCGGTACTTACACTGGGTAGCACTGCTCTGGTTCCTGGTGCGGCGCCGACATCTCCGACGTGCGGTCTAGAGGAGCTACTCCGACAAGCAGAGATCTTGCAAGGAAACATCGTATCCTTTGGCAAGCTGTTGGACGAGAGTGCTACAAACCTCAAGATCATTGCACTTGTGAGTTTTATTTGCCTTTTGCATTTCATATGAGTATCCCACTGTAGCCCCCGAGGATGTAGATGTAAAACCATAGGTCTTTGCGTCTAGATGCTCTAACAGTGACTAAGCTAGAAAACCTCTCACTGTAGCCCCCAAGCATATAGGTGGAATGAATTATTCCGACTAGATGCTTTAAGAGTAGCATACGCAGTGTTTATAAATTTCAATACTGTAGCCCCCAAGCCTCTAGTTGTAACTGAATTAGTTCCGACTATATCCTTAAAGAAAAGCTAAGCATATATCCGAGTTTAAAACTTTATACTGTAGCCCCCAATCTTCTAATCGAGAACTAAATTAGTTCCGACTAGATGCTTAAAGAAAAGCTAAGCATATCGCCAAGTTAAAAACTCTCGCTGTAGCCCCCGAGCGTCTAGGTGGAAAATTTCTGGCTAGATGCTCCAAGCAGACCAAACAACGTTTAACTCTTTCCTTTTTTCCATAGAACGAGAAACCTCGGAGGGGCATGGCCAACGACAAGTATCAGAAGATGCGTGCAGACTTGGAAGCTGAAAAGGGTAAAACTGCCTTCTTGAAGGAACAGATCACCCAGAGCAAGCGTTTGTTTTCTTTTTCGCATTCTGACTTGGTTTTGTGCCCACATTCTCCGAGTACTCACTATGTACTTTACTTTCTCTGACTTGCAGAAACCATTCCCAAGGCCAAGGACATTGTCGAGCAATCCAAGAACATTCAAGAGCTGGATAGTGAGAACAAGATCCTTAAGCAGGAGAGGAAGGACATGCTAAAGATGCATGAGGAATCCATGAAAGTCCTGCAGGACTCTGCCACCGAGGAGATCAACCGCTTGAAGGAGGAGATCTCGATCTTGAGAGATCAGAAGAAAGCTGCCGATGAGCAGAATCAACGCCATCATGAGGCGTATAAACTCCTCCAACAAGAACGGGATTCCTTAGCGGACACCCTCTGGCAGGCTGAGGCCAGCATCTTCAGTAAGTGATTCTCCGTCTTGGATTTCTGTAGTCTAGATACTCTGAATTTTTGAACTCATGTGTTCCTTGTCGGAATTTCCAGCTCCTATGGGTTTAACCCGGTCGCCTCCTCCAGCCAAGGAATGCATGGTTCTTGCCGGCAACTTCATCAACACCGCCATCACGCAAGCAAAATAAATCGCCAAGCCCCTCCAGATCAACATCAAGGCATCGAACTCTATGGCGAAGTACTCGGAGATCCTGCGCAGAGCCCACGAGCGTATCACAAGCTAGAAAGCTTCATGTGCACGTGCTGGCGCAAGGATGGCGCTGTCAATGGTGAAGGCACACTACGAAGATGCCGACATTGACACGGTGACCTCTGGCATTCCCGAAGTAGATGACGATGGCAAAGAGATTAATCATGAATCCATCTTGTTGTCACTCGCGGGCTATGACACCAGAGTTGCCGAGTTAGTCGACGTCAACGTCTTCGTGCCAATGAACACCATCGATGGCGGCAACCAAAGCTCCTCCGAGTCCCTTCACACTGCCGACTTTGAGGGTGATTCTCCTGCTGTTGATGATGCTGCTTCCAAGTCGCCTGCGCCAAAGGAATGAAAAACAATCTTGTAATATTTGTTTCACCTTTTCTGCGTATGCGGAAAAAACTATGTATTTAACTTAAGGCGGAAAACAATGTTGTATGTCCTGCTACTTAAGAACCAGTCTCCAGCATGTATATATTGTTTAAGCAAGTGTTGGCTTATCCATTACTTTGGTTCTTATGCTTGACTTTTCGTGAGTCAGAAGACTCATTGTCGGAACCATGCGCTCAGGTGATGATGCCCAATGTTACCGTCAATAACCTAAGCACAAAATCGCCGACAATAAGTGCCAAAAGTCACTACTCCAGAATCCACATAAAAACGAGAAAGAACGTGTAGACCAGAAAACTTAAGCTAACGCCCGTAGGCGGAATTTTCACAAGTGCAAGCGCAAAACTTGTGCATAAAGGTTTTACATGATCCAAAAATGAACACAAAAGGAGGTAAAAGACTCAGAAATATGAGTGAACTGGAGAGCTTTATTTCATTGATCATATAAGAGGTACACAATTAGATAAAAAATACTAAGTGTAAAAAGGACGTAGCTGTGCTATGTTCCATGGCCGATCAAGCTCCGGGTAGTCATCATCCGGGTCACGTCGCTTATGCTTATGATCCTTGTTGGGTCTATCCTTTAGTTCACGATTGTCAACGAGGTAGTAAGACCCATTGAGCAACGCCTTGCTTATGATGAACGGTCCTTCCCATGGCGAGGATAATTTGTGTGAATTCTTCTGCTTAAGTCGGAGCACCAAATATCCCTCTTTAAACGAGCGATGCCGAACGCGGCGACTATGGTAGCTGCATAGATTCTGCTGGTAGATGGCGGATCTTTGGCATGCCAAAACGCGCTCCTCCTCAAGAAGGTCCACATCTAGGCGTCTTTATTCTTCAGCGTCATCTTCGTCATAGGCGGCAACTCTTGGTGCATCGTGAAGTATGTTGAAAGGCAGGATGGCTTCTGCTCCATATACCATGAAGTAAGGGGTGTAGCCGGTGGATCTGTTGGGTGTAGTTCGTAAACTCCACAGCATAGATGGAAATTCTTCCACCCAGGATCCAGCTGCTCTATGTAGCGGTGCCTCAAGACGTGGCTTGATTCCCTGCAGAATTAATCCATTGGCTCGCTCAAACTGACCATTGGATTGTGGATGTGCCACAGATGCAAGATCAAGTTGGATGCCCTTCTCCCAACAATAAGCCTCCACTTCTCCAAGTGACAAGTTGTTGCCGTTGTCGGTGATAATGCTTTGTGGGAGACCAAATCTTACCACTAGATCCCGGACAAACCTAAGGGCAGTTGCCCCATCAAGATTTCTAATGGGTTTAGCTTCTATCCATTTAGTGAATTTATCAAATGCTACAAGCAGATGCATAAACCCACATGGTGTCGTCTGTAACGGTCCCACCATGTCTATCCCCCAGACTGCAAATGTCCAAGTTATTGGTACTGTTCGCAATTCTTCATCAGGAACATGTGGTTGTCGGGCATAATACTGACATCCCATGCATGTCTCAACCAGCTTGTCGGCGTCCGCCTTCGCGGTCAGCCAGTAGAATCCTTGCCGGAAGGCTTTCGCGACCAACGATCGAGGAGCGGCGTGATGCCCGCAATCTCCGAGATGGATTTCCCATAGGATTTCCATACCTTCTAACTGGGAAACACACTTTAGTTATACACCAGTAGTTCTCCTTTTGTAGAGTTGTCCATTGATTATGGTATAACCCTTTGCTCGTCGTATTATTTGCCGTCTTTCGACTTTGTCATCGAGCAAAGTTTCGTGTTCGAGATATTCCATGAACAGTTTTGTCCAAGCCGGAGGGACCTTTGTCACCATGTGGACGAAAGAGTCGAACCTATCCGGGTTGTCGATGTCGGCTCCCTTCACGGATGGTGTGCGTAGATGCTCTAGGAAAAATCCTGGAGGAATTCGTTTGCGCCCTAATCCAAGCTTAGATAGCAGATCAGCCGCCTTGTTTTGCTCCCTAGGTACATACTTGACTTCGTAGCCCAAGAAGCTCTTGGCTATCTCGTCCACTTCGTCTCGATATGCCACCATCATAGGTTTCCGCGCATTCCAGGTGCCAGCCACCTGCTGGGCAACCAAGTCGGAATCTCCATAGCAAACTATGCGCTTGATGCCAATATCCTTGGCTACACGTAGTCCGTGAATGAGTGCTTCATACTCTGCCATGTTGTTTGTAGCCTCGAAGTGGATCTGCAGAACATAGTGTAGCTTGTCTCATGTTGGTGACTGTAGCAATACACCAGCCCCCGAGCCGTCGAGCAGCTTTGATCCGTCAAAGTGCATCACCCAATACTCTGGTTCTAGAAACGGAGTAGCATCTGGCATCTCCGTCCAATCTGCAACAAAATCCGCCAAGGCTTGTGACTTGATAGCGTCGCGTCTCTTATAGGTGATCTCGAAGGCGGCAAGTTCAATGCCCCACTTCGTGACCCTTCCTGTAGCGTCTTTGTTGTTGATAATGAAGGACAGTGGAGTCTTGCTCAGAACTGTGATTGGGTGCTCCTGAAAGTAATGCCTCAGCTTCCGAGAAGTGAGGAATACTCCATAAGCTATCTTCTGGTAGTGCGGGTAACGCTGCTTGGACTCCGTCAAGACCTCGCTTACATAGTAAACTGGTCGTTGAACTCCGTGCTCATAGCCTGGTTCCTTCCACTCTACCACGACGACGATGCTGATTACCCGGTTGGTTGTTGCCATGTAGATTAACAGGGGCTCGCTAGGCCCGGGCGCTGCAAGGATGGGCGCTGAGGAAAGAATCTCCTTGAGATGCTTCAATGATGCGTCTGCTTCGTCTGTCCTCGTTAATTTGTCCGCCTTCTTCAGCAACTTGTACAGCGGCAGAGCCTTCTCTCCAAGTCGGCTGACGAACCGACTAACTGCTGCAACACAACCTGTTAGTCGTTGAATGTCCTTTAGGCATGTCGGACGGTTTATGTTTAAGATGGCCTTGATTTTCTCCGGGTTGACCTCGATTCTACGCTGGGAAATGATGAATCCCAACAATTTGCCGGCTGGAACCCTGAAGACGCACTTCTTAGGGTTAAGCATCATGTTGTATTTCTGGAGATTATCAAAGGTTTCTTTTAAGTCGGAGATTAAGTCATTTGACTTTTAGGACATCACCACGATATCGTCCACATAGGCGTGAACGTTCCGACCAATTTGGTCGTGAAGGCAACGTTGCATTGTCTGCTGGTACGTAGCACCTACGTTTTTCAGCCCAAAGGGCATCGTAACATAGCAAAATGTGTCGTATGGGGTAGTGAACGAAGTGGCCAATTGGTCCGACTTCCTCATCTTGATCTGGTGCTATCCTGAGTATGCATCGAGAAAACACAAAAGTTCCGAGCCAGCCGTCGAGTCAATGACTTGGTCAATGCGAGGCAAAGCAAACAGATCTTTGGGACACCCTTTGTTCAAGCCGGTCTAATCAACGCACATTCTTAATTCTTTGGTTCCCTTTTTGGGGACAAGTACAGGATTGGCCACCCATCGGGTGTGAAGGACTTCTCGGATAAATCTATCCTTAAGTAACCAAGCTATCTCTTTGCTAATGGTGCGTCTCTTCTCGTCTCAGAAGACCAGCTCCCCGTCCTCGACCACGTTGTCCGCCATCACCTCGTCTTGCAAAAGTCATAACGACCATGTCGGTAGATTTCTTTTCTTCTGGAGAGGTTTTCCGCTTTGTACTGCTGTTCCTCCGAGCTTGAGTTGGAACGGCCGTTGCCGGCAAGGAGCCGCGAGCATCGTCGGCGGCGGCTACGAACTCACTAGCCAACTGAATCATCTGGTTCGAGTCAAGCTGGTGATTGTCCTGCAAGCGCTTCAGCTTATGTCAGAGCAACATGCCCCTTTCCAACCCATCGATGAAGGCGGCCATGGCGGTCTGAGCGTGCACTCCTGCGCAGGAATTCTTCATGTCCAGCCGGCGGGAGAGGTAGGCGCGAGATGTCTCGTCTTTCTCTTGCACACACTACTGTAGATCGCCAACAGTGCAGGGACATTTGTATGTACCCTCAAAGTTCTTGGTGAACGCTTCTTGCATGTCCAACCAATTGCAGATGGATTTCTCCGGCAAGTCGTCGATCCATTGACGGGCCGTGCCCGCCAACATTAACAGGAGCTACTTGACGGTGACGTTGGGGTTGCCTCCGGCAATCTCCACCGCGTTGCCGTAGTCCTGCAACCATGTGGCTGGCTTGGCGGTGCTATCATAGGGCTTGATGGTCTTGTCAATCCGGAAACCTTTCGGGTAAGTTGCGGACCGTATTGCAGGTCCAAAGCAACACGGTCCTAGGTATGGTCCTTCCCGGGCCTCGTGGATCTTATCGATCCGCGAATGTGCATCGTATGGCTCCGGGTTCTTCTTCTTCTTGTCAACAGGGGATGGGCTGCATGAATGACGCGGGCCTCCTCCGCCATGGTGACTGCTAGGTGGTGATGGAGGCGGAGGTGGCGGTGGGTTAGCCTTCTTGCTGTTACCCTCCTGCGACGCCTCACGTCTGCCATGGTTGCTTGTCGGACGCGGAGGGTCATGGCATGACCTGCTCTTGTGTCCTTGGTTGCGCTCTCCGTCATGACGGGTCTGCTCCGTGTTGTCGCGAATGACGATGCCGCACTGCTTTGGCGGGGGCATATCCGTATGATGGTGAGCCTTGGGATCTTCGCGATGTCGGGGAGATCGGGGCGGTGGCGATGGGCGACGAGATCGGGCCTTTTCTCCGTGGTCGGAGGATATGGGAATGGCATCCTTCGTGTTGCGCGCATCCCTCCGTCTTCGTTCTGATGAACATGTCTGGGATTGACATCAAGAGGAGATTTGTCCCTTGGCGGCTCATACTAGCTAGACTGGCAAAGAGTTGGGTTAGACTCAAGCCTCTGAGAGGTGGCCTTTTCCTGCTGCTTCACCACCTTGGCTACTAGGTCATAGACCTGTTCCACTGCCTCGGGCGATCTATCCTGCTCCAGAAGGGTCTTGGCGACGAAGAGGTTAAGGAGCGGGGTGGGCATCACTTGTTTGCCTTCACTATCAATGTATGGCTTGGCCTGTGTCGGCTTCGAGGGAGCCCATCCTAGGTTTTGCCGTACACCAGGATCGTTGATAACGCGAGCCAGAGCTTTCTTGGCCTTCTACTGCTGTAGTAGAGTCTTGTACTCGGCCTCCATTGCTCTAGCTTTGTCTATGGACTTATGTGCGTTGACCAGATCTTGATCTAGCTTAACGCCCTGCTCCGCGATGGCCTACGCTTCCTCCAGCAGCTGCTGGCGCTTCTCGTCGAGCTGAGTCACGTTCCGAATATGAGCTACGGTCAGTGGTTCAACGAGGAGATTGTCGTACATCACTCTATCAGCTGGAGTAACTTGGGAAGCAGCAGACATAGATGCCGGAGGCGGCAAGTTTGCGGTGTTGTTGTTGCTCGAGCCGGTGCCGAGTTCCTGCGGCTGCTGCACTAGGTTAGGCGGAGGAGGCATGACCTTTGCGCGATCATCGTCAGCAGCAATAAGTGGCCCCTTCCCCTTTTCCAGCGCTGTAGGCAGAGCTCGTTCGGGTTGATCTTCATCCATCGTCGTCCCAATGGTGACGAACACCTCTCGAGACGTGACAACATTGTTGGCTTGCTCGTCGCGCGTGTACTCCTCCTCCATCTCCTGCATGGCGGAGTATAGTTCCTCTGGGCTGAAATCTATCTCCTCTGAATCTGCACTGAAGTCAGCATAAAGCGCGTCAATAACAGAGTCGGAGGGTGCCAGGACTTCCTCGATGACGGGCGGTGGAGGTGCAACAGCAGCGACGATGACTGGAGGTGGCGGCGCAGCTGCGACGATGGCGGCCGGAGGCGGTGGAGGTGGTGGCTGAATCGGAGGGGCTCCGTCAATGAGTGCAAGCGCTGTCTGAGCTGCCGCTTCAGCCTCCATGTAGTGGTTGACGGTGTTCACCATGCCTTCAAAGGTAAGGCGTCCTGACGCCTGCTGCCATCTTAGAGAATGTCGGAGAAGCGTGCCATGGTCCAGTCCTTCCACAAAGTGATACATAGCATCATCATTGGGGTAGTGGGATAGATCGGCTCGTATACGGAGCCACCTGGCCAGGTAATCGTGGGGTTTTTGCCCTCTCTCTGAACGCAACGCGCCAGATCGAAGATGGTAACCACGCCGAGAAACTTGGATCTCTGTTGTCCAGACGCACGGGCAAAGCCGGTGGACTTGCAGCGATCTTCCGCCTTTATATCCTGCACAGGGGCGGTTTGGGTGTGCCTTGAATTTTTCCGATCTTTGTTGGCAAACTCCAAAGAGAGATCCGACATCGATCCTTCCGCACACATATCCTGCCTGTAGGCGGTCCGTGCGGGCCTTGATGCTCCTCCGACTCCCAGGGAACTAGTGCTCGAGTCGGTTTCGCCAATGAAGAGGTGGATGTCTCCGATAGGAACGATCGAACACCACGTAGGGTTCGTCTTCGCCGGGATCCAGAACTCGTCGGGAGGGACGATCAGAATGTTGCCCGAGAAGAGAACGCGGCCGATGGCTACGGTTTTGCTGATTCCCGCGAAGATCTTGGTCCTCGCCTGCTGAAGAGCCTGAAGCGCCTCTTGCCCCACGGTGGGCGCCAACTGTCATGGTATTGCTGACAAGTGCGCCATGGAGGGGTCCTCACAGTGCGTTTTTAGAGACGTGGGGGAAGGCGGACGGTTGACGGGTACGAGGTAACACATCTTACCCAGGTCCAGATCCCACGATGGTGGTTGAATCCTACTCCTGCTATAAATCACTATAATGGCAATACGCCGAGTTACAGAGATTGGTTCGATGTGAGAGGTTGTCTGAAGTTGTCTAAGATTGTAAGTTATCGTGCCCTAAAGGATCCCATAGGCCCGACTTATATAGTCGCCAGGTCCTAGGGTTACAGGGAAAAGTCCTAGCCGGACAGGTTACAGAGTCCTACACCGTCTATTACTAGTCTTGTGTATCTTGCACTCCAAGGCTCCGGGTATGTCGGTGACTCCAACCATAGCCTTCCTTTATCCGGCATGGGCCTCCCTTCTGGATCCGTCTAACTGGGCCGCCCAGCAGGCCATGAGCCATGCTACCAACTGTGGGTGTGGCATCCCGCAAAACCACTACTAGAAAATCGCGTTGTTTTTGTGCATTGCATCGTCATCATCATGCATTTGTTTGTCTGAAACTATTTTCAATAAGCCTATTTTTGTTTTCTAAAAATACCCTTCTCTTATTTCAAAATAAGTCTTATATTTATCTGTTAAATTATTTGCCTAAAAATTATTTTTGCAAAAAGGAATTAAAACAAGACAACACCCTAAATAATTTACAAACTAATAAAACCCAAACTCTAAGTCCTATTCCCACCCAATCCTAGTCTACCCACCAATCCCCTCCCTCCACCTCACCTTCCCCTCCACCTAACCTCACCCCCGCCACCTCATCAATCCACCAGCCACCACCAACCTCCCCGGTCCCACCCGTCAGCCCCACCTCTCACCTCCCCCACTCTCCACTCTCTCTGCACCCGGGGCCACCCCACAGCCCCACTCCCCTGTCCCACACCCACCCACACACACCGTACACTCCCTCCACTCCACCCGCGCGGCCCCACCCTGCGACCCCACGCCCGGCCCCACCCCCACGGCCCCCGCTCGCTCCCCTTCCTCTCTCTTCTTCCTCCTCTAGCCCGCACCCCGACGCCACGCCTCCGCGAGCCGCCCGCCCGACGCCGCGCCTCCGCGAGCCTCCACGCCCTGTCGCCTGTGAGCTGCGCCGCCCTGCGCGACCGACCTCGCCAACCGTTCCCCGGCCGCGCCCCTGAAGCTCCGCCGCCTCCTCTCCAAGCTCGCCATCCGTCGCTGTCCCTCCGGCCACCTCCCTCCTGAGCACCCAGCGGCCTCGCCCCTTCCTCCTCACGCTCCGACCGTGGCCCCTTCCCCTCGCCTCGCGCGCCTCCGCGGGCGCCTGCGCCTTCTCGCCGTGACCGGCCGCTGTTGCCGGCCCTCTGCCACCGTCGGCCTCTGCTGCCGCGCCTCCACCTCGTCGCCGGGAGCCGTCGCCCTCCTCCCCGGCCGCGGCTCCGCCGCCGCCCGCCCCTCGTCCCTGCCTGCTCCCTCGAGCCGCCGACGACCCCCCCCGCCGGACGCCAAGGCCTCCTCCGTCGAGCCCCCCTCCGCCGCCAGCACGTCGATCCCGCGCCCGCCCGCGTCTGCCTGCCGCCACCAGCGGGCCGCCTCCGGCCGCCCTCGCTCTCTCGCAGCCGCATCATCGCTTTGCCGTGCGGACCCCGCCGCCGCGCCTGGCCATCCCGTGCGCCGCCACCGCGTCAGCATCGCCCCTCTGCAGGATCTCGTCGCCCAGGGTCCCGCCCTCGCCTGGAACCTCCTCTGCTCGGCTGGCTGCGGGCACCTTCTTCCCGTGTGAGTGCTGCAAGCGAGCCAGAGCCGCCTCTGTCTTTTTGCGCACGCACGAGCCTGGGAATGCCTCCTGGTTCTGCAGTGTTGATGCTACTAATCTGACAGTATAGTGGTGACATGGTGTTGGTATGATGCCCACATCGTGATGTCTCAAGATCTTCCTGAGACCATCGACAAGCAAAGACGAGCCCCGAGCCCTCCTTCATGGAAAACATGATCGCCCACACGAACCCTAGCGCTTGCTCCCGGGACTCGAAGGCCGAACACAACGAGCTCTCCCTCATGGATCCGAAGACCGATCTTCAAACCCTCCGAAGCCGCCAAGATCACCATGGAATGACAAGTACTTCACCCCGGACATCGAGACCCTGAACGACAAGTGCTCCTTCCCGGATGCGATGCTCGAGAACCCAGACGGTAAGGACACCGACGCAGAACGCCAAGTTCTTCATCCCGGACGCCAAGGCCGACCCGATACGCGGCCCCGACAAGATCTTCGCAACGACAAGATCGACACCGACCAGGGCGAGTCCGATGCGCCCCGACGCCGAACCAAGTACTTCTTCCCGGATGCGACAAGACCTACTTCCGTTATCCGAGGCCGAGCCCGTCGAACCCTGAACCCTGAGACCGAACCCCGAACCCCGGAACCAAGATCGCCGAACCCTAATGTGTGACCCCTTTCTCGAGCCCTATTTTATAAGTGTAATATCAAATTGATGCATATTGAATTGTCATACTTGCATGCATATTGTCATGTGGTTTGGGGGCCTTATGCCGATTCACTTCATAATTAAATATGGGGCCCATATGCGGGCAAATCTAGTCGTATATTGGTCCCATTTAAATTTGTGTAGCGAACCGGTGCTATCTTTTGCCATGTTAAAATAACATTTAAATTTGCGGGGTAGATAAACAACTTGAACCATCTAACTAATTGTCGGGAACCCGGTACCGCTTAATATGGCCTAATTGCATCGCACCTTTGCCATGTCATACATCATACATGCATCATGCCCGATCTTTTGTCGTAGTATTAAATATTGCATCCGATGTTTATTCTAGTGTTTTGCTTCTTCGCGGATAAGGCCGTTGAGTTGATGCGAGTGTCGACCCGATCCTCGGTTGAACCTCCGACAATGTTTTTCAGGCGAGCATCTTCCCCTTTCTACCTATCTTACCTTATAGTATTTATTCCCTCCTGTTGATCTATTGCTATCTGTGTTGCGATGCTCTAGTTTCCGTACCCGTGATATCCCTTGCAGCCATATATTGCCTTGGATACATCCTATTGCCTGTTGTTTGGTAGATAGTTGGACTTGCGCGTCGTAGTCGCTTGCTCAAGTGTTGTTGCGTGTCGTCAAGTACCGCAGTTGTTGGAGTATTGCCGTATGTTGAATGTTGGAGATGATCATGGCTTTAATTATCATTCACTTTAATTACTGTTTAACAACTAAAATTGAAGTAGGTAAGCAGAGGCACAGGTGGGCAATAGATGTTATTTGGTTGTTAACCGTCCACTTGTGTCCCGTAGGACCCCGAGTTCTTGACACCTGTTCCGAGATCGAGCGCGCTAACCACAGGTGGGGAGATATGGGACCCCATTGATTAGTACCTGATTTCAAAGTATTGTACTGGGGGCCACAAACTAGTTTGAGGTTTTATTTACTATCCTGTACTTATGCCATGCTTTACTGCTTTATTTACGATTGTGTGAGGATCACCTGTACTGTTTTGGAAGCGGAGTGTTTTCGCGGTATTGACAGGCCCAGTTTTGGGGTTTCCTGTCGTTTACAGCCACTGTCACAAACCCTAAGTCCGTCTCGGAGACCGGCCGACTTCGTTGCGGGTGTACTTAGTGGGGTGGCCCCCCGTGCTTGCTTTGGGTCTGGAAACGTCGTGACTTAGGCCCCGCCGACATACCGATGGGTGTATGTTAACTGATCTGGCAAAAAGGGTCGAAGTGCTTGTGGATACTTTGGTGCACCCCTGCAGGGTTAAATCTTTTCGAGAAGCCGTGTCCGCGGTTATGGACGACTTGGAGCACAGTGCTTGATCATAGACAACTATAACTAAAGTTTACTGTTATAATTTGACTTGTATCCGATATGACTAGTAATCAGCTTCACTGCAACGGAATGGCTAAATAAAAGTACCAACAACTGCTCGGTTTTGGTATATCTCATTCTAATTGTATTTGACTAGTAAGTTTCGCAACTACAACGAAATGGTTAACTAAAACGGCCCACTGCTTATTTTATCAGGATGATTATCTATACTTGACTAGTAATTGCCGCAACGATAACTGAGTAAATAAAACTGCCAACTATGTAAGTTCCTCGGTGGACTTCCTCGTTTGGTCTCAAGGGGGAAATACCAGGATGGGATTGTTTGGTGTAAGATTCAGGTTGGTTCCGAATAGGTCTTTCTTACCCCTCTCTGATAGCCGCCCGTTGTATCGAGTCTCTATAGTTGTTTAGTGCATGCTGCCGCTGCCGCTTCAGTCCACCATACCTATGTAGGCGAGGACCGCCGAATTCTAGCCTCGCCGTGTACTGGCCTCAGTACTGACGCTCCTCTTTTCCCTTTGCCCTTTGTAGGCACCCCTTTTGTTTAAGCAGGTTTTGAGATCGACGTCGTTAGCAGGGTTACCCTTCCGGCTTGGCATGGGCAGGGTTATGGACGCCATTGGTTATTCTTCAGGGCTCTTAGACCCATTTGCATCTTGTCCGTAGCTGGACGCTCTATCGTTTTCAAGGTGATGTGGATCTTTGTTATGTATATCTGTATTCTTGACTCATGGAGTCGTGTTGTATATATATATATGTTTTGTGGGTCCCATCGAGGACTGTTGTGTAATGTTATTACTTCGTTTTCCACCCGCACGAAAGTGCCTGGTGGGCACCTTTGAATCGTTTCTATGCGGGTTTGGCGGGAATCGCTGAAACTTGCATAGGGACGATTCTGAGGGTGTTACAGTGGGCCACCCGGGTTATCCGGATAGGAGACATGCTATGAGGATACCCATATAGCATATCCCCAATAGAACCCGTACAAGATTGGGGCTAACTCCACAACTCAATTGGAGGATCCCAACAACAAAGCCACAAAAGGCTACAATGCCACAAAAGGCCAACAACGCCACAAAAGGCTACAAGACCACAAAAGGTCAACAAGACCACAAAAGGTCAACAACCCAACCACACAACCGTCTAGGGTTCCAAGGAACCCAAGAGAAACAAGCTCACAAGCTTGAACTCGCCGAATCTCCGAGGAGAACTCAAACCTATGCACCAAATGCAAGGGCAAGTCCTTCTCTCCCAAATTCCAACAAAGCTACAAAAGCTATTGGGGAATAAGGGAGGAAGAACACACGAGGAGAATACAAAACTCTCCAAGATCTAGATCCCAATGATTCCTTCACAAATAAGGGATTTGGCTTGGGGGGATTGTAGATCTAGATCTCCTCTCTCAAATCCCTCAAAAAGATGCAAGAATCATAGGAAGGGAAAGGGAGAGGGAAAGCTTCTTCAAGGTTAACAATGGAGGAGAGAGATAAAGCCAAGAACCAAGAAGAAAAGTTGTTACCCACGAAGGGGAAGAGGAGCCCCTTTTAAAGGGCTCCCAGATATGCCTGTTATGGGCATTCACGACTCCTGGCCGGAACTTCCGGTGGGAGGCCGGAAGTTTCGGTGGCACACAGCCAACGGTCAAAAACTGCAGAGCGAGAAACTGAAAAAGTGATTCCTGGTCGGAACTTCCGCCGATTCACCGGAACTTCCGGTGGGAGCGGAACTTCCGGTGGAAGTTCCGACAGAAGTTCCGTCAAATAGACACAACGAAAACAGAAGGTTACTCAACGTGAGCGGAACAAGATCCGGAAATTCAACCGGAACTTCTGGAGGCAACTAGGCCTGAGCAGAACTTCCGGTCCCTGGCCGGAACTTCCGTGGGAGCGGGACTTCCGGTTGAAATTCCGACTGAAGTTCTGTCAAATAGCACATCCAAAACAGAAGGTTACTGATCGTGAGCGGAAGAAGACCCAGAACTTCCACCGGAACTTACAGCGACAAAAATGCCCTAGCGGAACTTCCGATGGCAAGTCCGAACTTCCGGTCAGGGAAATTCCAGAAACCAGAAAACCAGAAACACAATACTTTTGCATCCGAACTCCAAACGGGATGGAACCAATTCTGTTGGAAAGATAACGACGGATAGAATCCTTGGGAGAAATATTGGGTATCACCTTGGGAGAAAATACTATGAATATATATATGTGAAGTATCCCCCAAGGTGTGGAGCCAGAAAACTCGCAAGATCAAAAACCGCAATAAGATATGCAAGTGAAATCCTTAGATGATGAACTAGAGCTTGTTATGATGATGACCACAAGCTCTAGATCCTCTCATGGACAAGAACCAAATAACAACCAAGAAAGATGATGCTATAAATGCAAAGGTTTGAGCTCTCTCCGAACGATGCAAACGAGACACCCGCTTGAGAGCCCCTCTTGGTAGTACGGCTATCTATCCTAAACCCGGTCTCCCAACTAACAACACGATACCGGAAAAAGAGAATCCCTATCAAGAACGTACCTTTGCCTTGAGCATCCCACTTGAAATTTATGTAGACCGTATTGTTCTTCTATAGTGGGAACACCTTTCTTGGATTCTCTTGCTTGATGAAGATGAAGACTTGCAAATTGCTCCCCCATACTCCATGGGGAAACCTCTTCTTTGAACTTGTCTTCATCATTCCATGAGCACGAGGATGGCAAGCTTAAAGCATGAGATCTTCTAGAGATGGCGCATCTTGAGCTCACCCTTCATCATCCCTACTTGATGTTAATCCATCTTGATGCAACTCTTTGCACATGTCTTGATCAACCTTCAAGCTCCTTCTTTCTTCATGATTCAAATGGGCACAAAGCCCTTGGACATTTCTTCATCTTCCAACCTTGAGACCAACACATGGCCCAAGCGATGCCAATGGACAAACCTACAAGTGAAACTCAATTTACACATTAGTCCATAGAGATTGTCATTAATTACCAAAACCACACATGGGGGCATACATGCCCTTTCACTGGCGATCTAGGATTTAGAGGCCGAGGGGTAGAGAAACCAGTGGCTAGGGTTTAGAGTAGACGGTGGAAGCAATTTAGAGGAGATCTAGGGAGCCAGCAGCACGAGGGGCGGTGGCCTAGGGTTTAGAGAGGGGGGCGCCGGCTAGGAGCAAGGTGCAGGCGCCCCATCCCTTTATTTTATAGGTGTGAGGGGAGGCTAGGGATAGCCGTGTCCTCTCCCAACTCCTTTGCTGGCCGGCGTATTGGAGGAGGGAAGGGAAACCTTCTCTCCTGAGGTTTCCTTCCCTTCCTCCACTTGGAAATCATTGTCCCAATTTAACTTTTTTCAAACTGGTGTTTTGTCTTTCAAAATAGAGTTTGATTTCTCTCTTCCAAGTGTCCAACCAAGTGACCTAGGAAATGATGCAACCATTCTACTTTGTCATGACACATCCATGTACCCTTCTCCCTTCTAGATCGGTGAACCTTCTAGACCCTTCTAGAACATTCTGATGAAAACACTGGAACCATTCCCGAACTCCGGAATTGGACTTTCCTTATATGAATCTTATTCTCCGGACCATTCCGGATCTTCTCGTGATATCCCGGATCCTATCCAAGACTCCGAACAACATTCAGTCTCTTTACTCACTTCCCATATCTACTAAACAACATCGAATCCTTAAGTGTGTCTCCCTATGGTTCGGGAATTATGCAGACATGACCGAGACTCTTCTCCGATCAATAACCAATAGAGGAATCTGGAAACTCATATGGCTCCCACATATTTCTACGATTACTTAGTGATCGAATGAACCATTTACATACGATACCAATTTCCCTTTGTCTCGCGATACTTTACTTATCCGAGGTTTGATCGTCGGTATCTCTGCATACCTAGTTCAACCTCGTTACTAATAAGTACTCTTTTCTTGTTCCCATGATATGTGATCCCTTGTGAGCCAGTCACATGCTTGCAAGCCAATTGGATGACATTCCATCAAGAGAGACCAGAGTATATCTATCCGTCATATGGATGGAAAAATCTCACTCTTGATCCATGTACCCCAACACATACTTTTCGAACACCCAATGCCAACTTTATAACCACCCAGTTACGAAGTGGTGTTTGATGCCATCAAAGTATCCATCCGGTGATGGCGATTAACATGATCTCATGGTCGAAGGATTTAGGTTACTATGTATCTGAAAGCTTATAGCAAGTGAACTATTCTAAATGACTTGATCTTATGCTACGCTTATTTATAGGAATATGTCGATCACATCATTCTCCTCATGATATGACCTTGTTGTTAATAACATCTCAATGTTCATGATCAGGAAACCATGATCATATATTAAGTTTAACAAGAGGATTTACTAGGGACTCTTACATGTTTACAAATCACACAAGTATTAATGTTTTCGATTAATAGAATTATATTATGGTATGTAAACATTTATCATAAGCATGAAGATATGATAATAACCTCTTTATTATTGTCACTTGGGCATATTTCCAACAGCTACAACCAGATTTGACTGAAATTTGAGGATCAGGAGAAAACATAGTTTATCACGCTGTTCAAAGTCTTTTGCTACAACACAATGCCTTTCGGGCTAAAAAACGCCAGAACAACCTATCAAAGGTGCATGCAAGCCTGCCTGAAGAGTCAAATGGTCGAAAGATCCAAGTATATGTCGACGACATAGTGATAAAGACCAAGGAAAGCCGAACATTGATCGACGATCTCCACGAGATGTTCGATAACCTTGATTTCTACAAGATCAAACTGAACCCGGAAAAGTGCGCCTTTGGCGTCCTATCCGGGCAACTGCTCGGATACTTCATCTCTATGAGAGGCATTGAGGCCAATCCTAAGAAGATATGAGCCATACTGGCCATGGAAAAGTCCAAGAACGTCAAGGGAGTCCAGCAGCCAACTAGGCGGATCGCAGTGCTCAGCAGGTTCATTAGCCGCATGGGTGAAAAGGCTCTTCCATTATATCAACTACTCCACAATACAGAGAAAATCGAGTGGACGGTTGAAGCCGATGAAGCATTTGAAGACCTCAAGCGTCTACTGTAGACCTCAAACGTCTACAGTTGAGCGCTGGGGCCCTGATGTAGACCTCCGCTAGGCCGCGGCAGACCCCCTCGCTGGAACAGCTCCACCTCTGCCTCCAACCTTCGCTTCCGTCTCCGGATCCGCCCACACCGACAGTTGTGAGTGAGAGAGCGAGAGAGACGAGAACACGGAGGAGAGACGAGAGAGAGCACGACGCAGATGGAGTTAATGTGGGGAGGAAGTATAGATAGGGACAAAATAGGACCTGGATCCGTTCCCCACGATGCCACGGTGGCACGTTGACGAGGTTTAATCTCGTCAATGCCCATTGTTATGGACTTGGGTTTTGGAGAAGATGGGGATGCTCGAGATCGTGGCACGGTTAACAAACAAGCAACCAGGGGACACAAGATTTACCCAGGTTCAGGCCCCCGGAGGGAAAACCCTACTCCTGCTTGTCTGCTCTTTGATTACGGCGAAACCGAAGGTTACAGGGTGCACAGATTCGATCTGGCGTGGATGCGTGTGCGAAAGTATGAGTCGAGTTGCCCTAGGACGTACCCTCCTGGCCTTTATATAGACTTAGGCAGGTCCCGGGCGTAGTCCTAGTCGGTTACAAGTTCTAGGGTTTTACCCCTTTGAATTTCCTATCTCCTCTAGTCTTGCTCTCCAAGGATCCGAAGACGTCATGGGCCTTGGCCACCCGAAAATCTTCATGGGCCAGTGTATGTCTGCCGTGGGCCTTCTTTGGGCTGGACTAGGTATGCTGAAGTTACGTACCCGTAGGGTATAACCATGTCAGTAGCCCCCGAGTGATCAGTCGAATCATAGATTCGGCTGAGGACTCTTCCATCCTTCGGGAGCAGCTATATGTTAATAGTATATGTGTGTAGGGATTGTTGATGCGTGTGCCTGACTCACCCGACGGATCAGGGTCAGTTAACTGTCTTAGGATGAAACAACAAGATCTTCTTCAGGTTCGGGTCCCTTAACCCGGGCCTGGAACATATGCTGGCGTAATTCAACTCAGGCCGCGGAGGACTTATAGGAGTGGAATTCCAGTGATTTTAATTGGTGTACCCAACGCGTCCGTCAGGATTTTTCATCGTACCTGCTGGTATGGATTCATACTAGCAGAGCGCAGTCAGGTGCGTTGCCAGGCCATCAGATGATATCTGTAGGTATTATCTTTGCGTCGCAGACGCAGCATCCGAACATTTATCACCTCGGAGGTGCTTCGGGTGGCCAAGGAGATTGTTGCTCACTTAGCGTTTTGTTGAGGCAGAGTTGCCAAAAAAGTTTTTGCATGCGGATCCGGAAGATCGCAGTCGAAGATTTCATAGGGTGCGCGACCAGCGCTCCCTATGGGAGTAGCTCCCAAGTGTCTGTTCGAGTCGTAGACTCGAACGGAGACTTTCAGTTCAAGCATTGTTTCAATCATTAGGTCCGCAGGACTCGAAAATTTTCGGATGCTTAAATCCATCCTCCCTATGGGAGTAGCCCCCGAGTCCGTAGTGGAGTCGTAGACTCGACGTAGGACTCATATAAGTAATTTTGTCCACATTTGTCTGTCGGGTGCGCGGCCAGCGCTCCTGATAGGAGTAGCCCCCAAGTATTTAGTCGAATCATAGATTCGAGTGAGTACTTTTAACTGTGGAGCCGAAGTGGTGCTAGTATAGCTTTTGATGACGTCAGTGCTTACGATCGATGACCTCAAGCGTCTGCTACGCCAGAGATGACTTGACTGGACGAAGCGTGGGTCCCACTTGCTAACTTTGAATTGACCAGTCACGCGCGGCTTGGAGATGATTACGGCGTCTCCTCGATTTCCGCACGTAGTGGACGGCGTGGTAACGACGGTTCGTTTTGGTGCTGACACGTGTACGGCCAGATCTACCGTTGGCGTTAGGTCTTCTCGATGGACGGCCATCGTGCGTTGTCTTCGCTGTTATAATCCCTGGTGAAATCGTGGTTTGTTTTTCACCGCAGCAGTTCATCTATTCACTGCCTCCTCGTTCTTGAGCTATTCTGGCTGCGCGCTGAGAGTTTCCTCCACATTTCCTTTGTCTTTCTTCGTTGGCAACGCCACCATCGCCTTGGCGCCATGGGGAAAACAAAGAAATCCTCATCTGCGGTTGGGACCAGCGCCGCCGGAGGCAAGAAGGGCACCACCACTGCTCGCGTCACCGACGGTGGCTGGCGGCAATCAGAAACGCGGGAGAGCGATCTCCGTAAACTGCGCGAGCGAAGCCTGATCACGCAAGACACGACGGCCGTGAGACTCCCCGGCAATGAGGTAATCCCCCGTCCCTCATCTGGGTATCGGGTTATGTGTAACACCCTCAGAATCGGACCTATGCAAGTTTTAGCGAAACTCGCCAAACCCGCATAGAAACGATTCAATGGTGCCCACCAGGCACTTTCGTGCGGGTGGAAAACGAAGTAATAACATTACACAACAATCCTTGATGGGACCCACAGAACAGATATACATACAAAACGACTCAATGAGTCAAGAATACAGATATACAATACAAAGATCCAAATCACCTGTAAGACGATACAGCGTCCGACTACGGACAAGATGCAAATGGGGCTAAGAGCCCTGAAGAATAAACAATGGCGTCCATAACCCTGCCCAGGCCAAGCCGGAAGGGTAACCCTGATAACGACGTCGACCTCAAACCTGCTTAAACAAAAGGGGTGCCGACAAAGGGCAAAGGAAAAAGAGGAGCGTCAGTACTGAGGCCAGTACACGGCGAGGCTAGAATTCGGCGGTCCTCGCCTACATAGGTATGGTGGACTGAAGCGGCAGCGGCAGCATGCACTGAACAACCTATAGAGACACGATACAACTGGCGGCTATCAGAGAGGGGTAAGGAAGAACTATTTGGAACCAACCTGATACTAACACCAAACAATCCCATCCTGGTATTCCCCCTCGAAACCAAACGAGGAAGTCAACCGAGGAACTCACACCGTTGGCAGTTTTATTTATCCAGTTATCGTTGCAGCAATTACTAGTCAGGTTTAGATAATCATCCTGATAAAATAAGCAGTGGGCATTTTTAGTTGGCCATTCCGTTATAGTAGCAGCACTTACTAATCAGATACAATTAGCATGAGATAACCCCAAAACCCAGCAGTTGTTGGTTCTTTTACTTAGCCATTCCGTTATAGTTGCAATACTTACTAGTCAGGTACAATGGTCGCAAGCGACACCCAAACAAGCAATTGTTGGCAGTTTTATTTAGTCATTCCGTTATAGTGGAGCTGATTACTAGTCATTATAAAGTCAAATGATAACAGTAAACTTTAGTTATAGTTGTCTATGATCGAGATACTGTGCTCCAAGTCGTCCATAACCGCGGACACGGCTTTCAGAAAGTTTTAACCTGGCCGGGGTGCACAAATAGCAACACACACACGATCGACCTCGGAAAAACCAAATCAAAACCCAACGAGGCTTTCACGACAGAGCAATCACAAGATTCAGAAATATTTCAGGGGGCCACCCCTTAAAGTAGACCCGCAACGAAGTTAGCTGACTTCGAGACGGACTTAAGGTTTGTGGGGCCGGTTGTAAACGACTGGGAACCCGAAAGTGTGACTGGGCTTGTCGATACCGCGAAAACGGGTCACAATTCCTAAACAGTACAGTGTGCTCCTCGCACAATCGTAAATACAGTAATAAAGCATGACATAAGTACAGGATAGTAAATAAAACCTCAAACTAGTTTGTGGCCCCAAGAAATAAGACGGAATCAAGCTCTGGCTAAGGGGGGTCCCATAATTCCCCGTATGTGGATAGCGCGATAAATCAAGGAACAGGTATCAAGTACTCGGGGTCCTACGGGACACAAGTGGGCGGTTGGAAACCAAATATTATCTATCACCCACCGATGCCTCTGCTTACTTACTTCAATTTTAGTTGTTAAACAGGAATTAAAGTGAACAACAAATAAAGCCAGAATCATCTTCAACATCAAACAGGTGGCAATGCTCCAACAACTGTGGTACATGGCGACACGCAACAGCACTTGAGCAAGCGACTACGACGCGCAAGTCCAACTATCTACCAAACAACAGGTAATAGGAGGTGGCCATGGCAATATAGGGCTGCAAGGGATATCACGGGTACGAAAACTAGAGCAACGCAACACAGATAGCAATAGATCAACAGGAGGGAATAAATACTATAAAAGTAAGATAGGTAGAAATGGGGAGATGCTCGCCTAAAAACATCGTCGAAGGTTCAACCGAAGATCGGGTCGACACTCGCATCAACTCAACGGCCTTATCCGCGAAGCAAAATGCTAGAAGAAACACCGGATGCAATATTTAATACAACGGCAGAAGATCAGGCATGATGCATGTATGATGCATGGCATGGTAAATATGCGGTGCAATTAGGCAATATTAAGCGGAACCGGGGTCCCGACAATTAATTAAACGGTTCAAGTTATTTATCTACCCCGCAAATTAAATGTTGTTTTAACATGGCAAAGATGGCACCGGTTCGCTACACAAATTTAAATGGGGCCAATATTAGACTAGATTTGCCCGCATATGGGCCCCATATTTAATTATGAGGTGAATCGGCATAAGGCCCCCAAACCACAGACAAGTATGCATGCATGACCAATTATTATGCGACAAGTTGTATTATAATATGAAATAGGGTTTCGGGAAGGGGTCCACACATCAGGGTCTCGACGAACTTGGGGTTCCGGGGTTCGGGGTCGGTCTCAGGTTTCGACGCATTCGGTCTCGGCGGGCTCGGTCTCGCATCCGGGCAGGACTTGGTGCGGCGTCGGGGGCGCATCGGATTCTTCCGGGTCGGTGCCGTCCTTGTCATCGCGAAGGTCTTGTCGGTCCCACGGGGTCGATCTTGCCGTTAAGAGGGTCTTGTCGGGCCCGCGCCATCGAGTCGGTCTCGGCATCCGGGGTGAAGTGCTTGTCGTCCCGGGTAGGCGATCTTGGCGGTCTTCGGATCCGGGTCTTGGCGTGGCCTTTGGATCACCGGGATCGGGCTCCGGGGTCTCGGCCTCGCCGGGATCGGTCTTCGGGGTTCAACTCTGGGGACGTTCTTGCGGTCCGTGATCGGGTGAGTCTCCGTGTGGGCGTTCTCGGCGACCGGGTCTCCAAATCGTATCCGTATCGACGGTCTTATGCTTCCATCTTGGTTTTGCCGGTGTCGAGCTCGGTGCCGTTGATGATCTTGGGGTTCCGTCGGATTCGTTGTCGGTGGTCCTTGTACGACTTAGCGTCTCGGCCGGTCTTGTTCGACAGGAGATCTGAGCATGCGATTGGAGGGTCACGCGAGGAAGAACACATCCTGCCCTAGATTCTTTTCAGACACACGCGCAGGAACCAATACTCAGACTGGTACTTGCCGGAGCAGAGGCGGGGAGGATGCGGAGCCGCAGAGGGTAACGGCGGCAAGGCGGCCGCGGCCTTGGCGGCGGAGGGTGGTGGCGTGGGACCTCGCGCCGGCAGGGAGAGGCGGTGGTGAAAGGGGTCTGGTGGCGGAGCACGCGGGGGCCGGGGCGGCGCGGCGAGGCGGACTCGCAGGAGGACGCCGGGCGGCTCGGGGCCGGAGAGGAGGAAGGACACGCGGGCGCAGGCCGGCGAGCGGCGGCCGCGGCTCGTGGAGACGGCCGGAGGCGGGCGACGTCGGCGCGGCCGGCGGCCGGGCGCGGCGACGGAGAGGAGCACCCGCGGGGGCGCTGGCCGGAGGCCGAGGCGGCAGAGGCGGAGGGACGGCCGGCGAGGCGGCCTGGGGAGGCGAGGTGAGACGGGGCCGGGCGAGCGCGCTAGAGGGGCGGAGGAGCGGCCGGCGACGCTAGGGAGGAGCCGCGGCGCAGGCTCGCTGGAAGGGGGGTGGTGGCGGCCAGACGGGGAGGCGGCGAACGCGGGAGACGCGGCGGTGGTTGTGGAAGTTGGAGGGAGGGGGCGGCGCGGCGGACGCGCGGCGGCAGGCGGAGGTTCACGCGGCGAGCGAAGGCAGCGAGTGGAGGCAGAGACGGGCTCGGCCGCGGCCATGGGAGGCGGAGAGAGGTTGGGAAGGGCGCGGGGACGCGGTGGGGACGCGGTAGGGACGCGGTAGGTGGGGCCCAGGGGAGCGGGATCCACACGGGGAAGGTGGGAACTGGGGAGTGGCGCGCTGGCGTGTGGGGCGGGTGAGAGGGGCTATGGTCGGTTGGGCAGAAGCTGGAGAGTGGGGCCGGTTGGTGGGGGTGGGTCCCAGGGGAGAGAGGGGGAGAGCTGGGTGAGAAAAGGGGAGAGGAGGTGGCCAAGAGGGTGGGACCAGGCTGTAAGTGGGTGTGGGGTAGAAAACTGTGTGAAAGAGAGAGAGAAGGGGGAGAAAAAGTGGAGGATTGATGAGGTGGCAGGTGGGTGGAGATTGGGTGAGAGGGTGAGGTGGCGGCCTGCGGTTGGTGGGTAGGATAGATCTGGGTGTGAATAGGATTTAGATTAAGGCTGATTAGAATGTGTTTGTTTGGTCTTGTCTATTTTAAAACTAGACCATTTTGCAAACAGTTTTTAGACAAATAAAATCTCTGATGCGATCGGGGTTTTGTGTTTGAAATAAGAGGGGTATTTGTATAAATCAAAACTAGGCTTTTCAAAATAATGCAGTCAAACAATGCATGATGATGACGATGCAATGCACAAAACAACGCGATTTTCTAGTAGTGGTTCTGCGGGATGCCACAATTCGACACCACTAACAATGGATCTCGCCCTCGAGATCCGCCTCATGGTACCGGAAGGAAGGTCGGTGATCTGCATCTTCTCGCTTCGTGTAGATCTTCGCGACACCACTAACAAGGATGCTTCCTTCGTCTTGAAAACGGCGACACCACCAACAAGACGTCGTTGATCCCGTTCGTCAGGAGAACACTCCGGATAAACAACGGACGAAGTTAAAGGTAAGGCCAGCTCTAACTTCCATGGAAGGAGTAGAATTGCATCGATCCACTATTCAATATACAGAGCAAATGATAAGAGTAGTGGTATGGTCGCGACTCCATCCCGCACTCAAAGCATTACTCTGTACACGAACAGATAGGTTATGCAACCAACCCTCAGGATCCAGACTGAAGATCTCGACAAACAAGGTTCAGGAACAAAGGGGTGATGCAGACTCTGCATCGGATCTGGCGTAGAGGATGTCGTCGCGTCGGAAAACACCGGAAGGCACAAACAAGGAACAAAGAATGGTACCACAGACGAAGGATTTCTCAGGCAGCGTGAACACCGAACATAGCATCACCGTTACCAAAGGAGGAAGCGAAACCCTGAAGGTACGACGGAAACCCAACCACGAGAATTCCTGGACTCGAGGAAAGAGACGAGAGCGGATTCAAAACACGTAGGGGTAAGAGGAGAACAACAGAGGGGTAAGGAGTAAAATCAGACCTAATCAGAACTATCCAACCGTTTTTGCAAAAATAGTTTTGACACTCTACTTCGGCCGTTAGCTAGGTTATCCTACAGGCTGGACTTGTGGGGTATCGCAACTGCTGAGCTCTGATACCACTCTGTAACACCCTCAGAATCGGACCTATGCAAGTTTTAGCGAAACTCGCCAAACCCGCATAGAAACGATTCAAAGGTGCCCACCAGGCACTTTCGTGCGGGTGGAAATCGAAGTAATAACATTACACAACAGTCCTCGATGGGACCCACAGAACAGATATACATACAAAACGACTCAATGAGTCAAGAATACAGATATACAATACAAAGATCCAAATCACCTGTAAGACGATACAGCGTCCGACTACGGACAAGATGCAAATGGGGCTAAGAGCCCTGAAGAATAAACAATGGCGTCCATAACCCTGCCCAGGCCAAGCCGGAAGGGTAACCCTGCTAACGACGTCGATCTCAAACCTGCTTAAACAAAAGGGGTGCCGACAAAGGGCAAAGGAAAAAGAGGAGCGTCAGTACTGAGGCCAGTACACGGCGAGGCTAGAATTCGGCGGTCCTCGCCTACATAGGTATGGTGGACTGAAGCGGCAGCGGCAGCATGCACTGAACAACCTATAGAGACTCGATACAACTGGCGGCTATCAGAGAGGGGTAAGGAAGAACTATTCGAAACCAACCTGATACTAACACCAAACAATCCCATCCTGGTATTCCCCCTCGAAACCAAACGAGGAAGTCAACCGAGGAACTCACACCGTTGGCAGTTTTATTTATCCAGTTATCGTTGTAGCAATTACTAGTCAGGTTTAGATAATCATCCTGATAAAATAAGCAGTGGGCATTTTTAGTTGGCCATTCCGTTATAGTAGCAGCACTTACTAATCAGATACAATTAGCATGAGATAACCCCAAAACCCAGCAGTTGTTGGTTCTTTTACTTAGCCATTCAGTTATAGTTGCAATACTTACTAGTCAGGTACAATGGTCGCAAGCGACACCCAAACAAGCAATTGTTGGCAGTTTTATTTAGTCATTCCGTTATAGTGGAGCTGATTACTAGTCATTATAAAGTCAAATGATAACAGTAAACTTTAGTTATAGTTGTCTATGATCGAGATACTGTGCTCCAAGTCGTCCATAACCGCGAACACGGCTTTCAGAAAGTTTTAACCCGGCCGGGGTGCACAAATAGCAACACACACACGATCGACCTCGGAAAAACCAAATCAAAACCCAACGAGGCTTTCACGACAGAGCAATCACAAGATTCAGAAATATTTCAGGGGGCCACCCCTTAAAGTAGACCCGCAACGAAGTTAGCTGACTTCGAGACGGACTTAAGGTTTGTGGGGCCGGCTGTAAACGACTGGGAACCCGAAAGTGTGACTAGGCTTGTCGATACCGCGAAAACGGGTCACAATTCCTAAACAGTACAGTGTGCTCCTCGCACAATCGTAAATACAGTAATAAAGCATGGCATAAGTACAGGATAGTAAATAAAACCTCAAACTAGTTTGTGGCCCCAAGAAATAAGACGGAATCAAGCTCTGGCTAAGGGGGGTCCCATAATTCCCCGTATGTGGATAGCGCGATAAATCAAGGAACAGGTATCAAGTACTCGGGGTCCTACGGGACACAAGTGGGCGGTCGGAAACCAAATATTATCTATCACCCACCGATGCCTCTGCTTACTTACTTCAATTTTAGTTGTTAAACAGGAATTAAAGTGAACAACAAATAAAGCCAGAATCATCTCCAACATCAAACAGGTGGCAATGCTCCAACAACTGTGGTACATGGCGACACGCAACAGCACTTGAGCAAGCGACTACGACGCGCAAGTCCAACTATCTACCAAACAACAGGTAATAGGAGGTGGCCATGGCAATATAGGGCTGCAAGGGATATCACGGGTACAAAAACTAGAGCAACGCAACACAGATAGCAATAGATCAACAGGAGGGAATAAATACTATAAAAGTAAGATAGGTAGAAAGGGGGAGATGCTCGCCTGAAAACATCGTCGAAGGTTCAACCGAAGATCGGGTCGACACTCGCATCAACTCAACGGCCTTATCCGCGAAGCAAAACGCTAGAAGAAACACCGGATGCAATATTTAATACAACGGCAGAAGATCGGGCATGATGCATGTATGATGCATGACATGGTAAATATGCGGTGCAATTAGGCAATATTAAGCGGAACCGGGGTCCCGACAATTAATTAAACGGTTCAAGTTATTTATCTACCCCGCAAATTAAATGTTGTTTTAACATGGCAAAGATGGCACCGGTTCGCTACACAAATTTAAATGGGGCCAATATTATACTAGATTTGCCCGCATATGGGCCCCATATTTAATTATGAGGTGAATCGGCATAAGGCCCCCAAACCACAGACAAGTATGCATGCATGACCAATTATTATGCGACAAGTTGTATTATAATATAAAATAGGGTTTCGGGAAGGGGTCCACACATCGGGGTCTCGACGAACTTGGGGTTCCGGGGTTCGGGGTCGGTCTCAGGGTTCAACGGATTCGGTCTCGGCGGGCTCGTTCTCGCATCCGGGCAGGACTTGGTGCGGCATCGGGGGCGCATCGGATTCTTCCGGGTCGGTGCCGTCCTTGTCATCGCGAAGGTCTTGTCGGTCCCACGGGGTCGATCTTGCCGTTGCGAGGGTCTTGTCGGGCCCGCGCCATCGAGTCGGTCTCGGCATCCGGGGTGAAGTGCTTGTCGTCCCGGGTAGGCGATCTTGGCGGTCTTCGGATCCGGGTATTGGCGTGGCCTTTGGATCACCGGGATCGGGCTCCGGGGTCTCGGCCTCGCCGGGATCGGTCTTCGGGGTTCAACTCTAGGGACGTTCTTGCGGTCCGTGATCGGGTGAGTCTCCGTGTGGGCGTTCTTGGCGACCGGGTCTCCAAATCGTATCCGTATCGACGGTCTTATGCTTCCATCTTGGTTTTGCCGGTGTCGAGCTCGGTGCCGTTGATGATCTTGGGGTTCCGTCGGATTCGTTGTCGGTGGTCCTTGTACGACTTAGCGTCTCGGCCGGTCTTGTTCGACAGGAGATCTGAGCACGCGATTGGAGGGTCACGCGAGGAAGAACACATCCTGCCCTAGCTTCTTTTCAGACACACGCGCAGGAACCAATACTCAGACTGGTACTTGCCGGAGCAGAGGCGGGGAGGATGCGGAGCCGCAGAGGGTAACGGCGGCAAGGCGGCCGCGGCCTTGGCGGCGGAGGGTGGTGGCGCGGGACCTCGCGCCGGCAGGGAGAGGCGGTGGCGAAAGGGGTCTGGTGGCGGAGCACGCGGGGGCCGGGGCGGCGCGGCGAGGCGGACTCGCAGGAGGACGCCGGGCGGCTCGGGGCCGGAGAGGAGGAAGGACACGCGGGCGCAGGCCGGCGAGCGGCGGCCGCGGCTCGTGGAGACGGCCGGAGGCGGGCGACGTCGGCGCGGCCGGCGGCCGGGCGCGGCGACGGAGAGGAGCACCCGCGGGGGCGCTGGCCGGAGGCCGAGGCAGCAGAGGCGGAGGGACGGCCGGCGAGGCGGCCTGGGGAGGCGAGGTGAGACGGGGCCGAGCGAGCGCGCTAGAGGGGCGGAGGAGCGGCCGGCGATGCTAGGGAGGAGCCGCGGCGCAGGCTCGCTGGAAGGGGGGTGGTGGCGGCCAGACGGGGAGGCGGCGAACGCGGGAGACGCGGCGGTGGTTGTGGAAGTTGGAGGGAGGGGGCGGCGCGGCGGACGCGCGGCGGGAGGCGGAGGTTCACGTGGCGAGCGAAGGTAGCGAGCGGAGGCAGAGACGGGCTCGGCCGCGGCCATGGGAGGCGGAGAGAGGTTGGGGAGGGCGCGGGGACGCGGTGGGGACGCGGTGGGGACGCGGTAGGGACACGGTAGGTGGGGCCCAGGGGAGCGGGGTCCACGCGGGGAAGGTGGGAACTGGGGAGTGGCGCGCTGGCGTGTGGGGCGGGTGAGAGGGGCTGTGGTCGGTTGGGCAGAAGCTGGAGAGTGGGGCCGGTTGGTGGGGGTGGGTCCCAGGGGAGAGAGGGGGAGAGAGAGAGAGGAGTGGGGGAGAGCTGGGTGAGAAAAGGGGAGAGGAGGTGGCCAAGAGGGTGGGACCAGGCTGTAAGTGGGTGTGGGGTAGAAAACTGTGTGAAAGAGAGAGAGAAGGGGGAGAAAAAGTGGAGGATTGATGAGGTGGCAGGTGGGTGGAGATTGGGTGAGAGGGTGAGGTGGCAGACTGCGGTTGGTGGGTAGGATAGATCTGGGTGTGAATAGGATTTAGATTAAGGCTGATTAGAATGTGTTTGTTTGGTCTTGTCTATTTTAAAACTAGACCATTTTGCAAACAGTTTTTAGACAAATAAAATCTCCGATGCGATCGGGGTTTTGTGTTTGAAATAAGAGGGGTATTTGTATAAATCAAAACTAGGCTTTTCAAAATAATGCAGTCAAACAATGCATGATGATGACGATGCAATGCACAAAACAACGCGATTTTCTAGTAGTGGTTCTGCGGGATGCCACATTATGTTTGTTGCCTTCATGATTCGCAGGTTTTCTTTTCCGGTCCATGACTTCCTTCGTGGACTGCTCTTTTTCTATGGGGTTCAACTCTATCATCTGTCTCCCAACTCCCTTCTCCACATTGCGTGTTTTATCACGCTTTGCGAGTGTTGGCTTGGCATTGAGCCGCACTTTGGCCTCTTCCGGAAGCTTTATTCCGTGAAGAGGCAGTCTGGTTTGGATGGTGTGTATCCCATTGGGGGTTTCATCATCTCCCTCAGTCCCAATGTGCAATTCTTTTCCTTTTCCATGTTCGAATTTGTCAAGTACTGGCGGAGGAAATGGTTTTACATCCGTGACTCCGTACTGCCTGGGCAAGATTTTGGTCTCGTTCCTTTTGACCCCTCCCAATTGATTGAGAAGAAAAGATCCTGGAAAAACCAAATCTTAGATGGTGAGGTGGCGGAGATAGAGGCCCTGTACCGTCGGGTGGAGGATCTCCAACTGATTCCTGAGAAGGAGGTGAACGGTGTCGACATCATCCGGACGTTTCTTGAGCGTCGGGTGCAGCCTCTCCAAGCGAGGGCGCATCCGATGTTTCTTTACTCTGGGCGCCGTGATCCGACGAGGGTTTCGAGTGAGAAAATCTCCGAGGTGGAACTTGACAAGGCTCTTCACGCGCTGTTGAAGTTCAAGGCCGACGAAGAAATCCCGGGGAAGTCGCTGACTCCTCCCTTTTCTTCGACGTTGGTCGTACCGAAGGTGTAGATTTGCGCACGTAGTGCTCCCCTTTTGTTTTTGTCAGTTGTGTACTTTTTCCTTTGTTTGCTAACAAAGTTCCTTTTCCTTTTGCAGAGCTTCAAAGTGCCGGGCATGGCACCACCGTTGCCTGAAAGGTATCCGAATGCCCCGGATAATGAAGTGGTGGATTCCGTGTCCGAGCTACCGTCAGCGCGATCCCCAGCGGAGGATGCCGACGAATCGAGTGAGGACCATTCGCGCAATCGATCACGGAGCTCTAGCGAGTCGTCAGATGCCTCGACTCCTCCGACTCCCAAAAATCCTCTGGGCCTTGAGCGTCATGATGATGTTCATGGGGGTTCTTCCTCTCCCCTTCCTGCCATTCCTGTGCGGGCTGTTGCTCCGCACCCGCCAGAAAAGCGGAAGAAGGAAGAAAAGAAGGAGGAGAAGAAGGAAGAAAAGAAGGAGGAGAAGAGGGCCTGAAGGGCTTCTCCTATCTTTGACCTGAGCGCGTTGGGCTCGTAAGTTTTCTTGTTGCTACTGTTGTCCTTTGTTCCCTTGTTATTTTTGCACCTGTATTGATTGGTTCGTATGCAGGCAATCCTCCGACGGCTCTAGTGATGGTGCGCGCGAGATGATGGCGCAACCGATGCCAATTGACAAGGTTTAATCTCGTCAATGCCCATTGTTATGGACTTGGGTTTTGGAGAAGATGGGGATGCTGGAGATCGTGGCACGGTTAACAGACAAACAACCAGGGGACACGAGATTTACCCAGGTTCAGGCCCCCGGAGGGAAAACCCTACTCCTGCTTGTCTGCTCTTTGATTACGGCGGAATCGAAGGTTGCAGGGCGCGCAGATTCGATCTGGCGTGAATGCGTGTGCGAAAGTATGAGTCGAGTTGCCCTAGGACGTGCCCTCCTGGCCTTTATATAGACTTAGGCAGGTCCAGGGTGTAGTCCTAGTCGGTTACAAGTTCTAGGGTTTTACCCCTTTGAATTTCCTATCTCCTCTAGTCTTGCTCTCCAAGGATCCGAAGACGTCATGGGCCTTGGCCACCCGAAAATCTTCATGGGTCAGCGTATGTCTGCCGTGGGCCTTCTTTAGACTGGACTAGGTATGCTGAAGTAACGTACCCGCAGGGTATAACCATGTCACACGTCCGTTGCAAACGTGCGTGCGACGTGCCTCTTTCCATAGCACGCCGTCAAGTAATTGGGTTCTTATATTTGTTTGCAAACCTAGGGGTGAAGGAAATGCTGCTTGACTGACACTTTGTACTACTACTACTACCAAGCTTTAGTTTTCTATCTATTAATTTTAGCTGAGATAGGTACGTCATGAGGAATTTCCGTTCACCTTTTTTTTCCGGTTTTGCCCCTAGTTGAATTAATGCCCCACCGCAAGTGACCTTTTTGTCCAGTAAAAAAAAACTTTCCCCAATTTCATCGCCTCGCCCGGTCGCTCCGGCGCAGCGCCTCCCGCGAGGAACGGAAGGAGGTGGAGGTCGAGGTGGACGGCGCGGACGCCCCTCTGTCCCTGCTTGTCTCCCTCCGGTGAGAGGCCATACCGGCGGCACCCAGCAAGGCCTTCCCCGCCCCTCCGCCCCTGCTCCTCCTCTTAGCGGCGGCGACTGACGAACATCGCTGCTGCGATTAGACCTGCTGGCTCCACCGTCTGGTAGCCGCGTCTCAATCCAGTTTCAACCCACCGCCGCTACCTCCGGCCGCCCAACAATTCGGTGCCCCTGCGTGACTCCCTCCATCCAAGTCCATCCCTATCCTACTTACCAGCACAGACGGTGGCGCAGCACAACCTTACTATCGTCGGTTGCCCCTGAGCCAAGGGAAAGCATGAGGCGGACACCAGGAGGGAGATATCTGCCGAGCGGCTGGCGGGGCCATGGTGTCTGGTCCAACAGCTCTCGACTTGGAATACGACCACCTCCGCGGAATCAGCCAGTCCGGCAACCTTGCATCGTTCAGTTGTTCTAATAGTTTACTGAGAGAGAAGAATTGACACATTGATAGTACCAATTTGAGTTGTGTGCTAGCAAGCGGATATATTGTGTGCAAAAGTAAGGAGTCATTTGGTATGGGAACGCATTGCACCATTCTGAAGTAATTCAATCTTATTGCAATCTTTTAAGTAATAGCAAGAAATTATCTTCATTTTTTATGAAGTAATTCAATCACGTACTGTAGTAGGAAAGCCATAAAGAAATTCAGCACATGTTTAGTTCCAGACACAATCCCGAGCATGCAAAGCCTACTTCAAGAAGAGCAATTATGGTACGTGTTTACTACATTTAAATAGAAGAATGTTTACCTTGATCGATGTCCATTTGGGCTTAAAATTTGATTGCTTGCTTGCTGAATTTTCTGCAAAACCGCAAACTATGTTGTTGAGTTCCTCCATTCTTGAACCTGTACAACATTCTTATTATCATGAGCGCACTACCGCGCCGACAAACAAGAGGACTGTCTGTCAGGCAACCTAGCATCTGATTTGCCACTATCTGAACAAATCGCCATCTCTCAGTATTCTTCTAATGCTTCCTGTAGTTCTCAACGAGGTACAACACTTACCAGTCCCACCCATGGTGGCCAATCCAGGTCCTCAACCAACTAACTTATAGCTTAACATAGTTATTGGTTGTTTCCCATTCGGCAATGTATAAACGAGACAACAATCCTAATTAGTGTATATTTCTTTCCACAATGATTATATTTTTCAATGCATTTTTTCTTACTGGAATACATGAGTTCTAAGCCGAAGTGCAAATGGATGTCCCCTCGTGATGGTTTTATCAAACTAAACTTTGATAGTGCTCTTAGCATGGATAAGGGGGTGTTGGCTACTGGAGTTGTAGCAAGAGATGGTGGATCTTTTCGGGGTGACGCAACTAAAATCTTCAGGAGTATTCAGGACCCTCTCATTATTGATGCTCTGGCCCTTCGTGATGCTGTAACTTTTGCGGTTGAAAAAGGTTTTGTTAATGTGATCTTTGAAGTGGATTGTGAGGTTTTATTCCGTCATTGGTCTGATCGAGTTAAGCATGTTCTAGACGATACTAGCGAGCTTAGCTCGAGTTTTTCTTCTCTTTCAATTGTTTTTGCTCGTCGCGAGGCTAATCAGGTATCACATTGTTGTACAAAATATGCTTCCATTTATGAGGTCTCTGATACCTGGGATGCTGGGCCACCAGCGTTCTTATTTCACAGCCTTGGAGCTGATTGTACCCCTATGATTTCTGATTAATAAAGTGTGTTTTCTTAAAAAAAACAATACATGAATTCTTATCAATAGTCATTCATCTGTATCAAATCCGAATTATTCTTATTATCCCACAATGATGGACGCTAAAAATCATTGCATCAGCCGGCAAGATAAACCAATTATGCCGGAAGTACTACAGCCTGCAGCATATGTTGGCACACCCCGGAAACCATTGTCGGAGACTTTGGGAGTTTTAACATCTTTCCAGATTCATTCTTTTAACCACAAAAATACAACTTCTGATTTTTCAAAAAAGTGATATTACACTTTTTATCCTTTCTGTTTCACCTTGTCTTAGGATTAACCACATTCGGCGCATTGTGATCAAGTGGATACTGTGATGACCTCCGTCGACGAGGGCGAGAAAGAGCACCCAAGACGACTTCGGGTGGGCGGGGTGTTGAAATAGAGGACACGACCCATGGGATAAAGAGCTATGCTTATTGGGTAGGACACGTTTGCACTCACTTTTTTCAACGTTTATCCTTTTTATACATATATCTTTACAAAAATATAAATTAAATATGCCGTGGCAACGCACGGACATTCAGCTAGTCTTAATTAATAAAGTCAGGAAATCCTTTTTTCTAAGAAAAAATATACTAGTAGTACTACGAGTATTACTTCAAACGGAAGATGTTTGTTTTAGATTCGTTCACGACCGGTCGTACCCAAGTTCACGACCGACCCGCACCCGGCCACCGTAGTAGTGCCGCGGCGCCCGAGTCGACGTCAACACCGCGTGCTGCCTCCAGGCCAGAAGCTTCCGGTTCCGGAGACCGCGCTCTGCTCCCACCCACCCGTGCGCGTGCGCGTGCCGTGACCATCCTCCGCTCCAATCCAACCCGAACCCAACCCAATCTCCTTCCCCGGCTGCACCTGCACGCCAACCCCTCCTCTACTTATACACGCGCCCCCGTCGATTTATCCCCTCCGTTCCACTTCCCCCTCACTTTCCTCTCGATTTCGATCGCAAGGCCGCGCTGCTGATCAGCCAGCTCTCGACGCCATGGCGTCCAAGCGGATCCTCAAGGAGCTCAAGGACCTGCAGCGGGATCCCCCCACCTCCTGCAGCGCAGGTAGTTTTACTGCCAGATCTACTTATTTATTGCTACTGGTTGTTGGTATACTGTTCCTGCTGTTTTTACCACTTCTTAATTAATACGAGATTCCCTGGTGTCGGATGCGCTTGGTAGCCCCCTATATATACGGGTGCCGTCCCTAGATCTGCCGATTGATTGGCGATTGGGCATCTAATTGCGTGAATCTAGTGAGTAAGTGCTTATTTAGGATCTGAAAGGGAGGGCAACTTGCATCACCTTCCTTCCATCCCCATATTATTGAGTCAATACAGTTGCATACTTGTAAGTAGTGCCGTTCATGCAAGGTGATACCTAGAAGCTACAGTTAGCAGCCTGCTTAGACCCCAGTTTGCCTGACCCATAACCATGATTGGTTTGGTTGGCTTATGGCATGGAAGAACTGTGGCAATGGACCAAATACCTGCTAGTAAATAAAGAAGGTCACAATCTGTCTGCTGAGTTACAACAAAGTGGCTGTAGTTTAGTGGTGAGAATTCCACGTTGTGGCCGTGGAGACCTGGGCTCGAATCCCAGCAGCCACAGACTTCATTTTTTTCTAAACATGATTGGTTTGGTAGGCTTACCGCATGACAAAGCTGTGGCAATGGACCAAATAGCTGCTACTAAAGATGGTCATAATCTGTCTGTTTAGTTACAACATAGTGGCTGTAGTTTAGTGGTGAGAATTCCACGTTGTGGCCGTGGAGACCTGGGCTCGAATCCCAGCAGCCACAGACTCACTTTTTTTACCTCTAGGTAGAGGCACTTAAAATGATTATGAACTATTCCGTCATGTAAAATTCGGTAGCAGTTTATTATTTCATCACGTGTTATCACTTCCCTGCTCCACTGTATATTATCATCTTACTCCATTGTGTTAAACAGCATTATTACCAGAATTCAGCTTGAGGCTTTAATGTCTGCCTAAAACGTGTGTTTTTTCCCACTGAACAGGCCCTGTGGCAGAAGATATGTTCCACTGGCAAGCAACAATTATGGGACCAACCGAAAGCCCATATGCCGGTGGCGTCTTTTTGGTTACTATCCACTTCCCACCGGACTACCCATTCAAGCCACCCAAGGTATGGAGTCAAATATCCTTTCGGGTGCACTGCATGCAATATTCCAAACATTATTTCCTAGGAGTATGCTATCCTCAGTTCTGTAAGTTTGCCAGTGAACTGATACAAGACAGTAAGGTGTCGTAATTTGCATAAATTGTTTTAGTAATATTTATACATGCATGTTTAATTACTAAGATGGTTAAGCAACTTCTCCGTTCTGTTATGTATTCACTTTACGTGTGCACCACAAGCTTGTATTATCCCAACTCAGTCCTGGGTTGCATAACAAATATCTTTTTAATTTTCTAATGATGATCAATTGGTGCTTATTGAGGACACTGAAGCTACAATGTCAGGTCTTGTTAAGTAGCAAATGAAACGCTTGAGAATGAGATTCAGATGCGTGTTTCATGCCCATGAATACTTCCTTGTCGTGGAAAGATTGACTAGGAGGGGTTTATCGTTTATGTTGCCAGCACATGTTCTTTGTTTAGATAAAATATAAAAAATATTTTTGCTGCAAGGAATTGTTTAAAGTGGAGCAGTAATTCTGTCAAAAAAAAAGTGGAGCAGTGCAAAGGTTATTGTGCTTGGCCAAATGTTTTAATTTATTCAAGTGTATCTGAAATGCTTGTCTTCTGCTATAGCTTAATTCTGATGAAAGTAATTTTGTAGGTCGCATTCAAGACAAAGGTTTTCCATCCAAACATCAACAGTAACGGGAGCATATGTCTTGATATCTTGAAGGAGCAATGGAGCCCTGCATTGACAGTTTCCAAGGTGAATTGATTCTTCCTTTCAATAATCTTTAGTAATTGCCAAATGTGATGCCACATGGTACTTCTAGCAGATTCTAGCGTTTGCACCCTAGGCAAAGTACATCAAACACTTTTGTTTCCCAGTTCTCATAAGCAGCCATTTACAGGTACTACTTTCAATCTGTTCTCTGCTAACGGACCCAAACCCCGACGACCCGTTGGTTCCGGAGATTGCACACATGTACAAGAGCGACCGTGTGAAGTATGAGTCCACCGCGAGGAGCTGGACCCAAAAGTACGCGATGGGCTGATGCTGCAGGTCTCCAAGGTGGAAGATGTTGGGGCCATCGTCATGTATCTTTGTTCCTGTTCTACTATGTAGGGTGTATAATATGGGATGTACTGTCCGCCTGACTCTGAATTCAAGTGTCATATTGCCAAACCATGGCAGAAGGCCTATATGGGTGCACCCATACATACAACCCAAGTTAATGAAAAGAAATGGGAACTGAAACTTCAGTCGTTTCGCTACTTGACCTGAGTGTTGTCCTCGTCCCTTTTGTCATTTTCTTTTGTTGGAATGGAACACATTGGTGCTGTTCGATTGTGTGAGGCTGGAGTTTCAGGATGACTGCTTAATTTGGATTGTACCAAACGGAGTTGAACTGACGTAAAATTCCTAGCATCAAATTTTGCTTCCAGCTTTTTGTCGCATCATAGGCTGCACGAGCCTCCATTGTGGCTGACTGCGATGAGCGTCGTCATTGGCAATGTTTTGTTATTTTTAGGGTACCTCTACCGGTGAGACCCAAACGGTCAGTGGCTCGAGCCATCTGTGCTCCATCCTGTCTGGCCGAATAGACCTATCTAGACATCAGATTTGGGTCACAGATGAGTCGGTCCGATTCGAATACGCTCAGGCCGTTTGGGTAGACCCAGTGAAGATGCCCTTAGATGGCAATATGACATGTTCTATTTCTTGAATCAGCATATCTCTCATGCTAGTACTAGTTGGCATATTATCCTCCACCCCACAACAATTGTTTCCAATATAAAGTCCTTTGGTTTCCCTCTGAAACAGCATGAGAACGTTGAATGTTCTGCTCTCTCCGTTTTAAAATATAAGATGTTTTAAGGTTGTGAAGAAAATGTATCTAGACTTGTTTTAGTGTGTAGATTCAATTTAAACCCCAGTGAATCTATACACTAAAAGAAGTCGAAATATATTTTCTTTACAAACCTAAATCATGTTATATTTTGAAACGGAGGGAGAATGTTTTCATCGTGAACCGTACACAGAAACTAAAGGCTAACATCACCAAAAATCAAAGGGAAAATGAATGAAACAAAAGCCTAAAGAACGGAAAAAGGAACAGCGTAAGATCACCGGTTTGCCTGGTCTGCTTTTTACAGTCTGGATTAAGACATGCACCACCGAGAGATGGGCATCAGGATCCGCAATACATGATGCCTGGTTGACCAGATAATTAGGGGGTAATCCAATTCCCACTACAGAGGTGACATCTGCCTGTGTCACTAGACGACTCGTGAGCATCATTCTTTCTTTCCGAAAGGTCAGTTTGGCCCCCCTCATGCAGAGAAAGTGCTTAATTTCAGATAACACCAGGGTTGATCTAGATCTTCATCATGACAAAAGATAAAAGAACTAGGCTGCCAGCTATAGATTCTGCTGGAGAACCTGTCATGGCACTTGAAATAAAGATGCCAGTTCTATATTTTAAAGGAATATACGACGAGCACTAGATCAGCAGATCTTATTGTGCTTTCGTACAAAAATTCGCTCTCAACTGATTATACAACTATGCATGAGAAGGCACAAGGCTTTTTTCTAGAATACATGAGAAGGCGCAAACTGGTGACATATAATTTTGAGACAATATAACACGAGCGCAGATGGTTTATGGCTGAAGCTACAAACAAGCAAAGCAGCAATAGAACAACAAAGTAATTCACATCTCCAAAAGAGAGGGGAATATATGCAAAGAAAAACTAGAGCCCAACTTTCTTTTTAGCCTAACTAGAGCCCAAGTTTGTGTGAACAAGGCACAAGAAAAAGCAATTCCCAACTTAACCCATTGAAGACTTTAGCACATGCACCACATTGTACTTTTGTCTCCATTATGTACAAATTAGAGTAAAGTCGGTTAAGCAAAGAACCTTCAGGCCATGGCACTCGTCCAAGAGGCAAGCAAACGAAGCATAGTGTCAAAGATTTGCCTCCGGGACTGCTGGTGAGCGAACATTGGCTTGTGGATCCTCAAAAAATCCATCCCAAAAGGTTAATATACATCATCACAACATGAATTTTTTCACTAGCAGCAACCCAATCAACAGAGTCAAACATACCCAAAAAGGAGATCTCTTGAGCTTGTACCATAAAAACTATCAACTGCAAAACTGCAGTCCTCGAAGCATCGATTCTCGTGGGCTCGTTGAAGAAAATGTGTCTCTTGGACTCTTCCAGTCCATCTATTGCTAATCTCAAACCATTTACAACTCGTGTGGTACAACTTCTAATGATGAAGGTAGACTGTAGAGAGGCCCATCCAAAAGAATGCAATGACTAGTGACCTAACGAAACCGACGAAAGCTGAAAAGATACGAAAGCTTCCTGTACAAACTGTCTGATGATTCCTCAACCTCTAGCTAATAGCACTTCCAGATGCTTTCCTTTGCTGTTTCTGCTTGACCCTTCAGAATGAAAACAATTATTGGTTCTCCTATTTTCGACCGCTGGAGTTTGTTTACCCAAGGCCAACTGATGCAGCTGCAAGAAAGCGACCATACTTACTGCAAGCACAGTAGCATTACCCAGCACACCACCCATCCTCTCGAATCTAAAAATGTTCTTGGCTAAAGCAAAACTGCAGGATACCACACGCACCACCATGCTTGAACCATGTCCCGTGCGGTCCTCATCTTCGCCTGATTGGTTGTGCACCCTATAGACATCTTCTGGTGAGACAAATTGGCTCTTGTCAAGCACATCGCCCACGAAACCTAAAGCTTCCTCAATGACTTCATGCCTCTTTCCTCTATGTTCAGACAACCTTGCAGCAAGGAGAATACGACTTTGCTGGACCCTAGCAATCGCGGCATCCTGTTCAGCACGCTGTTGTAACTGAACATCCTGCAAGCCAATGTGACACAATAAGTACATACTGTTTTCGAAACATTGGTTTATGTTTGTCATAAAGGATCTTGTATAAGCGCTCAATTTTACAAATATAGAAAAGCGGTAGCTGATCCTGAAACTTGCAACAAGTGTTACACAAAGCAGCAATATGTTCTCAACTCATTCGTCCAGGACTGAATCTATTATGGTAGTAACTATACACCATATGCCTTGGAAGAAAATAAAATACACAACGGACAATTTAAACAATTAACAGTTCCTACAGATACCTTAAACAAGAGGACAGCAAGGAAAAAGCTGCATAGGTAACTCCCATCAGCCACAAGACAGCAAGCTACAAGGGTAACAAACAGTACCAATTGTGTGTTTTCGTACCATTACTGGCTACTACACGGGAAATGAGAGGTCAGTATTCAGCAGATAAGATTCTCCTGAACAATGTAGTGAAGATGAGTGCCAACAGAAGTGCCAATACATTGTGGAGTGAATCTGCCACTCAAATCACAAGAGGACAAAACTGCCGACGCATGCAAAGGTTTGCAATAATTAAACAGCACAGAGACAAACAAGGAGAGCAAAGCAAACAAAGCCATCATCCAGCTCAGGAAGATGTGGCTTAATATCGTCTGTTTGCACAACCACGGCAAACTGTCGAACGAGGTACACATATTGTGGACCAAACACACAACACACTCACGGGTCACGGCCACTCATGACTCACCTTCCACAATGTCTGGAATGAGAAGGCCTACTTTTCTAATGTAAATAACACCAAAAGTTGTTCATTTGAATCTGAATTTATGGATCCGCCCGGCGGAATCGTCTGAATGTGGCTAGCTAAGAAAGAGGACAAACTCTGTTGGATTGCGCAAGGAATGAAGCATCGCCATGATAACTGATAACCTGTTCCACTGCATCACCGAGTGGGGGTGGTTTTCGCATTCGATATCAACGTGCCACGAATTTTCAACAAAGAGGAAGACGAGGAGGAGGTGGGTGGGTGAGGGAGGGGCTTGTACTGACATGAAGGAAGTGGAGGTGGCCCTCGAGGTCCTCGAGCGCGGCGCGGATGGCGTGCAGACCCCGCGCGTCCGCCATGGCCTGCGGCGTTGCAGGTTCCCCGTGCCCTCCTCCCTGCGGCGGCCGCCGCCGCTTGACGACCACGTGCCCGTCGGGGGCGCGGCAGCCGCAGCCCGGAAGGCCGGCGCAGGCGGAGAGGGAGAGGATGGCGTGGCTGAGCTTGTCGTGGAGGTCCCAGATGCGGTCCTGCAGCGCCTCTGCCTCCGCCCCCGTCGCGGCTCTCTCCCATCTCATCTCATTCACACGACTCGCTCGTCGCCGTTAGAGAGAGAGAGGGAGCGCGCGTGCTGGGGGGTCGTACGAGAAGGCAGGCCACTCCGGCGCACGATGGGTGGGGGTTTCTCAGCCCCGTTCTGTTGACAATAAGTATGTTTTTTCTTCCTTTTCCTTCTTTCCCCTTGTGTCATGTGCCAGTGCCATGTGGTCATGATGCTGTTATCATGAGAGGGGTAGTCATTCAGGCTATCTTCGGTTTTGAAAACTAATTCTCTTTTAAAACCACAATATCTATTGTATCCAAACACCTTAAAGTACCAGATACTTTTTTTTCCGAAAAAGATCCAGATCTATTTTATAAGTTCACAAGAAGTACAAAGTATCCTAAACATAATAAAAATCACATTGAGGTCTTTGGACCACCTAACGACCACTACTTCCGCCAGAACGAGCCTCCGACGCGCCGTTGTCCCCGCTCCCTTACCGGAGCCGGTCTGACGTGGTTGATGACAGTTGGGAAGTCTTCGTGCACGTGCCCCTAAGGACCGGCGCCCCAAAGCTGAAGCAGTCTCCATTGAACCCTTAAATTGATTTGAAACTTGTAACACCAAACCTAGAACACACGTAGACTGGACGAGATCCACCACTCCATGGAAGCGGTGATCAGACGAATCCCCACCCTCCTCAACGCCAGTGGCAAGATCATCGCAGACGAGGTGAAAGAGGAGACGGGTAAACATTATTCTTGCCCCGCTCAACGCCGCCATAGCCATCATAGTGTCGATGACGGTTGACCAAACTCTAACTTTAGGGACCTTCTACAACGCCGAGTGTAGGTCCGAGGTCCCTACCCCCTCCTGTTGCCGGAGCAACAAGCAGAGGAGGCGAGGACCCGTCGATTCCCAGACGTAGACAGCGAGGATGGAGTAGATTGCGGCGGTTGCTAGAAGTACTCGATACTTTAGTATACTCAGAAACCGAAGTATTCTCTAAATACTTTAAAAGTACTTTGATGCTAGGCAGAGCCTTAGGGATTTGCAATTTCCTGTCTCGAAAAATGTATGTGTGCTTTGGAGTAACATGTGGCAAATTGATGGCCTAAAAACAACAAATCTCAAAATAGAAGGGAGTGAACATGACGAAATAGACGGGTACAATGATCTCTCGCGAGTGTGAAGGTAACATTGGCACTCTTCATGTCACTCAGAAATATGTTATGTGCATGCACAACAACACAAAAAAAATCACTATAAACATTCTAACATCTCTTTTTTTTTGTTACTTCTCCATCTCCTCTTTCATGCCTCAACTCATCTCTCAAAATTAAGTGTGCCAAAGAGACACAGTAAGAGCGTATGTGAGGGATGTAGAGAAAAGTGTAGGATTACCCTTGTTGCAAGGCGTGTTGGCTCAGTTAGAGAGGTATGGCAATGCAGGAACATTTTTTTTTTGAAACAGGGCAAAAGCTTTGCCTTTATATTGATATAGAAGAAAAAAACATAGGTGGCCTAGGCCACAAAGGAAAACAAAACCCAAAAAAAGGGGGGAAAGACCTAGCTTGTAATCTCCTGGAGGTGCTTGGCCCCAGCCAAAATCCAATTCTTGCTCTCTTCCTTAATCTTGTTTATGGTTATGGCCGGCCTTGCGAATTTGTTGCTGAAAACTCTTGTGTTCCTCTCCTTCTAGATTTCCCAAGTGATAAGCGTGATTGCCGATTTCAGCCCCCGAGGGCAATCTGATGGCGCCTGCGTGGCAGCAACCCAGTATTGGAGAACCGTAGGGCGATTGGCACCAATGCACTGGACCAGCGATAGACAGCCAAGCCAAGAGGCCATAGCGCGCCAAATTCTTTTGGAGTACCGACACTCTAAAAGGATATACCTCGCTGTCTTCGCATGACAGGAGAAGAGCGGACAAGTCTGCTGGTGAGGCCATCCCCTTTTTACCAGACGATTTGACGTCCAAAGCCTATTCTGCACCGCCAACCAGGAGAAGAAGCGACACTTGGGCGGTGCCCAAACCTTCCAAACAAGCTTGTCAAAAGTGCAGGGGATGGATCCCAAGAACTGGGATTTGTAGGCCGAGGCCGAAGTGTAGACTCCCGAGGCCGAGAGTGTCCAAATGATGGAGTCCTCGATTCCAGGCATAAGCACAATGTCTTGCAGGAGACCCCATAGAGTGATGTACTGGGTAAGGTGTTGGGCGGTGAAGTTCTGGACCGAAATATCCGCGATCCATTGGGAGTTGAGAAAGGCCTCGTTGATGAGCCTCCCCTTCCGCTTAGAGGCATGATAACTCCTTGATGGCGCCAGAGAACTTGATGGCTAACGTGGAGCCTGCTGGGAACCCCAAGAGCAAGGTGTGAAGCAGCACAGCAGCAAGTCTTACCTCAGTAAGAAACCGAGGTTATCGAACCAGCAGAAGAAAGGAAACGTCACATAGGTGTTGCAAGCAATGCGGAAACCTGCACAACACAAACTCAAGACTTTCCCCAACAAATCAGTGAGGTTGTCAAGCTCACCGGTTTGCTGTAACAAAGGATTAAACGTATGGTGTGGAAGGTAATGGTTTGTAGCAAGTAACAGGTAGCAGTGGAAGATGTATCAATGGTAAAGATTGGACCGGGGTCCATAGTTCACTAGAGGTGCTCTCTTTAGATAAACAACATGGCATGAAGGTTAACAAATTACAGCAGGGAAATTGACAGGAACTAAGCATGGCATAACAATGCAATACCAGACAAAAAGATCCTATGAGATTCGATTGGGCAATACAACAATATACATAGACCGCCATCCAACTGCATATATGACTAGAAGTCCACCTTTAGGTTATCATCCGAACCCCCTCTAGTATTAAGTTGCAAGCAACAGACAACTGCTTTAAGCAAAGTGTGTAAGGTAAACAATCCACTTGTTCTATGAACAAGAGACCGTTGTTTTCTCCCTAGTAGCAACAACACACCTACAACCGAAGAGATTTCTGTCACTTCCCTTGGAAACTAGAGGCATGAACCCGCTATCGAGCATAAATACCCCCTCTTGGAGTCACTAGCAACTACTTGGCCAAGATAGCTACTAACAACGGAGAGCATGCAAGATCACAAACAACACAGACATGATAGTATCAAATAGACAAAACCATTAATCAATCTGACATAGTAATTTCAATATCCATCGGATCCCTGCAAACACAACATGCATGATTACAAATAGATTAGATCTTGATCATGAACGGAGCTCACAAGATCTATACATGAAAGCACAAGGAGTAGATACAACCATCTAGCTACTACATGGACCCATAGTCCAAGGTGGAACTACTCACGCATCATACCGGAGAAGAAGGCCTCCGGGATGATCTCCCCTCCGGTAGGGTGCCGGGAAGAACTTCAGATCCCCCCGATGTAGGGACGACGATGGCGGCGGCTACAGAAGGTTTCGTGGAGTTTTGATCGGGTGCCTAGGGTTTCTGCATCGGGGGCTTCTTATAGGCGAAGAGGCGAGGCTAGGAGGCGACCGGAGGGGCCACACCCTGCCTAGGCGCGGGTCCACCCTAGCCCGTGCCTGGGGGTGTGGTGGCCCTCTGGCACATCTCCGTCTCCCCTTCTGGATTCGTGACGCCCACGGTAAAATATTGACTTTGGCTTTTGTCCTGCCCAATTCTGATAATATTGATTTTCTGCCTTTCTGGAACCAAAAACAAAAGAAAATAGGCAACTAGCACTGTGGCAACTTGTTAATAGGTTAGTTCCAGAAAAGATATAAAAACACCTCAAAGTGTAGACAAAGCAAGGCAAAGTAGATACTAAACAAGCATGGAGCATCAAAAATTAAAGATACGTTTCCGACGTATCAAGCATCCCCAAGCTTAACTCCTGCTTGTCCTCGAGTAGGTAAGTGATAAAAAGAATAATTTTTGAGGTGACATGCACCATCAAAACTAAGATCAAACCATTTGCAAGCATTGAGAGCTGGGATCAAAGAACTCTAAACATGTGCATGAAAGATGGAGTTCTAACAATAGGACAAAGTAGCTATGCATGCAACATGAAAGGATACAAACAAAGATCATGAATAACATGCATTGAAAAACGTTTGTTTGTTTCACATATAGCAAACATGGCATAATGGCAGTCAGCTTGTCCCACATAGAGTAGCAAATATATGCATAGGACACCTTCAAAGTTCACAAGGGTGACTAGAAACAAGTAGCACAAGAACAAGTAATATCACAATATGCATCAATCAATAAGTTTTGGGATACTGCACACATAATGAAAACTATGATCTCTTAATGGTACCTAAAGGTAGAAGGTGGAGACTCAAATAATGGTGGAAGAAAGGCCCTTCACAAAGAAAGCAGGGATTTCAAGTTTCAAAAAGAGCTTCCAAAAATTATGGTACTTGTTAGCTTTCAGCCCCCATTGCCTCTATCATAAGCATCTTGAAGTGATTAAGGTTAAAGTGAACAAACTATGGAGTATATGCTTGACAAAGTATAAGTTGGCAATCTCAAGTCCCTTGAATATGAGGGCCACACCTCATGCTACTCAACTTCAGTCACCTGTAAGTTCTTGTCATTGTAAGTACATGCATATCATAGAGAACTGCCAACAGGGTACCCCTTGCACATGGTATAGGAGCTATCCCATAACCAAAATGACAAGGCAAGCAGACAATGAGCATCCCAGCAATCTTTTTATTTACTATATGCATAGCTTTTTATTGAGGATGCTTCATACATAGCTCATTATGGTGATGCTGCAAGTTTCCACCATGATTAGGCATGGCTTAGGCTAGCGGCCCAAGCGTTTCTCTAACACAAAATACATACTTCATGGACTTACAAGTTCCCTCTTTATTTCACACCGGTGACATCCATAGACAAAAGAGCATTATATCAACTGAGTACAAAGTACAAGTGCAATGTTGAAAACGTTCCCCGTGACAGCACGGTTCTGCTAATTCCAACGTATAAGTGCAAGCATATACAACATAGACGATACAATGGTTCAAGTTTATTAGGGGCAAAGAATATAAAGTGTGCCATCAAGTTTGTGAGGGCTTTAATCACTAAGTTTTCACATAACAAAATAGTTTTAATTGGAAGATAGCTGAAAACAAGAATATACTTGGAATGATGTAACACACTATGCATAGGAGTTTGTAGTGGACACTTTGGAATAACTTGGTTTCTTGGGAGTTGGAAGCATGAGTTGAGCTTACTCATACAAGTGGAGGCTAGCAAAAGACTGGGATCAACCAACTAAGAGAGCAATAATGGCCATAATCATGTAGAGCAACAAAACATTACTAATCAAAGCATAGAGTGGTACTACAAGTCAAGGACTAAATGATCATAGAGGCTATGGTGACTTGTTCATAGTCATAACATGGTGTGATCATGTTCCAAGTCAACCCAAACAAAGCATCAAAGGAGAATACCACAACACTATGCTTTTGCATGCTAAATCAACGCATAATTCTTTCAAGGCACACTAAGCAATCCCAATTGTTTGGAACAAGACATGCTACAGCAATAATCACTAAGAATAAGGTCAAAACAACACTTAGCATATCATGCTAAAGTCTAAGTCATAGTCAATGCAAGCTCCTCTTGCACTTATCAAGCAAGAACTTTCTACTCCTTTCCAACACCAAGCAACTTATTTGAAACAACACAGTGAGAACGGGGGTCCAAACTACTTTATTCAAGCAAACTAAACAAACCAAACGAAAACTAAGACGCTCCAAGAACAACACAACTTGTGCATGAAACAATAAAAACAAAGTGTCTAGAAAGACCCGAGCTTTTTATTGATGAAGAAGGGGATGCCTTGGGCATCCCCAATCTTTGACGCTTGTACCTATTGGATATTTCTTGGGGTGACACCGGGGTGGAATACCCAAGCTTGAGCTTTTGTCCGTTCTTCATCTCATTACATCATTCTCTCTCTGCACCTGGAATTTTATTTCCTTCATACAAAACTTCACACAATCTTCATTAGCAACATTAGTGTAATCAAAAGATAATAGACCTTTAGGCAAAGCTTTGGAACAGCAATAATTTTCACTAAAAACACAAGCTAATCTAGAAACTCCTTCAAAAATCTCAATTCACCTAAAGAGAACTCAAAAAGGAATCAATAAGAAGCAAATGCAAATAATGGCAGAAATCTGTCAAAACAGACCAGCAGGTAGAAACCAATTTTTTAGAAAATATTTTGTTGCTCAAATCAAAAAGTGTTGAACTAACGAAAGTTAGATAATATACTATGGGATTTATTCGTAAATTTTTAGCTCAATCCGAGTTACAGAGACTCCTCACGAATTTTTTGGTGGAGGACAGAAATCTGTTGCATGACAACAACTCCCAAAATCTTACTTTCCTCTCATTAGAGGTCATTCTTGGAACAAAAATCAAACAAAAAGGATAAGGAGAGGTCTTTACTGAAGTAATAACTTCCAAGACTCAAGGAAACTCTTGGGTTATCTTCCAACAAGTACTTTTCTTTAACGCCTTTTAGTTGGGCTTGATAGTTTTGAGAAGATGCTCACATAAGAAATATGAATTGAAGTAAAAGAGAGCATCAAGAAGCAAATTCAAAACACATTTAAGTCTAACCCAATTCCTATACATCGGAATCTTGTACACAAATAAATTTACAAAGAACAAAGTGACAAGCATAGGAAGATAAAACAAGAGTAACTTCAAAACTTTCAGCACATAGAGAGGTATTTCAGTACCATGAAAATTTCTAAAACCATACTTTCCTCTCTCATAATAATTTTCAGTAGCATCATGAATAAACTCAACAATATAGCTATCACATAAAGCATGATGTTCATGATCTACAAACACATAATTTCTATCAAGCTCAAAAATAGTGGGATTAAAACCTTCACAGGTTTTAGCCAAAGTAGATATTTCAAAAGGATCCACATGAACATAACATTCATCCTCCTTTGGTAAGCATGGGGGACAATCAAATAATGTAAGGGATAAAGAGTTACTCTCATTAGAAGGTAGGCATGGTGTGGCATCCCGCAAAACCACTACTAGAAAATCGCGTTGTTTTTGTGCATTGCATCATCATGATCGCATGCTCATGTCATCATGCCACATTGCATTGGAGCATCGTCATCATCTTGCATTTTGCTTGCATAAAACTATTTGCAGAAAACGCGTTTTTGTTTTCTAAACACCCCATCTTTATTCAACACCAAACACCGGGTCTCCGGATTATTTTGTTTTGGCTGCTATCGGTTTGCAAACGGCCCGTTTAAAACGAATAAAAGTTTGAATTATTTCAGTGGGGCAGTCGAACGGGCCGATCGACCCGAACGACCACCCTAGAAAATTAAAACGGTCCACCCTTTAATCCCTAGTCTACCCAGTTCTATCCTACCCAACCCCTCTCCACCTCACCCCACCCTATAGCAACTTGCCACCTCACCCTCTCCCCTCCCTCTAACCTATCCCACACAGCCAACTCACCTCCCTCTCTCCCCACCCCACCAACCAGCTCACACCACACAACCCCCTCACCCACGCACCGCCTGGCCCTCTCCCTGCGGCCCCACCTCCCCACACCGAGCCGCTCCCTCCCCAGGCCCCACCTCTCCCTGGACCCCACCTGACCCGCCCCTGCACCGATCCCCACGTCCCCGGCCCCACCCCTGGCCACACGCGCTCCCCACGCGCTGCGCCTCCACCACCCCCCCCCCGCGACCCGTCCTCAACCTCCCCTTCTTCCTCCTATGTTCTCTCTCTCCACCGTGTCTTCCCCTCCCCAGCCGGCTCCCTCCAGCGCCTCCCCCGACCCCGTCTGCCGCCGCGCCCGCGGACGCTCGGCTCCGCCCGCCTCCAGGCCCGAGCGCGCCCCCGAGCTCCTCCCTCCAGCGCCTCCCCCGACCCCGTCTGCCGCCGTGCCCCGCCTCCGCGAGCCCCCACCTCGCCGCCAACCTCCGCTGCGGCCTCGCGCCGGCCACCCCCCTGCCTCGTCGCTCGCCCCGCCAGGCGTCCTCCGCCCCCGCCCTGAGGACCTCCCCAGCAGGCCCCGCCGCCAGCACGTCCTCCCCGCCACCGCGACCATCCCCTCCATCGGCCCTCTGTCCCGCGCGCCCCCGGCCCCGCCCCGCCGCTCGCCGGCCTTCCGCACGTCTCCCTCCGGCCGCCGCGCGCCGGCTCCGTCCGCCACGCCTCTGCTCCGAGCTCGCCGGCCCGCCGCTCTGCTTCAAGCCCGCGCTCGCCCCGGCACGAGTCCTCCCCGTCCGTCTCTCCCACCGCTCGCCTGCAGCCTTCCTCGCCGGCTCCGGCCGCGCCGACGGCCGCATCACCGCCGCCCTTCTCCCGGCCCCGCCGCCTGTGCGACCTCACCCCCGTGCCTGCGGCCCCGTCGCCGTCAACCTCCTGCCTCGGAGCTCCCCGCCTCCGCGGCCCCCTCGTCCTCCCGCGCTCCCTGGTGCCCTGCTCGCCCCTTCCTCCCAGCGAGTCGCCGCCGTCCGTGCGGGCTCCTGCCATGCCTGCCTCGCCTCGTTCTGCGCGACCACCCCGCCGACCTCCCCTGTGCGTGCCCGCAGGAGCCCAGCAAGGATCTCTGTCTCCGCAAGCTCGTCCAGGTGTCGCCTTGGAATTGCTTGAACGTGACAAGTTGCAACCCCAGACTTTTGGCCTGGAACCGACAAGATCGTCCGACACCGAACCCAGAACTGCTCCGAGACCCCGAGATCGTCATCTGCCGCGTGAACAGGGAAACACCAAGACCTTCGACTCGTACCTGATGGTCGAGACTGCAAAGTGGAGACATCGCCGAGACCTTCCGATGACCCGAAGATCGTCGCCGCGGATCGACAAGGACTTCTACGTGGGACGACAAGTACTTCGTCATGGACCCGATTGAAGCAAACCCGAGGACGGTAGTTGCGACAAGTACTTCCCCAGATCCGATGCCCGAGGACCACGGACGCGACAATGTCTACCTCACGGAACACCGAGAACTCCCCCCCCCTCCCGGAACGCCAAGCTCTCCGCCTTGTATCCGCTCCCGCCGTTTCCGTCGAACCCTGGACCCTGAGGCCGAACCCCGAACCCCCGGATCTCCAAGTTCGTCGAGACCCTCTAATGTGTGACCCTTTTCTCGGACCCTATTTTATAATATAATAAACTTGTTGCATATTAACCATTCATCTCGCATGCATATCATTGGTTTGGGGGCCTTATGCCGATTCACCTAATAAATAAATATGGGGCCCATATGCGGGCAAATCTAGTCTCATATTGGCCTCATTTAAATTTGTGTAGCGAACCGGTGATATATTTTGCCTTGTTAAACAACATTTAAATTGCGGGGTAGATAAATAACTTGAACCACCTAATTAACTGTCGGGACCCCGGTTCCGCTTAATATGGCCTAATTGCATCGCACCTTTGCCATGCCATACATCATACATGCATCATGCCCGATCTTCTGCAGTAATCTTAAATATTCCATCCGGTGTTTCTTCTAGTGTTTTGCTTCTTCGCGGATAAGGCCGTTGAGTTGATGTGAGCTTCGCCCCGATCTTCGGTTGAAACTTCGGCAATGTTTTCAGGCGAGCATCTCCCCCTTTCTACCTATCTTACTTTTATAGTATTTATTCCCTCCTGTTGGTCTATTGCTATCTGTGTTGCGTTGCTCTAGTTTTCGTACCCGTGATGTTCCTTGCAGCCCTATATTGCCATGGCCACCTCCTATAACCTGTTGTTTGGTAGATAGTTGGACTTGCGCGTCGTAGTCGCTTGCTCAAGTGCTGTTGCGTGTCGCCATGTACCACAGTTGTCGGAGTATTGCCACATGTTTGGTGTTGGAGATGATCTCGGCTTTATTTATCGTTCACTTTAATTCCTGTTTAACAACTAAAATTGAAGTAAGTAAGCAGAGGCATCGGTGGGTGATAGATAACATTTGGTTTCCGACCGCCCACTTGTGTCCCGTAGGACCCCGAGTACTTGATACCTGTTCCTTGATTTATCGCGCTATCCACATATGGGGAATTATGGGCCCCCCTTAGCCAGAGCTTGATTCCGTCTTATTTCTTGGGGCCACAAACTAGTTTGAGGTTTTATTTACGATCCTGTACTTATGCCATGCTTTACTGCTTTAATTAAATTGTGCGACAGATAGCACCTGTACTGTTTAGGATCAGGACACGATTCTGCGGTGTCGACAAGCCCAGTTTTGGGTTCCCAGTCGTTCACAGCCGTCTACCCAAACCTTGAGTCCGTCTCGGAGCTTGCTTACTTCGTTGCGGTTCTACTCAATGGGGTGGCCCCGTGAAATATTTCTGAATCTTGTGATTGCTCTGTCGTGAAGACCTCGTTGTGTTTTGATTTGGTTTTTCCGAGGTTGATCGTGTGTGTGTTGCTATTTGTGCACCCCGGCCGGGTTAAAACTTTCTGAAAGCCGTGTCCGCGGTTATGGACGACTTGGAGCACAGTATCTCGATCATAGACAACTATAACTAAAGTTTACTGTTATAAATTGACTTGTATCTGATATGACTAGTAATCAGCTTCAACTACAACGGAATGGCTAAATAAAACTGCCAACAATTGCTTGTTTGGTTTGTCGCTTGCGACAATTGTATCTGACTAGTAAATATTGCAACTACAACGGAATGGCTAAATAAAAGTACCAACAACTGCTGGGTTTTGGGGTTATCTCATGCTATTTGTATCTGATTAGTAAGTGTTGCAACTATAACGGAATGGTTAATTAAAAGTGCCCACTGCTTAATTTATCAGGATGATCATCTATACTTGACTAGTAATTGCTGCAACGATAACCGAATAAATAAAAATGCCAACTGTGTGGGTTCCTCGGTTGACTTCCTCGATCGGTGTCGAGGGGGAAACGCCAGGACGGGTTTGATTGGTGGTAGTATCAGCTTAGTTTCGAGTAGGTCCTTCTTATCCCTCTCTGATAACCGCCAGTTGCATCGAGTCTCTATAGGTTGTTTAGTGCATGCTGCCGCTGCCGCTCAGTCCACCATACCTATGTAGGCGAGGACCGCCGAATTCTAGTCTCGCCGTGTACTGGCCTCAGTACTGACGCTCCTCTTTTTCCTTTGCCCTTTGTCGGCACCCCTTTTGTTTAAGCAGGTTTTGAGATCGACGTCGTTAGCAGGGTTACCCTTCCGGCTTGGCCTGGGCAGGGTTATGGACGCCATTGGTTATTCTTCAGGGCTCTTAGCCCCATTTGCATCTTGTCCGTAGTCGGACGCTCTATCATTTTCAAGGTGATTTGGATCTTTGTATATTATATCTGTATTCTTGACTCTTGGAGTCGCTGTTATATATATCTGTTCTGTGGGTCCCATCGAGGACTGTTGTGTAATGCTATTACTTCGTTTTCCACCCGCACGAAAGTGCCTGGTGGGCACCTTTGAATCGTTTCTATGCGGGTTTGGCGGGTTTCGCTAAAACTTGCATAGGGCCGATTCTGAGGGTGTTACAGAGTGGTATCAGAGCTCAGCAGTTGCGATACCCCACAAGTCCAGCCTGTAGGATAACCTAGCTAACGGCCGCAGTAGAGTGTCAAAACTATTTTTGCAAAATCGGTTGGATAGTTCTGATTAGGTCTGATTTTACTCCTTACCCCTTTGCTATTCCTCTCTTACCTCTACGTGTTTTGAATCCGCTCTCTTCTCTCTCTTCGAGTCCAGGATTTCTCGTGGTTGGGTTCCGTCGTACCTTCAGGGTTTCGCTTCCTCCTCTGATAACGGTGTTCTACCATCCGGTGTTCATGCTATCCGAGGAATCCGTCTACGGTGGTACCATTCTTTGTTCCTTGTTTGTGCCTTCCGGTGTTTTCCGACGCGACGACATCACCTACGCCAGATCCGATGCAGAGTCTGCATCACTCCTTTGTTTCCGAACCTCGCTTGTCGAGATCTTCAGTCTGTTTCCGAGAATGGTTGTACTCTTTTCTACTGATTGTGCAGAGTAATAGTCTGGGTGCGTGATGGATTGGCCCCCATGCCGACTACCCCTTCTATTTGCTTTTGTACAATGAAGTTGATGAGAATGCATCGGTTCCCTCTTTCTATCGAAGATAGGGGTGGCTTTATTTGTTGATACCTCTACCATCGACCTGTTGTTCCCGGAGTGTTCTCTCGACGATCACGGACAACGACCTCTTGTTAGTGGTGTCGCAAGGATCTACACGAAGCGCGAAGGATCAGATCGCGGGCCTTCCTTCCGGTACCATGAGGCGGATCTCGAGGGCGAGATCCCTTGTTAGTGGTGTCGAATTGTGGCATCCCGCAAAACCACTACTAGAAAATCGCGTTGTTTTTGTGCATTGCATCATCATGATCGCATGCTCATGTCATCATTCCACATTGCATTGGAGCATCGTCATCATCTTGCATTTTGCTTGCATAAAACTATTTGCAGAAAACTCGTTTTTGTTTTCTAAACGCCCCATCTTTATTCAACACCAAACACCGGGTCTCCGGATTATTTTGTTTTGGCTGCTATCGGTTTGCAAACGGCCCGTTTAAAACAAATAAAAGTTTGAATTATTTCAGTGGGGCAGTCGAACGGGCCGATCGACCCGAACGACCACCCCAGAAAATTAAAACGGTCCACCCTTTAATCCCTAGTCTACCCAGTTCTATCCTACCCAACCCCTCTCCACCTCACCCCACCCTATAGCAACTTGCCACCTCACCCTCTCCCCTCCCTCTAACCTATCCCACACAGCCAACTCACCTCCCTCTCTCCCCACCCCACCAACCAGCTCACACCACACAACCCCCTCACCCACGCACCGCCTGGCCCTCTCCCTGCGGCCCCACCTCCCCAGGCCCCACCTCTCCCTGGACCCCACCTGACCCGCCCCTGCACCGATCCCCACGTCCCCGGCCCCACCCCTGGCCACACGCGCTCCCCACGCGCTGCGCCTCCACCCCCCCCCCCCCCCGCGACCCGTCCTCAACCTCCCCTTCTTCCTCCTCTGTTCTCTCTCTCCACCGTGGCCTCCCCTCCCCGGCCGGCTCCCTCCAGCGCCTCCCCCGACCCCGTCTGCCGCCGCGCCCGCGGACGCTCGGCTCCGCCCGCCTCCAGGCCCGAGCGCGCCCCCGAGCTCCTCCCTCCAGCGCCTCCCCCGACCCCGTCTGCCGCCGTGCCCCGCCTCCGCGAGCCCCCACCTCGCCGCCAACCTCCGCTGCGGCCTCGCGCCGGCCGCGCCGCCCGTGCTCGCCGGCCACCCCCCTGCCTCGTCGCTCGCCCCGCCAGGCGTCCTCCGCCCCCGCCCTGAGGACCTCCCCAGCAGGCCCCGCCGCCAGCACGTCCTCCCCGCCACCGCGACCATCCCCTCCATCGGCCCTCTGTCCCGCGCGCCCCCGGCCCCGCCCCGTCGCTCGCCGGCCTTCCGCACGTCTCCCTCCGGCCGCCGCGCGCCGGCTCCGTCCGCCACGCCTCTGCTCCGAGCTCGCCGGCCCGCCGCTCTGCTTCAAGCCCGCGCTCGCCCCGGCACGAGTCCTCCCCGTCCGTCTCCCCCACCGCTCGCCTGCAGCCTTCCTCGCCGGCTCCGGCCGCGCCGACGGCCGCATCACCGCCGCCCTTCTCCCGGCCCCGCCGCCTGTGCGACCTCGCCCCCGTGCCTGCGGCCCCGTCGCCGTCAACCTCCTGCCTCGGAGCTCCCCGCCTCCGCGGCCCCCTCGTCCTCCCGCGCTCCCTGGCGCCCTGCTCGCCCCTTCCTCCCAGCGAGTCGCCGCCGTCCGTGCGGGCTCCTGCCATGCCTGCCTCGCCTCGTTCTGCGCGACCACCCCGCCGACCTCCCCTGTGCGTGCCCGCAGGAGCCCAGCAAGGATCTCTGTCTCCGCAAGCTCGTCCAGGTGTCGCCTTGGAATTGCTTGAACGTGACAAGTTGCAACCCCAGACGTTTGTCCTGGAACCGACAAGATCGTCCGACACCGAACCCAGAACTGCTCCGAGACCCCGAGATCGTCATCTGCCGCGTGAACAGGGAAACGCCAAGACCTTCGACTCGTACCTGATGGTCGAGACTGCAAAGTGGAGACATCGCCGAGACCTTCCGATGACCCGAAGATCGTCGCCGCGGATCGACAAGGACTTCTACGTGGGACGACAAGTACTTCGTCATGGACCCGATTGAAGCAAACCCGAGGACGGTAGTTGCGACAAGTACTTCCCCAGATCCGATGCCCGAGGACCACGGACGCGACAATGTCTACCTCACGGAAAACCGAGAACTCCCCCCCCCCCCCCGGAACGCCAAGCTCTCCGCCTTGTATCCGCTCCCGCCGTTTCCGTCGAACCCTGGACCCTGAGGCCGAACCCCGAACCCCCGGATCTCCAAGTTCGTCGAGACCCTCTAATGTGTGACCCTTTTCTCGGACCCTATTTTATAATATAATAAACTTGTTGCATATTAACCATTCATCTCGCATGCATATCATTGGTTTGGGGGCCTTATGCCGATTCACCTAATAAATAAATATGGGGCCCATATGCGGGCAAATCTAGTCTCATATTGGCCTCATTTAAATTTGTGTAGCGAACCGGTGATATATTTTGCCTTGTTAAACAACATTTAAATTGTGGGGTAGATAAATAACTTGAACCACCTAATTAACTGTCGGGACCCCGGTTCCGCTTAATATGGCCTAATTGCTTCGCACCTTTGCCATGCCATACATCATACATGCATCATGCCCGATCTTCTGCAGTAATCTTAAATATTCCATCCGGTGTTTCTTCTAGTGTTTTGCTTCTTCGCGGATAAGGCCGTTGAGTTGATGTGAGCTTCGCCCCGATCTTCGGTTGAAACTTCGGCAATGTTTTCAGGCGAGCATCTCCCCCTTTCTACCTATCTTACTTTTATAGTATTTATTCCCTCCTGTTGATCTATTGCTATCTGTGTTGCGTTGCTCTAGTTTTCGTACCCGTGATGTTCCTTGCAGCCCTATATTGCCATGGCCACCTCCTATAACCTGTTGTTTGGTAGATAGTTGGACTTGCGCGTCGTAGTCGCTTGCTCAAGTGCTGTTGCGTGTCGCCATGTACCACAGTTGTCGGAGTATTGCCACATGTTTGGTGTTGGAGATGATCTCGGCTTTATTTATCGTTCACTTTAATTCCTGTTTAACAACTAAAATTGAAGTAAGTAAGCAGAGGCATCGGTGGGTGATAGATAACATTTGGTTTCCGACCGCCCACTTGTGTCCCGTAGGACCCCGAGTACTTGATACCTGTTCCTTGATTTATCGCGCTATCCACATATGGGGAATTATGGGCCCCCCTTAGCCAGAGCTTGATTCCATCTTATTTCTTGGGGCCACAAACTAGTTTGAGGTTTTATTTATGATCCTGTACTTATGCCATGCTTTACTGCTTTAATTAAATTGTGCGACAGATAGCACCTGTACTGTTTAGGATCGGGACACGATTCCGCGGTGTCGACAAGCCCAGTTTTGGGTTCCCAGTCGTTCACAGCCGTCTACCCAAACCTTGAGTCCGTCTCGGAGCTTGCTTACTTCGTTGCGGTTCTACTCAATGGGGTGGCCCCCTGAAATATTTCTGAATCTTGTGATTGCTCTGTCGTGAAGACCTCGTTGTGTTTTGATTTGGTTTTTCCGAGGTTGATCGTGTGTGTGTTGCTATTTGTGCACCCCGGCCGGGTTAAAACTTTCTGAAAGCCGTGTCCGCGGTTATGGACGACTTGGAGCACAGTATCTCGATCATAGACAACTATAACTAAAGTTTACTGTTATAAATTGACTTGTATCTGATATGACTAGTAATCAGCTTCAACTACAACGGAATGGCTAAATAAAACTGCCAACAATTTCTTGTTTGGTTTGTCGCTTGCGACAATTGTATCTGACTAGTAAATATTGCAACTACAACGGAATGGCTAAATAAAAGTACCAACAACTGCTGGGTTTTGGGGTTATCTCATGCTATTTGTATCTGATTAGTAAGTGTTGCAACTATAACGGAATGGTTAATTAAAAGTGCCCACTGCTTAATTTATCAGGATGATCATCTATACTTGACTAGTAATTGCTGCAACGATAAACGAATAAATAAAAATGCCAACTGTGTGGGTTCCTCGGTTGACTTCCTCGATCGGTGTCGAGGGGGAAACGCCAGGACGGGTTTGATTGGTGGTAGTATCAGCTTAGTTCCGAGTAGGTCCTTCTTATCCCTCTCTGATAACCGCCAGTTGCATCGAGTCTCTATAGGTTGTTTAGTGCATGCTGCCGCTGCCGCTCAGTCCACCATACCTATGTAGGCGAGGACCGCCGAATTCTAGTCTCGCCGTGTACTGGCCTCAGTACTGACACTCCTCTTTTTCCTTTGCCCTCTGTCGGCACCCCTTTTGTTTAAGCAGGTTTTGAGATCGACGTCGTTAGCAGGGTTACCCTTCCGGCTTGGCCTGGGCAGGGTTATGGACGCCATTGGTTATTCTTCAGGGCTCTTAGCCCCATTTGCATCTTGTCCGTAGTCGGACGCTCTATCATTTTCAAGGTGATTTGGATCTTTGTATATTATATCTGTATTCTTGACTCTTGGAGTCGCTGTTATATATATCTGTTCTGTGGGTCCCATCGAGGACTGTTGTGTAATGCTATTACTTCGTTTTCCACCCGCACGAAAGTGCCTGGTGGGCACCTTTGAATCGTTTCTATGCGGGTTTGGCGGGTTTCGCTAAAACTTGCATAGGGCCGATTCTGAGGGTGTTACACATGGGTAGATCCATTCTTCCTCCTTTTGTTCATCTAATGAGCTTCTAGTTCCAACAATTTCTTCTTCCATAGGCTCCTGCAAGGCATTAGTCTCTTCCATTTGTGGAAAACGCCTATTAAGATATTCAAGAATATAGCCATTTTCTTCCTTATAATTGTCAAAGCAAAATTTAAGTATCTCATAAACCTCAGATTCATAAGGTGCATCATAAGTATTTTCAAGCAAACTGGCAAGTTCAAATGCACCCTTGAAGGCAATAAATTCTTCAATTTGTTCCACATCATCAAAGTCATAATTTTCTTTAACATAAGAGGATATGGTAACATTATCATTATACTCACATTGGAAAGGGAGATGTTTGTACCTCCTACAGCAACAAGTTTATCAAAGCAATAAGTAACATTATAAGTAGAGCACACATCTCTAGCAATAGTATTCAACTTATCAATTTGTTCCCATAAGTGTTTCCCTTTTTGTGACAAACGGTGTTCCTTATAATAATACTTTTGTTCTTTCGTGAACCCACCTTGCCAATAAGAACTAGTTTTAAAGAAACCATCCACTGATAGAAAGCATGACCAAGCTAGGCAATAACTGTCCATCAACTAGAGTAGGAACTAATTTTTTGTGTTTTTGAATAAAGAAAGCAAACCAAACTAAACTTTTTTTTTTTGAGTTTTTGATAAAAAGAGGCAAACAAAACCAAGCAAAAGAAACTAAGCAAACTAAAAACAAAGTAAAGAGAAAGGAAGTGAATGACTCCCCTTGTGAAGACGACCTTAGCCTCCCCGGCAACGGCGCCAGAAAACTTGTTGATGACTCCTTGATGGCGCCAGAGAACTTGATGGCTGACGTGGAGCCTGTTGGGAACCCCAAGAGCAAGGTGTCAACACCCGGATTTTTAATCCCAGATGCCTGTTATGCCATACATCGCAATCCCAGGATTATCATTTTTGCGAGACATAATAGAATTGGATACCACAGTACATCATCCATTACAAACCATACATAAGGTCTTACACAAATAAGGATCTCATGATCCAGTTCTTAATACAACACAAGCAGCGGAATACGTAATAATAACGATAGCGTAGGCGAAGATCCATCTTCGGGGTCACAGGCAATGCTGACGATGGGAGATGATCCTAGTTGTCGTAACCTTCCTGGGGTCCATCTTCCAGGTACTCATCTTCATAGTCTGGCCATGGGAATAGCCAGGGACAAAGCCATGAGTACTCTTTAAGTACTCGCAAACTAATACTAACAAGTGAAGGGGGTTTTTGTAGTAGGACACTAAGCTCTATGTTGTTTTGCAAAAAGCCAGATTTACATCTAATAAGTTCAGAAGCAAAGAAAGCTAGTTGAAATTTTATAACACCTAAGTGGGAACTTGTATTTCATATCACAACTCTGTTGTGCTCAAGTCAAAATCTCAATTCATTTCACAAGTTATTTTGAAAACATCTGACAGGGGAACAGTATGGCCACTCCAACTGTCCATAACCGCGGACGCGGCTATTCGAATAGTTTGACACTCTGCAGAGATTGTACACTTTCACCACAACATTCGATACATCCATCAGGAACAAATCCTGAATTCACCATACTTAGTATGCAGATAATCAATCCTAACCTTTCAATTACACGCCCTAGTATAGGCACCTCTCCTGTGAGTTTGGCCTCCCAACCATGACCAACTGTCATATTGGGTACTGCACAGGTGGACAATCTTCACAAGGTAGCCTCAGCTCAGACCTTGGCCGTGAGGGAACTAATACTAAGGTATATAAGTTTCCAGTCAAGCCCTACCCAATTCTCGGGTATTGTGGTTGTACGGTAAAATTGGAATGGTAACGCATCCAGACAACCATCAGTTTTATAAAGGGCTAAGGTTCATGCCTCAACATTTTCATCACCATAAATCATCTGGTATTCCGAAACACATGTCCAAAACATTTCAATAGAATGATCCATCATTCCAAGGTTTTCATAACCATTTTCACCAAGTATTCCCATCTAAAGTTGATCAAGTTTTATGCTTAGCACTAGCATATACAAGTGGGGGTAAGTACTAATGAGGGGTGGTAAACTAGTGTAGTTTTAACTAAGTTCCATCTCATGCCTTAGGATGACATCAAGATTATCTAGCTTAGGCCAAATTTTATGCTCTTTATGCAACCTTCAAATATCCTTCTAGTATCTACAATTCACTTAAGTAAACTCTAAGTAAGAGCTTTGATAAAGAAATAAAGTATAAAGCTTGTAAATAAAACTAGGATTGGTTTATCAAGTGGTTATGATCATATATGCTTAAGGAATATAGTTGGCATGGTAACAAGCAAGTATTGGCTTGCATCAATATCAGTATAGGCTTGCTAAATTGCAAGTGTTAGCTTGCACATTCAACTAGTAGTATTAGGCTTGCCTTGTGCAGAGCAGTGGTTGAAGTTCTCCTCGGCTTCTTCTTCGTAGTATCCTCCTTCCTCCTCGTATCCTTGGTCGGTACTAGCGTCTATGAATAAATACGAGGTACACAATCACCAAACAATACTTAACTACTTTCAATCATCACACACAAGGGTTCTATAGATGATATAGCATCATCACTAACATTACAAGATCAAAGCTTGGTTTAATTCCTTTTATTTTTGGAAAAGTAATTTCTACTCATTGAAAAACTACTTAAGATTTAATATTCTCCAAACCAAACATGGGATCATGTTGACACATGTCATCACCACATATTTTAGTCCATGGGAATGTGATTTAAAGTGGTGTCACAATTTAATAAGGTTTAACCTTTCATTTTTAATTAAATAAAGTGACTAGAAATGCTTATGTGGCATTCTTTTATTACTTGGTCATTATTTCTGTAAGTAAACCTATATATTTTTATATATTCTGAAAGGTATGGTTAAATGTGATTTTTGAGAGTTAGAATCAACTCAAAAGCTATTATGGTTTAAATTTGAAAAATGTTTGAATGCAGAAAAGCTTCTGCCTTGTTATTTTTACCAAGGGTGATCTACAGATCCAAATGGTTTAAATCCAACGGGCTTGGATTCAGCACTTCAAGACCTTTCTAACAAAATTGGTTTCATTCAGTTTGGTTCACTGAATCGAGCTAGGTTGATTTGTGAAACTAGGTGCAGAAGTGTGTTTGAATGAAAAAGGAAAAATCCAAATTCAAACTATTGGGCTGCGCGGGAAACGATACTGAGCCGGCCTGCTAAGTATAGCGTTACGCGGGCTGGTTAAGTTGCTGTCCCCACGCGTCAGTGAGACGAGGGGGTGCGAAGCGATACGGGGCAATATGGTGCGTTCGATCTAGTTCTAATCCAACGGCTGAGGGTCGTCGTCCACGTCGGGCAACGCCGGCGAGACTGAACCCTAACGCGGCAGGTGCGGGTCATCGGGGGCTCACCGGGGCTCAGGCGAGGGTCGGCGAGGCGGGCGAACGACAAAGTCGACGACGGCGAACCTTCTGGTACCGGCAGCTTCTCCTGGGGCGGCTCCAATCGCTCGCTCCCTTCTTCTCCAGCAGCGGCGGGCTCCGGTGAAATTCCGGCGAAGCGCTGCTCGCCTTGCTTCGGGAACGGGGGGAACGATCAGTTAGGATGGGGGAGTGAGATGGTGTGCTCAATTCGGCTGGGGGTGGCCTATATTTATAGTCGCAACGATGAGACCGAACGGGATGGGCATGCGACGGTGGCGACATGGCTACGGGCTGCTAGAGGCATGGCTGGCGGCGGCGATCGCTTGGTGGTCTCCTGGCGATGCTCTACAGCTTTAATGCGCATGTAGGGGCGGTGGCAAATGGTCTGGAACGTGCGATGCTCTGCGCGGCCAAGGCGGCGTCTTCGACGGCGAGCGGTGGCTACGGGGCATGGGGCGGCGAATGGGGATGTCTGGCGGTCTCTTGGGTCGGTCGTGATCGTGTATGCATGCAGCGAGGGCGGCGCGCGGTCTGTGGGCGTGTGTCGAGGGCGGCGCTCTGGCGCATGCTCGGCATGGTTTGTGCGTGTGGTCCAGGGGTTGGCAACGCTCGAGCGCTGGACAGGGAGTGGCGGTGGGGTGTTGGCTTGCTCCCAGACATGTTGGCTAGGCTTTTTTCTTCTCCTATCTTGCTGTCCACACTGGGGTGACATAGTGAGCTTCGGCTGTTCACCATTGATGGCATTGCCAAGCTTACAGTGGGGCTAGTGCTTGGTTTAGTTTGCTAGATGATCTACTGAGGTTGTGTGAGCTAGAGAGGGAACAAGTTAGGCTCCAATCACTGCTCACAATAGTGTTTAGATTTTATTAGATTTGAATCTGCAAGGTGTTTGATGAAATGGCCGCAAGAATTCAAGTTTTAAATTTTCAAAAGATTTTTGGTGGGTGTGCTAGGTTGGTGCTGGTGAGTCTGCAGATGCTTGGGTTTTGAAAGTTGAGCTTGTTTGAGTGGTTTTTGAAAAAGTGGGATCTTCCCATATGATAAAGATTCAATTTTGAATTGTCATTTAAACTATGCATTGGAAAGTTTTTGGATGATCACCAGGTGGGCCTTGATACTTTGTTAAGAGTACTATCAAGGGGTGTAAAGATCCAAACACGTTTCTGTTAAGTTCTGAAAGTTTGGGACAACCAAAGTAGGCATGGGAGTTAAATTGGTCAAAATGACTATTCACTCATTTTGTTTGTTTTGATTTATTTGTCTTTGGGAAAAGTTTGGGAATGGTTTAGATGATGTTTATTTCACCTAAGAATACTTTTACAAGCAAAGAAACACATAAACAAGGCAATTCAAAAGAATTCAAAATGGGATGCATACACACATGCATGCTTTCGTATTTTTATTTAGAAAAGTTTTTGTTAACCCTAATTTTGATGATTAGAGTTTGATGATCCAAGTTTAGTATTTTGGGATGTTACAAACCTTCCCCCCTTAAACAAAATCTCGTCCCGAGATTTGAAAAAGGACGAAAAGATTACCTAGGATTTGAAGAGATCGGCAAATTCCGTCCTGATGTGATCTTCGCGCTCCCAGGTAGCTTCCTCTTCTGTGTGGTTGCTCCACTGAATCTTGAGAAACTTGATGCTTCGGGTTCTGGTGGTTTGGAAAGCTTCTTCCAAAATACGGATGGGTACTTCGGGATAGGTCAGGTCATCGTTGATCTCTATGGTCCGGTGATCGATATTCTTGAACACTTCAGTCTTCTCTGGAACTTCGAGGCACTTGCGAAGTAATGAGATATGGAACACATTGTGTACGGCTGACATATCTTCAGGTAGTTCCAATTGATACGACACTTCTCCTTGACGGTTCAGAATCTTCAAGGGTCCGATATATCTGGGGGGCTAACTTTCCTTTGAGTTGGAAACGCTGCATTCCCTTCAATGGCGACACTTTCAGATATACAAAATCTCCTATGTTGAAGGCGAGGTCTCGACGTCTCTTGTCGGCGTAACTCTTCTGTCTGGACTGGGCTGTCTTGAGGTGCTCACGAATCTTGTGAACCTTCTCTTCTGCTTCTCGTAGGATGTCGGGTCCGAAGATCTGACTCTTTCCTACTTCCGACCAGTTCAAAGGGGTGCGACACTTCCTTCCGTATATGAATTCAAATGGGGCCATTTGCAAACTAGCTTGATAATTGTTGTTGTATGAAAATTCTGCAAACGGCAGACAGTCTTCCCACTTAGATCCATATTCTAACACACAGTCTCTCAGCATATCTTCGAGTATTTGATTTACTCGCTCTGTTTGTCCATCAGTCTGAGGGTGATATGCGGTGTTGAAATCTAGGCGGGTTCCTAAACCTTCTTGGACTTTCTTCCAGAATATCGAGGTAAATTGAGTTCCTCGATCAGATGCGATGTTCTTCGGCACTCCATGCAAACTAACGATTCTAGCTATGTATAACTCTGCTAGCTTCGAACTCTGATAGGTGGTCTTGACGGGTAAGAAATGGGCGACTTTGGACAATCTGTCCACTATGACCCAGATAAAGTCATTTACCCTACTAGAAGTAGGCAATCCGGTGATAAAGTCCATTCCAACGGAATCCCATTTCCATTCCGGAATATGCAAGGGTTGCAGCAATCCAGCGGGTCTTTGATGTCCGGCCTTGACTCGCTGACATATATCACACTTGGCGATATAGCTTCCGATTTCTCTCTTCATCTTATGCCACCAAAATTGCTCTTTCAAATCTTGATACATCTTAGTTCCTCCGGGGTGGATAGAATAAAGGGTATCATGAGCTTCCTTGAGAATAACTTCTTTCAACTCAGAATCTGCTGGTACACAAAGGCGTCCTTTGTACCACAGAACTCCTTCTTTGTCTTCGGTAAATCCGGGTACTTTGCCTGTACCGATACGACGCTTGATTCCGTCAATACTAGCATTTCCTTTCTGCGCCTCTTTGATCTGGCTGATCAAAGTGGGTTGAAGTTCTATGCTAGCCAAAAATCCTTCACTCACTAATTCCATTCGAAAATCTTCCATCTCTTTGTGCGAACTTGGTTGCTCCTTCAAAATCATGGAGTTCAAGCGGCGCGGCAATCTGCTAAGGGCATCTGCTACCACATTGGCTTTACCAGGGTGATAGTGAATGTCCAGATCGTAATCCTTGATTAACTCAATCCATCTTCTCTGTCTCATATTCAGCTCCTTCTGAGTGAATATATACTTCAGGCTCTTGTGATCCGAATAAATCTCACAACGGTTTCCCATCAGATAATGTCTCCATGTCTTCAGGGCTAGAACTACGGCTGCGAGTTCGAGGTCATGGGTTGGGTAATTTTGCTCATGTTGTTTCAGTTGTCGAGATAGATAAGATATAACTTTGCCTTCTTGCATTAGCACACATCTGAGTCCGATCTTGGATGCATCACAATACACATCGAAGGGCTTCATGATATCTGGCATGATTAAGATTGGGGCTGAAATCAATCTCCTCTTGAGTTCTTGAAAACTCGCTTCACATTTTTCGGTCCATTCAAACTTCTTGTCTTTCTTCAGCAATTGGGTCATGGGTCTGGCGATACTCGAGAATCCTTCTACTAACTTGCGGTAATAACCCGCCAATCCGAGAAATGCACGAACTTGGGTTTGAGTGGTTGGGGCCTGCCAATCTTCGACATCCTTCACCTTTGCAGGGTCAACGGCAATTCCTCCGGCTGATACAATGTGACCGAGGAATCCTACTTCTTGTAACCAGAATTCACATTTGCTAAACTTGGCATACAACTAATGCTCTGTAAGGGTTCCAAGAATGGTCCTTAGGTGTAGCTCATGTTCTTCTTCCGATTTGGAATAAATCATAATGTCATCGATGAAAACAACGACAAACTTATCCAAGAAGTCCATAAAAAACTTATTCATGAGATTCATGAAATAAGCGGGGGCATTGGTTAATCCAAAGGACATAACGGTATACTCATATAATCCATATCGGGTGGTAAAGGCAGTCTTGGGAATATCTTCTGCACGAATCTTGGGTTGATGATAGCCAGTCTAAGATAAATCTTAGAAAACACTTTGGCACCGGTCAACTGATCAAACAAATCTTCTATCTTGGGAAAGGGGTACATGTTATTGATGGTGACATCATTCAACTTCCGGTAATCTGTACACAAACGGTTACCTCCATCCTTCTTATCCACAAACAAAACAGGTGATCTCCAAGGTGACGCACTTGGTTGAAACAATCCAATTTCCAGCATGGAATCCAGTTGCTTCGTTAGTTCTGCCAGTTCCGACGGGTTCATACTATAGGGTCTCTGGGCTATGGGTCCTGTTCCGGGGATTAGTTCAACGATAAACTCGATATCCCGATCTGGGGGCATACCGGGCAAAACATCTGGAAATACATCGGGGTATTCATAGACTATCCGGACTTGGTCAATGGTAGGTTGGGCTATACTCTTGTTGCACTTGAATTGGCGAGGTAAGGTTTCAGATATATGCTCGACTGATATTCCGGCTGTATTGGTCATGGTGATGGCTTTCTTGGCACAGTCAATTAATCCTTTATGTTTGGACATCCAATCCATTCCTAGTACTACTTCCAAACCTTTAGTTCCAAGTACTATCATATTAGCATAAAAATCTATGCCATGGATTCGGATAGGGACGGCTTTGCAAATTTGCCTAGCTTTGGTGGTTGAACCGGGAATTTGGACGATCATAACATGCTTCAGTTTTGTTGGTTGAATTTTACTAGTGCATGCAAATTCTTCGGTGACAAATGAATGTGATGCACCAGAATCAAACAACACTCTTGCAAGTACTGCATTAACAGAAAACATACCCAGCACGACGTCTGGCGCTTCTTGAGCTTCTTCAGCATGCATGAGGAAAAGACGGCCGTTGCGGTTGAGTGAATTTCCTGGAGAAAACCTCCTTCCTGGCTGAACACGACGCTGCTGCTGAGCTGGGGCATTGGTATTGGGGGGTGCGGCATTCTTCTTGTTGGGGCACTCGTTGGATTAGTGGCCCTTGTTTCCACAGTCATAACAAGTCACTTGTGACTTGTCCTTTGCTGCAATAGGCACAACATTGCTTCCAGTCCTCGGGGCAGTGTTGGTGTTGGTGGTAGCATTGTTGTTGAACTTGGGTGGGGCACGGTTGAAATTTTTAGAGTTGCCGAGGTTGTTGTGATTCCCTCCGGGTCTAGGGTTTCCACGGTTTGGATAGGTCGGACGGTTCATTGGGGGTCTGTTGGTTCTTGGGGCAAATCCTGGAGATGGGTTAGGGCGATACTTTGGGGTCTGATGGGTTCCTGGTTGATGCATCATGCGACGCTTGCGGTTCTCATTGGCTTGGTTGATCTTTCCTTCCATCTGGATGGCAGAGTCAACAAGGGCTTCAATATCAGCAAAGGGGATATTGACTAACACCGTCTGCATCTCATCGTGCAGACCATTCAGGAATCTTTCTTTCTTCTTGGCTTCAGTGTCGATCTCATCTGGGGCATACCTAGATAATGACACAAATTTGTCACGGTATTCCACTACGGTCATCCTTCCTTGCTTCAGTTCTCTGAATTCGTCTCTCATTCTCTTGATTAAACCCGGTGGCACATGGGTTCTACTGAACTTGACCTTGAATTCCTCCCAGGTCATCATTTGGCCTCCGGTCATTGCGCGAACACTGTTCCACGATGCCCTGGCATCTCCGGCTAGATAGTGGGTGGCGAACAGAACTTTCTCGTTAGCTTCCACTCCGACGACTTCTAGGTTATTTTCCATGGTCTGCAGCCAATCGTCGGCATCTAGGGGCTCTTCAGACTTAGTGAAAACAGGTGGGTTGGTGTTCTGGAAATTCTTGAGCTTAGATCCATGGTTGTCCTGATTTCCGTGGCCTTGGTTGTTGTGGGCCAGCTAAGCTATCTGTTGCAGGGTGGCTAGGTTGGCTTGACGTTCCGCTCTTTCAGCTTCGCGGTCCGAAACCAACATTTGCAGGATCTGCAACATCGGGTCCGGGGATGAACCACTTCCTCTACGTGGCATCTGAAGATTGAGATAGATCATAAGAAAAGAGGGAAATTTCTAAGGTTCTGGGACTTTGAAATTTTTTTAAAGTTTGACTCAGATTTTTCTAGCAACTTGATTTTCATTCAGTCATAGCACACGGTACAACACACACCACAACAAGGTAAACAAATGGTTTTAGGAACCATTCTGGAAACTACGATACAGTGGGACCGAATACTACTCACTACGCTAGTGCTCAAGTGCTACTACTCCTCGGAGTCGGTGTAGTCGTCATCCTCATCATCCTCGTCGTCATCGATGAAGGCGTAATCATCCTCATTGGTGAAGAAATCCATAGCCTGATCTTCCAGAAAATCATCATCATCACTGAGATAGGAGTAGAGGTCTCCACGAAGATCCTCTCTGGCATTCTCCCTTTCCTCCAACTGCATGTCTCTCTCGTGGATGATCTCCTCCAAAGACGAGATACGGTGGCGAAGACGGGCAATGATGCGCTCCTTATTGTCGAGCTGACGGCGGTGAGACTTGCGATCTTTCGCTAGCATGGCGATGGTCTGGTCCTTAGTCTTGATGATGGCGGACTTGTGGTTGGAGTAGTCACGGCAGTTATCCAACTCCTGCTGACGATCGTACATCATGAAGCTAAGGTGGTCCAATTGAGTCTTCAGTTCGTGGTGGTATGGGGCTTCCAGCGGTTGTCCATTAGCATCACGCCTTGGGCAAAACTCAAAGCGGGTTCCCTAGATCTGGTTGATACTCTGCCCACACAGACGGGCAAGAGCTTCCTGCATGGCCCTGGCAAGTCCATCGAGCCAGTTGTTCTCTCTTAAGGTAAACTAAATTCCCTCAGCAGTGGGAGGTTCAATCTTTCCTCGGAGACTTGCAACAATTAGCCACTTCAGATATTCTCCTCCTTGATCATTGAGCTGGGCTCCGAAGAACTTGGGGTGTGGACGCTCCAGGAGTTCCGAAAGCTGGTCCAAATCCCTCTCAAAGATAAGGTCTCCTCTATTCCCCAATTGGTAAAACTTGTTGTACTTCATGTCCATCTAAAAGAATATAAGATGGGTAAGTTAGTAGAGTGATCAAGTGTGTCAAGTTTTATGTATTTTGCAAGAATTTTTGAGGAACATGAATTTTTTATGAAAGAATCAAGGTGATAAGAATGGGAATAAGTTTTTTTGTAAATATTTTCTTCCTTTGGTTTTGAAACCAAGTTTTTGATTCAAACGTCCAGTCTAACTAGGGTCTCCTATGGTCAGGATGGCTCTGATACCAACTTGTCAACACCCGGATTTTTAATCCCAGATGCCTGTTACGCCATACATCGCAATCCCAGGATTACCATTTTTGCGAGACATAATAGAATTGGATACCACAGTACATCATCCATTACAAACCATACATAAGGTCTTACACAAATAAGGATCTCATGATCCAGTTCTTAATACAACACAAGAGCGAAATACGTAATAATAACGGTAGCGTAGGCGAAGCACCATCTTCGGGGTCACAGGCAATGCTGACGATGGGAGATGATCCTAGTTGTCGTAACCTTCCTGGAGTCCATCTTCCAGGTACTCCTCTTCATAGTCTGGCCATGAGAATAGCCAGGGACAAAGCCATGAGTACTCTTTAAGTACTCGCAAACTAATACTAACAAGTGAAGGGAGTTTTTGTAGTAGGACACTAAGCTCTATGGTTGTTTTGCAAAAAGCCAGATTTACATCTACTAAGTTCAGAAGCAAAGAAAGCTAGCTGAAATTTTATAACACCTAAGTGGGAACTTGTATTTCATATCACAACTCTGTTGTGCTCAAGTCAAAATCTCAATTCATTTCACAAGTCATTTTGAAAACATCTGACGGGGGAACAGTATGGCCACTCCAACTGTCCATAACCGCGGACGCGGCTATTCGAATAGTTTGACACTCTGCAGAGATTGTACACTTTCACCACAACATTCGATACATCCGTTAGGAACAAATCCTGAATTCACCATACTCAGTATGCAGATAATCAATCCTAACCTTTCAATTACACGCCCTAGTATAGGCACCTCTCCTGTGAGTTTGGCCTCCCAACCATGACCAACTGTCATCTTGGGTACTGCACAGGTGGACAATCTTCACAAGGTAGCCTCAGCTCAGACCTTGGCCGTGAGGGAACTAATACTAAGGTATATAAGTTTCAGGCAAGCCCTACCCAATTCTCGGGTATTGTGGTTGTACGGTAAAATTGGAATGGTATCGCATCCAGACAACCATCAGTTTTATAAAGGGCTAAGGCTCATGCCTCAACATTTTCATCACCATAAATCATCTGGTATTCCGAAACACATGTCCAAAACATTTCAATAGAATGATCCATCATTCCAAGGTTTTCATAACCATTTTCACCAAGTATTCCCATCTAAAGTTGATCAAGTTTTATGCTTAGCACTAGCATATACAAGTGGGGGTAAGTACTAATGAGGGGTGGTAAACTAGTGGAGTTTTAACTAAGTTCCATCTCATGCCTTAGGATGACATCAAGATTATCTAGCTTAGGCCAAATTTTATGCTCTTTATGCAACCTTCAAATATCCTTCTAGTATCTACAATTCACTTAAGTAAACTCTAAGTAAGAGCTTTGATAAAGAAATAAAGTATAAAGCTTGTAAGTAAAACTAGGATTGGTTTATCAAATGGTTATGATCATATATGCTTAAGGCATATAGTTGGCATGGTAACAAGCAAGTATTGGCTTGCATCAATATCAGTATAAGCTTGCTAAATTGCAAGTGTTAGCTTGCACATTCAACTAGTAGTATTAGGCTTGCCTTGTGCAGAGCAGTGGTTGAAGTTCTCCTCGGCTTCTTCTTCGTAGTATCCTCCTTCCTCCTCGTATCCTTGGTCGGTACTAGCGTCTATGAATAAATACGAGGTACACAATCACCAAACAATACTTAACTACTTTCAATCATCACACACAAGGGTTCTATAGATGATCTAGCATCATCACTAACATTACAAGATCAAAGCTTGGTTTAATTCCTTTTATTTTTGGAAAAGTAATTTCTACTCATTGAAAAACTACTTAAGATTTAATATTCTCCAAACCAAACATGGGATCATGTTGACACATGTCATCACCACATATTTTAGTCCATGGGAATGTGATTTAAAGTGGTGTCACAATTTAATAAGGTTTAACCTTTTATTTTTAATTAAATAAAGTGACTAGAAATGCTTATGTGGCATTCTTTTATTACTTGGTCATTATTTCTGTAAGTAAACCTATATATTTTGAAAGGTATGGTTAAACGTGATTTTTGAGAGTTAGAATCAACTCAAAAGCTATTATGGTTTAAATTTAAAAAATGTTTGAATGCAGAAAAGCTTCTGCCTTGTTATTTTTACCAAGGGTGATCTACAGATCCAAATGGTTTAAATCCAACGGGCTTGGATTCAGCACTTCAAGACCTTTCTAACAAAATTGGTTTCATTCAATTTGGTTCACTGAATCGAGCTAGGTTGATTTTTGGTGGGTGTGCTAGGTTGGTGCTGGTGAGTCTGCAGATGCTTGGGTTTTGAAAGTTGAGCTTGTTTGAGTGGTTTTTGAAAAAGTGGGATATTCCCATATGATAAAGATTCAATTTTGAATTGTCATTTAAACTATGCATTGGAAAGTTTCTGGATGATCACAAGGTGGGCCTTGATACTTTGTTAAGAGTACTATCAAGGGGTGTAAAGATCCAAACAAGTTTCTGTTAAGTTCTGAAAGTTTGGGACAGCCAAAGTAGGCATGGGAGTTAAATTGGTCAAAATGACCATTCACTCATTTTGTTTGTTTTGATTTATTTGTCTTTAGGAAAAGTTTGGGATTGGTTTAGATGATGTTTATTTTACCTAAGAATCCTTTTACAAGCAAAAAAACACATAAACAAGGCAATTCAAAAGAATTCAAAATGGGATGCATACACACATGCATGCTTTCATATTTTTATTTAGAAAAGTTTTTGTTAACCCTAATTTTGATGATTAGAGTTTGATGATCCAAGTTTAGTATCTTTGGTACTCCCTCCATCCCATTTTACCTTGCGTATAATTTTTTTCAAGATTTCCCACATTACGTTGCGTATTGTGTAAAGTAGCTCTCGTTGGACACTTTTACCCCCGGTAGCAACAGCCCTAATAACTCCTCAAAACAAACCGGTATACGCTCGACCTCGTCTTCCTCCAAGTGTCCATCTGCAAGGTGTCTTCCTCCAAGTCTCCAGCTGCAAGGTGGGCGAGGCACGACGCGACGCCATGGAGCAGTGCGACTACAGGATGGATGACTAATTGGCTAGGCCGTCGCATCAAGCTGGGCAGCGATCTGTGCGGAGTGGCCGGCGAGCTGCACTGCGTTGGAGGCGAGCTTCGCGGCGTGCACGACTCCTTTTCCACGAGCACCACGTCGTATCCCTAAACCATGTCCGGCGAAGACTCGCTCGGCTCCACCGTGCGCGGGTGCGACATGTCCGGTGAAAGGCCAGAGTTGGCTGAGTCCTCTCTTACTAGCTAACTTCAGTTGTGTCACGTATGTTGCTAATCTTATCATAGGGATCCATGGGAGAGAAGGATAAGATTGAAGAGGAGAGGTTCCGGTGAAGTAATGGGAGTAACCATGGCCATGGAGTCTTTATATGGGGAGCGAGAGTGGTTGAAATTTTTTAAGTTCAGCCTCCAAAACTTTAAAAAATGGCGCCATGTCGTGCTTCCCTCTCACTCTGCAGCAACCTTTAGGTGAAAATCAAACGATTCAACCTGGAGATTTTGCGGGATATTTTGACGCCATGGACTGTGCTTGTGCTGAGATTGAAGAAGCTGCCAACCAGAGCCAACGTCTCCAGGACCAATAACAACAACATGCATGCTGGGGCGTGAGGACCGAAGCGGCCATGCAAGGAATTATTTATGGCAAGAACAACGCTGAGCATGGGTGTGGACCTGAGGTGGGAGGGCAGCTCCGTCAAAAACATTTGCAAATAGCCTCTCCCTCCCCTCTTTGGTATGCGTGCTTGAATCTATACACGTCATAAAATGGGACAGAGGGAGTATGTTACAAAGGTGTGAAGCAGCACATATGAAAGGGCATGTATGCCCCATGTGTGGTTTTAGTAATTAATGACAATCTCTATGGACTAATGTGTAAATTGAGTTTCACTTGTAGGTTTGTCCATTGGCATCGCTTGGGCCATGTGTTGGTCTCAAGGTTGGAAGATGAAGAAATGTCCAAGGGCTTTGTGCTCTTTGGAATCATGAATAAAGAAGGAGCTTGAAGGTTGATCAAGGCATGTGCAACGAGTTGCATGAAGAGGGGCGAGCTCAAGATGCGTCATCTCTAGAAGATCTCATGCTTGAAGCTTTCCATACTCGTGTTCATGCAGTGATGAATACAATTTCAAGAAGAGGTTTCCCCATGGGGTATGGGGGAGCAATTTGCAAGTCTTCATCAAGCAAGAGCGAGCAAGAGCAAACAAGAAAGGTGTTCCCACTATAGAAGAACAAGACGGTCTACATCAAGTTCAAGTGGGATGCTCAAGGCAAAGGTATGTTCTTGATAGGGCTTTTCTTTTGCCGGTCTCGTGTTGTTAGTTGGGAGACCGGGTTTAGGATAGATAGCCATACTATCAAGAGGGGCTCTCAAGCGGGTGTCTCATTTGCATCGTTCGGAGAGAGCTCAAACCTTTGCATTCGTAGCCTCATCTTTCTTGGTTGTTATTTGGTTCTTGTCCATGAGAGGATCTAGAGTTTGTGGTCATCATATTAACAAGCTCTAGTTTATAATCTAAGGATTTCACTTGCATATCTTATTGTAGTTTTTGATCTTGCGAGTTTTCTGGCTTCACACCTTGGGGGATACTTCACATATATATTCATGGTATTTTCTCCCAAGGTGATACCCAATATTTCGTCGTTATATTTCCAACAAAATTGGTTTCATCCCGTTTGGAGTTCGGATGCAAAAGTTATTGCCTTTCTGGTTTTCTGGTTTCTGGAATTTCCCTAACCGGAAGTTCCGGCTTGCCATCGGAAGTTCCGCTTGGGAATTTTTGCCGCCGAGAGTTCCGGTGGAAGTTCCGGGTATTCTTCCGCTCCCGCTTAGTAACCTTCTGTTTTGGATGTGATATTTGACGGAACTTCAGTCGGAATTTCCATCGGAAGTTTCGCTCTCACCGGAAGTTCCGGCCAGGGACCGGAAGTTCCGGTTGAATTTTCGGCTCTTGTTCCGCTCACGATCAGTAACCTTCTTTTTTGAATATGTCTATTTGACGGAACTTCTGTCGGAACTTCCACCGGAAGTTTCGCTCCCACCGGAAGTTCTGGTGAACCGGCGGAAGTTCCAACCAGGATTCGCTTTTTCAGTTTCTCGCTCCGCGGTTTTTGACCATTGGCTGTGTGCCACCGAAACTTCCGGCCTTCCACCGGAAGTTCCGGCCATGAGTCACGAATGCCTATAACGGGCAAATCTGGGAGCCCTTTAAAAGGGGCTCCTCTTCCCCTTCATGGGAACTAGCTCTTTTCTTGGTTCTTGGCTTTCTCTCTCTCCTCCATTGGTAACCTTGAAGAAGATTTCCCTCTCCCCTTTCCCTTCCTATGATTCTTTTATCTTTTGAGGGATTTGAGAGAGGATATCTAGATCTACAACCCCCCAAGCTAAATCCCTTCTTTGTGAAGGAATCATTGGGATCTAGATCTTGGAGAGTTTTGTGTTCTCCTCTTGTGTTCTTCCTCCCTTATTCCCCCAATAGCTTTTGTAGCTTTGTTAGAATTTGGGAGAGAAGGACTTGCCCTTGCATTTGGTGCATAGGTTTGAGTTCTCCTTGGAGATTCGGCGAGTTCAAGCTTGTGGGCTTCTTTCTCTTGGGTTCCTTGGAACCCTAGACGGTTGTTTGGTTGGGTTGTTGACCTTTTGTGGTCTTGTTGACCTTTTGTGGTCTTGTAGCTTTTTGTGGCTTTGTTGGCCTTTTGTGGCATTGTAGCCTTTTGTGGCTTTGTAGTTGGGAGCCTCCAATTGAGTTGTGGAGTTAGCCCCAATCTTGTACGGGTTCGGTGACCGCCCTCAAGCGTCCCATAGTGGAGCAAGTGCCCGCCTTTTGTGGTGCGCACTTGGGAGAATAGGGTGAGCCTTTTGTGGCGTCGGTGAGTTGCGTGCTTCCGCATCCGGGGTGAGGCCTTGTGTGGCGTTGGGTGAGCATAGAGCCACCACACCTCGAGGTGAGCCATTTGTGGCGTTCGGAGAGCATTGCGCCATCGCACCTCTCCAACGGAGACGTAGCTTCTTTGGAAGTGAACTTCGGGAAATAAATCTTCGTCTTCGTGTCCATCGGTTATCTCTCTACCGAGCCCTTTACTTATGCACTTTACATTGTGATAGCCTTCATGCTTGAAGTATTTATACCTTGCTATCACCTTGTTGCTTGTATTGCTTAGCATAGGTAGTTGGTGCACTTAGGTGAACTTAGTGGCTAGGTTTTGTGCTCAATAAATTAAACATTAATTTTATTCCGCATTTACTTGAGCCTAAGCCGTAATATTTTTAAAAGCCTATTAACCCCCCCCTCTAGGCGACTTCCTTTGTACTTTCAACATCAGCAACTCTTCCCTCAGTAAGAAACCGAGATTATCGAACCAGTAGGAGGAAGGAAACGTCACACAGGTGTTACAAGCAACACGGAAACCTCCACAACACAGACTCAATACTTTGCCCCAACGAATCAGTGAGGTTATCAAGCTCACCGATTTGTTGTAACAAAAGATTAAACGTATGGTGTGGAAGGTAATGGTTTGCAGCAATTAAGGTAACAATGGAAGATGTATCAATGGTAAAGATTGGACCGGGGTCCATAGTTCACTAGAGGTGCTCTCCTTAGATAAACAACATGGCATGAAGGGTAAACAAATTACAGTAGGGCAATTGACAGGAACTGATCATGGCATAACAATGCAATACCAGACAAAAAGATCCTATGAGATTCGATTGGGCAATACAACAATATACATAGACCGCCATCCAACTGCATCTATGATTAGAAGTCCACCTTTAGGTTATCATCCGAACCCCCTCCAGTATTAAGTTGCAAGAAACAGACAACTGCTTTAAGCAATGTGTGTAAGGTATACAATCCACTTGTTCTATGAACAAGAGACCGTTGTTTTCTCCCTAGTAGCAACAACACATCTACAACCGAAGAGATTTCTGTCACTTCCCTTGGAAACTAGAGGCATGAACCCACTATCGAGCATAAATACCCCCTCTTGGAGTCACTATCAACTACTTGGCCAAGATAGCTACTAACAACAGAGAGCATGCAAGATCACAAACAACACAGACATGATAGTATCAAATAGACAAAACCATTAATCAATCTGATATAGTAATCTCAATATCCATCGGATCTCCACAAACACAACATGCATGATTACAAATAGATTAGATCTTGATCATGAATGGATCTCACAAGATATATACATGAAAGCACAATGAGGAGATACAACCATCTAGATACTACATGGACCCATAGTCCAAGGTGGAACTACTCACGCATCATACCGAAGAATAAGGCCTCCAGGATGATCTACCCTCCGGCAGGGTGCTGGTAAGAACTTTAGATCCCCCCGATCTAGGGACGACGGTGGCGGCGGCTACAGAAGGTTTTGTGGAGTTTTGATCGGGTTCCTAGGGTTTATGCATCGGGGGCTTCTTATAGGCGAAGAGACGAGGCTAGGAGGCGGACGGATAGGCCACACCCTGCCCAGGCGCGGGTCTACTCTAGCCCGTGCCTGGGGGGGTGCTCGCCCTCTGGCACCTCTCTGTATCCCCTTCTGGCTCTGTGACGCCCACGATAAAATATTGACTTTGGATTTTGTCCCGTCCAATTCCGAGAATATTGATTTTCTGCCTTTCTGGAACCAAAAACAGAAGAAAACAGTCAACTGGCACTGTGTCAACTTGTTAATAGGTTAGTTCCAGAAAATATATAAAAACACCTCAAAGTGTAGACAAAGCAAGGCAAAGTAGATACTAAACAAGCATGGAGCATCAAAAATTATAGATACGTTTCCGACGTATCAAGGCAGCAAAGACCAAAGGGGCATTCCCCTAAGAATCTTGTCCAGGGATTTAATCGTTGCTTTGTCTGCTTTGATAGCCAAGAGGAGAAAAATCGGTAAAGCCATGAGCACCGATTTGACCAGAGCACCACATCCCACGACATTGATTAATTTCGCTTTCCATGGGTTGAGCCTCGAAATAGCCTTGTCAACATAGGGATGAAGGTCAATATGCCGCAACCTCCCAAGAGCAAGTGGCAAGCCTAGATATTTAATTGGAAATGCTGTCAAAGCTGCCGGGAAATCCTGTAGAATGTGGCCGAGGTAAATTTCCTCGCAGCGAATAGGGACCATCGAGCTTTTATCCACATTAGTGACCAATCCAGTGACCTCTCCAAAATTTTGCAGAATCATTGCTAGGTTTGAGATGTCCTGCTCCACAAGAGCCAATAATATTACCACGTCGTCAGCATACAATGAAATGCGGGACTTTAGGAAATTCCCAGGTAGTTGCTGCAACAAACCAGCCTCGGTGGCTAGCTCCAGAATCTTTTGCAAAGGATCGATTGCTAGGTCGAATAAAAGTGGTGAGAGAGGGTCGCCCTGTCTTAGACCGTGCCCATGCGGAATGTCTCTTCCTAGGTGGCCATTAAGGAGAACTCTAGACATGGCAGTGGAGAAGATTAAGGCGGCCCAATGACGCCAACGCGGAGGGAAACCCTTGTGCCGCATGAGGTCGAGAATATAGTCCCATCGAACTAAATTGAAAGCTTTAGCAATATCAATCTTGACCAACAAGGTTCGGGGTGCGCTTCAGGCAGCGAGCAACATTTATGACATACATGAAGTTGTCATGGATGCTTCTAGTTTTGATGAAGGCGCTCTGGCTGCAGGAAATAATATCATTCATCTTGGGTTAGAGACGGTTAGCCATTGCTTTGGCAATAATTTTAGGGATCATGTGAATTAGACTAATAGGCCCGAAGTCCGAGAGGCAGTCAACTCCATCTTTCTTTGGTAGCAAGGTGATTTTGACCGAGTTCAGAATGTGGAAGTTGGTGATTGACAACTTAGAAAACCGTTGATGACATTCATGAGATCATTTTTCACTCAGTCCCAACATGAGCGGAAAAAGGCTCCTGTGAAACCATCCGTGCCAGGGTCCTTGTTAGGGGGCATGTCATTAATGGCCAAACAAATCTCCTCTTCCGAGAACAGGAGACCCAAGTCGTCCAAATCATCATTGACAGGGTCAACGACCTCCCAGTTGAAGTCAATAGAGGGCGGCGTCGGTTGCCCCAGAACATAAGAGAAATGGTCATGGATGAGATGCTCTTTGTCGTTGTGAGAAGTGGCCCATCCACCATCACGCTTCAATCTTTGGATCATGTTCTTACGCCTTCAAGATTTGACCCGAAGATGGAAGAATTTTTTGTTTGTGTCACCCTCGCAAAGAAAAGTTATTCTTGAGGCTTGCCGCTTGCGAGAGAGCTCCAGAACATCCAGACCCATAACCTGACGCTTTAGGGCCGCCCGCAAATTTTTCTTGTCCAAATATAAGTTGCGCGATTCTTGAGCCACATCAAGCTAGAGAATAATATCAAGGGCCATGAGAAACTGCTGCTTGTGATCAGAAAACAAACCCTTGCTCCAAGCCCTGAGTCATTTTGTTGTGACCTTCAATTTATGATTCAGGACATGGACGGGCTGAGAGTGGTGTGATTGCTCATTCCAAGCAGATTGCACAATCTCTAGGAAGCCAGGCATCTTAGTCCAAAAATTCTCAAAGCGGAAAGTTGCAGGCTTACGAGGGCCCTGCCGATTTGAAAGCAGAAGCGTGCAGTGATCAGAGAACGAAGATGAGAGGGCTTGCAAAGTGTGATGTTCAAAAGCCATCTCCCAATTGGCTGTACAAAAATCATGGTCCAGCCTCTCCAGGGTTGGCATATCCCGCTCATTACTCCCAAGTGTAATTCATGTTCTGGAGCTTGATTTCTCTCAGTTGGGAAGCGGTGAGGGCTTGCCTAAATTGCCTCATGAGCTGGAAGTTGATATTCCCATTGTTTTTGTCTGCAGCCTGGTAGATTAGGTTGAAATCACCCAAGATAAGCCATTTCAAGTCGTTAGAAGGGGAAGCATCCATTATCTCATCAAGAAATTCTCTTTTTCCCCATCGATAGTCGGCCCATAGACAGATGTGAGCTTGAAAGAAGACCCGCATGCACGGAGAGTGACCTCCGCCGAGATCAGGTGGGTGCCGATGTGAATGGTAGAGACATCCACATGATTATCATCCCATAGCAGCAAGATTCCACCACAAGTGCCAGTGGCCGGGCGGTGGGCGAAAGAGCGAAGCTAAAATCCGCCAATATAACCCGCAGTTTGGTGGTCAATGAAATCCATCTTGGTTTCCTGAATACATGCAATGTGGTAGGCAGTGTTGGCAATCATGGCATGCACAGTATCTTTGCGAGCTTGATCGTTTAGCCCCCAAACGTTCCAGCATAAGATGTCGAGGATGAGGCTTAGCATGACAATGATGAGGACACGAGCCGGGCGAAAAAAAGGCGAGGCGGCCGTAGCATAGGGAGAATTGTTGGATGCAGGAATAACACAATCTTGAGTCACGAAGCACATGATCAAGTGCACCACACAGGATTATTTTGTCGTAGCCTTGATCAACGGAATAGATGGCGTAGTTCTTCATGGATGAATACAATTCATAACAAGCCGCGACCGAGGTAGAGTAGCTAAGGCGACGAAGCCGGTGAAGCCGGCAGACCGATGATAGCGATGACGAATGTAAGACCCTGGCGCATGGCTTAATAGGATTGATATGAAATCCATACAAATAAGTTGCAATTTTTTTCTGAAAGCTCATTCAAAAAGAACTCTAAGGTTAAGCGTGCTTGGTCTAGAGTAATTCTAGGATGGGTGACCGACCGGAAAGTGGGTACCGGGTGCGCACGAGTGAGGACAAAGTGCGAAGAAAAGACTAGTGTTGGTCTGTGGAGTTAGTCTAGAGATCTTATTGAGCTACCAGAAGTGACAGCCGTCGATCCGGAGTGACCGGGAGTGTTACAACGAAGTTGATGACGAAATAGATGGACTACAAACATAGCATCCCGAGCTCATGGAAGAGAGCTCTGGGACGATAGACTGGTATCTATTCTTTGAGATAGTAGGATCTTAGACTTTAAGAGCTTGAGGAATACTTCAAGGAGCTCAAGCAGTTCTAGAAACGAGTTGCACATCATCTTTGAGATATTTAAATGGGAACAAAAGGAGGAAGATTGTTTCTATGATTTTTGAATCTAAATATTAGGCATCTTATCTATTACATGGAGATGAAATGTATTATTCATCTAATTTACTTTTATTTATTCTATTGATTCTTGAGAGGGAAACCGAAATCTACTAAGAATTGTCTACCGAGAGGGGCAAGTCATACAAACTAATAAGTTATTTGCACATACTAAGGAGGGAAATATATTTACATGTTCTAGTGAGAGATGGGGTACAGGTGAATTTTCTTGGTCAGCCTATATGATGTAAGTTATCTAAATTGTGAGTTAGAATCAAGCGTTTTTGGGATACTATAGTGAAGGTCGTTGTACTCTTCTTTTTTTTGTGGGTAAAAACAGACAAGCAATTCGACCTCAAAATAATAAATAGTTTGTTTCCAAAATTAAAACATAACCGCCGTCCTAGCTCAGTGGTAGAGCGCGTGGCTTTTAACCACGTGGTCGTGGGTTCGATCCCCACGGACGGCGCATGTTGTATGATTTTATTGAATATAAATTTTATTTATTTTTATAGTAGATAATTGTGCAGAGGCATACAAAGGTAGATCAAGATCATGAACTTGCAGGTTTTTCGGGGTTTTCAATTCATTTTATTGAATATAAATTTTATTTATTTTTATAGTAGATAATTGTGCAGAGGCATACAAAGGTAGATCCAGATCATGAACTTGCAGGTTTTTCGGGGTTTTCAATTCATTTTATTGAATATAAATTTTATTTATTTTTATAGTAGATAATTGTGCAGAGGCATACAAAGGTAGATCCAGATCATGAACTTGCAGGTTTTTCGGGGTTTTCAATTCTGTAATGTGCCTACAGTTTTAGATCACTGTGGATTTAGACAATTGTCCCTTTGAATATGTGAATGGTGACATCTTTGAAGTGTTTGGTATGGTACGAATATTTTGTATATTTTTGAAGTTCAACTTGATTGATGGATTGAGCAACCTATAGCTAATGTCCCCCATCAATATGGTCCTCACTATTACTGTAACACTCCACTCTCTGCAGCATGGAGTTCATCTATTCAGATTCCAAACAAAGTGTAATTGTTCAATCTGTTTGGTTCTTTGCTTCATTGTTGAGTTCTCAAGTAATCCTTTCCTAGTTCCTAATGTCTTCTTGATTATGTTTCTTTTTTTCCACTGTCCTAAAGGAGAAAAGAACAGTTATGTGGCAGCAGCATTTTGTTGTGGCTTACCCAGTCCTTCTGTGGTGACATGAGAAGAAGCTGCAGGTTTCAGTTTTTATGCCAGATGTGCACTGTCCAAGAGGAGTTGGCATGCAGAGAAAATGGCATAGCTCGACCACACTCCTCTGCTCCAGTCCATCATCATGGGGAAGGCCAAAATGCCCATGTCGTTGCTGCTCCAGTGATTTGTAATGCCAAAATCCGACCATACACATAAAAAGTTGTCATTAGTTTTATTGATGCGTAAATCAAATATGGAGTTGAAATTTTATGACATGATAATGAATCTTGCGTTCATATTATCGAAACAACTAAATGTTCTCGTGAATCTTTTGACATGCCATCCAACTTGTTTGAAAATTTTGGCACTTTGCACCAATCTCCCAACTGAAACGTTTACACTAGCTGCCAAGAGGGGTGGAAGCCCATAACAGCTCACAAAAGTAGCTTCATCTAAAATTCTTTGAGAGCACAATAATAATAAAGATTTTGTTAATTTTAAAATAATACTTGGTTCCTAGACAAGGCTAAGGACCGTCGATCCAATGCCGTGGCTGGAAAATTTCTTAGTTTTCAGCAGATGCCAAGAACCGTAGATATTTTTTTTTTAGATCAAAGAACCGTAGATTCAATGTTGAGATATGTGCCAAAATTTAGTTTTTTTAAACTCTGGGAACAAACAATCATTTTTGAGCCAGTTGGGCAAATTATTACAGCATCATGAACCTTTTAGAAAATATGAACAATGGTGCGAAGGTCACTGGAAAATAAGTCTTTGTCTACTGAGGCAATACTATATTTTTTACTCCCTTCAACCCATATTAGTTAACTCAAATTTGTCTAGATTTGGATGAATCTAGACACTATTTGTATGTACGTACCCCCGGCCCCTCCTCCTCCTCCCGACCCCTCCTCCTCCCGCAACCGCGCGGCGGCGTCGTGCCGCGCCGGGCGGCCTTCCCTCCCCGCCGAGCCCTTCCTCCCGTGGTATCTCCTTCCCGCCGCCGCCTCTCCTCCCCGCCGCCGCCGCCTGGATCGTCGTCAGGCAAAGACCTAGGGGCGTGGCGGCGGCGTCCCTGATCGCGATCTTGTAGCAAAGCGGCGGCGTCTGTCCCGGCTGGTTTGGCGGTGGTATTGCGGCGAGCGGCGACCGGTGATCCTCGGCCCAGATGGCGGCAGGCGGTGGCGAGGATCTAGGCCTAGCCGCGATCTGTCCCGTACGTTGGCCTCGACGCCGGCACCTAGGCAACCCGGACCTTGTCTGTGACACTAGGGCTCTTGGGGCATCTGCCCCCCGGCATGATGGTGGTGGCCTCCTTCTCCGTCAGAATGGTCGGCCGGGTGGTCTTGTCGTCTTGCGACGGATCCTGCTAGTTTTCGGCGGGTGGCGTGGGGGTTGCTGGCTCGGTTTCAATAAAGGAGGTGGTCCTGGATCCCTCTCAAGCCAAGACGATGATCTGCCGGATGTTGGTCTCCATTGATCTGGTTTCTATGTCGTGTTCCGGAAGGCTTCACCGGCGAACTCTATAAGTGCTATCATGTTGTGAGTTTGCTAGAAGGATTGAATTCGGCCGTACGCACCCATGTTTTACCCTGACCGTTTGACTATTATTATCATGGGGCATGTTCTCGTTCCATGGTGCTGATGGAGAAAGTCATGAAGACCGAGATCTGAGGAGAGACAATGGTGGTTCGAGTCTGGGTGGTGATGAGGAATTGGCTAGGTGACTTGTGAATTGGAGCAGTGGCATGCAAGTTGGGACGACTGCACAGGAGAGGTTCATGGTCCTACCACTCAGGGTGAAAACCCAGGGTCTGGCCTTAATTGGTTGTGACTGGAAATGGCCTTGTTGAAGATATTGTTTTGAGAGCGCGGACTTTCTTCAGGGTGAAAAACTAGATCTTTGATCGAGCGATAACAGTGTTTGTGCACTGTTCCCTTCTAGAGGCGTCGTTTCTGGAGAAGCTGGACTTCTGGTGCTGTCTTGGTGATGGTAGTACTGCTGTTTCAATAAATGAGTCACTGTAGCGGGACTTTTTTTTTTGTAATTCTTCTTTTGTTTGGCTATGTGTATCCGTGTGGCCGCTAGGGCAATGCGTTGTTGGAGAGACTGGGTGTAATTGGTATATCTGATATTAATATATGCTCCTTTTCAAAAAAAAAAGATTTATCCAAATTTTGACAAATCCAAGTCAACTAATATGGGTCGAAGGGAGTACATTGGATTAACATTTCACCACGATTGATTCGCAACAAAAAAAAACATTTCACCACGATTGATTCGCAACAAAAAAAACATTTCACCACGGTGAATATTTTTTAGATTGCTATAAACAAAAGGTGAAAACTAGTTAATTCGCGGTCAACGGTCAACAGAGACATAGGCATTCCCCAATAGCAAAGCATGGTCAGGCTAGATAAGTGAAATACTCCAGAACTACAAAGAGAAAAAAAATAAAACATAATTCAAATTTGACTGATTCTGGGGTGGACGATTTGGACCACAAGAGATCACCATGTCAGGGGTTGGACAAGCATCCACATGGTTAGTAGGTGATGCAATGCAACTTGCAAAACCTGGCCTACTACACATCATAGCACATGGCAAGTATCACAGAGCAATGAAATACATATACATTAGCGTGAACTGAATAGCAAAACACTCACATAGTGGCAGAATCATGCCACCACCAAACATGTCCATAGCCATCTGACGCACATACAAAAATAGAATAACGCACCCTTGCCTAAATCATCATCATGCCCTCGCATAGCTAGCTAGCTCTACTGATACAACCGGAATTATGATTAGAAGAGCCTGTATGGAGAGGAAACGTCCAATGGGTGGATGAGGTAGGTGAGCACGAGGGCCACCAGCATCAGCACGTATGCGATCCCCTGGTCAATCGACGTGCCTGCGTGAACAGATTATCGACAGAGATGCAGGGATTAGTCTAAGTTTCTCAGAAGAAGCAAAAACAAATTAAAGGGAACAGAATGGACTGTCTGTTTAAAGTTTCAATAGCTTTGAAATCAAGAGGCTTGAATGTAAAACAGTTCAGCCACACAAACATCTAGATGGTCCTGGTGAAAGATAATTCAAGACAGATAAATAGTTGTGTATGCCTGGAAATGGAACTCAAAAAGTTTCCAGGCAAGTTTGAAACTTCACCAAGATTTTAAAGAACAATTTATTTGAGTTCAACAGCCATCTGCCAATTGAATAAGGACAGGAGCTCAAATCAAATGGATGTCTAAAATTTCTGGTTTGTCATAATGGGCTCACATAGAAGAAACATAAATGTTTGCCTTAAAACAGGAGGACATGAAATGTACTGTATGCAGACATTTACTTCTAGAATTTCAAGTCGTTTTCAAGAAAAGCATAATTCTCGACACCCTTGCAATAGAAGTGTAAACCAGCAGCTGCCAGGTATCATGTATTTCAGTGGAAGCTACTCAAGGAACCAGACCAAGGGTACTGGTAGTACAGGTGAAAGAGAAGTGCAAACGGACTCAGCTAGTACACCAGAAAGGAGAAAAACTAGGTTCTTGACAGATGGACAGCAAACGCCCCTGCAATGTGGTTATCAATCATACGAAGCATATGTGCCCATCACTGAAATGCCGATTCACGCACTTATCTTGTACAAAGAATGGCTTAAACATTCCGTCTCATCATGTTACTGAGAATATATTGTGTGAAACATGAGTTAAACACTTGGCAAATACCAAACAAATCCCAGAAACCTGACTGAGACAGTTCCCAGCAACAAGCATACTGATAAAACTGAACTTTTTCAGTCAAGTACTGCGCAAAATCAAATTAATTTCGCACAACTAAAAAAGCAATAAAACGAACTGCAACCACAATTTTTTATTTATCAAGATACTGCAAACTAATACCGCTAGCCATTGACTCACTCGGCACAAATCGGATAAGCAGGATTGCAGTTGTAAGCAGATGTCTACCCTCTACCGAATCGACATATACAAGTAAGAGATGACAAGTATCACTAGACCACCAAAGCTGCAGGCACAATTATTTTGCGCAACTAAAGAAGCAATAAACCACATTTTTTTTATCAAGATATGCAAACTAATGCTGCTACTCATTTGACTTATTCGGCACAATCCGATAAGCAGGGGTTGCAATTTGTAAACAGATGTCTACGTCTGTACCAAATTGAGATGTACAAGTAAGTGATGTCAAGCATGATTAGACCGTCAAAGCTGCAGCTTCGAAGTGCTGGTATAAAATAAAAGGAATTCTAAATAAAAACATGATGAAGAAAAATAGCATGCTGTGTGATTCGGTTGAGTTGTTCTATCCGCGTGATAATGCTCCTGCTAGGAAACAGTCTGTTACATACTAGTAGGCAAGACGAACTAGACAACGGAAAATTCAAGATGTGGGTAATTTCGCAGCAAAGAAAAATGAAAACAGCTTATACTATGATGACACCAGGAGGCCCCTAAGAACGCGGCTTTGAACAAGCAGAGATCAATGCACCTAAAGGGAAATTAATCTGTAGTAATACGCTGCCACGAACGACACGGACGGTTTCACGAGACGAAATCAGGATGCGAAACGGGTGGCAGTGAAAGCGAGGCGCCGCCAGTGGCCCCACGCGCCAGCCAATGCCGGAAAACAGCAGGGTGTGTGCGGTGCGGGGACTGGGTTTCTCACCGTCGCTGGAGGGAGCGGGCGCGGGCGGCTGGACGGAGGCGGAGGCCGGCATTGCGATGCCCACCACCAGCACGGCCACCGCCACCAGGCCCAGGGAGGTCCACCCCGCCGCCATTTCTTCCCTTCCCTGGAGCTCTGGCCTCCTCTCCTCGCCCACCGCTGGCACTGCGAAGGGGACCACACCCACCGGAGGCGAGGAGGAGGAGGAGGAGGAGCACTGGCTCGCTGTCGATTTCCTCTCTCCCTTAAATCTCGGGCTCGGGAACGCTGCCAACGTGCGCGCGGCGGCTATATAGTGGCACGACACGAGCAAGGCAGAATGGTAACCGAGGCGAGAATAATTAGTGATCGGGGATAAAAAAAATAGGTGCCCGGGTAGCTCACCATGACACGCGGGCCCGAGCTGCAGTTTGATCCCAGGCGCAGCGGAGGATCTCTGTGCGCGGGATTCGTGGGGACAGATTTGCCAGGGACCCGTCCCGCGGCCGGTACCCCGAAAGACTACCCGCTACCGTTTGACATGTGGGTGCACCAGAATTTCTGGGACCACCTGCAGTGAAACGCCGAATTGGCCGTCGGAGAGACATAGGTAGAATTGGCGGCGAGGGCCTGGGCCCCGGTGGCATGTGAAACTCTGCAGCGCGAGGGGGCCATGCCCATGTTTTTCCTTTTGCCGGACGCTGCCCCTACGCGGCCACGCCTCGTGCCAGCCTGTGGCCGAAACTGCAACTTTGTTTGTTGTGTTGCCCAGCAGTGATGCATGTAACTGAACAGGGGGACCCGTTGTGGCAGAGAACCCGAGGTGTGTACTGGCACAGCACAACAGCTGCACCAACGTCCAGGGCCACCCTTGGCCTATGCGCTGTCGCACGCCTACAGGACGGGCGTATATGTCTGGCTGTCAAAGGCACGGTCCCTGCATTTCACACATCCAGGATCCGTTTGCACCGCAGTTTTCCACTCGCGTACCCAGCAGAGTTCCTACGTTTGACTAAAATTTAACAATTTCAGTAAACTTTGGGCAAATATGGACGATATGGACGAACTATGGGTGAATATGGGCGATACCGACGAACTTTGAGCAAATATGCCCGAATTTTGGGCGAACTTTGGGCGAATCTGGTCTATATGGGAGAAATTTGGGCGAATATGGTCGATACAGACCAACTTTGGACGAATTGCCCAAATTTTGGGCGAACTTTGGACGAATCTGGTCTATATGGACAAAATTTGGGCGAATATGGTCGATACGGACCAACTTTGGGCGAATCTGGTATATATGGACAACTTTGGGCGAAATTTGGACGAATATGGGCGATACGGACGAACTTTGGACGAATATGCCCGAATTTTGGGCGAACTTTGGGCGAATATGGTCTACATGGACGAACTTTGGACGAATATGGTCTATATGGACGAACTTTGGGCGAAATTTGGGCGAATATGGACAAACTTTGGATAAATAAGGGCGAATATATGCTGACTAGGCGGGTCCACTCGTCAAATTTACTTCGTCCGGCGTTCCCAGGGCGTACCAGGATCCTGGGTTTGGCCTGGGTAGGCCGGACCAAAACACGCCAAAATTCGGACGAAAACAGGTCCTTGGGTACGCGACTGGGCCAATTTTCGGCGTCCGAACCGAAATTCGGCGTCCGGATCGGCCTCCTGGGTAGCCGAGTGGAGATGCTCTTAGCCCGGTTACAGTGGCATGTGCCTCTAACCAACTATCCCATATGCGGGTCCCTTTGTTTGCGGGAGCTATCAAACTCAAGCTGATAACAATATTAGTGCTAATGGCGGCCGACGATTCTCCTGCCAGGACTTCAGTTCCCGCTCATTGGCCTCGGCCTTTTTCGTCTAGGCCGCGTCATTTCCCTCCAGGCTCTCCCTTCTCGCTCGTTGTTCCCGCCGAGCCCTCCCCCCGGCACCCCTGCTCAAATATAAACAGGGGCCGGTCGCCGGGACGGAGCACCAACCAGCACCAACCCCTCCCTCGCCATGCCAAGAAGCCTCCCTGTGACCTGGGCCGAGCTCAGCAAGTTCGCCCTTGCCACGTACCCCCTTCTTCCCCTTCCCCTTCCCTTCCCCTTTGGGCGTCGATGAATCTTCAGAGGGCAACAAGGAGGAGGAGGGCATGGGAGAGTTGGTGGAGGAGGCCGAGACGGAGGAGGAGGCAGAGGGTGAAGTCGATAGCACAGACGCAGCGCACTACGTCCTAGAGAAGTACGTCCGCGAGTTTTACCGGGCATTCAAGGCAAGGAAGGCCGCCAGTCGGCAACCCGCCGAGCGGCTGCGGCTGGAGGATGAGGAGGTGGCAAGGGAGGCAGTAGCGGCCATCGAGGACCGTGACAAGCGGGAAGCGAAGGAATCGATGGAGGCCAAGAAGACCTCCTGGTTCGTCGTTGAGGCTATGCTGGAGGAGGAGCGGCAGCGGTAGGACACGCAGGAGACGGCGGAGGTCGCGGCCTTGGACAACGTCTTGTCCAAGGCCGCCGCCAAACATGAGGAGCTGTAGGAGGTGTGTGCTGCGGTCAAACGAGAGGTGGTGGCGGAGATGCTGGCGGGCGCGACCACCTTGCATGTTGCGGTGGCCGAGGCGGCCCAACAGGAGGTGCTGGCGGCCGCCGCCAAATAGGAGGCGAGAGCGGCGCGCAACCGAGCATCCGCAACACGGCCAGGCAGAGGGAGGCGGAGACCCTCGCACGCCATCATAAAGGTAGGCAACAAAGGCCAAGAACACAGCCTTGGTGGCCCGACGGGCCTGCAGGCGGCCAAGAATGCAACCTCCGGCCAGGACGGGGCTGATGCTTAGTAGACTATTTTATGTAATGTTATTAGTACTTTTGTGTGTATGACCCGCGGGTGCTGATCTTATGTAATATCAGCAAGTTATTAGTAATTTTGTGTGTATGACGTGCGGGCCCAGACGAGGAAAGGCTCGGGCGCGCGGGCAGTCCAAACCCTCGCAAACTGAGATCAACTTTCGGCCCGGACTGCGCCAAAATGGACGAGTCTGGGGCTAGATCTTGATTTACGGGTGTGCATTGGGCCGTGGCCTCGGTTCGAAAGGACGGGATCAGAGACGTAGGGTCTAGTTGCGGGGAACGTTGGAGTTGGCATAAGTTCGTGTGCCACGTTAGTCAAAACATGTGTCTAAGAGGTCTCATGTTATCTGCACTGGCACCATCCAAACAGGCAACAGTTTGGACTAGGATACGGACAATTTTAGACCATGGTTCGGCTTGTCCGGCCAGCCATATGTCTATGTTGGCCAGAATTTTCATCTCTTACACATTTTAGCATAAATTGCATAGACAAATACAATTTAATAAGCAAATGAACTAAATTAGGTAATCAAATTAAAATAGTGCTTACATATGAATAATTCACACTCACATGGTTCAATAAAAACAACCAAAAGTCATTCAAATTATAAGAAACAAATAAGGGATTAATCGTTTTGGTCTCCCACACGTCCCCATGTATGCTCAATCAAATCTTATTGAAGCCGGTCATGTGTGTGTCTGTGACGCAAATTTTTATGCACGTGCATGAAATCTTCCCAAGACGCTAGACCTGTCTCTAACTCAACCAACTGCCCCTAAAAATCCCAGCCTTGGTCGAAGATGCTATTATCAAATTCATCCCCATCATGCTCGTCCTCGACAAATCATATTGTGCAGGATCACACAAGCAGTCATCACATCCCACATCCTCTCTGTGCTCCAGGTTCTAGTAGGTTATCATACTTTCTCCACATCCTTCCTAGCGCCCTCTTGATCTTTTGCAAACCTCTTGCATTTCTCATCCCAGGGTTGCGAATTGTCTTCACAAAGGTGGACCGGAAGGGATAGATATCGTCAGCTAGATAGTAACCCATTTCGTAAGGATTGCCATTGATCTCATAGGAAACATGTGGTCCATTGCCTTCTGCCAGCCTAATGTAACACCCCGGCCTCTCTGGACCAGTGGCTATCACTCCTGGAAGCTCGATAGGATCTGTAGACTAACCTCACAGACCAACACTAGTCTTTTCTACGTACTTTGTCCTCACTCGTGCGCACCCGGTACCCACTTCCCGGTCAGTCACCCATCCTTAAATTGCTCCAGGACAAGCACGCTTAACCACGGAGTTCTTTTCATATGGGCTTCCAAAAAAGAAGTTGCAACTTGCTAGTATGGGTATACTATCAATCTTATTAAGCCATGCACCAGGGTCTCACATACACCCACCCTTAGAAGATCGACGCCCTCGTCGATCGACCACAAGCTAGGAGCATTTCCTATTGGCACACGTCTATGCGTCCAGTGTCGTCACATGTGCCATGCCGTGTCCACTCTAGGCCACACGCGCCATGCTCCACATGTCCGCCACTGACCCGCACACGTCCATAGCTATGATACCACTTTGTAACACCCTGGCCTTTCTGGACCAGCGGTGTCACTCATGGCAGCTCGATATGATCTATAGACTAACCCTACATACCAACACTAGTCTTTTCTACGCACTCTGTCCTCACTCGTGCGCACCCGGTACCCACTTCCCGGTCGGTCACCCATCCTTAAATTTCTCTAGGCCAAGCATGCTTAACCTCATAGTTCTTTTTAGATGGGCTTCCAGAAAAGAAGTTGCAACTTATTAGTATGGGTATGCTATCAATCCTATTGATCCATGCGTCAGGGTCTCACACCTAACAAACACCAGAGAGCGTTGTAGCATATTGATATCATTGTTTGATCTAGTCATGCCAAAAAAGGAGTGCCAGATCCATAGATCATATGTTGCAACAACCTCTAGTATGACGGTGCACCACTGTGCATGCCCTTTGAATTGTCCTTGCCAAGCAAAAGGACATTTCTTCTACTGCCAATGCATGTAGTCGATGCTGCCAAGCATCCCAGGAAACTCCCTACTCTCGTTGATGGACAAAAGGCGGGCAGTGTCTTTGGTGTTTGGCTCTCTTAGGTAAACTTTGCCAAACACCGCAATAATTGTGCTACAAAACCAGTACATTGCCTCATGACATGTGGACTCGCTCATGCGCATGTAGTCATCGAGGAGATCACCTGGCACTCCATATGCAAGCTGCTGAAGGGCAGTGGAATATTTTTGGTAAGAGGAGAAGTCAATCTTATTAGTACAATCGTACTTGGCCTCGAAGTAGTCATCATACTCCCTCGCCCCATTGAGAATGACCAAAAACAGGTTCCTAGACACCTGATAGCAGCGACGGAATGCCTTCTATCTGAAGAACAAATCAGTTGGGTGGAAGTAGTCCTTGTAAAGGGGTAGGTAGACAGCTACTTGATTGCGTTCATGGTTGGCTTTGCGCCTCTTTGCCAAGCCACCTCTACACGACAACAGGAAGTATTGGTCGTGCACCATATGTGCAGCTTGCAGCAGAACTTCGGTCTCACTGTCGGACTCCTCTTCGGACGATGACTCGACAAAATTCTTGTAGAAGAACTCGATTGCCCTTCGACTTCTACCCATATGTTAAAGTATATGGCCATCAATGGACATGCCAACACCTGTAGGGACGAGATAACCTAGAAATGACCAGGAAACATACCTCAAGCGCGGTCAGACAAAAGACCGAGAAGGTTATGCACGATGCACCCTAGAGGCTATCGCGTGTCCAGTACATAGGAGGCGACCGGGTGGTGGGATGGACACGCTCAACTTCGGTAACACACGGGGATTGCGACGCTGCTCGATATTGTGTGGGCGATGGAGACAACGGGTTGTGGCAGCGACAACGGCTATGCCTTCTCTATCCGCGGATATGGAGGGCGAGGGTTTTGGGAAGGAGAGTGCCTCTTGTGCCATTGGCAAGAGGGCCCGGGCGGACTAGGGTAGGACGCGGGAGGACAAGCGCACTATCTAGACAGTCATAATCGTGGCCCAAATTTGGTGCATGGATGGGTCGGTCCGCATGAGTCGGTCCAGATGGGTCGCGCCGCTAGGCCGACGCGCAGTTGTCCACCGGTCCGCGTGGAGCGTTCAGACGCGTTCGGGCCATTTGGACCATGTCGGTGGAGATTCGCTCAGAGCATCTCCACTCCTCCCCTATATGGCGTCCAACATGGTCTTTTTTTTCCCATATGGGGGGGTGTTGGATGGGTTCAAGATTTGTGGGGCACTGGCTCCCAGCCGTGCCCCCCATACAAAAATTCAAACATTTGAAAATTCATGCAAATACAAAATTACTCGCGATTTCACATGCAGTTTAAACATGTTTGCACATAACTTGAAAGAAAAAAAGTTAAACTAGTGGCGGCCACGGCCCCGCCCGCCCAGGCCAAGGCGATGGTACATGGCCACCGCGTAGTCGTCGTTGTTGTCGTTGTCGCTGGGCTCCTGCTTTGGCGGCGGCATGGTCGTGTATCCCTGGCCTGGATCGCCACCGCCGTCGCTCCAGCCCGAGTAGCAGGCCCCGTCGTTGTTGCCCTCTATATGAACATGTCGAGGAGACACGCGCGCTTGGCCTACTTGCTTCGGTACTCCGCCGTAGACCAAGCCTTGAGGCGTGCCTACTGATGGTCCACAAAGAAATTGTCCCACGCCTCAACATTGTTCGGATCCCAGGCAGGATCGTTCTGCTCCTCCGGCGTGAGGGCGACCCTAGTAGTGCTGCTAGATCTCCGCTGAGCGTGCCTGGCCTCGGGGGATTGAGGGGATGGGAAGGTCACCGGCACTAAGGAACTAGTGGTGAGTGTTGTGGTATTGCCTACGAGTACGCCATGGAGGGGTCCTCACAAAGCATATTTAGAGACATGGGATAAGGCGGAAGGTTGGCGGGTACGAGGTAACACAGCTTACCCAGGTTCAGATCTCACGATGGTGGCGGAATCCTACTCCTGCTATAAATTGCTATAGTGGCAATACACTGAGTTACAGGGATCGGTTCGCTCTACGCGATATGAGTTGTGTTGTTCTAACTTGTGCCTAAAGGCTCCCATAGGTCCGGCTTATATAGTCGCCAGATCCTAGGGTTACAGGAAAAGTCCTAGCCGGACAGGTTACAGAGTCTTATACGGTATACAACTAGCCTAACGTGTATTACACTCCAAGGCTCCGGGTACGTTGGTGACTCCTCTATAGCCTTCCTTTATCCGGCATGGGCCTCCCTTCTAGATCCATCTAACTGGGCCGTCCAGCAGGCCATGGGCTTACCAACTGTGGGCCACCCGGGTTATCCGAATTAGAGACATGATATGGTGATACCCATTTAGCATATCCCCAACAATAGCCCCCGGAGAACTCCGAGATCTTGCGCTGTCTTGCCTCTTCAGTTTGAAAGCTTCGTCTAGATAAATGTCGGCAAATCATCAAGCAATATCTTGTAGTCCTCCCAAGAACCCTGCAACGCTCTCCGTCTTCAACTTGCAAGTCGGAGAACTACGGGATCTTCAATCGTACTCTTCTCGTAGCCGGACTGGATCTGTCCATGCTGGAATGTTTAGATGGGCTGGTTCACCTGCCCGTGTCAGCTAGAGAAACGTAGACTATAGGTCAGCGACGCCTTGTAACTCACACATGCAGAGAATGCAATCATAGCCGTTTTTCTCGTGCGAAGGATGCGAAACGTTGGCGGCGGTGGTGGGAACATGGCGAAATTTCCGCGCACGCGCTGTCCACGCAGCAATTGCCCGATCAACTTGCACGAATCTTGACGCTGAGTACTATAAATTATAACCGTGGTAGATTTTATATTTTCACCGCATTCTTCCTCGCGTCATCTTCTTCCTCCAGCGAACATCTCCTCGAACTCTTCGTGCGCACCGAGAAAAACCCTAGCTTTCCCCAGTCCCACAATCATCTTCCTCCCCACACCAATGGCGAGAAGCAGCACAACCCTATCCATGACGGCAACGGGCGACGCCACGGCGAAGCCGATAGGCTCCGTTCAGGTGCCCCCAGAGGGCCTGGTGCTGCCACGCACCGTGGTGGTGGAATCCACCGGTGGTGACCATATTCCAGCGGGGCTGGAACCGCAGGAGGAGGAGGGCAACTCTCACAAGGGAGAGTGGCGCGGCTCCGATATCGCTAATAACAATCTCAAGGAGATGCTCGCCGAGGGGTACCTCCCCACGACGGAGGGGCTGGTCTGGCGAGGTCATCCCTTCTCCCCAAGCCGAAGAGAAGGTGTACCTCAAAGCACAACTGGTACGCGGCGTCGCCCTCCCAATCTCCGACTTCTTCTTAGAGGTCCTTAGCCACTACCAAGTTCAACCTCAGAACCTATCTCCGAATAGCATCCTCGCGCTTACCAACTACGCGGCGCTTTGCGAGGGCTACCTATTTTGATGAGAATTTGCAGACGCTAGTCTCTCTAATACTCCAAAAGGTTTTGGAGAGCAACATTATACTCGCGATTCACCGTTGTACGCTAAAGTAGCTTGATCATGAATAGTTCCATGATAAGGATGAATATTTGATGTTGTTGAAATGTTTACTACACTAAAAGATTACTAAAGAATGGAATTTGAAAGAACACCAAGCATTTGATGATGGTGATCTACTTCAAAGTGTAAGTCCAAAAGACATTGGTATTTAACTATACACGCTTTGGACTGTGTGTCATGAATATGGCGCCACTGTTGATGTTGATAGATTCTTTTGAAAAGAAAAAGGAAATGCTGAAAGAGAAATCTAAGAAATATTTGGAAAAAAAGAAAAGACTAGAATTGTTCAGCTTATGTATATAGACAATATACATGTTATGGCTATATTCCTTGCTTGTTAAACAATGTGGTTCTTAAGTATTGGATACTGAATTTTTTGGTGTGAATTGTCATACGAAACAACATAATTCATGAACTACAAGGCCTAAGTAACTAGCAAGAGAATATGTGATGATGTTCATCGAGAACAAATAAAGTGTTGATGTGTTTCTCGTTGACATCAAAGCTTGTCTTCCAGATTTGTTTTATCAGGTATTATGAGAACAAAAGGGTTGTTCAAATAATGGCCGTAATCCATAAAATATGGATGATTTACAAATCTCGTTGGAGAAATCACATCCATAAAACAAGTGCTAAAAATGTCGAATGACAATTGATTGAAAGATCACTTAAGAAGTGACATCACCGTTCAAATTATATTGGAAAGAAAACATGAAGAAACTCCATGTGGGTGGAATTTTGGAGTCTTTTGATTTTGCTCAAATGACGCTTGTGAAACTTTCCTAGAGATAATTAAAACTCCGTATAGGCCATAAGGGAACGAAATACTAGATTATTGGAACTTGTACATATAGATGTATGAAGCCCATTATGTGTAGTCAAGAGCAATGGATTTCAACTTCATATGCTTCCTCCGAAAATTTGAGTGAATATATGAATAATTACTTAATAAGGATGAAGTGTGGAACATTTGAAAAGTTCGAAGACTTTCAAGATGAAGTGCAAAATCAATGTAACAAGAAAATAAAGAATTTATGATAGGATCATAAAAGAAGATATTTGAGTTACAAGTTTAGCATAACACCTAAGATTTTAGGAAACGTTCCATGGATTTGTGTTTCCCGAAACACCATATGAGTATGGAGTGTTTGAGATATGTAATAAAACCTTGTTTGACATGGTAATATCAAAGGTGGGAGACTTATAAAACTGCCATTATACTTTAAAAATTGAAAGCTTTAGAGACTGTCGCTTCTTCAATGAAAAGAGATCCATCATGATCCATTAAAATGACACCATATTAAGTTATGGTTTGGGATAAAACCCAAGTTGTCCTTTCTTAAACATTTGTATGCTATGCATAAGAAAGATATTTGCAACCAAAGTCAGATGAACATGTCTTTGTATGTTATTTCGAATAACCATTGAGTATTCCTCCATAAACACCAAAGACAAAAGTGTTTGTCACTTAGAATGTTAAGTTTATTAAGAAGGAATTTTTCATGAAAAATTAAGTGGGAGGACAATAGAACTTTGATAAAGTTAAAAGAACATTAGCTATATATGCAAAGTTGAGTAGCACCGAAAAGTGTTCCGGAGGCAGCAACAATGCTCATGGCTCTCGTGCCTCAAAGGTTGTGGTCACGGAGGTCTAAGTTCCTATTGAACAAAGTAGGTCGGGTAAACAATCAAATACCAAGATTTGAGAGTTAGATCATTATCTGAAAATGATGAACCGACAACACGCAAAGAAGCGATCATGGGCCCTGACTTTGTCACATGGCTTGAAGCCATAGAATCCATGATAGTTCCATACACGAGAAATCAAGAAACAGCATAATTCATGAACTACAAGGCCTAAGTAACTAGCAATAGAATATGTGATAATTCATGAACTACAAGGCCTAAGTAACTAGCAAGAGAATATGTGATGATGTTCATCGAGAACAAATAAAGTGTTGATGTGTTTCTCGTTGACATCAAAGCTTGTCTTCCAGATTTGTTTTATCAGGTATTATGAGAATAAAAGGGTTGTTCAAATAATGGCCGTAATCCATAAAATATGGATGATTTACAAATCTCGTTGGAGAAATCACATCCATAAAACAAGTGCTAAAAATGTCGAAAGACAATTGATTGAAAGATCACTTAAGAAGTGACATCACCGTTCAAATTATATTGGAAAGAAAACATGAAGAAACTCCATGTGGGTGGAATTTTGGAGTCTTTTGATTTTGATCAAATGACGCTTGTGAAACTTTCCTAGAGATAATTAAAACTCCGTATAGGCCATAAGGGAACGAAATACTAGATTATTGGAACTTGTACATATAGATGTATGAAGCCCATTATGTGTAGTCAAGAGCAATGGATTTCAATTTCATATGCTTCCTCTGAAAATTTGAGTGAATATATGAATAATTACTTAATAAGGATGAAGTGTGGAACATTTGAAAAGTTCGAAGACTTTCAAGATGAAGTGCAAAATCAATGTAACAAGAAAATAAAGAATTTATGATAGGAGCATAAAAGAAGATATTTGAGTTACAAGTTTACCATAACACCTAAGATTTTAGGAAACGTTCCATGGATTTGTGTTTCCCGAAACACCATATGAGTATGGAGTGTTTGAGATATGTAATAAAACCTTGTTTGACATGGTAATATCAAAGGTGGGAGACTTATAAAACTGCCATTATACTTTAAAAATTGAAAGCTTTAGAGACTGTCGCTTCTTCAATGAAAAGAGATCCATCATGATCCATTAAAATGACAACATATAAAGTTATGGTTTGGGATAAAACCCAAGTTGTCCTTTCTTAAACATTTGTATGCTATGCATAAGAAAGATATTTGCAACCAAAGTCAGATGAACATGTCTTTGTATGTTATTTCGAATAACCATTGAGTATTCCTCCATAAACACCAAAGACAAAAGTGTTTGTCACTTAGAATGTTAAGTTTATTAAGAAGGAATTTTTCATGAAAAATTAAGTGGGAGGACAATAGAACTTTGATAAAGTTAAAAGAACATTAGCTATATGTGCAAAGTTGAGTAGCACCAAAAAGTGTTCCGGAGGCAGCAACAATGCTCATGGCTCTCGTGCCTCAAAGGTTGTGGTCACGGAGGTTTAAGTTCCTATTGAACAAAGTAGGTCGGGTAAACAATCAAATACCAAGATTTGAGAGTTAGATCATTATCTGAAAATGATGAACCGACAACACGCAAAGAAGCGATCATGGGCCCTGACTCTGTCACATGGCTTGAAGCCATAGAATCCATGATAGTTCCATACACGAGAAATCAAGAAACAACATAATTCATGAACTACAAGGCCTAAGTAACTAGCAATAGAATATGTGATAATTCATGAACTACAAGGCCTAAGTAAATAGCAAGAGAATATGTGATGATGTTCATCGAGAACAAATAAAGTGTTGATGTGTTTCTCGTTGACATCAAAGCTTGTCTTCCAGATTTGTTTTATCAGGTATTATGAGAATAAAAGGGTTGTTCAAATAATGGCCGTAATCCATAAAATATGGATGATTTACAAATCTCGTTGGAGAAATCACATCCATAAAACAAGTGCTAAAAATGTCGAAAGACAATTGATTGAAAGATCACTTAAGAAGTGACATCACCGTTCAAATTATATTGGAAAGAAAACATGAAGAAACTCCATGTGGGTGGAATTTTGGAGTCTTTTGATTTTGATCAAATGACGCTTGTGAAACTTTCCTAGAGATAATTAAAACTCCGTATATGCCATAAGGGAACGAAATACTAGATTATTGGAACTTGTACATATAGATGTATGAAGCCCATTATGTGTAGTCAAGAGCAATGGATTTCAACTTCATATGCTTCCTCCGAAAATTTGAGTGAATATATGAATAATTACTTAATAAGGATGAAGTGTGGAACATTTGAAAAGTTCGAAGACTTTCAAGATGAAGTGCAAAATCAATGTAACAAGAAAATAAAGAATTTATGATAGGAGCATAAAAGAAGATATTTGAGTTACAAGTTTAGCATAACACCTAAGATTTTAGGAAACGTTCCATGGATTTGTGTTTCCCGAAACACCATATGAGTATGGAGTGTTTGAGATATGTAATAAAACCTTGTTTGACATGTTAATATCAAAGGTGGGAGACTTATAAAACTGCCATTATACTTTAAAAATTGAAAGCTTTAGAGACTGTCGCTTCTTCAATGAAAAGAGATCCATCATGATCCATTAAAATGACACCATATAAAGTTATGGTTTGGGATAAAACCCAAGTTGTCCTTTCTTAAACATTTGTATGCTATGCATAAGAAAGATATTTGCAACCAAAGTCAGATGAACATGTCTTTGTATGTTATTTCGAATAACCATTGAGTATTCCTCCATAAACACCAAAGACAAAAGTGTTTGTCACTTAGAATGTTAAGTTTATTAAAAAGGAATTTTTCATGAAAAATTAAGTGGGAGGACAATAGAACTTTGATAAAGTTAAAAGAACATTAGCTATATGTGCAAAGTTGCGTAGCACCAAAAAGTGTTCCGGAGGCAGCAACAATGCTCATGGCTCTCGTGCCTCAAAGGTTGTGGTCACGGAGGTCTAAGTTCCTATTGAACAAAGTAGGTCGGGTAAACAATCAAATACCAAGATTTGAGAGTTAGATCATTATCTGAAAATGATGAACCGACAACACGCAAAGAAGCGATCATGGGCCCTGACTCCGTCACATGGCTTGAAGCCATAGAATCCGTGATAGTTCCATACACGAGAAATCAAGCTTTGAACTTGGAAGACCTTCTAGAAAGGTGTAAAAACCTTATAGTCGTATTTGGATCTATAAAGAAATAGATATGTATGTTTTTACATCTATGAAATAGTCCACATGTCGGGAAAGAGCTCACAACAATGTTCAAGCAGTTGACTATTGAAAGAACATGTTGGGCCCCCATGTGTGGTTTTGGTAATTAATGACAATCTTTATGGACTAATGTGTGTATTAAGTTATACTTGTAGGATTTGTCCATTGGCATCGCTTGGAGCATGTGTTGGCTTCAAGGTCGATGAAATGCAAAGAAGATTTGTCGTGCAAGCTCAATATGCGAGGTCGATGATGAAGAATTAAGAAAGGCGTTCCATCTTGAGAAGGGCAAGACCGTCCACATCGAGCTCAAGTGGAATGCTCAAGGCAAAGGTATAATCTTGATAGGTTTTCCCTTTTGTCGGTCTCTTGTTGTGTGTAGGAGACCGGGTTTAGGACAGATAGTAGTACTATCAAGAGGGGCTCTCGTATGAGTAACTCGATTACATCGTTCGAAGAGAGCTCAAACCTTTGCATACTTGCATAATCATATTTGGTTCCTATTTGGTCTTATCCATTTGAGGATTTAGAGCTTGTGGTAATCTCCATAACAAGCTCTTGTTCATCAAAATCGGATCTCTCTTTTATATCTTGTTGCGATTTTGATTTATGGTGGTTTTTCGGTGTATCACCAAGTGAGGTATATCACATTATATTACTTGATACATTCTCACTTGGTGGTAACCAATATTATTGGAAAGCCCTTGTTGTCCTCTATCCAACGCAATTGGAATCAGGTCCATCGAAGCCACCAATCAAAAGTTATGTGCGTTTGAATATTTGCAATTCAATTCTCTAAAAGAAAAGAAAAAGATTTTTCTGGGCCGTCCGGTACTACCGGGCCCAGTACCGGACGCGCCTGTTCCAGCCCACTCATCTTCAGTCTGGCCCGATACCATTTTCTGATCCTACCGGACCGGCCCGGTAGTACCGCCTGGGTGGGCCGGTACTACCGGCCGACCCAGTTTATTTGGCCCAGATATTTTTCAGATCCAGATCTTGATCCACGCGTTGACCCACCTCGCTCTGGCTCCCGTGTCGCTGCCCTGCTCGCTCGTCTCTCACGCGCGCGCGCCACCCCACTCGCTGCCACTAGGCCCGTCCCGCCGCGCCGCTCGCGCGCTGCTCGCTGTGAGATGCTGTCGCGCGCGCACGCCCGCATGGCCCAGCTGGCCCCACTCCCGCTACTGCGCTGCTGTTGCTTTGCGCCAGCTGCGCGCGCGTTGACGCGCTGCTGCCGCTGCGCTGCTGGCTGCTGCTCTGCCTCGCACGCCAGGCCCCACTGCTGCGCCGCTCGCTCGCCTGGCTCCTTCTTTTTCCTGCCATTTTGTTTGGGTCCGGTAGTACCGGTTAAATCCGGTAGTACCGGACCGTTCCGAAAAACTGCCCAAACGGCTAGATTTTCTGGGCCTTCTTTATAAGCCTTTGCCCGTTTTCATTTCCGGTTGCTCCTCTCTCATCTATTAGGCTAACCTTTGTCCACACTTGCTCTAGATTTTGAAGTTAGCCTAATCTCTTCCCCTCCAATGATTCTTGCCCATATTTGAGTGGAAGAGAGAGAAGATCTAGATCCACGTTTTGACCTAACCGATTCATCTCTTTGTGAGTGTATCTTTGGGGATCTAGATTTTGAGGGATTTTGTGTCTCTCTTTGATTCCTCCTCTCTTGTTTCCCCAATAGCTTTAGTAGCTTTGTTGGAACTTGAGAGTGAGGGATTTGAGCATCTTTGTGGTGTTCTTGCCATTTGCATTTGGTGCATCAGTTTGAGTTCTCCTCGGAGGATTTGGTTTGAGTTGCTCACTGGAGCTTGTCCCTCTTGGGTTCTTGGAACCCTAGATGAATTTGTGGCCTTGGTGGCATTATGGCCTTTTGTGGCATTTGTTGGGAGCCTCCAATTAAGTTGTGGAGAAGTGCCCCAACCTTGTGAGAGGTTCCGGTTGCCACCGACAAGTGCACCGATAGTGGAAGCGTGGATCGATCCCATTGGGGTGAGATTCACCGGAGAATAAGGGAGGCCTTTTGTGGCGTTGGTGGTTTGATACCATCCCCTCTCCAAATGAGACGTACTCCATGTTGGGAGGAACTCGGTAAAATATCGGTGTCCCCGCGTGCCTCAGTTATCTCTATACCCGAGCTCTTTACTTATGCACTTTACATTGTGATAGCCTTCGTGCTTGAAGTAATATATATCTTGCCATCACATTGTTGCTTGTATTGCTTAGCATAAGTTGTTGGTGCACATAGGTGAGCCTTAGTTGTTCTAGGTTGTGCTTAACAAAGTAAACACTAGTTTTATTCCGCCTTTGTCGAGCCACTCTAGGAAAAGTTTTAATCGCCTATTCACCCCCCCCCACTAGGCGACATCCATATCCTTTCAACTATGATAAAATTTGATCTTTCATAGAGATATTTAGTCTAGACGGATTAATATAGCAACCACTACATAATTTTTATGTGGTAGTTGAATAAACAAAAAAAGTTCTTATAATAGAATGGTTACCTAGGATGTGTACATGACACGGGCCAAAGGGTTTTTGCTAATTCAAAAGATGCTAAAAGCGTATGCAAACCTCAATGGTTGAAGTAAGCATCGAGAAGTTGGAATCGTCACCGTGATGAAATTGTTAAAGGGTTTAATTTCATCGGAGACGATGAAGATGCTTGCATTTGTAAGAAATTAAGTGGGAGCGCTAAGACATATTTCTAATACATTATGTGGAAGACATATTGTTGATTGGAAATGATGTATTTTTTATTGACACAGGTTAAGAATTTCATCTTGATGAAAGACTTAGGCAAAACCCGAATATTTAGCATCAATATCTATATGGATAGATTAAGACGCTAATATGGTTGTGTCAGGAGTACATAGATGAGATATTGAATGAGTTCAATATGAAAATGACAAGAAAGGTTCTTGCCACACAGAAAGGATTAAATCAAAATTCAAGTTTATCGACACTTGGTAAGTGAAACAGAGATTCAAGTATTCTTGATACTTGATGTATGAAATCACAAAGAGTATTTTTCAATCATACTGTGATTTGTACACATCCAGATATGTCCTATACTCTAAATGTTATGAGCATATACCGTAATGATTCATAAAGATGATCATTGGACAATAGTAAGGATATTCTTATGATCTTTTGAAAGAACTAAGAATATATTATTTTTTGTAGAGGTGACAAATAGATGGTTAGTTCATTGTAAAAGTACTACATTGATACTAGTTTTGTCACAAAGTACAAATTAAGTTTATCTCAATCTAAAGTAAGGGTGGCACAATATAATAGAAAGTAAGTTCCATAATGGATTTGGATGAGTTCCAAAGTTAAGACACTGTGACAGATACTACAACAAAAGGTTTGAAACTAGATTATTGACTCTAGGCCCTCTCGGTGGAATGTCATCCAATTAGCTTGCAAGCATGTGAATGGCTCACAAGGGATCACATATCATATGAACGGGTAAAGAGTACTTATCAATAACAAGGTTGAACTAGCTATGCAAAGATACCGATGATCAAACCTCGGATAAGTAAAGTATCAAGAGATAAAGGGAAAATGGTATTGTATGTAAATGGTTCATTCGATCATGAAGTAATCGTAGAAATATGTGGGAGCCATATGAATTCCCAGATTCCTCTATTGGTTATTGATCGAAAAAGAGTCTCGATCATGTCCCGCACAGGAGGATCTGGAGCGGCGCCACCCGAAGTCGCCACCGTCTAAGGAGGAGGCGACGCAATGTTCGACTCCCCCATCATCTCCCGCGCACCATCACTAGAGTCGTGGGAGGATTTCCTGCATACAAACCAATCAACACAGGTGCAAAAATCACGAGGGAACAAAGGACAACAGTGCAACAAGAAAACTTACGAGCCCAATGCGCTCAGGTCGAAGATAGGAGAAGCCCTTCGGGCCCTCTTCTCCTCTTTCTTCTCTTCCTTCTTCTCCTCCTTCTTTTCTTCCTTCTTCCGCTTTGCTGGCGGGTGCGGCGCGACAGCCCGCACAGGAATGGCAGGAAGGGGAGAGGAAGAACCTCCATGACCATCACTATGACGCTCACAGCCCAGAGGGTTCCTGGGAGTCGGAGGAGTCGAGGCATCCGAAGACTCGCTGGAGCTCCGTGATCGCTTGCGCGAATGGTCCTCACTCGACTCGTCGGCATCCTCCGCTGGAGATCGCGCTGACGGTAGCTCGGACACGGAATCCACCACTTCATTATCCGGGGCATTCGGATACCTTTCGGGCAACGGTGGTACCATGCCCGGCACTTTGAAGCTCTGCAAGATGAGAAGGAACTTTGTTAGCAAACAAAGGAAACAAATACACAGCCAACAAAAACAAAGGGGGAGCACTACGTGCGCAAATCTACACCTTCGGTACGACCAACGCCGAAGAAAAGGGAGGAGTCAGCAACTTCCCCGGGATTTTTTCGTCGGCCTTGAACTTCAACAGCGCGCGAAGAGCCTTGTCAAGTTCCACCTCGGAGATTTTCTCACTCGAAACCCTCGTCGGATCACGGCGCCCAGAATAAAGAAACATCGGGTGCGCCCTCGCTTGGAGAGGTTGCACCCGACGCTCAAGAAACGTTCGGATGATGTCCACACCGTTCACCTCCTTCTCAGGAATCAGTTGGAGATCCTCCACCCGACGGTACAGGGCCTCTATCTCCGCCACCTCACCGTCTAAGATTTGGTTTTTCCAAGACCTTTTCTTCTCAATCATTTGGGAGGGGTCAAAGGGAACAAGACCAAAATCTTGCCCGGGCACTACGGAGTCACGGATATAAAACCACCGCCTCCGCCAGTACTGGACAGATTCGGACATGGAAAAGGAAAAGAATTGCAGATTGGGACTGGGGGAGATGATGAAACCCCCAATGGGATACACACCATCCGAACCAGATTGCCTCTTCACGGAATAGAGTTTCCGGAAGAGGCCAAAGTGCGGCTCAATGCCAAGCCAGCACTCGCAAAAAGTGATAAAACAAGCAATGTGGAGAAGAGAATTGGGAGACAGATGATGCAACTGAACCCCATAGAAGAAGAGCAGTCTACGAAGGAAATCATGGACTGGATACGAAAACCCACGCAAAACGAAGGCGAGAAACATAACCCGGTACCCAGATGGGGGACGGGGGATTACCTCATTGCTAGGGAGTTTAACAGCCTCCCTGTCCTCCGGGATCAAACCCCGCTCGCGCAGTTTGCGGAGATCGCTCTCCCGCGTCTCTGATCGCCGCCAGCCACCATCGGTGACGCGAGCAGCGGCGGTGCCCTTCTTGCCTCCGGTGGCGCTGGTCCCAACCGCAGATGAGGACTTCTTTGTTTTCCCCATGGCACTACGGCGGTGGTGGCGATGCCAACGCAGAAAGAACGAAGGAAATGTGGAAGAAAAGCTCAGCGCAGAGAGAATCGCTCAAGAACAAGGAGGCAGTGAACAGATGAACTGGTGCGGTGAAAAACAAACCACGATTTCACCAAGGATTATAACAGCGAAGACGATGCACGCTGGCCGTCCATCGAGAAGACCTAACGCCAACGGTAGATCTGGCCGTACACGTGTCAACAACACAACGAATCGTCGTTACCACGCCGTCCACTACGCGCGGAAATCGAGGAGACACCGTAATTATCTCCACGCCCCGCGTGACCGGTCAATTCAAAGTCAGCAAGTGGGACCCATGTTCATCCAATCAACTCATCTCTGGCGTAGCAGACGCTTGAGGTCATCAATCGTAAGCACTGACGTCATCAAAAGCTATACTATCACCACTTCGGCTCCACAAATAAGAGTACTCACTCGAATCTTCGATTCGACTAAATACTCGGGGGCTACTCCTATCAGGAGCGCTGGCCGCGCACCCGACAGACAAATGAGGACAAATTACTTCTCTGAATCCTACGTCGAGTCTACGACTCCACTACGGACTCGGGGGCTACTCCCATAGGGAGGATGGATTTAAGCATCTGAAAATTTTCGAGTCCTGCGGACTTAACGACAGAAACAATGCTTGAACTAAAGTCTCCGTTCGAGTCTATGACTCGAACAGACACTTGGGGGCTACTCCCATAGGGAGCACTGGTCGCGCACTCTATGAAATCATCGACTGCGATCCTCCGGATGAGCATGCAAATTTTTTTTGGCAACTTTGCCCGAACAAAACGGCCGAGTGAGCAACAATCTCCTAGGCCACCCGAAACACCTCCGTGGTGATAAATGTTCGGATGATGCGTCTGCGACGCAAAGATAAGACCTACAGATATCATCTGATGGTCTGGCAACGCATCTGACTGCGCTCTGCCAGTACGAATCCATACCAGCAGGTACGATGAAAAATCCCGACAGACGCGTTGGGTACACCAATTAAAATCACTGGAATTCCACTCCTGTAAGTCCTCCGCGGCCTGAGTCGAATTACGCCAGCATATGTTCCAGATCCGGGTTGAGGGACCCGAACCTGAAGAAGATCGTGTCATTTCGTCCTAAGACAGTTAACTGATCCTGATCTGTCGGGTGAGTCAGGCACACGCATCAACAATCCCTACACACATATACTATTAATATATAGCTGCACCCGAAAGATGGAAGAGTCCTCAGCCGAATCTACGATTCGACTGATCACTCGGGGGCTACTGACATGGTTATACCCTACGGGTACGTGACTTTAGCATACCTAGTCCAGCCCAAGGAAGGACCACAGCAGATATACACTGGCCCATAAAGATTTTCGGGTGGCCAAGGCCCATGACGCCTTCGGATCCTTGGAGAACAAGACTAGCGGAGATAGGAAATTCAAAGGGGTAAAACCCTAGAACTTGTAACCGACTAGGACTATGCCCGGGACCTGCCTAAGTCTATATAAAGCCCAGGAGGGCACGTCCTAGATCCCTCGACTCATACTCTCGCACACGCATCCACGCCAGAACGAATCTGCGCACCCTGTAACCTTCGGTTCCGCCGTAATCAAGAGCAGACAAGCAGGAGTAGGGTTTTCCCTCCAGGGGTCTGAACCTGGGTAAATCTCGTGTCCCCTGGTTGCTTGTCTGTTAACCGTGCCACGATCTCCAGCATCCCCATCTTCTCCAAAACCCAAGTCCATAACAATGGGCATTGACGAGATTAAACCTCGTCAGATGTGTCATGACAAAGTGGAATGGTTGCATCATGTCTTAGGTCACTTGGATGGACACTTGGAAGAGAGAAATCAAACTCTAGTTTGAAAGTCAAAAAGCCAGTTTGAAAACGTCAAACTAGAACATTGATTTTCAAGTGGAGGGAGAGAAGGAAACCTACCTAAGGAAGGAATCCTACCTCTCCCTTGCACCGGCCACATGAAGTGGAGTTGGGGGAGGACTCCCTCCCCCTTGGAGCCTCCCCACCTATATAAGGAGGGGTAGGGGCGCCCTACCCCTCACAAGAAACCCTATGTTGGCCGCCGCCCCCCTCTCTAGTTGTGGCTAATCTAGATCTCCTCTAAACCGCTACCGACTAGCTAAACCCTAGTTGCTAGCTATCTCTAAACCTTGGCCCTCTAAATCCTAGATCGTCTGGGCGCTCTCTACTCCACCATACCCGCTCCGGCTTAGGCGAAGCCCTACAGGATCTCCCCTCTACTTCCGACACCATGCCATCGTGCTGTCGGAATCACGAGGAGAGAGCTACAACCTCCGCTGCCTGTTGGAACAAGGGAGAGGAAGGTCTTCATCGAGTATCGTACATGTGACAAACTACGGGAGTGCTACCAGAATGTGACGCCGGGAGGATCGTCTACGCGATCTTGATATCGGCAAGTGAACGACTACATCACCCACAAGAATCTGCTCTCGTTAACCACTTTGGATCTTCGAGGGTTAGTACTCTATCGACTCGTTTCTACAATCTAGTAGATAGATCTTGACTTGTGTGTGTTCATGCGATAGAAATTTTTTGTTTTCCATGCTACGAACCCCTACAGGTCAAACCTAGCCGAGTCATTGGTGATTGCGAGGGGGAAAAGGAGGATTCAAGAAGTGTCAGCCTTGGCTTAGTCGGCACGGCTGAACATGTCGGCACTTGACAACCCACATGGCAGTGTCTCTTTTTAGCCGACTAAGGACACAAAGAAGATTCAGATTGATGACCATTTCCCAGAGCGCACCATCACTATTGGTGCCGACCTAAATGCTAAATAGAAAAGCGAGCTCGTCAGTTTCCTCCGTGAGAATCAAGATATCTTTGCATGGTCCACTCAGGATCTACAAGGTGTGCCAAGGGAGCTGGCAGAGCACTCTCTACATGTGAGACCAGATGCAAGGCCGGTGAAGTAACCTCTCCGCTGCTTCGCCAAAGACAGGAGAAAAATAATCGGAGATGTGATAGCTCAGCTCCTTGCAGTTGGGTTTATTATGGAAGTACTTCACCCTGTTTGGCTTTCTAATCCGGTGCTGGTAGAGAAGAAGAAATATGATCCGAATGTAACTATGGTGTGGCATAGGTGTATCGACTACACCAATCTGAACAAAGCATGTCCGAAGGATCCATTTCCTTTGCCGAGAATAGATCAGGTTATTGATTCGACCGCTGGTTGTGAGTTACTATCATTTGTAGACGTGTACTCTGGTTTCCACCAGATACCGTTAAATCCGGCTGATCAAATAAAGATTGCATTCATTACCCTGTATGGGGCTTATTGCTATCGTACCATGACATTCGGCTTACGTAATGCAAGGGCGACATATCAAATATGCATGCAAAAATGCTTACATGATCAAATTCGAAAAAAGTCCAATTATATGTCGATGACGTAGTGATAAAAACCAAAGAAATTCACACATTACTAGATGATGTCCGGCAGACGTTCGTGAATCTAAGAAGATTCCGAATGAATCTTAACCTGGAAAAACGTACCTTTGGCATACCAGCTGAAAAATTACTCGGTTTCCTTGTATCAAGCCGAGGCATCGAAGTAAACCTGACAAATATTTGGGAAATAGAGCGTATGGAGCTGCCGAAGTGCCTCGATGATGTCCAGAAGTTCGCAAATTGCCTGGCATCTCTGAGTCAGTTTATATGTCGGCTTGGAGAAAAGGAATTGCCATTATATCAATTGATGAAAAAGTCAGAAAAATTCACTTGGACACCACAAGATGATAATGCATTCCATGAATTAAAGAAAATGCTAGCCTCAGCACCAATTCTAGCTTCACCACTATCAAAAGAGCTGATGTTGCTCTATATAGCAGCGACCAATCGGGTCGTAAGTGCTATGGTGGTAGTGGAGCATGAGGAGGAAGGTAAATCGGTGTAGAGGCCGGTATATTACCTGAGCAAGGTACTCTCAGCCTCAAAACAAAACTATCCGCATTATCAAAAGATGGCGCAGGGAGTATATATGTCGGCAAAAAAGTTGAAGCATTACTTTGAGGAACAGCCTATAAAGGAGATATGTGAGGAACCAATTGCCGAGATAATGAGTAACAAAGATGTGAGTGGCCGAATAGCCAAATGGGAAATTGAGCTAACCCCTTATACTCCACAAATTGATAGAAGAGACGCAATTAAATCTTCACCATGCAGCCCGGCCCGGGTCAGCTCCTTGAGTCGAAGCTCAAATGACTCGGCAAGGGCATTGGTCTTCTTCGGGTTGAAATTCCAGTTCTTCCTGGAAGGCGTGCTAACAGAGAAAGATGGCAGTTGAATCTTATCCTCTTTGCCACCATTCTTCACATAGAAAAATGACTTGTGCCATTTCTTGCATGACCCGAGGCATGCGACTCGGGGGGAATACAGACCTTTTCCTGGGCGTAATGGAGGCAGCGCCGCATTGGGTCAGAGACTTCTCGGAAGGGGGTAGACTTTTATTCGGCACAACATTGGCTCAGGTCTGGAAGAACTTGGACCAGATTACTACGGAGGTCCAAAGGCCGAAGTATCCTTTGGATACCGAGATAAAAGCCGACAAAGAAGCGATGGCCTTAGCCGACAGGTGGTGAGGTTGGAGGCTAAAGAACTCTAAAAACTCCTTGGCCAAATCGCTAAGGGGGAGACCGAATCATCTGGAGAAGTGTGACAAGAAGACTACGAATTCACCCTGGTCCACAATGGGAGCAAGCTCCGGGCCGGGTAATCGACACTTTACCTCGGCAGGGATGCAACGCGTCTTGATAAGCCACTCAATCTCCCGCTGAGTCACCGTGGATCCTTTCCAGGAACCGCACTCCGGGGCGGTAACTGCATCTTCTTCTCTGGCGGCAGCAACACTGTGAGAGCTTGATATTGACTCGTAGGAGGAGTCAACGGAGGAAGAAGCGCTAGCGGCGAGCAAAGGCCTAGATTGCCACGGCCCCATAGCGGTGGCGGAGAGAGCGTTCGCGACGACAGAGCTAGGCCGGAGCGGAACAGAGGCTCAGCGTAGGCGCACGGCGCGGCGGAGCAACACAGGAAGAGAGCTCTGCGACGACGGCGGCACGAGAAGTAAGAAGAGAAGATTGGTAGCGGAGGAAGTGACTAAGGGTTCCACCCCCGCTCCCCTATTTATAACCCCAAACAGCTAGCGGTAGTGGAATCGTGCAGATGCGGCTGTTATCGCGTATACGTGTGTATCGCGTGCTGGCAACTGTCGAGTGGAGCCACACCAGAGGTTACACGGCACAGGAGATGATCCGCCCGATGTAGCCGTTGCGGTAATCAAAGAGACACTGCAATGACTTGATCGCTCGCAGGGATGACGATTCTCGTGTCAGTGATTACTGTTGTGGCCCATAAAACGAGGTAGCATGCAATGATTACGACACATAAGATGAAACTTACGAGCAGGGCTGGCTCTATATTTTTCGGGGCCCTTGGGCGAAGTCGACAAAAGGGCCCCTAATGATAATATATATGTATGTATAACTAGATATATAGATGATATATGTGCCAATTTCACTTGCAAAATATTTAAAAGCATATAACCACACGTTCATAGTCGAGATGTCTATAAATAATTATCAAACATTAAAGCATTGTGATATTTAGATAGAAAAATAAAAATAGTAGGAAAATATAACAAATATTCCATGCATATAGTATTGATAAGAAAAATGTCTATCTTTGTCATCCTTGAGGAACTCTAGACCCAATTCTCTCACAGGTTGCTTTTCAATTAAAATATCTCTTTTGCAATTATTAATAATTATCCCATGTTTTAGGATCATAGATAGATGAAAGAGAATCATCTTGTTCATTACCATTAAGAGCATCTTGTTCATCACCACTAGGAGAACCTTGTTCTTTCCCCCTATTGTCCTCATTAACGTTTACATCAACATCAACATCTGCGTGGCAAACAAAAGATTGTAATTAGTTACTTACTTAAACTTGAAAAAATTGACGTTGGTTAGTTATTTACCATTTTTTGAAGATTGTTCATTGGCCTCGAGATCTGTATTTGTATTATCCTAATCATCTTCTTCGGGTCCGGGATCAGATTCTTGCCTTTGATTATTATTGTTGACATCAACACTACTTTTTGTTGGAAAAAACTTATTTAAAGCACCTCTCTCTATATCAATAAGCTGATTCTCTCTTTTTTTTTCTTCTTTTTCGCAGCACCCGACAATTACTTCCCCATTGTAACACCTATCACAGATTATATCACAGATTAATATGAAAAAATTTACATCAAATTGTAATCTTAAAAATTATAACCCTAATCGAGGAATTAATTATAAGGATTAGACTAGGGAAGAAGGTATTAAGGATAAATTAAGGCGTAAGCATATGAGACGGAGTGGCAAGGCTAACTTCAGGGATTTTGAACTTACAAAGGGTAGTTGAGAAGGGCGTGTGCGTAGGGCCTACATGTGCGTGTCCAAGATTGAGACTTGAGAGCAGCAGACAGCAGAGCCCGGAGATCAGCTAAGACGGCAGGCGGAGGCGTTGGCGAGTGTGACGAGCGACTCAGCGAAGGCGAGCATCGAGAGACGCGACGTATGGAATTCACGATTGAATCGATCGATAGACAATCGGGATCGATCTCCTCAGCAAGGGCCTCGTGCTCGCGACCAAGGAACCGGCGACTGCTCGCTACTTGTCTGGGGCCGCTCGTCGCATAAATTTTTTTTGGTCACCCTCCCGGTCTGGGCCCTAGGCCATCATACAACCCTGCCATGGGCTAGAGCCAGGCATGCTTACGGGAGAAGCTAAGGGAAATAAACCGGACGAAGAAATTTGACTCGGCAAATCGAGTCTTAACATGGAGTATAGTGGAATAAGTCGGAAGAATGACCAACAATGAGCCGAGATATATATCTACAAAGAACCGACTGAAAGATAAGTCGGCAAAACTAGAATATGGTTACCGAGTATCTTGAACCTGCTGTGGCCTTGCCGACTGAAGTCGCCAGGACCGCACCAGCTTCAGGGACTAATGTTGGAGGGATGACCCCAGGTAGGGTCGAGCTAAGGGGAAAACCCTTAAACATATTTACCGAGTCAAGGAATGACTCGGCCAAGTTAAACACGAACCGACCGAGTAACAACCGAGTTAACCCGAGTCAAGGAGGCCAAAGCTTGACTCGACCGACATATAAGGTATGTCGGCACGTGATCTCCTATGTGTTGAACTTGCAGATGACGGATTGGCCGAGTCATGCGGGGCGAGGCTGAGTCATGGGGAAGCTTGCTCGAGAAGGAGAGAGCGAACCCCGAAGTCAACACTGCACACTGTCTCTCTCTCAGGAATCTGTACAGTGCCAAGCGCTACGGACAAGGGACAGAGGGGAAGAAGAGGCGTCACGGAGGTGACAGTCCCAGAGCCCAACACTCACATGGCGTGGACTCTGGGCCATTGCCGTCGATAGAAGGGAGACACGGAAAGGCTCCTGCCGAGTTACAACTTAGGACAAGCATATTCGTGGAATATGGTGTCCACGTCAGTCCTAAAATGTAACCTAGCCACCCCTTTATAAGGTGAGTCAGGGCCTCCTAGTAGACTGATCGATTCATTTTTACTTAGAGCTTATAGAGGGCTTCTTCTTTCTCTCGCTTATATAGCTCGAGGAGCAAGTATAGCCATTGTTTGAGCTGAGTAAAGATCAAGTTCGTGTATTTTGAGTATAGAAACCACTACATCATCCCTCTCTGTATCCCACTAGTGCACATTGGCCCCAACTTAAGCCTACCCATGGCATCAGCCGTGCCACCACCACAATAGTTGGTGCCCACCATGGGGCTAGCAGCGGTGCTAGCAGGAGTCAAGATCTGGACGGGAAACTTCATCGCCACCAGCGAGCGCATAGTGTCCGGGCTCATTTAGCACTTCGATATGTGGGACTATGTCAGTGACAACGTGCACCACTTCGCTAGGCGCTCTCCTCCGCGCAACGGAGTCTTCATCAACCTAGGCGCCCACAAGGTGTAGGTCGGCGTCGACACCTCATGCGTCTTCCCGCAGCGAGTCATCCTCGAGGGGGAGCCTCCCCTCAGCGCTGCTAGCGGTCCGCGTACCACTCGCCACGCAGGCAGCATCGAGGTGATGATGACCGCGCCCGCACCAGTAGCAGGCGCAGGAGCCGGGCCAAGCAAAAACCTGGCGGCACCAGATCCGGCAGCAGCAGCCGGCGGCAGTAGATCCGGCGCTCGCGGATGCACCTAAGGTTCGGGATGTCACATCCAAGGAAACTCGAATCAGAGGGCCGCCCTTAGAAAGGCCAGAGAATATACTGCAAGAAGCTATATATAACTTAACCACTCCTGTAGATCCTATTGTAAACCCAGCTCATGCATAGGCCGAGTTAGAGGAAACTCAGTTGAAAATGTTAGAAGAGGCTAAGAGGGTAGCATCATTGCAACAGTCACTAAACATCACTCTGCGCGAGTATGCTAGGGCAAACAAGCTCGACACTAGTCCAACTCGGCTAGATGGTGTAAGGATAAGGGGAAATAACCTCCTTAGTGATATCAATAAGGAACATGAGTAAATATCAATGAGCAAGTGTAGCCATTGTTCGAGGAGCAAGTGTAGCCATTGTTGAGCCGAGTAAAGATCAAGTTCGTGTATTCTAAGTGTAGAAACCACTACATCATCCCTCCCTGGATCTCACTAGTGTACATTGGCCCCAATTTAAGCCTATCCATGGCATCTGCCGTGCCACCACCACGACGGTGTCGTGGTAGGCTGGCCATTAATTTTGTGGCCCGCGCTCTCTCTTGTTGCTGCTCTCTCACTGCCAGATGGGGCCAGCTCGCTGCATCCGACGTGGCTAGACGTGTCGGCGCTCCTGTGCTGCCCCCTCTAGGTCCGGGCTGGATTTGGTTTGCCGACAATTTTTTTAGGGCTTGAAAACTTCTGACACCCTATTGGGCGTGCCGGTGTGCGACCAAAATGCATCTGGTGCCCAATAGGCCTATTGGCGTCGTATTGGGCGCGATGCCCTAAGGTCCATGTCTCCATGACATGTGGGCCATGATGTACCGTCCACATGTAGAAACATCCTCGGTAGAACGTTTGGACGCTACTAACGTCTTTTAGACATCTCTGGCGGCGTGTCCCAAACGGTCCGAGCCGGTCCAATCCTGTCTGCGTGGATAAGGGATATAAATGAGGATAGGGTTCATTCTTTATGTACTAGAGTGTGAAATGGGCCTTTGGGACACAATTTAAATGCATACGGACCGTATTTTCACACATGACTGACATATTGCCTATATGTAATTTATTTATCTATTGTCAATGTGTCGTAACTTCTTGGGTCGAAGTTCAGCTTAACCGTATCCTTAGGGTCATTCAGTACTAGTAGGATATATGGGATTAAACTCAAGTTTTTTTCTTTTGGCCATCCAACCCGAAGTATGTAAAAAAAATTAATTCGATGTTTTCTTTAGTTTTCATATGTTTGGTATCTAAAAAAATATCTCTACAAAATAAGGCTTCAAAGAGATATTTAGGGAAACAACCGTGAGCCTTTCTATGTCCGTGATTGGCGTTATATTTATATGCAAGCGCACAAGTATATGTTACACGAGTTTTGGTTAGAGTTGGGCTGTAGAAATTTCAATACAAACACAAACACAACTCGGATTCTAACACTCTTCCTAAATTTTAGTTGTCTCTAGGAGGTTAAGATTGTGCCGTCATGCCTCAAACAGTGGCAAGGCAACGTCTTTGTGAAGATGTCTGCAAGTTGATCTTTAGAAGATGAACTTGGTATGAAGTAGCTTTTGTGCTACACTATTCTCACACAAGATGATAATCAACTTCAATCACCAAAGAACCGGAGGCTGATCTTGAGAAATGTTCAACTCCTTTAACCAGTGGCGGAGCTTGGTTCATTCGTGGAGGACTTGAGGGATACAAGCTACAACGACAGGACAAGTACGATTGATCGATCCAGGCTAGGATTCGCTCCTATCTTCGATTGAGAGGCCCAAAGCCGGCCTGTTTAATTCCCAGCAGCCATAGGCCAGAATTCCAGTGGAATGAAGATTTATTTTTTCTCCATATAATACCTATATAAGCCTATACCAAATATTTAGGCCCCCAAATTTTATAGCCCTGTGCGGATGCACAGTTGGCATTCCTGCCGGCCCGAGCCTAACTTTCAGCATGCTTGGGACCACTCCTTGCAATTAAATTTGGACTAAACAGGACTACATATCCTCCATGAATCGCCTATCATCAGGTATGCCTACCCAATCAGCACCAGAAAGAGCTGACAAAAGACCTAAGGAGGTGGACTGACAATGGAGTCCATGAATAGTCATGTGGATGTAGCGAAAATGCACTTAACATCAGACCAATATGCATCATGAGGAGCATGAAGATATTGACACCTATGTCTATAGTAAATGAGATGTCAAACTAAGTGATGATCAACCTATGTTGGGGTTTATCCATCTTCCTGGTCCGATCTTCACGGTTATCGGTGTAGAAGTCATGTGAATAGCTTGGTAAAAGGGGAGAGATTGTGGAAGTGCACACACACCACACCACGATGAACTCTAGGCACACACAGCACAATACATAGCCAATTGCTCCCGCCAGCGGCCACCTGTCCAATAGAATCCCTGCAAGGAAAGATTGGGAGAAAGTGTTCCCTCGATCCAGATCGGAGAGGGGTGAACACCTTGGGAAGGGTCTTGAACAACAACTCACTATCAAGCAAGATTAGGCCTTGTACAACTCAAAGATACAAAATCTATTGAGGTCTTATAGATAAAGTCTCCCTTGGGAGGGAGGTGAGACATAATTAGAAGATCGAATCTTAGGGCTCTAGTTTTATCATATATATTTAAGGAACAAGGATGAGCAATAGGGGTATTTATATTACAAGTGCAAATGTAAGGTGGAAAGGATAAGGTTTTGGATAAGATTACATAAGATAGGATCAAATAGCACCGAAAACGCTTTGTCCGGTTAGTGGCTCCACTGGACCGGGGCTAGAATCGTACCTTTCGGTTGGAACCATGATGGGGACCAAGCTGGAACCGGGTTGGCCTTGGAATTCGTTGGTTGTCCTCCGGTTATAACCTGTTTGGGATCGGGCCACTCGGTTCGGCTTCGGATGGGACCGATGCTGGGGCCTAGCCATCCGGTTGGGGGCTCGGTTCTAATGGGCGCTGGGACCGTCCGGTCTGAGTTAGCTTCTTCTCGCCTTCTTGTCCATGGTTTTCTCGTCCATCTTCCATGGTAGCTTGGAGTTGCTCTTGGTTTCAAACCTAGGTATGCAAATGTATTAGTATGAAGTAGCAATCCGTTTAAGGGGGAATCAAAGTCGCACATAGATAGGAATGAGCTCACCTTATCATGGAGAAGCATGGCTCGGGCGCGAGTCATAGATTCACTTGGAGGACTTAACGGTGTAGATGTAGGCCTTGTTTGGATACAAAATTTTAATAGAACTAGTTTCCCATAGGCTCGGCTAACTGCCTAACAACCTAAAACTATGTTTGTGTGCGGCAACAAAAACGGGATTATACAAAATTCGGTTCCCACAAAGCCAGGAAAGTGAGTTTAGACAAAAACGGCTAATACTCGTTTTTCAGAAAACTCGATTGCAGAAAACTCAATCACAACCAACTCCTTTTATCGGCTCCTTCGGCAACAAACTTCGCCATTGTTTTCACTTCATCGACGCCATATTTTTTCATCGCTCCCACATATACGTATCCGATCGACGCTAGTACTACATGATTAGGAAAACGCAGAACTATGATCTAAAAACATTCCGGCTGGCTGCTTGCGCCGGCTTGTATCACCTCTGGCAGTTGACGCTGGCTGGGAAGACAAGGGCTCTTTTCCTGGACTTGTTTCCGCACAAACAATCAGACAACAGATTCATCATATCCTAACGCCATGATCAGAAATTATGCAACACACGGAAAAGAGGATTCTTTTTCCAGTTCCAAACGCGACACAGCTATAGAAACGTCCATGTCTTCAGACCTTAAGCGGCAGACGCCCATGAGCGGCAAGATCCGGTGGCTTGGTGATGATGTTCACCTCCCGGAGCAAGTCCTTGAATGCCTCCGCCGACGTCGGAACCACAGTTACCTGGAGGGTACGCCGACAAGCGTCCACTTCAGGTCGGCGCTGAGCCCGCGGCGGCGGCTCGAGTGACGCCGGCTTCAAGGACCACCGCCGCATGCTCATCACCCAGTGCACCATCGGTTACGCCCGTGGCCAACCAATCGTGTGGTCTCCGTCGGTGGTGTTGGAGTCGTCATCGGCGCAGTCGCGACGGTGCTCCGACGGTGGGGGTGGTGGTCCGAGGAATTTACTGGGAATAGCTTGACCTGCCGTCGAGGGGCAAACCGAACATGTAATGCTAAAAACCAGTTTAAGGAGTTCCTAATCCAAACATAGTTTTTCATACGCTTATTCCTAACAGAATTTTGGTAAAACCGGTTTCCCCAACAAATCTCCCTAAAACGTGCTTTACTAAAACTCAGCGCTAATCACCTTTATCCAAACAACCACGTAGAGTCATTCGTAGGACAAGCTGCATCTGGAGAGCAGTAAGTCATGGATTGCCACCGAAGATCTTTGACGACTGCTATAATTTAGCACGCGATTTTTTTTTATCAAAGTTCAATTTGATTATGTATCTAGAGAATCAAATATTGCAGTGCATGAAATAGCTAGATTAGCAAGGAGATATGCTTCCTCTATATAAACGGATGATATACCTCTCAATACTTCTTCTGATTTATATTAAGTGTCGTTGATTTAGTATAACTATTTATCGAAGAGAGTATAATGTACGATTTCCAATGAATAAAGTGCATAAATTTGTTGAACAAAAACACAAAATATTAGTGGAATTCGGCACAGATAACTAGTATATTGCTTTCTCAGTTTCAAATTAATTAACACGGTTTTATGTAGATGCAAATGTATCTAGACATATTTTAGGTATATATACATGCGTATATATAGACAAAACAGTGCCAATTAATTTCGGATGAAAATCGAGTAGTGGTCTATATTAATGCAAATGCATATCCCCGTGCAAAAAACAATAAATGCAAATGCAAGCGAGCCCCTCGTCCGGACCACCTGAAACCAAACCTACCGTAAAACTCCATACGCCGACAGGTGGGACCGATCCCGTTGCGGCCACGTCAGAGCGAGTCTCCGGGGGCTTCCGGCAACGCCTTTCCAAATCTAACTAGCCGTTGCGCACAACGCTTCACTACCCCTCACGCCCGCTCCGCTCGCACGAGTTCCTCTTCGTGCTCCCCCTCTTTCTCCCCCTTGCGACAGTGTCCTCGAGCCGAGCGAGCCCCCCATCCTTCCCCCTTATCTATCTCCGGTCCGCCGAGAACGCCTCCAGATCCCCTTCCGCGTCCAACGAGTTTCGCGCCTGGCCGTCGTCTTCGTCCTCCGCTGCACCGTGCTGGGACCGGCGTGGGGGTGGGCCGGGATCTGCCCGCGCTTGGATTGGTTCGATTTGCTGGTGTGGTGAGGAACCCTAACTCTCCCCTGGATTGCTTGTAGAGTTCCGTATTGGTCGTCTAATCCAGATCCTCCAGCTACTTGCGGATTTGTTCGCTGCCTGCGTGGAGTGCTGGTACGGGCTTATTTTTCGCCTGCTGGAGCCTCGTAAGCGCTCGCATGGGGCTTTCGAATGGTCTATTTACACGCATTTGAGCGGTTTTTGGCTTATGTCTTCGGCCGGCGTCGCCGATTCCCTTTATTTTTTGCGGGAGAAATGTGTGTGCTTACGGTAGTTTGAAATAGGAGAAAGTGTGACATCTGACGGGGAAAGTTAGTTTGTTGACAGTGCTGTTATTAAACCAGGGCACTTCTCCGTCTTTGGCGGCTGAAAACATCCGGATTTGTATTGTTCAGTGGAAATTTGACTAGAAGGTCATTTATCAGTTGGGGGAAACGCAGAGATTGATAATTGACAGGGATACTTTTTTTTTTTGAATTTTGGAATTTGTTGCTGGCTAGAGAGCGGTGTAATACTAGTCGTAGATGGTATGTAGTATCTGATCTATTTATTTTTGCTGTTGGAAACTAAACGAATGTTCTTCAACTGATCAGCAACTCTGTTCGCCTCATTATGCAGACTGTAGTAGAAACATTTCCTGCATTAAGATAGAAAGTCTTTGAAATTGTTCTTACTTTGTCAATATTAGTGTTTTTAGTGGCTGATGATGAGCTCTTGTATCCGTATTATTCTGTAAGATAGGATTTTGAACTTGATAAATTGCAGTTGTGCCTTTCCGCATGAATTAAGACTGAATTCTTGTTGTTTTTCCCAGACTTCTGACTGCAGTTCGGGTTGAAGGACTTTGTACACCAACAAGGATTACAGACATGTTTGCATCAAGATCACCAGGCACTTCTATACCAAAGGGTGAGCGCACACCAAACCGTACCCCTGGTGGCAGCTCCAAGCCCAAGGAGGAGAAAATATTTGTCACGGTTAGGGTGCGACCATTGAGCAAGAAGGAGCTGGCCGTGAAGGATCAGGCTGCGTGGGAATGTGCTGATGGTCAGACAATTATGTACAAGGGTCCCCCACAGGACCGGGCTGCACCGACCTCTTATACTTTTGGTATACTGTCCAGTGATCAGCTCAAGATATTGTGTTTGTTGTGACACAAATGACTTTCTCATTAACTAAAGAATGCTTATCTTACCCTTCCAGATAAGGTGTTTGGGCCGGGTTGTCAGACAGATTTGGTTTATGAAGACGGAGCTAAGGATGTTGCTATGTCTGCGTTGACAGGCATTAATGGTAGATTAATGCTCACTTTCTAGCTTAGTGCTGGTGGAATGATGATCTGAAAGTGAACTTTTCCTTGTCTTTGTTTTGCAGCCACCATTTTTGCCTATGGTCAGACTAGCAGTGGCAAGACATACACCATGAGAGGGGTGACAGATAGTGCTGTTAGTGATATTTACAGGCACATGGAAAATGTGAGTTTTTTGTATTTTCTGTTCGTGATGTTGACAGACTGTGCAATCATAAAAGACTGCCGTCATGTTCGTAAGACATAACCGTTTGTCTTTCTGGCTTTTGTCTATTGCTTAGACCCCTGAGAGGGAATTTATTATCAAGATCTCTGCTATGGAAATCTACAATGAGGTTGTGAAGGATCTTCTACAACCTGACTCTGGCCCCCTTCGGTTGTTAGATGATCCTGAGGTTTGTTGACTCAGTTACTCTCTTTACGAAATCCCTCTTCAGGTTGTAATGATCTTTTAGAAATATGTTTTGGTTTGACAGAAAGGACCCATCGTGGATAAGTTGGACGAACAAATTGCCAAGGACAGAGAACATCTAAGGCATCTAATCGGCATTTGTGAAGGTTAATACTACTTGCATAGTGTACCTCTCAACAAAGAAGAGATGTGTAAGGTTAATTGTTTGACATTTGTTAACGGCCTACCAAATAACTGCAGAACAAAGACAGGTTGGGGAGACTGCACTGAATGACACCAGTTCACGCTCCCACCAAATCATTAGGCTGGTATATAAGAAATATATTTCCTGTTTACGTTCCACTTTCCCAAGAAAAATGTATTGAGAAAAGAATGAATAATCATTTTCTCTCTATATATTGATTGCAGACAGTGGAGAGTAGGCTCCGTGAAGTGTCAGGATGCGTTAAATCTTTTGTTGCTAGTCTAGTAAGAATACTTCCCTACTTTTGGCATGTGGTATGCTGATTTTAGTTGTCCATGATCTTAATGATTTGGTTTTTGCTTTTTCGCAGAATTTTGTTGACCTTGCTGGAAGTGAAAGAGTTGCACAAACACATGCAATTGGTACAAGATTGAAAGAAGGCTGCCATATAAATCTCAGTTTGTTGACTTTGACTAAAGTCATCCGGAAGCTAAGGTTTGAGTTCTTCAAAATATACACTTCTAGATAAGAAATTTGGATCATGTTTTAGTAGCCTTTTCTCTGCATTCATTTGGAAACTAGTTCTAATACAGCAACTTAGCTCATGATTTCATGTAGAAGTGCACAACTGAAGTCTAAATGAAATGCATCAGATGAACACATTCTTACTAAAGAACTTATTAGGTGAATGAGGATTCTGTACCTCAAGTTAGTCCAATTCAAACACTTTTAAGTGAGTCATTTTGTATATGTGGAAAACCTTCTATTTTGTTAACATCTCATAGTAGTAAATTCTTGGGTCTGTTAGCTAAATGACTGAAATATGAAACTTGAGGATGTGGTTTTCTGGTATACTAGTAGTATTTGGCATGTGATGACTAATAAACCATAGTTTGCCATATTGCAGGATGATCATACAAACTAAACTGCTAGATGGTTATTCCATCCAATCCAACTCATTTTTATTATCTCCAACTTTGATTTTTATTGTACATTTATAAGAGCTTAGACACATTCTAGATTAGAGTATCTGGCAGGTTACCAGCATGTACCATGGTAAATACTTAAATAATCACTAAAATGATATGGTTACTGAACTAAGTTCAGTTTGCTCTCCATGTATTTTTCTAACTAACCTGTCAAATATCTACAAAGATGTTACAAAAAATCACATTGACTATATAAATAGTACAAATAATTGTACGTTGCAAATTGAGTACCTGGGTTTTAGATACTGCCCCTGTTCACTTCAACAATACTTACAATTAATCAAAGGTTGTTTGGCGGTTGGCATTAAAATTATGCGAGTAAGATGTTACATCGGGTATTCGTGTTTTTCTTGATTTTAGAAGCAGAACCTAAGGAAAGAAAGTTTATCCTTATTGGAACTTCAAACGGACTAACTATTAATTTGCATTGCAGCACGGAGAAAAGAAGTGGACACATACCATACCGTGATTCGAAGCTCACGCGTATTTTGCAACTTTCTTTGGGTGGGAATGCAAGAACGGCCATCATCTGCACCATGAGCCCAGCCCTGACACACGTAGAGCAATCTCGAAATACTTTATTCTTTGCAGCATGTGCAAAGGAGGTCACAAATACTGCGAAAATTAATATGGTAAGAGCTGTGAACTCCAAGGTTCTCTTTCACACCCTGGTTTTTGAAATAAACTTACTATTTCATTGTTCATACAGATTGTTTCTGATAAGCAACTCGTGAAGCACCTTCAGACGGAAGTTGCTAGGCTAGAAGCAGAACTACGAACACCTGATCGTGCCTCCTCTTCTGAGATCGTCAGAATGGAAAAGGACAGGAAAATTAGACAGGTAAGGGTCTCTTAACAAGGACGAAATGCTTATTTTTAACTTTTGAGTTTTGAGGATTCGCTGAATATAATTTTGTAATTGATCTGATAGAGTGAATCTTGCAGATGGAAATAGAAATGGAAGAACTCAAGAAAGAACGAGATAATGCATGTTCACAGCTTGAAGAACTACGAAAGAAGATGGGTGAAGACCAACAAGTAAGATTTTTCCTTTTCATTGAAGACATGTTATTTTGCTCTTAACTAAATCATTTCCATTCTCGCAAAAAACTAAATCTTCTCCAAATCCATCATTTTTTTAGGGGTGGAATCCCTTTGACTCACCGCAAAAGGTCCGAAAGTGTCTCACATTTTCTGGGTCGCTACAGCCTAAAATGATCAAGATAAGAAACTCAATCAGACAATCATCCACTGCTCCGTTAATGCTAAAGCATGAAATTCGCAAGCTTGAGCAGCTACAACAACAGCTTGAGGTCGAAGCGAACCGAGCTATTGAAGTATTACACAAGGAGGTTGAATGCCACAAGCATGGCAACCAAGATGCAGCGGAAACTATCGCTAAACTTCAGGTAGAAATCAGGGAGATGCAATCCGTTAGATCTGAGAACAGAGATGTTGAGATGATTACAGATGAAGGAAATGGGTCTGATTTGAAAGATGAAATCAGTAGACTTCATATGCAAGACAATGATATTGCCAAACTTGAGGCGAAACTAGAAAATGTACAGAAGTCTCTTGATAAATTGGTGATGTCACTTCCAAATGTTGGCACAACACAGTGTAATGAATCTTCCACAAAATCCAATGTATCAAAAAAGAAGAGGAGGGTGTTTCTTCCGCTGGGCATGAACAACATAAACAGAGCAATAAGAGCACCTTGCTCTCCACACTCTTCTGGTAGACCTTCAGAGTCAGATGTTGAGAACAAAGCTCCAGACAGTCACACGGTGTCTCATGAGGATTCAGAAAAGGCTACTCCCATGAAGAGTGAAGAGAACGGAGATATATCCTCACGTGATGAAACACCACGCAATAGGCGATCCAGCTCAGTAAACATGAAGAAGATGCAGAGGATGTTCCAAAATGCTGCTGAAGAAAATGTAAGGAACATCAGGGATTATGTGACTGAGCTGAAGGAGAGAGTGGCGAAACTTCAGTACCAAAAGCAGCTGCTTGTCTGCCAGGTCTTGGTCTCACTTGATCTTACACACATATTCACTTTTTGTGCTAATATTTTGTTTTTGTGCTAATATATGTTTTCTTTAAAATGTTCTTACAGGTCTTGGAATTGGAATCTAATGAAGGGAAACCAAATGACATGGAAGAAGATCAAGAGGAAACTGCCGGGTGTCTACTAGATGGCCCTGAGCCATGGGCCGGATTATTTAAGGCGCAGATGCAGCACATTATCCAGCTATGGGGTCTCTGTCATGTATCGATCATACACAGAACCCAGTTCTACCGGCTATTCAGGGGGGACCCGGCTGATCAGATATACATCGAAGTTGAAGTCAGAAGATTGTTATGGTTGCAGCAGCATTTGGACGAAGTCGGTGACGCGAGCCCTGCTGCACCTGGTGACGACCTTGCAGTTTCTCGAGCCTCAAGGTAATATGATGATAAGCCAACATGCTGCCTGTCATATTCCTGTTTTAGACCTTGCAGTTTCTCGAGCCTCAAGGTAATATGATGATAAGCCAACATGCTGCCTGTCATATTCCTGTTTTACAGACTATGTTGATTAACTCTATCAGCAAAAGGTAGTGTTGAACACTGCCAGAAAAGAGACTATACTTCGGTGATCTTTGGTCACAGTGCTATGAGCTTTAGCCATCATTCAGCATCTGCAACCTTGTCTATGATTTAAATACAACTAGGCCAAGTCAAAATGGTTCACGCGTTATTTCCAAACAAATAGCTCCAAGGCACATTTCATTTACGATTTGTACATTGCAGCATCAAGGCGTTGAGAAACGAGCGAGAATTTCTTGCAAGACGGGTGGGCTCAAGGCTGACGGAGGAGGAGCGGGAGCGGCTGTTCATCAAATGGCAGGTCCCCCTCGAGGCGAAGCATCGGAAGCTGCAGCTGGTGAACAAGCTCTGGACAGACCCTGATGATCAAGCGCACATCGAGGAGAGCGCCGACCTAGTTGCTCGGTTGGTCGGTTTCTGCGAGGGTGGCAACATCAGCAAGGAGATGTTTGAGCTCAACTTCGCGGTCCCCACGTGTAGGAAGCCGTGGCTGATGGGCTGGCGGCCAATCTCTAGCATGATCAAGGAGAGAGCTCAAACTTTGGTAACTCAGACCATCAGACCATCACAATGAGAAGTAGCCATGCATTTGGTCATGTCCAGATGACCTGTTCTTGCTCGAATATAGGGAGGGGAGGATAGGGAGTGTAGGTATTGAAGTTTTGGAAAAGATTGCAAGCCTTTTCATGTCAAGGTTCGTGGGGTAAATGTCTTGCCCAATCAGTGTCAACAATGGAGGAGCACTGGAAGTGTTATTGTCTGTGTATTGTCATGTTTGCTGGCTTTAACTGGGCTAGACTTTGGTTCTGTGCTCGGTTTTTGCGTTGTAAATTTTTCTTGGACTTATTGGTTGATATTTACTAATTACCTTTGTAATTATTTTGTGTCCGTGCTTCGATCCCAGCGCACAAGTTCAACTGACAGAACACAACAACAAAGGGAGCCATAGGCAACTTCACCTATTACGCATACATATCCAAAGAAAAAAAAACTTATCCGAAGGCTATGTATTTGTTTTCTTGTTGCACTTTCATTGACAAAACATACTAGAGTTAAACAGAGAAGAACAAAACAGTGTTGCAGGACAAGCTGTTCATGTTTACTGAGTGCTATTTAGATCTCCAGGAACATCATGAGCACTCTGAAGATGAAGAGCAACCAAAACGCAAAGATCGACCAGAAAATGAAGAACCAGGGGGAGAGGGACAGCCTGAATATGAAAAAGAAGAATCAGACTCCCTAAAAACTTTTTGGCAGTTGGGGAGCTATGAAAAACATTAAAAAACTTTTTTGTGTTATACTAGTATATTGTCTTGGCTGAGATGTGACAAACAAATGACTTTTTATATATAACTTCAGTTAATTGTTTTAGATTTTATCTTTCAAATTGATTTGGACAGATTCAACGCAAAAAGTACGGCCATTTTGATTGGACAGATTCAACGCAAAAAAAGTACTTCCAGTTTTTGTTTCCTTTGATTTTGAACTTATACTGTGGTAGGAATTAGTATTCAAAACTACATTTTAAAACCATGTTTGTATCCAAAACATCACTTCTTTGTGAAGCAGAGAGAGTATTTCATGGTGAAAAGAAGAAATAAATTGTCAGGAACATACAATATTTCATGGCTGTTTGGTTGAACGTCGAAAATGGTATAATGCTCGCATGAGAACAAGGCAACACATCGGATAAGAAGCAACAAGGGATCTGTATTTCTGATAACATAATCAAGAAACAATGCACAGTTAAATATGAATGGGGATTTCTGTACACGATGAGGCTATTATTCTCACGCATATAATTTACACGAGCAAGAAAGATGCTTCTGCGTACAATTTCTATGGCCGTCCTATCACAGTATCAACACTGCACAAAAGTCTTCAAAAGGTTGTCTTCTGTTGACTATTCTCCACTAAGCATGCCAGATTGCAGGATTGCACCCCCACAAACGATCTGACCACCCCCCTGGGTTAGCTTCTATATTCTCCGCGCAAAATGAAAACACAAAAGGTCGGAGGAAATCCCACAGGAGATATCAAAAGCTGGACAACAATAATAGCTGCATAGCTCACTTCATCAAATCCAAGAATACAAAACCGTTCCAAAGGCTATGAAGCACCATTGATGCCAGTAGGTTGCGTGATCTGGCAAAGACACCTCCCATCACAACCCCAAGAAATACCAACGGTAACACCCTCTGCGCGTTGAAGTGCGCCAGCGCAAACGCTGCTGCACTTACCAGGATTGACCATGGAAGAGGCATGTATCGTGTGAGAGATGGGAGAAGGAAACCACGGAACACAATCTCTTCCCATATAGGTGCACATACAGTAACTACCACGGCATATAAGGCCATCGCCACTGGGTCACGTGCCACAATGGATTGCTCTACACTGGATACCCCAGCGACTGGCCCTGATGACATATGAACTAGGCTGATGTTGATGTGAGAAAGCAAATTAACCAACGGGAATAAGAGGCACCCCAATGCTACATCCCAATGCCATCTGCCCTTCAATTTGAACTCAAACCAGCCTGGAGGCAGGGGACGGAATCTACCAAGGCATTGGTGAATGATAGCGATCCCAGCAAGGCCTTCAGTTATGTCTGTCACGAGGCTATATAATGCTTGGCCCCTGTGCGTCAATGTTTCCTTGCTAAAGCCAGCAGCATGAGCCAAGAATGGCACTATCCAGGAACCCACAAGCCAAAATGTGGCAATCCACAAAAACATGACCTGTATTCAGAAAGCATAACTGAGTCTCTCTTAATACCAAATTCATGCAAACTGCTAATAGACCGTTAAATTCAAACAGGGTCCCTGGTTTCATATTAAGTTTAGTAAGACAATCAGTAACCAATATTTTACTGGTGGGAACAAAGAGCTGAAAAGCAATTCATTCCTTTCTATTAGACATATCATGCTAGAAGATACATCAATAACTTGTTTCCTTATAGTTAACCTAGCTTGTTTGGAGTGGCTCCTGTGGAGTTGTGGCTGTGAGTTCAGTCCCACATAAGATTAGAAGTCTAAAGTGAATGCTGTTACTATATAATGCTTGTTGGGTCCAAATGTCCCACATCCCAGTGAGCCATTTTACATGAGGAAACAGCGTAAGTGCAAGCAGGATGCTACGGACCGCAAATGAAAAGAATTCAATAAAAGATTATGCTAGTGCGTAAATATCCTGACATAACTTATAAGATAGCCTACAGCATACAAAAATCATAGGTGGAAATATTATTATCTGTCTGATCCAAAATATCAAAAAGAAGTATCCACATGGGTTTGGCATCTCTGTACATGCCCGGAACAAACTGTAATTGGTATTTGGGGGGACGGTTAGGGTACAGAAAGACCAATATCTGACCTAGACCAACCAGTTTCAACCATCATGCCTTTAAAGTACAAGATGCTCTTCTTAAGAGTTAAGATTCAAATCAAGCATTATAACCAGCTATCAGTGAGGTTACTGCAATAGACCAATGACCACCAGAAGTCGATACAATAGGTGGAGAACTAACCTGGGCAATAGTTTGTCCAGTCCATGGTACCATCCAGCGTTCATTCCAAAATCTGGATACTCTTTCCTGTAGATTTTCCTTTATCTGGAACATAAATTAATAATTATCATTGTCTCACATGACAAATTGAAGTTTAAACAATGAAAGGGCTAACAGCGAACTAACAAATGTAACCAACACTATTCAAGACTAAAGGATGACTAGTTTCCCTCAGTTCACACAAACAGAGAAAACACAAGTCCGTATCAGTAAAATCAAGTCATATGCAACAGCTAATTTTGTAATCACTACGTTATGGTTTCTTAGATAGGAAAATGAGCAACTGAACATCAAAGCTAGAGTTTTACTTATGTTTCTCTTGCAGAGTGTGATACTGCCTTCATTTTGCAGTACCCAACTCATATATTCTAAATCTGAGATTGCTATTGCTCAAAACAAAACGAATTTGGCATGCTGGAAATAAATCAGAATTACCTTCAGCAAAATGGCAAACGAGTCTCTATTTTCATAATTCTGCTCTTCCCCATTGGTGCTTCCGCCCTCTTCCTCCTTCACCTCTGTGTCCGCTGAGATCTCCACCTGCTCAATGCACTTGAAGCCTGTGCCATCACCGGATATTGCCCCATCATGCTCCTGCCTGAAGCACGAGATGTGAATGAGCCTCCGTCCCTAAACACACACAACAAGCATGCGAAACAAAGCAACTCAAATTATTACATGCACCATGCTGTTCCAACAATAGAAAAAGAGACTGGTGGCATTTAGATTGGCCAGGGCCCAAATTTGTAGCAATATTGCAACTTGGAAACCTAACTAAATACATCCACTAGTGAACAAAGCACACACAACCAAGTTACAGAACAAATCGGACTTTCAACAATAAGTCTGGACCACGATTTGAATTTGATAACTATACGATTAATAACAAACCTGCCCTATGTCACCAAAATTCACAAAAGCAGAACAATGATTAGGTGCTGAAATTGCGGGAGAACAACTACACTGCCAGCTACGCAGAAAGAAAATCACGCAGTTGAATCGGAGGGTGGTTCCTGCCTTACCTTGGTGGTGGCAGCCCTGGTGTTAGGCCCCGATCCGAGCGACGGTCTCCGAACGGCGGAGGAGTGAGGGGGTGGGAGCCTAACCCAGCCACATGGGAGCCGCGGAGGGGGATGGGCTAGACAGGAGGCGGAGGACATGGTTTAGAGCGGCGCGACGACGAGGAGACCACCGAGGCCGTCTGCCTCTGTAATCACGCGGAAGGGGAAGCGTGCAGCCCCCAGTGGCGCGTACCGGCGGAGATGCAGATCAAGCTCGCCAGCGTCATCGGGATAGCAGCTTTGCGGTGACAAGGGGTGCGCTAGAGGCCCTGACGAAGGGAACCGGCGGCATTGCCGCATCGACAGAGGTCACGATGCGGCGAGCGACGACTGCCGGGCCGGAGCAATGGACAACGACGGGTGGAAGACTAGTGGTGAGGTCATGACGATGGGGAAAAGATAAGGGAGGTGGCTTTGAGATTCGCGTTGCGATGCTTAGGTGGCTCGGTTCATCGGCAGCAGAGTCAGGGACCAGAGCGGAGATGGGGACAGGCGCGGTGGCGCACAGCCAGCAGAGGCGAGGAGCGACGGTGAGAGGCGGCGCAGCAGCAGAGAGAGACCTCCTCGCCAGCGACACACATGCTTCACGACAACAGCGGCGTGCACCTACCTGGTAGCAGGGGCAGTGGATGGAAATATGGGTCTCTCACCTGCTTGTTTGATCGAACGGTTCGCATGAGCCCGCCGGCTAAGACTATCCACCGACCGTTCTAAACGTAGATTTTCCGACCTTTTAATTATCACGACAACCACCAATTGACATGACAAATGGGAAAGCTACCGTATCTTTCTATAAACTAGAACCATACAAGGGTGATTAGGCAGATCTTCCTAATCTGACTGGCTGAGCACACCGCTAGTAAGAAATATAAGCAGTTGACAGACTAAAAATTGCATCGACAAGAAATATAAGCAGCTGACAGACTGAAAATTGCATCGGTAAGAATTATAAGCAGCTGACAGCATGTATAATAGGCTTATTGAATGTACGTAGCAACTCTGAATCTTATCTATGTCTACACAGTGATCAACCTACTTACTAGTACTACCGTACAAGATAGTGTCTGCAGGAGATTACAAAGGATAGCAAGTTTAACTGAAGACGCAAACAGTAACTAGCCATTTTTCAGAAATAAGGACATGTACAGAAACAAACATGTTTAAATATGTCATTTTGACAGTACAAAAAGTTTTATATCCGATATATAGCTTTAAGGTAATTCTGTTACTTAACTCCATTAGATGCGATGACTTTCTATGGCCATTTTGCTAATCGTGCAAGCAAAATTAGGAAAACCTTTCTTGTCTTCTTTCTTGGAATTAACATAATACCATAGAAGCAACCAAGAAAGGAAAATACATTTTGAGAACAACATTATTGAGTGATAGACAAGCTAGAAACTACAAGCCACCTGACCTCCTCCCCATATCGCTGATGGTGGATGCACACAAGAAGCTGAGGGAAAGGGGAAACAAGATGAACTAACATACGCCTCACCTGAACCAAACTGTCCTAAACTGCAACAAAGATCTGTTGTGCTCACAGTCATCTGCAAACCCAGCGATATTGACATGTATGAATTGAGACCTAGTTGGCAGCTATTCTAACAACGGAGAGGGCATTCATTTTCTTTCTAGTAGAAGAGATACACGTTCTCTCATGAGGTTTGAGGAGATTTATAAGCTTTTCGGCTGAGAGCTAGTTCATCCTTCAAAAAGGAACCATGGCACGATGACAATATTTCCAATGCTTTATGAAGAGTAATGGTAGCACCTACAGAGCATCTTTTCAGGACATCCCAATAGCCCTTCAGAGATGCATGAATTATCATCAATCATCTTGGAATACTGATCAGTGATCAGGGAATGAAAGGTTCTACTAACTGGAAAAAGAACATTGACATTATCCTGATGGACTCAAGCTTTTCTAGAAAGGTCCAACCATCCAAAAAGAACGGGGTTTGCTAATTTGGCCTTCTTCTTTTCCTATTGGTCAACCAGAGAATCTAAATCAGCAAAAACCATTAGGGGCGCATCCCCAAGACCAATCACTTCCATGGTACCCAGAATTCGATCCTCCCCCTGGAAATCAACTCACTATATGACGCGGCCGCGCTCGTGGAGGAGAAATTAGCTACATGACTCACCTCCCAGAGAAAAACCGACGACATTGCCGCTAGGGAGATGAAGCCCATGCCTCCGGGGGCAAACTCCGTGCCGCCGCCCCTTGGGAAACGAGCTCCGCGCCTCCTGCAGCCAGGGGAGACAACTCCGCGCCGCCACCGCTCGGTAAATGAGCTTCGCGCTGCCCATAGCTCGGGGGTGAGCTGTGTCCCACCGCTGCCGCTCATGGACGCCGCCATGACCACAGATCAGGCGTACGCCTTTCTCTGGTCCAGGTCTTGCAGGGGCGACGACCAGGGAGCGGGGAAGAGAGGGGGATCCTGGCCGGCGCGCTCGATGGAGGCGAGTTTCCCGGACGGCGCACAGGATGGAGGTGGAAAAAATCAGGCGGCGTTGGTGGGCGGCGACGCGCGTGTTGAGGGGCAGCGGTTTGCGGGTCGAGAGGCGAGGCGACTTTGTGCAGGTCGAGGGGCGGCGGCGGCGGCGCGCGGCCTGCCGACGACTGTTGCCTGGATGACGGAGGGAGCGGTGTGGGGTGGAGTCGTGGGGAACAGGATGGGGATGAGGTTCGTGCGGGTGGAGCGGGATCATCGATCGGCGATCGTACGGCTCACAGTAGCCCGCCGGCTAAGACTATTTTCAGGCGCTCGTTGTCTAGATTTTCCCTTATTTTTTCCCAAAACATTGGTCAAACTTATAAATCTTTAACTTTTGACTAAATTTATAAGCCTTATTTATTACTCCCTTCGTCTAGAAATATAAGATGTTTTAGGTTTGTAAAGGAAATGTATCTAGACAAGTTTTAGTGTATAGGTTCAAATGAATCTAAACACTCAAATGTGTCTAGATACTATAGGGGTTCGTAGCATGAAAAACAAAAAAATTCTATCGCATACAAACAAACAACCTAAGATCTATCTACTAGATTGTAGCAACGAGTCGATAGAATAACTCACCCTCGAAGATTCCAAAGTGTTTAACGAGAGCGGATTCTCGTGGGTGATGTAGTCGTACTCTTCCCGATCTCAAGATCGCGTAGACGATCCTTCCGGCGCTGCGTTCCGGCAGCGCTTCCGCAGTCAGTCACACGTTCGGTACTCGACGAAGACCTTCCTCTCCCTTGTTCCAGCAGACAGCGGAGGTTGTAGCACTCTCCTCGCGATTCCGGCAGCACGACGGCGTGATACCGGAAGTAGAGGGGAGATCTCGCAGGGCTTCGCCTTAAGCCGGAGCGAGTATGGTGGACTATGAGAGAGCCTCGGTGATCTAGGGTTTAGACACACCAAGTAGAGGGAGCTAGGCCGGCGGCTAGGGCAAGGGGATTGCCCCAAGTTGGCGGCTTGGGCAAGCCCTAGGGCGGCGGCGGCTATGGTGACTGGCGGCGGCTAGGGTTAGGGTTTAGAGGGGTGTGGTGTTGTGTCTAGGAGGGGCAGCCCTGCCCCTCCTTATATAGGTGGAGGGGGCGCGCCAAGGGGAGGGGAGTCCCTCCCCAACTCGGTCTCCAAGGGCCGGCGGTGGAGGGAGAGGAACTCCTCCCCAAGTAGGTTTCCTTCTCTCCCTCCACCAAACAAAATAGTCGTTCGACTTTTCAAATTGGCGTTTGACTTTTCAAACTAGGATTTGATTTAACCCTTTATTTTGTTCAGCGATGACACCTAGTACATGATGCAACCATTCCAACTTGTTATGACACATTCATGTACCCTTCCTCTCCGGAGTGCCGGACATTCCGGAACCTTCTAGAACATTCCCGATGAAAACACCGGAACCATTCTCCAACCCCAAAACAGGACTTTCCTTATATGAATCTTATTCTACGGACCATTCCGGATCTCCTCGTGATATCCCGGATCCCATCCGAGACTCCGAACAACATTCGGTCTCTTACTCATCATTCCATAACTACTCAACAACGTCGAATCCTTAAGTGTGTCTCCCTACGGTTCGTGAATTATGCGGACATGATCGAGACACTTCTCCGAACAATAACCAATAGAGGAATCTAGAAATTCATATGGCTCCCACATATTTCTACGATTACTTTGCAATCGAATGAACCACTTACATACGATACCAATTTCCCTTTGTCTCACGATAGTTTACTTCTCCGAGGTTTTGATCGTCGGTATCTCTGCATACCTAGTTCAACCTCGTTACTGATAAGTACTCTTTTCTCGTTCCCGTGATATGTGATCCCTTGTGAGCCAGACATGCTTGCAAGCTAATTGGATGACATTCCACCGAGAGGGCCCAGAGTATATTTATCCGTCATATGGATGGACAAATCCCACTCTTGATCCATGTGTCTCAACCAATACTTTCCGAACACTCAATGCCACCTTTATAGCCACCCAGTTACGGTGTGGTGTTTGATGTCATCAAAGCATCCTTCCGATGATGGTGATATGCATGATCTCATGGTCGAAGGAATTAGGTTACTATGTATCAGAAAGCATATAGCAATTGAACTATTAAAATGACTTGATCTTTATGCTACGCTTATCTATAGGAGTATGTCCATCATATCATTCTCCTAACGATATGATCTTTTTGTTAATAACATCTCAATGTTCATGATAGGGAAACCACAATCATTTATTAACCAACAAGCTAGTATTATGAAGAGGCTTTACTAGGGACTTCAAATTAGGTTTACAAATCACACAAGTATTAATGTTTCCTTGTTAATACTATTATAGCATGAATGTAAACATTTATCATAAACACAAAGATATAATAATAACTATATTTATTATTGCCTCTAGGGCATATCTCCAACAGTCTCCCACTTGCACTAGAGTCAACTAATCTAGATTACATGGTAATATACCGAACACCCATGGCAGTTTGGTGTTGGTCATGTTTTGCCCTCGGGAGAGGTTTAGTCAACGGATCCGCCACATTCAGATTTTTGTGTACTTTGCAAATCTTTATGTCACCATCTTGGACATGTTCTCGAATAGCGTGGAAACGTAGCTTGATGTGCTTCAGCTTCTTGTGTGACCTTGGTTCTTGCGCATTGGCTATGGCGCCCATGTTATCACAGTAGATAGACATTGGGTCCAGCGCACTTGGAACCACACCAAGCTCTGTAATGAACTCTTTCATCCATATCGCTTCTTGTGAAGCCTCCGAAGCAACCATGTATTCCGATTCAGTTGAAGATCTCGCCACAACGCTTTGCTTTGCACTCCTCCAGCTAACTGCTGCACCATTCAAAGTAAATACATATCCAGATTGTGATTTAGAATCATCCGGATCGGTGTTCCAACTAGCATCGGTGTAACCATTAACAACGAGCTGTTCATCACCTCCATAAGAAAGAACCATATCCTTAGTTCTTCTCAAGTACTTAAGGATGTTTTTGACCGCTGTCCAATGATCCACTCCTGGATCACTTTGATATATGCTAGTCAAACTAACAGCATATGCAATGTCGGGTCTAGTACATAACATGGCATACATTAGAGATCCTATGGCTGAGGCATAGGGAGTTTACTTCATCCTTTCTCTATCTTCTGCCGACTTTGAGTTTTAATCAAGGTCGTATTGGGCAACATGGGCAAGAACCCTTTCTTGCTATCTTCCATTCCAAACCTCTTTAGAACTTTGTCCAAATATGTACTTTCTGACAATGATATTAGGCGCCTCGATCTATCTCTATAAATCTTTATGCCTAATATGTAAGCTGCTTCGCCAAGATCTTTCATTGAAAAACTATTATTCAAATATTCTTTGACACTATTAAGAAGGTCTACATCATTCCCAATCAACAATATGTCATCTATATATAGTATTAAGAATGCTACAGAGCTCCCACTCACTTTCTTGTAAATACAAGCTTCTCCATAAGTTTGTATAAAACCAAAACTTTTGATCACCTTATCAAAACGTTGATTCCAACTTCGGGATGCTTGCTTCAATCCATAAATGGACAGTTGAAGTTTGCATACCTTGTTAGCATCCTTAGGATCGACAAAACCTTTGGGTTGCATCATATACAACTCTTCATCAATGTCTCCATTGAGGAAAGCTGTTTTGACATCCATCTGCCATATCTCATAATCATAATATGCAGCGATTGCTAACATAATCCTCACAGACTTTAGCTTCGCTACAGGTGAGAAAGTCTCATCGTAGTCAACTCCTTGAATTTGTCAAAACCCTTTTGCGACAAGTCGAGCTTTATAGACAGTAACATTACCATCAGCATCTGTTTTCTTCTTGAAAATCCATTTATTCTCGACAGTCTTCCGGCCATCCGGTAAGTCCACCAAAGTCCATACTTGGTTTTCATACATGGATCCAATCTCGGATTTCATGGCTTCTTGCCATTTATTGGAATCTGGGCTCATCATCGCTTCCTCATATGTCGCAGGGTCATCGGTGTTGTCCACCAACATGACACTCATAACGGGATCATACCAATCAGGAGTGGTACGAGTTCTCGTTGACCTGCGAGGCTCTGTAGCAACTACAACCGAAGTTTCATGATCATCATCATTAGCTTCCTCTCTTATTGGTGCAGGCACCACAGGAACTTCTTCCGGTGCCGCGCTACTCGCAAGTTCGAGAGAAGGTTCGACAACCTCGTCGAGTTCTACTTTCCTTCCAGTTACTTCTTTCGAGAGAAATTCCTTCTCTAGAAAGGACCCATTCTTGGCAACGAAGATTTTTCCTTCGGATCTATGATAGAAGGTATACACAATAGTTTCCTTTGGGTATCCTATGAAGACGCATTTTTCCGCTTTGGGTTCAAGCTTGTCCGGCTGTAACTTATTTACATAGGCTTCGCAACCCCAAACTTTAAGAAACGACAATTTAGGTTTCTTCCCAAACCATAATTCATACGGTGTCGTTTCAATGGATTTAGACGGTGCCCTATTTAAAGTGAATGCGGCTGTTTCTAATGCATAACCCCAAAATGATAGCGGTAAATCTGTAAGTGACATCATAGAACGAACCATATCTAAGAGAGTTCGATTACGACGTTCGGACACACCATTACGCTGTGGTGTTTCCGGCAGTGTCAATTGTGAAAGTATTCCGCATTTCTTCAAATGCTCGCCAAACTCGTAACTTAGATATTCACCTCCACGATCAGAACGCAGAAATTTAATCTTCTTGTTACGTTAATTCTCAACCTCACTTTGAAATTCCTTAAACTTCTCAAAAGTTTCGGACTTATGTTTCATGAAATAGATATACCCATATATACTCAAGTCATCCGTGAAGGTAAGAACATAACGATAACCACCGCGCGATGCTACACTCATTGGACCACACATCGGTATGTATGATTTCCAATAAGTCCGTAGCTCGCTCCATCATACCAAAAAATGGAGTCTTAGTCATTTTACCCATCAGACATGCTTCGCATCTTTCAAGTGATTCGAAATCAAGTGATTCAAGAAGTCCATCGGAATGGAGTTTCTTCATACGCTTCACTCCAATGTGACCAAGACGACAGTGCCACATATAGGTCGAGTTATCGCTCGATTTCAAATGTTTAGCTTCAATGTTATTAATATGTGTATTTCCACTATCGAGATTCAATAAGAATAGACCATCTATCAAAGGTGCATGTGCATAAAACATATTACTCATATAAATCGAACAACCATTATTCTCGGATTTAAACAAGTAACCGTCTCGCAATAAACAAGATCCCGATATAATGTTCATGCTCAACGCATGCACCAAATAACAATTATTTAAGTATAAAACTAATCCCGATGGTAGATGAAGAGGTAGCGCGCTGACCGCGATCACATCAACCTTTGATTCGTTTCCCACGCGCATCGTCACCTCGTTCTTCGCTAGCTTCTGTTTATTCCGCAACACCTGTTTCGAGTTATAAATATGAGCAACCGAACCAATATCAAATACCCAGGCACTACTACGAGTACTAGTGAGATACACATCAATAACATGTATATAGGATATACCTTTCTTCTTGATGTTGCCGTTCTTCAAATCCGCCAAGTACTTTGGGCAATTCTGCTTCCAGTGACCTTTTCCCTTGCAGTAAAAGTACTCTGTATCAGGCTTAGGTCCAGCCTTGGTCTTCTTCGTCGGTGCGGTAACTTTCTTACCACCCTTCTTGAAGTGTCCCTTTTGCTTAGACTTGCCTTTCTTGAATTTGGTGGTCTTATTGACCATCAACACTTGGTGCTCTTTCTTGATCTCCACTTCTGCAGATTTTAACATGGAGAAGAGTTCTGGCAACTGCTTGTTCATGCTTTGCATATTGTAGTTCATCACAAAGTTCTTGTAACTTGGTGGTAGTGATTGGAGGACACGGTAAATCCCCAAAGCATTAGGAATCACTATACCCAAGCTTTGAAGTTTGTTTGCGTGCCCAGACATCTTAAGCACATGCTCACTGACGGAGCTGCCCTCTTCCATCTTGCAGTTAAAGAACTTTTTAGAAGCCTCATAGATCTCAACTGCCGCGTGAGTCTCAAAGATCAATTTGAGTTCACGGACAATATCATGTGGGTCTGAATTCTCAAACCTTTTCTGAAGCTCCGATTCTAAACCATACAAGATAGCACACTGAACTGTGGAGTACTGAGTCTTCCGAGCGAGGTAAACGTTCTTTACTTCATCGGTAGCATCAGCTGCAGGCGGGTCACCCAGCGGTGCATCCAGCACATAGGTCAAATTACCAGCATTGAGGACAATCCTCAAATTGCGGAACCAATCCGCGAAGTTGCTTCCATTGTTTTTCAACTTTTCTTTCTCTAGGAACGCATTAAAATTGATGGTAGGGGCCGCCATTGATCTACAACATATTTGCAATAGTTTAGACTAAGTTTATGACAAATTGAGTTCTAATTAATAGTTAAATTAATCTAGGTGAACTCCCACTCAAAACAATATCCCTCACATTGTTTTAGTGATCACAGGAACCAAATCCACCACATCAACACCGATCATCACGAGAGTTGATGTAGCTTCAATGGCGAACAATCGACATGTTCATCATATCTACTATATGATTCATGCTTTACCTTTTGGTGATTCGTGTTCCGAGACCATGTCTGTACATGCTAGGCTCGTCAAGATCAAACCTTAGTTTCCGCATGAGCAAATCTAGCTTGCTCACGTTGTATACACTTGCGGAATCTAACACACCCGATCATCACGTGGTGCTTCAAAACAACAAGTTTTAGCAACGGTGCTCACTAAGGATGAACACTATTGAACTTAAAATTCATGTGCATGAGGGATCATCTTATAATGCTACCGTCGTTAACTAAGCAATACAAGATGCACAAAGGATTAACATCACATGCAATTCATAATATGTGATATGATATGGCCTTTCTTCTTTGTGCTTCCGATCTCCATCTTCAAGCACGAACATGATCTCCATCATCACCGACATTGCATCAAGGTCAATGACGTTGCTCCATGGTTGTCGTCCACCAGCTTCAACTATTACAACTACTTCGAATAGACACGCGGGTCTTAACAGAAATTAAAGACAACCATATGGCTCCTGCCGGTTGCCAACTTACAATAAGGAACATTGCATACATCAAATATAATCACAATCATGGCCATATCACATCACAACACACCCCTGCAAAACAAAGTTAGACGCCTCTAATTTCTTTGCATATTTTACGTGGTTTGGGGCTTTCAATAAGTGTCGATCTAACTTACGAACAAGAACCACAACGTTGATGTTTGAACTATCAAGTGCCCGTTGTAAATTGGATCTATACTATAATGGGAGAGACCGACACCCGCAAAGCCACTTATGCAATACAAGTTGCATGTTGAGCGTGGAGCAAGTCTCATGAACGATGTCATGTAAGGTTAGCCCGGGCAGCTTCATCCCATCATACCGCAAGATGCAAAGTACACAAGAAGCAATTGATAATAAAAGCACCACCGCCCACAATGACCATTGTGTTATACTCGTGCAACAGATCTACATATAGACACGACTCTGATACCACTGTAGGGGTTCGTAGCATGGAAAACAAAAATTTTCTACCGCATACAAACAAACAAGCCAAGATCTATCTACTAGATTGTAGCAACGAGTCGATAGAATAACTCACCCTCGAAGATTCCAAAGTGTTTAACGAGAGCGGATTCTCGTGGGTAATGTAGTCGTACTCTTCCCGATCTCAAGATCGCGTAGACGATCCTTCCGGCGCTGCGTTCCGGCAGCGCTTCCGCAGTCGGTCACACGTTCGATACTCTACGAAGACCTTCCTCTCCCTTGTTCCAGCAGGCAGCGAAGGTTGTAGCACTCTCCTCGCGATTCCGGCAGCACGACGGCGTGATACCGGAAGTAGAGGGGAGATCTTGCAGGGCTTCGCCTTAAGCCGGAGCGAGTATGGTGGACTATGAGAGAGCCTCGGTGATCTAGGGTTTAGACACACCAAGTAGAGGGAGCTAGGCCGGCGGCTAGGGCAAGGGGATTTCCCCAAGTCGGTGGCTTGGGCAAGCCCTAGGGCGGCGGCGGCTATGGTGACTGGCGGCGGCTAGGGTTAGGGTTTAGAGGGGTGTGGTGTTGTGTCTAGGAGGGGCAGCCCTGCCCCTCCTTATATAGGTGGAGGGGGCGCGCCAAGGGGAGGGGAGTCCCTCCCCAACTCGGTCTCCAAGGGTCGGCGGTGGAGGGATAGGAACTCTTCCCCAAGTAGGTTTCCTTCTCTCCATCCACCAAACAAAATAGTCGTTTGACTTTTCAAATTGGCGTTTGACTTTTCAAACTAGGATTTGATTTAACCCTTTATTTTGTTCAGCGATGACACCTAGTACATGATGCAACCATTCCAACTTGTTATGACACATTCATGTACCCTTCCTCTCTGGAGTGCCGGACATTCCGGAACCTTCTAGAACATTCCCGGTGAAAACACCGGAACCATTCTCCAACCCCGAAACAGGACTTTCCTTATATGAATCTTATTCTACGGACCATTCCGGATCTCCTCGTGATATCCCGGATCCCATCCGAGACTCCGAACAACATTCGGTCTCTTACTCATCATTCCATAACTACTCAACAACGTCGAATCCTTAAGTGTGTCTCCCTACGGTTCGTGAATTATGCGGACATGATCGATACACTTCTTCGAACAATAACCAATAGAGGAATCTGGATATTCATATGGCTCCCACATATTTCTACGATTACTTTGCGATCGAATGAACCACTTACATACGATACCAATTTTCCTTTGTCTCACGATAGTTTACTTATCCGAGGTTTTGATTGTCGGTATCTCTGCATACCTAGTTCAACCTCGTTACTGATAAGTACTCTTTTCTCGTTCCCGTGATATGTGATTACTTGTGAGCCAGACATGCTTGCAAGCTAATTGGATGACATTCCACCGAGAGGGCCCAGAGTATATCTATCGGTCATATGGATGGACAAATCCCACTCTTGATCCATGTGTCTCAACCAATACTTTCCGAACACTCAATGCCACCTTTATAGCCACCCAGTTACGGTGTGGTGTTTGATGTCATCAAAGCATCCTTCCGATGATGGTGATATGCATGATCTCATGGTCGAAGGAATTAGGTTACTATGTATCAGAAAGCATATAGCAATTGAACTATTAAAATGACTTGATCTTTATGCTACGCTTATCTATAGGAGTATGTCCATCATATCATTCTCCTAACGATATGATCTTGTTGTTAATAACATCTCAATGTTCATGATAGGGAAACCACAATCATTTATTAACCAACAAGCTAGTATTATGAAGAGGCTTTACTAGGGACTTCAAATTAGGTTTACAAATCACACAAGTATTAATGTTTCCTTGTTAATACTATTATAGCATGAATGTAAACATTTATCATAAACACAAAGATATAATAATAACTATATTTATTATTGTCTCTAGGGCATATCTCCAACAGATACATCTCCTTCACAAACCTAAAACATCTTATATTTCCAAACGGAGGGAGTAGTATTGAGGAATTACTTTTTATTTTTAGAAAATGACAGTAAGACATCCGCTTGAAAAGAAGTGCAATAACTGAACTAGATTGAGTCTGAAAGTGTGAACTTCTATTATATGTAAAAATTTGTTTAAAATGGTCAGGGAAACCTACATACTGTATTATATTTGTTATGAATTTTTACCATTGTAAGTGCCAAGTTTAAGGGGACACTTAGAATTTATGATTTTATTTCCCTTGTTTTACTATGAGAACTCCAACTAATTTCCATAAATCCCCGCTATAATTCTACCAAATTCCTAAATTTAGACCCTTACAGCTAGTTGCCATCGTCAAAACAACTGGAAGGGTTGTGTGAAATGATTGCTGACTAGAGCATCTTCCAGAATAGTTATCAATACACCGGTCACCACAACTGCAACAGTTTCTAGTTTCTGGACATGGTTTGTTAGAGCATCTCTAACAATAACCGTAAAATCACGAATTGTAAACCGTATTTACATGACATGGAAAATCGTTTTACAGTGTGAAATCGATGGGCAAATAAACCCCGTAAAAGAAAACTATATCTTAGGACCCACCTAAAGACCCACGTTTTTTTCTCCTGATATCTTCTTCCTCCCGAGAAGAGCACACAGCCGCCGCTGGCCTCGCCTGCCCCGCCCGGCCATCGTTGTGTGTGCCCTGACCTCCCTACCTGCCGCCGTCGCCGCGCGTGCTCCCGGTGGCGCCCGCCACCTCCTAGCGCCGCCATGCGGGCTCACCGGCCTCAGAAATGCAAAATGATATGGAGATGATCCTCATTATCTATTTTGACCAATTGTATTATTTCCTTGTGTATTCCTATAGGAGGTTTTTGTACATGTGTCTTTAGTTTCTCTTTTATCATCTCGTCCAAGAGAGAAAGTTCTTCTAATTCTATGAATCTTTCTAGAATCCTTTTCTCTTGAATATCAGTTAAGAGAGTTTCGGATTGCCTGGTATTCCACCAATTCTTAATCCAAAGTTCCAGACATTTGTTAAATGAGAAAGAGCCCCCCAGGCAAAAGTACGATAAATACAAGATGTCCCGCGACCTCCCGAAGCCTCCGTGTGGGCTCGCTGTGGAGGTCGAGCCGGCCCAATTCCGACCGACGGCGGCCACTTTTGGCGGTCGATGGCCGATTCCAGCCTCTTCAGGCATGTGACAGAGAATTCCGGCAAGTTCCAGCCAAATTCCAGCAAGAGCTCAAATACCCTATATAGGGCAGGCTCAGTTCAGTCGAGGAGCCTTCAAATGTGCAAACCGAGTGCCAGATTTTTGTGTCTCCACACCTTATACGGGGATCGCTTGCTAGAGCGACCGATGCAAACGGCAAATTATTTGGACGTCTTTGTTAGAGATACTCTTAGCTACTCCTACCAAAAAATAAAGGAAAATGACACACAGCGGAATGAGACAATGGTATCCATATTATGCCATAAAAAAGGTAAACTGTGGCACAGCAAGCATGTCGCTGTTGCAGTTAGTATTTTGACTGCACTGCAGTTCAATCAGACAGAGGTAGAGCAAAACTGTAAACAAAAGAAGTTACGATTGCATCTGGCAACCTTGCAGGTATCAGCACGTGTGACTTTGTTCCCATTGAACATTATTCAATTCGACTCAACTTGCAACCATGGTTCTTCTAACTCGCTTGTAAACTTCTAACTAGCCCATGGGCAGTTCTGCATATTTGTAAAGAATACATCCGTCACAGCAAAAATGAGAGCCTATATAAATTCTCAGACGAAAGCAACTGTCACATATATCTCAGCGATCGCGTATGATTTCATCTCAGCTTGTAATTTATGCAGCACGAGCAGTTGCTTCTGGCACATCAGCTTCTTCAGGTCTGCTGAGCACAAAAGATGTGGTTAATAACTGACTACACGAGCACACAAAATGTGAGCAAGAACTGAGATTCTGAGAATGAGCTGTGTCAAAAGAAATCAAAGCACATGATAGAGTAAGAGACAACTCATACTCCCCATTTCCTTAAAATGGGGCCAAAAAAAGTGAATTCAGTTTTGTTTAAATGAAAGATGGACCATCAGTTCATGTAGTGTGTATATTGTCATCAATATGCACAACAAAACAGATTAAACGAGCAAAAAACACCAAGGAACCCAACAAAAAAACAGATAAACATACAAACTGTTAGAAAATGACATTAAACACATGTCGTACCTCTCAATTCCTTCTCCAACTTCCAGTCTGACGAAATTGCCAATTGTTACTTTAGAACCAACCTCCTTTGACAAATCATTCAGCAGGGTCTAATAAGAATGATACAAACAAGCAAAGCTATTAGAGATCACAATTCACAGCCATAACTTGTCAAATGAACAGGTTTTTCAGCTTACCTTAATGTTTGTGCCATCGTTAACAACATATTTTTGCTCCAAAAGCACAACTTCTTCAAAATACTTCCTCAATCGACCTTCCACCATTTTCTCCATGGCAATTGCGGGTTTACCTGATTTTTCAGCCTAACATGATACAGAACAGCAGGTCATGTCATCTCTCAAGTAACCAGGCAATGCACAATATCAGCCTAATGTTGAGGATACATGTAGTCCATGTCTCTAGAAGATATAGAAACAAAGTTGCACAATGTAGTTATTCAACTCACAAGAAATAAGCAGTGTAAATGCTGAAATTCTAAGCCTGAACAAACTGTCTTGATATGGGTCTACATCAAGAAATCACAATACGGTATGATCTGGTCGCTTTCCATTTCAGAATAAGATGTGCATGTTTCCCTTTTCTTTTAATCCAAAATCTTCTTACAGCAATGCATGCATTGGCTTCTCATTATTCTTAGCAATTCCCTACTTCCTAAATTGTTTTGTTTGTTCTGTCAAGATAGTAGGAGAGCACTTAAAAGCTGGTTCATGGATGGTGACCTGTGGCAGTCACATTTAGCATAAAAGTGCATGTCTCTTTCTTGTGTCATGGTGGATGAACATACAAATACAATTACTCAGGCATAGATGGTAAATCCTTCTAGGCAATGTCAGAATAAGGTACCTGAGTTCGGAGCACATCACGTTCACTTTCCACAGCTGCAGCAGAAACCAGTTCTTTTGATAAGAATAATGGCTTTGCTGCAACAATATGCATTGCGATAGATGACCCAACACTCTTGAGAGCATCAAGGGGGGCACTGCTATCTTCTGCTACTAATGTGACCAATCCAGCCATGCGCCCCAAACCTGAAGCAAGAAAAGTGTAACACTTAAGTGAATGAGCAAATATACCAATTGTCATAGGCCAGGAGAAGATTAAAAAGAGTGCTGACAGGAACAAATGCATAGCACCGAGTTTGGCCAGCTTATGAGAAAGATTATAAGTAGGATGCAATCTAACATGCTAACTCATCGTACTATAAAGGAGTGCAGAACTAGGCTTCCCCATTCTAGCCGATACGTCAATGTTTCTTTTTCTTAGTGTTGTATACTGCTAGTACAAAATTCAAGAATTTGTTAAATTTGCAATTTATCAGTACTCAGTAGTATGGTCGCATGTTTATATTTCTGCCAACAGTTTTGCAAAAGTAAACTAGCGCTTGTCTCCTGCTACAAATACAATAAACACTGAGGGAAAGATGGAGTAAAAAAACACATTCTGATGTCCAGTTGTCTACAAAAGATAAAACGGTGGAAAAAATTAAAAGACAAACATGGTCCCTAATCAGTAGAAAACTACTATTCATATTTTTTAATCAAAAATAGCTGCTAGAAGGGGGAAATCTGAAGAATGACAAAAGGAGTCTGGATAATTTTTTTGACAAACTGAAATAAAATCGTCTGTGCACCTGGCTGAGGACAGTTATGCAGATAAGATGTAACAACACCATGTCCGGTCGTGGAAAGCAGGAAGCCTCTTCTGAGTTTTACGTTCTCCCCCACCATGGCAGCAACTTCAGTGACAGCATCACGAACAGTTGTTTCACCACTGAGTTTAGGATGATCTAGGTTAATACTCATGGTCTGCAAAGAATGGGAAAATGTATAGTTTCTCACACATGAAAAAAAAAGATAGCATATGATAAGCTCAACTCTAATGCAGACATTTGAGTTACAGATCCACATACATTAGTCACCTACAAATTCAGCAGGATAAATTTTTACCCGCCCATGTCAAATAGACACAGGCACTGCATGTACAACTGGGAACAGGTACCTCATTGTTCCAAGAGTAATGAAACAGAATCAAAACAGGAAATCCAACCAAAAAAAACCAGAAGTACACACCTCCAAATATGCAGGAGCGAAAGGAAAAACCAATTTGCCAGGATCCTGAACTGACAAAACCATCTTGGCCAGAGATGATGCCTGCATGGCAAATGAAATTTGAAAGAGAAAAGTTATCGACATTGTACCAGTATGAGAAAACAGGTAATCAATCGATGCATTTGATTAGGTATTCTCTGGTTGTTGTGCCCAATATAATATCCAAAGTTATTAACATCCTAGAAGATAAAATGGCATGGACAGAGTACTTCAGAATACAGCTACAACATAGTTTGAAGTTGGAATTTGTCAAACATTGAAAACTAGAAAGCTGATTATAAATGGTTATCCAACTCCTATTTATGATTGACATACCATAGAGTCATAAGTCACAATCGACACAATATACATACATGCTTAAATACACTTAAACAAGATATCAAGCTTAGCATATGCAAGCAAAACGAGTCAGGAACGGCAAGGAGATGGCACAAAAGCGTCTTCAAGAAGAAATCAAAAAGCAAGATTTCGAAAATCAGGGGTCAGGGGATAACAGTCACTATATCGAATCTGATGAGTTAACACGACTAAAAATGAGGCTTGGAGAATCATATTTGCAAGGAGCATGGCAACACATTATAGAAACAACATGCTGCACTAGTAGGACAGCCATTACAAGAAATAGCAACATTTATATTAGCATTGACCATCTTCTCCAAATAAAATGACACTTCTTAAAAGTCGTGAAGAGATGATATTTCCTTATGCCAAATAGCAGTAAGTCCTTTCTCTAATTAACAAATACTTATGTTGAGGATGTGGATCTAAGGGAACCTTTGCCTCTAGCACACTGAAATGGTTCAACATAATTGTAAAACATAATATAAATCATGTTGCTGAGGATGAGACGAACCAAATACTGGAAAACATCATTTCTTGCCACAAAGTCGGTCTCGCAGTTTAGCTCAACCACAGCAGCTCTTTTCTCATCTTGTGCCATAGCTAGCAAACCTTCGGCAGCAGTCCGTGACGACTTTTTTGCAGCAAGAATCACCCCTCTCTTCCTTAGATCCTTCTGTGCCTCCTCTAAAAGAAACCAACAAACAGGGGTAAGAATAGAGGACATAACCAGATTTCTCAACCGAGATGTGCTAAAGCAATGAGAAGGGAAGCGCTTACCAATATCCCAGTTGCAACTGACTAGCGATGCCTTGACATCTTTGATTGGAGCACTGGTTCTTTCTCTGAGCCGTTTGATAAGACTCATCTGCTCCGAAGCAGGCACTTGAGAGCTAAACCGCCGATGAAGCATGCCATTTTGCGGAAAATGATTGCCCAGCAGGTGAGTTTGGGATGTCGCGGAAGAAGTGTACCCTTGAGCGGCCTGCTGTTGGGCACGAGAGAGAAGACTTGCTATGGGCCTTCTAGCAACCTGGCCCCAAGCCATTCTCAGGTTGTGCTGCAGCAGAAGGACGGGCGCAATGCTTCGGAAAACTACAGAGCAGCAAACATCACAGCAGCGGATTCAGTTCGGGTTAAAATACGATTCGTCCACATCTGGTGTGTTTCAAAGGAACCATGCCGCCGCCCAGCGCTCTCAGCCTAGTCCTCAGGCGGCCGGCCCCGCGCGCCCTCAGGATGCCGCACCGCGCCCTTAGAGCCGCCGCCGCCGCACCGCGCCCACATAAGAAGACGAGCGCGAGAGACGAGAGGAGAGAGGGCGCGCAGGCAGAGAGAGAGAGGGGAGTAGGACCTACCTGCGTCCAGTCGCCGCCGCACCTCGATCTGCCGCCGCCGCCGAACGAGCGAAACGATGGGGAGTAAATGAGAGGGTTTCTCAGGGGGGGGGTTCCGGTCTGTTTGGTTCGCGTCCTCAGACTGACGCGCCTGCCCTGGACTAGTGTGTTCGGTTCGCGGTCGCGAGTCGCGACTGGATCGTCAGGTTAGTAGCCTGGCCTGCTGAAAAAGAAAGGAGTAAAGTCCAATATCTAATCTAATCACGCGGTGTAATGGACAAACTCCACTTTTGTTTGGTTCGGTCCTGTAATATAAACAGCTCCTAGCCCGGTTGAGCAGGCGAGCATGTCCGCGCGCGGGGTGGAGTCGGAGGGAGGAGCAGGTCGGGAGGGGATGGATGAGCTCGAGCTCGAGCTCGTCGGCCCGCAGTAGAATTTGGGAAGGCGGCACGGGATCTTGGGGCAGGAGGCGGATGGATGCGGATGCGGGTGCAGGTCGGCGGCGGTGGTAGGGATGGGTGCCCGCGACGGCGGCATGGATGGGTGCCGGCGGCGCGGCAGGGATGGATGTCGACAGCGGCGGAGGACTTGGTCGACGGGGGCGCAGGTCGGCCGGTCAGGGAGGTTGGATTGACGACGCAGGCTTGGGCTGTTACGACTCAGAATAGAGGTGGTATTTGTTTACACGGTATTTGATTACGGCTCATCTGAAACAAACGTGATTAACGGTTTAAGGTGCTGCTGGTATCCGATTATACAGCCTAAAAACGCCGAATCAAACACGTTCTAATAAAGGTATAATAAAGGAGGGGTCCTGGCTCTTACCACAGAGATTAGACATTTTTAGTCATCTGGTCAAGCGTTTACCTCACGTTTTTACTGTCGGATCGTCATTGGTCTTTTTTATCCCTTCGAGTGGAAACATCTATAAAGGTATAATAGGGGAATTCTGGCTCTCACCATAGAGATTAGGTATTTTTAGCCATCTGATCAAGCATTTACATCATGTTCCCACCGTTGAATCGTCATTGGTCTTTTTTAGGAAAATCTACTTACCGACATGTCGGTAGATGACCAAACTCGGCAGGCATTGGGCTGCTATTCCATCGAACATGACACTAAACGATTGGCTAAGAATCAAATTAAAAATTTAAAATGATTTATAGATCAAATCATCTGTCCAATTTAGAATTCGTTTTCATTATTGGACTAGTCACGTTAAAATCTTCGAAACTAGATCTCATCTTGATATATTTTGATGAAAAAAAATTCGGCACACAAGGTTATCCACCCCTAACACGTGATTTATCTATATGTAAGTTATTCACCTTATAACGCATAAGTTATCCACCATGTAAAAATGTTGGATAGAGACGTTTTCGCATACGTCAGGTTTAATTGGACGTGTTAGCCTAGTTATTAGGGTACTAAGACTTTATTGTCTGTTTAATTCGATGAAGACTCGAAACCTAAATCCTTTGAGGGTTCGTCACCCGCACGTCGCCGAGCTGAGCCATTAGACTACTGATTATACGTTACGTTGTTCACTACAACTTAGTTTAGTGGGTGGTTGGGGCATAGGATTCTATTTTATTTATATCGTATGCAAAACAAGTGATATAGTTCTTTTAAAGAAGTTATGTTTGATATTTGACACGGTAGTCTTTCGAGGTTGACTCTTTCATACGGTACGAGAGCGGCAATGGGAGACAATGCCGAGTTGTTAGAATGATTTTTTATATTTTATCTGTAGGTAAATTTCTATAGTGATGAATAATTTACATATTTTTGGGTGGTTAACTTACATGCTTAAAATTGGATAACTCTTATGTTACTAATGGCTAATTTTGAGTAAAAAGAAAGTTAACCATTCCTAACACGTGATCTCCCTAACAAGTGAACTGTGGGTAATTTTCGAGTGTTATGGGTGGCTAACTTTTGGTCCAAAAAAAGTTATCGGAACATACCAACATGAGATCTAGTTTCGAAGATCTCGTCCCAACGATGTAAACAGATTCTAAATCCGATAAATTGTTCAATCTATAAGACCATTTAAAGTTTCAGATTTTAGATTAACTCGATGACGTAGGTAAATTTGTATGCATACACTAGTAATTACATTTAACCAGTAATTATTCATGGTTTGCATGCTTCTTGGATAGCCTTAAGCTCGTAGATGGAGAAAATCAATTTGATGGCATGAGAATTAATGCGTTAGGTTGTCCAAACGATGCCCGCTAGATTTGAATACTTTTAGGGCGTCCTCCAGTTAGCAAACTCCTTTTTTTATCCCTTTGAGTGGAGATGCACACCGCTAATCTGTACCACTAAGCCCGCTCTTGGCCAAACTGTTTTATTTTTCCTCCTAGAAGCTTGCATCCCCACCTATCAGCCTCGGTAGAATTTATTTTGGTGAGTATTTTACGGGGACGTCATGGTCCGCGAGGACTGTGCTTGCCCTTCCGCGTGAGACAAAATTAGTGCCCGTGGTGAAACCCTAGCCTAATCGCCTCCGTGGTATCCTCCCTAATCCCCTCCTCTTCTCCAATCCCCCTCCCCACTAAGCACGGGGTACCGTTGAGTCGTGTCCCTCTTCCTCCTCCCGAGCCGCCCCCGCTCGTGGACACAGGCAGGAAGCACTGCCACGGCCGCATCCCATGGGAGCACAACCATGCCCGCATCCCCACCGCCCACACCGGCCTTGAGCACCGGTCGGCCCCGCCTCTACTAGCCCGGAGCACCACCGGCCTTGAGCATCGACCGGCCCCGCCTCCACCAGCCCGAAGCACCACCGTCCGGCCCCGAGCACCACTGTCGGTTGCGTCCCTACCAGCCCCATCGAGGACCTCCTCCACTGATTCCTGACGCCCTAGCCCTCCCCACAGCTCCCCTGCTCCACCCGCGGTGGCCCCCTGCTACATATCGTCCTTACCGAAGTAGGGGCTTGGCGCCGAGTAGGCAGGCAGGGCCGCATCATAGAAGGGGCATGGTTGCAAGTAGGTCACCTCCTGGCTTCAACCCCCTCCCGCATGCCCATAGGCTGTAGCGGTAGGAGATTGCCATGTCCGACCTCCACGTATTATAGGTCCATGTCTCTCTCTCGCGCGCACACGATTCTCGTCGCCGGCGGCCCTTGGCCATTGCCATCTCTCCCTTTTCCTGCCCAATGATGCCGCTGGCGGGGGTCAAATCGCCGCCATCTGACATGGTTATACCCTACGGGTACACGACTTTGGCATACCTGGTCCAGCCCAAGGAAGGCCCACGAGAATATACGCGGCCCATGAAGACTTTCGGGTGGCCCAAGCCCATGACGTCTTCGGATCCTTGGAGAGCAAGACTAGAACAGATAGAATATTCAAAAAGGGGAAACCCTAAAACCTGTAACCGACTCGATCTGTGCCCGGGACCTGCCTACCTCTATATAAAGGCTAGGAGGGCACCTCTCATACCACCGCATACACACCTCCACGCCAGATTGCATCTGTGCACCCTTGTAACTTTTGTAGGGGTTCGTAGCATGGAAAACAAAAAAATTCTACCACATGCAAACAAACAAGCCAAGATCTATCTACTAGATTGTAGCAACGAGTCGATAGAGGAACTCACCCTCGAAGATTCCAAAGCGGTTAACGAGAGCAGATTCTCGTGGGTGATGTAGTCGTACTCTTGCCGATCTTAAGATCGCGTAGACGATCCTTCCGGCAGCACTTCCGCAGTCGGTCACACGTTCGATACTCGATGAAGACCTTCCTCTCCCTTTTTCCAGCAGGCATCGGAGGTTGTAGCACTCTCCTCGTGATTCCGGCAGCACGACGGCGTGGTACCGGAAGTAGAGGGGAGATCTCGCAGGGCTTCGCCTTAAGTCGGAGCGAGTATGGTGGACTATGAGAGGGGCCTTGGCGATCTAGGGTTTAGAGGCACCAAGGGAGGAAGCTTGGCCGGCGGCTAGGGCTTGGGGAGAGCCCAACTCGGCGGCTAGGAGGAAAACTAGGGCGGCGGCGACTTGGTGGTCGGCGGCTAGGGCTAGGGTTTGGGTGGTGTTGGGTGTAGGGTAGAGGGGCAGCCCCTGCCCCTTCTTTTATAGGTGGGAGGGCGCCGGTTGGGAGGAGGGAGTCCTCCCCCAACTCGGCCTCCTTGGCCGGCGGGTGGAGGGAAGAGGACTTCCTCCCCAAGTAGGTTTCCTACTCTCCCTCCACCAAGCAAAACTGTCGTTTGACTTTTCAAATTGGTGTTTGACTTTTCAAACTAGGATTTGATTTCTCCCTTTATTTTTCTCAGCCATGATACCTATTACATGATGCAACCATTCCACATTTTCATGACACATTCATGTACCCTTCCCCTCCGGAGTGCCGGACCTTCCGGACCCTTCTAGAACATTCCTGGTGAAAACACCGGAATCATTCCCCAACTCCGAAACATGACTTTCCTTATATGAATCTTATTCTCCGGACCATTCCGGATCTCCTCGTGATATCCCGAATCCCATCCGAGACTCCAAACAACATTCGGTCTCTTACTCATCATTTCATAACTACGCAACAACATCGAATCCTTAAGTGTGTCTCCCTACGGTTCCTGAATTATGCAGACATGATCGAGACACTTCTCCGAACAATAACCAATAGAGGAATCTGGAAATTCATATGGCTCCCACATATTTCTACGATTACTTTGCGATCGAATGAACCACGTACATACGATACCAATTTCCCTTTGTCTCACGATAGTTTACTTATCCGAGGTTTTGATCGTCGGTATCTCTGCATACCTAGTTCAACCTCGTTACCGATAAGTACTCTTTTCTCGTTCCCGTGGTATGTGATCCCTTGTGAGCCAGTCACATGCTTGCAAGCTAATTGGATGACATTCCACCGAGAGGGCCCAGGGTATATCTATCTGTCGTATGGATGGACAAATCCCACTCTTGATCCATGTGTCTCAACCCATACTTTCCGTGATGGGGATATGCCTACTGGGGTGTACCCAGCAGGACGTTTCCGACTGGCCCGTGAGCTGGCGAGTGGGCCTGCAGAACGGCGAGTGGATCGAAGCCCAGCAAGGTACCGAGCGACTGGAAGCTGAAGGCCGAGGCGAGTAGATAGGCCCAGTCGGACTAGGTTAAACGACTACTGAAGCTGTAACCGAATCGATTGAGATATGTAAACCCTAGGGGAGGTGAGCCTATATAAACCTCCCTATAGGGTGAGTAGAGACACGTTCCCTCATACACCCAAGCGACTCGCCGCCTAGCCGCCGAGCTCGCTCATTGTAACACCTCCATAATACAATCTAGCAGGAGTAGGTCTTTACCCTCCGGGGGGCCGAACCTGGGTAAAACCCTGTGTCTTTGCCCTCATCTCGCACCGCAGATGGCTGGCCGCCCTTGCCCCTCGTTCTACTACTCGCTGCCGATTGCAGCATCTGCCGTGACCATTCCCACGACAGTGGCGCCCACCGTGGGGCCTGGCCGGTCTGGCCGGTGTTCTGCGGCGAGATCCAATCTGCCCATCAACGAGACGGTCGCCATCGGCCACATGATAGCGATCGGCGAGATGCTCCAGATCTTGCCGAGCAGCTACGTCCCGGCGGCGCGACCCGTCACACACAGCGTGATCCTGCCTATCGGCACGATCAGCCTCTTCGTCGGCCTCACCGACGTCATCGTCTCGGAGGACTCGGCTCGCATCCGCGAGTCGCCGCCACGCGATCGGCTCTCCGAGAGCCAGATCCGCACGATCCATCGCCTCGCCTCCGAGTACAACTCGGCCCACAGCAACGTGGCCGGGAATTCAGCGGCCGCAGAGGATGCGGCCCTCACCGCCGACGCCGACTCGGCAACCCCGGTGTCACTCGCCGGATCCATCACCGCGGCCTCGTCCGCGGGCTCCATCGCCCAGGTCTCCAACGCGGGAGACTTCGAGGACCCCTCCATCCTCGGGATCTTCGAATTCGACTCCGGGTCAGAGAACTCCGCCGACCTTCGCGACGGAACCGGTCGCCACGCCGCGGCCTACATGGCCACCGGCGCCGATCCGCCGGAGGATCCTTTCTCCACCCCAATCCCTCCTAACGCCACGGCAACGGAGGTCGAGGAACTCCGCCTGAAACTGGTGGCGGCGGTGCGCAAGGAGCAAGCCGAGCGTGAAAAATTTCGCCTCGAGCAGGTGACGGCGCAGGAGCTGTCACGCTACCACCAGCAGCGGATCAGGTCACGCCTGAACCCCACCGTTCAAGGGCATGCCCTGAACTTCGACGACGAAAACGACCCGGCCCGCGTGGCCGAGCGCGCAATCTGCGAGAACGCGCCACCAGGAGGAAGCGCCCGGCCCCCGCCAGGATCAACGGCGATGGGCGCCCCACCTCCACCCAACCGCACCCCTCCCAGGGACCAGCCGCGGATAGTAGTCTCCTCACGGGAGCGAGACGCAAACGGCCTCCCACTGTTCTCCACCCCGATGGACAACCTCGTGGCAGGCCGAGCAGCAGCCGACAGCATCACGGCCACCGGCGACGGCGCCCTACAGATCCAATACGTCAGGGCCCTGCTCGCGAAGGCCGTCGAGCAGCAAAGAGCGGGCGCCGACTCGCAAGGTCGAGTATACTCGCGTTCCTCGGGAAGCAGAGCGGCCTCCAGCGGCCGCCCAGCGGCGGCAAACACCCTTAACTGCCCGCCACCAGAGCCACTGCAGCTCCAACACCGACCCGCGAACGCGGCACTCTCCACCAACGACCCCAGGCCGGCGACCAACTTCGTCGCCGCCAACGGGCAACCCATCGACGCCCGCACCTACATCATCAACAACCAAAGCTGGCGCGCGCGCCAGCCCGACGACTTGCGGCACACCCTAACTAATCGCCGCGACGGCGAGCCTATGGGGTCGCTCAGTCGACTCGGACCCAAGTGCTTCGGACCAATGATCCGAGGCGAGAAGTACCCGCCAAACTTCAAGGCGCCAAAAGAGATAGAAAAGTACGACTCCTCATACGACCCCGCCGTCTGGCTCGACACATACCTCATGGCGATGGGGATCGCGGGTCACACTGACCTGCTCGCCGCCCGTTACCTCCCCCTGATGATGGAGGGGACGTGCAGGCAGTGGATCAACACTCTCCCCCAGGACAGTATCGACTCCTGGGAGGAAATGCGCGACGCCTTCGTCAGGCACTTCGAGTGCTCCTACACCCGCGCCACCACTATCGAGGACCTGGAACGGTGCGTCCAGGGACCCCGCGAGTCGACCCGCAACTGGGTCCAATGGTGGCAAGAGCTTTGGTACAACGCGGTCGGTATCCACCCGGACACCGCGATCCATTGCTTCAAGACCTCGTGCCGCTACGAGCCCCTAGTCGCCAAGCTCAAGCGACACTCCCGCACACTCGACAACATCCCCGACCTCCTCGAGATCGCCAAACGGTACGCCGAGGAAGACCCAAACCAGGAAACTGACGACGAGTCAGGAGGTCAATGCCGCGGAGGCGGCAACGACGGCGGACGCCGAACCGACCTACGCTACAGCGGCACTCGCCTCACTGGCAAGCGCCACAGTGACGGGCGAGTCGACTTCGTCGCCAACGCCGGGCACGCGCAGCGCGAGCCCAAGAGCTTTCGCCGCGACGGAGGGCAACGCCGCGACGGAGGCAACTACAAGAACAAGCCAAGGTTCGACCCCGCGGCCCTCCTTAACCAACCATGTGCGTTCCATAGCAGGGAAGGGAAGCCCGCAACGCACACCACCGCCGATTGCCACACCCTCAGGGAAATCGAGAAGGCACGGCAAGCGCGGGAGGACCCCGACAACGACCCGCCAAACGGCGGAAAATTTGGCAAAGTAGTCGGCTCGCTCCACACCTTCACAGGCTTCAACACGAAGCGCGAGAAGAAGGTCATCGCCCGCGCCGTCGCCGTCAACGCGGTGGCCCAAATAGACGTCCCCCAGTTCCTGAACTGGTCGGAGCAGCCCATCACCTGGAGCCGCCAAGACCACTCGCCGCACATCGAGTACCCAGGACGAGTCGCCCTGGTGGTCAAGCCCAAGGTTGGCGACTACTGGCTCCCCAAGACACTGATGGACGGCGGTAACTCCATCAACATCCTCTACCTCGACACCTTCAGGCGGCTGCGGCTCCCGCAGTCGATGATCGAGACGACCCACACCACGTTCCATGGCATCGTCCCCGGTCGGAAGGCGTACCCGATCGTCAAGGTCACGCTGCCAGTCACCTTCGGCACACCTGCAAACTTCCGCACCGAGCGGATCGTCTTCGAGCTGGTGCCCTTCGACAGCCCTTACCACTGCGTCCTGGGGCGCCAGGCGTTCGCTAAATTCATGGCAGCGCCCCACTACGCGTACAACGCGATGAAGCTCCTCGGGCCGTGCTGCGTCATCACCATCAACGGCGAGCCCGACATGGCCGCCGAGTGCGAGGCCAAAGGAGCCAAGCTCGCCGACGCCGTCATCGCGGCAGAGACTAATCACGCCGACGATCTCGCCAAGTACGCGAGCGGGGTCAACAATGACGACCCCACAATACTCAAGAAGCCCAACTCAGAGGGCGCAAACACCTCAACCCTTGAGGCCACGACGCACACTCGCACCGTCGAGCTGGTCCCAGGCGACTCCAGCCAGACGGTGACGATCGGGACAGGCATGAGCCCAGCATAGGAAGGCACGCTCATCGAGTTCCTCCATGAGAACAGGGACATCTTCGCATGAAAACCCTCCGACATGCCCGGTGTCCCTAGGGAGCTCGCTGAGCACAAGCTGAACGCCGACCCCAAAGTGTGACCTGTCAAGCAGTCGCTATGGCCCTTCAATGAAGAACTCCGTCGAGCAATCGCCGAGGAAGTGCAGCGTCTACTCGCTGCCGGCTTCATCCGGCCAATCAAGTACTCCAAGTGGCTGGCAAACCCAGTCCTGGTCGAGAAGAAAAACGGGACCTGGAGAATGTGTATCGACTACACAAACCTGAACAGCGCCTGCCCAAAGGAGCAGTTCGTCCTCCCGCGGATCGACCAGATAATCGATTCAACCGCGGGCTCGGAGTCGCTATGTTTCCTCGATGCCTACTCTGGGTATAACCAGATCAAAATGGCTGTCGAAGACGAGGAGAAGACGGCGTTCATCACGCCATTCGGAGCCTTCTGCTACACCGCCATGACCTTCGGCCTCAAGAACGCCGGGGCGACCTACCAGCGGTGCATGCAAGAATGCCTCGCGAGCCAAATTGGCCGCAATATCCACGTCTACATCGACGACGTGGTCGTGAAGTCCGCTCGCCAAGGCGACCTACTCGCCGACCTGGCGGAAACCTTCGCCAACCTGCGAAGGTACAAGATAAAGCTCAACCCAGGCAAGTTCACCTTCGGTGTACCCGCCGGACAACTACTGGGGTACGTCGTCTCCAAATGAGGGATCGAGGCGAACCCAACAAAGATCGACACGATCGCCCGGCTCGGCAAACCCGAGTGCCTGCGCGACGTCCAGAAGCTGGCGGGCGAGTAGCGGCTCTCAGTCGCTTCATCCCCCGCCTGGGGGAAAAGGCGATGCCCCTATACCGCCTGATGCGCAAGAACCCCACCTTCCAGTGGGACAAGGAGGTGGACGACGCGCTCCGCGACCTCAAAAAGGTGCTACTCGCCGCACCACTACTCGCCGCCCCCGCCGACAAAGAACTCATGCTGGTTTACGTCGCGGCGTCCGAGCGCGTCGTCAGCGCCGTGATGGTCGTCGAATGACCAGAGGAAGGAAAAGAGCGCCCGGTTCAGCGGCCGGTGTACTACATCAGCGAGGTCCTCACCGAGTCGCGCCAGCGGTACCCACAGTATCAAAATCTAGTATACGCGGTCTTCAGGGCTCAGCGGCGCCTACCGCACTACTTCCAGGAGCACCCGATCACGGTCGTCTCCTCAGCACCACTGCAAGACATCATCCGCAATCGCGAGGCGACCGGGCGGGTTGCCAAGTGGGCCGTCGAGATCGGCGTCCACAACATCAAATACGAGCCACGAAAGGCGATCAAGTAGCAGGCACTGGCAGACTTCATCGCCGACTGGGAGGAGGCCCAGCAGCCAGAGAAGCTGCCGTACCTCCACTACTGGAGCCTGCACTTCGATGGCTCCAAGAACGCGGACGGTGCAGGCGCAGGGATAGTGTTGACTTCACCAAAGGGCGACAAGATCCGCTACATCCTCTGCCTCGACTTCACGCCCTGCACCAACAACATGGCTGAATACGAGGCCCTACTCCACGGCATGCGAGCCGCCAAGGAGATGAACGTCAATCGCCTCCGCTGCTACGGAGATTCCGACCTTGTCGCGGGGTAAGTCGCCGGCACCTGCGACGCCGTCTCCCCTACCATGGCGGCGTACCGCCAAGCGGTGGACAAGCTGGGCGGCCACTTCACCGGCTACTCTGTCGAGTGGATCGACAGGCGGAAAAAAGAGGAGGCCGACGCCCTCTCTCGCATCGGGTCGGCTCGACTCGCACCACCCGCCGGCCTTTTCCTCGACACTATCTCCAAGCCATCAGTATCTCCACCGAGGGAGATCGACATTGGAGTCCCACTCCAACCAGAGGCAGCCTTGGTCGCACTCGTCAACGAGCCAGACGACTGGACCAAGCCCTACATCGCCTACCTGGAAGCCGGCACCCTACCAGCAGATGAGACAGACGCTCGGATGATCGCTCGTCGATGCAAGTCCTACACCATCATCGACGGCGAGCTCCACAAGCGCAGCATCACCGGCGTGTTCCAACGCTGCGTCCAACCAGCTGAAGGACGCAAAATCCTCCACGACATTCACTCAGGTGACTGCGGCCACCACGCCGCCGCTCGCTCCCTGGTCGCCAAGGCTATGCGACACGGCTTCTACTGGCCCACCGCACACTCCAACGCTGTCGACATCGTCCAGCGATGCGCCGGGTGCCAGAAGTACGCCAATCAGACGCACGTACCGAGCTCGGCGCTCAAAACAATCCCGATCACCTGGCCATTCGCTGTGTGGGGCATGGACATGGTAGGCCCCTTCAAGAAGGCCCCTTCCGGCTACACCCACCTGCTAGTCGCCGTCGACAAATTCACGAAGTGGGTGGAGGCCAAGCCAGTCCGGAAATAAGACGGGAAGACCGCCACTAAATTCCTACGCGAGCTCATATATCGCTACGGGTTCCCAAACAACATCATCACGGACAACGACACCAACTTCGCCAAGGGAGCCATGGCCGAATTCTGCGAAGAGCACCACATCTGGCTCGACCTCGCGTCAGTCGCCCACCCGGAATCCAACGGCCAGGCGGAACGGGCCAACCAAAGCATCCTCCACGGCCTGAAGCCGCGACTCCAAGTACCACTCGAGCGCACCGAAGGGTGCTGGGTCGAGGAGTTGCCCTCCGTCATCTGGGGGATCCGCACCTCAGTCAACAGATCGACGGGATTCACTCCCTTCTTCATGGTCTACGGTGCCGAAGCAGTCATGCCCACCGACCTCGAACACGACTCGTCGCGAGTCGTCCACTATACGGAGGCTGCAAACGAGCTGGCCCGCCAGGATGGGGTCGACCAGCTCGACGAAGCACGCGACCTCGCTTGGTCACGCACCGCCATCTACCAGCAAGGACTCCGCCGCTACCACAGCCGGCGGGTGAAAGCTCGCACCTTCCAGGAAGGCGACCTGGTGTTACGCCTCATCTAGGACAAGAAGGGCATGCACAAGCTCTCCCCTCCGTGGGAAGGCCCATTCGCTATCGGGCGCGTACTCGGCAACGACGCCTACTACCTCATCGACGTCCGCGGGGACGGCGAACTCGACGTCAAGCGACCATGGAATGTAAACCTCCTCCGGAAGTTCTACTCCTAGAACCCCACACATGTACTCTCAAGTCGCTATGAAATAAAAGAAACGGTTACCGCAAATTGCGCCTACTCTCCATGACTTGTGCCACTCGCACTCGTAAAAACAGCGTTACGCTAAATGCAGAAGTCAACCTTTGGGACTGCGATCGGCACGGCTAAGTAGTGCGGTGTAAGAGCACTGAATCACTTTAGGTCTTGCATCGTCCACGAATAACGCCAACCCGGAGCCCCATTGGAGTCGCCTAGCTCGACTGGTTCTACGAGCCAAGACAACTGCCCTCGCTTCTCACAGCGACCTTGGTCCTCCGCATCCTCGGCCTAGCGACTCGAACGGCTAAGTACCACGCTCGGGGACTGAAGACCAGTTCGTCACGAGCGGTCAGGGAAAACTCCAAGTAAGAGAGCATGCCCAGGACTCGCCACGCGACTGACCCCACGGGCCAGGCAGGAGTGACGCGCTCACACCAACGCGCTCAGTCCTCAACCACCCTCGAGTCGCGCCTAGAACTACCAAGTACCACGCTCGGGGACTCGGCCACCCGACCTCGTTCGCGCACGGGAAAACGGTAAAGTACAGAGCACTCAAGGGAGTCGCCTTGCGACTGGCTCTCCGAGCTCGGGCGAGTCGACCAAAACAACAAAACACATGATAACAACACATATATCATACACGAGGTAAACCCCACAAACGGGCGGACACGCTCGGGGACTCGTTCAACATCAATCAAAAGCACACAAACAAATAACAAAATAGACACGACGTCTCATTCAATTGCATGTCGCATTGTTTCGTGTTACAAAATATGCTTGCGTGGCAGAACTGCTGCTAACTCCACAAGGCAAACTACCCTACTCTGTAGGCTTCGATGATGACCCGCCAACATCCCGGCGATTGCGGATGAACGCCGTGTACGGGTTTGACGGATACGTCGTCAGTTCACCCGCCATCGCCGCGCGAAAAGGTTGCTCAACCTTGAAGTCACGATGCGGCGGCTCGGGGTCGTTCGGCGCGACGATCGTCTCCTGGTACGGAAGGAGGTCGCCCATTGCCCAGACACGTTCCGAGTACGTGGCGGCACGCTCTTGCAACTTGAGGACCTCGGACAGCTCCACCGCACCAGTTGACGATGGGTATCCACTCGTCACATCGTCGATGTCGAAGTCTTCGGGGAAGTGGGCGAGTCCAAGGCCCAGGGCCGTCGATGCTCCACGCCGAAACGCCGAACGCGTCATGAATTCAACGACCGCGAGTGCCTTCTCCAAGTACTTCCACACCTCAACGAGGTCGCTGGGAATCACCTCCGTGGGTGATATTTCTTGGAGGTAGGCGCGGATGCAGGTCGCCGACAACGTCGCCGAGTCGACGAGCATGCTTACGCACTGCCTTGCGTCGAACGAGCTCGCCTCTTCTTCGCTATCAATGATGCGACCTGCAAAGAAGAAGACAATGATGAGTATGACGGACACCACAAAAACCACAACTATAAGAAAGGGAGGATGCACTCACCAAGCAGCGGGCGGGCGAGTCTCGTGATGAAGCACTGAAGCGACGTGTGGTCGTCCTGAAGCCCAGCAATAAGGACTTTCGACACCTTGCGATCCTCCTCTGTGGCCGCAATGGTGGCCTTAGCTCGCCCGTCTGCCAAGCTCGCTTCTTCTCTCGCCTCCCGCAGTTCGCGCTTGAGGTCGGCGATCCGTTGTTCAGCGGCACCCAGAGCAGATCGCGCCGCCACCAACTCACCAGCGGGGACAAGCCCCTGGCGAGCTTCCTCTGCCTTCGTAGCAACATCCTGAAGCCCTTTGTTCGCCTCCTGGACGATGGCCAGCTCCTTCTCCGCGCGCTGTTTCGCGGCCATTCGGTCCGCCGACTCAAGCTGCAGACCATGCACATCACCGAAAAAGTTAGTTAAAACGAACTTCATAAGTGCTCACCCGCTGAAATTCAGCGAGTGCGCACTCGGGGACTGGCGACCAAGAAATTCCTAAGTGCCCACCCGCTGAAATTCAGCGAGTGCGCACTCGGGGACTGGCGATCAAGAAATTCCTAAGTGCCCACCCGCTGAAATTCAGCGAGTGCGCACTCGGGGACTGGCGATCAAGAAATTCCTAAGTGCCCACCCGCTAAAATTTAGCGCGTGCGCACTCGGGGACTGGATACGAAAATAAAAGACGAGAAATTATAAGAATCACGCCGCTGCAAAGCACCGACCTGATCCTCGGGGACTGGATGTACCTGGATGGCTGCGCCAAGCATGCCATGGAGTTGGATCGCGTCCACGGACGCGAGTAACTCTGGCGTGTGCCCACGACGCTGGTCGACTTCAGCATCGGCGCTCCCCGGAGCGTGGCTCGAGGGCGCATCCCCACTCGTCGTGGCCGCCTTGGTCACGAAGCGGGGGAAGGTAGCGATAGAGGCACCCGCTCCAAGGGAAGTCGCCTCCGCCGTTCCAGGCAAGGAAGCGCCCTCCTTCGTAGACGCGGCTGCCTCCACCGCGGGCCCGGCCGGCGCGGCCGCCGTGTCGTCAGAGATAGTGACGATGTCGTCGCCCTTGGCCTTCTTACTGCCATCCGCTGAGGCGACAACCTCGTCCGCCTTCCTCTTGCGGGAAGGATCCTCCTCGCTAGTGGCGGAGGGTACCTTGGCCACGGTCGGATGGCCCATCCTTTTCACTCCGGTCCTGCGCATTAATCGAATCAACAAAGACGATTGAAATAGTTATGGAAAATAAGGAGGGGTGAGCGCACTCACTTGGCGACTGGGATGAAACGTAGCCCCGTACGAAGGCCGACCGGTTTTTCCAGTTCAGGGCCCAGTCGGCGACTGAGCCCCAGTTCCAGGATGTCGCGTGCCCAAGACACGGACGGCTTCTTCGTCGTTGAGGCCGCAGCTGGCGCCTCAGGGACATCCTCGGCGGGAGCTTCCTCGCGAGTTGGAGCCGCTACAGCCGGATCCTCCTTGCGGGGCGAAGCCGCCGCAGCCGGAGCCTCCTTGCGAGGCGAAGTCGCCGTGGCCGGAGCCTCCCCCAGCCCAGAGACTGGGGCGAATGGCAGGGGCATTGAGGCCATCGGCACTTCCACGGTCGCCGTGTCCAGCGCGGTTGTCGCTGGTGGCGCGCCGTCACCAGCTGGGCTGGGAGCATCAGAGCTGCTCGCCGAGTGCGGCGGTGAGGCCGTCCTCGACGGCTTCGTTTTCTTCTTCAGGGGGCCCTCGCCTCCCTCTCCTTCTTCTTCTTCTTCGACGGAGTGGCTTGACGGCGCGAGGTGGTCTCTGGGAGTTTGTCGTCGTCATCATGACGCTCGAGGCTTCTGCTCGCCTCGATCTCGCGCTGACGTTGCCCGCGGGTCTTTCGGACCAGCGGGGCGACCTCCTCTTCGGACTCGTCCTCGTCGTCCTCGTTGCCCCTCGCGGGTGGCGATTCGCCTATGTCCTGGGCGGATGGGCCCGGTCTCTCATCATCCGAAGGTGGGAGCCACCCTTCCACCACCTGGAATAGCTGCGATGAATACAAAACAGAATCAGAATTACCGCGACTGCATATACTGCGACTGCGAACAAGGTAAATAAATTACCGTTGGAGCTGGACGCTTCGCGGTGTAGGGGGCGATCCCGGCCTGCGCATCTAGGTACACCGCCTGGGTAATCTTCTTCAACGCTGGGAGATAATCTTCCAGCTTCCACTCGTCGAGGCAGGCCTTCGTCGAGTCCCCCCGGCCCGTGTATTGGTACATGTAGTGGTCGCGCTGGGCGAGTGGAACGAGCCGCCGCCCAAACCAGCAATTGTACAAATTTATCGTTTGGAGGCCCTTCTTCTTCAGACCACGGATGGTCTGGAGCATCTCGTCAACGACCATCCGCTGGTCGTCGGGGAGCTTGCCGACTTGGAGATGGCGCGGCTCGGAACGACTAGCGGAGTACCGCGGGATCACCGCCTCGCCCTCCGGGGTCGCCTCGGTCACGTAGAACCACGAATTTTTCCAGTCGCTCGCTGCCTTGGCGGGTAGCATCAGATCAAAGAAAGAGGCTTTGGACTTGAGCTGGAACATCAAGCCGCCCGCGGCTAGCATTGGGCCGCCTGCCTCCTCGCGGCTGATCCGTCCGTGGAACAGATCTTGCCACAAGGGAAAGTAGGGCCGGCAGCCCAAGTAGCATTCACAGAACGCCACGAAGATGGCGAGCTGCTCGATGCTGTGGGGACCCAGATCTGAAGGCTGGATCCCGTAGTAGGCGCAAAAGCGCCGGAAGAACAAGGACGTGGGAAACCCTGGCCCTCGCTCGAGATGACTGGTGAAACAGACGAATTCCCTCTCTCGCGGGTTTGGGGTCGTTTCTCCGGCTGCGGGGATACGCCAACAGCCGGCTCGCAGGATCCCGACCTCCTCGAAAGAGGCCAACTGCGCCCTCGTGCACTTGGATCTACCCCACGGTTCGGGGGAAAGGGCCATGGCCGAGAGGTTGGTTGGAGATTGGAGGATTTCGGGTCGACTGGATCGCGGAGCAATGGAAGGAAAATGCGCGCACTCGGAAGAAGTGGTGAGCAGTTGACTCTATGATTGCCTGCCATTCCTCTTATATAGCGGGAGTTGCCCGCCAATTCAGGAGGCCGTTACCGCGCGATGATTACGCCAAAAGTTACCGTTGGATTACCCCAACGGCTAGTTTGACCGCGCCTGACGGTCCAACTCCAGCCACTCGGCTCACCAAGTCAATCACTATGACCGCGTCTCGCCGACTCGACTCGCCGAAGCCGCGACTTGGTTCACCGGATTTCCTCCTTTATATAGGAGCCCGCTGACGATTCGACTAGATGCCTACTCTGAAGCCGTATAGTCCGACTGCCAGCAGCCACTTACGCCCAATCGACGACGGCCTCGGGGACTACTGATGGGGATATGCCTACTGGGGTGTACCCAGCAGGACGTTTCCGACTGGCCCGTGAGCTGGCGAGTGGGCTTGCAGAACGGCGAGTGGATCGAAGCCCAGCAAGGTACCGAGCGACTGGAAGCTGAAGGCCCAGGCGAGTAGATAGGCCCAGTCGGACTAGGTTAAACGACTACTGAAGCTGTAACCGAATCGGCTGAGATATGTAAACCCTAGGGGAGGTGAGCCTATATAAACCTCCCTATAGGGTGAGTAGAGACACGTTCCCTCATTGTAACACCCTCAGAATCGGTCCTATGCAAGTTTTAGCGAAATTCGCCAAACCCGCATAGAAACGATTCAGAGGTGCCCACCAGGCACTTTCGTGCGGGTGGAAAACGAAGTAATAACATTACACAACAGTCCTCGATGGGACCCACAGAACAGATATATATATATACAACAGCGACTCAATGAGTCAAGAATACAGATGTAATATACAAAGATCCAAATCACCTGTAAAACGATACAGCGTCCGACTACGGACAAGATGCAAATGGGGCTAAGAGCCCTGAAGAATAACCAATGGCGTCCATAACCCTGCCCAGGCCAAGCCGGAAGGGTAACCCTGCTAACGACGTCGATCTCAAAACCTGCTTAAACAAAAGGGGTGCCGACAAAGGGCAAAGAAAAAAGAGGAGCGTCAGTACTGAGGCCAGTACACGGCGAGACTAGAATTCGGCGGTCCTCGCCTACATAGGTATGGTGGACTGAGCGGCAGCGGCAGCGTGCACTAAACAACCTATAGAGACTCGATACAACTGGCGTCAATCAGAGAGGGGGATGAAAGACCTATTCGGAACCAACCTGATACTACCACCAAACAAACCCATCCTGGCGTTTCCCCCTCGAAACCAAACGAGGAAGTCAACCGAGGAACTCACATAGTTGGCAGTTTTATTTATTCAGTTATCGTTGCAGCAATTACTAGTCAGGTTTAGATAATCATCCTGATAAAGTAAGCAGTGGGCACTTTTAGTTAACCATTACGTTATAGTTACAACACTTACTAATCAGGTACATTTAGCATGAGATAACCCAAAACCCAGCAGTTGTTGGTAATTTTATTCAGCCATTCCGTTGTAGTTGCAATACTTACTAGTCAGGTACAATGGTCGCAAGCGACACTCCAAACAAGCAATTGTGGGCAGTATTAATTAGCTATTCCATTATAGTGAAGCTGATTACTAGTCATTATAAAGTCAAATTTATAGCAAATAAACTTTAGTTATGCTTGTCTATGGTCGAGATACTGTGCTCCAAGTCGTCCATAACCGCGGACACGGCTTTCAGAAAGTTTTAACCCGGCTGGGGTGCACCAATAGCAACACACACTCGATCAACCTCGGAAAAACCAAATCAAAACCCAACGAGGCCTTCACGACAAAGCAATCACAGGATTTAGAATTATTTCAGGGGGCCACCCCTTAAAGTAGAACCCGCAACGAAGCCGGCCGGCTCCGAGACGGACTTAAGGTTGTGGGGACGGCTGTGAACGACTGGGAACCCGAAAGTGTGGCTGGGCTTGTCGACACCGCGGAATCGTGCCACGATCCTAAACAGTACAGGTGCTATCTGTCACACAATTTAAATACATAAGTATCATGGCATAAGTACGGGATCGTAAATAAAACCTCAAACTAGTTTGTGGCCCCAAGAAATAAGACTGAATCAAGCTCTGGCTCAGGGGGGTCCCATATACCTCCCGGATGTGGATAGCGCGATAAATCAAGGAACAGGTATCAAGTACTCGGGGTCCTACGGGACACAAGTGGGCGTTCGGAAACCAAACATTATCTATCACCCACCGATGCCTCTGCTTATTTCAATTTTAGTTGTTAAACAGGAATTAAAGTGAGCGATAAGTAAAACTATGATCATCTCCAACATCAACATGCGGCAATACATCAACAACTGTGGCACTTGACAACACGCAACAGCACTTAAGCAAGCGACTACGACGCGCAAGTCCAACTATCTACCAAACAACATGTAATAGCATGTGTCCAAGGCAATATAAGGCTGCAAGGGATATCACAGGTACGGAAACTAAAGCATCGCAACACAGATAGCAATAGATCAATAGGAGGGAATAAAGACTATAAAAGTAAGATAGGTAGAAAGAGGGAGATGCTCGCCTGAAAACATTGCCGAAGGTTCATCCGAAGATCGGGGCGAAGCTCACATCAACTCAACGGCCTTATCCGCGAAGAAGCAAAACACTAGAGGAAACACCGGATGCAATATTTAATACAACGGCAGAAGATCGGCATGATGCATGTATGATGCATGGCATGGCAAGGTGCGATGCAATTAGGTCAGATTAAGCAGAACCGGGGTCCCGACAATTAATTATATGGTTCAAGTTATTTAGAACCCCCGCAATTTAAATGTCGTATTAGCATGGCAAAATATAGCACCGGGTTCGCTACACAAATTTAAATGAGGCCAATATGAGACTAGATTTGCCCGCATATGGGCCCCATATTTAATTATGAGGTGAATCGGCATAAGACCCCCAAACCACACGATCATGCATGCAAGTATGGCAATTAATATGCAACAAGTTGTTATTATGTTATAAAATAGGGTTTCGGGAAGGGGTTCACACTTTAGAGGGTTCTCGACGGACTTGAGGTTCTGGGGGGTTCGGGGTTCGGTGTCGGCCTCGGGGTCCAGGGTTCGACGGGCTCGTTCTCGGATAACAGAGGTAGGTCTTGGCGCATCCGTGGGCTTCGGGTCATGTCGACGGTCCTGGCATCGGGGCATCGGACTCGCCCTGGTTGCTGTCGCTCTTGTCGTCGTGCAGATCTTGTCGTGCTTCAGGTTCGGTCTTGGCATTCGGGGTGACGTTCTTGACGTTCCTTGTCTTGTCGAAGTCCCTGTTGCTCTACGGCGAAGAACTTAGTGTCATCGGGGTCCGAGAAGGAGATCTTGACGCGGCACCGGGTACGGGATTGGCCTTCGGGTTCGGGGGTCTCGGCGTCCGAGGGTAGATCTTGGCGTCTGTGTGGCGAACTCCGGATTCGGTGTGCTTGGCTTCCATGGAGGAAAACTTGGATTCCGACTTTGTTGTCGATGGCAACTCGTGTGGGCGTCGGGAATTTCATCGGATCTAGCCGATGATGTCGATCTTGGCGGTTCGAACTTCTCGCGTCCTCGGATCCGGGGTCTCGACACCGGCAGATCTTGGTGTCAAGGTTCTAAGCAACGGGGCGCTTGGCATGCGTCTTCGATCGCCGGACTGGAAGTAGTCGAGGGGTCGTCCGAACATCAACAACACACGCTGTGGCACTAACCAAAAGACACCAACATCTGTGCACCATTACTCCTTCTGCTTCACCGCTTGTTCTCAGGTTGCTGTGTTGTCGACGCACTCATGAAGGAGGGCGACATGAGCAGAAGGCGCGGGTCCGGGGAGGGCTTGGCGATGGGCTGGCTGCGTGGGGCGAGGCAGGGCCGGCCATGGCGTAGCAGGCTCGCGGCGGTTTGTTGGCCGAGGCCGACGGCGAGGAGGCCGCGAAGGCCCGTGTGGCGGTGCTGGCGCCTGGCCGGCTCCGGGCGGCGGAGGAGAGGGTCGCGCGGCGGGGCCGAGGATGACCGGAGGGGAGGCGGCGGAGGAGCTCCCGCGGTGAGGGCCGCCGGTGGCGGGACACGCGGAAGGAGGGGCACCGGGCGGTGGCGAGGTCGGAAGAGGGGACCGGCAGCGCTGGCTCGGGAGAGGGGGACCGACAGCGAGCGGAGGCGGTTCGAGGACGGCGAGGTGGAGGCGGAGTTTGGGGCAGATGGCGGCGGTGGAGAGGCGGGCCAGCGAGCAGAGGGCGGGCGCGCGGCGCCGGAGAGAGGAGGAGGAGGAGGAGGTGAGGGACGGCTCGAGGAGGGAAGAGGGCGCGGGCGACGGCGCCGGCGGGCGGAGGGTCCGGCGCGGCGGCGGGGGAGAGGCGGGCCGGCGAGCAGAGGGCGGGCGCGCGGCGCCGGGGAGGAAGAGGGTGGTGCGGGGCGCGGCGAACGCGGAGGCGGAGGCCAGAGGGCGGGGTGGAGGCGCTCGCCTGCGAGGGAGGCGACGGGTGGTGGAGGGGCGCCGGCGAGGTGGTGGAGAGGAGGTGGAGGCGAGGGGCAGGTGAGGCTGGCGATCGCTGAGGGAGAGGAGGGAGGACTCGCGGGAGGAGGAAGAGGAACAGTGGGAGGGAGCGCGTGCGTCGGGTGGGGGAGAGGGAGCGGGGAGAGAGGGGTTGGGTGGCAGGTGGGGAACGGGACAGGGCATGACGGGTGGGACCCGTGGGGCCAGGGGGTGGGGCTGCAGCGGGTGGGTGTGTGTCCCTGTGTGCGTTTGTGTGGTGTGGGTGGGTCAGGGAGAGTGGGGGAGAGAGAGAGGGGGGGTTGGCTGGTGGGATGATGTGGCAGAGTGTGAGTGGTGGGGGAGAGAGGATAGGTGAGGTGGCACGAGGGGATTGGGTGGGGTGAGGTGGAGAGGGTGTGTGGGTAGATAGGTGGGTAGCTGTAGGATTTAGAAGGGCGGGTTAGGTGGACCGATTTAAATCCTGGGGCGGTCGTTCGGGTCTATCCGGCCCGTTCGACTGCCCCACTAAAAATAATATAACATTTTATTTAATTTGCAATACATTTTGTAACTAGTTTTTAGACAAACAAAATATCCGGCAGCACCCGGGGTTTTGTGTTTGAACAAAGTCGGGGCGTTTAGAAAACAAAACTGGGTTTTTCCGAAATAGTTTTATGCGAGCAATTGCAAGATGATGACGATGCTCAAATGCAATGTGGCATGATGACATGAGCATGCGGTCACGATGATGCAATGCACAAAAACAACGCGATTTTCTAGTAGTGGTTTTGCGGGATGCCACACTCATACACGCAAGCGACTCGCCGCCTAGCCGCCGAGCTCGCTCATTGTAACACCTCCATAATACAATCTAGCAGGAGTAGGTCTTTACCCTTCGGGGGGCCGAACCTGGGTAAAACCCTGTGTCTTTGCCCTCATCTCGCACCGCAGATGGCTGGCCGCCCTTGCCCCTCATTCTACTACTCGCTGCCGATTGCAGCATCTACCGTGACCATTCCCACGACATTCCGAACACTCAATGCCACCTTTATAGCCACCCAGTTACGGTGTGGTGTTTGATGTCATCAAAGCATCCTTCCGGTGATGGTGATAAGCATGATCTCATGGTCGAAGGAATTAGGTTACTATGTATCAAAAAGATTATAGCAATTGAACTATTAAAATGACTTGATCTTTATGCTACGCTTATCTATAGGAGTATGTCCATCATACCATTCTCCTAATGATATGATCTTGTTGTTAATAACATCTCAATGTTCATGATAGGGAAACCACAATCATCTATTAACCAACAAGCTAGTATTATGAAGAGGCTTTACTAGGGTCTCTAATTTAGTTTACAAATCACACAAGTATTAATGTTTCCTGGTTAATACTGTTATAGCATGAATGTAAACATTTATCATAAACACAAAGATATAATAATAACTACATTTATTATTGCCTCTAGGGCATATCTCCAACAACTTTCGGTTCCGCCGTAATCAAGAGTAGACAAGCAGGAGTAGGGTTTTCCCTCCGGGGGACTGAACCTGGGTAAATCTCGTGTCCCATGGTTGCTTGTCTATTAACCGTTCCACGATCTCCAGCACCCCCATCTTCTCCAAAACCCAAGCTCATAACAATGGGCATTGACGAGATCGATCCTCGTCAATTGGCGCCGTCTATGGGAACTGGGGGCGCTGATTGTGCGATCGTGACGGTTGAAAGAGCATTTGTTATCCCTAGTGATTTTGGTGTTTGATAACAACACACATATCGGACTAATGATTTGCTAAGTGTGTCGCAGGTACATTAAAAAGGTTTGCAAACATTCAAAAACTGTCTGCCTGGCGCGGTACCAAAAAGCGTAGTACCGCTTTTTGCTACCGGACCAGACAGAAGCAAGTGACTAACTGTCAAAAAGTCTCTGCCATGCCAGGTACTAAAAAGCGGTAGTACCGCATTTTAGTACCTAGCGCGACAGAAGCTTTTTTACAGCTTGTCAAAAGCTTCTGCCTGCTCCGGTACTAAAATGCGGTACTGCTCAGGACAGAGCCTTTTTAAACTTTGCAAAAAGCTTCTGTCTGTGCCGGTAGCAAAATGCGGTAGTACCGCATTTTACTACCTGGCGTGACAGAGACTGCTTGTACGTTGCAAAAAGCTTCTGTCTGCGCCGGTAGCAAAATGCGGTAGTACCGCATTTTACTACCTGGCGTGACAGAGAGTTTTTGTACGTTGCAAAAAGCTTCTGTCTGCGCCAGTAGCAAAATGCGGTAGTACCGCGTTTTACTACCTGGCGTGACGGAGAGTTTTTCGTATGGAAAAGTGCTGATCTCTCCAGGTCCGGTAGTACCGGTTGCCTCAAGCGGTACTACCGCTTTCCGGTAGCAACAATAGTAGTACCGCTGGGGGCAGGACTTGATGCAGTTTGAAAAAGGGTGGTCCGGTACCAGGTCCGGTGGTACCGGAGTTCTCCGGTAGTACCGCTTGAACTTCCGGTACTACCGCTGCAATAAATGCATCAACGGTCAGATTTTGTGGAGGGGTATAAATACCCCTCCACCTACCTTGGGACAAAGTGCTCAGCACATTAAAGTCATTGCCCACCATTGGAGTCCATTGGAGCCACTCAAATTCTCTAGATCTCCTCATCCAACCACCCAAAGTCCTTGATCTTTGGGGAATCGAAGGAGGAAGCCCCGATCTACTACTTCACCAAAAGAGATCTTCATTTCCCCCTCATTTCATTGAGGGCCCCTTTGCTCTAGTGTTTTGTTGGAAACCCTAGCTCTTGTTTTTGTTCTTACAAGCTTGTCTTTGATTGCTTTGACAGCTTGCTTGTATTTGGGAGCCTCCGATTAAGTTGTGGATGTGTGCCCCAAACTTGTAACGGTGCCGGCTTCCACCTTGAAGGTTGCCGATATAGTGGAAGGTGAATCGATCCCGTTGGGGTGAGATTCATCGGAGAACAAGGGAGGCCTCTCGTGGCGTTGGTGGTTTGAAACCACCCCCTCTACAAACGTAGATGTACTTCCCCTCAAAAGGAAGGAACTACGGGAAACAAATCCTTGTGTCTCCGCGTCCACTTTTCGGTTACCTCTATCCTTTACCGCACCTTACTTACTTGTTACTACTTTGTGTTGTGATAGCTCTTGCATAATTGTCATATAGGTAAATTCACCATAGTTGCATTATCTAGAGAATTTACCTTATTGTCAAACCTTAATTTGAAAAAGAAGAAAATTTGAAGTAGCACCTATTCACCCCCCCTCTAGGTGCCCATACGATCCTTTCAATTGGTATCAGAGCCTCGGCTCTTTATTCGGGCTTTACCGCCTAAGAGAATATGGGTAGCCAAGAAGGGGATGGTGGTAGTGAGTCGACTCCGGTGACCATGGAAGATCTTAGAAACTTGGAAACAAGATTGAGCTCTTCCTTGGTCAACGAAGTCAAGAAGATGCTTGAGCAACTTCTTAAAGACAAAGTTGGCTCATCACCCCCATCTCCTCAAGAGGAACTACCATCCGTTGTACCTAAAGGGAATACTCCGGTATCCCCCGAGGGTATGGTGGTAGGGGACAAACTAGACAATGCTAATTCCTCCACACGACTTGATGGGGGGAAGGGTGAGCACCATGATTCTTGGTACTCTCCCGATCCTCCCATCCCACACCCTCATGTGTACAATAGAGGTGACCCACCTAAGCTAGAAGAGTCTGCTACTTTTGCTCAATGGCAATCACTAATGAGAACTCATATGCGCAGTTCTTGCATTGAACTATGGAACATCATCGAGCATGGACTCTTTATTGGGGATCCAAACAACTTGACAAGAAGAGAGGTTGTAAATAGTCAACTCAATGCCACTGCTTTGCATATGATTCAACAAGGATTGGGAACAAAGGATTACCCACACATTGAGCACTTTAGCATTGCCAAGGAAGCTTGGGATGCTATCACTGTGTTGTTTGTTGGTAATGAGAGTATGAGGAGGAACAGATATGATGCTCTAAGCAATGAAGCCGAAGGTTTCTACATGAAAGAAGGTGAAGACCACGAAGACATGTATCGAAGGCTCAAGACCACCGCCACCGCTTTTAGAAATGTGGGTGCCTCACATGTGGATGATGCATGGATAAAAAGGAAATATGTGAGTGCACTCATGCCTTTTGAGCCCACCGACTTGAAGAGCTTAAAGGGAAGACACAACTATCATCTCATGGCCTCAAATGAAGTTATGCAAGAGACGGCCGCTTTCAAGGTCGCCGCCAAGAATGCCAAAGATGCCCGTGCTCGTGCTCTCGGTATGAGCAATGTGGTCAATGTTGCTTTGAAGGACAAAGTTGTGGACCTTGAAGATGAAGATGATAGTGATGAAGGCCTCTCCTTGGACCATCCCGATGACATCAAGATTGCTCATAGTCAATATAGGCTTTCTATGCAAAGAACTTTTGGAAGAACCCCGCCAAGGCCAAGATGGAAATGCAACGAAGAAGCAATCCAAATGGGAAAAGAGAGAACACCACTAGGTTGAGAACTTGCTTCAATTGTGGTGACCGCTATCACTTTGTGGCAAGCTGCCCCTATGAGAAGAGAGAAGATAATGGTGGTAAGCTTGTGTTAAAGAAGACTCTCAAGGCACCTTACAAGAAACCCTTCATCAAAAGGAATCCCATCAACAAGAAGCCGGGAGAAATTGTCTTAATCACTCATGAAGAGTACTCCTCCGACAATGAAGATGATGAAGATGACAAAGAGGAAACTTCTCATGGTGTGGCTGCTCTTGCCACCACATCTACTCCGACATTCTCACTCTTCGATTCTCCAAATGAGAACTCCTCCACCAAGAACGCCACTTGCCTTATGGCAAGAGGAACGGAGGTATCTTCATCATCCCGCTCTACTCACTTAGATAATGATGAAATTGATGATGAGATGTCACTTGATGTTAAAAAGGAATTAATTGCCTTTGATGAGTTTATGACTAACCTAGAAGGTGATGCTAAGGTACATTTTGGAAACATCTTAGATCAACTATCACATACTCGAGAGCTTCTAGATGTAATATGTAAACTTGGGCATGAACATATGATTGAGCTAGAGGCCCTAAACAATGCTCTAGAAGAAGAACAATAAACTAGGTTGTCACTTGAATTAAAACTTAAAGGCTTGATGAGGCCAATGACATTATTGTTAACAAACTCATCAAATAGCGTGATCATGCTAATGCTAAATACAAAAGAGCTAAAAAGGACAAGGTTGAGTTTGGAGTGGTTCATGAAAAACTTGCCGAGGACTTTAGCTTGCTTAACAAGGCCCACAAAGCCTTGGAGAGTGAACTCTTGTCTCTCACAAAGTACCATGAAATGCTTCAAACTCAATTGGCCAATATTCCTTCACCTAGTAACTTCATTCCATCTAGTAGCACAACTATCCTTGAAGAGAATGCTAGGTTGAAGGGGGAGCTTGCTAAGGCCACATTTCCACAAGGCAACAAGTCTATTGATGATCTTTTAAGCAAGCAAAGGCGTAGTGGTGATAAAGGGGGCATTGGTTTTGTCTCCAAAACAAAGAAGAAGGACAAGCCCGCACAAGAGACCAACAAGATCATTGTGGAGAGTAAGACCACAAATGGTAAAACTATGTCACATGATGATTTTGCGGGAAGTGCTAACCCTCACTATGTTCTAATGCGTGATTACTATGGTGATGTGTATGCACAATATGTTGGTCCTTATGATGGTTATATTGCTTGGTCTATTTGGGTTCCCAAGACCCTTGTTGCTAACAAAAGAGGACCCATTGAAAAATGGGTACCTAAAAACTAGCTTGATCTTTTGTAGACTTATGCTTCTAGAGGGTCAAAATGGGTGATCGATAGTGATTGCACAAGTCATATGACCGAAAGCTCGTCTATTGTCAAGGACTTGGTGCCAAATGAAGATCAAATCACCGTCACATATGCCGACAAGTCAAAATCTACGGTAATGGGTTTCGGCAAGGTAGTGGTGGCTCACGACATTACCCTCGTGAACGTCATGCTTGTTGAAACCCTTGGATACAATTTACTTTCTATCCGTGCTCTTGGAAAAATGGGCTTTGTCGTCTTTATTGATAATGATATTGTGGTCCTCATGTGGAGCAAGTCTCTCAAGGTCGCTTTTGTTGGGTACGTCGAAAATGACTTGTATGTGGTGGACTTTTCGGGGCAAGCCACTGCAGGTCCGATGTGCTTATACGGGAAGGCCGATGTGGGTTGGCTATGGCACCGCCGACTAGCCCATGTCAATATGAGAACTTTGCAAAGTCTTCATAAAGAGGGCCATATTGTTGGACTAAAAGAAAATGTTTCCTTTGCCAAAGATCGTGTTTGCAGGGCATGTGTTCTAGGGAAGATGCATGACGCTCCTCACAAGCCCACGAACCAAATCAAGTCTTACAAGATCTTGGAACTCCTCCACGTGGACCTATTTGGTCCTCCATCTCATGCAAGTCTTGGAGGGAAGAAATATTGTTTGGTGATTGTTGACGACTTTTCAAGATACTCTTGGGTTTATTTCTTCAAGTTGAAGAGTGAAACTCAAAGTACTTTTATCGACTTCATCAACTTGGTTCAACGGCAACACAATGTTCCCGTGTTGATTATAAGAAGTGACAATGGCACCGAGTTCAAGAACTACACCTTAAATGATTTTCTTAGTGATGAGGGGATTAAACATCAATATTTCGTTGCATACACCCCTCAACAAAATGGTGTGGCCGAAAGGAAGAATCGGACTCTTATTGAGATGGCTAGGACCATGTTGGCAGAGTTTAAATATCCATACAACTTCTGGGCCGAAGCCGTCTCCACCGCTTGCCATGCTTCAAACCGACTCTACCTCCGCAAGAAAATCAACAAGACTCCATATGAGATACTTACCGGTAACAAGACCAACATATCTTATTTCCGGGTGTTCGGTTGTAAGTGTTTCTATCTCATCAAAGGTGTTCGTTTGTCTAAGTTCGAGTCTAAAGCATTAGAGGGTATCTTTGTTGGCTATGGTCTCGAATCTCACACTTATAGAATCTATGACAAGCTCTCTGGAGCCGTCATAGAATCTTGTAGTGTGACCTTCGAAGAATATGATGGTCCCCAAGGGGGGGCGTGTTGATGCTTGTGATGCAGATGATGAAATGCCTCAGGATGCCATAGGAAGAATGGGTGTGGGTTATATCCGCCCCGTTGAGTAACCCCTTATGGCGGATCGAGAAGAACTATGCTCCACTCGAGTGGATCCCTCATCTTCACAACCTCAACATGCTCCATCTACCGAAGAGGACATTGACTCAAGCCAAAGACAAGATGTGGACCCTCAACATAGTGATCAATGTGTGAACTCTAGTCAAAGGGAGCTTGGTCCATTCGATGGGGTGTCAAGTGGTGCCAAGTCAATTTGCCAAGGAAGATCCATCCAAGCTGTTTTGAGACGTGCTCAAATTGAGGCTAGAAGAGCACTTGATCAAGATCAAGGTCAATCCTTGCCTCCCAGTGTAGAGGATGAATCCAATGATGATCAAGGTCAAGTTGATGGTCAAGACGAGGATCAAAATGATGAAGAGGGTCCTCCAAGAAACAATGAGGAGATCCACGCTCGTCGCGAAGCTAGAAAGGAAAGAATGCTGGAAATAAGAGACCACACCCTCCAAAATGTTGTTGGAGATCTAAGGAAAGGAATTTCCACAAGAGCACAATTGAAGAGGTTCAGTGAACATAAAGCTCACATTTCCATGATTGAACCAAAGAAAGTGTGGGAAGCTCTTGAAGATTCGGATTGGTTAGAAGCTATGCACAAAGAGCTCAACAACTTTGAGAGAAACAAAGTGTGGAAGTTAGTTGAGAAGCCAAAGGATTGCCGCAATGTTATTGGAACAAAGTGGATATTCAAGAACAAGCAAGATGAGCATGGGATTATTGTAAGGAACAAGGCTAGATTGGTTGCACAAGGTTATTCCCAAATTGAAGGCATTGATTATGGAGATACTTATGCACCCGTGGCTCGCCTTGAGTCCATCCGTATCCTTCTTGCTTATGCGGCACATCATAACTTTAAGTTGCAACAAATGGATGTAGAAAGTGCATTCCTTTATGGTCCTTTAAATGAATTGGTATATGTTAAGCAACCCCCGGGATTTGAGGACCCCAACTTCCCAAACCATGTCTACAAACTTGATAAGGCGCTCTATGGGCTCAAGCAAGCCCCACGCACGTGGTATGAGCACCTTAGAGAGTTATTGTTTGACCGTGGCTTTGAGGTTGGGAAAATCGATCCCACTCTTTTTACTAAGAGGGTTAATGGGGAGCTTTTTGTATGCCAAATCTATGTTGATGATATTATCTTTGGCTCATCTAACAAAGCTTTTAATGATGAATTCTCAAAGCTTATGACTAGTAGGTTCCGGATGTCCTTGATGGGGGAGTTGAAAGTATTCCTTGGCTTTGAGATCAAGCAAGTTAGAGGAGGAACATTCTTCAGTCAAGCCAAGTATACTCAAGATATGCTCAAGAGATTCAAAATGCAAGATTTGAATGGATCCCCAACTCCCATGGCAACAAAGACTCATCTAGAACAAAATCCAAATGGTAAAGATGTGGATCAAAAGGTATACCGGTCTATGATTGGTTCTTTTCTTTACCTTTGTGCATTTAGACCCGATATTGTGTTGAGTGTAGGTGTGTGTGCAAGATATCAAGCGGATCCTAAGGAAAGCCATTTAATGGCGGTCAAGAGAATCTTTCGATATTTAGTTCATACCCCATTTTATGGTCTTTGGTACCCTCAAGGCTGAACATTCGCTCTTTGTGGATACACGGACTCAGATTGGGCGGGAGACAAGGATGATAGAAAATCAACATCCGGGGCTTGCCAATTCCTTGGTAGGTCCTTGGTATGTTGGTCTTCTAAGAAGCAAAATTGTATATCTCTCTCCACCGCTGAAGCCGAGTATGTTGCTGCTGCTAGTGCTTGCACCCAATTGCTATGGATGAGGCAAACTTTAAAGGAATACGGTGTCCAGTGTGACAAAGTGCCTCTTCTATGTGACAATGAAAGTGCCATCAAGATTGCATACAACCCGGTGGATCACACAAGGACAAAGCATATTGAGATTCGACATCACTTCATTAGAGATCATGTTGCTAGAGGTGATATTGATCTATCCTATGTTTCAACCAAATATCAACTTGCCGATATCTTCACGAAGCCACTTGATGAAGCAAGGTTTTGCTACTTGAGGAATGAACTAAATATCGTAGATTCTAGGAGTTTAACTTGATTATCTTGCAGTCTCACCTAATACTCGACCCTTGTTTGGTTTAGATGTAGGCATGGACATAGGGGGAGTGCGGTCCTAATTGATTGGACTATCCCTCCCCCCATTATGCGCAAATTAAACAAAATCATTCCTCTTAATATCATGTTGTGATATGTGAGCTCAATGATGAGTTTCGGTAATGGACCCAAGATATATCTTCGTGGTGCCAAGCCGAGTATACTCAAATATGGTGGCCTAGGCCACCGCCCCCCTCTCAATTGAGAGGTTGATGTGCTTACTCGTGTTTGTCACCTTTTAAATTGGTTCTTACTCATGTTTGTCATCCTCTAGTTGGTGTTGATTCTTTTGGTCATGCACTCATATTTGGCTCTCCATATGTTTTTAGTGTTTTTCCTTTGAGTGCATTGGCCCATATCCGCGTGTATCTCTAAACCCAGGCCACTCCTATCCAACAAAACCCATATACTCTGCACAAGAACCTTCCATTTTTCTGTATCTTGGCTCTCTGTCCTGATGGTAACGGTACTACCGGATCCCATATGCGGTACTACCGCCTAACGGTACTACCGGAAGTTACCAGCGGTACTACCGCCCCTGGTTGTGTTTCCAGGTTCCTGCCTGAAAACTTCCCAGGAGTGGTACTACCGGCCTGTACCTCCGGTACTACCGCTCGGCGGTACTACCGCCCGTGGAACCGGTACTACCGCTCGCGCGCGTCGGTTAAGACTGGAGGCGGGGGAGAGGCACCCCTTAGTGCCTCATTCATCCCTTGTCTCCACTCCTCACCAGCGCCACCACCAGAGCAAGACGACGCCGGAGGAAGCCCGCCCGTCCCTCCCTCTCCCGGATCCACACCGGATTCGGCCTCCCTGCGGGCTCCTCTCTCTTCCCCACCGTCATGGACACCGGTACTACCGCCCTCCTCATCTTCTTACTTGTTTTATCCATTGAATCTAGGGTAACTTCGATTCTTGGTTAAAACTCGCATTCTTGAGGTTGTATCGTGTGCTATTTACCAGATCTATCACTTGGCCCGATGGAAATCGTGTTTTACAACAAATTTTTTGCCCGTACTTGGATCTTAGTTCAGATCTGCACTGTAGTCACGGGCCGGTAGTACCGGAATCTTTTTCCGGTACTCCCGCTTGGCGGTACTACCGCTTGTGCAGGTCCGGTACTACCGCCCCAGTACTGGCAGCACATTTTTTTTAAACACTAAGCACCATCCTCCGTTTGCCCCAGGTTCTTGTGCCCTTACCCCTATGCTATCTCCCTCGTTCTTTCACAGGTGCAGGGGGTTCCCAGGGATCGCGCAAGCGCTCCAAAGATCACTATGAGATCGAGGACTATGAGTCAGAATCTGAGACTGAGTCTGAAGAGGAGGTCATGCCTCAACCTAGTGCCCGTCTGAAACTGCCAACAACTCGTGGTCGTGGGGGTAAGGGGGTCAAGCAAAGTGCTGGTCGTGGTAAAGCTCCTCCACCTCCTCCTCCCTCTGGTCCTCGCAAGAGTCAAAGTTCCGGGTCATCTGGGCCAAAGCCGTTGTCTGATATATCTGAGACAGAATTTCATGCTCTGCGGGTGGTCAGTCCGTATGGGGCGGCTCGTGCTTATGCTCGAGAAAATAGCCTCTTCTTCACGGACTTTCAGGAGCGGGTGTACCATGAGATTCTCATGAAAGATGACAAAATTGTGGTTCCTCAAAAATGGATCGAGATGAATCATGTGAGGAAGAATCTGAACTACTTTGGTGAGGCCCTTGACATTTGCACCAACATTGGCTTGCTTCCTATTATGGAGTTCCGGTGCAACTATGATCCAATGCTCATTGCTCAGTTCTATGCAACCGTTCACTTTGCCAAGAATGCTACTAGGACTCTCACTTGGATGACCGAGGGTGTTGTCAAGGAAGCAACGTTGGCTGAGTTTGGGGCTATCCTCGGGTACGAAGACCGTGGCAAGGATGTTCCCGTTGGCTTTCGGTGACATGCCAATGACTATCCCATGAAGAAAGATAGGCTTGCCCCACTGTACATCCGAGGGCGCGGAATCCCTGGTAAGATCAAAGGGCTCCTTCCTACTTATGACATCTTGCACCGCATCTTTCGCGAGACCATCGCCCCTCGTGCTGGGAATGTTGATGAGATTCATGCTTACATGGTGGATATTATGATGGCCACCTATCACCACCGTGATTCTGGCCTACCTATGGATGTGATGGATGTTATCTGGAATGAGATGGTCTGCGCCACTTTTTAGAGGAGGGTGCCTCCTTTTGCTCCATACATCATGGCTCTCATCATTAGCAAGTGCCCTGTGATTGCCCGTCACTTGCCTCATCTTCGTCTTGCCACTCACCGCCACAAGAATCTGCTGATCAAGACCCATCTCAAACCCCGCAATGCGGATGGTCAGATTGTTGATGAGGATGGGAACCCAGTTGAGGAGGACTCAGGTGATGCTGCTGATGCACCATAGGGTGTTGCTTTTGTGGTCTCTCGTCGCCAGCCCGCACAACCATCTTGGGCTAAGAGGTTTGAGGCCAAACTCAAGAAGATATTCTGCCTCCAAGTGGACAATCAGAAACGCCTGTACGAGGCCCATGTCTATGCCAAGAAGGCCTGTGCTCGTCAGAAGGAAATGATGGAGGCTCAAGGCTTGACTGCTTCCAAGGGCTCCGAGAACAATATTACCCCAGAAGACCAATGGATCTCCAAGCACAGCAACTGGGAAGATGATGCCACCTCCTCCTTCCGTGCCCCTCCACCTCATGGTGCTACATGGGACGACGTTGATGATGATGATGATGAGTGATCTCCGGGGCGTTAGTGTTGCTCTTGTCCCTTTTTGGCATCTTGATGCCAAAGGGGGAGAAGTTGCACATTAGGTATGCGGGAGATTTGCGAGGGAAAGTCACAAGCTCGTTCCTGCCTTTGATTTTATTCGCTTGTGAACTTTATTTGGTTGCCTCTTATTATGTGTGACTTACTATGTGTGAACCTAACTATTTGTGCTATGTATGATAAGACTATGTGGTTATCATATGGATCCATCTTGTGTGTATTATGGCTATTCTTGTTGGATCCATCCTATGTGATGACATTCCTCATTCCTAATCAATATTGGTCATCACATGTTTTTAGCAAAGGTATGTCCTCTATGTGCGACTTCTACTCTCAGTTAGCTTGCTAGATTGTATGGGGCTTGTTTCTACATATCTAGGGGGAGCCCCATCTACATATTGTCATCACTAGATTTCCCTGCAAAATGTGTGTTGTCATCAAACACCAAAAAGGGGGAGATTGAAAGAGCATTTGCCATCCCTAGTGATTTTGGTGTTTGATAACAACACACATATCGGACTAATGATTTTATAAGTGTGTCGCAGGTACATTAAAAAGGTTTGCAAACATTCAAAAACTGTCTGCCTGGCGCGGTACCAAAAAGCGGTAGTACCGCTTTTTGCTACCGGACCAGACAGAAGCAAGTGACTAACTGTGGCATCCCGCAAAACCACTACTAGAAAATCGCGTTGTTTTTGTGCATTGCATCATCATGACCGCATGCTCATGTCATCATGCCACATTGCATTTGAGCATCGTCATCATCATGCATTTGTTTGTCTGAAACTATTTCCGAAAAAACATATTTGGTTTTCTAAATACCCCGCCTTTATTTCAAAATCCAAAACCCGGGTCTCCGGATTATTTTGTTTCGTCTACCAATGGATTTCAAAAGCCCCGTTGTAAAATAATGAAATATTTACTTTATTTTTAGGGGCAGCAGTACCGGGCCGATCCGACCTAGTCGGCCACCCCCCAGTACAAACCAGACTACCCAAAACCTTTTCCTACCCCACCCTATCCTACCCAGTTCCCTCCACCTCACCCCAACCTATCCTATCACGCCACATCACCCCTGGCCCAAACCCCACCAATCACCCGCTGCCACCTGCCCCATCCACCGCGCACGCACGCACTCCTCCGCCGCACTCGCCCCAAAACCACCTGGGCGCGCTCCCCACCGCCGCCTGCCGTTTTTCCCGCCCACGCCCACGCGCGCGAGCCGCATGCCCCAACCGCCTGCTGGCCCCACCACCTGCCCCTGTCCCGCTCAGCCCCACCCGCAGGCCCCATCTCCCGCAATCCCCTCGCCACCAACCCCGCTCATCTCTCATTCCTCTCTCTCTCTTCCAAACCGCCTCCTCACCAACCTCTCCGGCCGATGCGCCTCGCCGTCCTTCTCCCTCGTCCCCGCGTCCGCCACCGGCTACCCCTCCCCAGAAACCACCCCGACCCCGCGTCCCCTCACCCACATCTCCCCCGCCTCTTCCTGGCTCTCCTCTCTGCGCATCGCTGCCGGCCCGACCTCGTCCTCGCCGCCCGCCCGAGGGCGCCCCTCTTCCCTCAACCCCCTCCTCGCTCCGCCACCGAGCTCCGCGCTCCCCATCCCCGAGCGCCCCTCCTCCTCTGCGACCGCCCCTCCCCTTCGGCTCTGCACCGCCACCGGCACCCTCGCCTCCACCTCGTCGGCCTGCTCTCCTCTGCAAGCTCCATCGTCTCCCCGCCGTCGGGCCCTCCTCGCTGCAAGCCGCCGACCGCCTGCACTGCCGCCATCCGCGTCATCACCGACACCCCGCGAGACCTCCGTCGAGCCTGGTCGCCGGCGCGCCTCCCGACCTCAACGGTCTCCGGCGTCGCGCGTGTCCTCCTCGCCATGACCCTATGCTCGTCCCCGCCCATTCCTCTTCCGATGACGAGCCGCCTCCTCCCTTCCGTCAGGCCACCAAGCCCTGCAGCGCCGCCTTCAGACCCCATCGGGGACGCGCCTTGGCCACCTTGCCGCTAGCGCGGTCACGCCTTGTCTGTTGCGTGGCTTGTGTGTGTGTTGTAGTACCCGCGGGCGTCCTATTGTTCTTCTGTGTACACTACAGGCACACGTCTCGGGTACCCCTGCACGCTCGATTAGACCCCAAGCTCACCGATCATCGACATCGTCTCTCAGTAATTTCGTCATGGGCGCCAAGCACTTCGTTTTCGAAGACCGACGCGCGCAGATGAACCCGAGGAATGCCGAGAAGATCAGCGAGGACTACTTCATGGAACCTGAAGAGCGTTTCCCGGACTCCAAGAACCGAACCCAAAACCGCTCCGAGACCACCAAGTACTCCTTCCCGGACGCCAAGTTCGCCAAGAACCCGTATGCCAAGGTCGCCGACACAGAACGACAAGACCTCCTTCCCGCACCGATGCCGACGACGTCGCACGCCAAGTTCTTCTTCCCGAACGCCAAGACCGACCCGATACGAGGACCCGACAAGATCTTCGTGACGACAAGATCGGCACCGACCAGGGTGGATCCGATGTGCCCCCGACGCCAACCAAGTTCCTCTTCTCGGATGCGACAAGATCGACTTCCGTTGTCCGAGACCGATCTCGTCGAGCCGTTCTCCCGTTGAACCCTGAGACCAACCCCGAACCCCTCGGAGCCCAAGTTCGCCGAACCCTAAAGTGATTCCCTATCCGAGACCCCATTATTTTTATAATATGACATTATCAACTGATGCATATTAAATTGTTCATGCATGCATACTTGTCTGTGGTTTGGGGGAATTATGCCAATTCATCTCATAATTAAATATGGAGTCTATATGCGGGATATCTTTGTCTTATTCCGGACTTCATTTAAATTGGCATAGCGAACCGAAGCCATGTTTGGTCTTGCTAATCCAACATTTAATTTGCGGGGTAGATAAATAACTTGAACCGTTTAATTAAATGTCGGGACCCCGGTTCCGCTTAATACGATCTAATTGCATTGCACCTTTGCCATGTCATACATCATACATGCATCATGCCCGATCTTCTACCGTAGTATTAAATAGTGCATTCGGTGTTTCTTCTAGTGTTTTGGTTCTTCGCGGATAAGGCCGTTGAGTTGATGCGAGTGTCGACCCGATCTTCGGATGAACCTTCGGCAATGTTTTCAGGCGAGCATCCCTTCCCCTTCTACCTATTTTGCATTTATAGTCTTTATTTCCTCCTGTTGATCTATTGCTATCTGTGTTGCGATGCTCTAGTTTTCGTACCCGTGATATCCCTTGCAGCCTTATATTGCCTTGGACACATCGTATTACCTGTTGTCTGGTAGATAGTTGGACCTGCGCGTCGTAGTCGCTTGCTCAAGTGCTGTTGCGTGTCGTCAAGTACCACAGTTGTTGGAGTATTGCCGCATGTTTAATGTTGGAGATGATCATGGCTTTAATTATTGTTTAATAACTAAAATTGAAGTAGGTAAATAATGCAGAGGCACAGGTGGGCAATAGATGTTATTTGGTTGTTAACCGTCCACTTATGTCCCGTAGGACCCCGAGTTCTTGACACCTGTTCCGAGATCGAGCGCGCTAACCACAGGTGGGGTGTATGGGCACCCCCATCGATTAGTACCTGATTTCAAAGTATTGTACCGGGGGCCACAAGTAGTTTGGGGCTTTATTACTATCCTGTACTTATGCAATGCTTTACTGCTTAATTTAAGATTGTGCGAGGAATGCACCTGTACTGTTTAGGTAAGCGGAGTGTTTTCGCGGTATCGACAAGCCCAGTCACACTTTCGGGTTCCCAGTCGTTTTCAGCCATTGACGCAAACCCTGAGTCCGTCTCGGAGACCGGCCGACTTCGTTGCGGGTAGCTTAGTGGGGTGGCCCCCATGTACTTGCTTTGGGTCTGGGAAACGTCATGACTTAGGCCCCGCCGACATACCGATGGGTGTATGTTAACTGATCTGGCAAAAAGGGTCGAAGTGCGTGTGGATACTTTGGTGCACCCCTGCAGGGTTAAATCTTTTCGAAAAGCCGTGTCCGCGGTTATGGACGACTTGGAGCACAGTTCTTGATCATAGACAACTATAACTAAAGTTTACTGTTATAATTTGACTTGTATCCGATATGACTAGTAATCAGCTTCACTACAACGGAATGGCTAAATAAAAGTACCAACAACTGCTGGGATTGGGATATCTCATGCTAATTGTATCTGACTAGTAAGTGTACAACTATAATGGAATGGTTAACTAAAAGTGCCCACTGCTTATTATATCAGGATGACTATCTATACCTGACTAGTAATTGCTGCAACGATAACTGAATAAATAAAACTGCCAATGGTGTGAGTTCCTCGGTTGACTTCCTCGTTTGGTCTCGAGGGGGAAACACCAGGATGGGTATGTTTGGTGGTAGTATCAGGTTGGTTCCGAATAGGTCTTTCTTACCCCTCTCTGATATCCGCTAGTTGTATCGAGTCTCTATAGGTTGTTTGGTGCATGCCGCGCTGCCGCTTCAGTCCACCATACCTATGTAGGAGAGGACCGCCGAATTCTAGCCTCGCCGTGTACTGGCCTCAGTACTGACCGCTCTCTCTTTTTCCTTTGCCCTTTGTCGGCACCCCTTTTGTTTAAGCAGGTTTTGAGATCGACGTTGTTAGCAAGGTTACCCTTCCGGCTTGGCCTGGACAGGGTTATGGACGCCAGTGGTTATTCTTCAGGGCTCTTAGCTCAATTTGCATCTTGTCCGTACTCGGACGCTATATCGTTTTCAAGGTGATTTGGATCTTTGTATGGTACATCTGTATTCTTGACTCATTGAGTCGCCGTTGTATATATATGTTCTGTGGGTTCCATCGTGGACGATTGTGTAATGATATTACTTCGTTTTCCACCCGCACGAAAGTGCCTGGTGGGCACCTTTGAATCGTTTCTATGCGGGTTTGGCGGGTTTCGCTAAAACTCGCATAGGGCCGATTCTGAGGGTGTTACACTAACTGTCAAAAAGTCTCTGCCGTGCCAGGTACTAAAAAGCGGTAGCACCGCATTTTAGTACCTAGCGCGACAGAAGCTTTTTTACAGCTTGTCGAAAGCTTTTGCCTTCTCCGGTACTAAAATGCGGTAGTACCGCATTTTAGTACTGCTCAGGACAGAGCCTTTTTGAATGTTGCAAAAAGCTTCTGTCTGCACCGGTAGCAAAATGCGGTAGTACCGCATTTTACTACCTGGCGTGACAGAGACTGTTTGTATGTTGCAAAAAGCTTCTGTCTGCGCTGGTAGCAAAATGCGGTAGTACTGCATTTTACTACCTGGCGTGACAGAGAGTTTTTGTACGTTGCAAAAAGCTTATTTCTGCGCCGGTAGAAAAATGCGGTAGTACCGCGTTTTACTACCTGGCGTGACAGAGAGTTTTTCGTATGGAAAAGTGCTGATATCTCCAGGTCCGATAGTACCGGTTGCCTCAAGCGGTACTACCGCTTTCCGGTAGCAACAATAGTAGTACCTCTGGGGGCAGGACTTGATGCAGTTTGAAAAAGGGTGGTCCGGTACCAGGTCCGGTAGTACCGGAGTTCTCCGGTAGTACCGCTTGAACTTCCGGTACTACCGCTGCAATAAATGCATCAACGGTCATATTTTGTGGAGGGGTATAAATACCCCTCCACCTACCTTGGGACAAAGTGCTCAGCACATTAAAGTCATTTCCCACCATTGGAGTCCATTGGAGCCACTCAAATTCTCAAGATCTCCTCATCCAACCACCCAAAGTCCTTGATCTTTGGGGAATCGAAGGAGGAAGCCCCGATCTACTACTTCACCAAAAGAGATCTTCATTTCCCCCTCATTTCATTGAGGGCCCCTTTGCTCTAGTGTTTTGTTGGGAACCCTAGCTCTTGTTTTTGTTCTTACAAGCTTGTCTTTGATTGCTTTGACAGCTTGCTTGCATTTGGGAGCCTCCGATTAAGTTGTGGATGTGTGCCCCAAACTTGTAACGGTGCCGGCTTCCACCTTGAAGGTTGCCGATATAGTGGAAGGTGAATCGATCCCGTTGGGGTGAGATTCATCGGAGAACAAGGGAGGCCTCTCGTGGCGTTGGTGGTTTGAAACCACCCCCTCTCCAAACTTAGACGTACTTCCCCTCAAAAGGAAGGAACTACGGGAAACAAATCCTTGTGTCTCCGCGTCCACTTTTCGGTTACCTATATCCTTTACCACACCTTACTTACTTGTTACTACTTTGTGTTTTGATAGCTCTTGCATAATTGTAATATAGGTAAATTCACCATAGTTGCATTATCTAGAGAATTTACCTTATTGTCAAACCTTAATTTGAAAAAGAAGAAAATTTGAAGTAGCACCTATTCACCCCCCTCTAGGTGCCCATACGATCCTTTCAACAGTCCCGACCAAAGCGATCTACAACTCCTCGGCGACGGAGAGCCATCTCCTCTTCGGCGCTTTCGACTTCATCGTCCACTCGCCAGCCACCCTGAAGGACTTCGAGCCCGTTGGCGACGGGCTCGAGATTCTGTTCGGGAGCTTCTGCTTCCAGGTGGGTCAGACAGGCACTCTCCGCCTCCCAGAGCGGGTGCCTATGCCATCGATCAGGCCTGCCTCGTGGGCCCCGTATCCCGTGCTACGCACATCACCATCGACAGATGAGTCATACGACAGCAGCAGCTGCAACTCAGATCTATGCGATCCGCCGTCAGATGAAGGGACCTACGGTTCCGGATCCGAAAGCTGCGGCAGCAGCGATCCACCCTACGGACGCTACCAATGCGTCGTGGTCATCCAGAGCGACGTGGATCAGCAAGCACCCAACCCGCAGGGTAGGAACGGCGAAAACAGGAGAAACCAATCCCCCCTCCCAACGAGGACAACACCGACGCCTGTCGGGTAATCCACCTCAGCGAGGAAGGATGGAACCAAGCACGCGAAGCCATGGCAGGCAACAAGATCCTGCATGTGGGTGCCTCACGAGACCTACTGATGGCGTACCACCTGCTCCTCATCGAAGATCATAAAAAGCAGGTGAAGATGCAAGAGGTGCTTGACAAGCGCAAGCAAGTGGCATCAGAGTCCAGCGCGCGGCAAGCTACGATCTCTACCATTGGCGGCTCCAGATCGCATGGCAACCATGCCAACAAGCATCATTCTCGCATAGATAACATGGACCCCGCGGCACGTCGTGAGGTGACCCGAACCCTCAACACATCCTTCATGGAGATGGATGCCAACGGCAACGTCATCCCGAAGACGCCGCAAGCTGCGATCATGGCAGCCACCACATACCTCGCATCCCATCCACCTCCGGTGGGGGACCTGAAGAGGGCCATGCACAATTTCGCATTACCCAGACTCGGACTCATTGGAGCTGTGCTCCACGGGGAAGCTCCTGAGGAGCCAAAGAAGAAGGCTGCGGTTAGATTCAACCGCAGTCCCACACCCTCATCCGATGAAGAACACGACCTACCTCGACGGCACAAGAGCTCGCGACGTCCCAGCTGAGACTACGACGCTCGAAACGAGGTCACCCAACGCAAGATCGACAAGGCACGCGCCAAGCGCGTGTGCTCATCCGAATCCGAAGAGGATGACGCTGAAGGAGAACTCTGCGGAGCTCGATGCTTCAGCAGATCCGTTCGGCGGACACGGATTCCGTGGAACTTCAAACTTCCTTCGGATACTCCGAAGTTTGACGGCACGCAGGACCCTAAGGAGTGTCTCAGCGACCACCTGTCGTCCGTCAAGTTACACGGCAAAAACAAAAACACCGCCCTGCAATGCCTTCAGCTGCAGCTGACAGGCGTAGCCCGGATCTGGCTCAGCAGCCTATCATCGGGATCCATCTGAATCTGGGAGGAACTGGCGTACAGTTTCATCCGAAACTTCAAGGTCACCAGCAAGAGGCCAGCCTCGATTGAAGAGCTGAGGGCCTGCACCCAACTAACGGGTGAATCCATTCGCTCGTATATACTACGCTAGTGCAACATCAAGAACTCCGCGGCACACATCTCGGAGGAGAGAAAAATCGACACCTTCAAGGATGGCGTCAAACGCCAGGACTTCAAGGAAGAACTTGGGCGCGTCAAGCCCAAGACACTCGACCACCTCATGGACATCGCCAACAGGTGGGCAGATGGTGAGGACTCTGTCCACCGAGCACATTCGGAGGAGGAAGATGACTACGGCCGCCGACGCGAGCGCCGTAGCAAACGAAAATCGCGCGCCTACGACGATCGCGACAGACCCGACATGGTCGCGGATGGCTACGCCGACCGCCACAACGAAGGCAACCGCAACAGTGGCGGATACCGCGGAAACAACTTCCACGATGGAGGACGCCCAGCGCAATCGTGGCAACGCCGCAGCCACGATGACGAGCCCTGGGCATACGACAAGTTGTCAGGCCCATGCACCATCCACTTCTACATCGACAAGCAGGATGGCTAAACGAAGGCGAGCCACATGCTCAAAGACTGTCGCGAGTTCCAGAAACTCAGCGAGAGCATGTCCCATATGAGGCAGCAAGCCCCAAACCCTTGGTACGGACACGCACCCGCACCAGGTGACATCGCCCACGGAGCTCCTCCACCACCACCCGTGGAACCTTCGAATCACCCGATCGCACCCGCACAGAAAAACGGTGGAAACAGGTACCCGCGCCAAAAGGGTCATTGATGATCCAAAAGGGGCGCCCAACAAACAGGGTTCAAAATAAAATCACTCGCCAAGTCAGTTTGGCTGTGACTGCTCCACCCGCCATCCCTGAGTACCTTAGCAGTTCGGAGTCCTGTATCACATTCAACCGTTCGGATCACCCCCGCTAGATCCCTCGCCCAGGTCATGTTGCCCTGGTGCTCGAGGCGCAGATTGGAGGGTTCGAGATGAGCCGCGTCTTCATGGACGGCGGCAGCGGCATCAATTTGATGTTCGCTAGAACCTTAGAAGCAATGCGGATCCCGCTGTGCAGCCTGGAACAATCCGACACAATGTTTCATGGCATCGTCCCAGGTAAGGGCATATTCCCTTGGGAAAGATATGACTCGACGTCATCTTCGGCAACCCCGACAACTTTTGGTGAAAACGACTCGAGTTCGAAGTGGTGGACTGGCCATCACAATACCACGCCATCCTAGGGCACGTGGCATTCACACGATTCCTGGCAGTACTGCACTACGCGTACCTGCTACTCAAGATGCCAGGACCGAGGGGCGTCATCACGGTCCACGGAAGCTTCACCCGATCGGATCACTGCGACAGGGACTTCAACAGAATCTCCCAGTCATTCGGCATGCAGGAGGAGCTCACAAGGCTCCGAGAGGTGACAGACAATGGGGCACCCCCAGTCTCGAGGCAAAACGCACTCGACATATCGTTCGACTCAACAGTCAACACGAAGAAGGTGCAGGTCTACCCGACGGATGCCTCCAAGACGGCGCTGATCGCCAACGACCTTAGCCCCGCATAGGAAAGCGCGCTCGTCGAATTCCTTAATGAGCGCTGGGAAATCTTCGCATGGTGTCCTACGGACATGCCAGGAGTTCCCAGGGAATTCGCCGAGCATGCACTCAACGTGTTTCCAGATGCCAAGCCCGTCAAGCAACCCATCCGACGATTGTCCGAGCCCCGGGCCGATGCCATCGGAGTCGAACTCAACAGACTGCTCGACCCAAATTTCATCAGGGAGATCATGGAAAGCGAGTGGCTTGCCAACACCGTGATGGTCCCCAAAAAAGGACACGGACATCCTACGGATGTGCGTGGACTTCACATAGCTGAACAAGCACTGCCCAAAGGATCACTTCCCTCTCCCTCGGATCGACCAGATTATCGATTTGACTGCAGGATGTGAGACACTCTCCTTCCTCGATGCCTACTCAGGTTACAAACAAATTGGGCCGAAGGTCGAAGATCAGGAGAAAACGACGTTCATCATGCCGTTCAGAGTGTTCTGCTACAACACAATGCCCTTTGGGCTGAAGAATGCAGGTGCCACGTACCAGCGATGCATGCAAGCATGCCTGAAGAGCCAAATCGGCCACAACATACAAGTCTATGTCGATGACATAGTAATCAAAACAAGGGAGGCTAAGACACTTATCGACGATCTCCGCGAGACGTTCGACAACCTTGATCGATACAAGATCAAGCTGAACCCGAAAAAATGCGCCTTCGGCATCCCATCTGGTCAATTGCTTGGCTACTTCATCTCCCAGCGAGGGATCGAGGTGAACCCGAAAAAAATCCGGGCCATAATGGCCATGGAGAAACCGAAGAACCTCAAGGGCGTCCAACAGCTAGCTGGACGCATCGCGGCGCTGAGCAGGTTCATCAACCGCATGGGTGAAAATGCCCTACCTTTCTACCAGCTTCTACGCAAAGCAGACAAATTTGAATGGACACCCGAAGCGCACGACACATTCGAAGATCTAAAGCGGCTACTCTCCAGCTCACCCATCCTGGTCATGCCAAAGGAACGCGAGCCTCTACTGCTATACATAGCAGCCACACGCCAAGTGGTAAGCACTGTGCTCGTGGTCGAACAACCCGAAGATGTGAAAACCCACGGGATCCAGCGCCTAATGTACTACCTCAGTAAGGTATTGACGCCAACAAAATAGAGGTACCCTCACTACCAGAAACTCGCCTACGGCGTGTTCATGACGGCTCGTCGGCTGAGCCACTACTTCCAGGAGCATCAGGTGATGGCCGTCAACGAGGCACCCATAAATAACATCCTGAACAACCCGGAGGCCACAGGACGCGTGGCCCTGTGGGGCATCGGGCTGTCCCCTCTATATATAGTCTATGAGAAACGCCACACGATCAAATCTCAGGTCCTACCGGACTTCCTCGTCCACTGGATGGAGCTGCAGCTGCCAGACACCCCAGATATGACACAGTCATGGACGACGCACTTCGATGGCTCCAAACGCGAAGCCGGAGAAGGAGTCGGGGTCATACTGACATTCCCGCAGGGCGACAAGATGAAGTACGTCATCTGGATGAAATTTCGAGCTTCCAACAACGAAGCCGAATATGAAGCCCTCATCCACGGCATGAGGATGGACAAGATCTGCGACGCAACGCGCCTGGTCATCTACGGTGACTCAAACCTCATCGTCCAGCAGACAATGAACGAGTGCGACGCGCACACCGCCAACATGATCGCGTACCGCACACTCTACAACTCACTCGAAGGAGAATTTGACGGCTGCGAGCTTCAGCATGTTGGAAGAGAAAGCAACGAAGAGGCCAGTAGACTCGCCAACATCGGCACCACCTACGCACGGGTGCCACCAGGTGTTCCTTGAACAGATCTACGTGCTATCCATTAAAGGGAAATTCCCCAAGGGATCACCCGAAGAAGCAGAGCACTCGGGGGCTGTGCTACCCGAAGGACAAGAAGGACCAGAAAAACTTGACACAGAGGTCACAGTGGTCAACCTGATGCAGGTCATGGCAATCGAAGAAACATGGACGCGGCCGTACCTGCGGTACCTGATAAACACGGAACTGCCTGACGACCCGACAGATGCCCGGCGCATATCTCGCCGGTCCAAAGCCTTCACCATCATCAATGGCGAGTTGTACAAGCGCAACATTTCGGGTGTGCTCAAAAGGTGCGTCACCATCGGTGATGGCAAAACCATCCTCCAAGACATCCATGAGGGTATCTGCGGCCATCATGCGGGCAACCGCGCCCTTGTCGCCAAAGCTCTGCGAGCTGGGTTCTACTGGCCAACGGCCATGAACGACGCCAAGGACATTGTCCGAAGGTGCAACGGGTGCCAGAGGTTCACAGACAAACCGCACGCACCTGGATCGGAGCTCGGGCCCATACCCTTAGCTTGGCCCTTCGCCCAATGGGGCCTTGACATGATCGGCAAACTGCCCAAGTCTTCGAAAGGAGGCCACGTCTACCTCCTGGTCGCAGTCGACAAGCTCACCAAGTGGATCGAGGCCATGCCTGTTATCAACCAAAAGGGCAAAACGGATGTGAAGTTCTTCGAATCCATAGTCTACAGGTTCGGCGTGTCGCATAGCATCATCACCGACAACGGGTCGAACTTCATCTCTAAAGAATTCTAGGACTTCTTCGAAGACCTCGGGATCAACATGTCATACGCCTCCGTGGCGCACCCGCAAACAAACGGGCACGTAAAAAAGGCCAACGGCCTCGTCGGTGGCGGCATCAAGAAGCGCCTAATGAGCCCACTCAAGCGACTTGCGGGAGCCTGGACACAAGAGCTACCCTCCATCCTTTAGAGCCTGCGCACAATGCCAAACAGCTCAACTGGCTACACGCCTTTCTTCATGGTGAACGGAGTCGAAGCCGTGTTGCCTGTAGAGGTGCGCCATAAGGCCCCACGGGTCATCGCCTACTGCGAAGCCGAATCAATGGCCGCACTCGAAGACGCCGTCAACACACTCGACGAGGCACGCGACATCGCCGCAGCTCGATCGGCGGTCTACCAGCAGAGCCTCCGCAAATATCACAGTCGTCGGCTGCGCCCAAGGTCCTTCGTCGAAGGAGACCTAGTCTTACGACTCAAGCAAGAGCGGCCGAAGAAGCTCGAGTCACCCTGGGAAGGACCCTACGTCATCACCGAAGTCATCCTAGGTGGCTCCTATTGCCTCAAGCACGTGGAGTCTGGAGTCGCATACTCCAACCCATGGAACGTCGCACAATTGCGACGCTTCTACCCCTAGCTATCCCTCCTTTACTTTAAATAAGGCTATTCAGCCAAGGCTACTCAGCCGAACAATGTACCTCCTCATTATGATATGAATAAAGCTAAGTGTCTCGCCCCAAAAATTTTCTCTTACTCGCATTTCTTTATGCTACAACACACTCGGGGGCTCCCCTCACCTCACGACTTCGTCGACTAAGGATAACGCATGTACACCTGAGTAGCTGATCACGTCAGGCTAACGAAAAGGGCATGCATACAAACAAGCACCACGTGCTAATACAATCAACCTTTACAGCAAAGGGCATAAAACTCCCAGTCAAATACATACAAGTTTTTATATCTATCTTTTTATATGAAGAATCACCTGCGCACGATGCTCAAAGAGATCTACAACTTGTTTGGCATACTACCTCACAGCCGCATAGTGCGGGCGCATGTCCCACATATCACCATCTGGCCGAGGGGGCGGCCCAACTGCAACATCAGCAAGATCCACATCAGGGCGATGCATCCGCACGAGGGAAAGCGCGACCTTCACCCTGGCAACCAACTGGTGCCGCACTAGCTCCCAGACGTGACGAACTTCTCGAAAATTCGCCAGCAAGCCCCAGGGAGTCGATGGCGCTTCATCCAGAGGAAACATGACGTGCAGAATCGACGCTAGGGAAGTCTTCACCTACCGCAACACTTGCGATACCTGGTGAGCATGATACAGCACAGTCGCAAGGACAATGTCACGGTCGCGATCCATCCAGAAAAATCCACCGGCTTCCATATCTTGCTGGGTCAAGCAATTGATTTGAAATGCAACACGCTCCTTCTCCTCCCTAGGAACAAGGTTAGCACCTGCAACACCTACAAAGTCAGATGACAAGCCAACAGGCGCATCTAAAAATGAGCAGCAGCTCGAAGAAACTCACACTGCAGCTGTTCGGCCAAACGCCACAGCCCCCATCAAATACTCCTCTCTGGCTGCGCCTCGCTCCGCCTTCGACTTCCAAATGTACGCATGGCCTCGGACGCCAAGTAACTCCTTCTCAACACTGCGGATGCGGTCACGAAGAAATACAAGCTGCAACACATCATCCAAGGATGGTTGCGGCTGCGGAGCAGACGAAGTATCGATGGGGTCATCACCTGAAGGTCCCTAGAGGAAGACAGACAAGGATATGAACAACACACAAATGGGCAACAACTCGAAGGTTCATTATATACAACAAAAACCACCGTGTGGCACAAGAAGTGTTCATGAATATATTACAACATAAGTAGAAGACAACTATCCTACAACTACAAGGCCTAAGCGGCTGCATCCTGAGTGGCCTCGGAGCCAGATTGCCTGCTCTTGACCTCTTCCTGCTGCCTCATCGCATACTCCGCTAGCAGGTCAATCAGCTTCGGCCCATAGCGTTTATAGCGGGCAACGTAGAGAGCAAAAGCTACCTCGGATCCGTCAGGAGCCGTTGGCATCTGGGAGGTGACCTAATGAAGATCCAGCTCCGCCCCGAACGCCATGGCCATTGCCAGCCCCATGGACGCGCCGATGCCCTTCTGCTTGCGCTTGTACGCCACAGGTGCATCGGCTGACAGCGCATCCGCCAACAAGTCAACATCCTCAAGGGAAACGCCCTTGGGGACGAGCTCCTTGTAGAAGCGCTCGAGAACCTCCTTGGCTTTGGCAATAGAGCCAACCACAGTACTGCAGCGGTCTTCGACGGCCGCAACAGCATCATCCAGAGCACTGCCGTGCTCCAGAGCACTGGGGTCGAACTCAATGCCTGCGGTATCTAGAAAAACGAAATAAATACAGTACGAATCAAACAAAGCAGGAGAGACAAGGCAGCCGAAATGAAACATACAAGCGGAATTACTCACCCGAAATTGCCTTGGCAGCAGCCATCAGCTTTTCGGCTACCTCCCTCTCACGCGCAGCTGCGGCGGTGGCGAGCTGCTCCTCGTGGTCTGTACCTTCCTGCTGCAGGCGCTCCTTTGCCGCAGCTGCGTCAGCTAGTTCCCGCTCGAGGCGCTCCTTCACACCAACGACGTCCTCGACAATTTTGTCCACTCGCCCGAGGCTCTTTTTGAGAGCATCAAGCTCGCGGAGAGCGGTGTTATTTTCATCTGCAGAAAATAACAAGAGCATGCATGAGCTTCACAAGCCAGCAAGCAGACGAAGAAGCAGAAGATCTAGCTAAGGATATACGTTGAAGCCGCTGCAGGCTGGCCTCCAACGCCAGATGCTGCTTCACGAACTGATTGGCACCTTGCACAAATACATACCTGATACAGTCATTGAGGATTTTACGGTCATTGAGGATTTTACTAATCCTGATAAAGCAATGGCTCGTAGGACGAAGCTAGATAAAGAACCTAGGCATCCTAAATACATACCTTAAGGAGAGGTGTTTGAGGAAACTGAGTTTGATGACCCAAACTTGGAAAATTATGCCTATTACCAAAATGACTTCAAGCCACCTGAAGACCTATGGACCAAATATAACTCCGAACAACAAGAATGGAATAAAGTTATTCCAAATAATCCTGAGCCTAACAAGTATGGATGGGAAATAGAATCTCAAGGTAGAACCATAGGAAACAATACCTTGTGATACAGGTATTGAAGAAGAGACCAAATATAGTGTAACATCCGAAAAATATTAAACTTGAATCATCAAAATCTAATAATCAAAATTAGGGTTAACAAAAACTTTTCCAATTAAAAATATAAAAGCATGCATATGTGTGTATATTAAAATTTGGATTCTTTTGAATTGCCTTGGTTCTATGTTTCTTTGCTTGTAAAATGATTCTTAGGTGAAATAAACATCATCTAAACAATCCCCAAACTTTTCCCAAAGACAAACAAATCAAAACAAACAAATTAAGTGAATGGTCACTTTGGCCAAATTAACTCCCATGCCTAATTTGGCTATCTCTAACTTTCAAAACTTAACAGAAACATGTATGGATTTTTGCACCCCTTGATAGTACTCATAACAAGGTACCAAGGCCCACTTTGTGATCATCCAAAAACATTTGAATGCATAGTTTAAATGACTGTTTAAAATTGAATCTATTTCATATGGGAAGATCCCACTATTTCAAAAACCACTCAAACAAGCTCAATTTTCAAAACCCAAGCATCCACAGAATCCTCAACACATGCCTAGCACACCCACCAAAAATATTTTCAAAATTCAAAACTAAAGTTCATGCGGCCATTTCATCAAACAGGTTGCAAATTCAAATCAACAAAATCACAAACACTATTTTGAGCAGTGTTTTGAGCCAACCTTGTTCCCTCTCGGGTTACACTAGCCTTAGTAGATCATCTAGCAACCTTAACTAAGCTCTAGCACCACTGTAAGATTGCCAATGTCATCAATGGTGAACAGGTCGAGAGCACCCATGTCACCCCAGTGTGGACAACAAGCTAGGAGAAGAACTAGCCGTGCCAACCTTGTCTAGCATGCAGCCCATGCCTCACCGCCCCCTCTCGACCAGCCCTAGCTCGAAGACAACAACCAGAACCAACCAGGAATGCCGCGCCCGTGCTGCTGTCGACCATGCCGACGCGCACCGCAGAGCGCGCACCGTTCCCACGCAACCCGACCACCTCGAGCCCTCGCCGCCCGCCAGCATGCACCCCACCGTCCCAGGAGACCACCAGACATGTTCGTTTCACCGCCCGTACCCCCTAGCCACCGCTCACCGTGGAGTTCGCCGCCTTTACCTCGCAGAGCACCGCGCGTTCCTGACCATTTGCCACTGCCCCTACACGCGCATTTAAACCTTAGAGCATCGCCAGGAGACCGCTCGTAGCCGTGTCGCCACCATCACCTTCCCATCCCTCTCGGTCTCGCCGTCGAGCCTATAAAAGGAGACGACCCCCGCTCGATTTCTTTACACCATCTCACTGCCCTCACCTCACTGATCATTCCACCCCTTAGCCGGAGCAAGGCGAGTAGCGCATCGCCGGAATTTGGCCGGAGCTCGCCACTGCAGAGGAGAAGAGGAGCCGTTGATTTCGTCCATCCCCGAAGCTGCCGCGACCACCCCTGAGTTCGCCGTCGTCGACTTCGTCGTTTGCCCGCCTCGTAGTGGTCACTGGAGCCCCGGTATGCCCCCTATGCACCCCCACTGAGCCGCTAGGGTTCGAGCTCGCCGGTGACCTGTTCATCATCAACGACGACCCTCAGCCGTCAATCTTCATTCTAATCCAACTCACCACATCGTCCCGTACCACTTCGCGTTTAAAGATCCACTGACCAGTAGACCCCCCTGTCAGTTGTGTCCCGCGCTGAGGAGTGACACTGGGCCGGCCCAATAACCCTTCCCGCGCAGCCCACTCGTTTGAATTTAGCTTTTTCTATTTATACTCAAACTCAGTTCTGTACCTAGTTTCAAAAATCAACCCAGCTCGATTTAGTAAACCAAATTGCATGAAACCAATTTTGTTAGAAAGATATTGAAATGCTTAATCCAAGCCCGTTGGATTCAAATCATTTGGATCTATAGATCAAACTTGGTAAAAATAACAAGGCAGAAGCTTTTATGCATTCAAACATTTTTCAAATTTAAACCATATTAGCTTTTGAGTTGATTCCAATTCTCAAATATCACATTTGACCATACCTTTCAGAATATATAAAAATATATGGGTTTACTTACAGAAATAATGTTCAAGTAATAAAAGAATGCCACATAGGCATTTCTAGTCACTTTATTTATTTAAAATAAAAGGTTAAACCTTATTAAATTATGACACCACTTTAAATCACATTCTCATGTACTGAAATATGTGGTGATGACATGTGTCAGCATGATCCCATGTTTGAGTTGGAGAATATTAAATCTTAAGTAGTTTTTCAATGAGTAGAAATTACTTTTCTAAAAATAAAATAAATAAGACAAATGCTTTAATCTTGTAATGTTAGTGATTATGCTAGATCATCTATAGAACCCCTTTGTGTGATGATTGAAAGTAGTTAAGTATTGTTTGGTGATTGTGTACCTCATATTTATTCATAGACGCTAGTATCGACCAAGGATACGAGGAGGAAGGAGGATACTACGAAGAAGAAGCCGAGGAGAACTTCAACCACTGCTCTGCACAAGGCAAGCCTTACTAATCAAGTTGACCTATGCAAGCAAATACTTGCTTGTTACCATGCCAACTATATGCCTTAAGCATATGTGATTATACTCACTTGATAACCCAATCCTAGTTTTACTTGCAAGCTTTCTACTTTATTTCTTTATCAAAACTATTTCTTAGAGTTTATTTAAGTGACTTGTAGATTCTAGGAAGATAATTGAAGGTTGCATAAAGAGCATTAAATTTGGCCTAAGCTAGATAATCTTGATGTCATCCTAAGGCATGAGATTAAACTTAGTTAAAACTCCACTTGTTTACCACCACTCATTAGTACTTACCCCACTTGTAGATGCTAGTGCTAAGAATAAATTTCATCAACTTTAGATGGGCATACTTTGTGGAAAATGGTTATGAAAACCTTAGAATGATGATTCATTCTACTGAGATGTTTTGACATGTGTTTCCGAACACCAGATGATTTTGGTGATGAAAATGTTGAGGCATGAGCCTTAGCCCTTTATAAAACTGATGGTTGTCTGGATGCGATACCATTCCAATTTTACCGTACAACCACAATACCCGAAAACTGGGTAGGGCTTGACTGGAAACTTATATACTTTAGTATGGGTTCCCTCATGGCCAAGGTCTGAGCTGAGGCTACCTTGTGAAGATTGTCCACCTGTGCAGTACCCAAGATGACAGTTGGTCATGGTTGGGAGGGCAAACTCACAGGGGAGGTGCCTATACTAGGGCGTGTAATTGAAAGGTTAGGATTGATTATCCGCATACTGAGTATGGTGAATTCAGGATTTGTTCCTGACGAATGTATCGAATGTTGTGGTGAAAGTGTACAATATCTGTAGAGTGTCAAACTATTCGAATAGCCGCGTCCGCGGTTATGGACAGTTGGAGTAAAAAATTCATGTTCCTCAAAAACTCATAAAAACTTATTCCCATTCTTATCACCTTGATTCTTTCATAAAAATTCATGTTCCTCAAAAACTCTTGCAAAATACATAAAATTTGACACACTTGATCACTCTACTAACTTACTCATCCTATATTCTTAATAGATGGACGTGAAGTACAACAAGTTTTATCAGTTGGGGAATGGAGGAGACCTTATCTTTGAGCGGGATTTGGACAAGCTTTCAGAACTTCTGGAGCATCCGCACCCCGAGTTCTTCGAAGCTCAGCTCAATGATCAAGGAGGAGAAGATCTGTAGTGGCTAATTGTTGCAAGTCTCCGAGGAAAGATTGAACCTCCCACTGCCGAGGGAATTTAGTTCACCTTAAGAGAAAACAACTGGCTCGATGGACTTGACAGGGCCATGCAGGAAGCTCTTGCCCGTCTGTGTGGGCAGAGTATCAACCAGATCAAGGGTACCCGCTTTGAGTTTTGTCCAAGGCGTGATGCTATGGGACAACCACTAGAAGCCCCATACCACCAGGAGCTGAAGACCCAGTTGGACCACCTTAGCTTCATGATGTACGATCGTCAGCAGGAATTGGACAATTGTCGTGACTACTCCAACCACAAGTCCGCCATCATCAATACGAAGGATCAGACCATCACCATGCTAGCAAAGGATCGCAAGTCTCGCTGCCGTCAGCTCGACAAGAAGGAGCGCATCATTGCCCGTCTTCGCCACTGTATCTTGGATTTGGAGGAGACCATCCACGAGAGAGACATTCAGTTGGAAGAAAGGGAGAATGCCGAAGAAGACCTTCGTGGAGACCCCTACTCCTATCTCAGCGATGATGATGATTTCCTGGAGGATCAGGCTATGGACTTCTTCACCGATGAGGATGACTTCGCCTTCGTCAATGATGACGATGATGATGAGGATGACGACTACACCGACTCCGAGGAGTAGTAGCACTTGAGCACTAGCGTAGTGAGTTGTATTCGATCCCACTGTATCGTAGTTTCCAGAATGGTTCTTAAAACCATCTGCTCTTCTTGTTTTGTGGTGTGTGTTTGTATCATGTGCTATGAATGAATGAAAAGCAAGTTGCTGAAAAAATCTGAGTCAAACTTTAAAAACTTTTCAAAGTCCCGGAACCTTAGAAATTTCCCTCTTTTCTCATGATCTATCTCAATCTTCATATGCCACGCGGAGGAAGTGGTTCATCCCCGGACCCGATGTTGCAGATCCTGCAAATGCTGGTTTCTGATCGTGAAGCTGAAAGAGCCAAACGTCAAGCCAACCTAGCCACCCTTCAGCAGATAACTCAGCTAGACCACAACAATCAAGGCCAAGGAAATCAGGACAACCATGGATCTAAGCTCAGGAATTTCCAGAACACCAACCCACTTGTTTTCACTAAGTCGGAAGAGCCCCTAGATGCAGACGATTGGTTGCAAACCATGGAGAACAACCTGGAAGTCGCCGGAGTGGAAGCTAACGAGAAAGTTCTGTTCGCCACCCATTATCTAGCCGGAGATGCAAGAGCATGGTGGAAAGCGTTCGTGCAATGACCGGAGGACAGATGATGACCAAGGAAGAATTCAAGGTCAAGTTCAGCAGAACCCATGTGCCACCGGGTTTGATCAAGAGAATGAGAGATGAGTTCAGAGAACTAAAGCAAGGAAGGATGACCGTAGTGGAATACCGTGACAAATTCTTGTCATTAGCTAGGTATGCCCCGGATGAGATCGACACCGAAGCCAAGAAGAAAGAGAGATTCCTGAATGGTTTGGATGATGAAATGTAGACTGTGTTGGTCAATATCCCCTTTGTAGATATTGAAGCCCTTGTCGACTCTGCCATCCAGATGGAAGGAAAGATCAACCAAGCCAATGAGAACCGCAAGAGTCGCATGATGCATCAGCCAGGAATCTATCAGACCCCAAAGTATCGCCCTAACCCATCTCCAGGATTTGCCCCGAGAACCAACAGACCCCCGATGAACCGTTCGACCTATCCCAACCATGGAAACTCAAGGCCTGGAGGAAATCACAACAACCCCGGCAACTCTAACAATTTCAACCGTGCACCACCCAATTTCAACAACAACAATGCTACCGCCAACACCAACACTGCCCCGAGGACTGGAAGCAATGCTGTGCCTGTTGCAGCAAAGGACAAGTCACAAGTGACTTGTTATGACTGTGGAAATAAGGTTCACTTCTCCAATGAGTGCCCCAAGAAGAATGCCGCATCCCCCAATGCAAATGCCCCAGCTCAGCAGCAGCGTCGTGTTCAGCCTGGAAGAAGATTTGCCCCAGGGAATTCGCTCAACCGCAACGACCGTCTTTTTCTGATGCATGATGAAGAAGCCCAGGCAGCGCCAGACGTCGTGCTGGGTATGTTTTCTGTTAATTCAGTACTCCCTAGAGTGTTGTTTGATTCTGGTGCATCGCACTCATTTGTCACCGAAGAATTTGCATGCACTAGTAAGATTCAACCAACAAAACTGAAGCATATTATGATTGTTCAAATCCCCGGTTCAACCACCAAAGCTAGGCAAATTTGCAAAGCCGTCCCTATCCGAATCAATGTCATAGATTTTTATGCTAATCTGATAGTACTCGGAACTAAAGGTTTGGAAGTAGTACTAGGAATGGATTGGATGTCCAAACATAAAGGATTGATTGACTGTGCCAAGAAAGCCATAACCATGACCAGTACAGCCGGAATATCAGTCGAGCATATATCTGAAACCTTACCTCGTCAATTCAAGTGCAACAAGAGTATAGCCCAACCTACCATTGACCAAGTCCGGATAGTCTGTGAATACCCCGATGTATTTCCAGATGTTTTGCCCGGTATGCCCCCAGATCGGGATATCGAGTTTATCATTGAACTAATCCTCGGAACAGGACCCATAGCCCAGATACCATCTAGTATGAACCCGTCTGAACTAGCAGAACCGAAGAAGCAATTGGATTCCATGTTGGAAATTGGATTAATTCAACCAAGTGCGTCACCTTGGAGATCACCTGTCTTGTTCGTGGACAAGAAGGATGGAGGTAACCGTTTGTGTACGGATTATCAGAAGTTGAATGATGCCACTATCAAGAACAAGTACACATTGCCCAAGATAGAAGATTTGTTTGATCAGTTGACCGGTGCCAAAGTGTTTTCTAAGATTGATCTTAGAACTGGCTATCATCAACTCAAGATTCGCGTAGAGGATATTCCAAAGACTGCCTTTACCACCAGATATGGATTATACGAGTATACCGTCATGTCCTTTGGATTAACCAATGCCCCCTCTTATTTCATGAATCTCATGAATAAGATTTTTATGGACTTCCTGGATAAGTTTGTCGTTGTTTTCATCGATGACATTCTGATTTATTCCAGATTGGAAGAAGAACATGAGCTACACCTAAGGACCATTCTTGGAACCCTTAGAGAGCATCAGTTGTATGCCAAGTTTAGCAAATGTGAATTCTGGTTATAGGGGGTAGGATTCCTCGGCCACATTGTATCAGCCGGAGGAATTGCCGTTGACCCTGCAAAAGTGAAAGATGTCGAAGATTGGCAAGCCCCAACCACTCAAACCCAAGTTTGTGCATTTCTCGGATTGGAGGGATATTACCGCAAGTTCGTAGAAGGATTCTCGAGTATCGCCAGACCCATGACCCAATTGCTGAAGAAGGACAAGAAGTTTGAATGGACCGAAAAATGTGAAGCGATTTTTCAAGAACTCAAGAGGAGATTGATTTCAGCCCCAATCTTAATCATGTTGGATATCACGAAGCCCTTTGACGTGTATTGTGATGCATCCAAGATCGGTCTCGAATGTGTGATAATGCAAGAAGGCAAAGTTATATCTTATCTATCCCGACAACTGAAACAACATGAGCAGAATTACCCAACCCATGACCTCGAACTCGCAACCGTAGTTCTAGCCCTGAAGACATGGAGGCATTACCTGATGGGAAACCGTTGTGATATCTAATCGGATCACAAGAGTCTGAAGTATATATTCACTCAGAAGGAGCTGAGTATGAGACAGAGAAGATGGATTGAGCTAATCAAGGATAAAGACCAGGACATTCACTATCACCCTGGTAAAGCCAATGTGGTAGCATATGCCCTTAGCAGATTGCCGTGCCGCCTGAACTCCATGATTTTGAAGGAGCAACCAAGCTTGCACAAAGAGATGGAAGATTTTCGAATGGAATTAGTAAGTGAAGGATTTTTGGCTAGCATAGAACTTCAACCCAGTTTGATCAGCCAGATCAAAGAGGCGCAAAAAGGAAATGCTAGTATCGATGGAATCAAGCGTTGTATCGGTACAGGCAAAGTACCCGGACTCACTGAAGACGAAGAAGGAGTTTTGTGGTACAAAGGACGCCTTTGTGTACCAGCAGATTCTGAGTTGAAAGAAGTTATTCTGAAGGAAGCTCATGATACTCTTTATTCTATCCACCCCGGAGGAACGGAGATATATCAAGACTTGAAAGAACAATTTTTGTGGCATAAGATGAAGAGGGAAATCGGAAGCTATATCGCCAAGTGTGATATATGTCAGTGAGTCAAGGCAGGACATCAAAGACCCGCTGGATTGTTGCAATCATTGCAGACTCCGGAATGGAAATGGGATTCCGTTGGAATGGACTTGATCACCGGATTTCCTACTTCTAGTAGGGGAAATGAGTCTATCTGGGTCATAGTGGATAGGTTGTCCAAAGTCGCCCATTTCTTACCCGTCAAGACCACATATCAGAGTTTGAAGCTTGCGGAGTTATACATCGCTAGAATCGTCAGTTTGCATGGAGTCCCCAAGAACATCGTATCGGATCGAGGAACTCAGTTTACCTCGAGATTCTGGAAGAAAGTCCAAGAAGGTTTAGGAACCCGCCTCGATTTCAGCACCGCGTATCACCCTCAGACTGATGGACAAACAGAGCGAGTAAATCAAATACTCGAAGATATGCTGAGAGCATGTGTGTTAGAATATGGATCTAAGTGGGAAGACTATCAGCTGTTTGCAGAATTTCCATACAACAACAGTTATCAAGCTAGTTTGCAAATGGCCCCATTTGAATTCATGTATGGAAGTAAGTGCCGCACCCCTTTGAACTGGTCGGAAGTAGGAGAGAGTCAGATTTTTGGACCCGACATCCTACGAGAAGCAGAAGAGAAGGTTCACAGGATTCATGAGCACCTCAAGACAGCCTAGTCCAGACAGAAGAGTTACGCCGACAAGAGACGTCGAGACCTCGCCTTCAACATAGGAGATTTTGTGTATCTGAAAGTGTCGCCATTGAAAGGAATGCAGTGTTTCCAACTGAAAGGAAAGTTAGCCCCCAGATATATCGGACCCTTCAAGATTCTGAACCATCAAGGAGAAGTGTCGTATCAATTGGAACTACCCGAAGAGATGTCAGCCGTGCACAATGTGTTCCATATCTCATTACTTCGCAAGTGCCTCGACTTTCCAGAGAAGACTGAAGTGTTCAAGAATATCGATCACCAGAGCCTAGAGATCAACGATGACCTGACCTATCCTGAAGTACCCATACATATTTTGGAGGAAACTTTCAGAACTACCAGAACCCGAAGCATCAAGTTTCTCAAGATCAAGTGGAGCAACCACACGGAAGAGGAAGCTACCTGGGAGCGCAAAGATCACATCACGACGGAGTTTCCCGATCTCTTCAAATCCTAGGTAATCTTTTTCATCCTTTTTCAAATCTCGGGACGAGATTTTGTTTAAGGAGGGAAGGTTCGTAACATCCCAAAAATATTAAACTTGAATCATCAAACTCTAATCATCAAAATTAGGGTTAACAAAAACTTTTCCAATTAAAAATATGAAAGCATGCATATGTGTGTGTATTACAATTTGGATTCTTTTGAATTGCCTTGGTTCTGTGTTTATTTGCTTGTAAAATGATTCTTAGGTGAAATAAACATCATCTAAACAATCCCCAAAACTTTTCCCAAAGACAAACAAATCAAAACAAACAAATTAAGTGAATGGTCACTTTGGCCAAATTAACTCCCATGCCTACTTTGGCTATCTCTAACTTTCAAAACTTAACAGAAACATGTATGGATCTTTGCACTCCTTGATAGTACTCATAACAAGGTACCAAGGCCCACTTTGTGATCATCCAAAAACATTTGAATGCATAGTTTAAATGGCAGTTTAAAACTGAATCTATTTCATATGGGAAGATCTCACTATTTCAAAAACCACTCAAACAAGCTCAATTTTCAAAACCCAAGCATCCACAGAATCCTCAACACATGCCTAGAACACCCACCAAAAATATTTTCAAAATTCAAAACTAAAGTTCATGCGGCCATTTCATCAAACATGTTGCAGATTCAAATCAACAAAATCACAAACACTATTTTGAGCAGTGTTTTGAGCCAACCTTGTTCCCTCTCGGGTTACACTAGCCTTAGTAGATCATCTAGCAACCTTAACTAAGCTCTATCACCACTGTAAGCTTGCCAATGTCATCAATGGTGAACAGGTCGAGAGCACCCATGTCACCCCAGTGTGGACAACAAGCTAGGAGAAGAACTAGCCGTGCCAACCTTGTCTAGCATGCAGCCCATGCCTCACCGCCCCCTCTCGACCAGCCCTAGCTCGAAGACAACGACCAGAACCGCCAGGAACGCCGCGCCCGTGCCGATGTCGACCATGCCGACACGCACCGTAAAACACGCACCGTTCCCACGCAACCCGACCACCTCGAGCCCTCGCCGCCCGACAGCATGCACCCCATCGTCCCAGGAGACCAGCAGACATGTTCGTTTCACCGCCCGTACCCCATAGCCACCGCTCGCCGTGGAGTTCGCCGCCTCTGCCTCGTAGAGCACCGCGCGTTCCCGAACATTTGCCACCGCCCCTAGACGCGCATTTAAACCTTAGAGCATCGCCAGGAGACCGCCCGTCGATCGCCAACCTCGGCCATGCCTCTAGCCGCCCATAGCCGTGTCGCCACCATCGCCTGCCCATCCCTCTCGGTCTCGCCGTCGAGCCTATAAAAGGATACGACCCCCGCTCGATTTCTTCACACCATCTCACTCCCCTCACCTCACTGATCATTCCACCCCTTAGCCGGAGCAAGGCGAGCAGCGCATCGCCGGAATTTGGCCGGAGCTCGCCGCTGCAAAGGAGAAGAGGAGCCGTTGATTTCGTCCACCCCCGGAGCTGCCGCGACCACCCCTAAGTTTGTCGTCGTCGACTTCGTCGTTTGCCCGCCTCGCCGTCGTCACTGGAGCCCCGGTATTCCCCCTATGCACCCCCACTGAGCCGCTAGGGTTCGAGCTCGTCGGTGACCTGTTCATCATCGACTACGACCCTCAGCCGTCGATCTTCATTCTAATCCAACGCACCACATCGCCCTGTACCGCTTCGCGTTTAAAGAGCCAATGACCAGTAGACCCCCCCGTCAGTTGCGCCCCACGCTGTGGAGTGACACTGGGCCGGCCCAATAACCCTTCCCGCGCAGCCCAGTCGTTTGAATTTAGCTTTTTCTATTTATACTCAAACTCAGTTCTGTACCTAGTTTCAAAAATCAACCCAGCTCGATTCAGTAAACCAAATTGCATGAAACCAATTTTGTTAGAAAGATATTGAAATGCTTAATCCAAGCCCATTGGATTCAAATCATTTGGATCTATAGATCAACCTTGGTAAAAATAACAAGGCAGAAGCTTTTCTGCATTCAAACATTTTTCAAATTTAAACCATGTTAGCTTTTGAGTTGATTCCAACTCTCAAAAATCACATTTGATCATACCTTTCAGAATATATAAAAATATATGGGTTTACTAACAGAAATAATGTTCAAGTAATAAAAGAATGCCACATAGGCATTTCTAGTCACTTTATTTATTTAAAATAAAAGGTTAAACCTTATTAAATTATGACACCACTTTAAATCACATTCTCATGTACTGAAATATGTGGTGATGACATGTGTCAACATGATCCCATGTTTGAGTTGGAGAATATTAAATCTTAAGTAGTTTTTCAATGAGTAGAAATTACTTTTCTAAAAATAAAATAAATAAGACAAATGCTTTAATCTTGTAATGTTAGTGATGATGCTAGATCATCTATAGAACCCTTTTGTGTGATGATTGAAAGTAGTTAAGTATTGTTTGGTGATTGTGTACGTCGTATTTATTCATAGACGCTAGTACCGACCAAGGATACGAGGAGGAAGGAGGATACTACGAAGAAGAAGCCGAGGAGAACTTCAACCACTGCTCTGCACAAGGCAAGCCTTTCTAATCAAGTTGACCTATGCAAGCAAATACTTGCTTGTTACCATGCCAACTATATGCCTTAAGCATATGTGATTATACTCACTTGATAACCCAATCCTAGTTTTACTTGCAAGCTTTCTACTTTATTTCTTTATCAAAACTATTTCTTAGAGTTTATTTAAGTGACTTGTAGATTCTAGGAAGATAATTGAAGGTTGCATAAAGAGCATTAAATTTGGCCTAAGCTAGATAATCTTGATGTCATCCTAAGGCATGAGATTGAACTTAGTTAAAACTCCACTTGTTTACCACCCCTCATTAGTACTTACCCCACTTGTAGATGCTAGTGCTAAGCATAAAATTTCATCAACTTTAGATGGGCATACTTGGTGGAAAATGGTTATGAAAACCTTAGAATGATGATTCATTCTACTGAGATGTTTTGACATGTGTTTCCGAACACCAGATGATTTTGGTGATGAAAATGTTGAGGCATGAGCCTTAGCCCTTTATAAAACTGATGGTTGTCTGGATGCGATACCATTCCAATTTTACCGTACAACCACAATACCCGAAAACTGGGTAGGGCTTGACGGATGTATCGAATGTTGTGGTGAAAGTGTACAATCTCTGCAGAGTGTCAAACTATTCGAATAGCCGCGTCCGCGGTTATGGACAGTTGGAGTGGCCATACTGTTCCCCCGTCAGATGTTTTCAAAATGACTTGTGAAATGGATTGAGATTTTGACTTGACCACAACAGAGTTGTGATATGAAGTACAAGTTCCCTCTTAGGTGTTATAAAACGTCAACTAGCTTTTCTTGCTTCTGAACTTAGTAGAGGTAAATCTGGCCTTTTGTAAAACAACCCTAGAGCTTAGTGTCCTACTACAAAAACCCCTTTAACTTGTTAGTATTAGTTTGCGAGTACTTAAAGAGTACTCATGGCTTTGTCCCTGCCTATTCCCGTGGCCAGACTATGAAGAGGAGTACCAGGATGATGGACCCCAGGAAGGTTACGACAACTAGGATCATCTCCCATCGTCAGCATTGCCTGTGACCCCGAAGATGGAGCTTCGCCTACGCTACCTTTATCATTACGTATTTCCGCTGCTTGAGTTGTATTAAGAACTGGATCATGAGATCCTTGTTTGTGTAAGACCTTATGTATGGTTTGTAATGGATGATGTACTATGGTATCCAATTCTGTTATGTCTCGCAACAATGGTAATCCTGGGATTGCGATGTATGGAATAACAAGCATCTGGGATTAAAAATCGGGGTGTTGACATATAGCCATAGAGAGCCTTATGGACCATATGGGGGTAATACGAATCCAATCAACTTATAAGAGTATTGTAATAGCTACTATACCAATCTGTACGACTGGATCCAAGAAAAAGCTACGGAACCAACTTACTATGAGGAAACGTTGCCAGAAAATCCGGATTATTCAGCGGAAGATTACGCAACTCTAGTCATTTTTCAATGACTGATCTATGTCTCGGTATTTCTAATCAAGAATACGCACCTCCTGGATGCTCTTATGCCCGAGAAGGAAGTCGTAGGACTTCACGTCATCATGGACGGAACTCCAGGAAGCACTAGAGGAAGATGAAAGTAAGAAAGGAACAACATCCCAAGGGATGAGGGTTGGAATAAGGTATATAGAGGGTAATGCGTATTGTAGTTTGAAGGGTTTGCCTAAATAAGTGAGGATATATCCACAAGAACATGAGGTTCTTGTAAGATAGTTGTGTATAGAGGTTTGGAGCAAACCGTTGGAACACCTGGTACATTTATAAATTATTTAAAACCTATGTATAATATAGGGTATATGCTTTGTTGTTTATCGACTTTTGGATCTTTTTGATTCTTCTTGATTGACTAGATCAGTACATGAAGTTTAATTAGGAGTGCAAATGCATGATATAACACCCAGTTATAACTTGATGTCATGGATCTAGATAGAAATGGGAATTCGTGTGAGGGAGTGACGAGTTTCGAAGATCATAAGGAAGACTGACTTGAAGAATGAAGCATGATATAAGGGGTAGTAACACCACTTGGAGGATGGATCAAGCTTAGATCATCATTAGTCCGCAACAATAAGTGATGAACTTAAAGTTCAATCTAAATAGAGTAATTATACAAGTTCATGGGAGTATCATGAATAAGTGCAAAGAAGTTTTGGAACCCAAGATGGTATTTAAATTCTGACAATTCAGAGGGGATGCCATAGGTATGATAGAAATCACAGGGTAATACATACACCTAGGACGATTCACAGTTGGTAAGTTTCTGTAGCTAGTACTTAAACCATAATCGGTGTTCTGATCCACAGTTGGTGTTTTGTCCACAGTTGGTATATTGGTTAACATAGTTACCCAGAACCTCTTAAAAGTTGTATAAAGAGCATTAAATTTGGCCTAAGCTAAGTAAAGCGTAAGGAAGTATAATTTTTTTAATGCGATCGTCTATCTAGATGCTTCGCAAGGTCGAACTTATCCAAGCGAAAATGTCCAAAAGTAAGTAGACATATAACGCTGAAAGATTTTCTTCGGAGATCCATAATTGTGTGGATACACCGTATAATCTTTAATCAGACCCTAATTAGGTAAAGTATAAGCTGAACAGGAACCAACATTCTAGATTAAGAACCAATGGTCTCTATGTATGTAACTTAAAGACTGTTAGTAAAACCTAAGGGGGAGAGTAGACATTACAAATGAAAGTTGAAGAAAATACTATAGGTAATAAGGAAAGGTTATTTAAAAACCCTAATAAGGTATAAACTTGAAGGAGATAAAGGATACATTAAATGACCAATTTTGAAAGAAACAACTCTTAAGTAAATCCTAATAAGTAATAGAGAACTTCCAATTGGACATAGGAAGAGAATAAGTATTCCAATGGGTATGTACTAAATGAGTTCAAATACAAGCTTGGAAAGAGTACCAGAATCAACTATACTGTGACAAGAATAGAAAAACAAGTCTTCTAATCACAAACACGGGTATATAGAAACTTAAAACTTGTTTTTAAGGAAACCTCTAAACTGTACTTAAAATAGTAATAAAGTTTGATGTTTAAATAAAAATAATTGGATTAGGATATCTAAACAAGTTGTGGAATACTCCAATTAATTCCATTGGAGGTCATCGTGAAGTGGAGAAGTAGCTACCACTACAAAACAATTTTTTTCACTCCGAAACGTGAGAGTTTGCGAACTTCGAGGACGAAGTTTATTTTAAGGGGGAGAGTCTGTAACATCCCAGCATTAGAGCTTAAAAATAACCTGAATCCAGATGTTTGCATTGGATTCATGCATAGAAAATCCGAATAAATTTCGCGCTTTAAAACAAAACTGGTCAAAGTGATTGAAGCTTCTCTTAGCTTGATGGAATTGAAGTAGATCATCAAGTTGACTGTGATAAGTTTCAATAAGACCTTTGCTAAAACCTCATTTTGATTAAGGGAGATTTGATCTAAGGGTAGATCAAATGTACTATAAGTTAAACCTTCATACAATGCGAATTATATTTGATCATTAGGTGATCATATTATAGTATTCAATATAATCACTCATAAGTACCAAGTTAAGGATATAACACAAATAATATGAATGTAACCACTATATCTTAATCTCATCTGCATACATCCTGAGTATCATAGTAACACCTAACCTTAAAAACTCTTTCAATGAGTAGGAGTTGGAAAGAGATTAAGTCAAGATCATCAACTATATGTATCTTTCTTTCTATAGTAATCTCTATGGAACTTATCCTAATATCTGTTGTTCATCAATGTTGGGTAATTCCCCATTGATCACAAATTCTTTAACTATCAATCCTTGATCTACTATTTCTTGATCTTATCATAATATGTACTTAAATCTTTTAAAGAGGGCATAGTCCATTAATAACCTTAATCCAATATGAGATACTAAGAAGATAATTTCAAGACAATGAAAAGTAGGATTGATAAAGCCTTGCTTAGTCAACTAAGAACTTAAGCAATAAATGATTTAAGGATTGTAATGGTAATGCTTTAGCGACCAATATTGAATACTTATATAAGTAATACTGTTGGGTAGCACATGATTAGAACCTTAGTAGAGATAAGTTATCTCAGAGTAGTCATTGCAAGCCACGTAAATATAATTAGGGATGGAGTAAAGTGCATATAGATGATATTATTCAATTAAAGCTAGTATAGCATAGAGTTATAAAAGTAGTGTTATTCATATTAAAGGATTGTGAACTTTAGAGAAAAGTAGTTGGAAGCATACAACTAATAAAGATACATTAGTAATGAATGATTAAGAAGAGTATGAGTAGAATTGAAGGAACTATTTGTTGGATGGAAGGCTATGAACAATAGAGTAGTAAATACAACCAAGCCATGATATGAGGAAGTTATGAATACTATAGTATCAATTCAATGGATTTATCAATAAGTTTAGAAATATAATAGGTGAATCAGAATATTCATGTGAAGTAATAATTCATCATGTTAACCATGATGATAGATAAAAAAGGGTAGTATATCTAGGAAAGGAATTCTTTAATAAGAAGTCTAGAATTATGAATTATGGAAGATAGTAATTATTGGTAAACAACCAACTTTAAATCTTAAGCCAAACATAATATCCATTTCATATGATTGATCCATCATCTTATGTCTCTATCACTTTATAGGAATATTCTCCTATAGCAAATCACATAAGCACATCTTTGTCAATTCCAACTATCATAATTATATGTGCTTAGGAGTATTTTTATCCATTCCTATCTATAAAACATCCTAATTGTAACTTTCTGTTATAAAGGGAGATTCAAACAAATATCATAAATATTGTCGTGGGAATGGTCACGGCAGATGCTGCAATCGACAGCGAGTAGTAGAATGAGGGGCAAGGGCGGCCAGCCATCTGCGGTGCGAGATGAGGGCGGAGACACAAGGTTTTACCCAGGTTCGCCCCCCCGGAGGGTAAAGACCTACTCCTGCTAGATTGTATTATGGTGGAGGTACAATGGGCGAGCTCGGCGGCTAAGCGGCGAGTCGCTTGGGTGTATGATGGAACGTATCTCTACACGCCCCGCAGGGAGGTTTATATAGTCTTACCTCCCCTAGGGTTTACATATCCCAACCGAATCAGTTAAAGCTTCGGTAATCGTTTAACCTAATCCGACTGGGCCTATCTACTCGCCTGGGTCTTTAGCTTCCAGTCGCTCGGATCCACACCGGGCCTTGATCCAGTCGCCGTCTTGCAGGCCCACTCGCCAGTTCCTGGGCCAGTCGAAAACGTCCTGCTGGGTATACCCCGGTAGGCATATACCCATCAGTAGTCCCCGAGGCCGTCGTTGATTAGGCGCAGGTGGTTGATGGCAGTCGGAGTATACGGCTTCAAAGCGGCGGGCTCCTGAATAAAGGAAGAAACTAGTTATTCTGATCGCAGCTTTGGCGAGTAGAGTCGGCGAATACTCAGTCACTGTCGTAGTTATCGGGTCGGCGAGCCGAGTGGCCAAAGTTGGATTAGGTGTGCAAATGCATGATATAACACCCAGTGATAACTTGATGTCATGGATCTAGATAGAAATGGGAATTCGTGTGAGGGAGTGACGAGTTTCGAAGATCATAAGGAAGACTGACTTGAAGAATGAAGCATGATATAAGGGGTAGTAACACCACTTGGAGGATGGATCAAGCTTAGATCATCATTAGTCCGCAACAATAAGTGATGAACTTAAAGTTCAATCTGAATAGAGTAATTATACAAGTTCATGGGAGTATCATGGATAAGTGCAAAGAAGTTTTGGAACCCAAGATGGTATTTAAATTCTGACAATTCAGAGGGGATGCCATAGGTATGATAGAAATCACAGGGTAATACATACACCTAGGACGATTCACAGTTGGTAAGTTTCTGTAGCTAGTACTTAAACCATAATCGGTGTTCTGATCCACAGTTGGTGTTTTGTCCACAGTTGGTATATTGGTTAACATAGTTACCCAGAACCTCTTAAAAGTTGTATAAAGAGCATTAAATTTGGCCTAAGCTAAGTAAAGCGTAAGGAAGTATAATTTTTTTAATGCGATCGTCTATCTAGATGCTTCGCAAGGTCGAACTTATCCAAGCGAAAATGTCCAAAAGTAAGTAGACATATAACGCTGAAAGATTTTCTTCGGAGATCCATAATTGTGTGGATACACCGTATAATCTTTAATCAGACCCTAATTAGGTAAAGTATAAGCTGAACAGGAACCAACATTCTAGATTAAGAACCAATGGTCTCTATGTATGTAACTTAAAGACTGTTAGTAAAACCTAAGGGGGAGAGTAGACATTACGAATGAAAGTTGAAGAAAATACTATAGGTAATAAGGAAAGGTTATTTAAAAACCCTAAGAAGGTATAAACTTGAAGGAGATAAAGGATACATTAAATGACCAATTTTAAAAGAAACAACTCTTAAGTAAATCCTAATAAGTAATAGAGAACTTCCAATTGGACATAGGAAGAGAATAAGTATTCCAATGGGTATGTACTAAATGAGTTCAAATACAAGCCTGGAAAGAGTACCAGAATCAACTATACTGTGACAAGAATAGAAAAACAAGTCTTCTAATCACAAACATGGGTATATAGAAACTTAAAACTTGTTTTTAAGGAAACCTCTAAACTGTACTTAAAATAGTAATAAAGTTTGATGTTTAAATGAAAATAATTGGATTAGGATATCTAAACAAGTTGTGGAATACTCCAATTAATTCCATTGGAGGTTATCGTGAAGTGGAGAAGTAGCTACCACTACAAAACAATTTTTTTCACTCCGAAACGTGAGAGTTTGCGAACTTCGAGGACGAAGTTTATTTTAAGGGGGAGAGTCTGTAACATCCCAGCATTAGAGCTTAAAAATAACCTGAATCCAGATGTTTGCATTGGATTCATGCATAGAAAATCCGAATAAATTCCGCGCTTTAAAACAAAACTGGTCAAAGTGATTGAAGCTTCTCTTAGCTTGATGGAATTGAAGTAGATCATCAAGTTGACTGTGATAAGTTTCAATAAGACCTTTGCTAAAACCTCATTTTGATTAAGGGAGATTTGATCTAAGGGTAGATCAAATGTACTATAAGTTAAACCTTCATACAATGCGAATTATATTTGATCATTAGGTGATCATATTATAGTATTCAATATAATCACTCATAAGTACCAAGTTAAGGATATAACACAAATAATATGAATGTAACCACTATATCTTAATCTCATCTGCATACATCCTGAGTATCATAGTAACACCTAACCTTAAAAACTCTTTCAATGAGTAGGAGTTGGAAAGAGATTAAGTCAAGATCATCAACTATATGTATCTTTCTTTCTATAGTAATCTCTATGGAACTTATCCTAATATCTGTTGTTCATCAATGTTGGGTAATTCCCCATTGATCACAAATTCTTTAACTATCAATCCTTGATCTACTATTTCTTGATCTTATCATAATATGTACTTAAATCTTTTAAAGAGGGCATAGTCCATTAATAACCTTAATCCAATATGAGATACTAAGAAGATAATTTCAAGACAATGAAAAGTAGGATTGATAAAGCCTTGCTTAGTCAACTAAGAACTTAAGCAATAAATTATTTAAGGATTGTAATGGCAATGCTTTAGCCACCAATATTGAATACTTATATAAGTAATACTGGTGGGTAGCACATGATTAGAAACTTAGTAGAGATAAGTTATCTCAGAGTAGTCATTGCAAGCCACGTAAATATAATTAGGGATGGAGTAAAGTGCATATAGATGATATTATTCAATTAAAGCTAGTATAGCATAGAGTTATAGAAGTAGTGTTATTCATATTAAAGGATTGTGAACTTTAGAGAAAAGTAGTTGGAAGCATACAACTAATAAAGATACATTAGTAATGAATGATTAAGAAGAGTATGAGTAGAATTGAAGGAACTATTTGTTGGATGGAAGGCTATGAACAGTAGAGTAGTAAATACAACCAAGCCATGATATGAGGAAGTTATGAATACTATAGTATCAATTCAATGGATTTATCAATAAGTTTAGAAATATAATAGGTGAATCAGAATATTCATGTGAAGTAATAATTCATCATGTTAACCATGATGATAGATAAAAAAGGGTATTATATCTAGGAAAGGAATTCTTTAATAAGAAGTCTAGAATTATGAATTATGGAAGATAGTAATTATTGGTAAACAACCAACTTTAAATCTTAAGCCAAACATAATATCCATTTCATATGATTGATCCATCATCTTATGTCTCTATCACTTTATAGGAATATTCTCCTATAGCAAATCACATAAGCACATCTTTGTCAATTCCAACTATCATAATTATATGTGCTTAGGAGTATTTTTATCCATTCCTATCTATAAAACATCCTAATTGTAACTTTCTGTTATAAAGGGAGATTCAAACAAATATCATAAATATTGTCGTGGGAATGGTCACGGCAGATGCTGCAATCGACAGCGAGTAGTAGAATGAGGGGCAAGGGCGGCCAGCCATCTGCGGTGCGAGATGAGGGCGGAGACACAAGGTTTTACCCAGGTTCGCCCCCCGGAGGGTAAAGACCTACTCCTGCTAGATTGTATTATGGTGGAGGTACAATGGGCGAGCTCGGCGGCTAAGCGGCGAGTCGCTTGGGTGTATGATGGAACGTATCTCTACACGCCCCGCAGGGAGGTTTATATAGTCTTACCTCCCCTAGGGTTTACATATCCCAACCGAATCAGTTAAAGCTTCGGTAATCGTTTAATCTAATCCGACTGGGCCTATCTACTCGCCTGGTTCTTTAGCTTCCAGTCGCTCGGATCCACACCGGGCCTTGATCCAGTCGCCGTCTTGCAGGCCCACTCGCCAGTTCCTGGGCCAGTCGAAAACGTCCTGCTGGGTATACCCCGGTAGGCATATCCCCATCAGTAGTCCCCGAGGCCGTCGTTGATTAGGCGCAGGTGGTTGATGGCAGTCGGAGTATACGGCTTCAAAGCAGACATCCAGTCGAATCGTCGGCGGGCTCCTGAATAAAGGAAGAAACTAGTTATTCTGATCGCAGCTTTGGCGAGTCGAGTCGGCGAATACTCAGTCACTGTCGTAGTGATCGGGTCGGCGAGCCGAGTGGCCGAAGTTGGACCGTCAAACGTGGTCAAACTAGCCGTTGGGGTAATCCAACGGTATTTTTTAGCGTAATCACCGTGTAGTAACGGCTCCCTGATTTGGCGGGTAACAACCGCTATATAAGGGGAATGGCAGGCGATCAGAGAACCATCTCTTCGTCATTTCCTCCGATTGCACTTTCGCCAACCTCCGCATCGCGATCCAGCCGACCCGAAATCCTCCGACCCCCCACGAATCCTTCCGCCAATGGCCCCCTCCACCGAGCCTTGGGGTAGATCTAAGTGTACGAGGGCGCAACTGGCGTCCTTCGAGGAGGCCGGGATCCTGCGTGCCGGCAGGTGGCGCATCCCTACGGCCGGAGAGATGACCCCGAAACCGCGCGAGGGAGAGTTCATCTGCTTCACCAGCCACCTAGAGCAGGGGCTGGGATTCCCAACGTCTCTCTTCTTCCGGCGCTTCTGCGCCTTCTACGGGATCCAACCGTCAGACCTGGGCCCGCACAGCATCGAGCAGCTCGCCATTTTCGTGGTGTTCTGGGAGTGCTACCTGGGCTGCAAGCCCTACTTCCCCCTGTGGCAAGATCTATTCCACGGGCGGATCAGTCGCGAGGAAGCGGGTGGCCCATTGCTCGCCGCGGGCGGCCTGACGTTCCAACTGAAATCGAAGGCTTCTTTCTTCGATCTGATGCTACCCGCCAAGGCGGCGAGCCAATGGAAGAACTCTTGGTTCTACGTCACCGAGGCGACCCCAGACAGCGAGGTGGCGATCCCAAGGTACTCCGCCGACCGGCCTGAACCACGCCGACTTCAAATCGGCAAGCTTCCAACAGACCAGCGAATGGTCGTGGACGAAATGCTTCAAACCATTCGCGGCCTGAAGAAGAGGGGTCTCCTTCCCATCAATCTGTACAACTGCTGGCTTGGGCGGCGACTTGTCCCCCTGGCCCGCCGCGACCACTATATGTACGAGTACACGGGCCGGGAGGACTCGACGAAGTCCTGCCTCGACGAGTGGCAACTCGAGGATTATCTCCTGGCGCTGAAGAAGATCACCCAGGCGATGTACCTCGACGCGAAGGCCGGGGTCGCCCCCTACACCGCGAAGCATCCAGCCCCGACGGTAAGTCATCCTTTCGTCACTCGCAGTCGCAGTTAAATGCAGTTGCGGTCATACTGATGTAGTTTATGCATATTGCAGCTATTTCAAGTAGTTGAGGGGTGGCTTCCGCCCGCGGATGACGAGAATTCGAGTTCGTCCGTCCGGGAGGTGGGCGAATCGCCTCCAGCGAGAGGAGGCGTCGAGAGCGACGGGAGTGGCGACGACAACGAATCCGAAGAAGAGGTCGCCCCGCTGGTCCGGAAAACGCGCGGGCAGCGGCAGCGTGAGCTTGAGGCGAGCAGAAGCCTCGAGCGTCAAGATAACGATGACGACGAGCTCCCCGAGCACACCTCGCGTCGCGAGGCCACTCCCTCGAAGAAGAAGAAGAAGGAGAAGGAGGTTAAGGCCCCTCCGAAGAAGAAGACGAAGCCAGCGAAGCAGGCGTTTCCGCCTCACTCGCCAAGCAGCTCCGACGCCACCAGCCTGGCCGGGGGCGAAGCCCCACAGGAGGCGACGGCGCCGGATATCGCCGCCGTCCTGACCAAGGTGCCCCTGGCCTCGATGCCTCCGCCGTTCGCCCCAATCTCTGGGTCGGGGACCGCTCCAGTCGCGGTAGCTTCGCCGCCCAAGGGTGCTCCTGCCAAAGGTGTTTCGAAGGCTCCAGCCCCAGCCTCGACAACGAAGAGACCGTCCGTGTCTTGGGCACGCGACGTCCTGGAGATGGGCCTCAGTCGCCGATTGGGCCCCGAACTGGAAAATCCGGCCGGCATCCGCACGGGGCTACGCTTCATTCCAGTCGCCAAGTGAGTTTGCTCACCTACTTTTGTATTTCGTTGTACTTGGATTATCTTGCTCACGTAATCAATTTGTAGGACCGGAGCAAAGAAGATAGGCCATCCGACCGTGGCTAAGGTGCCACCCGTCGTCAGCGAGGAAGATCCCTCACGGAAGAGGAAGGCGGACGAAGTCGTCGTCCCCGCGGATAGTGCCAAGAAGGCCAAGGGCGACGAAGTCATCACGGTCTCCGACGACACGGCGATCACGCCGAGTGAACCCGTAACGTAGGCGGCCTTACCCACGAAGGAGGGTGCTCCCTCGCCTGGGGCGGCCGAGCCGGCCTCCTTTGGTGTCGGTGCCTCCATCACAATGTTCCCGCGCTTCATGGCCAGAGCGGCTACAGCGAGTGGTACCTCGCCCTCGAGCCATGCAGCTGGGGTCGCCGATACAGAGGTCGAGCAGCGTCGCAGGCACACGCCAGCTCTCCTCACGTCCGTGGATGCGATACAACTTCATGGCATGCTTGGCGCAGCCATCCAGGTATGTCCTGTCCCCGAGGATCAGGTCGGTGTGTTGCAGCGGTCTGATTCTTTTAATGTCGTGTTTTTATTTTTTGCGTCCAGTCCCCGAGTGCACGCTCGCTGAATTTCAGCGGGTGGGCACTTAGGATTTTTTGATTGCCAGTCCCCGAGTGCGCACTCGCTGAATTTCAGCGGGTGGGCACTTAGGATTTTTTGATTGCCAGTCCCCGAGTACGCACTCGCTGAATTTCAGCGGGTGGGCACTTAGGATTTTTTGATTGCCAGTCCCCGAGTGCGCACTCGCTGAATTTCAGCAGGTGGGCACTTAGGATTTCACTTTGGTTGACTGTTTGAATTGTGTACAGGGTCTGCAACGTGAGTCAGCTGACCGGCTTGCTGCGAAACACCGCGCGGAGAAGGAACTGGCCATCTTCCAAGAGGCGAATAAGGGGCTTCAGGCAGTTGCCGCGAAGGCAGAGGAGGCCCGCCAGGGACTTGTCCCAGCGAGTGAGTTGGCAACGGCTCAATCGGCGTTGAGCTCGGCTGAGAAGCGGATCGCCGACCTCGAGCGCGAGCTGAAGGAGGCGAAAGAGGAAGCGAGTTCGGCGGAAGGTCGAGCCAAGGCTGCTGTTACGGCCGCCGCGGAAGAGTGTAAAGTTTCTGACGCCCTTGTTGCTGGGCTTCAGGATGATTATACTTCGCTTCAGAGCTTCATCACGGATCTCTCCCGTCCCTTGATAGGTCAGTGTGTCTGCCCCTGCCTATTGCATGTGCCTTTTTATAGTATCCGATGTACTCACTGTTATCTTCTATCAGCAGGTCGTATCCTTGATAGCACGGAAGAGGCGAGCTCGTTCGACGCGCGGCAATGTGTGGCCACGCTTGTCGACTCAGCGTCGTTGTCGGCGACGTGCATCCGGGCCTACCTCCAGGAGATGTCACCTACGGAAGTAATTCCCAGCGACCTTGTCGAGGTGTGGCAGTACTTGGAGAAGGCGCCGTCGGTCGTCGAATTTATGACACGGTCGGCATTCCGACGTGGAGCAGCGACGACGCTTAGCCTTGGGCTCGCCCACTTCCCGGAGGACTTCGATCTAGACGACGTGACGAGTGGCTACCCGTCGTCGACTGGCTCGGTGGAGATCTCTGAGGTACTCAAGTTGACGGACCGCGCCGCGGTGTACTCCGAGCGCGTCTGGGCGATGGGCGACCTCCTTCCTTACCAGGAGACGGTCGTCGCACCTAACGACCCCGAGCCGCAGCACCAGGACTTCAAGATCGAGCAACCCTTCCGTGCGGCGATGGCGGGTGAGCTGACGACATACCCGTCAAACCCGTACACGCCCTTCATCCGCAATCGCAAGGGTGCTAGCGAGTCGTCGTCGAAGCCTGCGGAGTAGAATAGTTTGCCCTGGGGCGTTAGTAGCATATCAGCCGTTTTGGCATATTTTGTATTCTGAGACGATTGCAACATGCTATTAACGAGATATCGTGTTTGTTTTGTGATTTGTCATGTGTTTTTAGATTGAGGGTTGAACGAGTCCCCGAGCGCGTCCGCCCTTTTTATTGGGTTTACCTCGTTTGTGATGTGTTTGTGGTTTTTGAATGTTTTGTTATTGTGGTCGACTCGCCGGGACTCGGAGATCCAGTCGCAAGGCGACTCCCTTGAGCGCTCTGTACTTCACCGTTTTCCCTTGCGCGAACGAGGTCGGGTGGCCGAGTCCCCGAGCGTGGTACTTGGTTGTTCTAGGCGCGACTCGAGGGTGGGTGAGGGCTTGGCGCGTTAGTTTAAGCGCGTCACTCCTGCCTGGCCCGTTGGGTCAGTCGCATGGCGAGTCCTGGGCATGCTCTCATACTTGGCGTTTTTCCTAGCCGCTCGCGCTGGACTGGTCGTCAGTCCCCGAGCGTGGTACTTGGCCGTTCGGTCGCTATGTCGAGGATGCGGAGGATCGTGGTCACTGTGGGAAGCGAAGGCAGTTGTCTTGGCTCGTAGAGCCAGTCGGGCTAGGCGACTCCGATGGGGCTCCGGGTAGGCGTTTTTCGTGGACGTTGCAAGGCCTGAGGTTACCCAGTGCCCTTGTAACGCACTACTTGGCCGTGCCGATCGCTGTACCAACGGTTGACTTCTGCAGTTAGCTTGACGCTGTTATTACGAGTGCGAGTGGCACAAGACACGGAGAGTAGGCGCAATTTGCGGTAACCAATTCTTTTTATTTCAAAGCGACCGGAGGGTACATATGTGGGGTTCTAGGAGTAGAACTTCCGTAGGAGGTTTACATCCACGGTCACTTGATGTCGAGTTTACCGTCCCCGCGGACGTCGATGAGGTAGTAAGCATCGTTGCCGAGTACACGCCCGATGGCGAATGGTCCCTCCCACGGAGGGGAAAGCTTGTGCATGCCCTTCTTGTCCTAGATGAGGCGCAGCACCAGGTCGCCTTCTTGGAAGGTGCGAGTTTTCACCCGCCGGCTGTGGTAGCGGCGGAGTCCCTGCTGGTAGATGGCGGTGCGTGATCGAGCGAGGTCACGTGCCTCGTCGAGTTGACCGACTCCATCCTGGCGGGCGAGTTCGTTTGCAGCCTCCGTGTAGTGGACGACCCGTGGCGAGTCATGCTCGAGGTCGGTGGGCATGACTGCCTCGGCGTCGTACACCATGAAGAAGGGGTGAACCCTGTCGACCTGTTGACTGAGGTGCGGATGCCCCAGATGACGGAGGGTAGCTCCTCGACCCAGCACCCAGCGGTGCACTCGAGTGGTACTTGGAGTCGCGGCTTCAGGCCGTGGAGGATGCTTTGATTGGCCCGTTTCGCCTGGCCGTTGGATTCCGGGTGGGCGACTGACGCGAGATCGAGCCGTATGTGGTGTTCTTCGCAGAACTCGGCTATGGCTCCTTTGGCGAAGTTGGTGCCGTTGTCCGTGATGATGCTGTTTGGGAACCCGAAGCGATATATGAGCTCTCGTAGGAATTTAGTGGCAGTCTTCCCGTCGCACTTCCGGACTGGTTTGGCCTCCACCCACTTTGTGAATTTGTCGACCGCGACCGGGAGGTGGGTGTAGCCAGAGGGAGCCTTTTTGAAGGGGCCTACCATGTCCATACCCCACACGGCGAATGGCCAGGTGATGGGGATTTTCTTGAGCGCTGAGCTCGGCACGTGCGTCTGGTTGGCGTACTTCTGGCACCCGGCGCACCGCTGGACAATGTCGACGGCATCGGCGTGTGCGGTGGGCCAGTAGAAGCCATGCTTCATAGCCTTGGCGACCAGAGAGCGGGCGCTGGCGTGGTGGCCGCAGTCGCCGGAGTGGATGTCGTGGAGGATCTTGCGTCCTTCGGCGGGTTGGACGCAGCGTTGGAACACGCCGGTGACGCTGCGCTTGTGGAGCTCGCCGTCGATGATGGTGAAGGATTTGCATCGGCGTGCGATCATCCGGGCGTCCGTCTCGTCTGCCGGCAAGGTGTCGGCCTCCAGGTAGGCGACGTAGGGCTTGGTCCAGTCGTCTGGCTCGGTGACGAGTGCGACCAGGGCTGCCTCTGGCTGCAGCGGGACTCCGATGTCGATCTCCCTTGGGGGAGAGACTGATGGCTTGGTGATCGTGTCCAGGAAGACCCCGGCGAGTGGTGCGAGTCGAGCTGACCCAATGCGAGAGAGTGCGTCGGCCTCCTCGTTCTTCCGCCTGTCGATCCACTCAACGGAGTAGCCTGCGAAGTGTCCACTACTTGGCGGTATGCCGCCATGGTGGGGGAGACGGCATCGCAGGTGCCAGCGACTTGCCTAGCGACGAGGTCGGAGTCTCCGTAGCAGCGTAGGCTGTTGACGTTCATCTCCTTGGCAGACCGCATGTCGTGGAGTAGTGCCTCGTACTCGGCCATGTTGTTGGTGCAGGGGGTGAAGTCTAGGCAGAGGACGTAGCGGAGCTTGTCGCCCTTCGGTGAAGTCAGCACGATCCCTGCTCCTGCGCCGTCCGCGTTCTTGGATCCGTCGAAGTGCAGGCTCCAATAATGGAGGTATGGCAGCTTCTCTGGTTGTTGGGCCTCTTCCCAGTCGGCGATGAAGTCCTCTAGAGCCTGCGACTTGATCGCTTTTCGTGGCTCGTATTTGATGTTGTGGACGCCGATCTCGACGGCCCACTTGGCGACCCGCCCGGTCGCCTCGCGGTTGCGGATGATGTCCTGCAACGGTGCTGAGGAGACGACCGTGATTGGGTGTTCCTGGAAGTAGTGCGGCAGGCGCCGCTCTGCTCTGAAGACCGCGTATACTAGTTTCTGGTACTGCGGGTATCGCTGGCGCGACTCGGTGAGGAGCTCGCTGATGTAGTACACCGGTCGCTGTACTGGGCGCTCCTTTCCTTCCTCCGGCCGTTCGACGACCATGACGGCGCTGACGACGCGCTCGGAAGCCGCGACGTAGACCAGCATGGGTTCTTTGTCGGCGGGGGCGGCGTGTAGTGGTGCGGCGAGTAGCACCTTCTTGAGGTCGCGGAGCGCGTCGTCCGCCTCCTTGTCCCACTGGAAGGTGGGGTTCTTGCGCATCAGGCGGTATAGGGGCATCGCCTTTTCGCCCAGGCGGGGGATGAAGCGACTGAGAGCAGCTACTCGCCCGGCCAGCTTCTGGACGTCGCGCAGGCACTCGGGTTTGCCGAGTCGGGCGATCGTGTCGATCTTGGTGGGGTTCGCCTCAATCCCTCGCTTAGAGATGACGTACCCCAGTAGTTGTCCTGTTGGTACACCGAAGGTGCATTTGCCTGGATTAAGCTTTATCTTGTATTTACGCAAGTTGGCGAATGTTTCCGCTAGGTCGGCGAGTAGATCACCCTGGCGAGCGGATTTTATGACCACGTCGTCGATGTAGACGTGGATGTTGCGGCCAATTTGGCTCGCGAGGCACTCCTGCATGCACCGCTGGTAGGTCGCCCCGACGTTCTTGAGGCCGAAGGTCATGGCGGTGTAGCAGAAGGCTCCGAATGGCGTGATGAACGCCGTCTTCTCCTCGTCCTCGACAGCCATTTTGATCTGGTTGTATCCAGAGTAGGCGTCGAGGAAACATAGCGACTCCGAGCCCGCGGTGGAGTCGATTATTTGGTCGATCCATGGGAGGACGAACTTCTCCTTCGGGCAGGCGCTGTTCAAGTTTGTGTAGTCGATACACATCCTCCAGGTCCCGTTCTTTTTCTCGACCACTGGGTTTGCCAGCCACTTGGAGTATTTAATTGGCCGGATGAAGCCTGTAGCGAGTAGACGCTGTACTTCCTCGGCGATAGCTCGGCGGCGCTCTTCATTGAAGGGCCGCAGCGACTGCTTGACGGGTCGCACTTTGGGGTCGGCGTTTAGTTTGTGCTCAGCGAGCTCCCTAGGGACACCGGGCATGTCAGAGGGCTTCCATGCGAAGATGTCCCTGTTCTCACGGAGGAACTCGATGAGCGCGCCTTCCTAGGCTGGGCTCATTCCCGTCCCGATCATCACTGTCTGGCTGGGGTCGCCTGGGACCAGCTCGATGGTGCGGGTGTGCGTCGTTGCCTCGAAGGCTGAGGTGTTTGCGCCCTCCGAGTTGGGCTTCTTGAGTATGGTGGGGTCGTCATTGTTGACCCCGCTCGCGTACTTGGCGAGCTCATCAGCGTGGTTGGTCTCTGTCGCGATGACGGCGTCGGCGAGTTCTGCTCCTTTGGCCTCGCACTCAGCGGCCATGTCGGGGTCGCCGTTGATGGTTATGACGCCACACGGCCCGGGGAGCTTCATCGCGTTGTACGCGTAGTGGGGCGCTGCCATGAACTTGGCGAATGCCTGGCACCCCAGGACGCAGTGGTAGGGGTTGTCGAAGGTACCAGCTCGAAGACGATCCGCTCGGTGCGGAAGTTTGCTGGTGTGCCGAATGTTACTGGCAGCGTCACCTTGCCGATCGGGTATGCCTTCCGACCAGGGATGATGCCGTGGAACGTGGTGTGGGTTGTCTCGATCATCGACTGCGGGAGCCGCAGCCGCATGAAGGTGTCCAGGTACAGGATGTTGATGGAGCTGCCGCCGTCCATCAATGTCTTGGGGAGCCAGTAGTCGCCCACCTTAGGCTTGACCACCAGGGCGACTCGGCCTGGGTACTCGATGCGTGGCGAGTGGTCCTGGCGGCTCCAGGTGATGGGCTGCTCTGACCAGTTGAGGAACTGGGGAACGTCCACCTGGGCCACCGCGTTGACGGCGACGGAGCGGGTGATGACCTTCTTCTCACGCTTCGTGTTGAAGCCTGTGAAGGTATGGAGCGAGCCGTACACTTTGCCGAATTTTCCGCCGTTTGGCGGGTCGTTGTCGGGGTCCTCCCATGCTCGCCATGCCTTCTCAATCTCTCTGAGGGTGTGGAAGTCGGCGGTCGTGTGCGTTGTGGGTTTCCCTTCCCTGCTATGAAACGCACAAGGTTGGTTAAGGAGGACCGCGGGGTCGAACCTTGGCTTGGCCTTGTAGTTGCCGCCATCGCGGCGTTGTCCTCCGTCGCGGCGGAAGCTTTTGGGCTCGCGTTGTGCGTGCCCGCCGTTGGCGACGAAGTCGACTCGCCCGTCACTGCGGCGCTTGCCGGTGAGGCGAGTGTTGCTGTAGCATAGGTAGGACCATCGTCCGTTGTCGTTGCCGCTCGTGCAGCGTTGGCCTCCCGACTCGTCGTCGGTTTCTTGGTTTGGATCTTCCTCCGCGTATCGTTTGGCGATCTCGAGGAGGTCCGGTATGTTGTCGAGTGTGCGAGAATGTCGCTTGAGCTTGGCGACCAAGGGCTCGTAGCGGCACGAGGTCTTGAAGCAATGGATCGCAGTGTCCGGGTGGATGCCGACCGCGTTGTACCAGAGTTCTTGCCACCGCTGGACCCAGTTGCGGGTCGACTCGCGGGGTCCCTGGACGCATCGCTCCAGGTCCTCGATGGTGGTGGCGCGGGTGTAGGAGCACTCGAAGTGCCTGACGAAGGCGTCGCGCATTTCCTCCCACGAGTCGATGCTATCCTGGGGGAGGGTATTGATCCACTGCCTGCACGTTCCCTCCATCATCAAGGGGAGGTAACGGGCGGTTAGCAGGTCGGTGTGGCATGCGATCCCCATCGCCATGAGGTATGTATCGAGCCACACAGAGGGGTCATACGAAGGGTCGTACTTTTCTATCTCCTTCGGCGCCTTGAAGTTCGGCGGGTACTTCTCGCCTCGGATCATCGGTCCGAAGCACTTGGGGCCGAGTCGACTTAGCGATCCCATCGGCTCGCCGTCGCGGCGATTGGATAGGGTGTGTCGCAGGTCGTCGGGTTGGCGTGCACGCCAGCTTTGGTTGTTGATGATGTGGGTGCGGGTGTCGATGGGTTGACCGTTGGCAGCGACGAAGTTGGTCGCTGGCCTGGGGTCGTTGGTGGAGAGTGCCGCGTTCGCGGGTCGATGTTGGAGCTGTAATGGCTCTGGTGGCGGGCAGTTGAGGGTGTTTGCCGCCATGGGGCGGCCACTTGAGGCCGCTCTGCTTCCCGAAGAACGCGAGTACACTCGACCCTGCGAGTCGGCGCCTGCGTTTTGCTGCTCGACGACCTTTGCGAGCAGCGCCCTGACATACTGGATCTGTACGGCGCCGTCGCCGGTGGCCGTTATGTTGTCGGCTGCTGCTCGGCCTGCCACGATGTTGTCCATCGGGGTGGAGAACAGTGGGAGGCCGTTCGCGTCTCGCTCCCGTGAAGAGGCTACTATCCGCGGCTGATCCCTGGGGGGTGTGCGGTTGGGTGGAGGTGGGGCGCCCATCGCCGTCGATCCTGGCGGGGGCCGGGTGCTTCCTCCTGGTGGCGCGTTCTCGCAGATCGCGCGCTCGGCCACGCGGGCTGGGTCGTTTTCGTCGTCGAAGTTCAGGTGGGAGACTGTTGGAATTATTCTAGTGCAAGTGGGAGACTGTTGGAATTATTCCCTAGAGGCAATAATAAAGATGTTATTATTATAATTCTTGTTCATGATAAAGTTTATATTCCATGCTAGAATTGTATTAAGCGGAAACTTTAATACTTGTTTGGTTTGTGAACAACGTCGTGTCCCTAGTACGCCTCTATGGACTAGCTCATTGATCAATGATGGTTAAGGTTTCCTAACCATAGACATGAGTTGTCAATTGATAATGAGATCATATCATTGGAGAATGATATGATGGACAGACCCAAACTAAGCAAAGTAATTAGATCGTATCATCGTGTTCATCTTTGCGAAGCTTTTCCTATGTCAAATATTGTATTCCTTAGACCATGAGATAATACAACTCCCTGGTATCGGAAGAAAGCTTTGAGGTCATCAAACGTCATCCTATGAGAGGGTGATCATAAAGGTGTCTCTCAGGTGATCGAAAAGTATCTGTTGGGTTGTATGTATCGAGATGGGATTTGTCCCTCCCAAGTTGGAGAGATATACTTCGGGCCCACTCGGTAATCGATATCAACACCGCTTGCAAGCATGTGGTTAAGGAGTTAATCGCAAAGTGATATCGGATTACGGAACAAGTAAAGTACTTGCTGTGAACGAGATTGAACTAGGTATGACGGTACCGACGATCGAATCTCGGGCAAGTAAAATATCGCGAGACAAAGGGAATATATATATGGGATTGTTTGAATCCTGACATCGTTGTTCATCCGATATGATCATCGATGAATGTGTGGGAGTCAATATGGGTGCCCAGACCCCGCTGTTGATTATTGATAGAAGATCATGTCTGCATATTCTCGAACCCGCAGGGTCACACACTTAACGTGTCTCGACGCTAGGATAGATTGGATAATTGGTTTATGAATTTTTGTTCGGAGTCTCGGATGGGATCCGGGACATCACGAGAGGTTCCGGAGTGGTCCGGAGAATAAGATTCATATAAGGCAGTGCAGTTTTTGGAGTTCGGAATTGTTCCGGGTTAATCGGTATTGTACCAGAAGCTTCTAGAACCTTCCGGAAGGGGACCAACGTGGCCCCACCTTCCGGGAGGGGGCATGGGCCTATGAGGGAGTGTCCTGGCCGCATTGGGCCAAGGGCACAAGGCCCCATAGGGCCGTGCCCTTGGCCCAGCCTATCCTATAGGGTTTAAATCGTTTAAACTAGAGATAGGGTTTCTAGAAGGGGGAGAGTCCTCACCCCCCACTCCTCCCTCCCTTGGCCGCCGGCCCAAGGCTTGGAGGAGGGGCAAGGGCTGGCCTCCCCCCCCCTCTATATATAGAGGGCTGGTGCGACCCCTCCCCCCTACACCTTGCCTCCAACCCTAGTTTCCTTGCTACCTTCCTCTCTCCCTCCCGACTGTTTGTCCAAGCCCTGCTGCAGCACCATATACACCACGCCGTCGTGTTGTAGATCCAATCTATCTCTCCACCATACTTGCTGGTCCGAGGAAGGAGGAGACGTCGAGGTGCTGCACGTGTGCATCTCACGGAGGCACCGCCACTTGTGGTGCTAGATCGGATCGGATCGCAAGGAGGAGAAGCGAGTACGACTACATCACCCATGTTCCGACGAACGTTCCGTTGTGCGAACCTTCAAGGGTATGAAGATCTAATCCAATCTCTCTCGTTGATTGCATCTCCTAGATTAGATCTTGGCTTTCCCTCTGTTCGCATCCGTAGAAAATTTTGATTTACTATGCCGCGAAACCCTTCAGTGGTATCAGAGCTAGATCTATGCGTAGATGTGTTTCACGAGTAGAACGCAACATGGTTATTGCGGGCGTTGATGTTTTCTGTTGCAAGCCTCTTGTTTGTGTTCTTCTTATGACGCGGGATAGTGAGATTGAAGCGGTCCAGGCCAACCTTACGCGACGTCGTTCGCGAGACCGGCTCCGCACTTGACGTGTGGCTTGTTCCACACATGCAGCTGGTGGATGTCAGTTTCTCTCACTATAGTTGTCATGGGATTAACACCGGAGTTTGGCAACCATAATATCACCGTTGTGGCTTTCTGTAGGTAAGAATCGTTCTTAACATCTACTCCCATGAGCCACGTAAGACATGCAACAACAAAGTAGAGGCGTCTAACTTGTTTTTGCAGGGAGTGTTTTCTGTGATATGGTATGGCCCAAGATGTGATGTGTATATTGTATGCGATGATCATGTTTTGTAATGTTTCACGACTTGCATGTCGATGAGTACACAACCGGCAGGAGCCATATGGTTGTCTTTATAATTGTGTATGACCTGCGAGTCAACTTCTTATACGCCATGTAATAGCTTTACTTTATCGCTAAGTAGTTAGCAATAGTTGTAGTTGCTATTCGTGGTGGAGGCAATCATGGTGGAGTGATGGAGATCATGCCGGAACGCACAAGATGGAGATCATTGCGCGAAGATTGGCTATACCATGTCACATAAAGTTATATGCATGTGATGTTTATCCTTTTATGTATCTTATTATGCTTAGATCACGACGGTAGCATTATAAGATGATTCCTCACTTAAAGATCAAGATAAAAACTGTGTTCTCCCCAAGTATGCACCGTTGCGAAAGTTCGTCGTGTCCAAGCATCACGTGATGATCGGGTGCTATAGACTCTACGCTCACATACAACGGGTGCAAGCCAGTTTTGCACACGCGGAAATACTTGGGTCTAGCTTGACGAGCCTAGCATGTACAAACATGGCCTCGGAACACAAGAACCGAAAGGTTAAGCATGATTCATATGAATGATATGATCGACACTTTGTTGTCCACCATTGAAACCACATCTCTTCTCGTGATGATCGGATTAGGTTTGGTGAATTTGGATCGTGTTCACTAAACAACTTGAGGGATGTTGAATTTAGTGGGAGTTCATCTAGTAATTTGATTAAGTTGAACTGTTTATCATGAACATAGTCTAAATTGTACTTGCTAATACTGTAGATCACATGGCCAAATCCAACTTCAACTTCAACGTTTTTGCTGAGAAGGAAAAGCTTAGAAACAATGGGTCTAACTTCACCAATTGGTTCCGCAATCTAAGAATCATTCTGTCTGGCGGACAAAAGGACTATGTCCTTGGTAAAGCGTTAGGTGAACCCCCTGCTGCAACTGCGCCGGCTGATGAGAAAGCTGTCTATCAGTCGCGCAAAGATGATTATGGTGTGATTAAGAGCACCATGTTGTTTGCTATGGAACCGGAACTTCAAAATCGTTTTGAAACCTATCCCGGGCCCTTTGAGATTCTCGAGGAGATGAAAACCATGTTTCAGACTCAAGCCCGTTCTGAGAGATATGAGATCTCTGAGAAGTTCTTTAACTGCAAGATGGAGGAAGGGTGTTCCGTTAGTGAGCACGCCATAAAGATGTCGGGCTACACTCAACGCCTTGAGCAACTGGAATGCACGATTCCAGAGGAGCTCAAGATTGACAGGGTTCTGCAATCACTCCCTCCCAGCTACAAAAGTTTTGTAGTGACTCATAATCAGATTGGCTCCACTGATACGATCACCGAGCTCTTCGCAAAGCTGAAGGCTGCGGAGGTGGACATCAAGAAGGATAATCATGTGTTGATGGTCAACAAGGCCTCCTTTAAGAAAGGTAAGGGAGCAAAGAAGCCCTTCAAGAAGGGCGGCGACAAGCGCAATGCTCCTGCTGAGAAGAAGCTCAAGTCTGGTCCTAAGCCGGACACTGAGTGCTTCTATTGCAAGGACAAGGGTCACTGGAAGCGCAACTCTCCGAAGTACTTAGCGGACAAGAAGGCTGGCACCATCAAAGGTATATTTGATATACATGTTATTGATGTTTTCCTTACTAGCCCTCGTTGGAGTGCCTGGGTATTTGATACCGGTTCAGTTGCTAATATTTGTAACTCGAAACAGGAGCTACGGAATAGACGGCGGCTTGCGAGGGATGAGGTGACGATGCACGTTGGCAACGGATCAAGAGTTGATGTGATGGCCGTCGGCACGCTCTCCTTAGTTTTACCTTCGGGATTAGTTTTAAACCTTAATAAATGTTATTATGTGCCTGCGTTGAGCATGAACATTATTTCTGGATCGTGTTTATTGCAAGACGGTTATTCATTTAAATCGGAGAATAATGGTTGTTCTATTTATATGAGTAACATCTTTTATGGTCATGCACCTCTTGTGAATGGTTTATTTCTTCTAAATCTCGAAAGGGATGAAACACACATCCATAACATTAAGGCTAAGAGATGCAAAGTAGATAGTGATAATACTACTTATTTGTGGCACTGTCGTCTAGGTCATATTGGTGTAAAGCGCATGAAGAAACTCCATTCTGATGGACTTTTGGAGTCTCTTGATTTTGAATCATTTGACACATGCGAACCATGCCTCATGGGCAAGATGATCAAAACCCCGTTCTCCGGTATGATGGAGCGAGCAACGGACTTGTTGGAAATCATACATACCGATGTATGCGGACCGATGAGTGTTTCGACGCGCGGTGGATATCGCTATTTCCTCACTTTTACCGATGACTTAAGTAGATATGGGTATATCTATTTAATGAAACATAAATCTGAAACATTTGAAAAGTTCAAGGAATTTCAGAATGAAGTGGAGAACCATCGTAACAGAAAGATTAAGTTTCTACAATCCGATCGTGGAGGTGAATATTTGAGTTATGATTTTCACACGCATCTTAAAGCAAGTGGAATCGTTTCACAACTCACGCCACCCGGAACACCACAGCGCAATGGTGTGTCTGAACGCCGGAATCGAATCCTATTAGATATGGTCCGATCAATGATGTCTCTTACTGATTTGCCGTTATCATTTTGGGGTTATGCATTAGAAACCGCTGCATTCACTTTAAATAGGGCTCCATCTAAATCCATTGAGACGACACCGTATGAACTGTGGTTTGGTGCTAAACCTAAGTTGTCGTTTCTTAAAGTTTGGGGATGCGAAGCTTACGTCAAGAAGTTGATGCCGGACAAGCTCGAACCCAAAGCGGAGAAATGCGTCTTCATAGGATACCCTAAGGAAACTATTGGGTATACCTTCTATCACAGAACCGAAGGCAAAGTGTTTGTCGCAAAGAACGGTTCCTTTCTTGAGAAGGAGTTTCTCTCGAAAGAAGTGAGTGGGAGGAAAGTAGAGCTAGACGAGGTTGTTGAACCTTCTCTTGAGTTGGAGAGTAGCGCAGCACCTGAAATTGTTCCAGTGCCGCCTGCACCAACAATAGAGGAAGCTAATGACAAGGATCATGAAGCTTCGGACGATGCTGCTACTGAACGTCGCAGGTCGACAAGGTCGCGTGCCCCTCCTGAGTGGTACGGCAACCCTGTCTTGACTGTCTTGTTAGTAGAAGACAGTGAACCTACGAACTATGAGGAAGCGATGATGAGCCTAGACTCTGAGAAATGGCTAGAGGCCATGAAATCCGAATAGGGATCCATGAGTGAAAACCAAGTATGGACTTTGGTGGACCCTCCTAGCGACCGAAAGGCCGTTGAGTGCAAATGGATCTTCAAGAAGAAAACAGACCCGGATGGTAATGTTACCGTCTATAAAGCACGACTTGTCGCAAAAGGTTTTCGACAAGTTCAAGGTGTTGACTACGATGAGACTTTCTCTCCCGTAGCGATGTTTAAGTCCATTAGGATTTTATTAGCAATTGCTGCGTTTCATGATTATGAAATATGGCAGATGGATGTCAAGACTGTTTTCCTCAATGGCAACATTGATGAAGAGTTGTATATGATGCAACCTGAAGGTTTTGTCGATCCTAAGGATGCTGATAAGGTATGCAAACTTCAGCATTCCATTTATGGACTGAAGCAAGCATCTCGGAGTTGGAACCTTCGTTTTGATCAAGTGATCAAGATCTTTGGATTTGTTCCAAATTGCTACGAAGCTTGTATCTACAAGAAAGTGAGTGGGAGCTCGGTGACGTTTCTGGTACTATATGTGGATGACATATTGATTATCGGAAATGACATCAACATGCTTAACGATGTGAAGAGTTATTTGAACAAGTGTTTTTCAATGAAAGACCTAGGTGAAGCTGCTTATATATTGGGCATCAAGATCTATAGAGATAGACAAAGACGCCTGATAGCTTTAAGCCAGAGTACATACCTAGACAAAGTTCTGAAAAGGTTCAGAATGGATAAGGCAAAGAAAGGTTCAGTGCCTATGTTGTCAGGTAAGATATTGAGCAAGGCTCAGTGTCCAGCTACGGTAAATGATAGGGAAGCTATGAGCAAAGTGCCTTATGCCTCGGCCATAGGTTCCATCATGTATGCCATGCTATGTACTAGACCGGATGTGTCCAATGCTCTTAGTTTGACGAGCAGATATCAAAGTGATCCAGGAGTGGAACACTGGACAACCGTGAAGAACATCCTAAAGTACCTAAATAGGACTAAAGAAATGTTCTTAGTCTATGGGGGTGATGAACAGCTTGTCGTAAAAGGTTACGTCGACGCTAGTTTTGACACCGACAAGGATGATTCCAAATCTCAGACAGGATACGTTTATATTTTGAATGGAGGAGCTGTGAGCTGGAGAAGCTGCAAGCAAAGCGTGATCGCGGGATCTACAGTGGAAGCGGAATACATGGCTGCTGCAGAAGCGTCAAGTGAAGGAGTTTGGATCAGAAACTTCATCACTGAGCTTGGCGTGGTTCCAAGTGCATTGGACCCACTGGAGATATTGTGTGACAACACCGGCGCCATAGCACTCGCTAAGGAACCAAGATATCATCCAAAGACCAAGCATATCAACCGCAAGTTTCATATAATCCGAGATTATATTGCAGATGGAGATCTGAAGATTAGCAAAGTACATACAGATCTGAATGTCGCAGATCCATTGACTGAACCTCTTCCACGTGTAAAACATGATCAACACCTCAGTGCCATGGGTGTGAGATTGTTGCCAGATGTAAACTAGATTATTGACTCTAGTGCAAGTGGGAGACTGTTGGAATTATGACCTAGAGGCAATAATAAAGATGTTATTATTATAATTCTTGTTCATGATAAAGTTTATATTCCATGCTAGAATTGTATTAAGCGGAAACTTTAATACTTGTTTGGTTTGTGAACAACGCCGTGTCCCTAGTACGCCTCTATGGACTAGCTCATTGATCAATGATGGTTAAGGTTTCCTAACCATAGACATGAGTTGTCAATTGATAATGAGATCATATCATTGGAGAATGATATGATGGACAGACCCAAACTAAGCAAAGTAATTAGATCGTATCATCGTGTTCATCTTTGCGAAGCTTTTCCTATGTCAAATATTGTATTCCTTAGACCATGAGATAATACAACTCCCTGGTATCGGAAGAAAGCTTTGAGGTCATCAAACGTCATCCTATGAGAGGGTGATCATAAAGGTGTCTCTCAGGTGATCGAAAAGTATCTGTTGGGTTGTATGTATCGAGATGGGATTTGTCCCTCCCAAGTCGGAGAGATATACTTCGGGCCCACTCGGTAATCGATATCAACACCGCTTGCAAGCATGTGGTTAAGGAGTTAATCGCAAAGTGATGTCGGATTACGGAACGAGTAAAGTACTTGCTGTGAACGAGATTGAACTAGGTATGACGGTACCGATGATCGAATCTCGGGCAAGTAAAATATCACGAGACGAAGGGAATATATATATATGGGATTGTTTGAATCCTGACATCATGGTTCATCCGATATGATCATCGATGAATGTGTGGGAGTCAATATGGGTGCCCAGACCCCGCTGTTGATTATTGATAGAAGATCATGTCTGCATATTCTCGAACCCGCAGGGTCTCACACTTAACGTCTCTCGACGCTAGGATAGATTGGATAATTGGTTTATGAATTTTTGTTCGGAGTCTCGGATGGGATCCGGGACATCACGAGAGGTTCCGGAGTGGTCCGGAGAATAAGATTCATATAAGGCAGTGCAGTTTTTGGAGTTCGGAATTGTTCCGGGTTAATCGGTATTGTACCGGAAGCTTCTAGAACCTTCCGGAAGGGGACCAACGTGGCCCCACCTTCCGGGAGGGGGCATGGGCCTATGAGGGAGTGTCCTGGCTGCATTGGGCCAAGGGCACAAGGCCCCATAGGGCCCAGCCGATCCTATAGGGTTTAAATCGTTTAAACTAGAGATAGGGTTTCTAGAAGGGGGAGAGTCCTCACCCCCCACTCCTCCCTCCCTTGGCCGCCGGCCCAAGGCTTGGAGGAGGGGCAAGGGCTGGCCGCCCCCCCCTCTATATATAGAGGGCTGGTGCGCCCCCTCCCCCCTACACCTTGCCTCCAACCCTAGTTGCCTTGCTACCTTCCTCTCTCCCTCCCGACTGTTTGTCCAAGCCCTGCTGCAGAAATTCTCCACCATATACACCACGCCGTCGTGTTGTATATCCAATCTATATCTCCACCATACTTGCTGGTCCGAGGAAGGAGGAGACGTCGAGGTGCTGCACGTGTGCATCTCACGGAGGCACCGCCACTTGTGGTGCTAGATCGGATCGGATCGCGAGGAGGAGAAGCGAGTACGACTACATCACCCACGTTCCGACGAACGTTCCGCTGTGCGAATCTTCAAGGGTATGAAGATCTAATCCAATCTCTCTCGTTGATTGCATCTCCTAGATTAGATCTTGGCTTTCCCTCTGTTCGCATCCGTAGAAAATTTTGATTTACTATGCCGCGAAACCCTTCAATGCGGCCGGTGGCGACCGTCTCGTCGATGGGCAGATTGGATCTCGCCGCAGAACACCGGCCAGACCGGCCAGGCCCCACGGTGGGCGCCACTATCGTGGGAATGGTCATGGCAGATGCTGCAATCGGCAGCGAGTAGTAGAACGAGGGGCAAGGGCGGCCAGCCATCTGCGGTGCGAGATGAGGGCGGAGACACAAGGTTTTACCCAGGTTCGGCCCCCCGGAGGGTAAAGACCTACTCCTTCTAGATTGTATTATGGTGGAGGTACAATGGGCGAGCTCGGCGGCTAGGCGGCGAGTCCCTTGGGTGTATGATGGAACGTATCTCTACACGCCCCGCAGGGAGGTTTATATAGTCTTACCTCCCCTAGGGTTTACATATCCCAACCGAATCAGTTAAAGCTTCGGTAATCGTTTAACCTAATCCGACTGGGCCTATCTACTCGCCTAGGCCTTTAGCTTCCAGTCGCTCGGATCCACACCGGGACTTGATCTAGTCGCCGTCTTGCAGGCCCACTCGCCAGTTCCTGGGCCAGTCGGAAACGTCCTGCTGGGTATACCCCGGTAGGCATATCCCCATCAAATATAATACAATATGATTAGTCATTAAATCCTGAACCATATGCATAAAGGAATCAAAGTATATGCAAAACCCTAAAGCCAGGGTAAGGTTCATGATTCAAAACCCTAAACCTCTTTGTTTATTACAATAGAATATATACATTGTCACTTTCCAAATCAATGGGAGTAGTAATAACTATATCAATGTATTTTATATTTCATGCATCAAATAATGGTATAGGATCAATATACATATAAAAGTTTCTATTCAAATTATAAGTCAACTAGAGTTAAGTTTATGAACAAATAAGAATATATCATTTGGAAATCCATAATCAAAGGAGGAAAGTAAAATAATGAGAAAGGCTTATACAAATTCTTAAAATGGGTTCATAATGAGTAAACAAAAGAAATACAAAAAGATTATATAATAAAAATTTACAAATGATACAAAATATATTTTAGTATTGTTGCAAATATCCAGCAAATAAATCATACAAAGAAAGGTTAAAAATATAAATCAAATTCAAATTTGAATAAGAAAACAGAAAATGGAAAAAGGATAAAACAAATAAAAACACTACCTGGTCGTGGCCCAACACCCCTACACCTATCTAACGCCCCTGTGCAGCCCACAACAGCCCAGTAACCAGCCCAGTTCTTTTCTATCTGTGACTGACAAGTGGGGTCGAGAGAGGACCACGGGTTGAGATGAAGAAATCACTAGGGGGTTATTCACAAAACAGGCATTGTCGTCATCGTCACGCACACAGACAGCTCGCTGGCAGACCTCGCCGCCGCTCGATGTCGTCGTCATCGTCAACCGTGCGCCAAGATGCTCGCCGTTGTTCCAGAGAGGGATAAGAAGGCCACAGTGACGCCCTTCCTTAATCCCTATCCCCAATTCCTCCTTATCCCCTGAGATGCGAATGGGACTAAAACCCTAGCTCACCGGAGCCACCTCTCACCGTCGAATCACATCTCCCCACACCATTCTGAGCAGCCATGGAGAAGCGCCTTCCTCCGTAGATCCTCTGGATAGAATCTTGCATCAAGGGGAGCACTGGAGCAAGTGAATTTTGCCGTTCTTCTTTGCAGCAGTTCGTCGGAATCCTCTTCGGGGAGCTTGTTTCCGACCGCGCCTGTCCTCGCCGACCACTTTATCATCATCATGGTGAGTTCCTGAACATTCCAGCATCCTTGAATCATCTCATCTCGTTATAAATCGCCGTTTCACCGTATGCCACCGTTGGCCACCATCAGAGTTCGTCGGAGCCGAAGCTCCGATGACCATTTCCGAGCGGCGACACCACTTTTAGGTTCAGTAGGTTGCGCTGATTCGAATTAGGTCCATTTCGTTGCTAGGGCGCCGTAGATCATCGCCGGTGACCACTCACCGACGGCGGTGGTGGTGCTGACACCATCGTTGCGTCATGCTCACCTAATGGTTGAACCACGTCAGCTAGTTTGACTGGTCTTTGCCCACGTGGCTGATGACATGGCCTAGGGCCCATATGTCATTGACTAGGGGGTAAAGACTGGGTCAGTAACAAATGCATTTCTTTCACCTAAGAGATGAGGTGGACAATGGCCCACAGGTCAGTGACTGGGGATAGCTCTTGGTATGGTGTAAAAAGTATTTTCTGTTAGGAAATAAATAAAATGTTAAAATACAATTAATAATATTCTAGAAATCTAATAAATGATGAAATCTTGTTTAATTAATAACTTTTGATTTATAATTCAGAAAAATATGTATAATATATGAAAATTTTCAGAAAAATAAAATCTACAATTTAAAACTATTATCAAATATTATTAAAGGTTTTATAAGTAATAAAACTTTGATAATTCATATTCTTATAATGATAAATGTTAATAATATAAATAAAATACCATAAATCTTAGAAAAATAATAATTCTAATTTAAAACTATAATCATATATTATTAGTTCACTTAATTAAATATTTATTATTTATTAAGTAATTATAAAGTATTAAGAAATATAAAAATCATATCTTATTATTTATAAATCACAAAAATAAATGTGATATACCAAAATGATCACAAAAATAATATCTACATGTTAAAAATCTAATATTCTATTTTTGAGTTAAATAAAAATTAAATATTTTAATAACTCAAAATTTAAACTTATTTACTTCATTAATGATTCATATAAGGATTAATAAAATTTATTAATATTTCTAAAATAAGTAAATTAAGTTTAATAAATAATATTAGTATTAAATATTAATAAAATGAAGCTTAAATGGTTTAAAACATTATAATATCTTTTAGTATATTATCATCAACCCTAAATGAAGATTATATTCTCAAAGTATTTCAATTCATAATAAAAAACTTAAAGAACAACTTATGAATACACCAAACCTTTTCTATCTATATTAACTACCAGATTACAAAAACTACCCCAACATTATAGTAAGTCCATTAGTAGTGAAGTAATATTATATCTTGATTTATAAACTATAACCCCTCATTCATAAAAGATAAATGATACTACTCTATTATAGAATCAAGAAACCATTATCCCAAGTAAAAGAATAACCATTCTTAAGTAATTTAAATAAAACATTTCATATACACAAGATACAAATGTATAAGTATTATACTTTCAAAACTACCTATATTATAAAGTTAACTTTAGTCTCCAAGAATCTAAATATAATACAATAAACAATACTTTATGTTTTATAGTTAACTTTGGTCTAAAGTAGTTAAATTATAAAGCAACTCAAGTCAAACCATTTGATCCAACCAATAACATCAACCACCACTAACTAACCACAAAGTTTGTTTAGACCTTAGAAGGGAAACCTTTTCTTTGAAGGTTATCCTTCTTGCCACTTCAAACAAGAACTCTTGTATAAGCAATCTTGACTAGCATTTCATAGGAGTATATTTTATTGCTACATAAATATGTGTTGCTCACACACACTCACAAGCCCTAATAGAAGCACAAATGTTAAACTTATCTAAAAGGACCACATATTTTAAAGTAACCATTTCCGAAATCCACAACCAAGGACAACGTTATCCCCGGGATTTGCGCTTAGAACGTGCATCACATTACTTATGCATAAAAGCATATTTCTTCTTTAAACATTAGTCCTTACCGGACCAATGATGCTGATTTCAGATTTTGGATCTTATACTGACTCGAAGACCATGAATGCATAATCTTGTAATCACAAAAGGCAAGTTCACACTTTCTCATGTCCTTTGTTTATTTTTTTGTAAAGTATTTTACAAATCTAGTGTTGTTATCAACTGCATTTAAAAAGGGTCTTAAAACACTATTTTTTGATAATAATGTGAACTATTGGTTACTAATCCAGGGTGATCAGCTAATCTATTAAATCTAACAGTTGGAATACCACTGTTTAGAACTATATCACCTAGGACTTAACAAACAATGTCGCCAGTGATTCTTGCACCGTATATTACGCGTTGACCATGAGATTTGGAATGGGACGGAGAAGTCAGTTGTATGTTCTTCCTCTTGCATGAAGCCGGATGTGCAGGTCGTGGCTATTATCCTCGTAGCGTGCATATTAATTGGTAATTCGTAGAGGACATGCAGCATATGGGTGGGAACCCTCAACGTCCCACGATGGTTCTGACATCTAAAGGTTTGTACAAACCATTGACGTAATTCTTTATGTGGGCATGGTGTACACCAAGGAGGCATGCAGGGTCGCGAAGGGGACAGTGATTGGCTTGGATCATCTTCTGGGCCCCACATCATGGAATTGTGGACGGGAATAAGCTGCCCGGTTGTGCAACAAAGAGTTGATCTCTCATGGGTAAAGTGACGCACCTCTGCAGAGTGTAAGAACTGTAACTTGTTACTCCCTGTTCTGGGAAGGAGCTGCGAACGCGGCGAGAAAGGAACTCCATGAAAGTTTTGGTAAAACCGTGAAGGATGACGGGCATAGCTTTTCACAATAAAAGCAACCTTTGAAGAAATGTTTATGAAAACTTGCATTGCCTACGACCTACGGTCTGTGGCTGTAGTTATAGTGCATCAAACACTCCTTTTCTAGTGAATTTGCTGAGTACGCTCGTACTCAAAGTATCTTATTAACACTTGCTAGATTATGAAGTCGGAATAGACAACAACCACATCAAGTTATGCTCCAGGACTTATCATGCAAAGCTAAAGCTCTTCACTGAAGACAAGGAAGTCAACATATACCTCAACTCAAGTGAAGACGAAGTTACTGATTAGATAGGAATATAATCTCTAGCCAAAGAACCTAATTCTGTAGTGCAATGCAATAGCAGCAATGACAATCCCTTAGTTAAAATACTAGTTTTAATAATATAATAGTTCTTGTGTTATTTATCTTTGATTCTTCTCTGTAAGAAGTTCTTTCTCTCTCTTTAACCTAGAGTGTTCTCCGGATCTTGTGTAAAGAGTGAGTTGTAACCTTTAGCCATGTATTGGACCCGTTGTGTTTCTGTTGTGCCATTCTGAGGGATGTAATACTAGTGAACGGTGTTTCATTGGTGTTATGTCAATGACTATAGTATACTACATCATGTAGTGGTATGCTGGGTCACCGTAAGGTACCATGCCGGGAACCCTAAACTCCTGCACAACAAAGACAAAGTTTCAGAAAACATAACTGCAAGAAAAACACACTCGAAAATAGCGCTACGCGCATGTCCCAGATCTACACCTGCGAAACGGGTCGAGAGGCACTGAACGGAGGGGTCAGTGACTTCCCCGGGATGTCCTCGTCGGCTTTGTACTACAGCAGCGGCGGAAGGATTCTGTCGAGGTCCCCCCTGGAGAGCTCCTCAGTCGCAACTCTCGTCGGGTCATGGCGCCCAAAATAAAGGAACATCGGGTGCGCCCTAGCCTGGAGCGGCTGCACCCGACGTTTGAGGAAGGTGCAGATGATATCCACACCGTTCACCTCCATCTCCGAAATCACCTAGAGGTCCTCCACCCGACGGTAGAGCTCCTCTATCTCTGCCACCTCACCATCCAAGATGTGGTTCTTCTAGTGTGGATTTTCTGGGTGGAATCCACACTTACACTATGGAATCGAAAGGAGCAAGGCCAAAATTTTGCCCGTCCACTGTGGAATCGCGGATGTAAAACCAACACTTCCGCCAGTATTGAACAGACTCGGACATAGAAAAAGAAAAGAAGAGAAAATTGGATTTAAGGGAAATGATGCAGCCGTTGATGGGATAAACGCCATCGGAGCCGGATTGCCTCTTCACGGAATAGAGCTTCCAGAAAAGACCAAAGTTCGTCTCGATACTGAGCCAGCACTCGCAGAAGGTGATGAAACAGGCGATGTGGAGAAGAGAATTTGGTGAGAGATGGTGGAGTTGGATGCCATAGAAGGAAAGCAGTCCACGGAGAAAATCGTGGACTGGGAGAGAGAGGCCCCGAAGGACAAAAGAAATAAACACGACCCGAAACCCTACGGGTGGACGGGGAATTACCTCGTCACCAGGAATCTTGACGGTCTCCTTGTCCTGCGGGATCAGACCTTGCTCATGAAGCTTGCGCAGGTCGCCCTCGCGCGTCTCCGTGCGTCGCCAACCACCATCGGTGACACGAGTAGCGGCGGTGCCCTTTTTGCCACCGGCAGCAGCGTTGGTACCCGCCACGATGGAGGTCTTCTTTAGCTTCCCCATTGAAGTCCGGCGGCGGTGTGAGCGCAGAAAAGAGGACGGGAAAGATCGAAGATCTTCCAGCGCGCGGCGAAGAAAAGCTCAAGAAGGTGGAAGCAGTGAAAGGCAAATGGCTGCGGTGAAAACAAACAAAAAAATTCCCCACAGTTATAAGGACGAAGACGATGAACATGAACCGTCCATCGGGAAGCCCTAGAGCCATTAGTCAAATCCAATCGTCCACGTGTCAGCACAGCAGCGAAGCATCGCTCGCACGCCGTCCACTATGCACGGAAACCGAGGAGACACCGTAATTATCGCCACGTCGCGCATGACCAGTCAACTCCAAGTTAGAAAGTGGGACCCATGTTCGTCCAGTCGTGTCACCTCTGGCGCCGCAGACGCTTGAGGTCACTAATCGTCAGCACTAACGGCATTAAAGCTATACTAGCAATGGTTAGAAGTATTCGGTTACATAGCTAAAGTACTCCCTCGAATCTACGATTCGAGTAACTACTCGGGGGCTACTACTATCAGGAGTGCTGGCCGCGCACCCGAAGCATGACTAAAGGTACTACACCGCTGAACTATTTCTTCGAGTCCTACGTCGAGTCTACGACTCCACTACGGACTCGGGGGCTACTACCATAGGGAGGATTGATTCAAGCATCCAAAAAAATTGTGTCCTAGGCACCTGAAGCAAACAACGGCTGAATTAAAGTCTCTGCTGTCTACGACTCGAACAGACACTCGGGGGGATACTCCCATAGGGAGCGCTGGTCGTGCACCCTATGAATTCTTCGACTGTGATCCTTCGGATCAGCATGCAAAACTTTTCGACAACTTTTCCCCAACCAACGCTAAGTGAGTAAACATCCTCCTTGGCCACCTAAAACACCTCCGCGGTGATAAAATTTTGGATGTTGTGTCTGGACGCAAAGATAAGAACTATAGATACCATCTGATGGCCTGGTAACGCACACGACTACGCTCTACTAGTAAAAATCCGTGCAAACAAGCGCGATGAAAATCCCGACGGACGCGTTGGGTACATCATTCGAAATTTACTGGGATTCCACTCCTGTAAGTCCTCAAACGGCCTGAGTCGAATTATGCCAGCATATGTTCCGGGTTCGAGTCGAGGGACTCGAATTTGAAGAAGATCGTGTTGTTTTGTCCTAAGATAGTTAACTGACCCTAATCCGTCGGGAGAGTCAGGCACACGCATCAACAATCCCTACACACTAAAATCATTCTCTAGTAAACAGAGAAAGATGCACCCGAAAGATTGAAGAGTCCTCAGCCGAATCTACGATTCGACTGAACACTCGGGGGCTACTGACATGGTTATACCCTACGGGTACACGACTTTGGCATACCTGGTCTAGCCCAAGGAAGGCCCACGAGAATATACGCGGCCCATGAAGACTTTTGGGTGGCCCAAGCCCATGACGTCTTCGGATCCTTGGAGAGCAAGACTAGAACAGATAGAATATTCAAAAAGGGGAAACTCTAAAACCTGTAACCGAATCGATCTGTGCCCGGGACCTGCCTACCTCTATATAAAGGCTAGGAGGGCACGACGAGGAGGGCACCTCTCATACCACCGCATACACACCTCCACGCCAGGTTGCATCTGCGCACCCTTGTAACTTTCGGTTCCACCGTAATCAAGAGCAGACAAGCAGGAGTAGGGTTTTCCCTCCCGGGGCCTGAACCTGGGTAAATCTCGTGTCCCCTGGTTGCTTGTTTGTTAACCGTTCCGCGATCTCTAGCACCCCAATTTTCTCCAAAACCCAAGCTCATAACAATGGGCATTGACGAGATCGATCCTCGTCACCATCACGACCAAGTAGGCATATAGTTGTTGCCGGCGAGCAGGCCCCAAGACGAGCGTAGCCCGCCGTCGCATGCCATGTCATCGCCGGGAGGAGCAGAGTGGCTGGCGGCCGTCCTTTCTGTATCTCTTTTTCCTAGTGCATAATGTTGTTTTTTATGTGATTCTTTGTTGCAAGTGAGGAAGATGGGAAGGAGAATAAGAAGAGGAGAGGAAGGTGGAAGATGAGACAACAGATGAAGACTAATCTTCTCCAATGGAGAAGTATTCCAGACTCGAGAATTGTACTAATTTTCTTGTACTGGTGGTTTTAGCCTTTTTGTTTATTGCAATAAGAAAGTGCAAGAACTATCGATCTAGACCTTTTGTGTTGTTGGATAGTCATATGTTACTTCAGTTTAATCATCATCATTTTCAGCTAAGATTTGTCATAGGAGACCCCCACGGGCATGCTGCACATCTCATCATACAAATAATAATGTTGATTATTAGCATATTTCAAAAAGTTTATGATTTAGTTTTACATCATGCTATAACTGTATTTATTGGAAACGTCAATGCACGTGTGATATACAAACAACTAGGAGTTCTCAGTGAAACTCTAGTCATTGGTTCATTGGTCAACGGATGATAAAGGTTTCTTGATCATGTTGATGCCTCGGCAGCAATTGACAATGGAGTCATCTCATTGGAGAAAGAGATGGTGAACGTATGTAAGGGAAAATGCACTTATCCATTATTTTGGTTAATGCTGACACCGGTGCTAGAGTGTGGACTAATGTGTCACTCTAGTTCCTTCACACGTTATATCCCACAAGAGATGATGAGAGGTGGTGTGAGACCCCCCCATTTACTAAGCACAGCAAGAAGCCGGTGTTTTTATTACATTTAACTTTGTACTCTTTTTGAGTCCTTTAGGAAACACCACACTATTAAGAGGGGTGGTCTCGATGAGCTTGTTGGGGATACAAACCTCAAATACACATCCCAGTACCTATCAGCCATCACACCCACCTAAGATGAGCCTAGTGTCTAGTTGGAAAATAGCTCGAGCAAGAAATTCGGCGCCGCCGGAAATCACACCAGAAAAATCAGGGGCCACCGGAAATTTCCGGCGCACACCGAAACACGCTTATGTATTGTGGTTCGGTTGAGCACCAGTCACCGGAAATTCTCCGGCGAGGTTTCCGGTTCGCCGGGTCTAGCGCCGTAGTGATCCGATGAGGTTTTCGGTTCGTCGAGTCTACCGCCGGAAATTTCTGGCGTAGAATCTAGCGACGTCGAACTTATCACTGGTTCTCTGGCAGTCACCCCAAAACGGCTAGTTTTCCACCTAGACTATATATACCCTTTTTTCTCCTTTGAGAGGTTAGGCATTCCGTTTCAGATTCAACCTTGATCTCTCTCTCCATTGTTGAAACACCAAAAGCTTGAGCATCTCCCATTCTATCCAACCAAATCCAAATCCCTTTGGTAGAAAGGAAGAGGGGGTCCTGATCTACGTTTCCACCAAGCCAAAGTTCATCCCCCTTGAGTTCATTGAGTTTGCTTGTTACTCTTGGGATTGTGGGAAACCCTAGGCGGCTAGGTTGCCCGGAGGCATTCGGCTTGTGATTTGCTCTGTGGAAAGTTTGTGAGGGTTTGGAGACTACCTTAAAGTCTACCATGAGTAAGTGAGTTATTCCTTCGTGGGATAGGCTCAGAGAATAAGGTGAGCCTTCGTGGTGTTGGGGAATCCTTCATGGAACCTCACAACTCGCCAACGTGACGTAGCCCCCTTCCCAAAGGTGGTGAACACGGGAATACATCTTCGCCTCCGTGTGCTTCGGTTAATCCTTAACCAATCTCTTACTTTTTTTGTTTACTTTATGATAGCCTTCGAGCTTGAAGTATCTTGTATCATCATCTAGGTTGCCTCGCCTAGTTTTCATTTAGGCGTGCTTATATTCCGCAAAGACTAAAACTTCCAAAAGTTTACAAAGAATTTTGTAGAAACCTATCTAACCCCCTCTAGGTAAACCATCTTACACTTTCAATTGGTATATGATGCGGATCAGATCACTGGAGAGCTTCGTTGGGAAACCCCAAGAGGAAGGTATGATGAGTACAGTAGCATGTTTTTCCCTTAGTAAGAAACCAAGGTTATCGAACCAATAGGAGGAAGGAAATGACTCAAAGGTGTTGCTAACAACTTGGAAACCTGCACAACACAAACTCAAGACTTTGCCCCAACGAACAGTGAGGTTGTTAATCTCACCGGTTTGCTGAAAACAAAGGATTAACCGTATGGTGTGGAAGGTAATGGTGGCTTGCAGAAAGTAAACAGTAATAGTGGAAGATGTATCAATGGTAAAGATTGGACCGGGGGTCCATAGTTCACTAGAGGTGTTCTCCTTAAGATAAACAACATAACATGCTGGGTAAACAAATTACATCGGGGAAATTGAGAGGACAGAGCAAGGCATAACAATGCAATACTAGACATTCATGATCCTATGAGATTTGATTGGGCATTACAACAATATACATAGACCGCCATCCAACTGAATCTATGAACAGTAATCCACCTTCAGGTTATCATCCAAACCCCCTCTAGTATTAAGTTGCAAGCAACGGATAACTGCTTTAAGCAAGGTGTGTAAAGTAAACAATACACTTGTTCCATGAACAAGAGATCGTTGTTTTCTCCCTAGTAGCAACGACACATCTACAACCTTAGATATTTCTGTCACTTCCCTGGATTCAATAGAGGCATGAACCCACTATCGAGCATAAATACTCCCTCTTGGAGTCACTAGCATCTACTTGGCCAAGATAGCTACTAGAAACGGAGAGCATGCAAGATCTCAAACAACACAGACATGATAGAATCAATAACATAGAATCATTAATCAATCTGACATAGTAATCTCAATATCCATCGGATCACCGCAAACACAACATGCATGATTACAAATATATGATCTTGGTCATGAACGGAGCTCACAAGATCTAAACATGGTAGCACAAAGGAGGAGAAACAACCATCTAGCTACTTCATGGACCCGTAGTCCAAGGTGGAACTACTCACGCATCATACCGGAGGCTGGCATGGTGATGAAGAAGGCCTCCGGGATGATCTTTCCCCTTTAGCAGGGTGCGAGGAAGAGCTTCAGATCCCCCGATCTAGGGACGATGGTGGCGGCGGCTAGAGACTGTTTCGTGGAAGATTGATCGGGTACTTAGGGTTTAGGTATCGGGGGCTTCTTATAGGCGAAGAGGGAGGCCGAGGGAGTGCCCGAGGCGGCTACACCTCCTAGGCGTGGGCCAGGCCTAGCCACACGGCCAGGGGTGTGGCCCCCTCGAGGCCCTCTTCTATCTCGTCTTGTGGCTCCGTGTTACCCACGATAAAATATTGACTCTGGCTTTTGTCCCGTCCAATTCCGAGAATATTCATTTTCTGACTTTTCTAGAACCAAAAACAGAAGAAAACAGTCAACTGGCACTGTGACATCTTGTTAATAGGTTAGTCCCAGAAAACATATAAAAATACCTCAAAGAGAAGACAAAGCAAAGCAAAGTAGATACTAAACTGTAACTACCTCGGTGAATTACGCTCCTAGTTACAAGCCTGGATGAGCGGAAATGGTTAAAATAGTACGGTGGGGGCCAAATGCCACTCACAGGTAGACCTTTCGGCCGTCCTAACCATTTCCAAACATCGGGACAAGAACGGGCGGCGTAATCGGCAGGCGAAGGGATCAACTACATACACAAATGAGTATGTATGCAAGCCACCATACAACAGTCCTCAGAGCCATTCCATCTAAAAGAAATAGAAATATTGCAACGCCATACGGCAAGATCCAAATGTCCTAGATAGATATAATAGTTTAGGATATCTCCTCATACATCAAACATCAGAGTATCAGGCGGAAGCGGCAAACAAGATCCGAGTACGGATAAGAAGCAAACCGGCATAAGATGCCCCATAATAAACACATCCCGCCTACAGATCTCACGGATCCCCGTTCCCGGAATCTCTACACCGAATGATCGTTGCCCACATCGTCCGTCTCCTCCACCCAGTATCCATCTTGTGAGTTTACCTGTTCATCTGAATCAAATAATTTATCGTGTGAGACCCTAGGGGTACTCAGCAAGTCTTTATGCCTCTAAAGGGGACACAACCTGGGGTGACGCAATTGCAGCAAAAGATAATACCTAACAGTTCTATAGATACTCGCTAACCATCCGCCTAACCAAAGATAGACGGATGTCCGTGAATTAAGAACAACAGTTATAACAGTAATATTAACAGATCCATCCTCCTCCTCGCTTACCAAAGAGGAAGCGGACGAACACCCCCCCATCCGTTGGCAGTTTTATTATCCATTCCATGAGTGTTGCACTATTTACTAGTCAGTTACTTAGTCAAATTAAAAGCGGTACTTTAGTTATACTTGTCTATGATCGAGAAACTGTGCTCCAAGTCGTCCATAACCGCGGACACGGCTTTCAGAAAGTTTTACCCTGCAGGGGTGCACAAATAGCAACACACACTCGATCAACCTCGGAAAAACCAAATCAAAACCCAACGAGGCTTTCACGACAAAGCAATCACAAGATTCAGAAATATTTCAGGGGGCCACCCCATTAAGTATACCCGCAACGAAGCTGGCCGGCTCCAAGACGGACTCAAGGTTTGGGTGGACGGCTGTAAACGACTGGGAACCCGAAAGTGTGACTGGGCTTGTCGATACCGCGAAATCGTGTCCCGATCCTAAACAGTACAGGTGCAGTACCTCGCACAATTTTAAATAAAGCAGTAAAGCATGGCATAAGTACAGGATAGTAAATAAAACCTCAAACTAGTTTGTGGCCCCAAGAAATAAGAATGAATCAAGCTCTGGCTTAGGGGGGTCCATAAGCCTCCCGGATGTGGATAGCGCGAATATTCAAGGAACAGGAATCAAGTACTCGGGGTCCTACGGGACACAAGTGAGCAGGAAAAACCAAATAGCAGATATTGCTCACCGGTGCCACTTTCATTAGTTATCCCATTACTACTCAGGTTAAGTTGTATAGGTACCTCGTTATCCATCAGACACTCACATACCCTACACATGTTGTTCTACGACTCGCATGGCTCAAACAACTCCTGTAGTAATGGCTCATGGGATGGAGGAACAAGCTTCGGTGGGGTTTAAAAGTAAAGGCTATGCAGTACTTGGGATTCAGTTTAATGCAATTGCAACTCGATGATGCAAGAATAATATAGAGGCAATAGGTACTGTATGTATGCAAGCATGTGGTAGTGCTTGCCTGGCAGCTCAGTTGAAGCGAGAGAAGGATCTGGGTAGTGCTCCTGGGTTTCTTGATATATCCCCTGCTCAGCGTCTATTCGAAGAAGAACCAAACAAACCAGGGCCAACATAAATAAAGTGCACAAGCATATGAATCAAATGCGACAAGCAAACAACCATGCCATGATGAATGATGCACAATTTGCATGGCAATAAAGTAGCATGGCATGGGTGAGGTGTAGAATACAAGAAATAAACATTTTATGGAGTTTTAGTCACCTTTTATACTCAAATAAGTTGCTGTATACTTTATAATTATATGATGCATGCTGCAATTCAGAACATGGAATGCATAAACAGAAAGGTCTCGTCGCGTTGATCGATTTAGACATATCATTTGTTAAATTTGGAGTTATAAAACAAAAGTTATTAATTAATTAAGAAAAAGGGCATTTTATTGTAATTTTAATCAACTCGAAAATTAAAGTGTCCAAAATATATTTTGAAGGGCATATTTGAAATCCTCACATTTTTCTGATTTCAAAACATATACCATTTGTTTAATTTGGATTTATATTTCAAAAGTTATTTAAATGCAGATTTGAATTTGAGTTTAAAATAAATTTGAAAAGGTTTAAATTGAACAGCAAGCAGAAACCATTTTGTACTCACACAGACCTAGCCACTGACACCGCCAAGTGGGTCCGGGCCGATCTAGCGGTAACAGGCGCACCGAAGGGTTTTCTGTACTGCGGCCTTAGCTAGCCCAGGTCGCTGACCGGTGGGTCCGTCGGTGGGGCCGGGCCCACATGACAGCGAGAGGGGAGGGTTAGCCACGTGTTGCGGCGAAGGGAGCGCGGGTTGATGCGGTGGAACCTAGGGTACCTTTTTGCAAAACGGCTGGGAGGATGACAGGTGGGAATAGCTGGACCGCGGGTTGCGAGACAAAAAGGTGGGGGGTATCTGCAAGAATGCCATTGCTACTGTTTTTCTTCTCGCCGTTTCTGACGAAACTGTCGGCGGAAAGTCGCAGCGCGGTGGGGCTCGATCCCGCTGTGCGGTGCGTACGCGCAGGCGGCGGAGACCACTGCGGTGGGGTGGGGTTGCTGACAGGGAGTGGCTAGGCGGCTAGATGAGCTTCTGCGACGCCACGCCGAGGAGATCCGACCGCGACGCCGGCGCACAGAGGGCGTTCAATGGAACGTCCGGCGCGACCAGGGCAAGACTGCAACGACGAGGATGTCTGGGAGGTCGGATATCTCACCGAGGGTTCGCTGGAGGGCTTGGATCGGGGCGGGGAGCAGCAGACCGACGGCGATGCAGAGGCCGGCGGATCTAGGGTTTTGTCGTCGGCGTCTGTGTCCAGCGGCTAGCGGGGACCGTCTCCTCCTCGCTGGCATGCACAGGGTGACGTCGGGGCCTCGCTGAGCTTCCTCGTCAACCCAACAACCACGCCCGCCTCCTGAACTGTGGTGATCACCGACGGCCGACGGTGGTGGCCGGAGTTGGAAGAAGAAAGGGGTAGCAGGGGTAGCGGCAGGTGGTGGTGGGAAGAAGGGCGAGGCCCTGGTAGATCTGGGCGTCGACTGCAGAGAGGAGGGAGTGGTTAAAGCAGAGAGGGAGAGGGGAGACGCCGTGGGGAGTCTCGGGGGAAAAGTAGCCTCCACGCCACCTTTCTCTCCTCCTCCCTCACGTGCTCGGCCTGGGGTGCAGGTAGGCAGGGCAGGGCGAGGTGGTAGAGACTACCGGTGGGGTCAGGGCGAGGCCAAGGTGGCTGGCTCGGTGTGGGATCGGCCTGGTAGGGATAGAGAGAGAGAGAGAGAGAGAGAGAGAGAGAGAGAGAGAGAGAGAGAGAGAGAGAGAGAGAGAGAGAGAGAGAGAGAGAGAGAGAGAGATAGATGGCATGGGGTTCGGTCTAGGGTTAGGGTAGGGGTGGTGGCTCGGCTAGCTAGAGAGAGGAGAGATGGGGACTTAGGGTTTAGAGATAGAAAAAGAGAGAGGGGTAAGAGATATTAGGGTTTAGAAGAACTAGGCTAGGAGAGAAAGAGAGAAGAAAAGAATAAGCCTCATATGATTAAGCATAAGAGTTTTATTTAAAAGAAAATATACGGGGGATTATAATGGGTTGATGGAATGGATGGAGATGGGTGTAGGGTTTTAGATGCTTGCATGCATCAAGCAAGATCAAGCATGAAGAGGGGTAGAGAGAGATATGGGGGATGATCCACTCAAAGATTCAAATAAATCCCTAAAGACTAGAATGTGGTGGTACTTGCATGGCCCATGCAAAATATTTAATGCCATGTTTATTCTTGTGAAAACAATAATATTAACATGGCATTATTCCTTTGCATTCCCAAAAGTGGAATAAAGCCAAGCAAAAGGATTTGAAGGAAAGTTCCAGATGGAGTAGATGGAGATGATCACATTTGATTATAATTGGGACTTGCTAGTGTGTATATTCCACTAGATGTTTAATAGTCCCAAAAATATCCCAACATGAGCATAATTCCATAATAATCCATATGAAAGCTAGGAAAAATGAGCACTACTCCTAATGCATGCAAAGGTGGCTTCACATATCCATGATGTGAGAACAACATAATGCTAATATGAGAGCATGCGGAAAAAGAATTGGATCCATCCCAACCCACATGAGCTAGAGGTAAAACCAAATAAGTTGCAATGCTCATATATGGTGGAATGGTGGAATGATGGGGTGATGACAAGAAAGGTGGTGGAGTTAATAAAAGATATGCCCCCAACTCAACTTGGGCATTTAACAATATATCAAGAACCAAATATAATATCAAGAGGCAAATACAATTTACAATGCATATGAGAGAAGAACCAAAGAAAGAGAGTTTTATATGATGCTCAAATGCAAGGTGGCATGATGACATGAGCATGATATAATTATGATGCAACAATTATATATAGGAAGTAGCCATTATATTACTAGACCAAGTAGCATTACAATAGTTAGACAATTGGGATGCTACAACTCTCCCCCACTAAACAGGAATCTCGCCCCGAGATTCTAGGATGAAGAAGAAGACTCAAGGAGGGTAGGATAGTTGGCACGGAGCTCATCTTCATGTTCCCAAGTGGCTTCATCAACAGAATGGTGCGACCACTGCACCTTGCAGAACTTGATGGACTTGTTGCGAGTCCTTCTTTCTGCGACTTCAAGGATTTTTGTGGGGTGTTCTTGATAAGACGGGTCTTCTTGGAGATTGATAAGCTCATGATCCACGGTACTGCCGGGATCCTTGAAGCACTTCTTGAGTTGAGAGATGTGGAAAACATGATGGACCTTGAGTTTTTCCGGGAGCTCAAGAGCATAAGCAACTTCTCCTCTTCTTCCACGAATTTTGAATGGACCGATGTATCTAGGAGCCAGCTTTCCTTTGATATCAAAATGGTGCGTGCCTCTCATGGGAGTGACACGAAGGTAAACGAGATCACCAGGGACATACTCCATGTCCGTGTGCTTTCTGTCATAATTGCTCTTCTGGCGACTTTGAGCAATCTTCAGATTTTCAAGAATGATGTGCACCTTCTCCTCCGCTTGAGTTACAATGTCAGGGCCAAACAATATTCTTTCTCCTGCACCCGACCAACCAATCGGAGTTCTGCATTTGCGGCCATAGAGAGCCTCAAATGGTGCCATCTTTAGGCTTTTCTGGAAGCTGTTGTTGTAAGAGAATTCAGCATAAGGAAGACATTCTTCCCACTTCATGCCAAAAGAGATGACGCAAGCACGGAGCATATCCTCCAGAATCTGATTGATCCTTTCAACTTGTCCTTGCGACTGAGGGTGGTAAGCTGTGCTAAAGTTCAACTTTGTTCCCAAAGCATTTTGGAAACTTTCCCAGAACTTGGAAGTGAAGATGCTCCCACGGTCTGAACTGATCTCAAGCGGAACCCCATACAGAGAGACAATTCTGTTGATATAGAGCTCAGCCAACTGAATTGCGGAAATTGTTTCCTTGACGGGGAAGAAGTGGGCCACTTTAGAAAGCCTGTCAATGACAACAAAGATTGCATTGTTGCCCTTCTGCGACCTTGGAAAACCAGTGATGAAGTCCATCTCTACTTTCTCCCATTTCCATTCCGGGGGTTTCAATGGCTGTAGAAGACCGGAAGGTTTCTGATGGACAGCTTTAACTCTGCGGCAGACATCACACTCCGAGACATACTTGGCACAATATCAAACCCGGCCACCAATATTGTGTTTTCAAGTCCATGTACATCTTCGTGCTGCCAGGGTGGATAGAAAGAACAGAATCGTGCGCCTCCTTGAGAACTTGCTCTCTCAAACCCGGGTAGTTCGGAACAAACATCCGGTGTTCAAAGAAAAGCGTGCCTTGCTCATCGACGTGGAAGGACTCATACTTCGGAAGCTGAAGTTTGGAGATGATCTTTCTGGTGTGCGGATCACCAAGCTGAAAGGAGCGAACCTTTTCTTCCAAGAGAGGGGTTGCCAGAAGGTTCAGAAGATACCCTTGATCCACAATTTCAAGGTTGAGCTGACGGAATTCCTCGCACAAGAGAGGCTGTTGTTCTTCCATCATGAGGTTGCTGACATAAGCTTTGCGGCTGAGAGCATCGGCCATGACATTAGCTTTGCCCGGAGTGTAGTTGATGGTCAAATCGAAGTCATTGATTGCTTCAATCCACCTCCTCTGCCGAAGGTTGAGATCAGGCTGAGTGAAGATATACTTCAGACTCTTGTGATCAGAAAAGATTTCATAACGGTTGCCCAGTAAGTAATGCCTCCATAATTTCAAAGCAAACACAACTGCTGCGAGTTCGAGGTCATGTGTAGGATAGTTGATCTCATGCGTCTTCAACTGTTGAGAGGCATAAGCAACAACTTGTTTTTCTTGCATAAGGACCGCACCCAATCCTTGCAAAGAGGCGTCACAGAAAATCTGGAAAGGCTTAGATGTATCCGGAGGAACCAAGACTGGTGTGGAAGTGAGCTTCTCTTTGAGTGTCTCAAAGCTTGTTTGCCATGCAGGAGTCCAAAGGTATTTCTTGCCTTTCTTGAGGAGATCGGTAAGAGGCTTCGCTATCTTCGAAAAGTTCTGAACGAAGCGACGGCAATAACTAGCCAAACCAAGGAAGCTCCGCACTTCTTTGACATTAACAGGAGGAAGCCATTCAACAATTGTCTTTACAGTTTCCGGGTTGACTGCAATGCCCTTGGCAGAGATGACGTGACCAAGATAGGTTACTTGAGGCAGCCAAAACTCACACTTGGAGAACTTTGCATACAGGCGGTTCTCACGAAGCTTGTTTAGGACACACCGGAGGTGTTCTTCATGTTCTTCCTTTGACTTAGAATAGACTAGGATGTCATCCAGATAGACCACAACGAACTTATCAAGATACTCCATGAAAACCGAGTTCATAAGCCTCGAGAAGGTGGCAGGTGCGTTGGTGAGACCGAAAGACATGACCGTGTACTCATACAGGCCATAACGGGTGGTGAAAGATGTTTTAGGAACATCTTCCTTGCGAATCTTGATTTGATGATAACCACTTCTCAAGTCAAGCTTAGAGAATACCACAGCTCCAGCTAGCTGATCGAAGAGATCATTAATCCGCGGAAGGGGATATTTATTCTTAATGGTTTTAGCATTGAGAGCCCGATAGTCAACACAAAGTCTATCAGTCATGTCCCTCTTCTTCACAAAGATTGTTGGGCTACCGCAAGAAGAAGTACTGTGTTGAATGAAACCCAACTTCTCTTGTTCATCAAGCTGATGTTTGAGTTCAGCCAACTCAGCAGGACCCATTTTATAAGGCCGCTTGGAGATAGGAGCCGTTCCAGGTTCAAGCTCAATTACAAACTCAACCTCACGATCTGGAGGCATACCCGGCAACTCTTCAGGAAAGACATCTGGGAACTCACAGACCACCGGAACACTCTGAATAGCTTCCATAGCATCATCATTCAGAGCTGCCAAAGAGAAAAGCTGGATAGCAGGAGTCAGACTTGGAGAATAGACTATATGGCCTTCAGGAATCTTCAGAGAAACCGAGCGTTCAGCACAATCAATCACAGCTGCATTTGCTGTCAACCAATCCATGCCCAAGACGACATCAATGTCAGAATTGCCCAGAACAATTAAGGACGTCGAGAACAAAGAGCCACCAATCTCAATTTGATTGCCATGGCTGATATGAGCAGCCCTCATGTTTGAACCAGGAGATAGGACCATCAACCGCTTAAGGAGAGGAACCATAGCTAACTCATTTTCATTTGCAAACTTGTGAGAAACAAACGAATGCGATGCACCAGAATCAAACAAAACTCGTGCAGGGACTGAGTTAACGGAAAGCATACCCATCACAACTCCAGGTGCATGCTCAGCTTGAGCGGCGTTGACACAGTTGGCACGAGCAACAATAGACCCGGGCTTGGTGTTGATGTTGAGAGCCCGAGGTGGTGGTGCACGAACCAAAGGAGAGCTTGCCGCAGGTCTTGGAGGTGGTGGAGGAAGAGCTTTGTTTTTCATCGGACAGTTCCAGTTTTGATGCCAAGTGTCTCCACAAATGTAACAAGCACCAGGTGGACGTGGAGCAACGTAGCCAGGGACTCCGCCAGACGCTCCAGGGTAGTGGTGGTTGTAGCCCCTGGGAGCAGCAGTGAGGAAGTTTGGTGGCCTTGCCGCGAAGCTTGAAGGTCTTGGTGGAGCCGGGAGCGACGGTGGGGTGTTAGGAACCCAGACACGACGCTTAGAAGGAGTTGACATAGCTGAAGAGCTTGCTGCATCACGGTTGTGTTTCTTTGACTCCTCAAACACTTGCCTACTTGCTTCTTCCTGCACAGCTGTATGCTGAAGTTCCAGAAAAGACGTCGGCCTTGCATGTGTGATTGCATATTTAATCGATGCTTTGAGCCCTTGCCGGAACCTCTTTTGCTTCTTCTTGTCATCAGAGATCTCATCGCCACCATAACGAGAAAGGTTCATGAAGTTCCTGATGTAAGTATTGACATTATCATTGCCCTGCTTGAGGTTGAGAAACACTTCCTTCATCCTCTCCATGACAATTTCTGACAGGTACTGCTCTTTGAAGGCTCCAGTGAACTGTCCCCAAGTAGGCTGAAAACCAATGCAGTTTGCCTTCAAGTAATTCTCCCACCAGAGAGCTGCATCTCCCTTCAGAAGGTGAGTAGCACATTTTACCCATTCTTGCTCAGGAACATCAGCAGTCGTCAGTAGCCTTGACATCTCACGCAACCAATCATCAGCATCAAGTGGTTGATCGGACACATCAAATTGGCATGGGTTGAACTTCAGGAAGCTTTTGATGTCTCCTCGCTTGGGAGGTGGAGGTAGCGGAGCAAACTCATTCCTCCTGACACTTTCTTCAAAACGCTGCTGGTTCTGCTGCATTGCTGCCAAGGCATTAGCGATGCTCGACAACGTGGCCCCTAGTTCAGGTGGTATGTCCTCCTCAGAACGGCGTGGTGGTGCCATCCTGTGATTGATATAAAACACAAGTCAGTACTATAATGGAGAATAATAATAATCCAAAATAGTACCAAGATGGAATTAACCAATATTAAAGGATACAATTTACTAAGATGATATTAAAATATCAGCAAAGTTCAAAGCACCTAGAAGATATTAAGCATATCGCACACGACTAAAAAGGAGTCTGGTACACAGATATATCAAAGAAAAATTTTACGCAAATTTCGGCATCAAAATACCAATAGATGCGCAAAATCACTTAACGAATCAAGATTAGTGACTCTACCAATTCAATATACAAGAGCGAATGATAAGAGTAGTGGTATGGTCGCGACTCCATCCCGCACTCAAATCATTACTCCGCACATGAATAAGTAGAACACATATCCCAACACCTTCTTCTCAAGATGAACCTAAAGATTAGTAACTACGGAAACGAACACCCCAAACAAGATAACGTTGGATAACAAAGAGTAAGACAGATCGCGGCGGTATACAACGAATCAGATAGATCGCGTCGGTTTGCAAAAGCCTGTCGGTATGGAATGTACCCACAGTTGATAACCAAAAGGCCGATTGTGATAACAACTTGGATGCAACAGATAGACAAGGAATTACACACACACACACACACACACACACACACACACACACAACCTATGGTACTACGGAAACCCAGAACACGTGAATCCTAGTTTGAACTTTTAAGAAGAGGATTGAAAACGTTACACTTCCTTACCAGAAAAGGGTGGGTGGGTGGGTAAGAAGAAAAGTGGAAGCAGTCCTACTCTCGCGTTTTGTTTTTCCCTAGTATACATAGCTACCAAAATATTTGCTAGACTGACAGCGACCATTTGGCTGAGACCCTGAAGGGCGGGATGGCTTTGATACCAATTGTAACTACCTCGGTGAATTACGCTCCTAGTTACAAGCCTGGATGAGCGGAAATGGTTAAAATAGTACGGTGGGGCCCAAATGCCACTCACAGGTAGACCTTTCGGCCGTCCTAACCATTTCCAAACATCGGGACAAGAACGGGCGGCGTAATCGGCAGGCGAAGGGATCAACTACATACACAAATGAGTATGTATGCAAGCCACCATACAACAGTCCTCAGAGCCATTCCATCTAAAAGAAATAGAAATATTGCAACGCCATACGGCAAGATCCAAATGTCCTAGATTAATAGTTTAGGATATCTCCTCATACATCAAACATCAGAGTATCAGGCGGAAGCGACAAACAAGATCCGAGTACGGATAAGAAGCAAACCGGCATAAGATGCCCCATAATAAACACATCCCGCCCACAGATCTCACGGATCCCCGTTCCCGGAATCTCTACACCGAATGATCGTTGCCCACATCGTCCGTCTCCTCCACCCAGTATCCATCTTGTGAGTTTACATGTTCATCTGAATCAAATAATTTATCGTGTGAGACCCTAGGGGTACTCAGCAAGTCTTTATGCCTCTAAAGGGGACACAACCTGGGGTGACGCAATTGCAGCAAAAGATAATACCTAACAGTTCTATAGATACTCGCTAACCATCCGCCTAACCAAAGATAGACGGATGTCCGTGAATTAAGAACAACAGTTATAACAGTAATATTAACAGATCCATCCTCCTCCTCGCTTACCAACGAGGAAGCGGACGAACACCCCCCCATCCGTTGGCAGTTTCATTATCCATTCCATGAGTGTTGCACTATTTACTAGTCAGTTACTTAGTCAAATTAAAAGCGGTACTTTAGTTATACTTGTCTATGATCGAGAAACTGTGCTCCAAGTCGTCCATAACCGCGGACACGGCTTTCAGAAAGTTTTACCCTGCAGGGGTGCACAAATAGCAACACACACTCGATCAACCTCGGAAAAACCAAATCAAAACCCAACGAGGCTTTCACGACAAAGCAATCACAAGATTCAGAAATATTTCAGGGGGCCACCCCATTAAGTATACCCGCAACGAAGCTGGCCGGCTCCGAGACGGACTCAAGGTTTGGGTGGACGGTTGTAAACGACTGGGAACCCGAAAGTGTGACTAGGCTTGTCGATACCGCGAAATCGTGTCCCGATCCTAAACAGTACAGGTGCAGTACCTCGCACAATTTTAAATAAAGCAGTAAAGCATGGCATAAGTACAGGATAGTAAATAAAACCTCAAACTAGTTTGTGGCCCCAAGAAATAAGAATGAATCAAGCTCTGGCTTAGGGGGGTCCATAAGCCTCCCGGGTGTGGATAGCGCGAATATTCAAGGAACAGGAATCAAGTACTCGGGGTCCTACGGGACACAAGTGAGCAGGAAAAACCAAATAGCAGATATTGCTCACCGGTGCCACTTTCATTAGTTATCCCATTACTACTCAGGTTAAGTTGTATAGGTACCTCGTTATCCATCAGACACTCACATACCCTACACATGCTATTCTACGACTCGCATGGCTCAAACAACTCCTGTAGTAATGGCTCATGGGATGGAGGAACAAGCTTCGGTGGGGTTTAAAAGTAAAGGCTATGCAGTACTTGGGATTCAGTTTAATGCAATTGCAACTCGATGATGCAAGAATAATATAGAGGTAATAGGTACTGTATGTATGCAAGCATGTGGTAGTGCTTGCCTGGCAGCTCAGTTGAAGCGAGAGAAGGATCTGGGTAGTGCTCCTGGGTTTCTTGATATATCCCCTGCTCAGCGTCTATTCGAAGAAGAACCAAACAAACCAGGGCCAACATAAATAAAGTGCACAATCATATGAATCAAATGCGATAAGCAAACAACCATGCCATGATGAATGATGCACAATTTGCATGGCAATAAAGTAGCATGGCATGGGTGAGGTGTAGAATACAAGAAATAAACATTTTATGGAGTTTTAGTCACCTTTTATACTCAAATAAGTTGCTATATACTTTATATTTATCTGATGCATGCTGCAATTCAGAACATGGAATGCATAAACAGAAAGGTCTCGTCGCGCTGATCGATTTAGACATATCATTTGTTAAATTTGGAGTTATAAAACAAAAGTTATTAATTAATTAAGAAAAAGGGCATTTTATTGTAATTTTAATCAACTCGAAAATTAAAGTGTCCAAAATATATTTTGAAGGGCATATTTGAAATCCTCACATTTTTCTGATTTCAAAACATATACCATTTGTTTAATTTGGATTTATATTTCAAAAGTTATTTAAATGCAGATTTGAATTTGAGTTTAAAATAAATTTGAAAAGGTTTAAATTGAACAGCAAGCAGAAACCATTTTGTACTCACACAGACCTAGCCACTGACACCGCCAAGTGGGTCCGGGCCGATCTGGCGGTAACAGGCGCACCGAAGGGTTTTCTGTACCGCGGCCTTAGCTAGCCCAGGTCGCTGACCGGTGGGTCCGTCGGTGGGGCCGGGCCCACATGACAGCGAGAGGGGAGGGTCAGCCACGTGTCGCAGCGAAGGGAGTGCGGGTTGATGCGGTGGAACCTGGGGTACCTTTTTGCAAAACGGCTGGGAGGCTGACAGGTGGGAATAGCTGGACCGCGGGTTGCGAGACAAAAAGGTGGGGGGTATCTGCAAGAATGCCATTTCTACTGTTTTTCTTCTCGCCGTTTCTGACGAAACTGTCGGCGGAAAGTCGCGGCGTGGTGGGGCTCGATCCCGCGGCGCGGTGCATACACGCAGGCGGCGGAGACCACTGCGGTGGGGTGGGGTTGCTAACAGGGAGTGGCTAGGCGGCTAGATGAGCTTCTGCGACGCCACGGCGAGGAGATCCGACCGCGACGCCGGCGCACAGAGGGTGTTCGATGGAACGTCCGGCACGACCAGGGCAAGACTGCAACGACGAGGATGTCTGGGAGGTCGGATATCTCACCGAGGGTTCGCTGGAGGGCTTGGATCGGGGCGGGGAGCAGCAGACCGACGGCGATGTAGAGGCCGGCGGATCTAGGGTTTTATCGTCGGCGTCTGTGTCCAGCGGCTAGCGGGGACCGTCTCCTCCTCGCTGGCATGCACAGGGTGACGTCGGGACCTCGCTGAGCTTCCTCGTCAACCCAACAACCACGCCCGCCTCCTGAACTGTGGTGATCACCGAAGGCCGACGGTGGTGGCCGGAGTTGGAAGAAGAAAGGGGTAGCAGGGGTAGCGGCAGGTGGTGGTGGGAAGAAGGGCGAGGCCCTGGTAGATCTGGGTGTCGACTGCAGAGAGGAGGGAGTGGTTAAAGCAGAGAGGGAGAGGGGAGACGCCGTGGGGAGGCTCGGGGGAAAAGTAGCCTCCACGCCACCTTTCTCTCCTCCTCCCTCACGTGCTCGGCCTGGGGGCAGGTAGGCAGGGCAGGGCGAGATGGTGGAGACTGCCGGTGGGGTCAGGGCGAGGCCAAGGTGGCTGGCTCGGTGTGGGATCGGCCTGGCAGGGATAGAGAGAGAGAGAGAGAGAGAGAGAGAGAGAGAGAGAGAGAGAGAGAGAGAGAGAGAGAGAGAGAGAGAGAGAGAGAGAGAGAGAGAGAGAGAGAGAGAGAGAGAGAGGTAGATGGCATGGGGTTCGGTCTAGGGTTAGGGTAGGGGTGGTGGCTCGGCTAGCTAGAGAGAGGAGAGATGGGGCCTTAGGGTTTAGAGATAGAAAAAGAGAGAGGGGTAAGAGAGATTAGGGTTTAGAAGAACTAGGCTAGGAGAGAAAGAGAGAAGAAAAGAATAAGCCTCATATGATCAAGCATAAGAGTTTTATTTAAAAGAAAAGATACGGGGGATGATAATGGGGTGATGGAATGGATGGAGATGGGTGTAGGGTTTTAGATGCTTGCATGCATCAAGCAAGATCAAGCATGAAGAGGGGTAGAGAGAGATATGGGGGATGATCCACTCAAAGATTCAAATAAATCCCTAAAGAGTAGAATGTGGTGGTACTTGCATGGCCCATGCAAAATATTTAATGCCATGTTTATTCTTGTGAAAACAATAATATTAACATGGCATTATTCCTTTGCATTCCCAAAAGTGGAATAAGCGAAGCAAAAGGATTTGAAGGAAAGTTCCAGATGGAGTAGATGGAGATGATCACATTTGATTATAATTGGGACTTGCTAGTGTGTATATTCCACTAGATGTTTAATAGTCCCAAAAATATCCCAACATGAGCATAATTCCATAATAATCCAGATGAAAGCTAGGAAAAAGGAGCACTGCTCCTAATGCATGCAAATGTGGCTTCACATATCCATGATGTGAGAACAACATGATGCTAATATGAGAGCATGCGGAAAAAGAATTGGATCCATCCCAACCCACATGAGCTAGAGGTAAAACCAAATAAGTTGCAATGCTCATATATGGTGGAATGGTGGAATGATGGGGTGATGACAATAAAGGTGGTGGAGTTAATAAAAGATATGCCCCCAACTCAACTTGGGCATTTAACAATATATCAAGAACCAAATATAATATCAAGAGGCAAATACAATTTACAATGCATATGAGAGAAGAACCAAAGAAAGAGAGTTTTATATGATGCTCAAATGCAAGGTGGCATGATGACATGAGCATGATATAATTATGATGCAACAATTATATATAGGAAGTAGCCATTATATTACTAGATCAAGTAGCATTACAATAGTTAGACAATTGGGATGCTACATAAACAAGCATGGAACATCAACAATTATAGATACGGTTACGACGTATCAGTATCAGAGCCAAGGGCTCTTTTAAGGGCTTTACCGCCTCAAAGAAAGATGGTTTTCTCTGATGATGAGGAGGATAAGACTTATTCGGTCAAGGAGCTTCGTGAAATCATGGCCAAGAGTGCCCTTGAAAAGGCCAAGGCCGATTCCAATCTCCTTGTTCGAATGAGTTTCCTAGAAGGACAAGTTAAGGCTATTGGCGAGGGGGATTTTCTTGGTAACCCATTGGCAGTACCTCATGGGAGGCCAATGGACACCGAAACGGAGAAGGTTGCTGAGTCTTCTCATGAGGGTGTCTCGACAAAAACCTCCACGCGCTCTAATCAATTTCCCGTCTATCCTAAGCAAAAGAACATCATGCCTCATATTAATGGTTTGGGTCCCACACATTATGATGGAACTCACTTCTCTCATTGGAAAGCTTCTATGGAATCTCATCTTTGTAGCTGCAGTGTGGAGCTTTGGGGGATTGTGTGCAAATGCTTCCATCCACAAGATCCCAACAACCTCACTCCGGGAGAGTACTACAATCGTCAACTAAATGCAACGGCTTGTGACAAGATAAGGAGTGTCATCCACTGCACTCTCCATGATCAAGTTAGTGACATCCCCACTGCAAAGGATCTTTGGGATAGGATTGTCATTCTCCAAGAGGGAACGTCTCTTATCCAAAAGTCCAAGTATGAAGCTGCCAAGTCGAAGATGAACATGTTCATGAACCATGATGGTGAGTCCATCGCGGAAGCATACAAGGGACTTGTTGCCCTCCGTGTGAAGATTGGTGGTCTAGGTTATGAGAAGTATGATGATGGGTTCAACTTGAATGATGTGCTCATCAAGTCCAAGATTGTCTCCATGGTCACAGTCACCGACAAGAAGCTTGCCTTGAACTTGCAACTCCTAGATAGAGCTAACTAGTTCTCTCCCGATGATCTAGTATCATATCTTGTTGCCACGGATAACTTGGAAGATGAAGGAAAAAAGATCAAGGAAAACAATCGTGTTATTGGGTCTTTTCATTCTTTAGCATTAAAGGCCAAGCATGTGCAAGAAGATGTTGCAAGTGAAGAAGAAAGCGATGATTATGGAGTTGATGATATGCTCTCTCAACTTGCACTCTTCACCAAGAACATGAAGTTCCTAAGAAGGAGAAGTTCAACCAGATCAAGTGGGAAGAAAAGGACGTGCTACAATTGTGATGATTTGAGCCACTTCGCCGATAAGTGTCCATATGAGAAGAGACTTGACAAACCCAAGTATGAAGAGGGTGCCAAGCCAAGATTGAATCCCAACCCCATCAACGAGAGATACAAGAGGAACAATAGGCGTGATGGCAAAGGCTTCGTAGGTCAAGAATACATATCCGATAAGGAGGAAGAGGATGAAGAGAAGGTTGTTGGTGTGGCCGGTTTGGCCTTTGCCGAACCTGGATCACTCTTCACCTATGACTACACCAAGGACTACACCGACGACTCTCCTACTCCCAAGGTCACCGCCACTTGTCTAATGGCAAGGATCTCCAAGGACGTATCTGACATGGAGTGTGAAGATTAGGAGAATATGGTGGATGTGACCGACTTGGCTTATGCCAACCCTGGGTCACTTCTCACCTACGACTACGACAAGGACTACACCAAGAGTTCTCCTACTCCCAAGATCATCGGCTCTTGCCTTATGGCGAGGAGCTCCAAGGTAATCTCTTCCCCTCCATCTCTATCTAGCGTCTTGTATGATCATGTGAGTAACAATGATAGTGATAATGATGAATTTGGTAAATGATACATCACATACGTATCTATAATTTTTGATGCTCCATGCTTGTTTAGTATCAACTTTCTTATGTTTTTTCTACACTTTAAGGTATTTTTATACATTTTCCGGAACTGACCTATTGACAAGATGCCGCATTTCCAGTTGCCTATTTTCTGCTGTTTTTGGTTTCATAAAAGCTAGTAAGGAAATATTCTTGAAATTGGATGGAACAAAAGCCAAATTAAATATTTTACCAGAAGGAACACGGAGTTCGAAGGGCAACCGAAGTGGGGACACGAGGTGGCCACACCCCGTGGCGATGCGGCTAGGGGGCGCGCCAGCCCTAGGTGTGGGCCCCTCGGGTGCCCACCGACCTTGCCCCTTCGCCTATAAAAACACCCGGATGCAGAAACCCTAAGTACCTGATCAGATCTCCACGAAGCAGTTTGTAGCCGCCGCCACCATCGTCCCTAGATCAGGGGGATTTGAAGCTCTTCCTGGCACCCTGCCGGAGGGGAGAGATCATCCCGGAGGCCTTCTTCATCACCATTCCAGCCTCTGGAGTGATGCGTGAGTAGTTCACCCTTGGACTATGGGTCCATACAGTAGCTAGATGGTTGTTTATCCTCCTTTGTGCTATCATGTTTAGATCTTGTGAGCTCCGTTCATGATCAAGATCATCTATTTGTGATCATACATGTTATGTTTGCGGGGATCCAATGGATATTGAGATACTATGTCAGCTTGATTATTGATTCTATCATGTCTATATTATTTGTGATCTTCCATGCTCTCCGTTGCTAGTATCTATCTTGGCCAAGTAGATGTTTGTAACTCCAAGAGGGAGTATTTATGATGGGTTCATGCCTCTAGTAATCTGGGGAAGTGACAGAAATCTCTAAGGTTGTAGATGTGTTGTTGCTACTAGGGAGAAAACAACAATCCTTTGTCCATGGGGCAATTGTATTGTTTACTTTACACACTTTGCTTAATGCAATTATCCGTTGCTTGCAACTTAATACTGGAGGGGATTCAGATGATAACCTGAAGGTGGATTATTAGTCATAGATGCAGTTGGATTATGGTCTATGTATTATGTTGTAATGCCCAATCAAATCTCATAGGAGTCAAGATGTCTAGTATATGTATTGTTATGCTTTCTCAATATGTCAATTGCCCCGCTGTAATTTGTTCACCCAACATGTTATCTATCTTATGGAGAACACCTCTAGTGAACTGCGGATCCCGGTTCATTCTTTATCATTGATATACCATCCACTGTTTACCGTTACTGTTTACTTTCTACAAGCAATTACTATCTTCCACACTATACGTTTAATCCTTTGTTTTTAGCAAACCAGTGAGATTGACAACCTCACTGTAAGTTGGGGCAAAGTACTGTGGGTTGTGTTGTGCAGGTTCCAAATTGCTAGCAACACCTTGGAGTTGTTTCCTTACTCCTACTATTCGATATGTAGGGGTTCGTAGCATGGAAAACAAAAAAAATCTACTGCATGAACACACACAAGCCAAGATCTATCTACTAGATTGTAGCAACGAGTCGATAGAGTACTAACTCTCAAAGATCCAAAGCGGTTAACGAGAGCAGATTCTCGTGGGTGATGTAGTCGTTCACTTGCCGATCTCAAGATCGCGTAGGCGATCCTTTCGGCACCGCGTTTCGGCAGCGCTCCCGCAGTCGGTCACACGTACGGTACTCGATGAAGACCTTCCTCTCCCTTGTTCCAGCAGGCAGCGGAGGTTGTAGCTCTCTCCTCGCGATTCCGGCAGCACGGCGATGTGGTGTCGGAAGTAGAGGGGAGATCCCGCAGGGCTTCGCCTAAGCCGAAGCGAGTATGGTGGAGTAGAGGGAGCCCTGGTGATCTAGGGTTTAGAGGGCCAAGTTTTAGAGGTAGCTAGCAACTATAGTTTAGCTATTCGGTAGCGGTTTAGAGGAGATCTAGATTGGTAGCAACTAGAGAGGGGGCGGCGGCCAACCTAGGGTTTCTTGGGCGCCTAGGGCAAGGGGGATACCTTGGGGTGTGCCCCCACCCCTCCTTATATAGGTGGGGGGCATCCAAGGGTGTTCCCAACCCAGGTGGAAACCCTCCCTAACTCAGAAACCCTCCCTAACTCGGAAATCATGTTGGGATTTGACTTGTTCAAAATGCCTTTTTGACTTTCAAATTAGAGTTTGATTTCTCTCTTCCAAGTGTCCAGCTAAGTGACCTAGGACATGATGCAACCATTCCACTTTGTCATGACACATCCATGTACCCTTCCCCTTCCGGATCGGTGAACCTTCTAGACCCTTCTAGAACATTCCGGTGAAAACACCGGAATCATTCCCCAACTCCAAAATTGGACTTTCCTTATATGAATCTTATTCTCCGGACCATTCCGGATCTCCTTGTGATATCCCGGATCCCATCTGAGACTCTGAACAACATTCGTTTTCTTACTCACATTCCATATCTACTAAACAACATCGAATCCTTAAGTGTGTCTCCCTACGGTTCGTGAATTATGCAGACATGATCGAGACTCTTCTTTGATCAATAACCAATAGAGGAATCTGTAAATTCATATGGCTCCCACATATCTCTACGATTACTTTGCGATCGAATGAACCATTTACATACGAAACCAATTTCCCTTTGTCTCGCGATATTTTACTTATCCGAGGTTTGATCGTCGGTATCTCTACATACCTAGTTCAACCTCATTACCGATAAGTATTATTTTCTCGCTCCCGTGATATGTGATCCCTTGTGAGCCTTTCACATGCTTTCAAGCTAATTGGATGACATTCCACCGAGAGGGCCCAGAATATATCTATCTGTCATATGGATGGACAAAACCCACTCTTGATCCATGTGCCTCAACACATACTTTCCGAACACTCAATGCCACCTTTATAGCCACCCAGTTACGGTGTGGTGTTTGATGTCATCAAAGCATCCTTCAGGTGATGGTGATTAGCATGATCTCATGGTCGAAGGAATTAGGTTACTATGTATCAGAAAGCTTATAGCAAGTGAACTATTTGAATGATTTGATCTTATGCTACGGTTAACTATAGGAGTATGTCCATCACATCATTCTCCTAATGATATGACCTTATTGTTAATAACATCTCAATGTTCATGATCAGGAAACCATGATCATATATTAACCAACAAGCTAGTTTAACAAGAGGCTTTACTAGGGACTCTTTTATGTTTACAAACCACACAAGTATTAATGTTTCCGGTTAATACAATTATAGCATGGTATGTAAACATTTATCATAAGTACGAAGATATGATAATAACCACTTTATTATTGCCTCTTGGGCATATCTCCAACAGTCTCCCACTTGCACTAGAGATAATAATCTACTTTCAAAACTTTGTGTATTCAACACCTATGGCTTTTCGGTGTTGTATTTACACAATTTCTAGTGGTCAACCAATGTTCGGATCCAACACTTACAGGTCCGTGTGAAATTGCATGTCTTTGCATCTCTACGCATCACTCATTCTCTAATGAGATGACATTGTATAAATTTGGTCCTTTGGTGAGACCTTTAGTTCCTTGGGGTTAAAACATGTTGATAATATTGTCGTACAATATATCTTCATGGTACTATCCCGCTATGAACCACACCTAGTTTAATAACAAACTACTTAACACAAATGCCCTCTTTTGATGCTATAATAGCAGTCATATACTTAGCCTTTTGTTGTAGTATCTGTCACAATGTCTTAACTTTGGAACTCATCCAAATCCATTATGGAACTTACTTTCCATTATATTGTGCCACCCATAGTTTAGATTGAGAAAAACTTAATTTGTACTTTGTGACAAAACTAGTATCAATGTAGTACTTTTACAATGAACTAATCATCTATTTGTCACATCTACAAAAATAATATATTCTTAGTTCTTCAAAAAGATGATAAGAATATCCTTACTATCGTACAATGATCATCTTATGAATCATTCTGGTATATGCTCATAACATTTAGAGCATAGGACTTATCTGGATTTGTACATATCAGAGTATGATTGATATAAATGCTCTTTGTGATTTCATACATCAAGTATCAATCTATACTTGAATCTTTGTTTCACTTACCAAGTGTAGATACACTTGAATTTTGATTTAATCCTTTCTGTGTGGCAAGAACATTTCTTGTCATTTCCATATTGAACTCATTCAATATCTCATCTCTGTACATTTGGCACAACCATATTAGCGTCTCAATCTATCTATATAGATATTGATGCCAAATATTTGGGTTTTGTTTAAGTATTTCATCAAGATGAAATTCTTAACATGTGTTAATAAAATATACATCATTTCCAATCAACAATATGTCTTCCACATAATGTATTAGAAATATGTCTTAGCGCTCCCACTTAATTTCTTGCAAATACAAGCATCTTCATCGTCTCTGATGAATTTAAACTCTTCTAACAGTTTCATCATGGTGAAGATTCCAACTCCACGATTCTCACTTCAACCATTGTAGTTTGCATACACTTTTAACATCCTTTGAATTAACAAAACCCTATGGAACATGTTATGCACACGTCCTAGGTAACAATTCTATCAGAAGAACTTGTTTTGTTTATTTAACTACCACACAACAAAATTATATGTAGTGGTTGCTACATTAATCCGTCTAGACTAAACATCGCTATGAAAGATCAAATCTTGTCATAGTCAACCTTTGAACATTGTTGTGAACTCTTTCCCAACATGTCGACTATTTCATAGATGTGAAACATCCATGTCTATTTCTTTATAGATCCAAACACGACTGTAAGGTTTTACACCTTTCTAGAGGGTCTTTCAAGTTCAAAGCTCGATTTCTCGTGTATGGAACTATCACGGATTTTATGGCTTCAAGCCATTTGACGGAGTCAGGGCCCATCATCGCTTCTTTGCATATAGTCGGTTCATTATTGTTAAATAATGATTCAACCCTCAAATCTTGGTATTTGATTATTTATCTGTCCTACTTGGTCCAATAGGAACTTAGACTTCCGTGACCACAACCTTTGAGGCACGTGAGCCATGAGCATTGTTGCTGCCTCCGGAACACTTTTCGGTGTTGCGCAACTCTGCACATATAGCTAAGGTTCTTTTAACCTTATCAAAGTTCTATTGTCCTCCCACTTAACTTTTCACGGAAAATTCATTTCTCAAAGAAACTTGACGTTCTAAGCGACAAACATTTTTGTCTTTGGTGTTATGGAGGAATACTCAACGGTTATTCGAAATAACATACAAAGATATGTTCATCCGATTTTGGTTGCAAACATATTTCTTATGCATAGCATACCAATGTTTAAGAAAGGACAACTTGGGTTTTATCCCAAACCATAAATTTATATGGTGTCATTTCAACGGATTATGATGGAGCTCTTTTCAATGGAAAAACGGTAGTATCTAAAGCTTTAATCTTTAAAATATAATGACAGTTTTATAAATTACACCTTTGATCTTACCATGTCAAACAAGTTTCATTATATATCTCGAACGCTCCATACTCTTATGGTGTTTCGGGAAATGCAAATCCACTGAATGATTCCTCAAATGTTAGGTGTTATGCTAAACTTGTAACTCAAATATCTTCCTCTATGATCCTATCATAAATTCTTTATTTTCTTGTTACATTGATTTTGCACTTCATCTTGAAAGTCTTTGAACTTTTCAAATGTTCCATTGTTCATACTAATTAAGTAAATATCCATATATTCACTCAAATTTTTGGAGAAAACATATGAAGTTGAAATCCATCGCTCTCGACTACACATAATGGGCTTCATACAACAATATGTACAAGTTCCAATAAGCTAGTCATCCGTTCTCTTTGGCCTATGAACGGAGTTTTAATTATCTCTAGGAAAGTTTCACATGCGTCATTTGATCAAAAATCAAAAGTTGATTCATGATGATAGTATTGTTTGTGATCTTATCTGCAAGTTGTATACACATATCATTGTCCGGATCCAAAGGCCTTGAAGTGACATAAATTGGGACAGACGGAGGGGATGGCTATGATATGAGGATCACGTGTGTTCATGGAGTGTTAATGCTTTGCTCCGGTGCTCTATTAAAAGGAGTACCTTAATTGCCAGTAGATTCCCTTGAGGCCCCGCTGCAACGGACTGGCAGGACAAAAGATGTTGTGCAAGTTCTCATTGCGAGCACGTATGACTATATATGGAACACATGCCTGTGATTGTTTAGTACTTGGATGTTTTATCTTATTTATCTGCAATTGCCTTAGATCTTGAAGTTACATGTTTAGACTTGTCCATGCAACGCCCGTCCATCCATCCCTATGCCTACCGCACTCATATTCTACTGTTTGCTACTATCATTACTATTTCCTTCGTTTTACTGCGGCTATTACTTTGCTATTGCTACTAAAAAACTATTGCTACTGATAAACTACTGTGAGAAAGATTATTTCTAGGTGCAGCTGAATTGACAACTCAGTTGTTAAGGTTATAAGTATTCTTTGGCTCCCCTTGTGTCGAATCAATAAATTGGGTAATACTACCCTCGAAGACTATTGCGATCCCCTATACTTGTGGGTCATCAAAACTATTTTCTGGCGCTATTGCCGGAGAGCATAGCTTTATTTGTAAGTTCACTTGGATATATTATTGTTCACTGCTATTCCTTTCATCATGGGGAAGTCTCGTGATGGAAAGTTTCCTATTTTACCATCCACTAAAAGAAGAGGTACAGTCCTAAACACCTATGCTGCTCTTGATTCACTGTCTGTTATAAGTAAGCTTGTTACACCACCACCACATACACATGATACACACACTCCTACTACTATTGAATCTGAAATTGCTTCTGATGCTCATGATGTTACTTCTATTGTGATTGATGCAAGTGGTTCATTAGGTCCTTTCCTAGATGCTACTATTGCTAGAAGTATTTTGGGAAACACTGAAACTCCCAGTGAATACACTATTACACATGTTAGCTCCCTTGAGTCTAGAGAGAGATATGATATCAATGATGGTTACATTAATATGAGTGATGAATTTATTGAAGAGTACCAAAACACACGTGGTGCTAGTGCTATTATGAGTCTCCTTAAGGGACGTACTATTATACCTAAACTGTCTCCTGATGATAAGTTTGCAACTTATCCAATAGACATTAAAGATAAAGATTATGAATTCTCTCTAGATTTATCCTATATAAACATTGTTGAGAAAGAACCTTTTTGTGGGACTGAAAATGAAAGTGCTGTAGCTCATATGAATGAGCTTTCCACTATGAGTTCCTTATTCTCTGATGATGTTAATATGCGCAAGTACTTTGTTACAAAGATCTTCCCTTTCTCACTAAAAGGAGAAGCTAAAGCTTGGTTTAATAGATTACCTCCTGGATCCATTGATAGTCATGATTGTTTGATTGCTTGCAGCTGAATTGACAACTCAGTTGTTAAGGTTATAAGTATTCTTTGGCTCCCCTTGTGTCGAATCAATAAATTGGGTAATACTACCCTCGAAGACTATTGCGATCCCCTATACTTGTGGGTCATCAAAACTATTTTCTGGCGCTATTGCCGGAGAGCATAGCTTTATTTGTAAGTTCACTTGGATATATTATTGTTCACTGCTATTCCTTTCATCATGGGGAAGTCTCGTGATGGAAAGTTTCCTATTTTACCATCCACTAAAAGAAGAGGTACAGTCCTAAACACCTATGCTGCTCTTGATTCACTGTCTGTTATAAGTAAGCTTGTTACACCACCACCACATACACATGATACACACACTCCTACTACTATTGAATCTGAAATTGCTTCTGATGCTCATGATGTTACTTCTATTGTGATTGATGCAAGTGGTTCATTAGGTCCTTTCCTAGATGCTACTATTGCTAGAAGTATTTTGGGAAACACTGAAACTCCCAGTGAATACACTATTACACATGTTAGCTCCCTTGAGTCTAGAGAGAGATATGATATCAATGATGGTTACATTAATATGAGTGATGAATTTATTGAAGAGTACCAAAACACACGTGGTGCTAGTGCTATTATGAGTCTCCTTAAGGGACGTACTATTATACCTAAACTGTCTCCTGATGATAAGTTTGCAACTTATCCAATAGACATTAAAGATAAAGATTATGAATTCTCTCTAGATTTATCCTATATAAACATTGTTGAGAAAGAACCTTTTTGTGGGACTGAAAATGAAAGTGCTGTAGCTCATATGAATGAGCTTTCCACTATGAGTTCCTTATTCTCTGATGATGTTAATATGCGCAAGTACTTTGTTACAAAGATCTTCCCTTTCTCACTAAAAGGAGAAGCTAAAGCTTGGTTTAATAGATTACCTCCTGGATCCATTGATAGTCATGATTGTTTGATTGCTTCTTTCTTTCAGAAATATTTTCCTCCTAGTGCTAGACATGCTGCTTTGCAGAAACTTTTTGATTTTAAACAGGGATAAGAAGAGAAATTGCCTGAGTCATGGACAAGGTTCTCTGACTTGATTCATGCACATCCTGGATGTCCATTACCTAAAAATGAGCTTCTTGATATTTATTATAATGTACTAACTGATGATTCTAGGACATACCTAGATAGTTTTGCTGATTGTATTTTCAGGAAAAGAACTCATGTAGAAGCTAAAGAATTAATGGCTAAAATAAGCAAGAACTATGATGATTGGACTTCAACTGAGCTAATTACACCCAAGGCCATTACTCCTGAACCAATTGTGCCTGAACCAGCTCCAACACCAACACCAAAGAAGAGGGGAGTTATTGCATTAAATGATGAAGTAATGAAAGAAGCTAAGAAATGTCTTAAGGAGAAAGGTATTAGATCTGAAGATGTAATCTACCTCCTATAGAAGAATTATGTAAGCCAATTCACCACTCATCCACTACTGAGGTACACTCTCTCCAACACTTTGATGAAGGTGATATCCCCTATGGTAAACCTCTTGATCAATGCTTAGAGGAACTTGACATTTTTATTGTTAAACAAGGTAATTTTAATAAACAAGTTCAGAATCATTTATTGGAAAACTCTAGAGCTATTAATGAGTTGAAAGATATTGTGGAAAGAACTGCTAATGATGTTAAAATGCTTGTTAAACACTTCCAAATGGTTCAAACCCAAATTGATCAACTTGCTAAGGTACAAAAAGATATGCTAGTTAATTCTTCTGGAGATAAACATGCTTATGGAATTAGAACTAGGAGTGGTACAGCCACTCGAGATCCTTTATATCCTGAAGGACACCCTAAAAGAATTGAGCAGGATTCTTAACAAGGTGAAAATAGTGGTAGTCCTCATAAGAGAAACAAAAAGAAAACAGTTGAGGAACCCTCTAAACCTGCTATAGATCCTAATAGTATATCTGTCTCTGATGCTGAAACTGAAAGTGGTCATAAAAATGATGCTCCTGATAAGGAAGAAATTGAGGAAGAACCTGAGAAGCACACTAAGAACACTAAGTACACTAAGTACACTAAGGAAGATTTTATTGCTAATAAACATGGTAGTGAAAGAGAACCTTGGGTGTATAAACCCATGCCTCTTCGCAATAAGAAACACAAGTCAAAGGAAGAAGAACACTACAACAGGTTTTGTGAGTGGATGAAACCTTTATTTTTGCAAATTCCTCTGACTGATGCTATTAAGTTGCCTCCTTATTCAAAGTATATGAATGATATTGTCTCTAATAAAAGGAAGATTTCTAATGAGGAAATTTCTACTTTGCTTGCTAATTATTCCTTTAATGGTAAGGTTCCAAAGAAACTTGGTGACCCAGGTATTCCCACTATTTCTTGCTCTATTAAAAATAATTATGTTAGAACTGCTTTGTGTGATTTGGAAGCTGTAGTTAGTGTTATGCCTTTTTCTCTCTAAAAGAGACTCCAGCTAGAAAAGTTGATACCAACTAATATATTTTTGCAAATGGCTGATAAGTCTACTACTATTCCTATTGGTATATGTTAGGATGTTCCTGTTCAAGTGGCTCATAATTGCTTAGTTTTAACTGATTTTGTTGTGCGTGAGATGCATGAAGATGATAATATGTCCATTATTCTTGAGAGACCTTTTCTTAATACTGCAGGTGCTGTCATCAATTGTAATCAAGAAAAAGTAACTTTTAATATTAATGACAAAGAGCATACTCCCCAAGAAGATTGATAAGAGCTATTGCCCGAATTCCATTGAAAATATTGAGAGCATTAAAGTTGGAGAAATATATTGTCTCATTCCACAAGGAAGTTTTGAAAGTATTATGATTGGGACTATTGCTATCAAGATTGAGTTAACATAATCATTCAGTGAAATGCAAAGTTTTGTTTCATATAAGATTGTTTTGGTAACAAGACTTGATCAACCTTATTAACAAAGAGATTTTAATGGACAAAACAATACTTTCACATTGGTTATACTTGCTCACCTTTATTTTTCTCCTTTCTAATCTTTGCTCTTTGTCGTGCCTAACTTAAAGGCGTTAAAGAAAATTACTTCTTGGGAGATAACCCAATAGTTTTCTTGAGTCTTGGAAGTTATTACTTCTGTAATAACCTTTCCTTATCCTTTTTATTTTGATTTTTGTGCCAAGAATAACCTCTAATGAGAGGGAAGTAAGATCTGGGGAAGTGCTGTCCCGAAATAGATTTTTGTGCTCCGCTGTAAAACTTCCGGAAAAATCTCTATAAGTCGGATTGAGCTGTAATTTTCTGAATAAATCCCCCGGGTTGTTAGCTAAATTTCGTTAGTTCAACACTTTTTTATTTGAGCAATAGAAGTTCTTCGAAAAAATCGGTTTTTACCTGCTCGTCTGTTTTGACAGATTTCTGCCATTATTTGCATTTGCCTCTTTATTGATTTCCTTTTGAGTTCTCTTGGGAAAATTGAGCTTTTTGAATGAATTGCTACTATAGATCGTGTATTTCATGAAAGTTTTGCTGTTTTGAAACTAAACCCAAAGGTCTATTATCTTTTGAATGCACTAATGTTGCTAATGAAGATTGTGTGAAGAAAAAAATTCAGGTGTAAAGGAAGAATGATGTAATGAGATGAAGAATGGACAAAATCTCAAGCTTGGGGATGCCACCCCGTGTCACCCCAAGAAATGTTCAAGAGGTACAAGCGTCAAAGCTTGGGGTGCCCAAGGCATCCCCTTCTCCATCAATAAAAATCTCAGGTCTTTATAGACACTTCGTTTTTATTGTTTCATGCACAGTTGTGTTGTTCTTGGAGCGTCTTAGTTTTTGTTTTTGGTTTTATTTTGATTTGTTTGTTTTTGATTTGAGTACTTGCTTTGAAAAATCAAAAACACCAAAAATATTTGTTCTTCTTCTTTGGTTTTGTGAAGTTCTTTGCAGAGTTCAGCGGTCTTCAGTGGAGTTTAGTTTCATGTTATTATTCAAGCCACGCAAGTGAAGGCAAATAATGAAGGTTAATGACAACTTGAGGTGTGGTAAGAGGCTGGTAATTAACTCTATTTGTTTTTACTTTTGTACATATACTAATCACTGTGGGCATGCGTAGTCTGTTCATGTAAGGTGTATGTTATTTATGGATGCTTAATAGTTCTTGCTCTCTTATGATTAGCTCCAGCTTGCTAATAGTTTGTGGCATGTTATATGAATGTTTGCTTGCATTGTTCTATTCATAGCTTGGTATGATATTGTGGGATCCTCCTCTGAATGTTTTATTTGAATCGACTTAGCACATGCTCACGCATGCATATGACTGAACAATAGTCAATTAAGCCTTGATGATTTATTTTGTCTGGGAGTTGTTGTATCACTTTTATGACATAATTAATTTTATTTTGTTGCAAGCATGATTATGACAATTATTGCTCTTTCATTTGTCGCTCCCTCTCTATTGCTAGCCTTCACTTGCACTAGTATGAGCTCTACTTGTGCATCCAACTCCCCAAAACCAATATTTCCAAAGTGTCCACCATACCTACCTACTAGCATCATTTGCTATTCTGTGCATATTCATTATGCCTTGTTTTCTTCCAAATAAAATGTTTGCTTGTTATGAGAAAGTTAGTTAGTAAAGCTCTCACGAACTTGATGGTACACTTTATTTCTTGCACTTAATAAACCTGAACCATTATGACTGTCCATGAAAGTGATATGCTTGCAAATTATAGGCTGGGAGTTAGCAGAACCGTGTTGTCACGAGGAACACTTTTAACACTTCACTTGTACATTGTACCTAGTTGATATCATGCTCTTTTATTTATGGATGTCGTGGGTGTGAAATAAAAGGGGAGCTTGTAAGTTTTTGGAGTTATATATATATGTGTTATAGAAACGTCTGGGCCGCTAGCCTAAGCCATGCCTAATCATGGTGAAAACTTGCAGCATAACCATAATGAGCAATCTGTGAAGCATCCTTAATAAAAACCTATGCAAATAGCAAATAAAAAGATCGTTGAGATGCTCATTGTCTGCTTGCCTTGTCATTTTGATATGGGATAGCTCCTATATCATGTGCAAGGGGTACCCCGTTGGCGGTTCTCTATGATACACATGTATTTACTATGACAAGAACTTACCGGTGACTAAAGTTGAGTAGCATGAGGAGTGGCCCTCGTACTCAAGGGACATGAGATTTCCAGTTTATGGTCTGTTAAGCATATAACTCATATTGGACCTCACTTTCACCTTAACCATCTAAAGATGCCTATGATAGGGGCAATGAGAGCTCAAAGCTAATGAGTACCATACTTTCAACATTTGGAAGCCTTTCAAACTTTTCAAAACCTTTTTACTTCCTTGTTGAGTCACCACTTATTCTATGAGCACCTTCTTGAGAGCATAGTTGTCATTCTCAGTGTAATGTGCTTGTCTCAAAACTTGGTTAATTATGTCATAACTTTGATGCTTGTATCTCTGGTATCTTTACTTCTAGTCTTCACTTGAACTTCAGAGGTGCCTTGGCATTCATGTTTTGCTCCACCATCAAAGACAAGCGAGATACCACTCTATTATACCTTTTTATGAGAACTGCAATGTTGCTTATGTTTATGTTTCGTGCTACTTATTATTATTGAGTTGGAATCTCTTCATAGCTTGCAATGACTATTGATTAGACTTAGTTGCATACTCCTTATTTTGAATTGTCTAAGTATATACTCATGTGCTGAGAATATTTACATCATATGAAGAAAACGTGTCCGTGAAAGTTTCTTTTATCGCTCTCGGTTTTCAACTGAATTGCTTGAGGACAAGCAATAAGCTAAGCTTGGGGGGAGTTGATACGTCCAAAACGTATCTACTTTCCCGAACACTTTGCTATTGTTTCTCCTCTAAACTTGTGTGATTTGGATACAACTAACACAGACTGACGTTGTTTTCAGCAGGATTACCTTGGTGTCTAGTTTTTATGTAGAAAATCAACTATCAGGAAAAATCCCGGAAAATATGCCAAAAATCCTATTTCACCAGAAGACTCACGGAGCCAGAAGACGAAGCGGAGGTGGGCCACGAGGGGCCCACACCCCCTGGCCGCGCCTGGGAGGGGTGTGGCCGCCTCGGGCACCCCCTCAGCCTCTCTCTTCGCCTATAAGTTTCCTCTTGACCTAAAAACTCAGGGGGGGTTTGAAGTTTTTCTAGAAAGAGTTCCGCTGCGCCGCCACCACCAGAAACCGCGATACGGAACCCGAAAATCCATTCTGGCACCCTGCCGGGATGGGGATTTGGAGAGGATCATCGCCATCATCATCACCGACGCCTCTCCATCAACCATCCATGTTTCCCCCATCCATGAGTGAGTAATTCCCCATTGTAGGTTATGAGGATGGTAGGGATTGGATGAGTTCTATTATGTAATCAAATAAGATTGTTAGGGCTTGGTGCCTAGTATCTCTTTTAGTGCTATTTGACTTTGTTGCAACTTGTTGTGCTTAATGCTTGTCACTAGGGCCCGAGTGCCATGATCTCAGATCTTCACTTATTATTGATTAATGATGATAGTATTGTTTGTGATCTTATCTGCAAGTTGTATACACATATCATTGTCCGGATCCAAAGGCCTCGAAGTGACAGAAATTGGGATAGCCAGAGGGGATGACTATGATATGAGGATCACGTGTGTTCACGGAGTGTTAATGCTTTGCTTCGGTGCTCTATTAAAAGGAGTACCTTAATTGCCAGTAGATTCCCTTGAGGCCCCGCTGCAACGGGCTGGCAGGACAAACGAAGTTGTGCAAGTTCTCGTTGCGAGCACGTATGACTATATATGGAACACATGTCTATGATTGTTTAGTACTTGGGTGCTTTATCTTATTTATCTGTAATTTCCCTAGATCTTGAAGTTACATGTTTAGACTTATTCATGCAACACCCGTCCATCTATCCCTATGCCTACCACACTCATATCCTACTGTTTGCTACTATAGTTACTATTGCCCTTGTGTTTACTGCTGCTGTTACTTTGCTATTGCTACTACAAATTTGTTGCTAATGATAAACTACTATAAGCAAGACTATTTCCAGGTGCAACTGAATTGACAACTCAGTTGTTAAAGCTTATAAGTATTCTTTGGCTCCCCTTGTGTCAAATCAATAAATTGGGTAATACTAACCTCGAAGACTGTTGTGATCCCCCTATACTTGTGGGTCATCAGAGTGTAGGAGGGAATTATCGAACTCATGACCATTGTCACACTGAATAGCTTGCAAGTTTGCACGGAACTGAGTACGTTCTAAGGCGTGAAGGGACGATAAGTGCGATAAAACTTCTAACTTAGCACGTAGAAGATAAACCCAGGCATACTGAGTGAAATCGTTGAGGCAAACAAGATAATACTTAAAGCCAGAAATACTCTTAGCCGGTGATGTCCACAAATCATAGTGAATAATTTGAAACGAAGAATGTGTTACAAGATTGATAGAAGAAAAAGGAAGACGAACATGACAACCTAATTGAAAAGCACGACACAAACTAGATTTATTCTTATCCCTAGGAATAACCGAAGAGCGAGCTAAAGAATCTATGATGGGATGTCCAGGATGTTCAAGCCGCTGGTGCCATATAGCAAGATCGAGGACGAGGAAGTCATGTCGGCGACTAGTGGAGGAGGTGCGGACATGATAAAGAGCTTCAAGGCTATTGCATTCGAGAATCTCGTTCCTGGTTTGAACATCCCTCACAGAAAAACCAAGAGGGTCAAATTTGACGGAAACACGACTATCAATGGTGAACTAACGAACCGACAACAGATTTTTAACTATGTTAGGAGCAACTAAAACATTACGAAGATGAAGGGGACGCTCGGAGGTGGAAATAGGAAAGCGTGCATGTCCGGTAGCAGTGATCGGAAGAGTGGAGCCGTTACCGACAACAACAGCACGAGGAGAAGAGGTAGGGGAGACACGGAGGTGAGCATACCGGGGTTGGTCACGAAGTGGGAGGAGGCGCCAGTGTCCATTACCCATTCAGTGGATATTGTAAGCCCATCGTCAGAACTGGTGCATGAGTGCGGACTGATCCCATGAGGCGGTTGATGGAGCCGGTGATGACGGTGCTGGTGATGAAGGAGCGGCGCCGTAGCCGTAAACAGGGGGCGGGGCACGTATCCGTATCCATAGGAGGAGTGTGACACACAATAGGTCCCCTGCGCACAAAATGCATGTGGCGAGGGTGCAGGACGTGGTGCGTAGCTGTGTGCCCGACAGTAGGGCCACATATGGATCGCGTCGTTCCATGGGAGTTGCGGCGTGGGCCAGGTTGGCAAAGCGACGACCGGTGGTGCAGCAGGGGCATGGTGCTGGACGATAGCGCCCTCCTTGGCGGCCTCAGCCGCAAGCTTCTTCTTCTTGCGGCGGTTTTCGTTGCCTTTGCCAGGGTTGGCGTTGTCAACGACGAGAGCGATGTCGGAGTTGCGGGCTTGGTGATTTTTTCGCTTCATATCTTGGAGCGCGAGGAGAGAACGACACTTCTCGAAGGTGATCTTGGGCATGAGGGAGATCAAGTCGGCGACGTGCTCATACTGCTCGGAGAGGCCATTGAGGCAGTGGATCACCAACTTGGCATATTCTTACGGTGCTCTGAGATCTGCTAGACCATCAATGAGGGCCTTGATCTTCTTCAGGTACTCAGTCATGGAAAGTTCGGCCATCTTGATCTCGTCAAGCTCGGTGAAGAGGTGGAGCTGGCGATTGACCTTGTGGTCGTTGAAGAGGCCATTGATGCTTGTCCACAGATCGACGACAAGAGGATCTTCACCCGGCATCATGACAGTGTCGAGGAAGCCGAGGGATATGGATTCGTAGAGCCACTAGACCACTGTGGCATCCAACAAGGACCACTCTGGAGTTGGATCAATCAGAGCGGGCGCGTCGATGTGGTCGAGCAGCGCGTGCTTGTGGAGGACGACGCGGAAAAAGGTGCGCCATTGGCGATGAACGCTGGTGTCGGGGGGCAGCTTGACTGGTACATGCCCCTTGATGGAGTGAAGGCCGACGGCTTGGACATGCAGGGAGGTGAGCGAGAAGGCCCCTGCACTGGAGGAGGGGGCGGTGGCGAAGGCCAGCTTGGCCTTGGCGTCGATGTCCTCGCGAGCCTCATAATCGTCCTTCTCCTTGGCGGTCTGCACGCTCATGTTGTCGTGGTATTGACGACGAGTACGCCATGGAGGGGTCATCACAGTGCATGTTTATAGATGTGGGGGAAGGCGGACGGTTGACGGGTATGAGGTAACACAGCTTACCCAGGTTCAGATCCCATGACGGTGGCGGAATCCTACTCCTGTTATAAATCACTATAATGGCAATATGCCAAGTTATAGGGATAGGTTCGCTGTGCGAGATGACTAGAAATTCTAAGTTATCTTTTGAGGTTGTGCCCTAAAGGCTCCTATATGCCCGACTTATATAGTCGTCAGGTCCTAGGGTTACAGGGAAAAGTCCTAGCCGGATAGGTTACAGAGTCCTATACTTCCTACAATTAGTCTAGCGTGTCTTGCACTCCAAAGCTCTGGGTACGTTGGTGACTCCTCCGTAGCCTTCATTTATCCGGCATGGGCCTCCCTTCTGGATCCATCTAACTGGGACGCCCAGCAGGCCATGGGCCACGCTACCAACTATGGGCCACCCGGGTTATCCGGATAGGAGACATGCTATGAGGATACCCATATAGCATATCCCCAACAGTAGCCCCCGGAGAACTCCGAGATCTTGCACTGTCTTTACTCTTCGTGTTGAATGCTCCGTCTAGATGGATGTCGGCAAATCTTCAAGCAACATCTTGTAGTCCTCCCAAAGAACCCTGCAAGGTTTTCTCCGTCTTCAACTTGTAAGTCGGAGAATTGTTGAATCTTCTATTGTACTCTTCCGTAGCCGGATTGGATCCGTCTATGCCAGAATCTTCTGATGTGATGGTTCACCTGCTAGTGACAGCTAGGGTGACGTATACGTAGGTCAGTAACGCCTTGTAACTCACACATGCAGAAAACGTAATCATGTCTAATTTTCCCGCGCGAGCGATACGAACCGTTGGCGGCCACGGTTGGCAACGTGGCGAAATTTCCGCGCACGCGCCCGCACACGTCGTCCATGCGTCAACTCTTTGATCATTCCACATGAATTTTATAAATTGTAACAGCGGTGGAAATTTTACTTTTCACCTCATTCTCCTATGCATCATATTCTTCCTCCAGCGAGCGCCTCCTAGAGCTCTCCGCGCACCGTGCGAAAAAACCCTAGCTCCTCGACCTTCCCAGTCAACACCGTAACCCCTCCAATGGCCAGCAGCGGTTCCGCCCCCTCCATCACGGTGTCAGGCGATGTCGCGGCCAAGTCGGCGAGATCCGTCATCGTGCCCCCAGAGGGTCTGGTGATACCTAAATTTGCGGTGGTCGAGACCACCGGCGGCGACCATAACCCAGCGGCGCTGGAGTTGCTGGAGGAGGAGTATGACTCCCACAAGGGGGACTGGCACGGTTCGGATATGACGGATTGCGACATCAAGGAACTGATCATCGAGGGCTACCTCCCTGCGATGGAGGGGCTCGCCTGGCGGGCGGCGCCGGTCGGCGAGGTCACTCCTTCTCCCCAAGCCGGAGAAAAGGTGTATGCAGTGACCCAGCATACCACTTCATGATGTAGTATAGTATAGTCGTTGACATAACACCAATGAAACACCGTTCACTAGTATTACATCCCTCAGAATGGCACAGTAGAAACACAGCGGGTCCAATACATGGCTAAAGGTTACAACTCACTCTTTACACAAGATCTAGAGAACACACTAAGTTAAAGAGAGAGAAAGAATTTCTTACAGAGAAGAATCAAAGATAAATAACGCAAGAACTATTATATTATTAAAACTAGTATTTTAACTAAGGGATTGTCATTGCTGCTATTGCATTGCACTAAATAATTAGGTTCTTTGGCTAGAGATTATATTCCTATCTAATCGGTAACTTCGTATTCACTTGAGTTGAGATACATGTTGACTTCCTTGTCTTCAATGAAGAGCTTTAGCTTTGCATGATAAGTCCTGGAGCATAACTTGATGTGGTTGTTGTCTATTCCGGCTTCAGAATCTAGCAAGGGTTAAGAAGATACTATGAGTACGAGCGTACTCAGCAAATTCACTAGAAAAGGAGTGTTTGATGCACTATAACTACAACCACAGACCGTAGGTCGTAGGCAATGCAAGTTTTCATAAACATTTCTTCAAAGGTTGCTTTTATTCTGAAAAGCTATGTCCGTCAGCCTTCACGGGTTTACCAGAACTTTCATGGAGTTCCTTTCTCGCCGCGTTCGCAGCTCCTTCCCGGAACAGGGAGTAACAAGTTACAGTTCTTACACTCTACAGAGGTGCGTCACTTTACCCATGAGAGATCAACTCTTTGTTGCACAACCGGGCAGCTTATTCCCATACAAAATTCCATGATGTGGGACCCAGAAGATGATCCAAGCCAATCTCTGCCCCCTTCGCGATCCCGCATGCCTCCTTGGTGTACACCATGCCCACATAAAGAATTACGGCAATGGTTTGTACAAACCGTTAGATGTCAGAACTATCATGGGACGTTGAGGGTTCCCACCCATATGATGCATATCCTCTACGGATTACCAATTAATATGCACGCTACGAGGATAACATCCACGACCTGCACATCCGGCTTCATGCGAGAGGAAGAAGATATAGCTGACTTCTCCGTCCCATTCCAAATCTCATGGTCAACGCGTAATATACGGCGCAAGAATCACTGGCGACATTGTTTGTTAAGTCCTAGGTGATATAGTTCTGAATATTGGTATTCCAACTGTCAGATTTAATAGATTAGCTGATCACCCTGGATCAGTAACCAATAGTTCACATTATTATCAAAAATAGTGTTTTAAGACACTTTTCAAATGCAGGTGATAACAACACTGGATTTGTTAAATACTTTACAGAAAATAAACAAAGGACATGAGAAAGTGTGAACTTGCCTTTTGTGATTGCAAGATTATGCACTCACGGTCTTCGAGTCAGTATAAGATCCAAAATCTGAAATCAGCATCATTGGTCCGGTAAGGACTAATGTTTAAAGAAGCAATATGCTTTTATGCATAAGTAATGTGATGCACGTTCTAAGCGCAAATCCCGGGGATAACGTTGTCCTAGGGTGTGGATATCGGAAATGGTTACTTCAAAATGTGTGGTCCTTTTAGATAAGTTTAACATTTGTGCTTCTATTAGGGCTTGTGAGTGTGTGTGAGCAAGACATAATTATGTAGCAATAAAATATACTCCTATGAAATGCTAGTCAAGATTGCTTATACAAGAGTTCTTGTTTGAAGTGGCAAGAAGGATAACCTTCGTGGAAAAGGTTTCCCTTCTAAGGTCTAAACAAACTTTGTGGTTAGTTAGTGGTGGTTGATGTTATTGGTTGGCTCAAATGGTTTGACTTGAGTTGCTTTATAATTTAACTACTTCAGACCAAAGTTAACTATAAAACATAAAGTAATGTTTATAGTATTATATTTAGATTCAGAGAGACTAAAGTTAACTTTAAAATATAGATAGTTTTGAAAGTATAGTACTTATACATTTGTATCTTGTGTATCTGAAATGTTTTCTTTAAATTGCTTAAGAATGGTTATTCTTTTACTTGGGGTAATGGTTTCTTGATTCTATAATAGAGTAGTATCATTTATCTTTTATGAATGAGGGGTTATAGTTTATAAATCAAGATATAATATTACTTCACTACTAATGGACTTACAATAATGTTGGGGTAGTTTTTGTAATCTGGTAGTTAATATATATAGAAAAGGTTTGGTGTATTCATAAGTTGTTCTTTAAGGTTTTTATTATGAATTGAAATACTTTGAGAATATAATCTTCATTTAGGTTGATGATAATTTACTAAAAGATATTTATAATGTTTTAAACCATTTAAGCTTCATTTTATTAATATTTAATACTAATATTATGTATTAAACTTAATTTACTTATTTTAGGAATATTAATAAATTTTATTAATCCTTATATGAATCATTAATGAAGTAAATAAGTTTAAATTTGAGTTATTAAAATATTTAATTTTTACTTAACTCAAAAATAGAATGTTATATTTTTAACATGTAGATATTATTTTTGTGATCATTTTGGTATATCACATTTATTTTTGTGATTTATAAATAATAAGATATGATTCTTATATTTCTTATTACTTTATAATTACTTAATAAATAATAAATATTTAATTAAGTGAACTAATAATATATGATTATAGTTTTAAATTAGAATTCTTATTTTTCTAAAAAAAATGGTATTTTATTTATATTATAAACATTTATCATTATAAGAATATGAATTATCAAAGTTTTATTACCTATAAAACCTTTATTAAATAACATTTATTTAAATAATCATCATAATAATATTTGGTAATAGTTTTAAATTGTATATTTTATTTTTCTGAAATTTTTCATATATTATTCATATTTTTCTGAATTATAAATCAAAAGTTATTAATTAAACAAGATTTCATCATTTATTAGATTTCTGGAATATTATTAATTGAATTTTAACATTTTATTTATTTCCTAACAGAATATACTTTTTACACCGTACTGTAACATCCCAAAAATATTAAACTTGGATCATCAAACTCTAATCATCAAAATTAGGGTTAACAAAAACTTTTCAAATTTAAAATATGAAAGCATGCATATGTGTAAGCATTTCAATTTGGATTCTTTTAAATTGTCATGCTTGTGTGTTTCTTTGCTTGTAAAATGATTCTTAGGTGAAATAAACATCATCTAAACAATCCACACACTTTTCCCAAAGACAAACAAATCAAAACGAACAAAATAAGTGAATGGTCACTTTGGCCAATTTAACTCCCATGCCTACTTTGGCTATCTCTAACTTTCAAAACTTAACAGAAACTTGTTTGGATCTTTGCACCCTTGATAGTACTCATAACAAAGTACCAAGGCCCACTTTGTGATCATCCAAAATCATTCAAATGCATAGTTTAAATGACACTTTAAAATTGAATCTATTTCATATGGGAAGATCCCACTTTTTCAAAAACCACTCAAACAAGCTCAACTTTCAAAACCCAAGCATCCACAGAATCACCAGCACATGCCTAGCACACCCACCAAAAATTTTTCAAAATTCAAAACTTGAATTCATGCGGCCATTTCATCAAACACCTTGCTGATGCAAATCAAATAAATCCTAAACACTATAGTGTGCAGTGATTCTGGCCTAACTTTTTCCCTCTCTGGACACCACTAGCCTTAGTAGATCATCTAACAATCCTAACTAATCACTAGCACACCCATCAGCACATGCCTAGCACACCCACCAAAAATCTTTTCAAAATTCAAAACTTGAGTTCATGCGGCCATTTCATCAAACACCTTCCTGATGCAAATCAAATAAATCCTAAACACTATAGTGCGCAGTGATTCTGGCCTAACTTTTTCCCTCTCTGGACACCACTAGCCTTAGTAGATCATCTAACAACCCTAACTAATCACTAGCACCACTATAAGCTGGCCATTGTCATCAATGTTGAACAGGTCGAGAGCACCATTGCCACCCCATAGTCGACAACAAGCTACGAGCAGCACTAGCCTCGCCAACCTTGTCTGGGAGCAAGCTAGCACTCCACCGCCACTCACTGTCCCAGTCGCGAGCAATGCCAGCCACTGGACCACACGCCCAAGCCATGCCGAGAGCGTGCCCCGTGCGCCACGCTCGACCAGAACCCACAGACCGCGCGCCGCCCTCGCCGCGTGCACGTGTGATCACCACCGTCTCAGCAACCCCGCAGACACGCCCGTTCGCCGCCGCGCGGACCACGCGCGTTGTGCGCAATTAAAACTCCCGTCGGGCATGCGCAGAGCACCGCGGCGTTCCGACCGATCACCACCGCCCCACGCCTCGCCACCACGCCGTTGAGCTTCTCTAGGGAGCATAGCACCGCCCCTGCCGTCGCCCACGCCGATAGCCCTCTGTGCCGTCGAACACGACGAGCTCAGCTTGCGCTCGTCGGTCCCCTCTCGCCACTATAAATAGAGGCCTCCCCCGCTCGAATTCTTCACACCATTTCACTCCCCTATCACCCAAAACCACCCCACCCCATTCCCGGAGCAAGGCGAGCAGCGCATCACCGGAATTTGGCCGGAGCTCGCCGCGGACGATGAGCCGTAGCCGTTCGATTAGACTTAGATCGTGCGGCCGATATCGCCCCGTACCGCTTCGCATTTAAAGAGCCACTGACTAGTGGAACCCCCTGTCAGTTGCGCCCCGCTCTGCGGAGTGACACTGGACCGGCCCATTTCCCCTTCCCGTGCAGCCCACTCGTTTGAATTTAGATTCTTCTCTTTTCATTCAAACACAGTTGTGTACCTAGTTTCAAAAATCAACCCAGCTCGATTCAGTGAACCAAATTGAATGAAACCAATTTTGTTAGAAAGGTTTTGAAATGCTTAATCCAAGCCCGTTGGATTCAAATCATTTGGATCTGTAGATCACCCTTGGTAAAAATAACAAGGCAGAAGATTTTCTGCATTCAGACATTTTTCAAATTTAAACCATAATAGCTTTTGAGTTTATTCCAACTCTCAAAAATCACATTTGACCATACCTTTCATAATATATAAAAACATATGGGTTTACTTACAGAAATAATGTTCAAGTAATAAAAGAATGCCACATAGGCATTTATAGTCACTTTATTTATTTAAAATAAAAGGTTAAACCTTATTAAATTGTGACACCACTTTAAATCACATTCTCATGTACTGAAATATGTGGTGATGACATGTGTCAACATGATCCCATGTTTGGTTTGGAGAATATTAAATCTTAAGTAGTTTTTCAATGAGTAGAAATTACTTTTCTAAAAATAAAATCAATAAGACAAATGCTTTAGACTTGTAATTTTGGTGATGATGCTAGATCATCTATAGAACCCCTTTGTGTGATGATTGCAAGTAGTTAAGTATTGTTTGGTGATTGTGTACCTCGTATTTATTTATAGACGCTAGTATCGACCAAGGATACGAGGAGGAAGGAGGATACTACGAAGAAGAAGCCAAGGAGAACTTCAACCACTGCTCTGCACAAGGCAAGCCTAATACTACTAGTTGAATGGGCAAGCTAACACTTGCAATTATGAAAGTATATAACCTATGCAATGCCCTAAGCATGCTTGGTTGGACACATTTGATGATACACAATCCTAGTTTTACCTGCAAGCTTCTACTTTATTTCTTTATCAAAGCTATTACTTAGAGTTTACTTAAGTAAATTATAGATATTAGAAAGATAATTGAAGGTTGCATAAAGAGCATAAAATTTGGCCTAAGCTAGATAATCTTGATATCATCCTAAGGCATGAGATTGAACAAAGTTAATCTCCACTGCTTACCACCCCTCATTAGTACTCACCCCCACTTGTAGATGCTAGTGCTAAGCATAAAACTTGATCAACTTTAGATGGGAATACTTGGTGGAAAATGGTTATGCAAACCTTAGAATGATGAGTCATTCTACTGAGATGTTTTGACATGTGTTTCTGAACACTAGATGATTTTGGTGATGAAAATGTTAAGGCATGAGCCTTAGCCCTTTATAAAACTGATGGTTGTCTGGATGCGATACCATTCCAGTTTTACCGTACAACCACAATATCCGAAGATTGGGTAGGGCTTGACTGGAAACTTATATACCTTAATATTGGTTCCCTCACGGCCAAGGTCAGAGCTGAGGATACCTTGTGAAGATTGTCCACCTGTGTAGTACCCAAGATGACAGTTGGTCATGGTTGGGAGACCAAACTCACAGGAGAGGTGCCTATACTAGGGCGTGTAATTGAAAGGTTAGGGTTGATTATCCGCATACTAAGTATGGTGAATTCAGGATTTGTTCCTGACGGATGTATCAAATGTTGTGGTGAAAGTGTACAATCTATGCAGAGTGTCAAACTATTCGAATACCCGCGTCCACGGTTATGGACAGTTGGAGTGGCCATACTGTTCCCCCGTCAGATGTTTTCAAAATGACTTATGAAATGAATTGAGGCTTTGACTTGACCACAACAAAGTTGTGACATGAAATTCAAGTTCCCACTTAGGTGTTATAAAATTTAACTAGCTTCTTTGCTTTTGAACTTAGTAGAGGTAAATCTGGCTTTTGCAAAACAATCCTAGAGCTTAGTGTTCTATTACAAAAAACCCTTCACTTGTTAGTATTAGTTTGCGAGTACTTAAAGAGTACTCATGGCTTTGTCCCTGGCTATTCCCATGGCCAGACTATGAAGAGGAGTACCAGGATGATGGACCCCAGGAAGGTTACGACAACTAGGATCATCTCCCATCGTCAGCATTGCCTGTGACCCCGAAGATGGAGCTTCGCCTACGCTACCTTTATTATTACGTATTTCCGCTGCTTGAGTTGTATTAAGAACTGGATCATGAGATCCTTATTTGTGTAATACCTTATGTATGGTTTGTAATGGATGATGTACTGTGGTATCCAATTCTGTTATGTCCCGCAAAAAATGGTAATCCTAGGATTGTGATGTATGGCATAACAGGCATCTATGATTAAAAATCCGGGTGTTGACACGTACCAAGAGCTAGCCCCAGTCACTGACCTGTGGGCAATTGTCCACCTCATCTCTCAGGTGAAATAAATGCATTTGTTACTGACCCAGTCTTTACCCCCAAGTCAATGACATATGGGCCCTAGGCCATGTCATCAGTCACGTGGGCAAAGACCAGTCAAACTAGCTGACGTGGTTCAACCATGAGGTGAGCATGACGCAACCATGGCGTCAGCACCACCACCGCCGTCGGTGAGTGGTCACTGACGAAGATCTACGGCGCCCTAGCAAACGAAATGGACCTAAGTCAAATCAGCGCAACCTACTGAACCTAAAAGTGGCGTCGCCGCTCGGAAATGGTCATCGGAGCTTCAGCTTCGACGAACTCCGACGGTGGCCGATGGTGTCATACGATGAAACGGCGATTTATAACGAGATCAGATGATTCAAGGATGCTGGAATGTTCAGGAACTCACCCTGATGATGATAAAGTGGTCGGCGAGGACATGCGCGATCGGAAACGAGCTCCCCGACGAGGATTCGAACGAACTGCTGCGAAGAAGAACGACAAAATTCACTTGCTCCAGTGCTCCCCTTGACGCAAGATTCTATCCATAGGATCTACGGAGGAAGGCGCTTCTCCATGGCTGCTCAGAATGGTGTGGTGAGATGTGATTCGACGGTGAGGGGTGGCTCCGAGGATCTAGGGTTTCAGTCCCATTCGCATCTGAGAGGATAAGGAGGAATTGGGGATAGGATTGTGGGAGGGCATCGCGGTGGCCTTCTTATCCCTCTCTAGAACGACGGAGAGCATCTTGGCGCACGGTTGACGATGACGACGACATCGAGCGGCGGCGAGCTCCGCCAGCGAGCTGTCTGTGTGTGTGACGATGACGACGATGACTATTTTGCGGATAACCCCCTGGTGACTTCTTCATCTCAACCCGCAGTCCTATCCCGACGCCACTTGTCAGTCACAGATAGAAAAGAACTGGGCTGGTTACTCGGCTGTTGTGGGCTGCACAGGGGCGTTAGATAGGTGTAGGGGTGTTGGGCCACGGCCAGGTAGTGTTTTTATTTGTTTTATCCTTTTTCCATTTTCTGTTTTCTTATTCAGATTTGAATTTGATTTATATTTTAAAACCTTTCTTTGTATGATTTATTTGCTGGATATTTGCAACAATACTAAAATATATTTTGTATCATTTATAAATTTTTATTATATAATATTTTTGTATTTCTTTTATTTACTCATTATGAACCCATTTTAAGAATTTGTAGAAGCCTTTCTCATTATTTTACTTTCCTCCTTTGATTATGGATTTCCAAATGATATATTCTTATTTGTTTATAAACTTAACTCTAGTTGACTTATAGTTTGAATAGAAACTTTTATATGTATATTGATCCTATACCATTATTTGATGCATGAAATATAAAAGACATTGATATAGTTATTACTACTCCCATTGATTTGGAAAGTGACAATGTATATATTCTATTGTAATAAACAAAGAGGTTTAGGGTTTTGAATCATGAACCTTACCCTGGCTTTAGGGTTTTGCATATACTTAGAATCCTTTATGGATATGGTTCAGGATTTAATGACTAATCACATTGTCTTATATTTATGATATTTGTTGGAATCTCCCTTTATAACAGAAAGTTACAATTAGGATGTTTTATAGATAGGAATGGATAAAAATGCTCCTAAGAACATATAATTATGATAGTTGGAATTGACAAAGATGTGCTTATGTGATTTGCTATAGGAGAATATTCCTATAAAGTGATAGAGACATAAGATGATGGATCAATCATATGAAATGGATATTATGTTTGGCTTAAGATTTAAAGTTGGTTGTTTACCAATAATTACTATCTTCCATAATTCATAAATCTAGACTTCTTATTAAAGATTTCCTTTCCTAGATATACTACCCTTTTTATCTATCATCATGGTTAACATGATGAATTATTACTTCACATGAATATTCTGATTCACCTATTATATTTATAAACTTATTGATAAATCCATTGAATTGATACTAGAGTATTCATAACTTCCTCATATCATGGCTTGGTTGTATTTACTACTCTACTATTGATAGCCTTCCATCCAATAAATAGTTCCTTCAATTCTACTCATACTCTTCTTAATCATTCATTACTAATGTATCTTTATTAGTTGTATGCTTCCAACTACTTTTCTCTAAAGTTGACAATCCTTTAATATGAATAACACTACTTCTATAACTCTATGCTATACTAGCTTTAATTGAATAATATCATCTATATGCACTTTACTCCATCCCTAATTATATTTATGTGGCTTGCAATGACTACTCTGAGATAACTTATCTCTACTAAGGACTATGCCCTCTTTAAAAGATTTAAGTAGATATTATGATAAGATCAAGAAATAGTAGATCAAGGATTGATTGTTAAAGAATTTGTGAATCACTATGGAATTACACAACATTGATGAACAACAGATATTAGGATAAGTTCCATAAAGATTACTATAGAAAGAAAGATACATATAGTGGATGATCTTGACTTAATCTCTTTCCAACTCCAACTCATTAAAAGAGTTTTTAAGGTTAGGTGTTACTATGATACTCAGGATATATGTAGATGAGATTAAGATATAGTGGTTACATTCATATTATTTGTGTTTTACCCTTAACTTGGTACTTATGAGTGATTATAATGAATACTATAATATGATCACCTAATGATCAAATATAATTCGCATTGTATTAAGGTTTAACTTATAGTACATTTGATCTACCCTTAGATCAAATCTCCCTTACTCAAAATGAGGTTTTAGCAAAGGTCTTATTGAAACTTATTACAGTCAACTTGATGATCTACTTCAATTCCATCAAGCTAAGAGAAGCTTCAATCACTTTGAGCAGTTTTGTTTAAAAGCGCGAAAATTATTCGAATTTTCTATGCATGAATGCAATGCACACATCTGGGTTCAGGTTATTTTTAAGCTCTAATGCTGGGATGTTACAGACTCTCCCCCTTAAAATAAAATTCATCCTCGAAGTTCGCAAACTCTCACGTTTCGGAGTGAAAAAATTTGTTTTGTAGTGGTAGATACTTCTCCACTTCACGATGACCTCCAATGGAATTAATTGGAGTATTCCACAACTTGTTTAGATATCCTAAGCCAATTCTTTTTATTTAAACATCAAACTTTATTACTATTTTAAGGACAGTTTAGAGGTCTCCTTAAAAACAAGTTTTAAGTTTCTATATACCCGTGTTTGTGATTAGAAGACTTGTTTTTCTATTCTTGTCACAATATAGTTGATTATGGTACTCTTTCCAGGCTTGTATTTGAAATCATTTAGTACATACCCATTGGAATACTTATTCTCTTCCTATGTCCAATTAGAAGTTCTCTATTACTTCTTAGGATTTACTTAAGAGTTGTTTCTTTCAGAATTGGTCATTTAATGTATCCTTTATCTCCTTCAAGTTTATACCTTCTTAGGGTTTTTAAATAACCTTTCCTTATTACCTATAGTATTTTCTTCAACTTTCATTCGTAATGTCTACTCTCCCCCTTAGGTTTTACTAACAGTCTTTAAGTTACATACATAGAGACCATTGGTTCTTAATCTAGAATGTTGGTTCCTGTTCAGCTTATACTTTACCTAATTAGGGTCTGATGAAAGATTATACGGTGTATCCACACAATTGTGGATCTCCGAAGCAAATCTTTCAGCATTATATGTCTACTTACTTTTGGAAATTTTCGATTGGATAAGTTCGACCTTGCGAAGCATCTAGATAGACGATCGCATTAAAAAAATATACTTCCTTAGGTTTTACTTACCTTAGGCCAAATTTAATGCTCTTTATGCAACTTTTAAGAGGATCTGAGTAACTATGTTAACCAATATACCAACTATGTAAAAAACACCAACTATGGATCAGAACACCGATTATGGTTTAAGTACTAGCTACAGAAACTTACCAACTGTGAATCGTCCTAGGTGTATGTATTACCCTGTGATTTCTATCATACCTATGGCATCCCCTCTGAATTGTCAGAATTTAAATACCATCTTGGGTTCCAAAACTTCTTTGCACTTATTCATGATACTCCCATGAAATTGTATAATTACTCTATTTAGATTGAACTTTAAGTTCATCACTTCTTGTTGCGAACTAATGATGATCTAAGCTTGATCCATCCTCCAAGTGGTGTTACTACCCCTTATATCATGCTTCATCCTTCAAGTCAGTCTTCCTTATGATCTTCGAAACTCGTCACTCCCTCACACGAATTCCCATTTCTATCTAGATCCATGATATCAAGTTATAACTGGGTGTTACATCATGCATTTGAACACCTAATTAAACTTCATGTACAGATCTAGTCAATCAAGAAGAATCAAAAAGATCCAAAAGTCGATAAACACCAAAGCATATACCCTGTATTATACATAGGTTTTAAATAATTTACAAATGTACCAGGTGTTCCAACGGTTTGCTCCAAACCTCTATACACAACTATCTTACAAGAACCTCATGTTATTGTGGATATATCCTCACTTATTTCGGCAAACCCTTCAAACTACAATACGCATTACCCTCTATATACCTTATTCAAGCCCCCATCCATTGGGATGTTGTTCCTTTCTTACTTTCATCTTCCTCTAGTGGTTCCTGGAGTTCCGTCCATGATGACGTGAAGTCCTACGACTGCCTTCTGGAGCATAAGAGCATCCAGGAGGTGAGTATTCTTGATTAGAAGTACCGAGACTGAGATTAGTCATTAAAAATGACTAGAGTTGGCGTAATCTTCCACTGAATAAGCCGGGTTTTCTGGCAACGTTTCCTCATAGTAAGTTGGTTCCTTTGCTTTTTCTTGGATCCAGTCGTACAAATTGGTATAGTAGCTATCGGAATACTCTTCTGAGTTGATTGGATTCGTATTACCCCCATATGGTCCATAAGGCTCTCTATGGCTATAGTTGGTCTCTTCTTCAATACCTGTATCACAAGGTATAGGATTTCCTATGGTTCTACCTTGAGATTCTATTTCCCAGCCATACTTGTTAGGCTCAGGAATATTTGAAATAACTTTATTCCATTCCTGTTGTTCGGAGTTATATTTGGTCCATAGGTCTTCAGGTGGCTTGAAGTCATTTTGGTAATAGGCATAATTTTCCGAGTTTGGGTCATCAAACTCAGTTTCCTCAAACACCTCTCCTGAAGGTATGTATTTAGGATGCCTAGCTTCTTTATCTAGCTTCTTCCTATGATCCATTGCTTTATCAGGATTAGTAAAATCCTCAATGACCGTATCTAGTTCCTGGACTAAGACTTGGTGACTGTTATGATAAGTGTTTAACAAAGACCGATAACAATCCATATACTCTACAGCTAGAGTAGGTTCAACTTGGACTAAGGTAGAGTGATCTAACTCATGTTCTGAGTTTGAGGTTTCATGTGGTATAATGGTGTGATTACTACCTTCTAGAGCTTGGGATTTCTATTTTCGGATCATGGTTATGGCTGCTGCTACGGCAATCTGATATGCAGATGCGATGCACCTTGCTTCTCCTGATGGCATTTCTCCCTTAAGTCCTAACTTCTTGGGTAACATGATCATGACACGGTATTTAGCTAATACCTGCCCATCATAGTAATTGTAAATCTTGACCAAAAGTCTTGATTCACATTCCAAACTCCATAGAAGTTTTGAAGATTGTCTGTCCAATCCCCACCGTAGTCCTCCAATGTCCTGTTCATCACTTGAACATTCCGGGGTGGATATCGAGGTGCCATGTGGAACTGTAGATAAGAAATTATCATCAGTCACATAGAGTTAAAATTCTTGGGTAATGATCGGAATTGCAATCATATAAAAGAGTTATCGCACTAGTAACATAACAGGATTATTCTCAAGTGAATATCCCTCATATTACTAAAGAACTCTTTATTATTACTAGGATGTGTCCTACAGGTTCTACCCATTTACTAGGTTTCCAACCTAAGGTCAAAGCATATGCTCTGATACCAACTGCGGTGACCCAGCATACCACTGCATGATGTAGTATACTATAGTTGTTGGCATAACACCAATGAAACACCGTTCACTAGTATTACATCCCTCAGAATGGCACAACAGAAACACAGTGGGTCCAATACATGGCTAAAGGTTACAACTCACTCTTTACACAAGATCCAAAGAACACTCTAAGTTAAAGAGAGAGAAAGAACTTCTTACAGAGAAGAATCAAAGATAAATAATGCAAGAATTATTATATTATTAAAACTAGTATTTTAACTAAGGGATTGCCATTGCTTCTATTGCATTGCACTATAGAATCAGGTTCTTTGGCTAGAGATTATATTCCTATCTAATCGGTAACTTCATATTCACTTGAGTTGAGGTATATGTTGACTTCCTTGTCTTCAGTGAAGAGCTTTAGCTTTGCATGATAAGTCCTGAAGCATAACTTGATGTGGTTGTTGTCTATTCCGGCTTCAGAATCTAGCAAGGTTTAAGAAGATACTTTGAGTACGAGCGTACTCAGCAAATTCACTAGAAAAGGAGTGTTTGATGCACTATAACTACAGCCACAAACCGTAGGTCGTAGGCAATGCAAGTTTTCATAAACATTTATTCAAAGGTTGCTTTTATTCTGAAAAGCTATGTCCGTCAGCCTTCACGGGTTTACCAGAACTTTCATGGAGTTCCTTTCCCGCCGCGTTCGCAGCACCTTCCCGGAACAGGGAGTAACAAGTTACAGTTCTTACACTCTGCAAAGGTGCGTCACTTTACCCATGAGAGATCAACTCTTTGTTGCACAATCGAGAAGCTTATTCCCGTTCACAATTCCATGATGTGGGGCTCAGAAGATGATCCAAGCCAATCACTGCCCCCTTCGCGACCCCGCATGCCTCCTTGGTGTACACCATGCCCACATAAAGAATTACGGCAATGGTTTGTACAAACCGTTAGATGTCAGAACTATCGTGGGACATTGAGGATTCCCACCCATATGATGCATATCCTCTACGAATTACCAATTAATATGCACGCTACGAGGATAACAGCCACGACCTTCACATCCGGCTTCATGCGAGAGGAAGAAGATACAACTGACTTCTCCGCCCCATTCCAAATCTCATGGTCAACGCGTAATATACGGCGCAAGAATCACTGGCGACATTGTTTGTTAAGTCCTAGGTGATATTGTTCTAAACAGTGGTATTCCAACTGTCAGATTAATAGATTAGCTGATCACCCTGGATCAGTAACCAATAGTTCACATTATTATCAAAAATAGTGTTTTAAGACCCTTTTCAAATGCAGGTTATAACAACACTAGATTTGTAAATACTTTACAGAAAAAACAAAGGACATGAGCAAGTTTGAACTTGCCTTTTGTGATTGCAAGATTATGCACTCACGGTCTTCGAGTCGGTATAAGAACCAAAATCTAAAATCAGCATCATTGGTCCGGTAAGGACTAATGTTTAAAGAAGCAATATGCTTTTATGCATAAGTAATGTGATGCATGTTCTAAGCGCAAATCCCGAGGATAACGTTGTCCTAGGGTGTGGATTTCAGTAATGGTTACTTTAAAATATGTGGTCCTTTTAGATAAGTTTAACATTTGTGCTTCTATTAGGGCTTGTGAGTGTGTGTGAGCAACACATATTTATGTAGCAATAAAATATACTCCTATGAAATGCTAGTCAAGATTGCTTATACAAGAGTTCTTGTTTGAAGTGGCAAGAAGGATAACCTTCGAAGAAAAGGTTTCCCTTCTAAGGTCTAAACAAACTTTGTGGTTAGTTAGTGGTGGTTGATGTTATTGGTTAGCTCAAATGGTTTGACTTGAGTTGCTTTATAATTTAACTATTTCAGACCAAAGTTAGCTATAAAACATAAAGTAATGTTTATTTTATTATATTTAGATTCTTGGAGACTAAAGTTAACTTTAAAATATAGATAGTTTTGAAAGTATAGTACTTATACATTTGTATCTTGTGTATCTGAAATGTTATCTTTAAATTACTTAAGAATGGTTATTCTTTTACTTGGGGTAATGGTTTCTTGATTCTATAATAGAGTAGTATCATTTATCTTTTATGGATGAGGGGTTATAGCTTATAAATCAAGATATAATATTACTTCACTACTAATGGACTCATTATAATGTTGGGGTAGTTTTTGTAATCTGGTAGTTAATATAGATAGAAAAGGTTTGGTGTATTCATAAGTTTTTCTTTAAGGTTTTTATTATGAATTGAAATACTTTGAGAATATAATCTTCATTTAGGGTTGATGATAATTTACTAAAAGATATTTATAATGTTTTAAACCATTTAAGCTTCATTTTATTAATATATAATACTAATATTATTTATTAAACTTAATTTACTTATTTTAGGAATATTAATAAATTTTATTAATCCTTATATGAATCATTAATGAAGTAAATAAGTTTAAAATTGAGTTATTAAAATATTTAGTTTTTATTTAACTCAAAAATAGAATATTAGATTTTTAACATGTAGATATTATTTTTGTGATCATTTTGGTATATCACATTTATTTTTGTGATTTATAAATAATAAGATATGTTTTTTATATTTCTTATTACTTTATAATTACTTAATAAATTTAATTAAGTGAACTAATAATATATGATTATAGTTTTAAATTAGAATTCTTATTTTCTAAGATTTTTGGTATTTTATTTATATTATTAACATTTATCATTATAAGAATATGAATTATCAAAGTTTTATTACTTATAAAACCTTTATTAAATAACATTTATTTAAATAATCATCATAATAATATTTTATGATAGTTTTATATTGTAGATTTTATTTTTCTGAAAATTTTCATATATTATACATATTTTTCTGAATTATAAATCAAAAGTTAATAATTAAACAAGATTTCATCATTTATTAGATTTCTGGAATATTATTAATTGAATTTTAACATTTTATTTATTTCCTAAAAGAAAATACTTTTTACACCGTACCAAGAGCTAGCCCCAGTCACTGACCTGTGGGCCATTGTCCACCTCATCTCTCAGGTGAAAGAAATGCATTTGTTACTGACCCAGTCTTTACCCCCTAGTCAATGACATATGGGCCCTAGGCCATGTCATCAGCCACGTGGGCAAAGACCAGTCAAACTAGCTGACGTGGTTCAACCATGAGGTGAGCATGACGCAACGATGGCATTAGCACCACCATCGCCGTTGGTGAGTGGTAACCAACGACGATCTACGGCACCCTAGCAAACGAAATGGACCTAATTAAAATCATCGCAACCTACTAAACCTAAAAGTGGCGTCGTCGCTCGGAAATGGTCATAGGAGCTTCGTCTCCGACGAAATCCGACGTTGGCTGACGGTGGCATACGGTGGAACGACGATTTATAACAAGATCAGATGATTGAAGGATCCTGGAATGTTCAGGAACTCACCCTGATGATGATAAAGTGGTCGGCGAGGACATGCGCAATCGAAAACGAGCTCCCCGACGAGGATTCCGACGAACTGCTGCGAAGAAGAACGGCAAAATTCACTTGCGCTAGTGCTCCCCTTGACACAAGATGCTATCCAGAGGATCTACGGAGGAAGGCGCTTCTCCATGGCTGCTCAGAATGGTGTGGGGAGATGTGATTCGACGGTGAGGGGTGGCTCCGGTGAGCTAGGGTCTCAGTCCCATTCGCATCTGAGAGGATAAGGAGGAATTGGGGATAGGATTGAGGCAGGGCGTCGCGGTGGCCTTCTTATCCCTCTCTGGAACAACGACGAGCATCTTGGCGCACGGCTAACGACGACGACGACATCGAGCGGCGGCGAGCTCCGCCAGCGAGCTGTCTGTGTGCGTGACGATGACGATGATGACTGTTTTACGGCTAACCCCTGGTGATTTATTCAGCTCAACCCGCGGTCCTCTCTCGACCCCACTTGTCCGTCACAGATAGAAAAGAACGGGGCTGGTTACTGGGCTGTTGTGGGATGCACAGGGGCGTTAGATAGGTGTAGGCGTGTTGGGCCACGGCGAGGTAGTGTTTTTATTTGTTTTATCCTTTTTCCATTTTCTGTTTTCTTATTCAGATTTGAATTTGGTTTATATTTTGAACCTTTCTTTGTATGATTTATTTGCTGGATATTTGCAATAATACTAAAATATATTTTGTATCATTTGTAAATTTTTATTATATAATATTTTTGTATTTCTTTTATTTACTCATTATGAACCCATTTTAAGAATTTGTAGAAGCCTTTCTCATTATTTTACTTTCCTCCTTTGATTATGGATTTCCAAATGATATATTCTTATTTGTTTATAAACATAACTCTAGTTGACTTATAGTTTGAATAGAAACTTTTATATGTATATTGATCCTATACCATTATTTGATGCATTAAATATAAAAGACATTGATATAGTTATTACTACTCCCATTGATTTGGAAAGTGACAATGTATATATTCTATTGTAATAAACAAAGAGGTTTAGGGTTTTGAATCATGAACCTTACCCTGGCTTTAGGGTTTTGCATATACTTAGATTCCTTTATGGATATGGTTCAAGATTTAATGACTAATCACATGTCTTATATTTATGATATTTGTTGGAATCTCCCTTTATAACAGAAAGTTACAATTAGGATGTTTTATAGATAGGAATGGATAAAAATGCTCCTAAGAACATATAATTATGATAGTTGGAATTGACAAAGATGTGCTTATGTGATTTGCTATAGGAGAATATTCCTATAAAGTGATAGAGACATAAGATGATGGATCAATCATATGAAATGGATATTATGTTTGCCTTAAGATTTAAAGTTGGTTGTTTACCAATAATTACTATCTTCCATAATTCATAATTATAGACTTCTTATTAAAGAATTCCTTTCCTAGATATACTACCCTTTTTATCTATCATCATGGTTAACATGATGAATTATTACTTCACATGAATATTCTGATTCACCTATTATATTTATAAACTTATTGATAAATCCATTGAATTGATACTAGAGTATTCATAACTTCCTCATATCATGGCTTGGTTGTATTTACTACTCTACTATTGATAGCCTTCCATCCAACAAATAGTTCCTTCAATTCTACGCATACTCTTCTTAATCATTCATTACTAATGTATCTTTATTAGTTGTATGCTTCCAACTACTTTTCTCTAAAGTTGACAATACTTTAATATGAATAACACTACTTATATAACTCTATGCTATACTAGCTTTAATTGAATAATATCATCTATATGCACTTTACTCCATCCCTAATTATATTTATGTGGCTTGCAATGACTACTCTGAGATAACTTATCTCTACTAAGGTTCTAATCATGTTCTACCCACCAGTATTACTTATATAAGTATTCAATATTGGTGGCTAAAGCATTACCATTATAATCCTTAAATAATTTATTGCTTAAGTTCTTAGTTGACTAAGCAAGGCTTTATCAATCCTACTTTTCATTGTCTTGAAATTATCTTCTTAGTATCTCATATTGGATTAAGGTTATCAATGGATTATGCCCTCTTTAAAAGATTTAAGTAGATATTATGATAAGATCAAGAAATAGTAGATCAAGGATTGATAGTTAAAGAATTTGTGAATCAATGGGGAATTACACAACATTGATGAACAACAGATATTAGGATAAGTTCCATAAAGATTACTATAGAAAGAAAGATACATATAGTGGATGATCTTGACTTAATCTCTTTCCAACTCCAACTCATTAAAAGAGTTTTTAAGGTTAGGTGTTACTATGATACTCGGGATGTATGCAAATGAGATTAAGATATAGTGGTTACATTCATATTATTTGTGTTATATCCTTAACTTGGTACTTATGAGTGATTATAATGAATACTATAATATGATCACCTAATGATCAAATATAATTCGCATTGTATTAAGGTTTAACTTATAGTACATTTGATCTACCCTTAGATCAAATCTCCCTTACTCAAATTGAGGTTTTAGCAAAGGTCTTATTGAAACTTATCACAGTCAACTTGATGATCTATTTCAATTCCATCAAGCTAAGAAAAGCTTCAATCACTTTGACCAGTTTTGTTTAAAAGCGCGAAAATTATTCGGATTTTCTATGCATGAATGCAATGCACACATCTGGGTTCAGGTTATTTTTAAGCTCTAATGCTGGGATGTTACAGTGTAGCTCAAAGCCCAACTGGTACGCGGCTTCTCCCTGCCCATCTCCAATTTCTTCCTAGCTGTCCTCAACCATTACCGAATATAGCCTCAGAACTTCTCCCCCAATAGCACCATCGCGCTTAGCAACTACTCGGCGCTTTGTCAGCGTTACCTAGGGATTAGGCCTAGGCTAGATCTCTTTATATACTTTTTCACCGTCAAGCGCGAAGCCGGAGCCGGCAAGGACGAGCTCAGGAACTGTGGCACTATTAGTTTTAAGATCCGGCCTGGCCGGCGGTTCCTCGACATCGTCGGTTATGAGTCCTGTAAGAACTGGCAACGAACGTACTTCTACGGCCCAGATATCCCTCTGGCCGGCCGAGAAGTAACGCACCCGGACTTCGTCGATGGATCTGCCGTAGAAGCCCCGACATAGAGATCCCAGGCCTCCCTTCCCTCCGACATCGACGCTTCCCGCGCTATAAGGCAGATAGAGTGGTTCATAGATACGGGTCTGACCAGATTGGACTTGGCCATGTGTTGGTTAGTCAGGCGGATCCAGCCTCTGCAGCATCACTTGAAGTTGATGCATGAGTATACCAACGAGAGGAAGGATAGCCTCCGCATCTCCGAGGACAACTTCTCGAGCGACTCCATCAAGCTCCGCCTCAAGGACATCGTCAAGGTGAAGGATATGAAGTGTGGCTTCACCATCACCTACGACATGTTCATAGAGAGCAAGTGCCCAAAGGTACCTGTTTATTTTCCGTGTATGACATATACTCCAGTTCTTCCATAGCCATTATCATCTCATCTAACACTGTGGGTTTTCACTTAACAACTCAACGATCTAGAGGAGGATAGCATGGCTGTCCAAATCTATGATCCAAAGATAAAGGAAGTCACCGTCGTGTCCGACGACGATGTCCCGTTGGCGCGAAAGCGGAATAGCTCCACCTCTGACGCTGCCGACGGAGGCAAGAAGAAGAAGATGGAGGGTGGAGCCTCCAAGAAGACTATCGCCGCCGTAGAGGCGAAGAAAAGAAAGGTTATCGGGATCCCCTTTGCCAAAGCACCCCCTCTTGTGTAAGCTTCTTTCTCTCCAACATTGTCCATTGTTTGTCTTATTACTGTACTTATACCTTTTGTACGTTTCAGGAAGAAAGCCACTACTAGTCTGAAGAAGACCTCCAAAACTTTGGGGGCTTCTAAAAACATTAAGGATATGTTGCATCATGACGTGTCTTCCCACGCATCTCCCGCCATCGCCCTATCACTCCCATCGTCCAGCCCACGTCCGCTCAGACAAGCTCTCAAGCCAAAGAAGCATCTGGCCCTTCCGCCATGGAAGTGGACTCAGGTGCTTCCACATAGCTTGTTGTTGTCGGCGAATAGGCGACGCAGGAAAGTGCCGCAAACCAAATGGCTTAAGCTTTGGCTAAGGATTCCATCGGTAGCGGTAAGGCGGTGGTGGAAGGTGGTATGTCTGCCGAAGGCGGCGCCTCCGCACCCAAGAAGACCATAGAGTTCCCAAAGATAGTCTATCCGGTACTTACGCCGGGTAGCACTGCTCTGGTTCCTGGTGCGGCGCCGACATCTCCAACATGCGGTCTTGAGGAGCTTCTCCGAAAAGCAAAAATCTTGCAAGGAAACAGTTTGTCCTTTGGCAAGTTGCTTGCTGAGAGTGCTACAAACCTCAAGATCATTACGCTTGTAAGTTTTATTTGCCTTTTGCATTTCATATGAGTATCCCATTGTAGCCCCCGAGGATTTAGACGGAAAACCATAGGTCTTTGCATCTAAATGCTCTAAGAGTGACTTAGCTAGAAAACTTCTCACTGTAGCCCCCAAGCATATAGTTTGAATAAATTATTCTGACTATATGCTTTAAGAGTAGCATACGCAGTGTTTGTAAATTTTGATACTGTAGCCCCCAAGCTTCTAGTTATAACTGAATTAGTTCCGACTAGATGCTTAAAGAGAAGCTAAGCATATGACTGAGTTAAAAACTTTATACTGTAGCCCCCAAGCTTCTAATCAAAAACTGAATTAGTTCCGACTAGATGCTTAAAAGAAAGACTAAGCATAGTGCCAAGTTAAAAAAAACTCTCGTTGTATCCCCCGAGCTTCTAGGTGGAAATTTTTCCGGCTAGATGCTATAGGTAGATCAAACAACGTTTAACTTTCTTCTTTCCATAGAATGAGAATGCTTGGAGGGGCGTGGCCAACGACAAGTACCAGAAGATGCGCGCGGACTTGGAAGCCGAAAAGAGTAAAACTGCCTTCTTGAAGGAACAAATCACCAAGAGCAAGCGTCTATTTTTCCTTTATTTTTTGTATTCCGACTTGGTCTTGCGCCAACATTCTCCGAGTACTCACTGTGTATTGTTCTTTCTCCGACTTGCAGAAGCTATTTCCAAGGCTAAGGATATTGTTGAGCAATCCAAGCATATTCAGCAGCTGGATAGCGAAAACAAGATCCTTAAGCAGGAGAGGAAGGACATGTTAAAGATGCACGAGGACTCCATGAAAGTCCTGCAGGACTCCGCCCATGAGGAGATGAACCGCTTGAAGGAGGAAATCGCAATCCTGAAAGATCAGAAGAAAGCCGCCGATAAGCAAAATCAGCGCCATCTGGACGCGTACAGGATCCTCCGACAAGAACGGGACTCCATGGCGGAGACTCTCCAGCAGGCTGAGATTAGCATCTTTAGTAAGTTATTCTCGGTCTTGTACTTCTGTAAGCTAGATACTCTGAACTTATTGTGTTATTGAACTCATGCGCTCCGTTGTCGGAATTTTGCAGCTCCTATGGGGTTAACCCGTTCGCCTCCTCTGGCAAAGGAATGCATGGTCCTTGCCGGAAACTTTATCAACACCACCATCAAGCAGACAAAAGAGATAGCCAAGCCCCTCTAGATTAACATCAAGGCGGTGGATTATGTGATGAAGTTCTCGGAGATCTTACACCGATCCCCCGAGCGTATCTCAAGCTGGAAAGCTTCGTGTGCACGGGCCGGCGCAAGGATGGCGCTGTCAATGGTCAAGGCACACTACGAAGATGCTGGCATCGACACGGTGACCTCCGGTATCCCCGACGTAGATGACGAAGGCCAAAATATAAATCACGAAGCTATCTTGGCGTCACTCGCGGGTTTTGACACCAGAGTCGCCGAGTTGGTCGACCTTAACGTCTTTGTGCCCATGAAAACTATTAACGGCGGCAACCAAAGCTCCTCCGAGTCCCTCAACACTGCCGACTTCGAGGAAGGTGACTCTCCTGCTGCCGACGATGTTGCGTCCAAGTCGCCTGCGCCAGAGGAATGAAAAAACAATTTGTAATATTTGTTTCCTTTGTAATATGTATGCGGAAAAACTATGTGTTAACTTAAGGCGGGAAACAATGGATGTTATTTCCTGCTACTCAAGAACTAGTTCTAGCATGTATATATTTTTTAAGCAAGTGATGGCTTATCCATTACTCTGGTTTTTATGCTTGACTTTTCGTGAGTCGGAAGACTCGTTGTCGAAACCATGCGCTCGGGTGATGATGCCCAATGGCACCGTCAATAACCTAAGCACAAAATCGCCGACAATAAGTGCCGAAAGTCACTACTCCAGAATCCACATAAAAACAACAAAGAACGTGTAGGCCAGAAAACTTAAGCTAACGCCCGTAGGCGGAATTTTCACAAGTGCAATTGCAAAGCTTGTCCATAAAGGGTTTATACGATCCAAAAATGAACACTAAAGGAGGTAAAAGATTCAGAAATATGAGTGAACCAGAGAGCTTTATTGCATTGATCATATAAGAGGTACACAATAGATAAAAAATGCTAAGTGTAGAAAGGACGTAGCTGTGCTATGTTCCATGGCCGATCAAGCTCCGGGTAGTCATCATCCAGGTCACGTCGCTTACGCTTATGATCCTCGTTGGGTCTATCCTTCAGTTCATGATTGTCAACGAGGTAGTGAGACCCATTGAGCAGCGCCTTGCTTATGATGAACGGTCCTTCCCATGGAGGGGATAATTTGTGTGACTTCTTATGCTTAAGTCGGAGCACCAAATCCCTCTCTTTAAACGAGCGATGCCGAACGCGGCGACTATGGTAGATGCGTAGCTTCTGCTGGTAGATGGCGGATCTCTGGCATGCCAATACGCGCTCTTCCTCGAGAAGGTCCACATCTAGGCGTCTGGATTCTTCAGCGTCATCTTCGTCGTAGGCGGCAACTATTGGTGCATCGTGAAGGATGTCGGAAGGCAGGATGGCTTCTGCTCCATATACCATGAAGTAAGGGGTGTAGCCGATGGATCTGTTGGGTGTAGTTCGTAAACTCCACAGCACATATGGCAATTCTTCCGCCCAGGCCCGAGCTGCTTTATGTAGCGGTGCCTCAAGACGTGGCTTGATTCCCTGCAGAATTAATCCATTGGCTCGCTCAACCTGACCATTGGACTGTGGGTGTGCCATAGATGCAAGGTCAAGTCGGATGCCTTTGTCCCAACAATAAGCCTCCACTTCTCCGAGTGACAAGTTGCCGCCGTTGTCGGTGATTATGCTATGTGGGAGACCAAATCTCACCACTAGGTCCCGGACAAACCTAAGGGCAGTTGCCCCATCGAGATTTCTAATGGGTTTAGCTTCTATCCATTTTGTGAATTTATCAACTGCTACTAGCAGATGCATAAACCCACATGGTGCCGTCTGTAGCGGTCCCATCATGTCCAGCCCCCAAACCGCAAACGACCGAGTTATTGGTATTGTTTGCAATTCTTCAACAGGAACATGTGGTTGTCGGGCATAATACTGGCATCCCATGCATGTCTCAACCAGCTTGTCGGTGTCCATCTTCGCGGTAAGCCAGTAGAATCCTTGCCGGAAGGCTTTAGCAACCAAAAATCGGGGAGCGGCGTGATGCCCGCAATCTCCGAGATGGATTTCGCGTAGGATTTCAATACCTTCTTGCTGGGAAACACACTTAAGGTATACACCAGTAGTGCTTCTTTTGTAGAGTTGTCCATTGATTATGGTATAGCCCTTTGATCGACGTACTATTTGTCGTCTTTCGAACTCGTCATCGGGCAAAGTTCCGTATTCGAGATACTCCATGAACGGTTTTGTCCAAGCCGGAGGGACCTTTGCCACCATGTGGACGAAATAGTCTACTCTGTCCGGGTTGTCGATGTATGCTCCCTTCACGAATGGTGTCCATATATGCTCCAGGAAAACTCCAGGCGGAATTCTTTTGCGCCCTGATCCAAGCTTAGACAGTAGATCAGCCGCCTCGTTTTGCTCCCTAGGTACATAGTTGACCTCGTAGCCCAAGAAGCTCTTGGCTATCTCGTCCACTTCGTCTCGATATGCCGCCATCATAGGGTTCCGTGCATTCCAGGTGCCAGCCACCTGCTGGGCAACCAAGTCAGAATCTCCACAGCAAACTATGAGCTTGATGCCAATATCTTTGGCTACGCGTAATCCGTGAATGAGTGCTTCATACTCCGCCATGTTGTTCGTAGCCTCGAAGTGGATCTGCAGAACATAGTACAAATTTTCCCCAGTTGGTGACTGTAGCAGTACACCAGTCCCCGAGCCGTTGAGTAGCTTTGACCCGTCAAAGTGCATCACCCAGTATTCTGGCTCCGACGTTGGGGTATCATCTGGCATCTTCGTCCAATCTGCGATAAAATCTGCCAAGGCTTGTGACTTGATAGCGTCGCGTCTCTTGTAGGTGATCTCGAAGGCGACAAGTTCAATGCCCCACTTCGCAACCCTTCCTGTAGATCGCTGTTGTTGATGATGCCGGACATTGGAGTCTTGCTCACCATTGTGATGGGATGCTTCTGGAAATTGTGCCTCAGCTTCCGAGAAGCAAGGAATACTCCATAAGCTATCTTTTGGTAGTGCGGGTAACGCTGCTTGGACCCCGTCAAGACCTCTCTTACATAGTAAACTGTTCGTTGAACTCCGTGCTCATAGCCTAGTTCCTTCCGCTCTACCACGACGACGATGTTGATTACCCGGTTGGTGGCCGCCATGTATATTAACATGGGCTCACCAGGCTCGGGCGCTGCAAGGATAGGCGCTGAGGAAAGAATCTCCTTGAGCTGCTTCAATGTTGCATCTGCTTCGTTCGTCCACGTGAATTTTTCCGCCTTGTTCAGCAACTTGTACAGTGGCAGAGCCTTCTCTCCAAGTCAGCTGACGAACCGACTAACTACTACAACACAACTTGTTAGTCGTTGTATGTCCTTTAGGCATGTCGGACGGTTTATGTTTAAAATGGCCTTGATTTTCTCCGGGTTGACCTCGATTCCATGCTGGAAAACGATGAAGCCCAACAATTTGCCGGCTGGAACCCCGAAGACGCACTTCTTAGGGTTAAGCATCATGTTGTATTTCCGGAGATTATCAAAGGTTTCTTTTAAGTCGGAGATTAAGTCATTTGAATTTTTAGACATCACCACTATATCGTCCACATAGGCGTGAATGTTCCGACCAATTTGATCGTGTAGGCAACACTATATTGTCCGCTAGTACGTAGCACCTACGTTTTTCAGCCCAAAGGGCATCGTGACATAGCAAAACGTGCCGTAGGGTGTAGTGAACAAAGTGGCCAATTGGTCCAACTTCCTCATCTTGATCTGGTGGTATCCTGAGTATGCATCGAGAAAACACAAAAGCTCCGAGCCAGTCGTCGAGTCAATGACTTGGTCAATGCGAGGCAAAGCAAACAGATCTTTGGGACATGCTTTGTTCAAGCCGGTGTAATCAACGCACATTCTTAATTCTTTGGTTCCCTTTTTGGGTACAAGTATATGATTGGCCACCCATTGGGTGTGAAGTACTTCTCGGATAAAACTAGCCTTAAGTAACCTAGCTATCTCCTTGCCTATTGTGCGTCTTTTCTCATCTCCAAAGCGTCGTAGAGGTTGCTTTAATGGTTTGCATTTTGGATCAATGTTTAAGCTGTGCTCGGCAAGTTCCCTAGGTACACCTTTCATGTCGGCAGGTTGCCAGGCAAAGATGTCCCTATTCTCACGGAGGAACTCGACGAGCGCGCTTTCCTATTTGGGATCCAGGTTCGTCCCAATGGCGATGGTCTTGGAGGCATCGCCTACCACAAGTTCCACCAGCTTAGTCTCGATGGTGTCCTTGAATGCTGGGGCGAAGTCAGAAATCTGTTTCTTCGACGCGGGCATCTCCGAGGCATCGACCTTGCTCTGGATCTCCTTGAATTCTTCGCCGTAGAGGACAGCTTCCGCGTAGGCTGCTTCTCCAATCTCGTAGTCCCTTGCTTTGGTAAAGCTTCCGGATACGACGATGACACCTTTTGGTCCGGGTATCTTGAGTTTGTTGTAGACAAAGCATGGCTTGGCCATGAAGGTGTGGAATATGTCGCGGTCGAATATGACATGGTACACGCTCTTGAAGGGGACCACCTCAAAGGTCATGCGCTCTTGGCGGTAATTATTAACATCACCAAAGGCGACCTGAAGTGTGATGCACCCAAGGGACCGAGCCTCCCGACCAGGAACTACGCCGTGGAAGATGGTGTTGGTCCACCTTAGATTTACCTCTATCATGTTCATCTTTTGCAGTGTATCCAGGTACATGATATTGGTACTGCTTCCACTATCCACCATACATTTGGTGAACTCATTGCCGTCAATCAAGGGGTTGATGACCATGGCGTATTGGTTCTCCGTAGGGATGAGGTCTGGGTGATCCTTCCTGTCCCAAGTAATCGGAATCTCCGACCAGTGCAGGAATTGGGGGGAGAGTAGCCATCAGTATCCTCATGGAGGTCTTCTGTTGTCGGACGATGGGGGTGCCAAGGAAAGTGTGGAAAACTGTCGCCTTCTTCTCGAAGGGGTTCTTGCCTTTGCCGTCACTCTTGGCGGCGTGCTTGGGGTCAATATCCTCGTCCATGTCACTTGAATCCTTGGACTCCTCCTCCTTCTTCTTCCCCTTGTCCTTGCCTCGCGGTCTGTTCTTTCGACTTTGCTTGTAGCCGGACTCCGGGTCCTCCTTGAGGTCGTTGACGAATTTGCAGTGGCGATTGGTGTGGGTGGCCTTGCCGTTGGTATCGAGGTGTACGAGGCACGACATATCGCGGCACTCCTTGTAGGTTTGGGGAACGCGGTGCGCTACCGAGGTAGTTTCACTTCCTCGCTGCTGCCCACGACCAGCTCCCCGTCCTCGGCCATGCTGTCCGCCATCACCTCGTCCTACAAAGCTCATAACGACCATGTCAGGAGTTTGCTTTTCTTCTGGTGTGGTTTTTCGCTTTGTGTTGCTGTTCCTCCGAGCTTGAGTTGGAATGGCCGTTGCCGGCAGAGAGCCGCGAGCATCGTCGTCGGCAGCTGCGAACTCACTAGCCAACTGAATCATCTGGTTCAAATCTAGCTGGTGATTGTCCTACAAGCGCTTCAGCTTATGTCGGAGCAACGTGCCCCTTTCCAACCCATCGATGAAGGTGGCCATGGCGGTCTGAGCGTGCACTCCTGCGCAGGAATTCTTCATATCCAGCCAGCGGGAGAGGTAGGCGCGAGATGTCTCGTCTTTATCTTGCACGCACCACTGTAGATCGCCAACAGTACAGGGACGCTTGTACGTACCCTCGAAGTTCTTGGTGAACGCTTCTTGCATGTCCAACCAATTACAGATGGATCTCTCCGGCAAGTCATCAATCCATTGACGGACCGTGCCCGCCAACATTAATGGGAGGTACTTGACGGCGATGTTGGGGCTACCCCCGGAGATCTCCACCACGTTACCGTAGTCCTGCAACCATGTAGCTGGCTTGGCGGTGTCGTCACAGGGCTTGATGGTCTTGTCAATCCGGAAACCTTTGGGATAAGTTGCGGACCGTATCACAGGTCCAAAGCAACGTGGTCCCAGGTATTGTCCTTCCTGGGCCTCGTGGATCTTGTCTATACGCGAACGTGCGTCGTATGGCTCCGGGCTTCTTTTCTTCTTGCCATCAGGGGATGGGCTGCGTGAACGACGCGGATCTCCTCCGCCATGGTGGCTGCTAGGTGGCGACGGAGGCAGAGGTGGCGCTGGGTTAGCCTTCTTGCTGTTACCCTCCTGCGACGCCTCACGCTTGTCGCGATTGCTTGTCGGACGCGGAGGGTCATGGCGCGACCTGCTCTTGTGTCCCTAGTTGCGCTCTCCGTCACGACGGGTCTGCTCCGTGTTATCGCGGATGACGATGCCGCTCTGCCTTAGCGGAGGCATATCCGTATGACGGTGAGCCTTGGTTTCTTCACGATGTCGGGGGGAGCGGGGTGGTGGCGATGGACGACGAGGTTGGGCCTTGCCTCCATGGTTGGAGGATATGGGGATAACATCCTTCCTGTGCGCGCATCCCTCCGTCTTTGTTCCGACGAACCCGTCTGAGACCCGATATCAAGAGGAGATCTGTCTCTTGGCGGCTTGTGCTAGCTAGACTGAAAAATGCTGGGTCAGACTCAAGCCTCTAAGAGGTGGCCTTTTCCTGCTATTTCACCGCCTTGGCCACTAGGTCATAGACCTAGTCCACCGCCTCAGGTGATCTATCCTGCTACAGAAGGGTCTTGGTGATGGCGAGGTTGAGGAGAGGAGTGGGCATCACCTGCCTGCCTTCACTGTCAATGTATGGCTTGGCTTGTGCCGGCTTCGGGGGAGCCCATCCTAGGTTTCGCCGCACACCAGGATCGTTGATGACGCGAGCCAGAGCTTTCTTGGCCTTCTGCAGCTGCAACAGAGTCTTGTACTCGGCCTCCATTGCTCTAGCTTTCTCTATTGACTTCTGCGTGTTGGCCAGATCTCGATCTAGCTTTGCGCCTTGCTCCGCGATGGCCTGCGCTTCCTCTAGCAGCTGCTGGCGCTTCTCGTCAAGCTGTACTACATTGCGAATATGAGCCACGGTCATGGGATCGACGAGGAGATTGCCGTACATCGCTCTATCAGCTGGAGTAACTTGGGCAGTAGCAGACGTAGATGCCGGAGGCGACGGGTTTGTGGTGTTGTTGTTGCTCGGTCCGGTGCCGAGTTCCTACGGCTGTTGCACTGGGTTAGGCGGAGGGGGCATGTCCTTTGCGCGATCATTGTCGGCAGCAAGAGATGGTCCCTTCCCCTTGTCCAGCGCTGTAGGCAGAGCTCTTCCGGGTTGATCTTCATCCATCGCCGTACCAATGGTGACGAACACCTCTCGGGACGCGATGGCGTTGTTGGCCTGCTCGTCGCGCTGGTAATCTTCCTCCATCTCCTGCATGGCAGAGTCTAGCTCCTCCAGGCTGAAAGCTATCTCCTCTGAATCTGCAGTGAAGTCGGTGTAAAACGCGTCAATCACAGAGTCGGAGGGTGCCGAGGCTTCCTCGATGACGGGGTGGGGGTGGGGGTGGGGTGGAGGTGCAACATGCATGACGATGACTGGAGGTGATGGCGCAACTGCGGCGATGGCGGCCGGAGGTGGTGGTGGCAGTGGATGAATCGGTGGCGCTCCGTCAATGAGCGCAAGAGCTGTTTGAGCTGCCTCTTCAGCCTCCGCGTAGTTGTTGACGATGTTCACCATGCTTTTGAAGGTGAGGCATCCTGAAGCCTACTGTCGTCTTAGAGAATGCCGGAGAAGCGTTCCCTGGTCCAGTCCTTTCACAAAGTGATACATAGCATCATCGTTGGGGTAGTGCGCCAGATTGGCCCGTATACGGAGCCACCTAGCAAGGCAATCGCGGGGGTTTCCGCCCTCTCTCTAAACGCAACGCACCAGATCGAAGATGGTAACCACGCCGACGAACTTGGATCTCTGCTGTCCAGACGCACGGACAAAGCCGGCGGACTTGTAGTGATCTTTCACCGTTATATCCTACACAGGGGCGGTTTGGGTGGGCCTTGAATTTTTCTGATCTTTGCCGGCAAACTCCGAGGAGAGATCCGACATCGATCCTTCCGCGAACGTATCCTGCCCATAGGCGGTCCGTGCGGGTCTTGATGCTCCTCCGACTCCCAGGGAACTAGTGTTCGAGTCGGTTTCGTCGATGAAGAGGTGGATGTCTCCGATGGGGACGATCCAGCATCGCGTAGGGTTCGTCTTCGTCGGGATCCAAAACTCGTCGGGAGGGACGATCGGAACGTTGCCGGAGAAGAGAACGCGACCGATAGCTACGGTTTTGCCGATTCCTGCGAAGATCTTGGTCCTCGCTCGCTGAAGAGCCTGAAGCGCCTCTTGCCCCACGGTGGGCGCCAACTGTCGTGGTATTGCCGACGAGTACGCCATGGAGGGGTCCTCACAGTGCGTGTTTAGAGATGTAGGGGAAGGCGGACGGTTGACGGGTACGAGGTAACACAACTTACTTAGGTTCAGATCCCACGACGGTGGCGGAATCCTACTCCTGCTATAAATCACTATAATGGCAATACGCCGAGTTACAATGATCGGTTCGCTGTGCGAGATGACTAGAAAGTCTAAGTTATCTTTTGAGGTTGTGCCCTAAAGGCTCCCATAGGCCCGACTTATATAGTCGTCAGTGTTGAAGTGTATAAGTAGATTGCACTAGCCTTTCCATCAGTTCGGACTTTTGGTTGCGTTGGCTAGTGCATGAAGCTTGGCATGGTATCAGAGCCTAAGGTCTCGAGTTCGAGTCCTGGCTTTCGCAATTTATCCTAAAATTGCTGTTGACCCCTCTATTCCACGTATAGGCCTCTTGAGTCATACGTGAGTTTCGCGCGCCGTCGCTCTCTTCCGGTTGCACGTGCTGACTTCTCCCCGTCACACGTGAGAGGGGGTGTTGAAGTGTATAAGTAGATTGCACTAGCCTTTTCATCAGTTCAGACTTTTGGTTGCGTTGGCTAGTGCATGAAGATTGACAGTCAGGTCCTAGGGTTACAGGGAAAAGTCCTAACCGGACAGGTTACAGAGTCCTATACTGCCTACAATTAGTCTAGCGTGTCTTGCACTCCAAGGCTCCGGGTACGTCGGTGACTCCTCCGTAGCCTTCCTTTATCCGACATGGGCTTCCCTTCTGGATCTATCTAACCGGACCGCCCAACAGACCATGTGCCATGCTACCAATTGTGGGTCATCCGGGTTATCCGGATAGGAGACATGCTATGAGGATACCCATATAGCATATCCCCAACACGTGTAGCGTCGTCGCCCATGGCTCCAAGAGAGGCGGCTCGGCGAGAAGGGGGAAGGTAGGTGATTTGCAGATCGACGACGACGATGGCAGAAGCAGGGGGCGACGCGGTCCGCTAGGGTTTTGTGCCTGATAGCATGTAAGATAGGGAAAACTACACGTAGTGGTGCCTTGTATTGCTCATTATATATGGGAATTACAAGGGGAGTCCTAGTCTTATACAACACGAACACATAAAAAAAATATATATAATATGACCGTACACCTATACAAACACGATACGGTCATATATTAAAAAAAACACAAAAAAATGCATTTTGACGAGTGTCTGATGACTTTTTCAATTGTGTTTTTTTTTTTGCAATTTACTCTACTCGTACCTTTTGCTGTATCTGATGCTCGAACAGTTTTTTCCGGTGTCTCATCGGCTCGTCGAGCCGGACGCAGCAGCGCACCAACCCCACCACCTCCTCCCGGTACACGGCACCCTAACGGCGTGGCACGTCTACTCTGGCCAGATCTCACTCTCGTTGCCATCTGATCTCGCTCGTACCGGAAAAAGGCCATCGGCCCAAACACCCGCACGCCCTCCCGCTCCCTCCCCCACCCTTCGCTATTGCCATGGCCAAGCGCGGCGTCGCCGGCGGCGGCGCCACCGGAGAGCCTATTCCGCTGTCGCGGTTCGGGGCGCTGGTCGCGCAGCTGGAGTCCGTGGTGGCGTCGGCCAGGCAGAAGCCCCCCGACGCGCTCCTCTGCTTCGACCTCCTCTCCGAGCTCTCGTCCGCGCTCGACGAGGCACCCAAGGTCGCTGCCCAACCCTCTTCTCCCATAGCCCTAGATCCCACCTTCCAGATCCCAGCTGCTGCAGCATTGCCTACGCGTATGCCGTTGCCGCACTTGCTCCCTCGATGGGTTTCCGGCGAGCAGCCAATGGTGTTGCTGTGCCGTGATCTGCTTGAATTGTCTCCTTGTGAAGTGTAATTTCGGTAGTTCGCTGCCTGGATTTCGCTGTCCTTGCGAAGCTCTAGTTCTAGCTGCTGGGTCGGAGGATCCTAGTATCAGGTCATGTTGGTTTTAGCTGCGGCGCAGTGGACATTAAGAACTAATTAATGGTTGGCGCTCATTTTAAACAAATATACTTGTTCTCCAATTTTCTCACAATCTAGTGAAACACTAGAGCCTCCCTTCCTTCCTGCATGGGTCAAACCTGTAACCACCTTAAGGAAGTTCATTCTTCGATTGTGTTCAACCACGAATTTTAATATGCAGCATCAGCTGATGAATGGAGGTTTTGCTTGGTATTTCTGATTTTTGAATTGTATGCTTGGTGTTGCTCCTCAGGAGACCATACAGCTTTGGCAAAGGAAATGCGAGGATGCTCTCCAATCCTTGCTTGTCTTTGGGGCTTGCCGCCCTGTTCGGCGTTTGGCGTCATCAGCAATGGGACGGATAATTCAGAAAGGTGATGCAATATCGGTGTACGCAAGAGCGAGTACCTTGCAGGGGTGGTTGGTAGATGGGAAAAGAGCGGATCCCATGGCGTGTGCAGGTCAGGAAGTGTAATTCATGTTGTATAGATGATTTATCTGAAATGTGTTAGCAATTGTAACTAATATAATCCATTTATCTATATAGAGGCCAGGAAGTGTAATTCATGTTGTATAGATGATTTATTTGAAATATGTTAGCAATTGTAACTAATATAATCCATATATATATATAGATGTTACAAACAGGTGAACACAGATGCTCACAATAATCTTAAGCCAGAAAAAGGGAAATCATGAAATACTCTCATTAGCTGAATGAAAAAGAAGGATCAATGCCTTTTTTTTGTTGAGACCCAGTAGTAGTGCTGCAGATTTACCAACCATACACTAGTGGTGTTATTGCTGTGTAACAAATACACATCTAATAAGTGTTGCCACATATACATCACCTTAATACGCGATTTTCTTTCCTACTTATAAAGATTCGACTTGCTGGTTGTCCGTCCACTCCTTCTCAAGACTTCTTCGTCTCAACCTTGACAAGTGTGACCATACAAAATCTATGGGCCTCCACTGCTACCCCTGATAGGGGAAAGCATCAAAGTGAATTAATATGACATATAACTTGAGTAAACTATGTTTCACATCTTTTTTGGTTCCGTAGCATAGCACGGACGTTTTACTAGTGGAAGTTCAAAATTTGAATAAGCAAAATTGTGCCTGAGCAGCACTAATCTTGAAAGATTGAGCTTGTGTATTTTACTCCTTAGTGCACCAATTTGTGGTTGATGAACTGTCAATAGTTCACCCTTAGCTGTTGCTGTCACTCTATTTGTGTCCAGGTCAATATATTCACAACTGACGAGGCACTATCACTCAAATTTGTCGCCCCTTGGTTTAGTTGACCCATAGAAGTCACCGTCATTGCCACCTTAGCTTGACTGACCTGTCGGAAGCCACTGTCTTGCTCTTGAAGTCGCCACCACCTTTGCCCATTGAAGGTGAAGCCATCGCTGCCATTTGCCTGTTGCCACAGTTTCTCTTGTGATTCTATATTTCGATGAAGAAGAATATGTTAATTTATTGCCGGTAGAAATAAGCCTATTTTCTCTTTCCACACCTTTCTGGTTTCTCTCCAAAAAACTAGGTTTGCTCCCAAATCTTGGAGAATCTTAAGCTGTGCCAAGCCAGACTGCACCGAAAGACTCTTAAACACATGTGAAAGTGCCTTCAACGCTCAACCAAAAAATAGGCCCTTTGCTTAGTCCGCCCCTTCAATTCAGTGAGCAAGAGATGGCTATTTTCAGAGCTGCTACCAGGGCTCATTTTCCTGTGGTATGCAATTGTGCATTATGCAATGATCTGATGATGCACCTACTATTTCTTGTAGAAGTCACACTATAATCATATAAGACCTTGTGTTCTATTTATTGATTGTGATAATCTATAGTTTGTGTTCCTAATGCTGTAAAACCCAATAATTCCTAACAGGTGCAGCACAATGCTTGGGAGAAATATACCGCTTATTCGGCCGCAAGATTACGGCAGGACTGATAGAGACATCAAACATCGTAGCCAAACTCATGAAGTATCATGAGGTTGTGTGCTTCTCCCTTCAGTTTCTGTGTTGTTCTCTCTGTCCACATTCTAGTGTTGGTATTCATGTTGTTAAAATATGTGGAGATTATTTGTTTGTTTTTCTAAAACAAGGATTCCTACAAGGCCAGGGATTGTATTGTAAATGCGAAGTATGTTCACCTGTGGAACTTTTCGTTCCCCACTTTCTTTCTCGTCTCCGAGGACCCTAATGTTTCTTTTAGTAGTGTTGCTGCTGATCTCCCGCCAACCTTTTGGTGCAAATTTGTGTTTGCTTCATTTTCTACCAGTAAAGCATTTTTTCATACTTGAAACTTCAGGACTTTGTGAGACAAGATGCACTCCTCTTGCTTGAGAATGCATTGGAAGGCTGTGGTGGTGGTGGTAGTGGTGCAGCTTATTTGGAGGCTTTCCGCATTATCATGCGAGGAGGCATAAGCGACAAATCATATATTGTTAGAGTAGCAGCAGCACGGTGCTTGAAGGCCTTTGCTAATATAGGTGGGCCTGGGTTGGGGATGGCTGAACTTGATACTTCGATGTCTTGTTGTGTTAAGGTATTGGTTACTCCTCTCATTCCTCATGTTTACTGCAAGCTGAAAACCAGTGGCTGCTGTGATTTTGGCTGAATCTGTTCTTTGTTTGACAACATTATATAGGGCTTGGAAGATAATGTGTCAGCAGTTAGAGATTCATTTGCGGAAGCACTTGGTGCCATACTTGCTCTTGCAGTGAACCCAGATGCACAGGTATATAGTTTTCATATTTTCTGAACTTTTTTCTTGCCAGTTTTTATATATGACTTTAGTTGACAGGTAACGAAAGGAGGTAAAAAGCAAAATGTTTCTGCAAAGAAGTTTGATGACGGTCTGCAGAAGCATTTAATATTACCATTTGTTAAAGGTAAACAAAGTTGTGTCCTTTTATGAGTGTGTGATGAAAAACATCTAAAGACATGAATGTCTATGCGTGCTATTGTCTACTGCATTTTTATGCAGTTCTTGCATAATTGTTGACTTTATTCCGAAAAGAACTAATATCAAAGCATTATGAAAGACAAGCATGTGAAAGCAAAACTGGGATGTGCATCGATTTCCCTGTAACATGTTTGTACCACGCCTCTTAGGTGGATTGTAACGAAACACTATCATTTCCAATGAAATGAAACGCAAAGGTCCTTTCAGTTTTCTCGAAAAAAAGGGGGCATACCCAGTGCTGAAAGCTCCCACACATTGTGGGATCTGGGGTGTCAAGGCAGCCTTTCCCTTGCTTTTGATTATGCAAGGAGGCTGATTCGAACTCAGGACCTCCAGGACACAAGTGGAGATACTCTACCACTGCGCCAGGACCTCAGGATGCAAGTGGAGATACTCCACCACTGTGCCAGGCAACTCTATATCACCAGTTCTGATATCAGTGTGAACTATAATTGTAACTTGTTGCTGAACTCCAGATTATACTGAAAATGGACACCAATCCTAGTACGTGCTTACTGCTAGTAGCACACTCACGGCTATGTGGAACTAACAATCCGATATTTGGAATAAGGCAATATTGCAATCATTGGGGAATTCCTAGATAGCTCAATGGTGGGCTCATGGTTATGCAATCAAGCACCCTGCTTTAGATCCCACATTCCACATAGGAATATATGCAGGGGTTCCTTCCATTTTGGTCTTTGTTGATATTTATCTGTGGCTCTGTGCATTGCTTTCTTTTTCGTATTTCTTATTTTCCGATTCTTTGATTTATGCTATGGTAATCTTTTTATCAGTAATATTGCGAATGTAAGCATGTGGGCTATTTCTGCTTTTGGCACAGTTAGCTTGGATGTATCCAGGTCACCAAATGGCTTTTAGGCCAAGGCGTAGCTGTAGTTTTAGTTCTGTAGGTTTTCTAGGTTCTCAGGCTTTTTGTCTTCGGTTATTTTTGCTTTGTTGTTAGGCCTAGTTGTTTCGTTTCTGTTTTTTATTTCTCTTTTTGGCTTGTTATATGTTTGTCTTCTTGATGCCTTCATCCTTCAGTTGTGTGTTCGAGAGAAAAAAAAGCTTGGATGTATCACATATGACTTAGGCAATAATCCATGCTTATGTGCATTCACTGCAATGTTCCTTGTTTTCCTATTGCAGCAAATGGAGCTAATGCAAAGAAACTCCGGATTGGTTTATCTCTGTCATGGGTGTTCTTTTTGCAGGTATTTTTTTTTCTAGCTTTAATAGGAAGTAAACAGAAGGATGTAAAAGGAAAATCATGGAATCATAAAAGGGAAATAGTAAGATGACAAGGTTTATGTAAGGAGAGTACAGTAACGATTTATTAAACGCTACTCCCAACTAATTTGGAATGGAGGGAGTATAAAATAACTGAACAAAAAGTAAGTAGACAATACTTAAAACATTCAAGTGAGAATGCGACAGGGTACAGAGGTTCAAATATGCTCAAGATAAACTTCAATGCTGAAGTGGGCTTAGACTCTTAATAGAATCATTGCGTTAAATTATCTCATGCATACAAATGTACTAAACTGATTATCAAGTATTAACACTTAACAGGTCCTTGAGTAGTACACTTTCAAAGGACTGTTTCTGTTCACTTCTACCCTAAGGATTATATCATCAACCATCTACACTTTAACTTTATAAACCTTTTACATTTTTAGGTCGTCGTCTTACTGAATTAGGAACTGAGCATATCTAGGGTGAGGGAATGGATGTACAATCCCATCACCCAGATCTGAGTCATCTTTAAATTAAAAACGAGTGCTTTTCTTGTTCAGTAGGAAAAACGGAAGTACCTAGTTCTCCTAGGTATTCTTATTTCTCGCTCAAAAAAGGTTGTCTTCCTATTAAATTAGAACAAGTCTATACCTCACGTTTTGCAATGCATTCATACTACAGTCCATTAACAAAATTTATGGGGCGCAGATGATCCATACGAAGTACGGCACCTTAGACAGTGAACTTCAAAACTATGCTGTACAAGCGATGGAAATTCTCCAAGGGAATGATTCTCCTGATCCACATGCACTGGTAGCCCCCTTTGTCAATTTTGGTTCAAAGTTCTGAATTATGTATTAAGATTTTTTTCAACCATGAGGAGGGTATCATGTTTAATGCTGTATTGTGCAAATATGTCCTTCACAAGAGAGATTTGTTTTCCACATGTGGTTTATCAATTCGTTAGAATTTATTTAAGGACAGACTGAGGCAGCTCAGGAGCTATCTAGAAATGATGTGACATGGAATAAAATGTAAATGTTGTCTAGAAATGATGTGACATCAATTCCTTTAGTGTAAAGGTTCTTATTGTTATATCTAAATGCCCAGGCCTGCGTGCTATATATCCTTCGAGTTGGTTTTGCTGACCAGATGACTGAGCCGACGCAGCGTGAATTTTTGGTATTTCTGGGAAGAAAGGTTCGGTAACTTTATCTGGTTATGAGAAGTGTTAAAAATATCTGAGTTAATTTTGACACATCATTTGTATATAATGTAACTTTTCTATTGTTGAGTGCAGTTGGAGTCTTCAAATTATACTGCTCCGACTAGAGTGGCAACATTACGCATTCTATCTTACCTCTTGAGAAGCTTGGGCGAGGTATTTGAACTCAGAAGAATTATGTATTATGCATGTTTTTTCATGTTCAATTTGCAGCCTCGATTGCGATAACTTAACCCATTTGCATACTTTGTGCATTTCCAGTTATTTTTAGCATGTCTATGATTTTATCTCTCTTAGCAAAAGGGAAATTGTTTACTGGTTATCTATTTATGGGCTATTTCCCAGTACCATCACAGAGATCATTGAGTTGGAAAATGCGATCCAGTGATTTACTCACATGTGGCTCCTGGACCTCATATATAATTCTCACAAGCAATGATGTTTCTAGTTTATACCTCTTTGCCACAGTACTGAGCTAATTTTCTATTTCTGCATCTATGCTATGCATACATCACATCAGTAACATCACATGTTCCATCATGCAGGTTCCATCTGAATTTAAGGATCTTCTTGATAATACGGTTGTTGCAGCACTATCTCATTCTTCAGCGAATGTATGTTGCAAAACAGGTTTCCTGGGATTCCCATTTGTGTCCTCTTAAGTTCAGAAGTACATGTGCTGTGAACCTTATGATAAACACGTGTAGCTGACTAAAAAACCCTGACAATTATGCTATCTCAACTTTCAGGGATATATACTGGGTGGCTAAATAACCATGTAGTTTCATAAGCACAGATCCACTTGCTTGTGCCATTGCCACATTTCTTGTCATATGTTACTCTATCTGGAGTATATTGTCACCTTCGGTTCAACTGTTTTTGTTCTCTCAACACCAATCAAATAGTAAACTATTAATGCTAAGCAAACTACACATATGCACTTTTTTTGGGTGCCACTATTCATTGTTATGATTTCATATTGTAGTTCCTGTTCCCTATAACCAAGCGGCATAGCTTGCTTGGTTGTTGATACAAAATTTGCATGAAGTGTCTTGAATTTCATATTCAGTGTTCCATCTGTTTGATCTGGCTGAGTACTGAGGAAAACTTAATATTACTCTGATCTCTTCTATTCTGCAACGTTCCTTTTAAAATGAGTAAACTGAAAGCTGAATATAGTGGCAGTCATTTTGGTACGGCCTGCTTTTGCTGTACCTTTTCAGTTTGCAGTCTACAGTTTTTTCTTCTTGAAATGAGCTCAAGCCATGCTTACCTTTTCTGTTATTTATCAAGTTATATGCTGAGGTTCTCCCGAGTATGTTGTATTAAGTGGTTGAGCAACCCTAATATCTTCTTTTGACACTTTATAGGTTCGTGTTGAGGCAGCTTTAACATTGCGGGCTTTAGCGGAAGTTGATCCTACATGTGTTGGTGGTTTAGTTTCATATGGTATTACAACATTACATGCTCTCAGAGAGACTTTGTCATTTGATAAGGTATAATGAAGCACTTGTTTATTGTCTTCCATGCACTTGCTACACTTAGAGATGTAAGCGCTTGTCCCATTAGTCCACGGTGCACCCGTGTTGGCGCTGCTTTAATGCATCGAGATCCAGTATTTCTAGTCTTGTTCCAGTAATTTCCTGTGCTTGCAAGTGTTATTCACCCAAATCTGGAATTTCTCTGTAGAGTGTAGTCTTCACCTTAATAAGCAACATATGCCCAAGCCATACTGTTCATAGTGGTATATGCGTTTTAGTACTGAATCGGTAGGGAGCTTCAACATCTCGAGTAGGCTGCTGAAACGAAGATACTCGAACACTTTAGTAAGTGTGCAGGCTGGCAGCAATTTTTATCTGTTGTCCTGCCACATAGTGGAAGCAATGTGTTCTGCTATATTTACAAAAAACTATGTATTTAAATAGTCATTCATTAAAATGTGGAGTCGACCAATGTCGCTATTAATTATTGTAATTGAAGTTCACATGTTATGATGTTCAGAATCAATCCGTGTTAAAGTTTCATAATCACTCTCTGTGTCTCACAAAGAGGAAGCAGCGGTGGAATGCACCCTGCATACAGCATTATAAGCACTTGTAAGACTAGGGCATAGTACTTACAGCACTGGCAGGCAGTCTTGTACACCTGTTTTTACTCAAGTTACCTCACTCATTTGTCACTACAAGTTCAGTGATCTAGTCCTTAAATTTTTTGTATGGAATATAAGATGGCACTAGTTCTGTAACATAGTATGTAGTGTTGTAGGATAATATGTTTATCAGCGACTCTGTATATTTTTATTGGTTGTTCTTAGGATACTCTATTTGGCGTCACCTGTTCCTTATGATTTTTTTACTGCTTTAACATTTACCCTCTTGGAAATTTACTTGAAGCAGGGTAAAAATCTGAACCATGAGCTCGATTTGCTACATGGACAGGCTACTGTATTAGCTACTCTCGTTGCGATCTCGCCGAAGTTACTTCTTGGTTACCCTGCAAGGTTCATTTCATTATACTTTCGATGTTTTCTTGGTTGTAATCACTGATTGTAAATTAGCAAAGGATGTACATTTTGGTCAAACATATCTTTCTGAAGTATGTGCAATTTAGCTTTTCCCTGCTCGTGAGAGGGAAAGCACATTCATACATTTTTTCATCATTCTTTTGTATGGCAGTAGTTTGCAGACTGCTAGCATTGTTTTCACTAATATACATCTTCATAGGATTTTGCATAGAACTTTGCCTCAAAAGATGGTGTTACATCAGTTTGCTGCTGTAATTGTAGATCTGGTTGGTAAAAATAGCCTATGACCAAGTTACTAGATTAGGTCTTAGGCAGTGTGATTTGGTGGGGCTAACTGCATTCAATACTGCGTTGCACAAATGTTGTTTTGGCTAGTGTGTTGCAGCTCTCATATCTCCCCGAGAAGCATTCATACTTCCTGAAATAGTTCACCTGTTGATAGCCTGTTGGCGTATCTGATTCCGTTCCAGCACAACTCAAATAATTTGATAAAGTAAACATACTAGCACCTCCTGACATTTCTGTAGATGGTACATAAGAAACTTTGTGGTTCATGTGAAAGAAGCAGAAGCAATGGATAAATAAATGCCCAAACATTCTGAAATCTGAACCATATATTTGGCATGCAAATGGTAGATACCAGGTTGTGCCAACTTTGTGTTGTTGTATGTTCACATATCTCATGCATTCTTAACGGTCTGCCAACTTGTATTGAAGTCATATTGTTAGAATGGATGAGATACCTCTCTTACTGTTTGGGGTTTATAGGGCCAATCTTTGACTAATGAAAATTATGCCTGAGATACATATATTATTAAATTCTCTTATGTCTTATTTTGATCATCAATAAATCTGCAGGTTGCCCAAGTCCGTACTTGAGCTGTCCAAAAAGATGCTTAATGGCTTCAGCCGTAATCCAGTGGCTGCTACCGCTGAACGTGAAGCTGGTTGGTTGCTCTTAGCTTCACTTTTAGCATCCATGCCAAAAGAGGTATTGCAGATAATGTCTCCATGTCTCACGCATATAAATCGCTATAAAGCTTACATCACGATGACTCTTTTCTATGGTATGTATGCAGGAGCTGGAAGATCAGGTGTTCGATGTTCTTTTGCTATGGGCTAGTCCATTTACTGGAAATCCTGAGTCGTACCTTAGTCATATACAGGATTGGGCATCAGAATTGCGGTTTGTTTCACCAACTACATATGGATTGCATGCTTTGTTAGTTCATAGATAGTTTGATAATAGTTTTATGCACCATCCTTTAAGAGAGACCATTCATTAACTTCTGTATGTTCATATGTCTTCAGTACCTACATAAAACAGCACAACTTTGGTACTTTATTTCTTCCATGATTCTTTGTTTGATACGAAGCTATGACATGCATGGTTGGGCAAGGGCATGAAAACTGAAGGTAGGGCAATCTAGTGTAGGGGCTATGCCCTCATCTAGCCGCTGGCAGCACTCTTCCCTGACTTGGTAGATAGGTCTTAAGCCTGCTGTAGAAGAAGGGGGAAACTAGAACTTCTGGTTACACACTGCTTAAGGATCTAAATGGTCTGCCTCCTCTTCTACAGGAATAGTCCATAGCCACCCTCAACTAGAGAAAATGTAATCTCGTCATGTCTTAACTAATTAAAATGCAATCAAATCACATCTAAACAAACTGGCTTGATAGTTAATACCCAAGCAAGCGAATTACTAGAATCAGATCAACATAGAGGGTGCAATAGGAGAAGATGGCTCGTCATGAGAAGATTGCTCATCAGAAGAAGTCACAGAACAAGAATCCTCAACTCGTGGGCGACGAATGTAATGGAGAGTAGGAGGGAACTGTGTTAGGAGGGACCACTGAATGAGCCTCAGGAGACGAAGGAGGTGGTGACAGTGGTGGAGAGTCCAGGAGGACCACAGCAAGATTACATGGAGACACATTGTGAAGGGTGGACGAAGACAAGACAATGATTGGTGTGTCAGGTGAGTCAAGAAGGAAAGAGGCTCAACAAAGGAAGCTGAAGGAGAAGATGGACGTAGATAGAAAGGACAAGACTTGACCAAAGTCACATACTGATAAATCCACATCAGACGAGCGACAGGATCCCAACACCGATATCCCTTGTGCTCAACATTGTATCCTAGTAGACTGAGTAGTTAGTTTGTTGTACGCATGTGGTGCAAGAAAAGCGCAACAAATGCAGTGGAACGACCCCTGTGTAGAGTAGTTAGAAGAAAGACCACAAAGCCGCTCAAGAGAAATGCCACCCTTAAGTGTAGAAGAAGGCGAAATATTGATAAGACACTGAGACTGCCTTGGCCCAAAGTGAGGTGAAATAGAGAGCGATCATCATTGCATGAGCCGTCTCAAGAAGGTGATGCTGCTTGTGCTCAGCAACACTATTTTGATCGTGAGCACCAGGACAAGAGATCTGAGCGTACCTCGCTTAGGAAGAAATCCGAGCAGTGAACTAGCAGAATTTGCACTAAAGATACGAATAGGGGCTTATGCTCCTTTTCGAAAAAAAGGAATGGAGAACTATGTATGAATCATGGTGGCAAACTGTTTATATATAGATAAGACCTCATTGCGAAAATACATAATATAGTAGTAGCAATGACCCCCTTAAAAAAACGAAGGAATTCGAACCCCAAACAATCTGAATGAACAAGGTCAGAAGGACAGTGAAGCATTCTTACTATGAGGATAAGGTAACTGATCTTATTTCCAAGCCTACAAGGCTTGACATCTAAAGACACGTCTCTTGAAACCTAGAAGACCCTGACAAAGTAAATGTGAGATAAGAGATGATGCCACTGCTAAAAGGAGCTGGTGGATGAGGCGACAGAGGCGTAAAGACTGGCAGCAGTGGAAACAGAGGGAAAGTGAAGCTGAGTCATAGCGAAGGGCCCAACTCTAACAAAGCCCCTGGCGTGACGGTACAAGAATCAAAGTCAAGAATTACGCTGAAAGTAGACTCAACAATCTGACCACCATAAGAGATCTGCTTGCAGAAGGAACAAAAATGACTAAGTGCTAAAATTGCATCGACCAGAAGGGTAGTACCATCTACAGTTGTAACATGAACATGAGAATCAATAGGTTGATTGGAGGACAAAGTGGGAAGAATCGTAAGTCATGAAAAGACGCTTTGGTATCACGTGGTCAGTGCTACAAGAGTTAGTAGCAGAACCTGCAAAACATGTCGATGGAGGACCGAAATAGCAAGCAGGCGTCGAAGGGCATAACTGAAGAGGTTGCTATAGGAGCACCTTGCTATGGAGAATCAGAAGAACCAAGTAGGTGTTGAAGTCATCAATCTCCTGCTCAGTCAAGGACACATCTGAAGTGAGGCAGGGTTTCGAAGATATATGGCCGCGAGACTGAGTCAAAGGCCCATGATGCCCAGCTTGATCATGTCACACATGGATTTCAACCTCAAGGGCCACACGTTTGCTGTATGAGGGCGGAACTGTTGTTGATGCGTCTCCTGACAATGAATGCACATTTCACTGGACAGTGACAACTTCGGCACCAGGTGTGTTGCGAACTTGCGACGACCTTGACAAGCAGCTTGGTCAGGAGATGAATCGGCCTAAAGTTAAGTCCGCAGCATCAGGTTTCTTTGGCAACAGCGTGCTGAAGACGTGATTTGCTGTTCACATGTTCCTACTAGATACAAGTAGATAAATAAGAACATAAATATGGAGAAATTTACATCAGACAACTTCTGCATATCTGTTCACTGCTACAAATTTTCGTTAATGAGAAATTCACTGATCTGTTGGCTTGTTTGCTGCAGCGTTTTGTCAGTTGCAATCGAGGCACTTACTGCTTTCATAAGAAGTTTCGTTTCTCCAATCGTAGCAACTGCTAATGGTGGAATCCTACTTAACCCTGTGCTGGCCTACCTTGGTGGGTGCGTAAAATTTACTGCTGAATTCCTATTTATGATTCTAATATGTATTCTATGGTAGCTAAGTTTCAACCTATATGCTGCAGAGCTTTATCCCTTATATCTTCGTTGAGCACTAAGCAGCTGCCAAATCTCAAGTCTGCACTGAACCTCTTCACAACTAGAACATTGATGGCATATCAGACCCTTTCCAGTCCGATGGTTTATAAATCGGAGCACGATCAAATGCTTCAGCTTTGTTCAAGCCCATTCAGGTGGTGTATTTTGAATAGCATGGTTTATTAAGTAAATATAGTGAGCACCAACACCTGCTACCTTAACATATCCAAACCTCATCGTGATTGTTTGGGAACATTACACTGCAAGGCCCTTAACTTAATTTTTTGCGATCAATTACCCTAACTTGTTTTGTTATTTCAGTTCGCCTTCTACTCAACTTTGTGCAATTAAACCTTTGATATTTCTAATGTGTTCAACTACTCAGAATTGTTCAACTAGGGTGTACTTTGCTATTAAGAATTCTTTAACTAGGATTTTGTTTAATGCATTCTACTCAATCATGTATCTTATTTGCACAAGAGAGACTTCAGTTGGGCCGCCAGGCATACTTGAACTGCAATGAACACTCTTAAGGAAATGGTTCTGGGACTCTGCTACAACGCAATGTGCATAACTGTTGTGTCCTTAGCACTGCCAACATTTATATATTATTGTACTGTGCAAGGGTTCTTCCTAAAAGCCCTGGATGGTTCCCCAATACTGCGATATCTTGGTCTTAAGAAATTTTGGCATCTCAAATTGCTCTATTTGAAATGCTATTTTTCACGTAAGCTTAATGATGGAATCTGCGTACATGAACTCCCAATATGACAAAACTTCTTTATTCTACACATATTGCATTACTGGTCCTCCTTGGCGTGTTATAAAACATAAACACTTCAATCATGTAATTCATCTTTTAGCTTTTGTCAACCAATATTCCTTTCTATTGTTTCATTCTGCAATATTATTCGCCTTTTTTCTGTGTATTGACATTCCGGTTGGTGAAACTAGTGACCCTTCTGGATGGGAAGAGAGCTCATGCTTGAAGTTTCTGTTAGATAAGAGAGATGCTTCTTTGGGCCCGTGGATACCTGGAAGGTAGGTGTCAAGCATGGGTTCTTGCTGTGAAGTACAGCCAATTCTGCCATCTTTTTATCTGTGTGATGGTTTATTTGTTGTCAGGGACTCATTTGAGGATGAACTACGGGCTTTTGATGGCGGTATTGATGGATTTCTACCATGTGTGTGGGATGATGAAGTCAGCAATTTTCCTCAGGTAGTTATCTTGTTAATGCTCAGCCATCTGTCTTTATGCTTATGCTTGCTTAAAATAATGATACTATTGATCCAGATTGAGAAGCAACACTCTAGCCCTGTTGTAAAATGCAGTAACTGATTCAGGAAGGAACTAACTTAGCATTATTATAAATTAATTTTACACCTAGAAAGTACTATGTATGCAAGCATTTTCTTTTCTTCTTCCCTTTTGCAAGAGAAGAAATTGGTAACTAACAAAGTTGCATGCGCCTGGCAATCCCTTTAGATGCTAGAAATAAAAGGCCATATGCATCAATCCATGCAGAGGACGGGGCTTTCCTCTTTTCGAAAAAAATCCCTTTAGATGCACATATTGAGGGTATTACTACCATTCTGAAAATCAATACTCCCTCCGATCCATAATAAGTGTCACTCATTTTGTACTAAGCTAGTACAAATTTTGTACTGAATGAGCGACACTTATTATGGAATAAGGAGATCATAACAAGTTAGTCTGATGAGGCTATGAGCACTTATCAGTTACACATGAAAGTTAATTTTCAACTGGGATAATCTTTGCAGTGTTGCTGATCGGTTATAAACTTACTCATTAATAGCTTCCTCCAATAAATCATGCCAAACTTCAATCAAGCCTCTTACTGTTGACACATATGGGTGTCATTGACTTTCTATAGTAGGGCATACATTTTGAGTGGGCTAATATATGTTTCTTTTTCTTTTTGAAGCCAGAATCAGTTAGCAAAATGCTGGTTAATCAGATGCTTCTTTGCTATGGTTCTATCTTTGCATGTCAGGTGCATTCTTAACTTCGGGATTCATTCATTTTAACTTGAGAATTCTTCTTCGTTCTCGTATGATTCCTTATTGTTGTTTGTTCATATGACTATTTACAGGACAATACTGTCAAGATAAGACTCCTGAACTATCTTGACCAGTGCCTGAAGGCTGGGAAGAAGCACTCGTGGTATATGTTTCTTGTTTCAAATGTTTGTGTTGCTCTATTGTCAGGACTAAAGGTACTTATAATATTTGTTATAAACTGAGTGCTAACAATCTGATCTATTTTCTTACATTTAATATTACCGTGCTATCTATTCAGGAGTTATTGACTTTACGTGGTGCTCAATCATTGCCAACTGATATATTTAGTATGGTCCAATCTATATTCAAGGTAATCGGTACACACTATTTTGAACCTTCAAAATTATGATCCCATTCCCCCTCTTCATATTTAATATGACCACTGCATCCAGGGCATCCTAGTGGAGAGTGAAATTTCTATAGCACAACGACGGGCAGCGTGTGAGGGTCTTGGTTTACTAGCACGTACTGGGAATGACATATTCACAGCAAGAATGGTTTGTCTTTTAATTATCCTTTTGCTCTTAATATCTGTCAGCATTAATATTTATCTGCTTTGCTGGCTTTGACACTTTATGTAAAATACTCCATATGTGTGAAGCCATGCAAATCTGTATGATTCAAGCTCCCATTTTTGGCAGTCTGCGTGCAATATAAATGGATGGCTTTAAGCATCTTGTTTCATGAACAATTAGCAGCTTGAAGCGCTTGTGTGCAGGAAATAAAAACATTTGTGAAATAAAATGCCATTCAAATTCCCTTATTCTTATTCAGTTTCCTAGCACTGGATAATTGTTTCATTGATGTCACTTCTTAATCGATCGCGTTTGAGCAAATTTTTTTTCCTTTTTGTTACATAATTTATACTCTCCATGCTTGGTCTGGATGAGATTGTACTCCCTCCGTCCTAAAAAGGATGTCTTAAGTTTATTTAAATTTGGATGTATCTATATACTAACGGAAATTCTATTCTCAGACCGGTCGCTGAGTTTCAAAACCTGGTAGGAGGTGTGAAAGCGTGCTGTCAGCCAGCTTAGAATCGTATCGAAAATTCAAAATGTCTTATAGATCAAACCGTTTGTCCGATTTAAGATCCGTTTTCACCGTTGAACTAGTCGCGACGAGATCTTCAAAACTAGATCCCATGTTGATATGTTTTGAGAAAAAAAATTTCGGACCAAAAAGTTATCCACCATAAACACATAAGTTATCCATGTCATTATATATAAGTTATCAACCCACTAACACATAAGTTACCCACCATATAGATATGTTGGATAGAGGAGTTCTCGCATACGTAGTGAGCAAGTTTAATTGAAATGCCGTAACTAGTTATCAGGGTACCGACATTTCACTGTCATTAATGCGTTAGCGTCGACGAACAAACAAGGCTCCGTACCCTAACACCATTCGAGGCTTCGTCACCCGTACTCCATGGTAGCGGTTACGGATGACGAAGTCGAGCCGCTATATTACTGGTTGCGTGATGGGTGAGCATAAGACCCCATTTATTTATATCGTATGCAAAAGAAGGTTAGATTTAGTTCCTTTAAAAAATATGTTTAATGTTTGATGCGGTAGCCTTTTGAGGTTGAGTACTTCGTACGCTATGAAAGCGGCGATGGGCGACGAGGCCGAGCCGTTAGAATAGCTTTTTATATTCTGTCCGTGGGTAAATTTTTGTAGTGATGGATAACTTACATGTTATTTGGTGGATAACTTACGTGCTAAAGTCTGGATAACTCTCGTGTTACTGATGGGTAACTTGTGGGTAAACAATAAAAAGTTATCCATCCTAAACATGTGATCCGTGGATAAATTTTGTAGTGGTTTATAACTTACATGTTATTGGGCGGATAACTTATATGCTGAAGCCTGGATAACTTGCGTGTTACGGGTGGATAACTTTTGGTCCAAAAAAAAAGTTGTCAGAATATACCAACATGGGATCTAGTTTCGAAGAGCTCGTCACGACTAGCCTAACAGTGAAAACGGATCTTAATTCGGACAAACGGTTTAACCTAGAAAACTTTTTAAATTTTTATATTTGAATTGAGCTAGCTAATTAAAAATCTTGTCCTTTAATGCTTAGCAAGACACCGTGGGTGCATGCAATTGCTGGGCTGAGACGCCCGCCAGATTTTAACTTTCTCAGACCGGTTGCTATGTAGCAACGTCCTATACTAAATAGTGTCTAGATACATTCAAGTTTAGACAAACTTGAGACATCCTTTTTAGGACGGAGGGAGTACATTTTATCCCCCTGCCCTCAGATATATTTCTCATTTTACTATACTCTATAGTAATGGAAGTGATTTTTGATTGGCAGGCTCGTTCCCTTCTCGGGGAGCTGACAACACCAGTAGATCTGAGCTATACAGCATCGGTTGCACTTTCACTGGGCTGCATTCATCGAATGTAAGTTGTGCTTATTGTATTGATTCTTCCTCTCCCTATAGTGGACAGTTCAGGCTCCACAGTACAAGTGTGTGTGTGGAAGTATTTTGTACTGTTGTTGATCTGCCCTAATAGGTCCACCTTACTTTTATACGTTTGGCATTGCATGTTGTACACAAAATATATGGTCAGATGTGCGCATAAGTACGGATGGGCCAGAGCCGCAGCAAGCTTGGTTAAGCTAGAGTTTGAGCTAGCTTGCAGGCTTGTACTCACAAAGTTCAAATCATCCAACTATTGTAATTTGTAGTTCAATTTGTTTCTGTAGTAGTTTAAAGACTTCATTGGTGAGTGGTCGTAATACCTTCTCTTTGTGGCCCCAACCCCCAATGGGTTTAATTCAAAACCAGAGAAAAAACATGACTAAATCCTAACTATCTCGCAAGATAACCTCATAAGTAAAACCCTGAATTAACACCCTGCGACCCGTGCAAAAACAAGATCACACCAGTACAAGCTACATGGCCTCATTGAGTAGAAGTAAGCATGCTTGTCGTCAGCACCATACTTGCCTTCATGGAGCTTGGACTAAAAGTAAGAAGGCAAATGCGAAAATTACGCAATTTAGTAGATTAATTTTTTTTCTCGACTCCTAAACTGCCCACCATGCTTTCCTTTATATGTGCACTAGCTCTCCAGCATGTGCATGCCTCCATTGGGATAAGCAAACTGTAGCAGCAGCTGGTGGTGAGGTTTTCTTTCACCATTGGCTATCCAAGACAAGGACAATGGCTGCGTATTTAGGAGCGTGGTGTGGCGTAAGGTTCACTGTGACATAGTCGAGGGCATGGCATGGGCCAAGCAGAACAGCGGAGGTGCGATGCGTGTGGGCGTGGACCATGGCTGCGAATTGTGACAGGGCCTTTATCAAATAATGTGTCTGGGCCGAAGTGTAAAGAGCTACAACTAAAAATCTCAGGGCACATGTAATATAATTTTCCTTTGTATGTGTAGCTAATTCATTTGACTAATTATATTGTTACGAGTAGTAGTGTTTAACTGTCTTATTTATGTTAAATTTCTCTTTAGAAGTATGCATATTTTGGGATTCTATGGGGTGATGTAGTGGTGTACATGGGGATGGTTGACACCTTAGGTGGCGGTAATTGTTCTATTGTGGGTATGTTTGACACGTGGAGGTCATTGCCGTAATGACGTAATGCCTTTTTGTTGGTGCAGTGCAGGGGGGATGGCATTATCTACTTTGGTTACTCCAACTGTGAGCTCGCTGTCTCATTTGAGTAAGAGTTCTAATTGCCTTTTTGTTGGTGCAGTGCAGGGGGGATGGCATTATCTACTTTGGTTACTCCAACTGTGAGCTCGCTGTCTCATTTGAGTAAGAGTTCTAATTGTAACCTGCAGCTGTGGTCACTCCATGCTCTTCTTTTGACCATTGAAGCTGCTGGGTTGTCTTACGTCTCCCAAGTTCAGGTATTAGTGGTGCATTGTTATTAAGTTGCACAAGCATCTCTTTTAGAACCACGAGTTGCATGGGTAGAATGTTTACAAATGTGTGGAAGTGGGTTATACACTGCTGTTCAAGGGTTCTTACACCATCTTAGTTTGTCGTTACCTTCTCATGTGCAAAATCTCATGATGTGACAGCCTTGCATAACGAAAATTATTGTTAGTTTCCTTTGACATTGTATCATCTTCATACATACCTCACAATCTTTTCCGTGAAGTGTCTACACTGTTGTGTTCATAGTGTGAAGATGTTCACAGTGATCCTTCATAGTATTTGTGTTCCTTGCTGCTGGCTTGGTCCTGAATTTTGTTCAGCATTATCCTATTTGAGAGCAACATGATCTTCATGTTTAGCATCATAACTGTGCCACCTAGGGAAAACAATTTTCCTTTACTGCAAGGCGTCCCTGGATACTTAATCAGGAGGCATGCTTCCATGGAATTCAACTGGTGCATAAAAGCATCCTATGTAGACACAGATAAAAAATGTCAGTTTCTTGGAATGAGGTTATGTTTGGTTGGTGTACGAGAGACATGTTTGGTTCAAAGCTGGCCTTACCACACCTGAGTGTAGGTAGAGTGTGACTTGCCACAAAAATGTGTATAAAATGAAATAATGAGTGCCACCCATGGTAAATTTTGGCAAAAAGCCTTCTGACCAATGGGCCATAAGTAATGAATTGTGGGAAGCCACACACACTTCAGAAACTGGTGCGCCCAAGCTTAGGCTTGACAAACCTAGTCTCGGAACCAAACAGCCCCCAAGGTTGCCAATAATTGCCACGCTTTTTTCTGGCAAACTATCCTAAGTTTAGGCGATCAAAATGAGCACCACACTTGCCCAAACCAAGGATTTTCACCACGCTTTTCTGACCCAGTGGTGAGACCCAGGTTGTAGGAAAAGAGTCTTACCACAAGTGCAGCTTTGAACCAAACAGGGGCATGTTAGGCACCAACCAAACAGGCCTATCTTTTAATATCATGTTTTGTGACTTTATTTGCTCACAATAATTAAAATCCTTGTTCTGCTGATTATAAATCTATAATGGATGCTTTGATATCTTGATACACAGGGGACACTTTTTCTTGCTATGGATATTCTTCTATTAGAAGAAAGCGGATACGTGGATTTTAGACAGGAAATAGGTCATCTTATCAATGCAATAGTGGCAGTTCTTGGTCCTGAACTTGCTCCGGGTAGCACATTCTTTTCACGCTGCAAGGTTGGACACCTTTTTCTTTGAAATCTTCCGGTAACCCTTATTCAAGAAAAGTTATCCACCCTATTTTCGACTGGATCGTGCTTCCTGCTAATAATTACTGTCATATTAATCAACACATGCCACTCTAGCCTTTTAGTTTTGCAAATTAGATACATGTCATCTTAACACTTTCGAGATGCACACATCACATTTTTGCCATAACGAGACCTACTGGCTGCAGCTATTGGAAAGTTTATCTAGGTCATTCTATTTCTACCTTATGCCTGAGCTTTCGTGCATGTTGTTAGAATGAGAGCAACAGAGGGATTACTTACTGTCTTTAAAGATATGAAGTTGCACCTATTTTCTCCCATTTCATTTCTAGAGAAGGTTGTTCATGCAACTCACGCTTTTGAGTTCAGTCTGTGATTGCAGAGATAAGCTCCTCGAATGAAACGGCTACACTTCTGGAGTACGTAATGAGTATAAATAATGTTTCTCTTCCACAATCAGTTGGTTAGGACTTAGGAGAGGTCAGATGTGGCTGTAGTTCTCAAAGTATTTTCTGTTATATGTAATGCTTTACATGCCATTAAAATTGCAGATCAGTTAGGTTTGCTCAGCAGCTTGTTCTTTTTGCTCCTCAAGCTGTTCCTGTGCATTCCCATGTTCAAAGTCTTGTCCCAACACTTTACTCAAGACAGGTAGGTGCTGCTGTAATAATTTAGTTTCTTGTTAGCATTTTCTTTCTCTAAACTAGTAGGTGATGCTGTAGATTTACTTTGCTATAACCATCCCTTTCCCTCACCGTGGCATACTTTTATAACAGCCAAGCCATAGGTATCTGGCAGTGTCGACACTGCGTCATCTGATTGACAGAGACCCGGTAAGGCATGCAAGCTGAAACACAATATTTTGTACTGCAGTTCAAATATCTGACAGTCTCGAGTATCATTTACATGCCTGTACAATTTTTTTCTGTTTCATCTTTGTACATAGCATGGAAATGAGGATTTATTGCTGACTGTATTTTGTTGTACATTATTTGGCATATGTTGTCATACTGATTTTTCTTCTGTTGATGTAAAGGCTACCCGTGTATTTAAGTTTTCTTTCAGCATGGACTGTTTAAACCTATTGATAATTATTGAAGATATTTTCTTAATGGATTCCTAATAAATCAAAAATCTAGTAGTATGTGGGTCAGCACTCAGTAATCACTGCCAGTTCTGCTGTTTTGGATGTCATTAAATTTTAACGCAGGAAGGTCTGAATTAATGCAGTTAAATGTAAAATTTATCATTTCATTATATTGTTCAGATTGATGGAAAGCTAGTTCTTAATCAATTACAGTTCTTCCACTTGAATAAAACTGAACGACCACTTTAATGTGTTCCCATAACAGCTGTCTGGCATCTTTATGGTAAAAGTGCCATGCAATTATAGTTTACTCGTCTTATTTGCTGCTGTATCTTCTCTGTCAGGCTGCCATGATCAATGAGAACATCGAAGAGAATCTGTTCAGTATGCTTGATGGGGAAACTGACTCTGAGTATGTTACTATCGTTTTCCATCTGTGGCATATCCTGTATTATTTACCTTTGTTGAAAAGGTTTCCCCATGAGTTCTTGAAATGTTTGCTCGAAAAAAAAGTTTGTTGTTTTCGAGTAAGACAGTTAGTATTACTTGTGAATTATGGTTTAACTTTCCATTTTGGTGCTAATATATTTTCCTGCCTTCGTATGCATCCCCATGTTGTGTTGCTATCCTTTTGCTGCATAACACAATGGTGCCATAACTGACATTGTCATATTTGGCAGTGTGCCATTAGGCCCATTATAAGGTGTCAACATGGCATATTTTGGCACCCGTCTGTAGCTTCTTACCAGCATTATGTTGTACATTTTCCAACGAAGGTGGAGTAATACAAGTGTACAACTGAAGGAGTGTGGTGCACCATTATTAGGTGCCAACATGTCATATTTCAGCACCCATCTGTGGCTTCTCACCACCATTATATTATACATTGTACCACCTTCCATTCAGTGGTTGTACATTGTGTGAACTGCTGATACTTATTTTGGGTTAAGAGATCTATTTGAATAGTGGCTGTGTAGGTCTTTCTATTGTGAAAAGTTCTTATGAGTTGTGAATTGGGATTAATTATTCGACTTTTGATGGTGTAGAATAGCAACACTGGTCCGGGCAACTATTATCCGCTTATTGTATACATCATGTCCACTACGTCCATCTCGGTGGTTAGCTGTTCTGCGTAATATGGTATGTTTAATAGACTTTGCAATTGCACATAATTTTCTTTTGTTCAGTTCCTAAGATTATTTGTATCAATGTGGAAATTAAACTTGCCCATGTTGTTTGTTCCCACCAAAAACACACGCATGCTTCACCGTAATTGCTCGGAATGACATATATCGTGTAATTCCAATTATCAATTCTAATATTTCATTTCAAGTGCAGATATCATATCTCTATCTCCATACTATTCCTCTTGTCAAAACATTTCATGTGAATTCCTGTAGATTCTCTTGACTAGCATGCTTCATACTATTTAATTGTAGCTTTATACCATCTGTTTTCTACCTTTTTACACGCGCACTGTCAATAGGCTTTTTAAATATTTGCCTGAACATTATCTTGCCTCTGACTTTGTTGAATTATATCGTGATTGTATATTCTAACTAATTGAATGGTAGATTGTTGAATTTTTTGGTACATTCATCATGCATATATTATACATGAGGATCACATGCTTATTAGTTCCTTCATTAAGGTAGTATATAATTCTTTATGAGGAAAAATCAAGCTTTGGAGTTGGTAGACTTATTGATATTTTTTGGTACAATTCAGGTTCTTGCGACATCAGTTACAAGAAATACAAGTGAAGGTCTGAGCAGTTCTGGACATGATTCTGTTTACAGTACCGATGAGAATGATGCCTATTATGGAGCAGATGAAGATAATATGATTTCTGGCCCAAAGCAGGAACAAGTGCACTCATCTCCCATAGTGAGTCAGTTTTCCCGAAGAAATAAACACCTCAGATACCGCACCAGGGTTTTCGCAGCAGAGTATGTTATGATTATGACTTCTGCTTCCATCAAGCCCAAAATATCCTGAAGATACAAATGTAATATTTTTTTGTTTCTCACTCATCATCAGTACTTTATGTTCTTGATGAAACAGATGTGTTAGCCATGTACCGGTTGCAGTTGGAACAGAACCAGCTCATTTTGATCTCTTGTTGGCAAGGAGTGCAATAGCTGAAGGAACTTACTTGTCAAATGATTGGCTCGTGCTTAAGCTACAGGATTTGGTCTCGCTTTCGTATCAGGTCCAAACATAAAAAGATTCTGCATCCAGACCATTGAATTATCTAAAGAAGCTCTAAGTCAAATTGCCAATTTAAAGCTGACAACTGCATTTGCATGGCAGATAAGTACTGGACAGTTTGAAGGCATGCAACCGATAGGCGTTCAGCTTTTGTGTTTAATTATGGACAAGGTAGCTCAGCTCGTCCAAAGTTATAATTCCTTGAGATAAATACATAATTTATTCATGCAACAACCACTCGCTTTCGTAGCTATTTTAAGGAAAATGTCTGTAACTTGATTTTGAATATGAAAGAACTGGTCATGGCTTTTGGACCATATTTGTTCCCATTAAAATGCCCTGAGATAATGCTGTGCATGTCTGAAATTCTTTTGGCACTTGATAACTCTAAGTCTCTATCATACAATAACGAAGTCCCATTGTTGCTTGCACAAACCTTGTGGTAGTCCTTATAATTGTTCCACTGGGCGTATCGAGTATTGAAGAGATATTTAAAGTATCTGAATTTTTTGTCCGGTACATCTTTTCCTATGATTTAATTATTTCAATGATCCCCATGTTTGCTCTATTAAACTCAGTCCGGTGTCTTGTATTTTTATTTCTAGTTTGGCATGGCAGCGGATCCTGAATTTCCTGGACATATCTTGTTGGAACAATTTCAGGTGATTATCTGATCTCCTCATTTCCTAGTACCAGTTTTGAGCAAAGAGGAAATTCTTGATGTTGTGTGTTTTTACTGAGTAATTGAGTACATGCATGAAGCTTAAATCTTACAAATGGTGATAAGATTTGTTATGTTGATATAGTTTAGTCATGTAATCGACCGATAGTTTAATATCACTGTTGCGTACTGGAAAATGCAGGCTCAGTTTGTTTCTGCTATTAAAACGGCGATAAGTACTGCTTCTGGTCCGCTTCTCTTGGAGGCTGGCCTTGAACTTGCTACGAAGGTGAAAGGTTTATTCCAAAATAATTGCATTTCTTTCCCTTTGATGTTGCACAGCGCAATGTTTGCTACTTTTTTCCCTTGATAAGCAACTATGTTCATTAACACCAGGTTATGACAAGCAGCGTCATTGGTGGGGATAGAGTAGCCCTCAATCGTTTGTTTTTGCTAATATCCCGTCCACTAATTGACATAGAGGACCTTTTTTACCCATCTTTTGCTGACTGGGTTGTGTGTAAGGTACTTCTCCTAGATTGTCTTATATAGTGATACATCTATTCCGTTTTTGTTTCGGGTACCTGGTACTATCATAGTTTCTGATCTATGTCGTATAATCTTAAAGATCAAAGTGCGCCTTCTTACTGCACATGCTGCAGTAAAATGTTACACCTATCAGTTCTTGAGGGCAAAAGAGAAGGTTCCTGATGAACATCAGCAGTTAGCACCTTTACTTGAAAATAGCTCAACGCTATTGGGAAAATATTGGGTTGGAGCCCTCAAGGATTACATGTCTATAAGCTTTGGCTTGCATTCGCGAATTAACGTAAGACTATCCATCAAACTCTAGTCGCTGCACCCCCAAGATTATGTATTGACTTATATTGTCTTCTTTAAACAGCACAAGCCATTCCTTGATGGAATTCAGTCATTATTGGTCTCGTCAAAGGTACAGAACTATCTTGACGAAGTTTGGGCTCTGATTCTTCAGGCAACAGTTCTTGATGCAGCTCCTGTGGAGTTCAGTGGGAATGATACTGAAGATGTGCATGAACACACATTTATTGCTGGGCGTAGTATGGTAAAATTGGAACTGAGTGATTTTCAATTTCTCTGGGGACTATCGGTCCTTATGCTATTTCACGCACGCCAGTCAATGGTGAATAATAATGTAAAAGTGAAGCTGGACTGTAGCAAAGAGAAAAAGTTTGGGGACATTGTTTTCCATGGAATAGATAATCCAAGGCCATCTGATCAGGTCTTACCTGTGTTATTGTCCCTCACAACTGAAGTCTTTTTCAGCAAGGATTTCCTTTCAGTGGATACCTGCCAGGAACTCCTCCAGGTCAGTGCACTCTGTTGTGTTTTTTATGCTGTAAAACTTGTCAACCGTCATTTCAGTCTTAATGTATATTTGCTTATATTCTTGAGTCATGATGAGAATCCGATCATAGTTTTAATATATACATTACTTGGGAAGTGCATATACCCAATTAATAGGCATGATGGTTTTTGAGTTAAATTTTTAAATATATTTGTTTCAACCTTAAGTTAGTCGAGCTTCCTAATAGTTGTGCAAATCTTAGTGCAAAGGAACAACTGAAGCCATCTCAGTGTAAAATGGCTATACGGCCATATCAGGCTTTGGTTTGCTTTACGCTTCAGATGCTAAGCTTATCATTGTTTGCTGTGTATTTCACTCAAGGTCAACCTGAGCTTATCTAACGTAAGCTCATGTAGGCCGAACCGTGTGTAACACTCAAGGTCATCCTGAGCTTATCTTATTTAGGTCATATATGGCTAGACCCTCCTTTTATTTGCCGGACCATCCAATGCAATTTTATTCAGGTCTGATCAGCAGCACTGAAGATAGATTGGGTTGAATCAGAATCAATAGTGGATTCCCCTAGCATTGCTCGTAGGAATCAGATAGATCAAATACACCTCCCACGGGAACTTGCTTGATGCTCACTAGTTTTCTGTAAGGGTCAGCCCTGCATTTTCTTAATATTTGAGTAATCACAAAGCACCATTATTGACAAGTAAAAATATTATGAGGTGAGATGCATGGGCTAGTTCACGCACAAGAGGTGGCTACCAGCAAGTCCAGACAACCAGGATTAAAATAGGAAAAAAAATAGATATAGAAACTATATAGTTAGGGAGAGATATCAGTTCAATTAGAAACTCAAAGATTGGGATCACTTTCGTTAGCGAGTTAGGGATTGTATTCGTGTCAAGCCATTCCTGGGAAGTGTTATTACACAATATCAGCTCATCTAGGAAATCTAGTGTGTAGTATAACTTGACTAAGTAACTATCTACAGTCACTTCAATGAGGCCGAGTAGTTGTAGTATACTTGTATGTCATTAAGTATGAATATGTGTATGGCTAATATAGTTATGCAACTATTCTCAGATTTGCTGCCGCCTTGATCTGTATGCATGTGAAATGGACATATGTTGCAGAACAGAATATTACTCTGGATTAATGTGCCAATATACAGTAGTAGAAGACTACAAGTACATACCAATCCAGGAAACGATATATTGGGCTAATACTATAACTAGCACACTTAACACTGATAATCATTATGTAACGCAAATACTTCAATGCTCCAACTGTAATCTTTCACTATGCCTTTTTCAAAAATGATTACTCTGTAGACCAAAATAAGATTCCAAGAGATGTGTTAAATTTAATAATTTTATTAGGTGTAAGTTTTCATTAATTGTGTTGTACCCTTCTCTTACGTTCCCAATTTGTCTCAATGCAGGCTCTAATATATGCTGATTGCTCAGGTGCTACTATGGTATCTCTGTTCTCACAGGTAATGCAACATTGATACTAAGGTATCCAACCCATATTGATCTACCACTCACAATTCATTGTGCTTTCGTCTTTACTAGTTCTGAGTGTGAGCACTCTTCCTCATTGTATAATATGTTGACGATCTATGTTTATTAGTACATGCTAAAATGCAAAGAAAGAAGATGCGACTTTTGGTTCTGCTGGTTGGTGCATGAAACTTGGAGGTTTTGGGTTCGAATCCTGGCTTTTGTAATTTAAATAAAAATCTGCCCTGCACTTTTTTCTGTCCATGTTTAGGCTTTATCCAACCACACGTGATAGGGTGTTGAAGTATATGTGCATTGCCCAACCTTCTCAATCAGTTTGGACTTTTGGTTCTATTGATTGGTGCATGTAACTTACTAAGTTCAAGAAGTTTGTCAGAAAACCACCAAAATGGGCGACCATTTTTTTATGTAAATTGGGAAGGCAGAAATTGATCTTAGAGACATGACTGGAAGGCAGAAACCGATAGTAGAGACATGCTGATTCGGGAGAAGCCAGAGAAGCTCATCTTATACATCATTTTTCATGTGTGCTAAAAAGCTTGTGGGACTGTTGTACCTTTATACCTTAAAAAAATCATTCACTAACTATTGTTTCCTCCTGAAGATTATCAAACTCTGCCCGGACAAGTTTTTTGAGGTAGAAGACTTTGTTTTTGATGCATTGGAGTTATACTCTCATTATCTTGCCATGATACTTCAAAGGTAATTCTCATGTGATGTACTTAACTCCAAATCTCATTTTCTGTGCTCCCGATCATGCCTTTTGTTCCTTTGAGATAATATTGACAATTGGTTCCTTTGTTCTCACTGCAGCAGGGATGGGAGCTCTCAGGAAAGGTCAAGTAACACATTGCTTCCTGAAATATCTTTTGCAAGTGAGACTATGGGCTGTCGAATGAAAAATAAGGTAGTGATATGAGTCAACCTGAGCCAATCTATCTAGTATGAAAATGCCTTGTTGCCTTTCGAAGGGTTTTTGTGACGTACGAAATCTAACAGCGTTATTCATGTGGCAGCATTTGTGGAAGCTGGTGATGGTGCTGCTATCCACATCACACCAATCGTTTCAATTAGTCTCAACTGATATATGCTTGTCAAATATCATCTCCTTTCTGCAAAGTATCATGCCTTTCATGAAGCAGTGTTTTAGAGGTAACCATCTTATGCTGTTCTTGAATTAATTGCCGATGTCTACTTTGCTCAACCAAACTTTCTGCTGGTGTCTTTAAAAAAATCAGCATATCTTAGAATTGCCTTGCAACATATAATAAGTAATAATCTAAGCTGCTATTTGGAAATTAATGAAAGTCCTTTCTGTACCCATCTCAGCATTCAGTAAACTACTGGAGATTGGTCAAACCAGTCTGAGATACACGTATTATGTTCGCCAGATATACCAAAATCACAATCTTGCCAAAATAAAATGGCAGCTTTAAACTTGTCTGCCTGAAAAGTGGACAAAAAGGACTCTTATAAATATAATGACTGTTTGTTTTGTAGAAAGAGTCGAACCTGGTGATGCATGCATCAATCGAAAAGTTGCCTTAGGAGCATTGATTAGCCTGATGGCATACTTGTGCACAGAATGTGATAATAGGATTTCAATGCTGGAAAACAAGATTTCTGATTCCTACAGGCTGCTGGTGAAGATACTATTTTTTTGTTTCGGAGAAGTCATTGCTCTTGCGAAACTTGTTTATGAGATTGGATTTCTTACTGAAAATGGTACCAAGAATGATGTGCACATGTGGGGCACCTTTAGGCATTGCATACACGTTATTCAGGAATCACTTTGTAGCACCAACTTGCAGGTATCTAACTGTCTTTGCCTAGTATGTGCACCTAACATCTCAATTTGTGTTGGTAGCTAACATGATGGTTTAGGTTCAAATGCTGGGGATACATGTGCTGAAAACTTATGCGCAGAGAGAGCTAACTGAAGCTTCACAAACAAAGACACATTCTTTTATGATGTTTCTTGGGGAATTACTGGAAGACGTGTTTCATTTGATGCAAACTGCATTGAAGGTACTGTCTGGTAGCTTTTTGTTTTTTTATTATTAACATTTCTATGGAATCAGATGGATTTCTTTGACAACTTTCTTTCTCCAGAATTGTTCAAGCAAGGAATCTGTCAACATCGTTGATGATTGTTTGAAATTGCTTTTCCTCTTTCACACGCTAGCACAATCACAGAAATATCAGCAAGAGGCTACAATACTTCTGCTGGATGCCTTGCTGATGGTTTTCTATTTGTCCAGTGATAATGCTTCACAGGTAGCAAAATCAGTATATTTCCCCCCAATTTCTCATCATGTGATCAGGACATATACTATTGAGTCCGGGGTTGATAATGTTTGTCTAAGCCAATTCCTTTCAGGAACTTACTGAAGTAAATACCATCTCCAAGAAGTTGTTCTCTCATTTTATTCAGATTCCATCAGCCGCCATACAGATCAAAGATGTAATGCTTTCAGCACCACCTACAAAAAGGCAGCAACTTCAGGTATTGTGCATAAGTATTTATTGCCTGGCATGGAATTTGTATATCTTTTAGATCCTGATGGCTTTAAAAGATTTTGTCATCTTGCCATCCATGCTCGTTATTTAAGTGCTGTGGGAAGTCTTCACCTATGACCTTTTTGTGCTAAATATCCAGCTCTGATGCTGCTTTCTTTTGATGGGATGTGGGTTTTTGGGCATTTCTGTTGTGTTGGGCAGTAAAATATTGTTTTCCTTGCATAAAGTACCCTGTGCTCTTGCTTTTTTTTGTAGGACATGATCCGAGCTTCAGTCAGCCATGGTCAGATAACGGTCCCAATGAATACAAGTGCACAACCAGAGCAGACTGTTCAGGATAGTACCAGTAAAAAACCCGAGTCAATAGCCATAGAGTCTGGGGCTGATGCAGTTGAAGAAAAGGAGGGAATTGAAGTTAGTGATGATGACTGGGATGATGATTGGGATACTTTCCAATCTCTTCCGGCAACTGTTGTGAAGGATAATGCAGATTCTGCTCTAGTTGTTTCACCTATTCCGGAACATGGTTCAGTTGCAAATTCTCATCAAGAACAGACCCCTCAGGGAAATACTAATGAAGATATTTGTGATACGGATACTGAGGCTGGTGCAACGGAAGACATAAAATCTGTTAATACCGAATTTGGGGAACCCTCTGCTTCACAATGCTCCAGTCCTGAGCCACAGGCCAAGATGGAATCCCTAGATTCGTCTTATGAAAATGATGAGAAAGTCCCAAAACATCCAACAGTTGATTGCGTCGAGCCATCGGCTCATGTTGTGATGAACGAAGAGATAGGGAGCGAACTGCAGCAGGATCATGACAACCAGTTTGGTTCTGAAGAAAGAAAGGATGATGACCTTGACTTAACAGATGAGGGCCCTGATCCAGCAAGTGAAGAGAACAATGATGTTTTTGGAGGAACTCGAAGGTCCGAGGGAGATGCTCCGGATGAAAATGTTGCTTGTGGGGACGATTCCACAAGTAGTTTGAGCAATCCCTCAGATGTTGTAGTTGATGAGTTCAAGAGGACCAGCGATACGTTATCGACTGGTAATAAGAGTTCTATAAAGGATAGTAAGGATTGGGGGGAAGAGTCAGCACCGTCCTCTCACGTCCTTCATATGGCGAATGCTAGCATGTCAGAAAATGTTATCAGCACGAGCAATGCAAACAAACATCCTGATAATGCCGACACCAAACCAGAACCATCTGTAGGTGAAAGCGCAGAGTCATAATCGAGGAACTTCCTTCAGAAAACATACACCTCTGGAGAAAAAAAAATCAGTATCCTTATCAGAACTTAGGAAATGAAATACTAAAAAGGCTGGTAGCGTTGCAAACCCTTTGAATCCACATTTTCTCACCTTGTTTGTGCTGAGCTTATCCTGTTGATTCTGTGGGCTCCTATCTGCAGTCCAAAACTGAGATGTGGTGCGATGGCATTGCTCCAGTATACAAGATATGACCGTTATTACGCGCAATTGAAGAACTGTGTATAATTTCTAAATCTCACACCCAATACATTAAATTGGACCTGCATAGTTTCCACACGGATTGTATGCACCCCACCCCTTGTTCCATGTTTTTGTTGTGTGTTGGGTGTGTGCTGTAGAGTTTGTATATCACTTCTACAATACGTAGGACATCAGATGCGGGTTCTACACATGTATCTACTCCCTCCGTTTTATAATATAAGATGTTTTAGCTTTGTAGAGATAATGTATCTAGACGCCTTTTAGTGTGTAGGTTTGAAAAGGTTTACTCCGAATCTACACACTAGAAGATGTCTAGATACATTATCTTCACAAACCTAAAACATATTATATTTTAAAATGGAGGGAGTAATATTTAATACCGTGTTCATTCTCGGTATGCAACTCCTGGCCTCATCTTTGTGCTGGGAACATGAGGCCAATTAATAACATGTCTGTATGTGAACATGATTTTGATCATAACAAGTTATGGCTCTTGAATGCCTGAGGACAATGAGGCTGGCAACATGTATGTACCCTATAGTTGTACATCTCCAATCGAGTGCATAGTTGATTTACCAAATTTTGGTAGTATGATTATTTGCTAAGACTTGCGAAGTTGTTATGTTTTGATTTTTTTTAGATAAAAGGCAGCAACAACTGCCTGACTTTAAATTAATAAAGCCCACAAGTTTACAAACTCAAACCTGGCTGCAAGAAGATGATAGATTTAAAGAAGCAATCAGCTGGGTTTTATTAATTTGTAAACACCAGGTTTGAGTTTGTCAATCCTCATTGAAAACATAACAACTCATGATAGATTTAAAGAAGCAATCAGCTGGCCATTGAAAACACCACAGAGGGCTCAAGGGCCCAAGAAATCGAATCATCCAGCCCAGAGAGCTACACCCCAGCAAGTTTATGAGTCAGATGTCCCCACAAGGCCACTTCTTCCCCAAAGGTCTTTCTGAAAGCAAGGTTCTAGCGCCGCGAGTTTTGGGCCCGAGCCACTAAAATGCCAGGGTCAGAACAAATGTTAAAGAGTCTAGGGTATCTAACGGCAATGGGTCCCTCCCCAAGCCAGCAATCAGTCTAGAAGCGCACACTTGCCCCATTTCCTACAAGAAACCTTGCTCCTAGCCTGAAAAAGTGCTTGATTTTATTAAGGCTTCTTCGAAATTGCGAGCCACCCTGGCAATTTTGATTAAGCATGTTGTGGGCATTCTGGTATTTGGTCATAATTAGCTTGTGCCATGTTTTGGTTCTCCTCAGGGTTGTTGAGTCTACAAATCCATTTAAGCATCAAGGAGACATTAAGAATTCTGGAATTTAGCACCCCAAGTCTTTTGGTCTACAAATGTCTAGCCAATTGACCTAGTGGTACTTCCTCTTGTCACTCACACCCTCCCAAAAGAATCTAGCAATATGTTTGTCAAATCCTGCGTGGGTTCCATCAGCCAGAAGAAGCAAACCCATGCAGAAAATAGGAAGGCTCGACAAAGAGGAGTTAACTAACGGCAATCTAGCTATAGAGGACATAAAGTGCCCCTACCACGGTTCCACCCTACGACCCACATCAGAGATGAGGCTCTCCCAGTCTATCATCATGTCCTCCATAGGGATGCCAATATAAGTGAAAGGGAAAGATCCCTCTTTGCAATTCAGGAGTCTAGCTACTCTAGCTTGCTCCCTATGATCAACATCAAGGACAAAAGCCGCACTCTTGGGAAAATTAATCTTAAGACTGGAGGCAATTTCGAAGAAAATAAGGATGAGTTTGAGATTTGTTAGACATTGGTCGTTGAGGTTGAGAAGTAAGATCATATCTTCAGCGTATTGTAGGTGAGTCACCCCTCCTGGAATTAGGTGAGGCACCACACCTTTAATATTCCCCACAGCGGTCGCAATGTCTAGAATTTATGCCAATGCATCAACCATGAAGTAAAAAATGAGGGGGATAACAAAGGTCACCCTGACACACTCCCTTCCTGTTCATAAAATAGGGGGCAACAACCCCGTTTAAACTAATCATCGTCTGTCCCCTGTGACTAATTGCATTAACATGTGCACCAGTACTGAATCGAAACCCTTCCGCGTCAAGACCTCATGGAGGAATGACCAACTAACTCGATTGTATGCTTTCTCGAAGTCCAACTTAAGCATAACTGCTTTTGACTTCTTGGACACCACCTCGTGGATGATTTCATGCAGCGCTAGCACCCCATCATGGGAGAGGATGAAAGAATGCATGAGAAACTGTCCCAACCATGGGATGGAAGTTTGGTTAATTCTCTATTTATTTTATAATGCTCTTAATCCTGTGTCTAAGTCTATGCTTGATACCGCAGCTAGAGGAGAATTTATGGGCAAACAAATTACCGAAGCAAAGCAGCAGCTAGACAATATGCAAGACAACCATGCCCAATGGCATGTGGATAGATCAAACACAAAGAAGATGAACTCCGTCACACCATAAGAAAATAAAGAACTCAATGCTAAGATGGATAAGCTCATATTAGCCATCAAGGGTAAGGAAACCCAGGTAAGAGCTATCCCAGAATCAAATATTAAAAAAATAGACTTCATAGCTCATAATGATTATAACCCTGCTTGAAAGAAGGACTATAATCCTAATTTCCAGAAACATTATTCTATCCCTGCAGGTAACTCTAAAAATAATATGGGATCAAGTAATGGTAGTCTCCAAGAAATTCTTAAGTCCTTTATGGACTCGCAAAATGAGCAAAATAATATTCTTGTTAAGATAACAGAGAACCATGATAATATGCTTGAAAAATTGTCTAACCAAGTTGTGAGTTTGAGAAATGATTTGCAGGCCCTTCAAAAAAGAACAAGGATTGTTGAGGCACAACTAGGTAAGATAACCGAGAGTCAAACTCTCATTCTAGCTAAATTTGCAGGTAAAGCTTAGCCCAATCCGGTTGAAGACCTCAAGATGATAAGAATCCAAAGGGAGGAGCCTGAAAAACTTGACTATAGCAATGCCCCTTCACCAAATTACACGGTTGAACATCTTGTGAAAAGGATCAATATCAAGATTCTCGTAAGTGATGGAAATGAGGAAGCTATGTATCAATGCTTTGTTAACAGGTAGCAATAAAGGTACGTGAGCTTGAAGAATAATATAAGAAAATTGCTAAAAAAAACTACCTGTTAAGCTTGATGATATATTTGAGCCTACTATTAAAATTAAAATTGGGACTAATGAGATAGCTACACTTTGTGATTTAGGTGCAAGCATTTCAACAATTCCGAAAAGTCTTTTTAATAAGTTAAATCTCGGCTCTTTTGAAATCATAGAGTTAAAATTACATCTAGCATATTCTACCTACAAACAAGCTATAGGGATTAAAGAAAATACTTTAGTTTACATTAAAGGCTGTCCCGCTCTTATTGATTTTATTATTATTGACATGCCTGAAGATGCTACTGCTCCTATCATATTAGGCCGTCCGTTCTTAAGAACTATTAAGGCTTTGATTAATCTGCATGAAGGAAATGTGAAGATTCAATTGCCTTCGCGGGATCATCTTGTTATTCATTTTCCCAGGAAGAAGAAAGCCAAGTATGATGAGAAGGAGTCCATCACTTTGAAGGCAAACTATTTTGGAGTGGGTGTTCCACTCATCTGTCCTAAGTGAGCAACATCAAGGTCAAGCTATTTAACCATAAAAGAGTGCTTCATGGGAGGCAACCCATGTGAAATAAAAGTTTGAGTTAAGTTTTAAGTTTTAATTTAAGTTTCATGTTGAATAAAGAGTGCTAGAAAACTCCGGTTGAGGAGGAGAAGTTTGGTATTACTAAAATCCTGTTTTATACATGCTGATGGTGGTCGACAATTTAGACTGTTATTTTTTTGTCAAAACATGGTGTTTCTCTAAGTTTCAGGTTAAGAAAGAATTCTCGAAGAAACAGAAATTTTTTAATGACTCTAGTAGGTTTAACGACCAATTATACGACGAGAATAAAAATTTTAGCCGTATAGTTCCGGCCGTATAGATATCTATGCCATCGTCAAATTTTCTTTTCTAGGTACAGAAGGTTTAACGAATAACTATATGTCGGGGATAAAAATCCCGGCCATATAGATATCACCGCCAGGAAGAAATCCTAAAATTTTGCCGCCAGACCAACTATACTGCGGGAATAAGATGTTCCGAGCATATAGTTCTGACCGTATAGTTTATGCGACCACAAAAACGCCACGAGAAGGTACCCCCAACACCAAAACTTCAATCTTTTTTCTCTCTTCTACCTCTAAACTCTTTCAAAACCTCAAGAGATCATCATCTCTACTCAATTTCGTTCGATTTCCTCGCACACAAGTGATCTATGGTATGTTTCTCCTCCGATCCTCCAATTACTTTTTGCAAATTCAGCTCCGATCTGTTGTCATTATCAATCTAGGGTGAGACCTACTATGAACTAATTGCCATGTTTCTCTTGCCTAGATTATTATTTTGAGGAGATTCTTTAGTGTGTTATAATGAGGAATATGTTATGCTTATTATTGTTGGATCAAAAAGTTTTATTTTTGTCTTTCTTATTATTTTAGAAGATGAACACAAGGAGCCAAACGCGTGCTCGTGCCGCTGCGAGTTCTTCTTAGGCTGCCACTGCAGCTCAGGACTGCATGGGGATACGGTTTAGGAATGAGCTCCAACGTGATCGCTTCGATAGGATCAAGAACCGAGAAATGAAGACAACCAAGTGGGCTTGTCCCGTTATATTGAATCAACTCGGTATTTATAATTATTTCAATTTATGTTGTAATAGGGTTGGACTGCAAAACTTTGTATTACAATATGTGCCTACTTATCACCGGTTAACTCTTAAATTTTTAAGTTATTTAGAAATCACCGTTAAAACATGGCATGGAGAGACATGGTTTCTTTCCGACTTATGAACAACAATTATACATTATCACTTGATGAATGGTGAAATTGTTTTACTTTATCAAACAATGATGTTAATTCCTTACGCGCATCTTATACCGACATACACCTTTCCCTAGATCATTATTATAATAGAATGAGTTTCACTTTTAGAGTCAACAAGGAGAAGAATATTAAGCATCCCGCTATTCGCTATTTGTTCTATGTTATTGCTAACACCTTGAAGGCACGAAATGAGTTTACAAGACTCAATGAGGAGGACATCTTAGTCCTTGAAAAAGCTGCTTTCAACAACAACTTGTCACTCAACTTGGGCACAATTCTTGTGCGCTACTTGGAGCACCAATCCTCCCAAAGCCAACGACCAATCACAGGTGGAGGCATCATCACCGTGCTTGCCATTGCCTTAGGCATCGACCTAGGTGAGTTGCAACCATTGCTAGGTGAGCGACGTGTTGCTTTCTCTACTTTAAAATCTTGTGGAATGCTGACTAGGAGAGCTGGTGGTTATTACTTGCATATTGCAGGAGCTGGGCGTCTCTACCACGCTCCTTTGCCTAATGGTATTTTCTATATCGAGAAAGGACGTTTGATATATGATGTGCAGGTTGAACAACACCAACCCGAGGAGGAGGTTCCGGATGAGGATGAAGACCAAGAAGAGGAGCAAGAAATTCCCGATCAAGAGGAGAAGCCACCAAATCGGTTTGCTACATATCAAGACTTCCAAAACTTGGAGGAACTATGGAGGGGATGCCTAATCTCGCCCCAAACCTCTGATAAACCACTAGTAACTTATCAACTCAATTTGCGAACTAGAGTTACAACTTTTTCCCACCACCTCAATGATTTGAAAGGCTTGCAAAAGCCCTAAGCTTGGGAAAGATTCCTCATTATCTTTATTTGGCGTTCATTTGTTTTTTATTATTATTTCGGTGAGTAAGATCATCATCTCGTCATTTTAGTTTAAATGTTGAGTCCCTTTTTTGATTTTGGTTTTCTTGCTTGAGGACGATAAAGTTTAAGCTTGGGAAGGTTGATGGCTGTGAAATATAGCCATCCACATCCACATTTAAACTATATATTAGTCATATTTTTGATGAAATATCTCTCTAAATCCTACCATTAATGCCTAATATTCAAAGGGGTATGCAATCCTGTCTTTCTATTTTTCCCTACGCAGGAAATGACGTTTGATGATGGGAATCACAACATTAAAGTCAAAGATACGAGATTTCCAACAACCCAAAGAAACCAGGGGTCGTGAAGAGGAGGCAGAAGCTTTAACGACCAACTATACAACGGGAATAAAATTCCAGCCATATAGTTTCCACCGACACCGCTAGGTCAAACAAAACAACTTTCATGAAGGGACCCCTATATAAAGAGGCCTCGAGCGACGAGAAAACCACACCCCGACTACACCAAGCCATCAGAAACCACAACGCCGGAGGGATAGATCTAGATCTAATATCCAAACCCTTCTCCTCCACCATAGCCATATTCCACCACTTGTAATAGTAGATCCCATCTTCAATTGGCGACATTGTAAAACTATTACTATCAATCTCATGATTTCCATTACAATGTTTATGGTTGTTGATTTCATCTCTGTGTGTGAGTAATTCTCCTTGGGCTAAGGGCTTCGGGCTAGCCATGTAGTTTGTGCATATTATTTATCATAGATGGGATCATGTATTAGTTTGTATGACATGATGATTACTGTACCCTCTCTTGGCTCAATCTAAGGACTTGTCAGGTACCCAAGACCCCAAGGGTTAATCTAGGTATAGAGAGTGTGAGTAATGACTAATCTACGGGATGAGAATCCTAGTGACAGAAAGGGTAGTACGACTACATGTGAGGCCTTTACTTTGGATTAATAGTGACGTTACTATGTATATCATTAGTTCTCTTTCTTCTATGGACGAGACTAGTAGGTTATTGATATAAGTGGTTGCGAAGGCAATAGCAATTATGGATGTACTGTCCACATATAATTATCTTGCTCTAAAAATTACATGTATACTTTATTATTATCTTTTATTCCCATCACATGTTTTGTATAGCTACAGGTGAAACCTAAAGACCTAGGCCCTCTCTCTCCATCATTGACAACAACAAAAGATCGCAAACTCTTGGTCCGGTAAAACACAAAAATAATTCTAAAACTCCCGAAGGTCCGTTAAAGTAAGTTTACTACGCTTTCTGCTTTCCTAGGATTCGATAACCTAGGTCTACTAGGGAAAAAGAGCTATACTACATCCGTAATCCGGTTCAAAGGTATCAGTTGGCAACATGCCTTAATGTGTTTCTATTGGCTATAATTATCAAAGATGCTGTCCTACAGGGCATTCTTGAAAGAACACATATATGAGCTCGACTGTAAACGTCGCGGTCTATGAGACTTAGGTGATCTCTAGTAAACTCTAGTATATAAACAAGTAGCGAGGATTGACAAATATTTAAATGGGTATTTGAGATCTGATGGGGGATTGTTAGAAATAATAGGCTAAATCATTAGACCCACTTGTGATTTCAGATTTTCCCTAAATCTTAAAGCCCATGTGTGTGTGGAAACCCATATGTGATTTGACCCAAGTTGGTGGCAGCTCACATAAGTGTAGCAAGAGTAGTGAGAGCTAAAGTTTAGTCCCACATGGGAAGTTGAAGAAGAGTTACACCACCTTATAAGGTGAAGTGTTGCACCACTTTGTAAGTGAGTCCCAATAAGAGAGCTACACGCGTGCTCCTCCTCCGCCGCCGCTCGCACGCACGCACACACACACACGTACGTGTAGCATCCCAGTTGTCTAACATCTGTAATGCTACTTGATCTAGTAATAAAATGGCCACTCCCTGCAAATAATTGTTGCATCATCATCATGTCATGTTCATGTCATCATGCCACCTTGCATTTGAGCATCATACAAAAACCCTTTTGTTTTGGTTCTTATCTCATATGCATTAATATTTGTATTTGTCTCTTGATATTGTATTTGATTCTTGATATATTGTTAGATGCCCAAGTTGAGTTGGGGGCATATCTCTTATTGACTCCACCACCTTGTCTTCACCACCTTATAATTCCACCATCCAATTAATATGAGCTGGCATTTAATTGAGTTTACCTAGCTCATGTGGGTTGGGTGGATCCATTGTTTGTCCCTTTTTGCTTGGCCTTATTCCACCTTTGGGAATGCATGGAATAATGCCATATGATTTTATGTTGTTTTCACAATATGAATACATGGCATTTATTATTTGCATGGGCCATGCAAAACCACCACATCTAGGTCATTTGGATTTTATTTAAAGTTCTTGGAGTGGGTCATACTCTCTCTCTCTCCTTCTTTTGCTTGATCTAGCTAGAGCCATGCAAGTACCACCTTTTACTTGACATTTGAATTTTATTTGTATTGCTTGCATGGATCACCTCTTCTCCTTTGCTTGATCTTGCTTTGGCTTATCAAACACTCACCTTTACCCCTCCTTTCTCTATCTCTCTTGCTAACTCTAGAACCTACCTCTAATCATCTTACCCCATCTAAACCCTAATCAACACCCCCTCTTAGCTAAACCCTACCCCTCTCTCATAACCTTCTCCCTAAACCTACCTCTAATCACCTTACCCCCCATCTAACCCGAGCCACCACCTCTCTAGTTAACCCTAGTTCCCCATCTGACCCTAGTCCTGCCCCTCTCACCCACCCAGCTCGGATCCCACCTGACCACCCCCTCCCATGTGCTTTTCCCTGACCCTCTCTCTCTCCAAACCCTAGCCTAACTGAGGCCCCCTTTTCCTCCCTTTGTGCATAAAGGTGGCACCCTCCCTTCTCCCCTCTCCTCCCTTATCCCCAACCACCCAGCTCGCCTCCACCCAGATCCATCAGGCAGCCCCAGGTCCTCCCCATCCTCCTTCCTTCCCCCTCTCCACCATGATCGCACCTCGCCCATCCAAACCCTAGCTACGACCCCCCTCTGCTCTCCTTCGCTCCCGAGCGCGCCAAGGCAAGCCAGAGCACCAGGGCCCCCATCTGCTTCCTCTTCGACGCCCAGGACGCGAGGAAGACGCCGAACCCCGCCGGAGTAGCCCCGCCGCCGCCGCGCCCGCGAGTACCAGAAGCTCCAGAGCGCCAGCCCCGCCGTCGATCAACAGCCCCTCCGGCCAAGCTCTCACCGCCGTCGGGTCTCTGGTGAGCCCTTCTACCTCCTAGACACGCCCCCTTCCCCTCTCGTGTTCCGTAGCGCCGGCGCCACCAGCCGAACAGCCTGCGTGCGTCAACGCGCGCCGCGCTCTGGCGACAACAACGGCGGCTGCAGCTCTGGCTGCCTGTTCGTCGCCCCGCCCCGCGCGCTGTAGCCTTTCTCCGCGCTAGCCCCCTGAACAAAAGTTGTAGTCCGATCTGCCCCCGTCACTTTTTGTTTTACCTTCTTCGTCTAGTTCGCGCTAGATGCGTCGCCATCGTCGACTGAACCCCGGCCGATCGTCGGTGCTCTGCAGAGCGGCGCGTCGCTGCCGTTCCGACAGCCGCCGCTGTTTTGCGCTTAGGCCCCTGCAAGATCTCCCGCCTAAACCCGCCGTCCCCGTAGCCCCACCTGGCAGCCTCCCTTTCCATCTTGCGTTTAGGCCCACGTAGATCCGAGCCTCGGAACCCGCAGTCCTCGGCTTGCCCACGTGTCGCACACCGGGTGGCCGCGAGCGCGTGTGGGCCTGCTGGTTCCTGGGCCCGCCTGTCAGCCTCGCTAGCTAGGTTGAGCCTCGGTGTGGAAAGGTCTGGCGCGTGCGTGTCGACCTAGTCAGCATGGTCCCATCTGTCTGCGGCTGTGGCTGGCTCAGCCTGAGTGTAAAAAGTCTGTGTTGTCTGTTTTATTCAAATTTAATTCAAATTATTCAAAATTTCAAATTCAAATCTGATTTAAATAACTTTTAATTTATAAATCCAAATAATGCACATAATATATGTTTTTGAATCAGAAAAATGTGAGGATTTCAAATATACCATCCAAACTTTGTTTTGCACACTTAAAATTTCAAGTTGATCTAAATTACAACAAAATGCCCCCGGACCTTAATAAATTAATAACTTTTGTTTTATAACTCCGAATTTGACAAATGACATGTCTAAAATGATCAGCTCGACGAGACCTTTCTGTTTATGCTATCCATGACTTCAATTGCAGCATGCATCATATAAATATATAGTGTACAGCAACTAATATGACAATAAAATGGAGCCAAAAATCAATAAAAATGTTATTTCTTGTATTCAACACCTCACCCATGACTTGCTACATCATTGCCATGCAACTTGTGCATCATTCATCATGGCATGATTGTTGCTTGTAGCATCTTATTTCATATGCTTGCGCACTTTATTTATGTTGGCCCTTGTTTGTTTGGTTCTTCTTCGAATAGACACTGAGCAGGGGATATATCAAGAGAACCAGGAGCACTACCCAGATCCGTCTCTCGCTTCAACTGAGTTGCCAGGCAAGCACTATCACATGCTTGCATACATACAGTACCTATTGCCTCTATCTTATTCTTGCATCATTGAGTCGCGATTGCATTAAATGGAATCCCAAGTATTGCATAGCCTTTACTTTTAAACCCCACCAAGCTGGTTCCTCCATCCCATGAGCCATTACTACAGAAGTTGTTTGGGCCATGCGAGTCGTAGAACAACATGTGTAGGGTTTGTGAGTGTCTGATGGATAATGAGGTACCTAAACAACTTAACCTGAGTAGTAATGGGATAACTAATGAAATTGGCACCGGTGGGCAATATCTGCTATTTGGTTTTTCCTGCTCACTTGTGTCCCGTAAGACCCCGAGTACTTGATTCCTGTTCCAAGATTATCCGCGCTATCCACATCCGGGAGGCTTATGGGACCCCCCTGAGCCAGAGCTTGATTCCGTCTTATTTCTTGGGGCCACAAACTAGTTTGAGGTTTTGTTTACTATCCTGTACTTATGCCATGCTTTACCGCTTTATTATGATTGTGCGAGGAGCACCTGTACTGTTTAGGATCGTGGCACGATTCCGCGGTATCGACAAGCCCAGTTTTGGGTTCCCAGTCGTTTACAGCCGTCCCCACAACCTTGAGTCCGTCTCGGAGCCGGCCGGTTTCGTTGCGGGTCTACTTTAAGGGGTGCCCCCCTGAAATAATTCTGAATCCTATGATTGCTTTGTCGTGAAGGCCTCGTTGGGTTTTAATTTGGTTTTTCCGAGGTTGATCGAGTGTGTGTTGCTATTTGTGCACCCCTGCAGGGTAAAACTTTCTGAAAGTCGTGTCCGCGGTTATGGACGACTTGGAGCACAGTTTCTCGATCATAGACAAGCATAACTAAAGTACCGCTTTAATCTGACTAAGTAAATGACTAGTAAATAGTGCAACACTCATGGAATGGTTAATAAAATTGCCAACGGATGGGGGTTGTTCGTCCGCTTCCTCGTTGGTAAGCGAGGAGGAGGATGGATCTGTGGATATTACTGTTATAACTGTTGCCATTAATTCACGGACATGCGTCTATCTTTGGTTAGGCGTATGGTTAGCGAGTATCTATAGCACTGTTAGGGTTTATCTTTTGCTGCAATTGCGTCACCACAGGTTGTGTCCCCTTTAGAGGCATAAAGACTTGCTGAGTACCCTTAGGGTCTCACACGATAAATTATTGGTTCAGATGAACTGGTACACTCGCAGGACGGATACTGGGTGGAAGAGGCTAATGATGTGGGCAACGATCGTTCGTTGTAGAGATTCCGGGAACGGGGATCCGTGAGATCTGTGGGCGGGATGTGCTTATTTCTGTGGCATCTTATGCCGATTTGCTTCTTATCCGTACTCGGACTTGTTTTGCCGCTTCCGCTTGATACTCTGATGTGTGATGTATGAGGAATTATCCTAAAATATTATATCTATCTAGGTCATTTGAATCTTGCCGTATGGCGTTGCTATATTTTCCTTTCTTTCTAGATGGAATGGCTCTGATGTACTTTTGTATGGTGGCTTGCATACATACTCATTTGTGTATGTAGTTGATCCCTTTGCCTGCCGATTACGCCGCCCGTACAGGTCCCGATGAATTGGAAGTGGTTGGGACGGCCGAAAGGTCTACCCGTGAGTGCCTTTTGGGGCCCCACCGTACTATTTCAACCACTTCCGCTCATCCAGGCTTGTATCTAGGAGCGTAATTCACCGAGGTAGTTACAATTGGTATCAGAGCCATCCCGACCTTCAGGGTCTCAGCCAAACGGTCGTTGTCAGTCTAGCAAATATTTTGGTAGTTATGTATACTAGGGAAAAACAAAACGCGAGAGTAGGACTGCTTCCACTTTTCTTCTTACCCACCCACCCACCCTTTTCTGGTAAGGAAGTGTAACGTTTTCAGTCCTCTCCTTAAAATTCAAACTAGGATTCACGTGTTCTGGGTTCCCGTAGTACCATAGGTTGTGTGTGTGTGTGTGTGTGTGTGTGTGTGTGTGTGTGTGTAATTCTTTGTCTATCTGTTGCATCCAAGTTGTTATCTAATCAGCCTTTGGTTATCAACTGTTGGTACATTCCATACCGACAGGCTTTTGCAAACCGACGCGATCTATCTGATTCGTTGTTTACCAACGCAATCTGTCTTACTCTTTGTATCCGACGTTATCTTGTATGGGGTGTTCGTTTCCGTAGTTGCTAATCTTTAGGTTCATCGTGAGAAGAAGGGGTTAGGATATGTGTTTTACTTATTCATGTGCGGAGTAATGATTTGAGTGCGGGATGGAGTCGCGACCATACCACTACTCTTATCATTCGCTTTTGTATATTGAATTGGTAGAGTCACTAATCTTGATTCGTTAAGTAATTTTGCGCATCTATTGGTATTTTAATGCCGAAATTTGTGGAAATTTTTTCTTTGATATATTTGTGTACCACACTTCTTTTCAGTCGTGTGCGATATGCTTAATATCTTCTAGGTGCTTTGAACTTTGTTGATATTTTAATATCATCTTAGTAAATTGTATCCTTTAATCTTGGTTAATTCCATCTTGGTACTATTTTGGATTATTATTATTCTCCATTATAGTACTGACTTGTGTTTTATATCAATCACAGGATGGCTCCACCACGCCATTCTGATGAGGACATACCACCGGAATTGGGGGCCGCGTTGTCAAACATTGCCAATGCCTTGGCAGCAATGCAGCAGAACCAACAGCGTTTGTAAGAAAGCGTCAGGAGGAATGAGTTTGATCCACTCCCTCCACCTCCCAAGCGGGGTGACATCAAAAGCTTCCTGAAGTTCAACCCACGCCAATTTGATGTTTCTGATCAACCACTTGATGCTGATGATTGGTTGCGTGAGATGTCAAGGCTACTGGAGACTGCTGATGTGCCTGAGCAAGAATGGGTAAAATGTGCTACTCACCTTCTGAAGGGAGATGCAGCTCTCTGGTGGGAGAATTATCTGAAGGCAAGCTGCACTGGTTTTCAGCCCACTTGGGAACAGTTCTCTGGAGCTTTCAAAGAGCAATTCCTGTCAGAGATTGTCATGGAAAGGATGAAGGAAATCTTTCTCAACCTCAAGCAGGGAAATGATAATGTCAACACCTACATCAGGAACTTCATGAAACTCTCTCGTTATGGTGGTGATGAGATCTCTGATGACAAGAAGAAGCAGAAGAGGTTCAGGCAAGGGCTCAATGCATCGATCAAATATGTAATCACACATGCAAGGCCGGCGTCTTTCCTGGAACTTCAGCATACAGCTCTGCAGGAGGAAGCCAGTAGGCAAGTGTTTGAGGAGTCAAAGAAACACAACCGGGACGCACCAAGCTATTCAGCTATGTCAGCTCCTTCTAAGCGGCGTGTCTGGGTTCCTAACACCCCACCGTCGCTCCTGGCTTCACCAAGACCTGCAAGCTACGCGGCAAGGCCATCAAACTTCATCACTGCTGCTCCCAGGGGCTACAACCACCACTACCCTGGAGCGCCTGGCGGAGTCCCTGGCCACATTGCTCCACGTCCACCTGGTGCTTGTTTCACATGTGGAGACCCTGGGCATCTAAACTGGAACTGTCCGTTGAAGAACAAAGCTCTCCCTCCACCCCCTCCAAGATCTGCGGCAAGCTCTCCTATGGTTCGTGCACCACCACCTCGGGCTCTCAACATCAACACCAAGCCCGGGTCTACTGTTGCTCGTGCCAACTGTATCAACGCCACTCAAGCTGAGCATGCACCTGGAGTTGTGATGGGTATGCTTTCCGTTAACTCAGTCCCTGCACGAGTTTTGTTTGATTCTGGTGCATCGCATTCTTTTGTTTCTCACAAGTTTGCAAATGAGAATGTGTTAACTCTGGATCCTCTCCTTAAGAAGTTAATGGTCCTATCTCCTGGTTCAAACCTGAGGGCTGCTTATATCAGCCATGGCAATCAAATTGAGATTGGTGGCTCTTCGTTCTCGGCGTGCTTAATTCTTCTGGGCAATTCTGACATTGATGTCATCTTGGGCATGGATTGGTTAACAGCAAATGCAGCTGTGATTGATTGTGCTGAACGCTCGGTTTCCCTGAAGATTCCTGAAGGCCATATAGTCTTTTCTCCAAGTCTGACTCCTGTTGTCCAGCTCTTCTCTTTGGCGGCTCTGAATGATGATGCTATGGAAGCTATTCAGAGTGTACCGGTGGTCTGTGAGTTCCCAGATGTTTTTCCTGAAGAGTTGCCGGGTATGCCTCCGGATCGTGAGGTTGAGTTTGTAATTGAGCTTGAACCTGGAACGGCTCCTATCTCCAAGCGGCCTTATAAAATGGGTCCTTCTGAGTTGGCTGAACTCAAACGTCAGCTTGATGAACAAGAGAAGTTGGGTTTCATTCAACAGAGTACTTCTTCTTGGGGTAGCCCAACAATCTTTGTGAAGAAGCGTGACAGGACTGATAGACTTTGTGTTGACTATCGGGCTCTCAATGCTAAAACCATCAAGAACAAATATCCCCTTCCGCGGATTAATGATCTCTTCGATCAGCTAGCTGGAGCTGTGGTGTTCTCTAAGCTTGACTTGAGAAGTGGTTATCACCAAATCAAGATTCGCAAGGAAGATGTGCCAAAAACAGCTTTCACCACCCGCTATGGCCTGTATGAGTACACGGTCATGTCTTTCGGCCTCACCAACGCACCTTCTACCTTCTCGAGGCTTATGAACTCAGTTTTCATGGAGTACCTTGATAAGTTCGTTGTGGTCTATCTGGATGACATCCTAGTCTATTCTAAGTAAAAGGTAGAGCATGAAGAACACCTTCGGTGTGTCCTAAACAAGCTTCGTGAGAACCGCTTGTATGCAAAGTTCTAAAAGTGTGAGTTTTGGCTGCCTCAAGTAACCTATCTTGGTCACGTTATCTCTGCCAAGGGCATTGCAGTCAACCCGGAAACTGTGAAGACAATTGTTGAATGGCTTCCTCCTGTTAATGTCAAAGAAGTGCGGAGTTTTCTTGGTTTGGCTAGTTATTGCCGTCGCTTCGTTCAGAACTTTTCGAAGATAGCGAAGCCTCTTACCGACCTCCTCAAGAAAGGCAAGAAATACCTTTGGACCCCTGAATGTCAAGCAAGCTTTGAGACACTCAAAGAGAAGCTCACTTCTACACCAGTCTTGGTTCCTCCGGATACATCTAAGCCTTTCCAGATATTCTGTGACGCCTCCTTGCAAGGATTGGGTGCGGTCCTTATGCAAGAGAAGCAAGTGGTTGCTTATGCCTCTCGACAGTTGAAGACGCATGAGATCAACTATCCCACACATGACCTCGAGCTCGCAGCAGTTGTCTTTGCTTTGAAGCTATGGAGGCACTACTTGCTTGGCAACCGTTGTGAGATCTTTTCTGACCACAAGAGTTTGAAGTATATCTTCACTCAGCCTGATCTCAACCTTCGGCAGAGGAGATGGATTGAAGCAATCAATGATTTTGATTTGACCATCAACTACACTCCGGGCAAAGCTAATGTCATGGCCGATGCTCTTAGCCGCAAAGCTTATGTCAACAACCTCATGATGGAAGAACAACAGCCTCTCTTGTGCGAGGAATTCCGTCAACTCAACCTGGAAATTGTGGGACAAGGGCATCTCCTGAACCTTCTGGCTACTCCTCTATTGGAAGAAAAGATTCTCTCTCGTCAGCTTGGTGATCCGCACACCAAAAAGATCATCTCTAAACTTGAGCTTCCGAAGTATGAGTCCTTCCACGTTGATGATCAAGGCACGCTTTTCTTTGAACACCGAATGTTTGTTCCGAACTACCCGGGTTTGAGAGAGCAAGTTCTCAAGGAGGCGCACGATTCTGTTCTTTCTATCCATCCTGGCAGCACAAAGATGTACATGGACTTGAAAACACAATATTGGTGGCCTGGTTTGAAACGATATTGTGCCAAGTATGTCTCGGAGTGTGATGTCTGCCGCAGAGTGAAAGCTGTCCATCAGAAACCTTTCGGTCTTCTACAGCCATTGAAACCCCCGGAATGGAAATGGGAGAAAGTAGAGATGGATTTCATCACTGGTTTTCCAAGGTCGAAGAAGGGCAACAATGCAATCTTTGTTGTCATTGACAGGCTCTCTAAAGTGGCTCATTTCTTCCCCGTCAAGGAAACAATTTCTGGAATTCAGTTGGCTGAGCTCTATATCAACAGAATTGTTTCTCTGTATGGGGTTCCGCTTGAGATTAGTTCAGACCGTGGGAGCATCTTCACTTCCAAGTTCTGGGAGAGTTTCCAAAATGCTTTGGGAACAAAGTTGAACTTCAGCACTGCTTACCACCCTCAGTCGCAAGGACAAGTTGAAAGGATCAATCAGATTCTGGAGGATATGCTTCGTGCTTGCGTTATCTCTTTTGGCATGAAGTGGGAGGAATGTCTTCCTTATGCTGAATTCTCTTACACCAACAGCTTCCAGAAAAGTCTGAAGATGGCACCATTTGAGGCTCTCTATGGTCGTAAGTGCAGAACTCCGATTGGGTGGTCAGGTGCAGGAGAAAGAATTTGGTTTGGCCCTGACATTGTAACTCAAGCGGAGGAGAAGGTGCATATCATTCTTGAGAACCTGAAGATTGCTCAAAGTCGCCAGAAGAGCAATTATGACAGGAAGCACACGGACATGGTGTATGCCCCTGGTGATCTCGTGTACCTTCGTGTCACTCCCATGAGAGGCACACACCGCTTTGGCATCAAAGGAAAGCTGGCTCCTAGATACATCGGTCCTTTCAAGATTCGTGGTAGAAGAGGAGAAGTTGCTTATGCCCTTGAGCTCCCGGAAAAACTCAAAGTCCATGATGTTTTCCACATCTCTCAGCTCAAGAAGTGTTTCAAAGATCCCGGCAGGACCGTGGATCATGAGCTAATCGATCTCCAAGAAGACCTGTCTTATCAAGAACACCCCACAAAAATCCTTGAGACCGCCGAAAGAAGGACTCGCAACAAGTCCATCAAGTTCTTCAAGGTGCAGTGGTCACACCATTCTGTTGATGAAGCCACTTGGGAACGTGAAGATGAACTCCGTACCAACTATCCTACCCTCTTTGTGTCTTCTTCTTCTTCCTAGAATCTCGGGGCGAGATTCCTGTTTAGTGGGGGAGAGTTGTAGCATCCCAGTTGTCTAACATCTGTAATGCTACTTGATCTAGTAATAAAATGGCCACTCCCTGCAAATAATTGTTGCATCATCATCATGTCATGTTCATGTCATCATGCCACCTTGCATTTGAGCATCATACAAAAACCCTTTTGTTTTGGTTCTTATCTCATATGCATTAATATTTGTATTTGTCTCTTGATATTGTATTTGATTCTTGATATATTGTTAGATGCCCAAGTTGAGTTGGGGGCATATCTCTTATTGAATCCACCACCTTGTCTTCACCACCTTATAATTCCACCATCCAATTAATATGAGCTGGCATTTAATTGAGTTTACCTAGCTCATGTGGGTTGGGTGGATCCATTGTTTGTCCCTTTTTGCTTGGCCTTATTCCACCTTTTGGGAATGCATGGAATAATGCCATATGATTTTATGTTGTTTTCACAATATGAATACATGGCATTTATTATTTGCATGGGCCATGCAAAACCACCACATCTAGGTCATTTGGATTTTATTTGAAGTTCTTGGAGTGGGTCATACTCTCTCTCCTTCTTTTGCTTGATCTAGCTAGAGCCATGCAAGTACCACCTTTTACTTGACATTTGAATTTTATTTGTATTGCTTGCATGGATCACCTCTTCTCCTTTGCTTGATCTTGCTTTGGCTTATCAAACACTCACCTTTACCCCTCCTTTCTCTATCTCTCTTGCTAACTCTAGAACCTACCTCTAATCATCTTACCCCATCTAAACCCTAATCAACACCCCCTCTTAGCTAAACCCTACCCCTCTCTCATAACCTTCTCCCTAAACCTACCTCTAATCACCTTACCCCCCATCTAACCCGAGCCACCACCTCTCTAGTTAACCCTAGTTCCCCATCTGACCCTAGTCCTGCCCCTCTCACCCACCCAGCTCGGATCCCACCTGACCACCCCCTCCCATGTGCTTTTCCCTGACCCTCTCTCTCTCCAAACCCTAGCCTAACCGAGGCCCCCTTTTCCTCCCTTTGTGCATAAAGGTGGCACCCTCCCTTCTCCCCTCTCCTCCCTTATCCCCAACCACCCAGCTCGCCTCCACCCAGATCCATCAGGCAGCCCCAGGTCCTCCCCATCCTCCTTCCTTCCCCCTCTCCACCATGATCGCACCTCGCCCATCCAAACCCTAGCTACGACCCCCCCTCTGCTCTCCTTCGCTCCCGAGCGCGCCAAGGCAAGCCAGAGCACCAGGGCCCCCCATCTGCTTCCTCTTCGACGCCCAGGACACGAGGAAGCCGCCGAACCCCGCCGGAGTAGCCCCGCCGCCGCCGCGCCCGCGAGTACCAGAAGCTCCAGAGCGCCAGCCCCGCCGTCGATCAACAGCCCCTCCGGCCAAGCTCTCACCGCCGTCGGGTCTCTGGTGAGCCCTTCTACCTCCTAGACACGCCCCCTTCCCCTCTCGTGTTCCGTAGCGCCGGCGCCACCCGCCGAACAGCCTGCGTGCGTCAACGCGCGCCGCGCTCTGGCAACAGCAACGGCGGCTGCAGCTCTGGCCGCCTGTTCGTCGCCCCGCCCCGCGCGCTGTAGCCTTTCTCCGCGCTAGCCCCCTGAACAAAAGTTGTAGTCCGATCTGCCCCCGTCACTTTTTGTTTTACCTTCTTCGTCTAGTTCGCGCTAGATGTGTCGCCATCGTCGACTGAACCCCGGCCGATCGTCGGTGCTCTGCAGAGCGGCGCGCCGCTGCCGTTCCGACAGTCGCCGTTGTTTTGCGCTTAGGCCCCTGCAAGATCTCCCGCCTAAACCCGCCGTCCCCGTAGCCCCACCTGGCAGCCTCCCTTTCCATCTTGCGTTTAGGCCCACGTAGATCCGAGCCTCGGAACCCGCAGTCCTCGGCTTGCCCACGTGTCGCACACCGGGTGGCCGCGAGCGCGTGTGGGCCTGCTGGTTCCTGGGCCCGCCTGTCAGCCTCGCTAGCTAGGTTGAGCCTCGGTGTGGAAAGGTCTGGCGCGTGCGTGTCGACCCAGTCAGCATGGTCCCATCTGTCTGCGGCTGTGGCTGGCTCAGCCTGAGTGTAAAAAGTCTGTGTTGTCTGTTTTATTCAAATTTAATTCAAATTAATTCAAAATTTCAAATTCAAATCTGATTTAAATAACTTTTAATTTATAAATCCAAATAATGCACATAATATATGTTTTTGAATCAGAAAAATGTGAGGATTTAAAATATACCATCCAAAATTTGTTTTGCAAGTTGATCTAAATTACAACAAAATGCCCCCGGACCTTAATAAATTAATAACTTTTGTTTTATAACTCCGAATTTGACAAATGATATGTCTAAAATGATCAGCTCGACGAGACCTTTCTGTTTATGCTATCCATGACTTCAATTGGAGCATGCATCATATAAATATATAGTGTACAACAACTAATATGACAATAAAATGGAGCCAAAAATTAATAAAAATGTTATTTCTTGTATTCAACACCTCACCCATGCCTTGCTACATCATTGCCATGCAACTTGTGCATCATTCATCATGGCATGATTGTTGCTTGTAGCATCTTATTTCATATGCTTGCGCACTTTATTTATATTGGCCCTTGTTTGTTTGGTTCTTCTTCGAATAGACACTGAGCAGGGGATATATCAAGAGAACCAGGAGCACTACCCAGATCCGTCTCTCGCTTCAACTGAGTTGCCAGGCAAGCACTATCACATGCTTGCATACATACAGTACCTATTGCCTCTATCTTATTCTTGCATCATTGAGTCGCGATTGCATTAAATGGAATCCCAAGTATTGCATAGCATTTACTTTTAAACCCCACCAAGCTGGTTCCTCCATCCCATGAGCCATTACTACAGGAGTTGTTTGGGCCATGCGAGTCGTAGAATAGCATGTGTAGGGTTTGTGAGTGTCTGATGGATAATGAGGTACCTAAACAACTTAACCTGAGTAGTAATGGGATAACTAATGAAAGTGGCACCGGTGGGCAATATCTGCTATTTGGTTTTTCCTGCTCACTTGTGTCCCGTAAGACCCCGAGTACTTGATTCCTGTTCCAAGATTATTCGCGCTATCCACATCCGGGAGGCTTATGGGACCCCCCTGAGCCAGAGCTTGATTCCGTCTTATTTCTTGGGGCCACAAACTAGTTTGAGGTTTTGTTTACTATCCTGTACTTATGCCATGCTTTACCGCTTTATTATGATTGTGCGAGGAGCACCTGTACTGTTTAGGATCGTGGCACGATTCCGCGGTATCAACAAGCCCAGTTTTGGGTTCCCAGTCGTTTACAGCCGTCCCCACAACCTTGAGTCCGTCTCGGAGCCGGCCGGTTTCGTTGCGTGTCTACTTTAAGGGGTGGCCCCCTGAAATAATTTTGAATCCTGTGATTGCTTTGTCGTGAAGGCCTCGTTGGGTTTTAATTTGGTTTTTCCGAGGTTGATCGAGTGTGTGTTGCTATTTGTGCACCCCTGCAGGGTAAAACTTTCTGAAAGCCGTGTCCGCGGTTATGGACGACTTGGAGCACAGTTTCTCGATCATAGACAAGCATAACTAAAGTATCGCTTTAATCTGACTAAGTAAATGACTAGTAAATAGTGCAACACTCATGGAATGGTTAATAAAATTGCCAACGGATGGGGGTTGTTCGTCCGCTTCCTCGTTGGTAAGCGAGGAGGAGGATGGATCTGTGGATATTACTGTTATAACTGTTGCCATTAATTCACGAACATCCGTCTATCTTTGGTTAAGCGGATGGTTAGCGAGTATCTATAGCACTGTCAGGGTTTATCTTTTGCTGCAATTGCGTCAACCCAGGTTGTGTCCCCTTTAGAGGCATAAAGACTTGTTGAGTACCCTTAGGGTCTCACACGATAAATTATTGGTTCAGATGAACAGGTACACTCGCAGGACGGATACTGGGTGGAAGAGGCTGATGATGTGGGCAACGATCGTTCGGTGTAGAGATTCCGGGAACGGGGATCCGTGAGATCTGTGGGCGGGATGTGCTTATTTCTGTGGCATCTTATGCCGATTTGCTTCTTATCCGTACTCGGACTTGTTTTGCCGCTTCCGCTTGATACTCTGATGTGTGATGTATGAGGAATTATCCTAAAATATTATATCTATCTAGGTCATTTGAATCTTGCCGTATGGCGTTGCTATATTTTTCTTTCTTTCTAGATGGAATGGCTCTGATGTACTTTTGTATGGTGGCTTGCATACATACTCATTTGTGTATGTAGTTGATCCCTTCGCCTGCCGATTACGCCGCCCGTACAGGTCCCGATGAATTGGAAGTGGTTGGGACGGCCGAAAGGTCTACCCGTGAGTGCCTTTTGGGGCCCCACCGTACTATTTCAACCACTTCCGCTCATCCAGGCTTGTATCTAGGAGCGTAATTCACCGAGGTAGTTACAGTACGCATGCTCGCTCGCTCTCTCGTCACAATGCGCGCGCCGCGGTTTGCGGGAATCTCGCCGAGCCGAGCTTTATTTTGCTGCTCAGAAAAATATATGCGGTTAGACAAACGTGTTAACAATTAGTGGATTTGGATCGCTCCTAGATCGTGGGCTATCTGTAACCGACTCGAACGTGAGTGTCGTGAGCTTAGTTCACACCGTGTCCTGTACGGGCTTTTCCGAGCCGCTCTATATAAGTGCCTGTGCGGATTCCACAACGCATATCACCGAACTAATCTAGGGTTTTGCCATCCTCTTTGCTTGCGCCGCCACCATAGTCTACTCCATCCCGCTTGTTGGCGTGCACCGGCGATCGGGAGAGCAGGTCTTCGAAACCACTCGCCTTTATGATCCTATACGGGAGATGACGAATAAGGTTTTTGGAAAGTGCTCCGCGTGACTCCGCAAGTTCGTCATCATGGCGCGTCTTCCCGGTCGTCAAGCCAGACCTAGTGCACGCCGACTCCTTCGACAGGATACTGCAAACGCTGCACAAACGACGACTTCATCGACAACCGATCAGTACGTATACCGTTATCAGAGCTGTTGCTTTACTATGGCTGTTAGTGTGTATACTCTGCTACTGTTCATGTTGATAAATACATCTAGTATGTTAGAGGTTCACGTGATTATAGCTGTTGCTGTCATGATTTATATTCTGGAGTTAATTATGGAAATTATGTCTAATAATCCAACAACAATGAGGAATTGACTTGGTGATTCGTGAATTATAGCAGCGGCATCGGAAAGTGGGGGCGACAACACATGATGAGTTTATAGTCTTACCTTGCAGGGTGAAAATTCAAGGTCTGACCTTAATTCATTGTGCCTGGCAATGACCTTGTTAAAGACATTGTTTTGTGAGTGGGGACTTTCTTTAGGGTGAAAACCTATGATCTTTGATCGGGCGATGACGATGCTTGTGCTCTATTTTCTTCTTAAAGGTGTTGCTCTTGGAGATGTTGGACTTCTGCTGTTGTTCCGGTGGAGTTAGTGCCGCTGCTACTAAGGATCCTTTCGTCGCAGTGTGACTTCTCTTTATTGTATTTTTTTAGCCGTGTGCGTCCGTAATGCTAATAGGGTAATGTGTTGTTGCATAAACTAAATGTAATTGATATCATCGCAATATGAATATGCTCCTTTAAAAAAACTATTTAACCAACTACAAAATACCCCTTTAATAAGTAGCTGACTAACAGTGTGACATAAGAGTCGTAACTACATTATTTTATGATTCACACGTCAAATAGTTTATAAGACTTAGAACTATAATGCATGAGGCTCGTATTGGAAATAAGCATATATATGCACGGTGAGTACTTTTGTTGTTGTGTGCATACTTAATGTTTTGAGTACCCCTTCACATTACATTATGGGGCGTACTACGCGCCGCCTCCCGGAAATAATTCTCCAAAATCCCCCCGGCCCTCCTCCTGACACGTGTCTTTTAAAAATGCCACAAATCCCACTTTTGCTACAAACATACCCACTTTGGTAAATAGTCTCGCTTTTGCTACACGTAGCAGAAAACGGTTCGTTTTAGAAAAAGAATGAATAGACTAGATCTCATCGGAGAGTTCGCCGGAGATCTCGTCAGCGACCTTGTAGCAAAAAAATATCCTAATGTAGCAAAACTGGCATCGCCAGAGACATCGCCAGAGACGTTCGCCTGAAATATTGTCGCCGGAGACATTGTAGCTAAAAATTTACACTAATATAGCAAAACCACAAAACGGTTGTAGCAAAATATTTTTTCTAATATAGCAAAAGGGAACATCGACCTCATAGCAAAACCGTAGAGATTGGTTGTAACAAAAAAACTATACGAAAGTAGCAAAAAATATATGAATATATAACAAAAATAATATGCTAAGGTAGCAAAATGCTCGTAGCAAAAAACAAAAGACAGACACAAAAGTCGTGACGTCGGCCAACTAGAGTAGCAAGTGATCTAGACTGTGGTAGCAACAGTCGGACACCTATGTAGCATTGCCGTCACGGAGGACATGGATGCATGTTACCGCGTCGTGCTCGCAGCAGCCATGGCCGCTCCGGCGTGTGCAGGCAGGCTCCGAAGAGGTGCCGGCGGCGGCGCGGCGCTGCGACGCAGGGCTTGGCGCGGTGGAGCGGGATGGCGCGCGGTGCTCCGACGAGGTGGAGCAGGACGACGGTGCGGCGCTCCGGCGAGGTGGAGTGGTATGGCCCGTGCTCCGACGAGATGTAGTCGGCAGCCCGGCGCTGTGTGGAGACAGACTGCGGCGGCGACAGCGAGAGCTCGCGGGCGAGCTGTGCGGCAGCCCGGCGGTGTGCCGGCGGTGGGGCTTGGCAGCTGCCGTGCAAGCAGCTGGCGGCGTGAGCGGCCCTGGTTCACGCGAGAAGAAATAAGAAGAAGTTAGGAAGGGATAAGAAACGAAGGACCCCACCACGTTTCGTACGGTACGCTGCCTTCACGCGATGACCCGGGGGATCGAGTCACGGGATCCCTATCATTTTCCTTATATTATTGGAGAGGATGTAATTGGTATCTTTTTGATATCAATATAATTTATTTATCAAAAAGACTCTAGTTGCTGGTTCATGTTTTATTTTGCGGGAAATATAAACCAACAACTAGAGTTTTTTTTGATAAATGAAAATTAGTTGCCAGTTCATGTTAAAGACAAGTATTTTAAAGGCACATCTATATCCCGCCTCGTACCAACCCCTCCTCCTCCCGACCCCTCCTCCTCCCGCACCTGCACGGCGGCGCCGCACCGCGCTGGGCGGCCTCCCCTCCCTACCGAGCCCTCCCTTCCGTGGTCTCTCCTCCCCGCCGTCGCCGTCCGGATCGTCGCCAGGCAAAGACCTGAGGGCGTGGCGGCGGCGTCCCTGATCGCGATCTGGCGGGAAGGCAGCGGCGTCTATCCCGGCTGGTTTGACGGCGGTGTTGCGGCGAGCGGCGGCCGGTGATCCTCTGCCCAGATGACGGCAAGCGGCGGCGGGGATCTGGGCCTAGCCGCGATCTGTCTCGTCCGATAGCCTCGACGCCGGCACCCAGGTGACCCGGGCCTTGTCCGTGACACTAGGGCGCTTGGGGCATCTGCCCCCGGCATGGTGGTGGTGGTCTCCTTCTCTGTCGGAATGGTCGGCCGGGTGGTTTTGCCGTCTTGCGGCGGATCCTGCTAGTTTCCGGCGGGTGGCGTGAGGGTTGCTGGCTCGGTTTTAATAAAGGAGGTGGTCCTGGATCCCTCACAAGCCAAGATGATGATCTGCCAGATGTTGGTCTTCATTGATCTGGTTTCTATGCCGTGTTCCGGAAGGCTCTGCCGGCGAACTCCATAAGTGCTATCATGCCGTGAGTTTGCAGAAAGGATTGAATTCGGTCATACGCACCCATGTTTTACCCTGACCATTTGGTTTCAGAGGATATGCTTCGAAGCTTTGTTGGCTGTTATTATCATGAGGCATGTTCTCGTTCTATGGTGCCGACGGAGAAAATTATGGAGACCAAGATCTGAGGACAGACAATGGTGGTTTGAGTCTGGATGGTGATGAGAAATTGGCTAGGTGACTTGTGAATTGGAGCATTGACATGCAAGTGGGGGCGACTGCACAGAAGAGGTTCATGGTCCTACCTCTCAGGATGAAAACCCAGGGTCTAGTCTTAATTGGTTGTGCCTGGCAATGGCCTTGTTGAAGGTATTGTTTTGAGAGCGCGAACTTTCTTCAGGGTGAAAACCTAGATCTTTGACCGGGCGATGACGGCGTTTGTGCACCGTTCCCTTCTTGGAGGCGTCATTTTTTGGAGAAACTGGACTTCTGGTGCTATCTTGGTTGTGGTAGTACTGCTGTTTTAACGAATGAGTCACTAGCGGGACTTCTTTTTTAATTCATCTTTTTTTAGCTGTGTGCATCTGTGTAGCCGCTATGGCAATACGTTATTGCAGAGACCGGGTGTAATTAGTATCATCTGATAATATGCTCCTTAAAAAAAGCCATAATAAACATGCACCTATGTTTATCCAGCGAGCAATTCCTGATCCGATTGTTTCGCCGTTGTAATCGCAACAGTCGGTTCCTGATCCGATGTTTGGCCGTTGCGATCGCATCGGTGGAGTACAAAAACCACATGATCCATGTTACATTAGTGGATCACACCTACACTACTTTCCCGTGCTTCTAGTGGCGGATTTGGATCTCATCCTCTCACAGGCCATAAACCCTTTTTCTTTTGGCCTTTTCATTTGAAGCCAGAATGGAAAGGAAGACTATGCATGCAGCAGGTGGGACTGAGATTTTGCATAGTTGGGATGGAAAGGGACGGTCGTGCCAGCTTTGGAAAAGGGACTTGGGCCCATTTCGGAGATAACATGATGAACTTGTTGGTGAAAGGGGCAGAAGGGGCCTCTCAGGAGCTTTCGTGGGGCCGCAGGTGTATTGACATGCATCAATCTATGGTTGTTGGTGGTGGCATGCTATTTTCTGTTTGGGAACTACTACGATTTCTGGAGGGAAAAAATGTTAACTCGGAAAGGGAAATCGTGGTGTAGATGCTGCTATATTAGAGCGCTAGTCTTTAGGGGCACGTGTACGAAGACTTCCAACTATCATCAACGACGTCATGCCGGCTCTAGTAAAAAAGCGACGACAACAGCGTGCCGCTGGCTCGCTCTGACGCCAGCAGTAGTCGTTAGGTGGACCACGAACCTCGATGCATTTTTTATGTTTGGTGTTCTTTCTACTGCTCTGTGAACTCATGGGATGATTCAGATCTTTCTAAAAAAACGTAGCACTAATTGTAGAACGATAAAGAGGGATTGGCGGAATATGATGGATGTATTATTGAGCTTCATGAGCAAGTATATATAGACGTACATGAGATCATCTTAAAGTACAAGTCAAGTTAGGATAGAGTCCTAACTATCCTAAACTATCATAACAACCGTGTCCGTATAATACTCTAACATCCCCCGCAGTCATAGCGGTAGCGTCATGAGCAACTAAAACGTCGCAAACAGTTAGATTGGAGATAAACCGAAGTAGAACCAGTGGGCTGGCATCCCCCCGCAATCCGAGCGGGAACATCATGGACGGTGTCGCGTCGCGGTAGCTTGTACTGTAGAGGAAGCTGGTGAGATGCTCAAGCGAGGTGATAGCCCTTTTGCTGATGTCGAGGGAGCCAAGAGCCTGAGGAGGTGCCGAGGTCAGGGTAGCCGTTGCGAGGGGTCACTGTGGTCGTGGTCAGGGATGCCGGTGTCGAGGTAGCCGCACATGAAGCCGCATGCGCATAGTGCATGAGAAGGATGACGGAGACGCGTCGAGGAAGTCGTCAAGGATATCGATGCCGAAGCCGATGCAGTCCGAGTCATCGAGAACGAGGTGCGGCCATAGTTTTGCTAGAACTAGGCGCACGTCGGGGAAGAACACACACTCCGGTTTTGCCAGAACCAAGTATGCAAAGAAGAACTTGTCGGTGACATGGACGAGGCAGTCGTAGAGGAAGGGGTCGGTGCCGAAGAAGACCATGTCGAAGCCGATGAAGACGAGGTGTCGATTTGAGCTTGCCAGACTCGGGAACGCATTAGGGACGAAGGCGCTCCCGGTGTTGCCAGTACCAGGCATGCGAGGGGCAGGGACCATCATGAACGTGTCGCCATGTCAAAGAGACTAGCAGAGGAGGCCTCCATAGCGGCGAAGGGAGAGATGCCTATCCTGTCCGCGGTTGTCGGAGTAGAGGAGAAGGTGGTGTAGTCGGGGAAGGCGATGACGCTGACATCAAAGTTGTAATGGACGAAGAAGTAGAGGGCGGCGAAACCAGCGGCGACCCGGAGTGGGCATGCTGGACGCGTAGAGAGGCGCGACGACGGTACTCGATGTAGGCGAAGAAGAACCCGACGGTGTAACGAAGACCATGTGCAGACGACGGTGATCCACACCGTAGGAGATGACGCGGTGGAAACCGATGACGTTTGTGCGCAGGGACGACGAAGTAGACTGCGTGCAGCGACGCTACGACCCAAGAGGACGGCATAGCTGCAGGACGCAAGTCAGTGCAGCGGCTGGGAGACCACTAGCGACATACACGCCAAAAAAGACGCGTTGGAAGCCGGTAGAGTGGACCAAAGGCGGCGGCACTGCGGCCCAAAGGGGCGACGCAACGGTAGCCCGCAGCTCGATCAGTGGTAAGCGCGTGCTCGGGGACGTGCTTGGCGTAGACATGCGTGGGATCGGTCGATCAGACCGACGGTGCACCGTATGCGTTATGGTGTGGACGACGTGTAGATCAGAGTCGATGGCGATGTTGTCGGTGAAGTCTCGGACGATGACGACGAAGACGATCTGAGGGATGATGGCCACGACAGCGTTCCAAGGAAGGCGTAGAAGCCATCCACTGTGCGCGACAGCCTGCCGAGGCAGGCATGGCAGCAGAGATGGAAGACGCACACGCGCGGTGTAGATCATCGATGTCGATGGTCGGAGTAGAGGTGCAAGTGGACGGCGGCGGTGGGCGAGTGATCTGATCTAAGATCGGTAAACAAAAAAAAACGATCAAGAGATTGAAAAAAGAGACTGACATGACAGCCAATCATGGATCATCGGACGAGACCTGCGTACGGGTTACACAGCCCCGACGGAGATCATGGAGATCGACCTCCCTGAGGGTAGCGTGGCGGAAACGTGCCGGTGACGGCTAGAGTTTGGGATCAGTTTAGGCTATACCATATAGAACGATAGAGAGGAATTAATGGAATATGATTGATGTATTATTGAGTACTAGGAAAATGCCCGCACGATGCAGCGGATTCTAAATATAGTCATAACAAAAAAAATCAAATTCTCGAGAGGAGGTCATTGTCAAGTTGGCAAAAGAGGAAAGCTGCATGGTTCAGAAAATTATATCAACACATTCTAACCACCACTAATTAAAATTTCATAGTCAGTATCAAGAAGACTAACTGAACACTCAAAACCTAATGCCACCGGATGAGGAAAGGCCAAAAGCGGCAAACTCACCAAGGTATCTTTCTGATGCACGATGGTCTCGGTGACCATCATCTCCGTGTAGAACCAGGTGTGCCTCGATATCAGCCACGCGGGCATCTTGTAGTGGTTGTTCATCCAATCCATCATCGGCGCCATGCTGCAAGGGGGCCAAGACACGTATCAGTAAGCTCTACCAGTATTAATGTCTGTTGTATCGAAGAGGGAACAAATAACAACATGTATATCAGTAGCAGATCTTCAATTTTCAATTAGTTTTAGCATTGGGAGTTGAGACTCAGCAGCACGTAACAGGGTACTCATCAGCAGCAAAGATTGAGAAATAAAAAGTGCGGAGCAGCATAAAAACCTCCATCTCTACTTCTCTATCGACTTGGAAGATCCACTACCCGAGTACACCTCCATCTTTATCGGGATTCAAGTTTGCCACGAGAGCTTCTCAGCCCAACGTCGTCCTTGTTCGGCTCCAATCTATCCTCACCCTTGCCTTCAATTCGTCGTAGTAGTCCTAGTGATCATTGCGTCTGGCCATGGCGGTGGTCTTCATCGTAGTAGTCGTAGACTCATTGTGGCGGCCGGCTCGTGATCGACGGAAGGAATCGATCCTACGAAAAATTGCAACACATGTTTTGTAGCCCAGGCTTTCATGTTTGCACGGCTTTCTCTCTCTTTATAACGATGGATATATCGAGTTCTCTATTTAAAAGTCGAGCTTGCTCGGCAAGGAGGCACGAGCAACCACGTCTTGGACATGTATTTGAACGTGTTATCTTTTCCTGGTCGCCTCGCCTGGCTTCCGATCGGTTTCTGGTCGTGCCGCTTTGTCGATTTTGGACGTACATAAATAGTGGCAGTTATGGGTAATACATTGTTTTGTGGAAGGGCAAATCGGTCCAAAAAAATGTTAGACCGGGAGAAACACTTCGTGCTTTATTATTAGTGTGTATATATACATATGTATAGATATAGATATAGATTATATATAGACAGAATATAAGTGGGATCTTGTTCCACTAGGTTTGGTACGGCTGAGATCAATTCGAACCAAAAAGAAAGGAACCCGGTCGTGGAGACGCGACCGTGTCTGATAAGAGGCCCGCGGCCGTGCGTGTGCGTCCGGGTGTCTTCTTCGATGATGAGATGACTACTCTTCATATATACAGAGCACCGAGGCACCGAGCGATCGCCTAATCCAGAGTTAGATCGAGCTAGCACACGGGCGAGCGACGACCCAACAACTGCACCCCTAACCCTAACCAGACGCCCCACCCACCTTCCCGATCGACGCAATGAGAAGCCCGACGGCTATCATGGCAGTGGCAGCGCTTCTACTGCTGGTATCCCTTGCGGCGGCGACGGCGGCGGACACGACCACTACAGGAATGGCCAGATGCGCCGACGGCCGTCAACTACGCCGACGGCCAAACGTCGGGGCCGTCGGCGTAGCACCGCGCCAGGCCAGCCCAACTGGCCAGCCCTCGGCGTAGCCAAGCCGTTGGCGTAGTATACACAACACCGACGGTCACCCTCGGCGTAGTGGCGGCCCTCGGCGTAGGAAGCGGACGCGTGGCACATGCCGGGTAGCACGGACGGCGCGCTAACGGTGCCGTCGGTTAGGCCGACGGCGACCCTCGTCATAGCATACGCCGACGGCCACCCTCGGCGTACCAGCAACGTACGCCGACGGTCACCCTCGGCGTAGCCTTCTCTATTTTTCATATATTTTGTATTTGCATCAATTATTTATATATTTTTTTATTAATTGGATAATTTCGTACCCTCTGAATAGCAGTCTACACGTCCACATGAAATGTCGTTGCGAATCTTCTCACACCCCGAGAAATTTCTATATGTTTGTAAGTGTTATTATCGCATGTGGTTCTCAATGGCACTCACCACGACCACATGAAGTGCTTGCATGTGTCCCCCCTCGCATGCATGCGCTCTAACCTAGAGGCGAAGGTTCCGGACCCGTATGAGGGTGGAATCTTCCCGTCGAGGTTAAACCGGGTAGGATAGTGCCCCAACTTGTGAACCAACATGGTTTGACATCACCCTATGACCTAAACAAACACAAAACAAGAGAGAGCTACGCCGGGCTACCCCTGTCAGAGGAACGTCTAGGGGGGTAGACGATCCGAGTGTGCACAGAGATCAGGGTTTCGCCGGAGGAAGACCACGAGAACATTGGAATGAGATGAAAACTTGCATGTGCCCCTAGCATATGTGTGTGTGGGTGTGGTGAGAGGTTGGTATATATAGGTGCCTGCATGTGTCCCCCTCGTATGCATGCGCTCTAACCTAGAGGCGAAGGTTCCGGACCCGTATGAGGGTGGAATCTCCCCGTCGAGGTGAAACCGGGTAGGATAGTGCCCCAACTTGTGAACCAACATGGTTTGACATCACCCTATGACCTAAACAAACACAAAACAAGAGAGAGCTACGCCGGGCTACCCCTGTCAGAGGAACGTCTAGGGGGGTAGACGATCCGAGTGTGCACAGAGATCAGGGTTTCGTCGGAGGAAGACCACGAGAACATTGGAATGAGATGAAAACTTGCATGTGCCCCTAGCATATGTGTGTGTGGGTGTGGTGAGAGGTTGGTATATATAGGTGCTTGCATGTGTCCCCCCTCGCATGCATGTGCTCTAACCTAGAGGCGAAGGTTCCGGACCCGTCTGAGGGTGGAATCTCCCCGTCGAGGTGAAACCGGGTAGGATAGTGCCCCAACTTGTGAACCAACATGGTTTGACATCACCCTATGACCTAAACAAACACAAAACAAGAGAGAGCTACGCCGGGATACCCCTGTCAGAGGAACGTCTAGGGGGGTAGACGATCCGAGTGTGCATAGAGATCAGGGTTTCGCCGGAGGAAGACCACGAGAACATTGGAATGAGATGAAAACTTGCATGTGCCCCTAGCATATGTGTGTGGGTGTGGTGAGAGGTTGGTATATATAGGTGCTTGCATGTGTCCCCCCTCGCGTGCATGCGCTCTAACCTAGAGGCGGAGGTTCCGTACCCGTATGAGGGTGGAATCTCCCCGTCGAGGTGAAACCGGGTAGGATAGTGCCCCAACTTGTGAACCAACATGGTTTGACATCACCCTATGACCTAAACAAACACAAAACAAGAGAGAGCTACGCCGGGCTACCCCTGTCAGAGGAACGTCTAGGGGGGTAGACGATCCGAGTGTGCACAGAGATCAGGGTTTCGCCGGAGGAAGACCACGAGAACATTGGAATGAGATGAAAACTTGCATGTGCCCCTAGCATATGTGTGTGTGGGTGTGGTGAGAGGTTGGTATATATAGGTGCTTGCATGTGTCCCCCCTCGCATGCATGCGCTCTAACCTAGAGGCGAAGGTTGCGGACCCGTATGAGGGTGGAATCTCCCCGTCGAGGTGAAACCGGGTAGGATAGTGCCCCAACTTGTGAACCAACATGGTTTGACATCACCCTATGACCTAAACAAACACAAAATAAGAGAGAGCTACGCCGAGCTACCCCTGTCAGAGGAACGTCTAGGGGGGTAGACGATCCGAGTGTGCACAGAGATCAGGGTTTCGCCGGAGGAAGACCACGAGAACATTGGAATGAGATGAAAACTTGCATGTGCCCCTAGCATATGTGTGTGTGGGTGTGGTGAGAGGTTGGTATATATAGGTGCTTGCATGTGTCCCCCCTCGCGTGCATGCGCTCTAACCTAGAGGCGGAGGTTCCGTACCCGTATGAGGGTGGAATCTCCCCATCGAGGTGAAACCGGGTAGGATAGTGCCCCAACTTGTGAACCAACATGGTTTGACATCACCCTATGACCTAAACAAACACAAAACAAGAGAGAGCTACGCCGGGCTACCCCTGTCAGAGGAACGTCTAGGGGGGTAGACGATCCGAGTGTGCACAGAGATCAGGGTTTCGCCGGAGGAAGACCACGAGAACATTGGAATGAGATGAAAACTTGCATGTGCCCCTAGCATATGTGTGTGTGGGTGTGGTGAGAGGTTGGTATATATAGGTGCTTGCATGTGTCCCCCCTCGCATGCATGCGCTCTAACCTAGAGGCGAAGGTTCCGGACCCGTATGAGGGTGGAATCTCCCCGTCGAGGTGAAACCGGGTAGGATAGTGCCCCAACTTGTGAACCAACATGGTTTGACATCACCCTATGACCTAAACAAACACAAAACAAGAGAGAGCTACGCCGGGGTACCCCTGTCAGAGGAACGTCTAGGGGGGTAGACGATCCGAGTGTGCACAGAGATCAGGGTTTCGCCGGAGGAAGACCACGAGAACATTGGAATGAGATGAAAACTTGCATGTGCCCCTAGCATATGTGTGTGTGGGTGTGGTGAGAGGTTGGTATATATAGGTGCTTGCATGTGTCCCCCCTCGCGTGCATGCGCTCTAACCTAGAGGCGGAGGTTCCGTACCCGTATGAGGGTGAAATCTCCCCATCGAGGTGAAACCGGGTAGGATAGTGCCCCAACTTGTGAACCAACATGGTTTGACATCACCCTATGACCTAAACAAACACAAAAAAAGAGAGAGCTACGCCGGGCTACCCCTGTCAGAGGAACGTCTAGGGGGGTAGACGATCCGAGTGTGCACAGAGATCAGGGTTTCGCCGGAGGAAGACCACGAGAACATTGGAATGAGATGAAAACTTGCATGTGCCCCTAGCATATGTGTGTGTGGGTGTGGTGAGAGGTTGGTATATATAGGTGCTTGCATGTGTCCCCCCTCGCATGCATGCGCTCTAACCTAGAGGCGAAGGTTCCGGACCCGTATGAGGGTGGAATCTCCCCGTCGAGGTGAAACCGGGTAGGATAGTTCCCCAACTTGTGAACCAACATGGTTTGACATCACCCTATGACCTAAACAAACACAAAACAAGAGAGAGCTACACCGGGCTACCCCTGTCAGAGGAACGTCTAGGGGGGTAGACGATCCGAGTGTGCACAGAGATCAGGGTTTCGCCGGAGGAAGACCACGAGAACATTGGAATGAGATGAAAACTTGCATGTGCCCCTAGCATATGTGTGTGTGGGTGTGGTGAGAGGTTGGTATATATAGGTGCTTGCATGTGTCCCCCCTCGCATGCATGCGCTCTAACCTAGAGGCGAAGGTTCCGTACCCGTATAAGGGTGGAATCTCCTCGTCGAGGTGAAACCGGGTAGGATAGTGCCCCAACTTGTGAACCAACATGGTTTGACATCACCCTATGACCTAAACAAACACAAAACAAGAGAGAGCTACGCCGGGCTACCCCTGTCAGAGGAACGTCTAGGCGAAATAAGGGGGGAATCTCCCCGTTTAGCCCACATCTAGGGTTTGCTTGGAAAACGAGTACAAGACGAAATAAAAAATTATATATTAATAATATATAGTTTATTCTATAATAGTAGACACTAAATAAAGTATGTTGTAAAATTTGATATTAAACAAAAGACCCTTCTTTCAAAAAAATAAGTAAAAAAAAACCCTAGCTACGCCGACGGCTGCCCTCGGCGTATGCCTGGCCGTCGGCGTAGCCCTATCCTACTTTGGCTCCTACGCGCCCGCTCCCGACCCCTCCTCCTCTCACCAACCGCTCTGCCCGCGCCCGACCCCGACCCCGCCGCCAGCAGCCGCGCCTCCTCCCTCCCCCGAGCTCCACCGCCTCCTCCCTCCCCCGACCCCGGCCCTCCCCCGCCGCCGCCTCCCTCTCTCCTCCCTGCCGCCAGTCACCTTCCTCCCTCCTCCTCCCCGAGCCGGTCCCCGAGCTCCACCGCCTCCTCCCTCCCCCACCGCCGCCTCCCTCCCCCACCGCCGCCTCCCTCCCTCCTCCCCACCGCCAGCCGCCTTCTTCCCTCCTCCCTTCCTCCTCCCTTCCTCCTCCCCGAGCTCGCCCCCTCCTCCCTAACCTTCCTCCCTCCTCCCTTCCTCCTCCCTGAGCTTGGCCCCCTCCTCCCCGAGCTCTCCCCCTCCTCCCCAAGCTCTCCCCCTCCTCCCTGACCTTGCCCCCTCCTCCCCAAGCTCTCCCCCTCCTCCCTGGCCTTCCTCCCTCCTCCCTTCCTCCTCCCCGAGCTCGGCCCCCTCCTCCTCGAGCTCTCCCCCTCCTCCCCAAGCTCTCCCCCTCCTCCTCGAGCTCGGCCCCCTCTGCAGGTACCTCCTTGTTGGAATTATGCCCTAGAGGCAATAATAAAGATGTTATTATTATAATTCTTGTTCATGATAAAGTTTATATTCCATGCTAGAATCGTATTAAGCGGAAACTTTAATACTTGTGTGGTTTGTGAACAACACCGTGTCCCTAGTACACCTCTATGGACTAGCTCATTGATCAATGATGGTTAAGGTTTCCTAACCATAGACATGAGTTGTCAATTGATAATGAGATCATATCATTGGGAGAATGATATGGTGGATAGACCCAAACAAAGCAGAGCAATTAGATCGTGTCATCGTGTTCGTCTTTGCGAAGCTTTTCCTATGTCAAATATTGTATTCCTTAGACCATGTGATAATGCAACTCCCTGGTATCGGAAGAAAGCTTTGAGGTCATCAAACGTCATCCTATGAGAGGGTGATCATAAAGGTGTCTCTCAGGTGATCGGAAAGTATCTGTTGGGTTGTATGTATCGAGATGGAATTTGTCCCTCCCAAGTCGGAGAGATATACTTCGGGCCCACTCGGTAATCGATATCAACACCGCTTGCAAGCATGTGGTTAAGGAGTTAATCACAAAGTGATATCGGATTACGGAACGAGTAAAGTACTTGCTGTGAACGAGATTGAACTAGGTATGACGGTACCGACGATCGAATCTCGGGCAAGTAAAATATCGCGAGACGAAGGGAATATATATGGGATTGATTGAATCCTGGCATCGTGGTTCATCCGATATGATCATCGATGAATGTGTGGGAGTCAATATGGGTGCCCAGACCCCGCTGTTGATTATTGATAGAAGATCATGTCTGCATATTCTCGAACCCGCAGGGTCACACACTTAACGTATCTCGACGCTAGGATAGATTGGATAATTGGTTTATGAATTTTTGTTCGGAGTCTCGGATGGGATCCGGGATATCACGAGAGGTTCCGGAATGGTCCGGAGAATAAGATTCATATAAGGCAGTGTAGTTTTTGAAGTTCGGAATTGTTCCGGGTTAATCGGTATTGTACCGGAAGCTTCTAGTACCTTCCGGAAGGGGACCAACGTGGCCCCACCTTCCGGGAGGGGGCATGGGCCTATGAGGGAGTGTCCTGGCCGCATTGGGCCAGGGGCACAAGTCCCCATAGGGCCCAACCGATTCTAGAGAGATTTGACTCGTTTAAATCTCGGGATAGAATTTCTAGATAAGGGAGAGTTTAAATCGTTTAAACTAGAGATAGGATTTCTAGACAAGGGAGAGTTTAAATTGTTTAAACTAGAGATAGGCTTGGAGGAGGGGCAAGGGCTGGCCGCCCCCCCTCTATATATAGAGGGGTGGTGCGCCCCCTCCCCCCCACACACCTTCCTCCAAGCCCTAGCAGCCTTGCTACCTTCCTCTCTCCCTCCCGACTGTTTGTAGGCGAAGCCCTGCAGCAGAAATTCTCCACCATATACACCACGCCGTCGTGCTGTAGATCCAATCTATCTCTCCACCATACTCGCTGGTCCGAGGAAGGAGGAGACTTCGAGGTGCTGCACGTGTGCATCTCACGGAGGCACCGCCACTTGTGGTGCTAGATCAGATCGGATCGCGAGGAGGAGAAGCGAGTACGACTACATCACCCACGTTCCGACGAACGTTCCGCTGTGCGAATCTTCAAGGGTATGAAGATCTAATCCAATCTCTCTCGTTGTTTGCATCTCCTAGATTAGATCTTGGCTTTCCCTCTGTTCGCTCCGTAGAAAATTTTGATTTACTATGCCGCGAAACCCTTAAGTGGCATCAGAGCTAGATCTATGCGTAGATGTGTTTCACGAGTAGAACGCAACATGGTTGTTGCGGGCGTTGATGTTTTCTGTTGCAAGCCTCTTGTTTGTGTTCTTCTTATGACGCGGGATAGTGAGATTGAAGCGGTCCAGGCCAACCTTACGCGACGTCGTTCGCGAGACCGGCTCCGCACTTGACATGTGGCTTGTTCCACACATGCGGCTGGTCGATGTCAGTTTCTCTCACTATAGTTGTCATGGGATTAACACCGGAGTTTGGCAACCATAATATCACCGTTGTGGCTTTCCGTAGGTAAGAATCGTTCTTAGCATCTACTCCCATAAAGCCACGTAAAACATGCAACAACAAAGTAGAGGCGTCTAACTTGTTTTTGCAGGGAGTGTTTTCTGTGATATGGTATGGCCCAAGATGTGATGTGTATATTGTATGCGATGATCATGTTTTGTAATGTTTCACGACTTGCATGTCGATGAGTACACAACCGGCAGGAGCCATATGGTTGTATTTATAATTGTGTATGACCTGCGAGTCAACTTCTTATACGCCATGTAATAGCTTTACTTTATCGCTAAGTAGTTAGCAATAGTTGTAGTTGCTATTCGTGGTGGAGGCAATCATGGTGGAGTGATGGAGATCATGCCGAAACGCACAAGATGGAGATCATTGCGCGAAGATAGGCTATACCATGTCACATAAAGTTATATGCATGTGATGTTTATCCTTTTATGTATCTTATCATGCTTAGATCGCGACGGTAGCATTATAAGATGATTCCTCACTTAAAGATCAAGATAAAAACTGTGTTCTCCCCAAGTATGCACCGTTGCGAAAGTTCGTCGTGTCCAAGCATCACGTGATGATCGGGTGCTATAGACTCTACGCTCACATACAACGGGTGCAAGCCAGTTTTTGCACACGCGGAAATACTTGGGTCTAACTTGACGAGCCTATCATGTACAGACATGGCCTCGGAACACAATAACCGAAAGGTTAAGCATGAGTCATATGAATGATATGATCGACACTTCGTTGTCCACCATTGAAACCACATCTCTTCTCGTGATGATCGGATTAGGTGTGGTGAATTTGGATCGTGTTCACTAAACAACTTGAGGGATGTTGAATTTAGTGGGAGTTCATCTAGTAATTTGATTAAGTTGAACTATTTATCATGAACATAGTCGAAATTGTACTTGCAAATACTGTAGATCCAATGGCCAAGTCCAACTTCAACTTCAACGTTTTTGCTGAGAAAGAAAAACTTAGAAACAATGGGTCTAACTTCACCAACTGGTTCCGCAATCTAACAATCATTCTGTCTGGCGGACAAAAGGACTATGTCCTTGAGAAAGCGTTAGGTAACCCCCCTGCCGCAACTGCGCCGGCTGATGAGAAAGCTGTCTATCAGTCGCGCAAAGATGATTATGGTGTGATTAAGAGCACCATGTTGTTTGCTATGGAACCGGAGCTTCAAAATCGTTTTGAAACCTATCCCGGGCCCTTTGAGATTCTCGAGGAGCTGAAAACCATGTTTCAGACTCAAGCCCGTTCTGAGAGATATGAGATCTCTGAGAAGTTCTTTAACTGCAAGATGGAGGAAGGGAGTTCCGTTAGTGAGCACGCCATAAAGATGTCGGGCTACACTCAACGCCTTGAGCAACTGGAATGCACGATTCCAGAGGAGCTCAAGATTGACAGGGTTCTGCAATCACTCCCTCCCAGCTACAAAAGTTTTGTAGTGACTCATAATCAGATTGGTTCCACTGATACGATCACCGAGCTCTTCGCAAAGCTGAAGGCTGCGGAAGTGGACATCAAGAAGGATAATCATGTGTTGATGGTCAACAAGCCCTCCTTTAAGAAAGGTAAGGGAGCAAAGAAGCCCTTCAAGAAGGGCGGCGGCAAGCGCAATGCCCCTGCTGAGAAGAAGCTCAGGTCTGGTCCCAAGCCGGACACTGAGTGCTTCTATTGCAAGGACAAGGGTCACTGGAAGCGTAACTGTCCGAAGTACTTAGCGGACAAGAAGGCTGGCACCATCAAAGGTATATTTGATATACATGTTATTGATGTTTTCCTTACTAGCCCTCGTTGTAGTGCCTGGGTATTTGATACCGGTTCAGTTGCTAATATTTGTAACTCGAAACAGGAGCTACGGAATAGACGGCGGCTTGCGAGGGATGAGGTGACGATGCGCGTTGGCAACGGATCAAGAGTTGATGTGATGGCCGTCGGCACGCTCTCCTTAGTTTTACCTTCGGGATTAGTTTTAAACCTTAATAAATGTTATTATGTGCCTGCGTTGAGCATGAACATCATTTCCGGATCGTGTTTATTGCAAGACGGTTATTCATTTAAATCGGAGAATAATGGTTGTTCTATTTATATGAGTAACATCTTTTATGGTCATGCACCTCTTGTGAATGGTTTATTTCTTCTAAATCTCGAAAGGGATGAAACACACATCCATAACATTGAGGCTAAGAGATGCAAAGTAGATAGTGATAATACTACTTATTTGTGGCACTGTCGTCTAGGTCATATTGGACTAAAGCGCATGAAGAAACTCCATTCTGATGGACTTTTGGAGTCTCTTGATTTTGAATCATTTGACACATGCGAACCATGCCTCATGGGCAAGATGATCAAAACCCCGTTCTCCGGTATGATGGAGCGAGCAACGGACTTGTTGGAAATCATACATACCGATGTATGCGGACCGATGAGTGTTTCGACGCATGGTGGATATCGCTATTTCCTCACTTTTACCGATGACTTAAGTAGATATGGGTATATCTATTTAATGAAACATAAATCTGAAACGTTTGAAAAGTTCAAAGAATTTCAGAATGAAGTGGAGAACCATCGTAACAGAAAGATTAAGTTTCTACGATCTGATCGTGGGGGCGAATATTTGAGTTATGATTTTCTCACGCATCTTAAAGCAAGCGGAATTGTTTCGCAACTCACGCCACCCGGAACACCACGGCGCAATGGTGTGTCTGAACGCCGGAATCGAACCCTATTAGATATGGTCCGATCGATGATGTCTCTTACTGATTTGCCGTTATCATTTTGGGGTTATGCATTAGAAACCGCTGCATTCACTTTAAATAGGGCTCCATCTAAATCCGTTGAGACGACACCGTATGAACTGTGGTTTGGTGCTAAACCTAAGTTGTCGTTTCTTAAAGTTTGGGGATGCGAAGCTTACGTCAAGAAGTTGATGCCGGACAAGCTCGAACCCAAAGCGGAGAAATGCGTCTTCATAGGATACCCTAAGGAAACTATTGGGTATACCTTCTATCACAGAACCGAAGGCAAAGTGTTTGTCGCAATGAACGGTTCCTTTCTTGAGAAGGAGTTTCTCTCGAAAGAAGTGAGTGGGAGGAAAGTAGAGCTAGACGAGGTTATTGAACCTTCTCTTGAATTGGAGAGTAGCGCAGCACCTGAAATTGTTCCAGTGCCGCCTGCACCAACAATAGAGGAAGCTAATGACAAGGATCATGAAGCTTCGGACGATGCTGCTACTGAACGTCGCAGGTCGACAAGGTCGCGTGCCCCTCCTGAGTGGTACGGCAACCCTGTCTTGACTGTCTTGTTGGTAGAAGACAGTGAACCTACGAACTATGAGGAAGCGATGATGAGCCCAGACTCTGAGAAATGGCTGGAAGCCATGAAATCCGAATTGGGATCCATGAGCGAAAACCAAGTATGGACTTTGGTGGATCCTCCTAGCGACCGAAAGGCCGTTGAGTGCAAATGGATATTCAAGAAGAAAACGGACGCGGATGGTAATGTTACCGTCTATAAAGCACGGCTTGTTGCAAAAGGTTTTCGACAAGTTCAAGGTGTTGACTACGATGAGACTTTCTCTCCCGTAGCGATGTTTAAGTCCATTCGGATTTTATTAGCAATTGCTGCGTTTCATGATTATGAAATATGGCAGATGGATGTCAAGACTGCTTTCCTCAATGGCAACATTGATGAAGAGTTGTATATGATGCAACCCGAGGGTTTTGTCGATCCTAAGGATGCTAGTAAAGTATGCAAACTTCAGCGTTCCATTTATGGACTGAAGCAAGCATCTCAGAGTTGGAACCTTCGTTTTGATCAAGTGATCAAGAGCTTTGGATTTGTTCCAAATTGCTACGAAGCTTGCATCTACAAGAAAGTGAGTGGGAGCTCGGTGACGTTTCTGGTACTATATGTGGATGACATATTGATTATCAGAAATGACATCAACATGCTTAACGATGTGAAGAGTTATTTGAACAAGTGTTTTTCAATGAAAGACCTAGGTGAAGCTGCTTATATATTGGGCATCAAGATCTATAGATATAGACAAAGACGCCTGATAGCTTTAAGCCAGAGTACATACCTAGACAAAGTTCTGAAAAGGTTCAGAATGGATAAGGAAAATAAAGGTTCAGTGCCTATGTTGTCAGGTAAGATATTGAGCAAGGCTCAGTGTCCAGCTACGGTAAATGATAGGGAAGCTATGAGCAAAGTGCCTTATGCCTAGGCCATAGGTTCCATCATGTATGCCATGCTGTGTACTAGACCGGATGTGTCCAATGCTCTTAGTTTGACGAGCAGATATCAAAGTGATCCAGGAGTGGAACACTGGACAGCCGTGAAGAACATCCTAAAGTACCTAAATAGAACTAAAGAAATGTTCTTAGTCTATGGGGGTGATGAACATCTTGTCGTAAAAGGTTACGTCGATGCTAGTTTCGACACCGATAAGGATGATTCTAAATCTCAGACAGGATACGTTTATATTTTGAATGGAGGAGCTGTGAGCTGGAGAAGCTACAAGCAAAGCGTGATCGCGGGATCTACAGTAGAAGCGGAATACATGGCTGCTGCAGAAGCGTCAAGTGAAGGAGTTTGGATCAGAAACTTCATCACTGAGCTTGGGGTGGTTCCAAGTGCATTGGACCCACTGGAGATATTGTGTGACAACACTGGCGCCATAGCACTCGCTAAGGAACCAAGATATCATCCAAAGACCAAGCATATCAACCGCAAGTTTCATATAATCCGAGATTATATAGCAGATGGAGATCTGAAGATTAGCAAAGTACATACGGATCTGAATGTCGCAGATCCATTGACTAAACCTCTTCCACGTGTAAAACATGATCAACACCTCAGTGCCATGGGTGTGAGATTGTTGCCAAATGTAAACTAGATTATTGACTCTAGTGCAAGTGGGAGACTGTTGGAATTATGCCCTAGAGGCAATAATAAAGATGTTATTATTATAATTCTTGTTCATGATAAAGTTTATATTCCATGCTAGAATTGTATTAAGCGGAAACTTTAATACTTGTGTGGTTTGTGAACAACACCGTGTCCCTAGTACGCATCTATGGACTAGCTCATTGATCAATGATGGTTAAGGTTTCCTAACCATAGACATGAGTTGTCAATTGATAATGAGATCATATCATTGGGAGAATGATATGGTGGATAGACCCAAACAAAGCAGAGCAATTAGATCGTGTCATCGTGTTCGTCTTTGCGAAGCTTTTACTATGTCAAATATTGTATTCCTTAGACCATGAGATAATGCAACTCCCTGGTATCGGAAGAAAGCTTTGAGGTCATCAAACGTCATCCTATGAGAGGGTGATCATAAAGGTGTCTCTCAGGTGATCGGAAAGTATCTGTTGGGTTGTATGTATCGAGATGGAATTTGTCCCTCCCAAGTCAGAGAGATATACTTCGGGCCCACTCGGTAATCGATATCAACACCGCTTGCAAGCATGTGGTTAAGGAGTTAATCACAAAGTGATATCGGATTATGGAACGAGTAAAGTACTTGCTGTGAACGAGATTGAACTAGGTATGACGGTACCGACGATCGAATCTCGGGCAAGTAAAATATCGCGAGACGAAGGGAATATATATATGGGATTGATTGAATCCTGGCATCGTGGTTCATCCGATATGATCATCGATGAATGTGTGGGAGTCAATATGGGTGCCCAGACCCCGCTGTTGATTATTGATAGAAGATCATGTCTGCATATTCTCGAACCCGCAGGGTCACACACTTAACGTATCTCGACGCTAGGATATATTGGATAATTGGTTTATGAATTTTTGTTCGGAGTCTCGGATGGGATCCGGGATATCACGAGAGGTTCCGGAATGGTCCGGAGAATAAGATTCATATAAGGCAGTGCAGTTTTTGGAGTTCGGAATTGTTCCGGGTTAATCGGTATTGTACCGGAAGCTTCTAGAACCTTCCGGAAGGGGACCAACGTGGCCCCACCTTCCGGGAGGGGGCATGGGCCTATGAGGGAGTGTCCTGGCCGCATTGGGCCAGGGGCACAAGGCCCCATAGGGCCCAACCGATTCTAGAGAGATTTGACTCGTTTAAATCTCGGGATAAAATTTCTAGATAAGGGAGAGTTTAAATCGTTTAAACTAGAGATAGGATTTCTAGATAAGGGAGAGTTTAAATTGTTTAAACTAGAGATAGGCTTGGAGGAGGGGCAAGGGCTGGCCGCCCCCCCTCTATATATAGAGGGGTGGTGCGCCCCCTCCCCCCCACACACCTTCCTCCAAGCCCTAGCAGCCTTGCTACCTTCCTCTCTCCCTCCCGACTGTTTGTAGGCGAAGCCCTGCAGCAGAAATTCTCCACCATATACACCACGCCGTCGTGCTGTAGATCCAATCTATCTCTCCACCATACTCGCTGGTCCGAGGAAGGAGGATACGTCGAGGTGCTGCACGTGTGCATCTCACGGAGGCACCGCCACTTGTGGTGCTAGATCGGATCGGATCGCGAGGAGGAGAAGCGAGTACGACTACATCACCCACGTTCCGACGAACGTTCCGCTGTGCGAATCTTCAAGGGTATGAAGATCTAATCCAATCTCTCTCGTTGTTTGCATCTCCTAGATTAGATCTTGGCTTTCCCTCTGTTCGCTCCGTAGAAAATTTTGATTTACTATGCCGCGAAACCCTTCACTCCTCCACTCCCCTCTAGAATCAAATATTTAATTTTGTTAGATTAAATCTTGTTGTTAATCTTGTTAGAATTTATTAGTTGCATCTATTAGTAGTTTATATCATTTGTTCAGTGATATGCATGCACGAGTTGCTAGGATTAAGTTGTTGGTTAGTGGCAAGCTAGCTTGGTCATATGGTCGTTGAAGAGAGAAGCCACACTAGGGCCGTGAGTGTGTTGCATGTTTACTAAGGTGTTCTCTTTATGTCAATGTACAAACTTTGTAGTGTTTCGGGAGTGACCATCCTTGGCGGACTGACTGTCGTTGCGGGAGATGGTGTAGGTGACACCTCGATCCCGTCTCCGAGTTCCGTCGCCGACCTCGACACTCGGTTGATCGACTACTTCCTCTACCGCCGAGGGTGAGAATCTGTTCGCCTCTCTTGTACCTAGGTTTTATTTTTGTGTCTAGATCACCAAGTCTGTCGCGTCACCTAGGCATCATCCCGACCGTAAGCGTTACGCGACTTAATATGCATTAGTGGTCTCGCATATTTTGGACCGTAACGCTTATGGCTTTTATCGGGCAGTCGGCGGATTCGTAGTTGGGTTTGGTTCTCCCTGGCTCTACCTCGATTCGAGACAGGATTTCGGTGGCGCCTCCTCGTTGTTCTCCGGATGCACATCCTCTTGGCTTTTTGTAGAGACGTGTATCGGGAGAGCAGCGGGGAGGTGCTGCCGAAATTCTGCTTGGATCGGGGTAGAACCAGGGAGAACTTACCCAATCTACAGATCCGACGGCTGGTTAGGACCCTCTTTTCCTATTGGACATGTAGGTTGATGAATGCGTAAAAATATGAAGCATTTAATCTCCTGTTTGATATAAAATGTTATATTTGTTGTTTGTCTCCCAACAAAGCAGAAGAGGATGGCTGATAATGGGTGGATGTACAGTGGCCGTATTAGTGCGACTAATAAAACAGACGATTGGGTACGAAACACTCATTTGTTAGTGAATGAGTTAGCGCGTGGTTCGAAGGCAATTGTTCGGGCACTTTGTCCCTGCGCTCATTGCACTAAGTGTCATCGTCAGGGAAAGGATGACATGTACAAACACCTTCTGCAATATGGGTACATGTCTAACTATGTCACGCAAGTCGACTTTGCTCGGTACGAACGTGACAGAGGTGAGGTGATGCGTCAGCGGCTCAATGGCAATGAGCACGATGGGATTAGAAACATGCTAGATGATCTTATCGATGCCGACCAGCCGAATTCGCCACCTCCACGGGAGGAATCACCAGAACCGGAGGAACCGCTAGAACCGGAGGAACCGGAGCCAACCGCGAAGGCCTTCCTTGATATGATGGCCGTGGCTAAGAGGCCTCTGTACGAGGGTGCAAAGATTTCTCAGCTCGATGCCATCTCTCAGTGTCTAGCTGACAAGTGCCAGTACTCCGCCACCCGTTCTCACTTTGAAGCTAATCTGAGAACATGTGGTAACATGTTGCCCGAAGGGCATTGTCTGCCCAAAACCTTTCACGAAACGAAGAAACTCATGAAGGAGCTCAACATGGATTATGAAAAGATAGATTGTTGTCCAAAAGGCTGCCTTTTATTTTGGAAACAGTTTGAGGGTGATAAGTACTGCTCCATTTGTAAGGCCTCTAGATATGAAGAGATAAAGGGGAAGGATGGTCAGGTGAGGCAGTCGAAGGTTGCTAAGAAGATACTTCGGTATCTCCCATTCATAAAAAGAATCCAGCGGCTTTACTTGAGCGAGGAGACTGCCAAACAGATGACGTGGCACAAGAAGGGGAAAAGATACGAGGACGGGCACGGACGGAAGAAGATGGGACATCCATCTGATGGTAAGGCATGGAAGAACTTCGATGACAAATACCCCCGGTGGGCAGAAGAGGCTCGGAATGTTAGAATTGCGATAGCAACAGATGGCTTCAACCCATATGGTATGTCGACGGCCTCGTACAGCTGCTGGCCGGTGTATGTTATTCCGCTCAATCTCCCTCCCGGAGTATTAATGCAACGGAAGACCATGTTTTTGTCGCTGATAATTCCAGGACCTGAGTATCCGGGGAAGAACTTGAGTGTCTACATGCAGCCGATTGTGGATGATTTGAACCACTCTTGGATACACGGGACGTTGACATACGACCGAGCATCAAAGAGAAACTTTTTGATGAAAGTTTGGTTACAATATACTATGCATGACATGTCCGGGTACGCCCTAACGTGCGGATGGTGTACATCTGGTAAGTGGCCATGCCCAGTGTGCAGGCACCGACTTGAGTTCCTTTGGCTAAAGTCGGGTCGCAAATATGTTGCGTTTGACACGAATCGACAGTACCTCAAAAGAAATCATTCATTCAGAGAAGATAGAAAGAACTTCAAGAAGGGCAAAGTTGTGCATGAAGTAAAAGAGGTACCAAAGTTCGAGGGTGCAGTTGTTGATGCCGAGATACGTGCTCTCGTGCCCGCGGCGCCGGGAACTGGCCATCAATTTGCGGGATATGTTGTAACGCATAATTGGACTCACGTGGCAGCCTTAACGAATCTCGTGTATTACAAGGACCTCGAACTTCCCCATAACATCGATGTGATGCACACCGAAAAGAATGTTGGGGAGTCCCTTTTTCACACAGTCCTGAACATTCCTGGGAAGTCAAAGGATAATGTCAAGGCTAGAGTTGATGTTGAGAAGCTTTGTGATAGGAAGAGATTACACATGCAGCCTCCTACTGTCCGTCGAAAGAATTGGTTCAAGCCGCATGCCTACTACTGCCTTGATAATGTCCAAAAGAAGGAGTCATTTAGGTGGCTCAAATACGTCGTGATGTTTCCTGACGGTTATTGTTCGAATATAAGTAAGGGAGTCAATCTTTTGACGGGACAAGTCAACGGGCTCAAGAGTCACGACTATCATATATGGATTGAGCGGCTGATGCCGGTGATGGTTCGAGGGTATCTCCCCGAAAAAGTATGGCGAGTGCTTGCGGAGTTGAGCCATTTCTTCCGCACCCTCTGTGCTAAGTAGATATGTCCTCTGGTGATTGAGAAGCTGCAAGTTCAGGTGCCGGAGTTGCTATGCAATTTGGAGATGATCTTTCCGCCAGGCTTCTTTACTCCGATGGCACATCTCATTGTGCACCTCGCGAACGAGGCACTATTGCGGGGGGGGGGGGGGCGGTGCAATTTCGTTGGCAATTTTGTATTGAGAGAGAGTTTAAGTATATTCGAAAGATAACTGGAAACAAAGCCAAGATTGAAGCATGCATAGCTGAAGCAACATGCCTTCGGGAGATGGCAGACGCCGCGACAACCTACTGGCCCGATGATGTTCCCACTATGCATAACCCGGTCTCTCGTTACAATGTAGACCTGCCCAAGAATGACCCCAATCTCGAACTATTCCAATTTTCCGGTGGCAAGGCCGGTAAAGGACTAAAATATAGGTTGCCGAAGGAAGAGAAGGATTGCATAATGCTCTATGTGCTTATGAACATGAAGGAAGTGGTCGATTTCATTAGGTAAAATGGTGAACACCCTATTTCTCTATGCAGCTAGTAACTCGGTCTCCGTCTAATGCTTATTTTCTCCTTCTTAGCGATTTCACGGATGAACAGTGGTCGGGACCGACTGATCTCTCTCCCATGGAGTTGGACACTCTACTGAAAGAGGGTGCTCCCGGAAATAAAAAAAACTTTGTGTCCTGGTTTATGGAAAAAGTAATTTCTAACCTGTCCCTCTTACCTTGCAATATGTGACTTGTCGCTCTTATTCCACGTAACTACTGAACGCAACAAATTCCTCTTGTACCTGTAGGGAGCTGATCCCAACGTTGAGATGTTAGATGAGCTGAAATGTGTTTCCCAAGGTTGTAACAGTGTCGTCATGAAGTATGAGAAGTATGATGTGAATGGGTTTCGCTTCCATACAGAGACGCACCAGAAAGGGCGACCGAATGCAAAAACGGTAAATACTGGGGTGTTTACCAAAGGAGCCGATTCCCTTGATTACTACGGAAGGTTAGAGAATGTATACGAGCTGACCTTCAATCATACGAATGTCGAACTCAATCTTGTTGTGTTCAAGTGCCACTGGTTTGACCCAAGGGGTGGACTGAGAAGTACCCCTTCCATTGGGTTAGTTGAAGTTAGGCCTTCAACCACCTATAGCGGAGCCGACATCTTTGTTGTTGCTCACCAAGCCAACCAAGTTTATTATTTGCCCTACCCATGCCAGAAAGCGGAACTCCAGGGCTGGGAAGTCGTGTTCCAGGTATCGCCACATGGTAACCTACCGATTCCCTCCGAGGACGATTACAACAACATTAACCCTTTAACGTACGAGGGGATTTTCTATCAAGAGCAAGAGGACTTCGGACACTTTGATTTAGAACCGGTTGATCTTGAGGACCTTGGGAATGATGTAGAAACTCGGGGTGAGTTAGTGGTGAATCTACATGACATAAGTATGCTCGAGAAGCTCCATACCGAGAATGACAACGATGATGAGCCTACACCCTTCGATGAGAATCCAGATTTCTACTCAAAAGATAGTGATAGTGAGAATGAGAATGAGAATGAGAATGAGAATGAGAATGAGAATGAGAATGAAAATGATAGTGAGTATTTATTTTTTAATGCATTTTATTTTGTCTTTGTGCTTAACTGTTTTCTTAATTGCATTATGCCTTTATTCTTTGTGTATACATTTTATTATGTCTTTGTGCTTAACTGTTTTCTCTTACTTAATGCAGGTGATTGAACAATATTAGCAGCGGCAAGGCAACCAGTTCGTCCTTGCTTAATGCGCTGAAGCAGCGCAAGAAAAGTGCTACACGGAGTGGGAGACAGCCAAATCCCAATCCGCGTTACCCCGATCTTGCTCCTGCTGGCGGAGGATGGGGTCGAGGCCGAGGTCGAGGAGGACGAGGACGAGGTGCCACGGGAGGAGGCGTGGACTTTGACCCACCACCCTCTGCTTCTGGCAACGTGGCTCCTGAGTTGTTCCTGACAGAGCAGCCTTTCAGGGCCGAGAGGGAGGCAGAGTCCGAGAGGGAGGCAGAGTCTGAGAGGGAGGCGAGGACCGAGAGGGAGGCGGGGAACGATACGGAGGCGGACACTAGCCGCGAGTTGGTGGGGCCGAAGAAATTGCGGAATCGTGGGGAATCGGGAGTCCCTGACGAGAAGTTTGAGCCTAGGACTCAGGAGGCGAAAGCCCTTATTATTCCAGATGGCCTTGAGTAAGTGTACTAATTTGGCAAATTAAAACATTTTATTTCATGTTGGTCATAAATAATTATTGTGTACTAACGTTTATTATTGTGCAGCAATTGGACATTTCCTCCGGGGACGAAGCCTCGCCTTCCTAACAGCCTTGTTGGAGCTCTGATTAGGAAGTTCTGGCCGGGCTATCACATTACCCACGAGGGTGACAGGAAGCTAGCTACCACTTGGGCGGACTACCAGACTACCCGTGTCCCGGGCTTTCCGACAGCTGCTGATGCTGTCATCACCAAGTTTTGGGTAAGGCATATTTCTCGAGTTATGTTCATACTTGATGACCCCACCGTGCTAACTCATGACTCTTATGCATGATTGAAGTGCTTTTACCGTGTGGCCGAGGAGGACCAGGAGAAGGCGCAGAGGACTTTGCTTGGGGCTTGTGTGAAGTTGACCCCCCAGGTGTGGTACAACCAGAAGGTCACGGCCGCTAGCCACTTCTGGGCTGACAGGGGCGTGAGGGTCAGGAAGGAATACATTGTCGGTAGGAACCCTAATCCTGAGTACTCGATGACGCCAGAAGAGAACATGTCGGTGAGTAAAATGTCAATGAGATTCTACATTGCTTCTAAGTTGCCATTGCATTGTCTGGAGTTGAGTATTGCATATTCAGGTTATCCCCGATTGGGCCGAGCCGCATCGACTCGCATGGGAGGAGCTGGTTAGGACGAGGTGGCTCAGAGAAGACGAGGAGTTTGCAGCCTTGTCGAGGCGGAACGCGGATAACCGAGGCGATGGTGGAACGCACTGCGCGGGAAACCGCAACTTTGACCGCTTCAAGGGGAAGGTGGTACGTATATACATGGAACGACCTGCGTGCATTTCTGCTTATGTTTGTACTTCATATGCATAATATTTTCTTTTCGCGATACAGGTGGCCGAGGCACAACCCGAGGAGGTGATTCATGACGTCGCCGTCTATGAGATGATGCGGCGAAAGAAGCCCAATTACTCGGAGCCTCAACCCTCGTTGCCCGTGTACTTCGGCACTCCCCAGAACGACTTGGGGAACTATAGCACGATGGTGAAGGCTCGTCACCCCCATGTGGATGACCCCATTCACGCGGAGATCGACGAGGAGTCGTTGGTCCTGTCGGGGCACGGATTGCAGCATGGACGCCTCAAGATTCTGAATAAGAAGGTCAAGCCTACCCTCAACACGAGCTTCAGCCGTCTCAAGGCTACCTACCCCGCCGACGGCCCCCCTATCCCGCCTCGTGGCCAGCCTCGTCGCTCCGCCGAGGATGTAAGTTTTTCTCGTTTTCATCATCTTTATGACTTTTGTTCCTACATGGCTAACCGCTGACGAGATTCCTTGTATTTGAAATTGTAGCCTGAGTTAGACGCGGCCTACGATGCCGCTTATGAGGAATATCAGGTGGCCTTTCGGCAGCATCAGGAGGCGAATGCGATCTACATGCAATACGTAAATGTAAGTCCGAACCTTTATTTTTTGCAAAAGATACAAGTCCCACTTCCCCCTGTTTGTTGTACTACGGCCTGACTTCTAAACTATCTTGCAGGCCATGATGGTGAATATTCAAACTGGCCAGAATAGAGATTTAGGGCCCGTGCCTCCCATGCCAGGTCCGATGCCATTTTGGCAATCGAAGGAAAGCTTCGCTAGGACCTACTACGTATCGACACCGGTAAGTTCTTTGCTAACCCACTGGTTATCGCTTTACTTTGCCTCGCAAGTTGCTAACATGTAGGCAACATGTAGGGAACGGGAGCTTCTGGGAACCGGCACTTTGGCCACGCCTCGCCGGATGGGCGTCAGATCACACCTCTTCATGACGATGGTCCATCTCCTGGCCACTCTGCAGGTGGTTCTCCCGAGCTTCACACTTCTACTCCCTCGCCAGGTGGCTCTTATGCTGCTTCTACTGGACGCAACCCTCGGCAAAGGTCGCCACTTTTCACCAGGGGAGATCTCGGGTACACCCCCTATCCTCCAGAGTTGTAGGCATGTGTGATGATGTATGAACGATGTATGGATGATGTATAAACAATGTGTGATATGAACAATGTTTAATATGAGCATGTGTGATATGAGCAATGTTTGATATGAGCATGTGTGAAATAAAGCTGAGCATTGCTGTGAGCTGTGAGGGTTTGATATGAGCATGTGCTGAAATAAAGGTGAGCATTGCATTGCAGGAAAAAAAACTGGGGCTGGTCCTACGCCGACGGCCTTGCCCTCGGCATAGAAGGTACGCGCGACCAAATGGTCACGGCTACGCCGACGGCAGGGCCAGCCCGCTGCTGCCAGGCCGCTCCGCTGCCTCCACGTGGCATATGTACGCCGAGGGGGAGGCCGTCGGCGTAGGCGCTGCGCCAGGCCGCTCCGCTGCCTCCACGTGGCGAGCGTACGCCGAGGGGGAGGCCGTCGGCGTAGCGGCTGCGCCAGGCCGCCCGCCTGCCTCCACGTGGCGAGAGTACGCCGAGAGGGAGGCCGTTGGCGTAGCCGACGCGCCGTTAACTGGCCGTGTGACGGCGCTGCCGACGTTCGCCGACGGTCTCTACGCCGACGGGCGCCGTCAGGCCGTCGGCGTTGACCTACGCCGACGGTCTTGTCATACGCCGACGGCCGCGCCTGCTCCGCCGAGGGAGAGGTCCGCCGAGGACGGTACGCCGACGGCAGCCGTCGGCGTAGCTTACGCCGAGGGTTTTCCTGGCTACGCCAACGGCAATAAGCCCTCGGCATACCAGGCGTTTCCTGTAGTGGCCTAGTGGACGGCCGCTGCGGACTTGGAGTGGGAGAGGATGCAGGAGTTGCATCTGCGGGTCTGGGCGGACTGGGAGGCCGGCATGCCCGGCAAGAAGAGGAGCAAGGAGGAGAGTCGGCGGGTGTTCACGGAGTGGAAAGCCAAGCACGGCAAGAAGTACAACTCCGCCCGCGAGGAGCAACACCGTTATTCCTACTTCAAGGAAACTCTCCGCATGATGGATCTGCACCAGGCCGCCTTCGGAAACAGCTCATACTACGGCATCGACGGGCCGTTCAGCGACCTTAGCAAAGAGGAGTGGAGAATCATGAGCGCCGCCCTGAAGGGACTACTGTAGACGAAGAAGTGCACAAGGACGACATATGCTTTGCAATTTATATTTATTATTATCGTGGCAGGATTGTGTTGGCTGATTGTAAAATATATATTCTTGTACTAGAGTTCACTATAAGTTGTTAACATGGTTTTATCACAACTTGTTGGATCACTTGTGAGATCTATCACTGACTGACTCAAGTACACAGGGGAAGTCAATCTCTAGAGTTTATTTGTTTTTACCCAATTGCTAAAAAGTGTTCGGAGGCTCGTTAGGTCTACTGAGCCCTCGATTCTCGTCCATCCGATGGGGCGTGGGTGCGCGCGATGACTCGATCTTTCCGACAACGACTGGAACAGACAGCTCTGGCCTCGTTCATATCCCTCCACCCCGTCTCCCTCGAGCTCTCTCCCGACAGCCACCACCGGGACCTCGGCCGCCGGCCTCCACTTGCGCCGTCGCCGACTCGTCTCCCCCAAATCCGGCACGTCCCCTAGACCTTAGGATCTCCTTTCCTCCTGCAGTCCCCCACTATCGTGCGCCCCCTCTCCCCGACGCCTCCAACCCACTCGCAATTGATCCCCTTTCTTTTCCCTCGTCGGCCAGCCCCTCAGCCCCGCAGAAGTCCTCGATCCCATATGTCGTTCCCTCCTCCCCTGATCAGTGGTTTCACCATTTATGCGGTGGTTGTTATTTAAGGAGCCGCGTAGAACTGTAGCGGGGAGATAGACAACCCACGCGATAGCGAGGCGAGCTCGGCGGCTGAGATCGAGGGGCATGCGTCAGCGGAGATTTTTTGCAGCGAAAATCTAGCCACGCGCGACAGCAGGGTGCTCGGTGACGAGGATCTACAATGGGAGATTACTACATCGTCGATGGAGGTAATCCCCAATCCTCAAACAGTCAAACCCCTCACGTCGCATGATTTGTTATGTTGAAGAAGCAGCTTGTATTTAGGCATATAGTGATTTTAGCTCCGTTGCTATTTCCCTCTCGATTGTGTGTGTGCTCGGCTCCGCTCGTGCCGATTCAAAACATTAGGAGGTAAATGTCCTATAAATCATCATGGTGTGCTTCACGTGTTTGATAAATCTGTCTGTTGCACTTTTCTTCGATGCGGAATTCTTCTAGTGGTGCCCATATCCCGTTCGTTTCTCTGATGCACATGTTCCTTACGCTTTTTTGTGCACAAATTTCGTGTGATAGGACATGGAGGCAAATGATCTGAAGTTTGTAATAGAGTAGAACATCAGGCATACCAGGTGGTGTTTGCATACCAAATGCACTTCACTTTTTTTACTGTTTTCCATGATGATGGTGCTTTATATATGCATAGGGAAAGTAAACAGGGGATTTCATTGTGTTTCATACGGCCTCAAAATTATCTCATCTGATGTGTTAACCAACAGTTTTGTTTTCACCCTGTCCTTTCTTACCTAAAAATCTTACTCATCACTACCTAGTATGTCTAGTTGTAATACAAAAATCGAACATATTACATGTACTTACAGAGGAGTGGTTGTCTACTAGAGTTAATTAAATTGTTCTACCGACATGCTTAAGTTTGATATTTTACAATCTATCCAGGGATTTTCATTTTTCTTACCAACATGCATAAGTTGGCCACTGGGTTTAAATTGGTTTTCTTGTCAACATGCTTAAGTTGGATACTGAAATTCAATTTGTCAACATGCTTAAGTTGGTTGTAAACTTAGCTAAGTTGCTTTTGTCAGCATGTATATTTATTTCTAGTTGATTTAAGCACCAACATGCTAATTTGTATACTGATTTAGTTAAGTTGTTTTGTTCAACCAGATTAAGTTGTGTATCGAATATGCCTAAGTTGTGTACCGAACATGGCTAAGTTGTGTACCGAATATGCCTAAGTTGTATACTGAATATGCTTAAGTTGTGTATCGAACATACCGAATATGCCTAAGTTGTTCAACCAGATTAAGTTGCTTGTTTGTCATGGCTAAGTTGTTACTTCAGGATAGTTAAGTTGGTTCTAAAATCAACCAAGTTGATTTTAATATTTTTAAATTTTTATATTGATTTTCATTTCTAGTTCATTGTTTCTCATGGCTAAGTTGTTCCTTCAACATGCTTAAGTTGGTTCTAAATTAAACTAATTTTTTTTATGTTTTTAAAGTTTGAATGCTGATTTTCATTACTAGTTGCTTGTTCATCCTGGACAAGTTATTCCTTTAGCATACTTAAATTAGTTCTGAATCCTACTAAGTTCTACAAGCAATGTTAAGTTTGCATTGTGATTTAATTGAATTGCTTTTATCTACATGTAAGTTATTTTAATTTCCTAACAAAGTTGTTTTACAAGCAATGTCCTGAATTTGTATAGTGGGTTAATTAAGTTGCTTCTATTAACATGCTTAATTTGTTTCACCGTCTTACAAGCAAGTTTACACGGTGATTTAATTAAGTCGCTTCCATCAACATGCTTAAGTTGTTTTTGCCATCTAACTAAGTTTCATCGTGCCCTAACCTAGTCATTGTCATGATGCTCGTTGGTGGCTGTGGTGGTGTCCATGTCGCCTTGCGTGGGCGCCTATTGAGCTGGTTGTGGCTTTGACTGGAGCCCGAATCATTTGCATCTGCAATGACGGTTGAGGCCATATCCTGTGTGCCGATCTAGCTGGTTGTGAAGTCAACACAGAAGAAGCAAGCAGTTCCTTCACCTGTGACTCAAGTCCCCATTTAGTAACTTGGGTGCCTATTTAGTTACTTGGTTGTATTTCTATTGTCCTCTATCTAGCACTGCTAGGTTTTTTTAGTTCAAATTCATCTCAAATTTTGCTGGATTTTGTATGATTTTTAGATTCTATAAAAATGATTGATTTGGTAATTAGTTTTTATGATGCAAGCACGCGATGACAATGTGTAGGAGAGGCACCCTGTGGTGCACCTGTGTGTGAGCTGGTGGGAGCTAGTTGGAATAGTATCACGAAGGATCCGGACAGAGTTACCAAAAATAGAGTCAGACATAATGGGAGAACTTGCTATTTTTAGGCAGAGGCTGGTTCGCACTAACCAGCATCCGGGTGCTGTCTAGCCACGTCCTTGTTTTTAAGTGATTGATAGCATTTTTTTGAATTGATATGTTTTCGTTTAAACCCTTACATGGCCACCATGGAACCAAAACAAACGCCCCTGTAGCCTCCATTACTAGAGAGAAGAAACAAAGGTGGATCTTTTTTTTAGGGCAACCGGCAGGAGCACTGCCTAATTCTATTAGAAGAGGGAAAAACCATAGTTCACTGTACAGAGAAGGCAATTTTGTGTTAAGGTCGGAAAAAGCCAAAAACCACCAAGGAGCAAAAAGAAAAAACCTAGAGCCTAATCGGGCTCAGCCGGAATGTTGGGCACATAGGATGCAGCAGCGCACTCTCTTTGGCGAATGTCGTCTCTAGCAATGGAGGCTACCTCAATGTAGGTGAGTCTTTTCCCGGTGAAAATTCTCCGATTCCGCTCCTTCCAAGCATTCCAGAGGACATAAAGAAGGCGGCCGCTAAGACGTCGTTGTTCGGCATTTGTCTTCCCCTTTATTAAATCGTCCCACCATTCCGAGATGGAGTTGAAGGATTGTCCATGTTTGATCGTGCCCTCATTGTCCCAAGATTGCGTGGTGTTCCAGATCGCCGTTGTGAATGGGCAGTCTTTGCAGAGGTGGTCGGCTGTTTCGGGGGCAGAGACACAAAGAGGACAAAGGGGGGGGGGATGAGGCCATCCTCGGATCGCAAGCATATCAGCGGTCAAAAGCTTGCCATGCAGGGCGATCCAGGAGAAAAGCTTGCATTTAGGCTCCGCATGTGCCGACCAAATCTTCTGTGCTTTGAACTTTGGGAAACTTCCATTGAATTGCGCGTGATAAGCCGAAGCAGCACTGTAGTTTCCGTTCGTAGTCAGTGTCCATTTGATCGAGTCGGGCTGAAGGTGGGTCAGCTGGGTCTCCTGAATGAGGTCCCAAACCTGCAGGTATTGGGTTAGCTGTATAGGCGTGTTGAGGCGAGCGACGGAGCGGATCCAACTGTTATTGCTGGTCTCTTTCGCAACAGTCCTATTCTTTCTAGTGGCGATCTTGTATAGATCAGGTGCCCACAGCCAGATTGGGCCCTGATTGCTCCAGTTGTCATGCCAGAAGGAGGCCCTCTCACCGTTTCCTAAAGTTATTTTTGTCGAGGCTCTGAAAAGTGTCATATCGATCGAGCTGCAGGGAAGCTTTGACCCAGCCCAAGTGCGCCCGGGGTCGGTCCATTGTAGCCAGGGCCATCGCAGTCTCAGAGCTCTCCCAGTGCGTTCCAGGTCTGGCATTCCCAGTCCACCCAGCTCCTTTGGTCTACAAACCGTCTTCCAATTGACGAGCGCCTTGCCCTTAGATGCGTGGTCCCCTTCGTCGCCTGCCCAGACGAAAGTACGGACAATCTTAGAAATTTGGTTGCGAGCCCATTTCGAGAGCTGAATGGAGGTGGTGTGGTATGTTGCAGTGGCCATTAGGACATTCTTTGCCAGAATTAATCTTTCGGGTCTCGCGATGTTTTTCCCAAACCAGCCAGGAAGCTTTTTTGCAATTTTGTCGATTAAAGGCTGAAAGTCCACTTTGCGTAGGCGGCGGATGTGAAGTGGGAGGCCCAAGTATCTTCCTGGGAAGGAAGCTTTCCTGGCGGGGAAGGAGGACAACACCTCATCCAAGTTGATTTGCCCGCACTGAATCGAAAAAACCTCCGTCTTGGTCATGTTGGTGACAAGGCCACTGGCATTTCCGAAGCAAGCTAGGATGGCGGAGATAGCATCCAACTCCTCTTTGACGGGGTTTACAAAAATTCCGGCATCATCGGCGTAGAGGGAGATTCTGCAGGTCGTCGATTTAGAACGGATGGGACTTAGAATTCCGCTAAGAGTAGCCCTGGACAAAATGCGTTGAAGATGATCGATGGCCAGGATGAAGAGCATCGGGGATAGCGGGTCGCCTTGCCTTAGGCCCCGGGCATGCCTGAAGGCCTTGCCAGTATTTCCGTTTAGGAGCACACGCGAGGATGAAGTAGCCAGAGAGAGGCAGATCCAGTTGCGCCAAGTTGGACCGAAACCTAGGGCGGCCAACACCTCGAGCAGGTAGGCCTAACCGACCGAGTCGCAGGCCTTTGAGATGTCAAGCTTCAGGAAAAGGCATGGGGTCCTTGATGACTGTAGCTCTTTGATCAGGTTTTGCACATGCATAAAATTGTCGTGAATGCTTCTCTTTTTGACAAACGCACTTTGGCAATTGGAGACAATATCCGGAAGAATCGGGGTCATCCGGTTGGCGAGCACTTTAGAGAAAATCTTTGATAGGCTATGGATCAGGCTAATGGGTCTGTAGTCTCCGACAGCCGTGGCGTCAGATTTTTTTGGGATGAGAATGATGTTTGCGGAGTTTATGAGGTTAACGCAATTTCCTCGTAGCTCAGACATGCGGATGATGGCTTTGGTGACATCGCTCTTGATGATATCCCAACAGGATTTGTAGAAAGCTCCAATGTAACCATCAGGACCTGGGGCCTTGACCGAGGGCAAGGAGAAAACAGCCGCTTTTATCTCGTTATCATTGAAAGGGGCGTCGAGGTCGGCTAGGTCATGGGGGGCGTAGTTCAGTCCTTCCCAGTTGAGGCTCGTCTGCCTCTGGGCTTTTGTCCCAAGTTGATCCTTGAAATGTTGAAGCAGGATATCCTCTTTGTCCTGCGTCATAATAGCCGTTCTGGTACCGGTCGTCAGAGATTGAATGTAGACTTTCCTTCTTCGCCCGTTAGCTAGCATGAAACACAAAGGTGGATCTTGATATGGCACTTGTGTGTTTGTTGCCGGAAGTTGGCAACTTCAGCATAACAATCTTGCTTATGTACCAAAAATCAGATGTACAATCTATCATGTGTACAAGTAAAGGTGGTTTCCATTTAATTTATAATGCAAAGCTTATCATATCGTGGGAATTTTGTTTGAAAAACTGTTATTTTCAACCGACCATTGCATCAGCAACCACACGGAGACACACACGTTAACAGTTTATTCCCTCGCAGCTCCTGGCCACTTCTTCTCGACAAATATCCTATCGAGCAGCGACTCACAATCCCCGTCTACTTCTCCCTCAGGCTTCGTTCGTTTCCAGGTGTCTTACAGAATGTATTAGTCAACAAATTATGCCATTTAGAGAGACCGATGGTAATAAATAACAACCATTTTTTCCCTAGTCTTTCATATATATTTTATATCCACATGGATAGCTTTCCTTATTTCATACTTGGCTTAGATTTGGTCTCAAGTGAGACACATGTGTTCTAATTATTTTGATTTCAAAAACCTAAAGCCAAGTTTAGAGTCTTGCGAGAAAGCCGATGCTAGTATAATTGTGTATCCAAATACATTAGAAAAGAATTGCAAAATACACTTCATCATTGAATGGGCTGATATAAAATATGAACTATTCGGTTACTTAATTTCAAAGCCGTTCTCACAACAAGGTCGACTAGAATATAAAAAGTGTACCTTCACTTTAAAGATGAGTGATCATATATTTGATATGTTGCTAAAAATTGATTATATTAGAATTCTTGATCGCAATGTTGTGCTATCATTAAAAAGATGAATGTATTGCAAGTAGCATGATTTGTTCGAGCATAGTATAGAGAATTGCAACATGTTCATCAAATAATACAATTAATTGTTAATAAGGGATGATTGAAATTTGCAGCAACTCAAATAGATGACCAATCTATTTTAATTGGTCTTGGTGGCCAAACGGCATTACATCGGCTACTTATAGCCAATCTTCTATATCTAAATAGGAAACCCCCACTAGTGTAATTCTATGCAATTATATGCAGCCACGTCACCTCAAATAGCAAATACCGAGTCTGGCACCCATGCGCTCGAGATGTTGTAACCGAAGGCTCAATCAAATCCATTAATCTCCAAATAATTGACTCCTTTTCCGTGAGAGCGGCACTTACCATCGCTTCCAATGTTTTGTGTCGCCTGGTCGCAATTTAGTTCTCCCAATCTTCGGCGTCTGAACAAATTCCCTGCCTCGAGAAACCTTAAATCCCTCTGCTCCGGTGCGTGACTTCTCACCAGCGAGATGCACAAAGTGCCGCTCCGCAAAGCTTCCCACACGTTTGATAGTTTGCCTGTTCCAATCTCCATCACAAACCCTGCGGCCTGTCTCCCCAAACTATTGTGCTTCTCTTCTCATGCGACATGTATGACAATTCCCGTTCATCTCATGAGACCGGTCATTCCCTAATCTCGATTTATCCAATTTCTCTCATTCTATCCTAATTTCTTTTACAGATTTTGTCCATATGAATCTTTTTTGCCAAGAACACAACTACTCTCACCGTTTTAAAATATAAGATGTTTTAGCTATGAAACAAGCGTATCTAGACTAGTTTTAATGTGTAGGTGCATTTCAAACCTAAATGAACCTACACACTAAAAAAGTCTAAATACATTTGCTTCACAAAACTAAAATATTTTATATTTTGAAACGGAGGGAGTAGCTCACGACCGATCGAAGTTTCCCACCTTGGCGGAGCAACTTGATGGCATTGCGTCAACGTGGAGCGCTTCGTCGGGAAACCCCAAGAGCAAGGTATAATGCAACACAGCAGCAAGTATTCCCTCAGTAAGAAACCGAGGTTATCGAACCAGTAGGAGACATGAAACGTATCAAAGGTGTTGCAAGCAACGTGGAAACCTACACAACACAAACTCAAGACTTTGCCCCAACTAACAGTGAGGTTGTCAATCTCACCGGTTGCTATAACAAAGGATTAACTATATGGTGTGGAAGGTGAAAGAGGTTTGCAGCAAGTAAACAGTAACAATGGAAGATGTATCAATGGTAAAGATTGGACCGGGGTCCATAGTTCACTAGAGGTGTTCTCCTTAGATAAGCAAACATGGTATGCTGGGTAAACAAATTATAGCAGGACAATTGATAGGACTGAGCAAGGCATAACAATACAATACTAGACATAAAGATCCTATGAGATTCGATTGGGCAATACAGCAAGATACATAGACCGCCATCCAACTGCATCTACGACTAGAAGTCCACCTTTGGGTTATCATCTGAACCCCCTCCAGTATTAAGTTGCAAGCAACAGACAACTGCTTTAAGAAAAGTGTGTAAGGTAAACAATCCACTTGTTCCATGAACAAGAGACCGTTGTTTTCTCCCTAGTGGCAACAACACATCTATAATCTTAGAGATTTCTGTCGCTTCCCTTGATTAAATAGAGGCATGAACCCACTATCGAGCATAAATACCCCTCTTGGAGTCACTACCAACTACTCGTCCAAGATAGCTACTAACAACGGAGAGCATGCAAGATCACAAACAACACATACATGATAGACAAAACCATTAATCAATCTGGCATAGTAGTATCCATCGGATCCCCGCAAACACAATGTGCATGATTACAAATAGATGAGATCTTGATCATGAATGGAGCTCGCAAGATCTAGACATGAAAGCACAAAGGAGGAGATACAACCATCTAGCTACTACGTGAACCCGTAGTCCAAGGTGGAACTACTCACGCTTCATATCGGAGGCTAGCATGATGAAGAAGAAGGCCTCTGGGATGATCTCCCCTCCGGTAGGGTGCCGGGAAGAGCTTCAGATGACCCCGATCTAGGGACGATGGTGACGGCGGCTACAGACGGTTTCGTGGAATATTGATCGGGCACTTAGAATTTAGGCATCGGGGGCTTATTATAGGCGAAGAGGGAGGCCGAGGGGGTGCCCGAGGCGGCTGCACCCTCCAGGTGCGGGGTGGGCCCACCCGCGCGTCCAGGGGGCGTGGCCCCCTCGAGGCCCTCCTCCATCTCGTCTTGTGGCTCTGTGTTCCCCATGGTAAAATAATGACTTTGGCTTTTGTCCCGTCCAATTTCGAGAATATTTATTTTCTGCCTTTCTGGAACCAAAAAACAAAAGAAAACAGGCAACCGCCACTGTGGCATCTTGTTAATAGGTTAATACCAGAAAACATATAAAAAGCACCTCAAAGTATGGACAAAGCAAAGCAAAGTAGATACTAAACAAGCATGAAACATCAAAAATTATAGATACGTTTCCGACGTATCAAGCATCCCCAAACTTAACTCCTGCTCGTCCTCGAGTACGTAAGTGATAAAAAAGAATAATTTTTTAGGTGACATGCACCATCAAAACCAAGATCAAACCATTTGCAAGCAATGAAAGTTGGGATCAAAGAACTCTAAACATGAGCACGAAATATGGAGTTCTAACAGTAAGACAAAGTAACTATGCATGCAACATGAAAGGCTATAAACAAAGATCATAAAAAACATGTATTGAAAAACGTTTGTTTATTTCACATACAGAAAACATGGCATAGTGGCAATCAGCTTGTCCCTCATAGAGTAGCAAATATATGCATAGGACACCTTCAAAGTTCATAAGAGTGACTAGATACAAATAGCACAAGAGAAAGCAATATCAACAATATGCATCAATCAATAAGTTTTGGGACAATGCACATAGAACTAAGAATGGCAACTATGCTCTCTTAACTGGTGCCTAAAGGTAGAAGGTGGAGACTCAATATAATAGTGAAAGAAAGGCCCTTCATAAAGAGAAGCAGGGATTTCAAGTTTCAAAAAGAGCTTCCAAAAATTATGGTACTTGTTAGCTTTTATCCCTCATTGCCCCTTCATAAGCATCTTGAAGTGATTAAGGTAAAAGTGAACAAACTATGTAGTGTATGCTTGACAAAGTATAAGTTTACAATCTCATGTCCCTTTAATATGAGGGCCGCACCGCATGCTACTCAACTTTAGTCACCTATAAGTTCTTGTCATAGTAAGTACATGTGTATCATAGAGAACCGCCAAAGGGGTACCCCTTGCACATGGTACGGGAGCTATTCCATAACCAAAATGACAAGGCAAGCAGACAATGAGCATCTCAACGATCTTTTTATTTGCTATTTTCATAGGTTTTTATTGAGGATGCTTCACAGATTGCTCATTATGGTGATGCTGCAAGTTTCCACCATGATTAGGCATGGCTTAGGATAGCGGCCCAGGCGTTTCTCTAACACAAAATACATAACTCCATGGACTTACAAGCTCCCTTTTTTATTTCACACCAGCGACATCCATAGACAAAAGAGCATGATAACAATTGTGTACAAAGTACAAGTGCAATGTTGAAAACGTTTCCCATGAAAACATGGTTCTGCTAATTCCAACGTATAAGTGCAAGCATATACAACATAAATGACACAATGGTTCAAGTTCATTAGGGGCAAGAAATATAAAGCGTGCCATCAAGTTTGTGAGAGCTTTATTCACTAAGTTTTCACATAACAAAATACTTTTTAATTGGAAGATAGCTGAAAACAAGAATATACTTGGAAAGGTGTAACACACCATGCATAGGAATTTATAGCGGACACTTTGGAATAAGTTGGTTTCTTGGGAGTTGGAGGCATGTGTAGAGCTTAGTCATACAAGTGGAGGCTAGCAAAAGACTGGGAGCAACCAACTAAGAGAGCAATAATGGCCATAATCATGCAGAGCGACAAAACATTACTAATCAAAGCATAAAGTGGTAATACAAGTCAAGAACTAAATGATCATAGAGGCTATGGTGTCTTGTTCATAGTCATAACATGGTGTGAGCATGTGCCAAGTCAACCCAAACAAAGCATCAAAGGAGAATATCACAATAGTATGCTTTTGCATGCTAAAACAACGCATAATTCTTTCAAGACACACTAAGCAATCCCAATTGTTTGGAACAAGTCATGCTACAGCAATAATCACTAAGCATAAGGTCAAAACAACACCTAGCATGACATGCTAAACTCTAAGTCATAGTCAAAGCAAGCTCCTCTTGCACTTTCAAGCAAGAACTTTCTACTCCTTTCCAACACCAATCAACTTATTTGAAACAACACAGCGAGAACGGGGGTCCAAACTACTTCATTCAAGCAAACTAAGAAAAGCAAATGAAAACTAAGATGCTCCAAGAACAACACAACAGTGCATGAAACAATAAAAACAAAGTGTCTAGAAAGACCTGAGCTTTTTATTGATGAAGAAGGGGATGTCTTGGGCATCCCAAATCTTTGACTCTTGTACCTCTTGGATATTTCTTGGTTTGACACCAGGGGTGGCATCCCCAAGCTTAAGCTTTTGTCCATTCTTCATCTCATTACATCATTCTCTCTCTACACCTGAAATTTTTCCTTCATAAAAAACTTCACACAATCTTCATTAGCAACATTAGTGTATTCAAAAGATAATAGACCCTTGGGCTAAGCTTTAGAACAGCAAAACTTTCACTAAAAACACAAACTACTGTAGAAACTCCTTCAAAAAGCTCATTTTCTCAAAAAGAACCGAAAAAGGAATCAATAAGAAGCAAATACAAATAATGGCAGAAATCTGTCAAAACAGACAAGAAGGTAGAAACCGATTTTTTCAAAGACCTTCTGTTGCTCAACTAAAAAAGTGTTGAACTAACGAAAGTTATCTAACATACTGGGGGATTTATTCATAAATTTTCAGCTCAATTCGACTTACATAGGCTCCTCACGAATTTTTATGGTAGAGCACAAAAATCTGTTTCGGGACAGCAACTCCCCAAATCTTACTTCCCTCTCATTAGAGGTCATTCGTGGCACAAAAAGCAACAAAAAGGATAAGGAGAGGTCATTAATGAAATAATAACTTCCAAGACTCAAGAAAACTCTTGGGTTATCTCCCAAAAAGTACTTTTCTTTAACGCCTTTAAGTTAGGCATGATAGCTTGAGAAGATGCTCACATAAGAAATATAAACTGAAGTAAAAGAGAGCATCAAGAAGCAAATTCAAAACACATTTAATTCTAACCCACTTCCTATGCATAGGAATCTTGTATGCAAATAAATTCACAAAGAACGAAGTGGCAGGCATAGGAAGATGAAACAAGAGTAACTTCAAAACTTTCAGCACATAGAGAGGTATTTCAGTACCATGAAAACTTCTACAACCATATTTTCCTCTCTCATAATAATATTCAGTAGCCTCATGACTAAACTCAACAATATAGCTATCGCATAAAGAATGATTTTTATGATATACAAACATATAATTTCTATCAAGCTCAAAAATAGTGGGATTAAAACCTTCACAGGTTTTACCCAAAGTAGATATTTCAAAAGGATCCACGAGAATATAACATTCATCCTCCTTTGATAAGCATGGAGGACAATCAAATAATGTAAGGGATAAAGAGTTACTCTCATTAGAAGGTAGGCATGGGTAGATAATCCATTCTTCCTCCTTTTGTTCATCACTCTCCTCCTCTTTTTCATCTAATAAGCTTCTAGTTTCAACAATTTCTTCTTCCATAGGCTCCTGCAAGGCATTAATCTCTTCCATTTGTGGAAAGCATCTATTAAAATATTCAAGAATATAGCCATTTCTTTCCTTGTAATTATCAAAGCAGAATTTAAGTATCTCATAAACCTCATATTCATAAGGTGCATCATCAGTATTTTCAAGCAAACTAGCAAGTTCAAATGCACCTTTGAAAGCAATAAATTCTTAAATTTTTTCCACATCATAAAAGTCATAATTTCCCTTAACATAAGAAGATATGGTAAGATTATCATTATACTCACACTGAAAAGGAAGGTGTTTATACCTCCTACAACAACAAGATTTATCAAAGCAAAGTAACATTATAAGTAGAGCACACGTCTCTAGCAATAGTATTCAACTTATCAATTTGTTCCCATAAGTGTTTGCCTTTTTGTGACAAACGGTGTTCCTTATAATAATACTTTTTTTCTTCCGTGAACCCACATTGCCAATAAGAACTAGTTTCAAAGAAACCATCCATTTATAGAAAGCATGACCAAGCAAGGCAATAACAGACCAACAACTAGAGAAGGAACTATTTTTTTTGTGTTTTTGAGAAGAGAAAGCAAACCAAACTAAACTATTTTTTTGGAGTTTTTGATAAAAAGAGGCAAACAAAACCAAGCAAAAGTAACTAAGAAAACCAAAAACAAAGTAAAGAGAAAGGTTGTGGAGGACTCCTCTTGTGAAGATGTCATTAGCCTCCCCGGCAACGGCGCCAGAAAATCTTGATGGCGCTGCGTCAACGTGGATCGCTTCGTCGGGAAACCCCAAGAGCAAGGTATGATGCAGCACAGCAGCAAGTCTTCCCTCAGTAATAAACCGAGGTTATCGAACCAGTAGGTGGAAGAAAATGTCTCAAAGGTGTTGCAAGCAACGTGGAAACCTACACAACACAAACTCAAGACTTTGCCCCAACTAACAGTGAGGTTATCAATCTCACTGGTTGCTCTAACAAAGGATTAACTATATTGTGTGGAAGGTGAAAGAGGTTTGTAGCAAGTAAACAGTAACAGTGGAAGATGTATCAATGGTAAATATTGAACCGGGGTCCATAGTTCACTAGAGGCGTTCTCCTTAGATAAACAATCATGGCATGCTGGGTAAACAAATTATAGCACGACAATTGACAGGATTGAGCAAGGCATAAAAATGCAATACTAGACATAAAGATCCTATGAGATTCGATTGGACAATACAACAAGATACATAGACCGCCATCCAACTGCATCTATGACTAGAAGTCCACCTTTTAGTTATCATCCGAACCGCTTCCAGTATTAAGTTGCAAGCAACAGACAACTGCTTTAAGCAAAGTGTATAAGGTAAACAATCCACTTGTTCCATGAACAAGAGACCTTTGTTTTCTCCCTAGTGGCAACAACATATCTACAACCTTAGAGATTTCTGTCACTTCCCTTGATTAAATAGAGGCATGAACCCACTATCGAGCATAAATACCCCTCTTGGAGTCACTAGCAACTACTCGGACAAGATAGCTACTAACAACGGAGAGCATGCAAGATCACAAACAACACATACATGATAGAATCAATAAGACAAAACCATTAATCAATCTGACATATTAATCTCAATATCCATCGGATCCCCGCAAACACAACATGCATGATTACAAATAGATGAGATCTTGATCATGAACGGAGCTCACAAGATCTAGACATGAAATCACAAAGGAGATACAACCATCTAGCTACTACATGGACCCGTAGTCCAAGGTGGTACTACTCACGCTTCATACCGGAGGCTGGCATGATGAAGAAGAAGGCCTCCGGGATGATCTCCCCTCTGGCAGGGTGCCGGGAAGAGCTTCAGATCCCCCTGATCTATGGACGATGGTGGCGGTGGCTAGAGACGGTTTTATGGAAAATTAATTGGGTACTTAGGGTTTAGGCATCGGGGGCTTCTTATAGGCGAAGAGGGAGGTCGAGGGGGGTGCCCGAGGCGGCTGCACCCCCCAGGCGCGGGGTGGGCCCACCCGCACATCCAGGGGGTGTGGCCCCCTCGAGGCCCTCCTCCATCTCGTCTTTTGGCTCCGTTTTCCCCACGGTAAAATAATGACTTTGGCTTTTGTCCCGTCCAATTCCGAGAATATTGATTTTCTGCCTTTCTAGAACCAAAAACAGAAGAAAACATACAACTAACACTGTGGCTTCTTGTTAATAGGTTAATACCAGAAAACATATAAAAACACCTCAAAGTGTGGACAAAGCAAAGCAAAGTAGATACTAAACAAGCATGGAACATCAAAAATTATAGATACGTTTCCGACGTATCACAACTCCACGGAAGTGAAATGTCCCATGACTCTTTTCTCTCTCATGAATAGTTTATCACATCTGGTTAGTGTTCTCGGTTCAGGTCTTTTGTGAAGCATGGAATTTGAATCCATGTTGTTTTCATGTTTTTTACCAGCGTTCTCACACAGTAGGTCGGTTGCTCCTTGGTGCTACCATCTTAATGAAGATTTTGTCTTATTGTTAGTATTGGAAAATGCAAAATGTGTAGCATATGGCATCCATTCTGATATTCTTGGCTATAGATTAATTCATAAATCAATATATTGGAGAAAGGTATGGGTTGTATATCTACAACATCACCTGTAAACCTTATGAGATGAAGAAAATACAATTGCATGGGAATTTATAGGGTCCATTCAGAATGAGGGGCACAAATTTGGCTTACAATTTACATGGGCAAGAACCCATCCATGTGGCATTGTGGCCACAATAGATGATAGATTTTCTTTACAGAGATGAGCACTACAAAATCTCCAGGTGTGTATTTCATTCCCCCCTTATTTATGCAGTGATGAGGTATTTTCTCCTTTTTGATATACTAACCCATTAGTGTTTCGAAAATTCTCTTAGATGTGGAACAAGTCAATTGGTCTTACTGAAATTCAGTTTTTGTTGTATTTGTTGGCTCCGAGTTGTGTTCTTTCATGTAACCTTTTCCTACCTGTGGTGAACAGGAAGGATGGTCATCCTTTTGCCTATGATTTTAGGAGATAACGGTGTGCATTTCCACAACTTTGGTCTGAAAATATATGACCATCTATCTTTGTTTCCTACTTATGTTTGTTAATAAATTATAATCTCTTGATGTGTTGATAACATCATATTGTACATTGAACACCGCTATCAGCAAAGCAATATTTTTGAGTGATTTAGAACATCATTGATTGCTCTTTTCTTTTATGAATATTTCAAGACGCATTGAATTTGTAGTCTCCTGTAAAGCTTAAATAAACTTCACACTTTTTTTACTCCGTTATCACAGCCTCACGGTGAGAGTTGGATTAGGGTCTTCATCGGCTAGCATTATTATATCCTCGGTTGAACACTATGTTGATATATTTCTTATTGTAGGTCTCTTACCTATTTGCTGCAAGTCATAGTGTAATCTTTTTCAAATCAGTGTAGATGTACTTTACAGTTTTGGTAGTTACATGAGATTTTGAATTGCTCATCTATAGCAGTTTTGTTTGAAATGACATCTAGATCAGTTAACTCTTCTCTCTAAATGTCATCTAGATCAAGTACACAATGAAGATGATGGGATCAAGACTACAAGTAAAGATATTGTTCAAGAGTGTAACAAAGATATTCTTGAAGGCAAACATTTCACTAAAGATACAATGAAGACATCAAGCACTGGGGGCAACGGGAAAGTACAAAGAGCGTTGCATGCAAGGTTAGAAAATACAAAGGCCACAATAAGCACATATGTAAGAAATCAAAAGTCACTTTTGTGGTGCAGCTATTGGAAAAATATCGAAAGGAGAGTGAGGCAAACCATGTTTATCGGCCAAGTAATGCAGAAGCATCATGATCACCCCCAAGACAAAAGTCTAAATAGAGGTATTGGTGAAAGGAGAAATTAAATGCAACAAATTCATATTCTTCTTTTGGTCCACCAATACCGATGTCATGGATACTTACATAAGATGATTTTTATTCATCCACCATGGGAAAGGTATGATTCACGGGATCCTTATCCATATAATTATAGATCATCTCACCTGAATTATGCAGCTTCAAGAAGATTAAAAATTGATCAACAATCACATGTCAAAGAATGTTTCAATAAAAAAGAATTGCTTCGAAGCTCATGGGTAAAGAGAGAAGTGATCAAGCAAGTTTACTGAGTGAAATAAGATGGTCACAAGTGTGCTACTTCATATTAAATTCCAAATCATAAAGTGTCGATCAATCTAACATTGGCTACTAAAGGCAAGGCGACTAAGCAATTAATTCATGAATATGGAAGTGCCAAATTTAAATAAGCAAAATTGAAAGTGCCCAAGGTCAGAGAAGAGTCGCCATTATGAAAAACTAAATCACAGCCGGGATGTCCACTCGGCTTTTCAAGTTGGCAATATAGAAAATTGAAATGGCTTAGTGATGAGAAGATGAAGAGAAAGAACATGCCAGTGGTCCCTAAAGGAGGACCTCAAAGCAGGAAGGATGTGCGATCTCCTATTGAAAGAGAAGCGACAAGGGTAGAGAACAAAAATAATAAATCCAACAAGCGACCAGGCCGAGGGTTTCCGCCTCACCATCGAAGACTTGAGCCGTATCATCATCCATATTATTCAACCTCACTAGTAATCTCTATGCCATGGAGTTCATCCCCAGGTATGACTGGTTACCCTCGGTGGGATTATTTTGATCCATGGATGCATCATAATTATTTACATCATGAAAGAGTATTACCAAATCATTATTCACATGATTAGTTCCAACATTGTTTTCAATCCAAGAGGTCGAAATATTGGGAGTTCATAATCAGATTTATTGTTTTTTGGCTATGCATAATTTGGTGGATGGATTATACATGCCCTTTAGTGAAAATACATATGGACGAATTTTTTATTGCCATGAGATCATTATATAATCATGGATGATGTGGTTTTCTAACATCGTCCTTAGTGTTATCGGGACCGAGACAAGGTATGCATTCAACAAAAAATGTGCTTACTTATGTTTTGATAATTTGGCTTATGAATCTTTGAAATCTATGAAACGACAAATTGCTTTTAGTTTCATTTTCATGAATCATTGATGTTCATGATTTTAATATTGATCTTGCTTCTATAGTACCTTGGAGATTATATTTCGATTGTCCAGTTATAAAAGTAGTAGCCAATGCTTTGGCATTGATTATTTATCTCATTATGGTACCATGTTATGATGTCTCGTACCATTTAGAATATCTTGCATAAAGAATGCTGAATATGCAACTTTTCTATTTGTGGTAAAACTATTTATTGTTATAGGTGCTACACATATTGAGGCTTTTAGTGATTCATTGTGAATAGTGCAATAATGTCCATGGTTTACCAATGTTTCGACGAATCACTTGTTATTTATCTTGATACATGTCTAGATGCAAATTTTATCTTGGATTGATTTAGCATTGCTCATATATCTAGACATGAGAACTGGGGAGCAAATGAGTTGTCTCAACAAACATCCGACTACCATGTAATTCATGGTATATTCATTATTCAACAAGAGCCGATGCTTGGTTTCTTCAATATAGGTAAGGCTAGATTGGAGACCACCGCTTTGGCCAATAATGAAAGATTTAGTGCAGATGAAGAACAGAGGAAGACTATTATTAATTACATGCAAAATATGAAATTAAGTGTGAACATGACCGCTCGACGGGTGCTTTTTCAAATACCCATTAATAGGTAATGACCTTTATTGCCGAACAGTTGGTGATATTCTTCTAGAGCACTTGGATGAAGACCATGCGAGGATCATTATGAATATGTTCATGAAGGAATTTGTGATATCTATATATCATCAATATGAAGTGCCTATTCTCAAAGGAAAATATTTGGAGAAGTTATACCCAAGTTACAAAAAGTCTAGACATAAAATGGCCGATATATATTTATCGCCCTTAGCACATATGGTGGATACAAATTTATCGCCCTAAGAACCCATGGCCGATGGAGTGTTGACATCTTCTTTAGAATAAAGGTGAGAATCTACTGCAACAACACGGGGGACCATTGCGAATGGGAAGGATCAGAGGTTCCACTCTACTACAAAACATATACTTCGGTATTACCATGTGATAAGGCAGTACGTTAGTGATGGTGACAAAAGGATTTGCAAGATACATACGGATCTGAATGTTGTAGACCCGTTGATGAAGCCTCTTCCACGAGCAGAGCATGATCAACACTAGGAAGTTGTAGGTGTGTGCAAGTGGGAGACTGTTGGAGATATGCCTTAGAGGCAAATAATAAAGATGTTTTATTATCATATCTCAAATGTTCATAATAAATTTTATACCATGCTATAACTATATTAAGTGGAAACATTAATGTATATGTGGTACGTAAACAAACCAAGTCCCTAGTAACCTCTAGCCAAATAGATCATTGGTCAACTAATGATCAAGGGTTTCCTAATCACAGACATTTATGTCAATTGAAAATGAGATTATGTAATTGAGTGAATGATGCGATGGAAACACACCCAACTAAAGTATTGCAATCAGATCCAGTCACAAAGTTTGACACTGTGATAACTCAGAGAACATAGTAACCCAATCCTTTGAATGAGACATATCTAATCACTATCACCGGAGGCTGCCTTGACTGCATCAACCGTCGCGCCATAACAGGGTGATCATAAATCTGTCTCTCAGGTATTCCGAAGGGATAGGTTGAGGCATATGCATCGATATCAGGATTTTCCCATCCGATTGATGTATAGATACTCTGGGCCCACTCGGTGAGATTACATCTATGAATATTGCAACCATGTGACTAGGTCACTGGAATATAATATCACGGGAGCCCAAGGGGCTCCTTTTATAGGGAGGTGTAAGTGAGAGAGAGAGGGAGGGGGCTCCTTTTATAGGGAGAGGGGGGGCACCCAAGGGGCCATGCGCCCAGCCATGGGGCTGCCCCCACCTCTTCCACATTCATGTGGGTGGACACTCCACTCACTCAAATGCCTTTCAATTCCCTCCACTCAAAAACCCACTCAAATTCCCATTAAATTTCCACCAAATTTAATGCAAACTCTCATTAAATAAAACTCCTTTTATTTATTCAGAATTTTGTCAATTACTTTAATGACAAACATTCACATATAACCCCTTGCTAGTATTTCATTTCACATGTAGAAACACTTTCTGCAATTTCACCCGAAAACATGTTTCGGTATCTAGTGAAATAAATTCCTGCGCTTGTTATTCTTTTCGGCATGAAACTTTTGCTCCAAATGGATGTCGGTATCTCTTAAGTGTGTCACCCTACGGTTCGTGAATAATGCGGACATGATCGAGACCCCTCTCGAATCAATAATCAGAAGCGGGATCTGGAGACCCATACTGACTCCCACACATTCAACGATGACTTTCTTGTGATCGTCGGAACCTTTTACGCTAGTATCTTAATCCCTTTGTTTCGCGATATATTACATGTCCGAGATTCGATCATCGGTATCTCCATACCTAGTTTGATCTCTTTACTGACATGCACTCTTTTCTCGTTCCCGTGATATAACATTCTAGTGATCAAATCACTTGCTTGCAAGCTAATCAATGTGATATCACCGAGAGGGCCCAGAGCATATCTATCCGTCATCGGGATGAACAAATTCCACTCTCGATCCATGGGCCTCAACATAACACTTTAGTAGTTCTGAATCCATCTTTATAATCACCCTGTTACGGTGTGACGTTTGATGTTATCAAGAAACTCTTCCGGTGTTAGTGATTGACATGATCTCATGGTCTAAGGATTAGGATCACTTCGTAAGTTGTTATAGCAATATAAACTCAATAACTTTGATCGTAATGCTATACTTCGGATGAATGTTCATCACACCATTACACTAATGTTGTGACCTCGTTATTAACAACATCCAATGTCCATGATCAGGAAACCTTTGATCATCTTGTTAATCAACGATCTAGTTTATAAGAGAGGCATAACTAGGAACTTCCTTTTTGTTTATTAAACACACATGTATTAATGTTTTCGTATTAATACAATTATAGCATGTAAAATAAACATTTATTATAAATAAGGAATACGATAATAACCACTTTATTATTGCCTCTCGGGCATATTCCCTTCAGTCTCCCACTTGCACTAGAGACAATAATCTAGTTTGAAAACTTTGCGTATTGAACACCTATGGCTTTCTGGTGTTCCATATACGCAATTGCAAGTGGTTAACATAATCTACGGATCTGACGCTTTCAGGTCCGTGTGTATTTGCATGTCTTTGCATCTTCACGCATCACTCATTCTCCAATGAGATGACATTGTATAAATTTGGTCTTTTGGTGAGACCTTTAGTTCCTTGGGGTTAAAACATGTCGATACTATTGTCATACAATATATCTTTAGTGTTAGCCCGTTGTGAACCACACCTTAGTTTGATAACAAACTATTTGACACAAATGCCCTCCTTTGCTGCTACTATAGCAGTTATATACTTAGCCTTTTTGTTGTAGTATCGTCACAATGTCTTAACTATGGATTTTATCAAAATCCATCATGGAATCTCCTTTCCATTACATTGTGCCACGCATAGTTTAAATTGAGATAAACTTAATTTGTATCTTGTGACAAACCTAGTATCAATGTAATGCTTTACAATGAACTATTGGTAATTGTTTGTCACCTCTACACAAATATATTCTTAGTTCTTTCAAAAAGATCATATGAATATCCTCACTATCGTCTAATGATCATTTTATGATTCATTCTGGCATATGCTCATAACACTTAGAGCATAGGACATATCTGGATATGTACATATCATGGTATGATTGATCAAAACATTCTCGTGATTTCACTCATCAAGTGTCAAAGCACTTGAATCTTGTTTCACTTATCAAGTGTCGATACACTTGAATCTTGATTCAATTCCTTTCCATGCAACAAGAACTATTTCTTGTCATTTCTATATTGAACTCCTTCAATATCTCATATATGTACGTTTGGCACAACCATATTGGCGTCACAGTCTATCCACTATAGACATTCACGCTAAATATTTGGGTTTTGCCTAAGTATTTCATCGAAATGAAATTCTTAACCTTTGTCAATAAAAGATACATCATTTCTAATCAACAAGATGTCCTCCACATAATGTATTAGAAATATGTCTTAGCGCTCCCACTTAATTTCTTGCAAATGCAAGCATCTTCATCGTCTCCTGATGAAAACTCTTTTTCATCACGGTGAAGATTCCAACTCCGCGATGCTTACTTCAACCATTGAAGTTTGCATGCCATTTTTAGCATCCTTTGAATTAACAAAATCCTTTGGATCGTGTCATGTACATGTCCTAGGTAACCATTCTATTAGAAGAACTTTGTTTTGTTTATTCATCTACCATATACCAAATTATATTTAGTGATTTCTACTTTAATCCGTCCAGACTAAATATCGCTATGAAAGATCAAATCTTGTCATAGTCAAATCCTTAAACATTGTCGTAAAATAATTTACGACATGTCGACTATTTCCTAGATGTGAAACATCCATGTCTGTTTCTTTATAGATCCAAATACGACCGATAGGTTTTTACACCTTTCCGGAGGGTCTTCCAAGTTCAAAACTTGATTTCTCGTGTATGGAACTATCACGGATTTTATGGCTTTAAGCCATTTGATGGAGTCAGGGCCCATCATCGCTTATTTGCATGTAGTCGGTTCATCATTGTCAAACAATAATGATTTACTCTCATATCGTAGCATTTGATTGTTTATCCGACCAACTTGGTTCAATAAGAACTTAGATCTCCGTGACCACAACCTTTGAGGAACATAATCTATGAGCATTATGGCAGCCTCCGGAACAATTTTCGGCGCTGCGCAACTCAGCACATTTAGCTAAGGTTCGTTAACCTTATCAAAGTTCTATTGTCCTACCACTTAACTTTTACGAAAAATTCCTTCTTCAAGAAACTTCACGTTTCAAGCGACAAACCCTTTTGTCCTTGGTGTTATGGAAGAATAACCAATTGTTATTCGAAATAACCTACAAAGACATGCTCATCCGACTTCGGTTGTAAACATCTTACTTATGTTTAGCATACCAAAATTTAAGAAATGTCAACTTGGGTTTTACCCCAAACCATAACTTCCATGGTGTCATTTCAATGGATCAAGAGGGAGCTCTTTTCAGTGTAAAAGCGGTAGTCTCTAAAGCTTTAATCTTTTAAAACATAATGGCAGTTTTATAAATAACACCTTTGATCCAACCATGTCAAACAAAGTTTCATTACAAATCTCAAACACTCCATACTCCTATGGTGTTTCGGGAGATGTAAATCTAGATGTTTTGCTAAACTTGCAACTCAAATAAATCCCTTTATGATAATATCATAATTTATTTATTTTCTTGTTACACTTGTAACTCAAACAAATCCCTTATGATAAAATCATAAACCATTTATTTTCTTGTTACAATGATTTTCCACTTCATCTTGAAAGTCTTTGAACGTTTTCAAATATTTCATACTTCTTTCTCATTAAGTGAAAATTCACTCAAAATTCCGGAGAAAGCATATGAAGTTGAAACCCATCGCTTACGACTACACATAATGGACTACATACATCAATATGTATAAATTCCAATAATTTAGTCGTTCGTTCTTCTTTGGCCTTTGAACGAAGTTTTAATTATCCCGAGGAAAGTCTCACAAGCGTCACTTGATCAAATCAAAAACTCCAAAAATCCATGAATATGGAGATTCTTCATGTTTTCTTTCCAATATAATTTAAACAGCGATGTCACTTCATAAGTTTCTTTCAATCATTTGTCTTGCGACATTTTAGCATTAGGTTTTATGGATGTGATTTCTCCAACTAGATTTGTAAATCATCCATCTTATATGGAATACGGTAATTATTTCAACAACCTTTGTTCTCATAATACCTGATTTAAATAACAATTATTAAAACAAATCTTGAAGTCAAGCTTTGATGTCAACGAGAAATACAAACAACGGTTTGTTTGTTTTCGATGAACATCATCACATATTCTCTTGCTAGTTACTTAGGCCATTGTGGTTCATGAATTGCGCCGTTCCGTATGAAATTTCATACCAACCAATTCGGTATCCAATACCTAAGAACCACATTGTTTAACAAGCAAAGAATACAACCATAGCATGTATATCATCCATATACCTAAATTGGATATTTTCAATCTTTTCTTTTCTGCCAAATATATTTTATAGATTCTCTTTCAGCATTTCCTTTTCCTTTTTAAAAGAATCTATCAACATCAAAAGTGGCGCCATATACATGACACATAGTCCAAAGCGTGTATATTCAAATAATAATACCTTTGTACTTGCACTTTGAAGTAGATCACCATCATCAAAATGATCGGTATTCTTTCAAAATCCATTCTTTAGTAATCTTTTAGTGTAGTAAATATTTTACATACATATTCTATTCACCCTTATCATGAAGACTTTCATGATCAAGCTACTGTAGCTTATAAAGGCGAATCATGAGTATAACATTACTTTCCAAAATCCTTTTGGATGATTAGGATGTCTAGCATCTCCAACCTTCGTAAATTCTCATCCAATATGAGAACATATATTATACTCTATCATATTGCAACCAAAACATTGTTTCAGATATCGTTATATCTGCCACACGTGATGGTTTCTGAAACAATTCTTTCAGCTCCTAGATAAACTTGATATTAAAACAATCAAGAATCATGGAGGCAAATATGATACTTAAGATACTAACACTGGAATTGTTACTCTCGATTTAATACCAACTATTAAATTTCACGGAGTAAATAGAGTTTGCAATAGGAATTTAAACTTTAGATTGACACTCAACACAATACGATACCAGTTCGTAAAGTATATATCCATAACTCTATAGTTCTATTATCTCAATTACAACTATGCATAAGGTGGAGAACGAATGCCAATGACTACAACAAATTATGCAAATTCACTTTGATTTAATTTATGATAAATCGAGTTCTACTAATCCAAATTAGAAATGAACTTCCACTCAAAAACGACATCCCTCGTGTCTTTTTGGTGATTACATGAACCAAGTCCACTACACCAAGTCCGATCATCACGTGAGTCGGTGTAGCTTCAAAGGCGAGCATCCATATGGTCATCATATCAAAACATATGACTCATGCTTAACCTTTCGGTCCGTGTTCCGAGGCCATGTCTGTACATGCTAGGCTCGCCAAGTAAGAACCTTAGTATTCGCGTGTGTAACTGTCTTACACCTGAGATATGCTCGTGGATTCAAGTACACCCGATCATCACGTGATGTCTTGAAGCGACGAAACATTGTCGGTGCATACTTAAGGAAGAACACATTCTTATCTTGATATCTAAATGTGGGATCATCTTATTATGCTAATAAAACGCCAAACAAGCAATATAAGATGCAATTAAAACATCACATGTTTATAAGTGAAATGATATGGTCCCCGCATATGATCTCCATCATGTGCACCGTGGTATGATATCTATCATACCTTTATGTGTAAGGCCAAGGTCTATGGAACTTACACGCTATGTGTGTTGTAAGAGTATCATCTCATACTTCTACTTACAACATCACCATATCATAACACTAGCCCAGCAACAATCTACACTAGACGCCTCTAATTTATCCATTGCAAGTTTTACGTGGCTTAGGGCTTTCGAACATAGAACCGTTCTTACCTACGAACATGAACCACAACGAGGATAACCAAATTGTTGACAACTCGTTGCAAATTAGATATTGAACATAGTAGGAGAGACAGACACCCGCTAGCCACTTATGCAAAACTAGTTGCATGTCAAGCGTGGAACAGGTCTCATGTGCGAGGACATGTAAAGTTTGTCCGGGCAGCTTCATCCCACTATGCCACCAATATCCAAAGTACAACTAAGAAGCAATAAAATGATCATCATCGCCCACATACTCATATGTGTACTACCCGTGCAAAGTATCTACGCATAGATCCGGCTCTGATACCACTGTAGGGTTCGCAGCATAGAAAACAAAAAATTTCCTACGATGGGAACAACTATGTACCAAGATCTATCTACTAGATACAAACAATGGGAGGATGTATATCCGTAGAGAACATATCCCTGAAGACTGACAAAGCTTAACGAGTCCAAACTCGTGGTTGATGTAGACGATCTCTTGCCGATCTCAAGATCGAGAGGAAGTCCTAGCGCCGCAAAACAGCAGCGCATCCGTGCTCGCACACACATTCGAGGCACCGAGCAACCTCCGCCTCCTCGCTCCAGCGATGCAGCGGAAGCACGACTCTTTCTTGCCGAATAGCCACCGGGAACATGTATCTTGCTAGTCCGAGACCATGGGGGATAAATTCTAGAGGGGGGGAGAGATCCTTCACGAGGAGGTGTAAGTGAGAGAGAGGGAGGGGGGTCCTTTTTATAGGGAGAGGGGGGGCACCCAAGGGGCCATGCGCCCAGCCATGGGGCTGCCCCCACCTCTTCCACATTCATGTGGGTGGACACTCCACTCACTCAAATGCCTTTCAATTCCCTCCACTCAAAAACTCACTCAAATTCCCATTAAATTTCCACCAAATTTAATGCAAACTCACATTCAATAAAACTCCTTTTATTTATTCAGAATTTTGTCAATTACTTTAATGACAAACATTCACATATAACCCCTTGCTAGTATTTCATTTCACATGTAGAAACACTTTCTGCAATTTCACCCGAAACCTGTTTCGGTATCTAGTGAAATAAATTCATGCGCTTGTTATTCTTTTCGGCATGAAACTTTTGCTCCAAATGGATGTCGGTGTCTCTTAAGTGTGTCACCCTACGGTTCGTGAATAATGCGGACATGATCGAGACCCCTCTCGAATCAATAATCAGAAGCGGGATCTGGAGACCCATACTGACTCCCACACATTCAATGATGACTTTCTTGTGATCGTCAGAACCTTTTACGCTAGTATCTTAATCCCTTTGTTTCGCGATATATTACATGTCCGATATTCGATCATCGGTATATCCATACCTAGTTTTATCTCGTTACTGACATGCACTCTTTTCTCGTTCCCGTGATAAAACATTCTAGTGATCAAATCACTTGCTTGCAAGCTAATCAATGTGATATCACCGAGAGGGCCTAGAGCATATCTATCCGTCATCGGGATGAACAAATTCCACTCTCGATCCATGGGCCTCAACATAACACTTTAGTAGTTCTGAATCCATCTTGATAATCACCCTGTTACGGTGTGACGTTTGATGTTATCAAGAAAATCTTTCGGTGTTAGTGATTGACATGATCTCATGGTCTAAGGATTAGGATCAATTCGTAAGTTGTTATAGCAATATAAACTCAATGACTTTGATCGTAATGCTATACTTCGGATGAATGTTCATCACACTATTACACTAATGTTGTGACCTCGTTATTAACAACATCCAATGTCCATGATCAGGAAACCTTTGATAATCTTGTTAATCAACGAGCTAGTTTATAAGAGAGGCATAACTAGGAACTTCCTTTTTGTTTATTAAACACACATGTATTAACGTTTCCGTATTAATACAATTATAGCATGTAAAATAAACATTTATCATAAATAAGGAATACAATAATAACCACTTTATTATTGCCTATCGGGCATATTCCCTTCATTTCCCCCATAGAATGGATAGGTTTGGCGGGGTTTGGGTCGGGAAATCAGCCCGGACAGGGTTAACCGGACACACATATGCCGGCTTACAGGGTTTAATCCCCGGTCTGTTGATCCCGACTGATCCACGGGGATCGGGCCATAATCCCGGTGGGGTGGAGACTAACCACAACATGTTGAGCAGCCAAAACTTGAGGGGGCACTCGCGTCTCTGATCCTCCTCGACATGACGAGTCTTCAAGCGATTGAGTGCTTAGCCCGTCCAAGCCCGGCCTGCCAAACAGTTGAACAGAGTTTTTGATTGTATTATAATATAAAACAAAACAAAAAAATCCTGTACCGAACGAGGGCCCTGTTAGATGTATATATCTGTATATTGTATTTCCTCTATATGTTAGGGGGCTTCCTGCATATTTGCCATGTACCTGTACTATATATTGTGGCCTTTGGCCCCCAGAGGAATATACGTTGTCTATTCCTAACATGGTATCAGAGCCTCGTTAGTCCGTCCTCTTTCTCGCAACTTCGTCGGCCGCCACCGTCCCTGTCGACGTCGGCCCTGCCGTCGTCGTCGCCACCGGTCGCCGCCTGTTTTGCCTCGTTTTAGATCGGAATCGATTCGGTCGCCGTCTCAGATCTGTGTCCAGTTTGGATCGATCTGTGTCCGGTTTCAGATCCGGTCGCCGTCTTCACAAATTTCTGGCGGTCCCGTCTCCCGTTTTCCACGCTGCCTGCCACCCGCCAGGTCTCCCTGTCCCCGCCTCGACGCACCTCGCGGGACAGCTTCTGCGTCCAGCCGGTCGTGTCCTCGTCTCGTCAACGCGACACCGCCCAGCGTCGTCCTCGTCTTGTGACGCGACAACTCCAGCAGGTCGCGTACTCGTCTCGTGACGCGACAACGCCCACGAGCGCCAGCTGCTCCTGCCGGTATCCCGAGCCTTCTAGCCGCCGGCGGGCCCATCTTCGCCGCCTTCTTTTCCGGTCACAATTTTTCCCGGAATAGGTTCGCGCCGCCCCGATCTAGCTTATCCCAGTGCACAGATCACCGGTGGTGCCCTGTTCTAGGAGGAATTGGCTGGACATTGCTGCTCGCGAGCGTTGACTTTCAGCAGCCAGATCTAGATCTAGATAAAAAAATTAAAAAAAGAGAGAGAGAGAGAGATATGTCTTCTTCCTCGGGTTATGTTGCGATTCCTCGCTGCCCGGTGATCTTCGATGGCGCGAATTGTCCTGATTTCGCTACCTTTATGCGCGTTCACATGCGCGGTCTCCGTCTTTGGGGTGTGCTCTCCGGCGAGGTCTCCTGTCCGCCGTGCCCCCTGCTCCTATGGCTCCTCTTCCGCCGACGCCGATTGTTCTCGGTGCTGATGCTTCTCGGGAGGCCAAGGATGCTGCTCAGAGTGCTGATGATAGTGTTGTTGCTGCTTATGACCTGAAGTTCAAGCAGTATTCTTCTGCTCTCGAGGCCTATCGACACGCTCTGATTGCTTACACTCAGTGGGTTGATGAGGATGCTCGTGCTGCTGCTGTTCTCACCTCCAGTGTTCTGCCCCAGTATGCTGCTAAGTTCATGAGTCTCCCTACTATTGCCACTCAGTGGGCTCATCTTCGTTAGCGCTATCAGCCGTCTGGGGATACTCTTTACCAGTCTATGGTTCGCCAGGAGCATGCTCTCCAGCAGGGTGATTCTACTATTGATGAGTTTTATACTCAGAGTGCTGCTATCTGGCGTCAGCTTGATTCTCTCCGTACTGCTGTTTGTGGCACATGCTCGTGCTGCCAGATTGTGCGCTCGGACTTGGAGTTTCACGGCATCTATGAGTTTCTGTCTCGGCTTCGCCAGGAGTTTGAGCCCCGGCGTGCTCAGCTGAATGCTCGTGGTCGTGTTCCACTCTCTGAGGTGTTGTCTGAGCTTCGGGCTGAGAAGACCCGTCTCCGTGGTGCTGGTCTTCTTGCGGTTCCATCTGCGCTTGCTACTCGTGGTGCTCCTTTGCCGTCTGCTCCCTCGACTCAGCCGCGGTCCACTGTGCCGCCGCCGCCGATACTACCCACTCCTCCAGTTCAGGGTCAGGGTCAGCTTCAGCACCAGCAGCCTCAGGGTCAGATCAGCACCAGCAGGCTCGTGGTCAGGGTCGCCGTGGTTCTCTTCTTCACTGCTCTTACTGCAACAGGGATGACCACAGTTGGGCCACCTGTTATACACGGGACCCCAGTTTACGTCAGCAGCACCAGACTCGTGGGCAGTCGGCTCCTTCCGGATCTTCAGCAGTTGCTCTCTCTGATCAGGACATTATCAGGAGTCTTCGCGGTCTGCTTGCTGCTACAGGCTCTTCTTCAACGGGCACTGCTGGTTCTGTGACTGACTCTTCAGGCACTGTGCGATCACCACCTTCTACAGTCAGGTATGTCTCCGTGGTATCTGGATTCTAGAGCTTCTTTTCATATGACCTCTGAGTCTTCTTTTCTGTCCGCTCTTCGTTCTCTCCCTTCTCTTGTTCGTGTTTTTATGGACAATGGTACCTCTCTCCCTGTTTCTAGTCGGGGCACCCTTTCTACTTCTTCTTTTTTTGTTCCTGATTTCTCATGTCCCTCTTCTTAAGATGAATTTGTTCTCTGCTAGCCAGCTTACTGACTCTGGTTGTCGCGTCATTCTTGATGCTGATTCTTGTGTTGTTCAGGACCGTCGCACCCAGGTCCTGGTTGGAGCTGGCCCTCGCAGTCGTGACTCTTCAGGTCTTTGGGAGTTAGACTGGCTTCGCGTTCCTTCTGCTTCCACTTCATCTGCCAGTTCTTCTCCAGTTGTCGCCTCTACTACCAGCTCTTTTCAGCAGTGGCATCATCGTCTTGGTCACCTCTGTGACTCTCACCTGTCGTCATTAGTTCATCGTGGTCTTCTGGGGTCTGTCTCAGGAGATGGGTCTTTGCATTGTCAGGGCTATAGGTTGGGTAAACATATTCAGCTTCCCTATCCTACTAGCGCGTCTGTATCTCAGCGACCTTTTGATTTAGTTCATTCCGATGTTTGGGGTCCGGCTCCCTTCGCTTCGAAAGGGGGCCATCGCTACTATATTTTATTCATCGATGATTTTTCTCGGTACACTTAGTTGTATTTTATGCGCTCTCGTAGTGAGGTGCTCTCCATATATCAGTGTTTTGCGGCCATGATTCGCACTCAATATTCTACCCCCATCCGTGTGTTTCGTGCTGATTCTGCAGGTGAGTATATCTCCCAGATGTTGCGAGGTGTTCTTGATGAGCAGGGCACTCTTGCTCAGTTCTCCTATCCTGGTGCACATGCCCAGAATGGCGTTGCTGAGCGTAAGCATCGCCATCTTCTTGAGACCACTCGCGCTATGATGATTGCTTCTTCTCTCCCGCCGCATTTCTGGGCTGAGGCTGTCGCTACGTCGGCTTACCTCATCAATATTCAGCCTTCTGTTGCCTTGCAGGGTGGTATCCCTCTTGAGCGCCTCTCTTGACAGTCTCCAGACTACTCCATGCTTCGCTTGTTTGGTTGTGTTTGCTATGTTCTCCTTGCTCCTCGCGAACGCACCAAACTGACCGCTCAGTTTGTTGAGTGTGTCTTCCTCGGATACAGTGATGAGCATAAGGGCTATCGCTGTTGGGACCCTGTTGGTCGTCGGATGCGTATCTCTCGTGATGTTACTTTTGATGAGACGCGTCCTTTCTATCCTCGTCCCACCGCTAGTACTTACCCGGTGGAAGATATCTCTTTTCTTCTCTTTCCTGACACACCTCCTTCTACCCCTATTGTGTCTTCTTCAGGATCTCCTCCCCCTGATGTCTCTTCTTTGACACCGTCCTCTTCTGCTCCGTCTAGTTCTCCTAGTTCTCCTCGTTCTCCGGAGTATTCCTCTCCTATCCCCTCTTCTTCATCGTCGTCTCCTGCGTCGTCTTCCTCTGATGATCTTCCCTCTACTCGTCTTGTTCGTCAGCATCGTGCCCCCAACCGTTACTCTCCTAGTCAGTATGGTCTTTCTGTTGCCTCTGAGCCGTCCTCTTATCAGGATGCTGAGCATCATCCTGAATGGCAGCTGGCCATGGCCGAGGAGATTGCTGCGCTTGAGCGCACTGGCACCTGGGATCTTGTTTATCCTCCTCCCGGTGTTCGTCCTATCACGTGTAAGTGGGTCTATAAGATTAAGACTCGCTCTGATGGATCTCTTGAGCGCTATAAAGCGCGTCTTGTGGCTCATGGTTTTCAGCAGGAGCATGGTCGTGACTACGATGAGACCTTTGCTCCTGTCGCTCATATGACCACTGTGCGTACTCTTCTTGTTGTTGCTTCTGTTCGTCACTGGTCTGTGTCCCAGCTTGATGTCCAGAATGCCTTTCTTAATGGTGAGTTGAGTGAGGAGGTTTATATGCAGCCTCCTCCTCGGTACTCTGTTCCTGAGGGGATGGTTTGTCGTCTTCGACGTTCTCTTTATGGCCTCAAACAGGCTCCTCGTGCCTGGTTTGAGCGCTTTCCTTCTGTAGTGACAGCTGCTGGTTTCTCCCCTAGTGCTCATGATCCAGCGTTGTTTGTTCACACTTCTCCTCGTGGACGCACTCTTCTTCTTCTCTATGTTGATGATATGATCATTACCGGTGATGATCCTGAGTATATAGCCTTTGTTAAGGCTCGTCTTCGTGATCAGTTTCTTATGACTGATCTTGGTCCTCTTCGATACTTTCTTGGGATTGAGGTTTCCTCCACTTCTGATGGCTTTTACATCTCTCAGGAAAAGTATATTCAGGATCTTCTTGCTCGTGCTGCTCTTGGGGATGAGCGCACTGTTGAGACCCCTATGGAGCTTAATGTTAAGCTTCAACTTACTGATGGTGATCCTCTTTCTGATCCGACGCGTTATCGTCATCTTGTTGGGAGCCTTGTTTATCTTGCTGTCACTCGTCCTGACATCTCTTATCCTGTTCATATTCTGAGTCAGTTTGTTTCTGCTCCTACCACTGTTCATTATAGTCATCTTCTCCGTGTTCTTCGTTATCTTCGTGGTACGATCACTCGTCGCCTTTTCTTTCCTCGTTCCAGCTCCCTCCAGCTCCAGTGCTATTCGGACGCCACGTGGGCGAGTGATCCTTCGGATCGTCGTTCACTTTCTGCTTACTGTGTGTTTCTTGGTGGTTCGCTCATTGCTTGGAAGACGAAGAAACAGACAGCGGTTTTCCGTTCGAGTGTTGAGGCCGAGTTGCGTGCTATGGCCTTGTTGACTGCTGAGGTGACCTGGTTACGGTGGTTACTTGCGGATTTTGGGGTCTCTATTACCATACCCAGTCTAGTTTTGTCTGACAGTACAGGTGCTATTAGTGTTGCACGTGATCCGGTCAAGCATGAGCTTACCAAGCATATTGGTGTTGATGCTTTCTATACACGTGCTCAGGTGCAGGCTCAGGTTGTTGCGCTTCAGTATGTGCCTTCAGATTTACAGTTGGCCGATTTCTTCACGAAGGCCCAGAGAGCGCAGCATGATTTCTTACTCTCCAAACTCAGTGTTATGGATCCACCATGAGTTTGTGTGTGTGTGTGTGGGGGGGGGGTGTTAGATGTATATATCTGTATATTCATATGTTAGGGGGCTTCCTGCATATTTGTCCTGTACCTGTACTATATATTGTGACCTTTGGCCCCCAGAGGAATATATGTTGTCTATTCCTAACAGGCCCAAGCTGATCTATCCAGACCTTGCTCTACCGCGTGTATATGGTGTGTGAAAGTGTTTGTAGGTTTTTTTTTTAGAAAAAAGTCCACCGATCCATTTATAAAAATCAATAGTAGTATAAGAAATTTCAAAAATAATAAAATTTACATATAGATTATTGTACCACCTAGCAATGACTACAAGCGTTTGAGTGAGCCGAAAGCATGTCACCGTCCTCGCCCCTTCCTCGCCGGGGACAAACAAATGTTATCGTAATAAAACTTGTTGTTGTAGACAAACGAGAAGCCGCCGTGTCTACAAACTTAGCGTAAACAAATTTGTAATTTTTAAAAATTTATGAATTTTTTCATAAACATTTATGTGCATTTTAGATGTGTAAAGTTTCAACTCAATATTGTGTCGGTGTTTTTTCCAGATTATTTCAGAAGTTACAAACACATTTTTATCAGTTTATTTATAGGAAGTACACAAAGAACCGGGTTCACGCTAGTTTGTTTTCAACATACAAGGCATGTGCAAACTATGGGAAATGTTGATGCCCTAAATATAAGCATCCTCCTCTGCATGTAGGCGCGGCACGAGCTTATATATAGGCTGCCAAGCGGAAATAAGCGCACAATCTTGAATCACAACACCTATATATACCACCTAATTAGGACAAAGAGTGGTCAAAATCAGCATTCACTGGATGATACTACAAGGGTTCTGATCCGTTTCCTCTCAGGCGAAGTACGTACACCAGAGAACCCGACCTTCAACCAGCTATGACAGACGACGTACATGTGCAAGGATGGTGGTTGTTGTACTGATCGGCGTATCAGGATAGACGCTCAAATAACCTGGATTTATACCTTTATTCTGTTAAAGTATATAAGTGAATTGCACTAACCCTTTTTATCATTTCGGACTTTTGGTTACGTTTGCTAGTGCATGAAGCTTGACATGTTCTAAGATAAACCACTACGAAGCCTATTTAGGCTTTGGCCGCTAACTGCGCAACAACTAGCTATCACAGCCTGCTGCATATTCTAATCGATCTGGCTGGCCTCGATCCACATGATCAACACAGAATCAATCAAAGAGATAACATGGGGAAGGGAGCTCAACATGTGAGTCGATCGATCGTGCATGCACCCCTGGTGGCCAGGATCCAGTTAGCGATCTGGCACGGCGCGCGTACGTATATTAGCGGTTGAGTATATCAGGTTTATAAGTACGGCATTTCTAATATTTTAAGCCGACAGGCTATCTTGTGTCCCATACGTCCATGCTTATGGACGCGTCATCGATCGTATCCGTACGGACGCGGTTGGTGATAAGCTATCTACATCACCATCTGTCCTAATGTCAACCCCTTGTACGGAATCTCAAGCTGATCTTTATGCTTCACAAGAGAGACAAAGTCTAATTTCGTCACCGTGTCACGTACGGACTCTTTTTTGTTGCCACACGTGTTAAACTCAACATTGATTTTTTCTTTTTGATTTTGTTGTCCCAACCCCCTCATCTTATTCCTCCGCGGTATCCTTTGTAAAAGTTTAGTTCTATCATGATAGAGCATAGGATAGGTGCATAAAGCGTACACACAATTAGCTTACCAATAAAGAGCATCTATCATTTCAGGGACATCCGATAAAGACCATGAAGAGAGGATGAATGAAGCCAAATCAATTACAAAGATGAACGAGGGTGCCCATTAAGTAGTGAGCTTCAACGAAGATGGAAGTCGCTACTATGGAAAACCCTGTTGTCTATACTGGGCCTCTCTATGCACACATGGAGTTTGGTCATTTGACTAAGTTAGGATATATTAATGCCGAGTTTGTCTAAAGTCAGTGGCGGAGGACCCCTTTGGGCAAGCCAGGGCCCCTGCCCTACCTAGATTTTTTCCGATCAATTAAGTGTATGTATGTATCTTAGACATCGGTAGCAGTTCCAGTTCGTCAGAGGTCAGTTTCACTTTTCCAGGACGTTATTTTGGACAAGAAAGGGGAAAGGAAGAGGTGGGCTGTCTACGGGGCTTTAGTTGATCCAAGTTGGACAAGTGCTGGTGGTCTGGTGCTTCTAGATCGACTTTTTTTACTTACCTTACCTGCTTGGTTCTGTTGAAGTGTATAAGTGGATTGCACTAGCCCTTTCCATCAGTTCAGACTTTTGGTTGCGTTGGCTAGTACATGAAGCTTAACATGGTATCAGAGCCTAAGGTCTTGAGTTCGAGTCCTGACTTTCGCAATTTATCCTAAAATTGCTGTTGACCCCTCTGTGTCCACGTATAGGCCTCTTGAGTCATACGTGAGTTTCGCGCACCGTCGCTCTCTTCCGGTTGCACGTGTTGACTTCTCCCCGTCACACGTAAGAGGGGGTGTTGAAGTGTATAAGTGGATTGCACTAGCCCGTTCCATCAGTTCGGACTTTTGGTTGCGTTGGCTAGTGCATGAAGCTTGACAGGTTCGACCTGATGCCCGCATCTTTGATGAGCCTATATATGTCAGGTGATGCACACATATTTTGATAAACCTGTCTAGATTTGTGTTTGGTTTTCTAATATGTCCTTGAGCTCTAGTAGTATTTAGAACGTAGATATGCAATTTCTCACAAAAAAAAAGAACACATACATGGAGTGCTGTTACCTAAAGAACGGGCCATTTTTTAGAACGAAATACATCAGATTTTAGTGGTGGAAGGTTAGGGAGTAGAAATAGTGGGGAATCAATTTTTTGATTACATTTTTTCATGTGGCCTATCAATGTGTACTTTACTGATGTTTTTAAGTCATCGTACAATGAAAATGCCGAAGGGGTTATCATGCTTCAGTTTCTCTTTTTTGTGAAATCATTTTTTAGAATTTGCCCGACCTTAATTTTTTTCCATCCCATTGTCTAAAGTTGAATGAGACCTCAAGTTGATTTTTCTCGGTGACATTCTCATCATGCATTTTGTGTGCATCTAAGTGTAGCTCCAACCACCTACTTACTAGATTTATGGGTGCGCCTTGGCGCACGACCCCGTTGAATTCGTGACAAAATTTACATTTAGCATGATACACTACTTCAACTTTAAAACTATCCCCGTCGCATGGTTTTTTACTTACACATTTTAGTTTCAATGCAGCGAGAAAACTTATGATTTTATTTCAGGAATATGTATCAAGTATAGTTAGCAGATTAGTAACTTTGGACCAATCCAGAAAACCAAAACAAGGTAGAGAAGACGGAGTGTTCTGAATAAGGAAAATTTCATCCAAAAGTTGACTCCAATGCAAAATAGTTTAATTTAGGAGAAATTCTCCAAGTTCCCCTAGAGATCTATTGCGAGTTATAAAAGATAAATCTACCTGAATCCAAGCCTAGGTACAACAAAAGGTAAACAGAGAAAAAGGGTTGATAGATTTAGAGCTATAGAAAGAACCTAACTTGTTCTACTCAAGTGAACGGATGATCCAATGCATGCTTCCTAGCAGCCAAATGGAAGGTGGACATCTAAATAGGCGAAGTAAACCTTGAATACAAACATTAATTTTTTGCTAACCACTGTCCTTGGATGTTTGAACGATGAATTGTTGGATGTAAAAGGCAGCCTTGTCAACTTCAATAAGAACCAAGCTGATATAACATTTCAGACCAATCTCTCTTTGGATAGTGTATCTCGAAGAATCCTCTGAATCGGTTTGGCGGGCTTGCACACATTCATTCGGCGGATAGTGCATTCCTTCCAGGATACAAACCTAATGATGATGATGAAAGCTCAGTATCTCAATAGTTTTATAAGCAGTCACCTACTAAATAGTTACAGGGGAAATAGGAAAACAAGAGAAAATGAGTAAGTGAAGTTCTAATAATCAAGAACCAAGTGAACTTAGCATGTATGGATTGGATTGCAGTTTAGAGTGATTTAAAGCAGTGGAGTCCGAATAAATAGTTTTGTGTATGCAATAGATATCTCAGCTCCAAGCCACCAGCACATGGGAAGAAATGGCTGGCTAGCCAAGCACGGTTATTTAAAACATGTAGTACACAGTACAATACTTATTGCTCGTTATTCCGACAGGATGAAGAATAAACTAACCTCTCTTTGTGTGTAACATGTACATGTTACGATCTCTCAATCGGAGTGGATTATGTAGCTTCTGAATATTTATTGTGGCCAGGTCGGATTTCAGGAAGCACAACCTGCATGTCGCCTACTCGCCTGCCTTCGTCGTCTTGGCTTTGTAATCCTTCTCCACGACCTTGATGGCATCTTCGATGAGCATGCTGCAGTGGAGCTTCATCGGTGGCAGCGACAGATGCTTCGCGATCTCTCTGAAAAAAGACATTCAGCAAAGCTTCAAAGCATTTAGTAGCTGGACTGCTAGAGAGGGTGAACTGAAATTGGTAACAAAATTGCAATACTGAACAATTAGAATGGCTTATGTTTTCTAGCGTATGCTTGAACTGGAATGACAAAAAATAGAGGACGACACTTACTGTTGCTGCATAGCCAGGTCGAAGGTCACTTTCGTAGGCTTGAGATCCACGGCTTCAACAAAGTGGATGTTGGTATCAGTAATATCATCAAATACAAACAAGAGTTAATATAGCTGACATATATGATGCCAGGTAATAGGCAAAAGAATCCAATGGGGAGGGAGACAATTACCCAGCTAACTTGCTTGCAAGGTAAAGGAAGGACTTCTCATAGTTGTAGCTGCTTTTGGTAGTGATTTCATATTACTGCAAGGTCCTCATGTGAATGTGTCCTGCTTGGTTTTAACATGCATATTATTCACATCAACCATGTGACCATAGAAGACAATGTGGATGTTCGCACACACCCTGCAAGAGTCAATAACTACACATCAGAACTCGAAAGTGTAATTTCACATTTAGTAAATAAGATTTCTACAAAACAGAAGAAAACCTGCAAAAGTCTCTATGCCATGTAGGTGCATGCTTGTAAGTCAACCTTGAAGTGACATTAAACATAATGATTGCACACTGACCATGTATACTGGATGCTGGATGAATGTTCTTGAGCACCCTGATAGCATTTTTAAAACAAAACTATTATTAGTCGTTAATATGGTAAAATTATTACCTGAATGACTAAAGCTATCAAACATGAATTAATAATTCAGTTGGTGAATTTTTTTATTCTTACCCGCCTCGACTCCATGGGTCGTGCATCCTATTGGAGAAGATGATGTTGCTCCCAAACCTCTTGAGAACTTGATAAATTGTCTGCCAAAAGTAGTACAGTACCATGTGAGTACTTGCAGATTGCAGCCCAACCATTGTTTGGTACTGACGGTTCATATACGTTCAGTATAAGTCCCAAATAATACTTATAGTGCCACCATCCTTAATAGTGATCTAGTGATCCCTCGGTCGAACTCCGTAGCTCTCGAGGAAGCCCTCGACATTTCCTCGTAGCTGAAGCCAGGTGGCGGGAACATGATCTTGCTCGACACGTTCGTTGGCATGATCATCTCGGTGCAGGCCTACACACAAGTTGTTTCAGGAAACACATACATATATGATCTTGTCAAACTTGCGGTGCAATCAATACATATATGATCTACCTGCCATCCCCAGGCATCGAGGCCATGTGAATCATCACCACCCTCCACCTTAAAGCACTTCTAGTCACATGTGTAATTGCAGTAGAGGCTCGAAAGCCTTGTTGACAACACCTGCTTCCATAGGAAAAGCATCGTCAACAAAGTCCAAAATCACAAGTCAACCACCTCAACCTCATGCCTCCTCTGTTCTACCACCCAATGTGGATCCTCCTTGGTTGCAGATCTGAAGTCCAAATGGTGAGTACCTAAACACCAGCATCACAAGAAGTAGCTATGTGTCAGTAAGTTTTCAGAATACTTTTGACATTGCATATTTTCTGCAGCTTCATGTTTTACCTTACTGTGTGATGAGAGCAATGATGCTAGATGATATGTTCTTGAGAACCCTGATATTATTAAGTGTTTACTATGGCCAAATTATTACCTGAATGACTGAAGCTATCAAACATGAATAAATAATTCAGTCGGTCAAACCTTTTATTCTTAGCAAAACAAGCATGGCCGCAGATTTTGTTTGAACTACCAAACATATTCTATTAACTCAAGAATAGTGTGGCATTGCCACATAATCCAAATTTTGGTAAATAAAATATCACTCGCTCAGACCGGGTCAGAACAACCATAAAATTCCGAGAAGCGCTGCGACATTGTCGCACAATCAACAACACAAGACATGGTTTCAAGGTTTCTAGGTTTAAAACCCTCATATTGGTGTATATATTGTATTAAAAGGAAGGATAATATTTTCCTTAAAGGTCGGTACATACATTTTCTTAGGATCTGTTACAGCCAAGCCACAGATGCATAAAGGTTAGCAGCAATGGTAGGAAAAAAGCCAACATCTGAATCTTGAGTAAAGGCTAGTATGTTAGAAAAAAAGAAGCTAACATCTGAATGTTTCCAATGCTTATTTTCCTGCAGAAGATAAAAGTGTCCAATCAACAGACCATCGTCTTTTTAAATAAAGATATGAAGCTAACATGTATGGTGAAAGTAAGCATGCTTCTCTTAATATACACCAACAGAAGAATTACCTTTATGCTGAATACTTAAATGGGCAGACTATATGTCAATCATTTGGACTATAGAAATGAACCCAACACTACCAGCCATGGGCAACCATACTTCACTTAGACTCCAAAAGGAAAATTAATCCACTCTAAGAGCTGTTATCACCAAAGGAAAATAAAAAATTGGAGGATACCATATGAATACGCCAAAATTCTTGCGTCAGTACACAAAAACATTCCTGATCTGATTGCCTTCTCACACAAGATACACCCCATGATTGTGAGATCTTATTAATGAAACTTTTGAATAAAATGAGTCCAGTTACGGAAAAGAGAGTCAGTTTCTCCGCATCCCTTTAGTGAAACAATATCGTGAACATCATCTAACGGGCTTTAGGAAATCCAAATATCATCTAATCAACTTTGAATGTTTATGACAGTTAAAAAGAAATCCCTCTGTCGTTATAGCAATGTCTTTACCTAGCAATATTTTTTGAAAGTTAGACATCTGCTATTTATATTGGAACAACAAGGAAATCAGGCGCCGACTGATTCACTGATGGTTCAGAGGAATCCAATGTACAATCTGGCAGCATGTAAGCATCAACAATAGTGAAAAATAGGCAGATTATAGAGCTGGTACTTTTGAAAATTGATATCACCCAAATGTAAAAACAAGATAGAAGCTAGTCACCCATATAACACTGAAAAAGGCTGCCTATTGTGTGTTTCGTCAGTTATTGATGGGATACAAGCATATAATTTCTAGGCAAGACATGATTCATATGTAAGCAAAAAAGAAATAAATATTTCCTTACATAACGATGTATCTGGATGACTTTAAAATCGATGTAATTTTACATATTGTAGGTGAGCATGGATACTAAATTTAAAACTGGCCTCATATGATTTTTAGCATGGGCATATGATTATCTGAATTTAGCATGGATAATAAAAAATCATATGATGCCCATGCATATTACAATAGAAATGATACATGACCACACATGAAACAGAACATGAACTATTAAATGACCAGTTGGTAGAATCATATTGGGAATGCATTGACACCTTTACTATCCACTTTTCCTCAAGCAAAACAATAAGATGACAAACTGATTACGCACATACCTGTGATGCATACTTTCTTTTGAAGCTCATCATAGCTGCAGTGATAAAACAATGGTACATAGATTTTGGTTACGAGGATAATGGTAACAAGACGTGCATAAGGGGTGTAAAATTATATACTAACCGATCGCCTGACTGGTTTTCATAGTGATTTTATGTTCTCAACCATGCGGCAATCTATCAAGTCTTGGTAAGAAGAGAATCAAGTAAGGCATAGTGATAATGAAAATATTATTTTGTTACATCATGGCACAAACTAAAATGTGAAGATGAATGATTTGGAACATAAATTTTAGCAGCTAGGAAATGCACTGGGTTATTATTAGCATGAGAAAGAAAAGACAGATAGCCTGTTAATTAGTGTCACCAACTCATCATAAAACACATGTGAAATCAGCGATTGTATATCTTCTACAAGTAACAAGAATAATACCCAATATTCCTCATCCATTATAGCCTCCCAAGCAACATAGCGACCAAAGTATCTTTTGTATTTACAATCGCTCTCCTCAAATCAATGGCCGCTGACGGTTGAAACGGAGATCGGATGGTTCCGCTAGATGCAAAGGTGTTGGTATCAGTGTTGGCCTATTGGATCAAAACCTGGGGAGGGGTACTTTTGTGGCAACACTAACATTGTCAGTGGGCATTTCCCCTTTCCCGCCGTTTGTAGTAACCACAGGCTAATCTTTCCTAAAAGAGAAAACTGATTTTGCATGAAAATAATGCACAACATTCGTAAGATGTAGAGTACGCGAGGTTACATTTTACAAAATGGGATGAATGTAAGTGGTCAGTAGTTCAGTACTCAACAGAGTACCCGAATCATATGGATCTATTTCCTTCGTATCAAAACAGGTGTTTCTCTTACTTTGCTACAATCAGCGACTACAAAACATGAAATCCCTCACTCCTCTAGCAACTACCAGCAAACTACCTAGGAAAGGAACCAGACGACAAGTTGAGAACCGGATAATGGGTGCTCACATAGGCGTGGCGGCGAGACGTCATCGCTGGAGGACTCCCTGACCGCCAAATTCCATCTCTGCCTTACGCCTTGCCCTGCCGTCTCATCGCAAGGTGCGCACCAGCGCGCGAACTTTGAACCAGATGCCAAAATTTGCATGCAACGGAGAAAAAAACACGGTCGTGCAGCTGGCCACCACGCAGGATGAAGAGGGGGAAGGGGATAGAGGCGGCACCTTGTAGACGGGGATGGAGGGCCGGCCTGGATCCTCCTTCACCATCCAAACTTTGCACGTCTTCATGATTTATGCTAGGAAAAAGGGATTTACAAAGAGAGAGGGGGAATCTGCAGATCCTTCCTTGACCATGAAGAGGTGCAGAAGGCCAGGAAGCTGTGCTACATCACAAGATCGTCCTGGGCTTGGGGAGAGAGGACATCACGGGGAGGCGAGCGTGAGCAGGGCAGGAGAGGCGCGTGAGAGAGAGGACGAGGATGGTGGCGGCTTGATGGCAGATGGTGCGTAAGCACGGGAGCGAGGGAGGCGCAAGCGGCGGCTGGAGGGGATTATGCTGAGTAGGGTTTCTACCGTGGCTTTTTCTACCAGGCACTAAGTTAAACAGATGGTTTAGATCCACTTACAAACACGATTCAACGGCTGAGAATCCAAACGTCTGTGGTGGCTCCTTGGGGAGGCACCAATTACATCTTTAGATTCCAATGTCCCCAAAAGACCAAGGGCACAAACTTAAAATTATCTAGCTTAGTGGGCTTTTGCCGGGAATCTGATTCAACCATTGCCTTGCCGTTGAGTCCGTTTTAAAGATCATGTAGGGGGACTTCTTTTCAGCTTCGTGGAGAAGCTCTCCTAGAAGCTACCTTCCCTCAGCTTCTCCGAGAAGCTCGACTCCTAAATTCGTTTTGGCTTCTAAACTAGTATTGGAAAGACTAATTTGGAAGTCTAAACAAATTTCAAAAACGGGCTTCTGGGAGAAGCTGAGAGAGGGCAGCTTCCTGGAGAAGCCCTCCTTGAAGCTGAAAAGAAGTGGGCCGTAGTCCACGGGGATCAAAAGGGGGATTTAACCATTGTTTTGAATCAAGAAACTAACCGTATACTTATATTTTCACGTGATTAGCTATACTAAAATAACTAATACACATATGGTGTGTCCTCAGCTCACTTTACACAAAGATGTTTCTATTAATGCGGTAAAATGCAAAATGAAGTTGACTCTTGAGATTTTATATTCCGTAGAGGTTGACTTAGGTAATATTTATCCTATTCTCCCCCCTCATTCACAGCTTTCCTATACATAAACAATTATCTCAAACATGTAACTTTATTTGTAAAGCATGATGAAAGCTTGTTTTGAGGGACAATTATCTCGTACATGGCATATCATGACCCTGTAGATGCCCAATATGGAGTTTGTTGCCCAATATTTTGTTATGGTAATTATATATTGTACCATATGCCCATCCTATGTAAGATGACAATGCCCTAAAGGTGGTTCCATGACTTTATAGGGCATCCACAAGATTAGAGTGAGTCGATGACTCTTTCGTCTCTCTACATGATAGGGCCTTTGGAAATCTACTGCTCCAGCTTTTCAAGTATAACTAATATTCCATGAATATCGCGGTCCAATGTTACCACAAGTTCCAACACCGAAACCATGTGATGGACCATGGATGGCAACAACGATAAATGAAATTATGTCACACAACTTGCGCACTTAAGTAAAACTACTTGGTGTGACACTTGTATTTCAATTTGGCATCCGGTTAATTAATTATTTTTTCGACTGATAGGGGCCAGTTGTGTACAACTTAAGTAATTTGACCGCCAGCCCCGTGAGATCTGGAGCTATTTACCGAACGAAAACTATATAAAAAGGTGATACCTTAATCTTCATATGTACCACCGCGAGTTCAATAGCAACAGAACAAATGGTAAGTTGGACTCACTCACCGATAATGCACAGACTGACGTCCCTTAACGAGTTAACGGGACATATATACAAGTACTGTTTTCATTACTTCCCACGCGCTGTCTGAAATTGCTTGAGAAATCGCTTTTGTGCATGCTTTGATCCAGAATTACTTGCACGGTACCCTATTTCAGCTACCATGTTGGCGATGTCGCCATATACACATATGTACATGCTCTCAAAATACTAGCTTAATGTCACCAAAAGCCTTATCACCTCCATCTTCATCCTGGTTTAAATTATGTATGCACAGATATATAAGCATAAGCTTCATATGACACATCCTTCCGTACAGAAGTGTTTGTCGATTTCAGACGTTAATTTTCCAATGGTGACATTCATTTGATTTTGACATTAATGCTAGTGCAAGCACCCAAATCTTGACTCGTTCAATTCTCATATAAAACTCAATCTTCAGCTTGATCAAGCTAGACAAAAGATTCACATAGGTCTTTCAGCTTTATGTTGGTCGATATGAATTGTAGAAACAACATTGTTTTTAACAGAAAGACTACTAATTTTTTACAGGTTATACATACAGCTGTACGTGGATTTGGCTATGGTGTTTCCTTGCTCTCAGAGGATCAGCGGGAATGCATGGTTACTGGATGCAACTGGCTAGTGATGGTTGCACAAGATATCTTTTATTGTGCTACTTGGCGGCCTATTAATAGGATTCAAGATGTTTAGACTGCTGAGCATATATTACTTATCTTTCGATGGTTGATATTTCTATCGACCCTCTCCGATCCTTGAGATGTAAACTCTTAAACTATGAACTCGCAATAATAGGTTGTGTGCATCTATTGATGCAGAGGTTGGTGTTTCATACCCATTTTGAAAAAAACTACTTAGAATTGCATAACCAGTTCATCCAAGACATTTAACAAATAGGATAAGGAGGAAAATGCACTTATACTTCAACAAATCATATAATGGCTAGATCATTAGGGTAATTCTAGTTTGGGCTACTAGCTGAAAATGTTTCTGGTGGTTGTGTTGTGCGCAAGGTTGAGTTTGTCCAAGTCAAACTTATCAGTAACTATATTTACGATTTAATCTCCCCAATCAATCTATATCTGACCTTAAAAGTTCTATCACGTTGATACATAGAAGTAAACTCTTTAACACTATTCATTTAATCTTCTAAGTATGCCAGTAAAACATAGTAGTACACTATCAGATGCATGTGGGCATGCTTATCTTTATTTATTCTCTTGATAAAGTACTTCCATTGTTGCAGAATGTACTAAAGTAGCCAAAGAAACGTTCAAAGAAATTTAGATGCATTTTTGTTTTGACATTTCCAGCGATGTACCAAGCCAGTGAGATTATCATCTAGCATGTAATGTTCCTAATGACTAGAGGTCTTTCATGGATTTAGAGCATCACCGGCCATCGTATATGATACCCCTTAGTCATGACGATTGTCTGGTTGAGTTGGCTAGTGCATCAATCCAGTATAAAATAGCGTTGAGGCCAAGCCACATATGCTTGTTTCTACATATCGCGCAGTCCACTCCCAAAAAGATATAGATGAAATTCATGTATGTTTAATTTGTTGCTTTTCTATTTAGTAGGGAACGGAACCTAGTTGCCGTTTAGTTCTTCTGCAGTAGTCATTTTGTTAAAATTTCAGTGTACAGATGTTTCGTAAGATAAAATTTGACTACCATCTTCAGTAAAGGGCTCAAACATACAAGTAAAAAGAACTTCCTATCAATTTTCCTGCACGCGAAGTACACTACGAAAGTAACCAGATCAGCACACGATGAAAAGTATGTTGTGTTGGTACATGCGAATTTTCCTTAATCATCATGGGGTTCTTTTCTGTATGTGTTATCACATGCTCCGCCCGTTGATATACCTTCATATGTAAACATCTATTATGTATTTGTTTGTCTTGTGTGAGTCTAGCTAGCTATACACCGGGAACAATAGAATATGTTGATTTTACTAGCGTACAAATTTCAAGCATCTTGCCTGATCCTCGTGAGACCTACTCAGATATTGTCACTTATTTGAGGGCAGGCTCTGCTAATAAGGTACATGCAAGTGCTAGTAATTATATACTGCCGCTGGATTAGATTACTGTTAGATTCTGACTTGATTGGATGGGCTCTGGGCGGTACAAAGAAGTACGGCAACTGATCTGATCAAGATGTTTTTGTAATATATGTGTTACAATTATATTCTTTCAGTAGCTGTGTGAGTACGGACCAGAACTTTCTTAATGTTGTGCTGTCACAGCTAGCTGTCCTGAATTTAAAATTACCCATAGAAATTTTTCAATTGATCGACGGTTGTGCTCACATGAGCATCTCTTCCCATCAACATGATTAATTTGTGGGTGAGGACGACCAAGAGTTTGAAACCTTAATCGATTCTGGCCGGCTAGCTGTTGATCCTAATAATCAACCAGTGGCTCTTCCAAACATCGAAAGGGAAAAACGAGAGACGGCGCCGATCGATGGTCGTCGCTGCATTTTAAATCAATTCCTGGATCTTGACTGCAATAAACGCAAAATTCCAGCGAAATGTAAATCCGTTTCAGTTGACTATATGTACGGATTGATTTCCACACAGACGCCCAAGGTAGGACGAAACCTCCGTTAATTTGCGTTTTGTTTGACTTGCACGCATTAATTTCTTCTTACGCAGCCTGATGGTGATGTGAACATTATCATGGGCTACACACAGTACATTAAAATCTAGTCAAGATCTAGTTGTTTTTCTAGGAGAGGTTAGTTAAGAGTATGTGTAACGTTACTGTCCGCTGGGATTGTTTAAGAATAGATTGGCAGGGTACCTATGAACGTACAACAAGAGGTACGGTCACTTATCTAGTCAAGTTGTCGTTATTATTTATCTGTTTGAAAGGTACAGTAGGTACTGGACGTATAGTTTTTAAATATCGGTATCAGCAAAAAGATGCTTCTCCCCGGTGTATATTCCGTTTTAATATTGCCCAAAATTTGTTACACAAATTGCAAACTATGAGTAATATAGTAAGTAATATAGTTTTAAAAGATGAGCCAATATTTGAAAAAATAGAATGAGTTGGGTAACAAATTTCTACGACGGGCTTAGGTCTCATCAATATGTCCGCATGAAGTTTGTTCTGTTCTTTTTCCTACAAAATCCAACTCGGAATCAACTTGTACAATGGACTAGGGCATCTTCACCCGCAACACACACACACCCCCCCTCCCCACCCCTCCCAAAATGGGATATGGGAAGCCAGAAAAGAATGGACCACAACGGTAGCCCCGTCATATGCCAACAACATGCACAACACAATAATTTGTCTGACACTTTCACGGTGACCCAGGCCCATAGGGAACATCCTAGGAGCACTGAAAAGCGAGGCTACGTTGCATTGGCCATATGGGCCTCACTTGGCAGTGACCTAGCCATTCACACCTCCCCACTCGAGTTCTTCCCTTCGAGTGCTTGGATCTGATTCTCACCTCTGAGACTTGCTGACAAATCGCTGCCGCTATCGCCCAATTAGGAGCATCGATAGTTCGACAACCTGTACAGAGAAACGACCTATAGTCCTCCCTCTTAGATTGTCACTCTCACCATCGTTTGGACAGCCGATGACTAGAGTTCGTGACACTCCGCCGCCACCCTCTCTCTGCCGCCTCCGCCGTCCAACACACCGGCATGGAACAACAGAAAGACCTCCACCAAGTCATGTATAGATGATGTGAGTTATTCTTCTCCATTGCATTGTACGATTTAGGGTTTAGAAGGGTTCGATAGATCTACTTTCACCGATTTCTAGTACCCTGAGGTGGATTATGCCCCTGAGAAAATTGCTGGCCCAACATGGATCAGGTTTGCACTTGATTCCGATTCAGCGGAGCTTTGCCCCATCCATAGGCATGTGATGGAGAAAGCCGTTCCTTTCGAAGGGACGAACATTGGCATGCGGTTCTATACTGTTGGGAATATGCCCTAAAGGCAACCATGTATGATATAATTCCCATTGTATTCATAAAGATATTAAGTTGTCCTTGTATAAACATCTGATGTGTATCATTGAATATGTGATTCAGTTGTGAAACTATACATTCATGTTGTTTGTACTAAATATCCTTGGTCATCGAGGTTGTGCTGGACACACGACTTAGACCAATATGAAATACGGCTAATGACTCGATTCCACTTGTCATGCCATTCGGACTTACACAGATTCGGCTAAAGAGTTTAGCGAGTCGGATTGACCCATATTGAGATACAACAAACAAGTCGGCATTTGTATATCTCAATCAATGTAATCCTTAGACCTGAGGTTGTTGCAAAGTCCGAGTTGAGGATCACTGACTTAGGTTCTGTCAAACGTTATTTTGTCACTAGGCAGTTATAAAGGCAGAGTTCGGGTTGACTGAGAATCAAGCTGCATGATGTGAATAACCAAGATGGGATTTTTCCCCTCCACCTGGAGATATATTCTCTAGGATCTCTCGGATGATATGATTCGTAAAGCATGGCCATGCACGACTCGATTAAGTGTTAACCGAGGCGGTCGACTAAGAGTTAGTCAGATGAATCACTTATCTCGGATCGAGAAGAGAGTCGTACTATTTAAGGGATGACAATTATTCGTCTATAGTTCGACAAGGTATATCGTGAGGCAAAAGGGACTCGGACGCAGGTCGCATTGGAAAGGCATGTCGTCATGACTCTTTGGTACTTAGGAGTCGGCACCTTCTGCTAGGAGTCGCTACCGACCGATCAATTTAGAGTCGGACTCCAATCGTTTCCAAGTTTCCATAAGCCTGCGGGGTCACACACTTAAGAGCGGGAGCAAGTTCGGATTGGATCTAAACCGGAAATCTGGTTGGGTTGGACCTGAGACGAATTTGGACTAAGTCAGTGATTCAGACTCACGGTGACTAATACGGGCTTTAGTGAATGGGCCACGAGTGAGTTGAACCCACTTGCACTCCCTATATATAGTGGGGCACAGAAACTCAGGAGGGTTAACGGTTAGGTCATTCCATGTTTTGGAAACTCTAACTTCACAGCAGTCATGCCGCCGTAACGAACCTAGTAGTTCACCGTCGGCGCTCCTCCTCATATGTGTGGACACCAGCAGAGGCGTTGTACGATCAGTGCTTGGACAATCGTTGATTGGATCGAGACCGCAAGGACTGCACTACATTAACAGATGTGTTATATCAGTAATCCGGAACTCGCATCTAGTGGTAATTCGCGTGGCCTTCTACCTCAGCTAGATCTTGGGATCACCACGTTAGAGGGAAAATGTTTTGTTTTATATCTATATGGCCCAACAGTGGTATCAGAGCGATAGCTTCTAGTTTAGGCTCAATATCTCGCATATGTGACATGTGGTTGGCTATAGATTGGATCTATGTGCAGTTTTGGTGGTCGATCTATGAGATAGATCAGTTTTGTACAAGGTTGATTGGATCAACTGTACTCGGGAAATGGATGATCTGGTTTCCATGATCATACCGCTGCGGTCATGAAACTACATACCCCTACCGGTCGGTTCCCGCCATCGGGGCAGACTGTGACACGTAAATCTAAAAGCGGTGATTGAAGATCAAAAGAGTTTGATCGAGTCGGAATCCATGTTCCGAATGTAGATGAGATCTAAGTTTTCAGAAAAATCGTCGGGACCGTTGGCTTCGCCCTGTCGTAGCGCCTTAGATGTCGTTGCGAGTTTCACAATGTCGATAGATATCGTATCTATGCATAACTTATTTTTGCAGGAAGATGTGAATGGTATGGCTTATGTGTAGGGGTTCGTAGCATGGAAAACAAAAATTTTCTACCGCATGCACACAAACAAGCCAAGATCTATCTACTAAATTGTAGCAACGAGTCGATAGAGGAACTCACCCTCGAAGATTCCAAAGCGGTTAACGAGAGCAGATTCTCGTGGGTGATGTAGTCGTACGCTTGCCGATCTCAAGATCGCGTAGACGATCCTTCCGGCGCTGCGTTCCGGCAGCGCTTCCGCAGTCGGCCACACGTTCGGTACTCGATGAAGACCTTCCTCTCCCTTGTTCCAGCAGGCAGCGGAGGTTGTAGCACTCTCCTCACGATTCCGGCAGCACGACGGCGTGGTACCGGAAGTAGAGGGGAGATCTCGCAGGGCTTCGCCTTAAGCCGGAGCGAGTATGGTGAAGTATGAGAGAGACCTTGGCGATCTACGGTTTAGAGGCACCAAGGGGAGAGGTGTAGCCGGCAGCTAGGGTTTGGGGAAAACCCTAGTCGGCGACTTGGGAGGAGGCCCTAGGCAGCGGCGGCAGCAGCAGGTGGTGGCGCCTGGGGCTAGGCTTTGGAGGTGTTGGGTGTGTAGAAGAGGGGGCACCCCTGCCCCTTCTTTTATAGGTGGGAGGCAGGCGCGGTTGGGAGGAGGGAGTCCTCCTCCAACTCCTCCTCCTTGGCCGGCGGTTGGAGGGAGTGGGACTTCCTCCCCAAGTAGGTTTCCTACTCTCCCTCCACCAAGCAAAACTGCCGTTTGACTTTTCAAATTGGCGTTTGACTTTTCAAACTAGGATTTGATTTATCCCTTTATTTTGCCCAGCCATGATACCTAGTACATGATGCAACCATTCCAACTTGTTATGACACATTCATGTACCCTTCCCCTCCGGAGTGCCAGACCTTCCGGACCCTTCTAGAACATTCCCGATGAAAACACCAGAATCATTCTCCTACTCCGAAATAGGACTTTCCTTATATGAATCTTATTCTCCGGACCATTCCGGATCTCCTCGTGATATCCCGGATCCCATCCAAGACTCCGAACAACATTCGGTCTCTTACTCATCATTCCATAACTACTCAACAACATCGAATCCTTAAGTGTGTCTCCCTACGGTTCATGAATTATGCGGACATGACCGAGACACTTCTCCGATCAATAACCAATAGAGGAATCTGGAAATTCATATGGCTCCCACATATTTCTATGATTACTTTGCGATCGAATGAACCACTTACATACGATACCAATTTCCCTTTGTCTCACGATAGTTTACTTATCCGAGGTTTTGATCGTCGGTATCTCCGCATACCTAGTTCAACCTCGTTACCGATAAGTACTCTTTTCTCGTTCCCGTGATATGTGATCCCTTGTGAGCCAGTCACATCTTGCAAGCTAATTGGATGACATTCCACCGAGAGGGCCCAGAGTATATCTATCCATCATATGGATGGACAAATCCCACTCTTGATCCATGTGCCTCAACCCATACTTTCCAAACACTCAATGCCACCTTTATAGCCACCCAGTTATGGTGTGGTGTTTGATGTCATCAAAGCATCCTTCCGGTGATGGTGATAAGCATGATCTCATGGTCGAAGGAATTAGGTTACTATGTATCAGAAAGCTTATAGCAAATGAACTATATTAAATGACTTGATCTTTATGCTACGCTTAACTATAGGAGTATGTCCATCACATCATTCTCCTAATGATATGACCCTGTTGTTAATAACATCTCTATGTTCATGATCAGGAAACCATGATCATATATTAACCAACAAGCTAGTTTAACAAGAGGCTTTACTAGGGACTCTTTTATGTTTACAAATCACACAAGTATTAATGTTTCTGATTAATACAATTATAGCATGGTATGTAAACATTTATCATAAGTATGAAGATATGATAATAACCACTTTATTATTGCCTCTTGGGCATATCTCCAACAGTCTCCCACTTGCACTAGAGTCAATAATCTAGTTTCAAACCTTTGTGTATTCAACACCTATGGCTTTCCGGTGTTGTATGTACACGATTGCTAGTGGTCAACTGATCTCCGGATCTGACACTTCCATGTCCATGTGTAATTGCATGTCTTTGCATCTCTACGCATCACTCATTCTCTAATGAGATGGCTTTGTATAAATTTGGTCCTTCGGTGAGACCTTTAGTTCTTTGGGGTTAAAACATGTTGATAATATTGTCGTACAATATATCTTCATAGTATTATCCCGCTGTGAACTACACCCAGTTTGATAACAAACTTCTTGACGCAAATGCCCTCTTTAGCTGCTATAATAGCAGTCATATACTTAGCCTTTTATTGTAGTATCTGTCATAGTGTCTTAACTTTAGAACTCATCCAAATCCATTATGGAACTTACTTTCCATTATTTTGTGCCACCCTTAGTTTAGATTGAGATAAACGTAATTTGTATTTTGTGACAAAACTAGTATCAATGTAATTCATTTACAATGAACTAACCCTCTATTTGTCACTTCTACAAAACAATATATTCTTAGTTCTTCAAAAAGATCATAAGAATATCTTTACTATCGTCCAATAATCATCTTATGAATCATTCTGGTATATGCTCATAACATTTAGAGCATAGGACATATCTGGATTTGTACATATCACAACATGATTGATATAAATACTCTTTATGATTTCATACATCAAGTATCAATCTATACTTGAATCTTTGTTTCACTTACCAAGTGTCAATACACTTGAATATATCATCAATATTGAACTCATTCAATCCTTTCTGTGCGACAAGAACCTTTCTTGTAGTTTCTATATTGAACTCATTCAATATATCATCTATGTACTTTCGGCACAACCATATCAGCATCTATTGATGCCAAATATTTGGGTTTTTCCTAAGTCTTTCATCGAGATGAAATTCTTATCTTGTGTTAATAAAAAGATACATCATTTCCAATCAACAATATGTCTTCCACATAATGTATTAGAAACATGTCTTAGCGCTCCCACTTAATTTCTTGCAAATGCAAGCATCTTCATCGTCTCCGATGAAATTAAACTCTTTTAACAGTTTCATCATAGTAAAGATTCCAACTCCGCGATGCTTACTTCAACCATTGAAGTTTGCATATGCTTTTAGCATCCTTTGAATTAACAAAACCCTTTGGACCGTGACATGCACACGTCCTAGGTAACCATTCTATTAGAAGAACTTGTTTTTTATTCAACACATAACAAAATTATATGTCGTGGTTGCTACATTAATCCGTCTATACTAAATATCGCTATGAAAGATCAAATCTTGTCATAGTCAACCTTTGAACATTGTTGTGAACTATTTCCCAACATGTCGACCATTTCATAGATGCGAAACATCCATGTCTATTTCTTTATAGATCCAAACACAACTGTAAGGTCTTACATCTTTCTCGAGGGTCCTTCGAGTTCAAAACATGATTTCTCGTGTATGGAACTATCACGGATTTTATGGCTTCAAGCCATTTGACGGAGTCAGGGCTCATCATCGCTTCTTTGCATGTAGTCGGATCATTATTGTCAAATAATGATTTAACTCTCAAATCTTGGTATTTGATTGTTTACCCGACCTACTTGTTTCAATAGGAACTTAGACCTCTGTGATCGCAACCTTTGAGGCACGTGAGCCATGAGCATTGTTGCTGCCTCCGGAACACTTTTCGGCGCTGCGCAACTTTGCACATATAGCTAAGGTTCTTTTAACCTTATCAAAGTTCTATTGTCCTCCCACTTATCTTTTCACGAAAAATTCCTTCTCAAAGAAACTTGACGTTCTAAGCGATAAACACTTTTGTCTTCGGTGCTATGGAGGAATACTTAACAGTTATACAAAGACAGGTTCATCCGACTTTGGTTGCAAACATCTTTCTTATGCATAGCATACCAATGTTTAAGAAAGGACTACTTGGGTTTTATCCCAAACCATAACTTTATATGGTGTCACTTCAACGGATTATGATGAAGCTCTTTTTAGTGGAAAAACGGTAGTCTCTCAAGCTTTTAATCTTTAAAATATAATGACAGTTTTATGAATTACACCTTTGATCTTACCATGTCAAACAAGGTTTAATCACATATCTCGAACGCTCCATACTCTTATGGTGTTTCGGGAAATGTAAATCCACGGAACGATTCCTTAAATCTTAGGTATTATGCTAAACTTGTAACTCAAATATCTTCCTTTATGATCTTATCATAAACTATTTATATTCTTGTTACAATGATTTTGCACTTCATCTTAAAATCTTTGAACTTTTCAAATGTTTCATACTTCATCCTTATTAAGTAAATATTCATATATTCACTCAAATTTTCGGAGAAAGCATATGAAGTTGAAATACATCGCTCTTGACTACTCATAATGGATTTCATACAACAATATGTACAAGTTCTAATAAACTAGTCATTCGTTCCCTTTTGATCTATGAACGAAGTTTTAATTATCTCTAGGAAAGTTTCACAAGCGTCATTTGATCAAAAATCAAAAAGACTCCAAAATTCCATCCACATGGAGTTTCTTCATGTTTTCTTTCCAACATAATTTAAACGGCGATGTCACTTCCTAAGTGATCTTTCAATCAATTTGTCTTTCGACATTTTTAGCACTAATTTTATGGATGTGATTTCTCCAACGAGATTTGTGAATCATCCATATTTTATGGATTACGGCAATTATTTGAACAACCCTTTTGTTCTCATAACACCTGATAAAACAAATCTTGAAGGCAAGCTTTGATGTTTAACAAGCAGCACAATAACCCTTTATTTGTTCTCGATGAACATCATCACATATTCTTTTGCTAGTTACTTAGGCCATTGTAGTTCATGAATTGTGTTGTTTCGTATGACGATTCACACCAACAAATTCAGTATCAAATACTTAAGAACCACATTGTTTAATAAGCAAAGAATATAGCCATAACATGTATATCATCTATATACTTAAGCTGAACAATTCTAGTCTTTTCTTTTCTGCCATATACTTATGAGATTCTCTTTCAGTATTTCCTTTTCTGTTTGAAAGCTATCAACATCAATAGTGGAGCCATATACATGACACATAGTCCAAAGCATGTATAGTAAAATACCAATGTCTTTGGACTTGCACTTTGAAGTATATCATTATCATCAAATGTTTGGTGTTCTTTCAAATTCCTTTCTTTAGTAATCTCTTGGTGTAGTAAACATTTTACCTACATCAATTATTCATCCTTATCATGGAATTATCCATGATCAAGCTATTTTTAGCTTATAATGGTGAATCGCGAGTATAATGTTGCTCTCCAAAACCTTTTGGAGGATTAGGACAACTAGTGTCTCCAACCTTTTGCAAATTCACATCAAATATGAAAACATGACTTTTGCCATATTATACTCTATCATGTTTCAACTAAAACTTCGTTTCAGATATCACAATATCTTCCACACATCATGGTTTCTGAAAAAACTCTTTCAGATCCTAGATAACCTTGATATTAATACAATCCTTTGAATATCAAGAATCATGGAGACAAACATGATACTCATACACTAACACTTGGAATTGTCACTCTTGATTTAATACCAATTATTAAACTTCATGGAGTAACCGGAACTTACTGAAAGTTTGCAATAGGACTTTTAAACTTTAGATTAACACTTCAAAACAATACGATACCAGTTCGTAAAGTTACTAACCAGAAATCTATAGTTCTATCATCTCAATTATAACTAAGCGCAAGGTGGTAAACGGATGCCAATGACTACAACAACTATGCAAATTCACTTTGATTTAATTTATGATAAATAATGTTCAACTTTTAATCATATTGCTATTGAACTCCTACTCAAAACAATATCCCTCACATTGTTTTAGTGATCACACGAACCAAATCCACCACATCAAAATCGATCATCACGAGAGTTGATGTAGCTTCAATGGCGAACAATCAACATGTTCATCATATCTACTATATGACTCATGCTTTACCTTTCGGTGATCCGTGTTACGAGACCATGTCTGTACATGCTAGGCTCGTCAAGATCAACCTTAGCTTCCGCATGAGAAAATCTGGCTTGCTCACGTTGTATACACTCACAGAATCTAACACACCCGATCAGCACGTGGTGCTTCAAAACAACGAGCTTTAGCAACGGTGCTTACTAAGGATGAACACTTTAAAACTTGAAATTGTGTGCTTGCGGGATCATCTTATAATGCTACCTTCGTGAACTAATCAATACAAGATGCATAAAAGGATTAATATCACATGCAATTCATAATATGATATGATATGGCCTTTCTTCTTTGTGCTTTCGATCTCCATCTTCAAGCACGAACATGATCTCCATCATCACCGGCATTGCATCAAGGTCAATGACGCCGCTCCATGGTTCTCTTCCACCAGCTTCAACTATTACAACTACTTTGAATAGACACGCGGGTCTTAACAGAATTTAAAGAAAACCATATGGCTCCTGCCAGTTGCCAACTTACAATAAGGAACATTGCATACATCATATATAATCACAATCATGGCCATATCACATCACAGCACACCCCTGCAAAACAAAGTTAGACGCCTCTAATTTTCTTTGCATGTTTTACGTGGTTTGGGGATTTCAATAAGTGTCGTTCTAACTTACGAACAAGAACCACAATATTGATACTAGTATTGTCAATCACCCGTTGTAAATTGAATCTTAACTATGTTGGGAGAAACTGGCACCCGCAAAGCCACTTATGCAATATAAGTTTCATGTCAAGCGTGGAGCAAGTCTCATGAACGATGTCATGTAAGGTTAGCCCGGGCCGCTTCATCCCACCATCCCGCAAGATGCAAAGTACACAAGAAGCAATCGACAACAAAAGCATTAAAGCCCACAATGACCTTTGTGTTCTACTCGTGCAACAGATCTACATATAGACACGGCTCTGATACCACTGTAGGGGTTCGTAGCATGGAAAACAAAAAAATTCTACCGCATGCAAACAAACAAGCCAAGATCTATCTACTAGATTGTAGCAACGAGTCGATAGAGGAACTCACCCTCGAAGATTCCAAAGCGGTTAACGAGAGCAGATTCTCGTGGGTGATGTAGTTGTACTCTTGCCGATCTCAAGATCGCGTAGACGATCCTTCCGGCGCTGCGTTCCGGCAGCGCTTCCGCAGTCGGTCACACATTCGGTACTCGATGAAGACCTTCCTCTCCCTTGTTCCAGCAGGCAGCGGAGGTTGTAGAACTCTCCTCGCGATTCCGGCAGCACGACGACATGGTACCGGAAGTAGAGGGGAGATCTCGCAGGGCTTCGCCTTAAGCCAGAGCGAGTATGGTGAAGTATGAGAGAGACCTTGGCGATCTACGGTTTAGAGGAACCAAGGGGAGAGGTGTAGCCGATGGCTAGGGTTTGGGTAAAACCCTAGTCGGCGACTTGGGAGGAGGCCCTAGGCTACGGCGGCAGCAACAGGTGGTGGCGCCTGGGGCTAGGGTTTGGAGGTGTTGGGTGTGTAGAAGAGGGGGCACCCCTGCCCCTTCTTTTATAGGTGGGAGGGAGGCGTGGTTGGGAAGAGGGAGTCCTCCTCCAACTCCTCCTCCTTGGCCGGCGGGTGGAGGGAGTGGGACTTCCTCCCCAAGTAGGTTTCCTACTCTCCCTCCACCAAGCAAAACTGCCGTTTGACTTTTCAAATTGGCGTTTGACTTTTCAAACTAGGATTTGATTTATCCCTTTATTTTGCCCAGCCATGATACCTAGTACATGATGCAACCATTCCAACTTGTTATGACACATTCATGTACCCTTCCCCTCCGGAGTGCCGGACCCTTCTAGAACATTCCCGATGAAAACACCGGAATCATTCTCCTACTCCGAAATAGGACTTTCCTTATATGAATCTTATTCTCCGGACCATTCCGGATCTCCTCGTGATATCCCGTATCCCATCCGAGACTCCGAACAACATTCGGAATCTTACTCATCATTCCATAACTACTCAACAACATCGAATACTTAAGTGTGTCTCCCTACGGTTCGTGAATTATGCGGACATGACCGAGACACTTCTACGATCAATAACCAATAGAGTAATCTGGAAATTCATATGGCTCCCACATATTTCTACGATTACTTTGCGATCGAATAAACCACTTACATACGATACCAATTTCCCTTTGTCTCACGATAGTTTACTTATCCGAGGTTTTGATCGTCGGTATCTCTGCATACCGAGTTCAACCTCGTTACCGATAAGTATTCTTTTCTTGTTCCCGTGATATGTGATCCCTTGTGAGCTAGTCACATGCTTGCAAGCTAATTGGATGACATTCCACCGAGAGGGCCTAGAGTATATCTATCCGTCATATGGATGGACCAATCCCACTCTTGATCCATGTGCCTCAACCCATACTTTCCAAACACTCAATGCCACCTTTATAGCCACCCAGTTACGGTGTGGTGTTTGATGTCATCAAAGCATCCTTCCGGTGATGGTGATAAGCATGATCTCATGGTCGAAGGAATTAGGTTACTTTGTATCAGAAAGCTTATAGGAAATGAACTATATTAAATGACTTGATCTTTATGCTACGCTTAACTATAGGAGTATGTCCATCACATCATTCTCCTAATGATATGACCCTGTTGTTAATAACATCTCTATGTTCATGATCAGGAAACCATGATCATATATTAACCAACAAGCTAGTTTAACAAGAGGCTTTACTAGGGACTCTTTTATGTTTACAAATCACACAAGTATTAATGTTTCCGATTAATACAATTATAGCATGGTATGTAAACATTTATCATAAGTATGAAGATATGATAATAACCACTTTATTATTGCCTCTTGGGCATATCTCCAACGTTGCATGCATGTGATGTGTGTAATCCATACGTGATCTGCGAATCACGGTTTTGCCAGCCGGCTAAAGCCTAGGTGTTGTCATTTTATTGTATAATGACCTGCATGTCAGATTCTCTATATAAGTTACTTCACTAAGCTAGTGTACCTATTTGGAGAACCCGGATGGCATGCAAGTCGATGTACATGTTGGCGACATGCCGTAAGACGGCAAGTGACAAGAGTTGGCACGAATCGGATTACAGGCTTTGTGGAGATGGAGATCGCCATGAAGAGAGCCATACAATTTCACATTATAATTGCTTTATTTTGTGTTATTGATATGTCTCTGTTTTACCTCTATTAGATAATTGGTAAAATTTAATCCCTCAAAGAAGGTCTAGTCGGTTTTCCTGCCAGTGTTTGCACCATCACAATTCGGACATTTTTGGTAGTGGGCTCATAAAATTGAGGTGCTGCCAATTCTTTTTGACTTGGTGAGTTCGAGTCGGACTCTTACTTTGGAAACACTAGGTAAGCTAGACGGGTCTATCGCAGTGGTTGTAGGACTCGGGGAAAAGTTGGACGAGAGCCTGGGCATGAGATGCCACCCGACCAACAGGAGTCGTATGAGATATGATTTACAAGGAGTTGTCTACCTAGATCACTTGGCGGCTGGTGGTGATGCTAAAGCTCACTAGCCGACTTACTTATCTAGGATCCTGAATCACTAAGTAACCATCAAAGGGGTGTTGGTTCTAGTGGGAGCATAAATATTAAAACATTTAATATGCTTGCTCTTTTATGAATACATGTCTTAAGTGTTTTGCATATTTTCTGTTATAGATCATGGAACCAAGTAACAGTCACCCTCATATATCTAGTTTGGCTTTGAGAACCATTTTTGAGAAACATAAACTGAATGACACTAATTTTACCAACTGTTATCGTAATCTGAGAATTATTCTCAAACAAAAAAAGAAGGACCATGTCCTAGACAACCCACTTCTAGATGAGCCGGATGAGAATGCGACTGTCGCTACCACCAATGTCTATCATCGTACTAAGGATGAGTCTACGGATATTAGCTGTATTATGCTTGCTCACATGGAACCGGACTTGCAGAAGAAGTTCGAGAATTTTGAGGCCTACGATATGATCGAAAGCCTCAAAAGTATGTTCCGGGCTCAAGCTAAGACTTAGAGGTATCAAGTCTCTCAGGATTTGCTGAGTTTCAAGATTAATGATGGTGACCCACTGAGTCCGCATGTGATCACAATGGTTGGTTACGTGTAGTCTCTAGAGAGGCTTGGCTACCCCATTGGTGAAGAGTTCGCTACGAACATAATTCTGAACTCTCTTCCTAGTGTGTATAGTAAGTTCATAACGAACTAACACATGCATGTATGGATAAGAAGCTCACTGAATTATATGGGATGCTCAAGCAGGCAGAGACGTATCTCAAGAAGGGCGCCAATCAAGTGTTGATGGTGCAGAATAAGGCTAAGTTTAAGAAAAGTTCTTGGACTAAGAAGAAGGCTAAGTCAGGAGGCAAGGCTCAGGACCCGGTCCAAGTGCTTCCTCAGGGACTAAGCCATCTCCTTCAGCCGGATCCACTTGCTTTTACTACAAGGCGGATGTCCACTGGAAGAGGAACTGCAGCAAGTATTTGGCCGACGAATCCAAGAGTGGAGGTATGACTTCCGACTCAGGTACACTTGTTTGCAATGTTATAGACATGTATCTTGATGACGCACCTAATAGTTCTTGGTTATATGATACCGGATCAGTTATTCACATATGCAACTCATTGCAGGGACTGGTAAGAACTAGGATCATAGCAAGAGGTGAGGTTGATATTCGAGCCGGCAACAAAGCAAGAGTCGCTGCATTGGAAGTCGGCACGATGCAACTTCATTTACCTTCCGGGTTCATTATGGAACTAAATAATTGTTATTATGTTCTAGTGCTCAGTCAAAACATTATTTCTGCTTCATGTTTGACGAGGCAAGGCTATGAGTCGAATATTAAGAATAATGGTTGTTCTTTATATTTGAATGATATGTTTCACGGCTTTGCACCCATCCAGGAAAGGTTATTTATTTTGAATCTTGATGGTGAGTCGGTTTATAACATAAATGTTAAAAGCTTCAAACCAAATGATATAAATATTACTTACTTTTGGCACTGTCGGCTTGGTCATATAAGTTAGAAATGCATGAAGAAGCTCCATGATGATGGACTCCTTACTTCGTTCGACTTGGATTTGTTCGAAACATGCGAATCTTGCCTACTGGCAAAATGACCAAGACACCTTTTGCAAAGAGTTGTGAAAGGGTGTAACATCCCAACATTTAGGAACTAACGAAGGGTAGATTTAGGAATTTGGAATGTTGCATGCATTCATCTGTTAAAATGTGGGTAAAATTTTCGCCAGATAAAAACCTTAAGTGATCAAGGTTTCTTTCATACTTTGAGATTAGGTATAGTCTTAAAGGATGATTGCTATAGACTTTGATATGATCTCTGAGGAATTATATGTTTTGGAAAGTGAATTTGAATTTTAAACTTGAGTGTTTGAATTATAATTCAAATGAATTGGGAATAAGATTTGAATCTTGATTAAATTAAGAGTTAATTATTTTAACTCAAACTTTATCTAAAGAAAACAATTAAGAATATGAAAACTTATTTCATATTTTCATTCAATAAATAAGTTACAAAAATATAACTTATTGAAATTATTCAATAACTTCACAATAGCAAATAAATAAAGAATAAGAATATTTCTCTATTAATAATAATATAATCTTTATTACAGAAGAATAAAATGAAGATTACAAAATAATAAAATGAAAATTACAAAATAATAAGAAGATTACATTAACTATTCTATAGAGAAAACCTAAACTAAAATCTTCATCTTCAAATCTGTACCTGCAAGACAAACACTAATAAAACGATAATAAGGTTAGAGTTAGAATTGTTTTTCTCTCAGACATGTCAGTGACGTGCACTGAACAAGTTCATCATTGAGAAATTATAAAAGGGGCAAGTTTCACCAATATGAAAGAATTTATATTTCATAAATTTTAAGCCAAAAATGGGTCAAATTGACAGCAAGGAGGGGCAAGTTCACCAGCCAGGTAAAAGTAATCTTCTCAAAGTAACTTTCAAGTCCACAACATATCCACAAGTGCACAGCAAGCACACAAGCAGGACACACAACTAAATGCATGTGGTGTGCTGTCACCTTCACAGCACAGCCCAAACTCACAAAACCATCAGCACAGCCGTGGAGAGGCATTAGTGCATATCTTCACTGCTTACACACAAGAACAGCCAGCAGCTCACCAAGCACAACAGCCAGCAACCAAACCAACCAAATCCAAGATCTCATCACTAGGATGGTGACATAAGGAGGGGGAAGGATCAGGTGGACAGCAAGATCAAGTCCAGGAGCTAGGAGGAGCAGGCTAGCTCAAGGTCAAGCACATGAGTTCAGCAAAACCAGATCAAGATCATCACCCAACTCCATAATCATCAGTTTTTATGGTGAGAATCATAAAACCCTCACATGATCAAATCATATTATCTAGATAGAAGCATGTGTTGTTTTATGAAACAAACTCTCAGAAAACACCCAAGTGGGGTGAATCCATCATTGAGATTTTAAACTTTAAAAGCAAACAGCAAAGTACAAGGATCCAACCAAGACTCAGAACAACATCATTGATTTGGTTGTCAAGCTATATATTTCAATTCAAACACAAATATAGCTAAGATTTAAATTCTAGGCACATCCCTAAGATAAGGGTAGCACCTTAGAAGCTAATCTTTTGGATCCATATAATGATCAAGCCTACTATCATTTTTCTCCAATCTTTGATTCAAGAAACAATAGCCGGTACCACTACCAGGACTATCTATATGAATCAACTAGATAAGGCCTAAAACCCTAAGCCTCTAACCAACATCATTGGTCTTAGGGATTTCAGAAAAGAAAATCTCTGTTTATCTTTCAAAGTCAAGCTTGTCTTAAGCTTAAACCAACCCAATCAATGGATTAGAATGAATCTTGCGTGCCATACCAAGATGGTGTCACAAGAACAATTCTACATGAATCAGGATAAACATTTAATCATCACAAATTCAATCAATTAACTTATAATCATTTTCCTGTTAATACATGAATAATAATTATGATATTCCTATGTTAATCTTCACTATTTGAGATCACCACACATAAATTCTCAAGCCAACAGCACTAAGACAGTGGTTTCATCACACCATAACCATGATCATAAACCAAGAAATGACAGTGGAAAGTTATCAAGCCACTGACTTTACCAAGCATGGATTCCAAAGCAACTATACCATCTGAATCATATGCAAACCAAGCATAAAATCATCTAATAAGCCACCAAAACCATTATAGTTCATCTCAAGCAACAAGCCTCAGGCTAATAACCATTTAGCATGCTTACAGACCATCCAGACATGATCTAATTCATCAAGTATATGATCAACCACAGGATAAGAACCCTAAATGGAATAAATCATCTTAATCAGGACAAGACAGTAACCAGAGAGGTCACTGCCAACATCTAGCATAGGATAAGCAAGAACAGAGAGCACTAGGAGAGAGGAACAGAACTCACCAAAGGTCCTTGCTGAAGACTAGAAGAGGAAGCAGAGGTGGCCGACGTCCATGGCGGCACGGGGAGCACCCCAGGAGGGGCGCTGCAACCCATACGGCGCCACGGCGGAGACCATGAACACGCATAGAGGCGAGGAGCATCACCACGACGCACAACGGCAGCAGCAGCACTAGGATCCACGCCAACCCCCAAACCCTAGGGTTCAGAACGGCATCGATCCGTCGTAGGAGAGCCCCATACTCAAATCTAATTGGATAGAAAGGATGGGCTTAGTCGACAACCTCCTACCGCAGCACGGCGGCGACCAGAATAGTCCATGACGGCGGGAATCGCCGGCAGCGACATTACCGACCACGGGGTCGAGATCAGAGGAGGAGAGGAATGAGCTCGAGGGAGAGAGGCAGCAGGGGAGTGGGCTGAGTTGGGCCAGACCCTTTCAGGGTGGTTATTTTGACTATGTCTAATGGGCCACTAGGTCCCAATAAGATTAAGCCAGCCCAGAAATCTTTTAAGGCCTATTCTAATAATAGGAAAAGACCAAGAAATTAATTAAATCCTAGAAAATAAAATAAAAGTCCAAAAATTATAAACAAAGTATTTTTGGATTCACAATAACCTACACTATCCAAATAAAATAAGATATAAAATTTTACACATTTAAATTTTATTAAGAATTTTGTAATTTTTATATTCCCGGTGGAATTTTACAAAATTAATGAAAGATGATAAAAATAAATAAAAATCAGTTTCATAATATATTAATATTGTAGTATTTTTGAAAAATAATAAATAAATATTTAATTACAATTTTTGATATATAAAGTACTAAATCCTAAAGAAATCATTAAATCAATAAAAGGAAAATAAAATAAAATAATTCAATATATGTGATAAATATTAAAAAATAATATTAAAAAATCCTTTATTATTAAAGAGAACTTTTTATAATAATGGGGTATGCATATCAAGTTAAATGATGTATTACATCATTGCATAATCATTTTGCTTCTTTAAATATTGTCCTTACCGGGCAATAATGATGTTTTTGTAGACATAGAAGCTCAAGGTCCAGTGCAAGCATCAAACTTCACTACCTTGCCATCACAAGGCAAGTTCATCACTTGTTCATGTCCTTTGAAGAGTCTTTATCAAAGTATTTGCAAATTGTGTGTTATCATATATATTATAAAAGAAAGAAAATATTATTTTCACAAATAAAGAAATCATATATATCATCTTAAGTGGTGATATAATGGAGCAATAGAACTTAAGGTTCTATTTGCAACAATGATGATTAAGTAGGGACTTAATAACCCCTGACATCAGTGATTCTAGTGCCATATATTACGCATTAGCCATGAGATTTGGAATGGGACAGAGAAGTCAGCTGTATCTTCTTCCTCTCGTATGAAGCTGGATGTGCAGGTTGTGGCTGTTATCCTTGTAGCGTGCATATTAATTGGTAATTCATAGAGGATATGCAGCATATGGGTGGGAACCCTTATCGTTCCACGATAGTTTTGGCATCTAACGGTTTGTACAAACCATTGCCGTAATTAATTATGTGGGCATGGTGTACACCAAGGAGGCATGCGAGGTCGCGAAGGGGGCAGTGATTGGCTTGGACCAACTACTGGGCCCCACATCATGGAATTATGGATGGTAAAGTACGCCCGGTTTTATAACAAGGAGTTGATCTCTCATGGGTAAAGTAACGCACCTCTGCAGAGTGTAAGAATTGTAACTTGTTACTCCCTGTTCCGGGAAGGAGCTGCGAACGCGGCAGGAAAGGAACTCCATGAAAGTTCTGGTCAACCTGTGAAGGATGATTGTCATAGTTTTTCAGAATAAAATCACTTTGAAGAAAGATTTACAAAAATTGCATAGTGCCAAGGATTTATAATCCGAGGTGGTAGTTAGAGCATCAAACTTCCCACCATGCATATAATGAACTTGTTGGGTAACGCTGTTACTCATTCTTTCCGTTGATCCCTTGCTTAGACTCTAAGGATCCCGAAGACGTGCCAATGTATGCAGCCGAATGTCAAGAAGATGTGTTTTACGAGGAACCCGATCTGTCCGGAGGTGTTGAAGGAGTGGATTACGAAATCCGATACAGTGTCGATGATAACGAGTCCAACGAAGTATCCCTAGTTAGTAGTAACCAACGAAGCCGAGCAGCATGAACTCTATAGAATAAGTTGCTGAGCTCAACTCCTAGTCGAAGTTGCTACTTTTAAATTCCGCTAAAACACTTTATATTTTGGTTTGTAAGTTGAATCTTTTGGAAGTCTTGAACTTCCGGTATTGTAATAAAGTCTTGAACTTCCGGTATTGTAATAATAATAATGTGTGTATTTTTGTAATATGGACCCGCAATGTTTCTGTTGTACCACTCTGAGGGATGTGATATTTACGGAACGATGTTCTGTGGATGTCATGTCAACGACTATAGTGTACTACACATGCAGTGGTATGCTAGGTCATCGCAAAGGGCATCTACCTTTATGATGAGTCGGACAGATCTACCTTTATCATTTTGGGGTTATTGTCTAGAAACTACAGCGTTCACACTAAATAGAGTACCATCAAAATCGATAGAGAAGACATTGCATGAGATGTGGACAGGCAAAAAGCCAAGTTTGTCTTTTCTTAAGATTTGGGGTTCTGAAGCATTTGTGAAGCGACTTTAGCCGGACAAGCTCACAGCTAAGTCAAATAAGTGTATTTTCATGGGGTATCCGAGGGAAACCTTGGAATACTACTTCTACAACTGAGAAAAGGGCAAAGTGTTTGTCGCTCGGAACGATGTCTTCCTTGAGAGAGAGTTTCTCAATCGGGGGGTAAGTGGGATCATGGTGCATCTCAAAGAAATTCGAGAGGAACCAGCTAGTAGCGAGTCGGCAAAAGCCTTGGAGTCTGAGAAGGTCGTGGTAGCTAAACCAGTAACAGCACCCGAACTGCGAAGATCTGCCAGATTGCGAAGTGTTCGTAATGTATTACTGTTAGACAGTGATGAGTCGAGAACTTATTCAGAAGCGATGGTGGGATATGATTCCGAGCCATGGATTGGAGCCATGAGATACGAGTTAAAATCCATGGATGAAAATCAAGTTTGGAACTTGGTTAATCTGCCAGACAGTGCAAGACACGTCAAGTGCAAATGGGTCTTTAAGAAGAAAACTGATATGGATGGAAATGTTTTAGTCCATAAAGCATGGCTTGTCGCGAAGGCGTTCCGAAAAGTTTAAGGATTTGACTATGACGAGACTTTATCGCCTGTAGCGATGCTTAAGTCGCTCTGGATCATGTTAGCTATAGCAGCCTATTTTGACTATGAGATATGGAAGATGGATGTCAAAAGGGCTTTCCTTAACAAAAATTTAATAGAGCACGTGTATATAATACAACCCGAGGGTTTTGTTGATCCGGTTAATGCTGACAAGGTGTGAAAACTTCAGAAATCCATTTATGGGTTGAAGCAAGCATCTCGGAGTTAGAACATTCGTTTTGATGAGGTGGTCAAATCGTTTGGCTTCATCAATAGTGATCATGATTCTTGTTTATACAAGAAGTTTAGTGGGAGCAAAGTAAACTTTCTGATCTTATATGTGGATGACATATTACTGATTGGAAATGATGTCTAGATGTTGCAAGATACCAAGGAATCATTGGAAAGGAGTTTCTCAATGAAAGACTTGGTTGAGGTAACATACATTCTAGGAATCCAGATCTATAAAGAGGCTCATTCCATTGAGTCAGAATGCATATTTGGACAAAGTGTTGAAGAAGTTCAACATGGAATCGTCTAAGAAGGGGTTCTTACCGATGTCCCATGGTGTAAAACTTAGCAAGACTCGGTGTCTTTGATGACTGATGAGCGAAGTCGGATGAGTGCGATTCCATATTCTTCTGCCGTCGTATCCATCATGTATGCCATGATTTGTACTAGGCCGGATGTTTCCTATGCTCTAATGTCGTGAGCAGATATCAGGCTGATCCTAGAGAAATCCACTAGACAGGGGCTAAAATATCCTAAAGTACTTAAGAAGGACTAAGGATATGTTTTTGGTTTATGGAGGTGAAGATGAACTTAGTGTAAAGGGTTACACGGATGCGAGTTATCTTACCGACTCTGATGATTCTCGTTCGCAATCCGGACACGTGTTTGTGATAAACGGAGGGGCTATAAGCAGGAAGATTTCCAAGCAAGAGACAATGTCTGCATCTACAATAGAGACTAAGTATATTGCCGCCTCGGAGGCAGAAAATGAAGCTGTTTGGATGAGGAATTTCCTCATAGATCTTGGTGTGTTTCAGGGCTCGTCCAATCCGTTAGACGTGTATTGTGACAACAACGGCGCTATTGCACAAGCCAAGGAACCTAGACAACACCAGAAGAACAAGAACATACTCATGAGGTACCACCTGATTCGCCAGTTCATGGACCAGAGTGATATCAAGTTATGCAAGGTACACACGATGCAAATATTGCGGATCCGTTGACAAAGCCGCTACCATAGCCAAAGCATGAGGCGCACCTGAGAGCCATGGGCATTAGATGCCTAGACATGTGATGTCGGAAGATTGACTCTAGTACAAGTAGGAGACTGTTGGTAATATTCCCTATAGGCAATAATGTATGATATAATTCTCATTGTATTCATAAAGATATTAAGTTGTCCTTGTATAAACATCTGATGTGTATCATTGAATATGTGATTCAGTTGTAGAACTATACATTCATGTTGTGTGTACTAAATATCCTGGATCCGGACAATGATATGTGTACACAACTTGCAGATAAGATCACAAACAATATTGTCATAATGATTCAATAATAAGTTTAGGTCTGAGATCATGGCACTCGGGCCCTAGTGACAAGCATTAAGCACAACAAGTTGCAACAAAGTCAAATAGCACTAATAGAGATACTAGGCACTATGCCCTAACAATCTTATTCGATTACATGATAGAACGCATCCAATCCCTACCATCCCCAAGCCTACAGCGAGGGATTACTCACTCATGGATGAGGGAAACATCGGTGGTTGATGGAGATGCGTTGGTGATGACGATGGCGATGATCCTCTCCAAATTCCCCTTCCCGACAGGATGCCAGAACAGAGTTTTTGGATCCGAATCTTGGTTTCTGGTGGCGGCGGCAGAGCGGAACTCTTTCTGGAAAACTATCGAACCCCCTCGGTTTTTAGGTCGAAAGGCAACTTATAGGCGCAGAGGGAGGCCGAGGGGGTGCCTAGGGTGCCTGCAGCCCCCCAGGCACGACCAGTGGTGGGCCCATGCCTAGAATGGGTGTGGGCCCCCTGGGATCCTTCTCCGTCTCGTCTTCTGGCTCCGTGGATCTTCTGGTGAAATATATTTTTTGGCATATTTTTCGGCATTTTTCCTGATAGTTTATTTTCTGCACAAAAACAAGACACCAAAGTAATTCTGCTGAAAACAACGTTAGTCCGTGTTAGTTGTATCCAAATCACATAAGTTTAGAGGAGAAACAATAGCAAAGTGTTCGAGAAAGTAGATACGTTTTGGACGTATCACAACACATTTTTCATCGCGTGGAACGCCTCTCCATGCTCCAGAATTTGTGACTTCCCTGAAACTTCGGTCTGTATTCAGTTTTTCCCAGCCACTATTCAGAGGTTTCCAAGCTTCAGTAAGAGTAACCGACTTGGGATCATCCTTCTTCTCGTGACAAGTTATGGTCATTTTTCCTTTTGTGTCTATTAGTACAATATAGTTGTTGGTTACTTGCGCAGAAGACAAGTAGGATTGCAGAAAATTTATCGATAGGTCAATCTTACATTTTCCATATCCAAATATTATGTTGTTTCGCATGTGTCATGCCCTCCACCAGAGCATCATGAGTTTTGATCGTGTCTCACTGTTGACCTTCTTTACTAAGATAAGCATCCAATCCTTTCCAATGTAAACTAGTTTCTCTTCGTTTAGGAAAGACCAAGTTTCCTCAATTTCTATCTAAGGGCTTAGATTTAGTACATCTCATGACTTCATGGTGAGTAGTTTCTAGTTCAACTCCGCAGATTTGACAAATTGGACTATGATCCATATTTCTTTCATTTCCTAGTGCTTGAACTCCAGGGTATCAGTTGCAAGTTTCCAAGCAAAAACATAGACCTTTGGTGGCACTTTAGCATTCCAAATACATTTCCATAGTTCTCTTTCGCACGGAGGGCTATAGCTCTGTCCAGGAGCAACCTTTGAGCTTGTATCAACTGCCAGCCTATAAGCACTTTTAACCATGAAAAGCCATTTTCTTGTGATTCCAGGCTAGGTAGTCATCTCCATTAAAAGAAGGAATTCTAATGTTGAGGACCATCTCAGCATCCGGAGGCTAGAATATAGAGCACACGAGATATTCTTTACATGATTTCAAAGTAGGGACAATGAGGTCAGACACCCATTTCAATCTATAATTACTCACATTTATAAAGATTTGGGTTTCCTCTTGGCACCCAGTAGTATCGCCAAATCCTAATTTTCTCCCTAGAGATGACACGCCAAATTACACCTTTTTAGGAGATCAAGGCCATGGATAATACCTTTCCAGCAAGGGGAGGAATACTAGATGAAAGCGGTGTCGATTAGATTGCCATCTGGATAGTATCTAGCCTTAAGGACTCTTGCACACAGGCTATTGGGATGCTTAATCAGCCACCACGCTTGCTTAGCCAGGAGAGCCTGATTGAAGAAAAGAAGATCTTTGAATCGAATGTCGCCATGCATATTTGGTTTTGTTATTTTCTCCTAGCCCATTCAATGGGTCTTCCTAACATCCTATTCATCCCCTAAGAGAAGTTTTTAATGATCTTGGATGGGTCATCACAGAGTCCTGCAGAAAACTTGAAGATGCTCATAGCATGACAGGGGATGGCTTGATCGGATGATTTAACTAATGTTTCCTTCGTAGCTGACGACGTGTTCTTTTCCAACCAGTCACAACATTTTTCTGAAGTCTCTCCTTATTGCCCTAGAGTTTGACAATTTTTATCCTACCTTCAGGCATAGGCAGGCCAAGATATTTTCCATAAAGAATCAATGTATCAACCTTTAACAACTTTGCCACCGCAACCCCTTCATTATGTGGGCAGTTTTGTCCCAGCATCATAGAGCATTTCACTAGGTTCAATAATTGTCCTGAGCCTCTTTCATATCTTCACAGAATATTACTTACAATAGCAGCTTGTTCCAGGTTTGATTGAAAAAATAAAAAATAAAAGATTGTCGTCAGCGAAGAGAAGGTGTCATACACCTGAACTTTTCCTGCATATCTGATGCTTTTTCATATTAACAACAATACTATGTTGTTGTAGCAGTTTGGACAGCCCTTCAACGGCGAAAAGGAATAGGTAGAGGGACAGAGGGTTCCCTTGTCGAAGATCTCTTGTAGGGTTGAAGCTTTGCAAACACTTAGTATTTTTTGGCATACCACAGTTTCAAACGTTACTATTTTCTTATAGTGAGGCAAATCAAAGTATTTGAAACATTAACAATTTTAGAAACTATGGAATCTTTCAATTACCTGGAAAAAAAACCTATGTTGTCAAACAAACCCTTAAACATTGCTATGTATCTCGCATGGTCAACATGCCGAGCCCTTGCTATATGATTCTCCTTGAGTCACGCATCATGAAATCTATACAACATGAGCTCCCCTGCTCTCATCTATTCATGTCTCAATCATAGAAGGTTACATATTTTCATTTATTTTGTTTAAGATACAAATCTCTATAAGCTCTGAAAACATATTTATATTCCCTTACTTCACAACGAGGAGCTTTAGTTTAGAAAATTTTCCTTCGTTGATGATATAAGTGATGTTGTTGCCAAATAATATATTCAACAAATTTGGAAAATCCTCCATTTTAGATTTTTGTTGTTCCCTTGATGTCAGAACATATATCTATTGTTGTGTTAAGGGTTTAGGAACATTTCAAGGTTGCTTTCCGATGCTCTATTGATGCCATGAATTATCCTCCATGGAACATATGCTATGGTCTAGTGATGAACAATGGATTTGCTAAAAAATATTAAATTCTAAGTTTCTTGGGCATTGGCACATGTTGTCGGATCCTCCTAGGTGTATGTGTATCAAGTCATGATATGGCACCCTCTGTATTATATAGTAGGCCAAGCATAAAAGTGTCCAACTTCAATACTAGTCGTATGTATACACACCTATTATGAGTTCAGGTCCAAACATAACCCAATTTGTATAAAATATTCGACACAAACACAACACTTTGCAACATGCATGTTTATGTATTTTATACATTATACTCGTGCAAAATTTAAGGAAAGAAGATTCATGTTGTGCCCTATACAAAATAACCTAGCGCTAGATAAACAATTTTTGAAACACTAGAATTTTATTTTACTTTCACAAATTCCACAATAACACATCTTCTTTCCATAAAAAATACATGTACATATAGAAATACGAACATATGAATGTGTAAATTGTGTTTATATATTTATAGTAAGAACATCATTTGTTGCACCTATGCATTGGAGTTTTGGATGTCGATTTAAATTACCCGGATTAGGATTGTTCGAATCTTTACATCTAGGCTGATTTCTACGCATCTAGGCTGATTTCTATGCACAATTCGTCTTGTTTGGACAATATAATGTGGACCATTTTGTTGCTTTGCCAACATATATAAGGTCAGGGGTCAATGAAGATTTTCCCCATACAACTCCCCCGTCTGACACTATCTATGTTGTCATTGGTTGGAGATTCGTGCACGAAACAAACGAGGTAACCTATCAAACATATTTGCACTTTAGCCTCTTACAAAGTGTGTAATCAACCCAGAGTCACCTTATACTCTAACTCCCTAGCGTCTGCAACCATCGACAACCAAATCCTAGCTCCCTCCTAACCGATCCAATCCCCACCACCTCTCTTCCCTCTCTAGATGGGTGTCCGCACGTCTTAATTAACCCCATTTCCGCTAGCTGTCGTGACTAGTGAGAAGCTGTCCTGGCTATAGCGCGGTGTCAGAGCTCAAGTGTTGTTCCTCTTCGAATTTGCGCTCAAGGTGGCAACCTCCCTCCATCCTGCTACCCGGAGCTGGAGCTAAGCTCTTGCCACCTCGCGGTTCCTCTGGAGCCGAATGAGTTGTAGCCGGTGGTCAGAGACGAAAGAGGAGAAGTAAACGTCAAGTGATGGCTAAAAGTGGGGTGATGGCCTCCGGCTGATTTGCTCTTATTTGTTTCCCCTTCATTCCCCCTATCTTGTTATTCAAGGTCCATTAGTGTAGCATGTTCTAGATCCAAATTTCATTGGGTTTTGCAATGTTCATGGTCTAGATGCTCACGTTCCCATGAGCACATACAAAATATTTTGCGATCCACAAATTTTTTGGGGTTCATGGTTCATGTTCTTGTCTAGTTGATTCGATCTTGGTGGTTCATGTTCCTAGATCCAAAAAATGCTACTTCCTCTTAGTGTCTTCTTTCCATATCGAGAAAAATTGCAGTTGTCATCAAGATTCTTTGAAGATTCTATCATGTTTCCTTCCATTTTAAAATTGTGATGTGTAAACATACCTAATTATGAATCTTGTATCAATGTATAAATAAAATTGGACAAAATGTGATGAATATTATCTGAGTAAATCTATTTTTGTGAATTTTAAGTTATGGATTATGTATTTATATGAGAAGAATCTTCCATGAGTTATGCATATGAATTATTGCAGTTTATTGAACGATTTGACCAATTTTCTCTGTAGTTCGTTTAGTTCTACATATGAATCAATACTAGACGGATATGCAAGCTTCGCCTTGCCACCAGTGTGCCTTTTTGGCACCGCGTTCATCAACATTAGGAAGCCCACTCCAGTTTCAATATGAAATCGCATGAACGACACAATGATGTGAACTGATCTTCATGCTTTGGATAATAATAATGACCAACAATCCATATTTGTATGATGTGTTAATGAATGGACTAAAGGAACAATAATTCAGCTATAAATATCCGTCCTACAAAACCAAAAGAAACAAAAGAATAAACATAACTTCTAATAAGAGAGACTAACTAATCAACGGACTCATACTCAGGTGGTGTCCTGACCACACTAGACTTGATAAGAACCAGTAGGTATTTAAAATGAAAAACTATAAGTGAATTAATTGGTGGCATGAACTATAATGATAGATCGTAACATTAGTATTGCATCGAGAAAAGTATTGTAGTCTCAATTTTTTCATCAGACTGATAATCTTGTTAGATTGCACTAAGAGAGAAAAATAAGGTGTGTCACCTCATAGGGAAAGAGATCAAGAACCCAATTTTAACGAAGGGTTTCACCGGGAGAAAGTAGGGACTGAGTGACATCAGCACACAAATAGGCTTGCCCACTCATAGTGGGAAGGATGAACGATTGTTGTCTCACCGGGCCAAGTCTAAAGTGGGACCTAGGGGTAGTCAGGGAACGGATAAGCCAATGAACGGCTCATATTGTTTCAAAGGGGTTCAGACGACGGAAAACGAATAACACTGGGAGGGCCTGAGCAGCCGGGTACCCTACCGGGCTTAAGCCTTAGATTAATTCCATTGCATTTCCAAAGATGACTTTTATTCTTTGCACTATGAATGAAACTAGTGAATACATGTATGAAACATCCAACAAACCCACACGGTTCCTATGACTCTAAATCAATTTTAGATGTTCCAAAGATGATCTAGATTAATCCCGAAACCAAATCTCTGAAAAATGTTAAGGTGGCAAGCGAAAAAAAGAAACAAAAATACATTAAAACAAGAAAAAACATAAGGGGTTTTCTATAAAAAAAATTAGGTGGGTTTAAGAATGATCTTGGACATATAGTATCAGAGAGCCAACTTACATGAATGGGGATTGTAGTTCTCGGTGGTGCACCACCAGTGTCTAGTGACAATGTGACATTTTTTCTCACAACTAAGTCCAACACCACGCTACCCCCTCATTCTCGCTCATCTTCTCTCTCTTACGCGCCTTGGGAGTCTTCTCTCTCGCTAGCTCCCCTTTCCCACATGCAGCGGTCTCGCCGGTCAGAGTAACTATGAGAGGGGAGGTTGGGCCTCCTCTGTAGATAGTATGATAGGTTTAGAGTGTGTTCCCCTAGTCGAGTTTGGCATTATGTGGTAGAGGTCTAGGACCACTACAAAAATAGCCCGGATACCCGACGGGTTTTTAGGGCGGCATAAGCAAAAACAACCGACAAAAGTTGGTTAGGCGGTGATACGTTGTAAACGTATCTATAATTCTTGATGCTCCATGCTTGTTTAGTATTAATTTTGTTATGTTTTGTATACACTTTGAGGTATTTTTATATATTTTCTGGGACTAACCTATTAACAAGATGTCGCAGTGCCAGTTGCATGTTTTCTGCTATTTTTGGTTTCAGAAAAGCTAGTAAGGAAATATTCTCGGAATTGGACGGGACAAAATCCAAGGTCAATATTTTACTAGAGCGAAGACGGAGTCAAAAGGGCAGCCGAAGTGGGGCCACGAGGTGTCCACACCTAGGGCCGGCGCGGCCTAGGGGGGCCCGCAGCCACCAGGTGTGGGCCCCTCAGGCGCCCATCAACCTTACCCCTTCGCCTATAAAATCACCCCGATCCAGAAACCCTAAGCACCCGATAAAATCTCCACGAAACAGTCCGTAGCCGCCGCCACCATCGTCCCTAGATCAGGGGGATCTAAAGCTCTTCTCGACACCTTACCGGAGGGGAGATATCATCCCAGAGGCCTTCTTCATCACCATGCCAGCCTCCGGAGTGATGCGTGAGTAGTTCACACTTGGACTATGGGTCCATGCAGTAGCTAGATGGTTGTTTCTCCTCCTTTGTGCTATCATGTTTAGATTTTGTGAGCTTCGTTCATGATCAAGATCATCTATTTGTAATCATACATGTTATGTTTGCGGGGATCCGATGGTTATTGAGATACTATGTCAGATTGATTATTGATTCTATCATGTCTATGTTATTTGTGATCTTGCATGCTCTCCATTGTTAGTAGCTATCTTGGCCAAGTAGATTCTTGCAACTCCAAGAGGGAGTATTTATGCACGATAGTAGGTTCATGTCTCTAGTAATCTGGGGAAGTGATAGAAATCTCTAATATTGTAGATATGTTGTTGCTACTAGGGAGAAAACAACAATCCTTTGTTCATGGAACAATCACATTGTTTACTTTACACACATTGCTTAATACAATTATCTGTTGCTTGCAACTTAATATTGGAAGGGGTTCGGATGATAACCTGAAGGTGGATTATTAGTCATAGATGCAGTTGGATTACGGTCTATGTATTATGTTGTAATGTCCAAGCAAATCTCGTAGGAGTCAGGATTTCTAGTATATGCATTGTTATGCTTTCTCAATCTGTCAATTGCCCCGCTGTAATATTTTCACCCAACATGCTATCTATCTTAAGGAGAACACCTCTAATGAACTATGAATATCGGTCCAATCTTTATCATTGATACATCATCTACTGTTACTGTTTACTTTCTGCAAGCAACTACTATCTTCCACACTATACGTTTAATTCTTTGTTTTCAGCAAACCGGTGAGATTGACAACCTCACTGTAAGTTGGGACAAAGTTTTGAGTTTGTGTTGTGCAGGTTCCAAGTTGTTAGCAACACCTTGGAGTTGTTTCCTTATTCCTACTGGTTCGATGACCTTGGTTTCATAACTGAGGGAAAACTTGATGATGTGCTCATCACACCTTTCTCTTGGGTTTCCCAACGAGGCTCTACAGTCAACTGAGCCACATCAGGCGGCGGATGGGATTTCGTAGCCCACTTTATTGCGGCGGCCACTTAGATGCCGTGGCGTACATGATACCTACGTATTTGGGTGTCGTGGAAGATGGCATGCAAGAGCGGCTCTATTACATGTCGCGCTTGGGAAAGGGTGGCATTATACCCTGGTGCGTCGTCCATCATAGATGTTGTTAGATCTGGGTGAATTGTTAAACACATCCCATTGACTGATGTCAGCACATTACGGCTCGGCCGGCTAGTACAGCTGACTAGTTGGGCACACCGAATGTACGCACAATATTGGGTATGCGTGACGTATGGGCTTTAAGGCCCAGAGTTCTAGCTCACTTGCTGAAGGGCCCATAAAGCAAACCCTATCCCTCCCAACAGTTTCCTATATAATACAGGGAACACTTGTGCTCTAACGATACGTCACCGCACTCCCTCTCTCCACTCTAAACCCTAGATGCCATCCCCATCGCTCTCTAGTCTCCACCGGTGTTCAATACTAACACCAGATCCCATCTATCCAAGCTAGTGTGTGCAATATTAATCCCAAAGATTCCAAGTAGAAGTTGATGTGCGGAGGTCGGCCGCCTAGCCGCCGGATCCGCTGCATGGACTCCATCCACCGGATCCGCTACGTGGAGGACATCCACCAGATCCGCTACGAGGTGGCCATCCACCTAGCCCGACCAACGGATCGCTGCGTGGAGGCTGGTCACTAGATCCACTACATGGAGGACATCCACCTGGCCCAGCCACCGGATCCGCTATGAAGAGGTCGTTCGCCTGGCCCGACCGCCGAATCCTCTGAGAGGAGGCCCTCCCCCTGGCCCGGCCACCAGATCAGCTGCAAGGAGGCCATCCGCCTGGCCCTGTCACAAGATCCGCTGCGAGTAGGCAGGCCGCGGGAGACAGGTCACCGGGTCCGCTGCATGTAGGCATGCCGTAGTAGACAGGTCGTCGGATTTGCTACGAGTAGGCAGGCCATAGGATCCACTGTGAGTATTTAAGTTATTTGTAAAACAATAATATTATAACTCCAATTTGCTCTAAGACTACAAAAATTTGGAGATTTTTATTAACAATCTCCTTTTTTGTATTTTCTATGAGAAAATGGAATTTTATATCTTAAAAATAATATATGTAAATGGAATTTTATATCTTAAATTATCATTTATTAATATATGTGTCTGAGAAAATCAATTCTTAACTATGATTGTCATTAACTTTTGTGTTGGTTAGATAATGTTAACTGCTTACTTTTATTAATGATATTGTAATTAATTATTTAGATTGGTGATGATGTACAAACCATGACATTCATAATACGTGACACACCACTATAGTTTCACCGTATTCCATAACGTAACGAGGTGCATCCTTTGTCGTGTCATGGAAGCGCTATCTCGGTGGATCATATTATGCTGAGCCAAAAAATCCGTCACCATTGCACAATTCCTGACGCAGTTATCCCTGGCGGCTTTTTTGCCACGCCAACGCGAGCTCAACAACTAAGGCTGTGTCTCGGCGTCTATAAGCACTAGGGTCCGAGATCCGTGTTGTAGTGAACATCGGCGCATCCGAGCTACGTCTAATGGCCAACGTCAGTGCTACTTCTTCCCATGGCGCTCTGATGGCCAGAGCGAGATCTGAGAAGAGGCAAGCCTGTTGTGTTCTCCTTGAATAAGATCGACGTGCATTCTCCAGATCTAGAGGTCAATGCATATGGTGCCCAAGGTGAGAGCTAGATTCCTCTCTTTTATGCTCGTCATGGAGACGAGGAAGAAGAGGGTTTCCTTCTTCCTGCCGATGGGTGGCCAGATATGTGGTAGGATGACCCGAGAGTGCATGAATGACGGCTCTACTCTGGTAGTGAGGGGAGCATTGGCGATTCTCCTGAGAGTGCATGAATGACGGCTCTACTCTGGTCGTCGTCCAAGATGGACGAAGGATAACCACTCTCTCCCGCTTCGTGTCGACGTCAGTTCATCCTGGCCAGTGACTGTAGGTCAAAATCAACCTCCTAACAGATATGCCAAGACGGAGTCCCCTCTTCACCAGCTCGGTTTGCTCTGGACACCTCAACCCAAGTGGTATCGTCCCTGGCGGTGTGGTGTTCTTCTATGATGCGATGCCAAGAAGTGGTGGCGCCAGAGGTAGACCCGGTTGTATTTATAGCTTTTCTTTTAGGGTCCTTAGTGCTAAAAGTTTCAAATTGCCTGTAATTTCTTTATTCTTTCGGTCCTCTATGTAATTTTTGCTCCGGAGATGAAAGAAATTGCTTCTACCCTTTCCTTTTAGGGTCCTTAGTGCAAAAAGTTTGGTTGCTTGTAGTTTCTTTATTTCTTTCAGTTTTCTGTGTGATTTTTGATACACTGTTGAATAAAGTCTTCTAGAACCCTCCATGAGCTACACGCAAATATGCAAGCGTGCCTCACATGTCAGCCGCAGGATACCACACACGCCACTTGTCTAGGTGACCGCCGAGGGCGGCACGCAGGGCGTTGGGTGGCACACCACGTCGGCACATGAACGCGACCAAGCGCGTCCGCCCCGAATGGAACGCAACGTTCGAGGATGATCCCGGTAGAGGACGATCAACGTCTGTCGGCAGTTTTCTTCCGGCTTTCTTCAAAAAGGCGAGGCGAACAACTGCACTCAACAACGGAACCCCCCCTCTCTCGCGTCTTCCACACCCTTCCCCCTTGAGAGTCGACCCACCTCCTCCGGGCCGATCTGATGCTCCCTCCGGCGGCGATGTCGGCCGATGGAGGCTGAAGAAAGGCGCCGGCTTCAGTAGAGTAGGATCTAGGTTTAGTTTATGTAGATCTTGTGCCCTTGTGCCGTCTGGGAGTAGGTCGCCGAGCTTCATCGGCCGAGCTCGGTGCGTCCATGGCCCCGTCGTCCTCGCTGCCCTGCTTTGGTGGCAAAAGCAGCGGCCTAGGAGGAGGCTGGAGTATGGCATCTCCGACAATAAGGCCGTCCTCCCCTTCCTTCAGAGGCCTGCTGGTCTGGTGCTCCGCCGCGGTGCCAGACGGTCACCACCACTGCTGACAAAGAAGCTCCCATGGTGGAAGCTCGGCTTTGAAGGCAGATCTGGTGGGGCCTCTTTCAATAAGCGGTGCTCTGCCCCGGCTCGTCGTCATCGCCATCATCTACGCCCACCTCCCCTGGTCCGTGGCAGGTTCCTAGGGTTCGATGGTGAGCCGTTTTCTCTGCTTCGATGCTGGCGTGCCATTGCTGCTCTGGATTCGCTGCTTGCTCTGCTTCCCCTCTTCTCTTTGATCTCCGCGGTGGGGATGGGGGAACAAGGGAGTGGAGTCAGCTTCTGGCCAGGTCGGCATAGGAGCGCAGGAGCCTATCCTCTCTGGAGCACTTCAATGGCGCCCATGAAGACGCCGATCCTCATGGCTGATGCGGCCTATTCAAAGCCGGTGAGCTCCGGCACTAAGTCAACCTCCACTCGGAGGCCCCCCTCGGAGTTGGGTGCTGAGGATTTCGCTGGGCCGGAGACAAGTGGTCTCGTCCCCGCCTCCGACCACGGCTGCAGCGCTCGGCTTCCTCTGCTCCACAGCGGGGAAGAGATAGGATTAGATTGCAAAGATCGATTTTTTAGCAAGGTCCTATCTACAAATGTCAGGGACCCATGCGTTATTTGTTGTTGTGATGGGATCTTCTGTATTTTCCTTGTACACCCTCTGAGATAATTAATGAAAGGCTCCAGCCTCTTCTGGGGGCATTCCGTTGTGAAAAAAAAAAGGCGAGGCGGCCTCGTCAGCGTGTGCTGCCCCGGAGATGTGCCGCCGTCACTCGCTCCACGCGCAGCTCGCTGGCCCTGGACCCCACCCCATGCACCGGATGCCTTGACGGTCAACGTGTCGCCTGTCCTTCCGAGAAAAAAAAACGTGTCGCCTGTCCTGTCTGCACCGCGCGAGCGGCCGGGCTGCCGCTGGAAAGAAAACAGCAGCAACGCACCTTGGCACCTTGCTCATTTACTCTCCTTCGTGTACCGTACGTCGCTCGCCAAAGCTCTTTGGCTGATGTCACTGCAGCCGGCCCGTTGGCTTTATTGTGTGACACTCTTTCACGCTTTGATCCCCATGAAAAATATTCTTTTCATCTATAAATAAATGATGATTTGGATTTGTCTAAATTTAAATATATCAGACATGTTTTAGTGTGTAGATACATTTGAATTTTGACAAATCCATGTTAGTTATTTATGTACAGCGGGAGTACAGTGTTTGCAACAATATCTACAAGCTAGCGGTTTTACCACTGGCTTAATCAAAGTTAACTTAGTTTGTGTGCGATATATGTTCGGAATTTGTGTGTGATATATGTTCTTTGTTAAGGTTTGCTTTGCCATCCCCCACTAACGCCCTCATGTGTATATTATCAAATTGTAGAGTTAACTTCCCAAATAGGAGCCTCAAGCTAAATGTGGTAACCTTTTCAGTTTCATGACATATTTCGAGAACTAACTTCCCAAAGAGGAGCCTCAAGCAAAAATGTGGTAAACCCGAAAAAAATGTAAAATGTATATTCATTGTGCTAGTCAAAAAAAAATTCATATCGTATTAGGTTTTTGGTCTATTGGATTTTGGGTATTCATTATCTATTTTATAAATTTTTTATGCACTTCACGAAATCGACAAATCAGGAGTCGTCACACGTCTTCTTCCATGCGATCACACTATAATGTCCCGACGTTGTCGGACAAGAATGACCTAGCCATATCTAACGCCGTCATCTTTGTCGCATATTGCGAATATATTCGGTTTGTATATGATATAGTGTATCAACGCCAAATCTCTCGCGTTGTCGTTATTCAACGACTCAGCCGTTTTAGATGACGCCATGATTACGCTCCAACGTTGTGGCTATGCTACCATTTCTGTTGCTGCGTATCCACTTGCGTCATTCTTTCTATATTGCCGACAAATAATAAGCCTTGGATCATTGTTACATTTTCATTGATGCACGTTACCAAATGGCCAACGTCATTTTGTTTGACATTGTTAACATCTCTAGTAATATACTTGGTGTTTTCTTGTCATGGAACCATATATCATCATCAACTCGATTTACCATCCTCAAATACTATGAGAAGATAGCACTTTCCCTTTTCCCGTATCCGTATTCAGGTGAAGATAAACATCAAAAGACAAAAATCATCTTCTATTGTAATTTTTCTTCTTAACACAACTTTTTCCTCTGGAAACCATATTTTGAAAGGGTTAGTCATACCCAAACACCCATAAAAACAACATGAGTATTCTAGCTTATCGTGAATATAATATTAAAATATACTCCATCCATTCTAAAATAGTTGACACGGTTCTAGTTCAAATTTATTTTAGTAGAATGGAGGGAGTACTGGGATTGTTTGATTCAAAAGATTTGTAAAACATGGAGATAGGAAAAGTGCAGGAATACAATGACATGGCACTTAAAATCCTATAGAAATAAAAAATGTAGGAATCGGTAAAGTTGTTTGGTTGCACCATAGAAAAACACAACAATTTTCTGTAGGGCTTAGGTACATGTCATACACACATGGATTTTTCCAAAAGGTCTCATCATTTGTTAGAAATTGTATAAAATTGTAATGTAGAAAATCAATGCATAAAAAATTTGTAGGATTTATTTCCTTAAAACAAATGGACTTTATTGGAAAAAATCCTATGGATTGGAATCCTATAGAATTTTTTTGAAAATCTTTTGAATCAAACATGTTCAATATTCTACTTGTGAGCATAAGTATCTTGCCAGCCATTACATTCAGTTCATATCTTTTATTGTTTCAACACTCTAGTATATCTATTTACATTAGGGTGCCATCATTATCAAAATCACTATATTCCCTGCCAGCCGTAGATTTCTGTCATGATATGCTCCATCAATAAACAATTAATACACATCTTAGTATACTGTATACTCCTACTATATTAATTATTAAAGAAGTTAAAGGGTAAAGAGAAAATTGCCATATGTTTTTCTTTTGCTACGGTGAAAACATATCCCTAGAATCAACTATTTTCTGTCTCCGGCTGCCTCACTCTCTCACCCCTTTGACATTGTCGCCAAAGTCAAGTGGGGACCGTACCCCACCCCTCCAGACACCATGAGGGGTGGGGTACGGTCTTGGCAGGCTATATATTTTCATTTATTTTGTTTAAGATCCAAATCTCTATAAGCTCTAAAAACATATTTATATTCCCTTGCTTCATCACATTTTGGGAAGCTTTAGTTTAGAAGATTTCCCTTCGTTCACATCATGAAATATATACCACATGAGCTCCCCTACTCTCATTTATTCATGTATCAACCTTAGCAGGTTACATATTTTCATTTATTTTGTTTAAGAACCAAATCTATATAAGCTCTAAAAACATATTTATATTCCCTTGCTTCATCACATTTTGAGGAGCTTTAGTTTAGAAGATTTCCCTTCGTTGACCATATAAGAGATGTTATTGCCATGTAATATATTCAACAAATTTGGAAAATCCTCCATTTTAGAATTTTTTTTGTTCCCTTGTTGTTAGAATATATATGTATGTTGTTTGTTTTGTTGTTGTGTTAAGGCTTTAGGGATATTTCAAGGTTGCTTTCCGATGCTCTATTGATGCCAGAAATTACCTCCATGGAACATATGCTATGGTCTAGTGATGAACAATGAATTTGCTAAAAAAATATTAAATTCTAAGTTTCTTTATGTTACCTTCATAGACTCACAGTTCATCTACCAAGAACCAAACAATCACAATATGATGGCAACACTGAGATTTTTTAACGAGGTTTGAACTCATCTACTCTGAGGGCATGATTAAGGATGCTACTCCCATGGTATCGCAACACATGGCTGCCATGGGTGTCGGCACATGTTGCCCGATCATCCTACGTTGTATGTGTATAAAGTCATTATATATTACATTATGTGTCACCCTCCGTATTATATAGGAGGCCAAGCATACAAGTGTCTGACTTCAATACTAGCCATACGTTATACACACCTATTATGAGTTTAGGTCCAAACATACCCAACTCGTACAAAATATTCGACACAAACACAACACTTTGCGACATACATGTTTATGTATTTTATACACTATCTCACGCAAAATTTAAGGAAAGAAGATTTATGTTGTGCCCTATACAAAATAACCTAGTGCTAGATAAACAAATTTTGAAACACTAGAATTTTATTTTACTTTCACAAATTTCACAATAACTCATCTTCTTTCCATAAAAAAATACATGTACATATAGAAATATGAACATATGAATGTGTAAATTGTGTTCATATATTTATAGTAAGAACATCATTTGTTGCACCTATGCATGGAAGTTTTGGATGTCAATTTAAATTACCTTGATTAGGATTGATCTTTTTGAAATAGTGGTGAAACACAAATATATGTTTGAATCTTTACATATAGGATGGTTTCTACGCATAATCCATCTTGTTTGGACAATATAATGTGGGCCATTTTGTTGCTTTGCCAACATATATAAGGTCGGGGGTCAATTCATATTTTTCCCATGTAACTCCCCCTCTGACACTATCTATGTTATCCATTGGTTGGAGATTCCTGCAAAAGACAAACGAGGCAACCTATCAAACACATTTTATCTTTAGCCTCTTACAAAATGTGTAATCAACCCAAAGTCACCTTATGCTCTAACTCTCTATCCCACGCAACCATCGACAACCAAATCCCTCCTGGCCGATCCAAGCCCCATCGTCTCCCTTCCCTCTCAAGATGGGTGTTAGCACGTCTTAATCAACCCCATTTCCGCTAGCTGTTGTGACTAGTGAGAAGTTTTCTGGGCTATAGCACGGTGCCAGAGCTCAAGTGTTGTTCCCCCTTCGAAGTTGGGCTCATGGTGGAAACCTCCCTCCATCCTGCTACCCGGAGCTAGAGATAAGCTCTTCCCACCACACGGTTCCTCCGGAGCCGAATGAGTTGGAGCTGGTGGTCAGCGACGAAAGAGGAGAAGTAAACGACAAGTGATGTTCGGAAGTGGGGTGATGGCCTCAGGATGATTTCCTCTTATTTGTTTCCCAAAACAAGTTGCTTCATTTCCCCTATCTTGTTATTCAAGGTACATTAGTGTAGCATGTTCTAGATCCAAATTTCATTGGATTTTACGATTTTCATGGTCTAGATGCCCGTGTTCCCATGTGCACATACAAAATATTTTGCGATTCACATATTTTTTTGGGTCAATGGTTCATGTTCTTTTCTAGGTTATTCGTTCTTTGTGGTTGATGTTCCTAGATCCAAAAAATGCTACTTTCTCTTATTATCTTCTTTCCATATCCAAAAAATTGCACTTTTCTTTTTAGGGGGCATGTTTCATGGAGGTTTTTGCGTGTATTCCCTTGAATATATGGAAGATTAGGAATACATGTATTTTCCAAGACATGCCTGTTACCTTCGCACGGTGGAAAACTGGTTTTCATAGTGATCTCGTGCTGCACAAATTCAAAGTGAAACATGAGCTAGTGCAACCTCTTGTTGACTGGCTAGTTGTTGTGTTTTCTTAACCTAATGTTGCTGCAATTTCTAGCCCACTTCTTTCCTCCCTGATGTAACTTTGTCATTGAATATTCTATCATGTTTCGTTCCATTCTTTAATTGTGATACCGAAACATACCTAATTATGAATCTTGTATCAATCTCTAACTAAATTTGGACTAAAAATAATGAATATTATATGAATAAATCTATTTTTGTGAATTTTAAGTTATAGATTATATATTTATATGAGAAGAATCTTCCATGAGTTATGCACGAAAACTCTATGGATTATGTATGGATAATTGCAGTTTATTGAATGATTTGACCAATTTTCCTTGCAGTTGGTATAGTTCTACATATGAATCAATATTACATTGCATTTCCAAAGATGACTTTTATTCTATGCAATATGCTAAATGAAACTAGTGAATACATGTATGAAACATCCAACAAACCCACATGGTTCCAATGACTCTAAATCAATTTTAGATGTTTCGAATATGATTAAGATTAATCCCGAAATCAAATCTCTGAAAAATGTTAAAGTGGCAAGCGGAAAAAAAGAAAAGACAATACATTATAACAGAAAAATATGAGGTTTCTGCAAAATAGGTGGGCTTGTCGGGGGTGTACCCCCGGGTACCCCAGAGTTGATGAATTAAGTGAGTCAATAAGAAATGTATATGAGAAAATGATATTCAATGTCAGTCCAATAGAAAAATACTAAGGCAAAAAACCGATCTGGGCCGAGTTAACATTAAGTCGGCCCAGCCCTCACCACTGCTGGACCAGACCTACAGGAAACAGGCCGAACTAAGCTCTAGAAGTCGAATTATCCTCCTGGGCCGAGTCCTCCCATCCGGCCCACCAAACAACCTAGCCCAGCACCGAGCTACTCCAGCCAGCCACCTCGACGCCGGACTCCCCACGCCACCTCGGCTCCCACCAGTCAGCGTTGCCTGCATTCCCGAGTGGGCCGGCAACGGGCAGATCCGGCCCACCGCGGGACTCCCCACGCCACCTCGGCTCCCACCAGTCCGCGTCGCCTGCATCCCCGGGTGGGCCGGCAACGGGCAGATCCGGCCCACCGCGGGTCTCCACCACGCCACCTCGGCTCCCACCAGACCGCGCCACCAAGCATCCTGAGGTGGGCCGACTAGAGCAACCCTGGCCCATCACGGGTCCCTCTCGCCAGGCCGGCTCACAACTGGGCTGCTTCACGCGGACCAGGCCGAATGAAGGTATGATCCGGTTGGGCCTCGTCCAAGTAATTCGGCTGAGCCTCTGGATTTCCTCTTGGGCCGAACTAGCAGGGCCTAGGTCGAGTTCTCCCTTGTAAATTGTCACCTGGGCCGAATCAAGTCATCCCAGCTGCCTCGCAGACGCTCCGTTGACCTCTACATCGACATATCGACGAACCTAAACGGACTCCACCGATATTACGCGAGTACAGGGGACGCACGAGGCGCAGACTGTCACATGGCCTAAGAAATATGCCTATGGCATCCAAGAATATGCTAAGGAATATACCTTGGCATCTCCAAAGATGCCAAGGCATATGCTGAGCATCTAATAAGATGTTAGGAATATGCTGCCTAGATACCAATCGTGGGGAACAAGATTTGTCCCCTGGGATCCCCTTTATAAGGAGCACCAGGGGGATCATTCACAGGGGAGGCCCCCGGAGGGCTCTTCCCCTCTCTGCTCAATAGGAGCCCTTCTTCTTCTTCCTCCAATCTCACAGAGAGATCTAGATAGAGGTATAGGAGATACAGCTCAAGGAGCATGATTGTAGCCACAAGTATGGCAAGATTATAAGATATTATATTTATAGAATGAGGTGTTGTCCCCACTTGAGAGTCTTAATCCTAGATGCATTGTATTTCTCTTTATTCATACGAGTGTGGTCTTCACTACATCATCCCTCCCCGGATTCCTCCACGTCCATCGACCCCAACTTTAGCCTACCCATGGCATATGCCGTGATACCACCACGAAATTTGGCGCCCACCGTGGGGCCTTCTAGTGGCGTTGGTTGGGTTTCCATCCGGACGGGAACACCCTCATCAACTTCTTCCTCATAGGGCTCATTCAGCTTCACCAAGCCAACAGAGAACGAAGAGGTAAGCGCAGAGGCTCTCCAAGTCTAACTCATCAAAGCAGGTAGGACTCAGCAAGAAGGACTCAAGCACTACTCCAAGCTTACTGTAAGTACCCGGTAACTCAGCAGGGCAGGTATGACCTAGCAAGACTAACTCAAACACTTCTCCAAGTATATTGTAAGTGCCAGATAACTCAGCCACCTACACTCAATCCTTCACCCCGGGGACAAAATAACTTAACCCGGGGACTAGTCAACTTATCCGTAGAGTCACCTTTGGATTAAGAGAACATTATGTTGATTTAGATCTGTACACCAGCCAGTTTATTTATAACTCAGCCATAAGTTGAGTCTGCTTATTTGTGATTCAGGTAGATTTTGAGTCAGTTTATTTATGCTTTGGATTATCCTATAACTCAGCTCACCAGCCAGCTTATTTATAACTCGGCCATAAGTTGAGTCTGCTTATTTGTGATTCAGGTAGATTTTGAGTTAGTTTATTTATGCTTTGGATTATCCTATAACTCGGCTTACCGTCCAGCTTATTTATGATTCGGATAAGATTTGAGTCAGCCTATTTATAACTCGGATAGAAGTTGAATCAGCTTATTTATGATTCAGATAGAATTTGAGTCAGCTTACTTATGAGTCGGATATAATTTGAGTCAATTTATTTGTGCTACGGATTAACCTTTAACTCAGCTTAGTAGATTGTCTCTGATTCGGACTAACATTTGATTCAGCTTGCCAGGGTATATTATAATTCAGATTTGTATTCAGACTCGGCGTACTAATCATATCTCTGATTCGGGCCGAAGCTTTATTCAGTTCGCCAGATTGCCAGGTTATGTTATGACTCGGATTGATATTTCACCATCTTGCCAGGTTATCCCATATCTTGGATGACTATTGGCCAACTTATCATATCTCGAATCTATATCTCATATCTACATCTCGAATCAGATCTCTCAGCGGTTAGCCCTGTTATCATATCCCAAAACTTAATCTCGGATCTATATCTCGGATCCATATGAAAGGCAAATTAACATCATCACGCCAAATCAAGTTATATCGTGGCAAACAGATAACTCGGATTTGAGTCATATAACTCGGATTTTGAGCCAGGTAACTCAGATTCGAGGCATAAGTCAAATATGAGTAAAGTAACTCGGATTTGAGTCATGTAACTCGGATTTTGAGCCAGGTAACTCAGATTCGAGGCATAAGTCAAATATGAGTAAAGTAATTCGGATTTGAGTCATGTAACTCGGATTTTGAGCCAGGTAACTCAGATTCGAGGCATAAGTCAAAATTGAGTAAAGTAACTCGGATTTGGAATGAGATAACTCGGATTTGAGTCGTATACCGCGGATTTGAGTCAGAGGACTCAGACTTAAGACATAAGTCAATTTTGAGTAAAATAACTCGGATTTGGAAACAGAAGACTCGGATCATAACTTACCCAAAGAGGTTAAAAGAGCAGTGCCCAAGAAGGCCAGAGCTCATGAACTTACCCAAAGAGGTTAAAAGAGCAGTGCCCAAGAAGGCCAGAGCTCATAAACTTACCCAAAGGGGTTAAAAGAGCAGTGCCCAATAAGGCCAGAGCTCATAAACTTACCCAAAGGGGTTAAAAGAGCAGTGCCCAATAAGGCCAGAGCTCATAACTTACCCAAAGGGGTTAAAATAGCAGTGCCCAATAAGGCTAGAGCTCATAACTTACCCAAAGGGGTTAAAAGTGTTGGAGATATGCCCTAGAGGCAATAATAAATATAGTTATTATTATATCTTTGTGTTCATGATAAATTTTTACATTCATGCTATAATAGTATTAACAAGGAAACATTAATACTTGTGTGATTTGTAAACTTAAATTGAAGTCCCTAGTAAAGCCTCTATATAATACTATCTTGTTGGTTAATAAATGATTGAGGTTTCCCTATCATGAACATTGAGATGTTATTAACAACAAGATCATATCGTTAGGAGAATGATATGGTGGACATACTCCTATAGATAAGCGTAGCATAAAGATCAAGTCATTTTAATAGTTCAATTGCTATATGCTTTCTGATACATAGTAACCTAATTCCTTCGACCATGAGATCATGCATATCACCTTTACCGGATGGATGCTTTGATGACATAAAACACCACACTGTAACTGGGTGGCTATAAAGGTGGCATTGAATGTTCGGAAAGTATTGGTTGAGACACATGGATCAAGAGTGGAATTTGTCCATCCCTATGACGGATAGATATACTCTGGGCCCTCTCGGTGAAATGTCATCCAATTAGCTTGCAAGCATGTGACTGGCTCACAAGGGATCACATATCACGGGAACGAGAAAAGAGTACTTATCGGTAACGAGGTTGAACTAGGTATGCAGAGATACCGACGATCATAACCTCGGATAAGTAAACTATCGTGAGACAAAGGGAAATTGGTATCGTATGTAAGTGGTTCATTCGATCGCAAAGTAATCGTAGAAATATGTGGGAACCATATGAATTTCCAGATTCCTCTATTGGTTATTGTTCAGAGAAGTGTCTCGATCATGTCCGCATAATTCACGAACCGTAGGGAGACACACTTAAGGATTCGACGTTGTTTGAGTAGTTATGGAATGATGAGAAAGATACCGAATGTTGTTCGGAGTCTCGGATGGGATCCGGGATATCACGAGGAGATCCGGAATGGTCTGGAGAATAAGATTCATATAAGGAAAGCCCTGTTTCGGAGTTGGAGAATGGTTCCGGTGTTTTCATCAGGAATGTTCTAGAAGGTTCCGGAATGTCCGGCACTCCGAAGGGGAAGGGTACATGAATGTGTTATATCAAGTTGGTATGATTGCATCATGTACTAGGTGTCATCGCTGAACAAAATAAAGGGTTTAATCAAATCCTAGTTTGAAAAAGTCAAACGCCAATTTGAAAGTCAAACGGCTATTTTGGGAAGTGGAGAGGGAGGTGGAAACCGAGTTGGGGGAGGAGTTCCTCCCCTCCACCGCTGGCCCACCTTGAAGCCGAGTTGGGGAGGGACTCCCCTCCCCTTGGCCGCGCCTCCCACCTATAAAGGGAGGGGCAGGGCTGCCCCTCCTAGCACACAAGATCCCCACCTCTAAACCCTAGCAGCCGCCGCCCTCCATAGCCGCCGCCGCCCCCTAGGGTTTCTCCCCTAGCCGCCGACTTGGGCACCTCCAAGCCCTAGCCTCCGGCCCTAGCACCTCTTCCTCGGTGTGTCTAAACCCTAGATCGCCGAGGGCTCTCTCATAGTCCACCATACTCGCTCCGGCTTAAGGCGAAGCCCTGCGAGATCTCCCCTCTACTTCTGGTACCATGCCGTTGTGCTGCCGGAATCACGAGGAGAGTGCTACAACCTCCGCTGTCTGCTGGAACAAGGGAGAGGAAGGTCTTCGTCGAGTACCGAACGTGTGACCGACTGCGGGAACGCTGCCGGAATGCAGCGCCGGAAGGATCGTCTACGCGATCTTGAGATCGGGAAGAGTATGACTACTGTTGGAGATATGCCCAAGAGGCAATAATAAAGTGGGTTATTATCATATCTTCATACTTATGATAAATGTTTACATACCATGCTATAATTGTATTAACAGGAAACATTAATACTTGTGTGATTTGTAAACATAAAAGAGTCCCTAGTAAAAGCCTCTTGTTAAACTAGCTTGTTGGTTAATATATGATCATGGTTTCCTGATCATGAACATAGAGATGTTATTAACAACAGGGTCATATCATTAGGAGAATGATGTGATGGACATACTCCTATAGATAAGCGTAGCATAAAGATCAAGTCATTTTAATAGTTCAATTGCTATATGCTTTCTGATACATAGTAACCTAATTCCTTCGACCATGAGATCATGCATATCACCTTTACCGGATGGATGCTTTGATGAAATCAAACACCACACCGTAACTGGGTGGCTATAAAGGTGGCATTGAGTGTTCTGAAAGTATTGGTTGAGACACATGGATCAAGAATGGGATTTGTCCATCCATATGACGGATAGATATACTCTGGGCCCTCTCGGTGTAATGTCATCCAATTAGCTTGCAAGCATGTGACTGGCTCACAAGGGATCACATATCACGGGAACGAGAAAATAGTACTTATCGGTAACGAGGTTGAACTAGGTATGTAGAGATACCGACGATCAAGACCTCGGATAAGTAAACTATCGTGAGACAAAGGGAAATTGGTATCGTATGTAAGTGGTTCATTCGATCGCAAAGTAATCGTAGAAATATGTGGGAGCCATATGAATTTCCAGATTCCTCTATTGGTTATTGATCGGAGAAGTGTCTCGATCATGTCCGCATAATTCACGAACCGTAGGGAGACACACTTAAGGATTCGATGTTGTTGAGTAGTTATGGAATGATGAGTAAGAGACCGAATGTTGTTCGGAGTCTCGGATAGGATCCGGGATATCACGAGGAGATCCGGAATGGTCCGGAGAATAAGATTCATATAAGGAAAGTCCTGTTTCGGGGTTGGAGAATGGTTCCGGTGTTTTCATCAGGAATGTTCTAGAAGGTTCCGGAATGTCCGGCACTCCGGAGGGGAAAGGGTACATGAATGTGTTATATCAAGTTGATATTATTGCATCATGTACTAGGTGTCATCGCTGTACCAAAATAAAGGGTTTATTCAAATCCTAGTTTGAAAAAGTCAAACGGCTAGTTTGAAAGTCAAACAGCTAGTTTTGGGAAAGAGGAGAAGGATGTTTGAAACCGACTTAGGGGAGGAGTTCCTCCTCCCACCGCCGGCCCACCTTGGGTCCGAGTTGGGGAGGGACTCCCCTCCCCAGGCGCGCCTCCCTCCACCTATAAGAGGAGGGGCAGGGCTCCCCTCCTAGACACACAAGTTGCCTCCCTCTAAACATAAACCCTAGCCACATCCTAGGGATTTCTCCCAAGCCACCGAGTTAGAGCTTCTAATTGCCCTAGCCGCTGGTTTAGCCCCTTCTAATTGGTGTGTCTAAACCCTAGATCACCAAGGCTCTCTCATAGTCCACCATAATCGCTCCGGCTTAAGGCGAAGCCCTGCGAGATCTCCCCTCTACTTCCGGTACCACGCCGTCGTGCTGTCGGAATCGCGAGGAGAGTGCTACAACCTCCGCTTCCTGCTGGAACAAGGGAGAGGAAGTTCTTCATCGAGTACCGAACGTGTGACCGACTGCGGGAGCGCTGCCGGAACGCAGCGCCGGAAGGATCGTCTACGCGATCTTGAGATCGGCAAGAGTACAACTACATCACCCACGAGAATCTGCTCTCGTTAACCGCTTTGGAATCTTCGAGGGTGAGTTCCTCTATCGACTCGTTGCTACAATCTAGTAGATAGATCTTGGCTTGTTTGTTTGCATGCGGTAGAATTTTTTTGTTTTCCATGCTACGAACCCCTACAGTGGTATCAGAGCCGTGTCTATATGTAGATCTGTTGCACGAGTAGAACACAAAGGTCATTGTGGGCTTTAATGCTTTTGTTGTCGATAGCTTCTTGTGTACTTTGCATCTGTGGGATGAAGCGGCCCGGGCTAACCTTACATGATATCGTTCATGAGACTTGCTCCACGCTTGACATGCAACTTGTATTGCATAAGTGGCTTTGCGGGTGCCTGTTTCTCCCAACATAGTTAATATTCAATTTACAACGGGTGATTGACAATACTAGTATCAATGTTGTGGTTCTTGTTCATAAGTTAGAGCGACACTTATTGAAAGCCCCAAACCACGTAAAATATGCAAAGAAAATTAGAGGCGTCTAACTTTGTTTTGCAGGGGTGTGCTGTGATGTGATATGGCCATGATTGTGATTATATTTGATGTATGCAATGTTCCTTATTGTAAGTTGGCAACCGGCAGGAGCCATATGGTTGTCTTTAAATTCTGTTAAGACCCGCGTGTCTATTCAAAGTAGTTGTAATAGTTGAAGCTGGTGGACGACAACCATGGAGCAGCGTCATTGACCTTGATGCAATGCCGGTGATGATGGAGATCATGTTCGTGCTTGAAGATGGAGATCGGAAGCACAAGAAGAAAGGCCATATCATATCACATATTATAAATTGCATGTGATGTTAATCCTTTTATGCATCTTGTATTGCTTAGTTCACGACGGTAGCATTATAAGATGATCCCTCAAGCACACAATTTCAAGTTTTAAAGTGTTCATCCTTTGTAAGCACCATTGCTAAAGCTCGTTGTTTCGAAGCACCACGTGATGATCGGGTGTGTTAGATTCTGCGAATGTATACAACGTGAGCAAGCCAGATTTGCTCATGCAGAAGCTAAGGTTTGATCTTGACGAGCCTAGCATGTACAGACATGGTCTAGGAACACGGATCACCGAAAGGTAAAGCATGAGTCATATAGTAGATATGATGAACATGTTGATTGTTCGCCATTGAAGCTACACCAACTCTCGTGATGATCGGTTTTGATGTGGTGGATTTGGTTCGTGTGATCACTAAAACAATGTGAGGGATATTGTTTTGAGTGGGAGTTCAACGACAATATGATTAAAAGTTGAACACTATTTATCATAAATTAAATCAAAGTGAATTTGCATAGTTGTTGTAGTCATTGGCATCCGTTTACCACCTTGCGCTTAGTTATAATTGAGATGATAGAACTATAGAATTCTGGTTAGTTACTTTACGAACTGGTATCGTATTGTTTTGAAGTGTTAATATAAAAGTTTAAAAGTCCTATTGCAAACTTTCAGTTAAGTTCCGGTTACTCCATGAAGTTTAATAATTGGTATTAAAACAAGAGTGACAATTCCAAGTGTTAGTGTATAAGTATCATGTTTGTCTCCATGATTCTTGATATTCAAAGGATTGTCTTAATATCAAGGTTATCTAGGATCTGAAAGAGTTGTTTCACAAACCATGATGTGTGGAAGATATTGTGATATCTGAAACGAAGTTTTGGTTGCAACATGACAGAGTATAATATGGCAAAAGTCATGTTCTCATATTTGATGAGAATTTGCAAAGGGTTGGAGACACTAGTTGTCCTAATCCATCAAAAGGTTTTGGATAGCAACATTATACTCACGATTCATCTTTATAAGCTAAAAGTAGCTTGATCATGGATAATTCCATGATAAGGGTGAATATTTGATGTAGGTAAAATATTTACTACACCAAGAGATTACTAAAGAAAGGAATTTGAAAGAACACCAAACATTTGATGATGGTGTTCTACTGCAAAGTGCAAGTCCAAAGACATTGGTATTTAATTATACACGCTTTGGATTATGTGTCATATGTATGAATCCACTATTGATGTTGATAGATTCTTTCAAACAGAAAAGGAAATACTGAAAGAGAATCTCATAAATATATGGCAGAAAAGAAAAGACTAGAATTGTTCAGTTTAAGTATATAGATGATATACATGTTATGGCTATATTCTTTGCTTATTAAACAATATGGTTCTTAAGTATTTGATACTGAATTTTTTGGTGTGAATCGTCATACGAAACAACACAATTCATGAACTACAATGGCCTAATTAACTAGCAAAAGAATATGTGATGATGTTCATCGAGAACAAATAAAGGGTTATTGTGTTGCTCGTTAAAACATCAAAGTTTGCCTTCAAGATTTGTTTTATCAGGTATTATGAGAACAAAAGGGTTGTTCAAATAATTGCCGTAATCCATAAAAGATGGATGATTCACAAATCTCGTTGGAGAAATCACATCCATAAAACTAGTGCTAAAAATGTCGAAAGACAAATTGATTGATAGATCACTTAGGAAGTGACATCGCCGTTTAAATTATATTTGAAAGAAAACATGAAGAAACTCCATGTGGATGGAATTTTAGAGTCTTTTGATTTTGATCACATGACGCTTGTGAAACTTTCCTAGAGATAATTAAAACTTCGTTCATAGGCCAAAAGGGAACGAATGACTAGCCTATTGGAACTTGTACATATTGTTGTACGAAGTCCATTATGTGTAGTCAAGAGCGATGGATTTCAACTTCATATGCTTTCTCCGAAAATTTAAGTGAATATATGAATATTTACTTTATAAGGATGAAGTATGAAACATTTGAAAAGTTCAAAGACTTTCAAGATGAAGTGCAAGATCATTGTAACAAGAATATAAATAGTTTATGATAAAATCATAAAGGAAGATATTTGAGTTACAAGTTTAGCATAATACCTAAGATTTAGGGAATCGTTCCGTGGATTTGCATGTCCCGAAACACCATAAGAGTATGGAGCATTCGAGATATGTAATTAAACCTTGTTTGACATGGTGAGATCAAAGGTGTAATTCATAAAATGCCATTATATTTTAAAGATTAAAAGCTTGAGAGACTACCGTTTTTCCACTGAAAAGAGCTTCATCATAATCCGTTGAAATGACACCATATAAATTTATGGTTTGGGATAAAACCCAAGTTGTCCTTTCTTAAAACATTGGTATGCTTTGCATAAGAAAGATGTTTGCAACCAAAGTCGGATGAACCTGTCTTTGTATGTTATTTCGAATAACTGTTAAGTATTCCTCCATAACACCAGAGACAAAAGTGTTTGTCGCTTAGAATGTCAAGTTTCCTTGAGAAGGAATTCTTTGTGAAAAGTAAAGTGGGAGGACAATAGAACTTTGATAAGGTTAAAAGAACCTTAGCTATATGTGCAGAGTTGCGCAACACCGAAAAGTGTTCCGGAGGCAGCAACAATGCTCATGGCTCACGTGCCTCAAAGGTTGTGGTCACGGAGATCTAAGTTCCTATTGAAACAAGTAGGTCGGGTAAACAATCAAATACCAAGATTTGAGGGTTGAATCATTATTTGAGAATAATAAACCGACTACATGCAAAGAAGCGATGATGGGCCCTGACTCCGTCAAATGACTTGAAGCCATAAAATCCGTGATAGTTCCATACATGAGAAATCAAGTTTTGAACTTGAAGGACCCTCGAGAAAGGTGTAAGACCTTACAGTTTTGTTTGGATCTATAAAGAAATAGACATGAATATGGTCGACATGTTGGGAAAGAGTTCACAACAATGTTCAAGGGTTGACTATGACAAGATTTGATCTTTCATAGCGATATTTAGTCTAGATGGATTAATGTAGCAACCACGACATACAATTTTGTTATGTGTTGGATAAACAAAACAAATTCTTCTAATAGAAGGGTTACCTAGGATGTGTGCATGACACGGTCCAAAGGGTTTTGTTAGTTCAAAGGATGCTAAATGCATATGCAAACTTCAATGGTTGAAGTAAGCATTACGGAGTTGGAACCTTCACTATGATGAAACTGTTAAAGGAGTTTAAATTCGTCGGAGATAATGAAGATGCTTGCATTTGCAAGAAATTAAGTGGGAGCGCTAAGACATGTTTCTAATACATTATGTGGAAGACATATTGTTGATTGGAAATGATGTATCTTTTATTAACACAAGATAAGAATTTCATCTCGATGAAAGGCTTAGGCAAAACCCAAATATTTAGCATCAATAGACGCTAATATGGTTGTGCCGAAAGTACATAGATGATGTATTGAATGAGTTCAATATAGAAACTACAAGAAAGGTTCTTGTCGCATAGAAAGGATTGAATGAGTTCAATATTGATGATATATTCAAGTGTATTGACACTTGGTAAGTGAAACAAAGATTCAAGTATAGATTGATACTTGATGTATGAAATCACAAAGAGTATTTATATCAATTATGATGTGATATGTACAAATCCAGATATGTCCTATGATCTAAATGATGTGAGCATATACCAGAATGATTCATAAGATGATCATTGGACAATAGTAAGGATATTCTTATGATCTTTTGGAAGAACTAAGAATATATTGTTTGTAGAAGTGACAAATAGATGGTTAGTTCATTGTAAAAGTACTACATTGATACTAGTTTTGTCACAAAGTACAAATTAAGTTTATCTCAATCTAAACTAAGGGTGGCACAATATAATGGAAAGTAAGTTCCATAATGGATTTGGATGAGTTCCAAAGTTAAGACATTATGACAGATACTACAACAAAAGGCTAAGTATATGACTGCTATTATAGCAGCTAAAGAGGGCATTTGGGTCAAGTAGTTTGTTATCAAACTAGGTGTAGTTCATAGCGGGATAATACTATGAAGATATATTGTACGACAATATTATCAACATGTTTTAACCCCAAAGAACTAAAGGTCTCACCAAAGGACCAAATTTATACAAAGCCATCTCATTAGAGAATGAGTGATGCGTAGAGACGCAAATACATGCAATTGCACATGGACCTGGAAGTGTCAGATCCGGAGATCAGTTGACCACTAGCGAACGTGTACTTACAACACCAGAAAGCCATAGGTGTTGAATACACAAAGGTTTGAAACTAGATTATTGACTCTAGTGCAAGTGGGAGACTGTTGGAGATATGCCCAAGAGGCAATAATAAAGTGGGTTATTATCATATCTTCATACTTATGATAAATGTTTACATACCATGCTATAATTGTATTAACAGGAAACATTAATACTTGTGTGATTTGTAAACATAAAAGAGTCCCTAGTAAAAGCCTCTTGTTAAACTAGCTTGTTGGTTAATATATGATCATGGTTTCCTGATCATGAACATAGAGATGTTATTAACAACAGGGTCATATCATTAGGAGAATGATGTGATGGACATACTCCTATAGATAAGCGTAGCATAAAGATCAAGTCATTTTAATAGTTCAATTGCTATATGCTTTCTGATACATAGTAACCTAATTCCTTTGACCATGAGATCATGCATATCACCTTTACCGGATGGATGCTTTGATGATATCAAACACCACACCGTAACTGGGTGGATATAAAGGTGGCATTGAGTGTTCGGAAAGTATTGGTTGAGACACATGGATCAAGAATGGGATTTGTCCATTCATATGACGGATAGATATACTCTGGGCCCTCTCGGTGTAATGTCATCCAATTAGCTTGCAAGCATGTGACTGGCTCACAAGGGATCACATATCACGGGAACGAGAAAAGAGTACTTATCGGTAACGAGGTTGAACTAGGTATGCAGAGATACCGACGATCAAGACCTCGGATAAGTAAACTATCATGAGACAAAGGGAAATTGGTATCGTATGTAAGTGGTTCATTCGATCGCAAAGTAATCGTAGAAATATGTGGGAGCCATATGAATTTCCAGATTCCTCTATTGGTTATTGATCGGAGAAGTGTCTCGATCATGTCCGCATAATTCACGAACCGTAGGGAGACACACTTAAGGATTCGATGTTGTTGAGTAGTTATGGAATGATGAGTAAGAGACCGAATGTTGTTCGGAGTCTCGGATAGGATCCGGGATATCACGAGGAGATCCGGAATGGTCCGGAGAATAAGATTCATATAAGGAAAGTCCTGTTTCGAGGTTGGAGAATGGTTCCGGTGTTTTCATCAGGAATGTTCTAGAAGGTTCTGGAATGTCCGGCACTCCGGAGGGGAAAGGGTACATGAATGTGTTATATCAAGTTGATATGATTGCATCATGTACTAGGTGTCATCGCTGTACCAAAATAAAGGGTTTATTCAAATCCTAGTTTGAAAAAGTCAAACGGCTAGTTTGAAAGTCAAACGGCTAGTTTTGGGAAAGAGGAGAAGGAGGTTTGAAACCGACTTAGGGGAGGAGTTCCTCCTCCCACCGCCGGCCCACCTTGGGTCCGAGTTGGGGAGGGACTCCCCTCCCCAGGCGCGCCTCCCTCCACCTATAAGAGGAGGGGCAGGGCTCCCCTCCTAGACACACAAGTTGCCTCCCTCTAAACCTAAACCCTAGCCACAACCTAGGGATTTCTCCCAAGCCGTCGAGTTAGAGCTTCTAATTGCCCTAGCCGCTGGTTTAGCCCCTTCTAATTGGTGTGTCTAAACCCTAGATCACCAAGGCTCTCTCATAGTCCACCATACTCGCTCCGGCTTAAGGCGAAGCCCTGCGAGATCTCCCCTCTACTTCCGGTACCACGCCGTCGTGCTGCCGGAATCGCGAGGAGAGTGCTACAACCTCCGCTGCCTGCTGGAACAAGGGAGATGAAGTTCTTCATCGAGTACCGAACGTGTGACCGACTGCGGGAGCGCTGCCGGAACGCAGCGCCGGAAGGATCGTCTACGCGATCTTGAGATCGGCAAGAGTACAACTACATCACCCACGAGAATCTGCTCTCGTTAACCGCTTTGGAATCTTCGTGGGTGAGTACCTCTATCGACTCGTTGCTACAATCTAGTAGATAGATCTTGGCTTGTTTGTTTGCATGCGGTAGAAATTTTTTGTTTTCCATGCTACGAACCCCTCTCTCTCGTTAAACACTTTGGAATCTTCGAGGGTGAGTTATTCCATCGACTCGTTGCTACAATCTAGTAGATAGATCTTGGCTTGTTTGTTTGTATGCGATAGAAATTTTTTGTTTTCCATGCTACGAAACCCTACAGTGGTATCAGAGATAGGTCTATATGTAGATCTATTGCACGAGTAGAACACAATGGTCATTATGGGCGTTGATGCTTTTATTTTCGATTGCTTCTTGTGTACTTTGCATCTTGCGGGATGGTGGGATGAAGCGGCCCGGGCTAACCTTACATGACATCGTTCATGAGACTTGCTCCATGCTTGACATGCAACTTGTATTGCATAAGTGGCTTTGCGGGTGCCTGTTTCTCCTAGCATAGTTAAGATCCAATTTACAACGGGTGATTAACAATACTAGTATCAATGTTGTGGTTCATGTTCGTAAGTTAGATCGACACTTATTGAAAGCCCCAAACCACGTAAAACATGCAAAGAAAGTAGAGGCGTCTAACTTTGTTTTGCAGGGGTGTGCCGTGATGTGATATGGCCATGATTGTGATTATATTTGATGTATGCAATGTTCCTTATTGTAAGTTGGCAACCGGCAGGAGCCATATGGTTGTCTTTAATTTATGTTAAGACCCGCGTGTCTATTCAAAGTAGTTGTAATAGTTGAAGCCGGTGGACGACAACCATGGAGAAACGTCATTGACCTTGATGCAATGCCGATGATGATGGAGATCATGTTCATGCTTGAAGATGGAGATCGGAAGCACAAAGAAGAAAGGCCATATCATATCACATATTATGAATTGCATGTGATGTTAATCCTTTATGCATCTTGTATTGCTTAGTAGACGACGGTAGCATTATAAGATGATCCCTCATGCACATTAATTTCAAGTCATAAAGTGTTCACCCTTAGTTAGCACCGTTGCTAAAGCTTGTTGTTTCGAAGCACCACGTGATGATCGGGTGTGTTAGATTCCGCAAGTGTATACAACGTTAGCAAGCCAGATTTGCTCATGCGGAAGCTAAGGTTTGATCTTGACGAGCCTAGCATGTACAGACATGGTCTCGGAACACGGGTCACCGAAAGGTAAAGCATGAATCATATAGAAGATATGATGAACATGTCGATTGTTCGCCATTGAAACTATATCAGCTCTCGTGATGATCAGTGTTGATGTGGTGGATTCGGTTCGTGTGATCACTAAAACAATGTGAGGGATATTGTTTTGAGTGGGAGTTCACCTAGATTAATTTAACTATTAATTAGAACTCAATTTGTCATAAACTTAGTCTAAACTATTGCAAATATGTTGTAGATCAATGGCGGCCCCTACCATCAATTTTAATGCGTTCCTAGAGAAAGAAAAGTTGAAAAACAATGGAAGCAACTTCGCGGATTGGTTCCGCAATTTGAGGATTGTCCTCACAGCTGGTAATTTGACATATGTGCTCATCATGGGTCCCTCTCGCCAGGCCGGCTCACAACTGGGCTACTTCACGCGGACCAGGCCGAATGAAGGTATGATCCGGCTGGGCCTCGTCCAAGTAATTCGGCTGAGCCTCTGGATTTCCTCTTGGGCCGAACTAGCAGGGCCCAGGTCGAGTTCTCCCTTGTAAATTGTCACCTAGGCCGAATCAAGTCATCCCAGCTGCCTCGCAGACGCTCCAATAACCTCTACATCGACATATCGACGAACCTGAACGGACTCCACCGATATTACACGAGTACAGGGACGCACGAGGCGCAGACTGTCACATGGCCTAAGGAATATGCCTATGGCATCCAAGAATATGCTAAGTAATATACCTTGGCATCTCCAAAGATGCCAAGGCATATGCTGAGCATCTAATAAGATGCTAGGAATATGCTGCCTAGAAACCAATCGTGGGGAATAAGATTTGTCCCCTGGGCTCCCCTTTATAAGGAGCACCAGGGGGATCGTTCACAGGGGAGGCCCCCGGAGGGCTCTTCCCCTCTCTGCTCAATAGGAGCCCTTCTTCTTCTTCTTCTTCCTCCAATCTCACAGAGAGATCTTGATAGAGGTATAGGAGATACAACTCAAGGAGCATGATTGTAGCCACAAGTATGGCAAGATTATAAGAGATTATATGTATAGAATGAGGTGTTGTCCCCACTTGAGAGTCTCAATCCTAGATGCATTGTATTTCTCTTTATTCATACGAGTGCGGTCTTCACTGCATCATCCCTCCCCGGATTCCTCCACGTCCATCGACCCCAACTTTAGCCTACCCATGGCATATGACGTGATACCACCACGACATTTGGCGCCCACCGTGGGGCCTTCTAGTGGCGTTGGTTGGGTTTCCATCCGGACGGGAACACCCTCATCAACTTCTTCCTCATAGGGCTCATTCAGCTTCACCAAGCCAACAGAGAACGAAGAGGTAAGCGCAGAGGCTCTCCAAGTCTAACTCATCAAAGCAGGTAGGACTCAGCAAGAAGGACTCAAGCACTACTCCAAGCTTACTGTAAGTACCCGGTAACTCAGCAGGGCAGGTATGACCTAGCAAGACTAACTCAAACACTTCTCCAAGTATACTGTAAGTGCCAGATAACTCAGCCACCTACACTCAATCCTTCACCCCGGGGAGAAAATAACTTAACCCGGGGACTAGTCAACTTATCTGTAGAGTCACCTTTGGATTAAGAGAACATTATGTTGATTTAGATCTGTACACCAGCCAGTTTATTTATAACTCGGCCATAAGTTGAGTCTGCTTATTTGTGATTCAGGTAGATTTTGAGTCAGTTTATTTATGCTTTGGATTATCCTGTAACTCAGCTCACCAGCCAGCTTATTTATAACTCGGCCATAAGTTGAGTCTGCTTATTTGTGATTCAGGTAGATTTTGAGTCAGTTTATTTATGCTTTGGATTATCCTATAACTCGGCTTACCGTCCAGCTTATTTATGATTCGGATAAGATTTGAGTCATCCTATTTATAACTCGGATAGAAGTTGAATCAGCTTATTTATGATTCAGATAGAATTTGAGTCAGCTTACTTATGAGCCGGATATAATTTAAGTCAATTTATTTGTGCTTCGGATTAACCTTTAACTCAGCTCAGTAGATTGTCTCTGATTCGGACTAACATTTGATTCAGCTTGCCAGGGTATATTATAATTCGGATTTGTATTCAGACTCGGCGTACTAATCACATCTCTGATTCGGGCCAAAGCTTTATTCAGTTCGCCAGATTTCCAGGTTATGTTATGACTCGTATTGATATTTCACCATCTTGCCAGGTTGCCAGGTTATGTGACATTTTTCCTCACAACTAAGTCCAACACCACGCTACCCTCTCATTCCCACTCATCTTCTCTCTCCTAAGGGACTTGAGAGTCATCTCCCTCGCTAGCTCCCCTTCCCCCTCATGCAGCGGTGTCGCCGATCGGAGTGACTATGAGAGGGGAGGCCGGGCCTCCTCTGTAGATAGTATGATAGGTTTAGAGTGTGTTCCCCTAGTCAAGTTTAGCATTATGCGGTAGACATATTAGGACATTGGCGCATCCGGTCTATGTCTACTGGACAGCGGTAGCGCTACTTCTTGCCATGGCGCTCTAATGACTAGAGACAGAGCTGGGAAGAGGCAAGCCTATTGTGTTCTCGTTGAATAAGATCAACGTGCATTCTCCGGATCTAGAGTGCAATGAATATGGTGCCCAAGGTGGGACCTGGATGCCCTTCTTCTATGCTCATCATGGAGACGAGGAATAAGAGGTTTTTCTTCCTCCTGTCAGTGGGTGGCCTGATATGCGGCATGGGAGCAATGAAGATTCTCCCGAGAGTGCATGAATGACGGCTCTACTCTGGTTGTCGTCCAAGATGGACGAAGGACGACCACTCCCTCCCGCTTCTCGTCGGCGTCAGTTCATCCTGGCTAGTGACTACAGGTCAAAATCAACCTCCTAACTGATATGCCAAGACGAAGTCCCCTCTTCACCAGCTCGGTTTGCTCTCGACACTTCAACCGAAGTGGTATCGTCCCTGACGGTGTGGTGTTCTGCTATGATGCAATGCAAGAAGTGGTGGCGCCAGAGATAGATCCGGTTGTATTTATAGCTTTTCTTTTAGGGTCCTTAGTGCTAAAAGTTTCGAATTGCCTGTAATTTCTTTATTTCTTTTGGTTCTTTATGTAACTTTTGCTCTGGAGATGAAAGAAAGCTTTAACCCTTTTCTTTTAAGGTCCTTAGTGCAAAAGGTTTGGTTGCTTGTAGTTTCTTTATTTCTTTCAATTCTTAATTTTTACGCCACTGCTGAATAAAGTCTTCTAGAATCCTCCATAGGCTACCCTGTCCAAAAAACACCACGCAAATATGCAAGCGTGCCTCACATGTCAGCCGCAGGATACCACACACGCCACTTGTCCAGGTGACCGCCCGGGCGGCGCGCAGGGCGTTGGGTGGCACTCCACGTCGGCACATGAACGCGACCAAGCGCGTCCGCCCGAGAGAGACACGACAGCCCCGAACGGAACACAACGCTCGAGGATGATCCACGTCCGTCGGCAGTTCTCTCCGGCTCTCTTCGTAAAAAAGGCGAGGCGGCCTCGTCAGCGTGTGCAGCCCCGGAGATGTGCCGCCGTCACTCGCTCCACGCGCACCTCGCTGGCCCTGGACCCCACCCCACGCACCGGATGCCTTGACGGTCAACGTGTCGCCTGTCCGGTCTGCACCGCGCGAGCGGCCGGGCTGCCGCTGGAAAGAAAACAGCAACAAGGCACCTTGGCACCTTGCTCATTTACTGGAGTACTCTCTTTCGTGTACCGTACGTCTCCAAAGCTCTTTGGCAGTTTGGCTTATGTCACTGCAGCCGGTCCGTTGGCTTTATTGTGTGACACTCTTTCACGCTTTGATCCCCGTGAAAAAGTCGTACATTGTTTGCAACAATATTTACTCCTTCGGTTTAGAAATATCAGATATTTTAGTTTTGTGAAGTAAATATATCTAATTATATTTTAGTATATAGATTTATTTAAACATACACACTAAAAGATATCTAGATATATTCGATTCACAAAACTAAAACGTCTTCTACTTCTGAGCGGAGGGAGTGCAAGCTAGTGATTTTTACCACTAGCCTAATCAAAGTTAACTTAGTGGTATTGACCATTGCCTTTGAGCTTTGGCCTCTATAATTCTTTTAAAAAGTGCCTTCTATGCTCATGCTAGACTCTTGGGAGATTTGAAACGAGCGTAAGTCACGTCTTCCGTGGTGTTATACATAAAAGCACGGCTCCTGATGGCGGTCAATTCTATTTCGGATTCGTTTTCTCCGACACATCCCAAGAACCATGACCTTTGGAGTTATTGTGCGATATATGTTCTCTGTTAAGGACTGCACTGCCATTCACCACTAACACACTCATGTGTATATCATCAAACTGTAGAGAGAATCGGTGTTGAACTTAACTTCCCAAATAGGAGACTCAAGCTAACTTTGATAATTTAGTTTCATGACATATTTCGTAGGAAGGAGGTGTACCTGACAAAAATGTAAAATGTATATTCATTGTGTTAGTCAGAAAATGCATATTGTATTAGGCTTTTGTTCTATTGGCTTTTGGGTATTCATTGTCTATTTTATAGCTCTTTTATGCACTTCACAAAATCAACAAATCAGGAGCCGCCACATGTATTTTTCCATGCGATCGCACTATAATCGCCGCGACGTTGACAGACAAGAATGACCTAGCCATATCTGGTGTCGTCATCTTTGTCGCATATTGTGAATATATTCGATTTGTATATGATATAGTGTATCAAGGCCAAATCTCTCGCGTTGTCGTTATTCAACAGCTCAGCCAATCTAGATGACGCCATGATTACGCTCCAACGTCGCGGCTATGCTATCATTTATGTTGTTGGTATCCACTTGCGTCATTCTTTCTATATTGCCGACAAATAATAAGCCTCAAAACATTGTTACATTTGCAGTGATGCACGTTACCGAATGGTCGACGCCATTTTGTTTGACATTGTTAACATCTCTAGTAATATCCTTGATGTTTTCTTATCATGGAACCGCATAGCGTCATCAACTCGATTAACCATCCTCAAATACTATGAGAAGATAGCACTTGATTCACCTTGGGGTGGCAATTGTAGTGTAGAAAATCAATGCATAGAAATTCTGTAGGATTTATTTCTTTAAAACAAATGGACTTTATTGGAAAAAATCCTATGGATTGGGATCCTAAAGATTTTTTTTGAAAATATTTTGAATCAAACATGTCCAATATGCTACTTGTGAGCATAAGTATCTTGCCGGCCATTACATTCAGTTCATATATTTTATTGTTTCAACACTCTAATAAATCTATTTATATTGGAATGCCATCATTATCAAAATCACTACTATTCGCTGTCAGCCATAGATTTCTCTCATGATATGCTGCATCAATGAACAATTAATACACACCTTAGAATACTCGTATATTACTATACTCCTACTATATTAATTAATAAAGAAGTTAAAAGAAAAAGGGCAAATTTTCATATATTTTGCTTTTGCGGTGAAAATATATCCTTACAATCAACCAGACTCACTCTCTCACCCCTTTGACATTGTCGCCAAAGTCAAGTGGGGACCGTACCCCACCCCTCCAGACACCATGAGGCCGGCTCCCAATATAACCCAGCCCCCTCTCTCTTCCTTTTCAGACACCACGAGGCCGGATCCAATGCCCATCCCCACCACCACCATCTCTCTCCTACCACCAGCAGCGGCAACCATAAAGTAAACCAAAAGTCAGCGCCCCCCTCCCTTCTCCATAGCCAAGAACTCGACTCGACAGAGCTAATGGACGGGGACGCCGGGTGGTACTACCACAGCGGCGGCAGCAACGACTGGGACCTGAACGCCGTCGTGCGCTACGCCTGCGGCGGCCGCGTCCCGCCGCCCCCCGCCTCCGAAGACCCCTTCTCCTCCTTCTTCCCGCCGCAGGAACTGGTGGGCGACGGTCTGTTTGACGCGGCGACGTCGCTCCCTGACCTGCCTGCCTTCAACGGAGACGCTGCCGTCGTCGACGAGCTCTCCATTGCCTTCTTTGGGTCGTCGGCGCCGGCCCCACCTCTGCCGCCGCCTCAGCAGCAGGAGCAAGCGGTGGCAAGAAGGATCGAAGAAACGCTGCAGCTGCAGCACAACGACACGGCGCCGCCGCCCATGCCGCAGACCTCCGGCCGGCAAGCCTCCGGCGGCGAGGGGCCAAGATCCAAGAGAAAGTACGTCCCTAAAACTCTCTGGATTTTTTGGAGAAGAAAAAATAAATTGCTGATCATCCTCGTACTCATGCGTGTCCACTGTGAATAATCGTCGGTGGATTTGTGCAGGAAGAAGCAGGTGAAGAAAGTGGTGAAGCGTGTGGCGGCGGACGGCGCGTCGGCGGACCCGTGGGCGTGGCGCAAGTACGGGCAGAAGCCCATCAAGGGGTCGCCCTACCCGCGCGGGTACTACCGGTGCAGCACCGACAAGGCCTGCGAGGCGCGGAAGATGGTGGAGCGGTGCCGCGACGACCCGGACTCCTTCATCCTCACCTACACCGGCGCCGAGCACAGCCACCCTGCACCCATCCACCGCAACTCCCTCGCCGGCACCACGCGCAGCAAGACGCTGCGGGAACCACCTGCTGGCGGCGCCACTGCCACGGCGGTGGCGGCGGAGCCGAGCCCGGGGCAGTCCACGTCGGGCGGGATGTCCACGTCGCCGACGATGACGTCCCCCCGTTCGCTTTCCATGGACATGGATGAGTGCAATCAGGAGGAGACCGAGTGCGACGAGGGCGGCGGCGCTAGCTTGACGCCCAAGGACGACGTGGAAATGGACGACCAGGACGACGAGCTGAAGAAGCTCCTGGACGCCGCAATCGGCGTCGGTGGCGACCCGGGTAGATACCTGACGATGGAAGACGACGGCGGCGCGGCCGGAGTGGAGGAGACGTTCGTGGTGTCGCCGTGGGTGACGGCCCTCGGCGACGCGGCCGGGTGGAGTTGACCCGATCGAGGACCGTTGCATTGCCATATATAGCAGCATGCTGTCCATTAATCCTGGCTTTGGTGCAGCAGTAGATTCAGAGACAGGTAGAGGTGGAGGAGAGCATCTGATCCATGCTACAACTCCGGTGCCGGCCGGCCAGTAGTGTTTGCCTAGTGTAATTAAGTGTGGATCAGGTCTAATAGCGAGTGTCCTTTGCTGTCTTCATTCGAGTGTACTGCATTATAGATAATCCAAACACCCAAAGATAACTTTTTTTCCCAACACACTCCTTACTTTTCATGGATCATGAATTTCCTCTGGCCATGTTTGGATCCTTCGATTCCAGCCTTTATTTAGATGTTTCCTTGTGCTATACATTTGTGCATAGCTAGACTGATCATACATTTGTAGGTGTACGTGGTGATGGAACCGGAGATAGTAGATGTGAGATAAAGAACAGAAATGGAAGAAAGGGGGGGGGGGGGGGGGGGGGGGGGGGGTGATGGAGTTGGTGGTGCATGTATGGTGTGGTGGCTCCGCTTGTCTCTTCCCTTTCACTGTGTGCCCAATTTGAGTGTCTAGTGTGGCTTTTAGGCTGCAGTGCAGTTATGCTTTTGGCAGATGAGGACCATGTTGCTGGGGCACCTGCACTGGATGGTACCTTTGATTCTGATGGCGGTGGGATCTCGGTCCTATCTGGTACTGGTGTACTGCACTGCCTGGTGCTGCACCCGACCCACCTTTCCCCAATTTTTCATCTTCTTCTTTTTCAGTGTAATTTTAGTGTTTGACTGTTTTTGTAGGTTGTGTGAATAAGGATGACAATGGATAGGATATGGCGGGTAGAACAATACCATACATCTATATGTATAGTCAATGGACATAAAAATCTATCCATGTTCGTATCTACGGGTATAAAACTTTTACCACATCCTTATCCGACGGATACCCGTAGATACCCGACGCGCAAATCATATAGCACACAAGTTATTTAGAATTTTACATTCATCGATAATGTATTTGATAAAAAAATCTCAACTCAATAATAGGTAGATGACTAGTATGTGATAATTATCAAAATTTAGAAAATTAAAATCTCATACTCGACCCCTACTTTACCGGATTGCATAGGTTAAAACTCTGTACGTAAGATCCACATGTCAGTATAAATGGATAGTGCATCCTACACATGAATGTTCAGTTTTTTAGAACTTTTTTTGTCTTTACCGAGTAGGTGTTTTTTCTCCTTATGAAAATATTTGCTGACTATATAATCAACTATCAACTCTGCTAAATCACATTAGCTCGTAATAAAACCTTGTTGCACATATTTTTTTAAAGACTACATGCATCGATTGATTTAGAGGCCGGGTACGTCCGTTTAAAAAAATGTATTTCTAATGAAACTGTGATTTTATAATCGGAGTGTGCGCAACTGTTTATCTGAAATCTCAGTATGATCAGCGACGATGTCATTCAACACGTCATGCATGATCCTAGACTTGGTGAAGTGAAATTAGTGTAAAGCAGCCTGTTCCCTTGTTTAAGCTTCATGCATGCATTTTTCTAGCAGCCTCTACATGTTACTACTGTACAGTATACATTAGCATGTGCGTCGCGTAGAGGCCAAAGTGTTTGTATACAGCAGCATTTCTCCAAAAACAATTGGTGGTCAAGTCGTTGCAGTCAAGAGTGAGGGAGTGACCGGTACTCCCTCCGTTTGGGATTATAAGTCCCGCGCGGATAACTAGGTTGTCAATTTGGACAATAAAACATAAATAATATAGCATAAAAATTATACCATTAGAAACTTTAGAGGTTATATTTTCTAATGGTATAATTTTTATGACATATAAATTATGTTTTGTTAGTCAAATTAACAACCTAGGTATGCGCGTAGGACCTATAATCCCGAACAGAAGGAGTATATAGATACCTGCCAGCCAATGCGCCGGCGGAAGGCCACGCGAGTGGCTTGCCATGGGCCTTCAGCGGAAATCCCGGCCCAGTAACTGATGCGGCTATTCGAACTGTAACTTTTGATTACCTACTTTCCGAATTTCAATAGTAAGGACTGACTAACAAGCAACATGCAATGCAACATGATCTTATTTCTCTCGCCGTAAAATTTCAGGCGACCTAAACCGGCTACAGACTGTACTGCCAACAGGAGTCGTAAATCTGTTATACTTCCTCCGTTTCAAAACATAAGAAGTTTTAGCTTCGTTTGGAGTAAACCTAGACACTGAAATAAATCTAGATATATTTTATTCACAAACCTAAAACATTTTATATTTTAAAACGAAGGAAATACTATGTAGTCATCACTGCTTCAATTCTTGAGTCGTAAATGTAGTGATGTTCGTTCACCGTACTCGTACTCGTACCGTTCCCTGCTACGATGTGAGTCAGAAAAAGGTGATTTGTAACCTTGATACTTAAATCCACCAGTTAATTACGAGCTCAGGCGACGTTGTTTCGTTGGGTACAACCAGTTAATTACGAGTAGCTGAGCAAGGTAGGCTCGTCGCGGGGATCGGAGGGGACAACCAGCCACCCACAGGCCCTGCCGCTGCCGGCCACAGTCGAGCTCGTGAGACGCGCCGAGCCGCCGAGGCACGGAGCTCTAGACAGACATCCATAAATGCCGTAGCGGTCGAAGAGAAGCTTCTCCGACGTGTGATGAGAGCTCGACCGGGAACGCTGAGAGCCTGGTAGGGGAGTCGGTCGAGTTCCCACCCGCCGCACGGTAGCACAGCAAGATCAAGATTTTCGACGGGGCGATTTCCGCACGTGCGTGTCGTGCTGTGCTGCCAAAACCGTCCGATCGATGATGTCGCTTCGTGGCCGTCAGCAGACGCCATGCGTTGCATGTCCCAATTTTGGCTACACCCCGATCTATCGTCCGGTTGTTCTCGACCGACCCGACGACGTACGGGTACGGGTACGGGCGTCTGCAAAATTAGCCAATTCCTGCGGGGACTTAATGGCAACGTGCGTGTGAGCGAGCGTCGATCGGCGTGTCGTCTGACCGATCGAGGCTGACGACGTCGACCATACGAACAGCCCGCCTTTGGATGTATTCTTCCGGCTACTCGAGATCGACGACCGCAGATGAACGAGACGGAACGCATTGGCAGACACTTAGAAGTAATTCGGAATGACCTTGGTAATAAGTTGGTATCCTGCATGCGCGGGTAATTTCTGGGCAACGCGCGAAAATACTTGTTGTCAGCAATTTGCAGAGTACTACTACGTTATGTATGGAAATGGACAGAGTACGTACGTCATATAAGTACATCGAAGCAGTCAGAGCCGTACGTACGTAGTCACGCATGGCATCGTTATTATCGCACCAATAACTGCTTCGCACGCCCTAATGGTGTCTCATTCATGAACGGCTAAGAGTACTCTTGCCATTATCTTGTCCAAGGTACTACTACTGCATACATACAGCTTGCTCTAATTGCTTGTACAAATGGTGGAGTACAACCAACTCGATCTGGTCCAAATTTATTGTCGCATGTTCACTTAATCTAAACAGATTTTAGATAACATTTTAGCTAAAACTAGGACATAGTTTGGATCGGACTGATGAGACCTGACGCCACTGCATACATGAATGAATGGGGTGGCTGCATGTCATGGTATCATACGGAAGGGCTATACCCTGGTAGGTGAGAGAAACTTCCTCAAACATGCCTCGTCGCTGCTGAATTTCGTCAAGGATACTACTAGCTGCCAGCCGTTTGTAGACCCTGAGCCTGGGATGCTATACTGGAGTATATGCATTCCTACTATAGGCAGTCAAAAGAAATCAGAAGACGACGTAAATTCAAATCGGCCGCCAGCAACACAGCTTCATTCTCGATAGACCCGACGCAAATCCCTCCAGAGTTGCTGCACTAGTCACATCGTCAAGAACTTTCACCAAACTTTAAACTCTATGAGGTCATGTGGGAGAGGGAAGCGAGTCTCCCGAAACATATTTCAAATGCGTGGGCTGCAGGTGGACCGAAGGCAGACCTAGGCCAGGTCCGGCTAGGTCTTTCAGGGTGTGATGAAGCATCCGCAAGAGTGGAGTAAAGTGAAATTCATAAGTGTAAAAGCTCAACTAGAAAAATCCCGCACTCGGCTGGAGGAATAACTGAACATGAATGCAGATTTTTTTAGAAATATGCGCATATATTATGTTTACAGTCGGCCTCTGCATAACTAGGATGCAACGGTCACACAAACCACAGAGCTAGGGAATGAAGAGTAGACAAACATTACACAAGAAAAGAATCTTGAATTTAAGGCAGATCAATCCTCAAGTCACGCGGCCATCCATGCCGAGAGAAAATACCCCTCGCCGTATCCTTCAATCGCGTACATTCCTCCACAAATAAGTCACGAAACTCCATACGTTGAAGAATAGTCCATGATCGGAAAAAAACCGTGGCTCGATAAATAACCTGCAGAGGTGAAGAGACAATGTTATTAAAAATCTTGTTATTTCTACCAAACCATAGCGATCATATAATGACAAGCGCTCTCATCCTAAATAAAATTTTCTACTTATCAATAATTCCATGCAATCAATTACCAAAAACATTGGTTATTGAATTTGGAGGAGATAAATCAGAAGCTATTTGGATGAATGACAATATAGAGCGAGCGAATTTACACTGAAAGAATAAATGGTGAATTGTCTCATTGTGATGACAAAAAACGCACTGTGTACTTTCATGCTAATTCCTCTTTGCAAGATTATCTTTTGTTAGAATTACACCTTTACATAAATATCATGCAAAAAAAATTCATCTTAAGAGGTATTTTCATTTTCCAAATGTTACTATTTTCATCGACCGGGATATCAGGTTGGACCAAATCTCTATAAAGTGAACCAATAGAAAATTTACCATTTTCTAGTAATTTCCATTTGAACAAGTCCACACAGTCCGACAGTTGTATCGTGGATAATCGTAAAAGTAGATTGTTCCAAGATAACAGTCTAGGACCAATGAGGCTTCTTATGAAAGACACATTAGGAGAGTTGTTCTTCAACACTGTGGAAATAGTGTCTCCTTTGTGTCTAACAGTCAAATATAGAGGTGGATATTATTCGCGAAGAGTAGTTTGGCCAAGCCACTTATCTTCCTAAAACCTAATCTATGATCCATCCTTAATCTCGAAAGCACCAAAATGAAAGAAATGTTTTTTGGTGGCCATGAGCCCTGCCCAAAAATGTGAATCACCGGGTTTCCAAACCACTTGAGACACAGCTTTGGACCCCACATATTTCCTCCATAACATGGTTTGCCAAACGCCATCTTCAGTAAGTAGTTTAAAAAGCCATTTGCCTAGAAGCGTGGTATTTTTGACTTGCAAATCATGTATGCCTAGTCCACCATACTCCTTCGGGCGGCAAACCACATTCCATCTGGCCAATCGATACTTCATTTTCTCACTATCCCCTTGCCAAAAAAATCTTGAGCGGAAATAATCCACTTTGTTCAAGTCACCTTTTGGTATTTGAAAAAACGAGATAATATACAGTACCATGTTAGTAAATAGTGAATTTATGAGTACTAGTCTTTCACCAAGGAATAACAATTTTCCTTTCCAACTATTAAGACGCTTTTGTAGCATTTCCTCTACAAGTTTCCATTCAGCTATTGTGAGCCGCCGATAATGAATCTGTATTCCCAGATAGTTGATTGGCCCACTACTAGGAAAAGGGCTATAGGTAATCCGCACATCCGTGGCTCACATGGTTGAAGTGCCCCACGGGTAAAATAGGCGTGGCTCACCTGTGGGTAGTGCCCTACTAGTAACTAGAACAACCGTGGCGCACATGGGGTATGTGCGTCACAGATATGTATGGGCCAGGGGCCTGTCAGCCGCATGCCACGTACCCGTAGCGCACATGGGGTAGGTTCGCTACGGTTGTGGCAAGTTCTGTGGCGCACTATGCCATGTGCGCCACGGTTGTGACAACTTCTGTGGCGCACTATGCCATGTGCGCCACGGATGTATAAACTTAGTAGTAGGGCACCTTGCCCTAGTGCCCTACGCCTAACTATCCTGCACCAACTCCACACCCCCCCCAGTGGATCGCCTTTTTAGGCTTTGCAAAAATTAAAAGAAAATGATAAACACTTCAAAAAATTAAATCCTTTCATATTTAGGAAGATAATGTGGTATAGTTTCTAGAAAAATTAACAAACATGAGTTTTGACTTTTTCTGCAAAAAGAAGTCATGCCACGGTAAAATGGCCGTAACTTTTGCATACGATGTCGAAAAAAATCGTATAATATACCAAAATGACGAGAACGAGATTTCGCATCCGCTCGCAACGACCTTTGGTCGTTTAGCGATTTTTTAGATTTTCAAAATTCGAAAGGAGTAAAAAGTTACGGTCAAAAGACCGTTTTTTCCTGCAGAAAAAAAATAGAGGGCGACTTACCCGTAGCGCACCACCACCTAGTGCGCCAAGGATAAGCTTGGGCGGGATTCAAATTTGAATCCCCACCCCGCCCTCCTCCCTTTTCCTTTCCCCTTTACCCTTCCCCTTTTCCCTCTTCCTCTTCCTTTCCCTTCTCCTTCTTCCTTCTTCCTTCTCCCTTCTTCCTTCTCCTCCTTCCCCTTCTCCTCTCCTTGCAGTGACGGCGTGACGTCGACCTCCTTCTCCTCCTCCTCGCAGTGACAACGGGCGACGGCGGCATCCTTCTCCTCACCGACCTCCCTTCCTCCCTCTCTTCCTCCATCTCTTCCTACCTTCCTCTCTTCCTCCCTCTCTTCCTTCCTCCCTCTCTTCAACCACACCCTTTCTACCACCTCGACGCCGGCGAGGACTAGAGCGGCCACGACCCCTCCCGCACCTCCCTGCCACGGCCATGCTCCGGCGAGGTGACACGACTGCGGCGGCGATGCACGGACCCGATTGCTTTTGCAATTCAAAACGAGGGTGTTTTTTGCATTTTTTTTTGTTTTTTGAAAAACACATCCGTGGCGCACCTGAAAAGGCCTTCTATGGCGCACTACCAGGTGCGCCACGCCTATCTCGACACAACCGTGGCGTACCATGCAGTGCGCCACGGCTACGAGATGGCCATAGCGTGAGGCCCGTGGCGCACTGCTAGTGCGCCACAGAAGGCCTTTTCAGGTGCGCCACGAACAGACGTTTTTCTAGTAGTGGCCCCTGACTACAACCGAAAAGTTCAGCATAAATATGGTCCTCTTCTTGGGCCTCGCCAAAACAATACAAATCTCTCTTATGGAAGTTAATTTTAAGTCCAGATAGCAGTTCAAATGCTGATAAAATTAATTCAGATTCTTAGCCTTTTCCAGATCATGTTCCATAAAAATAATTGTATCGTCAACATATTGAAGAATAGAAATACCACCATCAATAATATGTGGAACTAATCCTTCAATTTGACCATCAGTCTTAGCTCTCTCAATAAGAATAGTCAATATATCAGTCACTATATTAAATAGTAAAGGCGATAGTGGATCTACTTGTCTCGGTCCTTTCTTTGTCTAGAAGTATTTGCCAGTATTCTTATTTACTTTAATGGAAACACTACCCCCAGACATGCCACTCCTCAAAAAAACATTTCATACGGAGTGTTTGCTGTAGAAAAGACCAATTAACTTCATCGTATGCCTTCTCGAAGTCAATCTTGACAAATCCATTTAATTTTTTTGAGTGTAGTTTATGGATTGTTTCATGTAGAATTACCACACCATTAAGGAAATGTCTTCCTTGCATGAATGTAGATAAGAAGGACTAACAACATGATCAGCAACAGAGTTAAGTCTAATCATGTCAACTTTAGTAAAAATCTTAAAGCTAACGTTAAGCAAGCAGATTGGGCGGTACTTGTAACATCCCAAAAAATTAAACATGGATCATCAAATGCTAATCATCAAAATTAGGGTTAACAAAAACTTTCCCATCTAAAAATGAAACCATTCATATGTATGTGTATTTAAAATTAGGATTCTTTTGAATTGCCATGGTTCTGTGATTCTTTGCTTGTAAAATGATTCTTAGGTGAAATAAACATCATATAAATCATTCCTATGCTTTTCCCAAAGACAAACAACTCAAAATGAACAAATGAAGTGAATGGTCACTTTGGCCAAATTAACTCTCATGCCTACTTTGGCTATTCCAAGCACTCAAAACTTAAGAGAAACAATTGTGGATCTTTGCACCCCTTGTTAGTACTCATAATTAGGTACCAAGGCCCACTTTGTGATCTTCCAAAAACATTCAAATGCTAAGTTAAATGACCGTTTAAAATTGAATCTGTCTCATATGCAAAGATTCCACTTTTTCAAAAACCACTCAAACAAGCTCAATTTTCAAAACCCAAGAACCCACAGAGTCTCCAGCACATGCCTAGCACACCCACCAAAAATCTTTTCAAAATTCAAAAAGAAGTTTCTTGCGGCCATTTCATCAAACACTTGGCAGGCAAATTTAAACCAAATCAAATTCACTGTTTTTAATAGTGTTTTGGTCTAACTTGTTCCCTCTCTAGCTCACAACAACCATTTAGTAGATCATCTAGCTTAATTGGAAACCCCTAGCCTCACTGTAAGCTTGCATTTGCCATCAATGGTGAACAAGCCGAGCACACCTCGCCGGCCAACTTGGTCGCCGCCGCAGCAGACCACCTCCTCCTCTCTCGCCATGTCTGGGAGCTAGCCAGCACTTCACCGCCACCCACTGTCCCCTCCCCGAGCTAAGGCAAGTCGTGGACCACCGAGCACGCCCCGTGCCCAGTGCCACTGCGACATGTCGAGCACGCCCCAGAGCACCGCACCCGGCAAGCGCGCACACGCCGCTCCTCGACCGCAGCCCGTGCCCACCGCTTCGCCATGACCCAAGGAACAAGCCAGACATCCCCGTTCGCCGCCCAATGCCTCACAGCCACCGCTCGCCGTCGAAGACGCCGCCTCTGCCGCTCAGAGCACCGCACGTTCCCGACCAATTGCCATCGCCCCTAAGCGTGCATTCAAGTTCTAGAGCATCACCAGGAGACCGCGGGTCGATCGCCACCCTCAGCCATGCCGCTAGAAGCCCGTAGCCATGTCGCCACCGTCGCCTGCCCATCCCTCTCAGTCTCGCCGTCGAGCCTATAAAAGGAGGCCATCCCCAGCCGTTTGAAGCACACCATTCCACTCCCCTCACCTCACTGATCGTTCCACCCGCTAGCAGGAGCACGAGGAGCAGCAGCTCGCCGGAATTGCACCGGAGCAGGCCGCCTCAGGAGGATAAGAGGGCCGCTGATTACGACCACCCCCGGAGCTGCCTCGACCGTCCCTGAGCTCGTCGTCGACCACTCGTTCGTTTTCCCGCCTCACCGTCGTCGCTGGAGCCCTGGTATGCCCCCTATGTGAAGGGAATATGCCCTGAGAGGCAATAATAAAGTGTTTATTATGTGTATTCCAAGTATATGATAGATGTTTATTTTGCATGCTATAATTGTATTAATACGGAAACGTTAATACATGTGTGTTTAATAAACAAACAGAAAGTTCCTAGTTATGCCTCTCTCATAAACTAGCTCGTTCATTAACAAGATGATCAAGGTTTCCTGATCATGGACATTGGATGTTGTTAATAACGGGATCACAATATTAGTGTAATGGTGTGATGCACATTCATCTGAAGTATAGCATTACGATCAAAGTCACTGAGTTTATATTGCTATAACAACTTACGAAGTGATCCTAATCCTTAGACCATGAGATCATGTCAATCACTAACACCGGAAGAGTTTCTTGATAACATCAAACGTCACACCGTAACAGGGTGATTATAAAGATGGATTCAAAACTAATAAAGTGTTATGTTGAGGCTCATGGATCGAGAGTGGAATTTGTTCATCCCGATGACAGATAGATATACTCTGGGCCCTCTCGGTGATATCACATTGATTAGCTTGCACGCAAGTGATTTGATCACTAGAATGTTATATCACAGGAACGAGAAAAGAGTGCATGTCGGTAACAAGATCAAACTAGGTATGGAGATACCAATGATCAAATCTCGGACATGTAATATATCGTGAAACAAAGGGATTAAGATACTAGCGTAAAAGGTTCCGACGATCACAAGAAAGTCATCGTTGAATGTGTGGGAGTCAGTATGGGTCTCCAGATCCCGCTTCTGATTATTGATCCGAGAGGGGTCTCGATCATGTCTGCATTATTCACGAACCGTAGGGTGACACACTTAAGAGACACCGACATCCAATTGGAGCAAATGTTTCATGCCGAAAGAATGAACAAGCGCATGAATTTATTTCACTAGATACCGAAACAGGTTTTCGGGTGAAATTGCATAAAGTGGTTATGCATGTGAAATAGAATTCTAGCAAGGGGTTATTTGTGAATGTTTGTCATTAAAGTAATTGACAAAATTCTGAATAAAATAAAAGAGTTTTATTTAATGAGAGTTTGCATTAAATTTGGTGGAAATTTAATGGGAATTTGAGTGGACTTTTGAGTGGAGGGATTTTAAAGGGCATTTTGTGAGTGGAGTGTCCACCCACATGAATGAAGGAGGGGAGGGGGCAGCCCCCATGGCCGGCGGCCACCCACTTGGGTGCCCCCCCTCCTCCTATAAAAGGATCCCCCCTCCTCACTTGTCTCTTACACCTCCTCGTGAAGGATCTCTCTCCCCCTCTAGAATTTATCCCCCATGGTCTCAGACTAGCGAGATACATGTTCCCGGTGGCTATTCGGCAAGAAAGAGTTGTGCTTCCGCTGCATCGCTGGAGCGAGGAGGCGGAGGTTGCTCGGTGCCTCGAACATGTGTGCGAGCACGGATGCGCTGCTGATTTGCGGCGGTAGGACTTCCTCTCGATCTTGAGATCGGCAAGAGATCGTCTACATCAACCACGAGTTAAACTCGTTAAGCTTTGTCGGTCTTCAAGGGTATATTCTCTACGGATATACATCCGCCCGTTGTTTGTATCTAGTAGATAGATCTTGGTATATAGTTCACATCGTAGGAAAATTTTTGTTTTCTATGTTGCGAACCCTATAGTGGTATCAGAACCGGATCTATGCGTAGATACTTTACACGGGTAGTACACATATGAGTATGTGGGCGATGATGATCATGTTGTTGCTCCTTTGTTGTAATTTTTGATATTGGTGGCATAGTGGGATGAAGCGGTCCGGACAAACTTTACATGTCCTCGCACATGAGACCTGTTCCACGCTTGACATGCAACTAGTTTGCATAAGTGGCTAGCGGGTGTCTGTCTCTCCTACTATAGTCACTATCTATTTTGCAAGCGAGTTGTCAACAATTTGATTATCCTCGTTGTGGTTCATGTTCGTAGGTAAGAACGGTTCTATCTCGAAAGCCCTAAGCCACGTAAAACTTGCAATGGATAAATTAGAGGCGTCTAGTTTAGATTGTTGCTGGGCTAGTGTTATGATATGGTAGTGTTGTAAGTAGAAGTATGAGATGATACTCTTACAACACACATAGCGTGTAAAATCCATAGACCTTGGATTTACACATATAGGTATGATAGTGATCATACCACGATGCACATGATAGAGATCATCTGCGGGAACCATATAATTTCACTAATAAACATATGATGTTTGATAGCATCTTATATTGCTTGTTTAGCGCTTTGTTAGAATAATAAGATGATCCCTCATTTAAATATCAAGATAAGAATGTGTTCTTCCTTTAGTATGCACCGATTATGTTTTCGTTGCTCCAAGACATCACGTGATGATCGGGTGTTCTTGGATCCACGACCATATTTCGGGTGTAAAACAGTTACACACGCGAATACTAAGGTTCTAACTTGGCGAGCCTAGCATGTACAGACATGGCCTCGGAACACGGACCGAAAGGTTAAGCATGAGTCATATAGTTGATATGATGCCCATTTGATGCTCGCCTTTGAAGCTATACCGACTCACGTGATGATCGGACTTGGTGTAGTGGATTTGGTTCATGTAATCACCAAAAAGGCACGAGCGATGTCGTTTTTGAGTGGGAGTTCATTCGATTAGTTGAACTCAATCTATCATACACTTAGTCTAAACTTTACAAATTATGTTGTAGATGGCACCACCTGCTTTTAATTTCAATGTGTTCATGGAGAAAGAGAAACTAGCAACGAACGGTAGCAACTTTACCGAATGGGCCATGAATTTGAGGATTCTCCTCTCTGCTGCACAAAAGCAATATGTGCTAGAAGCGCCGTTAGGCCCCCCACCTTTTGATGATGCCCCTGACGAGGAGAAGAATGTCTATCGGACTCGTCAGGAGGACCACAACTTAGTTCATTGCGGCATATTATATGGGCTAGAGCCGGAACTTCGAAAGCGTTTCGAAAACGGCAATGCATTTGATACAATGGGTGAGTTGAAAATGATTTTCGACACACATGCCGCTGTAGAGATCTACAACGCTTCAGAAAAGTTCTTTAGCTGCATGATGGAAGAGCACAGCTCCGTTAGTGAGCATGTACTCAAGATGTCGGGTTACGCTGATAAGCTTGTGTCCTTGGGAATATCGATTCCCATTGACTTAGGCATCCATCGTGTTCTGCAGTCTCTGCCACCTAGCTATAAGAGCTTCGTGATGAACTATAATATGCAAGGCATGAAGAAGTCTCTCCCCGAGCTTCTGTCAATGCTTAAAACTGCAGAAGTGGAGATAAAAAAGGAACATCAAGTGTTGATGATCAATAGGAACACTGGTTTCAAGAAATACAAGAAGGGAAAACAGAAGGGAAGTAAGGGCGGCAAGCCTGTTGCCGCGCCTGAAAAGAAACCCCGAGTTGGACCTAAGTCTGATTCTGAGTGCTACTATTGTAAGGGGACTGGCCACTGGAAGCGTAACTGCCCCAAGTATCTGGCAGACAAGAAGGCCGGCAAGGCAAACAAAGGTATATATGATATACATGTTATTGATGTGTACTTGACTAGTGCTCGCAGTAGCACCTGGGTATTTGATACCGGTTCAGTTGCTAATATTTGTAACTCAAATCAGGGGCTGCGGAACAAGCGACCGCTAACAAGGGGTGAGGTCAAGATGCGTGTCGGCAATGGATCAAGCGTTGATGTGATCGCCGTCGGAACGCTGCCTCTCTACTTGCCGTCGGGATTAGTTATAAACTTGAATAAATGTTATCTGGTGTCTGCACTGAGCATGAACATTGTATCTGGATCGTGTTTGATGCGAAGTGGTTATTCATTTAAATCCGAGAACAATGGTTGTTCCATTTATATGAATGAAATCTTTTATGGTCATGCACCGATGATGAATGGTTTATTTCTATTAGATCTCGATGATAATGTTACACATATTCATAATGTTGATGCTAAAAGGATTAAACTTAATGATGATATATCCGCATATATGTGGCACTGCCGTCTAGGTCATATTGACGTTAAACGCATGAAGAAGCTCCATTCGGATGGACTTTTGGAATCACTTGATTATGAATCATTTGATACATGTGAGCCATGCCTTATGGGCAAGATGACTAGAACGCCGTTTTCCGGCTCAATGGAACGGGCGACAGATTTATTGGAAATCATACATTCTGATGTATGTGGTCCAATGAGTGTGTCGGCGCGAGGTGGATATCGTTATTTTGTTACTTTCACGGATGATTTAAGTAGATACGGTTATATCTACTTGATGAAACACAAGTCTGAAACCTTTGAAAAGTTCAAGGAATTTCAGAATGAAGTGGAAAATCATCGTAATAAAAAGATCAAATTTCTACGGTCCGACCATGGAGGTGAGTATCTAAGTTACGAGTTTAGCACTCACATGAAAGAGTGTGGAATTGTTTCACAACTCACACCTGCCGGAACACCACAGCAAAATGGTGTGTCGGAACGTCGTAATCGTACTTTATTAGATATGGTTCGATCTATGATGTCTCTGACGGACTTGCCGTTGTCATTTTGGGGTTATGCACTAGAAACTGCTGCATTCACTTTAAATCGGGCACCATCTAAATCCGTTGAAAAGACGCCGTATGAATTGTGGTTTGGAAACAAACCTAAGATGTCTTTTCTTAAAGTTTGGGGATGCGATGTTTATGTGAAGAAACTTCAACCGGATAAACTCGAACCCAAAGCGGAAAAATGTGTCTTCATAGGATACCCTAAGGAAACTATTGGGTATTCCTTCTATCACAGATCCGAGGGCAAAGTTTTTGTTGCCAAGAATGGATCCTTTCTAGAGAAAGAGTTTCTCGCGAAAGGTGTGAGTAGTCGGAAGGTAGAACTCGAAGAGGTTATTGAACCATCTCTTCAAAGTATGGCGAGTAGCGCAGCGCTGAAAGTTGTTCCGGAGTTGGCTCCACCTGTTGAAGAGGGAACTAATGATAATGATCATGAAACTCCGAAAGAGAGTACTACCGAACCTCGCAGGTCAAGCCGGACGCGTGCAGCTCCCGAGCTGTACGGAAATCCTGTCATGAATTTCATGGTTGATGAAAATGATGACCCTGCGACGTATGAAGAAGCGATGATGAGCCCGGATTCCAACAAATGGTTAGAAGCCATGAAATCCGAGATGGAATCCATGTATGAAAATCAAGTTTGGAACTTGGTGGACTTACCTCACGACCGAAAGGCCGTGGAGAACAAATGGATTTTCAAAAGGAAAACTGATGCTGATGGTAATGTGACCGTCTATAAAGCTCGACTTGTCGCAAAGGGGTTTCGAAAAATTCAAGGAGTTGACTACGATGAGACATTCTCTCCCGTAGCGATGCTAAAGTCAGTTAGGATTATGTTAGCAATTTCTGCATATTTCGATTATGAGATATGGCAGATGGATGTCAAAACCGCGTTTCTCAATGGTAATATTGAAGAAGAGTTGTATATGATACAACCAAAGGGTTTTGTCGATCCTAAGGATGCTAACAAGGTGTGCAAGCTTCAGCGATCCATCTATGGATTGAAGCAAGCATCACGAAGTTGGAATCTCCGCTTTGATGAGGTGATCAAAGAGTTTGGATTTGTCCAAACTTATGGAGAAGCTTGTATTTACAAGAAAGTGAGTGGGAGCAATGTGGCATTTCTGATATTATATGTGGATGACATATTATTGATCGGAAATGATATAGATCTTTTAAACAGTGTTAAAAGTTATCTAAACAGCAAATTTTCAATGAAGGACCTAGGTGAAGTGTCATACATATTAGGCATAAAGATTTATAGAGATAGATCTAGGCGCCTAATAGGGCTATCGCAAAGTACATACCTTGATAATATTTTAAAGAAGTTTAAAATGGACGGAAGTAAGAAGGGGTTCTTACCTATATTGCAAGGCAAGACATTGAGTAAGACTCAAAGTCCGGCTTCGGCGGAAGAAAGAGAGATAATGGACAAAGTCCCCTATGCTTCAGCCATAGGCTCTATAATGTACGCCATGCTATGTACAAGACCGGATGTGGCACATGCTATTAGTTTGACTAGTAGGTACCAATCGGATCCAGGTTCGGAACACTGGATAGCGGTCAAGAATATCCTTAAGTACTTACGAAGAACTAAGGATATGTTTCTTGTATACGGAGGTGAAGAAGAGCTCGTCGCTAAGTGTTATGTCGACGCTAGCTTTGACACCGATCCGCATGACTCTAAGTCTCAATCCGGATACGTATTTCTCATGAATGGCGGAGCGGTTAGTTGGAGGAGCTCCAAACAACCTGTGGTAGCGGGATCAACAACGGAGGCCGAATATGTTGCTGCTTCAGAAGCGGCTCAGGAAGCAGTTTGGATGAAGGAGTTCATATCCGAACTAGGAGTGGTGGCAAACGCGTTGGACCCAATGGTGATCTATTGTGACAACAATGGTGCCATTGCCAATGCCAAAGAGCCAAGGTCTCACAAGCATTCCAAGCATATTAAGCGCCGGTTTCACTCCATCCGCGAGCATGTCAAGGATGGAGATATAAAGATTTGTAAAGTACATACGGATCTCAATGTAGCAGATCCGTTGACTAAAACTCTCCCTAGAGCAAAACATGATCAACACCAGAACTCAATGGGTGTTAGATTTATCACTATGTAACTAGATTATTGTCTCTAGTGCAAGTGGGAGACTGAAGGGAATATGCCCTGAGAGGCAATAATAAAGTGTTTATTATGTGTATTCCAAGTATATGATAGATCTTTATTTTGCATACTATAATTGTATTAATACGGAAATGTTAATACATGTGTGTTTAATAAACAAACAGAAAGTTCCTAGTTATGCCTCTCTCATAAACTAGCTCGTTCATTAACAAGATGATCAAGGTTTCCTGATCATGGACATTGGATGTTGTTAATAACGGGATCACAACATTAGTGTAATGGTGTGATGAACATTCATCCGAAGTATAGCATTACAATCAAAGTCATTGAGTTTATATTGCTATAACAACTTACGAAGTGATCCTAATCCTTAGACCATGAGATCATGTCAATCACTAACACCGGAAGAGTTTCTTGATAACATCAAACGTCAACCGTAACAGGGTGATTATAAATATGGATTCAGAACTAATAAAGTGTTATGTTGAGGCTCATGGATCGAGAGTGGAATTTGTTCATCCCGATGACGGATAGATATACTCTGGGCCCTCTCGGTGATATCACATTGATTAGCTTGCAAGCAAGTGATTTGATCACTAGAATGTTATATCACAGGAACGAGAAAAGAGTGCATGTCGGTAACGAGATCAAACTAGGTATGGAGATACCGATGATCGAATCTCGGACATGTAATATATCGTGAAACAAAGGGATTAAGATACTAGCGTAAAAAGTTCCGACGATCACAAGAAAGTCATCGTTGAATGTGTGGGAGTCAGTATGGGTCTCCAGATCCCGCTTCTGATTATTGATCCGAGAGGGGTCTCGATCATGTCCGCATTATTCATGAATCGTAGGGTGACACACTTAAGAGACACCGACATCCAATTGGAGCAAATGTTTCATGCCGAAAGAATGAACAAGCGTAGGAATTTATTTCACTAGATACCGAAACAGGTTTTCGGGTGAAATTGCATAAAGTGGTTATGCATGTGAAATAGAATTCTAGCAAGGGGTTATTTGTGAATGTTTTTCATTAAAGTAATTGACAAAATTCTGAATAAAATAAAAGAGTTTTATTTAATGAGAGTTTGCATTAAATTTGGTGGAAATTTAATGGGAATTTGAGTGGACTTTTGAGTGGAGGGATTTTAAAGGGCATTTTGTGAGTGGAGTGTCCACCCACATGAATGAAGGAGGGGAGGGGGCAGCCCCCATGGCCGGCGGCCACCCCCTTGGGTGCCCCCCTCCTCCTATAAAAGGAGCCCCCCTCCTCACTTGTCTCTTACACCTCCTCGTGAAGGATCTCTCTCCCCCTCTAGAATTTATCCCCCATGGTCTTGGACTAGCGAGATACATGTTCCCGGTGGATATTCGGCAAGAAAGAGTTGTGCTTCCGCTGCATCGCTGGAGCGAGGAGGCGGAGGTTGCTCGGTGCCTTGAACGTGTGTGCGAGCACGGATGCGCCCGTTGTTTGTATCTAGTAGATAGATCTTGGTATATAGTTCACATCGTAGGAAAATTTTTGTTTTCTATGCTGCGAACCCTACACTATGCACCCCCACTGAGCCGCTAGGGTCCGAGCTCGCCGGTGACATGTTCATCGTCGCCGTCGATCTCCCTTCTAATCCAATAACCCACATAGCCCCGTAACGTTTCACGCGTTATGAGCCGCTGACTAGTAGACCCCCTGTCAGCTGAGCCCCTCGCCGTGGAGTGACACTGGGCCGGCCCATTAACCTCTCCCGCGGAACCCAACCGTTTGAATTTAGATTTTTCCATTCATTTCAAACACAGTTCTGTACATATATTCAAAAATCAACCCAGCTCGATTCAATCAACCAAATTGCATGAAACCGATTTTGCTAGAAAGGTACTGAAATGCTTAATCCAAGCCCGTTGGATTCAAATCATTTGGATCTGTAGATCAACCTTGGTAAAAATAACAAGTCAGAAGCTTTTCTACATTCAAAAAAATTTCAAAATTCAACCATAAGAGCTTTTGAGTTGATTCCAATTCTCAAAAATCACATTTGTTCATACCTTTCAGAATATATAAAAACATATGGGTTTACTTACAGAAATAATGTTCAAGTAATAAAAGAATGCCACATAGACATTTCTAGTCACTTTATTTATTTAAAATAAAAAGGTTAAACCTTATTAAATTGTGACACCACTTTAAATCACATTCCCATGTACTGAAATATGTGGTGATGACATGTCTCAACATGATCCCATGTTTGAGTTGGAGAATATTAATTCTTAAGTATAATTTTAATGAGTAGAAATTACTTTTCTCAAAATAAAACAAATAAGACAAATGATTTAATCTTGTAATGATAGGTGATGATGATAGATCATCTATAGTACCCCTTTGTGTGATGATTGAAAATAGTTAAGTATTGTTTGGTGATTGTGTACCTCGTATTTATTTATAGATGCTAGTACCGACCAAGTATACGAGGAGGAAGGAGGATACTACGAGAAAAAAGCCGAGGAGAACTTCAACCACTGCTCTGCACAAGGCAAGCTAACACTTGCAACTATGAAAGTTAGATAACCTATGCAATGCATTAAGCATGCTTTGTTAGACACATTTGATGATACCCAATCCTAGTTTTACTTACAAGCTTTCTACTTTATTTCTTTATCAAAGCTTTTCTTAGAGTTTACTTAAGTGACTTGTAGATTCTAGAAAGATAATTGAAGATTGCATAAAGAGCATTAAATTTGGCCTAAGTTAGATAATCCTTATGTCATCCTAAGGCATGTGATTGAACTTAATTAATCTTCACTTGGTTACCACCCCTCATAGTACTTACTCCCACTTGTAGATGCTAGTGCTAAGCATAAAACTTGATCAACTTTATATGGGAATACTTGGTGGAATTGGTTATGAAAACCTTAGAATGATGAGTCATTCTACTGAAATGTTTTGACATGTGTTCTCGAACACCAGATGATTTTGATGATGAAAATGTTGAGGCATGAGCCTTAGCCCTTTATAAAACTGATGGTTGTCTGGATGCGATACCATTCCAATTTTACCGTACAACCACAATACCCGAAAATTGGGTAGGGCCTGACTGGAAATTTATATACCTTAGTATGTGTTCCCTCACGGCCAAGGTCTTAGCTGAGGCTACCTTGTGAAGATTGTCCACCTGTGCAGTATCCAAGATGACAGTTGGTCATGGTTGGGAGGCCAAACTCACACAAGAGGTGCCTATACTAGGGCGTGTAATTGAAAGGTTAGTATTGATTATCCGCATACTGAGTATGGTGAATTCAAGATTTGTTCCTGATGGATATATCGAATGTTGTGATGAAAGTGTACAATCTCTGCAGAGTGTCAAACTATTCGAATAGCCACGTCTGCGGTTATGGACAGTTGGAGTGGCCATACTGTTCCCCCGTCAGATATTTTCAAAATGACTTGTGCAATGAATTATGACTTTGACTTGACCACAACAGGACTGTGATATGAAAATTCAAGTTCCCACTTAGGTGTTATGAAACTTCAACTAGCTTTCTTTGCTTCTGAACTTAGTAAAGGTAAATCTGGACTTTTGTAAAACAACCCTAGAGCTTCGTGCCCTACTACAAAAAACCCCTTCACTTGTTAGTATTAGTTTGCGAGTACTTAAATAGTACTTATGGCTTTGTCCCTGGCTATTCTCGTGGCCAGACTATGAAGAGGAGTATCAGGATGATGGACCGCAGGAAGGTTACGACAACTAGGATCATCTCCTATAGTCAGCATTGCCTGTGACCCCGAAGATGGAGCTTCGCCTACACTATCTTTATTATTACGTTATTCCGCTGCTTGAGTTGTATTAAGAACTGGATCATGAGATCCTTATTTGTGTAAGACCTTATATATGGTTTGTAATGGATGATGTGTTGTGATATCCAAATCTGTTATGTCTCGCAAAAATGGTAATCCTGGAATTGCGATGTATGGCATAATAGGCATCTGGGATTAAAAATCTGGGTGTTGACAGTACTATTGTATACGTTCTGCATTGTTAACCTTAGGCAGTAAAATTATGTTGCCAAATTTTAGACAAAAAAGATCTAACTGGCCGACTTGTAGAAAACCAAACAAATTCATCAGCGTCCCAAAATTTCTGATAAAATTCCGCTGAGAAGCCATCAGGCCCTGGCGCTTTGTTATGTTCCATTTGGAAAACCGCTCTCTTAACTTCATCCTCGGTATATGATGCAGTCAGAAAGTTGTTTTCCTTATCAGAAACCTGAGGAATGTCGGCCGTTTGAGACTCGTCTAGAGAGAATAAATTTTCTACTGGGGCCCCAAACAAGGATTTATAATAAGCTGTAATATACGACTTCATTTGCTCATGTCCCTCAATCATACCTTCATCCTAGATGATAGAGTGAATAAGTTTCTTCTTATGCTTGCCATTGGCAACAACATGGAAGTATCTAGTATTCACATCTCCTTTCAGAATAAACTTCGCCTTAGAGTTTTGGTACCATTTGAGTTCCTCTTCGCGTAAGAGTCGGGCTATTTCTGCATTCGATTGGCTTTTAAGCTCAATTTCTTGTGCAGTTAACGGGCTGACCTTCGCGGAAGCCTCTAAGTCATCAATAATAGATATTAGGCGTATTTTTTCGTTTTGAGGATTCCAGCTGTGTTCCTGGCCCAGCCGCGAAGGAATTTGCGTAAAACACGCACTTTGTTATTCCATTGTAGGATAGGTGTTTGGCCAGCAACCGGTTTCTCCCAAATAGCCTTAACCATCTCGTAGAAACTATCACGAATCATCCATCTGAGTTCAAATTTAAACTCATTCATGGACTTCCGTGGCGGCGATCCAAAAGACAAAAGTAAAGGGGCATGATCCGAAAAAGCCTCAATACGCTCTAGAGCGCGAATGGTAACCATAGGGAACTTATATTCCCAATCGGTATTCATAAGTACTCTATCTAGTTTATCGTATGTTGGATCCGAAAGAACATGAAAGCAAATAGAGATAAAATACGTGAAGTAACAGACAAGATGAATGAGCTACTATATATAGAGAGGAGATGATGTGGATGCAAAGATCCCGTATGAAACGGTTGCGGGAAGGTGACCGAAACACAAAAAGAATCCATAGTAAGGCAGTTTGGCAGGCTAGGAAAAATAGAGTGAAGCATCTCGTTGATGATGGTGGAGCTCAACATCACGACCATATTGCAATGGGTAAGATTGTCACAGATTATTTTGAAAGCCTCTTCTCTACCGATCCAACTCTAGACCCAAATATTGTTTTGTCCCTTGTTGATCCAAAGGTCACACAACAGATGAATGAGAATCTGCTGTTGGATTTCACGGACAAGGAAATTGCGGATGCCCTTTTTCAGATTGGACCACTAAAAGCACCAGGCCTGGACGGTTTCCCAGCAAGGTTTTTTCATAGGAAGAGATAATTCCAGCAGTTAATTAGTGTTTTAGCTTGGGTTCTATGCAAGTAGGGTTAATGATGCCATTATTGTTTTGATCACTATGGTGGATAGACCAACCAAGGTAACGGAGTTTCGGCCAATCAGTTTGTGCAACGTAATTTATAAGGTGATTGCCAAGTGCCTTGTGAATAGGATGAGGCCTATTTTGGATGAGATCGTATCCCAAACCAGAGTGCTTTTGTCCCTGGACGTCTCATCACGGATAACGCTTTAGTGGCTTTTGAGTGCTTTCATCACATTCAACAAGAGAAGGACCCAGAGAAGAGCTTTTGTGCTTATAAACTAGACTTGTCAAAGGCGTATGACCGGGTAGATTGGATATTCTTGGAGCCAGTGATGCAAACGTTAGGCTTCGATCATCGTTGGGTGAAGTGGATAATGCTATGTGTCACCACAGTGAGATACTCAGTCAAATTTAATGGAGCCATCTTGGATTCATTTGTACCATCGCGAGGGCTACGGCAAGGCAATCCTATCTCTCCGTTCTTATTCCTATTTGTTGCAGATGGTTTATCGACACTCTTAAGCAACATCATGATGCAACAAACTATAACGCCAGTGAAGGTATGTGCTATCTTCTTTTTGCAGACGACACGTTACTCTTCTTCAAAGCATCCGTTCAGGAAGCGAAGGAGGTACGGAGTGTCATGGATGCGTATGGTACTGCCACAGGTCAGCTAATTAATAATTCAAAATTCTCCACTATGTTCAACCCTGGATGTTGATAGGCTACACAAGCTGGGATTAGAGCGATTTTGGAGATACAGTGGCCTGAGTTTGAAGCCAAGTATCTTGGGCTTCCTACTCCAGAGGGGAGTTTAAATAGAGGCAAATTGCAGAATCTACAAGCTCAGTTCATCAAGAGGTTTATGGAATGGGGAGATGCTTTCCCGTCACAAGCGGCTAAGGAGATACTCATCAAAGATGTAGCACAGGAGATCCCGGTGTGTTCAAGCTTCTTATGGCGCTATGTGATGACCTGAACCGAATGGTTCGGAATTATTGGTGGGGATCGGAAGAAGGGAAGATATAAACACACTGGAAGTCGTGGGATGCCTTAACTCATCCAAAAAATAAAGGAGACTTGGGCTTCAAGGATTTCAGAATTTTCAAGCATGATTGCTTGCTCTACAAGCCTGACGGCTGCTGATCAAACCAAATAGCGTGTGTGTTATGATTCTAAAGGCAAAATATTATCCTAACGGTAGGCTGGAGGAGACTGTTTTTGTAGGTAATGCTTTGTCGTCTTGGCAAGCGATTCAATATGGCCTCGAGTTGCTAAAGAAGGGGTTGGTGTGGAGGCATGTTCTCTGTGAGGAAGACGTACAAGCTGTCCTGGGACCTATCACATCGCACGGCGTCGTGCGCAGCGAGCAGGGCACCGGACGGCAACCGTGTCGTCTGGGACACATTGTGGGGGTGCCCTGCTCCCCCTAAGGTATGCGCATTTGCGTGGTGATTGGAGACGAATTCACTTGCTACTTGGGAGAATAAAAAAAGAAACATGGAGGTCTCTGACATTTGTGTTATATGTGGAACGTGAGGACATGTACCATACTTTTTTCAGGTGTCCGATAGCAAGACAATTGTGGGAGGCGATGCACGAGGTTTGGCCTATCAAGAAGATAGACGAGGTGAAGAACACGGGCACCGAGTGGCTTCTACATGCACTCTGTCAGGCCTCTGAGCGGGAAGGGATGATGATGTTGATGACATTGTGGAGGATATGACACGTCTGAAATGAGGTCGTCCACAACAAACTAGCGCCGCCAATTGAAGCCTCAAGAAGGTTCCTGTGCAGTTACGTTGACTCTTTGCTGATGGTCAAGCAAAATCTCATGGCTGATCCAGCTAAGGGAAAATCGGTGGTGCCATATGAGCAAACTCCACCGAAGGAGAGTAGGAAGCAAGCTGAATAAGTGAAGAGCACAGTGAAGAAGCGGTGGTCTAAACCCCCACCGGGATGGACGAAACTGAATGTTGATGGTTCATGGGAGGAAGGTAGTATGAAGGGAGGTACCGACATGATTCTCAGAGATGAAGAAGGCAGCATTATTTTTGCAGCTTGTAGGAATCTATGGGCATGCAGCAGTCCTCTCGAAACTAAAGTTTTGGCTATCAATGAAGGAATTGCATTGGCGTTGGAGTGGACAGACCGGCCGATTATGGTGGAGAGTGATTGTTGGGAAGCTACGGTGATGATAAATAAGATGGGAATTAATCGCTCAACGGTCGCATCTCTTATAAATGAAGCAAAACGTCTCTGTAAGAGTGATCGAATTTGTGTTGTTAGCCATATCAATAGAGACTTGAACTCTGTTAGTCATACTTTAGCTAGGTTAGATTGGTCCCAACAATGCACGAAAGTCTGGATCCACTCTGGACCAGATATTATCACAGACGTCTGTAACCAAAACCTAGGTCCTGCTGGTTGATTATATAAGTTTGTTCTTTCACAAAAAAAAAAGAACTTTCACCAAAGAGCCACAATAAATTACCCTGGAGCTCGAGCTGCATGGAGTAGTTTTTACTCGAGCTCGAGTACAAAAATTACACCTTGACGTGCCTTTTTTATGGAACAAGGCAAAAGTACATGCAAACATTTTTTCCCTACCGGGTGAGCAGACAGGTATACACCAGTGACAGACTTACACCGGCATATTTTGATGTCGTGATAGGTGGCCTTGGCCGTGAAGGCCGATGCAGTTTAGTGCCGCGGCAGATAGAATCACATGCAACCTACGTGTCGTTTTTAGTGTGTTCACTTCACGTTCACTAGTCAAACTTGTCTCACGAACTGTCCTAACCCACCACTGACGAGGCTAGGCTTTATATCTCCTAGACCTACCGTAACCGTACTCTCGATCTAGTATCTACAACTCCAAGTCATAATATTGTCCTCAAATCTCTCTTGAGAAATCTTTAGCGGTTGACGGCAGCGGGAAACAAAGTTGATGGCGCACCAAGTACGCTTTTTTATCTTGTAGTTTGAGGTTTATTGTTCTTGGTAGTTATAATCGATCTTGATCAAAAAAAATTGAAAATCTTTAATTAGAATCGCTCGGATTGGATAGGGGTCCTTGAATATTTCCCTTTCTGTTGCAAGTGTGGCAGGTATAACTTGAAGCCGCTTCATGTTCTCGGGTGTTAAAATTGGTCGCACCTTCCTCGGGTGCCACCACAAAACCCCTATGTGTGAGTTCCTGATCTGGATCGATCCTCCGAATATGCTGGAGATGCAACTTGCATCGAAGAGGAAGCAGGGGAAACGACGACGAGAACAGTCGATCCTCCTACCATGCCGGAGATGCAACTTCCGTTGAAGAGGAAGCAAGAGTACAACAATGACGATAAAGGGTACAAGCTGCAACTTACATCCTAAGACAAATTCGAGAACATAACTAGTGAACAAAGGGAAAATTTCCATAGCCAGGTGGTGCTTGAGAAAATTCCATTGGTGCGCTGATATGTAAAATTTCGTACTGCAATATCTAATAAGTATTGTTTTGGTAGTGTAGTTTAAAAAGCATGTGTACCCCATGTATGGTTTTGGTAATTAATAATAATTATATAGACTAATGTTTGCCTTGAGATATACTTGTGGGGGTTGTTTATATGCATTTCTTGAACCATGTGTTGGCTTCAAGGTTGAATGAAGAACAGGAACTCAAATATGATTAAGTGATGATGTGATATTCAAGAGAATATCCAAAGAATGGTCATTTGATTGTTTTTGAACAATGTGAGCCCCGAAGGGCCTGAAAGCTTTATATTAGTCACAAACAGTGAAGGCGCACAATATTACAGAAGACCCCTAAAAATAAAAAATAACACATAGGTCCCCATTTTATGTGGATAAGACCCCGCTGAAAGATTTGAGATGCAATTAGGTCCCTCCCCGACGGACGTTTGACTCGTCAATGCCCATTGTTATGGACTTGGGTTTTGGTGAAGAAGGGGAAGCTGGAGATCGTGGAACGGCTAACATATTCGCAACACAGGGACACAAGATTTATCCAGGTTCAGGCCCCCGGAGGGAAAATCCTACTCCAGCTTTTTTGTTCTTGATTGATGGCGATGCCGATGATTACAAGGGTGCCCAGATGCAATCTGGCGTGGGGTGTGTTCTAGGGTATGAGGTGAGAGAGAGCGTCCTCGAGGTGTGTTCTAGGGTATGATTACAAGGGTGCCCAGATGCAATCGCTCGGATTTTTCATTGTTCCTATTGACACGAAATGTTACTGATACCAGGCCATCAGATAATATCTGTAGGTCTTATCTTTGCATCGTAGACACAACATCCGAAAATTTATCGCCACAGAGGCATTTTGAGTGACCAAGGAGACGTTATCTCTCTTAGCATCAATTTGGACAAAGTTGCCAATGTGATTTTATTTTTGTTATGGAGGATCCGAAGGATCTCATTCGAATAACTCATAGGGTGCGTGACCAACGCTTCCTATGGGAGTAGCCCTTGACTGTCTGTTTGAGTCGCAGACTCGAGCAGAAACTTTAAGTTTTCGGTCAGCTCCACCGCCACCGAGCACCGCCACGGGGACGGAACCACTTGCTTCAGTGCCGACGTTGGACGCAACCACTGACCAGAAAGAGGGCCTTCGATGGTGGTTAAAAAGATGTCGGAGCTCACCGGCTTTGACGGACGGTACTCAGCCGTCAAGATAATGCCCGTCAATGTCGCTTCCAAGCTCCGGAAATCCCCGACGCATGAATCATTGCTAGCTCCATCGATGTTGAGCGACCCGCACTCCAGCACATCACCCCTGCCACGGGTGGTGAAGGCGGGCAAAAGTGGTCGGAGTAGCGAGGAAAAATCTGCCGGAAGGGGAAAGACCGAAACTCCCCTGAGCGCCCTAGCCTCGCCTTCCGCTCGCTTCCACCCACGTTCTCTCTCTCACCGCAACGGTCGGCCAAGAGGAATAGGGGAAGCAGCGGGCATCCAAGCTGGCCCGAGCACCAAACTCGCGCTTATGACGAAGATTCTCTTGGGGTAGCACCGCCAGTGTCTTCATCCTTTGAAGCTCACCGGGAACCACCAAACCCACTGCGGCCTCATGCTGCCACGCAGATGCGTCGGGAGACAGAATCTTTCGCCACCTCCATCTGCGGTCCTAGTCCCTCTTGATCCCCTCCTTCCCTCGCCGCCATGGCCGGCCGGAAGAGGGAGAGCAGGAAAGTCACCACCATAGGGAAGAAGAGGCATGCCAGACTTATTGACGGGGATAGTCGCCATGGAGTCGCACCCAAGAGTCTCCATCCATTGGAGCTTGAAGAAGGCGAGCAACCACCATGAACCGCACCAGATCTGGCCAACAAAGATCGGTGTCCAACTCCAAATCACGGCATGCAGTCGAGCCCTAACCCTATCCCTACTAATACTATCTAGATCTACTCCGCCGCCCCTCCTTTCCCACCTCCAGCCGGCTACTCTGGCGAGAGGAGATGGGGAGGAGCCCAGCCAGCCGGGGACAACTCTCAAGGGGAGAGCAACGGGAGGAAGTGTTTTAGGAGAGGAGACACAAATATGGTGATGTGATAGTTGAGCCTATTGGAATCATGTGTTGAAGAGTGAGAAGGATAAGTGAGCCATCAATTTAACCTTGAAGACATCATCATCATGAAGTGAGAAGAAAATATAAATGATTGATCAATACAAAGTGCAGGTTCAAAATGATCCCTCTCGTAGAGATCAAATGCTTGAAGCTTTCCATCATTAGGGTAACCATGGATATGTGAAGACATTCCCAAAGAAGAGTCCATCCCATAGAAGTATAGGGTGAAATTCAGAAGTACTCATGAGTAAGCATGATCAAACTCAATCAAGAAAGGTGTTCCATATTGAGAAGGACATGATCTTCATCATCAATCTCAAGAGAAATGCACAAGGAAAAGGTATGATCTTGATATGTGTTCTATTTTACCAGTATCATAGTGTTAGTTAAGAGACCGGGTTTTAGAATAGATAGTCATACTATCAAGAGGGGCTCTCGAGTGAGTAAATTGAATGTATCGTTCATAGAGAGCTTAGACCTTTGCATCCTTAGCATCATCTTTATTGGTTGTTGTTTAACTTTTATCCATGTGAGGATTGATACGTCCAATTTGCATCACCATTCTATATCATAATTTGCCTCTATTCATTGATATATTTATTATTATGAGGTGTTACTTATGTCTTTTCCTCTGTTTTTGCATGTTGGATGATTCTTGGAGGATGGACTGCTGGAGTCAGATTTTTGATGGAAAAGAGGTGTTTTGATGCAATTTCACGAAGATCGGAAAATACCAAAAAAATATTGGAAAATTATATTTTCCCAGAAGACGAAGGAATCCAGAAGGGGAGGCGTAGCTGGGCCATAGGGGGCCCACACACCCCCTAGGCGCGATTCCCCCTAGGCCGCGCCTAGGGCAGGTGTGGCCCACCTGGCCGGCCTCCAACTCCACCCTCTCGCCTATAACTTCCTCTTGGAACCCTAACACCAGGGGAGCGACCACATAAAGATTTCTGCCGCCTCTGCGGGGCGGAAAACACCGAGAGAGAAAGAGCTCTCTGGCAGACAGATTTCTGCCGCGGAAATTCCTTCCCGGAGAGGGGAGATCGTCGCCATCGACACCGTCATCAAGCTAGGCTTCATTGGGATCACCACCATCATCATCCACACCATCATCTCCACCAGCACCATCATCACCACTTCATCCCGCTGTAACAATCGTGTTGGATCTTGCATTAGTTCTTAGGTGAAACATTCCCGGTGTTGATTACTATTGTAGTTGCTGCTTGTGAGTGGAACCATTGGATTATTGTTTATGTTCAGATTGTTATACATTACCATATCATCTTTGATCTTGATCCATATACTATAGGGGATCGCAACAGTCTTCGCGGGTAGTATTACCCAATTTATTGATTCAACACAAGGGGAGCCAAAGAATACTTGCAAGCCTTAACAACTGAGTTGTCAATTCAGCTGCACCTGGAAATAGTTCTTGATCATAGAAGTTTATCAGTAGCAACAGTTTGTAGTAGCAACAGCAAAGCAACAACAGCAGTGAAACATGAGCAATAGTAATAGTAGTAGCAAACAGTAGGATATGAGCGCGGTAGGCATAGGGATGGATGGACGGGCGTTGCAGGGACGAGTCTAAACATGTAACTTCAAGATCTAGGGCATTGCAGATAAATAAGAACAAGCATCCAAGTACTAAACAATCATAGGCATGTGCTCCATATATAGTCATGTGTGCTCGCAATGAGAACTTGCACAACATATTTTGTCCTGCCAGCCCGTGGCAGCGGGGACTCTAGGGAACTACTGGAAATTAAGGTGCTCCTTTTAATAGAGCATCGGAACAAAGCATTAACACTCCATGAACACATGTGATCCTCACATCATAGCCATCCCCTTCGGTTGTCCCAATTTCTGTCACTTCGGGGCCTTTGGATCCGAACAATGATATGTGTACATAACTTGCAGATAAGATCACAAACAATACTATCATAATGATTCAATAATAAGTTCAGATCTGAGATCATGGCACTCGGGCCCTAGTGACAAGCATTAAGCACAACAAGTTGCAACAAAGTCAAATAGCACTAATAGAGATACTGGGCACTATGCCCTAACAATCTTATTCGATTACATGATAGAACTCATCCAATCCCTATCATCCCCATAGCCTACAACGGGGAATTACTCACTCATGGATGAGGGAAACATTGATGGTTGATGGAGATGCATTGGTGATAACGATGACGATGATACTCTCCAAATTCCCTGTCCTGGCAGGGTGCCAGAACGGAGTTTCTGGATACGAATCGCGGTTTCTGTGGTGGCGGCGCAGCGGAACTCTTTCTGGAAAAACATCAAACCCCCCTCGGTTTTTAGGTCAAGAGGTTTCTTATAGACGAAGAGGGAGGCCAAGAGGGTGCCTAGGGTGGCCGCACTCCCCTAGGCGTGGTCAGGCCTGGCCCGCGCCTGGCAGGGGCGTGGGCCCCCCAGGCCTCCACTCCGTCTCGTACTCTGGCTCCGTGGATCTTCTGGTGAAATAGGATTTTGGCATATTTTCCGGGATTTTTCCTGATAGTTGATTTCTGCACAAAAACTGGACACCAAGGTAATTCTGTTGAAAACAGCGTCAGTTTGTGTTAGTTGTATCCAAATCACACAAGTTTAGAGGAGAAACAATAGCAAAAGTGTTCGGGAAAGTAGATACGTTTTGGACGTATCAACTCCCCCAAGCTTAGCTTATTGCTTGTCCTCAAGCAATTTAGTTGAAAACTGAGTGTGATAAAAGAACTTTCACAAACACATTTGCTTCATATGATGTATATATTCTCAGCACAAGAGTAGATATTTAAACCATTCATAATAAGAAGTATGCAACTAAGTCTACTCAACAGTCATTGCAAGCTATGAAGAGAAACCAACTCAATAATAATAAGTAGCATGGAACATAAACATAAGCAACATCGCAATGCTCATAATAAGGTATGATAGAGTGGTATCTCACTTGGCTTTGTTTGTAGAGCACAATATAAATGCCAAGGCACCTCTGAAGTTCAAGTGAAGACTGGAAGTAAAAATATCAGAGATACAAGCATCAAAGTCATGACATAATCAACCAAGTTTTGAGACAAACATAAAAATGACAACTATGCTATCAAGAAGGTGCTCATAGAATAAGTGGTGACTCAACAAGGAAGTGAAAAAGGTTTTGAAAACTTTGAAAGGCTTTCAAATGCTGAAAGTGGGTACTCATTAGCTTTGAGCTCTCATTGCCCCTATCATAGGAATATTCATGTGGTTAAGGTGAAAGTGAGGTCCAATATGAGTTATATGCTTGACAGGCCATAAACTAGAAATCCCATGTCCCTTGAGTACGAGGGCCGCTCCGCATGCTACTCAACTTTGGTTACCTGTAAATTATGGTCATTATAAATAGATGCATATAATAGAGAACCACCAATGGGGTACCCCTTGCACATGATACAAGAGCTATCCCGTGATCAAAATGACAAGACAAGCAGACAATGAGCATCTCAGCGATCTTTTTATTTACTATTCACATAGATTTTTATTAAGGATGCTTCACAGATGCTCAGTATGTTAATGCTGCAAGTTTCCACCATGATTAGGCATGGCTTAGGCTAGCGGCCCAGGCGTTTCTCTAGCACATATATATACTCCATGAACTCACAAACTCCCCTTTTATTTCACACCGACGACATCCCCAAACAAAAGAGCAAGGTATCAACAGGATATGTATCCATAAGTGTTGAAAGCGTTCCCCGTGACAACACGGTTCTGTTAACTCCCAGCCTATAATTTGCAAGCATATAACTTTCATGGACAGGTCACAATGGTTCAGGATTATTAAGTGCAAGAAATAAAGTGTGCCATCAAGTTCGTGAGAGCTTTATTAACTAACTTTCTCAAAGCAGTCAAATATTTTATTTGGAAGAAAACAAGGAATATAGAATATGCACTGAAATAGCAAATGATGCTAATAGGTAGGTATGGTGGACGTAATTGGCAATATTGGTTTTGGGGTGTTGAATGCACAACTAGAGCTCATACTTAGTGCAAGTGAAGGGTAATAATAGAGAGGGAGCGACAAACGAGAGAGCAATAATTGTCATAATCATGCTTGCAACAAAACATGACTAATTATGGCATGAAATTGATACAAGAACTTTGAGGCAAAATAAATCTTCGAGGCTTACTGACTATTGTTTAGTCATATGCATGCATGAGCATGTGCCAAGTCGATTCACATGAAACTTTCAGAGGAGGATACCACAATATCATACCAAAATGTGAATAAAACAATGCAAGCAAACATTCATATGACATGTTATAAACTATTAGCAAGCTGGAGCTAATCATAGACAAGCAAGAACTACTAAGCATCCATCAGTAACATACTCCTTACATGAGCAGACTAAGCATGCTCACAGTGATGAGTATATGTACAAAAATGAAAAAAAATAGAGTTTGTTCCTAGCCTCTTACCACACCTCAAGTTGTCTTAATCTTCATTATTGCCCTTCACTTGTGTGACTTGAATAATAACATGAAACCAAAATCCACTGAGGACGGCTGAACCCTGCAAAGAACTCACAAAACCAAAGAAGAAGAACAAATATTTTTAGTGTTTTCGATTTTTTAAAGCAACCAACAAAGCAAAAGAATACAAAGAAAAACAAACCAAACAAAGCAAAATATTTTTGGATTTTTCTTTAAGGCAAACCAAAGATAAAAAGCAAAGAAACAAACCAAGAGAAACAACGAAAATATTTTTGGTATTTTTGTGTTTTTGAGAAAGCAGCAGCAAGAACCAAAAAGAAAGCGAAACAATGGATATACAAAGAACCGACCGAACATGATATATAGTTGAGTGTGATGTCGGTATACCTCCCCCAAGCTTAGGCTTTTGGCCTAAGTGGGGCTCAATAGTGCGGGTAGTATCCCCAAGCTGGTGTGTCATCATAGGAATGATCATAGTCAGGCGCTTGCGATGAAGAAGACAACGCGCCCCAATCATAAGAAGGCTGCTGATATGAAGACTCTCCCAAGTTGGAGGGCTGAACTGAATCATCTTCGGCATCCTCTCCAACATTCTGCTCTTGCTGGGAGAGCTCTGCCACGTATGTGTCAAACTCCTCCTCCACGAGCGACTATCCTTGCCTGTTATCAAAATTAAACAAAGCAGGTGCAGGCAAATAAACTACTTTCTCAATCCTACCCCCTCTCCAACCACGCTTGGAAAAAGATAGCTCATACAGTAAACTTCTCGCAGTAGCCCCTAAAGAAACAAAATTATGATGAATCATGGATTCAAGATCAAGCCTCTCTATGGGGAACCGATAATATGAATGGTGAGGCTCTAAACCATGGAAATCTAGCAACCTAGAAGCAATAAGACCTCCACAAATTCCACCCTTCTCGCGGTTAGTGGTGAGACGGTAAGCTATCAAAGCACCCAGGTTATAAGATCTATTCCTATTCAAAGAAGCTGCGATAAAAGCTAGACCAAAAGAAGATAACTTTCTAGCAATCTTTCTAGAAAGAACACACTTGGTAATGAAATAGGCAAAATATCTAATGGCTGGGAACTGAATGTTCCGAATTTTACCACTTTCCTTTGAGAATTCGAAACCTTGGCAAATCTCAACATATAAATCCATAAGTGACTTGGGCCTCTCCTTGATCTTCTCATAAGATCCCCACTGAGGTACTCTAATTGTTGCACAGAAATCAGCAAAAGGCAGGTCGACAGCTATATTTTATATTTTATAATGAACCATTGGATTGGATGAAGACCAAGTAAACCGGAAGTCCTGCACAACAACCATGGTTAGCTTGACATACTGAAAAGGTTCACCTTCAACAAAGTGTTCCAACCCTGCATTGGTAATCATAGTTTGGAAATTCTGGAGGATTCCTACGGCTCTCATAAATTCATGGCATGGATATATGGAGGGGAAGACTCCTTCCTCACGATGAACTTTCATTGGCTTAGGTACCATCAAATCATAATGATTCAGTGGGTATGCACGCATCTTCCTTTCTGAAATTTTTAGACAAACATCAAACCAAGTGATTTCCAAGTTGATAAATGATGAGAAACTACTATAGGAACTTGCTAGAGCGCTACACATGCATCAAAATGAAATCTCTAAGCATAGGACAAGCATGCAAGATCACACAACCTGTCACCTATAGCATCAAAATACTCAAGATACAATCTATCAATCACAAATCTAATTGGATAAGCGGAGGAGGCACATACCAAAGAGCAATCCCTCCAAAAATCAGCAACAAAGATGGGCTAAGCAAGGAGATCGAAAATCACGAGCAAGAACAGCAGGAACTTGAGCTTGAGAAAGTTTTTTGGTGTTTTTCAGGAGAGAGAAAGAAGATGGCTAGGAGGCACCTTGGAGGGGCCCAGGTGGGGCACACCCTAGCCAGGCGCCACTTGGGGGCTGGCCACGCCCACCAGGGGTGTGCTGGCCTGGGGTGGCCCCCTGGGTCACTCCAGGTGTCCCTCTGCCCCTTTTTTCGAGGAAAAAATCATTTTGAATTTTCTGGGATTTTTCGGGAAACTTTATTTTTGACCAATTTTCAGGGTATGAAAATTGATTTTCTCGCAGAAAAAGATTTTTTAGAAGAAGCAAAAGCAAACCAAAAACCAAACTACAGAAGTCCTAAGACACTCTAACAAGCAAACAACTAACAAAACCAAAGCTAGCAAAAGAAAAGGCAAAAACTAGGAACGAGAAAAGTAAAAGAAAGCCGGTATAACCACAGTGAAAACATTATTTTGTTCATTAAAATCCTTTTGCTAACAAGGTTGATCAAGTCTTGTTACCAAAACAATCTTATATGAAACAAAACTTTGCATTCCACAAGGTGATTATGTTGTTGGAGATATGCCCTAGAGGCAATAATAAATGTAGTTATTATTATATCTTTGTGTTTATGATAAATGTTTACATTCATGCTATAATAGTATTAACAAGGAAACATTGATACTTGTGTGATTTGTAAACTTAATTTGAAGTCCCTAGTATAGCCTCTATACTTCACTAGCTTGTTGGTTGATTAATGATTGTGGTTTCCCTATCATGAACATTGAGATGTTATCAACAACAAGATCATATCGTTAGGAGAATGATATGGTGGACATACTCCTATAGATAAGCGTAGCATAAAGATCAAGTCATTTCAATAGTTCAATTGCTATATGCTTTCTGATACATAGTAACCTAATTCCTTCGACCATCATGCATATCACCTTTACCGGATGGATGCTTTGATGACATCAAACACCACACCGTAACTGGGTGGCTATAAAGGTGGCATTGAGTGTTCGGAAAGTATTGGTTGAGACACATGGATCAAGAGTGGGATTTGTCCATCCATATGACGGATAGATATACTCTGGGCCCTCTCGGTGGAATGTCATCCAATTAGCTTGCAAGCATGTGACTGGCTCACAAGGGATCACATATCACGGGAACGAGAAAAGAGTACTTATCGGTAACGAGGTTGAACTAGGTATGCAGAGATACCGACGATCATAACCTCGGATAAGTAAACTATCGTGAGACAAAGGGAAATTGGTATCGTATGTAAGTGGTTCATTCGATCGCAAAGTAATCGTAGAAATATGTGGGAGCCATATGAATTTCCAGATTCCTCTATTGGTTATTGTTCGGAGAAGTGTCTCGATCATGTCCGCATAATTCACGAACCGTAGGGAGACACACTTAAGGATTCGACGTTGTTTGAGTAGTTATGGTATTATGAGAAAGAGACCGAATGTTGTTCGGAGTCTCGGATGGGATCCGGGATATCACGACGTGATCCGGAATGGTCCGGAGAATAAGATTCATATAAGGAAAGTCCCGTTTCGGAGTTCGGAAATGATTTCGGTGTTTTCATCAGGAATGTTCTAGAAGGTTCCGGAATGTCCGGCACTCCGGGGGGGGGGGAGGGGTACATGAATGTGTCATTACATATTGGAATGATTGCATCATGTACTAAGTGTTCTTGCTGTTCCAAATAAAGGATTAAATTGAATCCTAAAACTGAAAAGTCAAATGGCCAGTTTGAAAGTCAAACGGCTAAAACAGGAAACTGTGGGAAACAAGCAAGAGGAGGGCAAAACCGAGTTGGGGAGGGAATCCCTCCTCCAACCGGCGGCGCCTCCACCAGGCCGAGTTGGGGAGGGACTCCCCTCCCTCCCCTGGCGCGCCGGCCCCCTCCACCTATAAAAGGAGGGGCAGGGCCTCCTCCTCTTGACACACAAGTTCCTAGCCTCTAATCTAAATCCTAGCCCTAGACTCCGGTTTAGAGCTGTTTTGGTTTAGAGCTTCTAATTGCCCTAGCCTTCGGATTAGAGCCTTCTAATTGGTGTGTCTAAACCCTAGACCACTAATAGTTCTCTCTCATACTCCACCATACTCGCTCCGGCTTAAGGTGAAGCCCTGCGGGATCTCCCCTCTACTTCCGGTACCACGCCGTTGTGCTGCCGGAATCGCGAGGAGAGTGCTACAACCTCCGCTGCCTGCTGGAACAAGGGAGAGGAAGGTCTTCGTCGAGTACCAAACGTGTGACCGACTGCGGAAGCGCTGCCGGAACGCAGCGCCGGAAGGATCGTCTACGCGATCTTGAGATCGGGAAGAGTAAGACTACATCACCCACGAGAATCCGCTCTCGTTAAACACTTTGGAATCTTCAAGGGTAAGTTATTCCATCGACTCGTTGCTACAATCTAGTAGATAGATCTTGGCTTGTTTGTTTGTATGCGATAGAAAATTTTTGTTTTCCATGCTACGAACCCCTACAGTGGTATCAGAGCCGTGTCTATATGTAGATTTGTTGCACGAGTAGAACACAATGGTCATTGTGGGCGTTGATGATTTTATTGTCGATTGCTTCTTGTGTACTTTGCATCTTGCGGTATGTTGGGATGAAGCGGCCCGGGCTAACCTTACATGACATCGTTCATGAGACTTGCTCCACGCTTGACATGCAACTAGTATTGCATAAGTGGCTTTGCGGGTGCCTGTTTCTCCTAGCATAGTTAAGATCCAATTTACAACGGGTGATTAACAATACTAGTATCAATGTTGTGGTTCTTGTTCATAAGTTAGAACGACACTTATTGAAAGCCCCAAACCACGTAAAATATGCAAAGAAAGTAGAAGCGTCTAACTTTGTTTTGCAGGGGTGTGCAGTGATGTGATATGGCCATGATTGTGATTATATTTGATGTATGCAATGTTCCTTATTGTAAGTTGGCAACCGGCAGGAGCCGTATGGTTGTCTTTAATTTATGTTAAGACCCGCGTGTCTATTCAAAGTAGTTGTAATAGTTGAAGCCGGTGGACGACAACCATGGAGAGGCGTCATTGACCTTGATGCAATGCCTGTGATGATGGAGATCATGTTTGTGCTTGAAGATGGAGATCGGAAGCACAAAGAAGAAAGGCCATATCATATCACATATATATTGAATTTCATGTGATGTTAATCCTTTATGCATCTTGTATTGCTTAGTAGACGACGGTAGCATTATAAGATGATCCCTCATGCACATGAATTTCAAGTCATAAAGTGTTCACCCTTAGTTAGCACCGTTGCTAAAGCTTGTTGTTTCGAAGCACCACGTGATGATCGGGTGTGTTAGATTCTGCAAGTGTATACAACGTGAGCAAGCCAGATTTGCTCATGCGGAAACTAAGGTTTGATCTTGACGAGCCTAGCATGTACAGACATGGTCTCGGAACACGGATCACCGAAAGGTAAAGCATGAATCATATAGTAGATATTATGAACATGACGATTGTTCGCCATTGAAACTATATCAACTCTCGTGATGATCGGTGTTGATATGGTGGATTTGGTTCGTGTGATCACTAAAACAATGTGAGGGATATTGTTTTGAGTGGGATTTCACCTAGATTAACTTTATTAATTAATTTGAACTCAATTTGTCATAAACTTAGTCTAAACTATTGCAAATATGTTGTAGATCAATGGCAGCCCCTACCATCAATTTTAATGCGTTCCTAGAGAAAGAAAAGTTGAAAAACAATGGAAGCAACTTCGCGGATTGGTTCCGCAATTTGAGGATTGTCCTCACAGCTGGTAATTTGACCTATGTGCTGGATGCACCGCTGGGTGACCCACCTGCAGATGATGTTCCCGATGAAGTAAAGAATGTTTACCTCGCTCGGAAGAATCAGTACTCCATAGTTCAGTGTGCTATCTTGTATGGTTTGGAATCGGAGCTTCAGAAAAGGTTTGAGGATTCAGACCCATATGATATTGTCGAGGATCTCAAATTGATTTTTGAGACTCATGCGGCAATTGAAAGCTATGAGGCTTCTAAAAAGTTCTTTAACTGCAAGATGGAAGAGGGCAGCTCCGTCAGTGAGCATGTGCTTAAGATGTCTGGGCACGCAAACAAACTTCAAAGCTTGGGTATAGTGATTCCTAATGCTTTGGGGATTTACCGTGTCCTCCAATCACTACCACCAAGTTACAAGAACTTTGTGATGAACTACAACATGCAGAACATGAACAAGACGTTGCCAGAACTCTTTGCCATGTTGAAATCTGCAGAAGTGGAGATCAAGAAAGAGCACCAAGTGTTGTTGGTCAATAAGACCACCAAATTCAAGAAAGGCAAGTCTAGGCAAAAGGGACACTTCAAGAAGGGTGGTAAGAAAGTTACCACGCCAGCGAAGAAGACCAAGGCTGGACCTAAGCCTGATACTGAGTGCTTTTACTGCAAGGGAGAAGGTCACTGGAAGCGGAATTGCCCAAAGTACTTGGCGGATTTGAAGAACGGCAACATCAAGAAGAAAGGTATATCTGATATACATGTTATTGATGTGTATCTCACTAGTACTCGTAGTAGTGCCTGGGTATTTGATACTGGTTCGGTTGCTCATATTTGTAACTCGAAACAGGTGCTGGAGAATAAACGGAAGCTAGCGAAGAACGAGGTGACGATGCGCGTGGGAAACGGATCAAAGGTTTATGTGATCGCGGTCGGCACGCTACCCCTTCATCTACCATCGGGATTAGTTTTATACTTAAATAATTGTTATTTGGTGCCTGCGTTGAGCATGAACATTATATCGGGATCTTGTTTATTGCGAGACGGTTACTTGTTTAAATCCGAGAATAATGGTTGTTCGATTTATATGAGTAATATGTTTTATGCACATGCACCTTTGATAGATGGTCTATTCTTATTGAATCTCGATAGTGGAAATACACATATCAACAACATTGAGGCTAAACGTTTGAAATCAAGCGATAATTCGACCTATATGTGGCACTGTCGTCTTGGTCACATTGGAGTGAAACGTATGAAGAAACTCCATTCCGATGGACTTCTTGAATCACTTGATTTTGAATCACTTGAAAGATGCGAAGCATGTCTGATGGGAAAAATGACTAAGACTCCATTTTCTGGTATGATGGAGCGAGCTACGGACTTATTGGAAATCATACATACCGATGTGTGTGGTCCAATGAGTGTAGCATCGCGCGGTGGTTATCGTTATGTTCTTACCTTCACGGATGACTTGAGTAGATATGGGTATATCTATTTCATGAAACATAAGTCCGAAACTTTCGAGAAGTTTAAGGAGTTTCAAAGTGAGGTAGAGAATCAACGTAACAAGAAGATTAAATTTCTACGTTCTGATCGTGGAGGTGAATATCTAAGTTACGAGTTTGGCGAGCATTTGAAGAAATGCGGAATACTTTCACAATTGACACCGCCGGGAACACCACAGCGTAATGGTGTGTCCGAACGTCGTAATCGAACTCTCTTAGATATGGTTCGTTCTATGATGTCACTTACAGATTTACCGCTATCATTTGGGGTTATGCATTAGAAACAGCCGCATTCACTTTAAATAGGGCACCATCTAAATCCGTTGAAACGACACCGTATGAATTATGGTTTGGGAAGAAACCTAAATTGTCGTTCCTTAAAGTTTGGGGATGCGAAGCCTATGTAAAGAAGTTACAGCCGGACAAGCTTGAACCCAAAGCGGAAAAATGCGTCTTCATAGGATACCCGAAGGAAACTATTGGGTATACCTTCTATCATAGATCCGAAGGCAAAATCTTCGTTGCCAAGAATAGATCCTTTCTAGAGAAGGAATTTCTCTCGAAAGAAGTGACTGGAAGGAAAGTAGAACTCGACGAGGTTGTCGAACCTTCTCTCGAAATTGCGAGTAGCGCAGCACCGGAAGAAGTTCCTGTGGTGCCTGCACCAATTAGAGAGGGAGCTAATGATGGTGATCATGAAACTTCGGTTGAAGTTGCTACAGAGCCTCGGAGGTCAACGAGAACTCGTACCACTCCAGATTGGTATGATTCCGTTATGAATGTCATGTTGGTGGACAACACCGATGACCCCGAGACATATGAGGAAGCGATGATGAGCCCAAATTCCAATAAATGGCAAGAAGCCATGAAATCCGAGATTGGATCCATGTACGAAAACCAAGTATGGACTTTGGTGGACTTACCGGATGGCCGGAAGGTTGTCGAGAACAAATGGATTTTCAAGAAGAAAACAGATGCTGATGGTAATGTTACTGTCTACAAAGCTCGACTTGTCGCAAAAGGGTTTCGACAAATTCAAGGAGTTGACTACGATGAGACTTTCTCACCAGTAGCGAAGCTAAAGTCTGTGAGGATTATGTTAGCGATCGCTGCATATTATGATTATGAGATATGGCAGATGGATGTCAAAACAGCATTCCTCAATGGAGACATTGATGAAGAGTTGTATATGATGCAACCCAAAGGTTTTGTCGATACTAAAGATGCTAACAAGGTATGCAAACTTCAACGGTCCATTTATGGATTGAAGCAAGCATCCCGAAGTTGGAATCAACGTTTTGATAAGGTAATCAAAAGTTTTGGTTTTATACAAACTTATGGAGAAGCTTGTATTTACAAGAAAGTGAGTGGGAGCTCTGTAGCATTCCTAATACTATATGTGGATGACATATTGTTGATTGGGAATGATGTAGACCTTCTTAATAGTGTCAAAGAATATTTGAATAATAGTTTTTCAATGAAGGATCTTGGCGAAGCAGCTTACATATTAGGCATAAAGATTTACAGAAATAGATCGAAACGCCAAATATCATTGTCACAGAGTACATATTTGTACAAAGTTCTAAAGAGGTTTGGAATGGTAGAAAGCAAGAAAGGGTTCTTGCCCATGTTGCCCAATACGACCTTGAGTAAAACTCAAAGTCCGACATCGGCAGAAGATAGAGAAAGGATGAGTAAGACTCCCTATGCCTCAGCGATAGGATCTCTAATGTATGCCATGCTATGTACTAGACCCGACATTGCATATGCTGTTAGTTTAACTAGCAGATATCAAAGTGATCCAGGAGTGGATCATTGGACAGCGGTCAAAAACATCCTTAAGTACTTGAGAAGAACTAAGGATATGGTTCTTTCTTATGGAGGTGATGAACAACTCGTTGTTAACGGTTACACCGATGCTAGTTGGAACACCGATCCGGATGATTCTAAATCACAATCCGGATACGTATTTATTTTGAATGGTGCAACAGTTAGCTGGAGGAGTGCAAAGCAAAGCGTTGTGGCGAGATCTTCAACTGAATCGGAATACATGGCTGCTTCGAAGGCTTCACAAGAAGCGATATGGATGAAAGAGTTCATTACAGAGCTGGGTGTGGTTCCTAGTGCGCTGGACCCAATGTCTATCTACTGTGATAACATGGGCGACATAGCCAATGCGCAAGAACCAAGGTCACACAAGAAGTTGAAGCACATCAAGCTACGTTTTCACGCTATTCGAGAACATATCCAGGATGGGGATATAAAGATTTGCAAAGTACACACAGATCTGAATGTGGCGGATCCGTTGACTAAACCTCTCCCGAGGGCAAAACATGACCAACACCAAACTGCCATGGGTGTTCGGTATATTACCATGTAATCTAGATTAGATGACTCTAGTGCAAGTGGGAGACTGTTGGAGATATGCCCTAGAGGCAATAATAAATGTAGTTATTATTATATCTTTGTGTTTATGATAAATGTTTACATTCATGCTATAATAGTATTAACAAGGAAACATTGATACTTGTGTGATTTGTAAACTTAATTTGAAGTCCCTAGTATAGCCTCTATACTTCACTAGCTTGTTGGTTGATTAATGATTGTGGTTTCCCTATCATGAACATTGAGATGTTATCAACAACAAGATCATATCGTTAGGAGAATGATATGGTGGACATACTCCTATAGATAAGCGTAGCATAAAGATCAAGTCATTTCAATAGTTCAATTGCTATATGCTTTCTGATACATAGTAACCTAATTCCTTCGACCATGAGATCATGCATATCACCTTTACCGGATGGATGCTTTGATGACATCAAACACCACACCGTAACTGGGTGGCTATAAAGGTGGCATTGAGTGTTCGGAAAGTATTGGTTGAGACACATGGATCAAGAGTGGGATTTGTCCATCCATATGACGGATAGATATACTCTGGGCCCTCTCGGTGGAATGTCATCCAATTAGCTTGCAAGCATGTGACTGGATCACAAGGGATCACATATCAAGGGAACGAGAAAAGAGTACTTATCGGTAACGAGGTTGAACTAGGTATGCAGAGATACCGACGATCATAACCTCGGATAAGTAAACTATCGTGAGACAAAGGGAAATTGGTATCGTATGTAAGTGGTTCATTCGATCACAAAGTAATCGTAGAAATATGTGGGAGCCATATGAATTTCCAGATTCCTCTATTGGTTATTGTTCGGAGAAGTGTCTCGATCATGTCCGCATAATTCACGAACCGTAGGGAGACACACTTAAGGATTCGACGTTGTTTGAGTAGTTATGGTATTATGAGAAAGAGACCGAATGTTGTTCGGAGTCTCGGATGGGATCCGGGATATCACGAGGTGATCGGAATGGTCCGGATAATAAGATTCATATAAGGAAAGTCCCGTTTCGGAGTTCGGAAATGATTCCGGTGTTTTCATCGGGAATGTTCTAGAAGGTTCCGGAATGTCCGGCACTCCGGGGGGGGGGGGGGGAAGGGGTACATGAATGTGTCATTACATATTGGAATGATTGCATCATGTACTAAGTGTTCTTGCTGTTCCAAATAAAGGATTAAATTGAATCCTAAAACTGAAAAGTCAAATGGCCAGTTTGAAAGTCAAACGGCTAAAACAGGAAACTGTGGGAAACAAGCAAGAGGAGGGCAAAACCGAGTTGGGGAGGGAATCCCTCCTCCAACCGGTGGCGCCTCCACCAGTCCGAGTTGGGGAGGGACTCCCCTCCCTCCCCTGGCGCACCGGCCCCCTCCACCTATAAAAGGAGGGGCAGGGCCTCCTCCTCTTGACACACAAGTTCCTAGCCTCTAATCTAAATCCTAGCCCTAGACTCCGGTTTAGAGCTGTTTTGGTTTAGAGCTTCTAATTGCCCTAGCCTTCGGATTAGAGCCTTCTAATTGGTGTGTCTAAACCCTAGACCACTAATAGTTCTCTCTCATACTCCACCATACTCGCTCCGGCTTAAGGCGAAGCCCTGCGGGATCTCCCCTCTACTTCCGGTACCACGCCGTTGTGCTGCCGGAATCGCGAGGAGAGTGCTACAACCTCCGCTGCCTGCTGGAACAAGGGAGAGGAAGGTCTTCGTCGAGTACCGAATGTGTGACCGACTGCGGAAGCGCTGCCGGAACGCAGCGCCGGAAGGATCGTCTACGCGATCTTCATCACCCACGAGAATCCGCTCTCGTTAAACACTTTGGAATCTTCAAGGGTAAGTTATTCCATCGACTCGTTGCTACAATCTAGTAGATAGATCTTGGCTTGTTTGTTTGTATGCGATAGAAATTTTTTGTTTTCCATGCTACGAACCCCTACATATGTTACCTCATACTTGATAGCAATGGTCCCAATCATAATGGTTTCAAAATTTTCTTGTGGAATGGGACAATATATTTCTCCAACCTTGATGCTCTCAATATTTTCAATGGAATTCAGGCAATAGCTTTTAGCAACCTTATTGGGGAAATAAACAGTATGCTCTTTGTCATTAATATTGAATGTTACTTTTTCTTGATTATATTTGATGACAGCACCTGCAGTATTAAGAAAAGGTCTCCCAAGAATAATAGACATATTATCATCATCAGGCATTTCAAACACAACAAAATCAGTTAAAACCAAGCAATTATGAGCCACTTGAACAGGAACATCCTCACATATACCAACATGAATAGTAGTTGACTTATTAGCCATTTGCAAAGATATACTAGTTGGTATCAACTTTTCTAGTTGGAGTCTCTTGTAGAGAGAAAAAGGCATAACACTAACTCCAGCTCCCAAATCACATAGAGCAGTTCTAACATAATTATTTTTAATAGAGCAAGGAATAGTTGGTATACCTGGATCACCAAGTTTATTTGGAACCTTACCATTGAAGGAATAATTAGCAAGCAAAGTATAAATCTCCTCATTAGGAATCTTCCTTTTATTAGAGACAATATCCTTCATATACTTTGAATAAGGAGGCAACTTAATAGCATCATTCAAAGGAATTTGCAAAAATAAAGGCTTCATTCACTCACAAAACTTGTTGTAGTGTTATTCCTCCTTTGACTTGTGTTTCTTACCTGGAAAAGGCATAGGTTTTTGCACCCAAGGTTCTCTCTCTTTACCATGTTTATTAGCAATAAAATCTTCCTTAGTGTACCTAGTATTCTTAGTGTGCTTCTTAGGTTCTTCCTCAACTTCCTCCTTATCAGGAGCATCATTTTTATCATTACCACTCTCAGTTTCAGCATCAAAGACAGATATACTATTAGGATCTACAGCAGGTTCAAGTGGTTCCTCAACTATTTTGTGTTTATTTTTGTTTCTCTTACGAGGACTACCACTACTTTCACCTTGTTGGGAATCCTGCTCATTCTTTTAGGGTGTCTGATACGTCCAAAACGTATCTACTTTCTCGAACACTTTGCTATTGTTTCTTCTCTAAAATTGTGTGATTTGGATACAACTAAGACGGACTGACATTGTTTTCAGTAGAATTACCTTGGTGTCTTGTTTTTGTGCAGAAAATGAACTATCAGGAAAAATCCCGGAAAATATGCCAAAAATTATATTTCACCAGAAGATCCACGGAGCCAGAAGAAGAGACGGAGAGGAGGCCTATGGGGCCCACACCCACCCAAGGCGCGGGCCCACCACTGGCCGCTCCTGGAGGGGGTACAGCCACCCCAGGCACCCCCTCGGACTCCCTCTGCGCCTATAAGTTTCCTTTCGACCTAAAAACTAAGGGGTTTTGATAGTTTTTCAGAAAGAGTTCCGCTCCACCACCGCCACCAGAAACCAAGATTCGGATCCAGAAACTCCGTTCTGGCACCCTGCTGGGATAGGGAATTTGGAAAGGATTATCGCCATCGTCATCACCAGCGCATCTCCATCAACCACCGATGTTTCCCTCATCCATGAGTGATTAATCCCCCGCTATAGGCTTGGGGATGGTAGGGATTGGATGAGTTCTATCATGTAATCGAATAAGATATGTTAGGGCATAATGCCTAGTATCTCTATTAGTGCTATTTGACTTGGTTGCAACTTGTTGTGCTTAATGCTTGTCACTAGGGCCTGAGTGCCATGATCTCAGATCTGAACTTATTATTGAATCATTATGATAGTATTGTTTGTGATCTTATCTGCAAGTTGTGTACACATATCATTGTCCGGATCCAAAGGCCCCAAAGTGACAATAATTAGGACAACTGGAGGGGATGGTTGTGGTGTGAGGATCACATGTGTTCACGGAGTTTTAATGCTTTGCTCTGGTGCTCTATTAAAAGGAGCACCTTAATTGCCAGTAGTTCCCTAGAGGCCCCACTTCCACGGGCTGGCTGGACAGAAGATGTTGTGCAAGTTCTCATTGCGAGCACGTATTACTATATTTGGAGCACATGCCCAGGATTGTTTAGTACTTGGATGCTTGTTATTATTTATCTGCAATGCCCTAGATCTTGAAGTTACATGTTTAGACTCGTCCATGCAACGCCCGTCCATCCATCCCTATGCCTACCGCACTCGAATCCTACTGTTACCGTTACTTTTACTATTCCTCATGTTTCACTGTTTTATTGTTGTTGCTTTGCTATTGCAACTACCAAACTGTTGCTACTGATAAACTTCTGTGAGCAAGAAATATTTCCAGGTGAAGCTGAACTGAAAACTCAGTTGTTAAGGCTTGCAAGTATTCTTTGGCTCCCCTTGTGTCGAATCAATAAATTGGGTAATACTACCCGCGAAGACTATTGCAATCCCCTATACTTGTGGGTCATCAGTGTCCTTTAGGATATAAAGGATCTTGAGTAGCTATACCACTCTTGGCTCTAATTCCATAAGCATGTTTATCCCTCGAGGCATTAACTAGCATATCCTTTTGTACCTTAGCAAGTTAATCAAGTTGGGTTTGGACTATTTGAAAGTGTTTACAAATCATTTTAATATCATTAGAAATTATTTCCACAATATCTTTCAAATCTTTAATATCTGTAGAGTTTTCCAATAAATGATTCTGAACTTGTTTATTAAAATTACCTTGTTTAACAATAAAAATGTCAAGTTCCTCTAAACATTGATCAGGAGGCTGACCATAAGGAATATCACCTTCATCAGAGTGTTGGAGAGAGTGTACCTCAATAGTGGATGAGTGGGGAATTGGCTTACATAATTCTTCTATAGGAGGTAGATTCTTCACATCTCTAGCTCTAATACCTTTCTCCTTTAGACACTTCTTAGCTTATTTCATCACTTCATCATTTAATGCAATAACTCCCCTCTTTTTTGGTGTTGGTGTTGGATCTGGTTTAGGCACAACTGGTTCAGGAGTAATAGGCTCAGGTGTATTTATCTTAGTTGAAGTCCAATCATCATAATTCTTGCTTATTTTAGCCATTAATTTTTCAGCATCTGTAGGAGTTCTTTTCCTGAAAACAGAATCAGCAAAGCTATCTAGGTATGTCCTAAAATCATCAGTTAGTCCATTATAATAAATATCAAGAAGCTCATTCTTAGGCAATGGAAATCCAGGATGTGCATGGATCAAGGCACAGAACCTTGTCCATGACTCAAACAATTTCTCTTCTTCTCCCTTTTTAAAATCAAAAAGTCTCTGCAAAGAAGCATGTCTAGCATTGGGAGGGAAATATTTCTAGAAGAAAGAAGCAATCAGGACTATCAATGGAACCAGGAGGTAATCTATTAAACCAAGCCCTATCTTCTCCTTTTAGTGAAAAAGGGAAGATCTTAGTAACAAAGTACTTGCGCATCTTAAAATCAGCAGAGAATAAAGCACTCATAGTAGAAAGCTCGTTCATATGAGCCACAACGCTCTCAATTTCAGTCCCACAAAAAGGTTCTTTCTCAACAATGTCTAAATAGGATAAATCAAGAGAGAAATCATAATTTTTATCTTTGATATCTATGGTAGAGGTGACAAACTTAGGATCAGAGGACAACTTAGGAATAATGGTGCGTCTTGCAAGGAGACTCTTAATAACACTAGTACCATGTGTGCTTCGGCACTCTTCAACAAATTCATCAGTGAATTCAATGTAACCATCATTAATATCATAACTCTCTCTAGACTTAGGTGATCTAACAGGTGTAATAGTGTCTTCACTAGGAGTTTCAGTATTTCCTAGACTAGCCATAGTAGCATCTAGAAAAGGACCTAATGAACCACTCGCATCAAGCACAGTAGAAGTAACATCATGAGTATCAAAAGTAGTTTCAGACTCAGCATTAGTAGCAGTGTGTGTAGCATGTGTATGCGGTGGTGGTGTAACAAGCTTACTTATAATAGACGGTGAATCAACAGCAACAGAGGTGTTTAGGATTGTACCTCTTCTTGTAGTGGATGGTAAAATAGGAAACTTTACATCACGAGACTTCTCCACGATGAAAGGGGTAGGAGTGAACAATAGTAGATCCAAGTGAACTTACAAATAAAGCTATGCTCCCCGGCAACAGCGCCAGAAAATAGTCTTGATGACCCACAAGTATAGGGGATCGCAACAGTCTTCGCGGGTAGTATTACCCAATTTATTGATTCGACACAAGGGGAGCCAAAGAATACTTGAAAGCCTTAATAATTGAGTTGTCACTTCAGCTGCACCTGGAAATAGTTCTTGCTCACAGAAGTTTATCAGTAGCAATAGTTTGTAGTAGCAACATCAAAGCAACAACAGCAGTGAAACATGAGCAATAGTAATAGTTGTAGCAAACAGTAGGATATGAGCGCGGTAGGCATAGGGATGGATGGACGGGCGTTGCATGGACGAGTCTAAACATGTAGCTTCAAGATCTAGGGCATTGCAGATAAATAAGAACAAGCATCCAAGTATTAAACAATCATAGGCATGTGCTCCATATATAGTCATGCGTGCTCGCAATGAGAACTTGCACAACATCTTTTGTCCTGCCAGCCCGTGGAAGCGGGGCCTCTAGGGAACTACTGAAAATTAAGGTTCTCCTTTTAATAGAGCACCGAGCAAAGCATTAACACTCAGTGAACACATGTGATCCTCACATCACAGCCATCCCCTCCGGTTGTCCTAATTTCTGTCACTTCGGGGCCTTTGGATCCAGACAATGATATGTGTACACAACTTGCAGATAAGATCACAAACAATACTATCATAATGATTCAACAATAAGTTCAGATCTGAGATCATGGCACTCGGGCCCTAGTTACAATCATTAAGCACAACAAGTTACAACAAAGTCAAATAGCACTAATAGAGATACTAGGCACTATGCCCTAACAATCTTATTCGATTACATGATAGAACTCATCCAATCCCTATCATCGCAATAGCCTATAGAGTGGAATTACTCACTCATGGATGAGGGAAACATTGATGGTTGATGGAGATGCATTGGTGATGACGATGACGATGATCCTCTCCAAATTCCCTGTCCCGGCAGGGTGCCAGAACGGAGTTTCTGGATCCGAATCGCGGTTTCTGTGGTGGCGGTGCGGCAGAACTCTTTCTGGAAAAACATCAAACCCCCCTCGGTTTTTAGGTCAAGAGGTTTCTTATATGCGAAGAGGGAGGCCGAGGGGGTGCCTGGGGTGACCGCACCACCCTAGGCGTGGTCAGGCCTTGCCTACGCCTGGCAGGGGCGTGGCCCCCCCAGGCCTCCACTGCGTCTCGTACTCTGGCTCCGTGGATCTTCTGGTGAAATAGGATTTTTGGCATATTTTCCGGGATTTTTCCTAATAGTTGATTTTCTGCAAAAAAACTAGACACCAAGGTAATTCTGCTGAAAACAGCGTCAGTCCATATTAGTTGTATCCAAACCACAGAAGTTTAGAGGAGAAACAATAGCAAAAGTTTTCGGGAAAGTAGATACGTTTTGGACGTATCAATGTCTTGTGAGTAGTTCGTTTAGTTCTTGAGGACATTGGAGAAGTCATGTTGTTAGTACTGGTTTAATATTTAAGTTGTGGTGCTATTCTTCTATGGTTTCATGTGAACGTAGACTACATGATACTTCACCGTTTATGGGCCTAGGGGAATGCATTGTGTATTTGGCTACTAATCGTGGGGTTGCCGGAGTGACAGAAACCTGAACCCCCGTTAGGACACCTTTGCACAAGGGAGTGTCGGATCTCAGAGTTTAAGGCTATGGTTAGGTTTATATCTTAATTACTTTCCTGTAGTCGTGGAGGCTTGCAGGGGGTTTAATCACAAATATGTATTAGTCCAAGTAAGGTCGGTACATTAGAACAGGTTCACCCACACAACACTTACAACACCAAATAAGAGTACTCAGCTATTTGAAGCGAAAACACTTGACAGAATTCCCATGTGTCCTCGAGAACGTTTAGTCCTTATAAGTATTTCCACCGGCTTGTCCTTTGCTAAGAAAGGATTGGGCCGCTTGCTGCAGTTGTTCGTTGTCTTTATTACTTGCACTTTGTTTTGTTTCTTTATCAGAAAACCCCTAAAAATCTGTTTGCTAAGTATTTACAGAGATTTCCTGCTCCATACCATTAGTCAACACCTTCTGCTCCTCGTTGGGATCGACACTCCTATTTATCGAAAGAACTACGATACACCCCCTATACTTGTGGGTCATCAAGACTATTTTCTGGCGCCTTTGCCGGGGAGTGAAGCACTATTGAAGAGTGGAACTGGTAAAGGAAACTTCTAATGTGAGTATTGTTTTTATTTCTGTTTGTTACTTTGTTTCCAATATGGATAACCCACTTGGTTTTCTGTTTGGGAAAACTACTACCACTGTAAGGGTAGTAGATGAACCACCACCTGTTGAGATAGATCCTTTTAAGATACCTACAAGTATTCTTGATCGTGTTATGGATAATTATTATTTAGGGGATGGAACTGTCCATCCTGGTGATCACTTGCTTTTTATCCATGAATTATGCGGGTTGTTTAAGTGTGCAGGTATCACAACTGAACAGGTGAAGAAGAAGTTACTCTCTATATCCTTGAAAGGGAGAGATGAAGAATGGAATAAGCTGCTAAAGAATGGGCAATCCATGGAATGGGAGGAAATGGCATCTCTCTTTTATTCTAAATTCTATCCTCCCAGTGAAATTCATAAGGATAGAAAACTGATATATAACTTTTGGCCTCGTGATGGGGAGAGTACAGCTCAAACTTGGGGGAGATTGAAGTTACTAATGCTTAAATGTCCTATTCATGAACTCCCCAACAATATCATTATCAATAATTTTTATGCTAGGCTTTCTCTTCATGATAAAGATTTACTAGATGCTAAATGGGATCTACTAGACCGTATTCAAGAGAACACCGAAGCTTGGGAGAATGACAAAGGAAGAAAGTCAGGTATAAACTATGATTATGAATGCATTAAATATTTTATGGGAACTGATGACTTCCGTGATATTAGTATTGAGTATGGTCTTGATTATCAAGTTCTTGCAAAATGTTTTAAGGCCTTTGCATATTATATTCAAATTCCCAAAAAAGAGTGGGACAAGTACCATGCTCCTTATAAAGACATTGCTACCCACGTTCCTGCTAGCATAGAGGTTTGTACTGTTGATCCTATTTTGCCTGAACCTTATGTTGAGAAAATTCCTTTTCCTCCTAAGGTAAAGGAACATTCTATCATAGCTAATGTGGTTAGTAAAAGTGCAAAGAAAACTGTGGAGCCCGATGAGCAAATTAACATTGAGCCTGTGGTAGCTATTGTGAAAGATCTTGTCATTAGAAATATAGAGGATGAGCACATTGTCTTCTGTGAAGGCGCTTCTAATATTATTTCTCATCCTAGAAAAGCTAGAAAAGCTAGTGTCCTTGTGCTTTCTATTAGAATTGGTGATCATTGCTATTATGGTTTATGTGATATTAGTGCTAGTTCTAGTGCTATTCCTTATGAGCTTTATAGGGAAATTATGCATGAAATTGGTCCTTGTGAGCTTGAAGACATTGATGTGGTTATTCACCTTGCTAATAGAGAGATAGTCTGTGTCAACACCCGGATTTTTAATCCCAGATGCCTGTTATGCCATACATCGCAATCCCAGGATTACTATTTTTGCGAGACATAACAGATTTGGATACCATAGTACATCATCCATTACAAACCATACATAAGGTCTTACACAAATAAGGATCTCATGATCCAGTTCTTAATCAATTCAAGCAGCGGAATACGTAATAATAAAGGTAGCGTAGGCGAAGCTCCATCTTCGGGGTCACGGGGAATGCTGACGATGGGAGATGATCCTAGTTGTCGTAACCTTCCTGTGGTCCTTCGTCCAGGTACTCCACCTCATAGTCTGGCCACGGGAATAGCCAGGGACAAAGCCATGAGTACTCTTTAAGTACTCGCAAACTAATACTAATAGTTAAGGTTTTTTTTGTAGTAGGACACTAAGCTCTAGGGTTGTTTTGCAAAAAGCCAGACTTACCTCTACTAAGTTTAGGAGCAAAGAAAGCTAGTTGAATTTTATAACACCTAAGTGGGAACTTAAATTTCATATCACAACCATGTTGTGGTCAAGTCAAAATCTCAATTCATTTCACAAGTCATTTTGAAAACATCTGACGAGGGAACAGTATGGCCACTCCAACTATCCATAACCGTGGACGCGGCTATTCGAATAGTTTGACACTCTATAGAGATTGTACACTTTCACCACCATATTCGATACATTCGTCAGGAACAAATACTGAATTCACCATACTCAGTATGCGGATAATCAATCCTAACATTTCAATTATAAGCCCTAGTATAGGCACCTCTCCTGTGAGTTTGGCCTCCCAACCATGACCAACTGTCATCTTGGGTACCGCACAGGTGGACAATCTTCACAAGGTAGCCTCAGTCAGACCTTGGCCGTGAGGGAACCCATACTAAGGTATATAAGTTTCCAGTCCAGTCCTACCCAAATTTCGGGTATTGTGGTTGTACGGTAAAATTGGAATGGTATCGCATCCAGACAACCATCAGTTTTATAAAGGGCTAAGGCTCATGCCTCAACATTTTCATCATCAAAATCATCTGGTGTTCGGAAACACATGTCAAAACATCTTAGTAGAATGACTCTTCATTCTAAGGTTTTCATAACCATTTTCACCAAGTATTCCCATCTAAAGTTGATCAAGTTTTATGCTTAGAACTAGCATCTACAAGTGGGGTAAGTACTAATGAGGGGTGGTAAACAAGTGGAGTTTAACTAAGTTCAATCTCATGCCTTAGGATGACATCAAGATTATCTAGCTTAGGCCAAATTTAATGCTCTTTTTGCAACCTTCAATTATCCTCCTAGAATCTACAAGTCACTTAAGTAAACTCTAAAAGAAAGCTTTGATAAAGAAATAAAGTAAAAATCTTGCAAGTAAAACTAGGGTTGGGTTATCAAGTGGGTATGAGCAGATATGCTTAAGGCATATAGTTGGCATGGTAACAAGCAAGTCTTAGCTTGCATAAGTAAGGTATCTTGCAAGTGTTAGCTTGCTCAATCAACTAGTAGTATTAGGCTTGCCTTGTGCAGAGAAGTGGTTGAAGTTCTCCTCGGCTTCTTCTTCGTAGTATCCCCCTTCCTCCGCGTATCCTTGGTTGGTACTAGCGTCTATGAATAAATACGAGGTACACAATCACCAAACAATACTTAAGTATTTTCAATCATCACACAAAGGTGTTCTATAGATGATCTAGCATCATCACTAACATTACAAGATTAAAGCATTTGTATTATTTATTTATTTATAGAAAAGTAATTTCTACTCATTGAAAAACTACTTAAGATTTAATATTCTCCAAACCAAACATGGGATCATGTTGACACATGTCATCACCACATATTTCAGTACATGGGAATGTGATTTAAAGTGGTGTCACAATTTAATAAGGGTTTACCCTTTATTTTAAATAAATAAAATGACTAGAAATGCCTATGTGGCATTCTTTTATTACTTGGACATTATTTCTGTAAGTAACCCATAATTTTATATATATTCTGAAAGGTATGATCAAATGTGATTTTTGAGAGTTGGAATCAACTCAAAAGCTATTATGGTTGAAATTTGAAAAATGTTTGAATGCAGAAAAGCTTCTGACTTGTTATTTTTACCAAGGTTGATCTACATATCCAAATGAGTTGAATCCAACGGGATTGGATTAAGCATTTCAGTACCTTTCTAACAAAATTGGTTTCATGAAATTTGGTTCACTGAATCGAGCTGGGTTGATTTTTTAAACTAGGTATATAACTGAGTTTGAATTAAATAGAAAAATCTAAATTCAAACGGTTGGGCTGCGCGGGAAGGGTTAATGGGCCGGACCAGTGTCACTCCGCATCGCGGGGCTCAGCTGACAGGGGGTTCCACCCGTCAGTGGCTCATAACACGCGAAGCGGTATGGGGTGATGTGGTGCGTTTGATTAGAAGTGAGATCAACGGCCGAGGGTCGTCATCGATGATGAACAGGTCACTGGCGAGCTCGAACCCTAGCGGCTCAGTAGGGGTCGTGGGAGGCTCACCGGGGCTCAGGCGAGGGTCGGCGATGGGGGCTAATGACAAAGTCGATGACGGCGATTCTCCTGGCACCGGCAGCTCCTCCTGGGGCGGCTCCAATCGATGGCTCCTCTCCTCCTCTGCAGCGGCGAGCTCCGGCCAAATTCCGGCGACGCGCTGCTCTCCTTGCTCAAGGAATAAGTGGGAAGTCTCAGTGAGAGGTGGGGAGTGAGATGGGATGAAGAAATCGAGCGAGGGAAGCCTCTATTTATAGTGGCGAGAGGGGACCGACAGGCGCGGGCTGAGCTCGTCGTGGTCGACGGCATAGAGGGCTATCGGTGTGGGCGATGGTAGGGGACGGTGTTGTGCTCCCTGGCGAAGCTCAACGATGTGGTGGCGCGGTGTGGGGCGGTCCTGATCGGTCGGAACGCTTTGGCGCTCTGAGCGGGTCCGACGGAGGTTTTGATGGCGCATAGCACGCGTGGTCCACACGGCGGCGAACGGGCGTGTCTGCGGGGTTGCTGGGGTGGTGGTGATCACGCGTGCACGCGGCGAGGGTGGGGCGCGGTCTGTGGGCGTGTGTCGAGGGTGGCGCTCTAGCGCGCTTTTGGCATGCTCTCAGGGAAGCTTGGCATGGCTTGGGCGTGTGGTCCAGTGGCTGGCAGGGTTCGAGCGCTGGACAGGGGGTGGCGGTGGACGGTGGCGTGCGTCCTAGACATGGTGTTTAGGCTTGGTGCTTGCTCTTTCTAGCTAGCCATGGTCGGCTGGCAAGGGTTCCTTCGGGTTGGCATGGCTTGGTGCAAAGGGTAGGGGATAGGGGTGGTCAAGGCACTGGTTGGCACTGGGGGAGACAAGTGTGATCAATGGTGAACAATGCTTAGCCAAATTACTACTCAAAACAGTGAAGTTTGGCCAAATTGATTTGTTGTCTCCAAGTGTTTGATGAAATGGCCGCAAGAACTTGAGTTTTAAATTTTGAAAAGATTTTTGGTGGGTGTGCTAGGCATGTGTTGAGGATTCTGTGTGTGCTTGGGTTTTGAAAATGGAGCTTGTTTGAGTGGTTTTTGAAATAGTGGGATCTTCCCATATGAGATAGATTCAATTTTAAACTGTCATTTAAACCAAGCATTTAAATGTTTTTGGATGATCACAAAGTGGGCCTTGGTACCTTATTATGAGTACTATCAAGGGGTGCAAATATCCATACATGTTTCTGTTAAGTTCTTAAAGTTAGGGATAGCCAAAGTAGGCATGGGAGTTAATTTGGCCAAAGTGACCATTCACTTAGTTTATTTGTTTTGACTTGTTTGTATTTGGGAAAAGTTTGGGGATTGTTTAGATGATGTTTATTTCACCTAAGAATCATTTTACAAGCAAAGAAACACCTAAGCATGGCAATTCAAAAGAATCCAAATTTTGAATACACACACATATGAATGCTTTCATATCTTTAGTTGGAAAAAATTTTGTTAACCCTAATTTTGATGATTAGAGTTTGATGATCCAAGTTTAATATTTTTGGGATGTTACAAACCTTCCCCCCTTAAACAAAATATCGTCCCGAGATTTGGAAAAGGACAAAAAAGATTACCTAGGATTTGAAGAGATCGGGAAACTCCGTCCTTATGTGGTCTTCGCGCTCCCAGGTAGCTTCCTCTTCTGTGTGGTTGCTCCACTGAATCTTGAGAAACTTGATGCTTTGGGTTCTGGTAGTTCTAAAAGCTTCTTCCAAAATACGGAGGGGCACTTCAGGATAGGTCAGATCATCGTTGATCTCTATGGTCCGGTGATCAATGTTCTTGAACACTTCTGTCTTCTCCGGAACTTCGAGGCACTTGTGAAGTAATGAGATATGGAACACATTATGCACAACTGACATCTCTTCGGGTAGTTCCAATTGATACGACACTTCTCCTCGATGATTCAGAATCTTGAAGGGGCCGATATATCTGGGGGCTAACTTTCCTTTCAATTGGAAACACTGCATTCCCTTCAATGGAGACACTTTCAGATACACAAAATCTCCGATGTTGAAAGCGAGGTCTCGACGCCTCTTGTCGGCGTAACTCTTATGTCTTGACTGAGCGGTCTTGAGGTGCTCACGAATCTTGTGAACCTTCTCTTCTGCTTATCGTAGAATGTCGGGTCCGAAAATCTGACTCTCTCCTACTTCCGACCAGTTCAAAGGGGTGCGACACTTTCTTCCGTACATGAATTCAAATGGGGCCATTTGCAAACTAGCTTGATAACTGTTGTTGTACGAAAATTCTGCAAACAGCAGACAGTCTTCCCATTTAGATCCATACTCTAACACACATGCTCTCAACATGTCTTCGAGTATTTGATTTACTCGCTCCGTTTGTCCGTCGGTCTGAGGGTGATAAGCGGTGCTGAAATCTAGGAGGGTTCCTAAACCTTCTTATACTTTCTTCCAGAATCTCGAGGTAAACTGAGTTCCTCGATCCAATACGATGTTCTTGGGGACTCCGTGCAAACTGACGATACTAGCGGTGTATAACTCCGCTAGCTTCGAACTCTGATATGTGGTCTTGACGGGTAAGAAATGGGCGACTTTGGACAATCTATCCACTATGACCCAGATAGAGTCATTTCCCCTACTAGAAGTAGGCAATCCGGTGATAAAGTCCATTCCAACGGAATACCATTTCCATTCCGGAATCTGCAATGGTTGCAACAATCCAGCGGGTCTTTGATGTCCCGCCTTGACTCTCTAACATATATCACACTTGGCGATATAGCTTCCGATTTCTCTCTTCATCTTATGCCACCAAAATTGTTCTTTCAAGTCCTGATACATATTCGTTCCTCCGGGGTGGATAGAATAAAGAGTATCATGAGCTTCCTTTAGAATCTCTTCTTTCAACTCAGAATCTGCTGGTACACAAAGGCGTCCTTTGTACCACAGAACTCCTTCTTCGTCTTCGGTGAAGCCAGGTACTTTGCATGTACCGATACGACGCTTGATTCCGTCGATACTAGCATTTCCTTTCTGCGCCTCCTTGATCTGGCTGATCAAGGTGGGTTGAAGTTCTATGCTAGCCAAAAATCCTTTACTCACTAATTCCATTCGGAAATCTTCCATCTCTTTGTGCAGACTTGGTTGTTCCTTCAAGATCATGGAGTTCAAGCGGCACGGCAATCTGCTAAGGGCATCGGCTACCACATTGGCTTTACCGGGGTGATAGTGAATCTCCAAGTCATAATCCTTGATTAGCTCAATCCATGTTCCATGTCTCATATTCAGCTCCTTCTGAGTGAATATATACTTCAGGCTCTTGTGATCCGAATAAATCTCACAACGGTTTCCCATCAGGTAGTGCCTCCATGTCTTCAGGGCTAGGACTACGGCTGCGAGTTCGAGGTCATGGGTTGGGTAATTTTGCTCATGTTGTTTCAGTTGTCGAGATAGATAGGATATAACTTTGCCTTCTTGCATTAGCACACATCCGAGACCGGTCTTGGATGCATCACAATACACGTCAAAGGGCTTTGTGATATCCGGCATGATTAAGATTGGGGCTGAAATCAATCTTCTCTTGAGTTCTTGAAAACTCGCTTCACATTTGTCCGTCCATTCAAACTTCTTATCCTTCTTCAGCAATTGGGTCATGGGTCTGGCGATACTCGAGAATCCTTCTACGAACTTGCGGTAGTATCCCGCCAATCCGAGAAATGCACGAACTTGGGTTTGAGTGGTTGGAGCTTGCCACTCTTCGACATCTTTCACCTTTGCAGGGTCAAAGAAAATTCCTCCGGCTGATACTATGTGACCGAGGAATCCTACCTCCTGTAACCAGAATTCACATTTGCTAAACTTGGCATACAACTGATAATCTCTATGGGTTCCAAGAATGGTCCTTAGGTGTAGCTCATGTTCTTCTTCCGATTTGGAATAAATCAGAATGTCATTGATGAAAACAACGACAAACTTATCCAGGAAGTCCATAAAAATCTTATTCATGAGATTCATGAAATAAGAGGGGGCATTGGTTAATCCAAAATACATGACGGTATACTCGTATAATCCATATCTGGTGGTAAAGGCAGTCTTTGGAATATCCTCTACGCGAATCTTGAGTTGATGATAGCTGGTTCTAAGATCAATCTTAGAAAACACTTTGGCACCGGTTAAGTGATCAAACAAATCTTCTATCTTGGGCAGTGGGTACTTGTTCTTGATAGTGACATCATTCAACTTTCGATAATCCGTACACAAACGGTTACCTCCATCCTTCTTGTCCAGGAACAAAACAGGTGATCTCCATGGTGACGCACTTGGTTGAATCAATCCAATTTCCAGCATGGCATACAATTGCTTCTTCAGTTCGGCTAGTTAAGACGGGTTCATACTATATGGTCTCTATGCTATGGGTCCTGTTTCGAGGATTAGTTCAATGATAAACTCGATATCCCGATCTGGGGGCATACCGGGAAAAACATCTGGAAATACATCGGGGTATTCACAGACTATCCGGACTTGGTCAATGGTAGGTTGGGCTATACTCTTGTTGCACTTGAATTTACGAGGTAAGGTTTCAGATATATGCTCGACTGATATTTCGGCTGTATTGGTAATGGTTATGGCTTTCTTGGCACAATCAATCAATCCTTTATGTTTGGACATCCAATCCATTCCTAGTACTACTTCCAAACCTTTAGTTCCGAGTACTATCAGATTAGCATAAAAATCTATGCCATGGATTCGGATAGGGACGTCTTTGCATATTTGCCTAGCTTTGGTGGTTGACACGAGGATTTGAACAATCATAACATGCTTCAGTTTGGTTGGTTGAACCTTACTAGTGCATGCAAATTCTTCGGTGACAAATGAGTGCGATGCATCAGAATCAAACAACACTCTAGCAAGTACTGAATTAACAGAAAACATACCCAGCACGACGTTTGGCGCTTCTTGGGCTTCTTTAGCATGCATGAGAAAAATACGGCCGTTGCGGTTGAGAGAGTTCCCTGGGGCAAACCTTCTTCTGGGCTGAACATGACGCTGCTGCTGAGCTGGGGCATTTGCATTGGGGGCTGCAGCATTTTTCTTGGGGAACTCATTGGAGTAGTGACCCTTATTTCCACAGTCATAACAAGTCACTTGTGACTTGTCCTTTGCTGCAACAGGCACGACATTGCTTCCAGTCCTCGGGGCAGTGTTGGTGTTGGTGGCAGCATTGTTGTTGTTGAACTTGGGTGGTGCACGGTTGAAAGTGCCAGAGTTGCCGGGGTTGTTGCGGTTTCCTCCGGGCCTTGGGTTTCCACGGTTGGGATAGGTCAGATGGTTCATCGGGGGTCTGTTGGTTCTCGGGGCAAATCCTGGAGATGGGTTGGGGCGATACTTTGGGGTATGATGGGTTCCTGGCTGATGCATCATGCGACGCTTGCGGTTCTCATTGGCTTGGTTAATCTTTCCTTCCATCTGAATGGCCGAGTCGACAAGGGATTCAATATATGCAAAGGGATATTGACCAACACAGTATGCATCTCATCATGCAAACCATTCAGGAATCTCTCTTTCTTCTTGGCTTCAGTGTCGATCTCATCCGGGGCATACCTAGCTAATGACAAGAATTTGTCACTGTATTCCACTACGGTCATCCTTCCTTGCTTCAGTTCTCTGAACTCATCTCTCATTCTCTTGATCAAACCCGGTGGCACATGGGTTCTGCTGAACTTGACTTTGAACTCCTCACAGGTCATCATCTGTCCTCCGGTCATTGCACGAACGTTGTTCCACCATGCTCTGGCATCTCCGGCTAGATAGTGGGTGGCTAACAGAACTTTCTCGTTAGCTTCCACTCCGGCGACTTCCAGGTTGTTTTCCATGGTCTGCAGCCAATCATCTGCGTCTAAGGGTTCTTCCGACTTAGTGAAAACAGGTGGGTTGGTGTTTTGGAAATTCTTGAGCTTAGACCCATGGTTGTCCTGATTTCCTTGGCCTTGATTGTTGTGGGCCAGCTGAGCTATCTGCTGAAGGGCGGCTAGGTTGGCTTGACGTTCCGCTCTTTCAGCTTCGTGGTCATAAACCAACATTTGCAGGATCTGCAACATCGGGTCCGGGGATGAAGCACTTCCTCCGCGAGGCATCTGAAGATTGAGATAGATCATGAGAAAAGAGGGAAATTTCTAAGGTTCAGGGACTTTGAAAAGCTTTTAAAGTTTGACTCATATTTTCTAGCAACTTGCTTTTCATTCATTCATTCATCCAAAGCACATGATACAACACACACCACAACAAAGGTAAACAGATGGTTTTAAGAACCATTCTAGAAACTACGATACAGTGGGACCGAATATAACTCACTACGCTAGTGCTCAAGTGTAGGCCTACTCAAGTGCTACTACTCCTCGGAATCGGTGTAGTCGTCATCCTCATCATCCTCATCGTCATCGATGAAGGCGAAATCATCTTCATCGGTGAGGAAGTCCATGGCTTGATCCTCCAGAAAATCATCATCATCGCTGAGATAGGAGTAGGGGTCTTGATTCAAGAGAACACCGAAGCTTGGGAGAATAACAAAGGAAGAAAGTCAGGTATAAACTATGATTATGAATGCATTAAATATTTTATGGGAACTGATGACTTCCGTGATATTAGTATTGAGTATGGTCTTGATTCTCAAGTTCTTGCAAAATGTTTTAAGGCCTTTGCATATTATATTCAAATTCCCAAAAAAGAGTGGGACAAGTACCATGCTCCTTATAAAGACATTGCTACCCATGTTCCTGCTAGCATAGAGGTTTGTACTGTTGATCCTATTTTGCCTGAACCTTATGTTGAGAAAATTCCTTTTCCTGCTAAGGTAAAGGAACATTCTATCATAGCTAATGTGGTTAGCAAAAGTGCAAAGAAAACTGTGGAGCCCGATGAGCAAATTAACATTGAGCCTGTGGTAGCTATTGTGAAAGATCTTGTCACTAGAAATATAGAGGATGAGCACATTGTCTTCTGTGAAGGCGCTTCTAATATTATTTCTCATCCTAGAAAAGCTAGTGTCCTTGTGCTTTCTATTAGAATTGGTGATCATTGCTATTATGGTTTATGTGATACTGGTGCTAGTTCTAGTGCTATTCCTTATGAGATTTATAGGGAAATTATGCATGAAATTGGTTCTTGTGAGCTTGAAGACATTGATGTGGTTATTCACCTTGCTAATAGAGAGACAATCTGTGTCAACACCCGGATTTTTAATCCCAGATGCCTGTTATGCCATACATCGCAATCCCAGGATTACCATTTTTGTGAGACATAACAGATTTGGATACCACAGTACATCATCCATTACAAACCATACATAAGGTCTTACACAAATAAGGATCTCATGATCCAGTTCTTAATACAATTATGGCAGCGGAATATGTAATAATGAAGGTAGCGTAGGCGAAGATCCATCTTCGGGGTCACAGGCAATGCTGACGATGGGAGATGATCCTAGTTGTCGTAACCTTCCTGCGGTCCTTCGTCCGGGTACTCCTCCTCATAGTCTGGCCACGGGAATAGCCAGGGACAAATCCATGAGTACTCTTTAAGTACTCGCAAACTAATACTAACAGTTAAGGGGTTTTTTTGTAGTAGGACACTAAGCTCTAGGGTTGTTTTGCAAAAAGCCAGATTTACCTCTACTAAGTTTAGGAGCAAAGAAAGCTAGTTGAAGTTTATAACACCTAAGTGGGAACTTAAATTTCATAACACAACCCTGTTGTGGTCAAGTCAAAATCTCAATTCATTTTGAAAACATCTAACGGGGGAACATTATGGCCACTCCAACTGTCCATAACCGCGGACGCGGCTATTCGAATAGTTTGACACGCTGCAGAGATTGTACACTTTCACCACCATATTCGATACATCCGTCAGGAACAAATCCTGAATTCACCATACTCAGTATGCGGATAATCAATCCTAACCTTTCAATTACACGCCTAGTATAGGCACCTCTCCTGTGAGTTTGGCCTCCCAACCATGACCAACTGTCATCTTGGGTACCGCATAGGTGGACAATCTTCACAAGGTAGCCTCAGCTTAGATCTTGGCCGTGAGGGAACCCATACTAAGTTATATAAGTTTCCAGTCAAGCCCTACCCAAATTTCGGGTATTGTGGTTGTACGGTAAAATTGGAATGGTATCGCATCCAGACAACCATCAGTTTTATAAAGGGCTAAGGCTCATGCCTCAACATTTTCATCATCAAAATCATCTGGTGTTCGGAAACACATGTCAAAACATCTCAGTAGAATGATTCATCATTCTAAGGTTTTCATAACCATTTTCACCAAGTATTCCCATGTAAAGTTGATCAAGTTTTATTCTTAGCACTAGCATCTACAAGTGGGGTAAGTACTAATGAGTGGTGGTAAACAAGTGGAGTTTAACTAAGTTCAATATCATGCCTTAGGATGACACCAAGATTATCTAGCTTAGGCCAAATTTAATGCTCTTTATGCAACCTTAAATTATCCTCCTAGAAACTGCAAGTCACTTAAGTAAACTCTAAAAGAAAGCTTTGATAAAGAAATAAAGTAAAAATCTTGCAAGTAAAACTAGGGTTGGGTTATCAAGTGGGTATGAGCACATATGCTTAAGGCATATAGTTGGCATGGTAACAAGCAAAGTCTTAGCTTGCATAAGTAAGGTATCTTGCAAGTGTTAGCTTGCTCAATCAACTAGTAGTATTAGGTTTGCCTTGTGCAGAGCGGTGGTTGAATTTCTTCTCGGCTTCTTCTTCGTAGTATCCTCCTTCCCCCTAGTATCCTTGGTCGGTACAAGCGTCTATGAATAAATACGAGGTACACAATCACCAAACAATACTTAACTATTTTCAATCATCACACAAAGGTGTTCTATAGATGATCTAGCATCATCACTAACATTACAAGATTAAAGCATTTGTCTTATTTATTTATTTTTAGAAAAGTAATTTCTACTCATTGAAAAACTACTTAAGATTTAATATTCTCCAAACCAAACATGGGATCATGTTGACACATGTCATCACCACATATATCAGTACATGGGAATGTGATTTAAAGTGGTGTCACAATTTAATAAGGTTTTACCCTTTATTTTAAATAAATAAAATGACTAGAAATGCCTATGTGGCATTCTTTTATTACTTGGACATTATTTCTGTAAGTAAACCCATATGTTTTTATATATTCTGATGGGTATGATCAAATGTGATTTTTGAGAGTTGGAATCAACTCAAAAGATATTATGGTTGAAATTTGAAAAATGTTTGAATGTAGAAAAGCTTCTGACTTGTTATTTTTACCAGGGTTGATCTACAGATCCAAATGATTTGAATCCAACGGGCTTGGATTAAGCATTTCAGTACCTTTCTAGAAAAATTGGTTTCATGAAATTTGGTTCCTTGAATCGAGCTGGGTTGATTTTTGAAACTAGGTATAGAACTGAGTTTGAATTAAATAGAAAAATCTAAATTCAAACGGTTGGGCTGCGCGGGACGGGTTAATGGGCTGGCCCAGTGTCACTCCGCAGTGCGGAGCTCAGCTGACAGGGGGTTCCACCCGTCAGTGGCTCATAACACGCGAAGCGGTACGGGGCGATGTGGTGCGTTGGATTAGAAGTGAGATCAACGGCTGAGGGTCGTCGTCGATGATGAACAGGTCACCAGCGAGCTCGAACCCTAGCGGCTCAGTGGGGGTCGTGGGAGGCTCACCGGGGCTCAGGCGAGAGTCGGCGATGGGGGTGAATGACGAAGTCGACGATGGCAATTCTCCTGGCACCGGCAGCTCCTCCTGGGGCGGCTCCAATCGATGGCTCCTCTCCTCCTCTGTAGCGGCGAGCTCCGGCCAAATTCCGGCGACGTGCTAGTCGCCTTGCTCTGGGAAGAAGTGGGAAGTCTCAGTGAGAGGTGGGGAGTGAGATGGTGTGAAGAAATCGAGCGGGGGAGGCCTCTATTTATAGTGGAGAGAGGGGACCGACAGGCGAGGGCTGAGCTCGTCGTGGTCGACGGCATAGAGGGATATCGGCGTGGGAGACGATAGGGGACGGTGATGTGCTCCCTAGCGAAGCTCAACGACGTGATGGCGCGGTGTGGGCCGGTGCTGATCGGTCGGAACACTTCGGCGCTCTGAGCGGGTCCGACGGAGGTTTTGATGGCGCACAGCGCGCGTGGTCCGCGCGGCGGCGAACGGGTGTGTCTGCGAGGTTGTTGGGGTGGTGGTGATCACACGTGTGCGCGGCGAGGGCGGCGCGCGGTCTGTGGGCGTTTGTCGAGGGTGGCGCTCTGGCGTGCTCTCGGCATGCTCTCAGGGAAGCTTGGCATGGCTTGGGTGTGTGGTCCAGTGGCTGGCAGGGTTCGAGCGCTGGACATGGGGTGGCGGTGGACGGTGGCGTGCGTCCTAGACATGGTGTTTAGGCTTGGTGCTTTCTCTGGCTTGCTAGCCATGGTCGGTTGGCAAGGGTTCCTTCGGGTTGGCATGGCATGGTAGTTTCAAGGCACTGGTTGGCACTGGGGGAGACAAGTGTGATCAATGGTGAACAATGCTTAGCCAAATTACTGCTCAAAACAGTGAAGTTTGGCCAAATTGATTTGTTGTCTCCAAGTGTTTGATGAAATGGCCGCAAGAACTTGAGTTTTGAATTTTGAAAAGATTTTTGGTGGGTGTGCTAGGCATGTGTTGAGGATTCTGTGGGTGCTTGGGTTTTGAAAATGGAGCTTGTTTGAGTGGTTTTTGAAATAGTGGGATCTTCCCATATGAGATAGATTCAATTTTAAACTGTCATTTAAACTAAGCATTTAAATGTTTTTGGATGATCACAAATGGGCCTTGGTACCTTATTATGAGTACTATCAAGGGGTGCAAAGATCCATACATGTTTCTGTTAAGTTCTTAAAGTTAGGGATAGCCAAAGTAGGCATGGGAGTTAATTTAGCCAAAGTGACCATTCACTTAGTTTATTTGTTTTGACTTGTTTGTCTTTGGGAAAAGTTTGGGGATTGTTTAGATGATGTTTATTTCACCTAAGAATCATTTTACAAGCAAAGAAACACCTAAGCATGGCAATTCAAAAGAATCCAAATTTTGAATACACACACATATGAATGCTTTCATATCTTTAGTTGGAAAAGGTTTTGTTAACCCTAATTTTGATGATTAGAGTTTGATGATCCAAGTTTAATATTTTTGGGATGTTACAGTCTGTCCCATTGGCATTGTAAGAGATGTGGAGGTTCTTTGTGGTAAGATTAAATATCCTACTAATTTTCTAGTACTTGGTAAAGAAACTAGTAAAACCTATCCTATTATCTTTGGTAGACCCTTCTTGAATACTTGTGGGGCCATCATAGATTGTAGGAAGGAAAAGTTTTCACTAAGTTTGATGGAGAGTCTTATGAGTTTAATTTTTCCAAATTTGCTAAAACTCCTTATGAAAATGAATTGCCTAATGAAGATTTAAGGGTTGAACAACTTTCTGCTATTTCTCTTGCTCCTAACAATGCCTTGCAGCAGTTTATGGAAGATCATGAAAGCGATGTCTTCATGAAGGAAAGAAATGAGATTGACGAGATTTTCCTTCGTCAGCCTGAGCAACTTAAGCATAATCTACCTGTGGAAGATTTGGGTACCACACTACCACCTAAAGGGGACCCTGTTTTCAAATTAAAACCTTTACCTGATGATCTTAAATATGCTTATCTTGATGATAAGAAGGTATGTCCTGTTATTATTAGTTCTAAACTTTCAGGAAAGGAAGAAGAAAGGTTATTAGAAATACTGAAGAAACACCAAGGAGCTATGGGTTATACTCTTGACGATTTAAAAGGAATTTCTCCCACTATATGTCAGCATGCTATTAATATAGAACCTGATGCAAAACCAGTTGTTAAGCACCAACGCCGTCTAAATCCTAAGATGAAGGATGTGGTAAGAAATGAGGTATTAAAACTCCTTGATGCTGGTATTATTTACCCTATTGCTGATAGTCAATGGATTAGCCCTGTTCATTGTGTTCCAAAGAAAGGGGGAATTACTGTTGTGCCTAATGAAAATAATGAGCTTATACCCCAGAGAGTAGTGGTTGGGTACATGATGTGCATTGATTTTAGAAAGGTTAATAAAGTTACTAAGAAAGATCATTATCATTTGCCCTTTATTGATCAAATGCTTGAGAGGTTGTCTAAAAAGACCCACTTTTGTTTCCTTGATGGTTATTCTGGGTTCTCTCAAATTGCTATGAAAGCGCAAGACCAAGAGAAAACCACTTTCACTTGTCCTTATGGCACTTATGCTTATAGGCGTATGCCTTTTGGTTTATGTAATGCTCCTGCTACCTTTCAGAGATGTATGTCTGCTATCTTTCATGGTTTTTGTGAAGAAATTGTGGAGGTTTTCATGGACGATTTCTCTGTCTATGGAACTTCTTTTGATAACTGTTTGCACAACCTTGATAAAGTTTTACAGAGATGTGAAGAAACCAACCTTGTTCTTAATTGGGAGAAATGTCATTTCATGGTTAATGAAGGGATTGTTCTTGGACACAAGATCTTTGAAAGAGGCATTAAAGTTGATAGATCCAAAATTGAAGCAATTGAGAAGATGCCTTGTCCTAGAGATATTAAAGGTATTCGTAGTATCCTTGCTCATGCTGGTTTCTATAGGAGGTTTATTAAAGATTTCTCCAAAATTTCAAAGCCCCTTACTAATCTTCTTCAAAAAGATGTACCTTTTGTTTTTGATGATGATTGTAAGGAAGCTTTTGAAACTTTGAAGAAAGCTTTGACAACTGCTCCTATTGTTCAACCACCTGATTGGAGTTTACCTTTTGAAATTATGTGTGACGCTAGTGATTTTGCTATGGGTGCTGTCCTTGGGCAACGTATTGATAAGAAGTTGAATGTTATTCATTATGCTAGGAAGACTCTAGATGCTACTCAAAAGAATTATGCTACTACTGAAAAAGAGTTCTTAGCTGTAATTTTTGCATGTGATAAGTTTAGACCCTATATTGTTGATTCAAATGTCACTATTCATACTGATCATGCTGCAATTAAGTACCTTATGACGAAGAAGGACGCTAAGCCTAGGCTTATTAGATGGGTGTTGCTTTTACAAGAGTTTGATCTGCATATTATAGATAGGAAAGGTGTTGAAAATCCTGTTGCTGACAATTTATCTCGTTTGGAAAACATTTATTTTGACCCCTTGCCTGTTAATGATAGTTTTCCAAATGAGCAGTTGGCTGCAGTAAGGGTAAGTCCGCATGAGAGTCCTTGGTATGCTGATTATGCTAACTTTATTGTTTCCAAGTATTTGCCTCCAACCTTACAGCCCAACAAAGAAGAAAATTCTTTTATGATATAAGGCATTACTTTTGGGATGACCGACATTTATATAAAGAAGGAGTGGATGGTATTATGCGAAGATGTGTTCCAGAATTTGAACAACAAGATATATTGAGAAAATGTCACGGCAGTGCTTATGGAGGGCATCATGCTGGGGATAGGACTGCACCAAAGGTTTTACAATCTGGATTTTATTGGCCTACCCTTTTCAAAGATGCACGGAAGTTTGTCTTACCATGTGATAAATGTCAACGAGTTGGTAACATTTCTAGACGCAATGAAATGCCTATGAATTATTCTCCTGTTATTGAACCCTTTGATTGTTGGGGATTTGACTTTATGGGTCCTTCTCCTCCTTCAAAAGGGTATACTCACATTCTTGTTGCTATTGACTATGTTACAAAGTGGGTAGAAGCCATACCTACAAATATTGCTGATGGTAAGACCTTTTTAAAATGCTTAAAGATGTTATTTTTCCTAGGTTTGGTGTGCCTAGATATCTCATGACTGATGGAGTCTCTCATTTTATTCATGGTGGTTTTAGGAAAACTCTTGTTAAATATGATGTTAACCATAGATTTGCTTCAGCTTATCACCCCCAAACCAGTGGGCAAGTAGAACTTTCCAATAGGGAAATTAAATCTATCCTGCAGAAAACTATTAATAGATCTAGGAAAAATTGGGCTAAAAATTTGAATGACTCTTTGTGGGCTTATAGAACTGCTTATAAAAATCCTATGGGGATGTCTCCTTACAAAATGGTCTATGGGAAAGCTTGTCACTTGCCTTTAGAATTAGAACACAAAGCTTATTGGGCAGTGAAAGAATTGAATAGAGATTTTAGATTTGCCGGTGAGAAAAGATTGCTAGACTTGAGTAATCTAGATGAATGGAGAAGTGAAGCTTATGAAAATGCTAGACTCTTTAAGGAAAAAGTAAAAAGATGGCATGATAGGAGAATTCTCAAAAGGGAATTCCATGTTGGTGAGAAAGTTCTTTTGTATAGGTCTCGTCTCAGATTTTTTGCGGGGAAACTACTCTCAAAATGGGAAGGACCTTTTGTTATTAAGGAAGTATATCGTTCAGGTGCTATCAAAATATCTTCTTTAAAGGATGACACAACACATGTGTTGAATGGTCAAAGACTAAAACATTATATTTCTAGAGATTCTTATAATGAAGATGTTGATATTATTCAAATGGTGAATCTAGAAGAATTTATCACGAACCAAACTCCAGAGTCTGCATAGTTCGTCTTTGAATAGATAAAAGTGGTGAAAATGGAAGGTTTGGGAAAGCCTAATCTTTTTATATTTTTCATGTTTTTATTACATAAGGAAAGTTACGAGACGGAATAGAGGAGGAAACGGAGGCCGGGGTGGCCAAACCCACCCCAGGCGCGGGCCCCAGCTGGCCGCGCCTGGACGGGGTGTGAGCCTCCCGAGCTCCGTCTCCTCCTCGTTTTCATACCAGTACCTTCCTTATGCATTGAAACTTCGTAATATATAACCCCCCGGGTTCCGCGAGGTTCTTGTATTGTATTATCACCGTGTTAATGTTTCGATCTATTTCTGTCACGCAAATTCTCAGTTTTGGGGCCATAATGTATTTCTCTGGATCACCCACGGAGGATTCCTCCGCGGATGTCATCAACCCGTACATGTATTTGTTGAGGATTCATCCCAATGAGTTGATTCTCAAGGATGGGAAGGTGTAGATGAAAGAAGTTTGAGGCCCTAAAGGAGAAGGCAATCTGGAAGACAGGATGGAAGCATTGGAACAAGAAGTTTTCAGGTACAAGAAGATGGCGGAACGCGAGGTGGATATCATCCATAAGATAAGTTCAGAACTCATCGCCAAGAATGAGGAGGAGGTTTCTGAGCTCCGAGAAGAAATCTTCTCGCTCCATCTGACCATCAACCAATTACAAGCACAAATCTATGACATACAAAATCAAAACTGTGAGTATGAGGCTAGATTTGATCGCATAAGCTCTGCTGCTAGTTTCAGGATTGCGGAAACTAGGACGTCCTTTTTGGATGGGGAACCTTTGCCTTGGAATTTTTATGATGACAAGTGAACACCACTGAAGGAGTAATTCGTCATCAGGTTTTGCATCCCCTTGGCTTGTTCCAAGCTTGGTGGAGTGTCGCGGTATCATCATCATTATCTTCTATCTTTTACCTTTTAAGTCGATTCGTATCTTTGGTAGAGAAGTTATCTTATAATTTGGTTTGCATGTGAAAGTATCTCTCCTTTAGTTGGTTATCTATGTATCCCTTGGTGTGAGTGTCTTTATGGAATATTATTGAGAAGTTTCATCTTTTACTTTTTGCACTTCTTATTTTAGTTTGTAATCTCTATTATATGATTGATCTTATTGATCAGTATTGGCATCACTCTGGGAGCATCAAGTAAATCTAAATTGGTTTTGGCAAACCAAGCTCTGGTCAGTAGAAACACTTTTTGAGGTTTGAAAGGAAAAGAGAAAAAGCTTACAGGTATTTTGTATCATTTATTTTCTTTCTTGTTGGCTCATAAGCTTAGTATTCTTTATTTAAGATTTTTTGTGTCTTCAAGGAAGATTGCATGTTTGGATTTATCACTTGTAGGTTTGCTTGTTTCTTTCAACTCTTTTGCTTGCTACCCAGCCTTGCTAGCTAAAAATCTGTTTTGAGAAGGCATACTTCTCATGCTTCCAACACCTTTGAACCAAAACTTGTGCCATTTGTGTCCACCATATATACCTATTAGTATTATTGCTATTCCGAGCAAATTCTCAAGCTTCATCTATCTTTCGAATTAAAAAGTATTTTGTTATGTGAAAACTAGTTAGTAAAGCTCTCACGAACTTGATGGCACACCTTATTTTCTTGCCCCTAATAGACTTGAACCATTGTGTCATCGAAGTTGTATATTCTTGCATCTATACGTTGGGATTAGCAGAACCGTGCTGTCACGGGAAACGCTTTCAACACTTATGGATACTCATCCAGTTGATATCATGCTCTTTTGTTTGCGGATGTCGACGGTGTGAAATAAAAAGAGAGCTTGTAAGTCCATGGAGTGATGTATGTGTGTTAGAGAAACGCCTGGGCCGCTAGCCTAAGCCATGCCTAATCATGGTGGAAACTTGCAGCATCACCATAATGAGCATTTTGTGAAGCAACCTCAATAAAAAGCTATGCACATAGTAAATAAAAAGATCGCTGAGATGCTCATTGTCTGCTTGCCTTGTCATTTTGGTTATGGGATAAATCTTGTACCATGTACAAGGGGTATTGGCGGTTCTTTATGATACATATGTACTTACAATGACAAGAACTTACCGGTGACTAAAGTTGAGTAGCATGAGGAGCGGCCCTCGTACTCAAGGGACATGAGATTTCCAACTTATATTTCATCAAGCATATACTCCATCCTTGTTCACTTTAACCTTAATCATCTCAAGATGCCTATGATAGGGGCAATGAGGGCTCAAAGCTAGTAAGTATCATAATCTTTTAGAAGCTCTTTATGACTTGAAATCCCTACTTCCCTCTATGAAGGGACCTTTCTCCTATTTCCAAGTTGAGTCACAAACCTACTTCCTCTCTATCTCCAGCAAGCATTTGAGTTGTTGTGTTTCAAGCATTCATATGGTGATTTATTCAATCATGTTCTCTATCTTCTTTGTTTGCACAAAACTCTTATCTATTGAGTATTACTTTGAAAGCCTTCATTGAAAAACCTTTTTGAGCAAAGAGTGCTCCTGTTGTAAAACTTCTTCAAAAAGCTTTTTGTGAAACTGTTTGCTAGTTGTTCTCTGACCAGGAACAAAGTTTGCCAATTCCAATTATGATTTATCTTTATACATCTCTATTGTGACTCCTGTACTTGTTGCAAGCTAAGTTATATAATGGTGACTTGCTTTCTTCTATGAGTTGTGTATTGGTAAGTGTGATGCTTCTTATCCGTATTATTTTATCGACACTTCACTCTATAAACCTGTGGACATGTTTACTGAGCTTAGTTTTCGCTTGGGGACAAGCGAAGGTCTAAGCTTGGGGGAGTTGATACGTCCAATTTGCATCACCATTCTATATCATAATTTGCCTCTATTCATTGATATATTTCTTATTATGAGGTGTTACTTATGTATTTCCTATGTTTTTGCATGTAGGATGATTCTTGGAGGATGGACTGCCAGAGTCAGGTTTCTGATGGAAAAGAGGTGTTTTGATGCAATTTTGCGAAGATTAGAAAAATACCAGAAAAATATTGGAAAATTAAATTTTCCCAGAAGACAAAGGAAGCCAGAAGGGGAGGCGTAGCTGGGCCACAGGGGGCCCACACCCCCTAGGCGCGGGTCCCTCCTAGGCCGCGCCTAGGGCAGGTGTGGCCCACCTGGCCGGCCTCCGACTCTGCCCTCGCGCCTATAACTTCCTCTCGAATCCCTAACACCAGGGGAGTAACCATAGAAAGATTTCCGCCGCCTCTACGGGGCGGAAAACATCGAGAGAGAAAGAGCTCTCTGGCACACATATTTCTGCTGGGGAAATTCCTTCCCGGAGAGGGGAGATCGTCGCCATCAACATCGTCATCAATCTAGGCTTCATCGGGATCACCATCATCATCATCCACACTGTCATCTCCACCAACACCATCATCACCACTCCATCCCCCGTTAGGACACCTTTGCACAAGGGAGTGTCGGATCTCAGAGTTTAAGGCTGTGGTTAGGTTTATATCTTAATTACTTTCCTGTAGTTGCGGATGCTTGTAGGGGGTTTAATCACAAGTATGTATTAGTCCAAGTAAGGTCGGTACATTAGCACAGGTTCACCCACACACCACTTACAACACCAAAGAATAGTACTCAGCTATTTGAAGCGAAAGCACTTGACATAATTTCCATGTGTCCTCGAGAACGTTTGGTCCTGATAAGTATTTCCACCGGCTTGTCCTTTTCTAAGAAAGGATTGGGCCGCTTGCTGCAGTTGTTCGTTGTCTTTATTACTTGCACTTTGTTTTGTTGCTTTATTAGAAAACCCCTAAAAATCCGTTTGCTAAGTATTTACAGAGATTTCCTACTCCATACCACTAGTCAACACCTTTTGCTCCTCGTTGGGATCGACCTCCTATTTATTGAAAGTACTACGATACACACCCTATACTTGTGGGTCATCAAGGATTTAGATCTTGTTGCTATCTTTATAACAAGCTCAAGTTTATCAAAAACGGATTTCAAAATGTCATTGTGTTTTTGATCTAAGAGGTTTTACCGGTTCATGTTTTATAGAGAGGTCAAACATTCCATCTTTTAGTTTTAACTTTATTTATTAGACTATGATGTTTCTGTGTATGATCTTGTAGATCTTGTTGTCCTCTTTGAAACAATGCCAAGATCATCGAAATCGAAGTTTAGATCAAAAGCTATAGTCGTTTTGTGGGTATGTTTGCCAGTTTTTGGAAGATCGGAGTCTCTAGATTACTCTCCAGTTTGTCTCTGGTGTGGCTTCTGGTATTAACACATTGGGCTCATGTTTGGCCTGGGTTTACTGGAGTCTCCGGCCCCAGTTTTTAGGATGTTTTGCGATTGGAGACACTTGAACCATTGGATAAAATAAATAAGTGGTTGGATTGAACGTTCCTGCCACACTTCGCGCTTTTATAAGCAACACATATGTAAATGGAGATAGAGATGACAATTAGTTTGCTTTTAGCTATCATTATTCCGTTTGAGAGATTGCATAGCCTAGTTTAGTGAAAGCAACAACCTTTATTACTCAATAGTTGTTAGGTCTGATGCAATCCTTATCAAAAGATACAAAGGGAATCATGTAGCCATCTATTAGGATTTGATCTAGTGCCTTGCTAGCTAGTTCATTCATAGCCTCATATAACTCAGCTTGTGAAAATTTTATAAATGGATCCTTCATGAACTTAGTTGCTAACTGAACACAAGAATTTACGACTACTGCCTCTAGACTCGTCTAATAGCCTCCCTGATTCTTTCGCTTCCGTTAGGCTGTTTTTGATCGACGGAGGCTGCTTAGGTTTAGTCCCATCTTGTTTACGAGAGGAGGCCACATCCAGTTTATATAGTAAGATTCTTTTCTCTCAGCAGTCTAGTCTTTTGAGATGGAGTGGGATCTCTACTGAATGTTAGGCCATGTGCGCATAAACGTCCAGAGCGTAGGTCAAGTGCTGGGCTAGACTAAGTGGATGAGCCAGGTTGTCTACCTTTCCGAGAGGCTTCTCAGGGGATGAGATGTTAGGCTGCTATTGACCGATGGAGGCTGCTCAGGTTTAGTCCTACCTCGCTACGAGAGGAGGCCATACCCAATTTATAAGAGATAGATTCGTTCCTCTCAGCAGGCTTGGATTTTGAGATGGACTGGGCTCTGTTGAATGTTGGGTCGCATGCGCATAAACGTCTAGAATGTTAGCCTAAGTGGACGCTAACATCTGAGGTGTTATGTACCAAGCATTGCCGGTGACTTTCGTCCCACCTCGCTAGCAAAAGGGGGATACATGCAGCTTATAAGGGGAGTGGCCATCCTCTCATCAGGCTGGGTTTTTTTGGTATGGAGAGGGCTCTTCGCTTGTGGACTGGGCTGGATATGCCAAACGCCTGAAATGCGAGAGTGTGTGGAGCTAGACTTAAGACACTGATAATTGGTATCAAAACCAACACCGTCATGCCTGTTTGGGGGGCTTCCTAGACGATGGGGTGTTAGGCATTAAGCGTTGCCGATGACTTTAGTCCCACGCCTCGCCGGCTGGAGAGGGTTACAGGCAGGAGTAGTCATCCTCTTGTCACGCCGGTCATTTAGGATGGAGAAGACTCTTCGCTTGTGGACTACGGAGTAGATCGGATGAGCTAAACGCCTGGAATACGACATGATTGTGTGGAGCCAGGCATGGACGCCGACATTGCTGAGTTGATTACCTATGCTATACATCCCATCTACATTGCGAACATAAAATACAGGGTGGACCGCTGATTGAACATCTAATACGTGAACCAAATTTGGTTTTGTAGCGCCGATGAACTAGCCTTGTCCACCACACAAAATAGCTCTAGTGGCGCCGGGTCTTGTAGCTTCAAAAAATGCATCATAAACATCCAAGTTAACCATTCCGCCCGGAGCTTCTCCCATGTACTAAGTTTCTTCATTGTCTAAACTAAATATAAGATCTTGTTTGGCATCAAAGTATTTTTAAAATATTAAGAAAATACTTTGGTTTTAAAAAACTGAAGTATTAAATATTTTGAGGTGTCTAAATCCAACAAATAATATAGTTTTAAAACTGAAGTATTCTCCAAAACTATGAGTTTTTTTAAAATATTTGAAAGAGGTCATATCCTCTTTTTTCTAAAACTGAAAAAGAGAAAAACTGAAATATTGATTTGCTAGGCACTAAAATACTATGAATATTAATATACTTCAGTTAAAAAAAACTTTGTTGACAAATTAGCGGAAAGTGTCTTTAGCTCCCGAGTTTCAGTCTCACTTCGTTTAATAAAAATTAAAAGCCATATTTTTAACTTTCAAAAAAATGTAAAATTAAATTTTGAACATAGTCAATGTTGTATCTTATAAGCATGGGAAATCGTAACCCAAAATTTATTATATTATGAGCTACACAAAAATGACAAAATCTAATAAAATTTAGAGATGTAAAACTATACATACTTAAATTCACACTTTTGTGTAGCTTATAATATAAAGTATTTTAAATTGGTATTTTGCATGTTTTTGAAATAAACCATTGACTACATCACAGTTTTTTTAGAATTTTTATGAAACTCAAAAATATGATTTTCATTTTTCTTATAACTAGGTTTACCCACGTGCACGAAATCTTCACAAAAAAAACTAGGCCTAAGTTTCTTCGTATTACCCTTCTTCGACGATGCCGCTACCAACCAGTTAGAAGCTCGTAAAGATATCCAATCTATTGTTTTAAAAATCGGACCAGTTTATTTGTTAAACCAGAAAAACCCGAAACCAGAGGCCTCATCGGCTTTTTAAGCATACTGGACTGTTCAGCTAACGGACCAGAAAAAACCAAAGAAAAGGCAATTAAACCAGCAGTTTAGTGAAAAACCAATCGGCGATCCAACCAGTAAAAAACCATCCATCCATAGAAGAAAATATGCCGCTTGATCAGGATTTGATCCTGAGACCTCTCACCTCACACTAACAAATACTTTAATGGGTTAGCCAACTGGGCCAATCAATGTTTGTATCAAAATACTTCATGTATCTGATCCAACCAGTGAACCGCGAACCGAGGACCTCGCCGGTTCGATCGCGGTCGGTTTTTTAAACTATAATCCATGATCCAAACGCTGCCTGACCCAGGAATTGCCAATTTCAGACCGCGTGGCCCAGTAAACAAAGCCCAGTCGGCCTGCACACTCCTGTTCCAGCTTTCCAGTCAAAAACAAAGAGGAAAAAAACTCCTCCTCCAGCCGCCCCCTATCCCGATTCCCGATGGCGATCGGCGGCGGCGGCGGGAGCTGGAGCATCCACAGCCGCCCAGACGTCACGTCCCGCTATGAGGTCCTCGGGCGTGCTGGCTCCGGCGCCTACGCTGACGTCTACCGCGGCCGTCGCCGCTCCGACGGCGCTGCGGTCGCCCTCAAGGAGGTCCACGACGCTGTCAGCGCCCAGCGCGAGGCCGACGCCCTCCTCGCCGTCGCATCCGAGTCCTCCCCCCACGTAGTCGCGCTCCTAGACCACTTCCCAGGCGGCGACCACGACGACGACGTCCTCGTCCTCGAGTGGCTCCCGCTCGATCTCACCGCCGTCGTCCGTGACGGAAAGCGCGCGGGCGGCGTCCCTGCCGGACAGCTCAAGCGATGGATGCTGCAGGTCATCGAAGGCGTTGCTGCCTGCCACCGCGCCGGCCTCGTCCACCGCGATCTCAAGCCCGGAAACCTGCTCATCTCTGAGGCCGGGGTGCTCAAGGTCGCCGACTTTGGTCAGGTTAAAATCCTCAAAATAAAATTCTCAGTTTGACTAATCAGTTTCTTTTACGGGTTTTGGCTTACAGAATCGGTTCTCTTTCGGTAGTGGCATGTCGAAACTGGTAGAGTGGATGATTAGTCGTGGGCATCTAAACATAGTCTTTCCTCAATGCACACAGAATATTGGATTGCGTGCTGCTTTTGGTGGTCATACTGAAATAGGAGCTGCTGCTGCAACATCGCAGTTCTAATGGTCTCTAACTCTCTCGGGATATAACTGCCGAGGAACCATTTTATTTGCAATCTGTTGGCATGCAGAAGGATTTGATCATGTGGAAGGCTCATGTACATCTAGAGCTTGGAACTATTGTTCAGGAATTTTCGAAAATCTGTGAATAAACCTGTACACTTACATACCTTTCCATTTGGAAGCCATATGTTATGACTATATCCTTTAATGGACACTACCTCGCTTCCTCCTAGGATAGTAAATTACTTCACATCAGCATCACTCCAGCCAATAGATGTAGCATAATTGACTTTCTGTATTTTATTAGGACTACTAAACTCTGTTGTAGGCTGGATCCCGTTCATGGATTGTTTGTTGTTGTTGTTTATAGTGTTTGAAGTTGGCAATATGTTTTTTATAGGTCACCATCTTCAGTTCCAGCAGTTGAGCAGATACATGATCAAAATAACATGCATTAAACTAGAGCAGTTTAAACATTGTTAAACAAATTTCCTTGAAGTAGTCATTAAATCTATGAAATGTACCCTTGTTTATATACAAATATCATTTTAAATTCATGGACTGGCATCAAGCTTTCATTAAAATGTTCTTCTTTTACCATTTCCATTATCATAGGGTTTAGTCTTTCTGTGTTAATTAAGTTCTTCATATGTCATATAATTTCCTGAAATTACATACTGATTTATATTCACAATTTTAAATATAGTTTTACTGAAAATAAATTATTGTATTACAGCAGTAAAATCATCTGTCAAGGGCATACTTATTATTTTTTGCAAATGAACGCATGAATCATGCATGTTGTATATCATATAGTTGATCAAGTTTTTTCTTGTTGTGGTATATCTGTATGCTATACCTCTGTACTGCTTTTCAATTGTTTGTATTAGTTGGTTTGATTTTGGGAACTTCTTTTGCTCTTTGTTCTCCCTCAGGCCAGGTTTATTCAGGAACAGCCATCTCATGAACTGGAAATTCTTGCTGCTCAGGAGCCAGAGAGACTCACTGCAGCTGACTACCTACATGAGATCGACCAAGTCCGGGCCAAGTCCACTTATGGAGATGTCGACAGAATGAGCCTTCAGGATGGGAACACCTCCTGTCTTGCCACTTGCAGCACAGCAGACATCGACGATGATCCATTCAGAGCCTCCTATTCATATGATGCTGAAGAAGACATGGGGGATGAAGAGTCTGGCGCCTTCACTTCTTGCGTCGGAACACGGTGGTTTAGAGCTCCCGAGCTCCTTTACGGTTCGACCAACTATGGCCAAGAGGTCGACCTCTGGTCACTCGGATGCATTTTGGCTGAGCTACTCAACTTAGAGCCTATATTCCCAGGCCAGTCTGATATTGACCAGATTGGTAGAATCATTGGCGTCCTGGGCAATATCACAGAGGAATCCTTTCCAGGCTGCTCAAACTTGCCCGATTACAACAAGATTTTCTTCAACAAGGTTGAAAAGTCTATGGGCCTGGAAGCATTACTTCCTGGCAGATCTGCTACTGAGGTCGGCATGATAAAGCGCCTAATTTGCTATGACCCAGCAAAGAGGGCCAGTGCTTCCGACTTGCTGGGCGACCCATACTTCACCGAAGAACCCTTACCCGTGCCTATTGCTGGACTACAAGTACCGGTGTCGAAGGGCGAGGATGACGACGACTCTGCCGAAGAATGGGGTAATTACAGAGGCGGCAATTCGGATTCGGACAATGACGAATTCGGTAGCATGGATGTCACCAAGACCGACAAGGGTTTTAGCATACGCTTTTAGCGGCAATGAAAGATGCATACGGTGAATGATATCCCTGTACCATTTCTTGCAGACCTGATGATTGGAAACATGTTGTATGGATTGTATTTTATAAACTTTGCGATTATGTACAACAACCAGCGTTCTGGAAATAAAGCTTCTGTTCACAGTTGCTGTCCTTGTGCTGGCGTTAGTTGCCCATTCACATTCACAAAATGCGAAATATTCGCAAGTTTACGAATCGGTTTCGTCTTACTATAACCGAGGACACACTACGCAAAACACACCCAACCGTCGGATGCCCATACGGACGGACACGCGCCCGGGAAAGATGCTGAGCCTAAATAATCATGTGGCTGGACCGGCAACCCTATCTCGAACTCCCCCGTGCCCCGATGTCGAGCAGCCTCTTCCTCTGCTCGGCCCAGGTGCGCTATGCCACCCTTCCGGCACCTCTCCGGCAGCCGGGCCGCCACGCACGGTTCCCCCCGGCGGCTCCGGCCTTCGTCGCTCACAGTCTTCATCGCCCTCCCCCTCTCCACTGGACTGGCTCCGGGATTCGGATGATCTCTTCTTGCCTCGGTGAGTAGCCCTTGCTCCCTTCTTGGATGGATTTGTTGAATGGATTCTGCTCTCCGGGAACATTTCCTTGTCGCGGGCAGTCAAAATCGAAACCATGATGTCTCTCCGTTCAGCTACCTGCAGGCATATCCGCTCCTTACCCTATTTATCTATGATTTACCTACCCGGGGTTCGATTCGTTTATTCTTCTTCCTCAGCGCGCAAGATCGATCTCCGAGGTTCGATTGGGTTCATAGCTGATCTTGTTTCGTAACCAAATGCAGTGCTCACAAGACGAAGACGCAGAAATGGTATCTGCGCTTCTTTATTTGGCGTTGGAGCTCCTGAAGCTCTGGTCATCGGAGTGGTTGCTTTGCTAGTTTTTGGGCCCAAGGGTCTAGCAGAGGTAAAACCTTGCTCAGCCAGGGGCCTGCCTTCATTTCAGTGTCCTAAATTCTCAGTACTGACATCATCTTTTTGAGGGATTATAATTTATTAACCCTCGCGGATGCACTGTCCTGATCGGATAATCATGCTATCTGTTATACAGTGGATTTGGTGGCACATTTGCACTTCTAGCTTTATTCAAGACAAACCATGTAACCATAACTCTGTTAGAAAAATACTACTTTCATAAAAATATGTTTTCTGTATCATAGTTGTCCAATCAGAAATGAAAAAGGAAATATGGCCAGTATGTCACTTTTGCCTACTTGTTTGCAGGTAGCCAGGAATTTGGGGAAGACTTTGCGTGCTTTCCAACCAACTATTAGAGAGCTACAGGTTGGTTTCAGGATTTACTATCTGCAATTTGATTGAGTATTCTTTTATGTAACGTAATCCAATTCTCTGCACTTAGGATGTATCAAGGGATTTCAGGAGCACCCTTGAACGAGAAATCGGACTTGATGAGGATCCCCCGTCCACGAGCTATAGGCCTCCAACCATGAATAACAGCCAACAGCCTGCTGTTAACCAAGGTTAGTTAGTTATTCCATGCTTCCAACAGTTCGAAAGGATGCCCAATTTGTTTGAAGCACTCGTCTCGCCAACTGTACGTTTGAAATTATGTTTTCCAGTCAAACAACAGAAATACTCCGTACGGATTGTTCTGGTCCAGTGATCCCTTGTAGTTGTTGATGTCAGTTGTCTGTTCATTACTATTTTTGTTTGTTATGTTCGGGAGCATATGGCCCCACCATTGCAGCTCCGAAATATGGGATAAGATCCTCAATCTTTTAGCTTGGGCCTTAAATCAATGGGAGATAACATCTATGATTTGGTACTTAGTTAAGATTGCTAGGCCTCTGATGAAAATGACCCTTTATGGTAAATAAATCAAGCAAGAACAATTTTCTATCTAGCCCCTGGGGTGAGACCCCTTCCCCTGTTGCTCGTAGAACAAAACAGCTTTTCTCATAGTTCTTCTGCTGTCATGGATTTTTTTGTTAAAACACTAACAAATAACCAGCGCCTATAAATATCTGGAAGCTTCTATTTGATCAAGTGTATAGCATTCTCCATGCTTGCTCTTGATCATATATGCACTGTGCCGTGACTCAACCTTAAGGCTCATGCTCTTTAAAAGATAGGTTGCTCTGAATTCTGTCAAAAAATGGCCCATATTTTTTCCAAACCAGTTATTCAGCTCAAAAGATGGATTTCTGCCAGTCTACTGAAGTCATTTTGATGTTAAGATGCCGTGGTACTGCCTCATTGCTTCTGCTTTTAGATGTCAAGCCTGAAACGGCTGTGCCTTACACCAGCGAGGAACTCATGAAAGTAACCGAAGAGCAGTTGGCTGCATCCGCAATTGCAGCTTGGAATGCGCAGCAACCTCCCTCGCCTGAACCGCAAGGTCTGCAATTTAGTTCTGCAGTTATTGAACTATTTACATGTTTAGTATTATAAAAGGTAAATTGTTGCGTAAAACCAGAAATATTTGTGAGTTTATGAAATTTTCCGAACTGTGAGGAACTTTAAGTGCATAATATTTGACAGGTTATGATGCCTTATGATTTATAGGATTGTACATATTTTCACACTAACCTGGTAACGCTACATCATAATTATTTCAGAAGCAGCAGCAGCAGCAGCACCTTCCCAAACTAGTGACTCAGCATCATCAGGAGGGAGCGATGATGCTGGTGCTGTAATGAATGAGTCCAACTCAAGCAGTACTGAGAAAGTGAAACCAAGAGATGAGGCATAGTACTAAAAACAAAAAATATATCAGAATGCAGAGTAGAGCAGGGTGAAAGCCTTCGTTTCAATTGGTTTGGGAATAAAAAGGAAGAAAAAGTTTTTGGTTTCCACTTAGTGAGCTGGGTTGGCCAGGCCATGAGTGATTCTGAGACTTCGAGTAGTAGCGGCTTGGTCTGTTTTGCTGTGTTGTTGTGTAGCACTGAGAGATAGGTAGGTGATGCTGCAAAATTGAGTTGTGTATATCCTGATCCTCCTTCCAACTTCTTGTTTTGCCACGGCTGTTATTACCTGTCTGTACCATATCTGTATTGTGCGAGGTAAACATAGATTTTTGAAGGGATGTATATCTTATTCTTTTTTTCATTGTGATATGTGCGTTCATTCCCTAGGGTTATGATTTGTGCCTTGTGCATATTCAGTCGAGCACAGGTTTTCATCTACATATATTCAACAAATGAAAGCACGGGTTGCGTATTGTCTGTAGGCAAAGATGTTGAAACTTCTCTTGCAATTGCTAATATGGTTCAGTTGTTTTCATTGCAATTGATGCTGATATATTAGAACATGTATTAACACCTCAAAATAAAACACTTTGCCTCCCATCATTTGGGGCCAAAAATGTAGAATTCATTTGACAATTGCATGGTATACTTGTTTGGTTGACCCGGAATTGGATCCGTCATTTCAATTGGAAATTCTAGAGAGTAGGCACATGGAATTCAGTCGAGATTCTATGTAAAGCATGTTTGGCTGTCGCGGTGGAATTGGAACCATCATTTCAATTGGAATTCCAGCAAATGGGTATGATATGTTAAGTTAATTCTTGTTTCTAACCCAGCCATTTGTCTAGAAATCACTTTATTTCATAATTCCATGGGGTGGCCAAACATGATTCTCATATTGGAATTTCAAATTAGGCAAATGAAATGATGACTTCCAAAGGAGTGGCTCCCATCATTTGGGGCTAATAACGTAGAATTCACTTGACAATTCCATGGTAGACTTGTTTGGTTGTCCCGGAATTGCATTCGACATTTCAGTTGGAAATTTTAGGGAGTGGGCACTTGGAATTCAATTGAGATTCCATATAAAACGTGTTTGGCTGTCGCAGAATTGAAACCATCATTTCAATTAGAAATTCTAGCAAATGAGAATGATATGTTTAAGTCAATTCTTATTCCTAACCTAGTCATTTGTCTAGAAATCATTTCATTTCATAATTGCACTAGCCAAACATGATTCTTAGATTGGTATCTCAAACTGGACAAATGAAATGATGACAACAATGTTATTTCATTTCATTTGGTTCCAAACGAGCCCTTAATACAATTGTTTGTGTTTGGTTTGGTTTTATCTCCCAAATTGCCTCGACCTCCTATGTGCTCCTCATTTCCTCAGCTTTAAGGCCCTTTTTGAAATGTATGAATAAGAAAAATACAAGAATTGAGATGTTATGTATCCAAGATTCATGTTCCATCCAAAACCACAGGGGAACTGCAAAAGTGTCATTTAGATGTCACAAAGAAAGAACATGAGATGTGTTTTGACGAAGGATTGTTTGCACGATCACTTTGCAATTACACGTCGAAGATCGAAAGAGTGTTTATTTGCTCGGTAAGAGATTTTGGTAGGGGATTTGGCCAACAAGTAAGGATCGATGATGTTGATGACGAAGTTCTCTCATACAAGACTTACAAGATGGATATTTTCTGGTTTATAGATGCACACACCAAGATTAGATGTAGCTAGGGTTTAAGCCTATGTAGACTAGTTGGGCTTATTTTTGGCTTTTGGTTCTTGCCTTATAAGGCACAAAAGCACTATTTGGCTTTTTGCACAAAATAGGTGCTTTTGGCTTTGAACCTTTGGACTGGATATTGTTAGATGACGGTATAAGCCAAAAGCCAAAATTAAAAGCACCTATTTTAGGTGATTTTGTGGCTTGTGTGCCAAAAGTCAAAAGCTAGAAATAAGCCAAACCAATAGCCCCTAAGGAATCTAGGGCTTCAATTTGGATGTAAATGTCACTCCTCTCGGTAGAATGATCCTTAGGTACAATGGCAAAGTCAGGGTGGAAAACCCGTTGGTTCAAATAGCTTGCAAACCAACGATCAATAACTAAATATCAGCAAATTGAGGATGTTTTGCAAAAAAACTTCAATAATTAAATATCGGTAAATTGAGAAGGTTTTGCAAAAAAGCTATGGGGTCAGCTGACCCCACAACTTAGAGGCAGCCCCGCCACTGCTTAGGTATATATAGGTATTGGTGGTAAGAGTTTATGAGTCCAAAATTGAAGCATATTTACCTTTTGTTTTTGCATAAACAGAGTAGGGATCTTTGTGTTTCACTGCATTTGCGCACACCTTTTTGTCTTTATTTCAAAAGGATCCCAATCATTGAGTCTATTATGAACAAATCAATTAGAGCTGTCATATTATTACTATACTATAATATTTTTAAGTGATAAAAGTTATTTTATGGATTTACCTTCGCTCCTGGGAAAATACCAAACGAGGAGAGGCAACCAGTGCCGATAACGACATGTGGTACGGGCAGAGTCCGCCTATACCAGGCGCCATAGAGATCACCTCATCAAATACTTTCTCCTGGCGAAGACAGCGGGAGGATATGACATTCACAGCCACAGAAACCACAAAAAACCACATCTGAAAGGGATCTAAAGGAGGAACTTGGCTGGGGATAAATCCCTGTTGATTCACGGATCATTGGAGGACAACGTATCATCTCCTTCATCATCAACCTCTGCATCTATATCACCACCATTACCCCATCCTTCATTCATTAGATCTTGTTGTAATTCTAGATTCAATTGTGATTTTCACTAGATCTCTTTCAGTACTTTCATCCATCCATTTGATTATGATGATGTTGTTGATTGCTTCCATGTGTGAGTAGTTCCTTTGTTCTTGGGGAGATAGAGAAACCCTAGCACTATTATGAATTTGCAATAAAGATGATCTATTCTTGTGTCCATATGACTTGCCGGTCTATGATTGATTTATGATTTGTGTTTGGTCTCTCTCTTTAGATGGTATGTGAAAGTCGACCACATACCATTTGCCCTCGAGACTAAAGGGAGGGAGGAACCCTTTGGACGTGTTTTGGGATCGTACCTGGAATGAACTAGCTACAATTGATCTGTGTACTTGCAGTCATCAAGAGTCTCCATGGCTTACTGTTGGAATTTGATGAGTTTTGGGTTGCTGGCCCTTAGACAAATTCTGAAATTCTCTTTGGCCCACTTGTATATGGAAGCATATGGCTGTGCTAGTGGTGCTAAAGTTTAGTCTCATATTACTAGTTGAAGGGGAGTTGGACCACCTTATATAGTAGAGTGTTGCACCACTCACTAAGGTGTGACAAGGAGAGAAGCCCTCGCGCACTCCTCCTCCGATGCCGCCCGCCTCGCCACGCCTCGCCTCGTCACGATGCGCGTGCGCCGCGGGTTGCGGGAATCTTACCGAGCCGAGCTTTATTTTGCTGGTTGGGAAAACTAATTTTGAGTCATTAACAGACGCATTAATTACAACCGTTTCCAGTTTTTATGGACGTGGCTATTACCGACTCGGACGTGGGACGTGCCTCACGATCTCCCTAACCTGCACTATATAAGTGTCTGTGCTAAACCTAATCGGTGAATCAATCCACAACACGCACTACCTCTAGAACCTTGCGCTGCCGCTTTCGTCTTCTCCATCCCGACTTGCGGCGTGCACCGCAGATCGGGACAGTAGGCCTCCGGAACCCCGCCTCTCGTGAACCTGTACGGGAGAGGGGCGATCAGGTTTTTGGGGAGCGCTCAAGCGTGACTACTGGCAACCACGATGTCGTCCAACGACGAGTTCCCGAACGACGACTTCTTTCCGGACGTGAACCTCAACATGGGAGACACTGCTACGATCGTTGCGGCTGCTATTCAGCCTACACTGTATGTGATACTCAACTGTCTTTTTCGGATTATGCTAGATTTCTTTGTTCTAGCGTTTGGTGTATATGTGATAGGTTTATCTCCTATAGATGTAATCTGTTCATCTACTTTGTTGATCTGCATAATTACTTTTAGTACCGTTTGTATGATCATGCTTTATCAAATTATTATTAGGATTAAATCATATGGATTATTGCTTATATTTCAAAAAATCCAAAAACCTGATTATAGGCAACTGAATTCCACTGGTGTAGCAGAGGCTACTAGGCCGCCTCCTTTTGATGGCAATGCACTATAAGAGATGGCGCAAGAGAGCTGTTCTCTAGTTTGAAAACCTGAACTGCTATAGCGCCACTCTTGGGAAGCCTGAAGGGGATCTTTCCACTGAGCAGGAAGCGACCTTTAAGGAAGACGATACCATATGTTATGGCGGCTTTGTTCAGTGTTCTTGGCGATAATATTATTGACCCATATATGTCATTTGATAATGGCAAGGACGCGTGGGAAGCGCTCGAGTCCAAGTTTGGGGTCTCGGACGCTAGCACTGAGTTGTATGTCATGGAGCAATTCTATGACTACAAGATGGTTGATGAGCTCTCCGTCGTTGAGCAAGCTCATGAGATACAATCACTTGCCAAAGAACTTGAGCAGTTCAAGTGTTCCTTACCGGACAAATTTGTGGCCGGTGGCATTATTGCCAAGCTTCCTCCCTCGTGGAGGAACTTTGCTACTTCTCTAAAACATAAGAGGCAAGAGTTTTCCGTTACGGATCTCATTGGGTCTCTTCATGACATGGTTATACCCTACGGGTACACGACATCAGCATACCTGGTCTAGCCCAAGGAAGGCCCAGGAGAATATACGCGGCCCATGAAGATTTTCGGGTGGCCCAAGCCCATGACGTCTTCGGATCCTTGGAGAGCAAGACTAGAATAGATAGAATATTCAAAGGGGCAAACCCTAAATCTGTAACCGACTCGATATGTGCCTGGTACCTACCTACCTCTGTATAAAGGCTAGGAGGGTACGACGAGGAGGCTCTCTCAAACCACCGCATACACACCTCCACGCCAGATTGCATCTGTGCACCCTTGTAACTTTCGGTTCCACCGTAATCAAGAGCACACAAGCAGGAGTAGGGTTTTCCCTTTAGGGCCTGAACCTGGGTAAATCTCGTGTCCCCTGGTTGCTTGTCTGTTAACCATTCCGCGATCTCCAGCACCCCCATCTTCTCTAAAACCCAAGCTCATAACAATGGGAATTGGCAAGAATAAACCTCGTCAATTGGCGCCGTCTGTGGGAATCGGGGGCGCTGATTGTGCGATCATGATGGTCCCAACCAAAGCGATCTACAATTCCTCGGCAACGGAGAGCCATCTCCTCTTCGGCGCTTTCGACTTCACCGCCCACTCGCCAGCCACCCTAAAGGACTTCGAGCCCGTTGGCTACGGGCTCGAGATCCTGTTCGGGGTCTTCTGCTTCTAGGTGGGACAGACCGACACTCTTCGCCTCCCAGAGCGGGTGCCACTTCCATCAACCAGGCCCTCCTCGTGGGCTCCGCATCCCGTGCTACGCACGTCAACATCGACAGATGAGTTATACGACAGCAGCATCTGCAACTCAGATATGTGCGATCCTCCATCAGATGAAGGAACCTACGGTTCTGGATCCGAAAGCTGCGGTAGCAGCGATCCGACATACAGACGCTACCAATGCGCCGTGGTCATATAAAGCGACGTAGAGCAACAACCACCAGGTTCGGGTGCTCACATACCGCCACCCAACCCGCAGGGTAGAAACGGCGAAAACAGAAGAAACCAATCCCCCCCGCCCAACAAGGACAACCCTGACACCAATCGGGTAATCCATCTCAACGAGGAAGGATGGAACCAAGCACGAGAAGCCGTGGCGGGCAACAAGATCCTGCCTGTGGGTGCCTCACAGGACCTACTGATGGCATACCACCTGCTCCTCATCGAAGAGCACAAAAAGCAGGTGAAGATGCAAGAAGTGCTCGCCAAACGCAAGCAAGCGGCTCCGGAGTCTAGCGCGTGGTGAGCTGCGCTCTCCGCCATTGGCGGCTCCAGCTCGCACGGCAACAACGCCAACAAACATCGTTCTCGTGTAGAGAACATGGATCCCGCTGCACATTGCGAGGTGACCCGAACCCTCAACACATCCTTCATGGAGATGGACGCCAACGGCAACGTCATCCCAAAGACGCCGCAAGCTGCGATCATGTCAGCCACCACATACCTTGCGTCCCATCCACCTCCGGTGGGGGACCCAAAAAGGGCCATGCACAACTCCGCACTAGCCGGACTCGGACTCGTTGGAGCTGCGCTCCACGGAGAAGCTCCTGCGGAGCCGAAAAAGAAGGCTGCGGTCAGATTCAACCGCAGCCCCACACCCTCATCCGACGAGGAGGAACACGACCTACCTCGACGGCAAAAGAGATCACGACGTTGCAGCCACGACTATGACTCCCGAAGCGAATTCACTCAATGCAAGATCGACAAGGCACGCGCCAAGCGCGTGTGCTCATCCGAATCCGAAGAGGATGATGATGAAGGAGAACTCTGTGGAGCTCGATGCTTCAGCAGATCTGTTCGGTGGACACTGATGCCGAGGAACTTCAAGCTTCCTTCGGACACTCCAAAGTTTGACGGCACGCAGGACCCTAAGTCGTGGCTCAGCGACCACCTGCCGTCCGTCAAACTGCACGGCGGCAACAAAAACACCACCCTACAATGCCTTCAGCTGCAGCTGACTGGCGCAGCCCAGATCTGGCTCAGCAGCCTATCCTCGGGATCCATCCAAAGATGGGAGGAACTGGCGTACAATTTCATCCGAAACTTCAAGGGCACCAGCAAGAGGCCAGCCTCGATCGAAGAGCTGCGGGCCTGCACCCAACGAACGGACGAATCCATTCGCTCGTATATACTACACTGGTCCAACATCAAGAACTCCGCGCCACACATATCTGAGGAGAGAACAATCGACGCCTTCAAGGATGGCGTCAAACGCTAGAACTTCAAGGAAGAACTTAGGTGCGTCAAGCCCAAGACACTCGACCACCTCATGGACATCTCTAACAGGTAGGCAGATGGCGAGGACTCCGTCCACCGAGCACATTCGGAGGAGGAAGATGACTACGGCCGTCGTCACGAGCGCCATAGCAAGCGAAGATCGCACGTTTACGTCGATTGCGATGGACCCGACATGGTCGCGGCTGGCTACGCCGACCGTCGCAACGAAAGCAACCGCAACAGCAGCGGATACCGTGGAAACAACTTCCGCGATGGAGGATGCCAATGTAAACGTGGGAACGCCGCAACCGCGACGACGAGCCCTCGATATATGACAAATTGTCGGGCCCATGCACCATCCACTTCTACATCGACAAGCAGGATGGCAAAAAGAAGGCCATCCACATGCTCAAAGATTGCCGTGAATTCCAGAAACTCAGCGAGAGCATGTCCCAGATGAGACAACAAGCCCCGAACCCTGGGTACGGACATGCACCCGCACCAGGTGGCATCGCCCACGGAGCTCCTCCACCACCACCCGTGGGACCTTCGAATCACCCGATCGCACCTGCGCAGAACAACAGCGGAAACGGGTACCCCGCGCCGAAAGGGTCACTGATGATCCAAAAGGGGCGCCCAACAAACAGGGTGTAAAAGAAAATCACCCGACAAGTCAGTTTGGTTGTGACCGCTCCACCCGCCATCCCTGAGTACCTCAGCGGTTCGGAGTCCTGCATCACGTTCAGTCGTTCGGATCACCCCCGCCAGATCCCTCGCCCAGGTCATGCTATCCTGGTGCTCGAGGCGCAGATCGGAGGGTTCGAAATGAGTCGTGTCTTCATGGACGGTGGCAGCGACATCAATCTGATGTTCGCTAGCACCTTAGCAGCAATGCGGATCCCGCTGTGCAGCCTGGAACAATCCGATACAACGTTTCACGGCATCGTCCCAGGGAAGGACATATTCCCCCTGGGAAAGATATGGCTCAACGTCATCTTTGGCAAGCCCGATAACTTTCGGTGCGAGCGATTCAAGTTCGAAGTGGTGGATTGTCCATCACAATATCACGCCATCCTCGAGCGCGTGGCATTCGCACGGTTCCTGGCAGTACCGCACTATGCGTACCTGCTACTCAAGATGCCATGACCTAGGGGCGTCATCACGGTCCACGGGAGCTTCACCCGATCGGATCACTGCGACAGGGACTTCAACATAATCTCCTAGTCATTCGGCATGCAGGAGGAGCTAATAAGGCTCCGAGAGGTGACAGACAATGGGGCACCCCCAGTCTCAAGGCAGAACACACCTGACATGTCGTTCGACTCAACAGTCAACACGAAGAAGGTGCAGGTCCACCCGACGGATGCCTCCAAAACGGCGCTGATCGCCAACAACCTCAGCCCTGCATAGGAAAGCGCGCTTGTCGAATTCCTCCGTTAGCGCTGGGAAATCTTCGCCTGGTGTTCTGCGAACATGCCAGGAGTTTCCAGGAAATTCGCCGAGCACGCACTCAACGTGTTCCCAGATGCCAAGTCTGTAAAACAGTCCATCCGACAATTGTCTGAGCCACGGGCCGAAGTCAACAGACTACTCGACGCTGATTTCATCAGGGAGATCAAGGAAAGCGAGTGGTTGTCCAACACCGTGATGGTCCCTAAAAAGGACACGGACATCCCGCGGATGTGCGTGGACTTCACCTCGCTGAACAAGCACTACCTGAAGGATCACTTCCCTCTCCCTCAGATCGATCAGATTATCGATTCGACTGCAGGATGCGAGAAACTCTCCTTCCTCGACGCCTATTCAGGCTACAACCAAATTTGACTGAAAGTCGAAGACCAGGAGAAAACGGCATTCATCACGTTGTTCGGAGTATTCTGCTACAACACAATGCCCTTCGGGCTGAAGAACGCAGGTGTCATGTACCAGCGATGCATGCAGGCATGCCTGAAGAGCCAGATCGGCCGCAATATATAGGTCTATGTCGACGACATAGTAGTCAAAACAAGGGAGGCCAAGACACTAATCGACGATCTCCGCGAGACGTTCGACAACCTTGATCGCTACAAGATCAAGCTGAACCCAAAAAAGTGCGCCTTCGGCGTCTCATCTGGCCAACTGCTTGGCTACTTCATCTCCCAACGAGGGATTGAGGCGAACCCGAAGAAAATCCGGGCCATAATGGCCATGGAGAAACCGAAGAACTTCAAAGGGGTCCAGCAGCTCGCTGGACGCATCGCGGCGCTGAGCAGGCTCATCAGCCGCATGGATTAAAAGGCCCTGCCTTTCTACCAACTGCTACGCAAAGCAGACAAATTCGAGTGGACGCCTGAAGCGGACGACACATTCAAAGATCTGAAGCGGCTGCTCTCCACCTCGCCCGTCCTGGTCACGCCAAAGGAACGCGAGCCCCTACTGCTATACATAGCAGCCACACATCAGGTGGTAAGCACCGTGCTCATGGTCGAACGACCCGAAGATGGCAAGACCCACGGGGTCCAACACCCTATATATTACCTCAGTGAGGTATTGACGCCGACAAAATAGATGTACCCTCACTACCAGAAACTCGCCTACAGCGTGTTCATGATGGCTCGTCGGCTGATCCACTACTTCTAGGAGCATCAGGTGATGGTCGTCCACGAGGCACCCCTGAAGAGCATCCTGAACAACCCGGAGGCCACAGGACGCGTGGCCCTGTGGGGCATCGAGCTGTCCCCTCTAGACATAGTCTACGAGAAGCGCCATGCGATCAAGTCCTAGGTCCTCCCGGACTTCCTCGTCCACTGGATGGAACTACAGCTGCCGGATACCCGGACATGACACAGTCATGGACGATGCACTTAGATGGCTCCAAACGCGAGGCTGGAGCAGGAGCCGGAGTCATACTGACATCCCCACAGGGTGACAAGATGAAGTATGTCCTCCGGATGAAATTTCGAGCTTCCAACAACGAGGCCGAATACGAGGCCCTCATCCACGGCATGAGGATGGCCAAGATCTGCGGGGCAACGCGCCTGGTCATCTATGGTGACTCGAACCTCGTCGTCCAGCAGATGATGAACGAGTGCGACACGCACGCCGCCAACATGATCGCGTACCGTGCGCTCTACAATTCACTCGAGGAGACTTCGATGGCTGCGAGCTTCGGCACGTTGGAAGAGAAAGCAACGAAGAGGCCGACAGACTTGCCAACATCGGCTCCACCTGCGCACGGGTGCCACTAGGTGTGTTCCTCGAGCAGATCTGCGTGCCATCCATCAAAAGGAAATTCTCCAAGGGATCACCCGAAGAGGCAGAGCACTCGGGGGCTACGCTACCCGAAGGATAGGAAGGACCCGAAAAGCTCGACACAGAGGTCGCAGTGGTCAACCTGATGCAGGTCATGGCAATCGAAGAAACATGGACGCAGCCGTATCTGCGGTACCTGATAAACAGGGAACTACCTGATGACCGGACAGATGCCCGGCGCATATCTTGCTGGTCCAAGGCCTTCACCATCATCAATGGTGAACTATACAAGCGCAGCATTTCAGGTGTACTCCAAAGGTGTGTTACCATCGGTGACGGCAAAACTATCCTCCAAGACATCCATGAGGGCATCTGCGGCCATCATGCAGGAAGCCGCGCCCTCATCGCTAAAGCTCTACGAGCTGGGTTCTTTTTGCCAAGGGCCATGAACGACACCAAGGACATCGTTCGAAGGTGCAACGGGTGCCAGAGGTTCACGGACAAACCGCACGCACCAGGATCAGAGCTCAGGCTCATACCCCTGGCCTGGCCCTTTGCCCAATGGGGTCTCGACATGATCGTCAAACTGCCCAAGTCCTCGAAAGGAGGCCACGTCTACCTCCTGGTCGCAGTCGACAAGTTCACCAAGTGAATCGAAGCCATGCCCGTTACCAACCAAAAGGGTAAAACGACCATGAAGTTCTTTCAATCCATAGTCCACAGGTTTGGCGTGCCGCACATCATCATCACCGACAACGGGTCGAACTTCATCTTCAAAGAATTCCAGGACTTCTGCGAAGGCCTCGGGATCAACATATCATACTCCTCCGTGGCGCACCCGCAAACCAACGGGCAGATCGAAAAGGCCAACGGCCTCGTCGGCAGCGGCATCAATAAGCGCCTACTGAGCCCACTCAAGCGGCTCGCTGGAGCATGGGCAGAAGAGCTACCCTCCTTCCTCTAGAGCCTGCGCACAATGCCAAACAGCTCAACTGGCTACACGCCCTTCTTCATGGTGCACGGAGTTGAAGCCGTGTTGCCTGCAGTGGTACGCCATAAGGCCCCGCGGGTCGCCGCCTACAGCGAAGCCGAATCGACGGCCGCACTCGAAGACGCCGTCGACACACTCGACGAGGCATGCGACATTGCCGCGGCTCGATCGGCGGTCTACCAGCAGAGCCTCCGCAACTATCACAGCCGTCGGCTGCGCCCAAGGTCCTTCGTCGAAGGAGACCTCGTCTTACGACTCAAGCAAGAACGGCCGAAGAAGCTCGAGTCACCTTGGGAAGGACCCTACGTCGTCACCAAAGTCATCCCAGGCGGCGCCTATCACCTCAAGCCCGTGGAGTCTGGAGTCGCATACTCCAACCCATGGAACATCGCACAACTGTGACGCTTCTACCCCTAGCTATCCCCCCTTTACTTTCAATAAGGCTATTCAGCCAAGGATACTCAGACGAACAATGTACCTCCTCATTATGATATGAATAAAGCTAAGTGTCTCTCCCCAAAATTTATCGTTTTCTCGCATTCCTTTATGCTACAAACACACTCAGGGGCTCCCCCTCACCTCACAACTTCGTCGACTAAGGATAACGCATGTATACCTGAGTAGTTGATCACGTCAGGCTAACGAAAAGGGCATGCATACAACCAAGCACAACATGCTAAAAACAATGAACCTTTACAACAAAGGGCACAACACGCCCAGTCAAAAATATACAAATTTTATAGCCGTATAGTGCGGGCGCATGTTCCATAGGCCAACATCTGGTCGAGGGGGCGGCCCCACCACCACAGCCGCAAGATTCATGTCAGGGCGATGCAACCGCACAAGGGAAAAAGCGGCCTTCACCCCTGCAACTAATTGGTGCCGCACCAGCTCCCTGACATGACGCACATCTCGAAACTTCGCCAGCAAGCCCCAGAGAGTTGATGGCGCTTCATCGAGGGAAACATGACGCGCGGAATCGACGCCAAGGAAGTCTTCACCTGCCGCAGCACCCGTGATACTTGGTGGGCTCAATCCTGCACAGTCGCAAGGACCATTGCACGGTCGCGATCCATCCAGAAAAAGCCACCAACCTCCATATCTTGTTGGGTCAGGAAATTGATCCGAACTGCAATGCGCTCCTTCTCATCCCTCGGAACAAGGTTAGCACCTGCAACAACTACAAAGTAATATGGCCCGCCAACAGGCGCATTCGAAAATGAGCAGCAGCTCGAAGAAACTTACACTGCAGCTGCTCGGCCAACTGCCGCAGCTCCCCCATCAGATATTCCTATCTGGCGGTGCCCCGCTCCATCCGCGTGGCCTCGGATGCCAAGTAACTCCTTCTCAAGACTGCGGACGCATTCACGAAGAAAAACAAGATGCGATGCGTCATCCAAGGATGGTCGCGGCTGCGGAGCAGACGAAGTATCGACGGGGTCATCACCCGAAGGTCCCTAAAGGAAAACAGACAAGGATATGAACAACACACAATTGAAGAACAACACGAAGGCTCATTATATCCAACAAAAAGCCACTTCATGGCACAAGAAGTGTTCATCAAGACATTACAGCAAAAGTCTATGGCAACTACCCTACAACTAGAAAGACATAGCCTAAGCATCCTGAGTGGCCTCGGAACCAGAGCGCCTGCCCTTGAACTCCTCCTGCTGCTTCGCCGCATACTCCGCGAGAAGGTCAATAAGCTTTGGCCCGTACCGCTTGCAGAGAGCAGCGAAGAGAGCGAAGGATACCTCGGAACCGTCGGCAGCCGTTGGCATCTGGGAGGTGACCTGGTGAAGATCCAGCTCCGCCCCGGACGCCATGGCCATGGCTAGGCCCATGGAGGCACCAATGCCCTTCTGCTTGCGCTTGTAGGCCATAGGTGCATCCGCGGACAGCGCATCTGCCAACAAGTCGACATCCTCAAGGGAAACACCCTTGGGAATGAGCTCCTAGTAGAAGCGCCCGAGGACCTCCTTGGCCTTGGCAAGAGAGCCAACCACAGTACTACAGCGGTCTTCGACCGCCGCAGTAGCATCATCCAAAGCACTACCATGCTCCAGGACATGCGGTTGAACTCAATGCCTGCAGCATCTAGAGAAATGGAAAAACACAGTAAGAATCGAAGAAAAGCACGGAGACAAGGCAGCCGAAACAAAACACACAGGCGAAATCACTTCCCCGAAATAGCTTTGGCAGCAACCATTAGCTTCTCGGAAACCTCCTTCTCGTGCGAAGCCGCGGTGGTACAAGCTGCTGCTCGCGGTCCATAGCTTCCTGCTGCAGGCGCTCCTTGGCCGCAGCTGCGTCAGCAAGCTCCCACTCGAGGCGCTCCTTCGCCCCAACAGCATCTTCGGCCTTTTTCTCCTCTCGCCCAAGGATCATTTTGAGAGAATCAAGATCGTGGAGGGCAGTGTTATTATCATTTGCGAAAAGACAAAGAAGGCACATGAGCTCAACAAGCTAGCCAGCAGACAAAAAAGAATAGGACCAAAATAATATGTACCTTGAAGCTGCCGCAGGCTGGCCTCCAATGCCAGGTGCTGCTTCACTAGCTGGTTTGCACCATGCACAAAAGGCTGCAAGAAGAAACAACTTGTCAAACCAAGCGCATGGGGGCTGCGCCCAAGAAACAAGCAAAAGATCAAGCATATGAAAAACGCTCGGGGGATCCCCCCGAGAGACGCAAAGAAGAAGCAACGATCAGCAGATCATACGAAAATACGGCTCGGGGGCTCCCCCCCACAGCAAGAAAGAACACACTTACATGCTCAGACGGAGACTCCGAAGGTCCGGCTGTAGTCTTCTGGGAGACGATCACCTGAGCCTCCTGCGAAGAGGGGTTCGGAGTAGCCCCCCCAGAGGTGGCCACCGTATGAGAGGGAGGAGGCGTCATCTTCGACTCCCCTACCGTCTCCTGAGTGGCATCGCTAAACGAGCCCTCAGAGGAGTGGCTGCAAAGGAAAACAATAGTCAAAGGAAAGAAAGCAACAAGATAAGAAAAGATAGCAAAAGGCATCCGAAGTTACTTACGAGTCCATGTCGCTCAAGTTAAAAATAGGAAGGGCCCTCTGGCCTTTCTTCTCTTCCTTCTTCCTCTTCGCCGGCGGCTGTGGCGCTACAGCCCGCACAGGAACGGCCAGGATGGGAGAGGAAGAGGCACCATCACCTCCACTGTGACGGACAAGGCATGGCGGGTCCCTAGGAGTTGGCGGAGTCAAGGCATCCGAATGTTCGCTCGAGCTCCGTGCCTGCTTTTGGGTCTGCCCCTCGCTCGCCTCGAGGGCTTCCTCAGTTGGTGACTGCGCCGGAGGAAGCTCGAACACGGAGTCCATGATTTCGTTGTCCGGCACATCTGGAAACCGTTCGGGTAGTGTAGGCACCATGCCAGGCACCTTGAACTCCTGCACAATGAATACAAAGTTTCAGGAAAAATAACTGCAAAGAAAATGCACTCGAAAATAGCGCTACGCGCACGTCCCAGATCTACACCTATGGAACGGGTCAAGAAGCACTGAACGGAGGGGTCCGCGACTTCCCCGGAAGGTCCTCGTCGGTTTTGTACTTCAGCAGCGGCCAGAGGACTCTGTCAAGGTCCCCCTTGGAGACCTCCTCAGTCGCAACCCTCGTAGGGTCGTGACGGCCAGAATAAAGGAACATCGGTGCGTCCTAGCCTGGAGTGGTTGCACCCGACGTTTGAGGAAGGTGCGGATAATGTCCACACCGTTCACCTCCTTTTCCGGAATCACCTGGAGGTCCTCCACCCAATGGTAGAGCTCCTCTATCTCCTCCACCTCACCCTCCAAGATGTGGTTCTTCCAGGACCTCTTCGGCTGGATTTTCTGGGTGGAGTCGAAAGGGGCAAGGCCAAAGTTTTTCCCGTCCACTGTGGAGTCGCGGATATAAAACCACTTCCTCCGCCAGTTCTGGACGGACTCGGACATAAAGAAAGAGAAGAAAAGAACAGTAGATCGAAGAGAAATGACGCAGCCGCCAATCGGATAAACTCCGTCGGAGCCGGATCCTCTTCACGGAATAGAGCTTCCGGAAGAGGCCAAAGTGCGTCTCAATACTGAGCCAACACTCACAGAAAGTGATGAAGCAAGCAATGTGAAGAAGAGAACTGGGGGAAAGATGGTGGAGTTGAATGCCATGGAAGAACAACAATCCACGAAGGAAGTCGTGGACTGGGAAAGAAAGGCCGCGAATAATGAAGGCGATGAACATCACCCGAAACCCTGCAGGAGGACGGGGAAATCCTCGTCGCCGGGGACCTTGATGACCTCCTTGTCCTGCGGGAATAAACCCCGCTCACGAAGCTTGCACAGGTCCCCTCACGTGTCTCCCTGCGCTGCCACCCACCATCGGTGGCGGTGCCCTTCTTGCCGCCAGCGGCGACACTGGTGGAGGTCTTCTTCGATTTCACCATTGCAGCGCGACGACGGTGGCGGTGCGAGCGCAGGAAAGAGGAGGGAAAATATCGGAGAACTTCCAGCGCGCGGCACGAAAAGCTCAAGAAAATGGAAAACATAGAAAGCAAGTGGCTGCGGTGAAAACAAACAAAAAATTCCCCACAGTTATAAGGATGAAGACGATGAACAGGGACCGTTCATCGGGAAGCCCTAGCGCCAGCATCAAATCCAACCATCCACGTGACAGCACAGAAGCGAACCGTTGCTCACACACTGCCCACTACGCATGGTCGAGGAGACGCCGTAATTCTCGCCACGTCTCGCATGACTAGTCAACTCCAAGTCAGAAAGTGGGACCCACGTTCGTCCAGTCACGTCACCTCTGGCGCCACAGACGATTGAGGTCATCAATCGTCAGCACTGACGTCATCAAATCCATACTGACAACGGTTATAAATCTTCGGCGGAACCGCTAAAGTACTCACTCGAATCTACGATTCAAGCAATTACTCGGGGACTACTCCTATTAGGAGTGCTGGCCGCGCACCAGAAGCATGAATAAGGTAATACGTTAATGATCTATTTCTTCGAGTCCTACGTCGAGTCTTCGACTCCACTACGGACTCGGGGGTTACTCCCATAGGGAGGATTCATTCAAGCATCCGAAAAAATTGTGTCCTACGGACCTGAAGCAAACAATGGTTGAATTAAAGTCTCTGCTCGAGTCTACGACTCGAACAGACACTCGGGGGCTACTCCCATAGGGAGCGCTGCTCGCGCACCCTATGAATTCTTCGACTGCGATCCTTTGGATCAGAATGCAAAATACTTTTGGCAACTTTGCCCCAACCAACGCTAAGTGAGTAACGTCCTCCTTGGCCACCCGAAACACCTCCGCGGTGATAAAATTTCGGATGATGTGTCTGCGACGCAAAGATAAGACCTACAAATACCATCTGATGGTCTGGCAACGCACACGACTGCGCTCTGCTAGCAAAATTCCATGCTAACAGGCGCGATGAAAATCCCGACGGACGCGTTTGGTAGATCATTCGAAAACTATTGGGATTCTACTCCTGTAAGCCCGCAATGGCCTGAGTCAAATTACGCCAGCATCTGTTTCGGGTTCGAGTCGAGGGACTCGAATCTGAAGAAGATCGTGTTGTTTTGTCCTAAGACAGTTAACTGACCCTGATCTGTCAGGAGAGTCAGGCACACACATCAACAATCCCTACACACTAAAATCATTCTCTGATAAACAAAAACAACTACACCCGAAAGATTGAAGAGTCCTCAGCCGAATCTACGATTCGACCGAACACTCGAGGGCTCCTGACATGGTTATACCCTATGGGTACACGACATCAGCATACCTGGTCCAGCCCAAGGAAGGCCCACGAGAATATATGCGGCCCATGAAAATTTTCGGGTGGCCCAAGCCCATGACGTCTTCGGATCCTTGGAGAGCAAGACTATAATAGATAGAATATTCAAGGGGGCAAACCCTAAATTTGTAACCGACTCGATCTGTGCCCGGGACCGGCCTACCTCTATATAAAGGCTAGGAGGGTACGACGAGGAGGCTCTCTCTCAAACCACCGTATACACACCTCCACGCCAGATTGCATCTGCGCACCCTTGTAACTTTCGGTTCCACCGTAATCAAGAGCAGACAAGCAGGAGTAGGGTTTTCCCTCCGGGGGCCTGAACCTGGGTAAATCTCGTGTCCCCTGGTTGCTTGTCTGTTAACCGTTCCGCGATCTCTAGCACCCCATCTTCTCCAAAACCCAAGCTCATAACAATGGGAATTGACGATAATAAACCTCATCACTTCATGTGGAAGAGAAGGCGAGAGCAAAGGACAAAACTGATCGAGGATTTGAGGGAGGTCCTACTGCCAATTTGGTGCAGAGGAAAAACTTCCAATCCAAAAATTTCAAAAAACAAGAACAAAACTGAAGGAAAGGGGAAGTTTTATGGCAATAACAAGGCCACACACTCAACCAACTTCAAGAAGAAAAATGATAAGAGGAAAGGCTCTTGCCACGTCTGTGGTGATCCTGACCATTGGGCTCCTAGCTGCCCTAATCGCTTTGACAAGCGTCAACATGGGAATAGCAGCAAGGCCACTAATGTTGTTATTAGCGATACTGAGATGAAGGATGTTGGGTACGGTATTTTACCTACTATCCTTTCAGTATGTCATTCTCCTGATTGGTGGATAGACACGGGTGCTAATATACATGTATGTTTTGATATTTCCATGTTTTCCTCTTATCAGGTCTCAAGGACCTCTTCTGTGCTGATGGGTAACGGCTCACGTTCTTCTGTTCATGGTGTTGGTACGGTAAATCTGAAGTTTACTTCGGGGAAGACCATAAGAATGTGCAGCACGTTCCCTCCATCAATAATAATCTCGCCAGCGGATCGCTTTTATGTCGAGATGGCTTTAAGTTGATTTTTGAGTCCAATAAAGTTGTAATTTCTAAGTATGTACAATTTTTTAGGAAGGGTTATAAGTGTGGAGGTCTATTCCGCTTGTCTTTGTCAGACTCATGTACTAAAGTTATTGATCATGTTTGCAATGATAATGAGTCCAATGTTTGGCATTCGCGACTGTCATATTAACTTTGGTTGCATGACGCGGCTAGCCAATATGAGTTTAATTCTGAAATTTACCACTGTCAAAGGTTCTAAGTGCTAAGTTTGTGTGCAAGCAAAGTGTAACATCCCAGCATTAGATCTTAGAAATAAGCTGAACCCAGATGTGTGCATTGCATTCATGCATCGAAAATCCGAATAATTTTCGCGCTTTTAAATAAGAACTTGTCAAAGTGATTGAAGCTTCTCTCAACTTGATGGAATTGAAGTAGATCATCAAGTTGACTGTGATAAGTTTCAATATGACCTTTGCTAAAACCTTATTTGGGTTAACATGGTTTGATCTAAAGGTAGATCAAATATAATAAAATGTTACTCATAATACATTGCTTAAATGATTAATATATGATTCTTAAGGGATCCTACCATAATATTCAGCACAACAACTCATGAATGCCAAGTTAAGATTACAACTAAAGTAATATAAATGTAATGACTAATCCTGACCTATCTTATTCTTATCTATTCTTACTATGAGTATCATAGTAATATCTAACTTTAACTCTTTAATGAGTTTGAGTTGGAAAGAGACTAAGTCAAGATCATTCACCATATATCTTTCTTTCCATATCAATCTTTATGGATTCTAACTTAATATCTGTTGTTCATCAATGGTTGAGTAATCAACCATTGATTCACAAATTCTTTAACTATCAATACTTGATCTACTACTTCTTGATATTATCATAGTATCTACTTAAATCTTTTAAAGAGGGCATAGTCCATGAATAACCCTTAATCCAATATGAGATACTAAGAAGATAATTTCAATACAATTGAAAGTGGTATTAATGAAACCTTGGATAGCCAATTGGAAACCTAAGCTATAAATGATTAAAGGATTATAATGATCATGCCTTACTCACCAGGATTGTCCACCTATATCTAGTATAAATGATATTGGTGGGTAGAACATGATTGAAACTCTAGTAGAGATAAGTTATCCTAGAGTAGTCATTACTAGCCACATTAATATAATGTGAGGTTGGGGTGTGAGTTATTAGAGTAAAGTAAATGTAAGACAATATGATTCAATTAAAGCTAGTATAGCATAGAGTTATGGGAGTAGTGTTATTCATCTTAAAGGATAGTAAGCTTTAGAGAAAGGTAGTTGGATACATACATCTGATGGAGAAATATTAGTGATGGATGATTAAGGAAGATTATGAGTGGAGTTTGAAGGAACTACTTGTTGGATGGAAGATTATCAACAGTAGAGTAGTGGATATAACCAAGTATGGATATGAGAAAGCTATAAAAGCTTCGGTGTCAAGCTCATTGGATTTATCAATGGGTTTAGAAGAAGGATAGGTGAATAAGAATATTTTTGTGAAGTAAAGCTCATCATGTTAACCATGATGATAGATAGGAAGAAATAGTATATCTAGGAAAGGAATTCCTTAATTAGAAGTCTAGAACTATGAATTATGGAAAATAGTAATTCTTGGTAAACAATCAACTTTAAGTCTTCAACCAAGTATAATATCCATTTCATATTATGAATTCCTCATCTTATATCTATATCACTTAATAGGAATATTTTCTTATAGCAAATTACATAAGCACATCTCTGAGAATTCCAATTATCATAATTATATGTGCTTACGAGTATCTTTATCAATTCTTCTCCATAAAACATTTTAGATGTAACTTTCTATTTTAAAAGTTGTTATCATTAAAGATCACAAACATAAGACAATAGGCTTAGCCTATTAAACCTTTACTCACATCAATAAGGGAATATAAGTAAATAAGAATCCTAAACTTTAGGGTAAGCACTTCCAAATCAAACCCTAACTTCTATGTTAATTATAATAAAATATATATCCATTGTTATTGCCTAAATTCAAGAATATTAATCATATTAATTCCCTAGAAATTCTATTTATCTAATAAAAAGAAAGGATCACCATATAAAAATCTCCTAAATATTATGAGTTAATGAGAATGAAATCTCATGAGTTAATAATAATGCATCCTATAATAAGTTTATGGATATTAGCTCGATTTAATGCATATTAAAAGCTTTACAAATAATAATAGCAAAAGTATATTCATAAAGAAAACATAACATTATACAGTAAAAGTTCACAAATGATACTAAATACATTTTAGTATTACTAAAATTATCCAGCAAATTAATTCTACAAGGAAAATTTCAAATTAAAGATTATATACAAATCTGAAAAGGAAACCAGAAAATAGAAAAAAATAGAAAACAAATAAAAGATAAAACCTAGTCGTGGCCCAACTCCTCTTTCCTTATCTGACGCCCATGTGCAGCCCACAATAGCCCAGCAGCCAGCCCAGCTCGTTCTCATCTATGACTGACAAGTGGGACCGAAGAAGGACTGTGAGTTGAGTTGAAAGATTCACCAGGGGGTTTTCCGCAAAAGCGACGTCATCGTCATCCTCACACACAGGCAGCTCGCTGGAGGAGCTCGCCGCCGCCCGATGCCATTGTCATCGTCAGCCGTGCGTCAAGATGCTCGTCGTCGTTCCAGAGGGGGATAAGAAGGCCACCGCGATGCTTGCCTCAATACCTATCCACAATCCCTCCTTATCCTTACTGATTCGAATGGGTCCGAAACCCTAGCTCACTGGAGCCACACCTCGCCGTAGAACCGCACCTCCCCACACCCTTCCAAGTAGCCATGGAGAATACCCGTCCTACGTAGATCCTATGAGTGAAATCTTGCATCAAGGGGAGCACTGGAGTGGACGAATTTTTCCGTTCCCCTTTGCGGCAGTTCGTCGGAATCCTCGTCGGAGAGCTCGTTTCTGACCACGTCTGTCCTCACCGATCTCTCTATCGTCATTAGGGTGAGTTCCTGAACCTTCTAGTATTCTTAAATCGCCTTATCTCGATGTGAATCGCCGTCTCACCTTGTGCCATCGTCGGCCACCTTCGGAGCTCGTCGGAGCTCAGGCTCCGATGAATCTTTCCGAGTGGCGCCGCCACTTTAGGGTTCAGCAAGTTGTGCTGATTCGAACTAGGTTAGTTTTGTTTGCTGGGGCGTCGTGGATCGTCGCCGGCGACCACCCACTGACGGCGGTGGCGGTGGTGGTGCTGACGCCATAGCAACGTCATGCCGACGCCACCCTGGACCCAGTCCTCTGTTTGACCTGGTCTTTGTCTCGTGTGGCAGTGACGTGGCCTAGGGCCCATGTGTCATTGTCTTGAAGTAGAAAGAGGGTCGGTAACAAACACATTTACTAATCTGAGAGCTGAGGTGGCCACTAGTCCACTAGTCAGTGACTAGGGCTAGGTATGGGTGCGGTGTAAAAAGTTATTTCCCGTTTAAGAAAGAATAAAATATATAAATCCAAATATACATATTCCAGAAATTAATAAAATGATTAAAACTTGTTAAATCTATAACTTTTGATTTATAGTTCAGAAAAACTTGTATAATATATGAAAATGTTTAGAAAAATAAAATCTATAAACTAAAACTATTATTAAACATCATTATGTTAACAATTTAAATAATTATTATTTAATAAAGATTTTAAAGGTAATAAAACTTTGATAATTCCTATTTTAATAATGGCAAATGTTAAGAATATAAATAAATACCAAAAATCTTGGAAAAAATAAAAACAATATTATAATCATGTATTATTATTTCACTTAATTAAATATTTATTATTTATTAAGTAATTATAAAGTAATAAGAATTGTTAAAATCATATCTTATTATTTATAAATCACAAAAATAAATGTAATATACCAAAATGATCACAAAAATAATATCTACATGTTAAAAATATAATATTCCACTTTTGAGTTAAATAAAATTCAAATACTTCAATAACTCAAATTTAAACTTATTTATTTAATTGAAAATTCATATAAGGGTAAATAAAAATTGCTAATATGTCTAGAAATTAACCAAATGAGTCTAATAAATAGTATTACTCTTCAACATTAATAATATGAATTCCAAATAGTTTAACACATTTTAATTACAATTTTATTGAATTCTCCTCAGCCATAGGTGTGTAATGTTTTCTAAAAAGAATCCTTATAAAATATAAAATCATCAAGAATACTTTGTAGTTAAATAAAAACTTATTTCCTTTACTTTAACCATAAGTTTATCAACATACTAAAACACTATAGTGAACTCATAAGAAATTAAGTAACATTACTCCATGGTTTACAAACTATAACCACTCATCCATAAAAGGGGTAAGTGATACTATTCCATTATAAAATCAAGAAAACCACAACATCAAAGAAAAATATAACCATTCTTAAGTAACCTTAAGGAAACATTACCAAGTACACAAAGTACAAATGTTATAAGCATTATACTTTCAAATTATCTATGTTTTAAAGTTAACTTTAGCCTACAAGACTCTAAATATAATACTATAAACATTGTTATATGTTTTATAGTTAACTTTGGTCTGATATAGTTAAGCCCAAACTATTCAAGCAAGCACAAATAACATCGACCAGACTCAACTAACCACAAATGTTGTTTAGACCTTAGAAAAGAAATCTTTTGTTCAAATGTTATTCCTTTTGCCACTTCAAACAAGAACTCTTATATAAGCAATCTTGAGTAGCATTTCACATTTGTGTGTGTCCTATTGTTTTATGATATTGTAATTATATGATTGTTTCACACACACTCACAAGCCTTAATAAGAAGCACGAGTATAAAACTCATCGAAAAGTACAACACATTTCAAATACATCATTTCTAGTATCCAAACCCTAGAACAACGTTATCCCCGGGATTCGCGTTTATAAAATGCATCACATTACTTATGCATAAGAGCATATTGCTTCTTCAAACATTAGTCCTTACCGGACCAATGATGCTGATTTCAGATTTTGGATCTTATATTGTCTTGAAGACCGTGAGTGCATAATCTTGCAATCACAGAAGGCAAGTTCACACTTACTCATGTCCTTTGATTATTTTATGTAAAGTCCTTTGCAAATCCAGTGTTGTCATCACTTGCATTTGAAAAGGGTCGGGAAATACTATTTTCATAATAATATGATTATAGGTTAGTTACCATAAGGTAATAACCTACTATGAAAGTTTTGGTGGTAAAGGAACATAATATCTAGGACTTAACAACCAATGTCGCCAGTGATTCTTGCGTCGTATATTACACGTTAACCATGAGATTTGGAATGGGACGGAGAAGTCAACTGTATCCTTTTCATCTTGTATGGAGGCAAGACGACCTTAACGTGACGTTGTGATTCCTTGTGCGGATCCAACATATGGGTGGGCACCCTTACGCCCCCACACTTTTGGTGTCTAGATTATCTATGAATGGTGTTTAGGGAGATAGTCCATGTAAATGGTACTAATTCGGGTATCACTAGGTCATAGAGTCTTCGAGAACTCATTAGGGTTTTAGCCAGCCCGAAAGGGGGATTAACGAAGATGAGCCAGCCTGAAGGATCGTGCAGACATATGAGGTCGCGGAGAGGGCAGTGATTGGCTTGGACCAATTACTGGGCCCCACAACATGGAATTGTGGACATGTAAGCTGCCCGGTTGTGCAACAAGGAGTTGATCTCTCATGGGAAAAGTAACACACCTCTGCAGAGTGTAAGAACTATAACTTGTTATTCCCTATTCCGGGAAGGAGCTACGAACGCGGCGGGAAAGGAACTCCATGAAAGTTCTGGTAAACCCGTGAAGGCTGACGGACATAGCTTTTCGGAATAAAAGCAACCTTTGAAGAAATGTTTACGAAAACTTGCATTGCCTACGACTTACGGTATGTGGCTGTAGATATAGTGCATCAAACACTCCTTTTCTAGTGAACTTGCTGAGCACGTTCGTACTCAAAGTATCTTCTTAACCCTTGCTAGGTTCTAAAGCTAGTACAAGTGACGTCTGCATCAAGTTATGCTCCAGGAATCATCATCAAAAGCTCGAGCTTTTCAATGAAGTCAAGGAAGTCAACATATACATAAACTCAAGTGAAGACGAAGTTTCTGACTATATAGGAATATAATCTCTAGCCATAGAACCTATTTCTGTAGTATATTGCAATAACAGCAATGCCAGACCATTAGTTAAAATACTAGTCGTAATAGTATGATAGTTTTTGAGTTGTTTATTTCTGATTCTTCTTTGTAAGAATATTCTTTCTATCTTTAACCTAGAGTGTTCTCTGGATCTTGTATAAAGAGTTGAGTTGTAACCTATAGTCATGTCTTGGACCTGCTGTGTTTCTGTTGTACCACTCTGAGGGATGTAATACTAATGAACGGTGTTTCATTAGTGTTATGTCAACGACTATAGTGTACTACATCATGCAGTGGTATGCAGGGTAACTGCACAAAGCAACCCCGCAAGTCTCATATTGCCGCGGAACCGAGAAACTTAGCACCGCTAGAACTTATACATTCAGATCTTTGTGAGATGAATGGTGTGTTGACAAAAGGTGTAAAAAGATACTTCATGACATTGATTGATGACTCCACTAGATACTGCTATGTTTATCTTCTAAAATCTAAAGATGAAGCTTTGAACTACTTCAAAATCTATAAAGCTGAGGCAGAAAACCAACTTGATCTTAGAATCAAGCGGCTAAGGTCGGATGGTGGAGAGTACTTTTCAAATGAATTTGATTTATTCTGTACGGAACATGATATTATATATAAGAGGACGCCTCCCTACTCACCTCAGTCAAATGGGGTGGCCGAAAGAAAGAACCGCACTCTAACTGATTTGGTTAACGCCATGTTAGATACATCGGTTCTTTCCAAGGAATAGTGGGGGGAGCCGCTAATGACCGTGTGTCATGTCCTAAACCGTGTTCCCGTAAAGGATAAAACCATGACTCCATTTGAGGAATGGGAAAAGAAAAGGCTTAAACTCTCTTACTTACGAACTTGGGGTTGTTTGGTGAAAGTCAATATTCCAATACCCAAGAAGCAAAAGCTTGGACCAAAAACCATTGATTGTGTTTTTATGGGATATGCTTTTCATAGCATTGGCTATAGATTTGTGATAGTAAAATCTAAGGTATCTGACATGCATGTTGGTACAATTATGGAGTTGAATGATGCGACTTTCCTTGAGGACATCTTTCCTATGAAAGGTATGTCTGGCTCATCAAATCAGGAGATGACTAGTTCATCTAGTCAGGAATTTTCTATAATTCCTAAAGCCACTATGCCGATAGAACACTCTGATAATCCTGTGGAGGACGACAATGAAGCTCCCAAAAGGAGCAAGAGACAAAGGACTGCAAAGTCATTTGGTGATGATTTCATTGTGTACCTTGTGGATGATACTCCCACTTCTATTTCAAAAGCCTATGCATCTCAAGATGCGGACTACTAGAAAGAAGTTGTCCGAAGCGTGATGGAATCCATCTTAGATAATGGTACTTGGGAAGTCACTGATCGTCTTTATGGGTGCAAACCTGTAGGATGTAAGTGGGTGTTCAAGAAAAATCTTAGACCTGATGGTACTATTGAAAAGTACAAGTCACGTCTTATGGCCAAGGGTTATACCCAAAAAGAAGGTGAATACTTCTTCGATACCTACTCACCTGTAGCCAGATTAACCACTATTCGAGTACTACTATCCTTGGCTGGCTCACATGGTCTTCTCGTTCATCAAATGGACGTTAAGATAACTTTTATAAATGGAGAGCTAGATGAGGAAATTTATATGGAGCAGCCTGACGGATTTGTAGTAGATGGTCAAGAAGGAAAGGTGTGTAAGTTAGTGAAGTCTTTGTATGGTCTTAAGCAAGCTCCTAAGCAGTGGCACGAGAAGTTTGAAAGAACTTTAACTGTTGAAGGCTTTGTTGTAAACAAAGCTGACAAATGTGTGTGCTATCGCCATGGTGGGGGTGAGGGAGTTATTATGTCTCTATGTTGATGACATATTGATATTCGGGACCAACCTCGCTGTTATCGAGGAGGTCAAAGAGTTCCTATCTCGCTGCTTTGAGATGAAGGACTTGGGAGTGGCTGATGTAATATTAAACATCAAGCTACTAAAGGATGACAATGGTGGGATTACATTTCTTCAGTCTCACTATGTGGAAAAGATATTGAGTCGCTTCGGGTATAGCAACTGCAATTCTTCTCCAACGCCTTATGATACGAGTGTGCTACTTCGAAAGAATCAAAGGACTGCTAAAGATCAATTGAGATATTCTCAAATTATTGGCTCGCTCATGCATTTAGCTAGCGCTACTAGACCTGACATCTCCTTTGTTGTAAGCAAACTGAGTCGATTTGTGTCAAATCCTGGAGATGATCATTGGCATGCTCTTGAAAGATTTTTGCGCTATTTGAAAGGCACTGCGAGTTATGGTATTCACTATAGTGGGTATCCATGGGTACTTGAGGGTTATAGTGATTCAAACTGGATATCCGATGCTGATGAGATTAAGGCCACAAGTGGTTATCTGTTTACACTTGGTGGTGGCGCTGTTTCCTAAAATCTTGCAAGCATACCATCTTAACGAGGTCAACAATGGAAGCAGAACTCACAGCATTAGACATAGCCACTATTGAAGCAGAGTGGCTTCATGAGCTCTTGATGGACTTACTTGTGGTTGAAAACCCAATACCCGCCATCCCGATGAACTGTGATAATCAAACTGTGATCGTCAAAGTAAACAATTCTAAGGATAATAGGAAGTCATCAAGGCATGTGAAGAGGAGATTGAAATCTGTTAGGAAACTGAGAAACTCCAGAGTTATTGCGTTGGATTATATCCAAACATCTAAGAATCTGGCAGATCCTTTCACAAAGGGATTATCACGTAATGTGATAGATAATGCATCGAGGGAGATGGGTTTGAGACCCACACTATGAGTTGATCCCAGTGGCAACTCACTCTATGTGATCGGAGATCCTGTGAATTAGAGCTGGGAGACAAGCTGTTGGTCAACTGAGAAGAGAGTATCCCCATATTATATTTACATCTCCATAAAGATGCAATACTCTCTTAATCTGCATGGCAGGTTGATATTTATCTTAATGTGTTCCAAGTGGCTTTTTATAAGCGGAGATGTTCTCCTGCAGAACATCTCTTGAGGAACACACCTACATGAGTCTGACTGTCAAACATCGCAGTCCGTGAGAGTTGGGTGCTCTCTAATAAACTCATAAAAGGCCCTGGAGTATGACGCATAAGCTCCAAACCGCGGCGAAGCCGACGGTAGCCCTGTACCGGTCTAGATTTTGTGTGAAACTAGCGCACAAAAAACTTGTAGTTCAAGGCATAGTCCACTATTCAAGTTGCTAGCTAGCGTAGCATGAAGTTTAACGTGGAAGTTCAACTTAACAGTCTCCACTACACACCGGTATATAAAACAATGTTCTGTAATAAAAGTGATGTGATGTGCCAATGAGACTTTGTGGGGGATTGTTGGAATTTGATGAGTTTTGGGCTGCTGGCCCATTAGACAAATTCTGAAATTCTCTTTGGCCCACTTGTATATGGAAGCATATGGCTGTGCTAGTGGTGCTAAAGTTTAGTTCCACATTGCTAGTTGAAGGTGAAGGGAATATGCCCTGAGAGGCAATAATAAAGTGTTTATTATGTGTATTCCAAGTATATGATAGATGTTTATTTTGCATTCTATAATTGTATTAATACGGAAACGTTAATACATGTGTGTTTAATAAACAAATAGAAAGTTCCTAGTTATGCCTCTCTCATAAACTAGCTCGTTGATTAACAAGATGATCAAGGTTTCCTGATCATGGACATTGGATGTTGTTAATAACAAGATCACAACATTAGTGTAATGGTGTGATGAAAATTCATCTGAAGTATAGCATTACGATCAAAGTCATTGAGTTTATATTGCTATAACAACTTACGAAGTGATCCTTATCCTTAGACCATGAGATCATGTCAATCACTAACACCAGAAGAGTTTCTTGATAACATCAAATGTCACACCGTAACAGGGTGATTATAAAGATGGGTTCATAACTAATAAAGTTTTATGTTGAGGCCCATGGATCGAGAGTGGAATTTGTTCATCCCGATGACGGATAGATATACTCTAGGCCCTCTCGGTGATATCACATTGGTTAGCTTGCAAGGAAGTGATTTGATCACTAGAATGTTATATCACGGGAACAAGAAAAGAGTGCATGTCAGTAACGAGATCAAACTAGGTATGGTGATACCGATGATCGAATCTCAGACATGTAATATATCGTGAAACAAAGGGATTAAGATACTAGCGTAAAAGGTTCCGACGATCACAAGAAAGTCATCGCTGAATGTGTGGGAGTCAGTATGGGTCTCCAGATCCCGCTTCTGATTATTGATCTGAGAGGGGTCTCGATCATGTCCACATTATTCATGAACCGTAGGGTGACACACTTAAGAGACACTGACATCCAATTGGAGCAAAAGTTTCATGCCGAAAAGAATAACAAGCGCAGGAATTTATTTCACTAGATACCGAAACAAGTTTTCGGGTGAAATTGCAGAAAGTGTTTTTGCATGTGAAATGAAATACTAGCAAGGGGTTATATGTTAATGCTTGTCATTAAAGTAATTGACAAAATTCTGAATAAATAAACGGATTTTTATTTATTGAGAGTTTTCATTAAATTTCGTGGAAATTTAATGGGATTTTGAGTGGGATTTTGAGTGGAGGGAACTGGAAAGATTTTTGTGACTGGAGTGTCCACCCACATGAATGAGGGGAGGGCAAGGGGTTAGCCCCCATGCGCCGGCCACCCCCCTGGGGTTCCCCCCTCTCCTATAAAAGGCACCCCCTACTCACTTCTCACTCACACCTCCTCGTGAAGGATCTCTCTCCCCCTCTAGAATTTATCCCCCATGGTCTCGAACTAGCGAGATACATATTCCCGGTGGCTATGCGGCAAGAAAGATTTATGCTTCTGCTGCATCGCTGGAGCGAGGAGGCGGAGGTTGCTCGGTGCCTCGGACGTGTGTGCGAGCACGGATGCGCTGCTGATTTGCGGCCGCTAGGACTTCCTCTCGATCTTGAGATCGGCAAGAGATCATCTACATCAACCACGAGTTTAACTCGTTAAGCTTTGTCGGTCTTCAAGGATATGTTCTCTACGGATATACATCCGCCCGTTGTTTGTATCTAGTATATAGATCTTGGTACATAGTTGTTCCCATCATAGGAATTTTTTTTGTTTTCTATGCTGCAAACCCTACAGTGGTATCAGAGCCGGATCTATGCGTAGATGCTTTACACGGGTAGTACACATATGAGTATGTGGGCGATGATGATCATGTTATTGCTTCTTAATTGTAATTTTGGATATTGGTGGCATAGTGGGATGAAGTGGCCCGGACAAACTTTAGATGTCCTCGCACATGAGACCTGTTCCACGCTTGACATGCAACTAGTTTGCATAAGTGGCTAGCGGGTGTCTGTCTCTCCTACTATAGTCAATATCTATTTTGTAACAAGATGTCAACAATTTGGTTATCCTCGTTGTGGTTCATGTTCGTAGGTAAGAACAGATCTATCTTCGAAAGCCCTAAGCCACGTAAAACTTGCAATGGATAAATTAGAGGTGTCTAGTTTAGATTGTTGCTAGGCTAGCGTTATGATATGGTGATGTTGTAAGTATAAGTATGAGATGATACTCTTACAACACACATAACGTGTAAGTTCTATAGACCTTGGCCTTACACATAAAGGTATGATAGTGATCATACCATGATGCACATGATAGAGATCATATGCGGTAACCATATCATTTCACTTAGAAACATATGATGTTTGATAGCATCTTATATTGCTTGTTTGGCGTTTAATTAGCATAATAAGATGATCCCTCATTTAAATATTAAGATAAGAATGTGTTCATCCTTTAGTATGCACCGATTATGTTTTCTTCGCTCCAAGACATCACGTGATGATCGGGTGTTCTTGGATCCACGACCATATTTCGGGTGTAAGACAGTTACACACGCGAATACTAAGGTTCTTACTTGGCGATCCTAGCATGTACATACATGGCCTCGGAACACGGACCTAAAGGGTAAGAATGAGTCATATAGAAGATATGATGCCCATTTGATGCTCGTCTTTGAAGCTACACTGACTCACGTGATGATCGGACTTGGTGTAGTGGATTTCTTCATGTAATCACCAAAAAGGCACGAGGGATGTCATTTTTTAGTGGGATTTCATTCGTAATGTGGATTATTTGAACTCAATCTACCATAAACTTAGTCTAAACTTTACAAATTCTGTTGTAGATGGCACCACCTGCTTTTAATTTCAATATGTTCATGGAGAAAGAGAAACTTTCAATGAACGGTAGCAACTTTACCGAATGGGCCATGAATTTGAGGATTCTCCTCTCCGCTGCACAAAAGCAATATGTTCTAGAAGCGCTGCTAGGCCCCCCACCTTTTTATGATGCCCCTGATGAGGAGAAGAATGTCTATCAGACTCGTTAGGAGTACCACAACTTAGTTCATTGCGGCATATTGTATGGGCTAGAGCCAGAACTTTGAAAGTTGTTTCGAAAACAACAATGCATTTGATACAATGGGTGAGTTGAAAATGATTTTTGACACACATGCTGTTGTAGAGAGCTACAATGCTTCAGAAAAGTTCTTTAGCTGCATGATGGAAGAGCATAACACCGTAAGTGAGCATGTACTCAAGATGTCGGGTTATGCCGATAAGCTTGTGTCCTTGGGAATAACGATTCCCATTGACTTAGACATACATCGTGTTCTGCAGTCTCTGCCACCTAGCTATAAGAGCTTTGTGATGAACTATAATATGCAAGGCATGAAGAACTCTCTCCCCGAGCTTCTGTCAATGCTTAAAACTACAGAAGTGGAGATCAAGAAGGAACATCAAGTTTTGATGATCAATAAGAACACTGGTTTCAAGAAAGACAAGAAGGGTAAACGGAAGGGAAGTAAGGGCGGAAAGCCGGTTGCCGTGCCTGAAAAGAAACCCCGAGTTGGCCCTAAGTCTGATACCGAGTGCTACTATTGTAAGGGGACTAGCCACTGGAAGCGCAACTGCCCCAAGTATTTGGCAGACAAGAAGGCCGGCAGGGAAAACAAAGGTATATATGATATACATGTTATTGATGTGTACTTGACTAGTGCTTGCAGTAGCACCTAGGTATTTGATACCAGTTCAGTTGCTAATATTTGTAACTCGAATCAGGGGCTGCGGAACAAGCGACCGCTAGCAAGGGGTGAGGTTAAGATGTGTGTCGGCAATGGATCAAGTGTTGATGTGATCGCCGTCGGAACGCTACCTCTCCACTTACCGTCGAGATTAGTAATAAACTTGAATAATTGTTATCTGGTGCCAGCACTGAGCATGAACATTGTATCTAGATCGTGTTTGATGCGAAGTGGTTATTTATTTAAATCTGAGAACAATGGTTGTTCTATTTATATGAATGAAATCTTTTATGGTCATGCACCGATGATGAATGGTTTATTTCTATTGGATCTCGATAATAGTGTTACACATATTCACAATGTTGATGCTAAAAGGATTAAACTTAATGATGATATATCCGCATATATGTGGCACTGCCGTCTAGGTCATATTGGCGTTAAACGCATGAAGAAGCTCCATTCAGATGGACTTTTGGAATCACATGATTTTGAATCATTTGATACATGTGAGCCATGCCTTATGGGCAAGATGACTAGAACGCCGTTTTCCGGTACAATGGAACGGGCGACAGATTTATTGTAAATCATACATTCCGATGTATGTGGTCCAATGAGTGTGTCGGCGCGAGGTGGATATCATTATTTTGTTACTTTCACGGATGATTTGAGTAGATACGGTTATATCTACTTGATAAAACACAAGTCTGAAACCTTTGAAAAGTTCAAGGAATTTCAGAATGAAGTGGAAAATCATCGTAATAGAAAGATCAAATTTCTATGGTCCGACCATGGAGGTGAGTATCTAAGTTACGAGTTTAGCACTCACATGAAAGAGTGTGGAATTGTTTCACAACTCACACCTGCTGGAACACCATAGCGAAATGGTGCGTCAGAACATCGTAATCGTACTTTTTTGGATATGGTTCGATCTATGATGTCTCTGACGGACTTGCCATTGTCATTTTGGGTTTATGCACTAGAAGATGCTGCATTCACTTTAAATCGGGCACCATCTAAATCCGCTGAAAAGACATCGTATGAATTGTGGTTTGGAAACAAACCTAAGCTGTCATTTCTTAAAGTTTGGGGATGCGATGTTTATGTGAAGAAACTTCAACCGGATAAACTCGAACCAAAAGCAGAAAAAAGCGTCTTCATAGGATACCCTAAGGAAACTATTGGGTATTCCTTCTATCACAGATCCGAGGGCAAGGTTTTTGTTGCCAAGAATTGATCCTTTCTAGAGAAAGAGTTTCTCGCGAAAGGTGTGAGTAGTTGAAAGGTAGAACTCGACGAGGTTATTGAACCTTCTCTTCAAAGTATGGCGAGTAGCGCGGCGCCGGAAGTCGTTCCGGAGTTGGCTTCACCAGTTGAAGAGGGAACTAATGATAATGATCATGAAAATCCAAAAGAGAGTACTACCGAACCTCGCAGGTATAGCAGGACGCGTGCATCTCCTGAGCTGTATGGAAACCCTGTTATGAATTGAATGGTTGATGAAATTGATGACCCTGCGATGTATGAAGAAGCGATGATGATCCGAGATTCCAACAAATGGTTAGAAGCCATGAAATACGAAATGGAATCCATGTATGAAAATCAAGTTTGGAACTTGGTGGACTTACCTCACGACCGAAAGGCCGTGGAGAATAAATGGATTTTCAAAAGGAAAACTGATGCTGATGGTAATGTGACCGTCTATAAACCTCGACTTGTCGCAAAGGGATTTCAAAAAATTCAAAGAGTTGACTATGATGAGATATTCTCTCCCGTAGCGATGCTAAAGTCAGTTAGGATTATGTTAGCAATTGCTGCATATTTTGATTATGAGATATGACAGATGGATGTCAAAACCGCGTTCCTCAATGGAAATATTGAAGAAGAGTTGTATATGATACAACCAAAGGGTTTTGTCGATCCTAAGGATGCTAAACAAGGTGTGCAAGCTTCAGCGATCCATCTATGGACTAAAGCAAACATCATGAAGTTGGAATCTCCGCTTTGATGAGGTGATCAAAGAGTTTGGATTTGTCCAAACGTATGGAGAGGCTTGTATTTACAAGAAAGTGAGTGGGAGCAATGTGGCATTCCTGATATTATATGTTGATAACATATTATTGATCGGAAATGATATAGATCTTTTAAACATTGTTAAAAGTTATTTAAACAGCAAATTTTCAATGAAGTACCTACGTGAAGCGTCATACATATTAGGCATAAAGATCTATAGAGATAGATCTAGGCGCCTAATAGGGCTATCAAAGTACATACCTTGATAAGATTTTAAACAAGTTCAAATTGGACGGAAGTAAGAAGGGGTTCTTACCGATGTTGCAAGGCAAGACATTGAGTAAGACTCAAAGTACGGCTACGGCGAAAGAAAGAGAGATAATGGACAAAGTCCCCTATGCTTCAGCCATAGGCTCTATAATGTACGACATGCTATGTACAAGACCGGATGTGACACATGCTATTAGTTTGAATAGTAGGTACCAATCGGATCCAGGTTCGGAACACTAGATAGCAGTCAAGAATATCCTTAAGTACTTGCGAAGAACTAAGGATATGTTTCTTGTGTACGGAGTTGAAGAAGAGCTCGTCGCTAAGTGTTATGTTGACACAAGCTTTGACACCGATCTGGATGACTCTAAGTCTCAATCCGAATACGTATTTCTCACGAATGGCGGAGCGGTTAGTTGGAGGAGTTCCAAACAACATGTGGTGGCGGGATCAACAACGGAGGCCGAATATGTTGCTGCTTCAGAAGCATATCAGGAAGCGGTTTGGATGAAGGAGTTCATATCCGAACTAGGTGTGGTTGCGAGCGCGTTGGCCCAATGGTGATCTATTGTGACAACAATGGTGCCATTGCCAATGCCAAAGAACCAAGGTCTCACAAGAATTCCAAGCATATTAAGCGCCGGTTTGACTCCATCCGCGAACATGTCAAGGATGGAGATATAAAGATTTGTAAAGTACACACGGATCTCAATGTAGCAGATCCGTTGACTAAAACTCTCCCTAGAGCAAAACATGATCAACACCAGAACTCTATGGGTGTTAGATTCATCACTATGTAACTAGATTATTGTCTCTAGTGCAAGTGGGAGACTGAAGGGAATATGCCCTGAGAGGCAATAGTAAAGTGTTTATTATGTGTAGTCCAAGTATATGACAGATGTTTATTTTGCACGCTATAATTGTATTAATACGGAAACGTTAATACATGTGTGTTTAATAACAAACAAAAAGTTCCTAGGTATGCCTCTCTCATAAACTAGCTCGTTGATTAACAAGATGATCAAGGTTTCCTGATCATGGACATTGGATGTTGTTAATAACGAGATCACAACATTAGTGTAATGGTGTGATGAACATTCATCTGAAGTATAGCATTACGATCGAAGTCATTGAGTTTATATTGCTATAATAACTTATGAAGTGATCCTAATCCTTAGACCATGAGATCATGTCAATCACTAACACCGGAAGAGTTTCTTGATAACATCAAACGTCACATCGTATCAGGGTGATTATAAATATGGGTTCAGAACTAATAAAGTGTTATGTTGAGGCCCATGGATCAAGAGTGGAATTTTTTCATCCCAATGATGGATAGATATACTCTGGACCCTCTCGGTGATATCACATTGGTTAGCTTGCAATCAAGTGATTTGATCACTAGAATGTTATATCACGGGAACGAGAAAAGAGTGCATGTCAGTAACGAGATCAAACTAGGTATGGAGATACCGATGATCGAATCTCGGACATGTAATATATCATGAAACAAAGGGATTAAGATACTAGCATAAAAGGTTCCGACGATCACAAGAAGTCATCGTTGAATGTGTAGGGTGACACACTTAAGAGACACCAACATCCAATTGGAGCAAAAGTTTCATGCCAAAAAGAATAACAAGCGTAGGAGTTTCTTTCACTAGATACCGAAACAGATTTTCGGGTGAAATTGCAGAAAGTGGTTATGCATGTGAAATAGAATGAGGGGAGGGCAAGGGGTCAGCCTGTTGGAATTATGCCCTAGAGGCAATAATAAATATGTTATTATTATAATTCTAGTTCATGATAATGTTTATATTCCATGCTAGAATTGTATTAAGCGGAAACTTTAATACTTGTGTGGTTTGTGAACAACACCGTGTCCCTAGTACGCCTCTATGGACTAGCTCATTGATTAATGATGGTTAAGGTTTCCTAACCATGGACATGAGTTGTCAATTAATAATGAGATCATATCATTGGGAGAATGATATGATGGACAGACCCAAACTAAGCGAAGCAATTAGATCGTGTCATCGTGTTCGTCTTTGCGAAGCTTTTCTTATGTCAAATATTGTATTCCTTAGACCATGAGATAATACAACTCCCTGGTATCGGAAGAAAGCTTTGAGGTCATCAAACGTCATCATATGAGAGGGTGATCATAAAGGTGTCTCTCAGGTGATCGGAAAGTATCTGTTGGGTTGTATGTATCGAGATGGGATTTGTCCCTCCCAAGTCGGATAGATATACTTCGGGCCCACTCGGTAATCGATATCAACACCGCTTGCAATTATGTGGTTAAGGAGTTAATCACAAAGTGATATCGGATTACGAAACGAGTAAAGTACTTGCTGTGAACGATATTGAACTAGGTATGACGGTACCGACGAACAAATCTCGGGCAAGTAAAATATCGCGAGACGAAGGGAATATATATATGGGATTGGTTGAATACTGGCATCATAGTTCATCCGATATGATCATCGATGAATGTGTGGGAGTCAATATGGGTTTTCCAGACCCCGCTGTTGATTATTGATAGAAGATCATGTCTGCATATTCTCGAACCCGCAGGGTCACACACTTAACGTGTCTCGACGCTAGGATAGATTGGATAATTGGTTTATGAGTTTTTGTTCGGAGTCTCGGATGGTATCCGGGACATCACGAGAGGTTCCGGAGTGGTCCAGAGAATAAGATTCATATAAGGCAGTGCAGTTTTTGGAGTTCGGAATTGTTCCGGGATAATCGGTATTGTACCGGAAGCTTCTAGAACCTTCCGGAAGGGGACCAACGTGGCCACACCTTCCGGGAGGGGGCATGGGCCTATGAGGGAGTGCCCTGGCCGCATTGGGCCAGGGGCACAAGGTCCCATAGGGCCCAGCCGAGCAAGAGGGTTTAAACCCTAGATAGAGCTTCTAGAAGGGGGGGTTTCCTTGCCCCCCACTCCTCCTTCTTGGCCGCCGGCCTTGGCTTGGGGGAGGGGTCTAGGGTTTCCGCCCCACCCCTCTATATAAAGAGGGCTGGGGGCGCATCACCCCCCACACCTTCCCCTCCAACCCTAGCCGCCCTGCTGCCCTCCTCTCTCCCTCCCGACTGTCTGTAGGCGAAGCCCTGCTGCAGAAATTCTCCACCATATACACCACGCCGTCGTGTTGTAGATCCAATCCGTCTCTCCACCATACTTGCTGGTCCGAGGAAGGAGGAGACGTCGAGGTGCTGCACGTGTGCATCTCACGGAGGCACCGCCACTTGTGGTGCTAGATCGGATCGGATCGCGAGGAGGAGAAGCGAGTACGACTACATCACCCACGTTCCGACGAACGTTCCGCTGTGCGAATCTTCAAGGGTATGAAGATCTAATCCAATCTCTCTCGTTGTTTGCATCTCCTAGATTAGATCTTGGCTTTCCCTCTGTTCGCATCCGTAGAAAATTTTGATTTACTATGCCGCGAAACCCTTCAGTGGTATCAGAGCTAGATCTATGCGTAGATGTGTTTCACGAGTAGAACGCAACATGGTTGTTGCGGGCGTTGATGTTTTCTGTTGCAAGCCTCTTGTTTGTGTTCTTCTTATGACGCGGGATAGTGAGATTGAAGCGGTCCAGGCCAACCTTACGCGACGTCGTTCGCGAGACCGGCTCCGCACTTGACGTGTGGCTTGTTCCACACATGCGGCTGGTGGATGCCAGTTTCTCTCACTATAGTTGTCATGGGATTAACACCGGAGTTTGGCAACCATAATATCACCGTTGTGGCTTTCCGTAGGTAAGAATCTTTCTTAGCATCTACTCCCATAAGCCACGTAAAACATGCAACAACAAAGTAGAGGCGTCTAACTTGTTTTTGCAGGGAGTGTTTTCTGTGATATGGTATGGCCCAAGATGTGATGTGTATAATGTATGCGATGATCATGTTTTGTAATGTTTCACGACTTGCATGTCGATGAGTACACAACCGGCAGGAGCCATATGGTTGTCTTTATAATTGTGTATGACCTGTGTGTCAACTTCTTATGCGCCATGTAATAGTTTCACTTTATCGCTAAGTAGTTAGCAATAGTTGTAGTTGCTATTCGTGGTGGAGGCAATCATGGTGGAGTGATGGAGATCATGCCGGAACGCACAAGATGGAGATCATTGCGCGAAGATTGGCTATACCATGTCACATAAAGTTATATGCATGTGATGTTTATCCTTTTATGTATCTTATTATGCTTAGATCGCGACGGTAGCATTATAAGATGATTCCTCACTTAAAGATCAAGATAAAAACTGTGTTCTCCCCAAGTATGCACCGTTGCGAAAGTTCGTCGTGTCCAAGCATCACGTGATGATCGGGTGCTATAGACTCTACGCTCACATACAACGGGTGCAAGCCAGTTTTGCACACGCGGAAATACTTGGGTCTAACTTGACGAGCCTAGCATGTACAGACATGGCCTCGGAACACATGAACCGAAAGTTTAGGCATGAGTCATATGAATGATATGATCGACACTTCGTTGTCCACCATTGAAACCACATCTCTTCTCATGAAGATCGGATTAGGTGTGGTGAATTTGGATCGTGTTCACTAAACAACTTGAGGGATGTTGAATTTAGTGGGAGTTCATCTAGTAATTTGATTAAAAGTTGAACTAGTTATCATGAACATAGTCTAATTTGTACTTGCAAATATTGTAGATCAAATGGCTAAGTCCAACTTCAACTTCAACGTTTTTGCTGAGAAGGAAAAGCTTAAAAACAATGGGTCTAACTTCACCAATTGGTTCTGCAATCTAAGAATCATTCTCTCTAGCGGTCAAAAGGACTATGTCCTTGGGAAAGCGTTAGGTGACCCCCCTGCTGCAACTGCGCCGGCTGATGAGAAAGTTGTCTATCAGTCGCGCAAAGATGATTATGGTGTGATTAAGAGCACCATGTTGTTTTCTATGGAACCGGAACTTCAAAATCGTTTTGAAGACTATCCCGGGCCCTTTGAGATTCTCGAAGAGCTGAAAACCATGTTTCAGACTCAGGCCCGTTCTGAGAGATATGAGATCTCAGAGAAGTTCTTTAACTGCAAGATGGAGGAAGGGAGTTCCGTTAGTGAGCACGCCATTAAGATGAAGGGCTACACTCAACGCCTTGAGCAACTGGAATGCACGATTCCAGAGGAGCTCAAGATTGACAGGGTTCTGCAATCACTCCCTCCCAGCTACAAAAGTTTTGTAGTGACTCATAATCGGATTGGTTCCACTGATACGATCACCGAGCTCTTCGCAAAGCTGAAGGTCGCGGAAGTGGACATCAAAAAGGATAATCATGTGTTGATGGTCAACAAGCCCACCTTTAAGAAAGGTAAGGGAGCAAAGAAGCCCTTCAAGAAGGGCGGCGGCAAGCGCACTGCCCCTGCTGAGAAGAAGCTCAAGTCTGGTCCTAAGCCGGACACTGAGTGCTTCTATTGCAAGGACAGGGGTCACTGGAAGCACAACTGTCCGAAGTACTTAGCGGACAAGAAGGCTGGCACCATCAAAGGTATATTTGATATACATGTTATTGATGTTTTCCTTACTAGCCCTTGTTGTAGTGCCTGGGTATTTGATACTGGTTCAGTTGCTAATATTTGTAACTCGAAACAGGAGCTACGGAATAGACGGCGGCTTGCGAGGGATGAGGTGACGATGCGCGTTGGCAACGGATCAAGAGTTGATGTGATGGCCGTCGGCACGCTCTCCTTAGTTTTACCTTCGGGATTAGTTTTAAACCTTAATAAATGTTATTATGTGCCTGCGTTGAGCATGAACATTATTTCTGGATCTTGTTTATTGCAAGACGGTTATTCATTTAAATCGGAGAATAATGGTTGTTCTATTTATATGAGTAACATCTTTTATGGTCATGCACCTATTGTGAATGGTTTATTTCTTCTAAATCTCGAAAAGGATGAAACACACATCCATAACATTGAGGCTAAGAGATGCAAAGTAGATAGTGATAATACTACTTATTTGTGGCACTGTCGTCTAGGTCATATTGGTGTAAAGCGCATGAAGAAACTCCATTCTGATGGACTTTTGGAGTCTCTTGATTTTGAATCGTTTGACACATGCGAACCATGCCTCATGGGCAAGATGATCAAAACCCCGTTCTCCGGTATGATGGAGCGAGCAACGCACTTGTTGGAAATCATACATACCGATGTATGCGGACCGATGAGTGTTTCGACGCGCGGTGGATATCGCTATTTTCTCACTTTTACCGATGACTTAAGTAGATATGGGTATGTCTATTTAATGAAACATAAATCTGAAACATTTGAAAAGTTCAAGGAATTTTAGAATGAAGTGGAGTACCATCGTAACAGAAAGATTAAGTTTCTACGATCCGATCGTGGAGGTGAATATTTGAGTTATGATTTTCTCACGCATCTTAAAGCAAGCGGAATCGTTTCGCAACTCACGCCACCCGGAACACCACAGCGCAATGGTGTGTCTGAACACCGGAATCGAACCTTATTAGATATGGTCCGATCAATGATGTCTCTTACTGATTTGCCGTTATCATTTTGGGGTTATGCATTAGAAACCGCTGCATTCACTTTAAATAGGGCTCCATCTAAATCCGTTGAGACGACACCGTATGAACTGTGGTTTGGTGCTAAACCTAAGTTGTCATTTCTTAAAGTTTGGGGATGCGAAGCTTACATCAAGAAGTTGATGCCGGACAAGCTCGAACCCAAAGCGGAGAAATGCGTCTTCATAGGATACCCTAAGGAAACTATTGGGTATACCTTCTATCACAGAACCGAAGGCAAAGTGTTTGTCGCAAAGAACGGTTCCTTTCTTGAGAAGGAGTTTCTCTCGAAAGAAGTGAGTGGGAGGAAAGTAGAGCTAGACGAGGTTATTGAACCTTCTCTTGAATTGGAGAGTAGCGCAGCACCTGAAATTGTTCCAGTGCCGCCTGCACCAACAATAGAGGAAGCTAATGACAAGGATCATGAAGCTTCGGACGATGCTGCTACTAAACGTCGCAGGTCGACACGGTCGTGTGCCCCTCCTGAGTGGTAAGGCAACCCTGTCTTGACTGTCTTGTTAGTAGAAGACAGTGAACCTATGAACTATGAGGAAGCGATGATGAGCCCAGACTCTGAGAAATGGCTAGAAGCCATGAAATCCGAATTGGGATCCATGAGCGAAAACCAAGTATGGACTTTGGTAGACCCTCCTAGCGACCGAAAGGCCGTTGAGTGCAAATGGATCTTCAAGAAGAAAACGGACGCGGATGGTAATGTTACCGTCTATAAAGCACGGCTTGTTGCGAAAGTTTTTCGACAAGTTCAAGGTATTGACTACGATGAGACTTTCTCTCCCGTAACGATGTTTAAGTCCATTCGGATTTTATTAGCAATTGCTGCGTTTCATGATTATGAAATATGGAAGATGGATGTCAAGACTGCGTTCCTCAATGGCAACATTGATGAAGATTTGTATATGATGCAACCAGAAGGTTTTGTCGATCCTAAGGATGCTGATAAAGTATGCAAACTTCAGCGTTCCATTTATGGACTGAAGCAAGCATCTCGGAGTTGGAACCTTCGTTTTGATCAAGTGATCAAGAGCTTTGGATTTGTTCCAAATTGCTACGAAGCTTGCATCTACAAGAAAGTGAGTGGGAGCTCGGTGACGTTTCTGGTACTATATGTGGATGACATATTGATTATCGGAAATGACATCAACATGCTTAACGACGTGAAGAGTTATTTGAACAAGTGTTTTTCAATGAAAGACCTAGGTGAAGTTGCTTATATATTGGGCATCAAGATCTATAGAGATAGACAAAGACGCCTGATAGCTTTAAGCCAGAGTACATACCTAGACAAAGTTCTGAAAAGGTTCAGAATGGATAAGGCAAAGAAAGGTTCAGTGCCTATGTTGTCAGGTAAGATATTGAGCAAGACTCAGTGTCCAGCTATGGTAAATGATAGGGAAACTATGAGCAAAGTGCCTTATGCCTCGGCCATAGGTTCTATCATGTATGCCATGCTGTGTACTAGACCGGATGTGTCCAATGCTCTTAGTTTGACGAGCAGGTATCAAAGTGATCCAGGAGTGGAACACTAGACAGCCGTGAAGAACATCCTAAAGTACCTAAATAGGACTAAAGAAATGTTCTTAGTCTATGGGGGTGATGAACAGCTCGTCGTAAAAGGTTACGTCGACGCTAGTTTTGACACCGACAAGGATGATTCTAAATCTCAGACAGGATACGTGTATATTTTGAATGGAGGAGCTGTGAGCTGGAGAAGCTGCAAGCAAAGTGTGATCGCGGGATCTACAGTAGAAGCGGAATACATGGCTGCTGCAGAAGCGTCAAGTGAAGGAGTTTGGATCAGGAACTTCATCACTGAGCTTGGCGTGGTTCCAAGTGCATTGGACCCACTGGAGATATTGTGTGACAACACTGGCGCCATAGCACTCGCTAAGGAACCAAGATATCATCCAAAGACCAAGCATATCAACCGCAAGTTTCATATAATCCGAGATTATATAGCAGATGGAGATCTGAAGATCAGCAAAGTACATACAGATCTGAATGTCGCAGATCCATTGACTAAACCTCTTCCACATGTAAAACATGATCAACACCTCAGTTCCATGGGTGTGAGATTGTTGCCAGATGTAAACTAGATTATTGACTCTAGTGCAAGTGGGAGACTGTTGGAATTATGCCCTAGAGGCAATAATAAATATGTTATTATTATAATTCTTGTTCATGATAATGTTTATATTCCATGCTAGAATTGTATTAAGCGGAAACTTTAATACTTGTGTGGTTTGTGAACAACACTGTGTCCCTAGTACGCCTCTATGGACTAGCTCATTGATTAATGATGGTTAAGGTTTCCTAACCATGGACATGAGTTGTAAATTAATAATGAGATCATATTATTGGGAGAATGATATGATGGACAAACCCAAACTAAGCGAAGCAATTAGATCGTGTCATCGTGTTCGTCTTTGCGAAGCTTTTCTTATGTCAAATATTGTATTCCTTAGACCATGAGATAATACAACTCCCTGGTATCGGAAGAAAGCTTTGAGGTCATCAAACGTCATCCTATGAGAGGGTGATCATAAAGGTGTCTCTCAGGTGATCGGAAAGTATCTGTTGGGTTGTATGTATAGAGATGGGATTTGTCCCTCTCAAGTCGGAGAGATATACTTTGGGCCCACTCGGTAATCGTTATCAACACCACTTGCAAGCATGTGGTTAAGGAGTTAATCACAAAGTGATATCGGATTACGGAACGAGTAAAGTACTTGCTGTGAACGAGATTGAACTAGGTATGACGGTACCGACGATCAAATCTCGGGCAAGTAAAATATCGCGAGACGAAGGGAATATATATATGGGATTGATTGAATCTTGGCATCGTGGTTCATCCGATATGATCATCGATGAATGTGTGGGAGTCAATATGGGTTTCCAGACCCCGCTGTTGATTATTGATAGAAGATCATGTCTGCATATTCTCGAACCCGCAGGGTCACACACTTAACGTGTCTCGACGCTAGGATAGATTGGATAATTGTTTTATGAGTTTTTGTTCGGAGTCTCGGATGGGATCCAGGACATCACGAGAGGTTCCGGAGTGGTTCGGAGAATAAGATTCATATAAGGCAGTGCAGTTTTTGGAGTTCGGAATTGTTCCGGGATAATCGGTATTGTACCGGAAGCTTCTAGAACCTCCGGAAGGGGACCAACGTGGCCACACCTTTCGGGACGGGGCATGGGCCTATGAGGGAGTGCCCTGGCCGCATTGGGCCAGGGGCACAAGGCCCCATAGGGCCCAGCCGGCCAAGAGGGTTTAAACCCTAGATAGAGCTTCTAGAAGGGGGGGTTCCTTGCCCCCCACTCCTCCTCCTTGGCCGCCGGCCTTGGCTTGGGGGAGGGGGCTAGGGTTGCCGCCCCACCCCTCTATATAAAGAGGGCTGGGGGCGCACCACCCCCCACACCTTCCCCTCCAACCCTAGCCGCCCTGCTGCCCTCCTCTCTCCCTCCCGACTGTTTGTAGGCGAAGTCCTACTGCAGAAATTCTCCACCATATACACCACGCCGTCGTGTTGTAGATCCAATCCGTCTCTCCACCATACTTGCTGGTCCGAGGAAGGAGGAGACGTTGATGTGCTGCACGTGTGCATCTCACGGAGGCACCGCCACTTGTGGTGCTAGATCGGATCGGATCGCGAGGAGGAGAAGCGAGTACGACTACATCACCCATGTTCCGACGAACGTTCCGCTGTGCGAATCTTCAAGGGTATGAAAATCTAATCCAATCTCTCTCGTTGTTTGCATCTCCTAGATTAGATCTTGGCTTTCCCTCTGTTCGCATCCGTAGAAAATTTTGATTTACTATGCCGCGAAACCCTTCACAGCCCCCATGCGCCGGCCACCCCCTTGGGGTCCCCCCTCTCCTATAAAAGGCACCCCCTCCTCACTTCTCACTCACACCTCCTCGTGAAGGATCTCTCTCCCCCTCTAGAATTTATCCCCCATGGTCTCAGACTAGCGAGATACATATTCCCGGTGGCTATTCGGCAAGAAAGAGTTGTGCTTCCGCTGCATCGCTAGAGCGAGGAGGCGGAGGTTGCTCGGTGCCTCGGACGTGTGTGCGAGCATGGATGCGCTGCTGATTTGCGGCGCTAGGACTTCCTCTCGATCTTGAGATCGGTAAGAGATCGTCTACATCAACCACGAGTTTAACTCGTTAAGCTTTGTCGGTCTTCAAGGGTATGTTCTCTATGGATATACATCCGCCCATTGTTTGTATCTAGTAGATAGATCTTGGTACATAGTTGTTCCCATCATAGGATTTTTTTTGTTTTCTATGCTGCGAACCCTGTAGAAGGGGAGTTGGACCACCTTATATAGTAGAGTGTTGCAACACTCACTAAGGTGTGACAAGGAGAGAATCCCTCGCGCACTCCTCCTCCGATGCCGCCCGCCTCGCCTCGCCACGCCTCGCCTCGTCACGACGCGCGCGCACCGCGGGTTGCGGGAATCTCGCCGAGCCGAGCTTTATTTTGCTGGTTGGGAAAACTAATTATGAGTCATTAACGGACGCGTTAATTACAGACGTTTGCAGTTTTTATGGACGTGACTGTTACCGACTCGGACGTGGGTTGTGCCCCACGATCTCCCTAACCTTCACTATAATCTTCTATGCTAAACCTAATCGGTGCATCAATTCACAACACGCACCTACCTCCAGAACCTTGCGCCGCCGCTTTCGTCTTCCCCATCCGGGCTTGCGGCGTGCACCGCAAATTGGGACAGTAGGCCTTCGGAACCCCGTCTCTCGTGAACCTGTACGGGGGAGGGCGATCAGGTTTTTGGGGAGCGGTCAAGCGCGACTACTGGCAACCACGACGTCGTCCAACGGCGAGTTCGCGAACGATGACTTCTTTTCGGATATCAGCGACCTCTTCGACAACCTCAACATGGGCGACGCTGCTGCGACCGCTACGGCTGCTATTCAGCCTACACTGTACGTGATACTCAACTGTCTTTTTTGAATTATGTTAGAGTTCTTTGTTCTAGCGTTTGGTGTAGATGTGATAGGTTTATCTCCTATAGATATAATCTGTTCATCTACTTTGTTGACCTGCATAATTAGTTTTAGTACCGTTTATATGATCATGCTTTATCAAATTATTATTCGGATTAAATCATATGGATTATTGCTTATATTTTAAACACTTACGTCAGGCCTTGACATATGTTGCATGTTTAATTGATCGGCGTGACCTTCCTTCGATGTTCTTCTGATTTAGAGAGTCGTGGTAGTAGTCCTCGTGTTGCACTATGGACTAGATCGGTGAATCTCTTGATGTGGGCTTATGGATTACAGACTAGCCCCACTTATCTACTACATGTGTTTTCCTCCAAAATTCCTATGGAATGTTTCGTAGGAATTTCGAAGCAAACATTGTTGTGAGACTATTTTCCAAATTAGGCCCTGCTTGAAACAAAGGAAAAACATACATTTTTTAGTATAGAAGTTATAAAGGAAACATACTTATGGTACTCCCTTCATTCCGGATTATAGGGCTAACAGGTTTTGGAGAGATTCAGAAAAAGTAGGCTAATTTATGAACTTATTGCCTTGATTATACGAAGGCACTAGCCTGGAATTTTCCTTTGGTTTTCATGCATGTGTGTCTATTTCTCTTTTTGGTATTAATTACCCCCTGCACTACTGCTAAATTGATGTGTCTCTTCTTGTTTCATAGCCAATGGATGACCACTTAGATCCTAACATTTTGCTAATTTAGCCATATAATCCGAAATAGAGTGAGTACCAAGGATATATGCAAAAATCTTAGGAACAAATGTCTTGCTCAAAAGAATAAAATAAAATCAATGCAACATTAATAGATGTATGCAAATATCTTGGCAACATATTTCTAAGTTGTAGCATCAATAATCATTAACGCATGCAACAAAAAATATAATACTTAAAAATCATTAGATGTGTCCAAAATATCTTTCAGGAGAGTACCATTTCACTTCATTTTCTGCCAACCTTTACTTGACCTTCCAATTCATTCCTAACATTTTCCATCGGTTTCAAGCTTTTAGGAAAAAACATTGCTATGTTTTGGTCTGAATATAAAACTTTCATATACTACTCTTTTTGCCAGAAACAAGTGACTTTAATTTGTTTAGATTTGCATGTATCTACATATTAAAATACGTCTAAATAAATGTGAATCTAGATAAATCCGAGTGACTTATTTCTGAACGACAGAAGTATAATATTTGAATTATGAATTAACACGCTTGATGTTTTCTATGAGAAAGGTTGTGGATATGTTTGGTTTGGATATGAATAAAACTTTCGATATACTTTACATGTTGGTTTAGGATAAATTTAGTGAAATTTATAAAACAGAATCGCCGAATGTCGACCCGAAAGTGAGACAATGTATAGTAGTAGTCGGAAAATGTACCTCACAGGTCCGTCCCGTTCTTCGTGGTCTATGTGTTTTATCGGTATACATATATATAGAACCGTGCTATACACACGACTGTGCGCTCTCAAACAAATTTCACATTCGATACTTTTGCATTTTGTATCCCCAAGCGAAGCGAGTACCATGGACACCGATGCAACGGTGACGGGGCGGGCCACGCGGCCGCGGCGGCGGCGTCCAGACGACGCCAGCAGGCTACGCGACAAGATCAGCTACCGCCGCTCCAGACTCCTCGAAGACGCCCGCGAGGTCTCCGAGCTCGTCGCCCCCCACCTCGCCGTGCTCGTCTGCCCCGCCGCCGGCAAAGCGACCGTCTACGCCAACCCCACCGTCGAGTCCGTCCTCCGCACCTACCTGCCCCCCAACACGGACTACGGGACCGAGACGGCGGACCAGGCCGCGGCGCGCGTGGGGGCGATTAGGCGTGAGGCGCGGTCGATCCATGCGCGGGTCTCGGAGGAGCGGGCGCGGCTGTTCGCCGTCGCGAGGAAGGTCAAGGCGGCGCAGGCTCGACAGGGGAGGGATCACTGGTGGGAGGTGGATGTGGACTTGCTTCAGGAGGCGGATCTGCCGGATTTCGCCAGGGCGCTCGATGTTCTCAGGGCCGAGGTCCTCCGCCGCATCGACAAGCTGGCCAAAGCTCCCGAGCCACCGCAGCGGCAGTAGTGGTACTTCTCCGTGGGGATCGGCGTGCGCGTTCGTTCACACCATCAGGTTATTGCATTGCTTGCCTAATCAGGCCATCGTTTGGGGATCAGGATGGCAGTACGTAGCTGCATATAAGATGATATTTGAGTTTAACTGGTTTCTTCTAAGTAGCACAGTGCCCCGTAGATTGCAGGATGCATTTCGATTGGTGAAATTTCCTGCTACCTAGTAGTACTGCCTTCGTGAGCTCGTTATTCTGTTCTCATTGCGCGTGAACGCTTCTGGATTACCGAATCCGAATATGACATATATCAGGAATGACCTGCTGGAACAGATTATTGTTCCCTGTTATGGTTTTGTCATGATTTTTCTGATGCGTCTGATCTGAAGATCTGCGTGTAGAGTTTCAGTTTGGAGTGTCCTTGATATACAACAGTCAGAAAGCAATTGTTCAATTTTTTTCCTCGTAACTCATTACTTTGTCAGCTTTCAGAGTGTTTGCTATGCTCAATTGACATCTATACCGCTAATGCAGGCATGCAGCTAATTAACCAAAATAAGTATGCAAAGTATAAGTGTAGTTAACCTATGTGAACATGTTGCCCAGGATTTATAGGAAGTATTTGTCAACTAATTTTCCTGTTGAGCATGGATCCCAGTTCTCATAATGGTGAAAAAAATCTTTATAGTGTTTGGCCAATTTTAAAATTTTAGTCACATATATAGTGTTTATAACTTTATTCCTATTTCGTTTCTACCTTTGCATATACCACTCCTGTCTAGTGCGTACTATAAAGCCATGCGTAATGGTACTATATGCTGATAGACATGTATGGTGCTTAAACTGATATGATATGGTCACGTTACAAGCATTCATACTTTGTCTACTCTAGTGCAACCTCCTATCTGTAGGTGGATAAAGGGTTTTAGTATCTATTCATTACTGCTAGTTACTATCGTCAAGTATTTGTTAAGTACTAGGGCGTAATCAAGCATTTACTATAAAATAGGCACATTGGCTACTCTACATGGAAAGAAGAACCAGTTTATTTTACTAAGCACCTGCCCCAAAAGGCCAAAACCCATTCATTCTGGTCGTTGCCATTGTTGAAGTGTCTGCTACCGTTTGCGGATGGTGCAAGGCAGATCCTTGAACACCATCACCAATCTGCATCTAGATTATTTTCGGATCAGAGGGGGGGGGGGGGGGGTCACTTGACTTAGTTTGGAGTTCTGTTTTCAAGGTTGTTTTGTTCATTGCTATGGGGAGCAAGTTTTTGGAAGTTCTGATATTTGGTTAGAAATTGAAGGAACATGTATGCGGTGTACTGACAAACTAGGTACTCAAATTTTAGAGCATGATTATTGAAGAATAAATGAAGGAGAACTGCAGAAGATGGAGGAGCTAGTTTGTTAGTGTAGAAACTGTTGTTTGTATTCGTGCTTCTTCTTCAACTATAGTACTAGTAGTACATTGTCTTGTAGATTGCAGGGATACATTAAATTTTGATTGGTGAAATTTCCTGCTACCCAGTTGTTGCCATGTGAGCTTTTTTGTTTGTTTGTTTGTTCATTGTGATCTGAATGTGCCATAATCAGGAATGGCGTGCTAGAACATATAATTGTTCCCTGTTATGGTTTTGTCCTTATCTTTTGCTCATGGGTCTCATCTGAAGATATACCTATAGAATTCAGAGTGTCCTTGATGATCTACGCATGAGAAAAGCTATTGTTGGAAAAAAAATCTGGTAACGCAGTACTTTGTCAGCTTTCAGAGTGTTTACAATGCTCAGTTGACATCTATAGACTATAGTATACTTCTGTACTAGTAGAGGAATGGTACACTACAAGGAATAAGTACTATACTGCAAATGCTGTGTTTTTTTTTTGAACCTCAGAATGTCCTTGATCTACAGCATCAGATAATCTATTGTTGGACTTTTGTTTTCTAGTTACGTAGTACTCCCTCAGTTTGGAAATATAAGATGTTTTAGATTTGTGAAGTAAAATGTATCTAGACACCTTTTAGTATGTAGATTCATTTGAACCTACACACTAAAATGTGTCTAGATACATTAGCTTTACTAATCTAAAACATCTTATATTTCCAAACAGAGGGAGTACTCCCTTCGTTCCATATTCGTAGTCGCTGATTTAGTACAAAGTACATATTATTGTTACCTGTTATGGTTTTATCCTGATCTTTTACTGATGGTCTCATCTGAAGATATATCTATAGAGTTCAGATAGTCCTCGATCTACGACAGACAGAAAGCTTCCTCGAGATATATCTATAGAGTTCAGATAGTCCTTGATCTACGGCAGACACAGTACTTTGTCAGCTTTCGGAGTGTTTGCAATGCTCGATTGACATCCACAGTGTATAGGATAAATTCATTTCATAAAGCTAAAATATCTTTTATTTCTGAATGGAGGGAGTACTTTTACGATGAATGCAGAGATTAGGCTTTGTTTTGTTCTGTATTGTTTCCAACTCAAGAAGCACAGAGAAGGTGAAACCGAGAGATGAGGCATATTACTAAAAACATACGGAGTAAAATATATCAAATGCAGTGTAGAGCAGGCAAATTCTTTGAGTCCAATTGATTTTTTTAAACAAAAAAAAAAACTTCCTCTGCCCGGAAATAAGTGAGTTGGATTTGTCTAAATTGCACATATCTACACACTATAGTGTCTAGATACATAGAAATCTAGCAAATCGAAATCACTTATTTTCGGACGAAGGGAATATTTGGTTTCCGTCTGGTGAGCCGGTTTCTGAGACTTTGAGTAGCTTTGCTGTGCCGTTTTGCAGCATGGAGAGATACGTAGGTGATGCAAGATTGAGCTGTGCGTATCCGATCCTGGTCGCCCCTCCAACTTTTTGTTTTGCCACGTCTGTTATGACCTGCCTGTACCATATTTGTCATTGTACAAGGTAAACAGATACAGTACATTTTTAAGTGTGGATATCTTATATTATTTCCCATTACGATTTGTGCGTTTATTTTGCATGTTTCGACCCTAGGGTTATGATTTGCGCCCGGGGCATATTCATTGTAGCACAGGTTTCCCATCTATATCTACACTACTAGGATCCATTTGTTTGTCGGCAAAGATGTTGATACTTGGCTCGCAGTTGCTAACTATGGTTCAGTTGTTCTCGGTGCAATTTATGCTGATATATTAGAACATGTAATTAACACCTCAAAATTGAACCCTAATATCCTATTTTATATTTTGTTTCGGTTTATCTCATAAGCTTAAAATCCCTGAAATTATCTTCTCACTAGAGAAAAAAGGGCCATCCGTTCGCGACCCCTGGGAGCATTAGTCTCGGTTGCGCCACCAACCGGGACTAATGCTGGCACGCGTCCCGGTTGGAGCGGGCACGGGGCCAGGGGGCATGGGTCCCGGTTGGTAAGGGGGCATGCGTCCTGGTTGGAGCCACCAACCGGGACTAAAGGTTTGGCCACAGCCACGTGGCGTGGCACGCACCTTTAGTCCCGGTTGCTGGCTCCAACCGGGACTAAAGAACCCTTGCCCTCTATAAATGCAACGTCCCAGCCCCCTCTGCCTCCACTCTGTTTTTTCGAATGGTGTAAGGTGTGAGGGTGTGTGCTAGTTTTTTCTCATGCATGCATTGAAGGTGTTTGTTGAAATGTTTGAGTGAAAAATCCAGTTGAATTTCTCATAGAACAAAAATATAGAAGGTGTCCGAGACGCACTTGAGCTTTCTCCTCTTTATTTCCCTCGATCGAGGTTAGCAATCTTATCTTTTCTAGGTCATTGATACAATTCATGTGTCGGTGTGAATTGGTTATTTCACTATTTATGATGTCCTGTTTTTTGATAAACTTACTTATATGATGCAGATGAACGGTCGGGAATGGATGTACGGTGATCGGCGGGTAGCCGGGTATATCAAAGGCGTGGATAAATTTATCGATGTGGCTACGGCAAACAAAGAGAATGGATTTATACGTTGTCCATGTGTTCAATGTCGGAACAACAAGGAGTACTCTTCCTCGAAAATCATTCGCGGCCACCTGATTATGAAAGGTTTCATGCCCAACTATAATTGCTGGACCAAGCACGGGGAAAGAGGGGTTATGATGGAAGATGGTGAAGAAGAAGATGATGATAACAACTATCATCATATGTTTCCTGAATACAGTGATACTGCAATGGAAGACAATGGAGAGGAAAAAGGTGAAGAATGGGCATCAGATGAGCCGGCTGATGAACTTGGTAGGGTCATTTCTGATGCAAAGCGAGACTGTGAAACAGAAAATGAGAAGTTGAAGTTAGAGGGCATGTTAGAAGATCACAAGAAATTGTTGTACCCAAATTATGAAGATGGCAGCACAAAGCTCGGTACCACACTGGAATTGTTGCGATGAAAGGCAGAGTGTGGTCTAACTGACTCCTCATTTGAAAAGATGCTGAAAATAATGAAGCCGAAGTTTCCAAAACATAACGAACTTCCCGAGAGTACCTACGAAGCAAAGAAGACTCTCTGTCCTCTGGGATTAGATGTGCAAAAGATACATGCATGCATTAATGACTGCATCCTCTACCGCGGTAAGGAGTATGAGAATTTAGATAAATGCCCGGTATGCAACGCGTTGCGGTATAAGATCAGACGAGATGACCCTGGTGATGTTGAGGGAGAGCCCCTCCGGAAGAGGGTTCCTGCTAAGGTTATGTGGTATGCTCCTATAATACCAAGGTTGAAACGCATGTTCAGAAACAAAGAGCATGCCAGGTTGTTGCGATGGCACAAAGAAGACCGTAAGAAAGACGGGGAGTTGAGACACCCTGCTGATGGGTCACAGTGGAGAAAAATCGAGAGAGACTTCCCAGACTTTGCAGGTGACGCAAGGAACTTATGGTTTGGTCTAAGTACGGATGACATGAATCCTTTTGGGGAGCAGAGCTGCAGTCACAGCACCTGGCCCGTGACTCTATGTATCTACAACCTGCCTCCTTGGTTGTGCATGAAGCGTAAGTTCATTATGATGCCAGTGCTCATCCAAGGCCCGAAGCAACCTGGCAACGACATTGATGTGTACGTTAGGCCATTAGTTGAAGAACTCTTACAGTTGTGGGGCAAACCAGGTGTACGTGCGTGGGATGAGAACAAACAGGAGCCATTTAATCTACGAGGGTTGTTATTCGTAACCATCAATGATTGGCCTGCTCTTAGTAACCTTTCAGGACAGACAAACAAAGGATATAAGGCATGCACCCACTGTTTAGATAAGACCGAAGGTACATATTTGCATAAATGCAAGAAGGTTGTGTACCTAGCGAATCGACGATTTCTTCCGACCAATCATCCCGTAAGAAAGAAAGGCAAGAATTTTAAAGGTGAGGCAGATCACCGGAAGAAGCCTGAACTCCCTGCTGGTGACGATGTATTTGGTATGGTCAAGGACATAGAAGTAATCTTTGGAAAGGGTCCCGACGGTCAATCAGTTCCGAACGACGTCGCTACAGGACACACACCCATGTGGAAGAAGAAATCTATATTTTGGGAGCTGCCATATTGGAAAGTCCTGCGTGTCCGCTCTTCAATCGACGTGATGCACGTGACGAAGAATCTCTGCGTGAACCTGCTAGGATTCCTAAGCGTGTATGGTAAGACAAAAGATACACCTGAAGCACGGGAGGACCAACAAATTATGAAAGACCCAAAGAACATGCATACAGATAACAAGACGGATAAAGGGCGTCACTTAAGTCGTGCCAGCTATGCTCTTACCAAAGCAGAGAAGGAAATCTTTTTTGAAGTCCTTTACAGTATCAAGGTGCCGTCGGGCTTCTCATCTAATATAAAGGGGATAATAAATATGGCAGAGAAAAAGTTCCAAAACCTGAAGTCTCATGACTGTCACGTGATTATGACGCAGTTGCTTCCGATTGCATTGAGGGGGCTTCTACCGGAAAATGTTCGAGTACCCATTGTGAAGCTGTGTGCATTCCTCAATGCAATATCTCAGAAGGTAATCAATCCAGATATTCTGCCAAGGTTACAGAAGGATGTGGTACAATGTCTTGTTAGTTTTGAATTGGTGTTCCCACCATCCTTCTTCAATATTATGACGCATCTCCTGGTTCATCTAGTGGAAGAGATTGCCATTCTCGGTCCGGTATTTCTGCACAATATGTTCCCCTTTGAGAGGTTCATGGGAGTCTTAAAGAAATATGTTCATAACCGTGCTAGACCAGAAGGAAGCATCTCCAAGGGATATGGAACAGAGGAGGTCATTGAGTTTTGTGTTGACTTTATTCCTGACCTTAAGCCGATTGGTGTTTCTGACTCGCGGCATGAGGGAAGACTAAGTGGAAAAGGCACGCTGGGAAAGAAAGCAATGATATGTAGGGACGGGGATTCTTTCACTAAAGCACACTACACAGTTCTACATAATTCCACCTTGGCAGCTCCGTATATCGAGGAACACAAGAATATTGTACGCTCCAAAAACCCGGGGAAGCCTGAATCATGGATTACAGATGAACACATGAAGTCTTTCGGTGGTTGGATGCGGACACATCTCTTGAATGACACCACTGTTGGAGATCAGCTATACTTGTTGGCCGCGTCACCATCTTCTACTGTATTGAATTTCCAAGGGTACGAAATAAATGGGAATACATTCTACACGATCGCCCAAGATAAAAAGAGCACCAACCAAAATAGTGGTGTCCGCTTTGATGCAATAGACGAGAATGGACAAAAGGACACATATTATGGTTACATAGAGGAGATATGGGAACTAGACTATGGAGTCTCTTTTAAGGTCCCTTTGTTTCGCTGCAAATGGGTCAACCTGAATGGGGAAGGGGTAAAGATAGACCAGTTGTACGGAATGACAACAGTGGATCTCAACAATCTTGGTTATAGAGATGAACCATTCGTCCTAGCCAATGATGTGTCTCAGGTTTTCTATGTGAAGGACATGTCCTCCAGACCGAAAAAAAGAAAAAATATGCAAACGAATACATCATATGATGAGCCAAAGCGTCACATAGTTCTTTCAGGGAAAAGAAACATCGTGGGAATCGAGGACAAGACAGACATGTTAGAAGATTATAATAAGTTTGATGAAATTCCGCCCTTCACAGTGAAAACTGACCCAAGCATTCCGTTAAGTAAAGAAGATGCTCCATGGTTACGTCTGAAGCGGTCATAAGGAATGACATATGCCAAGAAGTTCATGCTCATATTATGTAACTCTAGTTCATGTCTTTCGCGGTTTGTGGCTTGACCGAGGGATATCTTTCGCGGTTTGTGGCCTTTAGTCCCGGTTTTGTAGTATCAGTTTTTAATATTAATAAATGTCTTGAGTGTTAGTCCCATTTTGTGGCTGGACCGGGAGTGCCTCTATGACCAGTTTCTTGGAGATGCCGGAGGACTGGGCTCCGTCGGCATCTCCCTGAAACTGGTCGTAGTGGTGGCCCTGCTTTCGAAAACCATATTGCAGCTTGTAACTTCACTAACTAGATCAATACGCCTCGGAGCTAACTAATTTCACATATTAGGGAGTGCCTCTATGACCAGTTTCTCGGAGATGCCGGAGGACTGGGCTCCGTCGGCATCTCCCTGAAACTGGACGCAGTGGTGTCCCTGCTCTCGAAAACCATCTTGCAGCTTGTAACTTCACTAACTAGATCAATACGCCTCGGAGCTAACTAATTTCACATATTAGGGAGTGCCTCTATGACCAGTTTCTCGGAGATGCCGGAGGACTGGGCTCCGTCGGCATCTCCCTGAAACTGGCCGCAGTGGTGTCCCTGCTCTCGAAAACCATCTTGCAGCTTGTAACTTCACTAACTAGATCAATACGCCTCGAAGCTAACTAATTTCACATATTAGGGAGTGCCTCTATGACCAGTTTCTCGGAGATGCCGGAGGACTGGGCTCCGTCGGCATCTCCCTGAAACTGGCCGTAGTGGTTTCCCTGCTCTCTAAAACCATCTTGGAGATGCCTCAAACTGGCTGGAGGACTGGACTCACAAGGATGCATATTTATAGTACAAGCAGCTCGGCATAATGTCGACACTCACGACATAATGTCGACACTCACCCCTATTATTAGTGCTGACTCATCTTTAGTCCCGGTTGGTGTCTCCAACCGGGACTAAAGGTTCATCTTTAGTCCCGGTTGGTGACACCATCCGGGACAAGGTACAAGCCGCACGACATAATGTCGACACTCACCCCTATTATTAGTGTTCTCTGGCCCACTCTGCCGCAATCCCTTTAGTCCCGGTTTGTGACTACATCCGGGACTAAATGTGTGCCGAACAATGATCATGTTTCGAAAAAACCTTCACAAAATGACCTATCATGTTCGAGGTTTCATGGCTTTCGGTCCAAATGACCGATGTTATGTGATGAATCACGGCATAGTTTGTGATGTTGTGCCCATATTATGCATGTGTGTGGACATTGGTATGTAGAACAATGTTGCAGGAGGAAGTTTTCCTTTTTGTCGCACGGAAAATCCCTTTTCCATTTTCCGAGCGCAAAAAACGGGTCGTTTTGTGAAGTAACCACCAAAATGCCGTTTCAGAATGCTACCGTCCTATTTTCCTAAAATACTAGACCACCTTACATGTACTATATCCCAAACGGTACATCTCAAACCTTTTCGTCCATCCCGGGTAAAAAGGACAAATGTCTGCCGAATCGGCAGGAAGTGGGTCCGGTTTGTACTACAGGTACATGATCTATCGCCCGTGATTTTTTGAAAAAATCATTTTTAGACTCGCAATATGTGGTTTCTTCAGAGATCCAATGCAAGTTCTAACGATGCCCGTCCCCTATCTTCATGCACAGCGGTTCGACCATAGTTAGAAATTCAGATAATTCAAAACGGGCATAATAAATTCAAAAAAAATCCGAACAATGAAAATCCTTCGCGTGGTGTCATATTATGTTACATAGTTGAAAGGAATAATACCAGACTTGGTATATTGATCATGTTTCGAAAAAACCTTCACAAAATGACCTATCATGTTCGAGGTTTCATGGCTTTCGGTCCAAATGACCGATGTTATGTGCTGAATCACGGCATAGTTTGTGATGTTGTGCCAATATTATGCATGTGTGTGGACATTGGTATGTAGAACAATGTTGCAGGAGGAAGTTTTCCTTTTTGTCGCACGGAAAATCCCTTTTCCATTTTCCGAGCGCAAAAAACGGGTCATTTTGTGAAGTAACCACCAAAATGCCGTTTCAGAATGCTACCGTCCTATTTTCCTAAAATACTAGACCACCTTACATGGACTATATCCCAACCGGTACATCTCAAACCTTTTCGTCCATCTCGGGTAAAAAGGACAAATGTCTGCCGAATCGGCAGGAAGTGGGTCCGGTTTGTACTACAGGTACATGATCTATCGCCCGTGATTTTTTGAAAAAATCATTTTTAGACTCGCAATATGTGGTTTCTTCAGAGATCCAATGCAAGTTCTAACGATGCCCGTCCCCTATCTTCATGCACACCGGTTCGACCATAGTTAGAAATTCAGATAATTCAAAACGGGCATAATAAATTCAAAAAAACCGGGCATATAAGTTAAAAATCCAAACACTTTTTATGTTTAAAGTTTTTCTAAATTCCAAATTATTATTAAAAAATATAAGTTAATTCATTTTAAAAGGTTACATTAATTATTTTTTAAAAATAGAATATGTTTTTGAATTATTTATTCAAATCCATACACTTCTTATGTTTAAAGTTTTTCTAAATTCCAAATTGATATTAAAAAAATATAAGTTAATTCATTTTTAATTGTAAATGGTTCATATTTTAAATGGTTACATTAATTATTTTATAAAACAGAAAATGTTTTTGAATTATTTATTTAAATCCAAACACTTTTTATGTTTAAAGTTTTTCTAAATTCCAAATTATTATTAAAAAATATAAGTTAATTCATTTTAAAAGGTTACATTAATTATTTTTTAAAAATAGAATATGTTTTTGAATTATTTATTCAAATCCATACACTTCTTATGTTTAAAGTTTTTCTAAATTCCAAATTGATATTAAAAAAATATAAGTTAATTCATTTTTAATTGTAAATGGTTCATATTTTAAATGGTTACATTAATTATTTTTTAAAACAGAAAATGGTTTTGAATTATTTATTCAAATCCAAACACTTTTTATGTTTAAAGTTTTTCTAAATTCCAAATTAATATTCAAAAATATAAGTTAATTCATTTTAAAAGGTTACATTAATTATTTTTTAAAAATAGAATATGTTTTTGAATTATTTATTCAAATCCATACACTTCTTATGTTTAAAGTTTTTCTAAATTCCTAATTGATATTAAAAAAAATAAGTTAATTCATTTTTAATTGTAAATGGTTCATATTTTAAATGGTTACATTAATTATTTTTTAAAACAGAAAATGGTTTTGAATTATTTATTCAAATCCAAACACTTTTTATGTTTAAAGTTTTTCTAAATTCCAAATTAATTATCATTTAAAAAACAATACAAATTTAAACCCCAAAATAAAAAATAAGGCGGGAACAGAGAGAAAATACCTGAAATTTTTTGAAAACAGGGGAATATGTCCTGGTTGGAGCCACCAACCGGGACTAAAGACCCACTGCGCGCCAACCCTTGGTCTGCTGAAAATTGGGGAGTATAGGTCCCGGTTGGTGGCTCCAACCGGGACGTATGCACCTTTAGTCCCGGTTGGAGCCACGAACCGGGACTAAAGGCCCTTTAGTTATAACAGCGCGTGCCTCCTCTTCTTCTTCCCTTCCCCACTCTGCCTCTGCCCGCGCCCTCGCCGACGACGACGCTGCCAGGCTGCCCCCGCCACCGTCGCGCGCTCCCCGTAGCGGCTCCGTCGTCAACGCCTCCGCCTCCGGCCGCCACCCGCGTCTCTTCCCGCGCGCCGACGACCGCGCCGCCCGCGCGTCTCCTTCCCCCGACGACCGCCGGCCGCCCGCTTCTCTGCTTCCCGTCGATGACCGCGCCCTTCCCCCACCGCCGCGCGTCAGGTACGGCGCCGCTCCTCCCTGCCCCTCTCTGTCCTCCCCCTCCCTCTGCTGCTGGTGGTGGGCGCGGCGGCTTCGATCGGGTGGTGCATCGTCGCCGGCGCCGTTTCCTCCACCGCCGCGTCGTCCTTGTCCACGGCGTCACGCTGACGTGGCCACGGGCCCGCTGACGTGGCCCACGGTGGCTTGCTGATGTGGCCTAGGGCCCAGCACTCAGTGACAATGGCTAGGTTCTGTCTTGGTAAAAAAAAAACCCAACCCTTTGCTGATGTCATATTGACACAGTAATTCAATTTTAAATGATTTAATAATTCCAGAAATTGATATAAACTTGTAAATTCAATATCTTTTTATTTATAAGTCAGAAAAATACAAATAATATACCAAATTGTTCAGAAAAATGAAACCTATCTATTTAACCTATAATCATGCATTGTTCAACAATTTAAATGACAAGTATAATTAGAAGAACAAATGCACCCCTCTCATATGTTCCGGAGTTTCCCCGAGTTAGGGTTTTCACCCGTCGGAACCCCGATTAAATCGTCGAGCATGTCTTAGGGTTACATTCCAATGCAAATTAACTTGTCATATCATCATACTTGCTTGAGCATTGCATCGATGCCATGTGTTGATTGTTTCCCTTTCTTTTCGGTGTTTTGATTATTAGGTTTATTATTAGTTAGGTATTATTAGGTTTATTAATTAGTTTGGTATTATTGGTCTTTGATAAGGAACATTGTCAGTCACTGTGATTAGATAAGGAATCATTAATACCCCTTAGGTGCATGTGGGTTCGACGATGTGCCTTCGCCAGGGCATTCTGAACCCTCTTAAATCGATTCCAATATGGTATTTTGTTAGTATCTAGTGTTACCTATCTGCTGGATAGTTTCCCTTTTGTAGCCTTATACTCATGTTCCCCTCTCATATGCATCGGAGGTTTCTCCGAACTAGGTTACACCCCTCGGAACTCCGGAATATTGATTTTAGTTGATTTTAGCTAGAGTTACCTATCTACTACACGGTTTCCTTTTTGTAGCTAGGTTTAGGGTTTCTCTTCATTTTTATTATTGTGTATGTATATATTAGGGTTTCTCCTTAACTTTCTCCTTTAGCCGCTTTGACTTATTCGTTTTTCCACCTATGCAGAAAATATGGACCCACACGTCAGAGACGAAGAAAAGGAAGAGTTGATCCAAGGTGTGATCCGTGGGGAAGATAATTTAGACGTATCAACGTTTCTGAACAACTCCGGTGAGGGTGATCCTCTTTTTACCAGAGTAGACAACTTGTTTGAGGTTGAAGGTGTTGCCGTCCGCGAGGGAGAAGGCAATGCCTTGTGTAATCGAGAAGACGACCGCTCCGGCAAGGTGCATGTAATATAAATCAATTCATTAATTAATCATCTGCTATCTATATAGAAATAGTAACGACGATCTTTCTTCTTTTAGCCCTCCGGATCGAAGGAATCTACTGAAAAGAGAAGACGAGGCCCAACCAAAAAGTTGCAAGACCATGAGAGGTTTAGGATCGAAGATGTCGCTGAAGACGGCAGACCGACAACTCCCGAAGTTGTCGCAACCAAATTTGTGGCACAATGCGGAGTAATCGTTAGGGACTTAATCCCGATCACCATTAGAAATTGGAATAGGCCTGCTAAAGCGGATGAAGAGGGAACATGTTTATTTGTCCCTAACCACGCCAAAGATTTACTGTGGAAGAGGCTCATGGTTAATTTCAAACTACCGAAGATAGAGCTGGATCCAAATGCGGAGGATCCAGTTGAGGACGCCTTACAACATGGGAGAGCCATGGAGGCTAAGGTCAGGGAGTGGGCTTTGAAGAAGATGGCCCAGTGTTTCACCAACTGGAAGAAAAGATTGCACCTTGACTATGTCGTGAAAGAGAAGACTCCCGATTTCAAGAATATTCAGTTTGAGAAGATAAAACCATTCTGGGATGAGTTTGTGGAATACAAGAAATCAGAAAAAGCTAAGAAAATGTCTGAAACGAATAAGCTGAATGCTGCTAAGAAGAAGTATCACCATACTATGGGGCAAGGTGGCTACAAGGTTGGCATTCCTAAGTGGGAGAAACTTGAGCAGGAATTGCGTGATAAAAATATCACCCCAGAGACAGACGATTGGGTAGAACATGCAAGGAATTGGTTTTACGGGCATGGGGGCACGTTGGACTCGGAAGGGAGGTGTATATATAACATACGACATAAAGAAGACCCCTTGCCAATCGAGAGGATGAGAAAAGCAGTAAAGGTTGTTAAAGATGGGGACTTCATTCCCGATAGAGAGAATGATGAGCTCATACTCGCCCTTGGAAATAAGGAACATGATGGACGAACACGAGGCACAATAGGCTCCCAATCATGGAGGACTGGGTTTCCCGAAGAGAGGAAGAAATATCCTGATAGAAGCCGTCAGAGGAGTAAGGACAGGGCGACAGTTGAAGCAGAAAGTCAGAAAGAGCGAATGCGTTTAATTGAAGAACGATTAAAGCAACAACAAGATGAAATTAACTCACTTAAAGAGCAAAGTACTACCGGCCCATCTCAGCAGCACACTGCATTCGATGCTACCGGCCTATCGAATAATCGAAAAAGCAGTGTGGCTTCCACCGAGGTCCCGGGTGATGACAATGGCGATGTCGATGATGCACCGACGATGGCTCCTGTTGGCTACCCAGTGGATGATATCACAGAGATGACACACTGCGAGCTACATGTCAAAGTTGTGAACATATCAATGAAGGTGGCGGTCGGCTATGCCTTACCAATTGGACCCACACCAACTTACCACAGTCGTCCGGTTCCAGAGGGCTACGCTGTTGTCGGCGTGGATGAAATCATGCCCACCTTTGAGGTTTTGGATCTTCACTACCCTGCTGGTGAAGGGGATGTGACTGTGCTGGGTGACGCAAAAAACGTCACCATTCTATGGCCGAAGGATTGTATCGTGCTTCGAAATCACACGCCAAGGCCATCTTCGCCGCCGCCTCACCCGTCTCCAGCGAGGTCATCGCCGCCGCGGCAGCCGTCTTCGTCGCCTCACCCGGCTCCGTCGCCTCACCAATCTCCGGTGCAGCCATCGCCGCGGGAGCCATCGCCGGCGCCTCAGGATAAAAAGCGTAAGCGTACCGCTACTGTGCGTCGTAAGCGATCGCCGAAACGTAAACAAGAGCCTCTTCCAAAAGTACCAACGGTTCCTCCCAAGAGATCTTATGACTGTACTGAAGAGGAGACTGCGACGATCGTTGATGCGGAAACGACAGCGTTTTTCGCTAAGCTGAGGCGGCCGAAAGAGCCAGAGTTCCCCAGCACCAAAGAAGAAAAAGCCAAAGTGTTGAAAATGCTAAAGACTCTTCATCAACCCGAGCCAAAGCTCTCATCAGACTATGAGCGTTCTATTCTCAAGTCACATGCAGCACAAAAAGCCTCGAAGAGCAGTACTGATGCAAGCGGGAAATCTGTTGCCCAGCTCGGAGAACAAGAAAAACAGACTTGCGCCCCTCTCAAGGTGATTTCTCAAACCAATGTGGGGTCGAGCAAATATGGGGCCGAAGAGCAGTATGATCCAGAGGTAGTTGCACAATACGGAGAAGCTGCCGCTGCTCAAGGTATGAGTATTGCCCAGTACTTATCCCAGTTAGAGTTCTTCCCCATGAGTGAAGTAGCATACCAATACCAGTACGGAAAACCTCTCGTCAAACCTGAGGAGGTAAACAATCTTCCAACAAAAATGCGAAGATTGCATAACTGGTACATGCATGCCACAAGGGCCGGGGCTAACTGGATAGTGCTGAGGGTTACAAAAAAGCATCATGGGAAAGATAAGGATGACATGATATCCATTGGATTTGATGAACTATTTCAATTATTCAATCAAGACGCCTTGGACAAATCGATCATGAGTGCCTATTGTCTATAAGTACTAATTCTGTAATTAATTTAGTCTCCATCTATATTATTTTTTTATTGCATGTATATAATCATACTTTAATATGCAGAATGAAGATTCTCGAATGCAGCAGAGGACAAATCTATGACATTGGCTTCATTGACCCATATTGGGTTCATGAAGCTAATCTCAAAATAAGCCCCCAGGATACGGAGGATAATATAGTACATGCGTTAAGGTTTCAAGAAACCAAAAGGGAAATACTATTTCCTTACAACTTCCAGTGAGTGTTATTGTCTTGTATACACTTTCTATTTCGCTTACTCGATGTTAAGTATATAATTGATTAGTTCTGCATTCGCAGGTACCACTATATTCTGTTAATCATTCAACTTGACAAAGGGCGTGTACTAGTCATGGACTCGAAACATAAACCCCTTGAGACGTGGAAGGACATGCAGATACTTCTCCAGCGGTAATTCTAATCATTACGACACTATATCGACAACGTTCGTGAATTTTATGATATCAAGTACTTAATAACTTATTTTATTCGTTTTCTACGCCGGGCAGCGCTTGGAAACGGTTCACCAAGAAGGCTAGGGGTGTTTGGAAAGAGGAGCTTACATTTCAACCACTAGATGTAAGCACCACTAGCTATATCCGCGCGTCTCTTTGATTCTAGTTTTGATACAGTTATTATCATGCTTGATTATTATTTTGATTGAACTCTGTTGTCGTAAAGTGCCTGACGCAGGGACCAGGGAACAATCTATGTGGATACTATGTATGCGAGTTCATCCGGCAGACGTGCGATGAGAAGGGCAGAAATTTAGAGCAACTCCACGTACGTAAACAATTTCTATAGTTTTTAATTACAATCAAATTGTGTTTAGTTTCATATTCATATAGGCTGACTCCTTTTTTAAATCAGATCGAACGTCTACGGGACGGTCTTCTGCCAAAGGATCGCATACGAGCAATACAGGAGGAATTGGCGGGATTCTTGGATGCAGAAGTCCTAAACAAACAAGGGGAATACTACTCGGCTGTGTATAGACAATAGGAATTGTAAAAATAGCAACTTTCAAGAAATTGGCCGGTAGCATCGAATAGCAACTTTTGTATGTAGTGCATGAACTCGATCCGTGTATTGAATGTAAAATGTTGCCATGATGATCTTGTGTAATATAAGGTTCCTTCATTGATAAGTGTAAAACACTAAATAAACAATAAAACAACCTAAATGAATTCTCTGCCGCGGCACAAAAAGTGGCGAAAATGCTGTCGCGGCAACAAAATGTGCCAAAATGAATTCTCTGCCGCGGCAGAGAAATGGGCCAAATCTCTGCCGCGGCAGCAGGTTATTAGTCCCGGTTCGTGTTACGAACCGGGACTAAAGCCCCCCCCCCTCGCACGGAGCAGATGCCACGTGTGTGGCCTTTTGTCCCGGTTGGTGGGGCAACCGGGACTAAAGGTTCGGGCTTTAGTCCCGATTGCCCCGTCCCGGTTGGGTAACCGGGACTAAATCCCCTTACCAACCGGGACGCATGGTACGTTTTCTACCAGTATCTGCCTCCTATCTATTTGTACGGCCTGGTGCTCCTTGTTTCCTCGGTTGCACAAGTGGCACGCTAGTGATAGGTTTGAAAAATAGATAAATCACCAACTAGGATGATTTTTGGAGGTGATATATCTGTTTGTCAATTTTTGAGGAGTTTACTGCATTCATCGATACATGGTTGTGATGATAGCATCACAACATGAGGTTCGCACCTGTGTCATGTTTGTTTACGGTGAGTGTATACGGTCCTCCAACTATTGTTTATATGGCTATAAATTTCATAGTTGGAATTATAGAAAACCATATTTCCCTTTCTATTTCGCGATACCCAACGGAACATGAACTACATGTTCTGTTTTTTTTTTTGCGAAATTTCACCGATCTATTAATAATCATCAACTATAGTATGAAAAAGCCTAAAAGTAATAAAAAATACAAATAGATCGATAAACCAATTAGCGACGACTGCGCGTGCCGCCGTCCTCGTCCCTCCTCACCGGAGCCAGCAAAAACTTGTCGTAACGGAAAATCGCCGTGCTAAGATTCAAAAAAACCAACGCACTAAAGCAGCAAATGTCGCCAATGATGTTATCCATAGATTGAAAAAGCCTGGCCTGAAATTATACCAACTAACACGAAAACCGACCAGACCTCAGAAAATCGGCCGGACACACGACTCCACGCGCCCTCCATCAATACTAGACACATCACCGGAGCGAGGATAGGACGAGGAGGACATTATTCTGACTTTAGGATGTAGTCATCGCCTCACCATCCCGAAAAAGACACGAAAAAGAAGACTAAATGAAAAACGAAAACTCCCATCGGCGGAAGCCGTGGTCCACCACACCTCGACGTCGCCCAGAGAGGGAAGAGAACCCAAGATGAGTTTTCTTGAGCAACCGCTGCCTCTAGCTTCATGCACAGCCACACTTACCGGCAACTACATGTTTTGTTAACGGAGAAGAACTACAAACTCAAATTTGAGCCCATGAGAACTTGCCTGTTTGGAAAAGCTATAGCTATACAAAGAGAACTACGCAGTATTGTTCCAGCAGCACCTCCGAAGGTGTAGCATGTCAAAAAGGAACCTATTTTTGGTTTTCTTGGCCTTTACGAAAGGTGTAGCATGTCCAGAAGGAAACATGTTTTTGTTCTGGATCAATCGACAATTAATTCGACATCAAATCTTATTATGTCCATCGAGATGATCTAATAATGCATGATCTGTGCCGAAAATTGAGTTAACGATCTACACTTGGTGCATAGAAATTGCTATCAAATCGACTGAAATAGAGCAAAGAACATAGTATAAGCGGAGACAAAGCCATATAACTCAAATCAACGAGGAAATTCGATTGGACAAGGAAAAAGATAGTAGTATCTTGGCAATCCAGAAACGCAAGACTAAATTACTAGTGACCCATAATAAATCAACTAAGCCAGCATTAACCAAAGACCAGCGGCAACTAACATAAGCTTGGGCTCTACTGCTGGGGCGGAGTCGACCGCGGTTCCTTATTCTCGGCGTGGCGGAGAACGTCGTCCCTGAGGCGCTGGAGCGCTCTGTCGAACACCGTCAGCTCCGCCTCCCCGAGCGCGGCCGCATCGACCTCCCACCAGAAGCGCTTCCCCGTCTGCGTCTTCAACTCCGCCACCTTCTCCCCGACGGCGATCATCCGCTTGGCCTCCGCGTTAGCCTCTGCGGCTTTCTCCTCCGCCTCCCGGCCCATCGCCTCCAGGGCCTCCCAATCACAGTCCGGGGCGTCGCTGCCGGAGCCCAGGACGGCGTCGGCGGAGGGGCAGCCCAGGGAGAACGCCTTGCCGGCCTCGGAGAAGACGACGACGGCGAGGCGGACGCGGAAGCGCAGGGCGATCTCGGAGGCCTTCTTCCAGAGCCCGTTCTTGCGCTTGGAGAAGGTCACCTGCCGGGTCGACTTCTTCACGATCCGGCGGTACTCAGTGCGCTTCCGCCCTTCCGTCTTCTTGCCGTTCTCGAGCGGCGGACGCGCCATGGGTGTTGATCGAGGCGGCGGCGGCGGCTGTTCTTTGTTCTCCTTCTTGTCTCTCTCTCTCTATATATATGCGATGGATGTGCAAGAAAAGGGGCAGGGAAATACTATAAGGAAGGAGAAAGAGGCGGTGCTGCCATTTAATGGCGCGAGAGTTTCCATTTTCTTACCGTGTTGGGTCTGGATCTGACGCGGTAATTTTGGAAAGAAAATCACCGTGTCCGATCGATATGCCGTAGTATTTATTTTTAGAAGCAAGACAGCGCGTCGTTGCATGGGTAAAAAAATCTCCAATTTGTTTCCCGTCGGCTGAAATATTTGAAGAGTTATATAAATTTTTAGTCCCATAATTTTATGTGGGAACGTTTTAGTCCCACGTCTTGCAAAATAAGCAAGACTAGTTCCATAACTTGCATCTTGCCAGCATTTTGGTCCAATTCGATCAAACTTCATCTAGTTTGATCAATTTTGACCAAATTCGTCAATGCGTAGGGCGTCACAATATTTTTGAATAATCCTTATGTATCTAACCAACACGTGGGCCCACCTGTCAGTAGACATAGAAAATAGATAAAACAACAAGGGAGTGAGTCGAACTCATAACCTTTATCATTGCTAATAACCTCCTCAACCACTACATCAATCCATGTTGATTTGTTAGTACAAAGGCGGAATTATTTTTATACAATATAAGTGTGTATAGACGTAAAAATGCACACATCTGCTGTTAGTATAATCTTATATGTCATATGTGGAGGTTTTTATTTTAAAACTCGGGCTATATGAAGAATTTTATTTGATCATTTTAAAAATGCAATTCAAAGTATAAAATACACCTTAAAAATTGCGTACATGTGAATAATGATATATGATTTTAGTGTGCAAAATTTCAGCCCGGATTGATTTCTATTGAAGTGCACAAAAAAAAGAAATTCTAACAAGATTGAAGGTGCACCGTTTATAAACCCGGATCTCTAATTTTGTTTTTTCTATGAATCCCATAACACAAATTATTATAGATTATTTTTTTTATAAATTTTACAAAGTTAGAACATGTATTTTTTTGAATGTCTAAAATAAAAGCTTATATATAGACTGGGTGTACACGCTCAATCAATAAAGGTCATCACACTACAGCACGCGACGGCTACGCCGACGGCTAAAATCCCTCGGCGTAGCCAGCATTGCCGTCGGCATACGCTACGCCGAGGGCTGCCGTCGGCGTAGCCCCCTCGGCGAAGGTCTCCCTCGGCGGAGCAAAAACGGCCGTCGGCGTAGCAGAAAACCGTCGGCGTAGCTCTATGCCGACGGCCGAGGCGGGCCCGTCGGCGTAACGGCCGTTGGCGAACGGCGGCACTGCCGTTAGACGGCCGCTAACGGCGCACCGTATACGCCGACGGCCGTACCCTCGGCGTATGGTGGCCACGTGGCACGCGCTGGGCCTCCCCAGGAGGGGGCTACGCCGACGGCCTCGCCCTCGGCGTATGTGGACGCGTGTCCACCGCCTGAGCCTCCCAGGCTGGCGCTAGGCCGACGGCCTGCCCTCGGCGTAGGAGCAGGTGCTATGCCGACGGCAGTGCCCTCGGCGTAGCCCTGACCATATGGCACATGGCAGAGGGCTACGCCGAGGGCATTGCCGTCGGCGTATCACATACACAGTTTTTTTTTGAATTTTTCTCAGCAGCACTCACAGCAGCCATACATCATCCATGCATACATCCATACATCATCCATGCATACATCCATACATCCATACAGCCATACATCATCCATACATCCATGCAATATATATTCCACACATTAGTCATACATCATCCATACAACCACACATGTATCAACATCAGTCATACAAGATCATCCATACATTATTCATACAAGATCATCGACATCATCACACATCCCTACAACTCTGGAGGGGACGGGGTGTACCCGAGATCTCCCCTGGTAAAAAGTGACGACCTCTGCCGAGGGTTGCGTCCAGTAGAAGCAGCAGAAGAGCCACCTGGCGAGGGAGTAGGAGAAGTGTGAAGCTCGGGAGAACCACCTGCAGAATGGCCAGAAGATGGACCATGGTCATGAAGCGGTGTGATCTGACGCCCATCCGGCGAGGCGTGGCCAAAGTGCCGGTTCCCAGAAGCTCCCGTTCCCTACATGTTGCCTACATGTTAGCAACTTGCGAGGCAAAGTAAAGCGATAACCAGTGGGTTAGCAAAGAACTTACCGGTGTCGATGCGTAGTAGGTCCTAGCGAAGCTTTCCTTCGATTGCAAAAATGGCGCCGGACCTGGCATGGGAGGCACGGGCCCCAAATCTCTATTCTGTCCAGTTTGAATATTCACCATCATGTCCTGCAAGATAGTTTAGAAGTCAGGCCGTAGTACAAAAAACGGGGGGAAGTGGGACTTGTATCTTTTGCAAAAATAAAGGTTCGGACTTACATTTACGTATTGCATGTAGATCGCAAGCGCCTCTTGATGCTGCCGAAAGGCCACCTGATATTCCTCATAAACGGTATCGTAGGCCGCGTCTAACTCAGGCTACAATTTCAAATACAAGGAATCTCGTCAGTGGTTAGCCATGCAGGAACAAAAGTTATAAAGATGATGAGAACGAGAAAAACTTACATCCTCGGCGGAGCGACGAGGCTGGCCACGAGGCGGGATAGGGGGGCCGTCGGCGGGGTAGGTAGCCTTGAGACGGCTGAAGCTCGTGCTGAGGGTAGGCTTGACCTTCTTATTCAGAATCTTGAGGCGTCCATGCTGCAATCCGTGCCCCGACAGGACAACCGACTCCTCGTCGATCTCCGCGTGAATGGGGTCATCCACATGGGGGTGACGAGCCTTCACCATCGTGCTGTAGTTCCCCAAGTCGTTTTGGACAGTGCCGAAGTACACGGGCAACAAGGGTTGAGGCTCCGAGTAATTGGGCTTCTTTCGCCGCATCATCTCATAGACGGCGACGTCATGAATCACCTTCCCGGGTTGTGCCTCGGCCACCTGTATCGCGAAAAGAAAATATTATGCATATGAAGTACAAACATAAGCAGAAATGCACGCAGGTCGTTTCATGTATATACGTACCACCTTCCCCTTGAAGCGGTCAAAGTTGCGGTTTCCCGCGCAGTGCGTTCCACCATCGCCTCGGTTATCCGCGTTCCGCCTCGACAAGGCTGCAAACTCCTCGTATTCTCTGAGCCACCTCGTCCTAACCAGCTCCTCCCATGCGAGTCGATGCGGCTCGGCCCAATCGGGGATAACCTGAAAATGCAATACTCAACTCCAGACAATGCAATGGCAACTTAGAAGCAATGTAGAATCTCATTGACATTTTACTCACCGACATGTACTCTTCTGGCGTCATCGAGTACTTAGGATTAGGGTTCCTACCGACAATGTCTTCCTTCCTGACCCTCACGCCCCTGTCAGCCCAGAAGTGGCTAGCGGCCGTGACCTTCTGGTTGTACCACACCTGGGGGGTCAACTTCACACAAGCCCCAAGCAAAGTCCTCTGCGCCTTCTCCTGGTCCTCCTCGTCCACACGGTAAAAGCACTTCAATCATGCATAAGAGTCATGAGTTAGCACGGCGGGGTCATCAAGTATGAACATAACTCGAGAAATATGCCTTACCCAAAACTTGGTGATGACAGCATCAGCAGCTGTCGGAAATCCCGGGACACGGGTAGTCTGGTAGTCCGCCCAAGTAGTAGCTAGCTTCCTGTCACCCTCGGGGGTAATGTGATAGCCCGGCCAGAACTTCCTAATCAGAGCTCCAACGAGGCTGTTAGGAAGGCGAGCCTTGGTCCCCGGAGGAAATGTCCAATTGCTGCACAAAAATAAACATTAGTACACAATAATTATTTATGACCAACATGAAATAAAATGTTTTAAATTGCCAAATTAGTACACTTACTCAAGGCCATCTGGAATAATAAGGGCTTTCGCCTCCTGAGTCCTAGGCTCAAACTTCTCGTCAGGGACTCCCGATTCCCCACGATTCCGCAATTTCTTTGGCCCGACCAACTCGCGGCTAGTGTCCGCCTCCGTATCGGTCCCCGCCTCCCTCTCGGTCCTCGCCTCCCTCTCAGACTCTGCCTCCCTCTCGGACTGTGCCTCCCTCTCGGCCCTGAAAGGCTGCTCTGTCAGGAACAACTCAGGAGCCACGTCGCCAGAAGCAGAGGGTGGTGGGTCAAAGTCCACGCCTCCTCCCATGGCACCTCGTCCTCGTCCTCCTCGACCTCGGCCTCGACCCCGTCCTCCGCCAGCAGGAGAAAGATCGGGGTAACGCGGATTGGGATTTGGCTGTCTCCCACTCCATGTAGCTCTTTTCTTGCGCTGCTTCAGCGCATTAAGCAAGGACGAACTGGTTGCCTTGCCGCTGCTCATATTGTTCAATCACCTGCATTAAGTAAGAGAAAACAGTTAAGCACAAAGACATAATAAAATATATACACAAAGAATAAAGGCATAATGCAATTAAGAAAACAGTTAAGCACAAAGACAAAATAAAATGCATTAAAAAATAAATACTCACTATCATTTTCATTCTCATTCTCATTCTCACTATCACTATCTTTTGAGTAGAAATCTGGATTCTCATCGAAGGGTGTAGGCTCATCATCGTTGTCATTCTCGGTATGGAGCTTCTCGAGCATACTTATGTCATGTAGATTCACCACTGACTCACCCCGAGTTTCTACATCATTCCCAAGGTCCTCAAGATCAACCGGTTAATGTTGCTCTTGCTCTTGATAGAAAATTCCCTCGTACGTTACAGGGTTAATGTTGTTGTAATCGTCCTCGGAGGGAATCGGTAGGTTACCATGTGGCGATACCTGGAACACGACTTCCCAGCCCTGGAGTTCCGCTTTCTGGCATGGGTAGGGCAAATAATAAACTTGGTTGGCTTGGTGAGCAACAACAAAGACGTCGACTCCGCTATAGGTGGTTGAAGGCCTAACTTCAACTAACCCAATGGAAGGGGTACTTCTCAGTCCACCCCTTAGGTCAAACCAGTGGCACTTGAACACAACAAGATTGAGTTCGACATTCGTACGATTGAAGGTCAGCTCGTATACATTCTCTAACCTTCCGTAGTAATCAAGGGAATCGGCTACTTTGGTGAACACCCCAGTATTTACCGTTTTTGCATCCGGTCGCCCTTTCTGGTGCGTCTCTGTATGGAAGCGAAACCCATTCACATCATACTTCTCATACTTCATGACGACACTGTTACAACCTTGGGAAACACATTTCAGCTCATCTGACATCTCAACGTTGGGATCAGCTCCCTACAGGTACAAGAGGAATTTGTTGCGTTCAGTAGTTACGTGGAATAAGAGCGACAAGTCACATATTGCAAGGTAAGAGGGACAGGTTAGAAATTACTTTTTCCATAAACCAGGACACAAAGTTTGTTTTATTTCCGGGAGCACCCTCTTTCAGTAGAGTGTCCAACTCCATGGGAGAGGGATCAGTCGGTCCCGGCCACTGTTCATCCGTGAAATCGCTAAGAAGGAGAAAATAAGCATTAGACGGAGACCGAGTTACTAGCTGCATAGAGAAATAGGGTGTTCACCATTTTACCTAATGAAATCGACCACTTCCTTCATGTTCATAAGCACATAGAGCATTATGCAATCCTTCTCTTCCTTCGGCAACCTATATTTTAGTCCTTTACCGGCCTTGCCACCGGGAAATTGGAATAGTTCGAGATTGGGGTCATTCTTGGGCAGGTCGACATTGTAACGAGAGACCGGGTTATGCATAGTGGCAACATCATCGGGCCAGTAGGTTGTCGCGGCGTCTGCCATCTCCCGAAGGCATGTTGCTTCAGCTATGCATGCTTCAATCTTGGCTTTGTTTCCAGTTATCTTTCGAATATACTTAAACTCTCTCTCAATACAAAATTGCCAACGAAATTGCACCGCCCCCCCCCCAAATAGTGCCTCGTTCGCGAGGTGCACAATGAGATGTGCCATCGGAGTAAAGAAGCCTGGCGGAAAGATCATCTCCAAATTGCATAGCAACTCAAGCACCTGAACTTGCAGCTTCTCAATCACTAGAGGACATATCTGCTTAGCACAGAGGGTGCGGAAGAAATGGCTCAACTCCGCAAGCACTCGCCATACTTTTTCGGGGAGATACCCTCGAACCATCACCGGCATCAGCCGCTCAATCCATATATGATAGTCGTGACTCTTGAGCCCGTTGACTTGTCCCATCAAAATATTGACTCCCTTACTTATATTCAAACAATAACCGTCAGGGAACATCACGACGTATTTGAGCCACCTAAGTGACTCCTTCTTTTGGACATTATCAAGGCAGTAGTAGGCATGCGGCTTGAACCAATTCTTTCGACGGACAGTAGGAGGCTGCATGTGTAATCTCTTCCTATCACAAAGCTTCTCAACATCGACTCTAGCCTTGACATTATCCTTTGACTTCCCAGGAATGTTCAGGACTGTGTGAAAAAGGGACTCCTCGACATTCTTTTCGGTGTGCATCACATCGATGTTATGGGGAAGTTCGAGGTCCTTGTAATACACGAGATTCGTTAAGGCTGCCACGTGAGTCCAATTATGCGTTACACCATATCCCGCAAATTGATGGCCAGTTCCCGGCGCCGCGGGCACGAGAGCACGTATCTCGGCATCAACAACTGCACCCTCGAACTTTGGTACCTCTTTTACTTCATGCACAACTTTGCCCTTCTTGAAGTTCTTTCTATCTTCTCTGAACGAATGATTTCTTTTGAGGTACTGTCGATTCGTGTCAAACGCAACATATTTGCGACCCGACTTTAGCCAAAGGAACTCAAGTCGGTGCCTGCACACTGGGCATGGCCACTTACCAGCTGTACACCATCCGCACGTTAGGGCGTACCCGGGCATGTCATGCATAGTATATTGTAACCAAACTTTCATCAAAAAGTTTCTCTTTGATGCTCGGTCGTATGTCAACGTCCCGTGTATCCAAGAGTGGTTCAAATCATCCACAATCGGCTGCATGTAGACACTCAAGTTCTTCCCCGGATACTCAAGTCCTGGAATTATCAGCGACAAAAACATGGTCTTCCGTTGCATTAATACTCTGGGAGGGAGTTGAGCGGAATAACATACACCGGCCAACAGCTGTACGAGGCCGTCGACATACCATATGGGTTGAAGTCATCTGTTGCTATCGCAATTCTAACATTCCGAGCCTCTTCTGCCCACCGGGGGTATTTGTCATCGAAGTTCTTCCATGCCTTACCATCAGATGGATGTCCCATCTTCTTCCGTCCGTGCCCGTCCTCGTATCTTTTCCCCTTCTTGTGCCACGTCATCTGTTTGGCAGTCTCCTCGCTCAAGTAAAGCCGCTGGATTCTTTTTATGAATGGGAGATACCGAAGTATCTTCTTAGCGACCTTCGACTGCCTCACCTGACCATCCTTCCCCTTTATCTCTTCATATATAGAGGCCTTACAAATGGAGCAGTACTTGTCACCCTCAAACTGTTTCCAAAACAAAAGGCAGCCTTTTGGACAACAATCTATCTTTTCATAATCCATGTTGAGCTCCTTCATGAGTTTCTTCGTTTCGTGAAAGGTTTTAGGCAGACAATGCCCTTCAGGCAACATGTTACCACATGTTCTCAGATTAGCTTCAAAGTGAGAACGGGTGGCGGAGTACTGGCACTTGTCGGCTAGACACTGAGAGATGGCATCGAGCTGAGAAATCTTTGCACCCTCGTACAGAGGCCTCTTAGCCGCGGCCATCATATCAAGGAAGGCCTTCGCGGTTGGCTCCGGTTCCTCCGGTTCTAGCGGTTCCTCCGGTTCTGGTGATTCCTCCCGTGGAGGTGGCGAATTCGGCTGGTCGGCATCGATAAGATCATCTAGCATGTTTCTAATCCCATCGTGCTCATTGCCATTGAGCCGCTGACGCATCACCTCACCTCTGTCACGTTCGTACCGAGCAAAGTCGACTTGCGTGACATAGTTAGACATGTACCCATATTGCAGAAGGTGTTTGTACATGTCATCCTTTCCCTGACGATGACGCTTAGTGCAATGAGCGCAGGGACAAAGTGCCCGAACCATTGCCTTCGAACCACGCGCTAACTCATTCACTAACAAATGAGTGTTCCGTACCCAATCGTCTGTTTTATTAGTCGCACTAATACGGCCACTGTACATCCACCCATTATCAGCCATCCTCTTCTGCTTTGTTGGGAGACAAACAACAAATATAACATTTTATGTCAAACAGGAGATTAAATGCTTCATATTTTTACGCATTCATCAACCTACATGTCCAATAGGAAAAGAGGGTCCTAACCAGCCGCCGGATCCGTAGATTGGGTAAGTTCTCCCTGGTTCTACCCCGATCGAAGCAGAATTTCGGCAGCACCTCCCCGCTGCTCTCCCGATACACATCTCGACAAAAAGCCAAGATGATGTGCATCCGGAGAACAACGAGGAGGCGCCACCGAAATCCTGTCTCGAATCGAGGTAGAGCCAGGGAGAACCAAACCCAACTACGAATCCGCCGACTGCCCGATAAAAGCCATAAGCGTTACGGTCCAAAATATGCGAGACCACTAATGCATATTAAGTCGCGAAACGCTTATGGCCGGGATGACGCCTAGGTGACGCGACATACTTGGTGATCTAGACACGAAAATAAACCTAGGTACAAGAGAGGCGAACAGATTCTCACCATCGGCGGTAGAGGAAGTAGTCGATCAACCGAGTGTCGAGGTCGGTGACGGAACTCGGAGACGGGATCGAGGTGTCACCTACACCATCTCCCGCAATGACAGTCAGTCCGCCAAGGATGGTCACTCCCGAAACACTACAAAGTCTGTACATTGACATAAAGAGAACACCTTAGTAAACATGCAACGCACTCATGGCCCTAGTGTGGCTTCTCTCTTCAACGGCCATATGACCAAGCTAGCTTGCCACTAACCAACGGCCTAATCCTAGCAACTCGTGCATGCATATCACTTAACAAATGATATAAACTACTAATAGATGCAACTAATAAATTCTAACAAGATAACAACAAGATTTAATCTAACAAAATTAACTCTAACAACAATATTTGCTTCTACAGGGGAGTGGAGGAGGTACCTGCAGAGGGGGCCGAGCTCGGGGAGGAGGGGGAGAGCTTGGGGAGGAGGGGGCCGAGCTCGGGGAGGAGGGGGCAAGGTCGGGGAGGAGGGGGCCGAGCTCGGGGAGGAGGGTGCTGAGCTCGAGGAGGAGGAAGGGAGGAGGGAGGGAGGCAGGGAGGCTCGGGGAGGAGGAAGGGAGGAGGGAGGGAGGCAGGGAGGAGGGAGGAAGGAGGGAGGGAGGGTCGGGGAGGAGGAAGGGAGGAGGGAGGGAGGCAGGGAGGAGGCAGGGAGGCTCGGGGAGGGAGGAGGGAGGGAGGAGGCGGTTGGCGGCAGGGAGGAGGGAGGGAGGAGGGAGGAGGGAGGGAGGAGGGAGGGAGGTCGGGGAGGGAGGAGGAGGAAGGGAGGAGGGAGGGAGGCAGGGAGGAGGCAGGGAGGCTCGGGGAGGGAGGAGGGAGGGAGGAGGGAGGGAGGGTCAGGGAGGGAGGCGGCGGTTGGCGGCAGCTGGTGGCGGCGCGGGGTCGGGGTTGGGGTCAGGGGCGCGGGGTAGGGGAAGAAAGGGTGTGTGTGAGTGTGTATTGGGTGGCCCGGGGTGGGCCGCGGGGTAGGGGAAGGGATAAGGCTACGCCGACGGCCAGGCGTACGCCGAGGGCAGCCGTCGCCGTAGCAAGGTTTTCTTTTTAGTTATAAATAAACAAAATTATTTGGTGTCTACTAATATAACAAATGAAAATATATTATTTGATGTCTATTATTATAGAAGAAACATGCAAGTTTTCATCTGATTCCGTTTCACCTAAACGGGGAGATTCCCCCCTTATACGGGTCCGGCGAAACCCTGATCTCTGTGCGCACTCGGATCGTCTACCCCCCTAGACGTTCCTCTGACAGGGGTAGCCCGGCGTATCTCTCTCTTGTTTTGTGTTTGTTTAGGTCATAGGGTGATGTAAAACCATGTTGGTTCACAAGTTGGGGCACTATCCTACCCGGTTTCACCTCGACGGGGAGATTCCCCCCTTATACGGGTACGGAACCTTCACCTCTAGGTTAGAGCGCATGCATGCGAGGGGGGACACATGCAAGCACCTATACCAACCTCTCACCACACTCACACACATATGCTAGGGTCACATGCAAGTTTTCATCTCATTCCAATGTTCTCGTGGTCTTCCTCCGGCGAAACCCTGATCTCTGTGCGCACTCGGATCGTCTACCCCCCTAGACGTTCCTCTGACAGGGGTAGCCCAGCGTATATCTCTCTTGTTTTGTGTTTGTTTAGGTCATAGGGTGATGTAAAACCATGTTGGTTCACAAGTTGGGGCACTATCCTACCCGGTTTCACCTCGACGGGGAGATTCCCCCCTTATACGGGTACGGAACCTTCGCCTCTAGGTTAGAGCGCATGCATGCGAGAGGGGACACATGCAAGCACCTATAACAACCTCTCACCACACTCACACACATATGCTAGGGTCACATGCAAGTTTTCATCTCATTCCAATGTTCTCGTGGTCTTCCTCCGGCGAAACCCTGATCTCTGTGCGCACTCGGATCGTCTACCCCCCTAGACGTTCCTCTGACAGGGGTAGCCCAGCGTATCTCTCTCTTGTTTTGTGTTTGTTTAGGTCATAGGGTGATGTAAAACCATGTTGGTTCACAAGTTGGGGCACTATCCTACCCGGTTTCACCTCGACGGGGAGATTCCCCCCTTATACGGGTACGGAACCTTCGTCTCTAGGTTAGAGCGCATGCATGTGATGGGGGACACATGCAAGCACCTATACCAACCTCTCACCACACTCACACACATATGGTAGGGTCACATGCAAGTTTTCATCTCATTCCAATGTTCTCGTGGTCTTCCTCTGGCGAAACCCTGATCTCTGTGCGCACTCGGATCGTCTACCCCCTAGACGTTCCTCTGACAGGGGTAGCCCGGCGTATCTCTCTCCTTTTTTGTGTTTGTTTAGGTCATAGGGTGATGTTGTTGCCTACCAAAACCCACCGGCGAGCAGCGACGGGCAACACGGAGAGCCGGGAGGCTCCCAGGACTGCTGGTGGGCCCTGGTCCCTCGGGCAACGGCCCGCAAAACTCCGGCACACGTCCTGGCTTGGTTCAAGGGCGTGCCACCTGACCTATACCTGATCAGGAAGGTGAAAGATTGCTTCGATTGGTTTCCTGCATGGCAAACAAACATACGTAAAATTCAAGCCGTAACCGGCTCCCAGGTTTCCCTGTGAATCGGCTCCTAGAGCCGATTATCCCATGGTTCTGCATTAGATCTATGATAACATGGGGTTTTGCTTCATCAATACAAGTTAAATCGATCTACGACAGTTTAACGTTTTCACTACATAATTGGAACGTCCTACACGTAATTGAGCCTGGTAGATACAAAATATAATAGAAAACTAATCCTAGAGAAGGCCTAAAAACCAACGTAAAGTCAATTCCCGGAACAACTCCTCTCGGATTGGTGAACCATATCTTATATACTACTGGATCGTTCAACCCGTTTGCAAGGCCTGATCGTGTAGATATCAAACTAAACCTTGGATAACAAGGCACAATTATAACGGATCAAATCGACTTAAATAAAGATCAAGCAAAGTGCCACCCTTACACCTGGGAAAAGGTGCAAAGGCGGCGAGATAACTAGAGGCAGCATAACTAAACGATCATAGCAAGAAGTACCGATGCTAGCCTAAACAAATCTATGATAATAGTGTTACTCGCCATCAACAAGGCTTCAGTACGAGTAACACCAAATAATCGCATAAGTAGATACTGCCTAGATCGCAAGATGCGATCTAGGCAGCATGGCACTTACCCGAGAAAAACCCTAGAAACAAGGGGTGGCGATGCGCCGAGATTGTGTTTGTTGTGAACGTGATTGTCCTCCTTTTCTCAATAACCTTAGGTACATATTTATAGTCCGGAGACTTTCTATCTTTGGAATAACTCTACAACTCTATCTCTTACCTAAATCGAAACAGAACCTATTACAATATAAGATACACGGGCAATGTAGCCCAAATCAACGCACGAGGCCGATTCAACAACACGTTGCATATACGTATCTTCTAAGCCCATCTTGATTGCGGCCCAACTCCTCCTTTGGCCAAAATATGGCGATAACACATGCCCCCCTGGTTTTGGCAATAATAATTCCAAAACCACTCTGTTTTTTCCTTCTCCTCTTTTTTTTCTGTATCGGGTTACGCGTTGCCAGAATGCGTTGCAGAACAGAATCGTCACGCCACCCCCTCATCATGATGCCCTGTCTTCTCCACTTCTCCGTAGTGCATGATTTGACAATTTCGGCAGCACATTCTGGGAAACCGCTATAGCATTGAACCACTTCATACTATTCACCTTATTTATATTCATCTGAGCAGTTTGCAGCCCCATCTTCCTCCAGCAGCCAAGAAATCCTTCTTCCTCCGCCGAAAAAACCCTCTTCCTCCGCCATGGCCTCCTCTGCTTCATCTGGCCTGTCCTCCCAAGCCTCCAACACAATGAGCGACCGAGAGCCGACGCCAGAGCACCCGCCAACGGCGGCGTACAACACTCTCGCCCCACAATGGTGGGACGAGAGGGATTGGGATTTCGCCACCTGGTCCGAGGACGACGAGTCCTTGACCGATGGCGAGGAGGACCTGCAGTTCCTTGCCGATGGGGAACTGGAGGCGGACAGCACCGACGACGCCATGTCCTGGGACGGCGTCGACTCCTCCGACGAGGAGGAGGAAGCGGAGGAGGACACCTCCTCCGACGAGTACCAGCCGGTGAAGTACTTCCGCGCCGGGTCCAGCGAGGACACCGAAGACGACGACGAGGACGAGGAGGCCCCCGCTGGCATCTGGATCAGCAGCAGCGAAGACGACGCCGGCAGCAGCGCTGATGACAGCGAACAAGACGACGGCGAAGACAGCGGCGACGACCTCGGCCTCTAGATTAGGAATTAGTAGTAGTAGATTTCCTTTTGTAAGCAATCAACTCCTTTTGTAAGCAATCAGCTCCACTGTAAATAATCGTCTTTTGAATGAACGAAGATTGCTTTTCCAACTCGAAGATTGCTTTTCCGACCCAATTTCGCCGATAGTCACATAGGTCGATGTTCCAGAAGCCGATAGCAACGCATCGGCTTTTACCCTGCTGCGCTCATACAGTCAACCAAGTCACAACCCAAAGAGCCGATGGTAAAACATTGGCTTTCCCAAAAACGTTGACAAGGTCAAGTTCGGTCGCATACTTAGACAAATCTGAGCGGCCACTTTCCAGTTTCAAACGGTAACCTGCGACCCTCTTCAAAAAGGGCGACCCAGATCTCCAATTGCTCATCGACCAAATCGAGCTCACAGCGACAAGACCCCTCGATCCCCAATTGCACAGATCCATCTCCGCCGGCAAACTAGATGGCGGAATCGTCCAACACCAACCCAGAGGTCTCCGGTCTGAAGGTACGCCTACTCCCCGCAGTCTGAACGCGATGCTAGAATTAATGGCGAACACCTGAATTAATGCCTTATTCCATTATTAAATTTTCTAGGTTTCAGACATTTTGCTGCCACATCCTTCTCTCCCAAATTCTCTCTGCCTTGGCCCTCGTACAGCATCTAGTCCTGCCCATCTGATTTCTTGCGAAGCAAACCGAATCCCCTTCGTAAGCCAAGACCTAGATTTAAACTCTTGGGCCGACTGCTTGCTAGCCTGGCCTAATCCTCCTGAACATTGGGTCACTTGGTTCAGCAGGGTAGCTAGAGCTTACCAATCCCAATGGGAAACCACGGGAATAGCCGATGCCTTGCATTTGTCATTGTCTCCTCTTGAGAAACATGAGAATCTTCTAAAAACCATCGGCTACTTCTGGTCTGATGCTCTGAACTGCTTTATGTTCGGTCATGGCCCTATGTCACCAACTCTGTTAGACGTGGTGATGATTACTGGTCTAGATGTTACATCACCCAGCCCCTCTGCTTTTAAACTGACCAAAGTCCCCTACAAACTGTCTTCTAAAACAGACTGCACGAACTGGGGTGCCTACCTCCAACGCCATATGAAAACAAAGGGCCCTGTCACAGAGAAAGAACACACAGCCTTTCTCAATTTCTGGCTAGAACATTTCATATTCTGTGGCCCTTCCCTTGCTCCAACCAAAAATTATCTCTCCTTAGCCTACGAGCTTGCCAAAGGCACTCAACTTGGCATCGGCAAACTGTTCCTTGGAGAGGTCTATCGATATCTCCAGTTGATGTCTGTCAAGCTGTTCTCTGGCATAGCAGTCAAAACAGGAGGTCCTTGGTGGTTCATCCAGCTATGGGCCCAGCTGTACTTTCAAAACCATGTCCCCAACTTTCCCCTTTTGGCGAGTTGTACCTTCCCAGATGTCAAAGGGAAGCAGATCCGATGCACTAGTTATGGCCAAGCTTTGTATAGGCTGCCAGGTAGTAAACTATCCCCTCAGGAAGCTTCCAAGTGGTTCAGTATTTTCTTCCAAGGCCTGGATAATCCTATCTTCTTTCCTTACATGGAAGAATCGGAACATTTCGAAAATCCACTCTCCTTCAGGCTAGACAATTTTGCCGATGACACTAGCACTCGGCAGCTCTTTTCCATCGTGATCCGTCCCTGTTTCCTTCCAGTTGGCATGAGTACATCCAACAGAATAATCAAGCCTGGGTATGAATTCTACCAGCCGGTCGTAGTGGCTCGGCAATTTGGCCTTGGACAAGTACCTCCCCATCTCTTTCTCCACCATCTTACGGAGAGCAGAGCCGACCTGCCTGATCCTCTCACCAGTCAAAGGTGTTACTCCTTCTTTGATGCTCTGACCATCCCAATTCCCAACGACCTCACCTTCGCCTCATCAACCGATGGCTTTGAAGACTGGTGGTCGATGTGGAAGACTCACGCCTTCAGGAGAGCTCTGGGACCGTTGCTGAAACAGCTCGATGCTGACTATGACATCCCCGTGGAACAGGTACCACTACTTGTAAATTTTCTTGATGCAGCTCCCAAATAACTCTTTTACTAACCCACTCTTTCTCTTTGCAGCAACAAGATGGCCCTGAACCTACACACAGTGATGGATCCCCCTTTGAGTTCTTTCCGCCAGCTCCTGTGGTTCTCTTCTGTAAAAACTCGCCACCTCTGAAAAAGGTCATGATGCAGAGCCAGCCGATCACACCACAATCGGCTTCCAAGAACCAAGCAACTCCTAAATCAGCTGCCCCTCGAGTTCCAACTAAGACAAGAACGATGGTGAGGAATGTAGCTGCCAGGAAGACCTTGAGGCGCCGGAGCCCTTCTCCAGAAAGATCGCATGTAGGCTGATCCATGTCTTGGTCGATCCTTCTCATTCTTTCATTCTTGCAGACATGCTCGTGTTTAAATAGCTTTCCTTCTCTTGCAGGCTTCCGTCGAAGACACCTCCCACGAGGACACACAACCCGATCAAGGAGAATCGAGCCCAACAGACTCTGAGAGGACTGCCACACCAAACCAGCCAGATGTGCCACCATCGGCTCCCAGGAAAAGGCCAGTTCCTGAACCTGCTGCCCCCCGAGCATCAGTCGAGGCGGGGCCAGCTGTGGGTCCCAAGAGAGCTCGCAAAGGACTGCAAGCTTCTTCGTCGAGCCAGGAGGTTTCGAAAATCATCACCCTTCATGCTCTTACCACTTAATTCCTTCTTATCTGCCGATTCATCATCATTTACATCGGCTAAACACCTTCAATGCAGACGACTAACGTTTCTAGTGGGAAGGCTGGGGCAGCGCCGATGCCTTTAGCCAAGCCTGATTCAGCAATCCCCGAAGGTGCAGATGAAACGGCCACCACTTTGGGCAAGCCCCCAGCAACCACACATAAGCCGATTGTCTCGCCATATGCGGTCCCCTCGACCTTAGGAGAGGTATGTTAGCCTCTTTCGGCTCATCCTTCCATGTTGGACACATACTGACGTACTTTCGGGCTGTCAGTGTTGTGATATTTCAGGCTTGCTGACGTTCGACCCTGAATCCATCGAACCAACTCCCTCTGTCGCCACCGATGAACCACAAGCCAGGGCTGTTCTACCTCAATTCCAGCGTCTTAGAGCCTTGCTGTCCTCCCCGATCGAAGAGCTGATCGAGGGTTCTGAGGAGGTGAAGAGCGTTCTTGCTGAAATAAAAGACCAACTCCCAGTAGCATTGCAGGTGAAGCTTTGGCCCGTTGTAACTCTGTCTTTCTACGGGTCAAGGGTGAAGCTAGCTCGTGAAAGGATCAACCTGCGTCGTGCCCAACTTCCGCTGAAGGCCAATATTGCAGACAGATGTCAGCAGCTCAACGAGAAAAAGGCGTCTCTGGATGCCAAAACTGACACCTCTGTCAGTACCGCCGAGCTCGCATCCTTGAAAAGGGAGCTGGAAGATCTTGAAGAGAAGGTCCGGGCGACTAAACAGCTCATTCGCGACAAGGAAGAATCCATCGCCCGATCCCAAGACGAAGCAGAAAGCCTCAGAGCTCAACTGAAGACTGATCTGGCAGAAATACGTGCCCTGAACAAGCAGCTAGTGACGGGCAAGGACGAGGACGACGAAGCCGAGATCGCCGAGGTGGATCGTGTCCGTGCTGACGCCCTCCACGCCTTCGAGGCATTCCTTGAGTAGCTGTTCATGTAAACTGGCACCTGCTTGTAACAGTTTGAACCTCTAGAGTCGATGGCTGTGCATCGGCTGTATATTTTGTTCATTGGCCGATTTCATGTATCGGCCCCCATATCTCACTGTCCATCATCCCACATGCTTGGGAAATATTTCTTGAGATGCTGACCGTTGACAGCCACTGGGAATTTCACGCCATCCAGCTCCTCCAGCATGTACGCGTTCCCCCTTAAGACCTGATCGACCCTGTATGGCCCGTGCCAATTTGGAGACCATTTACCGTATGCTGCATCCTTGGTTCCTAACGGCAATACAACTTCCCACACGAGATCGCCAACGTGGAACTCCTTTGGTCTCACTTTCTTATTATATGCACGAGCTACCTTGGCTTTGTTTTCTTTGATCTTCTCAAGCGACCACAGCCTAAGCTCAGTCAAATCCTCAACATTGTCACTCATCAGGGCCGCATATTCTTCAGTCGTTAGATCGTTCTGAAAAGTGACACGTCTCGATCCAGCCGTAATTTCCCAGGGCAATACGGCTTCTTGTCCATAGACTAGATGGTATGGCGAGGTTTTTATCGCTCCATGACATGACATGCGGTAAACCCATAAAGCCTCTGACAAAACCTCGTGCCAACGCCTAGGGTGCTCGTCGATCTTCCTCTTGATCAGCTTGATAAGGCTCTGGTTGGACGCTTCAACTTGCCCATTTGCTTGAGCATAGTATGGAGATGATCGAATCAGCTTAATCCCTGTGTCCTCACAGAACTTTCTAAACTCGTGAGAAGTGAAGACCGAACCTCCATCGGTCGTGATAGTCTGGGGAATCCCGAATCTATGAATGACGTGTTCTTTCACAAAATCGATAACATCCTTCGAGCTTACTGACTTCATAGGGACGGCTTCCACCCATTTAGTGAAATAATCCGTAATGGCCAAAATCCACATGTGGCCTTTGCTTGATGGAGGATTGATCTTGCCGATCATGTCCATGCCCCAGCCTCGGAATGGCCACGGCTTGATGATGGGGTTCATCGCTGATGCGGGTACCATCTGAAATTTTCCAAATTTCTGACATGCTTGACACCCTTTGTAGTACTTAAAACAGTCCTCAAGCATGGTAGGCCAATAAAACCCTGATCGCCTGATCAACCACTTCATCTTGTGAGCCGATTGGTGAGTTCCACAGGCGCCTTCGTGTACCTCATGCAGGAGCCGATTGGCCTCAGCTGTCCCCAGACATTTGAGCAATAACCCCTCCAGCGTCCTGTAAAACATGTCGTCCCCAATGAGCACATACTTCATGGCCTTGTACCTTATCCGTTTAGGTGCCCCCCGAGCCGAATCCTTCAAGTAATTGAAGATATCGGCTCTCCAGTCGTCTGCGTCCAAGAATTGTACCTGAACATCGGCTCCTTCTGCTACGTCCTTGTAGCCTGACGCCATTTGTGCAAGATCATTCGCCTCGGTATTCTGCGATCGCGGGATCCAGGTGAAGTTTATGTACCGGAACTGTGCCATCAGCTCACGGCAATGCAGCCATAATGGGAAGAGCGACTCGCTCTCACACTTGTATTCCTCCGTGAGTTGAGAAATCACCAACTTGGAGTCTCCAAAAATTTCCACTGCTTCTGCTCCAGCTTCGATGAGCAACTCCATTCCCTTGCGTATCGCCTCATACTCAGCGACGTTGTTGGTGCGAGGGGCAGATAACCTGATGGAGAAGTAAAATGTTGCCCCCCGGGGCGACACGAGTAGCATGCCGATGCCGCACCCATCGTCACAAACCGATCCATCGAAAAACATAGCCCACGCTCGTATAGACAGTGCTGCTATATTCGTGTTGATCCTTTCAGCGATAAGGTCGGCCAATGCCTGTCCCTTAACTGCTTTCGCGGGTTGATACCGGATGTCAAACTCCGATAATGCAAACATCCATTTGCCCAGTCGGCCTTTCAACATAGGAGCCGACAGCATGTGCTTTATGACATCTGATTTGCATATGATGACAATCTCCGCTGATAGCAGAATGTGGCGCAGCTTGGTGCAGGTGAAAAACAGGCAGAGGCACAACTTGTCGATCTCAGGATACCTTGTATCTGCATCCAGCATCCTTCTGCTGATGTAAAATACAACTCGCTCCAGCCCATCATAAACTTGCACCACCACTGAGGCGATGGACGTGTCAGCTACTGATAAGTAAATGTAGAATGGCCTATCCGGCTGGGGTGGAACCAATACTGGCGGCTTCGTCAGATATTCTTTGATCTCGTCGAAGGCTCGTTGTTGTCCTGCCCCCCAGCTGAACTCCTCGTCAGATTTAATCTTCACCAGTCCCATGAACGGCTCTATTCTTCCTGACAGATTGGAGATGAATCTTCTGACGAAGTTGATCTTGCCGATGAGAGACTGCAGTTCTTTCTTCGTGGTAGGTGGCTTCATTGTTCGCACTGCCTCCTGACTTTTCAGGCCGATCTCAATTCCGCGTTCATGGACCAAGAACCCCAAGAACTGACCGGCCGTCACCCCAAAGGCACACTTTTTTGGATTCATCCGTAGGCCGAATTTTCTTGTTCGGTCCAGGACGCGCTGCAGATCGCCCAAGTGTCCTTCTACTGAGGCAGAATTGACCACCACGTCATCGATGTAAATTTCCACCAGCTTGCCGATCAGATCGTGGAAAATGTAATTCATGGCTCTTTGGTATGTGGCGCCGGCATTCTTCAGTCCAAATGTCATGACTACGTATTCAAACAACCCCACCGAACCTGGGACTCTGAACGCAGTCTTGTGTATGTCTTCTGGAGCCATAAAAATTTGGTTGTAACCGGCATTGCCATCCATGAAGCTCAAGATCTTATGACCAGCCGCTGCGTTGATTAATGTTTCTGCCACCGGCATCGGATACTCATCCTTTGGAGTAGCTCTATTGAGATCCCGAAAATCTATTGCAACACGCCAGCGGCCATCCTTTTTCTCTACAGGTACGATACTAGAAATCCACTCAGCATACCTGCATGGCCTGATTAACTTGGCTGTCAACATTTTCTCGACCTCTTTCTTGACTTCTGCCAAAATTTCGGCCTTCATCTGTCGTGCTCGCTGCTGGAATGGCCGAAATCTTTTTTTAAGCGGGAGTCGATGCTCATTGATGCTCATGTCTAATCCAGGCATCTCTGTATAGTCCCAGGCGAAGCAGTCTGGATATTCTTTCAACAGAGCTATCATCGGACCCCGCAGACTCGGATCTAACTTCTTGCTGATAAATGTTGGTCGTGGCTTATCCCCAGGACCGATGTCGATTTCCTCTAGTTCATCAGCGGATGTAAACCCATACCCTAGCTTTCCGTCACCTGTTAAATCGATGCTAAACACAGGGCAAACAGTAGGTGAGGTTGACAAAAATAATTTGGGCCGATTGCCTGAATCGGCCCCCTTTTTGATTGCATTAGTCAAGGACGGTTTACACCTTATTTGTGTTTTACAATGGCAGGGAATCTCCCTGCTACGACTACATGATCTGCTTGTCGTAAGATTGCTGAGTTTTGTTTTTTGTGGCCGATCGCAGGGATCGGCCGTACCACGTACGATTGCGGACTTTGCTACTCTGTCAGGCCAGTGGATAAGACCAGCCTCACCCCGTTTTTTGTAGCTTCAATGCGCTCACAGCCGTCTAGACTGATTCCAGAGATCGGCTCTTGGTCTTCTGCTTCCCAGATGTTCATGCCAGCAATGGAGATCTCGACAGAATCGTCTGCATGAATGACCTCCACCTCATCTCCATCCCACTGTATTAGGCACTGGTGCATCGTGGATGGAATGCAGCAGTTAGCATGAATCCAATCTCTCCCTAGCAAGACAGCGTAGGTGCTTTTGCTGTCCACGACGAAGAATGACGTAGGGATGGTTTTTCTGCCCACGGTCAGATCCACGTTCAGTACGCCTTGCGTTTCTGAAGTTTGGCCGTTGAAGTCGCTTAACGTGACGTTGGTTTTGATCAGATCTGCAGTGGAGCGTCCCAAACGCCGTAGCATGGAGTATGGCATTATATTGACTGCCGCTCCGGTGTCCACCAACATCTTGCTGACAGGCTGCCCGTTGATGTAACCTCGTAGGTACAGGGCTTTCAGATGTTTGTAGCCCTTCTCACGTGGCTTCTCGAAGATAACCGGCCGTGGGCCGCAGTCAAACTGTGCCACTGGTAGCTCGTTGGTTCTTGGCGCGCAGAACTCTGACGGAAGTATGAATACCATGTTTGTGCCAGCCGATGTCTTTGCATCGGCTTTTACCGGTTTGGGGCGCCACTCTTTCCTTTTCGGGCGATCTTCCGTTTCCAAGGTCTGCCGAATCTTAACGGCCAGATCGGGCCGTGCTTTCTTTAAAGCGTGGAGATACTGCGCTTCGGCTTCCTCCAAGTTACGCAGCCGCTGCACTCTACGCTTTTGGGTGTGTCTGAGTCCGTCGGGACACCACCTTGGACGGTGATATCTGTCTGTTCCTCTGTCATCCATTGGCTCCTCGAGATCTTTTGCTCGAGCGGACTCCCTGTATCGGCTCTGAGGTGGGAGAGGCCCTAGACGCTTGAACACTGACACTGGCCCCGTGTCCTCCTTCTGCTGTCCACATTCCGGGCAGTTATCGATTGTAGGTAATCGGCTCATTCCCGCATCCCAGCAATACTTGAAGAAAGGACAATCCCAATGTTTGTCTGCGCCTTCCTTTTCTTTTGACGGTCCCCTAGCGAGGTGCTCATATCCTTCATCGTTTCCATCGCGCCGGTGACGTCGGTCGTACTGACACTCATACTTGTTAAGGGGATGCGTGGAATGTGACTTCTGATATCGCACGCTCCTCACCTGTTCCTCAGTTAAATACCGCCTGTCATTGTAGCTGGGCCGGTCGCGTGGACCAGCCTCCTCTCTTTCTTTGCCCCGAGAGCGACCGTCTTCCTCCTTATATGCGCCACGGTGGTACACAGGTCCTGCCATATTAACATCGAACGAGAAATCCAACTGACGCCTTGTGGACTGGCTGTGTTCTACCATGTTGACGCCGGGAAATGGGTTTGTGTCTACTTTCATGGCGAACTGCCCAAGGATCAGACGGCCCTGCTCTATCGCTGTTTGGATCTGGCGACGTAGCTCTTTGCAGTCATTGGTGGTGTGGGTGAACGAGTGATGCCACTTGCAGTATGGTCTTCCGTTCATCTCTTGAGCCGTAGGGATTTTGTGGCCTTCGGGTAACTTCAGCTGCTTTTCTTTCAGCAGTAAATCGAATATCTGCTCAGCTTTGCTCACATCGAAGTCAAACCCTTTTGCAGGCCCTTGCTGTTTCACCCATTTGCAGGATACAGGATCTGCCCCCCGAGCCCATTTAGCCACGGCCACCTCCTGGTCTTGCGTAGGATCTTCTTCTTCTGTATCGACCAGGCCTATCGGACGTTTGAACTTGTCTTGGTACAACTCAGGGTGGCGCTGTTCATACATCGTCAGCTTCTGGGCCATGTGCGCCAACGAGTTGTACTCTACTTGGAAAGCCAGATCCTTGATAGGTGCTAAGAGACCCAACGCTGCCAGCTCGACTGCTTCCTTTTCAGTTAACCGAGCTGAGTAACATCGGTTCTTGACAGTCCTGAAGCGTTGGATGTACTCGGCTATAGTTTCTCCCTGCTTTTGCCGCACCTGTGCCAGGTCTGCAATGCCAGCCTCGGTAGCCTCTGAATGATACTGAATGTGGAACTGCTCTTCCAGTTGCTTCCAGGTCTGGATCGAATCAGGTGGCAGCGAGGTGTACCACCCAAAATCTGGTCCTGTCAGAGATTGCGCAAAGAACCTTACGCACAACTGATCCGATGCTGAAATCATGCCTGACTGTGCCAGGTATCGGCTCACGTGCTCGATCGAGATCGACCCTTCTGACCCGCTGAACCTTGAGAACCCAGGGAGCCGATACTTGGGTGGCAGCGGAATCAGGTCAAACTCGTTGGGGTACGGCTTTGAATAGCCGATTGTCCTTCTCTTCGGCACGAAGCCGAACTGGTCTCTCAAGATGGTACGGATTTGATCCACTGTGTGGGCTGCAGGGGCTAGATTCTCATGACTTGTTCCGGTGGCATATTTGGCTAGCCATGCCTATTTATCAGCATCCATCCCAGAGATTCCTGCTCCAGAAACACCTGCTCCCGGAGCCCCTGCTCCAGAAACTCCTGCCCCAGCAATCCCTGCGGTTGCAATCTGGTTCGTGCGCGTCAAGTTGTTGCAGTCCGGCACGTAGGTGCACACATATCCATGTGGGATTTCTTTAGGTGGTTCACACAGGAATTGGCAATCGCCAGGGTCACCTCCGATCTTGTAGACGATGTACGCCGGTGCCCCTGGTGGCTCCGGAGCTGCAAGCGTGAATGGCAGTTGTGGCCTGGTCTGGAGCGGTCTTTCTCCCTGGTGAGTCCCCAGAGTAGGCCCCGACGGAGAGTACTGATGTTTCATGATCTCCTGAACTACGCGAACTGCAATCCGCTCGAAAGCGTTCACCAGGCTTTCAGAATGGCGGTGAAGAGAATGAGCCACCATGTAGTTGACTTCCTGTCGCAGAGCTCTGGTGCGCTCCTCTGAAGGAACAGACAGATCCACCTCATCAAGAGCACCCTCGGGTGAGAACCCTTTCCACCTGATGCCATGCTTACGAGTCCTCTCAAAAGAGCCGATGAGATCGGCTTCGAAGAGAGCTTTGACGTCATCATACTTCGCCTTGTGCTCCTCAGGCAGCTCGTCGTACGTGACTGGTCTGTTCTCCATCGCAGCGTCGGATGTTGATGTAGACGTTGTTGAATGTCCCACCGGGCGTGCCAGAATGTGTTGCCTACCAAAACCCACCGGCGAGCAGCGAAGGGCAACACGGAGAGCCGGGAGGCTCCCAGGACTGCTGGTGGGCCCTGGTCCCTCGGGCAACGGCCCGCAAAACTCCGGCACACGTCCTGGCTTGGTTCGAGGGCGTGCCACCTGACCTATACCTGATCAGGAAGGTGAAAGATTGCTTCGATTGGTTTCCTGCATGGCAAACAAACATACGTAAAATTCAAGCCGTAACCGGCTCCCAGGTTTCCCTGTGAATCGGCTCCTAGACCCGATTATCCCATGGTTCTGCATTAGATCTATGATAACATGGGGTTTTGCTTCATCAATAAAAGTTAAATCGATCTACGACAGTTTAACGTTTTCACTACATAATTGGAACGTCCTACACGTAATTGAGCCTGGTAGATACAAAAGATAATAGAAAACTAATCCTAGAGAAGGCCTAAAAACCAACGTAAAGTCAATTCCCGGAACAACTCCTCTCGGATTGGTGAACCATATCTTATATACTACTGGATCGTTCAACCCGTTTGCAAGGCCTGATCGTGTAGATATCAAACTAAACCTTGGAGAACAAGGCACAACTATAACGGATCAAATCGACTTAAATAAAGATCAAGCAAAGTGCCACCCTTACACCTGGGAAAAGGTGCAAAGGCGGCGAGATAACTAGAGGCAGCATAACTAAACGATCATAGCAAGAAGTACCGATGCTAGCCTAAACAAATCTATGATAATAGTGTTACTCGCCATCAACAAGGCTTCAGTACGAGTAACACCAAATAATCGCATAAGTAGATACTGCCTAGATCGCAAGATGCGATCTAGGCAGCATGGCACTTACCCGAGAAAAACCCTAGAAACAAGGGGTGGCGATGCGCCGAGATTGTGTTTGTTGTGAACGTGATTGTCCTCCTTTTCTCAATAACCTTAGGTACATATTTATAGTCCGGAGACTTTCTATCTTTGGAATAACTCTACAACTCTATCTCTTACCTAAATCGAAACGGAACCTATTACAATATAAGATACACGGGCAATTTAGCCCAAATCAACGCACGAGGCCGATTCAACAACACGTTGCATATACGTATCTTCTAAGCCCATCTTGATTGCGGCCCAACTCCTCCTTTGGCCAAAATATGGCGATAACAGATGTAAAACCATGTTGGTTCATAAGTTGGGGCACTATCCTACCCGGTTTCACCTCGATGGGGAGATTCCCCCCTCATACGGGTACGAAACCTTCGCCTCTAGGTTAGAGCGCATGCATGCGAGGGGGGACACATGCAAGCACCTATACCAACCTCTCACCACACTCACACACATATGCTAGGGGCACATGCAAGTTTTCATCTCATTCCAATGTTCTCGTGGTCTTCCTCCGGCGAAACCCTGATCTCTGTGCGCACTCGGATCGTCTACCCCCCTAGACGTTCCTCTGACAGGGGTAGCCCGGCGTATCTCTCTCTTGTTTTGTGTTTGTTTAGGTCATAGGGTGATGTAAAACCATGTTGGTTCACAAGTTGGGGCACTATCCTACCCGGTTTCACCTCGACGGGGAGATTCCCCCCTTATACGGGTACGGAACCTTCGCCTCTAGGTTAGAGCGCATGCATGCGAGGGGGGAAACATGCAAGCACCTATATATACCAACATCTCACCACACTAACACACATATGCTAGGGTCACATGCAAGTTTTCATCTCATTCCAATGTTCTCGTGGTCTTCCTCCGGCGAAACCCTGATCTCTGTGCGCACTCGGATCGTCTACCCCCCCTAGACGTTCCTCTGACAGGGGTAGCCCGACATAGCTCTCTCTTGTTTTGTGTTTTTTTAGGTCATAGGGTGATGTAAAACTATGTTGGTTCACAAGTTGGGGCACTATCCTACCCGGTTTCACCTCGACGGGGAGATTCCCCCCTTATACGGGTACGGAAGCGCCTCTAGGTTAGAGCGCATGCATGCGAGGGGGGACACATGCAAGCTGCTATACCAACCTCTCACCACACTCACACACATATGCTAGGGTCACATGCAAGTTTTCATCTCATTCCAATATTCTCGTGGTCTTCCTCCGGCGAAACCCTGATCTCTGTGCGCACTCGGATCGTCTACCCCCTGGACGTTCCTCTGACAGGGGTAGCCCGGCGTATCTCTCTTATTTTGTGTTTGTTTAGGTCATAGGGTGATGTAAAACCATGTTGGTTCACAAGTTGGGGCACTATCCTACCCGGTTTCACCTCGATGGGGAGATTCCCCCCTCATACGGGTACGGAACCTTCGCCTCTAGGTTAGAGCGCATGCATGCGAGGGGGGACACATGCAAGCACCTATACCAACCTCTCACCACACTCACACACATATGCTAGGGGCACATGCAAGTTTTCATCTCATTCCAATGTTCTCGTGGTCTTCCTCCAGCGAAACCCTGATCTCTGTGCGCACTCGGATTGTCTACCCCCCCTAGACGTTCCTCTGACAGGGGTAGCCCGGCGTATCTCTCTATTTTTTTGTGTTTGTTTACGTCATAGGGTGATGTAAAACCATGTTGGTTCACAAGTTGGGGCACTATCCTACCCGGTTTCACCTCGACGGGGAGATTCCCCCCTTATACGGGTACGAAACCTTCGCCTCTAGGTTAGAGCGCATGCATGCGAGGGGGGGCACATGCAAGCACCTATATATACCAACCTCTCACCACACTCACACACATATGCTAGGGTCACATGCAAGTTTTCATCTCATTCCAATGTTCTCGTGGTCTTCCTCCGGCGAAACCCTGATCTCTGTGCGCACTCGGATCGTCTACCCCCCTAGACGTTCCTCTGACAGGGGTAGCCCGGCGTATCTATCTCTTGTTTTGTGTTTGTTTAGGTCATAGGGTGATGTAAAACCATGTTGGTTCACAAGTTGGGGCACTATCCTACCCGGTTTCACCTCGACGGGGAGATTCCCCCCTCATACGGGTACGGGACCTTCGCCTCTAGGTTAGAGCGCATGCATGCGAGGGGTGACACATGCAAGCACCTATACCAACCTCTCACCACACTCACACACATATGCTAGGGTCACATGCAAGTTTTCATCTCATTCCAATGTTCTCGTGGTTTTCCTCCGGCGAAACCCTGATCTCTGTGCGCACTCGGATCGTCTACCCCCCTAGACGTTCCTCTGACAGGGGTAGCCCGGCGTAGTTCTCTCTTGTTTTGTGTTTGTTTACGTCATAGGGTGATGTAAAACCATGTTGGTTCACAAGTTGGGGCACTATCCTACCCGGTTTCACCTCGACGGGGAGATTCCACCCTTATACGGGTACAAAACCTTCGCCTCTAGGTTAGAGCGCATGCATGCGAGGGGGGACACATGCAAGCACCTATACCAACCTCTCACCACACTCACACACATATGCTAGGGGCACATGCAAGTTTTCATCTCATTCCAATGTTCTCGTGGTCTTCCTCCGGCGAAACCCTGATCTCTGTGCGCACTCGGATCGTCTACCCCCTAGACGTTCCTCTGACAGGGGTAGCCCGGCGTAGATCTCTCTTGTTTTGTGTTTGTTTAGGTCATAGGGTGATGTAAAACCATGTTGGTTCACAAGTTGGGGCACTATCCTACCCGGTTTCACCTAAACGGGGAGATTCCCCCCTCATACGGGTCTGGAACCTTCGCCTCTAGGTTAGAGCGCATGCATGCGAGGGGGGACACATGCAAGCACCTATACCAACCTCTCACCACACTCACACACATATGCTAGGTTCACATGCAATTTTTCATCTCATTCCAATGTTCTCGTGGTCTTCCTCCAGCGAAACCCTGATCTCTGTGCGCACTCGGATCGTCTACCCCCTAGACGTTCCTCTGACAGAGGTAGCCCGGCGTAGCTCTCTCTTGTTTTGTTGTTTTTAGGTCATAGGGTGATGTAAAACCATGTTGGTTCACAAGTTGGGGCACTATCCTACCCGGTTTCACCTCGACGGGGAGATTCCCCCTTACACGGGTACGGAACCTTCGCCTCTAGGTTAGAGCGCATGCATGCGAGGGGGGACACATGCAAGCACCTATACCAACCTCTCACCACACTCACACACATATGCTAGGGTCACATGCAAGTTTTCATCTCATTCCAATGTTCTCGTGGTCTTCCTCCGGCGAAACCCTGATCTCTGTGCGCACTCGGATCGTCTACCCCCCTAGACGTTCCTCTGACAGGGGTAGCCCGGCGTAGCTCTCTCTTGTTTTGTGTTTGTTTAGGTCATAGGGTGATGTAAAACCATGTTGGTTCACAAGTTGGGGCACTATCCTACCCGGTTTCACCTCGACGGGGAGATTCCCCCCTCATACGGGTCCCGAACCTTCGCCTCTAGGTTAGAGCGCATGCATGCGAGGGGGGACACATGCAAGCACCTATACCAACCTCTCACCACACTCACACACATATGCTAGGGTCACATGCAAGTTTTCATCTCATTCCAATGTTCTTGTGGTCTTCCTCCGGCGAAACCCTGATCTCTGTGCGCACTCGGATCGTCTACCCCCCTAGACGTTCCTCTGACAGGGGTAGCCCGGCGTAGCTCTCTCTTGTTTTGTGTTTGTTTAGGTCATAGGGTGATGTAAAACCATGTTGGTTCACAAGTTGGGGCACTATCCTACCCGGTTTCACCTCGACGGGGAGATCCCCCCTTATACGGGTATGGAACCTTCGCCTCTAGGTTAGAGCGCATGCATGCGAGGGGGGACACATGCAAGCACCTATACCAACCTCTCACCACACTCACACACATATTCTAGGATCACATGCAAGTTTTCATCTCATTCCAATGTTCTCGTGGTCTTCCTCTGGCGAAACCCTGATCTCTGTGCGCACTCGGATCGTCTACCCCCCTAGACGTTCCTCTGACAGGGGTAGCCCGGCGTATCTCTCTCTTTTTTTGTGTTTGTTTACGTCATAGGGTGATGTAAAACCATGTTGGTTCACAAGTTCGGGCACTATCCTACCCGGTTTCACCTCGACGGGGAGATTCCCCCCTCATACGGGTACGAAACCTTCGCCTCTAGGTTAGAGCGCATGCATGCGAGGGGGACACATGCAAGCACCTATACCAACCTCTCACCACACTCACACACATATGCTAGGGGCACATGCAAGTTTTCATCTCATTCCAATGTTCTCGTGGTCTTCCTCCGGCGAAACCCTGATCTCTGTGCGCACTCGGATCGTCTACCCCCCTAGACGTTCCTCTGACAGGGGTAGCCCGGCGTAGCTCTCTCTTATTTTGTGTTTTTTTAGGTCATAGGGTGATGTAAAACCATGTTGGTTCACAAGTTGGGGCACTATCCTACCCGGTTTCACCTCGACGGGGAGATTCCCCTCTTATACGGGTACGGAACCTTCGCCTCTAGGTTAGAGCGCATGCATGCGAGGGGGGACACATGCAAGCACCTATATATACCAACCTCTCACCACACTAACACACATATGCTAGGGTCACATGCAAGTTTTCATCTCATTCCAATGTTCTCGTGGTCTTCCTCCGGCGAAACCCTGATCTCTGTGCGCACTCGGATCGTCTACCCCCCTAGACGTTCCTCTGACAGGGGTAGCTCGGCATAGCTCTCTCTTGTTTTGTGTTTGTTTAGGTCATAGGGTGATGTAAAACCATGTTGGTTCACAAGTTGGGGCACTACCCTTCCCGGTTTCACCTCGACGGGGAGATTCCCCCCTTATACGGGTACGGAACCTTCGCCTCTAGGTTAGAGCGCATGTATGCGAGGGGGGACACATGCAAGCAGCTATACCAACCTCTCACCACACTCACACACATATGCTAGGGTCACATGCAAGTTTTCATCTCATTCCAATATTCTCGTGGTCTTCCTCCGGCGAAACCCTGATCTCTGCGCGCACTCGGATCGTCTACCCCCCTAGACGTTCCTCTCACAGGGGTAGCCCGGCGTATCTCTCTTGTTTTGTGTTTGTTTAGGTCATAGGGTGATGTAAAACCATGTTGGTTCACAAGTTGGGGCACTATCCTACCCGGTTTCACCTCGACGGGGAGATTCCCCCCTCATACGGGTACGGAACCTTCGCCTCTAGGTTAGAGCGCATGCATGCGAGGGGGGACACATGCAAGCACCTATACCAACCTCTCACCAAACTCACACACATATGCTAGGGGCACATGCAAGTTTTCATCTCATTCCAATGTTCTCGTGGTCTTCCTCCGGCGAAACCCTGATCTCTGTGCGCACTCGGATCGTCTACCCCCCTAGACGTTCCTCTGACAGGGGTAGCCCGGCGTAGCTCTCTCTTGTTTTGTGTTTGTTTAGGTCATAGGGTGATGTAAAACCATGTTGGTTCACAAGTTGGGGCACTATCCTACCCGGTTTCACCTCGACGGGGAGATTCCACCCTTATACGGGTACGGAACCTTCGCCTCTAGGTTAGAGCGCATGCATGCGAGGGGGGACACATGCAAGCACCTATACCAACCTCTCACCACACTCACACACATATGCTAGGGGCACATGCAAGTTTTCATCTCATTCCAATGTTCTCGTGGTCTTCCTCCGGCGAAACCCTGATCTCTGTGCGCACTCGGATCGTCTACCCCCTAGACGTTCCTCTGACAGGGGTAGCCCGGCGTAGATCTCTCTTGTTTTGTGTTTGTTTAGGTCATAGGGTGATGTAAAACCATGTTGGTTCACAAGTTGGGGCACTATCCTACCCGGTTTCACCTAAACGGGGAGATTCCCCCTCATACGGATCCGGAACCTTCGCCTCTAGGTTAGAGCGCATGCATGCGAGGGGGGACACATGCAAGCACCTATACCAACCTCTCACCACACTCACACACATATGCTAGGTTCACATGCAATTTTTCATCTCATTCCAATGTTCTCGTGGTCTTCCTCCAGCGAAACCCTGATCTCTGTGCGCACTCGGATCGTCTACCCCCTAGACGTTCCTCTGACAGGGGTAGCCCGGCGTAGCTCTCTCTTGTTTTGTGTTTTTTAGGTCATAGGGTGATGTAAAACCATGTTGGTTCACAAGTTGGGGCACTATCCTACCCGGTTTCACCTCGACGGGGAGATTCCACTCTTATACGGGTACAGAACCTTCGCCTCTAGGTTAGAGCGCATGCATGCGAGGGGGGACACATGCAAGCACCTATACCAACCTCTCACCACACTCACACACATATGCTAGGGGCACATGCAAGTTTTCATCTCATTCCAATGTTCTCGTGGTCTTCCTCCGGCGAAACCCTGATCTCTGTGCGCACTCGGATCATCTACCCCCCTAGACGTTCCTCTGACAGGGGTAGCCCGGCGTAGCTCTCTCTTATTTTGTGTTTTTTAGGTCATAGGGTGATGTAAAACCATGTTGGTTCACAAGTTGGGGCACTATCCTACCCGGTTTCACCTCGACGGGGAGATTCCCCTCTTATACGGGTACGGAACCTTCGCCTCTAGGTTAGAGCGCATGCATGCGAGGGGGGACACATGCAAGCACCTATATATACCAACCTCTCACCACACTAACACACATATGCTAGGGTCACATGCAAGTTTTCATCTCATTCCAATGTTCTCGTGGTCTTCCTCCGGCGAAACCCTGATCTCTGTGCGCACTCGGATCGTCTACCCCCCTAGACGTTCCTCTGACAGGGGTAGCCCGGCATAGCTCTCTCTTGTTTTGTGTTTGTTTGGGTCATAGGGTGATGTAAAACCATGTTGGTTCACAAGTTGGGGCACTATCCTTCCCGGTTTCACCTCGACGGGGAGATTCCCCCCTTATACGGGTACGGAACCTTCGCCTCTAGGTTAGAGCGCATGTATGCGAGGGGGGACACATGCAAGCAGCTATACCAACCTCTCACCACACTCACACACATATGCTAGGGTCACACGCAAGTTTTCATCTCATTCCAATATTCTCGTGGTCTTCCTCCGGCGAAACCCTGATCTCTGTGCGCACTCGGATCGTCTACCCCCCTAGACGTTCCTCTCACTGGGGTAGCCCGGCGTATATCTCTCTTGTTTTGTGTTTGTTTAGGTCATAGGGTGATGTAAAACCATGTTGGTTCACAAGTTGGGGCACTATCCTACACGGTTTCACCTCGACGGGGAGATTCCCCCCTCATACGGGTACGGAACCTTCGCCTCTAGGTTAGAGCGCATGCATGCGAGGGGGGACACATGCAAGCACCTATACCAACCTCTCACCAAACTCACACACATATGCTAGGGGCACATGCAAGTTTTCATCTCATTCCAATGTTCTCGTGGTCTTCCTCCGGCGAAACCCTGATCTCTGTGCGCACTCGGATTGTCTACCCCCCTAGACGTTCCTCTGACAGGGGTAGCCCGGCGTATCTCTCTATTGTTTTGTGTTTGTTTACGTCATAGGGTGATGTAAAACCATGTTGGTTCACAAGTTGGGGCACTATCCTACCCGGTTTCACCTCGACGGGGGAGATTCCCCCCTTATACGGGTACGGAACCTTCGCCTCTAGGTTAGAGCGCATGCATGCGAGGGGGGCACATGCAAGCACCTATATATACCAACCTCTCACCACACTCACACACATATGCTAGGGTCACATGCAAGTTTTCATCTCATTCCAATGTTCTCGTGGTCTTCCTCTAGCGAAACCCTGATCTCTGTGCGCACTCGGATCGTGTACCCCCCTAGACGTTCCTCTGACAGGGGTAGACCGGCGTATCTCTCTCTTGTTTTGTGTTTGTTTAGGTCATAGGGTGATGTAAAACCATGTTGGTTCACAACTTGGGGCACTATCCTACCCGGTTTCACCTCGACGGGGAGATTCCCCCCTCATACGGGTACTGAACCTTCGCCTCTAGGTTAGAGCGCATGCATGCGAGGGGGGACACATGCAAGCACCTATACCAACCTCTCACCACACTCACACACATATGCTAGGGTCACATGCAAGTTTTCATCTCATTCCAATGTTCTCGTGGTCTTCCTCTGGCGAAACCCTGATCTCTGTGCGCACTCGGATCGTCTACCCCCCTAGACGTTCCTCTGACAGGGGTAGCCCAGCGTAGCTCTCTCTTGTTTTGTGTTTGTTTAGGTCATAGGGTGATGTAAAACCATGTTGGTTCACAAGTTGGGGCACTATCCTACACGGTTTCACCTCGACGGGGAGATTCCACCCTTATACGGCTACAGAACCTTCGCCTCTAGGTTAGAGCGCATGCATGCGAGGGGGGACACATGCAAGCACCTATACCAACCTCTCACCACACTCACACACATATGCTAGGGGCACATGCAAGTTTTCACCTCATTCCAATGTTCTCGTGGTCTTCCTCCGGCGAAACCCTGATCTCTGTGCGCACTCGGATCGTCTACCCCCTAGACGTTCCTCTGACAGGGGTAGCCCGGCGTAGATCTCTCTTGTTTTGTGTTTGTTTAGGTCATAGGGTGATGTAAAACCATGTTGGTTCACAAGTAGGGGCACTATCCTACCCGGTATCACCTCGACGGGGCGATTCCCCCCTTACACGGGTACGGAACCTTCGCCTCTAGGTTAGAGCGCATGCATGCGAGGGGGGACACATGCAAGCACCTATACCAACCTCTCACCACACTCACACACATATGCTAGGGTCACATGCAAGTTTTCATCTCATTCCAATGTTCTCGTGGTCTTCCTCCGGCGAAACCCTGATCTCTGTGCGCACTCGGATCGTCTACCCCCCTAGACGTTCCTCTGACAGGGGTAGCCCGGCGTAGCTCTCTCTGGTTTTGTGTTTGTTTAGGTCATAGGGTGATGTAAAACCATGTTGGTTCACAAGTTGGGGCACTATCCTACCCGGTTTCACCTCGACGGGGAGATTCCCCCCTCATACGGGTACGGAACCTTCGTCTCTAGGTTAGAGCGCATGCATGCGAGGGGGGACACATGCAAGCACCTATACCAACCTCTCACCACACTCACACACATATGCTAGGGGCACATGCAAGTTTTCATCTCAGTCCAATGTTCTCGTGGTCTTCCTCCGGCGAAACCCTGATCTCTGTGCGCACTCGGATTGTCTACCCCCCTAGACGTTCCTCTGACAGGGGTAGCCCGGCATATCTCTCTATTGTTTTGTGTTTGTTTACATCATAGGGTGATGTAAAACCATGTTGGTTCACAAGTTGGGGCACTATCCTACCCGGTTTCACCTCGACGGGGAGATTCCCCCCTTATACGGGTACGGAACCTTCGCCTCTAGGTTAGAGCGCATGCATGCGAGGGGGGGCACATGCAAGCACCTATATATACCAACCTCTCACCACACTCACACACATATGCTAGGGTCACATGCAAGTTTTCATCTCATTCCAATGTTCTCGTGGTCTTCCTCCGGCGAAACCCTGATCTCTGTGCGCACTCGGATCGTCTACCCCCCTAGACGTTCCTCTGACAGGGGTAGCCCGGCGTATCTCTCTCTTGTTTTGTGTTTGTTTAGGTCATAGGGTGAGGTAAAACCATGTTGGTTCACAAGTTGGGGCACTATCCTACACGGTTTCACCTCGACGGGGAGATTCCCCCCTCATACGGGTACGGAACCTTCGCCTCTAGGTTAGAGCGCATGCATGCGAGGGGGGACACATGCAAGCACCTATACCAACCTCTCACCACACTCACGCACATATGCTAGGGTCACATGCAAGTTTTCATCTAATTCCAATGTTCTCGTGGTCTTCCTCCGGCGAAACCCTGATCTCTGTGCGCACTCGGATCGTCTACCCCCCTAGACGTTCCTCTGACAGGGGTAGCCCGGCGTAGCTCTCTCTTGTTTTGTGTTTGTTTAGGTCAGAGGGTGATGTAAAACCATGTTGGTTCACAAGTTGGGGCACTATCCTACCCGGTTTCACCTCGACGGGGAGATTCCCCCCTTATACGGGTACAGAACCTTCGCCTCTAGGTTAGAGCGCATGCATGCGAGGGGGACACATGCAAGCACCTATACCAACCTCTCACCACACTCACACACATATGCTAGGGGCACATGCAAGTTTTCATCTCATTCCAATGTTCTCGTGGTCTTCCTCCGGCGAAACCCTGATCTCTGTGCGCACTCGGATCGTCTACCCCCTAGACGTTCCTCTGACAGGGGTAGACCGGCGTAGATCTCTCTTGTTTTGTGTTTGTTTAGGTCATAGGGTGATGTAAAACCATGTTGGTTCACAAGTTGGGGCACTATCCTACGCGGTTTCACCTCGACGGGGAGATTCCCCCCTCATACGGATCCGGAACCTTCGCCTCTAGGTTAGAGCGCATGCATGCGAGGGGGGACACATGCAATCACCTATACCAACCTCTCACCACACTCACACACATATGCTAGGTTCACATGCAATTTTTCATCTCATTCCAATGTTCTCGTGGTCTTCCTCCAGCGAAACCCTGATCTCTGTGCGCACTCGGATCGTCTACCCCCCTAGACGTTCCTCTGACAGGGGTAGCCCGGCGTAGCTCTCTCTTGTTTTGTGTTTTTTAGGTCATAGGGTGATGTAAAACCATGTTGGTTCACAAGTTGGGGCACTATCCTACCCGGTTTCACCTCGACAGGGAGATCCCCCCTTACACGGGTACGGAACCTTCGCCTCTAGGTTAGAGCGCATGCATGCGAGGGGGGACACATGCAAGCACCTATACCAACCTCTCACCACACTCACACACATATGCTAGGGTCACATGCAAGTTTTCATCTCATTCCAATGTTCTCGTGGTCTTCCTCCGGCGAAACCCTGATCTCTGTGCGCACTCGGATCGTCTACCACCCTAGACGTTCCTCTGACAGGGGTAGCCCGGCGTAGATCTCTCTTGTTTTGTGTTTGTTTAGGTCATAGGGTGATGTAAAACCATGTTGGTTCACAAGTTGGGGCACTATCCTACCCGGTTTCACCTCGACGGGGAGATTCCCCCCTCATACGGGTCCGGAACCTTCGCCTCTACGTTAGAGCGCATGCATGCGAGGGGGGACACATGCAAGCACCTATACCAACCTCTCACCACACTCACACACATATGCTTGGGTCACATGCAAGTTTTCATCTCATTCCAATGTTCTCGTGGTCTTCCTCCGGCGAAACCCTGATCTCTGTGCGCACTCGGATCGTCTACCCCCCTAGACGTTCCTCTGACAGGGGTAGCCCGGCGTATCTCTCTATTGTTTTGTGTTTTTTTACGTCATAGGGTGATGTAAAACCATGTTGGTTCACAAGTTGGGGCACTATCCTACCCGGTTTCACCTCGACGGGGAGATTCCCCCCTTATACGGGTACGGAACCTTCGCCTCTAGGTTAGAGCGCATGCATGCGAGGGGGGCACATGCAAGCACCTATATATACCAACCTCTCACCACACTCACACACATATGCTAGGGTCACATGCAAGTTTTCATCTCACTCCAATGTTCTCGTGGTCTTCCTCCGGCGAAACCCTGATCTCTGTGCGCACTCGGATCGTCTACCCCCCTAGACGTTCCTCTGACAGGGGTAGCCCGACGTATCTCTCTCTTGTTTTGTGTTTGTTTAGGTCATAGGGTGATGTAAAACCATGTTGGTTCACAAGTTGGGGCACTATCCTACCCGGTTTCACCTCGACGGGGAGATTCCCCCCTCATACGGGTACGGAACCTTCGCCTCTAGGTTAGAGCGCATGCATGCGAGGGGGGGCACATGCAAGCACCTATACCAACCTCTCACCACACTCACACACATATGCTAGGGTCACATGCAAGTTTTCATCTCATTCCAATGTTCTCGTGGTCTTCCTCCGGCGAAACCCTGATCTCTGTGCGCACACGGATCGTCTACCCCCCTAGACGTTCCTCTGACAGGGGTAGCCCGGCGTAGCTCTCTCTTGTTTTGTGTTTGTTTAGGTCATAGGGTGATTTAAAACCATGTTGGTTCACAAGTTGGGGCACTATCCTACCCGGTTTCACCTCGACGGGGAGATTCCCCCCTCATACGGGTCCGGAAGCTTCGCCTCTAGGTTAGAGCGCATGCATGCGAGGGGGGACACATGCAAGAACCTATACCAACCTCTCACCACACTCACACACATATGCTAGGGTCACATGCAAGTTTTCATCTCATTCCAATGTTCTCGTGGTCTTCCTCCGGCGAAACCCTGATCTCTGTGCGCACTCGGATCGTCTACCCCCCTAGACGTTCCTCTGACAGGGGTAGCCCGGCGTAGCTCTCTCTTGTTTTGTGTTTGTTTAGGTCATAGGGTGATGTAAAACCATGTTGGTTCACAAGTTGGGGCACTATCCTACCCGGTTTCACCTCGACGGGGAGATTCCCCCCTTATACGGGTACGGAACCTTCGCCTCTAGGTTAGAGCGCATGCATGCGAGGGGGTACACATGCAAGCACCTATACAAACCTCTCACCACACTCACACACATATGCTAGGGTCACATGCAAGTTTTCATCTCATTCCAATGTTCTCGTGGTCTTCCTCCGGCGAAACCCTGATCTCTGTGCGCACTCGGATCGTCTACCCCCCTAGACGTTCCTCTGACAGGGGTAGCCCGGCGTATCTCTCTATTGTTTTGTGTTTTTTTACGTCATAGGGTGATGTAAAACCATGTTGGTTCACAAGTTGGGGCACTATCCTACCCGGTTTCACCTCGACGGGGAGATTCCCCCCTTATACGGGTACGGAACCTTCGCCTCTAGGTTAGAGCGCATGCATGCGAGGGGGGCACATGCAAGCACCTATATATACCAACCTCTCACCACACTCACACACATATGCTAGGGTCACATGCAAGTTTTCATCTCACTCCAATGTTCTCGTGGTCTTCCTCCGGCGAAACCCTGATCTCTGTGCGCACTCGGATCGTCTACCCCCCTAGACGTTCCTCTGACAGGGGTAGCCCGACGTATCTCTCTCTTGTTTTGTGTTTGTTTAGGTCATAGGGTGATGTAAAACCATGTTGGTTCACAAGTTGGGGCACTATCCTACCCGGTTTCACCTCGACGGGGAGATTCCCCCTCATACGGGTACGGAACCTTCGCCTCTAGGTTAGAGCGCATGCATGCGAGGGGGGGCACATGCAAGCACCTATACCAACCTCTCACCACACTCACACACATATGCTAGGGTCACATGCAAGTTTTCATCTCATTCCAATGTTCTCGTGGTCTTCCTCCGGCGAAACCCTGATCTCTGTGCGCACACGGATCGTCTACCCCCCTAGACGTTCCTCTGACAGGGGTAGCCCGGCGTAGCTCTCTCTTGTTTTGTGTTTGTTTAGGTCATAGGGTGATTTAAAACCATGTTGGTTCACAAGTTGGGGCACTATCCTACCCGGTTTCACCTCGACGGGGAGATTCCCCCCTCATACGGGTCCGGAAGCTTCGCCTCTAGGTTAGAGCGCATGCATGCGAGGGGGGACACATGCAAGAACCTATACCAACCTCTCACCACACTCACACACATATGCTAGGGTCACATGCAAGTTTTCATCTCATTCCAATGTTCTCGTGGTCTTCCTCCGGCGAAACCCTGATCTCTGTGCGCACTCGGATCGTCTACCCCCCTAGACGTTCCTCTGACAGGGGTAGCCCGGCGTAGCTCTCTCTTGTTTTGTGTTTGTTTAGGTCATAGGGTGATGTAAAACCATGTTGGTTCACAAGTTGGGGCACTATCCTACCCGGTTTCACCTCGACGGGGAGATTCCCCCCTTATACGGGTACGGAACCTTCGCCTCTAGGTTAGAGCGCATGCATGCGAGGGGGTACACATGCAAGCACCTATACCAACCTCTCACCACACTCACACACATATGCTAGGGTCACATGCATGTTTTCATCTCATTCCAATGTTCTCGTGGTCTTCCTCCGGCGAAACCCTGATCTCTGTGCGCACTCGGATCGTCCTCCCCCCTAGACGTTCCTCTGACAGGGGTAGCCCGGCGTATCTCTCTATTGTTTTGTGTTTTTTACGTCATAGGGTGATGTAAAACCATGTTGGTTCACAAGTTGGGGCACTATCCTACCCGGTTTCACCTCGACGGGGAGATTCCCCCCTTATACGGGTACGGAACCTTCGCCTCTAGGTTAGAGCGCATGCATGCGAGGGGGGCACATGCAAGCACCTATATATACCAACCTCTCACCACACTCACACACATATGCTAGGGGCACATGCAAGTTTTCATCTCATTCCAATGTTCTCGTGGTCTTCCTCCGGCGAAACCCTGATCTCTGTGCGCACTCGGATCGTCTACCCCCTAGACGTTCCTCTGACAGGGGTAGACCGGCGTAGATCTCTCTTGTTTTGTGTTTGTTTAGGTCATAGGGTGATGTAAAACCATGTTGGTTCACAAGTTGGGGCACTATCCTACCCGGTTTCACCTAAACGGGGAGATTCCCCCCTCATACGGATCCGGAACCTTCGCCTCTAGGTTAGAGCGCATGCATGCGAGGGGGGACACATGCAAGCACCTATACCAACCTCTCACCACACTCACACACATATGCTAGGTTCACATGCAATTTTTCATCTCATTCCAATGTTCTCGTGGTCTTCCTCCAGCGAAACCCTGATCTCTGTGCGCACTCGGATCGTCTACCCCCCTAGACGTTCCTCTGACAGGGGTAGCCCGGCGTAGCTCTCTCTTGTTTTGTGTTTTTTAGGTCATAGGGTGATGTAAATCCATGTTGGTTCACAAGTTGGGGCACTATCCTACCCGGTTTCACCTCGACGGGGAGATTCCACTCTTATACGGGTACAGAACCTTCCACTCTTATACGGATCGTCTACCCCCTTAGACGTTCCTCCGACAGGGGTAGCCCGGCGTAGCTCTCTCTTGTTTTGTGTTTGTTTAGGTCATAGGGTGATTTAAAACCATGTTGGTTCACAAGTTGGGGCACTATCCTACCCGGTTTCACCTCGACGGGGAGATTCCCCCCTCATACGGGTCCGGAAGCTTCGCCTCTTGGTTAGAGCGCATGCATGCGAGGGGGGACACATGCGAAACCCTGATCTCTATGCGCACTCGGATCGTCTACCCCCCTAGACGTTCCTCTGACAGGGGTAGCCCGGCGTAGCTCTCTCTTGTTTTGTGTTTTTTAGGTCATAGGGTGATGTAAAACCATGTTGGTTCACAAGTTGGGGCACTATCCTACCCGGTTTCACCTCGACGGGGAGATTCCACTCTTATACGGGTACAGAACCTTCGCCTCTAGGTTAGAGCGCATGCATGCGAGGGGGGACACATGCAAGCACCTATACCAACCTCTCACCACACTCACACACATATGCTAGGGGCACATGCAAATTTTCATCTCATTCCAATGTTCTCGTGGTCTTCCTCCGGCGAAACCCTGATCTCTGTGCGCACTCGGATCGTCTACCCCCCTAGACGTTCCTCTGACAGGGGTAGCCCGGCGTAGCTCTCTCTTGTTTTGTGTTTTTTAGGTCATAGGGTGATGTAAAACCATGTTGGTTCACAAGTTGGGGCACTATCCTACCCGGTTTCACCTCGACGGGGAGATTCCCCTCTTATACGGGTACGGAACCTTCGCCTCTAGGTTAGAGCGCATGCATGCGAGGGGGGACACATGCAAGCACCTATATATACCAACCTCTCACCACACTAACACACATATGCTAGGGTCACATGCAAGTTTTCATCTCATTCCAATGTTCTCGTGGTCTTCCTCCGGCGAAACCCTGATCTCTGTGCGCACTCGGATCGTCTACCCCCCTAGACGTTCCTCTGACAGGGGTAGCCCGGCATAGCTCTCTCTTGTTTTGTGTTTGTTTAGGTCATAGGGTGATGTAAAACCATGTTGTTTCACAAGTTGGGGCACTATCCTTCCCGGTTTCACCTCGACGGGGAGATTCCCCCCTTATACGGGTACGGAACCTTCGCCTCTAGGTTAGAGCGCATGTATGCGAGGGGGGACACATGCAAGCAGCTATACCAACCTCTCACCACACTCACACACATATGCTAGGGTCACACGCAAGTTTTCATCTCATTCCAATATTCTCGTGGTCTTCCTCCGGCGAAACCCTGATCTCTGTGCGCACTCGGATCGTCTACCCCCCTAGACGTTCCTCTCATAGGGGTAGCCCGGCGTATCTCTCTCTTGTTTTGTGTTTGTTTAGGTCATAGGGTGATGTAAAACCATGTTGGTTCACAAGTTGGGGCACTATCCTACCCGGTTTCACCTCGACGGGGAGATTCCCCCCTCATACGGGTACGGAACCTTCGCCTCTAGGTTAGAGCGCATGCATGCGAGGGGGGACACATGCAAGCACCTATACCAACCTCTCACCAAACTCACACACATATGCTAGGGGCACATGCAAGTTTTCATCTCATTCCAATGTTCTCGTGGTCTTCCTCCGGCGAAACCCTGATCTCTGTGCGCACTCGGATTGTCTACCCCCCTAGACGTTCCTCTGACAGGGGTAGCCCGGCGTATCTCTCTATTGTTTTGTGTTTGTTTACGTCATAGGGTGATGTAAAACCATGTTGGTTCACAAGTTGGGGCACTATCCTACCCGGTTTCACCTCGACGGGGGAGATTCCCCCCTTATACGGGTATAGAACCTTCGCCTCTAGGTTAGAGCGCATGCATGCGAGGGGGGCACATGCAAGCACCTATATATACCAACCTCTCACCACACTCACACACATATGCTAGGGTCACATGCAAGTTTTCATCTCATTCCAATGTTCTCGTGGTCTTCCTCTGGCGAAACCCTGATCTCTGTGCGCACTCGGATCGTGTACCCCCCTAGACGTTCCTCTGACAGGGTTAGCCCGGCGTATCTCTCTCTTGTTTTGTGTTTGTTTAGGTCATAGGGTGATGTAAAACCATGTTGGTTCACAACTTGGGGCACTATCCTACCCGGTTTCACCTCGATGGGGAGATTCCCCCCTCATACGGGTACTGAACCTTTGCCTCTAGGTTAGAGCGCATGCATGCGAGGGGGGACACATGCAAGCACCTATACCAACCTCTCACCACACTCACACACATATGCTAGGGTCACATGCAAGTTTTCATCTCATTCCAATGTTCTCGTGGTCTTCCTCTGGCGAAACCCTGATCTCTGTGCGCACTCGGATCGTCTACCCCCCTAGACGTTCCTCTGACAGGGGTAGCCCGGCGTAGCTCTCTCTTGTTTTGTGTTTGTTTAGGTCATAGGGTGATGTAAAACCATGTTGGTTCACAAGTTGGGGCACTATCCTACACGGTTTCACCTCGACGGGGAGATTCCACCCTTATACGGCTACAGAACCTTTGCCTCTAGGTTAGAGCGCATGCATGCGAGGGGGGACACATGCAAGCACCTATACCAACCTCTCACCACACTCACACACATATGCTAGGGGCACATGCAAGTTTTCATCTCATTCCAATGTTCTCGTGGTCTTCCTCCGGCGAAACCCTGATCTCTGTGCGCACTCGGATCGTCTACCCCCTAGACGTTCCTCTGACAGGGGTAGCCCGGCGTAGATCTCTCTTGTTTTGTGTTTGTTTAGGTCATAGGGTGATGTAAAACCATGTTGGTTCACAAGTAGGGGCACTATCCTACCCGGTTTCACCTAAACGGGGAGATTCCCCCTCATACGGGTCCGGAACCTTCGCCTCTAGGTTAGAGCGCATACATGCGAGGGGGAGCACATGCAAGCACCTATACCAACCTCTCACCACACTCACACACATATGCTAGGTTCACATGCAATTTTTCATCTCATTCCAATGTTCTCGTGGTCTTCCTCCAGCGAAACCCTGATCTCTGTGCGCACTCGGATCGTCTACCCCCTAGACGTTCCTCTGACAGGGGTAGCCCGGCGTAGCTCTCTCTGGTTTTGTGTTTGTTTAGGTCATAGGGTGATGTAAAACCATGTTGGTTCACAAGTTGGGGCACTATCCTACCCGGTTTCACCTCGACGGGGAGATTCCCCCCTCATACGGGTACGGAACCTTCGTCTCTAGGTTAGAGCGCATGCATGCGAGGGGGGACACATGCAAGCACCTATACCAACCTCTCACCACACTCACACACATATGCTAGGGGCACATGCAAGTTTTCATCTCAGTCCAATGTTCTCGTGGTCTTCCTCCGGCGAAACCCTGATCTCTGTGCGCACTCGGATTGTCTACCCCCCTAGACGTTCCTCTGACAAGGGTAGCCCGGCATATCTCTCTATTGTTTTGTGTTTGTTTACGTCATAGGGTGATGTAAAACCATGTTGGTTCACAAGTTGGGGCACTATCTGTGGCATCCCGCAAAAACCACTACTAGAAAATCGCGTTGAATTTGTGCATTGCATCGTCATCATCATGCATTGTTTGCCAAAACTATTCTCGCAACACCCGTTTTGTTTCCTAAAACGCACCAACTTTTATTCAAACGCCAAACCCCCGGAAGTTCCGGATATTTTGTTGTCGAAAACTATTTATAAAAGTTATTTGAAAACAAATAAAACTATTAAATTATTTTAGTGGGGCAGTCGAACGGGCCGATTGACCCGAACAACCGCCCCAGAAATAAAATCGGTCCAATTCCAACTGCCCCTCTAAATCCTAAACTCACCAACTATCCTACCCAACCCATCCCTCCACCTCACCCCAACCAATGGCAGCATGCCACCTCACCTAACCCTCCCCCCCTAACCAATCAAAACCTGCCACGTCACTCCCTCAACCCTCCTCTCTCTCTCACCTTCCACCCTCACCAAACCCACCCCCCACTCGCGCGCTGGCCTCACAGCACCCTCCCCCTGGCCCTCTCTCTGCCTGTGGGACCCGCTGCCCCGGGCCCCACCCAATCCACCACGATCCCCGCGTGCCCCGCCCACGCAACGCGCGCCCCTCCCGATCCGCCCTGGCCCACCCCGACCGCGGCCTCTCCCTCCTGCCTCGCTTCTCCCCTTCTTCTTCCTCCCCGGCTACCGCACGCCGCCGGCGCCCCTCCCCTCTCCCCGCCTCACCGCGCTTCCTCCTTGCCTCCCCCGCATCCGGCGCCGCGTCCCAGTCGCCTCGCTGCCGCCCATCTCCGGCCTGCCCCAACCTCACCCCTCGCCGCGCGCAGCCAGCTTCCCACCCTCTGGCCTCGCCCCCTCCGCGCCGAACCACCTCCGCTCCCCTGGCCCTCTCCGCTCTCCCTTCACCCCGCCACCAACCGCCTCGGAGCGCCGCCGTCCGCCCCGCGCATCGCGACCCCGAGTCCCCGCCGGCCCGAGCTCGTACCCGGCGCCGCCCCTCCCCCTGCTCGCCCCCGCTCCGGCCTCCACCTCGCCAAGCCCCGCGCGACCCGGACCCGCGCCCCTTCCTCCCTAGCGGCGACCTGCCGCCTCCCCGAGCCGCGCCGCCGCCAGACCTCCTCCGTCCTCCGCCCGGGAACCTCCCCAGCAGGCCCCGCCCCAGCGGTGACCTGGCCTCCGGCGTGCGCGTCGCCGCCCCTCCGTCCCCGGCTCCGGCTCCCTCCTCGCCTCGATGTCGCCAAGGTCCTGCCCGAGCCAGTCGTCCTTCAGCGCGGCCCCGCACGCCCCGCGTCGCGTCGCCTCTGACCGCCTGCACCGTCTGTGTCTCGCGGGTCCATCGCCGCCGTCTCTGCAGGGCATCGTCGGGGTCTCCTCCGGTTGCTGCCAGGGAGCCTCCTCGCCTCGTCTACCTGTTGAGTACCTCGGCCTCGTTAGCCTCACCGAGCGCCCTACCGAGATCTTCGTCGACCTTGTCCTGGTCGTGAACCCTCGTGCAAGTGGATGCAGCCTATGGGAAGTTTTGGTTAGGAGGTGTAAGATGGAGGCCACAGAGAATGAATCAAGAACCTCCAAGATCTACGGACGCCGAGATCCCCGAACCCGAAGATCGAACCCGTACCCGGTGCCGCGCCAAGAACTCCGAAAAACCCCGGCACCGGACAAGTTCGCCATCGGCCTCAAGAACGCCTGCACGGAACGACAAGATCGGCACGACGACAAGATCGACCGCGTGGAACCAAGATCCCTGGCACGTTGCGACGAGTACCCCCTCGAGGACACCGAGTTCTTCGTCCCGGATGCCAAGACTGGCTCGATGGCGCGGGCCCGACAAGACCCTCGCAACGGCAAGACCGACCCTGTGGGACCCGGCAAGACCTTCGCGATGACGAGAACGGCACCGACCCGGAAGAAGCCGATGCGACCCGACACCGACCCAAGTTCTGTCCTCGGACATCGAGACCCCCGGATGCGCCAAGATCTGCCCCGATACCGAGAACGACCCCGGAGTCCAAGAACGCTTCCGCCGAACCCCCGAACCCCAGATCCGTCGGACCCTGGACCCCGAGACCAACCCCGAACCCCAGAACTCAAGATCTGCCGAACCCTATATGTGTGACCCCTTTTCCTCGGACCCTATTTCATAACATAATAACAACTTGATTGCATATTGAATTGTCATACTCGCATGCATATCTGTGGTTTGGGGGCCTTAGGCCGATTCACCTAATAATTAAATATGGGGCCCATATGCGGGCAAATCTAGCCTTATATTGGCCTCATTTAAACTTGTGTAGCGAACCCGTATTACTTCTTACCTTGTTAAACAACATTTAAATTGCGGGGTTTTCGAAACAACTCGAGCCATCTAATTAATTGTCGGGACCCCGGTTCCACTTAATTTGACCTAATTGCACCGCACCTTGCCATGTCATGCATCATACATGCATCATGCCGATCTTCTGCCGTTTTATTAAATATTGCATCCGGTGTTTCTTCTAGTGTTTTGCTTCTTCTTGGATAAGGCCGTTGAGTTGATGTGAGCTTCGCCCCGATCTTCGGTGGAAACCTTCGACAATGTTTTCAGGCGAGCATCTTCCCCTTTCTACCTATCTTACTTTTATAGTCTTTATTCCCTCCTGTTGATCTATTGCTATCTGTGTTGCGTTGCTCTAGTTTTCGTACCCGTGATATTCCTTGCAGCCTTATATTGCCTTGGACACATCCTATTACCTGTTGTTTGGTAGATAGTTGGACTTGCGCGTCGTAGTTGCTTGCTCAAGTGCTGATGTGTGTCGCCATATGCCACAGTTGCTGATGTATGGCCGCATGTTGATGTTGGAGATGATCCTAGTTTTACTTATCGTCACTTTAATTTCTGTTTAACAACTAAAATTGAAATAAGCAGAGGCATCGGTGGGTGATAGATAATATTTGGTTTTCCGAACGCCCACTTGTGTCCCGTAAGACCCCGAGTACTTGATACCTGTTCCTTGATTTATCGCGCTATCCACATCCGGGAGGTATATGGGACCCCCCTCAGCCAGAGCTTGATTCAGTCTTATTTCTTGGGGCCACAACTAGTTTGGGGCTTTATTACTATCATGTACTTATGCCATGCTTTACTGCTTTATTTACGATTGTGCGAGGTACTGCACACTGTACTGTTTTGGAAGCGGGATGTTTTCGCGGTATCGACAGTCCCCGATTGGGGATCTGCTGTCGTTTACAGCCATCGACGCAGACCTTGAGTCCGTCTCGGAGCTAGCTTACTTCGTTGCGGGTAGCTTAATGGGGTGGCCCCCTGAAATATTTCTGAATCTTGTGATTGCTTTGTCGTGAAGGCCTCGTTGGGTTTTGATTTGGTTTTTCCGAGGTTGATCGAGTGTGTGTTGCTATTGGTGCACCCCGGCCGGGTAAAACTTTCTGAAAGCCGTGTCCGCGGATATGGACGACTTGGAGCACAGTTTCTCGATCATAGACAAGCATAACTAAAGTTTACTGCTATAAATTTGACTTATAATGACTAGTAATCAGCTTCACTATAATGGAATGGCTAATTAATACTGCCACAATTGCTTGTTTGGTTGTCGCTTGCGACAATTGTATCTGACTAGTAAGTATCGCAACTACAACGGAATGGCTGAATAAAAGTACCAACAACTGCTGGGTTTTGGGTTATCTCATGCTATATGTATCTGATTAGTAAGTGTTGCAACTATAACGGAATGGTTAATTAAAAGTGCCCACCGCCTACTTTATCAGGATGATTATCTATACTTGACTAGTAATTGCTGCAACGATAACCAAATAAATAAAACTGCCAACTGTGTGAGTTCCTCGGTTGACTTCCTCGTTTGGGCTCGAGGGGGAAACACCAGGATGGGTATGTTTGGCGTTAGCTTCAGGTTGGATCCGAATAGGTTTTTCTCACCCCCTCTGATAACCGCCAGTTGTATCGAGTCTCTATAGGTTGTTTAGTGTCTGCTGCCGCTGCCGCTCAGTCCACCATACCTATGTAGGCGAGGACCGCCGAATTCTAGCCTCGCCGTGTACTGGCCTCAGTACTGACGCTCCTTCTTTGTTTTCGGCTTTGCCCTTTGTCGGCACCTCTTTTGTTTAAGCAGGTTTGAGATCGACGCCGTTAGCAGGGTTACCCTTCCGGCTTGGCCTGGGCAGGGTTATGGACGCCATTGGTTATTCTTCAGGGCTCTTAGCCCCATTTGCATCTTGTCCGTAGTCGGACGCTCGATTATTTACAAGGTGATTTGGATCTTGTATATTATATCGGTATTCTTGACTCTTTGAGTCGCTGTTATATATATCTGTTCTGTGGGTCCCATCGAGGACTGTTGTGTAATGTTATTACTTTGTTTTCCACCCGCATGAAAGTGCCTGGTGGGCACCTTTGAATCGTTTCTATGCGGGTTTGGCGAATTTTGCTCAAACTTGCATAGGTCCGATTCTGAGGGTGTTACAGAGTGGTATCAGAGCTCAGCAGTTGCGATACCCCACAAGTCCAGCCTGTAGGATAACCTAGCTAACGGCCGAAGTAGAGAGTCAAAACTATTTTGCAAAATCGGTTGGATAGTTCTGATTAGGTCTGATTTTACTCCTTACCCCTCTGCTATTCTCCTCTTATCTCGACGTGTTTTGAATCTACCCTCTTATCCTTTCTTCGAGTCCAGGATTTCTCGTGGTTGGGTTTCCGTCGTACCTTCAGGGTTTCGCTTTCTCCCTTTTTGTAACGGAGGTGCTACGATCGTCAATCTGCAACTTGTCTGTTGTACCCTTCCTCCAATCTTTTGTTCTTGAGCTCCTTATCCATATGTGTTCCTTGCTGGATATCAGTGTCGTTGAAAAACATATGAGAAGGACGAGCTTTGGTGAAGTTGGAGTCGACCTTGAGCATGTGTTGTTCATGCCAATGGAACCATCGTGAAACCTAATCAGTGTGTCTTTCATACGATTTCTGCTGTCTCTTCCGGTGTTTCCCGATGTGATGACATCATCTACGCAAGATCCGAAGTAGAGTCTGCATCACACCTTTGTTCCGAACCTCGCTTGTCGAGATCTTCAGTCTGATTCCGAGAGTTGGTTGCTTAATCCGCCTACTCGTGTGCAGAGTAATGGTTTGAGTGCGGGATGGAGTAGCTACCCTACCACTGCTCTTATCATTCGCTCTTGTACGTCGAATCAGTGGATCCAGCAGTTTTACTCCGTCCACGGAAGTTAGGGGTGGCTTTATCTGCGATACCTCTACCTTCGACCTTTTGTTCCCGGAGTGTTCTCTCGACGATCAGGAGCAACGAACCTTTGTTGGTGGTGTCGCCGTTTTCCCGGATAAAGAAGGAACCCTCGTTAGTGGTGTCGCGAGGATCTACACGAAGCGAGAAGACGCCGTTCGCCGACCTTCCTTCTGGAACCATGAGGCGGATCTCGAGGGCGAGATCCCTTGTTAGTGGTGTCGAATTGTGGCATCCCGCAAAAACCACTACTAGAAAATCGCGTTGAATTTGTGCATTGCATCGTCATCATCATGCATTGTTTGCCAAAACTATTCTCGCAACACCCGTTTTGTTTCCTAAAACGCACCAACTTTTATTCAAACGCCAAACCCCCGGAAGTTCCGGATATTTTGTTGTCGAAAACTATTTATAAAAGTTATTTGAAAACAAATAAAACTATTAAATTATTTTAGTGGGGCAGTCGAACGGGCCGATTGACCCGAACAACCGCCCCAGAAATAAAATCGGTCCAATTCCAACTGCCCCTCTAAATCCTAAACTCACCAACTATCCTACCCAACCCATCCCTCCACCTCACCCCAACCAATGGCAGCATGCCACCTCACCTAACCCTCCCCCCCTAACCAATCAAAACCTGCCACGTCACTCCCTCAACCCTCCTCTCTCTCTCACCTTCCACCCTCACCAAACCCACCCCCCACTCGCGCGCTGGCCTCACAGCACCCTCCCCCTGGCCCTCTCTCTGCCTGTGGGACCCGCTGCCCCGGGCCCCACCCAATCCACCACGATCCCCGCGTGCCCCGCCCACGCAACGCGCGCCCCTCCCGATCCGCCCTGGCCCACCCCGACCGCGGCCTCTCCCTCCTGCCTCGCTTCTCCCCTTCTTCTTCCTCCCCGGCTACCGCACGCCGCCGGCGCCCCTCCCCTCTCCCCGCCTCACCGCGCTTCCTCCTTGCCTCCCCCGCATCCGGCGCCGCGTCCCAGTCGCCTCGCTGCCGCCCATCTCCGGCCTGCCCCAACCTCACCCCTCGCCGCGCGCAGCCAGCTTCCCACCCTCTGGCCTCGCCCCCTCCGCGCCGAACCACCTCCGCTCCCCTGGCCCTCTCCGCTCTCCCTTCACCCCGCCACCAACCGCCTCGGAGCGCCGCCGTCCGCCCCGCGCATCGCGACCCCGAGTCCCCGCCGGCCCGAGCTCGTACCCGGCGCCGCCCCTCCCCCTGCTCGCCCCCGCTCCGGCCTCCACCTCGCCAAGCCCCGCGCGACCCGGACCCGCGCCCCTTCCTCCCTAGCGGCGACCTGCCGCCTCCCCGAGCCGCGCCGCCGCCAGACCTCCTCCGTCCTCCGCCCGGGAACCTCCCCAGCAGGCCCCGCCCCAGCGGTGACCTGGCCTCCGGCGTGCGCGTCGCCGCCCCTCCGTCCCCGGCTCCGGCTCCCTCCTCGCCTCGATGTCGCCAAGGTCCTGCCCGAGCCAGTCGTCCTTCAGCGCGGCCCCGCACGCCCCGCGTCGCGTCGCCTCTGACCGCCTGCGCCGTCTGTGTCTCGCGGGTCCATCGCCGCCGTCTCTGCAGGGCATCGTCGGGGTCTCCTCCGGTTGCTGCCAGGGAGCCTCCTCGCCTCGTCTACCTGTTGAGTACCTCGGCCTCGTTAGCCTCACCGAGCGCCCTACCGAGATCTTCGTCGACCTTGTCCTGGTCGTGAACCCTCGTGCAAGTGGATGCAGCCTATGGGAAGTTTTGGTTAGGAGGTGTAAGATGGAGGCCACAGAGAATGAATCAAGAACCTCCAAGATCTACGGACGCCGAGATCCCCGAACCCGAAGATCGAACCCGTACCCGGTGCCGCGCCAAGAACTCCGAAAAACCCCGGCACCGGACAAGTTCGCCATCGGCCTCAAGAACGCCTGCACGGAACGACAAGATCGGCACGACGACAAGATCGACCGCGTGGAACCAAGATCCCTGGCACGTTGCGACGAGTACCCCCTCGAGGACACCGAGTTCTTTGTCCCGGATGCCAAGACTGGCTCGATGGCGCGGGCCCGACAAGACCCTCGCAACGGCAAGACCGACCCTGTGGGACCCGGCAAGACCTTCGCGATGACGAGAACGGCACCGACCCGGAAGAAGCCGATGCGACCCGACACCGACCCAAGTTCTGTCCTCGGACATCGAGACCCCCGGATGCGCCAAGATCTGCCCCGATACCGAGAACGACCCCGGAGTCCAAGAACGCTTCCGCCGAACCCCCGAACCCCAGATCCGTCGGACCCTGGACCCCGAGACCAACCCCGAACCCCCAGAACTCAAGATCTGCCGAACCCTATATGTGTGACCCCTTTTCCTCGGACCCTATTTCATAACATAATAACAACTTGATTGCATATTGAATTGTCATACTCGCATGCATATCTGTGGTTTGGGGGCCTTAGGCCGATTCACCTAATAATTAAATATGGGGCCCATATGCGGGCAAATCTAGCCTTATATTGGCCTCATTTAAACTTGTGTAGCGAACCCGTATTACTTCTTACCTTGTTAAACAACATTTAAATTGCGGGGTTTTCGAAACAACTCGAGCCATCTAATTAATTGTCGGGACCCCGGTTCCACTTAATTTGACCTAATTGCACCGCACCTTGCCATGTCATGCATCATACATGCATCATGCCGATCTTCTGCCGTTTTATTAAATATTGCATCCGGTGTTTCTTCTAGTGTTTTGCTTCTTCTTGGATAAGGCCGTTGAGTTGATGTGAGCTTCGCCCCGATCTTCGGTGGAAACCTTCGACAATGTTTTCAGGCGAGCATCTTCCCCTTTCTACCTATCTTACTTTTATAGTCTTTATTCCCTCCTGTTGATCTATTGCTATCTGTGTTGCGTTGCTCTAGTTTTCGTACCCGTGATATTCCTTGCAGCCTTATATTGCCTTGGACACATCCTATTACCTGTTGTTTGGTAGATAGTTGGACTTGCGCGTCGTAGTTGCTTGCTCAAGTGCTGATGTGTGTCGCCATATGCCACAGTTGCTGATGTATGGCCGCATGTTGATGTTGGAGATGATCCTAGTTTTACTTATCGTCACTTTAATTTCTGTTTAACAACTAAAATTGAAATAAGCAGAGGCATCGGTGGGTGATAGATAATATTTGGTTTTCCGAACGCCCACTTGTGTCCCGTAAGACCCCGAGTACTTGATACCTGTTCCTTGATTTATCGCGCTATCCACATCCGGGAGGTATATGGGACCCCCCTCAGCCAGAGCTTGATTCAGTCTTATTTCTTGGGGCCACAACTAGTTTGGGGCTTTATTACTATCATGTACTTATGCCATGCTTTACTGCTTTATTTACGATTGTGCGAGGTACTGCACACTGTACTGTTTTGGAAGCGGGATGTTTTCGCGGTATCGACAGTCCCCGATTGGGGATCTGCTGTCGTTTACAGCCATCGACGCAGACCTTGAGTCCGTCTCGGAGCTAGCTTACTTCGTTGCGGGTAGCTTAATGGGGTGGCCCCCTGAAATATTTCTGAATCTTGTGATTGCTTTGTCGTGAAGGCCTCGTTGGGTTTTGATTTGGTTTTTCCGAGGTTGATCGAGTGTGTGTTGCTATTGGTGCACCCCGGCCGGGTAAAACTTTCTGAAAGCCGTGTCCGCGGATATGGACGACTTGGAGCACAGTTTCTCGATCATAGACAAGCATAACTAAAGTTTACTGCTATAAATTTGACTTATAATGACTAGTAATCAGCTTCACTATAATGGAATGGCTAATTAATACTGCCACAATTGCTTGTTTGGTTGTCGCTTGCGACAATTGTATCTGACTAGTAAGTATCGCAACTACAACGGAATGGCTGAATAAAAGTACCAACAACTGCTGGGTTTTGGGTTATCTCATGCTATATGTATCTGATTAGTAAGTGTTGCAACTATAACGGAATGGTTAATTAAAAGTGCCCACCGCCTACTTTATCAGGATGATTATCTATACTTGACTAGTAATTGCTGCAACGATAACCGAATAAATAAAACTGCCAACTGTGTGAGTTCCTCGGTTGACTTCCTCGTTTGGGCTCGAGGGGGAAACACCAGGATGGGTATGTTTGGCGTTAGCTTCAGGTTGGATCCGAATAGGTTTTTCTCACCCCCTCTGATAACCGCCAGTTGTATCGAGTCTCTATAGGTTGTTTAGTGTCTGCTGCCACTGCCGCTCAGTCCACCATACCTATGTAGGCGAGGACCGCCGAATTCTAGCCTCGCCGTGTACTGGCCTCAGTACTGACGCTCCTTCTTTGTTTTCGGCTTTGCCCTTTGTCGGCACCTCTTTTGTTTAAGCAGGTTTGAGATCGACGCCGTTAGCAGGGTTACCCTTCCGGCTTGGCCTGGGCAGGGTTATGGACGCCATTGGTTATTCTTCAGGGCTCTTAGCCCCATTTGCATCTTGTCCGTAGTCGGACGCTCGATTATTTACAAGGTGATTTGGATCTTGTATATTATATCGGTATTCTTGACTCTTTGAGTCGCTGTTATATATATCTGTTCTGTGGGTCCCATCGAGGACTGTTGTGTAATGTTATTACTTTGTTTTCCACCCGCACGAAAGTGCCTGGTGGGCACCTTTGAATCGTTTCTATGCGGGTTTGGCGAATTTTGCTCAAACTTGCATAGGTCCGATTCTGAGGGTGTTACACTATCCTACCCGGTTTCACCTCGACGGGGGAGATTCCCCCCTTATACGGGTACGGAACCTTCGCCTCTAGGTTAGAGCGCATGCATGCGAGGGGGGGCACATGCAAGCACCTATATATACCAACCTCTCACCACACTCACACACATATGCTAGGGTCACATGCAAGTTTTCATCTCATTCCAATGTTCTCGTGGTCTTCCTCTGGCGAAACCCTGATCTCTGTGCGCACTCGGATCGTCTACCCCCCTAGACGTTCCTCTGACAGGGGTAGCCCGGCGTATCTCTCTCTTGTTTTGTGTTTGTTTAGGTCATAGGGTGATGTAAAACCATGTTGGTTCACAAGTTGGGGCACTATCCTACCCGGTTTCACCTCGACGGGGAGATTCCCCCCTCATACGGGTACTGAACCTTCGCCTCTAGGTTAGAGCGCATGCATGCGAGGGGGGACACATGCAAGCACCTATACCAACCTCTCACCACACTCACACACATATGCTAGGGTCACATGCAAGTTTTCATCTCATTCCAATGTTCTCGTGGTCTTCCTCTGGCGAAACCCTGATCTCTGTGCGCACTCGGATCGTCTACCCCCCTAGACGTTCCTCTGACAGGGGTAGCCCGGCGTAGCTCTCTCTTGTTTTGTGTTTGTTTAGGTCATAGGGTGATGTAAAACCATGATGGTTCACAAGTTGGGGCACTATCCTACACGGTTTCACCTCGACGGGGAGATTCCACCCTTATACGGCTACAGAACCTTCGCCTCTAGGTTAGAGCGCATGCATGCGAGGGGGGACACATGCAAGCACCTATACCAACCTCTCACCACACTCACACACATATGCTAGGGGCACATGCAAGTTTTCATCTCATTCCAATGTTCTCGTGGTCTTCCTCCGGCGAAACCCTGATCTCTGTGCGCACTCGGATCGTCTACCCCCTAGACGTTCCTCTGACAGGGGTAGCCCGGCGTAGATCTCTCTTGTTTTGTGTTTGTTTAGGTCATAGGGTGATGTAAAACCATGTTGGTTCACAAGTAGGGGCACTATCCTACCCGGTTTCACCTAAACGGGGAGATTCCCCCTCATACGGGTCCGGAACCTTCGCCTCTAGGTTAGAGCGCATGCATGCGAGGGGGGACACATGCAAGCACCTATACCAACCTCTCACCACACTCACACACATATGCTAGGTTCACATGCAATTTTTCATCTCATTCCAATGTTCTCGTGGTCTTCCTCCAGCGAAACCCTGATCTCTGTGCGCACTCGGATCGTCTACCCCCTAGACGTTCCTCTGACAGGGGTAGCCCGGCGTAGCTCTCTCTGGTTTTGTGTTTGTTTAGGTCATAGGGTGATGTAAAACCATGTTGGTTCACAAGTTGGGGCACTATCCTACCCGGTTTCACCTCGACGGGGAGATTCCCCCCTCATACGGGTACGGAACCTTCGTCTCTAGGTTAGAGCGCATGCATGCGAGGGGGGACACATGCAAGCACCTATACCAACCTCTCACCACACTCACACACATATGCTAGGGGCACATGCAAGTTTTCATCTCAGTCCAATGTTCTCGTGGTCTTCCTCCGGCGAAACCCTGATCTCTGTGCGCACTCGGATTGTCTACCCCCCTAGACGTTCCTCTGACAAGGGTAGCCCGGCATATCTCTCTATTGTTTTGTGTTTGTTTACGTCATAGGGTGATGTAAAACCATGTTGGTTCACAAGTTGGGGCACTATCCTACCCGGTTTCACCTCGACGGGGGAGATTCCCCCCTTATACGGGTACGGAACCTTCGCCTCTAGGTTAGAGCGCATGCATGCGAGGGGGGGCACATGCAAGCACCTATATATACCAACCTCTCACCACACTCACACACATATGCTAGGGTCACATGCAAGTTTTCATCTCATTCCAATGTTCTCGTGGTCTTCCTCTGGCGAAACCCTGATCTCTGTGCGCACTCGGATCGTCTACCCCCCTAGACGTTCCTCTGACAGGGGTAGCCCGGCGTATCTCTCTCTTGTTTTTTGTTTGTTTAGGTCATAGGGTGATGTAAAACCATGTTGGTTCACAAGTTGGGGCACTATCCTACCCGGTTTCACCTCGACGGGGAGATTCCCCCCTCATACGGGTACTGAACCTTCGCCTCTAGGTTAGAGCGCATGCATGCGAGGGGGGACACATGCAAGCACCTATACCAACCTCTCACCACACTCACACACATATGCTAGGGTCACATGCAAGTTTTCATCTCATTCCAATGTTCTCGTGGTCTTCCTCTGGCGAAACCCTGATCTCTCGGATCGTCTACCCCCCTAGACGTTCCTCTGACAGGGGTAGCCCGGCGTAGCTCTCTCTTGTTTTGTGTTTGTTTAGGTCATAGGGTGATGTAAAACCATGTTGGTTCACAAGTTGGGGCACTATCCTACACGGTTTCACCTCGACGGGGAGATTCCACCCTTATACGGCTACAGAACCTTCGCCTCTAGGTTAGAGCGCATGCATGCGAGGGGGGACACATGCAAGCACCTATACCAACCTCTCACCACACTCACACACATATGCTAGGGGCACATGCAAGTTTTCATCTCATTCCAATGTTCTCGTGGTCTTCCTCCGGCGAAACACTGATCTCTGTGCGCACTCGGATCGTCTACCCCCTAGACGTTCCTCTGACAGGGGTAGCCCGGCGTAGATCTCTCTTGTTTTGTGTTTGTTTAGGTCATAGGATGATGTAAAACCATGTTAGTTCACAAGTAGGGGCACTATCCTACCCGGTTTCACCTAAACGGGGAGATTCCCCCTCATACGGGTCCGGAACCTTCGCCTCTAGGTTAGAGCGCATGCATGCGAGGGGGGACACATGCAAGCACCTATACCAACCTCTCACCACACTCACACACATATGCTAGGTTCACATGCAATTTTTCATCTCATTCCAATGTTCTCGTGGTCTTCCTCCAGCGAAACCCTGATCTCTGTGCGCACTCGGATCGTCTACCCCCTAGACGTTCCTCTGACAGGGGTAGCCCGGCGTAGCTCTCTCTGGTTTTGTGTTTGTTTAGGTCATAGGGTGATGTAAAACCATGTTGGTTCACAAGTTGGGGCACTATCCTACCCGGTTTCACCTCGACGGGGAGATTCCCCCCTCATACGGGTACGGAACCTTCGTCTCTAGGTTAGAGCGCATGCATGCGAGGGGGGACACATGCAAGCACCTATACCAACCTCTCACCACACTCACACACATATGCTAGGGGCACATGCAAGTTTTCATCTCAGTCCAATGTTCTCGTGGTCTTCCTCCGGCGAAACCCTGATCTCTGTGCGCACTCGGATTGTCAACCCCCCTAGACGTTCCTCTGACAGGGGTAGCCCGGCATATCTCTCTATTGTTTTGTGTTTGTTTACGTCATAGGGTGATGTAAAACCATGTTGGTTCACAAGTTGGGGCACTATCCTACCCGGTTTCACCTCGACGGGGGAGATTCCCCCCTTATACGGGTACGGAACCTTCGCCTCTAGGTTAGAGCGCATGCATGCGAGGGGGGGCACATGCAAGCACCTATATATACCAACCTCTCACCACACTCACACACATATGCTAGGGTCACATGCAAGTTTTCATCTCATTCCAATGTTCTCGTGGTCTTCCTCTGGCGAAACCCTGATCTCTGTGCGCACTCGGATCGTCTACCCCCCTAGACGTTCCTCTGACAGGGGTAGCCCGGCGTATCTCTCTCTTGTTTTGTGTTTGTTTAGGTCATAGGGTGATGTAAAACCATGTTGGTTCACAAGTTGGGGCACTATCCTACACGGTTTCACCTCGACGGGGAGATTCTCCCCTCATACGGGTACGGAACCTTCGCCTCTAGGTTAGAGCGCATGCATGCGAGGGGGGACACATGCAAGCACCTATACCAACCTCTCACCACACTCACACACATATGCTAGGGTCACATGCAAGTTTTCATCTAATTCCAATGTTCTCGTGGTCTTCCTCCGGCGAAACCCTGATCTCTGTGCGCACTCGGATCGTCTACCCCCCTAGACGTTCCTCTGACAGGGGTAGCCCGGCATAGCTCTCTCTTGTTTTGTGTTTGTTTAGGTCAGAGGGTGATGTAAAACCATGTTGGTTCACAAGTTGGGGCACTATCCTACCTGGTTTCACTTCGACGGGGGAGATTCCCCCCTTATACGGGTACAGAACCTTCGCCTCTAGGTTAGAGCGCATGCATGCGAGGGGGGCACATGCAAGCACCTATATATACCAACCTCTCACCACACTCACACACATATGCTAGGGTCACATGCAAGTTTTCATCTCATTCCAATGTTCTCGTGGTCTTCCTCTGGCGAAACCCTGATCTCTGTGCGCACTCGGATCGTGTACCCCCCTAGACGTTCCTCTGACAGGGGTAGCCCGGCGTATCTCTCTCTTGTTTTGTGTTTGTTTAGGTCATAGGGTGATGTAAAACCATGTTGGTTCACAACTTGGGGCACTATCCTACCCGGTTTCACCTCGACGGGGAGATTCCCCCCTCATACGGGTACTGAACCTTCGCCTCTAGGTTAGAGCGCATGCATGCGAGGGGGGACACATGCAAGCACCTATACCAACCTCTCACCACACTCACACACATATGCTAGGGTCACATGCAAGTTTTCATCTCATTCCAATGTTCTCGTGGTCTTCCTCTGGCGAAACCCTGATCTCTGTGCGCACTCGGATCGTCTACCCCCCTAGACGTTCCTCTGACAGGGGTAGCCCGACGTAGCTCTCTCTTGTTTTGTGTTTGTTTAGGTCATAGGGTGATGTAAAACCATGTTGGTTCACAAGTTGGGGCACTATCCTACACGGTTTCACCTCGACGGGGAGATTCCACCCTTATACGGCTACAGAACCTTCGCCTCTAGGTTAGAGCGCATGCATGCGAGGGGGGACACATGCAAGCACCTATACCAACCTCTCACCACACTCACACACATATGCTAGGGGCACATGCAAGTTTTCATCTCATTCCAATGTTCTCGTGGTCTTCCTCCGGCGAAACCCTGATCTCTGTGCGCACTCGGATCGTCTACCCCCTACACGTTCCTCTGACAGGGGTAGCCCGGCATAGATCTCTCTTGTTTTGTGTTTGTTTAGGTCATAGGATGATGTAAAACCATGTTGGTTCACAAGTAGGGGCACTATCCTACCCGGTTTCACCTAAACGGGGAGATTCCCCCTCATACGGGTCCGGAACCTTCGCCTCTAGGTTAGAGCGCATGCATGCGAGGGGGGACACATGCAAGCACCTATACCAACCTCTCACCACACTCACACACATATGCTAGGTTCACATGCAATTTTTCATCTCATTCCAATGTTCTCGTGGTCTTCCTCCAGCGAAACCCTGATCTCTGTGCGCACTCGGATCGTCTACCCCCTAGACGTTCCTCTGACAGGGGTAGCCCGGCGTAGCTCTCTCTGGTTTTGTGTTTGTTTAGGTCATAGGGTGATGTAAAACCATGTTGGTTCACAAGTTGGGGCACTATCCTACCCGGTTTCACCTCGACGGGGAGATTCCCCCCTCATACGGGTACGGAACCTTCGTCTCTAGGTTAGAGCGCATGCATGCGAGGGGGGACACATGCAAGCACCTATACCAACCTCTCACCACACTCACACACATATGCTAGGGGCACATGCAAGTTTTCATCTCAGTCCAATGTTCTCGTGGTCTTCCTCCGGCGAAACCCTGATCTCTGTGCGCACTCGGATTGTCTACCCCCCTAGACGTTCCTCTGACAGGGGTAGCCCGGCATATCTCTCTATTGTTTTGTGTTTGTTTACGTCATAGGGTGATGTAAAACCATGTTGGTTCACAAGTTGGGGCACTATCCTACCCGGTTTCACCTCGACGGGGGAGATTCCCCCCTTATACGGGTACGGAACCTTCGCCTCTAGGTTAGAGCGCATGCATGCGAGGGGGGGCACATGCAAGCACCTATATATACCAACCTCTCACCACACTCACACACATATGCTAGGGTCACATGCAAGTTTTCATCTCATTCCAATGTTCTCGTGGTCTTCCTCTGGCGAAACCCTGATCTCTGTGCGCACTCGGATCGTCTACCCCCCTAGACGTTCCTCTGACAGGGGTAGCCCGGCGTATCTCTCTCTTGTTTTGTGTTTGTTTAGGTCATAGGGTGATGTAAAACCATGTTGGTTCACAAGTTGGGGCACTATCCTACACGGTTTCACCTCGACGGGGAGATTCCCCCTCATACGGGTACGGAACCTTCGCCTCTAGGTTAGAGCGCATGCATGCGAGGGGGGACACATGCAAGCACCTATACCAACCTCTCACCACACTCACACACATATGCTAGGGTCACATGCAAGTTTTCATCTAATTCCAATGTTCTCGTGGTCTTCCTCCGGCGAAACCCTGATCTCTGTGCGCACTCGGATCGTCTACCCCCCTAGACGTTCCTCTGACAGGGGTAGCCCGGCGTAGCTCTCTCTTGTTTTGTGTTTGTTTAGGTCAGAGGGTGATGTAAAACCATGTTGGTTCACAAGTTGGGGCACTATCCTACCCGGTTTCACCTCGACGAGGAGATTCCACCCTTATACGGGTACAGAACCTTCGCCTCTAGGTTAGAGCGCATGCATGCGAGGGGGGACACATGCAAGCACCTATACCAACCTCTCACCACACTCACACACATATGCTAGGGGCACATGCAAGTTTTCATCTCATTCCAATGTTCTCGTGGTCTTCCTCCGGCGAAACCCTGATCTCTGTGCGCACTCGGATCGTCTACCCCCTAGACGTTCCTCTGACAGGGGTAGACCGGCGTAGATCTCTCTTGTTTTGTGTTTGTTTAGGTCATAGGGTGATGTAAAACCATGTTGGTTCACAAGTTGGGGCACTATCCTACCCGGTTTCACCTAAACGGGGAGATTCCCCCCTCATACGGATCCGGAACCTTCGCCTCTAGGTTAGAGCGCATGCATGCGAGGGGGGACACATGCAATCACCTATACCAACCTCTCACCACACTCACACACATATGCTAGGTTCACATGCAATTTTTCATCTCATTCCAATGTTCTCGTGGTCTTCCTCCAGCGAAACCCTGATCTCTGTGCGCACTCGGATCGTCTACCCCCCTAGACGTTCCTCTGACAGGGGTAGCCCGGCGTAGCTCTCTCTTGTTTTGTGTTTTTTAGGTCATAGGGTGATGTAAAACCATGTTGGTTCACAAGTTGGGGCACTATCCTACCCGGTTTCACCTCGACGGGGAGATCCCCCCTTACACGGGTACGGAACCTTCGCCTCTAGGTTAGAGCGCATGCATGCGAGGGGGGACACATGCAAGCACCTATACCAACCTCTCACCACACTCACACACATATGCTAGGGTCACATGCAAGTTTTCATCTCATTCCAATGTTCTCGTGGTCTTCCTCCGGCGAAACCCTGATCTCTGTGCGCACTCGGATCGTCTACCACCCTAGACGTTCCTCTGACAGGGGTAGACCGGCGTAGCTCTCTCTTGTTTTGTGTTTGTTTAGGTCATAGGGTGATGTAAAACCATGTTGGTTCACAAGTTGGGGCACTATCCTACCCGGTTTCACTTCGACGGGGAGATTCCCCCCTCATACGGGTCCGGAACCTTCGCCTCTAGGTTAGAGCGCATGCATGCGAGGGGGGATACATGCAAGCACCTATACCAACCTCTCACCACACTCACACACATATGCTAGGGTCACATGCAAGTTTTCATCTCATTCCAATGTTCTCGTGGTCTTCCTCCGGCGAAACCCTGATCTCTGTGCGCACTCGGATTGTCTACCCCCCTAGACGTTCCTCTGACAGGGGTAGCCCGGCGTATCTATCTATTGTTTTGTGTTTTTTTACGTCATAGGGTGATGTAAAACCATGTTGGTTCACAAGTTGGGGCACTATCCTACCCGGTTTCACCTCGACGGGGAGATTCCCCCCTTATACGGGTACGGAACCTTCGCCTCTAGGTTAGAGCGCATGCATGCGAGGGGGGCACATGCAAGCACCTATATATACCAACCTCTCACCACACTCACACACATATGCTAGGGTCACATGCAAGTTTTCATCTCACTCCAATGTTCTCGTGGTCTTCCTCCGGCGAAACCCTGATCTCTGTGCGCACTCGGATCGTCTACCCCCCTAGACGTTCCTCTGACAGGGGTAGCCCGACGTATCTCTCTCTTGTTTTGTGTTTGTTTAGGTCATAGGGTGATGTAAAACCATGTTGGTTCACAAGTTGGGGCACTATCCTACCCGGTTTCACCTCGACGGGGAGATTCCCTCCTCATACGGGTACGGAACCTTCGCCTCTAGGTTAGAGCGCATGCATGCGAGGGGGGGCACATGCAAGCACCTATACCAACCTCTCACCACACTCACACACATATGCTAGGGTCACATGCAAGTTTTCATCTCATTCCAATGTTCTCGTGGTCTTCCTCCGGCGAAACCCTGATCTCTGTGCGCACACGGATCGTCTACCCCCCTAGACGTTCCTCTGACAGGGGTAGCCCGGCGTAGCTCTCTCTTGTTTTGTGTTTGTTTAGGTCATAGGGTGATTTAAAACCATGTTGGTTCACAAGTTGGGGCACTATCCTACCCGGTTTCACCTCGACGGGGAGATTCCCCCCTCATACGGGTCCGGAAGCTTCGCCTCTAGGTTAGAGCGCATGCATGCGAGGGGGGACACATGCAAGAACCTATACCAACCTCTCACCACACTCACACACATATGCTAGGGTCACATGCAAGTTTTCATCTCATTCCAATGTTCTCGTGGTCTTCCTCCGGCGAAACCCTGATCTCTGTGCGCACTCGGATCGTCTACCCCCCTAGACGTTCCTCTGACAGGGGTAGCCCGGCGTAGCTCTCTCTTGTTTTGTGTTTGTTTAGGTCATAGGGTGATGTAAAACCATGTTGGTTCACAAGTTGGGGCACTATCCTACCCGGTTTCACCTCGACGGGGAGATTCCCCCCTTATACGGGTACGGAACCTTCGCCTCTAGGTTAGAGCGCATGCATGCAAGGGGGTACACATGCAAGCACCTATACCAACCTCTCACCACACTCACACACATATGCTAGGGTCACATGCAAGTTTTCATCTCATTCCAATGTTCTCGTGGTCTTCCTCTGGCGAAACCCTGATCTTTGTGCGCACTCGGATCGTCTACCCCCCTAGACGTTCCTCTGACAGGGGTAGCCCGACGTATCTCTCTCTTTTTTGTGTTTGTTTACGTCATAGGGTGATGTAAAACCATGTTGGTTCACAAGTTGGGGCACTATCCTACCCGGTTTCACCTCGACGGGGAGATTCCCCCCTCATACGGGTACGAAACCTTTGCCTCTAGGTTAGAGCGCATGCATGCGAGGGGGACACATGCAAGCACCTATACCAACCTCTCACCAGACTCACACACATATGCTAGGGGCACATGCAAGTTTTCATCTCATTCCAATGTTCTCGTGGTCTTCCTCCGGCGAAACCCTGATCTCTGTGCGCACTCGGATCGTCTACCCCCTAGAAGTTCCTCTGACAGGGGTAGCCCGGCGTAGCTCTCTCTTATTTTGTGTTTGTTTAGGTCATAGGGTGATGTAAAACCATGTTGGTTCACAAGTTGGGGCACTATCCTACCCTGTTTCACCTCGACGGGGAGATTCCCCCCTTATACGGGTACGAAACCTTCGCCTCTAGGTTAGAGCGCATGCATGCGAGGGGGGACACATGCAAGCACCTATATATACCAACCTCTCACCACACTAACACACATATGCTAGGGTCACATGCAAGTTTTCATCTCATTCCAATGTTCTCGTGGTCTTCCTCCGGCGAAACCCTGATCTCTGTGCGCACTCAGATCGTCTACCCCCCTAGACGTTCCTCTGAGAGGGGTATCCCGGCATAGCTCTCTCTTGTTTTGTGTTTGTTTAGGTCATAGGGTGATGTAAAACCATGTTGGTTCACAAGTTGGGGCACTATCCTACCCGGTTTCACCTCGACGGGGAGATTCCCCCCTTATACGGGTACGGAACCTTCGCCTCTAGGTTAGAGCGCATGCATGCGAGGGGGGCACATGCAAGCACCTATATATACCAACCTCTCACCACACTCACACACATATGCTAGGGTCACATGCAAGTTTTCATCTCACTCCAATGTTCTCGTGGTCTTCCTCCGGCGAAACCCTGATCTCTGTGCGCACTCGGATCGTCTACCCCCCTAGACGTTCCTCTGACAGGGGTAGCCCGACGTATCTCTCTCTTGTTTGTGTTTGTTTAGGTCATAGGGTGATGTAAAACCATGTTGGTTCACAAGTTGGGGCACTATCCTACCCGGTTTCACCTCGACGGGGAGATTCCCCCCTCATACGGGTACGGAACCTTCGCCTCTAGGTTAGAGCGCATGCATGCGAGGGGGGGCACATGCAAGCACCTATACCAACCTCTCACCACACTCACACACATATGCTAGGGTCACATGCAAGTTTTCATCTCATTCCAATGTTCTCGTGGTCTTCCTCCGGCGAAATCCGGCGAAACCCTGATCTCTGTGCGCACACGGATCGTCTACCCCCTAGACGTTCCTCTGACAGGGGTAGCCCGGCGTAGATCTCTCTTGTTTTGTGTTTGTTTAGGTCATAGGGTGATTTAAAACCATGTTGGTTCACAAGTTGGGGCACTATCCTACCCGGTTTCACCTCGACGGGGAGATTCCCCCCTCATACGGGTCCGAAAGCTTCGCCTCTAGGTTAGAGCGCATGCATGCGAGGGGGGACACATGCAAGAACCTATACCAACCTCTCACACCACTCACACACATATGCTAGGGTCACATGCAAGTTTTCATCTCATTCCAATGTTCTCGTGGTCTTCCTCCGGCGAAACCCTGATCTCTGTGCGCACTCGGATCGTCTACCCCCCTAGACGTTCCTCTGACAGGGGTAGCCCGGCGTAGCTCTCTCTTGTTTTGTGTTTGTTTAGGTCATAGGGTGATGTAAAACCATGTTGGTTCACAAGTTGGGGCACTATCCTACCCGGTTTCACCTCGACGGGGAGATTCCCCCCTTATACGGGTACGGAACCTTCGCCTCTAGGTTAGAGCGCATGCATGCGAGGGGGTACACATGCAAGCACCTATACCAACCTCTCACCACCCTCACACACATATGCTAGGGTCACATGCAAGTTTTCATCTCATTCCAATGTTCTCGTGGTCTTCCTCTGGCGAAACCCTGATATTTGTGCGCACTCGGATCGTCTACCCCCCTAGACGTTCCTCTGACAGGGGTAGCCCGGCGTATCTCTCTCTTTTTTTGTGTTTGTTTACGTCATAGGGTGATGTAAAACCATGTTGGTTCACAAGTTGGGGCACTATCCTACCCGGTTTCACCTTGACGGGGAGATTCCCCCCTCATACGGGTACGAAACCTTCGCCTCTAGGTTAGAGCGCATGCATGCGAGGGGGACACATGCAAGCACCTATACCAACCTCTCACCAGACTCACACACATATTCTAGGGGCACATGCAAGTTTTCATCTCATTCCAATGTTCTCGTGGTCTTCCTCCGGCGAAACCCTGATCTCTGTGCGTACTCGGATCGTCTACCCCCTAGACGTTCCTCTGACAGGGGTAGCCCGGCGTAGCTCTCTCTTATTTTGTGTTTGTTTAGGTCATAGGGTGATGTAAAACCATGTTGGTTCACAAGTTGGGGCACTATCCTACCCTGTTTCACCTCGACGGGGAGATTCCCCCCTTATACGGGTACGAAACCTTTGCCTCTAGGTTAGAGCGCATGCATGCGAGGGGGGACACATGCAAGCACCTATATATACCAACCTCTCACCACACTAACACACATATGCTAGGGTCACATGCAAGTTTTCATCTCATTCCAATGTTCTCGTGGTCTTCCTCCGGCGAAACCCTGATCTCTGTGTGCACTCAGATCGTCTACCCCCCTAGACGTTCCTCTGAGAGGGGTAGCCCGGCATAGATCTCTCTTGTTTTGTGTTTGTTTAGGTCATAGGGTGATGTAAAACCATGTTGGTTCACAAGTTGTGGCACTATCCTACCCGGTTTCACCTCGACGGGGAGATTCCCCCTTATACGGGTACGGAACCTTCCCCTCTAGGTTAGAGCGCATGCATGCGAGGGGGGACACATGCAAGCAGCTATACCAACCTCTCACCACACTCACACACATATGCTAGGGTCACATGCAAGTTTTCATCTCATTCCAATATTCTCGTGGTCTTCCTCCGGCGAAACCCTGATCTCTGTGCGCACTCGGATCGTCTACCCCCCTAGACGTTCCTCTGACAGGGGTAGCCCGGCGTATCTCTCTATTGTTTTGTGTTTGTTTACATCATAGGGTGATGTAAAATCATGTTGGTTCACAAGTTGGGGCACTATCCTACCCGGTTTCACCTCGATGGGGGAGATTCCCCCCTTATACGGGTACGGAACCTTCGCCTCTAGGTTAGAGCGCATGCATGCGAGGGGGGGCACATGCAAGCACCTATATATACCAACCTCTCACCACACTCACACACATATGCTAGGGTCACATGCAAGTTTTCATCTCATTCCAATGTTCTCGTGGTCTTCCTCTGGCGAAACCCTGATCTCTGTGCGCACTCGGATCGTCTACCCCCCTAGACGTTCCTCTGACAGGGGTAGCCCGGCGTATCTCTCTCTTGTTTTGTGTTTGTTTAGGTCATAGGGTGATGTAAAACCATGTTGGTTCACAAGTTGGGGAACTATCCTACCCGGTTTCACCTCGACGGGGAGATTCCCCCCTCATACGGGTACGGAACCTTCGCCTCTAGGTTAGAGCGCATGCATGCGAGGGGGGACACATGCAAGCACCTATACCAACCTCTCACCACACTCACACACATATGCTAGGGTCACATGCAAGTTTTCATCTCATTCCAATGTTCTCGTGGTCTTCCTCCGGCGAAACCCTGATCTCTGTGCGCACTCGGATCGTCTACCCCCCTAGACGTTCCTCTGACAGGGGTAGCCCGGCGTAGCTCTCTCTTGTTTTGTGTTTTTTTAGGTCATAGGGTGATGTAAAACCATGTTGGTTCACAAGTTGCGGCACTATCCTACCCGGTTTCACCTCGACGGGGAGATTCCCCCCTCATACGGGTCCGGAACCTTCGCCTCTAGGTTAGAGCGCATATATGCGAGGGGGGACACATGCAAGCACCTATACCAACCTCTCACCACACTCACACACATATGCTAGGGGCACATGCAAGTTTTCATCTCATTCCAATGTTCTCGTGGTCTTCCTCCGGCGAAACCCTGATCTCTGTGTGCACTCGGATCGTCTACCCCCTAGACGTTCCTCTGACAGGGGTAGCCCGGCGTAGATCTCTCTTGTTTTGTGTTTGTTTAGGTCATAGGGTGATGTAAAACCATGTTGGTTCACAAGTTGGGGCACTATCCTACCCGGTTTCACCTAAACGGGGAGATTCCCCCCTCATCCGGGTCCGGAACCTTCGCCTCTAGGTTAGAGCGCATGCATGCGAGGGGGGACACATGCAAGAACCTATACCAACCTCTCACCACACACACATATGCTAGGTTCACATGTAATTTTTCATCTCATTCCAATGTTCTCGTGGTCTTCCTCCAGCGAAACCCTGATCTCTGTGCGCACTCGGATCGTCTACCCCCCTAGACGTTCCTCTGACAGGGGTAGCCCGGCGTAGCTCTCTCTTGTTTTGTGTTTTTTTAGGTCATAGGGTGACGTAAAACCATGTTGGTTCACAAGTTGGGGCACTATCCTACCCGGTTTCACCTCGACGGGGAGATTCCCCCTTACACGGGTACGGAACCTTCGCCTCTAGGTTAGAGCACATGCATGCGAGGGGGGACACATGCAAGCACCTATACCAACCTCTCACCACACTCACACACATATGCTAGGGTCACATGCAAGTTTTCATCTCATTCCAATGTTCTCGTGGTCTTCCTCCGGCGAAACCCTGATCTCTGTGCGCACTCGGATCGTCTACCCCCCTAGACGTTCCTCTGACAGGGGTAGCCCGGCGTAGCTCTCTCTTGTTTTGTGTTTGTTTAGGTCATAGGGTGATGTAAAACCATGTTGGTTCACAAGTTGGGGCACTATCCTACCCGGTTTCACCTCGACGGGGAGATTCCCCCCTCATACGGGTCCGGAACCTTCGCCTCTAGGTTAGAGCGCATGCATGCGAGGGGGGACACATGCAAGCACCTATACCAACCTCTCACCACACTCACACACATATGCTAGGGTCACATGCAAGTTTTCATCTCATTCCAATGTTCTCGTGGTCTTCCTCCGGCGAAACCCTGATCTCTGTGCGCACTCGGATTGTCTACCCCCCTAGATGTTCCTCTGACCGGGGTAGCCCGGCGTATCTCTCTATTGTTTTGTGTTTGTTTACGTCATGGGGTGATGTAAAACCATGTTGGTTCACAAGTTGGGGCACTATCCTACCCGGTTTCACCTCGACGGGGAGATTCCCCCCTTATACGGGTATGGAACCTTCGCCTCTAGGTTAGAGCGCATGCATGCGAGGGGGGGACACATGCAAGCACCTATACCAACCTCTCACCACACTCACACACATATGCTAGGGTCACATGCAAGTTTTCATCTCATTCCAATGTTCTCGTGGTCTTCCTCCGGCGAAACCCTGATCTCTGTGCGCACTCGGATCGTCTATCCCCCTAGACGTTCCTCTGACAGGCGTAGCCCGGCGTATCTCTCTATTGTTTTGTGTTTGTTTACGTCATAGGGTGATGTAAAACCATGTTGGTTCACAAGTTGGGGCACTATCCTACCCGGTTTCACCTCGACGGGGAGATTCCCCCCTCATACGGGTCCGGAACCTTCGCCTCTAGGTTAGAGCGCATGCATGCGAGGGGGGGGGGGCACATGCAAGCACCTATATATACCAACCTCTCACCACACTCACACACATATGCTAGGGTCACATGCAAGTTTTCATGTCATTCCAATGTTCTCGTGGTCTTCCTCCGGCGAAACCCTGATCTCTGTGCGCACTCAGATCGTCTACCCCCCTAGACGTTCCTCTGACAGGGGTAGCCCGGCGTAGCTCTCTCTTGTTTTGTGTTTGTTTAGGTCATAGGGTGATGTAAAACCATGTTGGTTCACAAGTTGGGGCACTATCCTACCCGGTTTCACCTCGACGGGGAGTTTCCCCACTCATACGGGTACGGAACCTTCGCCTCTAGGTTAGAGCGCATGCATGCGGGGGGGGGGACACATGCAAGCACCTATACCAACCTCTCACCACACTCACACACATATGCTAGGGTCACATGCAAGTTTTCATCTCATTCCAATGTTCTCGTGGTCTTCCTCCGGCGAAACCCTGATCTCTGTGCGCACTCGGATCGTCTACCCCCCTAGACGTTGCTCTGACAGGGGTAGCCCGGCGTAGCTCTCTCTTGTTTTGTGTTTGTTTAGGTCATAGGGTGATGTAGAACCATGTTGGTTCACAAGTTGGGGCACTATCCTAACCGGTTTCACCTAAACGGGGAGATTCCCCCCTCATACGGGTCCGAAACCTTCGCCTCTAGGTTAGAGCGCATGCATGCGAGGGGGGACACATGCAAGCACCTATACCAACCTCTCACCACACTCACACACATATGTTTTGTGTTTGTTTAGGTCATAGGGTGATGTAAAACCATATTAGCTTCGCCTCAACGGGGAGATTCCCCCTTATATGGGTCCGGAACCTACGCTTCCGCATGCATGCGAGGGGGGACACGCACATGTGATTGAATCTTTGAACAACTTCACAAAAATTTGTGAAATATAAATTTCATGCACATGTGATAATAACACACAAACATGCAAATTTCTCAACTTGTGAGAAGATTCGACATTTTATGTGGGCATGAAGACTATTATTCGGAGGCTACGAATCCATCCAATTGATAAAATAGAACCTAAATAATTGATACTAATAAATAAATACAAATAATTTGGTAAGGAAAAAAAGGTGCATAGGTACGCCGAGGGTCACCGTCGGTGTAGGCAGGACGTACGCCGAGGGTGACCGTCGGCGTATCCTATGCCGACAGCGGCTCTCGGCGTAATGTTAACGCCGTTAGGGCCTTTCCTGTCCTGGACTGTCTAGTGCCACGCGGCCACCCCGTACGCTGAGGGCAATGTTTACGCCGACGGTCACCCTCGGCGTACCTGCCGCTACGCCGACGGCTGCGGTACGCCGAGGGCTCGGAAGCTGGGCTGGCCTGGCCCTGTGCTACGCCGACGGCCCCGACCTTTGGCCGTCGGCGTAGCATCCGGCCGTCGGCACACAACGCCATTCCTGTAGTGTCAGAATCTCGAAAAAAAAAGTCATCTGTTTCGCCCTTTGCAGTAATAATCAGCGGATGCGAGAATTTGTAGGTGTATGTGAGCTTATATTTTATAAAAAGAAGTGCGCCCTTTGTAGTAACAATTAAAATGGTTCAATCGTAGTGGCTAAAAAAAAAGATGACGGGTTCGATTTCCTTCCTTGCTATTGTTTTATCTATTTTATACGCTCTATATGTTGATCAGCACCAAGGACACATGTGCTATAGAAAAACACAGAGGATTTTATTTAAAAAAATTGTGACGTCATATTTGATCAAATTGGACTAAAATGCTCTTGGGATGCAAGTTGTGGGATTAGTGTTGCTCAATTTGCAAGATGTGGGACTAAAATACTTCTACGCTGCAAGATGTGGGACTAAAACTGTATATAGCTCAAATTTGGAAGGTTTATTTAGAAATGTTCCCTAATTGGAAGGAACGACCAATGCAATAACTCGAGACGGCTATAACTGGCATGAGATCATAGGGCTTCTCCATCAGACCGATGCATCCTGTTTGAACATGTTCGGAACGGTTCGCGCGGACGCGCGAGGCATATGCGGCGTCCTAGCAGGCCGACCCATTCAGAAAAACGCGTCCGGTTTGACCCATCCATGCATCTAATCTGGGCTCGGTTGCGTTGGCCCAGACGCATGTGGTTAACGCGGGAACTCGTCCACTGGCCCACCCGTTAGCCACCGCTTACCGGCGGCATTGATTCAGACGGCCAGTGGCACCGATTCAGACATAACTGCGGCACCGATTCAGAGGCGCTGCGCAGAAGGCTGACCGGCGGCAGCCTGCGTGCATCAATGGCGACGAGACGACACGCTGGCCCATTGGGCGCCGCCTGTGTTCCCGCGCCGGCATTGATGGCGAAGGAGCGGGAAGCTGCACGCGTTCATGAGCGGCTGGACTATTTAACCTTGCGCCCGCCGATGCTGTCATCCTCACCCCTCACCATCGCAAACTTAGCCGCCGCCACCACCACCAATGATGAAGACCCCGTCGTGGCTGAAGCGGAGCAAGAACGACCAAGAAGCGTCTGGCAGCCAGTGTTCTCAGCTTCTGTCCTTCCTCCATAGGACGTCCTTGCGGCCTCCGCCGCGGCCAGAGGAGTTCCAGAGCCAACCCGTGGGGGACTACCCGCCACCGCGGGAACGCCGTACCCGTCGGTACTACCGCGTCGGGGAGTGCGAGCACCTGTGGAGGGAGGATCGCGACATCCAACATAAGGATGTCTCCCTCCCCACCGGCTGGCACCTCAACCGGGACCGTGTCCCGGTGCCGCCACCGCCTAGGGCGGGCAGAGGGCTGGCAGAGGAGATTCGCTGGCTGATCAGCAACCTCCCGCCGGTCTAACGGTGGGAGAGGGGCTACCACTCCGAGGCGTACTGGGTACAGTTCCTCGAATGGGAGAACAAGGCGTGGCGCGCGACCACCATCCTCCGTGATCTGCAGCCGTGGGAGGTCTACACCATCCCCGACATCGACTCGGACGATGAGGGCACCCACAACCACTCCGACGCTGACCTCAGAAGTGAGGACGGCAACGGCGACAACGACGATGATGACGACGACGTCATCGTCAAACGTAGCGCAGACGAACGCCCAGCTGCCTCCACCGCCGCCGCTGCCGGGTTGGGCACCTCTGATCGCACCGGAGGTGGGGATGGAGCTGGCGCACCTCCAACACGGTTGGAAGCCGTGGCCTGGGAAGGTGGTCAACCCGCCTGCTCCCGCTCCTGCTCCGTCCCTGCCGCCGCCCAACCTCTGGACGCCGCCGGAGTACATCGACCTTGACCCATAGATGTACGAGGCGGCGCCGGCGCACGAAGATCAGTACCTAGGTCTAGTAGTTTAAATTAGGTTTTTATATTTTTAATCTAAATTAAGTTTGAATTTTGCCAGTTTTATGCCGCGAATTGTTTGTGTTTAAATTTGCAAAAAAAATCCATGGCCAGGGCGGACAAATGCGTCGCGCTGCTGGGCACGACCGACTAGACAGGCCGGACCCCCTCCCCAAATCGACCGCGACCCGACCCAAACGGACAGAAACGGACCATTTGGGGTGACCGGATGGGTCGGCCCGGTGGAGATGCCCTAGGCGTCCCTCGGAGATGAAAACTTTCCATTTCCTGGGTCCCCAGCCGTCCGATCTGTCCATATGGACAGTTAGATCTGTTTTCGTCTTTTTATCCCGCTTTTGCTACAAACGGTCCTTCTTTTGCTACATAGAGTTTTGTTTTTGCTATTCGGTCCAGAAAAAGAAGAGACAACTAGACCTCGCCGGAGAGTTTGCTGGAGACCTCGTCGAAGACTTTGTAGAAAAAAAGTACTAATATAGCAAAACCAACTTCGTCGGAGACTCACTGGAAAAAACCTAGTCGAAGACCTCGTAGCAAAATGTTTATGCTATTATAGCAAAAGCATTGCCCCAATGTAGCAAAAAAAATATGTATGTAGCAGAACCAACATCGCACTCGCTTGAGACTCCTCTGGAATACCTCACCGGAGACTTGGTAGCAAAAACTTTGCGTGATTATAGCAAAAACACAAAAGCGCTTGTAGCAAAAAAACACTTATATTGTAGCAACCCGACTTCACGACATCTCGTAGCAAACTCAAAGGGCTCACTTGTAGCACCACCAGCAGCGGCATGTAGCAAAACCCAACACCGTAGGTAACAACACCGGTTGTAGTAAGTAGCAGTACCGGTGGCCGTTGGTAGCAATGTAGGTGGACCCTTGTAGCACATCATCGCCTGCCTCCTTGGAGCTAGTGCGCGGTGGTGCTCCCCAGGAAACTCCTAGCGACAGTCCAGGGAGCGGTGACGGTGCTGCTCCGGGAATTCCTGGCGACAGCCTAAGGACACGGCGGCGCTGGCCAGGAGTGCAGATATGAATGGAGGCACGTGGATGGGGAGAGGAACAGAGGCAGCAAGCACGCCGGCAGCAACCACCGCAGTCGTGATGTGGGAGATGGAGTTGGATGGAGTCGCAGTCGTCTCCATCTTCCTGCTAGCGGCCAGGACGACGGTGGCTCGCGGTAAGGGAGGAGCTGCATAGGCAGGGAGGTGGCACGGCTAGGACGACGACACACGGCTACAGAGGCGCTGCACAACCATGGCAGCGGCGGCGCATGCTCTGGAACACAGAGACACGCGCATACGACGGTGGAATTGCAAAAGCGCGTAGGGTCCACCATGATGGAAAAGAGGAAGTCGGGGGATGAAATCACGGGATCCTCCGGGAGAGTTGTATCATTTTCCAAAGAGATATCGGACGCAGACGTTCAAATTCACATGTAGTTCACCCCTCAAACTTTTTTTGGCGCTGGTGCAACCCGTTTTGTTATCCGACGCCCCAAGACCGAACTCAACTCACAGGGGCTAGCCGGAGCGTGGATGGAGATGAAAACGACGCGGGCCAACCCTGGCAGTGAGATAGACAGCCCATCTCCCAAGCGGCGTCCCGTTGCCGGCGTGTTCTCCCGTCATGCATTTCCCGCCTTTTCCACCACTTCCCGCCCGGGCTTCCCGCCCTTTTCTCGCTATATCTACGGCGGCGAACGGAGGTGCTGCTTTCGCCAGTAGGGGTGGCACACGGCCATGCATGTCCGTCATCCTCCTCTACCTCGCCTACCGTCCATAGAAGAGCCGTGGCACACGTTTTCGCCTCTCCCTAGACCCAACCACACCGACTCAGAGGACGAGAAATGGATCGCCTCCGACGATTCCGGCGCAGCCAACACCGAGGAGTTGTGCGGGGCCAGTTCCGACGCCGAGTCCGAGGAGCCGGACGAGCCGCCATGGGTGCCACTCGAACAACGGGTGATCAACCGCCGTGTTCGATATGAGCGTTGACAAGTGCTTCCACAGCCGCCACCGTCCCACGGGCCGGCTTAACGGACCACCGGCGAGCCTTATAGGCGGGACGTCTTCCACCACGTTTTCCTGCCAGAGTACATCCGGCTGCAATAACTCGACGACATCTACACGCGTCTCCTCCTTGCGTCGCGCAAATACCCCGACAACGTGGACATGCGTGCCAGCCGCGACCGAGCCAAGGAGGAGGCCGACATGCAGCTAGAGAGATACAACTCGTTGTTTGACCTGTGGGGTGTCGCTGTCGTGCCCTCCTGGCGAGAGTAGCGCCTCCGGCCGATGGAGGCCTTAAGTTTTTATCTTTTCCGTTTTTATGTAAATTTACAACAATATTTGTGTAAACATGTTTGAACAATCTATGGAATCGCTATTAATTTCGAAGTTTTAATAGATTTTCAAATGTTTGAAATTTTTGTATAGGGGCACGGCTGCCCCTCCCACACCCCCAATACGGGCAAAAAAGACCGCACCAGCGATTTTGGAAAGAAATCACCCCCCCAACCACACACACACACACACACGAAACGTGTCCCACAAGGGTTGGGGCTGCCCATGACGGTGCCCCTCCTTCGCCCAAAATGCGCTTCTCAGATTTAAAATTTTATACATTTAAACAAATCGATGAATTTCCATTCAAACACTTAGAAAAATGGAACATAACAAGAAACACAAATCAAACTACAATATTTTACCTCTTCGAAAAATCATTAGCAAGGCATATCTGCATCAGTTTTATGTAAGGCGAAGTTTCATTCTGTTATGCAATAGGCTTAGGCTTTTCAATTGATGTTTCTCCTTCAGTTCGATCAAATGAAATGTCTCCATAAGGCTGGTCATGGTTTATTTTGCAGCCCCCTACCCTACAGCTAGCTTATGGAACTGAGAAAAATAAGAACGTTTTACTAACATAATGTGCTATATACAATACGAATGCTACAAAATAACTAAGCATGAAACGACAAGCTTCCTGAAATGCTCTAAAGCCACTGAAACTTAAATTTATGCTACTATAGAAGATTTCGTAGTTGAATCTAGAACGATAGGAATGGACCTAGTATTTCAACTTCGGCCAGAGATAACAAAAAAATCTACAGGATATGGAAACTGAGCAACCATTTTTCCTGCTGGAAAGAGCCATTAATTTGATGGATAAATCTGTGTCACATAAACACCATCTTAGTCTGCTCTTATGAATCTTAAGGGTTATTTGGTGTTTCCGTTCAAGTGGGCATCTGGTTGCAATCATTAATATGGCGTTCTTCTGGACTCTGTACATCCTTCCAATCATTTTTTTGAGAGACATCCTTCCAATCGTTGGGTTGAGGATTTCCATATAATTTGGACAAGCTGTCATACCTATAGTTCCTAAGGCCTGGCTTTTTTTTTTGAACGGGGAAGGGACCCGAAGCCCCAGAAGTTGTATTACTCATATGGCAGTTTTACAAGCAGGACCCTTGCAAACACAGAGGGATAAAAGCAGTCCTGAAATATTACACAAAGGACTCTAACCAAAAAACATAAAAAGCAATCCGGTCCTTCACTGCCACAACTCGGACGAGATCTCGAAGAACGGCCGCCGGTGGCGGCACCGGGGACTACCCACTTGGTCCGTCGTCGTCGATGAGCGCTACCTTAAGATCAGAGGACCTCCGTATCCGCATGACTGCCTGGAGGAAGAAGAAGCTGTGGTCAGGCCTCTGCTGGCCAGAAATCACGTTTGCACCTCTGCCTTTGTGGATGCGCTCCACCGATGAGCTTTTGTCGCCATCCCCAGGCTGCGTTCCTCTAATAGCTCCCTGCACTTCACGCCTCCATGACGCCAAGCCAGAGAAGGAGCAGAGAAACCGGCGCAAACACATGACTCCAACTGCCGCCGCAATGATGGAAAAGTGGAGCGGTGCTTTTCCTCCTTGCCTCCATGGACGGCCGGGAAAAACAAGCCGCATCACCCTGCGTCGCTTCGCCTCCCCCCGCTTCCACAGCCGGCTAGGAGAGAAAGAGAAACGCAACACCACCACACCCGACGAACTACGGCTTTATCAGCGGAGACCGTGAATCCTTCCTCACCGCCGTGCTTCAACCAGCGAAGCCACGACCAAACGCTAAAAACTCGACGCCCTGGATCTTGCCGCAAAGATCCAGAATCCAGCTCCTATACTCCACTACGGGGAAACATCTACACCTACAACTACCTTCGGCACCTCCCCTCAGCCATCCCTCACCGACGGCGTCGGCGAGAATGGCCTTGGTTCGGGCCGGATCTGCGGTGGGAGGCTTCAACTACAACAGCAGGGGAAGGGGGGGGGACTCCTAAGGCCTGGCTAACCTGTAAACAAGAGTGCACTTGCTCTAGAAAGCACAACAGGGAAACAATAAACAACAATACAATACTGCTGAGTATATCGTCCACACCGCCGCCCTCCTCGAGTGATACTGACGGCACCGGTGCATCCACTACGGCCGCCTCAATAGCGGAGACCGATCCCGAGCCATAAGAAACTTACAGAACAAAAGAGAATTGGCTTCAAAGTTCAAATAGGTTTGAGATGAACACTATAAATCTAGAAGAAAAATCCACTATTTTTTAACACTTCAGCTAGAAATTTTGCCATCTTATTCCAACAAAAGTCGGCCGATGGCTATGCAATTAATTTTTTTCAAAGGAGCACAAATAAGGTCGGACATATTTTGCCGAAAGTGCCATGGTGTTGTGACACCCCGGGATTAAGGCTAGACAAATCCCAGACCTTCGTCTGAACATAAGCCTAACCTAATCTCGAAAGCATACAGAGAGAGAATCAGCAACACAACAGTGACCCTACGACACAAAATTTATTACAGCAGATTGAGCAAAGAACCAAAATATTACAAACAGAGGTCGCTAACCACAAATATCAAACAACGGAAGGAAAATTATGCTATTAAGTATAGCAAACTTAACAAATGGCCTAAGAGGCCTGAAGCATAACGATGACATCCAATTCATAGTACAGGGTGTATTCCGCAAGACTTATGACTGGTGGAGTTATTTTGCATAAAGCCATCTTTCATGTAAAATGAGAGGGAGAAGAATATCGACTAATCAGAATATTTTAAAAGGGGATAAGAGAGCGGTATCTATAGCTTTGATCATCTTTTGATATCCACCGAATCATCATCAGCTGAACCTACCTAGGATCACCCCCTCGATCCCTGAGGAAGCATCCTTAAGCATACATTACTTGACTTGCCAATTTTTACGATTAGGTTCAAGTTCTCTATGATCATCACGTCCATTCCCAAGTCGTCCATAACCGTGGACATGACTTTTCAAAAATATTAATACCCTGCAGGGGTGTACAACTTTACCAACACACACTAACCTTCTCTTAATGCCACTAGATATGCCCTCTTCCTTGGAAGGCCGGCAAAGGGTGGTTAGACATGACCTTTACCTTTCTTTCGCCAAGACCATGAGTCACGCACTAGGGAGATGCCGCCGTAACGGGTCAAGTCCCGAAGTCGGTCCCTAATGATGTGAACATGGTTTGATATTATGGAGGCCGAGCCTCTCCCATTCCCTGCCACGCTTACCTACCTGTATGAATGCACCTCCTTCGAGAAGAGCCAGAATGTGTATGTCGAATGGAATGCCCGAACTATGTGACTCATGGAATCTACTCGGCAAGTTAGTTGGTCGGGGGGGGGGGGTTCCAGGCCCCCGTGTGGCTGCACGCTCGTCTTGGTTCAAGAGGCAAGAACTCAGATCCTAGTAGTGGGAAGTATGGGACTGCAAAAACCACAACCCACCGTGGCCTCCCGTACAAGCCTTAGCATGTTTAACTTTCATCTCTGATCATGGCACATCATCCTATCAAACTAGGTTCATTCATAGATCTGATTCATCAACCGGATGGACCAACTGTATCATCTAAGCATGGCTAAGCACAACAGATGTAACAACTCTAGCAACGCTTCACAAGCCAAACCCTAGTTATGCTAGGAGCAGTGGATCAGGGACTATAGGCTACAAAGGGAACATGCATTAGATAGGATTACTCTATCTATCGATAAAAGACTTTAGAATCGCATGCACATGGAAATAATGTAAATACTTTGAAAGCATAGGATTCATATGTATGTGTGGGGCTTCGTGATACGTTGTAAACGTATATATAATATTTGATGTTCCATGCTTGTTTAGTATCAACTTTGCTATGCTTTGTCTACACTTTGAGGTATTTTTATACATTTTCTAGGACTAACCTATTAACAAGATGCTGCAGTGCTAGTTGCCTGTTTTCTGCTGTTTTTGGTTTCAGAAAATCTAGTAAGGAAATATTCTTGGAATTTGACGGGAAAAAAGCCAATGTCAATATTTCATCGAGGAGAACACGGAGTCCAGAGGAGAAACGGAGGGGCGCCACAGGATGGACGCACCCCCCCACGCGCGAGCCCACCCTGGGTCGCGCCTGGGCAGGGTGTGGGCCCCCTGTCTGCCCTCCTGCCTCGCCTCTTCACCTATATAAGCCCCCCGATGCCAAAACCCTAAGCACCCGATAAGATCTCCATGAAACAGTCCGTAGCCGCCACCACCATCGTCCCTAGATTGGGGGGATCTAAAGCTCTTCCCGGCACCCTGCCGGAGGGGAGAGATCATCCCGGAGGACTTCTTCATCACCATGCCAGCCTCCGGTATGATGGTGAGTAGTTCACCCTTGGACTATGGGTCCATACAGTAGCTAGATGGTTGTTTCTCCTCCTTTGTGTTATCATGTTTAGATCTTGTGAGCTCTGTTCATGATCAAGATCATCTATTTGTAATCATGCATATTGTTTTGCGGGGATCCGATGGATATTGAGATGCTATGTCAGATTGATTATTGATTCTATCATGTCTTATTGATTATTGATTCTATCATGTCTGTGTTGTTTGAGATCTTGCATGCTCTCCGTTTCTAGTAGCTATCTTGGCCAAGTAGATGCTAGTGACTCCAAGAGGTAGTATTTATGCTCAATAGTGGGTTCATGCCTCTATTGAATCTAGGAAGTGACAGAAATCTCTAAGGTTGTAGATGTGCTATTGCTACTAGGGACAAAACAACAATATTTTATTCATGGAACAATTGTATTGTTTACTTTACACACATTGCTTAATGAAGTTATCCATTGCTTGCAACTTAATACTAGAGGGGGTTCACATGATAAACTGAAGGTGGATTACTAGTCATAGATGCAGTTTGATGGCGGTCTACGTATATTGTTGTAATGCCCAATCAAATCTCATAGGATCATGAATGTCTAGTATTGAATTGTTATGCCTTGCTCAGTTCCTGTCAATTGCCCCGCTGTAATTTGTTTACCCAGCATACTATGTTATTTATCTTAAGGAGAACACCTCTAGTGAACTGTGGACCCCGGTCCAATATTTACCATTGTTACATTATCTACTGTTACTGTTTATTTTTTGCAAGCAACCATTACCTTCCACACCATACGTTTAATCCTTTGTTTTCAGCAAACCAATGGGATTGGCAACCTCACTGTAAGTTGGGTCAAAGTCTTGAGTTTGTGTTGTGCAGGATTCCAAGTTGTTAGAAACACCTTGGAGTTGTTTACTTGCTGCTACTGGTTCGATAACCTTGGTTTCAAAACTGAGGGAAAACTTGCTACTGTGCTCATCATACCTTTCTCTTGGGGTCTCCCAACGAAGCTCTATTATTGAGCCACATCAAGACATTTTCTGGCGCCGTTGCCGGGAAGTTAAGGACGACTTCATAAGGGGAGTCCTTCACAACCATTCTCTTTACTTTGATTTTGTTTGCTTAGTTTATTATGCTTTGTTTTACTTGTTTCTTTTTTTCAAAAATACAAAAAAAGGTTTTGCTTGGTTTGCGTTTTCTTATAAAAAACACAAAAAAATTAGTTCCTACTATAGTTGTTGGTCTATTATTGCCTTGCTTTGTCATGCTTTCTATCAACTCTGGTTTCTTTGAAACTAGTTCTTATTGGCAAGGTGGATTCACGGAAGAACAAAAATATTATTATAAGGAACACCGCTTGTCACAAAAAGGGAAACACTTATGGGAACAAATTGATAAATTGAATACCATTGCTAGAAACGTGTGCTCTACTTATAATTTTACTTATTGCATTGATAAATCTTGTTGCTGTAGGAGGTATAAACACCTCCCTTTTCAATGTGATTATAATGATAATGTTACCATATCTTCTTATGTTAAAGGAAATTATGACTTTTATGATATGGAACAAACTGAAGAATTTATTGCTTGGAAGGGTGCATTTGAACTTGCTAGTTTGCTTGAAAATACTATTGATTCACCTTATAAATTTGAGGTTTATGATATACTTAAATTTTGCTTTGATAATTATAAGAAAGAAAATTGATATATTCTTGAATATATTAATAGATGCTTTCCACAAACGCACGCGACTAATGCCTTGCAGGATCTTATGGAACAAGAAATTGCTGAAACGGAAAGCTCATTAGATGAAAAAGAGGAGAGTGATGAACAAAGGGAGGAAGAATGGATTAGCTACCCATGCCCACCTTCTAATGAGAGTAACTCTTTATCCCTTACATTATTTGATTGTCCCCCATGCTTACCAAAGTAGGATGAATGTTATGTTCCTATGGATTCTTTTGAAATATCTACTATGGGTAAAACTTGTGATAATAATTATGCTCCTGTTATCTATGATAATCCTTTATTTGTGCCTAACTTCGAAATGCATGGTACTAAAGAGTTTTGCTTAGAAAATGTTTATGATAAAGCTATAGATGATGGTACTATATTAGTTGATAATAACAATTGTACTACTATTGAAAATGAGATTGATCAGTCATCTTGTTATAAAATTGTTAAAAGTGGGTTTGGTTTTAATCCCACTAATTTTGAGCATGATAAAAATCATGTGTTTGTAGATAATGAAAAGCATAATTTATGTGATAGTTATATTGTTAAGTTTATTCATAAGGCTACTGAAAATTATTATGAGAGAGGAAAATATGGTTGTAGAAGTTTTCATGGTACTGAAACACCTCTCTGTGTGCTGAAAGTTTTGAAGTTACTCTTCTTTTATCTTCCTATGCATGTCGCTTTGTTCTTTGTGAATTTATTTGCATACAAGATTCCTATGCATAGGAAGCGGGTTAGACTTAAATGTGTTTTGAATTCTCTTCTTTATGCTCTCTTTTACTTCAATTCATATTTCTTATGTGAGCATCCTCTCAAACTATCAAGCCTAACTTAAAGGCGTTAAAGAAAAGTACTTCTTAGGAGATAACCCAATAATTTTCTTGAGTATTGGAAGTTATTAATTTTGTAATAACCTCTCCTTATCCTTTTTGTTTCATTTTTGTGCCAAGAATAACCTCTAATAAGAGGGAAGTAAGATTTGGGCAAGTGTTGTCCCGAAACAGATTTGTGTGCTTGACTATAAAAATTCGTAAATAATCTCTGTATGTCAGATTGAGCTGTAATTTTCTGGTTAAATCCCGCAGGTTGTTATATAACTTTCGTTAGTTCAACACTTTTTGATTTGAGCAACAGAAGGTCTTCGAAAAAATCGGTTTTTACCCGCTGGCCTGTTTGACAGATTTCTGCCAGTATTTGCATTTGCCTCTTTATCGATTTCTTTTTGGGTTATCTTTGGTAAATTGAGATTTTTGAAGGAATTGATACAGTAGCTTGTGTTTTTAATGAAAGTTTTGCTGTTTTGAAACTAAACCCAAAGGTTTATTATCTTTGAATACACTAATGTTGCTAATGAAGATTGTGTGAAGTTTTGTATGGAGGAAATTTTCAAGTGTAGGGGGAGAATGATGTAATGAGATGAAGAATGGAAAAAATCTCAACCTTGGGGATGCCACCCCGTGTCACCCCAAGAAATATTCAAGAGGTACAAGCGTCAAAGCTTGGGGATGCCCAAGGAATCCCCTTCTTCACTTTCTAGACACTTTGTTTTTATTGTTTCATGCACTGTTGTGTTGTTCTTGGAGCGTCTTAGTTTTTGTTTTTGGTTTTTGTTTGCTTAGTTTGCCTGAATAAAGTAGTTGGACCCCCGCTTTTGCTGTGTTGTTTCAAATAAGTTGATTGGTGTTGGAAAAGAGTAGAAAGGTCCATGCTTATAGTGGTACAAAGGGAGCTTGTTTTGACTGTGGCTTAGACTTTATCATGTCATGCTAGATGTTATTTTGACCTTATGCTTAGTGATTATTGCTGTAGCATGACTTGTTCCAAACAATTGAGATTGCTTAATGTGCCTTGAAAGAATCATGCGTTGTTTTAGCATACAAAAGCATAGTATTGTGGTATTCTCCTTTGATGCTTTGTTTGGGTTGACTTGGCACATGCTCACACCATGTTATGACTATGAACCAGTCACCTTAGCCTCTATTATCATTTAGTTTTCGACTTGTGGTACCACTTTATGCTTTGATTGATAATGTTTTGTCGCTCTGCATGATTATGACCATTATTGCTCTCTTAGTTGGTCGCTCCCACTCTTTTGCTAGCCTCCACTTGTATCGAGTAAGCTCTACTCATGCATCCAACTCCCAAGAAACCAAGTTATTCCAAAGAGTCCGCTATAAATTCCTATGAATGATGTGTTAGCCAATTCCAAGTATATTCTTGTTTTATCTATCTTCCAAATTAAACTTGTTATGTGAAAATTAGTGATTAAAGCTCTCACAAACTTGATGGCACACTTTATTTTTATTGCCCCTAATAAACTTGAACCATTGTGTCATCTATGTTGTATATGCTTGCACTTATAAGTTGGGAATTAGCAGAACTGTGCTGTCACGGGGAACGCTTTCAACACCTATAAATATCTACCCAGTTGATATCATGCTCTTTTGTTTATGGATGTCGGTGGTGTGAAATAAAAGGGGAGCTTGTAAGTCCATGGAGTTATGTATATGTGTTAGAGAAACGCCATGTCCGCTAGCCTAAGCCATAACTAATCACGGTGGAAACTTACTGCATCACCATAGTGAGCAATCTATGAAGCATTCTTCTTGTAAAAAAAGAGAGAGGTAGAAAAGAGTAAAGAAGAGAAAAAAGCACCATTTTCCAATGGTAAATAAGAAGATTGCTGAGATGCTCATTGTCTATTGCCTTGTAATTTTGATATGGGATAGCTCCTGTATCATGGGGCAAGGGGTACCCTGTTGGCGGTTCTCTATGATACACATATACCTACAATGACAAGAACTTACCGATAACTAAAGTTGAGTAGCATGAGGAACGACCCTCGTACTCAAGGGACATGAGATTGCCAAGTTATGCTTTATCAAGCATATACTCCATATTTTGTTCACTTTAACCTTAATAACTTCAAGATGCTTATGATAGGGGCATTGAGAGCTGAAAGCTAACAAGTACCATAATTTTTGAAAGCTCTTTATGAAACTTGAAATCCCTACTTCCCTTTGAAGGGACTTTCTTCCAATTTTATATTGAGTCTCCACCTTCTATCCTTAGGCACCAATTAAGAGAGCATAGTTGTAATTCTTAGTTCTATGTACATTGTCCCAAAACTTATTGATTGATTCATAATGTTGATATTGCTTTTTCTTGAACTATCTGTATCTAGTCAACCTTATGAGCTTTGAAGGTGTCCTATGCATTTATGTTTTGCTACTCCATGAGGTACAAGATGAATGCCACTATGCTATGTTTTCTATATATGAAACAAACAAACGTCTCTCAATGCATTATTATTCACGAACCTTTGTTTGTATCATTTTATGTTGCAACATAGTTACTATGTCTTATTGTTAGAACTTCATCTTTCATGCTCATGTTTAGAGTACTTTGATCCCAGCTTTTAATGCTTGCAAATGGTTTGATCATGATTGTGATGGTGCATGTTACCTAAAAAAATATTCTTTTTATCACTTACCTACTCGAGGACGAGCAGGAGTTAAGCTTGGGGATGCTTGATACGTCGTAAACGTATCTATAATTTTTTATGTTCCATGCTTGTTTAGTATAAACTTTGCTATGCTTTGTCTACACTTTAAGGTATTTTTATACATTTTCTAGGACTAACCTATTAACAAGATGTCGTAGTGCTATTTGTCTGTTTTCTGCTATTTTTGGTTTCAGAAAAGCTAGTAAGGAAATATTCTCGGAATTGGACGGGATAAAAGCCAAAGTCAATATTTCATCAAGGATAACACAAAGTCCAGAGGAGAGACGAAGGGGCACCACAGGGTGGCCGCACCCCCCACGCGCGGGCCCACCCTGGGCCGCGCCTAGGCAGGGTGTGGGCCCCCTGGTCGCCCTCTCCTATATAAGCCCCCCGATGTCAAAACCCTAAGCACCTAATCAGATCTCCATGAAATAGTTCGTAGCCGCCGCCACCATCGTCCCTAGACCGGGGGATCTGAAGCTCTTCCCGGCACCCTGCCGGAGGGGAGATATCATCCCGGAGGCCTTCTTCATCACCATGCCAGCCTCTGGTATGATGCGTGAGTAGTTCACCCTTGAACTACTGGTCCATACAGTAGCTAGATGGTTGTTTTTTCTCCTTTGTGCTATCATGTTTAGATCTTGTGAGCTCCGTTCATGATCAAGATCATGTATTTGTAATCATGCATGTTGTGTTTACGGGGATTCGATGGATATTGAGATACTATGTCAGATTGATTATTGATTCTATCATGTCTTATTGATTATTGATTCTATCATGTCTGTGTTGTTTGAGATCTTGCATGCTCTCCGTTTCTAATTGCTATCTTGGCCAAGTAGATGATAGTGACTCCAAGAGGGAGTATTTATGATCGATAGTATGTTCATGCCTCTATTGAATCTGGGGAAGTGACAGAAATCTCTAAGGTTGTAGATGTGATGTTTCTACTAGGGAGAAAACAACAATCTTTTGTTCATGAAACAACTGTATTGTTTACTTTACAAACAGTGCTTAATGTAGTTATCCGTTGCTTGCACCTTTATACTGGAGGGGCTACGGATGATAACCTGAGGGTGTATTTATAGTCATAGATGCAGTTGGATGGCGATATATGTATATTGTTGTAATGCTCAATCAAATCTCATAGGATCATGAATGTCTAGTATTGCATTGTTATGCCTTGCTTAGTTCCTGTCAATTGCCCCGCTGTAATTTGTTTACCCAGCATACTATGTTATTTATCTTAAGGAGAACACCTGTAACATCCCAAAAATATTAAACTTGGATCATCAAACTCTAATCATCAAAATTTACGGTTAACAATTTTTTTTCCAACTAAAGATATGAAAGCATTCATATGTGTGTGTATTCAAAATTTGGATTCTTTTGAATTGCATTGGTTCTGTGTTTCTTTGCTTGTAAAATGATTCTTAGGTGAAATAAACATCATCTAAACAATCCCCAAACTTTTCCCAAAGAAAAACAAGTCAAAACAAACCAATTAAGTGAATGGTCACTTTGGCCAAATTAACTCCCATGCCTACTTTGGCTATCTCTAACTTTCAGAACTTAACAGAAACATGTATGGATCTTTGCACCGCTTGATAGTACTCATAATAAGGTACAAGGCCCACTTTGTGATCATGCAAAAACATTTAAATTCTTAGCTTAAATGACAGTTTAAAATTGAATTTATTTCATATGGGAAGATCCCACTATTTCAAAAACCACTCAAACAAGCTCAATTTTCAAAACCCAAGCATCCACAGAATCCTCAACACATGCCTCGAACACCCACCAAAAATCTTTTCAAAATTCAAAACTTAAGTTCATGCGGCCATTTCATCAAACAGGTTGCAGATTCAAATCAACAAAATCACAAACACTATGTTGAGCAGTGTTTTTGGCCAACCTTGTTCCCTCTCTGGTTACAACTAGCCTTAGTAGATCATCTAGCAACCTTAACTCACCTCTAGCACCACTGTAATCATGCCAATGCCATCAATGGTGAGCAGGCCGAGAGCACCCATGTCACCCCAGTGTGGACATCAAGCTAGGAGAAGAACTAGCCGTGCCAACCTTGTCTAGCATGCAGCCCATGCCTCAGCGCCCCCTCTCGACCAGCCCTAGCTCAAAGACAACGACCAGAACCACCAGGAGCGCCGCGCCCGTGCCGCTGTCGACCATGCCAACGCGCGCCGCAGAGCACGCGCCGTTCCCACGCAACCCGACCACCTCGAGCCCTCGCCGCCCGCCAGTATGCACCCCACCATCCCAGGAGACCACCAGACATGTTCGTTTCACCGCCCGTACCCCGTAGCCACCGCTCGCCGTAGAGTTCGCCGTCTCTGCCTCGCAGAGCACCGCGCGTTCCCGACCAATTGCCACCGCCCCTACACGCGCATTTAAACCCTAGAGCATCGTAGGAGACCACCCGTTGATCGCCAACCTCGGCCATGCCTCTAGACGCCCGTAGCCGTGTCGCCACCGTCGCCTGCCCATCCCTCTCGGTCTCGCCGTTGGGCCTATAAAAGGAGACGACCCCCGCTCGATTTCTTCACACCATCTCACTCCCCTCACCTCACTGATCATTCCACCCCTTAGCTGGAGCACGAGGAGCAACAACTCACCGGAATTGCGCCGGAGTAGGCCGCCTCTAGAGAAGAAGGGAGCCATTGATTTCGCCCACCCCCGGAGCTGCCACGACCACTCCTGAGTTTGCTATCGTCGACTTTGTCGTTTGCCCGCCTCGCCGTCGTCACTAGAGCCACGGTATGCCTCCTATGCACTGTCACATCCCAAGATTTTCCAAATCTTGTAATGTGAAAATAAATGAATAAAATAAAACTTTGTTTGATTTTCAGAGCCAGAAGAAACTTTTTGAATTCAAATGGAACTTCAAACCCATTTGAATTAAATAAAACCTAAAGGGATTTATAAAGATAAATATTTAATAAAGGAAAATAAAATATTTTGGAAATTACTATTTTGGATCTTTAATAAAAAGGATTTGGTTTTCAAAAGAAAAGTGGATTTATAAATAAAGATTATTTTATATAGCCAAATTAAACCTTGACCAATATTTTGAAATAAATGTTTTGTTTTGAATAAAAATAGCAAAGGTTTATTTAAATAAAATAATAAGGAATTAATATTCAAATTTTATTTAAATAAAAGGTTTTACCATTTTAATTGAAACATCAAAACTTATTAAATTATAAGTTTTCCAAATGTTTGATATTCACAAACAAAACCTACTAAAGTGTTTTGGCTTTATTTTAGGTTTCAAAATAAATATCTCAATAAAACAAATCCTATCGAATTAAAAAATGAAAGTCTATTATATTTAAATTAATAATGGACTCTAAAATAAAATGTTATTTTGTTTTAAAACAAGTTTCCAAGTATTCTATATTTCCCAAATAAAACCTACTGATTTGGTTTTGAAAATATTTAGGTTTCAAATAAAGATTTTATTAATAAAATCAAACTCTATTTGATTTAATAACTAAGGTCCATTTTATTTAATTATTAATGGACCCTATAACAAAAATGTTATTTTAAACAAGCTCCCAAATATTCTTTATTTCCAAATAAGCTACTGATTTTGTTTTGAAAGTATTTGGATTTCAAATGGAGATTTTATTAAGTAAATCAAACCCAATTTGATTAAATAACTTTGGTCTATTTTATTTAATTATTAAATAAAATCCTAAAAAGAATAAAATATTATTTTATTTTGGGAATTGGTTTATGCTGATTAACAGAACCAAAAACTCATTACAAGTTTGTTTTGTTTGAATTGTTGATTGGGTCATTTGTTTGATTAATCAAATCAGAAAATAGAAATAGAAAAAGATAAAACAAAGCAAACAGAAAAATAAATAAGAGAAAAACGATCAGCCCAGCTAAAGCCCACCCCAGCCCAGTCCAACCCATCTGCCCTCTCCCCCGAACCGTTTTTCCTCACCGCTGAAACAGCCCATTAAGTCACTGACCGGTGGACCTCCCCCTCGTTTCTTTTCCCACTAACCAGCGGACCCCACTCCCCCTGTTCATCGTCCACACCCGCACGACCTGTTCTTTCTCCCCCTCGTCGTCGTTGCTGCCTCTAATTAACCGCATCAATTCGAGTAAATGGCTGAATGAATTCTCCCAGTAACCTCACACATTTAATCGCCCACGCTCCCTCCTCCTTTCCCCTCTGTCTCCTTCCCCAATCACGCCCCTAGGCCGCCTCAATTACTCTCCGAGCACTCTCTGTTCCGACGAAGTCCGGCGCCGATTCCGGCGACACGACACTGCCCCGAGCCTCCCTGAGCACGCTGACAACTTCCCCACTCCCAGACGCTCCTCCACGTGCCCTTCATTCAACCGCGGGCGCCCCGAAGCGTCGGCTTTGACAAGCTCCGACAGCACCGCCGTCTGAACCAGGTCGCCCCTCTTCTTCTCGTTCACGCACACGGCACCCCTGTGATCTCCTGCGTCTAACCTTACCCTCGGTTGTTCTTCTCGTGACCTGTAGCGACGAATCCGACCACGACTGAGACCACCCGACGTCGTTCTATACTCCGGCGAGCAATCGCAGCTGCCCCCTAGCGCCCCTCGACGGACAAGTACCACGTTGAGCATCAGCGAGCGTCAGCGATTCCGGTGAGCATATCCCCACCCTCCTTTGCTTCCTGTACCGCCGGCGCCATCATCGACTGGTCGCACCGCCGCCACCAGCCGCCGCAGCGCCGCCCGTCTATGGTCGAGCACCCCACAGCCGTCCGATCAAGATCTGACACTCACGATAGTCTCACTTAACAGCGAAAGGGTACGCGCCCTGTGCCGTGCGATCAAACTAGATCCTGCGGTCCGCAGCACGCGATCCAGACGAACCGGTACCGGCGAATTAGAACATGACGCGTGGCATCAGACGATCTGAAATAGAATTTGAAATCAGAATTTGATGCCATTTTCAAACCTCTGTAACTTTCAAACCACACGTCCAAAAATTACAAATTTTATGTCGTTGGATTCAGGAGAACAAACCCTAGCCAACCATGCCCTTAGTTTAGCAAATAGTATCTGTTAGCTTGTTTGAATTTGCAGAGACATTTGTATGCTTGTTAAGGATGTAAAAATTGTTAAAAATTGAATTTAGGGTTAAAATCTTTGGCAATTGGATTGATTTGAACCTACTGAACCTAGGAAACACTTTGTGGACTCAAAAATGTATTTGGAGAAATTAAGAAATGATTCTTTGATTTAAAACCATTTCTAGTCAAATAGAAATGTAATTTATTTATTGAAAATGATTTTGAAGGAAAACTTTTGCAAAATGGTTTGATGTGATCTTACTGATCCTAGGAACCAACCCTTGGTGCTGAAAATAATTTTGGTAAGATTTAGGTTGGATTACTTAACTTAGTTATTTTCTAGCCAAATAAAAAGAATGGTTTTTGTTATGAAAATGTTATGGAAAGAAAACTTTGAGAAAATAGTTTGGACCAAACCTACTGAACCACAACACCATGTTTTGCAAATTAGCAATTCATTTGGTGAACAACTTAAGAGTTTTTCCTTGATAAAAACATTTTTCACCACATAAAATGATGAATGGATTTTAAAATGGTTTTGAGATAAAACCCATTTGCAAATGACTTTGCCATTTTGGTAAATGACCAATTTGGATCTTACAAAGTTTAGAAGCCTAGTGGAGACCATCCTTGCAATAGAACCAAACCTTTGCATGCTATTGCATGACTTAGATTCCATTACTTTGTATGTGAAAAATTGTTTGTTTGACTTTGGTTGGAATGTGAATTGAATTTGTGTTTGCTTGATTGACTTGTAGTGAAGTGTGAGACCAGCAAGATCAAGGAGTGAACCACCATTCCCTACCAAAAAGGCAAGTGATGCTTCATACTTTTTGTCCCATTATTTTCACTATGCATTAGTGATTTTGCTAATTAAACTTGCATGAATTTTGCTAAGTATAGACCTTGCTATAGTAAAACCTAGTAGATGAATCCTTAGTAGGATTTTCCTAAGTTAAGATTCCTAATACTATCAAGCTTAGCCTAGCTAGTAGAAAACAAGGGTGGAACATATATTCATGCTATGGAAAATTTCTAAGTCTGAGGACTTGAGTTTTGTTCAATAAAACAACTAAGTGAATGAATCACCTGGGTGGAATGGAAGGAATGGTGTATGTTGAGTGGTTACACAAGGCCAGGGAACTGGTGAACCTTGTGTATCTCACTTGTGGATGGCCACCCAGGAACAAAGGGATTTGAGATGTCAAATGTTGAGAAGCTTCAAGTGCAACCACTTGGCAATATGGGCTCTGCCATGATCATATAGGTTGCAAGAACTTAGCCATATGGACAGTGGGTGGTAGTGTTTGATAGGTTGGAACGCGTCCATTTTTCTCTAAGGGAAGGCTTCTGAAAGATCTTGTCTTGGGAAACCAAGTCTTGTGGGGAAAGTGCACCACCTCTGCAGAGTGTAAAACCTAAGTACTTAGCCATATCCCTGGTAAAGGACAATTTGAGCATCAAGACATGGAAGCAATCAAGAATCTCATCATTCCAATTTCTAAGTTAAAATCTTGTGGTTTGAACAAGGGTTGTTTGAAATCTTCAATCTTTGATTGGTAGATGCCTTGGAAAGGATCTTCAATCTTTGATTGAGGAAAAATGATTTTGTCAAGCAAAAACTTAGTATTTTCAAATGTTAAGGAAAAATTCTATTTTGAGCAATGCAAGCCACAACTCCACTTAGCCAAATGCATATAGATGATAGACTCCACTATACTACCATAGTATCACTTGCCAATACAATTCAAATGTATTGACCCTTTGTGGCTGTAACTTGTATGTTGCAGGTTTGATTGATTTTAGTGAAGATTGATTGATTAGGATTTACAAAGTCTACAACCAACATCTGCCTGTGGCACTTTGAAGATGAAGGACCCATGACTATAGTTATTCCGCTGCAATGTAATGTAATAGCCATATGGGCTAAGTATGATGTAATAAAACTATGTTATTCCTGGTTATAAAGTTATAATATGACCTTTGTATCTTGATATTACATCTTAACTGTGGATGCTAGCTATTGATCCAGGGACTAGCATTGTAAACACAGGAGGCTCTATCTTATTAAAGATTGGGACCCCTACATGCACCCCCACTGAGCCACTAGCGTTCGAGCTCGCTAGTGACCTGTTCATCGTCGACGATGACCCTCAGCCGTCGATCGTCATTCTAATCCAACGCACCACATCGCCCCGTACCACTTCGCGTTTAATGAGCCACTGACCAGTAGACCCCCCTGTCAGTTGCGCCCCGTGCTGCGGAGTGACACTGGACCGGCCCATTACCCCTTCCCACGCAGCCCAAGCGTTTGATTTTATATTTTTCTATTTTCATTTAAACTTAGTTTTGTACCTAGTTTCAAAAATCAACCCAGCTCGATTCACTGAACCAAATTGCATGAAACCAATTTTTTAGAAAGGTACTGAAATTCTTAATCCAAGCCTTTTGGATTCAAATCATTTGGATCCGTAGATCAACCTTGGTAAAAATAACAAGTCAGGAGCTTTTGTGCATTCAAACATTTTTCAAATTTCAACCATAATAGCTTTTGAATTGATTCCAACTCTCAAAAATCACATTTGATCATACCTTTCAGAATATATAAAAACATTTGGGTTTTACTTACAGAAATAATGTTCAAGTAATAAAAGAATGCCCCATAGGCATTTCTAGCCAGTTTAATGATTTAAAATAAAAAGGCTAAACCTTATTAAATTGTGACACCACTCTAAATCACATTCTCATGTACTGAAATATGTGGTGACGACATGTGTCAACATGATCCCATGTTTGAGTTGGAGAATATTAAATCTTAAGTAGTTTTTCAATGAGTAGAAATTAATTTTCTAAAAATAAAATAAATAAGACAAATTCTTTATTCTTGTGATATTAGTGATGATGCTAGATCATCTATAGAACACCTTCGTGTGATGATTGAAAGTAGTTAAGTATTGTTTGGTGATTGTGTACCTCGTATTTATTTATAGACGCTAGTACCGACCAAGGATACGAGGAGTAAGGAGGATAATACGAAGAAGAAGCCAAGGAGAACTTCAACCACTGCTCTACACAAGGCAAGCCAATACTTGCAAGATATTAACTTAGCAAGCTTATACTGATACTTGTGCAAGCCTTACTAATCAAGTTGACCTATGCAAGCTAATACTTGCTTGTGACCATGCCAACTAGATGCCTTAAGCATATGTGATCATACCCACTTGATAACCCAATCCTAGTTTTACATGCAAGCTTTCTACTTTATTTCTTTATCAAAGCTATTTCTTAGAGTTATTTAAGTGACTTGTAGATTCTAGGAAGATAATTGAAGGTTGCATAAAGAGCATTAAATTTGGCCTAAGCTATATCATCTTGATGTCATCCTAAGGCATGAGATGGTACTTAGTTAAAACTCCACTTGTTTACCACCCCTCATTAGTACTCACCCCCACTTGTAGATGCTAGTGCTAAGCATAAAACTTGATCAACTTTAGATGGGAATACTTGGTGGAAAATGGTTATGAAAACCTTAGAATGATGAGTCATTCTACTAAGATGTTTTGACATGTGTTTCCGAACACCAGATGATTTGGATGATGAAAATGTTAAGGCACGAGCCTTAGCCCTTTATAAAAATGATGGTTGTCTAGATGCGATACCATTCCAATTTTACCGTACAACCACAATACCCGAAAATTGGGTAGGGCTTGACTGGAAACTTATATACCTTAGTATGGGTTCCCTCCCGGCCAAGGTCTGAGCTGAGGCTACCTTGTGAAGATTGTCCACCTGTGCAGTACCCTAGATGACAGTTGGTCATGGTTGGGAGGCCAAACTCACATGAGAGGTGCCTATACGAGGGCGTGTAATTGAAAGGTTAGGATTGATTATCCGCATACTGAGTATGGTGAATTCAGGATTTGTTCCTGACGGATGTATCAAATGTTGTGGTGAAAGTGTACAATCTCTGCAGATTGTCAAACTATTCGAATAGCCGCGTCCGCGGTTATGGATAGTTGGAGTGGCCATATTGTTCCCCCGTCAGATGTTTTCAAAAATGACTTGTGAAATGAATTGAGAACTTGACTTGACCACAACAGAGTTGTGACATGAGATACAAGTTCCCACTTAGGTGTTATAAAATTCAACTAGCTTTTCTTGCTTCTGAACTTAGTAGAGGTAAATCTGGCTTTTTGCAAAACAACCATAGAGCTTAGTGTCCTATTAAAAAAACCCTTCCGTTGTTAGTATTAGTTTGCGATACTTAAAGAGTACTCATGGCTTTGTCCCTGGCTATTCCCGTGGCCAGACTATGAAGAAGAGTACCAGGATGATGGACCCCAGGAAGGTTACGACAACTAGGATCATCTCCCATCGTCAGCATTGCCTGTGACCCCGAAGATGGAGCTTCGCCTACGCTACCTTTATTATTGTTACGTATTTCCGCTGCTTGAGTTGTATTAAGAACTAGATCATGAGATCCTTATTTGTGTAAGACCTTATGTATGGTTTGTAATGGGTGATGTACTGTGGTATCCAAATCTATTATGTCTCGCAAAAATGGTAATCCTAGGATTGCGATGTATGGCATAACAGGCATCTGGGATTAAAAATCCGGGTGTTGAAAAGTTGGTATCAGAGCCATCATGACCATAGGAGACCCTAGTTAGACTGGACGTTTGAATCAAAAACTTAGTTTCAAAATCAAAGGAAGGAAATATTTACAAAAACTTAGTCCCACTCTTATCACCTTGTTTCTTTCATAAAAAATCATGATCCTCAAAAAACTCTTGCAAAATACCTAAAATTTGACACACTTGATCACTCTACTAACCTACTCATCCTACATTCTTATAGATGGACGTGAAGTACAACAAGTTTTATCAGTTGGGGAATGGAGGAGACCTTATCTTTGAGCGGGATTTGCACCAGCTTTAGGAACTTCTGGAGCGTCCGCACCCCGAGTTCTTCGGAGCTCAGCTCAATGATCAAGGAGGATAAGATCTGCAGTGGCTAATTGTTGCAAGTCTCCGAGGAAAGATTGAACCTCCTACTGCCGAGGGAATTCAGTTCACCTTAAGAGAGAACAACTGGCTCGATGGACTTTCCAGGGCCATGCAGGAAGCTCTTGCCCATCTGTGTGGGCAGAGTATCAACCAGATCAAGGGTACCAGCTTTGAGTTTTGTCCAAGGCGTGATGCTATGGGACAGCCACTGGAATCCCCATACCACCACGAGCTGAAGACTCAGTTGGACCACCTTAGCTTCATGATGTATGATCGTCAGCAGGAATTGGACAATTGCCGTGACTACTCCAACCACAAGTCCGCCATCATCAGGACAAAGGATCAGACCATCGCTATGCTAGCGAAGGATCGCAAGTCTCGCCACCGTCAGCTCAACAAGAAGGAGCGCATCATTGCCTGTCTTCGCCACCGTATCTCGGATTTGGAGGAGACCATCCACGAGAGAGACATGCAGTTGGAGGAAAGGGAGAATGCCGGAGAAGATCTTCGTGGAGACCCCTACTCCTATCTCAGCGATGAAGATGATTTTCTGGAGGATCAGGCTATGGACTTCTTCACAGATGAGGATGATTTCGCCTTCATCAATGACGACGAGGATGATGAGGTTGACGACTACACCGACTCCGAGGAGTAGTAGCACTAGAGCACTAGCGTAGCGAGTTATATTCGGTCCCACTGTATCGTAGTTCCAGAATGGTTCGTAAAACCATCTGTTTTTCTTGTTTTGTGGTGTGTGTTTGTATCGTGTGCTACGAATGAATGAATGAAAATCAAGTTGCTAGAAAATCTGAGTCAAACTTTAAAAACTTTTCAAAATCCCGAAACCTTAGAAATTTCCCTCTTTTCTCCTGATCTATCTCAATCTTCAGATGCCACGCGGAGGAAGTGGTTCATCCCCGGACCCGATGTTGCAGATCCTGCAAATGTTGGTTTCTGACCGCGAAGCCGAAAGAGCCGAACATCAAGCCAACCTAGCCACCCTTCAGCAGATATCCCAGCTAGCCCACAACAATCAAGGCCAAGGAAATCAGGACAACCATGGATCTAAGCTCAAGAATTTCCAGAATACCAACCCACATGTTTTAACTAAGTCGGAAGAGCCCCTAGATGCAGACGATTGGCTGCAAACCATGGAAAACAACCTGGAAGTCGCCAGAGTGGAAGCTAACAAGAAAGTTCTGTTAGCCACCCATTATCTAGACGGAGATGCAAGAGCATGGTGGAACAGCGTTCGTGCAATGACCGGAGGACAGATGATGACCTGGGAAGAATTCAAAGTCAAGTTCAGCAGAACCCATGTGCTACCGGGTTTGATCAAGAGAATGAGAGATGAGTTCAGAGAACTGAAGAAAGGAAGGATGACCGTAGTGGAATACCGTGACAAATTCTTGTCATTATCTAGGTATGCCCCGGATGAGATCGACACTGAAGCCAAGAAGAAAGAGAGATTCCTGAATGGTCTGCACGATGAGATGCAGACTGTGTTAGTCAATATCCCCTTTGCTGATATTGAAGCCCTTGTCGACTCTGCCATCCAGATGGAAGGAAAGATCAACCAAGCCAATGAGAACCGCAAGCGTCGCATGATGCATCAGCCAGGAACCCATCAGACCCCAAAGTATCGCCCTAACCCATCTCCAGGATTTGCCCCGAGAACCAACAGACCCCAGATGAACCATCCTACCTATCCCAACCGTGGAAACCCAAGGCCCGAAGGAAATCACAACAACCCCGGCAACTCTGGCAATTTCAACTGTGCACCACCCAAGTTCAACAACAACAATGCTACCGCCAACACCAACACTGCCCCGAGGACTGGAAGCAATGTCGTGCCTGTTGCAGCAAAGGACAAGTCACAAGTGACTTGTTATGACTGTGGAAATAAGGGTCACTACTCCAATGAGTGCCCCAAGAAGAATGCCGCAACCCCCAATGCCAATGCCCCAGCTCAGCAACAACGTCGTGTCCAGCCTGGAAGAAGGTTTGCCCCAGGGAATTCGCTCGACCGCAACGGTCGTCTTTTTCTCATGCATGCTGAAGAAGCCCAGGAAGCGCCAGATGTCGTGCTGGGTATGTTTTCTATTAATTCAGTACTCGCTAGAGTGTTGTTTGATTCTGGTGCATCATACTCATTTGTCACCGAAGAATTTGCATGCACTAGTAAGATTCAACCAACCAAACTGAAGCATGTTATGATTGTTCAAATCCCCGGTTCAACCACCAAGGCTAGGCAAATTTGCAAAGCCGTCCCTATCCGAATCCATGTCATAGATTTTTACGCTAATTTGATAGTACTCAGAACTAAAGGTTTGTAAGTAGTACTAGGAATGGATTGGATGTCCAAATATAAATGATTGATTGACTGTGCCAAGAAAGCCATAACCATGACCAGTACCGCTGGAATATCAGTCGAGCACATATCTGAAACCTTACCTCGCCAATTCAAGTGCAACAAGAGTATAGCCCAACCTACCATTGACCAAGTCCGGATAGTCTGTGAATACCCCGATGTATTTCTAGATGTTTTGCCCGGTATGCCCCCAGATTGGGATATCGAGTTTATCATTGAACTAATCCCTGGAACAGGACCCATAGCCCAGAGACCATATAGTATGAAACCGTATGAACTAGCAGAACTGAAGAAGCAACTGGATGCCATGCTGGAAATTGGATTGATTCAACCAAGTGCGTCACCATGGAGATCACCTGTCTTGTTCGTGGACAAGAAGGATGGAGGAAACCGTTTGTGTACGGATTACCGGAAGTTGAATGATGTCACTATCAAGAACAAGTACCCATTTCCCAAGATAGAAGATTTGTTTGATCAGTTGACCGGTGCCAAAGTGTTATCTAAGATTGACCTTAGAACTGGCTATCATCAACTCAAGATTCACGTAGAGGATATCCCTAAGACTGCCTTTACCACCCGTTATGGATTATACGAGTATACTGTCATGTCTTTTGGATTAACCAATGCCCCCGCTTATTTCATGAATCTCATGAATAAGATTTTTATGGACTTCCTGGATAAGTTTGTCATTGTTTTCATCGATGACATTCTAATTTATTCCAAATCAGAAGAAGAACATGAGCTACAGCTAAGGACCATTCTTGGAACCATTAGAGAGCATCAGTTGTATGCCAAGTTTAGCAAATGTGAATTCTGGTTACAGGAGGTAGGATTCCTCGGCCACGTTGTTTCAGCCGAAGGAATTGTCGTTGACCCTGCAAAAGTGAAAGATGTCGAAGATTAGCAAGCCCCAACCACTCAAAACCAAGTTCGTGCATTTCTCGGATTGGCGGGATATTACCGCAAGTTCGTAGAAGGATTCACGAGTATTGCCAGACCCATGACCCAATTTCTGAAAAAGGACAAGAAGTTTGAATGGACGGACAAATGTGAAGCGAGTTTTCAAGAACTCAAGAGGAGATTGATTTCAGCCCCCATCTTAATCATGCTGGATATCACGAAGCCCTTCGACGTGTATTGTGATGCATCCAAGATCAGTCTCGGATGTGTGCTAATGCAAGAAGGCAAAGTTATATCTTATCTATCTCGACAACTAAAACAACATGAGCAGAATTACCCAACCCATGACCTCGAAATCGCAGCCGTAGTTCTAGCCCTGAAGACATGGAGGCATTACCTGATGGGAAACCGTTGTGAGATCTATTCGGATCACAAGAGTCTGAAGTATATATTCACTCAGAAGGAGCTGAATATGAGACAGAGAAGATGGATTGAGCTAATCAAGGATTACGACCTGGACATTCACTATCACCCTGGTAAAGCCAATGTGGTAGCAGATGCCCTTAGCAGATTGCCGTGCCGCTTGAACTCCATGATTTTGAAGGAGCAACCAAGCTTGCACAAAGAGATGGAATATTTTCGAATGGAATTAGTGAGTGAAGGATTTTTGGCTAGCATAGAACTTCAACCCACTTTGATCAGCCAGATCAAAGAGGCGCAGAAAGGAAATGCTAGTATCGGTGGAATCAAGCGTCGTATCGGTATAGGCAAAGTACCCGGATTCACCGAAGACGAAGAAGGAGTTCTGTGGTACAAAGGACGCCTTTGTGTACCAGCAGATTCTGAGTTGAAAGAAGTTATTCTGAAGGAAGCTCATGATACTCTTTATTCTATCCACCCCGGAGGAACGAAGATGTGTCAGGACTTGAAAGAACAATTTTGGTGGCATAAGATGAAGAGAGAAATCGGAAGCTACATCGCCAAGTGTGATATATGTCAGTGAGTCAATGCGGGACATCAAAGACCCGCTGGATTATTGCAACCATTGCAGATTCCGGAATGGAAATGGGATTCCGATGGAATGGACTTTATCACCGGATTGCCTACTTCTAGTAGGGGAAATGAATCTATCTAGGTCATTGTGGACATGTCCAAAGTCGCCCATTTCTTACCAGTCAAGACCACCTATCAGAGTTCGAAACTAGCGGAGTTATACATCGCTAGGATCGTCAGTTTGCATGGAGTCCCCAAGAACATCGTATCGGATCGAGGAACTCAATTTACCTCGAGATTCTGGAAGAAAGTCCAAGAAGGTTTAGGAACCCTACTAGATTTCAGCACCGCTTATCACCCTCAGACCGATGGACAAACGGAGCGAGTAAATCAAATACTCGAAGATATGCTGAGATCATGTGTGTTAGAATATGGATAAAAGTGGGAAGACTGTCTGCCGTTTGCAGAATTTTCGTACAACAACAGTTATCAAGCTAGTTTGCAAATGGCCCCATTTGAATCCATGTACGGAAGAAAGTGTCGCACCCCTTTTAACTGGTCGGAAGTAGGAGAGAGTCAGATTTTCGGACCCGACATCCTACGAGAAGTAGAAGAGAAGGTTCACAAGATTCGTGAGCACCCCAAGACAGCCCAGTCGAGACAGAAAAGTTACGCCGACAAGATACGTCGAGACCTCGCCTTCAACACAGGAGATTTTGTGTATCTGAAAGTGTCGCCATTGAAAGGAATGCAGCGTTTCGATCTAAAAGGAAAGTTAGCCCCCAGATATATCGGCCCCTTCAAGATTCTGAACCGTCGAGGAGAAGTGTCTTATCAATTGGAACTACCCGAAGAGATGTCAGCCGTGCACAATGTGTTCCATATATCATTACTTCGCAAGTGCCTCGAAGTTCTAGAGAAGACTGAAGTGTTCAAGAATATCGATCGCCGGACCATAGAGATCAACGATGACCTGACCTATCCCGAAGTACCCATCCGTATTTTGGAAGAAGCTTTCAGAACTACCAGAACCCGAAGCATCAAGTTTCTCAAGATTTAGTGGAGCAACCACACAGAAGAGGAAGCCACCTGGGAGCGCCAAGATCACATCAGGACAGAGTTTCCTGATCTCTTCCAATCCTAGGTAATCTTTTTCGTCCTTTTTCAAATCCCGGGACGAGATTTTGTTTAAGGGGGGAAGGTTTGTAACATCCCAAAAATATTAAACTTGGATCATCAAATTCTAATCATCAAAATTTAGGGTTAACAAAAACTTTTCCAACTAAAGATATGAAAGCATTCATATGTGTGTGTATTCAAAATTTGGATTCTTTTGAATTGCATTGGTTCTGTGTTTCTTTGCTTGTAAAATAATTCTTAGGTGAAATAAACATCATCTAAACAATCCCCAAACTTTTCCCAAAGACAAACAAGTCAAAACAAACCAATTAAGTGAATGGTCACTTTGGCCAAATTAACTCCCATGCCTACTTTGGCTATCTCTAACTTTCAGAACTTAACAGAAACATGTATGGATCTTTGCACCCCTTTATAGTACTCATAATAAGGTACAAAGGCCCACTTTGTGATCATGCAAAAACATTTAAATGTTTAGCTTAAATGACAGTTTAAAATTGAATTTATTTCATATGGGAAGATCCCACTATTTCAAAATCCACTCAAACAAGCTCAATTTTCAAAACCCAAGCATCCACAAAATCCTCAACACATGCCTAGCACACCCACCAAAAATCTTTTCAAAATTCAAAAATTAAGTTCATGCGGCCATTTCATCAAACAGGTTGCAGATTCAAATCAACAAAATCACAAACACTATGTTGAGCAGTGTTTTTGGCCAACCTTGTTCCCTCTCTGGTTACAACTAGCCTTAGTAGATCATCTAGAAACCTTAACTCACCTATAGCACCATTGTAAGCATGCCAATGCCATCAATGGTGAGCAGGCCGAGAGCACCCATGTCACCCCAGTGTGGACAACAAGCTAGGAAAAGAACTAGCCGTGCCAACCTTGTCTAGCATGCAGCCCATGCCTCACCGCCCCCTCTCGACCAGCCCTAGCTCAAAGACAACGACCAGAACCACCAGGAGCGCCGCGCCCGTGCCGCTGTCGACCATGCCGACGCGCGCCGCAGAGCACACGCCGTTCCCACGCAACCCGACCACCTCGAGCCCTCACCGCCCGCCAGTATGCACCCCACCATCCCAGAGACCACCAGACATGTTCGTTTCACCGCCCATACCCCGTAGCCACCGCTCGCTGTAGAGTTCTCCGCCTCTGCCTCGCAGAGCACTGCGCGTTCCCGACCAATTGCCACCGCCCCTACACGCGTATTTAAAACCTAGAGAATCGCCAGGAGACCACACGTCGATCGCCAACCTCGGCCATGCCTCTAGCCGCCCGTAGCCGTGTCGCCACCGTCGCCTGCCCATCCCTCTCGGTCTCGCCGTCGGGCCTATAAAAGGAGACGACCCCCGCTCAATTTCTTCACACCATCTCACTCCCTCACCTCACTGATCATTCCACCCCTTAGCTGGAGCACGAGGAGCAGCAGCTCGCCAGAATTGCGTCGGAGCAGGCCGCCTCTGGAGAAGAAGGGAGCCGTTGATTTCGTCCACCCCCGGAGCTGCCGCGACCAGCCCTGAGTTTGCTGTCGTCGACTTTGTCGTTTGCCCGCCTCTCCGTCGTCACTGTAGCCCCAATATTCCCCCTATGCACCCCCACTGAGCCGGTAGGGTTCGATCTCGCCAGTGACCTGTTCATCATTGACGACGACCCTCAGCCGTCGATCGTCATTCTAATCGAACGCACCACATTGCCCCGTACCGCTTCGCGTTTAATGAGCCATTGACCAGTAGACACCCCCTGTCAGTTGTGCCCCGCGCTGCGGAGTGACACTGGGCCGGACAATTACCCCTTCCCACGCAGCCCAAGCGTTTGAATTTAGATTTTTCTATTTTCATTTAAACTCGGTTCTGTACCTAGTTTCAAAAATCAACCCAACTCGATTCACTGAACCAAATTTCATGAAACCAATTTTGTTAGAAAGGTATTGAAATTCTTAATTCAAGCCTGTTGGATTCAAATCATTTGGATCTGTAGATCAACCTTGGTAAAAATAACAAGTCAGTAGCTTTTCTGCATTCAAACATTTTTCAAATTTCAACCATAATATCTTTTGAATTGATTCCAACTCTCAAAAATCACATTTGATCATACCTTTCAGAATATATAAAAACATTTGGGTTTACTTACAGAAATAATGTTCAAGTAATAAAAGAATGCCCCATAGGCATTTCTAGCCACTTTAATGATTTAAAATAAAAAGGCTAAACCTTATTAAATTGTGACACCACTTTAAATCACATTCTCATGTACTGAAATATGTGGTGAGGACATGTGTCAACATGATCCCATGTTTGAGTTGGAGAATATTAAATCTTAAGTAGTTTTTCAATGAGTAGAAATTACTTTTCTAAAAATAAAATAAATAAGACAAATGCTTTATTCTTGTGATATTAGTGATGATGCTAGATCATCTATAGAACACCTTTGTGTGATGATTGAAAGTAGTTAAGTATTGTTTGGTGATTGTGTACCTCGTATTTATTTATAAACGCTAGTACCGACCAAGGATACGAGGAGGAAGGAGGATACTACGAAGAAGAAGCCGAGGAGAATTTCAACCACTGCTCTGCACAAGGCAAACCAATACTTGCAAGCTATTAACTTAGCAATCTCATACTGATACTTGTGCAAGCCTTACTAATCAAGTTGACCTATGCAAGCTAATACTTGCTTGTTACCATGCCAACTAGATGCCTTAAGCATATGTGATCATACCCACTTGATAACCCAATCCTAGTTTTACTTTCAATCTTTCTACTTTATTTCTTTATCAAAGCTATTTCTTAGAGTTATTTAAGTGACTTGTAGATTCTAGGAAGATAATTGAAGGTTGCATAAAGAGCATTAAATTTGGCATAAGCTAGATCATCTTGATGTCATCCTAAGGAATGAGATGGTACTTAGTTAAAACTCAACTTGTTTACCACCCCTCATTAGTAATCACCCCCACTTGTAGATGCTAGTGCTAAGCATAAAACTTGATCAAATTTAGATGGGAATACTTGCTGGAAAATGGTTATGAAAACCTTAGAATGATGAGTCATTCTACTGAGATGTTTTGACATGTGTTTCCGAACACCAGATGATTTGGATGATGAAAATGTTAAGGCATGAGCCTTAGCCCTTTATAAAACTGATGGTTGTCTGGATGCGATAGTATTCCAATTTTATCGTACAACCACAATATCCGAAAATTGGTTAGGGCTTGACTAGAAACTTATATACCTTAGTATGGGTTCCCTCCCGGCCAAGGTCTGAGCTGAGGCTACCTTGTGAAGATTGTCCACCTGTGCAGTACCCAAGATGATAGTTGGTCATGGTTGGGAGGCCAAACTCACAGGAGAGGTGCCTATACTAGGGCGTGTAATTGAAAGGTTAGGATTGATTATCCTCATACTGAGTATGGTGAATTCAGGATTTGTTCCTGACGGATGTATCAAATGTTGTGGTGAAAGTGTACAATCTCTGCAGATTGTCAAACTATTCGAATAGCCGCGTCCGCGGTTATGGACAGTTGGAGTCGCCATATTGTTCCCCCATCAGATGTTTTCAAAAATGACTTGTGAAATGAATTGAGAACTTGACTTGGCCACAACAGAGTTGTGACATGAGATACAAGTTCCCACTTAGGTGTTATAAAATTCAACTAGCTTTTCTTGCTTCTGAACTTAGTAGAGGTAAATCTGGCTTTTTGCAAAACAACCATAGAGCTTAGTGTCCTATTAAAAAAAAACCCTTCCGTTGTTAGTATTAGTTTGCGATACTTAAAGAGTACTCATGGCTTTGTCCCTGGCTATTCCCATGGCCAGACTATGAATAAGAGTACCAGGATGATGGAGCCCAGGAAGGTTACGACAACTAGGATCATCTCCCATCGTCAGTATTGCCTGTGACCCCGAAGATGAAGCTTCACCTACGATACATTTATTATTGTTACGTATTTCCGCTGCTTGAGTTGTATTAAGAACTGGATCATGAGATTCTTATTTGTGTAAGAACTTATGTATGGTTTGTAATGGATGATGTACTGTGGTATCCAAATCTGTTATGTCTCGCAAAAATGGTAATCCTAGGATTGCGATGTATGGCATAACCGACATCTGGGATTTAAAATGTTTTCTGGACATTTTGATATATTATTTGTATTTTTCTGATTTAAAACGAATTAGATATGAATTTTCCCAATTTTAATTCATTTTAAATCATTTTTGGAATATTATAAAATAACTTACATTTTGGAATTACTCAAACATTTTTATTAAACAGAAAACATTTCTGATATTATTTATATCACTTACAGGGTGGACCCACCTGTCAGCATTTAATAATTACAGAAATGATTTACTAAAATATTTAAAATAAAGAAAACATGGAATATGACTTCCTGCTGATGTCACATGGGGGTTTAAACCTTGTTACACCGGGGTGAGATCTAGCCGCAGTGGCTGATGGGTGGGTTCAGGGCCACGTGGATGCGACGTCGGCGCCACGTCTGCTTGCCGGTGAGCACGTGCAGACGACGGTCGGCGATGGCACAGGAGTGCAAGCTAGAGCGTGTGCGTACGTGCGTTAGATAGAGGAGGCCAATAGGGGTCAAAGGATGGTGGCGCCGCCCCGTTTGGGTCACTGGAACGACGGCGACGACTAGCTACTGCGACATCGACGGTGGAGAAACGGCGAGACTGCAGGACAGAGAGCAAGGGAGACAACAAAGAGGTCCTTCTGGACCGTGAGCTCACCGAGATCATGATGAAGGGGTCGGGGAGGGCAGGCGAGGTCACAAGATGCCGGAATCAATGGTGAGTGCGGCGGACGGAGCGCGGGTAGGTGAGGTCATCGGCGTCGATAAAGGGCGCCTCGACCCGATTCCTTCGATAGGGAGACACAGTCCAGCACGACAGAGCTCCTAGGCACCACTGCGTGGCTCGGGATGGCTCGGAACGGCAGCGAAAAAAAGATCTGGCCGGGGTAGGGTTCGTCCGAAGAGGAAGAACACGAGAGAGGGAGGTCGCTAGGGAGAGCAGGAGGGGATGAGGATGAGAGAGACGTGCTCACATGGGTCTTATCCTTCTCCGCGCAGCAGCGGACGGCGAGGAGCAGGCGGTGCGGATCGACGGTGCCAGCGAGGACACCCAGCTTCTTCCTCTCAAGGAGGAAGACGACAAACAGAAGCGACGAAGGGGTACGCAGGCCTGGGCTGCGCTTGGGCTGCTACTGGGACTGTTGCGGGCATGCGCGGCGACTGACTGAGGGGAGAGGAGAGATGGGTTATGGCCTAGTTAGGTTAGGAATGGTTTTTATTTTCTGAAAACATTTTCTATTTCTGTTTTTCAATTTCCTTTGTATTTTCAATTCAAATTTTGTTTTGGATAATTTCAAAATACCAGAACTTTTGTAAACATTTTTAAATATTGCAGGGGCCCTTGTAACAATTTGGGCTCCATATTTTTTGGGTTTTCAAAATATTTTGAACCATTTGAAAGGTTTCAAATAGAGAGGGGAGTTAGGGTTGAGGGTTTCTGAGAACCTTTTTATTTTATGTATTTTAAATGATAATGCTCATGAATGCACAAACAAATCCTATTTACCATTTAATAAAACTAGGGTTGTTACAGGTGTCCTGTCATGCATAGCCTCAAATTATAAGAAAGTTTTGTGTTCTAACAAATAATTTCTTTGCGCATTGGCAAAATAAAAATGTGTAGCTTCGTTTTGGACTTTGAGACCTTCGGTGCTTACTTTGCCTCTTTAGTACTAAAATATTTTAAGATATCGAATAAACAATTTTACAATCACTATAAGGAATAACAAGCATATTATGAAACCAATTTAAAACTTAAATGGCTCTCCACTCATCTAATCGAACCCATGTCCCAAACTATTGGTTGTATCACAAATTCAGAATACTAGGAATTAAAGGTTTTATCTGAAAATCATTTTTAAGGTTGCATCTCTACAATGAATGTATAGAGAGTCGAATACAAAATCCAGTTCAGTGGTTGATGGCACCAGACTAAGTGGACACCAATTCGTTGGGACTCCAAGAACATAGTAATTTAGTAAGGAAACTTTTCCTACAAGGGTGACTCGAAGGTTTATATGAAACTCTCGGGGAAATAGTAGTTGTACAATTTTTCTTTCTCTTTTAACAAACTGCAAAACAAAGTTGATTGACTTGTATCCCCAACTCCCCTAAGTGGTTGTCAAGCATAAGGTTTCCTATTAGAACTAAACAAATGATTAAATAAATAACTAAAATAAATACGTAGCAAGTAAAGTAAACTAAATACAATACAAAAGGTAAATGATATGACATGCAAGAGTGTGTTGTAATAGTGTTGGTAGTAATGCAAACTACTCCCTCTATTTCATATTACTCCACATACTGTATTAGGTTTAGTCAAAGTCAAACGTTATCGATTTTGACCAAATATAAATTTAAAATTATAATTGTTTACAAAATTAAATCAATACTATTGGAAACATAATGAAACATACTTTCATAGAATATAGGTTTTATATTGTAGATATGGATGTTTTCTATGTTATACTTGCTTAAACATTATAAAGATTGCCTTTGACTTGGTCAAAGTTGCAGAGTAATATGAAAAAGAGAGAGTATATTAAAGAACTAAATGCAATCATGATAATGGTTTTATATTTTTGGAATAAATGAGTGCTGAAAATAAAAGAATTTGTAAATGCAAGTAAAATGTGTTTCTTATAATTAAAAATGGACTGAGGTTTATATGTTCACTTATCTACTCTCTTATAAACACGGTGGAATCAAAACAACTTCTAATAAACATTCATATGGGCATCACGTCCTATATTTGAGATGATGCAACACATCTAACTAATACTCCACTAGTAAGAGAAAACTCCACAAACTAGTATTAAGCATAAACATAGTATTTCCTTTGATTCAATGTCATGATGTTGATTACATAGTACTATCTCAAAAGATATGGTAAAGACTCTATATCGTAGGCTGATGGAGAACAAATCGTCAGACCCGTGCATCTCGCTCCCAATGCAGCGCTCGAGATTTGTTTTTTTCCCATGAAAAAATGACCCATTAATTGAACTTAGACCTTTCCCACTTAATAACTCCCAAAAATTACACATCGACCGGCTCCCAAAATCGAGATCCAGATCGACACCATCTTCTTTCCCTATCTCCATCGTGATTATTTTATTCCCACCACACCTTTCTCGGCCGCGATGCACGCTCCCATCCGACGCTCGTACTCGCACGACTCCACCTTCATCGACCAGTGCGTCGGCTTACATGTTGTTTCGCCAGGGGAAATTATCTTTAGGTATCCCGGAGCTCAACAATGTCAAGATTTAGCGGTGTAGGAAATTCCCGAAACACTGGAGTATGATCAGGTATATATGTCTTCGGTTGAGAAACATGAAATACATGGTGTACTTGACTGCCATGAGGAAGCCCCAGCTTGTATGCCACAGTGTCGTACTCGTCCAGAACAATATATGGGCCAAAATACTTGAAGGAAAGTTTGGAGTATTAACTACGTACCACCGGTTGTTGCACATATGGTTGCAATTTAGTAACACTTGATCACCAATACGAAACTCCTGAAAGGATCGTTTTTAATCAGCAGTATGTTTCATTCTGCGAGTAGCACGGGCTAAGGCTAACTACGTATAACACTCCGTCCAACAGACACCGGGGGTGTCACTCCTGGTAGATTACTAGGGTCTCTGACTGGTCCCATAGATCAATACTAGTATTTTTTGCGTACTTTTTCTCACTCATGTGCACCTGAGAACTTCTTTCCGGTCGGTCCCCGTCCTCAAATTTCTCAAGGCTAATCACGCTTAGCCTCCGAGTTCTTTTTAGATGAGATTCTGGAAAATAAGTTGCAATTTGTTGTATGGGTATCCTATCAATCCTATTAAGCCATGTGCCAGGATTTCGCATACACTCACTCTTAGAAGATCAATGTCCTCATCGATCAAGCATAAGCCAAGAACGTTTCCTATTGGCACACATCTGTGCGTCTAGTTCTGGCACATGTGCTATGTGAAAGAAATATGCCCGAGGGGCAATAATAAAGTGGTTATTATGCTATTCCAGGTTTATAAAAGATGTTTATTTTTCATGCTAGAATTGTATTAATAAGGAAACATTAATACATATGTGATTTATAAACATAAATGGTTTCTAGTAAAGCCTCTCTTTATACTAGCTTGTTGATTAACGGATGATCAAAGATTTCCTGATCATAACATTGGATGTTGTTAATAATAGATTCATATCATTGGAGAATGATATGATGGACAGTCACCCGAAGTAGATGTAGCAATACGATCATGTCATCAAGTTTAAATTGGTATCACATTTGTAGTAAATCAATGTCCTTAGACCATGAGATCACCTCAATCACTTTCATCAGAAAAGTACTTTGATTACATCAAACATCACACCGTAACAGGGTGATTATAAAGGTGTCGTCAGGTATTTGGAAAGTGTCAGTTGAGGTTCGTGATCAAGATTGGGATTGTTCATCCGGATGACGAAAATATATACTCAGGGCCCTCTCGTTATATCACATTGAAATAGCCTTGCAAGCAACTGATTTGATCACTAGAATGTCATATCATAGGAACAATAAAAAGAGTACTTGTCAGGAACGAGATTAAACAAGGTATAGATGATACCGAGTGACTGAATCTCGAACAAGTAATATATCGCGAGATAAAAGGAATTTGATTACAGCGAAAGAGGTTCAGACGATCATGAGATCTTCGAGGAACTAGTGGGAGTCATTATGGATCTCTAGGTCCCGCTAATGATTATTGATCGGAGAAAGTCTCGATCATGTCTACATAGTTTCCTAACCCATAGGGAGACACACTTAAGGTTAACCAACGCGTTTGAGCGGATAGGGAACACAAGGGAAGTCAATGGACGTCGCAGAAAATTGTTCTGCTGTAGAAAATTGTTCTGCCGAATTTGCGAAATAGTTTCAGGGTATCGAAACAAAGCAAGGAATAAAAATGTTAATGTGTTCATTAAATGAAGTGTTTTTTAAATTAAGTACTCATTAAATGAAGTGTTCATTAAACTGAGTTGCATTAAAATGGAACTAAAGTGTTTTAATGGATAGACCTTTAAGGGAATTAAAGTGCTTTAATGGAAAGGACTTTAAGGGAATTAAAGTGTTTTAATAGACTTTAAGGGAATTAAAGTGCTTTAATGGATATTGAATGAGAGGAGGGGAGGGGGTAGCTCCATGGCGCCTATAAAAGGAGGTGGCCTCCTCCTCCTCTCTACACACTCTTTCACAAGCTCTCTCATATGCCCCAAGGTTGGCATCTTATCCCCTTGCTTGCCTTGTCCATTGCCACTAGAAAAGGTGCTTAGCGAAGCCCTACTCTAAAACTTCCCCTCCACCACCACTACCATGGCGTAGCGCTGTTGGAGTTCTCGGGGATCCGCTACTTCTGCTGCCCGACTGGCGCAAGGGATCAGGAGTCATCGGCACACCGAGCATGTGACCGACACTACCTGAAAAATGTCCTTTTATAACGGACGATTTTCATGGTTGAAGGCCTGTTTTTCATGGCTAAAGAGACTTCTTCGGTGGATTGCCTTCATGGTAAAAGTCCCGTCACAAATGAATCTACCACAGACTTTTTTCGATAGTGGTGGATCGCACCTTTCAGCCACGAAAAGTCATTCCATTGTAGATCTGTTCGCCAGCCGCGATGACTGCTGACGTCATGCAAAATGCCACGTGGTGAACACCGTTAACAGCCAGTTAACACCGTTAACTGTCATGGAAACTATGGTAGAAAGCCAGGCCTTGTAGATCAATGGCTCACTAGTCGACTTGTTAATTGTGGATCTTGAATCACTTAGTATCAATAGAGGGATGTTGATTTAAGTGGGAATATATGCTATTAAATTATTTAATATGTTTTACTCTTTCATGGTTACATGGCTTAGTATTTTGCATGTTTTTCTGTTGTAGATCAATGGCACCAAACACTTCATCACCTTTTGCTTTGCGTTCGATTCTTGACAAAGATAAACTAAATGGAAAAAACTATTCAGACTGGGTCCATAACCTGAGAATTGTTCTCAGGGCTGATAAAAGGAAACTGTTCTAGATATCCCAATCCTAGATGAACCTGCTGATAATGCAACTGCTACCCTTAAGAATGCCTACAAGAAAGCATGTGATGAATCTCTTGAGGTTAGCTATCTTATTCTTGCATGCATGGAACCTGATCTTAAAAAACAATTTGAGGATCAGGAAGCGTACGATATGATTGTCGTGCTTAGGGACATGTTCCAGGCTCAGGCTAGGACTGAGAGGTACAATGTCACTATGTCCTTTGTGGAATACAAGCTGGTAGAGGGAGCAGCTGTAGGCCCCCATGTGATCAAAATGGTTGGTTACAGTCAAACTTTGGAAAAGCTTGGTTTTCCATTAGGCCAAGAGTTGGCTACTAATTTCATTTTGGCATCTCTTCCATCTAGCTATGGGCATTTTGATACGTTGGAAACATATCTATAATTTTTGATGCTCCATGCTTGTTTAGTATCTACTTTGCTTTACTTGTCCACACTTTGAGGTGCTTTTTACATTTTTTCTGGTACTAACCTACTAACAAGTTGCAACAGTGTCAGATGCCTGTTTTATGTTGTTTTTGGTTTCAGAAAAGTTAGTATAGAAATATTCTCAGAATTGGACGGGACAAACGTCAAAGTCAATTACTTTCCGTGGGGAACAAGAAGTCTAGAAGGGAGACGGAGGGGCCGGCCAGGGCCACCAAACCTCCCCTGGGCGCGGGTGGGCCCTGCCCTGCGCCTGGCTAGGGTTTGGCACCCATGGCCGCCTCCTCTACCTCCCCCTTCGCCTATAAGAAGCCCCCGATGCAGAAACCTAAGCACCCGATCAAATCTCCACGAAACCGTCTGTAGACGCCGCCACCATCGTCCCTAGATCGAGGGGGAGGGTCTGAAGTTCTTCCCGGCACCCTACCAGAGGGGAGATCATCCCGGAGGCCTTCTCTCCGGTATGATGCATGAGTAGTTCCACGTTGGACTATGAGTCCATGTAGTAGCTAGATGGTTGTATCTCCTCCTTTGTGCTTTCATGTATAGATCTTGTGAGCTCTGTTCATGATCAAGATCTAATCTATTTGTAATCATGCATGTTGTGTTTGCGGGGATCCGATGGATATTGAGATTATAATGTTGGTTTGATTAATGGTCTTGTCTTTATGATTCTATCATGTACGTGTTGTTTGTGATCTTGCATGCTCTCCGTTGTTAGTAGATATCTTAGCCAAGTAGTTGCTAGTGACTCCAAGAGGGGGTATTTATGCTCGATAGTGGGTTCATGCCTCTAGTTTCCAAGGGAAGTGACATAAATCTCTTCGGTTGTAGATGTGTTGTTGCCACTAGGGAGAAAACAACGGTCTCTTGTTCATGGAACATGTGGACTGTTTACCTTACACACTTTTCTTAAAGCAGTCGTCTGTTGCTTGCAATTTAATACTGGAGGGGGTTCGGATGATAACCTGAAGGTGGACTTCTAGTCATAGATGCAGTTGTATGGCGGTCTATGTATCTTGTTGTATGGCCCAATCAACCTCATAGGATCTTTCTGACTAGTAATTGCATTGTTATGCCTTGATGTCAACGAGAAATACAAACAACGGTTTGTTTGTTTTCGATGAACATCATCACATATTCTCTTGCTAGTTACTTAGGCCATTGTGGTTCATGAATTGCGTCGTTCCGTATGAAATTTCATACCAACCAATTCGGTATCCAATACTCAAGAACCACATTGTTTAACAAGCAAAGGATACAACTATAACCTGTATATCATCTATATACCTAAATTGTATATTTCCAATCTTTTCTTTTCTGCCAAATATATTTTATAGATTTTCTTTCAGCATTTCCTTTTCCTTTTTAAAAGAATTTATCAACATCAACAGTGGCGCCATATACATGACACATAGTCCAAAGCGTGTATATTCAAATAATAATACCTTTGGACTTTTTTTGAGGGTAATAACAGTAGGAAAGACTCCTACTGCCTCATTTTCATTAATAATGGGTCAGAAACTGTAAGGTTCCATATTTACACAGAGACAGAGGATGGTGGAGAGACTCTAAAAAGTCAGAAAAGATAAATCTAGGAGTACAAGAAGGTTTACAAACTATGAATAATGCTCTTGATAAGTGGATGTAGCTCTTCTTTAGTCCTATGAATCAGTAGTGACAGATCAGCAGCAAATCTTGATTTCCAAGCCTGAACTGATGGTTGTATGTTATTAAACCAGAGATTGTTTCTCTCTTTCCAGATGTTCCAAGAGCCCAGCAAGGTGATTTCCATAAACAGCTTTTTATTCCAGCTCTTTTTTCCTTGCTCAATGATCTGGAGCCTAGAGTTATTCATAGCCCAAGAGATGTTAACTGAACTCCAGCAATCTTGGCTAAATGGGCAATGAAAAAACAAGTGTTCAATTGTTTCCTCAGTATTGTGATTACACATAAAACAATCATATCCAGTCCCCAATGCATAATGTCTTCTTCTTATCATGTTTCTTGTATTCAATCTGTCAGACAGAATTAACCACCCAAAGAACTTCACTTTTGCTGTGCACTTTGATTTCCACAGCCATTTAAAGGATATGTGTGGATTTATATTTCTGAAATTGTATTGATAATATTTGCTGGAAGTGAATTCTTTGTCCCCCCAAACATAGCTCCAAGTGTCATGTGAATGTTCTCTTAGTTCACCATCATCAAAATGATCGGTATTCTTTCAAAATCCATTCTTTAGTAATCTTTTAGTGTAGTAAACACTTTACATACATCTTCTATTCACCCTTATCATGACGACTTTCATGATCAAGCTACTATAGCTTATAAAGGCGAATCGTGAGTATAACATTACTTTCCAAAACCCTTTTTGGATGATTAGGATGTCTAGCATCTCCAACCTTTGTAAATTCTCATCCAATATGAGAACATATATTATACTCTATCATATTGCAACCAAAACATTATTTCAGATATCGTTATATCTGCCACACATGATCGTTTCTGAAACAATTCTTTCATCTCCTATATAAACTTGATATTAAAACAATCAAGAATCATGGAGGCAAACATGATACTTAAGATACTAACACTGGAATTGTTACTCTCGATTTAATACCAATTATTAAATCTCACGGAGTAAACAGAGTTTGCTGAAAGTTTGCAATAGGACCTTAAACTTTAGATTGACACTCAACACAATACGATACCAGTTCATAAAGTATATATCCAGAATTCTATAGTTCTATTATCTCAATTACAACTATGCATAAGGTGGTGAACGAATGCCAATGACTACAACAAATTATGCAAAGTCACTTTGATTTAATTTATGATAAATTGAGTTCTACTAATCCAAATTAGAAATGAACTCCCACTCAAAAACGACATCCCTCGTGTCTTTTTGGTGATTACATGAACCAAATCCACTACACCAAGTCCGATCATCACGTGAGTCGGTGTAGCTTCAAAGGCGAGCATCAAATGGGCATCATATCTACTATATGACTCATGCTTAACCTTTCGGTCCGTGTTCCGAGGCCATGTCTGTACATGCTAGGCTCGCCAAGTAAGAACCTTAGTATTCGCGTGTGTAACTGTCTTACACCCGAGATATGCTCGTGGATTCAAGTACACCCGATCATCACGTGATGCCTTGAAGCGACGAAACATTGTCGGTGCATACTTAAGGAAGAACACATTTTTATCTTGATATCTAAATGAGGGATCATCTTATTATTCTAATAAAACGCCAAACAAGCAATATAAGATGCTATCAAACATCACATGTTTATTAGTGGAATGATATGGTTCCCACATATGATCTCTATCTTGTGCATCGTGGTATGATCACTATCATACCTTTATGTGTAAATCCAAGGTCTATGGAGTTTACACGTTATGTATGTTGTAAGAATATCATATCATACTTCTACTTACAACATCACCATATCATAACACTAGCCCAACAACAATCTAAACTAGACGCCTCTAATTTATCCATTGCAAATTTTACGTGTCTTAGGGCTTTCGAGATAGAACCGTTCTTACCTACGAACATGAACCACAACGAGGATAACCAAATTGTTGACAACTCGTTGCAAATTAGATATTGACTATAGTAGGAGAGACAGACACCCGCTAGCTACTTATGCAAAACTAGTTGCATGTCAAGCGTGGAACAGGTCTCATGTGCGAGGACATGTAAAGTATGTCCATCCCACTATGCCACCAATATCCAAAGTACAACTAAGAAGCAATAAAATGATCATCATCGCCCACATACTCATATGTGTACTACCCGTGCAAAGCATCTACGCATAGATCCGGCTCTGATACCACTGTAGGGTTTGCAGCATAGAAAACAAAAAATTTCCTACGATGGGACCAACTATGTACCAAGATCTATCTACTAGATACAAACAACGGGCGGATGTATATCCGTAGAGAACATACCCTTGAAGACCGACAAAGCTTAGCGAGTCCAAACTCGTGGTTGATGTAGAAGATCTCTTGCCGATCTCAAGATCGAGAGGAATTCCTAGCGCCGCAAAACAGCAGCGCATCCGTGCTCGCAAACACGTTCGAGGCACCGAGCAACCTCCGCCTCCTCGCTCCAGCGATGCAGTGGAAGCACAACTCTTTCTTGCCGAATAGCCACCGGGAACATGTATCTCGCTAGTTCGAGACCATGGGGAATAAATTCTAGAGGAGGAGAGAGATACTTCACGAGGAGGTGTGCTTTGAGAGGAGGAGAGGGGGACCTTTTATAGGGGAGAGGGGGGGCACCCAAGGGGCATGGCGCCCAGCCATGGGGGCTGCCCCCACCTCTTCCATATTCATGTGGGTGGAGCTCCCACTCAAAATGAAAAGCCTCCACTCCCATTAAAAAGCCTCCACTCAAAAATCCACTCACATGCATTAAATTTCCACCAAATTTAATGCAAGCTCTCATTTAAATAAAACTATTTTATTTATTTATTCAGAATTTTGTTAATTACTTTAATTAACAAACATTCACATAAAACCACTTGCTAGTATTCCATTTCACATGCAGAACCAGTTTCAGCAATTTCAACCGAAAACCCGTTTCGGTATCTAGTGAAATAAATTCCTGCGCTTGTTATTCTTTTCGGCATGAAACTTTTGCTCCAAATGGATGTCGGTGTCTCTTAAGTGTGTCACCCTACGGTTCGCGAATAATGCGGACATGATCGAGACCCCTCTCGGATCAATAATCAAAAGCAGGATCTGGAGACTCATACTGACTCCCACACATTCAACGATGACTTTCTTGTGATCGTCGGAACCTTTTACGCTAGTATCTTAATCCTTTTGTTTCGCGATATATTACATGTCCGAGATTCGATCATCGGTATCTCCATACCTAGTTTGATCTCGTTACTAACATGTACTCTTTTCTCGTTCCCGTGATATAACATTCTAGTGATTAAATCACTTGCTTGCAAGCTAATCAATGTGATATCACCGAGAGGGCCCAGAGTATATCTATCCGTCATCGGGATGAACAAATTCCACTCTCGATCCATGGGCCTCAACATAACACTTCATTAGTTCTGAATCCATCTTTATATTCACCCTGTTACGGTGTGACGTTTGATGTTATCAAGAAACTCTTCCGGTGCTAGTGATTGACATGATCTCATGGTCTAAGGATTAGGATCACTTCGTAAGTTTTTATAGCAATATAAACTCAATGACTTTGATCGTAATGCTATACTTCGGATGAATGTTCATCACACCATTACACTAATGTTGTGACCTCGTTATTAACAACATCCAATGTCCATGATCAGGAAACCTATGATCATCTTGTTAATCAACGAGATAGTTTATAAGAGAGGCATAACTAGGAACTACCTTTTGTTTATTAAACACACATGTATTAACGTTTCCGTAATAATACAATTATAGCATGCAAAATAAACATTTATCATAAATAAGGAATACGATAATAACCACTTTATTATTGCCTCTCGGGCATATTCCCTTCAGGATGACGGTCTATGTATATTGTTGTATTGCCCAATCAACCTCATAGGATCTTTTTGGCTAGTAATTGCATTGTTATGCCTTGCTCAGTTCCTGTCAATTGCCCCGCTGTAATTTTTTACCCTTCATGCCATGTTGTTTATCAAAGGAGAGCACCTCTATTGAACTATGGACCCCGGTCCAATATTTACCATTGATACATCTTCCACTGTTACTTGTTTACTTGCTGCATACCATTACCTTCCACACCATACATTTAATCCTTTGTTACAGCAAACCGGTGAGCTTGACAACCTCACTGATTCGTTGGGGCAAAGTCTTGAGTTTGTGTTGTGCAGGTCTCCATGTTGCTTGCAACACCTGTGTGACGTTTCCTTCCTCCTACTGGTTCGATAACCTCGGTTTCTTACTAAGGGAAAACTTGTTGCTGTGCTGCTTCACACCTTGATCTTGGGGTTTCCCGACGAGGCGCTACCACTTGGACTAGCGTTGCATCAGTTCATGATCAAGATCTAATCTATTTGTAATCATGCATGTTGTGTTTGCGGGGATCCGATGGATATTGAGATTATTATGTTGGTTTGATTAATGGTTTTGTCTTTATGATTATATCATGTTTGTGTTGTTTGTGATCTTGCATGCTCTCCGTTGTTAGTAGATATCTTGGCCAAGTAGTTGCTAGTGACTCCAAGGGGGGGGTATTTATGATCGATAGTGGGTTCATGCCTCTAGTTTCCAAGGGAAGGACAGAAATATCTTCAATTGTAGATGTGTTGTTGCCACTAGGGAGAAAACAACGGTCTCTTCTTCATGAAACATGTGGACTGTTTACCTTACACACTTTTCTTAAAGCAGTTGTCTGTTGCTTGCAACTTAATACTGGAGGGGGTTCGGATGATAACCTGAAGGTGGACTTCTAGTCATAAATGCAGTTGTATGGCGGTCTATGTATCTTGTTGTATTTCCCAATCAACCTCATAGGATCTTTCTGACTAGTAATTGCATTGTTATGCCTTGCTCAGTTCCTGTCAATTGCCCTGGTGTAATTTGTTTACCCTTCATGGCATGTTGTTTATCTAAGGAGAGCACCTCTAGTGAACTATGGACCCCAGTCCAATCTTTACCATTGATACATCTTCCACTGTTACTTGTTTACTTGCTGCAAACCACCATTACCTTCCACACCATACATTTAATCCTTTGTTACAGCAAACCGGTGAGCTTGAAAACCTCACTAATTCGTTGGGGCAAAGTCTTGAGTTTGTGTTATGCAGGTCTCCGCGTTGCTTGCAACACCTGTGTGACGTTTCCTTCCTCCTACTGGTTCGATAACCTCGGTTTCTTACTGAGGGAAAACTTGCTGTTGTGCTGCTTCACACCTTGCTCTTGGGGTTCCCAAAGAAGCGCTCCTAAATCAACTCAGCGCTGCATCACATTTCATTTCAAACTACCATATGCATGGGGTGGATAAGAGCATCTCTAGCAGACACCGTAAAAGGGCGGAACCAGAAAAATAACCGCCACTATTCAGTTTCACGTGCTAAAAGTGGCAAGAACAGACGACCTAAAACCGCCCCAACCAAAAAAAAATTTAGGGGCGTCGAGAAAACACCCCCGCGGAACCCTAAATCCCCAGGTTTTGAGCTCGACCCGTCGCCTACCTGGGAACCTCGGGATGCTTGGCAGGAGGGAAGTTTCAGCGAGTTCCCCTCCCTTCCGCGTCCACCCGTCGCCGGCGCCCTCGGGCGCCGCTGTCGACCTAGGCCCCGGCAGTCAAATTCCGCCTGCCAACAAGGCCTCCTCCACTCGACGGTCACGTTCCCAACCCTCACCGTGATAGAAATTGATCCGGGACAGAGATCTAAACAAAGTTGCCGCTGCCGGAAAGATAGTTGCATTTCATTGATTCAACCATGAATTCTTCCTAAAAAAATCTACGATTTCACATCCTAAATTAATTCAACCACTAGTCAACAATTTCACTTCCGCTACCACTGTCCTCCGCTCCCTCCTCCTCCTCCTCCGAGCCACCGGCTTCCTCCTCGTCGTCGGACAAAACCTCCACAATTTCTGGATTGTTCGCGAGACGGAGCACCTCTTCGCGGCGAGCGGCGGCGATGATGGTGTACTTGGTCCGTCCAAAGGACGAACCATAACCTCTCCCGCCCTTCTCGGTTGCGGAGATCCTGGTGCACCACACACCCATAAACGATGTGGTTGCCAATCTTGGCCTTCCGCTCATTCTTGAACAACGTCGGCTAGTACGGGCTCGCCGCCGCGTACCGGGGCATCGCCCTCTTCCACGCGGGCATGTGGCGGTGGCGCGCCATGATGGTGCGCTCCATATCGGCTCGGGCTGGGAGCGGAGCCACCTACACCCCTGCATAGCTGATGCGCCATCCATGGGGCACCGTCGCGGCTGGCGGCGAGACGATGTCGAAATGCATGAACATCACCACCTCGTAGAAGTTTAGCGAGGGCACCTCCATGGCGATGCGGTAGATATTGGAGAGGGAGGGGATGGACGGGGATGAACGCGTCGGTTCCTCCTATTTGTACAGGAGGACAACAAAGTGATGGGCGGAATCTAAATCGAATATTCCCTTTTCCGGTTAGGGTTTCTGGTTTCTGTTCCGCCCCGTAGTTTGTGGCCTGAAAAACCGCAAAACGCGACCTGAAAACACATTTTTTGGTTCCGCCTTTTACGGTGTCTTCTAGAGATGCTCTAAGGGCCTTAATGAGTTATGTGGGATGCTGAAAACAGCAGAATGTGACATTAAGAAGTGTGTAGGGCATAGCCATGTGATGGCTGTGCAGAACAAGCCTAGCTTCAAGAAAAAGGGCACTTCTTGGCAGAAGAAGAAGGGCAAGGCTAAGGATACGATCTCTAAGCCAAAGCCTGCACCCAAGCAAAAGTTTGGACTTGTAGAAGACACTGAGTGCTTCTTTTGTCATGAACATGGCCACTAGAAAAGTAACAGGCTTCTTTGAAGATGAGTGGAAGTAAGAGTACTTTCCACTCAGGTACGCTTGTTGTAAATGTTGTGGACATTTTTCTCGCGGATTCTTATGTTAACTCTTGGGTATTTGATACCGGATTTGTTGCTCATATTTGCAATTCGATGCAGGGGCTAATAAGGACTAGAGATGTGCAGAAAGGCGAAGTGGATTTTTGCGTCGGAAATAAAGCAAGGGTTGCTGCATTGTTTGTCGACCTCATGTAGCTTCACCTTCCGTCAAGATTTATTATGGAGTTAAATAATTGTTATTACATTCCTATTATGGGTCGAAACATTATATCACCTTCATGTTTGATGAGGGATGGTTATTCATTCATGAGTGCAAAAAATGGTTGTGTAATCTCTAAGAATGCTTGTTTATGGCTGATTCTCCCATTGTGAATGGGTTATTTGATTTAAATCTTGATGATGCATATGTTTATAATGTTAGTGCTAAAAGGCTTCGGTCTAATGATTTGAGTCCTACCTATTTATGGCATTGTCGTTTGGGGCATATAAGTGAAAAACACATGAAGAAGCTCCATGGTGATGGTCTTCTAACTTTGTTTGATTTTGAATCATACGAGACATGTCAAGCTTGTTTACTTGGAAAGATGACCAAGACGCCTTTTATGGGTTTACCCGAAAGAGCGACAGACTTGTTGGAACTCATACATACTGATGTATGTGGACCGATGAGCATGACAGCTAGAGGGGGATATCACTACTTCATTACTTTCACTAATTATTTCAGTAGATATGGCTATGTCTACTTGATGAAGCATAAATCTAAAACTTTTAAAAATTTCAAAGAGTTTCAGAGTGAGGCAGAGAATCAACGTGGCAAGAAAATAAAGTCCTTGCGATCTGATCGTGGAGGTGAATATTTGAGTCACGAATTTTGCAATCATCTTAAGAGTTGAGGAATTGTTCCATAGCTCACGCTGCCCGGAACACCTCAAAGAAACAGGGCTCTGAATAGCGCAATCAAAATTTGTTGGACATGGTTTGTTTGATGATGAGCCAGTCAGATTTACCATTATCATTTGGGGGTTACGCTCTAGAAACAACAGCTTTCACACTAAACATGGTACCATCCAAATCCGTAGTTAAGACACCATATGAGATGTGGACTGGAAAGAATCCTAGTTTGTCTTTTCTGAAAATTTAGGGTTGTGATGCATTTTTCAAGCGACTTCAGTCGGACAAGCTAACACCCAAATCAGATAAGTGCATTTTTGTGGGATATCCAAGGGGAACATTAGAGTATTATTTCTACAACCGAGAAGAGGGAAAAGTGTTTGTCACTCATAGCGGTGTTTTCTTAGAGAAAGAATTTCTCACAAAGGGAACGAGTGGAAGGTCGGTGCGACTTGAATAAGTTCTAGATGAGCCAGTCAGGGATGCTTCTGCGAGTGATGCTATTGTAGAAGAACAAGTTGAGGAACACGTGGCAAGAGAAGCACCACAACCACGAAGGTCGGCTAGGCTCCGCGAAGCGCGGGAATTATTATTGTTAGATAATGATGAGCGTGCGACCTACGCGAAAGCGATGGTGGACCCAGACTTTGAGAAATGGCTGATTGCCATGACATCCAAGATAGATTCCATGGGAGACAATCATGTTTGGAACTTGGTTAACCAGCCTGATGGTTTTTAAGCCATTGAGTGAAAATGAATCTATAAGAAGAAGATTGATATGGATGGAAATGTTCACAACCATAAATCTTGACTTATTGTAAAAGGTTTTCGAAAAGTTCAAGGAGTTGACTACGGCGAGACTTGCTCGCCCGTAGCGATGCTTAAATCTATACGGGTCATTATAGCCATTGATGCACATTTCGACTATAAGATATTGTAGATGGACGTCAAGACGGCTTTCTTAAATGGAATCCTTACTGAGGACGTGTATATGATGCAGCCCGAAGGTTTTGTCGATCCAAACAATGCTGGAAAGGTATGCAAACTTCAAAGGTCTATTTATGGGCTGAAGCAAGCATCTCGGAGTTGGAACATTCGATTTGATGAAGTTGTAAAGGAGTGTGGTTTCATAAAAAATGAACAAGAACCTTGTGTTTACAAGAATAAAAGTGGGAGAGCGCTTGCATTTCTAATCTTATATGTAGATGACATGTTGCTGATTGGAAATGACATTCATATGCTCAAGTCTGATAAGAACTCATTGAAAAATAGTTCTTCAATGAAGCACTTGGGAGAAGCGTCATATATTCTGGTTATCAAGATCTATAGAGATAGATCAAGGAAGCTAATTGGATTAAGCCAGAGTACATAAATTGACAAAGTGTTGAAACGGTTCGGCATGGTAGAAGCTAAGAAGGGGTTCTTGCCCATGTCTCACGGGATTAAACTCAGCAAGACTCAGTGTGCTTCGACCACTGATGAGCGAGAGCACATGAGTAGGGTTCCATATGCTTCGGCTATTGGATCCATCATGTATGCAATGACATGTACTCGCCCAGATGTTTCCTATGCTCTAAGTGTTACGGGCAGATACCAGGTTGATCCATGTGAAAGCAACTAGACAGCAGTAATGAATATCCTTAAGTACTTGAAAAGGACTAAGGATATGTTCTTAGTTTATTGAGGTGAGGATGAACTCAGTGTAAAGGGTTACACATATGCGAGTTACCTTAATGACTCAAATGACTCCAAATCGCAATCAGGTTATGTGTTTGTCATGAATGGTGGTGTTGTGAGCTAGAAAAGTTCCAAGCAAGATACGGTGGCCTCCTCTTCAACAGAAGCTGAATATATTGCCGCCTCGGAGGCTAGAAAGAAAGCTTTTTGGATTAGGAATTTCTTGATCGCTCTTGGTGTGGTTTAGGGCGCATCCAATCCCTTGGACATTTATTGTGACAACAATGGTGCTATTGCACAAGCCAAGGAACCTAGATAACACCAGAAGAACAAACATATTCGCATGTGTTACCATCTTTTGTGAGTTCGTTGAGGATGGTAGTGTCATGATATGCAAAATACATACAGACTCAAATGTTGTTGATCCCTTGACAAAGCCACTCCCGCAGCTTGCGCATGAAGCACACAAAAGAACAATAGGTGTTAGATACAATCAAGATTGACTCTATTGCAAGTGGGATACTGAAGGAAATATGCCCTAGAGGCAATCATAGAGATGATTATATTTCATGTGTATCCATGAGTTATTGTTATGTTCCTTGAATATCCATATATCAGGCAACTTGTATTGATTGACAATTATGTGAATTGTTTGTGAAACTCTTTTATTGTATGGTTATCTAATAGTTGTCCCTAGTCGCAGTTCATGTTACGACACACGTGAATATTAGACTAGCACATCGATTGGTTGATGACTATGTTTCACAAGTCATAGACATGGAGATGTCAAACCAATGATGTGGACACATGTTATGGACATGGGGTTGGACTGACCGAACTTGAGTCTGACAATTATATTTGCAGCTCTCTCTACACATCATGTACATCTTGTCCTTAGACCTGAGATTGTCGCATGTACTTGAGATGTTGATCGACCTACTTTGGGGCTATCAACCGCTTCTCCGTAACTGGGTAGTTATAAAGGTAGCTTTCGGGTTTATCCTGATACATGCTGCAAGGCATTAGTCAATCAAGATGGGATTTGCCCCTCTCTACTTGAGAGAGATATCTCTGGGGCCCTCGAGTGATCGGATCCAAAAATGGGTGACCGTGCTACATACGGTTAAGAGTTAACCTAGTAAAGGAATTCCAAATCACAATATCGAGAAAGATAGGTCAGCTTGGAGCTAGACCAAATATCGTGAGGCAGAGGAAAATACATGTACTCAACCTTGTGATGGTTCGTCCGAATGATCTTTATATGCATTTAGGAGTTGACACGTCTTGCTAGAGGCCGCTACCAACTATTGATAGAGTAAGTGTACTCGTGTCATGTCTATACGGGTATGAACCTATAGGATCACACACTTATGGGGCTGGAAGCCTAATGAGGATTGGATCCGAATTAGACAAGGCTTAGGCACTAATGGGCTGCTAATGTAGAAGCCCACCAGGGACGCCTATATAAGAGAGGGCGAGGCTAGCTGAATAGGATTGAGCATTCCACCCAACCGCCACTCCTCTCACGCCTATGTTGCACGTGCGGACCTAGCAGTCTGGCATATGACGCTTCCACTCTGGACGTGTGGATACCTCAGAGGTGCTGCTGATGTAGCACTTGGACGAGCTGCACAAAGGGGAGCTGCTCATGAGACGAGGACAAGAAGGAGACGTAGAACATCAACACTTCCCCGACGTGCTTCATCGAGTTCCGCAGCTGCGCGTCTAGTGGTAATCCCGAGATCTATGACAACAGCATTCCTGGTTGTCGCGGTAGAAATTTCTTATTTTTCGCTAGTGTAGCCTACCTGCGACCCTACAGATTCTCCGACCGGATTGGGTGGAGATGTAGGGAAAAAAGGAGGCGTGAGTGGCGGGGAAGTCGGATTTACGATGTAATGGAAAAGTCCACACAAATAATCACCCAAAATCACGAGATAGTAATTAAAGCCAGAATTACTCGGAATAGGCGAGGTCCAAACATCACTATGAATTAACTAAAAAGGAAAAGACGCGACTGTGGAGGGGGAAATAAACAGAAGATGAACATATTTGCCTAGAAGACATGCCTCACAAGAATGAGCATCCATTTTATTACAAGAAAAGAGAAATCCTTGCATTATTTGACAAAGGGCGGTAGAGCTAGGGTGGCTGAGGCGCGCATGCCAGAGGTCGACACCGGCAGAGAGGCCGAGGAAACTGGTGGAGGTGGCGGTGGAAGAAGACCAGGAAGGGTACAAATCGTCAGGACTGTCACATCGGTGGAGGAGAATCCGATTACGACCATCCTTAATAGAAAAATCGAAAGCATAAAACTCCACAGTCACAAAATTATCTCGAGTGAAATAATGAACATAAACTAAATTCTGAATTAAGTCAGGAGAAACGACAACATTATTGGGGAGAAGGAGATGGAGGTGGATGGAGAAGTGATGAAACCGGTGTGAGTAATGGAAAGAGAATGACCATTGCCAAAGATAATGCAAGAGGAGTTGTTTGTGGGAAAAGAAGTGGAGAGAGTACCGAGGTTAGAGGCCATGTGCGAGGAAGCACTTGTGTCCATGAACCAGTTGTCGCTGCCACCATAGGAGCCAACGATAGGGGCAGGCTGGAGAGCGGTTGAAAGAGCATTTCCTATCCCTAGTGATTTTGGTGTTTCATAACAACACACATTTCGGACTAATTATTTTTCAAGTGTATCGCAGGTGCATTGAAAAAAGGCTTGGCAATGGTTAAACAACCGTCCAGAAACTTTCTGCCTGGTGCGGTACCAAAAAGCGGTAGTACCGCTTTTTGCTACCGGATGCTGCAGTAGTTGAGATCAGGTGCTAAAATTCCACTGTCGGGCTAGGTACTAAAAAGCGGTAATACCGCATTTTAGTACCTAGCGCGACAGTAGCCTTTTAACCACTTGTCAAAAGCTGTTGCCCGCTCCGGTACTAAAATGCGGTAGTACCGGATTTTAGTACCGTGCGCGTCTGAGCCGTTTTTCCAACCTTTAAAAGGCCACTGCTCACCCCGGTAGTACCTGGCATGGCAGAGAGTTTCTTCGACCAAGTTGTTGATTCCACTGCGTCTCCGGTAGTACCGGTTGCCACTTGCGGTACTACCGCTTTACGGTAGCACCAAGTGTGGTACCGCTGTGGCCAGGGTCTATGAAGTTTGAATCTTGGTTTTCCGGTACCAAGTCCGGTACCAGGTCCGATAGTACCGGAGTTCTCCGGTAGTACCGCTTGAACTTCCGGTACTACCGCTGCATTAATGTCTCCAACGGCCAGATTTCTTGGAGGGGTATAAATACCCCTCCACCTACCTTGGGACAAGTTGCTCATCCACATTAAAGTCAAGACCACCATTGGAGCCACCAATCTTCAAGATCTCCTCATTCCACCACCCAAAGTCTTTGATCTTTGGGGAATCGAAGGAGGAGGCCCCGATCTACTACTTCACCAAAAGAGATCTTCATTTCCCCCTCATTTCATTGAGGGCCCCTTTGTTCTAGTGTTTTCTTGGAAACCCTAGTTGTTGTTTTGGTTCTTACAAGCTTGTCTTTGATTGCTTTGACAGCTTGCTTGTATTTGGGAGCCTCCGATTAAGTTGTGGATGTGTGCCCCAAACTTGTAAAGGTGCCGGCTTCCACCTTGAAGGTTGACGATATAGTGGAAGGTGAATCGATCCCGTTGGGGTGAGATTCATCGGAGAACAAGGGAGGCCTTTCGTGGCGTTGGTGGTTTGAAACCACCCCCTCTCCAAACATAGACGTACTTCCCCTCAAAAGGAAGGAACTACGGGAAACAAATCCTTGTGTCTCCGCGTCCACCACTTTGGTTACTTCTATCCTCTACCGCACTTTACTTACTTGTTCCTACTTTGTGTTGTGGTAGCTCTTGCATAATTGTCATATAGGTAAATTCACCTTAGTTGCATTATCTAGAGAATTTACCTTATTGTCAAACCTCAATTTGAAAAAGAAGAAAATTTGAAGTAGCACCTATTCACCCCCCTCTAGGTGCCCATACGATCCTTTCAGCGGTGAGCAGCGCGGGGTCCCACTGAATCGAGGATGGAGGTGGCGCATAGATTGAAGGGACGCCGTGCTGGGGCACAACGAAAAATGCCTGGTGAGTGTTCGGACGTGGCCCCAAGATGCTTGGATGGGGGGGCGGCACCGACATCGTGTAGGCATGGACGACACCAGTCTAGGGGTTATGGCCCATCATCCAGGGGGCATCAGCACGAGTTGCTGGGCGGGACATGACTTGTAGCCGTTGTTTCCATTGCCGCCATTGCATTATCCATTGCCAACATGCCCATGATGTTATTGGTAGTCACCGTTCCCGCCGTTAGCGGGGGATCCGGATTGGCAGGCGGCTGGGGTGCGAAGAAAGGGGTTAGATCCGGGGCATGATGCAGGGGCGCCGAAGAGGGTGGAGCAGGGGCGCTACACGATACTCTAGCGGCGAAGACAGTGTGCACAACACGAGCTCCCAGGTGCTTCAGCCGCCGCTCCTCGAGCTGGAGATAGGCCACGACCTTCTCAAAGGTGGGCGTAGTCAGCAGGGTGAGGTTGGCGGAAGCGTTGCTGAGATCTTCGCCAAGACTGGCCGTCAGCGTGGAGAGGATGAGCGAGTCAGAGATTGGGAACTCTAGATCATAAATCTCGTCGAAGAGGGTCTTGAGATGCAGGAAGAAGTGGTCGATAGAGAGATCGCTCTAGAGGGTGCCGAAGAACTCCTGCTAGAGGAAGGTGATGTGCTGGGTCTTGTTGTCGGTGAAGAGGCTGGTGATCTTGGTCCAGACAGTGCACGCGGAGTCGCTGTCACAGATGACGGTGGAAGGTCTCGGTGGAGATGGTCTGGAAAAATCATCGGATGATAGTGGCATCGATCGTTAGTATAACACCCTCACCTGGTAAGGCTGAGTTTATGTGCATAGTGCCAATCCCTGGATCGGTTCACTGGCACACACAATACAGATGAATACCAAAGGATTTAATAGTGCATCATTATTACAACAAATGATCTATAATTTGCAATTATTACATAATGCTTAGCTCAAGTCTAGCGCAAATATTAAGTAGCATATGGAAGCATAAACAAATAATAGGCTCCATCTTCAATTGTGCCACAGGCGAACAACTGTTGAGTGAAGTATCGCAACCTAGTCGATCACTCATAATCAAAACATCCTACAACATAAAACGTAACAGCCTTGAAGGTTCAATACATGGAATGTATGTCAAGTAGCGCTAAGTAGGGAGACAATATACCTAGCAACTATATGCTTATTTGGCTAGGTGGAAGCTTGGCTATTTTGCGAGCATAAACACTTTTATCCTACTTTTATAATCACTTTTTGATTTTCTTTGAAAAGATCCCAATTAAGTTAAGCCAACAATATTAAGTACTTTAGGAAATTGGAATGAGCGAGAAACATGTCATGAACTCAATATCAAGCAACTCAGGTGTCCATAACCGGGGACACGACTAATCGATTAGTTTATACAACCTGCATGGTTTAGTACACTTTACCCATGTGACTTGGCCAGCCCAGCTCGTACCACCACTCCCATATTGGGTGATAATAGGGAGAAGTCCAAGATGAGACCGTTCGGGAATTAGCTCCCCAAACCCGACACGCACCGTACCAACCTACCAAAATTCCACAACCTACTAAGTCCAACCAACCTTCCATTTCATTATTGGCACATGGTTGTACACGTAAGCTACAAAATAAAAAAGTCAATCATTTTCTCTTGATACCTGGGTGCCTTTCCGTAATTATACCACCAAAAAATGTCAATCCCTTCAAACCCAGAAGATTTATTGATTAAGTTGTTTTTAGTTTTTGCAAATAAATACTTTAGAAACAATTTTCAAGTGATGTAACTCAGCCCTCATCTATCACAACACGGCTAAGAATATCTACAACGGTGGCTCAACTACAAGAGATCCCTACCACATAGTAGGACATAGCATAGCGATAGTACTTTCCTACACATGTATCTATAAAATACACTACACATGCATAGAAAATAGTAGGACAATAGTATGAACAAAATAACATCTACTTGCCTTGGTTGCATCTAAGTTGTTCAAACACTCGTTGCAATAACACATGTTGCACTCCTCGCAATCTATCGATCAAATAATTGCATACAATATAAACAATCGTACAATCAAAGAAAAATGCACAAGTGCATGCTTGACAATTTAATAAATCAAAATGGTTGTTGTTTTAGTTCTCTAAACAATACTGAAGTATATGATGCATGCAAGAGATCAATTAATGCAATGATATATTTATTAATAATCATCAATTGCAAGTATAGGGGTTTTAATAGTTCAATTATAACGCCTGTTTTTGTTGCCGAATTAAAATTGGATATGGAGTGTAATAGATACAGGGCATTAACATGAACCAGTAGGCGTTGGATTCATCTTATTCAGAGTTATAAATCTTTCCTTATGATTTAAGGGGTATTTAATAGAGTTTAATTCATTTAAATAGTTTCTGTTGTCTAAAAATCAAACTAAACTCAGATCTATAATCTTCACGGAATTGTAATTCCAGGGACATATTATTTGCAATTGTCTGAACAGTATTTATTTTCTTATAAAGTATTACTCCAAAAAGGGTACTAACTTGTTTAAATATCTACAAAAAACCTTAGAGTATTTTCTTGAACAAACTGCATGTTGATGATCTACATGAAATTAACTTTCTATCGGTATATTATTTATATTTTTGTGAGCTATAAATAATTTATTATTGATTTAATGATCTAAAAAGCTATTAATACTAATTAAATCATTATGGTAAATATGTACTGCAAATATTAGATCTAATCTGACATTATTAATCTACATTATAGTAGATTTCTTTCGACATATTATTCATAATTTTTTGACCTAAAATAATTTACTAAGAATTTAATACCCTAAAAGGCTATTAAAAATATTTAAATTATTACCATAAACGCATATTGTAAAGGTTAGATCTAATGTCTTATTAATATTCTACACGATTTTCTGAATCCATGGAAATATTATTTGCTATTTTGGATCTACAAATATTTTTATATAATTTTTGCAAGTTCATACAATTTTCTGTAATTTTTAATTCAATTTCAAATTACAGAGAATATGCCAGGCAATATTCTTGCTGACTGGGCGCAGGAGCTGACCTAGCGTTGATGGGCTGACGAGGAGGGCGGCATGGCGCGATACAGTTAGTTGATACCGGTTCGTGACTTGATCTAATCAGGGGCGTCCATCCTCGATCGAACAGAAAGGAACAATTGCTTCCTCTCTAGCGGCAGTCGACGACGAGTGGCGGCGGTGGCGCTCAGGTGGAATCGATGGCGACGGATCAGGCGATCACCGACGACGGCGGGGTAGTGGAGGAGGACAGGGCGTGCACAACGAGCTCGACGACGTGATTGATGTCGCGTTTCGTTTCTTGAGGCGGCGTCGACGGACGGATGGAGGCGGCGACGACGGGGCGAACTCCGGTGAGGAATTCCGCGAGGCAGTAGCGATCTGCGGAGGGGAAAGTGGTTAGGAAGAAGAGGCCCATCAAGGGGAAGACGATGGAGGGGAGAAGAGGGCGTGCGCAAGGGGCAAGCGGGCGTGCAAAATCGACGGGAATCCCGTTCGGGATCGATGGCGTGCCCGTCGTGGTCTCCTGGCTAGAGGAGGGAGACGACGGGTGGACCCGCGGTTCAGTGGCAGCGGGAGGGGACGGGCTGGCGGCTGGCTGCGCTTGCTGGGCTGGCCCATGCGGCGGATGCGTCTGCGCGCTGCGCATGGGGTGGTGCGAGCGATAGGTAGCTAGGCAGGCTAGGTGGGCTGGGCTCCGGGTATGTTAGATTTAGTTATTTTTTGTTTTTTTGTTTTTCAATTTCTATTTTAGTATTTCTCTTGTATCTTTTTATTTATAACTTCAAATGAAATGATTTTTGTCTTCAAATGTTTCTAAAATCATGTTGATCATATTAGGATCATATTTGTAATCTTTTTACTAGTTTGGAAGTAGTGGATTTATAATCCTTGTATATTTCATTTCTTTTATAACTTTGTTTGTTTGTATTTATTTCATATATTTTCCATATGAGCTCAATTTTGTTTCTAAAATTTTATATTATTCGGTAGATCATTGTAGGACCAGTTTGTAGTATTTTCTATTAATCATCGATATTGAATTTATAAAATCCTTAGTTAATCTCTTGTAGGAGCCTTTTGGCAAATCAATTTAGGGTTTTCATAATAGGGTTTTGGAGATCAATTTTTGCATGACTGCAAATAATGCCATGCCAATGCAATACATATGCAATTTTTTCAGTTTCAATTTCTAAAATCTTGGGATGTGTCAGTCAGCCAGTCGGGGGTCGTGGGGCATGGCGAGGAGGTCAATGGTGCCGTCGACATGATCAAGGAGGTCATACTCGCGGAAGAGGAGGCCGAAGTAGGTCTTCCAGGCGAAGAAGTTATCTGCGATGTGACAGAGCTTCACCGGCACATGCTCGAGGATGGGGACGTCGCGGATGACGACGACGAAGGGGCCGGTGAAGGGGTTGCTGCTCCTGGAGCGGGAGGAGTTGAAGGGGTTGCTGGGGCCGGACAGAGAGGAGTCGGTCATGGTGGACGGAAGCGGAGGAGCCGGCGGCGTCGAGAGGAGAAGGCAGCGGCTAGGGTTAGGATCGTGAGGAGACTGGTACCATGTAAAAGAATTATGGAAGATTGCACAACTCCTATAGGGCCGACTGTCACGTGTGTGTATATATATATATAGAGACAATTACATGGTACAATACTTAGGTTACAAGGATACTAAACATACTACAACACTTATCTCAACGGTATGCAATGAATACCCAATATTTTTTGCCAAAAAAATCAGTATACAAGCTCCTTTATGCATGCCGGTGTATCATATCGGTGTACTGTCTTCATCCGCGCATGGTGCTCAAATTCTCATGACTGTGAGCTGTTGCGAACTCTATCTAGAGAAGCAAAGTAACTGCTACTAATCCAGCGCATGTGCATTATCAACAAGCCTACTTAATTACTCCATGAAGGTGATGGTACGGACTGCCTCAGTGATTTTATTTCGATTTTTGTTCCTTTTCTTCCATATTTCTGTTAGGTTTTCGAGAGTTTGTAGATGTGAAATTTCCTCAAATCCAATTGATATGTGAAATTTGGGATGACAACTATTTAAAAACTAAGGCTCCGTTTGGGAGATCTGTTTTTCTCAAACCACAGTATTTTAAAACTAAAGTATTTAAATGCATGGGCAAGCAATACTACAGTTTCACTATATCGTAGTATTTCTCAGTTTTGGCAAAAACTACAAGGTGTTTGGATGGTGTTGTTTTATTGTTCCCTTTAACGGTTCTCATGGTTGCTGCAAGATCCCCTTTGACCCATGGATGCGTACATAGCTATGCATGCATGGTACTACTAATACTACAACAGTTGTGTGTGAGATACTAGAAACGATGGGTTCCTGGGATGCTACGGCTCATCGAATCATGCTCTTGCGATGTAGTACGGCTGTTGTTTCATAGCCTGCTGGGACCGTGCTAGGTAGTGCTAGTGATCGGTGTTGAACATTAGGGGCCGGAGCGTCGGCCTCCGGGTCTCCGGCAAAGAGATCAGCAACGAGAACAAGCCATTATATCTTAACCAGGCCGTGAAAGCCAACAAGAGCAGATAGGTTTTTCCAGAAGTGAAACGAGCGTTTCTCCGTTTTGGTGAAAAAAGAGGTCAGGGCTGAAGTTTTTAATACAGCAAAAATACTGCAGTTTTGGTGATACTTCAGTTTGCAAAACTATATTATTGCTTGAACCCAAACAGCTTGAAGTATTCAATACTTCGGTATTTTTAGAAACTAAAGTATCCTCATAATACTTCAAAAAAACAGAGCTCCCAAACGGGGCCTAAACGTATTTGGTATGTTTTGTGCTTGAAATCAATGAACTTCCATTTGAATTTATTTTAGATCATACTGAATTCTTGGATTCAATCGGAATGTTTGTGAACAAGAGCAGAACCATTTATAAAATCAAAGTGAAGCTAATTTAATTTTTTTGGTGAATTTCTATGAAATTCGACATATTTTGTTTTGAATCAACGGAAGTCCACTAGGATTTGTGTGTGAAATATTTCTAGGTTGGGTAATTTGTTTGGAATGTTTGTTAATAGTACTGCCCACAATTCTCATGGGATATTTTATGAAATCACAATAACCTTTACGAAATTCATGGAAAAAATATTGAATTTATTGAAACACATGACCAAATTCTTATATGAAATCCATGAAAGTGGTCAAAATACGGAGTCCGAAGCCCAAAACAATTCTAGAAGGTGGATCTTTGTTGTGACATAACTTACACGACAGAAATGTTAAAACCAATCCGTTCTTGTAAATGTTGGCTCATCTTTTTTTTTCTTTTTAAAAAGAAAAGAACAACCGTTGTTTTCTCAGGACGTGCAGTTACAAAACTTGTCATCCTATAAACGTAATTAATCCGTCGATTTTCCTGAATCTACCGCAGTGTTAGCTAGCTGGTACACCCGAAAGCCGGCCGCGTCAGGCAGGTTCCTCCTCCGGAACGAATCGGCTCTCCATCTCTCGACCTCGTGGCAGAGGTGGTCCAACCAAAACTGGGACCCATCGTCTATGTGCATCTCGTCGAGAACCATGGCGTTCTCCACGAGGAACTTGGCGAGTTGGACCTGGAAGCAGTTGACCTCCTTGGCCTTGAACTGCAGCGTCACCTTCCGCAGGCTCGTCTCTAGGCAGCTGAACGAGGAGTTGGTCAAGGCGGCCGGCAGCTCTGAGATCCCGCCGAGCTCCACGTCATGGCGATGTGCGGAGGACATGGACGCGAGCCTCTCGAACCGGTCCATGGCTTCGCCGAAGGGGCCTCCAGCTGGATCCTCCGTCTTGCGTTCGTAGTAGTAGTCCCACCGCATTTCTAGTCTGAGCCGGAGGTCGGACATGGCCGGACAGGAGCGGAGCAGCGTTGCCACTGCCACCGCCGTGTTTCTGTTCATGTACATGTATTGCCCGTCTATCTCGTGGAGCTTGAGGTTGGGGAACATGGGCAGGATGATTCCCTCCTCGCCAGCGAGGGCTATGTCTTCGATGGAGTCGAGGCGTAGCTTCAGTGCCCTTGTGCCAGCGAAGCTTTCGAGCATGCGTGACGAGGGCTCGTAATTCCGATTCCGGTGGCCTGGCTGGTCGTCGCTGCGAGTGGCGTCGATGTCGACTCGTGCCAGCCCTGGCGCGGGCGATACCAGAGAGAGCCTGACGGCGACTCCTCGGTAGCGGAAGAAGCGCAGGCTCGGCATGTCGATCTCGAAGCCGGTGTTAGTGGAATCCTCGAGCTCATCCCAGCAGGCAATGGTTTCGAGCACCAAGGCGGTGACCGTCGGGCAGCGGAGGCGGAGGCGCAGACCGTAAGAGTTGGACATGTAGTAGGGGTCCTCCCTGGCAGCGGAACCGGACGTCTGCGGCGCCTTCTGAGTGATACCCACAAGCACAAGTTAAGTGAGCGCGGGCGCGGCGTCGACCATGTCCTGGAGATGCCCCTCCAGGAGGAAGCAGTGGCGCAGCGTCAGATCCTTCAGGCTCGGGAAAGCAGACAATGGTGGCGGCTCGACGTTGCAGTTCTCGAGGTCCAGCACCCGGAGCCTGGCGGCGAAGGGAAGGGAGGCCAGAGGCGGAGAGTACATCTTATCGCAGTGGCCGTACCGCTCGCAGACGACACGGAGCTCTTCCAGCCCGGCCGCGGCGGGGTCGGCGAGGAGGCCTGCGACCCTGACGTCGTCTTCCGGTCTGTTGTACCAGTCTGCGCGGCGGTGGGCGTGTACCTCCAGGAAGAGCGTGAGCCTCCGGATGGTCGTCCCGCGGCGACAGCGGCGGCGGAGAGACCCGGCAAGGGCGGCGGCTGCGTCGCGGAAGAAGCCGTTGTAGGAGTCGTATTGATCTGTCGAGTAGGTCCTGCTGTCGAGGTTTAGGACGCCCGTGCGGCGCCACAGCGGACGCCACCGCCGCGAGAGGATGGAGCTGGCCGCGGCCTCTTTGGCCGATGCTAAGGAAAGGATGTGCTGGAGGAGATCGTCGGGGAGGGCGGAGAGACGGTCGGCGGCGGCCATCGTCGACGCGAACGCGGCGGCCGGCCGGGTAGATGAATGCGCGTGTGGCACTGGCACCGAATATAGTTATCGATCTAGCTAGGCATTGCCGATTGATCGGGTCGGTTTGGTTCCTGGAAGGAAGACGCGGCCGTACATATCGGTGCAGAATCCAGGATTGTAGGCGGACTTTCTTCATGATCAACGAAACCATTTTTTTCTGACCGCGCCGTGGCCAATTTTTTTTTTTTGACTGCGAGACTGTGAGGCAAAAGCCCCACAGCAATTTATTAATAAAGAACAAAGGACATAGAGTCAAAAGGAAATACTTACAAAGATTAAAGCTAAAAGAAAGAAACTACTACTACTACTAAATACAAGCAGGATCATTAAGCATCTGTCTTGATCCCTAGTGCAAACCATCTACCCAATCTAACAGAGAAGCTCTCCATTTCTTCTTAATTCTATATTAAAGCAGATTGATGTCATGAATAAATCTTGATTTCCATTGAGAGAAAGATGGTCTCTGATGATTAAATATTTTATCATTTCGAATTAACCAAATATTCCAGCAAGCAGTGATCAAGACCTCCATGAAAAACTGATGACCAAAAGATCTTTTAGCTGCTGCAACAATCAACTGCAAATTTCCAAGAGGTAACCAAACAATCTGTAAGTAATTCCATATCCTAGCACTGAAATTGCACTCAAAGAATAGATGGAGTCTGTCCTCATATGCTCTGGTAGGGCACAGTTCACAATGTATATCATCAGTAACGTTCCAATGTCTCCTCTGTAATAAATCGCTGGTGTTCAATCTGTCCTTCAGAAGTAGCCAAGAAAACACCTTAGTTTTCATGGTACAACAAGATTTTCATAACCAAACATAAACCTTAGGGGCCATTATATTGTCAAAAATGCACTTATATAGTTTACTTGGGGCATAACTGTCCCCCCATCTATAAGTCCAGACATCCTTCTGTGTAGAAAGTGGGTTAGCTACCATCATATTCTGAATCTCTCTTAGTTCCTGAAAAGCCTCAACAGATAGAGGCAAATAGAATAGATCATGGATATCATCAGTAGAATAAACCTGGGCAGCTGATAAATTCTCATTGAGCACAAATGAGAAAAGTTTTAGGTATCTTTCTTTTAAAGGCCTGGTAGATCCATTTAGTTCCCAATTATCTGACCAAAACAGAAAAGAGTCCCCACTACCCTGGTGCACTGCTGCCACCCCTCGAAAATTATCCACTTGTTTTAAAACATCTTTCCACCAAAAAGAACCACATAAGTTTTCTCCATGAGGCACCTTATCTGTGTAATAGGCATGTTTCACTAATTTGACCCAAGGTATATCTTTACTATTATAATATTTATCCAGAAATTTAATGAGCAGAGATGCATTTTTCTTCTGAAAATCAATAACACCAAGTCCACCTTTTTCCTTCGGCAAACAGACAATGTCCCATGCTGCCAAAGCAGGCTTTGGCTCATCATGCTTCTTCCTCCAAAGACATTGCTTGAGTATTCGATCTAACTGCTTAGTTAATCCTTTAGCCAGTTGCAAGGAACTTAGGAAGTGTAGTGGCATAGAAGACAAGGCAGAGTTGATGAGCTGTAATCTAGCCCCCTGAGATAAAAAAACTAGAGCTAGAAGTGAGTTTCCTTTCAAACACGGAGAAATTTAGACGAATTTCCTCAACAGCCAGCAGATAAGAGCGTCTCCACTTGATCAAACACGGAGAAATTTAGACGAATTCATTGCATACATATTATATCAAACTAGCTGAATGCTCGTGCATTAAGTTTTTTCATCGTTTGTACAAGTAAACCTAAAATACACATAAATAGCTATGTATATTAGAAAACCCACTTAGTATTCCAAAGACACTGATTAACTTCACATAATTTGACGACATGTGCATAGGAAACAATGTTCCAAATATTTACCTCGTATTAACTAAGATATATTCTCTTGACACGTGTAAAAAATCTTGAATGACATCAAGAATGTATCTTCCGCTTCATTTGCCCGGTACATCAAGAAGATTTCAAGTGACAAGATGTAAAAGTGTGCAATAGAAAATCCTTTGTAGTGCGAACAGGTGATGGATTTTGACCATCATATTATTCGTTATCTTGGACATAATGACACATGATATGATAGGAAACCACCGCTAGTAGAAAAAGGCCAATCAGTCCTGGTTCATATCCACCTTTAGTCTCGGTTTGTGCAATCAGGACTGTGCAATCAAAACTAAAGGCCCCCACCTTTAGTCCCGGTTGTGTGGCGAACTGGGACTCAAGGGTCTCCACGTGGCTGGGCTCGAGCGCTCGAGCGTTTTGGGGGAATCGGCTGCCGCGACATGAGATGGGTTTTAGGGTTTAGGGTTTTGTGTTTTTCTTTTCATTTCGTGTCCCTTTCTTTTGTGTTTTCATTTTCATTTTGTGTTTATCATTCAATATAGAGATCGAACATATTACATACACTACACAAAGTGACCTCTTTCTTCGTGCTTGATCGAACATATTACATATAGTACATGTTCATGCATATACAATATAATTTCTCTTACGATCCCTATTATACTCTAAATATAAATTTTCGATAATATTCTCCGGTTGGAGATATGACCTCTTTAAGTAAGAATTCCGTCAATTCCTCTTGAATTGCTCATACGCGATCCTTTTATAGGAGACCGTGTCTCGCATCCATTCAATGTAATTTAACGAAGGGGATCATATATATGAATGAGACTCAACACAATTGATGGTAATAAGATAAGATTGTAAATATTGTTGACGTACTGCAAGTTGTTTGATAATTCTACCCTGCTCACAGGCTGTCTGGCGAAATAAACTCGTAAACATAGTATCCACATAAATTATTCTCGTATTCCCGCCTCAAATAATTTACGAGAATAGAGTTCAATCAAAATAATAATCAAGCATGATAATGGTTGAAACAAGAATCAAAGAGATGCATGACCTAGCTATAGTACTACCTACATTGAGATCTTGAAATTGAAGCTCTTGTTTCCATTCATCCCTAACAGTCTTAATGAACCGTTTCTAAACCCTACCCGGCAAAAAATGAGTAAATGAGTTATTAATTACTTGATATTAGAAAATGAATGAAAGATGTCGATATAGTGCAATAATGATTGAAATTACCTCTGAAGAATTTCAATCAGGTCCACCCATATCTCATGGTTTTTACATTTCGAGTCCATGACAAGTATTATTCCGTTGTCAACTTGAATGATTAGCAGACTAAAGTGAAATCTGCGTACGCATAACTCGTCAATTACACTTAACATCGAGTAAGCGAAATCGAATATGTACAAGACAGTAACACTCACTTGATCAAGTTGTAAGGAAATAGTATTTCCATTTCGGTTTGTTGTTTATTTAAAGGGATTTCTACTTTCATGCCCTTGGTTCGTTAGTTGTACTTAATTTTCCCTAGCCGCTTAGCTTTTCCTCACTTTTGCCCTTCTCCTACTATGAAACTCTCACACGGTCTGAAACTTGATGTTCATCAGCCTTGTCGTTATATGCTGACAAGTAGGGCCGCATTCAGTCGGGTCCCGTAGTGGACTCTCGTCGTTACGTGCTGACAAGTGGGGCTGCAGTCTGTCAGGTCCCGTAGTGGACCCTTGCCATTACATGCTGACAAGTGGGGCCGTGTTAAGTTGGTTCGCATAATGGACACCTCCCTCCACTTATCCAGATCAGCATAGGACTCACAGCTTATCCACGTGAACATCAGACCCACATCTTTTCCACGTGAGCCAGCCCCACCCCCACGCCCGTGACATTGCCTCCCCTTTCTTCTTCCTCTTCTCCTTTTACAGCGGCCCTTCTTCAGCGACGGTGGCCCTTTGTCTAGTTTCACTTCGGCCTCATGTTCGTCCTGACCGCGGTATGGTGCCATTCCGTTGACCTATATGAAGGATGAAAATGGCAACCGTGCGTAGAGAAGGTCAGATCTCGTACCAAAATATTCCCATTAGATGGGAGCGCTTGTTGTGGAGAATGCGGCCGGAAAGCCATTCCGATGATTTAATTGGTTTATCGAGTTAATGTCTCGGCTGCAATCAAGTGAAACAGTGTTTATAATTAAAAAAATAGAGAGATGGATGTATAAGAAATAAGAAAATGACACAACTCTTGAACACTTTCAAATTAAAAAAATTATACAACTCTTAATGTAAAAGAGTGTTTATAAATGACACAACTCTTGAACACTTTCAAATTTTAAAAATTATGCAATTCTTAATGTAAAAGAGTGTTTATAATTGACACAACTCTTGAACACTTTTAAATTAAAAAAATTATACAACTCTTAATGTAAAAGAGTGTGAAATGGATCGTATGGGCACCTAGAGGGGGGGGTGAATATGTGTTACTCAATTTTTAGTTTTTTTTTCAATTTTAGGCTAGACACAAAGTAAATTCTCTAGATATGTAGCTACGAGAATTTCCCTATATGCAAACCTAGCTACTAAGCACGTAAAGAGAGGAGTAAGGGAACCGTAGTGGAGCACGCGGAGACACAGGGATTTGTTTTACCGCAGTTCCTTCCTTGTTAAGGGAAGTACATCTGCGTTGGAGGGGTGGGTGGTTCTAAGACCACCACGCCACAATAGGCCTCACCCTATTCTCCGATGGATCTCGCCACGATAGGCCTGATCCACCTTCTCCACTATTGGTACCCTTTGAGGCGGGAACCGGTGCCTTTACAACTCTACCGGGACACACACCCACAACTGAATTGGGGGCTCCGGAGATGACAACAAGCTGTCACAAGAACAAGGTTTATCAATATAAACAAAACAAGGATCTAGGTATTTGCAAGAAATACTAGATCGGTCATTCTCCAAATGAATGGAGAGGAGATGAAGCGCTTGATTGCAGTTGTTGAAGATCGAGTCCTCCTCCTTCGATTCCCCAAGGGACGGGGCCTTTGGGTGGATCTAGGTGGAGCTCTCTTGGATGAAGGTTGCAGATCAGATCTTGACTTTTTCGAATGAACCAAGAGATCTGGCAGGAGGGGAAGGCTGGCTTAAATACCCCCTGCACAGATCTGGCCGTTGAACAAGTTTGGGGGTGGATTATCCGCCCCCCACTAGGGACGGACTATCCGCCTCGGGGAAAACTCCGCCCCTAGGGCAGATACTCCGGGGTAAAAATCCGCCCCCTCTCTGGGGATTGCGCCTTGAAAAACTTGATGAAGATCTTGGGGGGCAGATTATCCGCCCTCCTCCACGGGCGGATTATCCGGTGTGGCCAAAAAATCCGGCCGAAACTCCGCCCCCCTCGGGGGCTTGCGTCTTGGAAAACTTCAAGCTGAGGATGAGGGGCGGATTATCCGGCCCCCTTGAAGGGAGGATTATCCGGCGGGGCCGAAAAATCCGGCCGAAACTCCACCACCCTTCTGGGGCTTGCGCCTATCTGGGAAAAGGGTGGGGCGGATTATCCGCCCCTGGTGGGGGCGGATTATCCGCCCCCAAAGGCAGATTCCTTCTCCTTTTTCCTTAGAGAGAACTGCAACACTTCAACACACATTAAATAATCCTTGATATTGTTATCTAACACACAAAACACTAGGGATTATGAAAATGTTCTTTCAATCTCCCCCTTTTTGGTGTTAGATGACAATACTAGGATTTGAAATGAAACCTACTAACGACATCCTTAAAAAAAATGAAAGAGGCTTCCCCTAGATGTGTGCATATTTACAATTTGCATTTGAATACAAATACACACACTCGAGAGAACGCAAATTTCATAGCAAAGATAATTAAAACAAGGTGGGTTAGGAAACAAGGTCATACCACCGGGATGTGATTATAGCCAAAGAAAATAATGAGATTGTCAGGCTCCAAGCACATCCCACAATATTGATGCATACATTAGATAATCCCATGATTCCATATACCATCAAATATACTCCATAGATAAATCCAGAATTCCATGAGAGTAGATCCACAATATAAATCCGGAATTCCAGAAGACCAAACAGAGTAAAGCACGACATAGTCTTACATAAACCAAGACAAATAACAAATAAGTTCACGCTAAAAGGGGCACAAGCAAGCAAATAAACGACTAGAAGACAAGTGCTTGCGCCCGACCCTTGCAAATCCACGAGACCTAATAGAACTACTCCTCCCCCTTTGGCATCAAAACGCCAAAAATGAAGAAGAGCGATGCTAACGCCCAGAAGATTACGCCTCCTCATCCTCGTTGTAGTCATCCCCGTCCCTGTCCCCTTCCTCTTCATCATACTCATCATCATCGTCATCAGCTAGAGGAGTAGGTGCCCTCGGAGGTGGAGGAAACAGGCAACGCTCGAGCTCACCATAGTTGATCCCTGAAGTGTTCCACTGAGCATATGGTTCCGGAGCAGTGGGAGGAGGTGGATGGCCAGTGGCACCTGATACATGGTGAAGAATAAGCTGCTGAGTGTGAGCCCTCTCATGGCTCCTCCGGTACTCCTCATATTGGCCCTTGTGAGTGTTAATGCCCATGCAAAGGATGTTTCGCTGGAACCAAGTGAGCTTTTTAACCTCGCGTGGCATTGGGTACACCGCGGAACGATGACCACTAGCCCATGCATCACACATGAAGGACTCGGGGGCAGTGGAAGGGTGATGGGTCTTCTGATCCTTGTAGATTTTCTTGGGGTTGTGAACACCATCCAAATTAGTGCCAATGTCCTCAAGGGGAAACATATGCTTGATGAGCATCATAATGAAAGGAGCAGATGGGATAGAGAGCCTATTGATCATAGCATTCGTCATCTCATGATATATGTAGTCCATGACATCCAGTTTGTAACCTGTAGTAGGTAAACCAGAATTAGTGGCACACTCGTGAGAAAATGCAAGGAGAGGAACCAGGTGGCCGCGGATCTTGTCATTGTTGCCTCCACTAGGATATATGTTTTCCTTAAATATGCCAACAAGGGAGGCATACAAGGGAGAGAGGCCAGCGAAAGTACCAGCAATACCATCAGAAGAAAGACAAGGAGCGAGCACAGTGTCCTTGGATGGCTTCAGTGGAGAAATGATGAGGTGGCCAGAAGGAGTGTCACGGCCATGGAAAGCATAACCAAGAACCTACCCAAAAATCCGGAAGTCCGACTGAATCATTGTTGTCCCGGTCATCCACTTCATGGTGCAGCGCTCATCACCACAAATCACAAGTGTCGAGAAAAACTAACTCACCATGGAGGAACTATAGTTGCATTATGAGAGTCATAAGGTGGTGGAGCTCCATCTTGTTAGTCACATACAATGCTTCAAGGAGCCTTGCCTTGGATTGGGCCTCAGTCATATTGATGGGGTGCATGGGGCGAAGCTTGAGAGTGGCATACACATCATCATGAATAGCCCGAAAGTGTGCATTCCAAAACATAGAGTCCTCTGGGGGACCATCACTGTCAGCCTCATCATAGTAATCGGTTTGGAGAATGGAGGCATACTAAATATTGTCCATAGCCTTGTAGTTGGGCCGCGACTGTTTGCCCTTGCGAGATGCAGTCCTCTTGGTTTTCTTTGTTGCCTTTGCCATCTGTTCAGCCTCTCTTGCTGCTCTGCTAACTTCTGTTTTGTCAATGAACGTCCCTTCTGCAGTGGGCTTGAGATAACGGGCACGGGGACGGCGAGAGAAGGTCTTAGTAGCCTTGGAACAACCTGTGAAAATCATGAGAGGGATAGCATGGAGATAAGAACACTACAAGTCCAGGAGAAATGGTAGAAATAGTAGAAAAATAATCCATAAGCCAAGGATGTGCATTGCGGAAATCAGGACCAAACCAGACCAGATTTTAATCTCCAGGCCGGATTATCCGGCCCTGGCAGGGGCGGGTAATCCGCCCCCCGTAGAAAAATTCTTGAATGGCCCAGATTTACCATGGCACAACAGATCATGCACTAGGGTTGCAATACTACTAATTCTAGCAAGCAAGGAAAACACGAAGGATCTTCTACAACGAGATTTCCACCAAAAAAATGAATCCCATACAAAAGGAGAGAGATGAGGGAGTTACCCTCACTCATTGGAGGAAAATCGTGGAGGAGAAGATACCCGGAGGCGAGGTGAAGAAGATCCGGGGAGGGCCCGAAGAATCCGGTGGTCAAATCGACTCCGGGGAGGGGCGGAAGCTCCGGTGACGGCTGGGGGCAGAGCTAGGGTTGGGGAGGTATGGCTGCTCTATTTGAGCCTGGCCTCCCTGACCCAGCCCTTAAGAGGCAGAATTCGCACGGGCGCATAATCCGCCCCCCACTTGGGGCGGATAATCCGCCCCCTCTGAATTTTCTGTAAAGACAGATTCAGGCCAGAGCATCCTTGCAAAACCCCTCGATGGTGTATAGAGGACTTGTGTGCAAGAATAGATGGTTCAAGGGGGGAAAAGAAGGCTTGGGTTTAGAGCAACAAACTGAGATGGTACTACACACCCAAAGTTGCAAGAACAAATCAAACAAAAACCAAAGTTGAGTGTGTTTTCCATAAGAACAAGAAATATGCAAGAAAATCCAAAGAGATCCATTATAAACCAACTCTTCTCATGGAAGAGGGCGGTGGCCGAAGCCACCATGTTGGAGCGCATGGCATGACACCGCGAAGATGTATCTTGAGTTCAAAACCAATGCTCATCAATAACCCACATATCACTAAATGATATTAAGGGAAATGATTTTTCTTGCTTTTGGCATTATGGGGGTAGGGTTAGCCAAATCAATTAGGACCACACTACCCTATGTCTATGCCCGCATCTAAACCAAATACATGAAAAGAGTAAGTGAGTGTGCAAGGGTAGTCAAGCCAAGCTCCTTGAATCTATGATATTTAGCTCATTCCTCAAATAAGAAAATCTTGCTTCATCAAGAGGCTTCGTGAATATATCAGCAAGTTGGTTCTTCGTGCTCACAAAGGATAGTGCAATATCGCCACGAGCAACATGATCCCGAATGAAATGGTTGCTAATCTCAATATGTTTTGTTCTTGTATGCTGCACTGGATTGTAAGCAATTTTGAAAGCACTTTCATTGTCACATAAAAGAGGCACTTTGTCACAATTGACACCATATTCCTTTAAAGTTTGCCTCATCCATAATAACTGTTTACAAGCACTTGCAGCAGCAACATATTCAGCTTCAGCGGTTGAGAGTGATATGCAATTCTGCTTCTTTGAAGACCAACACACTAGAGACCTGCCCAAGAATTGACATGCACCCGAAGTTGATTTTCGATCATCTTTGTCACTAGCCCAATCAGTGTAACCACATAGAGAGAAACTTGAACCTTTGGGATACCATAACCCAAAATTTGGGGAATGAACCAAATATCTGAAGATTCGTTTGACCGCCACTAAGTGGCTTTCTTTAGGAGCGGCTTGGTACCTTGCACACACTCCTACACTTAACACGATATCAGGCCTAGATGCGCAAAGGTAAAGGAGAGAACCAATAATGGATCGGTATACCTTTTGGTACACGTCTTTACCCTTGGGATTGATCTCAAGATGACATTTTGTTTGCATTGGAGTAGCAACGCCATTGAGATCCGTCATCTTGAACCTCTTGAGCATGTCTTGGATGTACTTAGCTTGATTACTAAAAGTTCCCTCTCTAAGTTGTCTGATCTCGAATCCAAGAAAGAACCGCAATTCACCCATCATAGACATCTCAAACCTGTCAGTCATAAGCTTTGAAAATTCATTGTTAAAAGCTTGGTTAGTAGAGCAAAAAATAATGTAGTCTACATATAGTTGGCATACAAAAAGCTCCCCATTAACATTCTTAGTAAAAAGAGTGGGATCCATTTTCCCAACTTCGAATCCACGGTCTAACAAAAGCTCTTTAAGATGCTCATACCACGCATGTGGGGCTTGTTTAAGGCCATAGAGCGCCTTATCGAGTTTGTAGACATGGTTCAGAAATTTGGGGTCCTCAAAACCCAGGAGTTTCTTGACGTATACCAACTCATGTAGTGGACCATAAAGAAACGCACTCTTAACATCCATTTGCTGTAATTTAAAATTATGATGGGCGGCATAGGCAAGAAGGATACGGATGGACTCAAGACGAGCCACAGGAGCATAAGTCTCGCCAAAATCAATTCCTTCCACTTGAGACAATCCTTGAGCCACGAGTCTTGCTTTATTCCTCACAACAATGCCATTTTCATCTTGTTTGTTCTTGAAAATCCACTTGGTGCCGATAACATTGCAGCATTCCTTGGGTTTCTCTACGAGCTTCCAAACTTTGTTACGCTTGAAGTTATTTAATTCTTCACGCATTGCAACAACCCAATCAGGATCTTCAAGAGCATCAAAGACCTTCTGAAATGGATCGTATGGGCACCTAGAGGGGGGGTGAATAGGTGCTAACCAATTTTTAATACTTTTTCAATTTTAGGCTTGACACAAAGTAAATTCTCTAGATATGCAACTACGAGAATTTCCCTATATGTAACCCTAACTACTAAGCACGTAAAAGAGGAGCCAGGAAACCGTAGTGGAGCACGCGGAGACACATGGATTTGTTTTACCGCAGTTCCTTCCTTGTTAAGGGAAGTACATCTGCGTTGGAGGGGTGGGCGGTTCTAAGACCACCACGCCACAATAGGCCTCACCCTATTCTCCGATGGATCTCGCCACGAGAGGCCTGATCCACCTTCTCCACTATTGGATCCCTTCGAGGCGGGAACCGGTGCCTTTTACAACACTATCGGGGAACACACCCACAACCGAATTGGGGGCTCCCGAGATGACAACAAGCTGCCACAAGAACAAGGTTTATCAATATAAAAAAACGAGGATCTAGATATTTGCAAGAAATACTAGATCGGAGGTTCTCCAAATGAATGGAGAGGAGATGAAGCGCTTGATTGCTGATGATGAAGATCGAGTTCTCCTCCTTTGATTCCCAAAGGGATGGGGCCTTTGGGTGGATCTAGGTGGAGCACTCTTGGATGAAGCTTTCAGATCTGATCTGGTATTTTTTGTGATGAATCAAGTGTTCTGGCAGGAGGGGGATGGCTGGCTTAAATACCCCCTCCCCAGATCTGGCCATTGCACAACTTTGGGGGCGGATTATCCGCCCCCCACTTGGGGCGGATTATCCGCCCCCTGGGAAAACTCCGCCCCCTCTCTGAGGCTTGCGCCTTGGTGAAGATCTTGGGGGGCGGATAATCCGCCCCCCCTGAGGGGCGGATTATCCGGCCTGGCCGGAAAGTCCGGCCAAAACTCCGTCCCCTCTCTGGGGCTTGCGCCTTGGCGAGGCCCCCCTGAGGGGCGGATTATCCGGCGGGGCGGATAATCCGGACTGGGACTGCCATTTTGTCTAGGAGACTGATGAGCTTCAGAAAGTTGTGGTGTTGGTGCAGAGTTTTCTCCAGCAGTAGGAGCTTGTTGATCTTGTGAAGATGAGGGCTCCAATTGAGTGGAGCATTGTCCTTCCCGATCCGCCACAAGGGGTTCCTCAATGGGGCGAAAAAATCTCACGCCCATTATTCTTATGGCATCTTGGGGTATTTCAACATATGCATCACAAACATCAACTTGCCCCACATAGGAGCCGTTATTTTCATCGAAATCCACACTACAAGATTCTACAATAGTCCTGGTGAGCTTGTTGTAGACTCTATAAATGTGGGATTCGGCACCGTAACCAACAAAAATACCTTCTAAAGCCTTGGACTCAAATTTAGACAAGAGGACACCTTTAATAAGAAAGAAACACTTACAACCGAATACCCTGAAGTATGAGATGTCGGGATTGTTACCGGTAAGTATTTCATATGGAGTCTTGTCCAAAATCTTTTGGAGGTAGAGCCGGTTAGATGAGTGACAAGCGGTGGAAATGGCTTCAGCCCAAAAGTTGTAAGGAGACTTGAATTCAGCCAACATTGATCTTGCCATGTCCATCAAATTCTGGTTCTTCCTCTCGGCTACACCATTTTGTTGAGGGGTGTACGCAGCGGAATATTGATGTCTTATCCCCTCTTCGCTTAGAAACTCATTCAAAGTGTAGTTCTTGAATTCGGAGCCGTTGTCACTTCTTATTTCCAAGATAGGAACATTGTGTTGAAGTTGAACTTCATTGGCAAAGTCAATGACCGTTTGTTGAGTCTCACTCTTTAGCTCGAAGAAATAGACCCATGTATATCTTGAGTAATCATAGACAATGACCAAGCTGTCGTGGGAATGGTCACGGCAGATGCTGCAATCGGTAGCGAGTAGTAGAACGAGGGGCAAGGGTGGCCAGCCATCTGCGGTGCGAGATGAGGGCAAAGACACAAGGTTTTACCCAGGTTCGGCCCCCCGGAGGGTAAAGACCTACTCCTGCTAGATTGTATTATGGAGGTGTTACAATGGGCGAGCTCGGCGGCTAGGCGGCGAGTCGCTTGGGTGTATGAGGGAACGTACGTCTACTCGCCCTATAGGGAGGTTTATATAGGCTCACCTCCCCCAGGGTTTACATATCTCAACCGATTCAGTTAAAGCTTCGGTAGTCGTTTAACCTAATCCGACTGGGCCTATCTACTCGCCTGGGCCTTCAGCTTCCAGTCGCTCGGTACCTTGCTGGGCCTCAATCCACTCGCCGTTCTGCAGGCCCACTCGCCAGCTCACGGGCCAGTCGGAAACGTCCTGTTGGGCATACCCCAGTAGGCATATCCCCATCAGTAGTCCCCGAGGCCGTCGCTGATTAGGCGTAGGTGGCTGCTGGCAGTCGGAGTATACGGCTTCAGAGTAGGCATCCAGTCGAATCGTCGGTGGGCTCCTGTATAAAGGAAGAAATCCAGTGATCCAAGTCGCGGCTATGGCGAGTCGAGTCGGCGAAACACTGTCATAGTGATTGAGTCGGCGAGCCGAGTAGCCGGAGTTGGACCGTCAAGCGTGGTCAAACTAGCCGTTGGGGTAATCCAACGGTAACTTTTGGCGTAATCATCGCGCGGTAACGGCTTCCTGATTTGGCGGGTAACATCCATTATATAAGGGGAATGTCAAGCGATCAGAGAGCCAACTTCTCATCACTTCTTCCGACTGCGTGCATTCTTCTTCCCTCGCATCGTGATCCAGCCGACCCCAAATCCTCCGACCCTCAATCAACCCTTCAGCCATGGCCCTTTCCACCGAACCGTGGGGTAGATCCAAATGCACGAGGGCGCAGCTGGCCTCTTTCGAGGAGGCCGGGATCCTGCGAGCCGGCTGTTGGCGTATCCCCGCAGCCGGAGAAACGACCCCAAACCCGCGAGAGAGGGAATTCATCTGTTTCACCAGTCATCTCGAGCGGGGGCTAGGGTTTCCTACGTCCCTGTTCTTCCGGCGCTTCTGCGCCTACTACGGGATCCAGCCTTCAGATCTGGGTCCCCATAGCATCGAGCAGCTCGCCATCTTCGTGGCGTTCTGCGAATGCTACTTGGGCTGCCGGCCCTACTTCCCCTTGTGGCAAGATCTGTTCCACGGACGGATCAGCCGCGAGGAAGCAGGTGGCCCAATGCTAGCCACGGGCCGCCTGACGTTCCAGCTCAAGTCCAAAGCGTCATTCTTCGATCTGATGCTGCCCGCCAAGGCAGCGAGCGACTGGAAGAAGTCGTGGTTCTACGTGGCCGAGGCAAGCCCGGAAGACGAGGTGGCGATCCCGCGGTATTCCGCCAATCGGTCCGAGCCGCGCCATCTCCAAGTCGGCAAGCTCCCCAACGACCAGCGGATGGTCGTCGACGAGATGCTCCAGACCATCCGCGGTCTGAAGAAGAAGGGCCTCCAGACGATAAATCTGTACAACTGCTGGCTCGGGCGGCGGCTGGTTCCGCTCGCCCAACGCGAGCACTATATGTACCAGTACACGGGCCGGGGAGACTCAACGAAGGCCTGCCTCTACGAGTGGAAACTGGAGGACTACCTCCCAGCGCTGAAGAAGATTACCCAGGCGGTGTACCTGGATGCGCAGGCTGGGGTCGCCCCCTATACCGCGAAGTGTCCAGCTCCAACGGTAATCACCTTACTTTGCTCGCAGTCGCAGTCTATGCAGTCGCGGTAATTCTGATTCCATTCTGTATTCGTTGCAGCTATTCCAAGTGGTGGAAGGGTGGCTCCCTCCTTCGGACGACGAGAGCTCGGGCTCATCCGCCCAGGACGTGGGCGAGTCGCCGCCCGCCAAGGGCGACGAGGATGACGATGACGAGTCAGAGGAGGAGGTCGCCCCACTGGTCCGAAAGACCCGCGGACAACGACAGCGCGAGATCGAGGCAAGCAGAAGCCTCGAGCGTCATGATGACGACGACGAGCTCCCAGAGACCACCTCGCGGCGTCAAGCCACTCGATCGAAGAAGAAGAAGAAGGAAAGGGAGGCAAGGGCCCCCCCCGAAGAAGAAGACAGAGCCATCAAAGCCGGCCTCGCCGCCGCACTCGGCGAGCAGCTCTGATGCTCCCAGCCCTGCCGATGATGACGCGCCACCAGTGACAGCCGCGCTGGACGCGGCGACCGTGGAAGTGCCGCTGGCTTCAATGCCTCCGCCATTCGCCCCAGTCTCTGGGCTGGGGGAGGCTCCAGCTACAGCGGCTTCGCCTCGCAAGGAGGCTCCGGCTACGGTGACTTTGCCTCGCAAGGAGGCTCTTGCCGAGGATGTCCCAGAGGCTCCAGCTGCGGCCTCAACGACGAAGAAGCCGTCCGTGTCTTGGGCACGCGACGTCCTGGAGATGGGGCTCAGTCGCCGATTGGGCCCTGAACTGGAAAAACCGGTCGGCCTCCGTACGGGGCTACGTTTCATCCCAGTTGCCAAGTGAGTGCACTTACCCTTCCTTGCTTTGCATAACTATTTCGATTGTTTTTGCTTATTCGATTGATGCACAGGACCGGAGTGAAGAGGATGGGCCATCCGACCGTGGCTAAGGTGCCACCCGTCGTTAGCGAGAAAGACCTTTCCCGCAAGAGGAAGGCGGACGAGGTCGCCGCCTCGGCGGATGGCAGCAAGAAGGACAAGGGCGATGACGTCGTCACGATTTCTGACGACACGGCGGTCGCGCCGGCCGGGCCCGCGGTGGAGGCAGCCGCGTCTACGAAGGAGGGCGCTTCCTTGCCTGGAACGGCGGAGGCGACCTCCCTTGGAGCGGGTGCCTCTATCGCTACCTTCCCACGCTTCGTGACCAAGGCGGCCACGGCGAGTGGAGCTGTGCCCTCGAGCAACGCTCCTGGAACCGCCGATGCTGAAGTCGACCAACGTCGTGGGCACACGCCGGCGTTACTCGCGTCCGTGGACGCGATACAACTCCATGGCATGCTTGGCGCAGCCATCCAGGTACATCCAGTCCCCGAGGATCAGGTCGGTGCTTTGCAGCGGCTTGATTCTTATAATTTCTCGTCTTTTTATTTTCGCATCCAGTCCCCGAGTGCGCACGCGCTAAATTTTAGCGGGTGGGCACTTAGGAATTTCTTGATCGCCAGTCCCCGAGTGCGCACCCGCTGAATTTCAGCGGGTGGGCACTTAGGAATTTCTTGATCGCCAGTCCCCGAGTGCGCACTCGCTGAATTTCAGCGGGTGGGCACTTAGGAATTTCGTTTTGACTAACTTTTTCGGTGATGTGCAGGGTCTGCAGCTTGAGTCGGCGGACCGATTGGCCGCGAAGCAGCGCGCGGAGAAGGAGCTGGCCATCGTCTAGGAAGCGAACAAAGGGCTTCAGGCTTTGGCTGCGAAGGCAGAGGAAGCTCGCCAGGGGCTTGTCCCTGCTGGTGAATTGGCGGCGGCGCAATCGGCCTTGAGTGCCGCTGAACAGCGGATCGCCAACCTCGAGCGCGAGCTGCGGGAGGCGAAGGAAGAAGCGAGCTCGGCTGACGAGCGATCTAAGGCCGCTATTGCAGCCGCTGAGGAGGATCGAAAGGTGTCGGAAGTCCTTATTGCTGGTCTTCAGGACGACCATACATCGCTTCAATGCTTCATCACGGAAGTCGCCCGTCCGCTGCTTGGTGAGTACACCTTCCCTTTCCGGTGCTTGTGTCTTTCGTGGTGTCCGTCGTGCTCATTATTGTCCTCTACTCGCAGGTCGCATCATCGATAGCGAAAGAGAGGCGAGCTCGTTCGACGCGAGGCAGTGCGTAAGTATGCTCGTCGACTCGGCGACATTGTTGGCAACGTGCATCCGTGCCTATCTTCAAGAGATATCGCCCACGGAGGTGATTCCCAGCGACCTCGTTGAGGTGTGGAAATATTTGGAGAAGGCGCCCGCGGTTGTTGAGTACATGACGCGGTCGGCGTTTCAGCGCGGAGCGTCGACGGCCCTGAGCCTTGGACTCGCCCACTTCCCCGAAGATTTCGACATCGACGATGTGAAGAGTGGATATCCATCGTCGACTGGAGCGGTGGAGCTGTCCGAGGTCCTCAAGTTGCAGGAGCGTGCCGCCACGTACTCAGAACGTGTCTGGGCAATGGGCTACCTCCTTCCGTACCAGGAGACGGTCGTCGCGCCGAACGACCCCGAGCTGCCGCATCGTGACTTCAAAGTCGAGCAACCTTTTCGCGCGGCGATGGCGGGTGAGCTGACAACGTATCCGTCAAACCCGTACACGGCGTTCATCCGCAATCGCCGGGATGTTGGCGAGTTGTCATCGAAGCATGCAGAATAGGATGGTTTGCCTTGTGGCGTTAGCAGCAAGTCTGCCATGCGGGCATATTTTGTTAGTATGAAACAATGCAATACCCAATTGAATGAGACGTTGTGTCTATTTTGGTATTTGTTGTGTGTTTGTGATTGATTTGTGAACGAGTCCCCGAGCGCGTCCGCCCTTTTTGTGGGGTTCACCTCGCATATGATGTATGTGTTGTTGTCATGTGTTTTGATGTTTTGGTCGACTCGCCCGAGCTCGAAGAGCCAGTCGCTAGGTGACTCCCTTGAGTGCTCTGTACTTTACCGTTTTCCCGTGCGCGAACGAGGTCGGGTGGCCGAGTCCCCGAGCGTGGTACTTGGTAGTTCTAGGCGCAACTCGAGGGTGGTTGAGGACTTAGCGCGTTGGTGTGAACGCGTCACTCCTGCCTGGCCCGTGGGGTCAGTCGCGTGGCGAGTCCTGGGCATGCTCTCTTACTTGGCGTTTTCCCTGTCCGCTCGCGACGAACTGGTCTCCAGTCCCCGAGCGTGGTATTTAGCCGTTCGAGTCGCTATGCCGAGGATGCGGAGGACCAAGGTCGCTGTGAGAAGCGATGGCAGTTGTCTTGGCTCGTAGAACTAGTCGAGCTAGGCGACTCCAATGGGGCTCCGGGTTGGCGTTTTTCGTGGACGATGCAAGACCTGAGGTGATTCAGTGCTCTTACACCGCACTACTTAGCCGTGCCGATCGCTGTAACAAAGGTTGACTTCTGCATTTAGCGTAACGCTGTTATTACGAGTGTGAGTGGCACAAGTCATGGAGAGTAGGCGCAATTTGCGGTAACCGTTTCTTTTTATTTCATAGCGACTGGAGAGTACATGTGTGGGGTTCTAGGAGTAGAACTTCCGGAGGAGGTTTACATTCCATGGTCGCTTGACGTCGAGTTCGCCGTCCCCGCGGACGTCGATGAGGTAGTAGGCGTGGTTGCCGAGTACGCGCCCGATAGCGAATGGGCCTTCCCACGGAGGGGAGAGCTTGTGCATGCCCTTCTTGTCCTGGATGAGGCGTAACACCAGGTCGCCCTCCTGGAAGGTGCGAGCTTTCACCCGCCGGCTATGGTAACGGCAGAGTCCTTGCTGGTAGATGGCGGTGCGTGACCGAGCGAGGTCGCGTGCTTCGTCGAGTTGGTCGATCCCGTCTTGGCGGGCCAGCTCGTTTGCAGCCTCCGTATAGTGGACGACTCGCGGCGAGTCGTGTTCGAGGTGGGTGGGCATGACTGCTTCGGCACCGTAGACCATGAAGAAGGGAGTGAATCCCGTCGATCTGTTGACTGAGGTACGGATTCCCCAGATGACAGAGGGCAACTCCTCGACCCAGCACCCGGCGGTGCGCTCGAGTGGTACTTGGAGTCGCGGCTTCAGGCCGTGGAGGATGCTTTGGTTAGCCCGTTCCGCCTGGCCGTTGGATTCCGGGTGGGCGACTGACGCGAGGTCGAGCCGGATGTGGTGCTCTTCGCAGAATTCGGCCATGGCTCCCTTGGCGAAGTTGGTGCCGTTGTCCGTGATGATGCTGTTTGGGAACCCGTAGCGATATATGAGCTCGCGTAGGAATTTGGTGGCGGTCTTCCCGTCGCATTTCCGGACTGGCTTGGCCTCCACCCACTTCGTGAATTTGTCGACGGCGACTAGCAGGTGGGTGTAGCCGGAGGGGGCTTTCTTGAAGGGGTCTACCATGTCCATGCCCCATACGGCGAATGGCCAGGTAATGGGGATTGTTTTGAGCGCCGAGCTCGGTACGTGCGTCTGATTGGCGTACTTCTGGCACCCGGCGCACCGCTGGACGATGTCGACAGCATCGGCGTGTGCGGTGGGCCAGTAGAAGCCGTGTCGCATAGCCTTGGCGACCAGGGAGCGAGCAGCGGCGTGGTGGCCGCAGTCACCGGAGTGGATGTCGTGGAGGATCTTGCGTCCTTCAGCTGGTTGGACGCAGCGTTGGAATACGCCGGTGACGTTGCGCTTATGGAGCTCGCCGTCAATGATGGTGTAGGACTTGCATCGGCGAGCGATCATCCGAGCGTCCGTCTCGTCCGTTGGCAGGGTGCCGGCTTCTAGGTAGGCGATGTAGGGCTTGGTCCAGTCGTCTGGCTCGGTGACAAGTGCGACCAAGGCTACCTCTAGTTGGAGTGGGACTCCAATGTCGATCTCCCTCGGGGGAGAGACTGATGGCTTGGAGATCGTGTCGAGGAAAACGCCGGCGGGTGGTGCGAGTCGAGCCGACCCGATGCGAGAGAGGGCATCGGCCTCCTCGTTCTTCCGCCTGTCGATCCACTCGACGGAGTAGCCGGTGAAGTGTCCGCCCAATTTGTCCACTGCTTGGCGGTACGCCGCCATGGTAGGGGAGACGGCGTCGCATGTGCCAGCTACTTGCCCCACGACAAGGTCGGAATCTCCGTAGCAGCGGAGGCGATTGACGTTCATCTCCTTGGCGGCTCGCATGCCATGGAGTAGGGCCTCATACTCAGCCATATTGTTGGTACAGGGTGTGAAGTCGAGGCAGAGGATGTAGCGGAGCTTGTCGCCCTTTGGTGAAGTCAGCACTATCCCTGCGCTTGCACCGTCCGCGTTCTTGGAGCCGTCGAAGTGTAGGCTCCAGTAATGGAGGTACGGCAGCTTCTCTGGTTGCTGGGCCTCTTCCCAGTCGGCTATGAAGTCTGCCAGTGCCTGTGACTTGATCGCCTTTAGTGGCTCGTATTTGATGTTGTGGACGCCGATCTCGACGGCCCACTTGGCGACCCGCCCAGTCGCCTCACGATTGCGGATGATGTCTTGCAGTGGTGCTGAGGAGACGACCGTGATCGGGTGCTCCTGGAAGTAGTGCGGCAGTCGCCGCTGAGCTCTGAAGACCGCATATACTAGCTTTTGGTACTGTGGGTTCCGCTGGCGCGACTCGGTGAGGACCTCGCTGATGTAGTATACCGGCCGCTGGACTGGGCGCTCCTTTCCTTCTTCTGGTCGTTCGACGACCATCACGGCGCTGACGACGCGCTCGGACGCCGCGACGTAAACCAGCATGGGATCTTTGTCGGCGGGGGCGGCGAGCAGTGGTGCGGCGAGAAGCACCTTTTTGAGGTCGCGGAGCGCGTTGTCCGCCTCCTTGTCCCACTGGAAGGTGGGGTTCTTGCGCATCAGGCGGTATAGGGGCATCGCCTTTTCGCCCAGGCGGGGAATGAAGCGACTGAGAGCCGCTACTCGCCCGGCCAGCTTCTGGACGTCGCGCAGGCACTCGGGATTGCCGAGCCGGGCGATCGTGTCGATCTTCGTGGGGTTCGCCTCGATCCCTCGTTTGGAGACGACGTACCCCAGTAGTTGTCCGGCGGGTACACCGAAGGTGCATTTGCCTGGGTTGAGCTTTATCTTATACCGTCGCAAGTTGGCGAATGTTTCCGCCAGGTCGGCGAGTAGGTCGCCTTGGCAAGCGGATTTCACGACTACGTCGTCGATGTAGACGTGGATGTTGCGGCCAATTTGGATCGCGAGGCATTCTTCCATGCATCGCTGGTAGGTCACCCCGGCGTTCTTGAGGCTGAAGGTCATGGCGGTGTAGCAGAAGGCTCCGAATGGCGTGATGAACGCCGTCTTCTCCTCGTCTTCGACAACCATTTTGATCTGGTTGTACCTAGAGTAGGCGTCGAGGAAACATAGCGACTCCGAGCCCGCGGTTGAATCGATTATCTGGTCGATCCGCGGGAGGACGAACTGCTCCTTTGGGCAGGCGCTGTTCAGGTTTGTGTAGTCGATACACATTCTCCAGGTCCCGTTTTTCTTTTCGACCAGGACTGGGTTTGCCAGCCACTTGGAGTACTTGATTGGCCGGATGAAGCCGGCAGCGAGTAGACGCTGCACTTCCTCGGCGATTGCTCGACGGCGTTCTTCATTGAAGGGCCGCAGCGACTGCTTGACAGGTCGCACTTTGGGGTCGGCGTTTAGCTTGTGCTCAGCGAACTCCCTAGGGACACCGGGCATGTCAGAGGGTTTCCATGCGAAGATGTCCCTGTTCTCACGGAGGAACTCGATGAGCGCGCCTTCCTATGCTGGGCTCATGCCCGTCCCGATCGTCACCGTCTGGCTGGAGTCGCCTGGGACCAGCTCGACGGTGCGGGTGTGCGTTGTGGCCTCAAAGGTTGAGGTGTTTGCGCCCTCTGAGTTGGGCTTCTTGAGTATGGTGGGGTCGTCGTTGTTGACCCGGCTCGCGTACTTGGCGAGCTCATCGGCGTGGTTGGTTTCCGCCGCGATGACGGCGTCGGCGAGCTCGGCTCCTTTGGCCTCGCACTCGGCGGCCATGTCGGGGTCGCCGTTGATGGTGATGACGCCGCACGGCCTAGGGAGCTTCATGGCGTTGTACGCGTAGTGGGGCGCTGCCATGAATTTAGCGAACGCCTGGCGCCCCAGGACGCAGTGGTAGGGACTGTCGAAGTTTACCAGCTCGAAGACGATCCGCTCGGTGCAGAAGTTTGCCGGTCTGCCGAAGGTGACTGGCAGCGTGACCTTGCCGATCGGGTACGCCTTCCGACCGGGGACGATGCCGTGGAATGTGGTGTGGGTCGTCTCGATCATCGACTGCGGGAGCCGCAGCCACCTGAAGGTGTCGAGGTACAGGATGTTGATGGAGCTGCCGCCGTCCATCAGTGTCTTGGGGAGCCAGTAGTCGCCGACCTTGGGCTTGACCACCAGGGCGACTCGTCCTGGGTACTCGATGCGTGGCGAGTGGTCTTGGCGGCTCCAGGTGATGGGCTGCTCCGACCAGTTTAGGAACTGGGGGACGTCTATCTGGGCCACCGCGTTGACGGCGACAGCACGGGCGATGACCTTCTTCCCACGCTTCGTGTTAAAGCCTGTGAAGGTGTGGAGCGAGCCGGCTACTTTGCCGAATTTTCCGCCGTTTGGCGGGTCGTTGTCGGGGTCCTCCCGTGCTCGCCGTGCCTTCTCGATTTCTCTGAGGGTGTGGCAGTCGGCGGTGGTGTGCGTTGTGGGCTTTCCTTTCCTGCTATGAAACGCACATGGTTGGTTAAGGAGGGCCGCGGGGTCGAACCTTGGCTTGTTCTTGTAGTTGCCGCCGTCGCGGCGTTGTCCTCCGTCGCGGCGGAAGCTTTTGGACTCGCGCTGCGCGTGCCCGGCGTTGGCGACGAAGTCGACTCGCCCGTCGCTGCGACGCTTGCCGGTGAGGCGAGTACCGCTGTAGCGTAAGTCGGATCGGCGTCCGCCGTCGTTTCCGCTCGCGCGGCATTGACATCTTGACTTGTCGTCAGTTTCCTGGTTTGGATCTTCCTCGGCGTACCGTTTGGCGATCTCGAGGAGGTCGGGGATATTGTCGAGTGTGCGGGAGTGTCGCTTCAGCTTGGCGACCAGGGGCTCGTAACGGCACGAGGTCTTGAAGCAATGGATCGCGGTGTCCGGGTGGATGCCGGCCGCGTTGTACCAAAGTTCTTGCCACCGTTGGACCCAATTGCGGGTCGACTCGCGGGGTCCCTGGACGCATCGCTCCAGGTCCTCGATGGTGGTGGCGTGGGTGTAGGAGCACTCGAAGTGCCTGACGAAGGCGTCGCGCATCTCCTCCCAGGAGTCGATACTGTCCTGGGGGAGGGTGTTGATCCACTGCCTGCACGTCCCCTCCATCATCAGGGGGAGGTAGCGAGCGGCTAGCAGGTCAGTGTGGCTTGCGATCCCCATCGCCATGAGGAATGTGTCGAGCCAGACGACGGGGTCGTACGAGGAGTCGTACTTTTCTATTTCTTTTGGCGCCTTGAAGTTTGGCGGGTACTTCTCGCCTCGGATCATTGGTCTGAAGCACTTGGGTCCGAGTCGACTGAGCGACCCCATGGGCTCGACGTCACGGCGATTAGTTAGGGTATGTCGCAAGTCGTCAGGCTGGCGTGCGCGCCAACTTTGGTTGTTGATGATGTGGGTGCGGGCGTTGATGGGTTGCCCGTTGGCAGCGACGAGGTTAGTTGTCGGCCTGGGGTCGTTGGTGGAGAGTGCCGCGTTCGCGGGTCGGTGTTGGAGCTGCAGTGGCTCTGGTGGCGGGCAGTTGAGGGTGTTTTCCGCCGCTGGGCGGCCGCTCTGCTTCCCGAGGAACGCGAGTATACTCGACCTGCCGAGTCGGCGCCCGCTCTTTGCTGCTCGACGGCCTTCGCGAGCAGGTCCCTGACGTATTGGATCTGTAGGGCGCCGTCGCCGGTGGCTGTGATGCTATCGGCTGCTGCTCGGCCTGCCACGAGGTTGTCCATTGGGGTGGAGAACAGTGGGAGGCCGTTTGCGTCTCGCTCCCCTGAGGAGACTACTATCCGCGGCTGGTCCCTGGGAGGGGTGCGGTTGGGTGGAGGTGGGGCGCCCCTCGCCGTTGATCCTGGCGGGAGCTGGGCGCTTCCTCCAGGTGGCGCGTTCTCGCAGATTGCGCGCTCGGCCGCGCGGGCCGGGTCGTTTTCGTCGTTGAAGTTCAGGGCACGCCCTTGAACGGTGGGGTTCAGGCGTGACCTGATCCGCTGTTGGTGGTAGCGTGATAGCTCCTGCGCCGTCACCTGCTCGAGGCGAAATTTTTCGCGCTCGACTTGCTCCTTGCGCACCGCCTCCGCCAGTTTCAGGCGGAGTTCCTCGACCTCCGTTGCCGTGGCGTTAGGAGGGATTGGGGTGGAGAATGGATCCTCCGGCGGATCGGCGCCGGTGGCCATATAGGTCGCGGCGTGGCGACCGGTTCCGTCGCGGAGGTCGGCGGAGTTCTCCGACCTGGAGTCGAATTTGAAGATCCCGAGGATGGAGGGGTCCTCGAAGTCCCCCACGTTGGAGACTTGGGCGATGGAACCCGCGGATGAAGCCGCGGTGATGGACCCGGCGAGCGACGCCGGGGTCGCCGAGTCGGCATCGTCATTGAGGGCCGCGTCCTCTGCGGCTGCTGAGTTTTCGGCCACGTTGTTGTGGGCCGAATTGTACTCGGAGGCGAGGCGGTGGATCGTGCGGATCTGGCTCTCGGAGAGCCGATCGCGTGGTGGCGACTCGCGGATGCGAGCCGAGTGCTCCGAGACGATGACGTCGGTGAGGCCGACGAAGAGGCTGATCGTGCCAATAGGCAGGATCACACTGTGCGTGACGGGTCGCGCCGCCGGGACGTAGCTGCTCGGCAAGATCTGGAGCATCTCGCCGATCGCTATCATGCGGCCGGTGGCGACCGTCTCGTTGATGGGCAGATTGGATCTCGCCGCAGAACACCGGCCAGGCCCCACGGTGGGCGCCACTGTCGTGGGAATGGTCACGGCAGATGCTGCAATCGGCAGCGAGTAGTAGAACAAGGGGCAAGGGCGGCCAGCCATCTGCGGTGCGAGATGAGGGCAAAGACACAAGGTTTTACCCAGGTTCGGCCCCCCGGAGGGTAAAGACCTACTCCTGCTAGATTGTATTATGGAGGTGTTACAATGGGCGATCTCGGCGGCTAGGCGGCGAGTCGCTTGGGTGTATGAGGGAACGTACGTCTACTCGCCCTATAGGGAGGTTTATATAGGCTCACCTCCCCTAGGGTTTACATATCTCAACCGATTCAGTTAAAGCTTCGGTAGTTGTTTAACCTAATCCGACTGGGCCTATCTACTCGCCTGGGCCTTCAGCTTCCAGTGGCTCGGTACCTTGCTGGGCCTCAATCCACTCGCCGTTCTGCAGGCCCACTCGCCAGCTCACGGGCCAGTCGGAAACGTCCTGCTGGGCATACCCCAGTAGGCATATCCCCATCACAAGCAATATTTCTTCCCACCGAGATTGGCATGAGATGGATGACCAAATAAATCCACATGAAGTAATTCCAAGATTCTCTTTGAAGACACAATAGTCTTCCTCTTGTGGGGAGAGTCATGCATTTTGCCTTCAACACAAGCCCTGCAAACACGATCTTTGGCAAAGAAGACATTGTCTTTTAGTCCAAGGATGTGGCCACCCTTGTGGAGACTTTGCAAAGTTCTCATGTTGACGGCTAAACGGTGATGCCATAACCAGCCCACGTCGACCTTTCCGAATAGGCACATCGGACCTGAAGTGGTTTTCCCCGAAAAGTCCACCACATAAAGGTCATTTTCGACGTACCCAACGAAAGCGACCTTAGAGACTTGCTCCACAACAGTACCACCAAATCATCATCAATGAAAACAGCGAAAACCATCTTGCCAAGGGCACGGACAGAAAGAAGGTTGTAACCGAGGGTCTCAACAAGCATGACGTCCACGAGAGAGATATCGTGGGAAACCACAGCCTTGCCAAGACCCAATACCTGAGATTTAGACTTATCACCATAGGAGACTGTAATATTATCATGATTGGGACGCATCTCTGTGATGATCTCCTTGCTTCCGGTCATATGACTAGTGCATCCACTATCCAACACCCATTTCGACCCACCGCAAGCATAGCCCTGCAAGAGAATTACTTCTTGGTTTTAGGTACCCATTTTTCAATGGGTCCTTTCATGTTAGTAACAAGGGTCTTTGGAACCCAAATATACCAAGCAATATATTCATCAAAGGTACCGACATAATAAGCATAAACATCGCCATAATCATCACAAAAGAGTTCATAATTTGGATTGTGAGACCCTGCAAAACCAATATTGTTAGTTTTGTCTTTTGTGACATTCTTCTCAGCGGTGCTTGTCTTTGATTGTACATTCTTGGTCTTGTTCTTCTTGTTTTTCTTCTTCTTGGACTTGGTGACATACCCAAGTCCCTCTTTACCATGATTTGACTTCTGCTTGCCAAGAACTTCATCAAGAACATCCTTATCTTTGGGAGTGATGTCCTTGACAAATTCTTCTTCCACACTAGCATTTTCCTTGTGACTATATGTTGAATTGGATGTGCTAGGAACATCATACTTGGCCAATCGAATTTGGAGCTGATCATGTGACTCATTGAGAATGGAGAAATCGCTTTTCAACGCCTTGTGAGCGATGTCAAGTTTCTCCAATTCCTCGGAGAGTCTATCATGAGCAGCCCCAAAGTCAATCTTTTCCTTCTTTAACTTCATTGCTTTGGCGACTGCATTATCACGTTCCTTAACAAGTTTAGACACTATTTCTTCATGTGACTCCTCAATGGACTCAAGCCTCTCTTCAAGAGAAACCCGAGCCTCTTCTTCTTCTAGAGCATTTTTAAGGATGCAATTTCCATTGCATCCTCCCTTTCAATTCTGCTCTTTTCTTCGAGGAGAGCTTCATTTTGGGCCAGCTGGTCCATAAGAGCTTCAAAACATATTTTGTGCTCACCTTGCAAGTTAGTGAAGAAATAGCCAAAGCAATAATCTCTTCTTTAACCTTAAGACTAGTAGGATCATCCATGTCAATCATAGCCTTAGGAAAAGAAGAGTTAGAAGTAGTTACCTCGGAACTTCTTGCCATGAGACAAGTAGCATTCTTGTTGATGACGTTTTTGTTCGGAGAGTCAAAGAGAGATGTTGATGTAGATGTGGTGACTATAGCAGCCACCTCTTGAGAGTTATCATCCTCGTCCTCATCTTCACTTCCCAAAGAATATTCTTCTTGAGCCACTAGAACAATCTTTGGTTGCTTCTTGAAAGGAGCATTCTTCTTTACAAACTATTTCTTGCGTGGAGCCTTTGACTTGTCTTTGAAAATAAGTCTTCCTCCATTATCTTCCCTACTTTGATATGGACACTCAGCTACAAAGTGCAGCCGGTCTCCACAGTTGAAACATGTTCTTAGCTTGGGATCATTTTCCTTTCTTCCATAAGCTCCACTCTTGTGTTCTAGTTCAGCTTTATCCTTGGCCGGGTCTTTCCAAAAGTTTCTAGCATAAAGAGCCAGGTATTGTCCATGGATACTTTTTATATCCTCGGGACAGTCCATACCTTCTATGGCATATTCATCATGATCAATCACTCTAGTCTTCAAGGCCATGTTTACCCCCTTTTGCATCCCCATAGATCGTGCACGAGCATCTTCGGCATTCTGGGCAGCCACTTTGAAAGTGGCCATTTCTTGCATTACCTCATTGGATGTCATAAGGTGGTAGTTATGCCTACCTTGGAGACTTTTCAAATCTATGGGCTCAAATGGCATAAGAGCACTGACATACTTGCGCTTGATCCATGCATCATCAACGTGAGAGGCACCATGATTCTTGAAAGTTGTGGCTATTTCCTTGAGCCTCCTATACATGTCCTCGTGGTTTTCTCCATCCAACATATAAAATCCTTCATCTTCATTGCTCAAATCATCATATCTATTCCTTCTCATACTTTCATTTCCGATAAAGAGCTCGGTGAGAGTATCCCAAGCTTCCTTAGCTGTACTAAGATGCTGAATGTGTGGCCTATCTTTGTCACCCACACCAAGCTGTATCATGTGTAGAGCTATAGCGTTGAGTTGACTATCGACAACTTCTCTTATTGTGACATTGTTGGGATTTCCAACATGAAGACCATTCTCGATGATTTTCCACAACTCAATGGAGGAACTGCACACATGAGAATTCATAAAAAAATTGCCATTGAGTAAAAGTAGATGCTAAAAGTTTGGGTGGATCACCCCTATTATGTATATGTGGGTGAGGGATAGGTGGATCACCAGAATACACATGTGAAACCTCATTGTATCCTTCCTTACCACTATCCTTTTTCGAGGAAAGCTCTTGCTAGTGCCATCACCAACCACTTCGTTATCTTTGGAATCGGTTTTACCCATTTCCTTGGATTGCAGAGTGTTAGCCTTAGAGTTAGATGGAGGTGATGCTGCGGATGTGGAGAGACGCATTATAAATTGATGCATCTCTTCCATCTTAGCCTCCATTGAACTCCCCAAGGTTGTTTCCAACGTCTTGAGATCGTTCATGGTGACTACCTCCGGAGCATCACTCCCATCTACCTTGGAACCCATACTTCTCTTAGGCGGTTAAGCCCGAAATAAGAGACGGGGCTCTGATACTAAGTGAAATGGATCGTATGGGAACCTATAGGCGGGGTGAATAGGTGCTACTCAATTTTTAGTTCTTTTTCAATTTTAGGCTAGACAGAAAGTAAATTCTCTAGATATGTAGCTACGAGTATTTCCCTATATGCAAACCTAGCTACTAAGCACATAAAGAGAGGAGCGAGGGAATTTTAGTAGAGCACGCGGAGACATAGGGATTTGTTTTACTGCAGTTCCTTCCTTGTTAAGAGAAGTACATCTGCGTTGGAGGGGTGGGCGGTTCTAAGACCACCACGCCACAATAGGCCTCACCCTATTCTCCGATGGATCTCGCCACGACATGCCTGATCCACCTTCTCCACTATTGGTACCCTTCGAGGCGGGAACCGGTGCCTTTACAACTCTACTGGGGCACACACCCATAACTGAATTGGGGGCTCCCGAGATGCCAACAAGCTGTCACAAGAACAAGGTTTATCAATATAAACAAAACAAGGATCTAGGTATTTGCAAGAAATACTAGATCGGTGATTCTCCAAATGAATGGAGAGGAGATGAAGTGCTTGATTGCAGTTGTTGAAGATCGAGTCCTCCTCCTTAGATTCCCCAAGGGACGGGGCCTTTGGGTGGATCTAGGTGGAGCTTTCTTGGATGAAGGTTGCAGATCAGATCTTGACTTTTTCGAATGAACCAAGAGATCTGGCAGGAGGGGAAGGCTGGCTTAAATACCCCCCTGCACAGATCTGGCTGTTGAACAAGTTTGGGGCGGACTATCCACCCCGGGGAAAACTCCGCCCCCAGGGCGGATACTCCAGGGTGAAAATCCGCCCCCTCTTTGGGGATGGCGCCTTGAAAAACTTGATGAAGATCTTGGGGGCGGATTATCCAGCCCCCTCCAGGGGCAGATTATCCGGTGTGGCCGGAAAATCTGACCGAAACTCCGCCCCCTCTGGGGCTTGCGCCTTGGCACACTTCAAGATGAGATGAGGGGCGGATTATCCAGTCCGCTTGAAGGGCGGATTATCCTGCGGGTCCAGAAAATCCGGCCGAAACTCCGCCCCCTTCTGGGGCTTGCGCCTATCTGGGAAAAGGGTGGGGCGGATTATCCGCCCCAAAGGCAGATTCCTTTTCCTTTTTCCTTAGAGAGAACTGCAACACTGCAACACACATTAAATAATCCTTGATATTGTTATCTAACACACAAAACACTAGGGATTATGAAATGTTCTTTCAGAGTATTTATAATTGACACAACTCTTGAAAACTTCCAAATTAAAAAAATTATACAACTCTTAATGTAAAAGAGTGTTTATAATTGACACAACTCTTGAACACTTCCAATTTAAAAAAATTATACAACTTTTAATGTAAAAGAGTGTTTATAATTGACATAACTCTTGAACACTTTCAAATTTAAAAAATTATACAACTCTTAATGTAAAAGAGTGTTTATAATTGACACAACTCTTGAACACTTTTAAATTGAAAAAATTATACAACTCTTAATGTAAAAGAGTGTTTATAATTGACATAAGTATTGAACACTTTCAAATTACAATTTGGATATAATAATGTTGTCCTAAGAAAATCTTGAGAGTTTACCATTTTTAGAGCATGAAAAGTGATCCCTAAACTAAAATATTTATGCGTGCATATACGAAAATTATACACCTTTGAACTTTCTGTAATCGCACTTAGGACATGATAATGTTGTGCTAATAAAATCCTGATCATTTATCATTTTCATGGAGTGAAATATAATGCATAAACTTGCATAGACGAAAATTATAAACCTTTGAACACTATGAAATCGCACTTTATAAGTGATAATGATGAGCTAAGAAAATCTTGAGAGATTATCATTTTCATAGAATGTAATGCATAACTTGCATATGGCAAAAAATTATACACCTTTTAACTCTTTGAAATCGCACTTAGGACATGATAATGTTGCGCTAATAAAATCCTGATCATTTATCATTTTCATGGAGTGAAATATAATGCATAAACTTGTATATACGAAAATTATACACCTTTGAACACTTTTCCTTCAAATTATATTCAAAATCATTTGTTTATGGAGTTAAAGTACCGATGGAAAACTCATTATTTTGCATGGATAGAGGGTGCCCCCCGAAAGTTACACGGGTATCATGTTCGCTAGATCACAGAGGATCAATCATAGGATCAACGGTTGGTGGGTACGATCCGCATAACAACTGTCTCGACCAATCAGAGCGTAGCAGCCAAGATGCGCACATACGTGAGAGTTTGCGACTAAGAGAGAGGAGAAAACTGAGTAGAACTTAAAAACCAAGAGTAAAACTGAGTAGAACTTAAAAACCAAGGGCAAAACTAACAAAGGAATTCAAATATAAAATAGAAACAGATTTAAAAAATGGAAATGCTTCTTTTATACAATAAAATACACCTTGTCATACATCAAACTATTTGCAATTCAAATATATAACAGTTTGACAATTATTGCCTCATTCAGACAAACTATATTTTAGGGAGGGATGTTTTGGGAAGAGGATTGAGTAGAAAGCCATGAACTTTCATAGATAGTAGGTGATTTGAGAAGTGATGGTTTCTGTTAAAACATGATATATATATATATATTTGTTATGGTGGAAGGTCACATAATAAGACTCCCTTGGTAGATGCCACTGTGTTTTGATCTTTTTGAATTTGTTGTGCATAAAATGACTCAATTAGCTAGCTAAAACCCATACGTTGACTCTCTGTTGACCAACCACTGGAGGGTAAAAGTAAGTATATTGCACACGACAGTGTTAGTGCTGGAGGGAAAAACCGAATACAACCAAACTGTCAGTGTTACACTCGAGGGTATAACTGAGCACAACTAAGTGGCCAAGGTTAGACACAAGGGGAAAAACATGACGCACATTACGCGTGTCGTAGTGCACAGGGCGGTAGCGGACGCGTGTGGCTGTGCACGGTGCAGTAACATACGCGGTTACGCGATGCACGGTGGTGCAATGAAACATCTCCTCCCTTCAACTTTATAGAGGCATCCTTACTCTCACTCATCACTCGCTCACTAACTCACGCAACCATCTCCACTATCCCATCACCTTCTGCAAACCGCCAATAAAACCCCAACCACGTCGGCAATGGAGAAGAACGACGAGGTGGCCATCGTCACCTCCAAGGCCGCCGGTGAGGAGGCCCCCGTCCCCGTAAAGGCCCTCGTCGAGGCATCGAAGGCAGCCGCCGTCCCCGTTCATACCCCCGTCCCGCTTCCGCCATAGCCGCCGGCGAGGAGGCCCCCGTCGGTCTCTGGCAGATCCCGCACGGCTAGGACCCCTACGAGGAGGAGGAGTACATCAGGCCATAGAATCCCTACGACACCAGCATCGCCGACCTGGTTGGAGGTAACTAGGGTTTTCTCCCCTTCCTTTGTTCTTCCCCCATTCCCATCGTTGGATGCTAGATCGTGAGTTATTAGGGTTCGACTGTTCGTATTTTAAATCGTTGGATGCTAGATATTTTTACAGTATCTAATCCTCTTGTGTTAGATCTCGTATTTCAATGAATGCCCCTATTCATATTTCAAACCTATTTTATTATTCCTCCGAGTTGCAGTTAAGGGATTCCCTAGTTAGTACTAGCACTGATCTATAGTTGGAATCAATATCCAATTTGGTTAGAGATATGGGGATTGGTGAATAATTAGGGGATCTCAATCGGTTAATTTATGCAAGTAATCAATCCCGATAACCAAGGTATCTCAATCATGTCCTTATTGCACACTACTATTTTTTCCAACATGTGAATAGCAGCGACGTCTGCAGCGACGACGAGTCCACGAACACCAAGACTCGTCAGGTGCTGAGAAAGCTAAAGTCCAGCCAGTACGACAACTTCTTCGTCGGCGACGTCTACAAGTGCCCCTTTTGCGCCAGGAGCCTCGCCATCGACTTCAACTCCCTCGTGAAGCATGTAGAGGACGTGAAGACTTGCGACTTGTCTATGAACATCCACAGCTTTAGAGACAAGCACCAGGTGCTCGGTTTTCACCTCCGCATCCTCCATAAGGTGTCCATTGAGGAGGGTCGCATGCCCTCGATCAAGCCCAAGGCGCCCAAGGTCAAGGGACTGGGCATCAAGAAGTGGAGGAAGCGCCAGAGGTAGGAGACGGAGGCCCTCCTAGCGGAGTCATGAGGGGCCACTAATATTGTGTTGCTGCTACTGTAAAGCATCTTTGTTTGTATTGTTGTGTGTGTTGAACTTGTCCGCTGCTGCTGCTGAGCTGTCTAATTGTCGAACCTCGTTTAAGTATCATACTATATATATATATATCCTATATTAGCCGCTTTATCTACATCAACTCTGTTTATATATCCTATATTAGCTGCTTTATCTACATCTGCTCTGTTTACTGAATGTATTTATGGTGCTGGTTAGATTTGCTACCAGATTGGGAAAAAACGAGGAAAAGGAACCATGACTAAAGAGAGAAGCTGCTCTAGATTCGCGACCTTTTTGGGCAAAAAACATAGCTGTTAGCGGCATAAAGAGGAAAAGACTATCTTAAAAAGTCCCATAAAAATAATAAAAAAGAAATCTTCTAATTTAGACGATAGGGTGCACGTAACTACCAAACGCGCCCCACATGGTCCCACACCACATCCTCCAAAACATGTTCTCAACATGCTGGCCCCATGCATTCTAACATGGCATGGCCCACACGTCATCATAACACGTTCCTGACCAACCAGCCCCACGTGGTCCCATTTGTCAGCACGTAACGACTTGTCAGCACATAACGGCGAGGGTCCATGACGGGACCCGACTGAACGCGGCCCCACTTATCAACACGTAACCGCAAGGCTAACGGACAACGAGTTTCAGATGGTGTGAGAGTTTGGGACAAGGAGATGGGCAATAATGAGGAAAAGTTAAGCGGCTAGCAAAAACTGAGTACATCTAATGAACCAGGGGCACAAAAATAGAAATCCCTTCTTTAAAATCCTTAGCAAGTAATCATCTATGTCCTTGGCGTGTTATTTTATCGTAACTTCATGAATGTTATTTGGGTAAATAAACCCAAGGTCATAGATTTTTCCTATTTTGCATTCAAGAATCTTGATTATGTATAATAGCGTACAAAAGAATATAGTGAGGATAATTATACATGCAATGAGCGAGTTGAGCTAGAGACTTAATTATAGAAATAAATCACTTATGGACAATAACAACTGACGAGAGATTTGTCGAGGAGTGATTGAATAATTGAAATAATTCTTTAAAGTCAATATGCATCTCATCGTCTCCACGGAAGTAATGCTCCTTTCTAATTGCCACTGTGAGAACGATGTTTCTTTCCTTTGTGGCTTGCATGTACCACTGATGCAATTTTCGTATTTTTTTTGTAGATGCGGGACCTTCTCAGGTTTGACGGGAGGCTTCCTATACTTGTATCTGTTTGCTAATTCTGTTATGGATATGTGTTTCTTGCCTAAAAATTGATCAACAGTAACACCAAGTTCTCTAGCATTTTTTGTGATTAGTCGTGCAATATTCGGATCCTCATCGAAAAACACGTTGAGCGGGAGGCACGATTGGTTTTTCTGTTCTCCGAGCTAAGGGATTGTTTTCTCATTGCACTACTACTTCTCAACCATTGCACATTCACGTTACGTGACTTCATAATAGAGTGATCATAGTCTGATGGCACATGTTCTGAACTTGGTTGCTTAAAAAATTCACAAAGTGCTTCACCGTAGCCGGTAGTATATACTACTTTAGTTGGGGACGTTTCGATGCAAGCTGGCGTTTCGGGTACACAGAGCTCGGGATATCATGATTTTTGGGTTTTGCGAGTTCAACCTATCAGGATTCTTTTGAACTCATCAAACCCGAAAAACATGATGTCTCGAGCTCTCCCGAGTCTGTTGTTTCCAACCTGGACCAAATACCCAATTTAGGATTTAGTTGGGCTCCCACCCGAGACATTTAATCAACACCAATGTTAACTTGTCCTCTTCCTCGACTCGTTCAACCTCTAGCCCCCGCTCGTCGCCCGTCGCCCGCCCATCTCCACGCGCACGCTCGATCAAGCTCTGGTCGCTGCCCCCCCCCCTCTCCACGCGCCCACCCTCTCGCTGGCGTCTTCCACAGTCGCAACATCGAAGGCAACACATTCCCGTCATCTAAATTTCGCCTTTCGCCGCAGGCCACCATACCGGTGTTACACAAGATTGAGCTCGATAGGAACAGCGACGCGTCTAAGTTCTGGCAGCCCTGGGATCGGTTATAATTTCTATTATGTGTTGTGCTTCAGACCTTCACGAGCTTCAGTTAATTATAATTTCTGTTATTTTAATTGCCTTAAATTTTGAATCGCAAGTGACAATTTTTTACCTTGAATTCAGAATAAGAATAAGTGATCAATTGGTGCTAATTCTATCATGAATTCAAAAAAAATCTTGAATTCAAAATCAAAAGTGATCAGATCAGTTCATTGGATGTAAGAAGAAGAAGTGTTTCGGTCATATAATTTTCGCTTCGAACAATTTGTAGTTTGGTTCTTACTATTGTGAACCTACATATATTATATTCAAGTGATGTAAATATTTTGAATTCGAATACCCGATATAGAAATCATGGCTCCGCCACTATAGTCGAGCCCCAGTATACCCTTGCCTACCACTACTAGAAAAAGGGTTGTTCGTGGCGCACCTGGAAAGCCCATCCGTGGCGCACTAGTGGTGCGCCACTATCCCTGCGCTACGGCTAAAACATAGCCATAGCGCACTGCCTAGTGCGCTAAGGTTACCTGGACATATCCGTAGCGCACCTGATAATGAGTGCGCTACGGATAGAAAGGATAGTGTGCTACGGGTATGTTTCTTGTGGCGCACATGGCAGTGCGCCAATGATTGCTGTCATGTACGCTTTCGTTGTAGTGCGTCACTAACGCCATGTCATGTGAGCCACGGGCATTTTTTTAATTTCTGAGCCAGATGATATATAATACATATTATATACAATATTACAGACAGATATACACACACAGATATAAGATATAGAGTTATATATATTAATACACAATTTGCAAAACAATATTGAAACAAATACATATAGATAAATCCCATACATGAATACATAATATAAGTTACATTGTTTGGATCAAGTTACAAAGTAGTTGGTGAGATGCGAATACATGTGTCTCGAACAAGTTAGAGGTTGGAAGCTCGCCTAGACATCTAAACTAGCTAGAAACAAGTGTGGGATAAACAACCAAAGACGATAAGCATCACCGCGACGAAGGTGTAGGTCTTCATCCGGTTCCTCATCCTAACTCCCGCTAGATAGCGCGTGTATCTAGCTTCCGCCTCGACCATATTATTGTAGCCTTTGTAGCTATTGCCACTGAGACGATGCACCTGTCTCCAGCAGTCTTCCCAATCATCGTAGACTCCAGGAACCCGTCCCTTGTACACGACGTACCACGTCATCTACAAGTTGGCAATAATAATTAACCGGTGATTGAAAAAACATGTATAATTAAAGTAGCATATGAAGATACACTTATAGAAAGTAATCCCAACTCAAAAAGACCAAAGTAACTCAAAAATCATGCCTCATATATAACTAGGCTGTTGGACACGGGAATATGCTACGATGGAACTGTACGCCAAGTAGGATGCACAACACCTGAACTTGTACATAGCATAAGGCGTACAATTCCGTCACAGCACATTCACATATATAGTGTGCCACGACATTTCAATTATTGACATTCTCGAAAAAGACCAAAATAACTCAAAAAGAATGTATCATATATAACTAGGTCGTTGGACACAATAATATGCTATGACGGAACTGTAAGCCAAATAAGATGTACAATATCTTGACTTGTGCATAGCACAAGGCTTATAATCCCATCACAGCACATTCACATATATAGTGTGCAACGACATTTCAATCATCGGCATTATTCTCGAAAAATACCAAAGTAACTCAAAAAGAATGCCTCATATATATATACATAGGTCGTTGGACACGGGAATATGCTACGACGGAACAGTAAGCCAAGTAGGATGCACAACACATGGACTTGTGCATATCACAAGGCTCACTATCCCGTCGTAGCATATTCACATATATATAGTGTGCCACGACATTTCAATCATCGACATTCTCGAAAAAAGGCCAAAGTAAGCAAAGGAATAAAGAGTAAGCAAAAAAATCAAGCATTGATTCATATATAATAATAATAATAATAATAATAATAAGCAAAAGAAGTAAGCGATGATTCATAAACCTAATAAGATAAGTAGTAGCATGTACACTTGTCCACACACACAAAGGTCATCTATAGTTTGGAACTACAACTAGGCCAACATCAAGCCTTCTGGCTCGGCTCAGGGAACGGGAGGACGCCTTGTCTCGTCATGAACTTCCTATAGTCACCCTGTATCTCTAGGCGATCTTCTATGTCACGGTTATTTGGGAGGTTTCCTCCATAGAAGATCCCCCCGGAGTCATGATATCACTAAAGATGATTGCCCCAAACTTCCGCGGAATGTGATGCATCTCTTGTCTAATATCTGAATCAGTGATCTTGGCCTTGCCTTCGGCCCACTGTTTGAGATGAGCTGGCAGCGTAGAATTCTGCTGGTCTAGTAGGAACGCCCTCATGTGATGGAGTGCATAGTATGCTTCCTTCTTACTGCCTTCTGGCTTCTTCACGTAGGGGAACTTAGTTACGTGGTTGAAGACGTGTCTGCCAAACTTGACCTTCTTACGCACGAAGGTGGTGCCTTCTGTTGAGGCATAGCCAGTGAGAGCATCATCCAGAACTTCCTTGATCTTGTCGTAGTTTTTCTTCTTTTCTAGACTCCCCGAGTCGAAATACGTGGCGTGCGAATGCTTCGGCGATAAGGAGATGAGTGTGCAGTGTTCATATCTTCCCAAAAAAATTCAAATGGAATATGTTGGAAAAAGAATGATGATAATCTAATAAAGCCAATCGATGGTGGCGAGTGAATAATGACTTACTTGCTAAATTAAGGCATGAGAATATATTCCTTTGTCTTGTTTGCCATGAAGATTATTTTTAGGTACGAGGCCACGAAACATCGTTCAACGACGCTTCCCCAGTAGCCATCACGCATGTAGTAGGGGTCCACTATAGCGATGCCCGGTGTGTTCTCTCTAATGATCTGCATGGCCAGGCTGAGAGAAAACATGCGGACCATGATATAGTGCAGCAGGTACAGGTGGAACATACTGAAGATGTCGTCAAACCGCAGGAAGAACAGATCCACGGGGGCATTGTCGATGAAGCCCAAGCCTGGTGGCACCTTAACCACGAATACCGGGTGCGAGGGATCTTTATCCGCCAGAAGGTGTCTCTCTACCGTCAGCACACCGTCATGCACACTCTTCAGTTCCGAACTGGCAAGACTCTGCAAATTCTTAGGTAGCATGGGCTCACCCGCTACATGAATCCTCCGCACAATACCCTCGGGTCTTGGTGGCCTGTCCCGAAACCTGATCGGATTCGCAGTTGACGCCACCGACTGGCTCGAGCTGCTAGATTTTCTTTTCCTGGCCTTTTTTCCTTTTGGAGAGCAGGAAGGCACCACAATTTGAGCACCGGCCGCCCTATGTAGTATGTCAGGGCTTAGAATAAAGGGTCGGTTGGTTGTATCAGCTGGCTCGGTGAAGGCGCAAGCTGGAGGCGTCTCTTGAGAACCAAACAGACGCTTGGTGATAGTGGGTTTCTCTGTGGCCAGCTGGGTCTTCGTTGCTAAACTGAGTGTTGAAGAACTGATCATCGAAGTCTTCATCGTCCTCGGCCGGATCCTGCGCCATGTGCATATCATCAACATGATCATCCGACCCACCACGTGGAGGTGACGGCGAGGGCGATAAGGGGGCCGTGCAACCTCTTGTTGCTGGCACGACATGCGGTGGTGTTATCTTTGGCGTGATGGCCCCCGCGATCCCCAAACGAATCATGCTCTTTGGCCATTGCAAGAATAAGCCAAAGCAACTTATGAGGACAGTCGTCTCTTCTTCATCCGCTCCTGGGGGTTGAATGGGAGGTTCCAGGTCATCGCAGCCCCTTAGCACCCGACTAATTTTAACCCTGTGCACGCTATCTGGCATCATCCTTGAGTGGAACGTGCGCTGCAAGAGTTGAAAGATGTTACCCTTGGCAACATACCTCAGCTCGTTGTTCACGTAGCATAAGAGAGTGCAAGGAACATCCGTCTGCGAAAAACATGTACAGCGTCACAGAGATGCCATAAGAGTAATAGATGGCGTGAAAGGTGGTAAACTAATTTGTTTACCGTGATGGCATCGAGATCGGCTAATGTCGAGGCACCGCATATGACGAAGGGCGTGTAAGAGACGGAGGGTTTGCTTGATGGCGCGGTGCTGGCCGCCGGTGTATTCTCCCTACCGGGTGCTTGGAGCTCCGGTGCCGCCGCGACGATGGCAGGGGGAGTCACCAACATGTCCGGCGCCACGGTGATGGCAGGGAAAGTCACCAACACTTCCGGCGCCATGGTGCTAGTGGGCAGAGTCACGAACACATAATTCGCCTAATTCATCGATGCCACATTGTTTGAGTGGCTGCTGACCATGCTTGGAATCAGGCACGTCCCTTGTCGACCACCCGCACTCCAGTTCGCTATTGACTCCACCAAGGTAGGCAGGATGGACGCGAGGGTAATTGCTAGGTTGTCTTGGACGATCTGCGGGATCCGCGCCACTTGTTCCTTAAGTTCTTGAACCTTGCCGTTTTCCTCCTCGCTCCTTCCCGATGGTGACACACGCGTCCTCGGCAGTGGACCAAAATGATCCACCCAATTCTTACCCCCCAGGCCGGCCAGACGACCAGCCGACGACGGCTTCTTCGTAATCGGCGTGATTTTCTTGGCCTGGTTCATCGCCCTATTAAAAAGGGTTATCCCACCTGGTGGCTACCATCGACCCCTGGGATGATGAACCCTGGGATCCATGACTAGCAATTTCCTCCTCCTGCAGAAGAAGTAACAGTGAACCGTTTAGAAACTCGACTTCATCGATTACAATGCAATCGAGTTGATCCGCGGTAATTAAATTACTTACCACAATTTCCTCAAATTCCTCCACCACAGGATCCGTGGTGAGTTGTTTGGTTTTTGGGTCCACATGGTAACGGGGCCTGATGAAGTTTCGAAGCTGACCCTTTTCGAATTTCGCAAACGGGTTAACTATCCCCTTAGCTCTATACTTGTCGCCCTCCTTATCCCATTTGGCCTTCATGGTTCTATAACCACAGAGCCGAGATGGTGGTGACCTATATTCTTCACCTGTAGCACCTTTCCCCGATTACTCGAGGCCAGGGGTCTTTCCGATTCGCACCTCTCCTTGAACTCCCGGTACTGATCTTCGGTGATCAGCGGGTCAATATTTTGGATATCCTCGAGACTTTTGCCTTCTTTATAGATCTTCTTCTTTATCCGGGTTCTCCAGCTGGCCAGGGCGGTGCTCATCTTTGTGAGTGCGGATTTGTTTACTTCATTCCCATGATAATTTGTGTTCCGATACTCAGTGGGGAACTTGTATCTTGCGTGCAGCTTCTTGAAGAGGAGTGTGCGCAAGTGGCCATTATCTTTATCCTGGAGATTCTCGGTGTTGATCGAGATGGTGGTCCGGGTGATTGCCGCCACTTTCCCATCGTACCCTCTGACGACAAGGTCGGGCGCCGAAGGAACCCCTGTTGGGCTCACTTCGGTAATTTCCTCTCTGACGGTGCCGACCGTGTTCGGGCGCCGTTCCTTCGACTTCTTCTTCTTCTTAGGAGGATTGCTACCACTCCCTGTGCCCTCGACGCCATCAGTGGTTTCATCATCCGCCGTTCCTTCGGCTTCTTCCTCCGCATCTTCCATCTCATCGTCCTTGCTCTCTGAAGGATGGTATTCTTCATCGTCTTCTAGCCGCTGGGCCGCCTCCCAGAATGTTAATTGTTTATTCAAAGGTCAGACTTCTCCTTCAGCGCTAATGCACTTAGAATAGCCAGCCTCGTCGTATTCACACATGTTTGCACTAATAAAAAGCAAATAATTGGTTAGTAATAAAGTGCACGGAAAAATCCGGCATGACCTTTGCTAATTTTTTTAAACTAGGAGTGCCCGATTTCTGCCGAAACGGAAGTTAATCAACATTCTGGCAAAAATTAGGACCCATTTCATACAAGAACTTGCATAGACGACATAAGAAAGTGCTTCATACAAGCACAAGCACAATTTCAAGTGCTACAACAATAAAAAAATGAGAATACACCATAACCAAGTGCTTCTAATCATAACCAAGTGCTTCTAATCATAACCAAGTGCTAGCTTCCAAACAACTATCTTAGAACTTAACTAATGCTTGATGATATCAAATGACAGCATGCAAATGATGACAGCAAGCAAATACAACATGACATCTCAGAACTTAGCAAATGGCAGCATGCAAATGATGACAGCATGCAAATGATGCCAGCAAGCAAACCACAGATCTTGTTGGCTTACAAATGATAACAACAAGCAAACCAAATATCAGTGTTACACTATAGGTTGTTATTTGGATAATAGAACTAAATACAACATTATTATAAGCTGATAACATAACTAAAATGTACAAATTTTCATGCTACAACTCTAAACCTGATGCATATTTGCAAGGATATGAGGGAGCAAAACTAAACCATTTACCTACTCTAAACAAGACTACTGCTCTGAACCTGTCATTTACCTGCTCTAATTTAGCTGAAATGAATTTATACTTGATTGCTTCTTGGATCAAAATATATCACCTATGCATGAGATGATGCAGAACAGATTCATTGGATATACTATACTTAACAGCAAACAGATGATACTCCTATGCATGCAGATTATTACTGTTTTTATACTATTTTTATATCACCTGTCATTTACCTGTTTTTATATTGTTTTTATATCACCTATGCACTATAGATTGTTAGAGTTGCAATGTCACTAACAGGAAGACATTAAAAACAAGTGCGAGAAGAAATTATGAATTTCAGATCATCAGTTCATAACTAAAGGTTGTCACTGCCATGCGATCTAAGCTGGAATGAAGCTCAATATTCTAGTTGGACTGATACAACTCAAGTCTCAAAGGCTAATCACAATTTGGTTTCAACAACCAAGATCCATATGGATTTGAGAACTGAAACAAACGAATATTTGGTTCCCACTAACAAGAGCTGGCTTCATTGGCAGGTGAATAAAAGATGGCAGTAAAATGTGTTAACAAAAAAAATAGTTATGGTTATACAAGCCTACAACTATTAGCAGCCAAAATATCACTTCTGTCATGTTGATTTTTTGTAAGGCAGTAAAAGATCATACTAGTGCAGGAGCTTAGACTGAGTTTGACAATTTATAGAGGAGCTATCTAATCTAATCTAATCTAATCTAATCTAATCTGTCTACACAACACCATATTTATGCATAATCCGTCCCCTAGCTAGGATTTGCAACTCCTAAGGGTGATGTATACAGACAACTCGATGGATATATGGGACCAACACATGTCGTAATATGAACCCAGCCCTAATCTGAACTCGATGGATATATGACCCAGCCCTAATCTACAGAGAGCTTACACTAATCTGAACCCTAACCATGGCCTACAGAGAGAGGGGAGAGAGGGAGAGAGAGGGGAGGGGCGACGCTCATCTCTGAGATGAGGACGATGGTGGCGGGCGGGCGGACGATGATGGCTGGCGGGCGGATGAGGGCTCCTCCATGGACTCCTCCTCCTCGGATACGAACGGGCCTCCTCCTCCTCCACGGCCTCCTCTTCGAGCGGCGGCGGCGGCTGGCGGGACGGCGGATCGAGAGCGCAACGACGGATCGAGAGCGCGGCGGAGCGGGGCTTGGGCTCGGGCTTGATTGAGATGCGGTGTCTGAGATGGGGATGAGAGGCAGACGTGGCCCGGTTGAAGAGTCGTACCCAGATAGGCGTAGCACACTTGGGCATAGTGCGCTACGGATATCTGTAGCGCACTCTAGGCTAGTGCACTCTAGGCTTCTAACGACTGTATAAGATGATTGCAGCCCCACTGTCTAACAACTATACTAGCCTATCCCATTGGTTTCGCCCTTAGCTCTATTCTGAATCTATGAGCACCCAGTTTCAAATCCTAGTGCCCACCTTTTTCTTATTTCAAAAATACTTTTAAATGTTCCAAAAAATGCCCAAAAGTGGTGATATATGCCATAGAAGTTTTGTTTTGTTTTTAAAATACTTTTAAATATTCCAAAAATGCCCAAAAGTGATAATATATGTCATAAAAGTGGTACAAATATGATTCAAAGTATAACTAAATTAAATAATAATTTGTCCATGAATATAACAATCTTTTTTGACCACGCGTTTTACAATATTTTTTGAGCTAGCGTTTTACAATCTTTTTTCCCTTCTTTGTCGCGGTTGAATAATTTAGCCCCAGCACTTTAATGTTTCTTCTTTCGAATGGGCTACCTTTTTTGGGTAGGGTTGTCCTTTTTCTTCTTATGATGTATGTTGCTGCATCATAGTCGTCGTCATCTTCAATCTTTCGATCGACGTACTGGTCGAAGTCTTGCTCGTTGGCGACTCCATCCATTCCTATGATGTTTCTTTTTCCTCTCCTCACGACAACACGGCTAGGCTTTGTTGGGTCGGTAATGAAAAAACATTGGTCCACTCTGCTAGACAGTACCCACAGTTCATTTTTCGCGGTCACGTTTGCACCTGCGGCCTTGGATTTGGCTGCTTCGGGTATAACCATGGTTGTGAAATACCGGTATTATCTTTCGATGCTCTTTGCCCATCTGACACGTAACATCGGCACCTTTTATCCACAGTAGTCGAGCTCCCAGATATCCTCGATCCTTCTATAGAATCTTTCCTTCACGTTGTCATTGGTGTAGAATTCCGATGTTACGCCTGAGTTTTGATAATCACACTTGTTGTCCTTCTCCTCCGTGTAGAATGTGTAGTCGTTGATATCATACGCCTGATAGGTCACCAGGTTTTGCATGGGTCCCTATGACAAGGTGAATATGATCTTTTTCGTGTCAAAAGAATGGGATCGCGGGGGATTATCAAGGAGAATATGCCTAAACCAACGCGTGAAATCTGAGTTGTGCTCTTTGATTATTTCTCCTTGTTTCCTCTGTATGCCCCGGTCACTATACTTCTTCTCAATTAACCTTTTGTGCTTCTGTAACCATGGATCGACCAGTTATAAATGCTGTAGTGCGACGAGGTTTGCTCGATCAAAGTCTGTGCATTGACAATCGAAGTCTGCATGTAGTACGTGACGACCCTCTTGGTGACCATATCCGTCGAGCTTGCCAAGGTGCCTGTTGACGGGAAGACCGACAGGGTTCTCAATGTCTAGATAATTCATGCAGAAAGACATGCACTCTTCGGCCAGAAAGCCCTTGGCTATGCTTCCATCTGGACGGGTGTCAACACCCGGATTTTTCAATCCTAGATGCCTGTTATGCCATACATCGCAATCCCAGGATTACCATTTTTGCGAGACATAACAGAATTGGATACCATAGTACTTCATCCATTACAAACGATACAGAAGTTCTTACACAAATAGGGATCTCATGATCCAGTTCTTAATACAACATCAAGCAGCGGAATACGTAATAATAACGGTAGCGCAGGCGAGGCTCCATCTTCGGGGTCACAGGCAATGCTGACGATGGGAGATGATCCTAGTTGTCGTAACCTTCCTGGGGTCCATCCTCCAGTTACTCCTCTTCATAGTCTGTCCATGGGAATAGCCAGGGACAAATCCATGAGTACTCTTTAAGTACTCGCAAACTAATATTAACAAGTAAAGGGGTTTTTGGATAATAGGACACTAGGCTCTAGGGTTGTTTTGCAAAAGCCAGATTTATATCTACTAAATTCCAAAGTTGGTCACAATTTTATAACTCCTAAGTGGGATCTTGTATTTCCAGTCACAACTCTGTTGTGGTCAAGTCAAAGTCTCAAGTCGTTTCACAAGTCATTTTGAAAAGTCTGACGGGGGAACAGTATGGCAACTCCAACTGTCCATAACCGCGGACGCGGCTATTCGAATAGTTTGACACTCTGCAGAGATTGTACACTTTCACCACAACATTCGATACATCCGTCAGGAACAAATCCTGAATTCACCATACTCAGTATGCGGATAATCAATCCTAACCTTTCAATTACACTCCCTAGTATAAGCACCTCTCCTGTGAGTTTGGCCTCCCAACCATGACCACTGTCATCTTGGGTACTGCACAGGTGGACAATCTTCACAAGGTAGCCTCAGCTCAGACCTTGCCGTGAGGGAACTAATACTAAGGTATATAAGTTTCCAGTCAAGCCCTACACAATATTCGGGTATTGTGGTTGTACGATAAAATTGGAATGGTATCGCATCCAGACAACCATCAGTTTTATAAAGGGCTAAGGCTCATGCCTCAACATTTTTATCACCATAATCATCAAGTGTTTGGAAACACATGTCCAAAACATTTCAATAGAATGATCCATCATTCCAAGGTTTTCGTAACCATTTTTCCACCAAGTATTCCCATCTAAAGTTGATCAAGTTTTATGCTTAGCACTAGCATCTACAGGTGGGGGTAGTACTAATGGGGGGTGGTAACTAGTGGAGTTTCAACTAAGTCCAACCTTATATCTTAGGCTGATATCAAGGTTTCTAGCTTAGGCCAAATTTTATGCTCTTTATGCAACCTTCAGCACAACTGTCTAGTATCTACCAAACTCTTAGGTAGACTCCAAGTAAGCTTTGATAAAGAAATTAAGTAAGAAGCTTGCCATAAAACTAGGATTGGTTTAGCAAGTGGGTATGGTAACATACGCTTAAGGTATATAGTAATCATGTCACAAGCATGGGTTTGTGGCAACAATAGGGTATCTTGCAAGTGTTAGCTTGCACTTTCACTAGTAGTATTAGGCTTGCAATCAATGTCAATATAAGCTTGCATAGTTACTAGCTTGCTAGTATTGGCTTGCCTTGTGCAGAGCAGTGGTTGAAGTTCTCCTCGGCTTCCTCTTCGTAGTATCCTCCTTCCTCCTCGTATCCTTGGTCGGTACTAGCGTCTATGAATAAATACGAGGTACACAATCACCAAACAATACTTAACTACTTGCAATCATCACACACAAGGGTCCTATAGATGATCTAGCATCATCTCTAACATTACATGGTTAAGGATTGGTTTAAGTCTTTTTATTTTAGAAAAGTAATTTCTACTCATTGAAGAACTACTTAAGGTTTAATATTCTCCAAACTAAACATGGGATCATGTTGACACATGTCATCACCACATATTGTAGTCCATGGGAATGTGATTTAAAGTGGTGTCACAATTTAATAAGGTTTTACCCTTTTATTTTAATTAATTAAAGTGGCTAGAAATGCTTATGAAGCATTCTTTTATTGCTTGGACAAAATTTCTGCAAGTAACCTATATATATTTTTATATATTCTGAAAGGTATGGTTGAATGTGATTTTTGAGAGTTGGAATCAACTCAAAAGATTTTATTGTTTAAATTTGAAAAATGTTTGAATGCAGAAAAGCTTCTGCCTTGTTATTTTTGCTATGGGTGATCTACAGATCCAAATGACTTGAATCCAACGGGCTTGGATTAAGCATTCACAGACCTTTCCAACAAAATTGGTTTCATCTAAATTGGTGTACTGAATCGATCTGGGTTGATTTTTGAAGTTGAGTACAGAAGTGTGTTTGAAATTAAAAAGAAAAGATTTAATTTGAATTGTTGGGCTGCGCGGGAAATTCTAACGGACCGGCCTGCTAAGCGCAGTGCTCCCGCGGGCTGCTTAAGTGGGTGTCCCCACTCGTCAGTGACACGGGGCTGGGCGAAGCGGTATGGGGCAACGTGGTTCGTTCGATCTAGTTCTAATCCAACGGCTGAGGGTCATCGTCGACGCGAGACAGCTCCGGCGAGAACGAAACCTAGCGCGGCCAGTGAGGGGTGCTGGGGGCTCACCGGGGTACTGGCGAGGGTCGGCGAGGCGGGAGAACGACGAAGTCGACGACGGCGAACCTCCTGGTACCGGTGGCTTCTCCTGGGGCGGCTCCAATCGCTGGCTCCTTTCTTCTCCGGCAGCGGCAGGCTCCAGTGAAATTCCGGCGAGGTGGTGCTCGCCTTTCTCTGAGAATGGTGTGGCACGGTCAGTGGGGAGAGGGGAGTGAGATGGTGTGAAGAAATCGTGTGGGGACCGTCGGGGCGCAAGGTGAGCTCGTCGGGGGCGACGTTACAGGCAGCTAATGGCATGGGCAAGGGTAGGGGATGGTGCTGTGTCTCCTGGCGATGCTCAATGACATGGTCGCGAGGCATGGGGCGGTGTGGTTTGGTCTGGAACGGGCGGTGCTCTGCGCGGCAGAGGCGGCGTCTTCGACGGCGGGCGGTGGATGTATGGCGCGGGGCGGCAAACATGGATGTCTGGCGGTCTCCTGGGTCGGTGGTGATCGTGTGTGCGCGCGGTGAGGGCGGAGCGCGGTCTGTGGGTGATGGTCGAGGGTGGCGCTCTGGCGCACGCTCGGCATTGTCTGGGCGTGTCTTGTGCGCGTGGTCCAGGGCTTGGCAACGCTCGCGGCTGGGACAGGCAGTGGCGATGGACGGTGGGCTGCCTCCTAGACATGCTGGCTAGGCTTGCTGCTGCTCCTAGCTTGCTGTCCACATTGGGGTGACATGGGGTTGCTCGGCTGTTCACCATTAATGGCAATGGAAAGCTCACAGGGGTGCTAGTGTTGGTCTAACCTTTCTAGATGATCTACTGGATTGTGTGAGAGCTAACTAGGGAACAAGTTAGGCTCAAAACACTGCACACTATAGTGTTTGTGGTTTTGTTTGATTTGTGTCTGCAACCTGTTTGATGAAATGGCCGCATGAAATCAATTTTTGAATTTTGAAATGATTTTTGGTGGGTTTGCTAGATTGGTTCTGGTGAGTCTGCAGATGCTTGGGTTTTGAAAGTTGAGCTTGTTTGAGTGGGTTTCGAAAAAGTGGGATCTTCCCATATGAAGAAGATTCAATTTTGAGTTGTCATTTAAACTATACATTTGAAAGTTTCTGGATGATCACAAAGTGGGCCTTGATACTTTGTTATGATTACATTCAAGGGGTGCAAAGATCCAGAAAAGTTTCTGTTAGGTTTTGAAAGTTTGAGACAGCCAAAGTAGGCATGTGAGTTAAATTGGTCAAAATGACCATTCACTTAATATATTTGTTTTGACTTATTTTTCTTTAGGAAAAGTGTGGGGAATGTTTTAGATGATGTTTATTTCATCTAAGAAACATTTTACAAGCAATGGATCACACAAACAAGGTGGTTTTTAAAGAAATTCAAAATCCATGCATACCCATATACATGCATTCATGAATTGATTTAGAAAAGTTTTTGTTAACCCTAAACTTTAGGATTAGTGTTTCGATGATCTAGGTTTGATATTTTTGGGATGTTACAACGGGACCTGTTGCAAACATATCCTTTGATGTGTTCGTTCATCCTTTCGAACATCATCATGCTGCGGAGGAACATCAGCCCGAGTTGGACGATGTCCTCCATGACATGGACCAACAGATGCACCATAATTTCGAAGAATGCGGGCGGGAAGTAGACATCAAGCTCGCATAGTATCACCACGGTCTCCTCCTGTAGCCTCCCTAGCTGATTCACGCCAATCGACTTTCCAGAGATGACGTCGAAAAACTTGTAGAGGCCAAACAACGTTTCACGGACGTGCTCATCCATTATCCCTCTTAGTGCAACCGGAAGTACCTGCGTTATTAGCACGGCACAGTCGTGAGACTTCATGCCATTGAACCTCTTCTTCGCCTCGTCTAGGTATCTGCTTATCTTGCCTGTGTAGTCGTAAGGAAATTTGACTCCTAGAAGACACTTGAAACACTATTTGATCTCATCCTCGCGAAGAGTGAAGCAAGAAGGAGGGCAGTAATATTCGTTCTTCTTGACCTTTTTATCCTTCTGACAACCTTCTGTCGCCTCCGACTCATGATCATCGTCATCTTCCTGATCATCAGGAGTAGTGCGTCCTCCGTGAAGCTCCTTCCGGATTCCCATGAATATCAGGTCGTGCCTTGCTTTCGGATCATCTTTCGTCCTATCTGGCATGTTGATTATGGTGGCGACCAGACTCTCGCACACGTTTTTCGTGATATGCATGATGTCAATGCTATGAGGCGTGCAGAGAAACTTCCAGTATGGCAACTTCCAGAAAACAGACCTTGTTTTCCATACCTTCAGCAGCGGCTTGTCTTGCTGCCTCTTTCGCTTCTTTCCAGGCTTAGGACAATCTTTCCAGTTTTTCAGCAATTCTTCAACTTCTTCGCTGCTCCTCCGCTCTGGGATTACTCAGGTCTCGGATTTTCCATCGAAGAGATCTCCACGTTTTCTCCATGGATAATTCTTGCCAAGCCACCTCCGGTGCGCCATGAACATGGTTTTCGAAGACCCTGGATCTTTCTCTAGTTGGAGATAGCTTGTGTTACCCATGCACCTAACGCATGCGGAGAATCCTTGGATTACCTGCCCCGAGATATACCCACAACCTAGATAGTCTTGCACCATAGTGACCAACGCGGCTCTCATAGTTAAATAATCTTGTGCGATGGTGTCGTAAGTATTGGCTCCAAATTCCCATAACGTAGCTAGATCCTCTTTCAACAACCCGAGATACAGATTGATGTCGGTACCAGGTTGTTTTGGCCCTTGAATTAGCATACTAATTTGTATGTACTTCTACTTCATGCACAACCATGGAGGGAGGTTGTACATCCATACAAACACGGGCCAAGTGATGTGCGTGCTTCTATGGCTACTGAACGGATTGATTCCATCGGTGCTCTCACCAAGCTTGATGTTCCTCAAATCTCCACCGAATTTTGGGAATTCAAGTTCCAATGGTTTCCACTGGCTAGCATCTGAAGGGTGCGTCAGAAGCTCGTCCTTTTCGGGGTCATTGTCATCTCTTGGCTTCTTCCTTTCTGCATTCCATCGCATGGTATTCGCTTCCTTAGGGTCCGCGAAATAGCGCTACAGACGAGGAGTGATAGGAAAGTACCATACCACTTTTCGAGGTGCTTTCTTCCCTTTCTTGTATCAACTCACGCCGCACACCGGACATCTGGTTTTCTCCGCTTCCTCTCCCCGATAAATGATGCAATCGTTCATGCATACGAGGTATCTAACGTGTGGTAGATCGAGAGGACAGATGATTTTCTTGGTGTCCTCGATACTAGTTGGACATGTGTTCCCCTCCGGGGAGACGATCGTGCCACAATGCCATCATATCGTCGAAGCTTGCGTCGCTCAATTTGTGTTTTTCCTTCATATTCATAGCCTTGAGCGTTACATTCAACTGGGTATCATCGGGCATGCATCCTTCATACAATGAGTAACCGCGTCTTTCTCAAGTTGCGCAAGCTTGGCTTTCTCTCTAGCGGCAGACCTGGCATTACTCGTCTGCTTGAGAACCAGCTCTTGCACATAAGGGTCCTGCACCCAGCCTGACGTTGTTACATCGTTGTCTGCTCCTCTGGCATCTAGATCATCATCATCCCGGTCTGCTTCCGCACCTTCACCATCTCCAGGAGACTCTTCATCATATCGCACGTCCTTGCCGTGATGATCATCGTCATGTTTCCCACCTTCACCGTCTCTATCGTCTTCATCATCGCTTATCCAACGAGTGTATCCATCCATGAAACCATGGCAGAGCAGGTGCGCCTGCAGATGCCCGGAATCTGGGTCGATCGACCAGTTGAGTTTGCATCTTCTGCACGGACATCTTATATCTGTCTTGTTATTTCGTATCATGTTGGTCGTCGCGCATTTCAAAAATCTAGCCACAATGCCTTCGCTCATTATGCAGACCATGGTTGACTGCGCGGTGTACACGGTACAATTAGAAGTTTATTAGAACCACATAATCAATGCATGCATGCAATGGTCGATAAATTTTTTTGGCATGACATATCCTAAAATAAGGACCTTTGCGAAATGCCAAAATCTTTCCAAAATGGAAATGAATCAACATTTTGGCAAAACAAATGGCAACTCATTCACACACAAACACAAGAGAGAGACCGATCCATACACATGAACACATCATCCTCTCCATACAAACATGCATGAGCATCGATCCTCTCCATATACACACACATGAGCATCGATCCTCTCCATACACACATGAGCATCGATCCTCTACATACATATGAGCATATCATCCATATACACATGAACACATCCTTACATGGACAACTTACCGAGATGAGAGACCGATCGAGAAGATGGAAAGGAGAGGTGCACGTGAGATCGACCGAGACGATGGCGTGTACGGAAGGAGATCTTTCTCTATTATGTATATAGCATCCAAGGTAAGTTATACATGCTAAAAATGGTGAATGAGTGGAGAAATTGAGGTGGGAAGGAGGAGGATCCCGACTAGATCTAAGGAGGAATAAGGAGGGGAAAGTGAAGTGTGACTGTGGTAGTGGATAGTCACATGTGCAAAGTGGAGCTGCCAAAAAAATGGTCGACACATTCGTGGCGCACATGGCCCTAGTGCGCCACAGGGACTAATCACAACCATGGCGCACATGCCAGGAGTGTGCCACAGATGTGTTTTCCAATTTACAGAGTAGAGGGGCCTTCGCTTAGGCGTAGCACACGCACCTAATGTGCGCCACGGCTAACCCTAACAACCGTAGCACACATACCCCATGTGCACTACGGGTATGTGGCATGCGGCCAGCAGGCCCCTGGCCTACACATATCTGTGGCGCACTATCACCACGTGCACCACGGTTGTTCTAGTTACTAGTAGGGCACTGCCCACAGGTGAGCCACGCTAGTTTTACCTGTTGGGCACTTCAACCATATGAGCCACGGATGTGTGGATTACCTATAGCCCTTTTCCTAGTAGTGTACCTCTCTCTTATCCCTCAACGCCACCACTCTCCCTCTGTATAGATCGTCCTCTCTGTCTCCCCTTCTTCTCCATGACTAAAAGAGAGCAGAACCTCACCATCGCTGCGACGCAATGGATCGCCTGAAGATAAGATGGAGCCATTAGGAGAACTCCACAAATTCATGCTTCTTATGAACCTCCAAGATCGATCCAAGTTGCCAAAAATAGCCGCCACCAAGAACGTCTTCCTCCTACTTCTACCAGTGTCTTCCTCAAAATTGTGCTATGTAACACCCCCGGTCACTCCGAACTGATGGATGTCACTTCTGGCAGCTCAATAGGATCTCTATACTAACCCCACCGACCAACACTAGTCTTTTCTACGCACTTTGTCCTCACTCATGCGCACCCGGTACCCACTTCCTGGTCGGTCACCCATCCTAGAATTGCTCTAGGCCAAGCACGCTTAACCTTAGATTTCTTTTTGAATGAGCTTCCGGAAAAGAAGTTGCAACTTGTTGGTATGGGTTTCCTATCAATCCTATTGAGCCATGCGCTAGGGCCTCACATGCTACTATGGTGCCCCTCTGTTGCCGTCGTCTTCAGCCAACGATTCAGTGCTTTGCATGAGATGTTGTAAGCTTCGACAAGTTCTTCTAATATATCTTTGGCAATGGTTCCCAAGCGAGCATTCTCCCCCTGCTACCTATTTTCTTTTTATGGAGGGAACAATTGATGCTCATCTCACCATAGTTGATGTCTAACGTGTTACATTGAGCATAAGGAGTAGGATAAGACTGTGGAGGAGGGTGCCATGTTGCCCCGAAAACATGGTGAAGGATAAGCTGGTGAGTGTGAGCCATGTCATGGCGCTGTCGGTAAGCCTCATACTTCCCCTTGTGAGTATCGACAACCTTGCAAAGAATGTTGCACTGGAACCAGTTGAATTTCTTCACCTCTCGTACAATAGATGGCACTGGGGGCGCCTCCCATGAGAGGTAGCACTAGCCCGAGCATCTCCCATAAAATAATCCGGCGCTACAGAAGGGTGAGTGGTCTTTCTTGTCTTGTGATAGAGATTCTTGACTTTGTGTTCCCTGTAACACCCTCAGATCAACCCAATGCAAGTTTTAGCGATTCCCGCCAAAACCGCATAGAAACGATTCAAAGATGCCCACCAGGCACTTGCGTGCGGGTGCAAAACGAAGTAATATCATTACACATAGTCCATGATGGAACCCATAGAAACATAAATATATATATATAACAATGACTCCATGAGTCAAGAATACAGATATCTAGTACGAAGATCTAAATCATATTGAAAACGATACAACATTTAAGTACGGACAAGAGGAAAATTGGGCTAAGAGCCCTGAAGAATAACCAATGGCGTCCCTAACCCTGCCTAGGCCAAGCCGGAAGGGTAGCCATGCTAACGATGGCGATCTCAAACCTCCTAAACAAAAGGGGTGCCGACCAAGGGCAAAGGAAAAAGAGACCGGTCAATATTGAGGCCAGTACACAACGAGACTTAGAATTCGGCGGATCTCGCCTACATAGGTATGGTGGACTAAAGTGGCGGTGCAACATGCACTAAACAACCTATAGATATTTCATACAACTGTCGGCTATCGGAGAGAGATAAGAAAATACCTATGCGGAACCAACCTGACACTACCACCTACTTATCCTGGTATTTCCCCCTTGAGACCAAACGAGGAAGTCCTGCCGAGAAAACTCACACGATTGGCAGTTTTATTCATTCTTTAAATGGTGTTGATCCAACTTACTAGTCATATCATATCCAAGTCAAATTATAATAGTAAACTTTAGTTATAGTTGTCTATGATCGAGAAACTATGCTCCAAATCGTCCATAACCGTGGCAAATTCTTTTCAAAAACATTTAACCTGTAGGGGTGCACCAAAGTTTCCACATGCACCTACACACTTGTTGCCAGATAAGGTAGGTAAAATATCATAAAACATACACCCATCAATATCTCGACGGGGTTTCGGACACGACGTTTCCCACACCCAAAGGAAGTACATGGGGCCACCCAACTAAGCTACCCGCAACGAAATCGGTTAGGCTCCGAGACAGACCCAAGGTTTGCGAGAACGGGTGTAAACGACTAGGAACCCAAAAATGTGACTAGGCTAGTCGATACCTCGAAATCATGCCACGATCCTAAAAAGTATAGTAGTAAACGCTCCTCGAGCAACAGTAGTAAATAAAAGTAGTAAAGCATGGCATAAGTACATGATAGTAATAACTGCCCCAAACTATTTTGTGGCCCCCAAAACAGTTCTTTGAAATCAGGTACTAAATCGATAGGGGTGCCCACACACCCCACTTGTGGTTAGCGCGCTCGATCTTGGAACATGTGTCAAGAACTCGGGTCTTAGGTGGACACAAGTGGGCGATTAAAAACCAAATATTGACTATTACCCACCGGTGCCTCTGCATTAGTTATCTCTACCACCAACATTTAATTTAACAAGTTGTAAATATAGCCATGATTATATCCACCATTAATCATGTGCCAACCACCCAATAACGGTGGAACTCGACGACACGAAGCAACACCTGAGCAAGCAACTATGACTCGCAAGGCCAACTGTCTATCAAACAACATGTAATAGGAGGTGTCCAAGGCAATATAGGCAGCAAGGGATATGATGGGTACGAAAAGACTAAAACATCGCACACATGTAGAAATATATCAACAGGAGGAAGTGAAGACTATAAATGTAAAATAGGTAGAAAGGGGGAGATTGCTCGCCTAGGAAACGAGTCCCGACAGTTAATTAGATGGTTCATGTTGTTTAGATATCCTATAATTTAGATGTTGTATTAACAAGGCAAAATATGGCATCCATTCTCTACACAAATTTAAATGGAGCCAATATAAGACTATAATATCCCGCATATGGACTCCATATTTAATTATGAGGTGAATCGACAAAATACCCCAATGAAATAAACATGTATGAGAGCATGACAATTCAATATGCACAAACTAAATATCATGTTATAAAAATATAGGGGCTTAGGGTCACACATAGGGTATCAATGATCTTGGTTCGGGGTTCAGGATCGACGGTATCCCGGCCATTGGATCCGTGACGAAGGTCATGGCGGTTCCAGGTTGGAGATCTTAGCATACCGAGGGTTCAGTCTTTGGATCCTTGGGATCGGGCTTCGGATCCGGAAATGGGTCTTGGCGTCTTTGGGGCCATGAGGGAGAGCTTGGTTTCCATGTTGGAAGTCTCGGAAGCTCTTGCAAGAAGTGGTAGCCAGGGAGATCTTGTCAACGGGGACATTGCAGAAGCATTATTGGTAACGAATGTGACACTCACAAGGGGTACTTGATCTTGCGGATGCTACACTCAGAAGTGCATACATGAGTCAGGAGGAAGTCACGGGGCCTAGGCGCAGCAAGATAGTTGATGTTCTTGAGGTGTCAGATTCCTCGGAGGCAGGGCGACATGTCCATGTGCCATCATAGAGGAGGTTAAAGATGCACTAGAGGAGGAGGCGGCCGATGCTAGCAGAGGCGACTGGTCGCAGGGCAGAGAGCGGGAGGACATGCCCAGCAGGGTCCCTGGCGACGGACAAAGACTCGGCCTGGCCAGAGAGCGGCGATGCATGCTCATGTAAGAGTGGATCGTAGCGGCGATGGCGGGGATCGATGGCGCTGACATGGTTCAATAGTAGAGTTTTGTTGGGAGACCCCAAGAGGAAGGTATGATGAGCACAGCAGTAAGTTTTCCCTCAGTTATGAAACCAAGGTTATCGAACCAGTAATAGCAAGGAAACAACCCCAAGGTTATGCTAGCAACTTGGAATCCTGCACAACACAAACTTAAGACTTTTCCCCCCAACTTACAGTGAGGTTGTCAATCTCACCGGTTTGCTGAAAACAAAGGATTAAATGTATAGTGTAGAAGGTAATGGTTGCTTGTAGAAAGTAAACGGTAATAGTAGATGATGTATCAATGGTAAAGATTGGACCGGGGTCCATAGTTCACTAGAGGTGTTCTCCTTAAGATAAATAACATAACTTGATGGGTAAACAAATTACAGCAGGGCAATTGAGAGGAACTGAGCAAGGCATAACAATGCAAATACTAGACATTCATGATCCTATGAGATTTCATTGGGAATTACAACAGTATACATAGACCGCCATCCAACTGCATCTTTGACTAAGTATTATCATCTGAACCCCATCCATTATTAAGTTGCAAGCAACGGATAACTGCATTAAGAAATGTGCGTAAAGTAAACAATACAGTTGTTCTATGAACAAAAGATTGTTGTTTTCTCCCTAGTGGCAACAACACATCTACAACCTTAGAGATTTATGTCACTTCCCTAGATTCAATAGTGGCATGAACCCACTATCGAGCATAAATACTCCCTCTTGGAGTCACTAGCATCTACTTGGCCAAGATAGCTACTAGAAACAGAGAGCATGCAAGCTCTCAAACAACACAGACATGATAGAATCAATAGTCAATAAGACATGATAGAGTCAATAATCAATCTAACATAGTATCTCAATATCCATCGGATCCCCTCAAACACAACATGTATGATTACAAATAGATGATCTTGATCATGCACGGAGCTCACAAGATCTAAAGATGATAGCACAAAGGAGGAGAAACAACCATCTAGATACTATATGGACCCATAGTCCAAGAGTGAACTACTCGCACATCATACCGGAGGCTGGAATGGTGATGAAGAAGGCCTCTGGGATGATCTCTCCCCTCCGGCAGGGTGCCGGGAAGAGCTTCAGATCCCCAGGATCTAGGGACGATGGTGGCGGCGGCTACAGACTGTTTCGTGGAGATCTGATCGGGTGTTTAGGGTTTTGGCATCGGGGGGCTTTTATAGGCAAAGGGGAGAGGCAGGAGGGCGGACAGGGGGGCCACACCCTGCCCAGGCGCGGCCTAGGGTGGGCCCGCGCCTGGGGGTGGCCACCCTGTGGAGCCCCTCCGGTCGCCCTTTGGTCTCTGTGTTCTCCTCGGTGAAATATTGACTTTGGCTTTTGTCCCGTCTAATTCCAAGAATATTTCCTTACTAGCTTTTCTGAAACCAAAAACAGTAGAAAACAGACAACTGGCACTGTGGCATCTTGTTAATAGGTTAGTCCCAGAAAATGTATAAAAATACCTCAAAGTGTAGACAAAGAATAACAAAGTTGATACTAAACAAACATGGAACATAAAAATTATAGATACATTTACGACATATCAAACATCCCCAAGCTTAACTCATGCTCATCCTCGAGTAGGTAAGTGATAAAAAGAATAATTTTTGAGGTGACATGCACCATCACAATTTTGATCAAACTATTTGCAAGCATTGAAAGCTAGGATCAAAGTACTCTAAACATGAGCATGAAACATGAAGTTCTAACAATAGGACATAGTAACTATGTTGCAACATGAGAGGACACAAACAAAGATCATGAATAACAATGCATTGAAAGATGCTTGTTTGTTTCACATATAGAAAACATAGCATAGTGGCATTCAGCTTGTCCCTCATGGAATAGCAAAACATAAATGCATAGGACACCCTCAAAGTTCATAAGGGTGACTAGATACAAATAGTTCAAGAACAAGCAATATCAACATTACGAATCAATCAATAATTTTTGGGACAATGCACATAGAACTAAGAATGACAATTATGCTCTCCTAGTTGGTTCATAAAGATAGAAGGTGGAGACTCAATATAAAAGTGGAAGAAGGGCCCTTGAAAAGGGATGCATGGATTTCAAGTTTCATAAAGAGCTTCCAAAAATTATGGTACTTGTTAGCTTTCAGCTATCATTGCCCCTATCATAAGCATCTTGAAGTGATTAAGGTTAAAGTGAACAAAGTATGGAGTATATGCTTGACAAAGTATAAGTTGGCAATCTCATGTCCCTTGAGTACGAGGGCCATTCCTCATGCTACTCAACTTTAGTCACCGGTAAGTTCTTGTCATAGTCAGTATATATGTATCATAAAGAACCGCCAACGGGGTACCCCTTGCCCCATGATACAGGATCTATCCCATATCAAAATGAAAAGGCAACAGACAATGAGCATCTCGGTGATCTTTTTATTTGCTATTTGCATAGGTTTTTATTGAGGATGCGTAACGGATTGCTCACTATGGTTATGCTGCAAGTTTCCACCATGATTAGGCATGTCTTAAGCTAGCGGCCCAGGCATTTCTCTAACACACATACATAACTCCATGAACTTACAAGCTCCCCTTTTATTTCACACCGCTGACATCCATAAACAAAAGAGCATGATATCAACTGGGTAGATATTTACAGGTGTTGAAAGCATTCCCCGTTACAACATGGTTCCACTAATTCCCAACTTATAAGTGCAATAATGTACAACATATATGACACAATGGTTCAAGTTTATTAGGGGCAAGAAAAAAAGTGTGCCATCAAGTTTGTGAGAGCTTTAATCACTAATTTTCACATAACAAGTTTAATTTGGAAGATAGATAAAACAAGAATATACTTGGAATGGTGTAACACACCATGCATAGGAATTTATGGTGGACCCTGTGGAATAACTTGGTTTCTTGGGAGTTGGATGCATGAGTAGATCTTACTCAATACAAGTGGAGGCTAGCAAAAGACTGGGAGCGACCAACTAAGAGAGCAATAATGGCCATAATCATGCAGAGAGACAAAAGATTATCAACTAAAGCATAAAGTGGTGTCACAAGTCAAAAACTAAATGATCATAGAGGCTAAGGTGACTGGTTCATAGTCATAAAATGGTGTGAGAATGTGCCAAGTCAACCCAAACAAAGCATCAAAGGATAATACCACAATATTATGCTTTTGTATGCTAAAACAACGCATGATTCTTGCAAGGCACATTAAGCAATCTCAATTGTTTGGAACAAGTCATGATACAACAATAATCACTAAGAATAAGGTCAAAATAACATCTAGCATGACATGATTAAGTCTAAGCCACAGTCAAAATAAGATCCCTTTTGTATCACTATAAGCATGAAGCTTTCTACTATTTTCCAACACCAATCAACTTATTTGAAACAACACAGTGAAAGAGGGGGTCCAACTACTTTATTCAAGCAAACTAAGCAAACGGATACCAAAAACGAAAACTAAGTCGCTCCAAGAACAACATAAGTGTGCATGAAACAATAAAAATGAAGTGTCTAGAAAGAGACCTGAGATTTTTATTGATGAAGAAGGGGATGCCTTGGGCATCCCCAAGCTTTGACACTTGTACCTCTTGAATATTTCTTGGCATGACACAGGGTGGCATCCCCAAGCTTGAGATTTTGTCCATTCTTCATCTCATTACATCATTCTTCCCCTAGACTTGGAAATTTCCTTCATACAAAACTTCACACAATCTTCATTAGCAACATTAGTGCATTCAAAAGTAATAAACCTTTGAGTTTAGTTTCAAAATAGCAAACCTTTCATTAAAAACACAAGCTATTGTAGCAATTCCTTCAAAAATCTCAATTTACCAAAGAGAACCCAAAAATAAATCGATAAAGAGGCAAATGCAAATAATGGTAGAAATCTATCAAAACAGACCAGCAGGTAAAACCCCATTTTTTCTAAGACCTTGTGTTGCACAAAAAAAGTGTTGAACTAACGAAAGTTAGATAACAACCTCGGGGATTTACTCAGAAAATTACAGCTCAATCCGACATATAGAGACTTTTCACAATTTTTTACAGTGAAGCACAAAAATCTGTTTCGGGACAACAACTTCCCCAAATCTTACTTCTCTCTCATTAGAGGTTATTCTTGGCACAAAAATCAAATAAAAATGATAAGGAGAGGTTATTACATTAGTAATAACTTCTAAGACTCAAGAAACCTATTGGGTTATTGATATCCCACAAGTATAGGGGGTCGTGTGTAGCCTTTTCGATAAGTAAGAGTGTCGAACCCAATGAGGAGCTAAAGGTAGGATAAATATTCTCTCAAGTTATATCAACCACTAATACAACTCTACCCATACTAAACGTTTGCATTATCTAGGAAATAAAACTATAGCAACAAAATGAGTACTACAGAAAGCTTTGCAAGATAATAAACAACAAGAAAGTAAAGCTACTTGCTGCAACAATAAAATACACTAAACTAACAGAACCATGAGTGTGGAATATTGGTGGTAATTGTGGTGGCTTTGTCCAAGTTTAATTGGCGAATAAATCAGGTTCAGTGTCTTTGATGCAGTTTTCTATGTGGGAGAGGTTAAATATACATGCGCTTCACTACTTGGAATTACATGTACTATATGATTGAATTGTTAGCAAACATTCATAAATACTAACAATGCATTAAGGTTTCCCCAACCATAGCCTTAAGTTAATGGTCCTATTACTCCCATACGTGCAATGTTTTGGTTCGCGTCCTTAGGTTTCTGTCACTCCGACAGAACTTCCCCCTTCCTCTTACACATACTACAAACGATATGATGTTTAATCCATGCGCGCACAAATATAATGGACACCAAAGGATTATACTATATCAACATAAAACTCTAATAAACCAAAGACGTTCAACCAATCAATCTAAGAACAAAGAAACTACACAAAAATGACATAGATCATAGGATTATAACTTATAGCATCAAACACATGTTTACATAGGACGATACAGAGGTGTGTGGGAGGATGAACCACTGCATACTAGGAGGATTAGATGATGGATATGGCGGTGAAGATGGTGAAGAGGGCGGCGGAGGTGCGGGGGACTCCTCCCCCGCCGCCGGTATCATGGGGGAGCACCGCCCCTTAGCCCCTTCCTTCATGGATTCTTGGGAGCCCTCCCCATGGAGATGGGATCAATGGGGGAGGCAAAAACGTGGCTTTGGTGACTGCAAATTCGTGGGTGGAGGTCCCTTCCACGAATGAGGTTTCCTCCCTTTATATAGCTTCTCGGATTCCCGTCACCCCATCTTGGGCTGTAGTAAATCGGGTCTAGAGGGTCCGTCCGGACTCGGAATCAGCTAAATTTTATGTCTAGAACAATTTTCGCTAAATTCCCTACAACTTTGTAGTCGAAAAGTTTTCCGTTTGACGCCGTCTTCGACCCGCAACGTGACCATAACAAAAAGAGTTCTGAGACAGATTTCTGGAAAATCCCAATTTGACTCCAACAAGGGTTCCACTTGTATTCTTCATAATTCTTACACATCAAAGTGTAAAACAAGAACATTGTGCACTTTTGCAACTATTAGTAAGTTAGTACAAATAACTACTCCCTCTGTTTCAAAATATAAGATGTTTTAGCTTTGTGAAGCAAATGTATCTAGACTACTTTTAGTATATAGGTTCACTAATGTTTAGAGTAAATCTATACACTAAAACAAGTCTAGATATATTCTCTTCACAAACCTAAAACATCTTATATTTTTAAACGGAGGGAGTCACGAACTTTATATAAAAAGAAGTGTCAAAAGCATAACATTAGCATGAAACCATAAAAATTATAGATACGTTATGGACGTATCAACATCCCCAAGCTTAGTTCCTGCTCGTCCTCGAGTAGGTAAACGATAAAAACAATATAATTTTTGAGGTGACATGCACCATCATAATCTTGATCAAACCATTTGCAAAGCATGGATAAATGGGATCAAAGTACTCTAAACATGAGCATGAAAGATGTAGTTCTAACAATAAGACATAGCAACCAAGTTGCAACATCAAAAGGTTACAAACAAAGATCATGAATAACAATTCATTGAAAAAGATTGTTTGTTTCACATAAAGAATGTAGGGTTCGCAACATAGAAAACAAAAAATTTCCTACGATGGGAACAACAATGTACCAAGATCTATCTACTTGATACAAGCAACAAGCGGATATGCATTCATTGCGAACATACCCTTGAAGACCGACAAAGCTTAATGAGATTGAACTCGTGGTTGATGTAGACGATATCTTGTCGATCTCAAGATCGAGAGGAAGTCCTAGTGCCGCAAATCAGCGGCGCATCCGTGCTTGCACACACGTCCGAGGCACCGAGCAACCTCCGCCTCCTCGCTCCAGCGATGCAGCGGAAGAATAACTCTTTCTTGCCGAATAGCAACCGGGAACATGTATCTCGCTAGTCCGAGACCATGGGGGATAAATACTAGAGGGAAAGAGAGATCCTTCACGAGGAGGTGTGAATGAGAAGTGAGGAGGGGGCTCCTTTTATAGGAGGATGGGGGGCACCCAAGGGGGTGGCCGCCGGCCATGGGGGCTGCCCCCTCCCCTCGTTCATTCATGTGGGTGGACACTCCACTCACAAAAATGTCTTTCAATTCCCTCCACTCAAAAACCCACTCAAATGCCCATTAAATTTCCACCAAATTTAATGCAAACTCTCATTAAATAAAATTCCTTTTATTTATTCAGAATTTTGTCAATTACTTTAATGCCAAACATTCACATATAACCCCTTGCTAGTATTTCATTTCACATGCAAAAGCACTTTCTGCAATTTCACCCGAAAACCCATTTTGGTATCTAGTGAAATAAATTTATGCGCTTGTTATTCTTTCTGGCATGAAACCTTTGCTCCAAATGGCGTCGATGTCTCTTAAGTGTGTCACCCTACGGTTCACAAATAATGCGGACATGATCGAGACCCCTCTCGGATCAATAATCAGAAGTGGGACCTGGAGATCCATACTGACTCCCACACATTCATCAATGACTTTCTTGTGATCGCGAGAACCTTTTACGCTAGTATCTTAATCCATTTGTTTTGCGATATATTACATGTCCGAGATTCGATCATCAGTATCTCCATACCTAGTTTGATCTTGTTACTGACATGTATTCTTTTCTTGTTCCCGTGATATAACATTCTAGTGATCAAATCACTTGCTTGCAAGCTTATCAATGTGATATCACTGAGAGGGCCCAGAGCATATCTATCTGTCATCGGGATGAAAATTCCACTCTCGATCCATGGGCCTCAACATAACACTTTATCAGTACTGAACCCATCTTTATAATCACCCTGCTACTGTGTGATGTTTGATGTTATCAAGATACTCTTCTAGTGTTAGTGATTGACATGATATCATGGTCTAAGGATTAGGATCACTTCGTATGATGTTATAGCAATATAAAATCAATGAATTTGATCGTAATGATATACTTCAGATGAATGTTCATCACACCATTACACTGATGTTGTGACCTCGTTATTAACAACATCCAATGTCCATGATCAGGAAACCTTGATCATCTTATTAATCAACGAGCTAGTTTATGAGAGAGGCGTAACTAGGAACTTTCTGTTTGTTTATTAAACACACATGTATTAACGTTTCCGTATTAATACAATTATAGCATGCAAAATAAACATCTATCATATACTTGGAATATACATAATAACCACTTTATTAATGCCTCTCAGTTCATATTCCCTTCAAAGAAAACATAATAAGAGTGGTATTCAGCTTGTCCCTCATGGTATAGTAAATCATAAATGCATAGGACACCTTCAAAGATCATAAGGGTGACTAGATACAAATAGTTCAAGAACAAGCAATATCAACCTTATGAATCAATCAACAAGTTTTGGGACAATGCACATAGAACTAAGAATGGAAACTATGCTCTCTTAATTGGTGCCTAAGGATAGAAGGTGGAGACTCAATATAATAGTCGAAGAAAGGCCCATGAAAAGGGAAACAGGGATTTCAATTTTCATAAAGAGCTTCCAAAAATTATGGTACTTGTTAGCTTTCAGCTCTCATTGCCCCTATCATAAGCATCTTAAAGTGATTAAGGTTAAAGTGAACAAAGATGGAGTATATGCTTGACAAAGTATAAGTTGGCAATCTCATGTCCCTTCAGTACGAGGGCCGCTCCTCATGCTACTCAATTTTAGTCACCGGTAAGTTCTTGTCATAGTAAGTGCATGTGTATCATAGAGATGTGCAACGGGGTACCCCTTGCACATGATACAGGAGCTATGCCATATCAAAATGATAATGCAAGCAGACAATGAGCATCTCAGCAATCTTCTTATTTACCGTGGAAAAATGGTGTTTTTTTCTCTCTTTCCTCTTTTCTCATCTCTTTTTTCTATCTTTTTTATAAGAAGAATGCTTCATAGATTGCTCACTATGGTGATGCTGAAAGTTTCCACTATGATTAGGCATGGCTTAGGCTAGCGGCCCAGGCGTTTCTCTAACATACATACATAACTCCATGGACTTACAAGCTCCCCTTTTATTTTACACCGACGACATCCGCAAAAAAAGATCATGATATCAACTGTGTATAATGTACAAGTGCAATGTTGAAAGTGTTCCCCATGACAGCATGATTTTGCTAATTCCAACGTATAAGTGCAAGCATATACAAAATAGATGACACAATGGTTCAAGTTTATTAGGGGGGAAAAAATAAAGTGCGCCATCAAGTTTGTAAGAGCTTTAATCACTAACTTTCACATAACAAGTTTAATTTGGAAGATAGATAAAACAAGAATATACTTGGATGGTGTAACACACCATGCATAGGAATTTACTAGATGAATAAGCGTGCTTCGCCTCGTCGCCTACAGTGTGCTGGGCATTGTGTGGTAGATTTGGTGGACTTGCACACAACACATTTATTTATTTATTCCTTTAGTGAGTGTCTAAGAAAATTAAATAGAACATGCACATCACTGATCCGAAGTTTGGCGAGGAGCGGCAGACATGTCTAAGTCAAACTATTCAAAACTAAAAAAAATGAGACACAGGATTTGCACCACCTCTCATTAGTATTTAATTTACAAATCTTGAAAGAATTACATCTCTGCTATTCATTATTTATAGGAAATAAGTGCACACCTCCTATCTTTTTTACAAGTGATACCAAGGACATGAAAGAATAACCACATTCACAACTAATTAATGCTGACATCATTTACATGACAATATGAGAGCAATTTTCTATGAAATTCCATAGTAAAATAAATATCGGTGGGATGCACCTGATGAAAATTGAATATCGGTTGGAAAAAGTGCATAAACAAATATATTTTACTCATATCACACCATGTTACAGAGTATCCTAGAGACGACAACCTGCAATTTCAAGGTGATCAAAGACAAACTTTAGTCCATGGATTCCATATAAATTTGTCCCACGATATTAGCGATCCTTGCATCTCTTCGTTGTGTAATGAGCATTATTATGGCTTTGCCTTCCTTCCTGTCACTCCAAGAACTTCCATTGTCCTCACAAATAGGCTTTGAAGATCAACCATGTCTCGCAACATCTACATCATTGGACTGATGACTATTAGCACCATAAGTAAATGGATTCATATGTTAGCATTATAGGGAATAGATACAAATCTACCAACAAAATTTTCACAAATTAACTATCCTGGCTAGCATAAGCCAATTACTAAGAGATAAAATAACATATAATTTCATTTTCAACAACGCAAGTGGGAGGCAGATCGAGCACTGTTATGTTTGCAGGAAAAGGCGGCGGAAACATTTATTGAATATCAAGGCAATGTTGTATATGCATATAGAAGCTTGATAAATTATTATCATGATGCATATGCAGAGCTGGATCAAAATTGTCATATCCAATTTTCATAACCCCATATACAGATGTTCTAAAAGGTAATGAAGCAAAATAAATATAGCAAAGGACTAACTTGTTTACCTCGCTTTGATATTTGTCACCTGATTCCTTCTTTTGCAACAGAGAAAAGATAAGCAAGGACAAAACCTGTAACAGATCAACTGGTATTTGTTGATAACACAACTTATACACCTCTTTGTGATCAACCGCATGCTAAAGGCATACCTAGCTTGAAGGCCTTGCAAAATAAGTGGCACATGCCATAAAAAGAAACATACAAACTTAGCCTCACTCAATCAACTATAGAATATGCACAACTAATAGTTTTTTACCAGATAAAAAATTAGTGGCAAGGTTGCGATAAAATATATAGGACAACCTAATACAAACACAGAACAATGAAGAAACATGCCTACATTTTTATTATGGCATCTTAGATAGCAAAATATACTACTTATGCAAGGCATCCATTTGGTATGGCTGATAAGTGATAACATGATAGTAGACAAAGCTAAGTTAAGGTGAAGAAAATTTACAACACTGAAAAGACATTTCAATCTGAAATGTAAGGTACGGACAGGTAAGTCGAAACCACCAAGACACACACTCCGAAATAAATCAACTTACTCCAATAGAAAAAGTAGGCCATATGTCTTACATGATTATTAGTAATAAAAGCAAATTATATAGCACCAAAAGCAGAGAGCTTCTGCATGCAAAGAAACTGCAACAGGAAAATATGTACCACGGAAGAGATAAAACTGTATAATCTGGACCTGGTAATTAACCATATTATTTATTCAACGTTACAACACCAATGAAAATATATAAGTTCCATTAGAAACTATTTCCTTGTGGGCCAGCCACTGAGTGGGACAAAAACTTGAACATAAGGCATCACCAATGCATCCCTAGGTAATCGTCCTGGGAATAATACAGAAACAAATATTTGGACCACAACTACTCGATAGATAAAATAGACTGAACTCAAGATCAAATAACTAAATTTCCCATGACATCATGACAGTTTTTAATAGGCCACCTATAGATAAATAGACAGATGAAAACAATAATCTTCCAAATGCAAAAAAATTGTGTCACACTGCAGAACAATTGGGATTAATGATTATGTCTCAATCACTTTCAGCATAGGAAAGATGGAGTCCTCGTATTCAAAATGGAAAATAATGCCTCGAACGCCAAGGTATTTGTGTAAGGAAAAACGTACCTAAAACTGATGTCCACCATTTGGTTCCTGATGCATCAACTTCACACGGGCTTTTTTTAGGTCATGCAAGAGTGGCTCCCATGGAATCAATGCTCTAGGCAATCTGATACTTCTTATTATCCCTCTGAATCTTGATTGTGCCATGTAGCCTCCATCTTCTAGTGTTGTATCATCTACTACCGTACTATATTGAACTCAAGATGATTTTACTGACTATTTCTCCTAGGTAATGAACCCATCACCGAGCTCTCTGTCTATTTCTTGTAGGCATGTAATTTCAAGGATTGCAAATAGCAATCCAGAGAAGAGCAACATCAAATACAAACCTATGACCTTAGTCTATGGAACCCAATGTCCGTCGATGACCGCGCAGAACACACCCCGATCAAACCCAACACATCAACGGGAAACTAAGAAGAAAGAATACATCAAGCATACATCAGTTTATAAAAGAATTAAAAGAATGGCATTAAAAGGAGAAATATAGCATAACATACCATCTGCATATCTGTAGCCCGCAAATTGTTCCGACCAACGATCATGACCAAACCCTCTGCCAAACTACAGAAGGGCACCCTTTAGCGGAAACAAAATACCAAATGCCGCCGGAAGCAAGTAAGCCACAACCACCGACCTAATCGGAAACCCTCGCCCCAGGAAATGGGTGCTCGGGATGGCCGGGACGGCGCACGGGAGAACCGCAAGCGGTAGTAGGCAAGGAAGCCCGGGTTGGCACCCGGATCCAGTGAAGAATGGCATTGGGGAAGGAGGTGGAGTGGAGGGAGGAGAAAAAGGCCGTTGTCGGAGCTGTCATGGCGGCAACCAGAAAACCTCTCCGCATGAGAGAGTTTTTCTGGGAAGAGAGAAAGACGGTGAGAGTTTGGTGCGGGCCAGATTTTGGTTGCCGACTTCACGTGTTGGACCGGTGGAACAAACCATAGTCCGGTTCAAAGAATTTTACTTTACGGTTAAATGCAGCTGAGCCTGTTCTTAACACGCAGGTCTGTCACCAGATGTAAGTTGTAGTATAATAGGAAAATTGACCATGCGTTGCTATGGAGAAATAAATTTAGACCTTCATACATGGATAATAAATTGGTCTCATAATATTGATCCAAACTAATGAAGTCAGGCTCCCATTTCTTCCCCAATCTTATAAAAAACAATGCCCAAGCAAAGTCCCACAAGCTTATAGCATTCTATTAACTTCTAGGAGCAAGAATCCATCTTCAAAATAAGTAAACTATCAAAAAGAGGATCGGAGTACGTCCATTATCGAGAAAGGAACAAAGTACAGCTATACATCAGCTCAGTGTCATAGATATAATTTTATTTTTTCGCAGGAACAATGGCTAGTTTCAAATGTCTAACTGGTAAATAATAATCGGTGCGCGAAAGAAGAAAAATTGTAATTGATACCTTTTCACTGTACGTAGGAACATCGCCTACAAGAGAAAATTGTAATTGATTCTTATGAACGTTTTTAGGAGCTACAGACAATGTCAACAGAAGGGCTAAACACACACACCACTTATGACTTGTGCACATACACATACACATACACATACTTGATACCTTTCAGTTATAGCCCCAGGTGGAAGATCATAACTTCAGTTCCCTGCTAAAAAAAGAAGCTTCAGTTCACAAATTAAACTCAGCTATGGTTTCTCAATTTATAGAAAAAAATCTCATCTATAGACTTTTTTAGTTCACGAAACAAATCTAAATGCCCAGTTTGCCTAGGGCCTATCTGTACCCTGCTAAACGGAGCAACATGGACAAATTTATGCATACATTAGCACATGCACATCAGTTTATTCATATTAAAAGATCAAGAGGTGTAGTGGTATATACGGATGCTTCAGTGTTGAACCGTTGATTGAATGTATGGATCTCAATAACTCGTAGAAGTTACTCTAGTTGTCATTGTATAGAAGTTTATAATAATGATTTAGCACGATCATTAGGCTACATGGAGTGGGACTAAACATGGAAAAGGGACAGATGTATGTGGAGTCAAAAAGTACACCGAAGAGGCATCGCGACTCGCGGGCCAGGGTCGTGGGTAGGGCTCAATTGTTTGTGAGGAAAGGCTACGCACACCGTACACAAAGCCCATCTTTACCAGCCCTAATCAATGGTCCAGATGGCTCTCATCCAAGATCCAACGGTTGTGAATACACCTGCCGGGAGTGCCCTCGTCTGGCTGGGTTATCACCAGGCTTATAAGCCTACTATAATTAAATGTCACGAAAAGATTGTGAACTTGTTTTGTGATGCACATTATCATGTGTTTTTTCATATACTCCCTCAGTTTGGAGATATAAGATGTTTTAGGTTAATTTAACTAATGTATCTAGACATCTTTTAGGGTGTAGGTTCAAATAAATCTACATACTAAAAGGTGTCTAGATACAATTACTTCACAAACTTAAAACATCTTATATTTCCAAACGGAGAGACTACATGTGAATACACATAGGAAAGGGACGCAGCTGCAGCAGCTTGAGATTTGAGAAAACTGAGTAGCAAATATTTTCCTTGTTTTGCCACAAACCGAGACTTAACTAAGTTGGAGGTTGAAAGAAATATGTTGTAATTTGAAGTACAGGTGCAATGCCAAATTTGTGAAAGCTTTGATGCGTGCGGCTACATTTTAGTTGTGTTCACAGATGAATTTACAACTGTCAAGGTGCATAACGATTTTTTCGAAAGAACATTAGTCGGTGCCACTTACTTGGAGTTCTGAACTTGAACATAACCTGACATTGTTGCACACAATATCCTCAGTTCGGCAAGAAAATGCATAACCTGACTCTGACTCTGTTGTCTGCAAATGTCTCATATTTGTTAAATTATTCAGAAATCAGAACAGGGTCAGGTTTATATCTGACCATTATGTTTGGCAAAATTCTTGTTCGCCAGGTTCAGAACGGAAAATATAGCAGACAAGGATTTATATATGTAACATGAATGCACACTTCTGCAAGTATGTGTATATTCCTTTGTCCCAGTTTGGTTTGAACCAAGTTTGGTTTGAACCATGACACAACTTGACGTGTGTCGTGACACAACTTGAAATGCAAACTCAGTAAGCATGATACAACTTGACGTGTGTCATCCAGATTACCCACGAAAATGGATGACCTTAGATAAGAAATAGAACTTGAAGTTAGTTTACGCGAGGGATACATTTATCATGTCAATGTGACAAAATGATTTACAAAAGTTCCTTTCATGTGACCAAACCACTGAAGTATCTGCATGCAATTGACTAATTAGATGATACCTTCGGTAAGAAGAGCTAGAACAAAATTGTCTGAAGAATATATATTTCACTCTACATACTCTGTACTGCAGGTTCTTCCAACACTCAGATCAAACCATTAGACAATAGAAGCATTAAAGAGTGAAGAATTCCTAATGAATTAAACTGACAAGATCTATTCACACCTTACAAACAAATCAAGTCAGAGACTTAGACCAGAAAATACATACTTGCAGTATGGACATATGCAAAACCGAAACAAATTTACTGGCTAAAAAATAGCAGAAGTGGATGGGTCGTACTTGATAGGTAGGCATAGATGGCACAGATGTAGCGGAACTTGGAGGCCTCCGCACAGCCTCACCGGTGGACGGTCGATGCACGGGTCAACTCATGGTGGCGCCTCGAGGTCCCGGAGTTAGTGGATGGGAGGTTTGGTACCGCCGTGGTTCCATTCCACCGGCCCGAAGAGGTGGTGGTCGGCTTTGGAAATCAGATGGCGGGAGAGAGATGGAGGGGAACCATGGAAGAGGACACAAGGAAGTATGCCCTGTGCCCCGGCCCTCCGCCACGGACCAGCTCGCCCTGAGCCCATCCTTCCCTAGAGCAACCCGACTCCAGCCCCTCCTGCCCCCGCCGACTGCGTCGCACGGCTTGAGCGCCGCGAGCCCCTATTGCGCCCAGCCGACAACCAGCGATAAGATCGGATGGTCGGGAGGTCGCAGGATAGGGGAGGCTTAGCTACATGCTCCTCGCCGGCGCCGCCTGCGTCGTCGTCTACATCGGCGAAGGTAGAGGACGGAAGAGACGAACGGATCAGGCATCGAACGAAACCTTCCACTGCCCTGGGTCCAACGCGTGGGCAAGTTGAATCACGCGCAGTGATAGATGGGAGCAGGTCCACAGGCAGTCGCACACGAAGGGCAATACGCCCCGCAAACGCTCTCAAATCACGCGCAGATCACCACGCTTAAACTTTTAAAGAATAGTGGACACTTTGGAATAACTTGGTTTCCTAGGAGTTGGATGCATGAGTAGAGCTTACTCAATACAAGTGGAGGCTAACAAAAGACTGGGAGCGACCAACTAAGAGAGCAATAATGGGCATAATCATGTAGAGCGACAAATCATTACTAATCAAAGCATAAAGTGGTATCACAAGTCAAAAACTAAATGATCATAGAGGCTATGGTGACTGGTTCATAGTCATAACATGGTGTGAGCATGTGCCAAGTCAACCCAAACAAAGCATCAAAGGAGAATACCACAATATTATGCTTTTGTATGCTAAAACAACACATGATTCTTTCAAGGCACATTAAGCAATCCCAATTATTTAGAACAAGTCATGTGGCAGCAATAACCACTAAGCATAGGGTCAAAACAACATCGAACATGACATGATAAGGTCTAGACCACAGTCAAAACAAACTCTTTTTGTACCACTTATAAACATGAAGCTTCCTACTCCTTCTCCAACACCAATCAACTTATTTGAAACAACACAGCGAAAACGGCGGTCCAACCACTTTATTCGAGCAAACCAAGCAAACAAAAACCAAAAACGGAAACTAAGACGCTCCAAGAACAACACAACAGTGCATGAAACAATAAAAACGAAGTGTCTAGAAAGACATGAGATTTTTATTGATGAAGAAGGGGATGCCTTGGGCATCCCCAAGCTTTGACGCTTGTACCTCTTGAATATTTCTTGGGGTGACACGGGATGGCATCCCCAAGCTTGATCTTTTGTCTATTCTTCATCTCATTACATCATTCTTTCCTTACACCTGAAAATTTTCCTTCATACAAAACTTTACACAATCTTCATTAGCAACATTAGTGCATTTAAAAGATAATATACCTTTGGGTTTAGTTTCAAAACAGCAAAACTTTCACTAAAGACACAATCTACTGTAGCAATTCCCTTAAAAATATCAATTTCCCAAAAAGAACCCAAAAAGGAATCAATAAGAAGCAAATGCAAACAATGGCAGAAATCTATCAAAACAGACCAGCAGATAAAAACCCATTTTTTCTAAGACCTTATGTTGCTCAAATAAAAAAGTGTTGAACTAATGAAAGTTAGAAAACAACCTGGGGGATTTACTCATAAAATTATAGCTCAATCCGACATACAGAGACTTTTCATGAATTTTTACAGTGAAGCAAAAAAATCTTTTTCGGGACAGCAACTCCCCAAATCCTATTTCCCTCTCATTAGAGGTTATTCTTGGAACAAAAATCAAATAAAAAGGATAAGAAGAGGTTATCACATAAGTAATAACTTCCAAGACTCAAGAAAACTATTGGTTTATCTCCCAAGAAGTACTTTTGTTTAACGCTTTTAAGTTAGGCACAAGAAGCAAGATTCAAGTATTTTCAAATAAAGAAGCATTAAGAGCAACTTTTATTTTAATAAGAGAGGTAAAAGGTATTCTATACCTTTATTGAATGAGAATTAATATTTAAAGGTGTCTTCCTTTAGTTGAAAAGCTTCCATGGAAAGGTTTATTTTGGTTTTATAGGCATGAATGCAAGTGTTCAAGGTCGTCCCCCACTTAACCATTACTCATCTTTCCAATCACTTTCCTTTTTGAAAACGTTTTTAGGTAACAAGTACAACTTTTTTTTAATTCGGAATCCCTATCCATTGAAAGTAAAAATTACTTAGAGATAAAGAAAACAAGTGCACACAAGAATATTCACCCACACGCTATTGCTCCCCGGCAACGGCGCCAGAAAAAGTCTTGATATCCCATAAGTAAAGGAAATCGTGTGTAGCCTTTTTGATAAGTAAGAGTGTCGAACCCAACGAGGAGCTAAAGGTATGATAAATATTCTCTCAAGTTCTATCAACCACTGATACAACTCTACGCACACTAAACATTTGCATGATCTAGGAAATAAAACTAGAGCAACAAATTGCAAGATAATAAACAACAAGAAAGTAAAGCTAGTTGTTGCGACAATAAAATACACTAAACTAACAGAACCATGAGTGTGGAATAGTGGTGGTAATTGTGGTGGCTTTGTCCAAGTTTAATTGGTGAATAAATTGGGTTTATTGTCTGGGATGCAGTTTTCTATGTGAGAGAGGCTAAATATGCATGCGCTTCACTACTTGGAATTACATGTAATATATGATTGGATTGTTATAAAACATCCATAACTACTAACAATGCATTAAGGTTTCCCCAACCATAGCCTTAAATTAATGATCCTCTTACTCCCATACGTGCAACGTTCCGTTTCGCGTTCTTAGGTTTCTGTCACTCCGGCAGAACTTTCCCCTTCCTCTTACACATACTACAAACCCTATAATGTTTAATCCATGCGCGCACAAATATAATGAGCACCGCCCCTTAGCCCCCTTCCTTCATGGATTCTTGGGAGCCCTCCCCCATGGAGATGGGATCAATGAGGGAGGCAAAAAAGTGGCTTTGGTGTCTGCATGGGTGGAGGTCCCTTCCACGAATTAGGTTTCCTTCCTTTATATAGCTTCTCGGATTTCCATCACCCCATCTTGGGCTGCCATAAATCAGGCCTAGCGGGCCCATCCAGACTCGGAATGAGCTAAATTTTATGTCCAGAACGATTGTCGTGAAATTTCCTACAACTTTGTAGTTGAAGAATTTTCCGTTTGACGCCGTATTCGAGCCGAAACGTGACCATCTTCAAAAAGAGTTCTGAGACAGATTTCTGGAAAATTCCAATTTGACTCCAACAAGGGTTCCACTTGTATTCTTGATAAGTCCTACAAATCAAAGTGTAAAACAAGAACATTGTGCACTTTTGCAACTATTAGTAGGTTAGTACAAATAACTCATTAACTTTATATAAAAAAGTGTCAAAAGCATAATATTAGCATGAAACCATCAAAAATTATAATTATGTTATGGACATATCAGTTATCTCCCAAGAAGTACTTTTCTTTAACGCCTTTAAGTTAGGCTTGATAGTTTGAGAAGATGCTCACATAAGAAATATGAACTGAAGTAAAAGAGAGCATCAAGAAGAAAATTCAAAACACATTTAAGTCTAATCCACTTCCTCTGCATAGGAAACTTGTACGCAGATAAATTCACAAAGAACAAAGTAACAAGCATAGGAAGATAAAACAAGAGTAACTTCCAAACTTTCAGCACATAGAGAGGTGTTTCAGTACTATGAAAACTTCTACAACCATATTTTCCTCTCTCATAATAATTTTCAGTAGCCTCATGAATAAACTCAACAATATAACTATCACATAAAGCATGCTTTTCATGATATACAAACACATAATTTTTATAAAGCTCAAAAATAGTGGGATTAAAACCTTCAAACCCACTTTTAACAATATTTTAACAAGATGACTGATCATTTTCAAGGGGTATGGGGTTCCAAGATAAAGTCAAGACCCCTCCAATTTCATTTTCAATAGTAGTACTATTAATATTATCAACCAATATAGGACCATCATCCAGAGCTTTATCATAAACATTTTCTAAGCTAAACTCTTTAGTACCATGCATTTCGAAAGTAGGCGCAAATAAACGATTATCATAAATAATAGGAGCATACTTATTATCACAAGTTTTACTCATAGTAGATATTTCAAAAGGACCCACGGGAACATAACATTCATCCTCCTTTGGTAAGCATGGGGGACAATCAAATAATATAAGGGATGAAGAGTTACTCTCATTAGAAGGTAGGCATGGGTAGACTTCCTCCTTTTGTTCATCACTCTCCTCCTCTTTTTCATCTAATGATCTTTCAGTTTCAGCAATTTCTTCGTCCATAAGCTCCTGCAAGGCATTAGTCTCTTCTGTTTGTGGAAAGTATCTATTAATATATTCAAGAATATAGTCATTTTCTTCCTTATAATTATCAAAGCAAAATTTAAGTATATCATAAACCTCATATTCATAAGGTGAATCATCAATATTTTAAAGCAAACTAGCAAGTTCAAATGCACCCTTCCAAGAAATAAATTCTTCAATTTTTTCCACATCATAAAAGTCATAATTTCCTTTAACCTAGGAAGATATGGTAACATTATCATTATACTCACATTGAAAAGGGAGGTGTTTATACCTCCTACAGCAACAAGCTTTATCACAGCAATAAGTAACATTGTAAGTAGAGCACACGTTTCTAGCAATGGTATTCAATTTATCAATTTGTTTCCATAAGTGTTTCCCTTTTGTGACAAACGGTGTTCCTCATAATAATATTTTTTTCTTCCGTGAACCCACCTTTCCAATAAGATCTAGTTTCAAAGAAACCAACCGTTGATAGAAAGCATGACAAAGCAAGGCAATAACAGACCAACAACTATAGTAGGAACTAAATTTTTATGTTTTTGATAATAAAACGAAAACCAAACGAAACTTAATTTTTTTGGAATTTTTGATAAAAATAAGAAAGCAAAAGAAACTAAGAAAAACAAAAACAAAGTAAAGAGAATGGTTGTGAAGGACTCCCCTTGTGAAGCTGTCCTTAAAATCCCCGGCAACGACGCCAGAAAAATCCTTAAGTGGCTCAATAGTAGAGCTTCGTTGGGAGACCCCAAGAGGAAGGTATGATGAGCACGGCAGTAAGTTTTCCCTCAGTTATGAAACCAAGGTTATCGAACCAGCATGAGCAAGGAAATAACCCCGAGGTGTTGCTAGCAACTTGGAATCCTGCACAACACAAACTCAAGACTTTGCCCCCAACTTACTGTGAGGTTGTCAATCTCACTGGTTTGCTGAAAGCAAAGGATTAAACATACAGTGTGGAAGGTAATGGCTTCTTGCAGAAAGTAAACGGTAACAGTAGATGATGTATCAATGGTAAAGATTGGACTGGGTCCACAGTTCACTAGAGGTGTTCTCCTTAAGATAAATAACATAACATGATGGGTAAACAAATTACAGCGAGGCAATTGAGAGGAACTGAGCAAGGCATAACAATGCAAATACTAAACATTCATGATCTTATGAGATTTGATTGGGAATTACAACAATATACATAGACCGCCATCTAACTGCATCTATGACTAATAATCCACCTTTAGGTTATCGTCCAAACCCTCTCCAGTATTAAGTTGGAAGCAACGGATAACTGCATTAAGCAATGTGTGTAAAGTAAACAAAACAATTGTTTTATGAGCAAAAGATTGTTATTTTCTCTCTAGTGGCAATAGCACATCTACAACCTTAGAGATTTTGTCACTTCGCCAGATTCAATAGAGGCATGAACCCAATATCGAGCATAAATACTCCCTCTTGGAGTCACTAGCATCTACTTGGCCAATATAGCTACTAGAAACGGAGAGCATGCAAGATCTCAAACAACACAGCCATGATAGAATCAATAGTCAATAAGACATGATAGAATCAATAATCAATCTTACATAGTATCTCAATATCCATCGGATCCCTGCAAACACAACATGTATGATTACAAATAGATGATCTTGATCATGAACGGAGCTCACAAGATCTAAACATGATAGCACAAAGGAGGAGAAACAACCATCTAGCTACTGTATGGACCCATAGTCCAAGAGTGAACTACTCACGCGTCATACCGGAGGCTGGCATGGTGATGAAGAAGGCCTCCGGGATGATCTCTCCCCTCCGGTAGGGTGACGGGAAGAGCTTCAGATCCCCCTGATCTAGGGATGATGGTGGCGGCGGCTACAGACTATTTCATGGTTATCTTATCGGGTGTTTAGGGTTTTGGCATCAGGGGGATTTTATAGGCGAAGAGGCGAGGCAGGATGGCGGCCAGTTGGCCCACACCCTTCCCAGGCACGGCCTAGGGTCGGCCCATGCCTGGGGGGTGCGTCCACCCTGTGGCGCCCCTCCGGTCGCCCTTTGGTCTATGTGTTCTCCTCGGTGAAATATTGACTTTGGCTTTTGTCCCGTCCAATTCCGAGAATATTTCCTTACTAGCTTTTCTGAAACCAAATGCGGCAGAAAACATGCAAATGGAACTGCGGCATCTTGTTAATAGGTTAGTCCCAAAAAATGTATAAAAATACCTCAAAGTGTAGACAAAGCATAGAAAAGTTGATACTAAACAAGCATGGAACATCAAATATTATAGATACGTTTATGACATATCAGGCGCTCGAGGCGGCTTGTAGTGGAGGCGTGGGCCATGGCCGCAGAGAGCTTGAGGGAAGGAGGGCCGACGGCTCTATGCTATGGCAGAGGGATGGAGGCGTCGAGGCAGCGGCTGGCAGGCTTGTGACTGAGAGGGAGAGGAGACATGGCGACCACCGGCGGCAGTGGTTCCCTGGACGTGGGGAGGACGATGCCTGGCGGCGCGACCAATAAGCGGGGTTGGTGGGCGCTGGGAAAACGCGAGCGGGGAGCAGGGTCGTGACGCGGGTGGGGCCGGGCTCGTGGGAGCAAGGTTTGGGGGCAGTCAAGCATGCATGTATGGAGTGGGGCCAGGCGAGGAAGAGTGGGTCGCAGACAAGAGCGTGCGCTGGGGTGTGCGGGATGGTGGGGTTGCCAGCTACGCGCGTGTGTGTGGCGGCTGCGGCGTGTGTGCACAGGTGTTTAGGAGATAGCAGGGTGGGGTCGTTGGGTGGAGTTGGTCTAGATAGGGTTAGGGTTTGGAGGGTATTAGGGTTTGGTCTAGAAGGGTTGGTTCGGGACTGCCGGGGTGGTAGGTGGCCTGGCCTATGGGCTGGGCTGCCTCCTCAGAGGGTTTATAAAATAGATTTTAGTATAATATATTTACTTTATTTTGTTTTAAAAAAAGAGTTGCAAATATGTTTTAGACAAATAAAGATCTAAGAGGACCGGGGTTCTGTATTTGAAATAAAGAGGGGGTGATTTAGAAAACAAAGATATGCTTTTAGAAAATAGATTTAGGCAAAGTATATGCATGCAGACATGAGGATGCTCAAATGCAATGTGGCCTGATGACATGATCATGCGATCATGATGATGCGCAACATTGAGCAATTTTCTGGTAGTGGTTTTACCAGGGTGCTACATTCCCCATCGAGTGCCCCGTGAAAATCCTCATGAGGTAGCATGGCCTTGATGAGCATCATGATGAAAGGAGCATAAGTAATGGAGTGCCTGTTGTATAGAGCATCAACCATCTCATGAAAAATGAAATCCATCACATCCAAGGTGTATCTCATAGACAAGTAACTGAAAAATGAAATCTTTAGAGGAGGCACATTCATATGCAAAACCAAGTAACTGAACTAGATGACCATGGATAGGAATGATGCAATCACGAAACATGAGAACCAGCTGAGCATAAAGTGGCAAAAGACCAGCAACCTTGCCAGCCACACCATTGGGTCCATAGCATGCTGAAAGTAGTGCATCATTGTTGGCTTTATTGGGGGTGATGTTAAAATGCCCACAAGAATGATGTCGACCATTGAATGGATAGACAAGCACCTGAGCCAATGTGTAGAAGTCAGCCTGGAGAAGATGTGTGCCCGTCATCCACTTCATAGTGCGACGATCATCTCCACACACACCATGAGAGTGGATAAACACTGCTTAACCAGGGAGGTATCATAGGAATACTGAATTTCCATAAGATGGTGTAGCCCCATCCTTTCAGTCACAGCGAGAGCTTCAGCAAAATGAGGCTTACTCTTTGTTGTGGTCATATCCAATGGAAGCATGGGGTGAATCTTCAGGCTAGAGTATATGCAGTCAAAGGTAAACTTCTGATCAACACACCAAAAGTTGGTATCCCCAAGCTCCTCATCAAGTTCAGCCTCCCAAAATAAGTCACATTGCCGAAGGGAAGAGAACTTAGTGATCTCCATGTCCTTGTAATTTACCCGAGTTTGCTTTCCCTTTCTCTTGGAACCATCCCTTGACCTCTTTTCCTTCTTTGCCCGTTCAGCCATCCGATCAGCCTCTCTTTCCTGCCTCCTCAGTTTAACCTCGTCAAACAGAACACCCTCGTCGTTAGGACTCAAGTACTGAGCACAAGGACGTTGCTAATAAGTTCGAGCGACACCGCGAGAACCACCTTTGAAATGAGTGAGGTAGGTAGCAAAAGATAAGAACACACAAGTCCAGGAAGCATAGCTAAAATAGTAGAGAAGCAACCACAAGGCAATTATAGGCACACAGCAATCTGAGTCCAAATGGAGAAGGGTCAAACCTTCCAAACTGAATAATTCGGCCTAGCCAGGGGCGGATAATCCGGCCCTGGAGAATTTTTGCAAATTGACCCAGATTGTTAGCAAGCATACATATCGGCCAAAATGGTCGATTGTCTATGGTTCTTGACATGCATATGGATCAATGGGCAACCTCTAATCCGAGTTTCAACTATAAAAAGCAACTTCCATAAAAAAGGTAAGAATGGGGGAGTTACCTCACTCATTTGAAGTTTTACTCGGAGGAGAAGGTACTCGGGAGGAGGAGGGAGCAGATCCAGTGAAGAACCGGAGGATCCAGCGGTTGGAGTAGCACCGGGGAGGGAAGTGTCAAGATGGCTGGTGGCGGCTTGGGAGAGAGAGGGGGTCGGGGTGAGAAGGACTGCTCTATTTGAGCCCTCTCACCTGATGCCCAGCCCTAAGAAGACGAAACCTCCCAGGCTAGATAATTAGGCCCCCATTAGGGGCGGATAATCCGACCCTCTCTGAGTTTTTCTGTTTACATAGAATTTAGGCCAGCACAACCTAGCAACACCCTCGCAAGATTAACAAAGGGCTTATGTGCAAGATAGATGTCTCGGGGAAGGGAAAATGCTTAGGTTTGGATAGCCAAACTGAGATGGTACTACACACCCAAAATTGTAAGAGTCAAAAACTAAGAAAACCCAATATTGGATGTGTTTTCCATAAGAACACAAGCTAGGCAAGAAAAACCAATACAAACCACATATATCGAACGCTTCACAAAGAAGAGTGCGGTGTACAAAGCCACCATGTAGGAGTGAATGGTATGACACCACGAAGATGTATCTTGGGCTCATTGCCAATACTCATCAATAAGCTCACATATCATATAATGATATTAAGAGAAATGATTTGTATTGCTTTCGGCATTGTGGGAGAGGGTTAGCCCAATTAATTAGGACCACACCCCCTATGTCCATGCCAACATCTAAACCAAATAGAGGAAGAGATATAAGTGAGTATGCAAGGGTAATCAACTCAAGCTCCTGGAATCCACGATATTTAGCTCATTCCTCAAGTAACAAAATCTTGCTTCATCAAGTGGATTCGTGAAAATATCAGCAAGTTGATTATTCGTGCTCACAAAGGATAAGTCAATATCACCATGAGCAATATGATCCCGAATAAAATGATTACGACTCTCAATATGCTTCGTTCTTGTATGTTGCACTGGATTGTAAATAATTTTGATGGAACTTTCATTGTCACAGAAAAGAGGAATTTTGTCACAATTGACATTGTATTCCTTTAAAGTTTGCCTCATCCATAACAACTGAGTGGAAACACTTGCAGTAGCGACATATTTATCTTCGGCTGTGGGGATAGACATACAATCTTTTTTCTTCGAAGACCAACATACCAAGGATCGTCCCAAAAATTGACAAGCTCCAAAACTTGATTTCCTATCATCCTTATCACCAGCCCAATCAGAATCGTGTATCCACATAGAGATAAATTAGAGCCCTTGGGATACCATAGTCCAAAGTTAGGGGAATGAACCAAATATCGGAAGATTCCCTTGACCGCCACCAAGTGGATTTCTTTAGGATCCACTTGATACATTGCACACACTTCTACACTCAACATAATATCGGGTCTAGATGCCCAAAGGTAAAGCAAAGAGCCGACCATAGACCAGTATAACTTTTGATCCACATATTTACGATTGGGATTCAGCTCAAGATGACATTAGTTTGCACTGGTGTAGCAACGCCATTAATATCAGTCATCTTGAATCTCTTGAGCATGTCTTGGATGTATTTTTATTGATTGATGAAGGTTCCATCTCTTAGTTGCTTGATCTCGAATCCAAGAAAGAACCTTAACTCTCCCAAACCTGTTAGTCATAAGCTTTGAAAATTCATCATTAAAAGCTTGGTTAGTAGATCCAAAGATAATGTCATCTACATATAATTAGCACATGAAAAGCTCCCCCTTACCCTTCTTACTAAAAAGAGTAGAATCAATCTTCCTAAACTCAAAGCCACGGTCTAACAAAAGCTCTTTAAGATGCTCATACCATGCACGTGGGGATTGTTTAAGGCCATAGAGCTCCTTATTGAGTTTATAGACATGGTTCGAAGTTGGGGTCCTCGAAACCTGGGGGTTGCTTAACATACACCAATTCAAGTAGAGGGCAATTAATAAAGGCACTCTTAACATCCATTTGCTGTAATTTAAAGTTATGGTGAGATGCATGGGCAAGGAGGATACAGATAGACTCAAGGTGAGCCACTTGAGCATAATTTTTTGCCAAAGTCGACGCCTTCTACTTGAGAGAAACCTTGTGCTACCAATCTAGCCTTGTTTCTTACAACAATCCCATTCTCATCTTGCTTGTTCTTGAATATCCACTTTGTGTCGATAACATTGTGGGAATCTTTGGGCTTCTCTACTAACTTATAGACCTTGTTGCGCTTGAAATTGTTGAGTTCTTCATGCATAGCCACTACCCAATCCAGATCTTCAGGTGCTTCAAAAACCTTCTTAGGTTCCACCATAGAGATATGAGCTTGATGGTCACTAAAACTAGTAAGTTCTCTTCCTGTGGACACCCTTGTTCTTAGATCACCCATGACTTTGTCAAGAGTGTGACCTCTGAGTTCTAGATTCCTTTCAGCTCAAGCTTTGCGACGAGTTTAAATTTTCTTGTTGTTTCTTGGAGGAATTTCTTCACCATTCAGTTCCTCGTCTTGTCTTGGCCAGTAGCTTGACCTTGATCAACAGTTTGTTTAGGACTAACAATTTATGGAGAGACTTTCCCTTGATCTTGATCTGCAACCATATCAGGAGGTTTCGGTTCTAGGCTTGCAGGTTAGGATAATCTGGCCGAGGGAGTGGCCGGATAATTTGGCCTGGGAACTTCAACTTCTTCTTGATCATTTCTAGAGCGTGAGGGAGTTGCAGGGCCAGATAATACGTCCTGGGACTTCCAGCCTAATCTGATAATCGGTGATCTTTAGAGAATGTTGTGTACATGTAGTGTTGCTTAAATAGGTGGAGTTTGTTGATATCATGTAGATAAGGGATCTACTTGAGTAGAGCATTGTCCTTCCTGATTCACCATAAGGTCTTCCTCAACGGGGCGGTAGAATCCCACACCCATTCTTCTTATGTCACCTTGGGGTAATTCAACATCTGTATCACAAACATCAACTTGCCCCATATGGGAGCCGTCATTTTCCTCGAAGACCACACTACAAGATTCTACAACAATTCCGGAGGTCTTGTTATAGACTATGTAACAACCTTGAATTGACCCTATGCAAGTTTTAGAGATTCCCTCCAAACCCATATAGAAATGATTCAAAGATGCCCACCAGGCACTTGCATGCAGGTATACAATGAAGTAATATCATTACACAATAGTCCACGATGGAATCCATAGAACATATATATACAACAACGACTCAAAGAGTCAAGAATACAGATATACAGTACAAAGATCCAAATCACCTTGAAAATGATACAACATCCAAGTACGGATAAGATGCGAATGGGGCTAAGAGCCCTGAAGAATAACCAATGGCGTCCATAACCCTGCCTAGGCCAAGCCGGAAGGGTAACCCTGCTAACGACGTCGATCTCAAACCTGCTAAAACAAAAGGGGTGCCGACAAAGGGCAAAGGAAAAAGAGAGAGGTTAGTACTGAGGCCACTATGCTGCGAGTCTTAGAATTTGGCAGCTCTCGCCTACATAGGTATGGTGGACTAAAGCGAAGCAAAGCATGCACTAAACAACCTATGGAGACTCGATACAACTATCAGCTATCAGAGAGAGATAAGAAAGACCTATTCAGAACCAACCTAATAATAACACCAAACATACCCATCCTGGTATTTCCCCCTCGAGAACAAATGATGAAGTCCTTCCGAGGAAAACTCACATAGTTGGCAGTTTTATTCATTCTTTCCATGGTGGCTATCCAACTTACTAGTAATATCGGATCCAAGTCAAATTTATAATAGTAAACTTTAGTGCAAGTTGTCTATGATTGAGAAACTATGGTCCAAGTCGTCCATAACCGCGAACAAGGATTTTTGAAAAGATTTAACCCTGTAGGGGTGCACCAAATTATCCACACGCGCTTCCACCCTGTTTTCCAGATCAATTAACATACACCAATTGGTATGTCGATGGGGCTTCAGACACAACGTGTTCCTAGACCCAAAGAAAGTACATGGGCACCACCCCACTAAGCTACTTGTAATAAAGTCGGATGGGCTCCGAAGATGGACCTAGAGGTTGCGAGATCGGTCGGGGATCAGAGGCCATAGGTATAATCCTTAACATAACAACCCACATCCAAATGCTCATCGAGCAACAGATAATAAACATGGCATTAAAGCCTCAAACTAGTTTGTCTCCCCCAGTATAGTACTTTGAAATTAGGTAATAACACTGTAGGGATGCACATACACCCCACATGTGGTTAGCACGCTCGGTCTTGGAACATGTGTTAAGAACTCGGGTCCTAAGTGGACACAAGTGGGCGGGATAATAGCCAGATCTCATCTATTTCCCACCAGTGCCTGTTGATTAATTATGTCTACTTCTAACAATTAATTACCATGATATAAGTAAAATCATGATTATCTCCACCATTAAGCATTTTCCAACCTCCCAACAATGGTGGAACATTGACGACTCGAACCAACACCTAAACAAAGAACTATGACTCGAAGGCTGACTATCTACCAAACAAGAGGCAATAGGAGGTGTCCAAGGCAATAGAGAGGCTAGAAGGAATATAAATGGTGTATGGTAACTAAAGCATCGCAACACGTGGATAGGAATAGGTCAACAGGAGGAAGTAAAGACTATAAATGTAAAATAGGTAGAAAGAGGGAGAATGCTCTCCTGGGAAACATTTGCCAAAGATTCATTATCTACATAACTTGTCGAGACTCGCATCAACTCAACGGCCTAATCTGTGAAGAAGCAAATAACTAAAAGAAACACCGGATGCATTCTTTAATACTATGGCAGAAGATCGGGCTTGATGAATGTATGATGTATGGCATGGCAAAGGTACGATACAACTAGGCAATATTAAGCGGAAACGGGTCCCGAAAATTAATTAGATGGTCCATGTTATTTAGATACCCTGCAATTTAAATGTTGTATTAACAAGACAAAATATATCATTGGTTCCCTACATAAATTTAAATGGAGCCAGTATAAAACTAGAATAGCGCGCATATATACTCCATATTTAATTATGAGGTAAATTGGCTAAAAGCGCCCAAACCAAATGATATGTGTACAAACAGGTATAATTTAAATGCAACAATATGGATGTCATATATTATAAAAATAGGGGGTCTCGGATAGGGTCACACATTGACGGATCGGAGATTGGAAGCACAATCTCGGTGTTCCACGGGATCGGTATTCTGATTTCCGAGGTCGGGGTCTTCGGGATCTCAGCCATCGGATCCATGACGGAGGTCTCGGTGGTAGACGACCTTGGCGATGACATGGTTCACTCTGGGTGACATCACGTTATTAGTGACGACGAATATCTTGTCAAAATAGGAACATGGACTAATTTCAGTTGTGGCGTTGTCGACGATGGTCTTGGAATCAACACTAGTGGTCTTCGGAGAACACCATGATGCGGCTTTGGGGAAAACATGTCACGATGGTTATCACACAGAGGCTCAACTGCACAACTTGCAGGAAGCACCACTGGCACGAGCAGGGCAATAGGGACACTAGCACGCGTTGGATCGGTGGAGGGCAATGCCTCGCGGGGTCTGGAACGAGCAACAGTAGCGAGGCTTTGCTAGAGAATAGAGAGGTCAGCCTTGGAATCGGCCGGAGTAGGGACTCGCGGGCGTCAAGCTGCAAAATAGGGGCGAGGTCGAGCTTGCTGACCATGGACGACGGCGACATGGGATGGTCGCGAGGAGAGAGGGCGGCAGGGCCGACGGACGACGACCTTGGGGCAGAGAGAGGTTGCTATCCGCGAGATCGTCCCAGGGCGGCACCATGGCCAAAAGGGTGGTGGCGGGGCCTCGGGGAATGGCGGCGGCCAGGCGGTGGTGCTCGGGGCTGGTCGAGGCACGCAGGACAGCGGGATGGTGAGGCAGGGGGCATCACTGGGCGAGGTCTGTGAGGGAGGCGGCTTGCAACGTGGTGTTTGGCAGCGACGAAGAGGTGGTGGCGAGCGGTCGTGGCGACGGGGAAGGGGTATTGCGGGGGAGGAGATATATGTGGGGGGCGGGGTCTGTAGGTGGTGCGTGTCACGTGGGGGGCAGGCCTGCGGGGTGGGTTGGGTGGTTTATGGGGCAGGGAGCGTGGCGCGTTTGGGTGGGCTCGTGGTGGGCGATGGGGTTTGGGTTGCGTGCGTGTTATGCGTGCCGCCCGCGCGTGTGACTACAGCATGCTGGCGGCAGGGTGTGTTAATGTGGGAGTGCAGAGACGTTTTTTAGGGAGCTTCGATCACTTTATACATTAGTTATTGCAACTTTTACAGGAAGATTCAATCCCTCTAGGGGTAACTAGCCAAACATGGTTGCCGGGAGGGAGAGACGTTGCCATTCATGCGATGCGGTTCGCCTTCCCGTTCAGCCTCCGGATCTCGTGACAAAAGGAGGCTCCTCCTCGCTTCTTTGCCATGGTCTTGATCTCCCCCGTGATGCCCCCGGTCATCCCTGTCAAGTTCTTCAGCAAACTCTGCACCACCTCCATGCAGTCTGACGCCACTAGGATGTCACCCACATGTAGATCAGCAGCTAGAGCAAGGCTCTCTCTGCAGGCGAGTGCCTCGAGGCAACTAGGGTTTGTCATACCTTCGAACACCATCGCCGGCTCCCCCAAATAAACCCCATCAGGTGCCCGACAAATGGCCGCCATCGCACCAATGTTGGTATATGTTGCGAGCGCACCATCAACATTTATTTTTGCTCATCGCAACAGGTGGGAGGATCCACCAAGGCGGGGGCTGGGATTTCCCTCCCGTCGACTTCCTCTCCTCCGTGCACTGACCAAGGTCGCCCAGGAAACGCTGAATGAACTGCTATGTGGCCATCGGGCTCTGGAAAACCTCCTCGTGGATAGCTTTCCTACGAGAGTGACTAATATCCCAAATTGTAATCGCCATCTTCACGAAGTCCCCTATCTCCATGGTCTCCATCATGCTAAAGAGCCAAAGCCGTGGGGATTCCTCACCCATGAAGCTGATATGATCTACGATAGTCGTATCAGAGATATCACAGATGCACCGAGACGACGTGCACTCAAAGAGGGAATGTCTCCAGTCGTCATCCTGCCCACACAACGAGCATGCCGGTGTTTGAGCCATGCCCCAACGGTTCCGAACATCACCCTTCGGTAGCGAGCAGTGTGCAAGCCTCCACAGGAACACTCAGACTTTAGGGGGGACCTTACACTTCCATAACGTGTCCCATAGTTTCCCTTCCTGTGTTGAATTTGATGAACTAGATCTTCCCTCAAAATAGTCCTCTATGGCCTTCTTCACCAAGTTCAGAGTTCTATATGCCGATCTGACCGAAAACACTCCATATTTCTCAAAGTGGCAAGCCTAGAAATCTTCTTGGTTCCTAGTACAGAATGGTATGTTTCTAATGATCTCAACGTCCATGGGGTAGAAAAACCTCTCTAGTCTGTCCATCCTCCACGACGAGCTAGTATGATCAATAAAATCGCTGACCCGCCTCGGAGCATCCTCCTTGCGTGGTGCAAATGGAAGGAGTCGCTCATCTCGTGGCAGCCACTGCTGACTCCATGCCTCGGTGGATCTCCCGTTTCCAATCTACCGAATCAATCCTAGTTTCAGAGTGTCTCTTCCTCGAGAATCGACCTCCAAACCTCTGAAGGGTGAGACCCAAGTTCAGCGTTGAGAATATCTGACCCGGGGAAATAAACCGCATGGAGAATGCGTGCACTCAAAGAAGCCGGTTCCTGGAGTACTCGCCAAGCCTGGCGAGCAAGCAAGGCGAGATTAAATACCTCAATATCTTGGAATCCCAGCCCCCCTGCGAACTTTGGTTGCATCATCTTTTCCCACAAAACCCAAGATGTGCTCCACTGATACGTCCATTTTGCATCACTATTTTATATCATAATTTACTATTATTCATTGATATATTTCATATTAAGAGAAGATACTTATGTTATTTCATCTATTTTGCATGATTGATGACTTTTGGAGGATGAACTGCCAGAGTCAGGATTCTGATGGAAAAAAGCGATGTCCAGATGCAATATTTGCGAAGATCAGAAAATCCCAGAAAATATACGGAAATTCCTATTTTTCCAGAAGACGAAGATAGCTAGAAGGAGAAGTGGAGATGGGCCACAGGGGTCCCACACCACCCCTAGGCGCAGGCCCCTCCTGGGCCGCGCCACCAGGTGGTGTGGCCACCCTGGCCCACCTCTGGCATCACCCTTCCGCGTATATAATCCTCCCGAAAACCTAAGACTCGGGGAGCAACCACAGAAAGATTCTTCCACCTCTGCGGGGCGGAAACTATAGAGAGAGAAAGAGATCTCTGACGGGCAGAAATCTGACAGGGAAATTCCTTCCCAAAGAGGGGAGATCATCGCCATCAACACTGTCATCAAGCTAGACTTCATCGGGATCATCATCATCCTCATCATCATCGCCACGCCATACCGCTGTAATAATTGGGTTGAATATTTCATAGTTCTCAGGTGAAACTTTCCCGGTGTTGATTACTTGTTGTAATTGATGCTATTGAGTGGAACCATTGGATTATTGTTCATGTTCAGATTATTACTTATCATTATTTCATCTCTGATATTGATACATATGATGTCTCATGAGTAGTTCATTTAGTTCTTGAGGACATGGGAGAAGTCATGTTGTTAGTAGTGGAATTATGTTGAGAAATATTTAATGGTTTGATATTTAAGTTGTGGTGCTATTCTTCTAGTGGTGCCATGTGAATGTTGACTACATGATACTTCACCTTTATGGTCCTAGGGTAATGCATTGTGTATTTAGATACTAATTGTGGGGTTGCCGGAGTGACAGAAACCTAAACCCCTGTTAGGAAACATTGCATAAGGGAGTGTAGGATCTCAGAGTTTAATGTTGTGGTCAGGTTTTTATCCTAATTACTTTCTTGTAGTTGTGGATGCTTACAAGGGGTATAATCACAAGTATGTATTAGTACAAGTAAGGTCAGTACATTATCATAGGTTCACCCACACAATACTTGTCCAACCAAAGAAGATTAATCAACTATATGAAGCAAAAGCACTTGACAATATTCACATGTGTCCTCGAGAACGTTTGGTCATCTTAAGTAATACAACCGGATTGTCCTTTGCTAAAGAAAGGATTGGGCCACTTGATGCAATTATTATTATTATCTTATATTTACTCGTAATTTATTTATCTGCATTATTCAAAAAACCCTAAAAATTTGTTTGCTAGTATTTACAGTGAATTCCTGATCCAAACCACTTGTCAACACCTTCTGCTCCTCGTTGGGTTCGACACTATTATTTATCGAAAGTACTACGATACACCCCCTAACTTGTGGGTCATCAAGATTATTTTCTGGCGCCGTTTCCGGGGAGTGAAGCGCTATTGAAGAGTGGAACTGGTAAAGGAAATTTCTACTGTGAGTATTTTTTATTTCTGCATGTTACTTTATTTCAATATGGATAACACACTTAGTTTCCTATTTTGGAAAACTACTAACACTGCTAAGGTAGTAGATGAACCACCACCTGCTGAATTAGATCCTTTTAAAATACCTACGAAAATTGTTGATCGTGTTATGGATAACTGCTATTTTGGAGATGGAACTGTCCATCCCGGTGATCATTTGCTTTTTATACATGAATTATGTGAGTTGTTCAAGTGTGCAGGTATTACGATGGATCAAGTTAAGAAAAAGCTATTCTCTTTATCACTGAAAGGCAGAGCTGAGGAATGGTATAAGCTTCTGAAGAATGGTCGATCTACTGAATGGGAGGAAATTGTACCTCTCTTTTATTCTAAATTCTATCCTCCTAGTGAGATTCATAAAGATCGAAATCAAATATATAATTTTTGGCCTCGTGATGGAGAGAGTACTGCCCAAGCTTGGGGGAGATTGAAGTTACTAATGCTCAAATGTCCCATTCATGATCTCCCCAATAATATTATTATTAATAACTTTTATGCAAGGCTTTATCTTCATGATAAGGATTTATTGGATGCTTCTTGTGCTATATCATTTACACATATGAAATAAGAAGCTAAATGGGATCTTCTCGACCGAATTCAACAAAATACTGAAGCATGGGAGAATGATAAAGGAAGAAAGTTGGGTATAAATTATGATTATGAATGCATTAAATCTTTTATGGGAACTGATGACTTTCATAGTATTAGTAATGTTTATGGCCTTGATTCTCAAGTTCTTGCAAATTTTTTTAAGGCCTTTGCCTCTTATATTGAAATTCCCAAAAAGTAATGGAACAAGTATCATGCGCCATATAAAGATATTGTTAATTGTGTTCCTGCTAGAAATATTGAAGTTTGTACTGTTGGTTGTATTTTTCCTGAACCTTATATTGAAAAAATACCTTTCCCTGCTAAGGTAAAGGAACATTCTATGATAACTAGTGTGGTTAACAAAAGTACAAAGAAAGCTGTAGAACTTGATGAACAAATAAATGTTGAACCTGTAGTAACAATTGTGAAATACCTTGTTACTAAAAATGTAGAAGATGAACACATTGTCTTTTGTGAAGATGCTTCTAATATTGTTTCACATCCTAGTAGAACTAGGAAAGCTAGTGTCCCTATGCTTTCTGTCAGAATAGGTGATCATTGCTATTATGGTTTATGTGATATTGGTGCAAGTTCAAGTGATATTCCTTATGAGCTTTACAAAGAAATTATGCATGAAATTGGTCCTTGTGAACTTGAATACATTGATGTGGTTATTCACCTTGATAATATAGAGACCATCTCTCCAATTGGTATTGTAAGAGATGTGGAAGTTCTTTGTGGTAAGACTAAGTATCCTGCTGATTTTCTAGTGCTTGCTTTAGCTGCTAGCAAAACTTGTCCTATCATTTTTGGTAGACCTTTCTTAAACACGTATGGAGCTATTATAGATTGTAGGAAGGAGAAAATTTTACCTAAGTTTAATGGAGAATCTTACGAGTTTATTTTTTCAAATTTGCTAAAGCTCATTATGAAAATGAATTGCCTGATGAAGATTGTAGATTTGAACAACTTGCTTCTATTTCTCTTGCTCCTAACAATGCTTTGCAGTAATATATGGAAGACCACGAAAGTGAGATCTTCATGGAAGAAACAAATGAGATTGACAAGATTCTCCTTCGTCAACCCAAGATGCTTTAGCATAATCTGGTTGTGGAAGATTTGGGTACCACATTACCACCTCAAAAGGATCCGGTTTTCGATCTGAAACCTTTACCTGATGATCTTAAATATGCTTACATCGATGATAAGAAAATATATCATGTTATTATTAGTTCTAAACTTTTAGTAAAAGAAGAGGAAAGATTATTATAAGTATTGAAGAAACTCCGAGGAGCTATGGGATATACTCTTGATGATTTAAAAGGGATTTCTCCTACTATATGTGAGGACACTATTAATATAGAACCTGATGCAAAACCAGTGGTTGAACATCATGTTTAAATCCTAAGATGAAGGAAGTGGTAAGAAATTAGGTATTAAAACTCCTTGATGCTGGTATTATTTATCCTATTGTTGATACTCAATGGGTTAGTCATGTTCATTGTGTCCCTAAGAAAGGAGGAATTACTGTTGTTCCTAATGAAAATAATGAGATTATTCCTCCAAGAGTAGTAGTTGGTTATAGGATGTGCACTGATTTTAGAAAGGTTAACAAAGTTACTAAGAAAGATCATTATAAGTTACCTTTTATTGATCAAATGTTATAAAGGTCGTCTAAGAAGACTCATTTCTGTTTTCTTGATGGGTATTCTGTATTCTCTCAAATTTCTGTTAAACATCAAGATCAAGAGAAAAACACTTTTATGTGTCCTTATGGAACTTATGCTTATAGGTGTATGCCTTTTGGTTTGTGTAATGCTCCTACTACTTTTCAAAGATGTATGTCTGCTACCTTTCATGGTTTTTGTGAAGAAATTGTGGAAGTATTCATCGACGATTTTTCCTTCTATGAAACTTCTTTTGATAATTGTCTACACAACCTTGATAAAGTTTTGCAGAGATGCGAAGAAACTAATCTTGTTCATACACTTCATGATTAATGAAGGAATTGTCCTGGGGCATAAAATTTCTAAAAGAGGTATTGAAGTTAACAGAGTCAAAGTTGAAGAAATTGAGAAAATGCCCTGTCCTAGGGATGTTAAAGGTATTCATAGTGTCCTAGGTCATGCTGGTTTCTATAGGAGGTTTATTAAAGATTTCTCCAAGATAACAAAACCTCTTACTAATCTTCTCCAAAAAGATGTACCTTTTGTTTTTGATGATGATTGTAAGGAAGCTTTTGAAACTCTAAAGAAAGCTTTAACTACTGCTCTATTGTCCAACCACCTGATTAGAATTTACCCTTTGAAATTATGTGTGATGCTAGTGATTTTGATGTAGGTGCTGTTCTGGGACAACGAATAGATAAAAAGTTGAATGTTATCCATTATGCTAGTAAGACTCTTGATGCTTCTCAAAAGAATTATGCTACTACTGAAAAAGAGTTCTTAGCTGTAGTCTTTGCCTGTGATAAGTTTAGACCTTATATTGTTGATTCAAAAGTTACTATTCATACTGATCATGCTGCTATTAAATACCTTATGACAAAGAAATATGCTAAGCCTAGACTTATTAGATGGGTGTTGCTTTTACAAGAGTTTGATCTACATATTGTAGATAGGAAAGGTGCTGAAAATCCTGTTGTTGATAATTTGTTTTGATTGGAAAACATTTCTTTTGATCCTATGCCTGTTAATGATAGTTTTCCAAATGAATAATTGGCTGCAATAAAGGTAAGCTCGCGAGAGAGTCCTTGGTATGCTGATTATGCTAACTTTATTGTTTCCAAGTATTTGCCTCCAACCTTTACATCCCAGCAAAGAAGGAAATTATTTTATGATTTGAGGCATTATTTTTTGGATGACCCACACTTATATAAAGAGGGATTGGATGGTATTATGCAAAGATATGTTCCAGAATATGAACAACAAGAGATATTGAGAAAATGTCATGGTAGTGCTTATGGAGGACATCATGCTGGAGATAGAACCGCATAGAAGGTTCTACAATTAGGTTTCTATTGGCCTACTCTTTTTAAAGATGCAAGAAATTTTATTTTATCATGTGATGAATGTCAAAGAGTTGGTAATATTTCTAGACGCAATGAAATGCATATGAGTTATTCTCTTGTTATTGAACCATTTGACTGTTGGGGATTTGACTTTATGGGTATTTTTACTCCTTCAAAAGGTTATACTCATATTCTTGTTGATGTTGATTATGTTACTAAGTGGGTAGAAAACATACCTACAAAAAGTGTTGATGGTGAGACCTCTTTAAAAATTCTTAAAGATGTTATTTTTCCTAGGTTCGGTGTGCCTAGATATCTTATGACTGATGGAGGTTATCATTTTATTCATGGTGGTTTTAGGAAGACCCTTGATAAATATGATGTTAATCATAGAATTGCTTCATCTTATCATCCCCAAACAAGTGGGCAAGTAGAATTATCAAACAGAGAAATTAAAACTATCTTGCAAAAGACTGTTAATAGATCTAGAAAAAATTGGGCTAAAAAGTTGAATGATGCTTTATGGGCTTATAGAACTGCTTATAAAAATCCTAAGGGAATGTCTCCTTACAAAATGGTTTATGGAAAAGCTTGTCACTTGCCCTTAGAATTAGAACATAAAGCTTACTGGGCAGTGAAAGAACTGAATAGAGATTTTAAACTTGCTGGTAAGAAAAGATTGCTTGACCTGAGTTCTTTGGATGAGTGGAGAAGTGAAGCTTATGAAAATGCTACACTCTTTAAAGAAAAAGTAAAAAATTGGCATTATGGAAGAATTCTTAAGAGAGAGTTCCATGTTGGTGAGAAAGTTCTATTGTATAGGTCTCGTCTCAGATTTTTTGCAGGAAAATTACTCTCAAAATGGGAAGGGCCCTTTATCATTGAAAAGGTGTATCGTTCAGGTGCAAATAAAATTTCCGCATTATGAGACAACACTATGCATGTGGTGAATGGTAAAAGGCTCAAACATTATATTTCTAGAGATTCTTATAATGAAGATATTGATATTATTCAAGTGGTGACTCCGGAAGAATTTATTAAAGACCAAATTCAGGAACCGGCAGAGTCCGTTTTCGAATAGGTAACAGTTCTGTAAGAAAAGGTTCACGAAAAACTTTCCAATTTATATTTTTCCAGTTTTTATCTAACATGGAAGATAATGAGTCGAAAGAGGGACGGAAACGGAGTCCGGGGGCTCACACCACCCCTTGGCATGGGCCCACCTGGTCGCGCCACCAGGTGGTGTGGCCACCATGGAGCTCGTCTCCAACCCGTTTTATCTTAGTACCTTCCTTTTGTCGTTAAACTTTGTGATATATAATCCCCCGGATCCCTCGAGGTCCGTATATCATGTTCTCGTCGTGTTTTCGTTTCGATCTATTTTGTTCAAATGTTGTTCCAGGGTTCATCTTCGGAGGACTATGAGTTGCGGCGCCGGCGTGAGCTCCTTCGCAATCTTGAGCAGAGGACTTTCGTCAGATGGGTGGAAGAAGAAAGGATCATAGCTAGGCACGAAGACATGGATCAGAGCGTCGAGGAGGAAGTAAAGAACATGTCAGCAGGCATGAAGGGACATATTGCTAAAGGATCAAGGGCAAGAAAACCTACTCTTGTAGGGGCAATTAACACCAGACATCCTTTTTATCATAATATGCAGGGATTGATACCTCCAGTTCCAGACCTCAGTTCCTGCCCTGCGGCAGTGGAATCCCTTCGAGCCACTGATGAGTTTTGTGATAAGTACCAACTCCTAAGGAGAAAGGTGGATATAATTCAAGAAGATAATAATAGGCTTCGCAAGATACTGGAAGATTTTCTCACTCCGATCATGATCACACCACCACCACCAAAGGAGTAATTCGTCATCAGGTTTTGGCATTCCCTTGGTTTATTCCAAGCTTGGGGGAGTGTCGCGGTCACATCATTATCTTTTATCTTTTTACCTTTTTAGTAGAGTCTTATCATGAGTAGAGAAGTTATCATATAGGATGGTTTGCATTGTGGAAGTATCTCTCCTCTAGGTGGTTATCTATGTATCCCTTGGTGTGAGTTGCCGTTATGGAATATTAATGAGAAGTTTTTTCATGTACTTTTTGCACATCTTACTTTAGTTTGCAACTTCTGTTATATGATTGATCTTGTTGTTAGTATGGGTCTCACTTTGGGACCATCAAGTAAATTTAATTGGTTTTGGCAAACCTAGTTTTGCTCAGTAGCAACACTACTTTGAGGATTGAGTGGAAAAGAGAAAAGTACTTATAGATATATTTCATTATCTTTCTTTCTTGTTTAGCTCATAAGCTTAGTATTCTTTAGTTAAGATCATTTTTGCTTACAAGGAAGATTGCATGATTATCAGCTGAAGCTCAACTATAGGATGTCAGCATTGACCCACATGTACAGGATAAATGGGTTAACAAAATAACAAAGTCTGGAAATTATTCTGCAAATATGGTGTACAAAGCTCACTTAAAACTAATTCCGGATCACTTCCCTTCAAAATGTCTATGGAAGAGTAAATGTATGTCAAAACACAAAGTCTTTGCTTGGTTAATTTTACATGATCGAATTAACACAAGGGACATGCTAATTAGAAGACACTGGAATGTGACTACTGACTCAGATTGCGTGCTATGTCCCTGTCATACTCTAGAGGATTGGTCTCACTTATTCTTTGAATGTAACTTCAGTGTTAGAGTTTGGACATACTTACAAATTAATTGGGGTATAGGTTCAGGTCCAGAAATGTTAAAAGCTGCAAAGAAGAGATTCTCAGGACCATGTTTCATTGAGATAGTCATTTTAGCTTGCTGGAATATATGGAGATAAAGAAACAATATGATCTTTAAAGGGATGAGGCCAACTTTCAAAGGATGGAAGGCCAGATTTGTCCATGATGTCTCCCTACTGAAGCATAGAATTAAAAGTTCTAAAGTTGCAGTTCTGTCAAAATGGATTGACAATCTATTGTAATTCTCCTTTGTTCTTTCTTTGTTTGTTTATATTTCTGAACCTCTAGTTCTTTATTATTCAATAAAAGACTGTGGGGGTCTCCCCTACAGTAATTAAGCTTCAAAAAAAGGAAGATTGCATGATTGTTTCTATCACTTGTATGTTTGCTTGTTTCACTCAACTCTTATGCTTGCTACCCAGCCTTGCTAGCCAAAAACCTGTACTGAGAGGGAATGCTTCTCGTGCATCCAAACCTTGAACTAAAACCTATGACATTTGTGTCCACCATATCTACCTATTAGCATTATTTCTATTCCAAGTAAATTCTGAAGTTTTATTTATCTTCCAAATTAAACTTTTGTTATGAAAAAATTAGTTAGTAAAGCTCTCACGAACTTGATGGCACACTTTATTTTCTTGTACTTAATAAATTGGAACCATTGTTACTGCCTTATGATGCCCGTATGCTTGCAAATTATGAGTTGGGAGTTAGCAAAACGATACTTTCATGGGGTCCGCTTTAAATATTGCACTTATTTATTTAGTTGATATCATGTTCTTTTGTTTATGGATGCCGGCGGTGTGAAATAATATGGGAACTTGTAATTCCATGGAGTAAGTATATGTGTTAGAGAAACGCATGGGCGGTTAGCCTAAGCCATGCCTAATCATGGTGGAAACTTGCACCATAACCATAATGATCATTCTTTGAAGCATCCTCAATAAAAACCTATGCAAATAACAAATAAAAAGATCGTTGAGATGCTCATTGTCTGTTGCCTTGTCATTTTGATATGGGTTAGCTCCTGTGGCATGGGGAAAGGGGTACCCCATTGGCGGTTCTCTATGATACACATACACTTACAATGACAAGAACTTACTTGAGACCAAAGTTGAGTAGCATGAGGTCTAGTACTCGTACTCAAGGGGCGTGAGATTTTCAACTTATGATTTGTCAAGCATGTAACTCATATTTGCTTCAAATTAACCTTAATCACTTCAAGATGCTTTTGATAGGGGCAATGAGAGCTCAAAGCTAGTGAGTACCATAATTTTTGGAATCTCTTTATGAAACTTGAAATCCCTGCTTCCCTCTGTGAAGGGCCTATCTTTTAATTTTATGTAAACCTATTCCTTTCTATCTCAAGCAAGCATTTGAGTTGTTGTGATTCAATCATCCATATGTTGATTTATTCAATCTTGTTTCTTATGTTCCTTGTTTTGCACAATGCTCTTATCTAAATGAATATAACTTTGAAAGCTATCATTGTTGGTAAAAAGACCGTTATGTTTGAGCAAGAGACTCCTGCAATATAAACTACATTATTAAAGCTTTGCTCAAAACTAAGTATGATTTGCTAATTATTCTCTGACCAAGAACAAAGTTTGCCATCACCAATTATGATTTCTTTGTCTATCTTTATTGTGAATCCCTTACTCATGCAAGTTAAGTTATATAAGAGTGAGTTACTTTCTATTATGATTTGTGTATTAATAAATGTGATGCTTCTTCTCCGTATTCTCTTTATCGACACTTCACTCCATAAACCTGTGGTCATGTTTACTGAGCTCAGTTTTCGCTTGGGGACAAGCGAGGTCTAAGCTTGGGGGAGTTGATACATCCATTTTGCATCACTATTTTATATCATAATTTACTATTATTCATTGATATATTTCATATTAAGAGATGATACTTATGTTATTTCATCTATTTTGCATGATTGATGACTTTTGGAGGATGAACCGCCGGAGTCAGGATTCTGATGGAAAAAACATTGTCCAGATGCAATATTTGCGACGATCAGAAAATCCTAGAAAATATACGGAAATTCCTATTTTTCCATAAGACGAAGATAGCCAGAAGGAGAAGTGAAGATGGGCCACAGGGGGGCCACACCACCCCAAGGCGCGGTCCCCTGGGCCGCGCCACCAGGTGGTGTGGCCACCCTGGACTACCTCTGGCATCGCCCTTCTGCATATATAATCCTCCCGAAAACCAAAAGACTCAGGGAGCGACCACAGAAAGATTTCGCCGCCTCTGTGGGGCGGAAACTACAGAGAGAGAAAGAGCTCTCCGGCAGGCAGAAATCTACTGGGGAAATTCCTTCCCAGAGAGGGAAGATCGTCGCCATCAACACCGTCACCAATCTAGACTTCATTCGGATCATCATCATCATCATCATCACCACCAGTACCATCATCACCATGCCGTACCGCTGTAACAATTGGGTTAAATCTTGCATAGTTCTTAGGGGAAGCTTTCCCGGTGTTGATTACGTGTTGTAGTTGATGCTATTGAGTGGAACCCTTGGATTATTGTTCGTGTTCAGATTGTTACTTATCATTACTTCATCTCTGATCTTGATCCATATGATGTCTCGTGAGTAGTTCGATTAGTTCTTTGAGGACATGGGAGAAGTCATGTTTTTAGTAGTGGGATTATGTTGAGAAATATTTAATGGTTTGATATTTAAGTTGTGGTGCTATTCTTCTAGTGGTGTCATGTGAACATCGACTAGATGATACTTCACCTTTATGGGCCTAGGGGAATGCATTGTGTATTTGGCTACTAATTGTGGGGTTGCCGGAGTGACAGAAACTTAAACCCCCATTACGAAACCATTCATAAGGAAGTGTAGGATCTCAGAGTTTAATATTGTGGTTAGGTTTTTATCTTTATTACTTTCTTGTAGTTGCGGTATAATCACAAGCATGTATTAGTCCAAGTAAGGTCAGCACATTAGCATAGGTTCACCCACACAACACTTGTCCAACCAAAGAAGATTAACCAACTATATGAAGCGAAAGCACTTGACAATATTCCCATGTGTCCTCGAGAATGTTTGGTCATCTTAAGTAATACAACCGGCTTGTCCTTTGCTGAAGAAAGGATTGGTCCACTTGTTTTAATTATTATTATTATTATCTTTTATTTACTCACACTTTATTTATCTACATTATTCAAAAAACCCTAAAAATACATTTGCTAGTATTTACAGTGAATTCCTGATCCAAACCACTTGTCAACACCTTCTGCTCCTTGTTGGGTTCGACACTTTTTTTTATCGAAAGTACTATGATACACCCCCTATACTTGTGGGTCATCAGCCACTTATCCTCTTTGCTTCCCCACCAGAATTTCTGTAGCATAGCATTGATATGATCACAGACCCTTTGGTAACTTGAAACAAGACATAGTGAAGGTTGGGACTACCTGGGAAACCTCTTTGATCAGAATATCCTTACCCCCAACTGATAACAGCTGCTCCATCCAGTCTGAAACCTTCTTCCACACACGGTCTCATAGATATTTAAAGGCACTTCCCCTAGACTTGCCAACATCTGAGGGCATGCCTAAGTACTTTTCATTCATAGTCTCTTTATATACATCAAGCACAGATTTTATGCTATTTCTAACTACTTCTTGACATCCCTTGCTAAAGAAAATAGAAGAGTTTTCTATATTAATCCGCTTCCCCGATGCATTGCAATATTGCTCAAGGACCTTTCTAACATCACTAGCTCCCTCTGTACTGGCACTAAAAAACAGCAGGCTATCATCGGCAAAGATCACATGGTTCACATCCAGAGCTGTGGAAGCCACCTTCATCCCCTTGAGCATCGCTGACTGATTCTGGGATTTTAAGAGGCACAAAAGGCCCTCTGTTGCTAACAAGAACAAGTATGGAGAGATGGGGTCCCCCTGCCAGATCCCCCTAGTAGGTTGAAACTCCTCCTGCGGTACCCATTAAACAGCACTGAGAAAGATATCATGCTCACCAACCGCATGATCAAAGCCACCCATGCACTCCTGAAACCAAGCTTCTCCATGATCGCTTTCAGATACTACCACTCAACATGGTCATATGCCTTCTGCATGTCCAGCTTTAAAGCACGCGATATGTGCTTCTTCGCCTTAGTGCGCTTCATGAAGTGGAGGCACTCATACGCCATGATGATATTATGTGTAATCAGCCGCCCTAGGACAAAAGCCGATTCCTCCTTTGAAATGATCTTCGGAAGGATAGCTTTCACCCTGTTCGTAGCCACCTTAGACGCAATCTTGTAGATGATGTTACAAAGGCTGATGGGTCAAAATTTCCCTAAGTCCGTAAGACTAGCCACCTTTGGGATTAGGACAATAAAGGTTTTATTTATACTCTCGGGACTATCCTGGCCTCTTAGCAAGCACAACACCGCCTCAGCCAGTTCTGCCCCACAAACTTCCCAGATTCGTTGAAAGAAGGGTGCATCGGTGGGTAGGTGGCCTAGGGTTTGATAGGGTTAGGGTGGTTGGTCTCTGGTTGGGCCTTTGGGCCTAACCGGTTGGTTTCCTGTCCAAAAAAACTTTAATATAATATTTGTGCTTTATTTTAAAATCTTTTTATAAATAGGTTTTAGACAACAGAAAATAATTAGAGACAAAGTTTGAATTTGAAATAAGACAGGGTGTTAAGCAAAAGTAAACTAGGACTTAATAAAAATAATTTAGATATAGAGTATGCATGATGATGTCATGATGATGGATAAATTATAAACAACATGCAATCTTATTATTTAGGGTTTCCCGTGGTGCTACACTATATAGGTGGATTCGGCACCATAACCAAAAAAAATACCTTCTAAAGCCTTAGACTCAAATTTAGACAAACAAACTCCTTTAATGAGAAACAACTACTTACAATAAAATACCCGGAAGTATGATATATTGGGCTTGTTACCGGTAAGTATTTCATAAGGGGTCTTGTCCAAGATCTTGCGGAGGTAAAGCAGGTTTGAAGAATGACATGCAGTTGATATAGCTTTAGCCTAGAAATTGTACGGGGACTTGAATTCAGCCAACATAGACATTGCCATATCCATCAAATTTCGGTTTTTCCTCTCGGCTATACCATTTTATTGAGGGGTGTATGCAGCGGAATATTGATGTCTTATCCCCTCTTCACTTAGAAATTCATTCAAGGTATAGTTCTTGAACTCAAAGCCATTATCGCTTCTTATTGCCAAAATAGGGGCATCGTGTTGACATTGAACATCATTGGCAAAGTCGGTGACGATTTGTTGAGTCTCACTTTTCTACTTGAAGAAGTAGACCCATGTGTACCTTGAGTAATCATCGACAATGACAAGACAATACTTCTTGCCACCAAGACTTGCATTAGATGGAGGACCAAAAAGATCCACATGAAGTAGCTCTAATATTCTCTTTGACGAAATAATGTTCTTCCTTCGTTAGGGAGAGTCATGCATCTTTCCTTCAACATAAGCCATGCAAACACGATATTTGGCAAAGGAAACATTTTATTTTAGTCCAAGAATGTGGCCACCCTTGTGAAGACTTTACAAAGTTCTCATGTTAACATAGGCTAGACACCGACGCCATAGCCAGCCCGCGTTGGCCTTTCCGAATAAGCACATTGGACATGCAGTGGTTTTCCCCAAAAATTCCACCACATACAAGTCATTTTCGACATACTCAACGAAAGCGACCTTTAGAGACTTGCTCCCACAAGAGTACCACTATATCAGCACCAATGAAAACTGTAAAGCCCATCTTACTAAGGAAACGAACAGAAAGTAAATTATACCCAAGGGTCTCAACAAGCATGGCGTCCACGAGAGAGATATAGTGAGAAACCAAAACTTTGCCAAGACCCAATACCTTTGACTTGGACTTATCACCATAGGAGACGGTTATTTGATCATTATTAGGCCTCATATCCGTGATGGTCTCCTTGCTTCCAATCATGTGACTTATGTATCCACTATTAAGCACCGATTCCGACCCACCGGAATCATAGACCTACAATAAAATTAATTCTTGGTTTTAGGTACCCATTTTGCAATGGGTCCTCTCATGTTAGTAACAGGGGTCTTTGGAACCCAAATAGACCAAGAAATATAATTATCATAAGGATCAATATAACTTGCATAAACATCACCATAATAATCATGAAATAACGCATAATGAGGATTATTAGGTGTTAGATATATGCCCAATAGGCAATTATAAAGTGGTTATTATTATATCTTTGTGTTTATGATAAATGTTTACATCCCATGCTATAATTGTATTAACCGGAAACATTAGTACTTGTGTGTTTTATAAACATAAAAGAGTCCCTAGTAAATCCTCTTGTTAAACTAGCTTATTGATTAATAGATGATCATGGTTTCCTGATCATGGACATTGGATGTTATTAATAACAAGACCATTTCATTAGGAGAATGATATGATTGATACACTCCTATAGTTAAAGCGTAGCATAAGTCATTTTGAGTTTGTTTGCTACAAGCTTTCAAATACATAGTAACCTAATCCTTCGACCATTAGATCATGTTAATCACCATCACCGGATGGATGCTTTGATGACATCAAACACCACTTCGTAACTGGGTGGTTATAAAGGTGGCATTAGGTATTCTGAAAGTATGTGTTGAGGCACATGGATTAGTGGGATTTGTCCATCCATATGATGGATAGATATACTCTGGGCCCTCTCGGTGGAATGTCATCCAATTGGCTTGCAAGCATGTGACTATGTCACAAGGGATGTCATATCACATAATGAGTAAAAAGTACTTATTGGTAACGTGGTTGAACTAGGTATAGAGATACCGACGATCAAACCTCGGATAAGTAAAGTATTACGCGACAAAGGGAATCGATATCGTATGTAAATGGTTCATTCGATCATTAAGTCATCGTAGAAATATGTGGGAGCCAAAATGGATTTCTAGATCCCACTAATGGTTATTGATCGGAGAGGTGTCTCGATCATGTATGCATAGTTCATGAACTGTAGGGAGACACACTTAAGGATTCGATGTTGTTTAGTAGATATTGAATATGAGTTGGATACGAATGTTGTTTGGAGTCTTGTATTGGATCCAAGACATCACGAGGAGACCCGGAATGGTCCGAAGAATAAGATTCATATAAGGAAGTCAATTTCCGGGTTCGGAAATGTTTTCGGTGTTTTGACTAGAAGCTTCTAGAAAGTTCTAGAAGCTCCACCAGCCCGGGAGGGGGTACATGGAATGCACCATACCCTAATGGGGTAGGAGCATAAACCCTAGGTCAAGTTGGCCAAGGACAAGGAAGAGAGAAACAAACTCTATTTTGAATAGTCAAATCCCAGTTTGAAAGTTAAAGTCCTAGTGGAGGAAGGAAAGGAAACCTTGAGGGAAAAGGTTTCCCTTTCCCTCTCCATTGCCTCGGGCCAAGGGGAGTTGGGGGTGGACCCGGATAGGGCTGGAAACCCTAGCCGCCGCCCCTCCACCCATATAAGAGGGGTGGGGCGCCCCTCCTCCCTCACCCTAAACCCTAGTCGCCGATACGTCCCCTCTCTCCTCCATACAGCTGCTCCGGCTTAGGCGAAGCCCTGCAGTCATATCTTCTCCACCACCACCACCACACCGTCGTGCTATTGGGATTCCGTGGAGATCTACAAACCTCTGCTGCCCTGCTGGAACAAGGGAGAGGAAGGTCTTCATCGACTATCGTACGTGTGACCGACTGTGGAAGCGCAACCGGAACATGGCGCCAAAAGGATCTTCTACACGATCTTGAGATCGGCAAGTGATCGACTACGTAAACCACGAGAATCCGATCTCATTAAACACTTTGGATCTATGAGGGTTAGTTATCTACAAACTCGTTGCATCAATCTCGTAGATTAGATCTTGGCTTTTGTGTGTTCCCGCGATAGAATTTTTTTGTTTTCCATGCTGCAAACCCTACATTAGGTCCTGCAAAACCATCATAGTCAGTTTTGTTCTTCGTGATGTTGTTTTCCGTGGTTCTTGTCTTTGCTTTAGCATTCTTGGCCTTCTTCATCTTCTTCTTGTTCTTCTTGGTCTTGGGGACGAAGCCAAGTCCCTCATTTCCATTGTTTTTCCTTTGCTTGTTCAAGAGCTCATCGAGAACTTCCTTACCGTTGGGAAGAGATGACTTGGCAAGCTCATCTTTCAATCTAGGATTTTCTTCGAGAATATCTGCATGATTATACATGGAAGTAGAGGTTCTAGGAACATCATATTTGGCTAGTAAAGTTTGGAGTTTATCATGAGACTCATTGAGAAAAGAGTGTTCACTCTCCAATGCCTTGCGAGAAATGTCAAGTGTCTTGGAAAGTCTAGCATGAGCAGCCCCAAATTCAACCTTCTCCCTTTTTACCCTCTTTACTTTAGCAATAGCATGATCATGTTCCTTCATAAGTTTGGCAACAAGTTTATCATGTGACTCCTCAATACACTCAAGCCTCTCCTCAAGGGAAGCTTGAATCTCCTCTTCTTCCTCTAGAGCATTCAAGGATGCTATCTCCATTGCATCCTCCATTTCAATTCTTCCCTTTTATTCAAGATGTTCTTCCGAGTGAACAAGCTAGTTAGCCCATGAGGGCCTCGAAGTGCATCTTGTGCGCACCTTGCAAGTTAGTAATAAAATGGTACAAAGCAATAACTTCTTCCTTAACCTTAAGACTAGTGGAAGGTGATACCTCATAACCTCTTGCCATAAGATAAGTGATGTTATTTTTGGAGAAGTTCTCATTTGGAGAGTGGAAGAGCGAGGTGGTTGGTGTAGATGTGGTAGCTATGGCAGTCACCTCTCTTGAACCATCATCATCTTCTTTGTCTTCACTTGCGGACGAATACTCCTCTTGGGCTACCAACACTGTCTTTGGTTGCTTCTTGTAAGGAACATTTTTCTCGACAAATGGCTTCTTGCGAGGAGCCTTTGACTTCTCCTTGAGGACCAATCTACCCCCATGACCTTCTCTACTTTTATAAGGGCACTTAGCTACAAAATTTACATGGTCTCCACAATTGTAACATGATCTTAGTTTTGGTTCGTTTTCATTTCTTCCACTTGACCATTCTTACGTACAATCTCAAACTTTGCTTTGGCAGGGTCTTTCCAAAAGTTTCTTGCATAGAATCCCATGTACTCACCATGTGCATGTTTGACCTCCTCGGGATAGCTCATGGCAGCTATGTCAATGTTCCTATCACCTTCTTCTTGCTCAAAAACATTGGCCTTTAAGGACACATTGTAATGCCTCAAAAATATTCGGAAATAAAACTTTCGTGTTATTTTCTTTCTCGCATCAACATGACATCATCATGCATATTTTTGACTAAAAAAGTTTTCGCTAAAAGCCTATTTTGTTTTCTAATTAGTCCTCTCTTTTAATTTCAAATCGAAAACCCTGGTCTTTTCCGGATCTATTATTTATCTAAAAAATATTTACAAAAATATTTTAAAACTAAAACAAATAAAAATGAAATTAATTTTAGGGAGAGGCGGCCGGCCGGGCCAAACGGTCCAGCTAGCCACCTACGACCCCAGCCTAAACCAAACCCTAGCCACACACACTCCCTCCTTCCGCCGCCGCCACACACACAGCAGCGCACGTAGCCCCGCACTCGCGCGTGTATGTCACATCCCAAGATTTTCCAAATCTTGTAATGTGAAAAGTATTGAATAAAATAAAACTTTGTTTTATTTTCAGATCCTGAAGAAACTTTTTGAATTCAATTTAGAACTTCAAACCCATTTGAATTAAATAAAACCTAAAGGGATTTAAAAAGATAAACATTTAATAAAAGGAAAATAAAAACATTTGGAAATACTATTTTGAAACAATTAAATGAAAAGATTGTTTTCAAATAAAATAGAAGTTTATAAATAAAGAATATTTTATAAAGCCAAATTAAACCTTGGCCAAGCTTTGGAATTAAAACATTTTATTTTTAATAAAATTAGCAAAGGTTTATTTAAATAAATTAATAAGGATTTAATATCCAACTTTATTTAAGTAGAAGGTTTTACCAATTTAATTGAAACATCAAAACTTATTAAATTGTTTAAAATAAGTTTTACAAATATTTGTTATTCACAAATAAAACCTACTGAAGTGTTTTGGCTTTATTTTAGACTTCAAAATAAATATCTCAGTAAAACAAATCCTATTTGATTTAATAATGAAAGTCTAATATATTTAATTAATAATGGACCCTAAAATAAAAGGTTATTTTATTTTATTTTAAACAAGCTTTCCAAGTATTCTTTACTTTCAAATAAAACCTACTGATTTGGTTTTGGAAAAAGATTTGGGTTTAAATAAAAGCTTTGAAATAAATCAAATCCTATTTTGATTTAAATAACCAAGGTCCAATTTTATTTAATTATTAATGGACCCTGTATAACAAAATGTTATTTTATTTTAAAACAAACTTTCCAAATATTCCTTAATTTTTAAATACAACCTACTGAATGGTTTAAAATTGTTTAGTTTTCAAGTGGAGCTTTGAATTAAATCAAAACCTATGGATTTAATAATTGGTACATCCATTTAATTAAATAATAATAACCCCTATTATTAAAAATTATTAATTTGAATTTGGATTTTGGTTCATGTTACTGAACAGAACTAATTTCAATATTACAAAGTTTGGGTGTTGTTTGAATTGATTTGAACATTGTTTGTTTGTTTGAAATTTCAAAAACAGAAAAATAGAAATAGAAAAGGAAAAAGAACTCAGAAGAAAAAAAATGTATAAACAGACTGGCCCAACTACCCCAGCCCAACAGCCCACTCGCAGCCCAGCTCCCCTCCCCGAAGCGTTTTTTCCACTCAGAACCGCACCCACACAGAGGCTGATCAGCGGACCCCACCCCTACTCCATTTCTTTCACTGCCAAACGGTCCCACTCCCCCTAGTCATCGTCTTCACCACCCCGCTGACCACGCCCCTCTCGCCGGCCGTTTCCGCCGATGAATGCTCGGTTAAATTCACGGCATTGATGCTGCCTTTACCCTCTACGACCAAGCAAGTTAAAGCGCCCCTCTCCCCTCTCTCGTTCCCCTCTGTCTCCTCCCCCAAGCACGCCTCCAGGCTGCCGTATTTCGCCAGACACTCCCTCTGTCTCCGACGGCCCTTCTTGCCGATTCCGGCCAGCACACGCCCCCTTCTGCCTCCTCGAGCACGCAGATGTGATCAGCATTTCCCAGCGGATCTTTTTGCAGCCGCAACTCACCCGCGGGCGCCCCAGAGCGCTGGCTCCGCCCACTTCTGAGCACCACCGCGTCTACTGCAAACTCAGGCGAGTCTTCCTGGTAAGCTCGGACCTCCCCGATGCCATTCAGTGATGCTCACATATTCCTTAGTACCAGGTGCGCCTAACACACCCTTTACCTTGCTTCGGCGAGCCCTGTAGCCTCGCCCCTGACAACGTCTGACCGCACCCGAGAACCAGCGCAACTCCGGCGAGGAATTCCGACGACACCCGTGTGCCCCTTGCCTTCTCGCGAGTACCTTGAGCCTCACCACGATCCCGCGATTCTGGTGAGCATCTCCTTCTTCTCCCTCACTTCCTGCATCGTCGACAACCTCGTCGACAGAGCGCCGCCGCCGCACAGCCGCCGTCAGCGCCGCTCCTTTTAGGTCAAACACGCAGCGACCGTTAGATGCAGATCCATTAGCTACGAAAGAATCACTTAACGCGAAGAGGTATGCGTTCTGGATCGCATGATTAGATTAGATCCAGCGGCCCAGGATGGTCGATCCACGCGAATCGTTTTCGGACAATTAAAACATGACGTGTGGCCAGCTCGAGTTTAAAACAGAAATTGAAAACAGAATTATTCGCAAACTTCAAACCCTTGTATCTTTGGATCCACACGTCCAAAAATTACAAATTTTATGTCGTTGGATTCAGGAGAACAAGCCCTAGTCAACTGTGGCCTTAGTTTAGAAAATAGTATCTGTTAGTTGGCTTGATTTTGCAGATTCTTTTGTGAGCTTGTTTAGAGTATAAAAATTGTTTAAAATTGATTTTAGGGTTGAAACTTTTGAAAAATGATTTATTGTGACCTTACTGACCCTAGGAACCAACCCATGGTTTTGAAAATGAAATTGGAAAAATTTAGAATGGAGTAATTGAATTAGTCTATTTCTAGCTAAATAAAGATAAGGGTTTTATTATGAAAAGGATTTTGGAATAAAAACCTTGGGAAAATATTTTGATTCAAAGCTACTGAACCAAAACACCAAGACTTGAGAGTTAGAAACTTTTGGTGAGAAACTTAAAGATTTTGGATTTGATAAAACCATTTTCCACCATATAAAATGTTGAATGGATTTTAAAATAGTTTTTGGGCAAAACCCTCTAACAAATGACTTTGCCATTTTGGTAAATGACCAATTTGGAACTTACAAAGTTTAGAAGCCTAGTGGAGACCATCCTTACAAATAGAACCATCCTTTGCATGCTTACATGCATGACTTAGATCCCATTGTTTTATGTGTGTTAAATTGTTTGATTGATTTATTGGTTTGGAATGCTAGTTGATTTTGTGCCTACTTGATTGACTTGTAGTGAAGTTAGAAAGTGTGAGACTAGCAAGATCAAGGAGTGAACCACCATTCCCTACCAAAAAGTCAAGTGATGCTTCATACTTTTTGTCCCATTACTTTCACTATGCATTAGTGATTTTGCTAAGTAAACTTGCATGGATTTTGCTAAGTATAGACCTTTCTATAGTAAAACCTAGTAGATGAATCCTTAGTGGGATTTTCCGAAGTTAAAGATTCCTACTACTATCAAGCTTAGCCTAGCTAATAGAAAACATGGGTGGAATATATATTCACACTATGGAAAAATATTCTAAGTCTGAGGACTTGTGATTTTGTCTAATAAAACAACTAAGTTAATGAATCACCTGGGTGGAATGGGATGGCTTGGTGGTGTTTGGTTGAGTGGTTACACAAGGCCAGGGGACTGGTGAACCTTGTGTATCTCACTTGTGGATTGCCACCCAGGAACAAAGAGATTTGAGATGTCAAATGTTGAGAAGCTTCAAGTGCAACCACTTGGCAATATGGGCTCTGCCATGATCATATAGGTTGCAAGAACTTAGCCATATGGACAGTTGGTGGTAGTGTTTGATAGGTTGGAACGCGTCCATTTTGGTCTAAGGGAAAGCTTCTGAAAGATCTTGTCTTGGGAAACCAAGTCTTGTGGGGAAAGTGCACCACCTCTGCAGAGTGTAAAACCTAAGTACTTAGCCATGTCCCTGTAAAGGACAATTTGAGCATCAAGACATGGAAGCAATCAAGAATCTCATCATTCAAATTTCTAAAGTTAAAACTTGTGGATTGAACAAGGGTTGTTTGTAAACTTCAATCTTTGATGGAGAGATGCCTTGAAAGGATCTTCAAATCTTTGATTGAGAAAAATGATTTTTGCCAAGTAAAACTTAGTATTTTCAAATGTTAAGGAAAATCTATTTTGAGCAATGCAAGCCTCGACTCCACTTAGCCAAATGCATATAGATGATAGACTCCACTATAAATACCATAGTATCACTTGCCAATACAATTCCAATGTATTGACCCTTTGTGGCTGTAACTTGTATGTTGCAGGTTTGATTGATTCTAGTGAAGATTGATTGTTTAGGATTACAAAGTATACAACCAACATCTGCCTGTGGCACTTTGAAGATGAAGGACCCCATGACTATAGTTATTCCGCTGCAATGTAATGTAATAGCCAAGTGAGCTATGTATGATGTAATAAAATTATGTTATTCCTGGTTATAAAGTTATGTTATGACCTTTGTTTCTTGATATTACATCTTAACTGTGGATGCTAGCTATTGATCCAGGGACTAGCATTGTAAACACAGGTTGGTGGTAGTGTTTGATAGGTTGGATCGCGTCCATTTTGGTCTAAGGGAAAGCTTCTGAAAGATCTTGTCTTGGGAAACCAAGTCTTGTGGGGAAAGTGCACCACCTCTGCAGAGTGTAAAACCTAAGTACTTAGCCATGTCCCTGTAAAGGACAATTTGAGAATCAAGACATGGAAGCAATCAAGAATCTCATCATTCAAATTTCTAAAGTTAAAACTTGTGGATTGAACAAGGGTTGTTTGTAAACTTCAATCTTTGATGGAGAGATGCCTTGAAAGGATCTTCAAATCTTTGATTGAGAAAAATGATTTTTGCCAAGTAAAACTTAGTATTTTCAAATGTTAAGGAAAATCTATTTTGAGCAATGCAAGACTCAACTCCACTTAGCCAAATGCATATAGATGATAGACTCCACTATAAATACCATAGTATCACTTGCCAATACAATTCCAATGTATTGACCCTTTGTGGCTGTAACTTGTATGTTGCAGGTTTGATTGATTTTAGTGAAGATTGATTGTTTAGGATTACAAAGTCTACAACCAACATCTGCCTGTGGCACTTTGAAGATGAAGGACCCCATGACTATAGTTATTCCGCTGCAATGTAATGTAATAGCCAAGTGAGCTATGTATGATGTAATAAAATTATGTTATTCCTGGTTATAAAGTTATGTTATGACCTTTGTTTCTTGATATTACATCTTAACTGTGGATGCTAGCTATTGATCCAGGGACTAGCATTGTAAACACAGGAGGCTCTATCTTATTAAATATTGGGACCCCTACAGATGGTATCAGAGCATTGTGTTGCCTGTAGGATTTGTAAACCTAGGATTGGACAAAAACCCTTAGAAAATAGGAATTGTCTTATTTCAAAAACTTATTTACAAAAACACTTGTAAACTCTTTCCTCAACCATTTTGGTTTCAACTCTACTTCTCTTCTACTTCAACTTGATGGAAAACCTACCCATGGCCAAAGACTACACCATATGCAAAGGACTTCTTCAACTTCTTCAACTCTAATGACTTCAACATCTTCAACTCTAATGACTTCAACATCTTCAGCATGTTCTCCAAAGACTTCCAAGGACCTCAAGTGAAACAAGTAAATCTAACTCAAGATTTAGAGACTGAGGGAATGCAAAATAAGAAGGAGCCATCAACAACTTTGAAGTATTGTAACCAAGAGTTTTTCTCAAGGAAACCATGATCCCAAGTAAGAAGAATCAACCAAGAAAGATGGAAAGATCACAAGTGAACCATATAGATGGACCACCATATTTTAGTTAAGTCAAAACACACCAACTTATGTGGTGTAACAAAAATATTTTGTTGCCTAAAAATGTGCTTGAACCTTGTTTGAGTGAAATGTTTGGTTTGTGATTGCATGCACATTGCTTGTGTGAATTGTGATGTGTGTGACTAGAATTGACTCCTTAGAAATATCTTGCCTATTCTAATCTCCCTTCAACCCAAACAGATGACTACTCCAAGAAACCCCAACATCAAGGTTGATGACACCAACAACAACCAAGAGGACAGCATGAAAGAGCTTATAGCAACCCAAAACCAGTTGAGCCAAGAGACAAATCAGCTTTTAGCTAACAACAATGGACTAGACCCAGCCATACAAAGGATTTTGAGACTTCAATCCCAATTGTTGCAAGGATTGGTTACTCAAATGACCAACATGAGAGAAAACTTTTCCCAAAGAACTAATGACAACAAGGATGACAAATATGTTAATCTAGAAGGAACCCAAGCTAGCAATATTTTTAGAGACAAGGATCATGCATCCAAGGAGCATGAAGATCAATGCCCCAAGAAGAGAGAAAGATCTCCCACCTATGAAGAACATGAACTAGAAGAACTCCTAGCTTTGGAGAGAGCCAAAAAGAAGAAAAAGGACATAAGCCAATTGCAATGCTACAATTTCAAAGAGAAGGGACACTATGCCAGTGAATGCCCAGAAAATAAGAAGAACCAAAGAAACAAACAAAAGGCAATGATACCAAAGGAAAAGAAAGATATCAGCCAAGTGATGTGTTTCAAATGCAGGGAACTAGGCCACTATGCAAACAATTGTCCAGAAAGGATGGAGAACAAGTTAAACAAGTCTATGAAGGAACTCAACCTTGGCCCATGAGTCAAGCATGGGAAACAAAGGACTCAATGCAAATGTTTGCTTAGAGAAGTTTTCCCCAGGATCCCAAGAAGGACAATATGTAATTTTAGTTTGAAATTTTTTAAGGGTGGTAGTACCCTAGTTGTTTTGAACCTGCTTGTAACCCTAACCTCCCCAAATCTCGGGACGAGATTTATTTTAAGGGTGGTAGCCTGTCACATCCCAAGATTTTCCAAATCTTGTAATGTGAAAAGTATTGAATAAAATAAAACTTTGTTTGATTTTCAGAGCCTGAAGAAACTTTTTGAATTCAATTCAGAACTTCAAACCCATTTGAATTAAATTAAACCTAAAGGGATTTAAAAAGATAAACATTTAATAAAAGGAAAAATAAAAACATTTGGAAATACTATTTTGAAATAATTAAATGAAAAGATTGTTTTCAAATAAAATAGAAGTTTATAAATAAAGAATATTTTATAAAGCCAAATTAAACCTTGGCCAAGCTTTGGAATTAAAACATTTTATTTTTAATAAAATTAGCAAAGTATTATTTAAATAAATTATTAATATCCAACTTTATTTAAGTAAAAGGTTTTACCAATTTAATCGAAACATCAAAACTTATTAAATTGTTTAAAATAAGTTTTCCAAATATTTGATATTACAAAATAAAACCTACTGAAGTGTTTTGGCTTTATTTTAGACTTCAAAATAAATATCTCAATAAAACAAATCCTATTTGATTTAATAATGAAAGTCTAATATATTTAATTAATAATGGACCCTAAATAAAAGGTTATTTTATTTTATTTTAAACAAGCTTTCCAAGTATTCTTTACTTTCAAATAAAACCTACTGATTTGGTTTTGGAAAAAGATTTGGGTTTAAATAAAAGCTTTGAAATAAATCAAATCCTATTTTGATTTAAATAACCAAGGTCCAATTTTATTTAATTATTAATGGACCCTGTATAAAAAAATGTTATTTTATTTTAGAACAAACTTTCCAAATATTCCTTAATTTTTAAATACAACCTACTGAATGGTTTAAAATTGTTTAGTTTTCAAGTGGAGCTTTGAATTAAATCAAAACCTATGGATTTAATAATTGGAACATCCATTTAATTAAATAATAATAACCCCTATTATTAAAAATTATTAATTTGAATTTGGATTTTGGTTCATGTTACTGAACAGAACTAATTTCAATATTACAAAGTTTGGGTGTTGTTTGAATTGATTTGAACATTGTTTGTTTGTTTGAAATTTCAAAAACAGAAAAATAGAAATAGAAAAGGAAAAAGAACTCAGAAGAAAAAAAATGTATAAACAGACTGGCCCAACTGCCCCAGCCCAACAGCCCACTCGCAGCCCATCTCCCCTCCCCGAAGCGTTTCTTTCCACTCAGAACCGCACCCACACAGAGGCTAATCAGCGGACCCCACCCCTACTCCCTTTCTTTCACTGCCAAACGGTCCCACTCCCCCTAGTCATCGTCTTCACCACCCCGCTGACCACGCCCCTCTCGCCGGCCGTTTCTGCCGATGAATGCTCGGTTAAATTCACGGCATTGATGCTGCCTTTACCCTCTACAACCAAGCAAGTTAAAGCGCCCCTCTCCCCGCTCTCGTTCCCCTCTGTCTCCTCCCCCAAGCACGCCTCCAGGCTACCGTATTACGCTAGACACTCCCTCTGTCTCCGACGGCCCTTCTCGCCGATTCCGGCCAGCACACGCCCCCTTCTGCCTCCTCGAGCACGCAGATGTGATCAGCATTTCCCAGCGGATCTTTCTGCAGCCGCAACTCACCCGCGGGCGCCCCAGAGCGCTGGCTCCGCCCACTTCTGAGCACCACCGCGTCTACTGCAAACTCCGGCGAGTCTTCCTGGTAAGCTCGGACCTCCCCGATGCCATTCAGTGATGCTCACATATTCCTTAGTAGCAGGTGCGCCTAACACACCCTTTGCCTTGCTTCGGCGAGCCCTGTAGCCTCGCCCCTGACAATGTCTGACCGCACCCGAGAACCAGCGCAACTCCGGCGAGGAATTCCGACGACACCCGTGCGCCCCTTGCCTTCTCGCGAGTACCTTGAGCCTCACCACGATCCCGCGATTCTGGTGAGCATCTCCTTCTTCTCCCTCACTTCCTGCATCGTTGACAACCTCGTCGACAGAGCGTCGCCGTCGCACAGCCGCCGTCAGCGCCGCTCCTTTTAGGTCAAACGCGCAGCGACCGTTAGATGCAGATCCATTGGCTACGAAAGAATCACTTAACGCGAAGAGGTATGCGTTCTGGATCGCACGATTAGATTAGATCCAGCGGCCCAGGATGGTCGATCCACGCGAACCGTTTTCGGCCAATTAAAACATGACGCGTGGCCAGCTCGAGTTTAAAACAGAAATTGAAAACAGAATTATTTGCAAACTTCAAACCCTTGTATCTTTGGATCCACACGTCCAAAAATTACAAATTTTATGTCGTTGGATTCAGGAGAACAAGCCCTAGTGAACTGTGGCCTTAGTTTAGAAAATAGTATCTGTTAGTTGGCTTGATTTTGCAGATTCTTTTGTGAGCTTGTTTAGAGTATAAAAATTGTTTAAAATTGATTTTAGGGTTGAAACTTTTGCAAAATGGTTCGTTGTGACCTTACTGACCCTAGGAACCAACCCATGGTTTTGAAAATGAAATTGGAAAAATTTAGAATGGAGTAATTGAATTAGTCTATTTCTAGCTAAATAAAGATAAGGGTTTTATTATGAAAAAGGATTTTGGAATAAAAACCTTGGGAAAATATTTTGATTCAAAGCTACTGAACCAAAACACCAAGCCTTGAGAGTTAGAAACTTTTGGTGAGAAACTTAAAGATTTTGGATTTGATAAAACCATTTTCCACCATATAAAATGTTGAATGGATTTTAAAATAGTTTTTGGGCAAAACCCTCTAACAAATGACTTTGCCATTTTGGTAAATGACCAATTTGGAACTTAAAAAGTTTAGAAGCCTAGTGGAGACCATCCTTACAAATAGAACCATCCTTTGCATGCTTACATGCATGACTTAGATCCCATTGTTTTATGTGTGTTAAATTGTTTGATTGATTTATTGGTTTGGAATGCTAGTTGATTTTGTGCCTACTTGATTGACTTGTAGTGAAGTTAGAAAGTGTGAGACTAGCAAGATCAAGGAGTGAACCACCATTCCCTACCAAAAAGGCAAGTGATGCTTCATACTTTTTGTCCCATTACTTTCACTATGCATTAGTGATTTTGCTAAGTAAACTTGCATGGATTATGCTAAGTATAGACCTTGCTATAGTAAAACCTAGTAGATGAATCCTTAGTGGGATTTTCCTAAGTTAAATATTCCTACTACTATCAAGCTTAGCCTAGCTAATAGAAAACATGGGTGGAATATATATTCACACTATGGAAAAATATTCTAAGTCTGAGGACTTGTGATTTTGTCTAATAAAACAACTAAGTTAATGAATCACCTGGGTGGAATGGGATGGCTTGGTGGTGTTTGGTTGAGTGGTTACACAAGGCCAGGGGACTGGTGAACCTTGTGTATCGCACTTGTGGATTGCCACCCAGGAACAAAGAGATTTGAGATGTCAAATGTTGAGAAGCTTCAAGTGCAACCACTTGGCAATATGGGCTCTGCCATGATCATATAGGTTGCAAGAACTTGCCATATGGACAGTTGGTGGTAGTGTTTGATAGGTTGGAACGCGTCCATTTTGGTATAAGGGAAAGCTTCTGAAAGATCTTGTCTTGGGAAACCAAGTCTTGTGGGGAAAGTGCACCACCTCTGCAGAGTGTAAAACCTAAGTACTTAGCCATGTCCCTGTAAAGGACAATTTGAGCATCAAGACATGGAAGCAATCAAGAATCTCATCATTCAAATTTCTAAAGTTAAAACTTGTGGATTGAACAAGGGTTGTTTGTAAACTTCAATCTTTGATGTAGAGATGCCTTGAAAGGATCTTCAAATCTTTGATTGAGAAAAATGATTTTTGCCAAGTAAAACTTAGTATTTTCAAATGTTAAGGAAAATCTATTTTGAGCAATGCAAGCCTCAACTCCACTTAGCCAAATGCATATAGATGATAGACTCCACTATAAATACCATAGTATCACTTGCCAATACAATTCCAATGTATTGACCCTTTGTGGCTGTAACTTGTATGTTGCAGGTTTGATTGATTTTAGTGAAGATTGATTGTTTAGGATTACAAAGTCTACAACCAACATCTGCCTGTGGCACTTTGAAGATGAAGGACCCCATGACTATAGTTATTCCGCTGCAATGTAATGTAATAGCCAAGTGAGCTATGTATGATGTAATAAAATTATGTTATTCCTGGTTATAAAGTTATGTTATGACCTTTGTTTCTTGATATTACATCTTAACTGTGGATGCTAGCTATTGATCCAGGGACTAGCATTGTAAACACAGGAGGCTCTATCTTATTAAAGATTGGGACCCCTACAGTGTAGCACACAACGCCAAGTTTCACGCACGAGTACACACACTTGCCCACGGTGGACGACGCAGAACCACCACACACCTGGCGCACCCCACGCGCACGCGGAACTCCAGACCACGACTCGGTCATGCACCACGCACGCAACTGCCCATCGCCACCTTCCCCTTTCCCCGACGCCCCTTGCAGCGCCGCCGCCTGGCGCCATCCCCGCAAGCATCACGCCCCTCCCGTCGCTGGCTCTCTCCCCCCCCCCCCCCCCCCCCCCGCCCCGCTCGTTCCGGCCTTCCTCCTCCCGCCTCTGCTGCAGGCCGGCGTCGTCGGCGCTTCCTCCGGCCAAGACACTACAGCGAGCTGCTGCCTCTCGTGCCCGTCGTTGTCAAGTCGCCTGGCACCCCCTCGAGCCTGAGCTCGCCGGCCCCGCCTCCTCCCTCTGCAGCTCCGCTGTCTCCTTGGTTGTCGTGTTGCCGTGCCGCCGTCGGCCTCTCCGGCCTCGACCTCGCCTCGCTGCGCCCGAACCACGACGTCATGGCTAGCCTGCTGCCTTCGTCGTTTCCCAGGCTGCGTCTGCCTTCGGCCGACCATCCTTCCTCGCCCCTGCAGCGTCTTCGCTAGCCCGAGGCCCGCCACCGTCCGCTCGGCCCCCTCGACCTTGGCCCGGTCCCCGCCCTCGTCCTCCATGTCATGAAGATGGTCTGCAACCACATCGGTACCACGTCGTTGTCCGTGACCTTGGTTGACTGATGTTGTTTGGCTCAAGTCATTCATCCTAACGCCGCTATAGCGCCAGCATCAATGGTGGATAGCTATTTTTTTGGCTATCTGTAGTATGCGGGTGTCCAAGTTAACCAATCGCTTGGCATGCCACCGAGTTCTCCGAACGCAAGCACTCCAGTTATCCTGCCTCCATCAAGATATTATGGCCGACAAGATCATACCGGCGGCAATACAAGACCACCCTCATCACCTGAAGCCGGAGATCTTCATCACGGCAACCGAAGACCGATCCCGGAGTCCCCGATCCAGGATCCGAAGACCGATCCTCGTTGAACCCGATCCCCCGAGACCCAAGATCGTCGATCTGAGATATGTGACCCCTACCCGAGACCTCTATATTTTCATAATATATGACAGATACTTGTTTCATATTAAATCATTCATACTCGCATACATATTTATTGTCTGGGTTACTTTGTCGATTCACCTCATAATTAAATATGGAGACCATATGCGGGCGAATCTAATCTAATATTGGCTCCATTTAAATTTGTGTAGCGAACCGATGATATAATTTTGCCTTATTAATACAACATTAAATTGCAGGGTCTCTAGACAACCTAAACCACCTAATTAAATGTCGGAATCCCGATTCCGCTTAATATTGCTAAGTTAGGCCGCATATTGCCATGCCATGCATCATATCATAAACATGCCGGATCTTCCGTCCTAGTATTAAATATCGCATCGGTTGCTCTTTCTAGTGTTTGGCTCTTCACCGGATAGGACGATGAGTCGATGTAAGATACGACAAGCCTCCGGTTTTCCGACTTTGTCTCACAGGCGAGCATTCTCTCCCTTCTACCTATTTTGCATTTATAGTCTTTACTTCCTTTTTTTGTCTACTGCTATCCTTATTGTCGATGCTTTACTATTGTCCCTTTATTTACCTGCTCCACTATATTGCCTTGGTTATCCTATTGTCTTGTTTGATTAGCTAGCTTTGTCCTTGTGAGTCGTAGGCATGCTTAGTATCGCTCTCATACAGGTGAAACATGTTACTTGGATGTTGATGGTGATAAGATAATTAAATTGGTGATGTTGGTTATGGTTACGGTTTCACCTAATGATAAGGCCCCGACAGGGACCACCTTTGGGGAACTGCTTGAGCCGACCTAGGACCCGTTCGTTCTACGATACCAGTTCTGAGTTGATCGCGCTAACCAAACGTGGGGCCTCTGGGATCCCCCCTCAACTACCGGCGCTATTCGTATATCCAGAGGGTTAGAAAATTGGTTTTCCATTTGGTGCATACGCATAATATGTCCTCGGACATGGGTGAGTTGATATTTCTTCGGACTTGATGTTTTGGTGGATTGACATGGCTTACATACATAAATCGCGGTACACGGTGGTGGCACCCATGGTGTGTACAGGTTACCCCGCAGGGCCCGATCCACTAGTAGGAGCAAACGATGTGCCTTCCTTGAGAATCGATGTACCGCTTGGTTGGTTCCCCACAGTAGGTGATGCCTCTGGATATGCGCGTAGTTATGGGACAGTTCTTGTTGTGAGATTCGGATGGCACGCGTGATATGTTGACTGATGGGTTGAGCATGCATTTGGGTACAGTAGTGCACCCCTACAGGGTAAATCGTTTCGAGAAGGCGTGTGTCCATGGTTATGGACGCCTCAGGAATACAGTTTCATGATCATAGACAACGCCACTAATGGTTTGCCTTTAATAATATGATTAGTAATTAGCCTTATGAACTAAACACCTGCTTAACTAAAATTGTCACTGTGTGTGTTCCGCAAGGGGGCTTCCTCGACTGGTCTTCGAGGGGGAAATCTTTGGATGGGTTATGTTTTGTGTTATATTATAGATATCGTATAGTGCTCTAATAGCCGAAGTTGTAGAGTGTCTATATAAGTTCGATTGTGCAAGCTTTGCTGCCGCTGAGCCCACCATACCTATGTAGGCGAGGACCGCCGAATTCTAGTCTCGCCGTGTACTGGCCTCAGTACTGATTGCTCTCTCTTTGTTTTCCTTTTCCCTTTGTCGGCACCCTTTTGGCTTGACAGGTATGTGATTGACGACGTTAGCAAGGTTACCCTTCCGGCTTGGCCTGGGCAGGGTTGGACACCGCTTGGTTATTCTTCAGGACTCTTAGTCCCACTTGGTTCTTATCCGTACTTGGATTCTATCTTGCTTTCTCTTTGAATTGTATCATTTGTATTCTTGACTCGTCGAGTCGTTGTTGTATATATAAGTTCTTGTGGACTCTGTTGTAAACTACTGTGATGTAACTACTTGTATTCAAATCCCACCCACACGAAAGTGTCTGGTGGGCGTCTTTGAATCGCTTCTATGCGGATTTTGGCGGGAAATGCTGAGATATGCATAGACCCGATTCGGGGGCGTTACACAAATTCACACCCTTTTGCATTCCAATTGCTCATGCACGAGCATCTTCAGCATTCTTGGCCGCAACTTTGAATGCAACCATTTCTTACATAACTTTGTTGGAAGTCATTTGGTGATAATTGTGTCTTCCTTGGAGACTCTTCAAATCTATGGGCTCAAATGGCATAAGAGAACTTACATATTTCCTCTTGATCCAAGCATCATCAACATGTGTTGCACCATGATTTCTAAATGTGGTGGCAATGGACTTGAGTCTTCTATACATATCTTCGTGGTCCTCACCATCCATCATATAGAAACCTTTAGCTTGATTGCTAAGAGCATCATACCTATTTCTTCTCATGCTCTCATTTACAATGAATAACTCGGTGAGGGAATCCCATGCTTCCTTAGCGGTGCTGAGATGTTCAATATGTGGCATGTCCTTGGAACCCACACCAAGCTGAATCATGTGTAATGTCGTCGCATTGAGTTGACTATCTACAACTTCTCTTCTTATCAAATTGGTTGGATCCCCAATGTGGAGACCACCCTCGATGATCTTCCGTAACTCAATATACGAGCTGCACACATGAGACTTCATCAAAAATTTCCATTGATTAAAATAATATGCACTAAGCTTGGGTGGATCACCTCTATTGTTTATATGGGGGTGAGGGATTGGTGGATCAGGTGATTATAAGTAAGAGACCTCACTATAATCCTCCTTACCACTTCCCTTTTTCAAAGAGGAACTCTTATTTTTATCGTCGCCCTCCAATTGTTCTTCAATGGAGTTAGCCTTCGATTTTTCCTTTGAAATAGGAGTTTCAGCCTCAATGGAAGATGGAGGAGGGGTTGTGGGTGGCGAGAGAAGCGCTATCATGTCACGCATCTCTTGCATTTGGGCCTCCATGGTTTTAATCAAGGTTGTTTCCAACGTCTTGATATAATCCATAGTCACCTTGTCCACATCCTCACTACCATCTCCCCTAGTACCCATACTCTCTTAGGTGGTAAAGCTCGAATAAAGAGCCGAGGCTCCGATACCAATTGAAATGGATCGTATGGGAACCTAGAGGGGGGTGAATAGGTGCGACTACAAATTTTAATTCTTTTTCAGATTTAGGCTTGACACAAAGTTAAATTCTCTATGTAATATCCCAATTTCAGCAACCCTGATCTTTTGTCAAAAAGGGAAAAATTAGGGGGAACAAAAACTTTTTCTTATTAAGTGTTGCAATGTTTGCTTACTTGTTTACTGGTGTTTGATGACCCACAAGTGTTGCAATGTTTGCTTACAGTCTTTGCGGGTAGTATTACCCAATTTATTGATTCAACGCAAGGGGAGCCAAAGAATACTTGCAAGCCTTAACAACTGAGTTGTCAATTCAGCTGCACCTGGAAATAGTTCTTGCTCATGGAAGTTTATCAGTAGCAACAGTTTGGTAGTAGCAACAGCAAAGCAACATCAGCAGTAGAACAAGAGCAATAGTAATAGTAACAGTAACAGTAAACAGTGGGATTCAAGTGCGATAGGCATAGGGATGGATGGACGGGCGTTACATGGACGAGTCTAAACATGTAACTTCAAGATCTAGGGCATTGCAGATAAATAATAACAAGCATCCAAGTACTAAACAATCCTAGGCATGTGCTCCAAATATAGTCATACATGCTCGCAATGAGAACTTGCACAACATCTTCTGTCCAGCGAGACCGTGTCAGCGGGGCCTCTAGGGAACTACTGGCAATTAAGGTGCTCCTTTTAATATAGCATCAGAGCTAAGCATTAACACTCCATGAACACATGTGATCCTCACACCACAACCATCCCCTCCGGTTGTCCCAATTATTGTCACTTTGGGGCCTTTGGATCCGACAATGATATGTGTACACAACTTGTAGATAAGATCACAAACAATACTATCATAATGATTCAATAATAAGTTCAGATCTGAGATCATGGCACTCGGGCCCTAGTGACAAGAATTAAGCACAAGTTGCAACAAAGTCAAATAGCACTAATAGAGATACTAGGCACTATGCCCTAACAATATTATTCGATTACATGATAGAACTCATCCAATCCCTACCATCCCCAAGCCTACAGCGGGGGATTACTCACTCATGGATGAGGGAAACATTGATGGTCGATGGAGATGCGTTGGTGATGACGATGGTGATGATCCTCTCCAAATTCCCCGTCCCGGCGGGGTGCCAGAATGGAGTTTCTGGATCCGAATCTTGGTTTCTGATGGCGGCGGCGGAGCGGAACTCTTTCTAGAAAACTATCGAACCCCCTCCGGTTTTTAGGTCGAGAGGCAACTTATAGGCGCAGAGGGAGGCCGAGGGGGTGCCTGGTGTCACATCCCAAGATTTTCCAAATCTTGTAATGTGAAAAATAAATGAATAAAATAAAACTTTGTTTGATTTTCAGGGCTAGAAGAAACTTTTTAAATTCAATTGGTACTCCAAACCCATTTGAATTAAATAAAATCCTAAAGGAGCTTAAAAAGATAAACCTTTTTAATAAAGAAAATAAAATGTTTTTGAAATACTATTTTGAAACTCTTAAGTGAAAAGAATCATTTTCAAATGAAATAGAAGTTTATAAATAAAGAATATTTTATAAAGCCAAATTAAACTTTAGCCAAGCTTTGGAATTAAAACATTTTATTATTTAAATTAACTAAAGTTTATTTAAATAACTTAATAAGGATTTAATATCCAACCTTATTTAAATAAAAGGTTTTACCAATTTAAATTGAAACATCAAAACTTATTAAATTATTTAAAATAAGTTTTCCTAATTATTTGATATTCACAAATAAAACCTACTAAAGTTTAGGCTTTATTTTAGATTTCAAAATAAATAACTCAATAAAGCAAATTCTATTTTAATAATGAAAAGTCTACTATATTTAATTAATAATGGACTCTAAAATAAAAGGATATTTTGTTTTAAACAAATTTCCAAGTATTCTAAATTTCCCAAATAAAACATACTGATTTGGTTTGAAAAAAAATACTTAGGTTTCAAATAAAGATTTTATTGATAAAATCAAACTCTATTTGATTTAATAACTAAGGCCATTTTATTTAATTATTAATGGACCCTATATAACAAAATGTTATTTTAAAACAAGCTTTCCAAATATTCCTTAAATTCAAATACAACCTACTGAATGGTTTAAAATTATTTTCTCAAGAGGAACTTTGAATTAAATCAAAACCTATGGATTTAATAAATGATACATCTATTTAGTTAATTAGTAATGGACCCTATTATTAAAATTATTAATTTGAATTTGGATTTTGGTTCATGTTACTGAACAGAAATAATTTCAATATTACAAAGTTTGGGTGTTATTTGAATTGATTTGAACCTTGTTTGTTTGTTTTGAAATTTAAAACAGAAAAATAGAAATAGAAAAGAAAAAAGAATTCAGACAGAAAAAAATAGAACAGCCCACCCTCTGGCCCAACTAGCCCAACACAGCCCAATCCAGCCCAGCTTCCCCTCACCCCGAAAGAAACGTTTCGCACCCCTTTTTGAACCCACGGAGCAACTGACATGTGGACCTTCTTCCCCTCTCTTTCCCACTGACTGACCGACCCCACTTGTCACTGTTCTTCTTTTCCACCCACGCGACCCCTTCTTCCCCCTCGCCGGCCGTTGCAGACTTAATTTCGCGGCATCAATTCTCCTTAACGCGGCCACCTTAACTCGCAGTGATCAAGCTCGATAAAATGCCAGCACGTCCTCTCTCGTTCCCCTCTGCCTCCTTCCCCAAGCACGCCCCCAGGCTGCCGTATTTCGTCAGCCACTCTCTCTGTCTCCGACGACCCTTCTCGCCAATTCCGGCCAGCACACGCGCCCTTCTGCCTCCCTGAGCACACGAGCACGCTCACCATACCCTGGCGCATCTTTCTGTGTCAATCATTCAACCGCGGGCGCACCATAGCATCGGCTACGTCAAACTCTGGACGCCGCCGCCGTCTGCAACCTCTCCGTCGAGTACCTCCGGTAAGACCAGACCGCCCCTCTCTCCCTCAATCACACACGCGTCATCCCCTCGACCATACGCCTCTAACCGTGCCTTTTTTTTTGCCTCTGAATGAACTGCAACGTCGACTTAGACCTCAGACAGAGCCGTCCGACGTTGTCATCAACTCCGACGAGGAATTCCCGTAGCTCCAGCGCGCCCCTCGGCAAACGGGAAGCACCTCGAGCACCCCCACGCCTTGGAGAATTCAGTGAGCCCCCTCTCCTCCTTCCTCTCTTCCTATAGCGTCGACTCCGCCACCGTCTGGCCGCTCCGCCACCAGACGCCGCCGCCAGCGCCGCCCATCCCTGGCAAGCGAGCTGGGCACCGTCCGATCTAGATTGCAGCGTCACGATAGATCCACTTAACTGAAAGGGTACGCTAGCTCTGAGTCGTATGATCACATTTAATCCAACGCTCCACAGCGACTGATCCGCGCGAACCGGTACCAGCGAATAAGAGAGTGCCGCGTGTCACCAGAAATTTGAAAAACAGAATTTGAACCTGATTAGAATGCAAACTTGTAATTGCTATAACTTTCAAACCACACGTCCAAATTTTGCAAACTTTATATCATTGAAATCAGGAGAACAAGACCTAGCCAACCATGGCTTTAGTTTGACAAATAGTATCTGTTAGCTTGTTTGAATTTGCAGAAACATTTGTGTACTTGTTTAGATTAGAAAAATTGTTTAAAAATGATTTTTGGATTAAAACCTTTGCAAAATGGTTTGTTGTGATCTTACTGACCCTAGGAATCAATCCTTGGTGTTAATAATGATTTTTGTAAGATTTAGGTTGGATTACTTGACTTAGTCATTTTCTAGCCAAATAAAAAGAATGGTTTTTGTTATAAAAATGTTTATGGAAAGAAAACTTTAAGGAAATGTTTTGGACCAAACCTACTGACCTAAAAACACCAAGTTTTGCAAATTAGCAACTCATTTGGTGAACAACTTAAGAGTTTTGCCTTAATAAAAACATTTTTTCACCACATAAAATGATGAAAGGATTTAAAGATAGTTTTTGGACAAAACCCTCTTGCTAATGACCTTGCCACATTGGTAAATGACCAATTCGGATCTTACAAAGTTTAGAAACCCCATAGATACCCCTTTGCAAAATAAAACTATCTTGTGCATGCTCCCATGCATGACTTAGATTCCATTACTTTGTGTGTGAGAAGAATTGTTTGTTTGACTTTGGTTTGGAATGTGAATTGAATTTGTGTTTGCTTGATTGATTTGTAGTGAAGTGTGAGACTAGCAAGATCAAGGAGTGAACTACCATTCCCTTACAAAAGGCAAGTGATGCTTCATACTTTTGTCCCATTACTTTCTCTATGCATTAGTGATTTTACTAAGTAAACTTGCATGGATTTTGCTATGTATAGATCTTGCTATAGGAAAACCTAGTAGATGAATCCTTAGTAGGATTTCCAAAATTAAGTTTCCTATTACTACCAAGCTTAGCCTAGCTAATAGAAAACATGGGTGGAAAATATATTCACACTATGGAAAAATATTCTAAGTCTGAGGACTTATGTTTTGTTTAATAAAACAACTAAGTTAATGAATCACCTGGGTGGAATGGAAGGATTGGGATATGTTGAGTGGTTCACAAGGCCATGGACTTGGATTGTGTATATCACTTGTGGTATGCCACCCAGGAACAAAGGGATTTGAGATGTCAAATGTTGAGAAGCTTCAAGTGCAACCACTTGGCAATATGGGCTCTGCCATGATCATATAGGTTGCAAGAACTTAGCCATATGGACAGTGGGTGGTAGTGTTTGATAGGTTGGAACGCGTCCATTTTGGTCTAAGGGAAGGCTTCTGAAAGATCTTGTCTTGGGAAACCAAGTCTTGTGGGGAAAGTGCACCACCTCTGCAGAGTGTAAAATCTAAGTACTTAGCCATGTCCCTGGTAAAGGACAATTTGAGCATCAAGACATGGAAGCAATCAAGAAATCTCATCATTCCAAATTCTAAATTAAAATCTTGTGGTTTGAACAAGGGTTGTTTGAATTCTTCAATCATTGATGAGAGATGGCTTGGTACAAGGATCTTGAAATCTTTGATTGAGAAAAATGTTTTTGACAAGCAAAAACTTGGTATTTTCAAAATGATAAGAAAAATCTATTTTAAGCAATGCAAGCCTCAACTCCACTTAGCCAAATGCATATAGATGATAGACTCCACCATAATACCATAGTATCACTTGACAATACAATTCAAATGTATTGACCTTTGTGGCTGTAACTTGTATGTTGCAGGTTTGATTGATTTTAGTGAAGATTAATTGATTAGGATTACAAAGTCTACAACCAACATCTGCCTGTGGCACTTTGAAGATGAAGGACCCCATGACTATAGTTATTCCGCTGCAATGTATTGTAATAGCCAATGAGCTATGTGTGATGTAATAAAATTATGTTATTCCTGGTTATAAAGTTATAATATGACCTTTGTATCTTGATATTACATCTTAACTGTGGATGCTAGCTATTGATCCAGGGACTAGCATTGTAAAACACAGGAGGAATCTACCTTATTAGGTTGAGACCCCTACACCTGGGTTGGCTGCACCCCCCTAGGCACGGCTAGTGGTAGGCCCCCGCCTGGCAGGGGTGTGGGCCCCCTAGGCCCCTTCTCCGTCTCGTCTTCTGGCTTCGTGGATCTTCTGGTGAAATATATTTTTTGGCATATTTTCCGGGATTTTTCATGATAGTTCATTTTCTGCACAAAAACTAGACACCAAGGTAATTCTGCTGAAAACAGCGTTAGTCCGTGTTAGTCATATCCAAATCACACAAGTTTAGAGGAGAAACAATAGCAAAAGTTTTCGGGAAAGTAGATACGTTTTGGATGTATCGGTGTTCATGCAACTGATTGTGTATTAGGTGATATATTTCTTATCCCAACACTATTTGACAAAAGCTATTTCACAAAAGAGATGTCTTGGCTCATCTTTCATATCCTCAAATGTTCTAGCATTCCAAACTTGAGCCAAGACGATCTTGCCACAACAAAAATAGTTTACTAGTTCTATTAACAAAACTATGGAGACCTATATGTAATCTCCTTATGTTTTCAAGACAGAACTTCAAGTACTCTTACCTCTAGGTTTTCCAAAACCTTTCCTAAAACCTTTTCATCCTAATCCTGGCAAAAATACCAAGAGGTCCTTATCTCACTTAAAAACACAACCTCATCAAAACAACCAAGCTTACCTCAAGCTAGGCTTGAGGGTAACCCTAGTAGAGGTGGATAAGTTTGATAGGATGAGTTGCCTTGATCTGTTGTCTGATGAATTTCCTTGATCTACTGATTGCCTTGTTTGCTTAGGAACTAGAGTGAGATAATCTAGTAGCTCATCCTTAGGGATCAAACCAATATTTGAGATCATCAATCTCAAACTAATCATCCCAAACTTAATCTATCTTGAGTCACTCAAGTGAATCTCAAATCTACTTAACCAGCTCAATCCTGAGCTAATCCTTTGTACTAGTACCCAACTCATCCAGGACCAAATATAAGCATGGATCCCCTCTACCCAATCTATACCTCAATACCAATACCTTGATGAGGATTATGGACCCTTGCATCCTCTCCAAATGTTTCCCTACCCCATACTAGTCCACAACCACAAATCTGCCAATTTGGCTAAGTCTAGAATCTTTAACTAGATTCAATCTTTGGAACTTCATATAATCCAATATGTGTGCATTCTTGAAAATGTAATTGAACCATATTGTAGTACATAATTACTAATACCAAATCCCACTCTTGACCTTGGTTAAACCATTTTAGTTCCCACTCATCCATGATGGTTTTGTAGTCAAGATAATAATCCTTTCTGCAAATCTTATCATCTTTTCTACTTTGACAGAAGCTCAGTTCCATATGCTACCACCCCTTGACCAACTCCTTGCATGGTTATTATATACTAACCATTGTCTATCAAACCCTACTTCACTTGTTTCCATTGGAACCTTGTGCATCTTAAACCCACCTGGTTTATAAGGCATCATGACAATCCTACTATGGCAGCCTTATTTTCAACAAAGTTTGCCATCACTTCTAGAACACCTCAAATACAACCAAGCAAAACTCTTGATGTCATTATCATATATATAACTTGGTCTATCCATCCACCTATCCCTTGTACCAAGGTGAGCTCTAAGCTCCGTAATCCAACCATGTTTAGGTGGCATAAAATTTCAAAACCCTAGATTCCCCCAAATCTAGTTTCTTCCCATTCCACCATAATCCTTCAAAACCCAGGTGGACAATGATTTATAAATCAACTTTACATCATATACCTTGGATATGAGAACTCCCCAAATAATTCACAAAATTATTTGGATCCTAAAACTATTTAAATCCCACCTTTGACAAAACCCTAGAATCCTTGTCTACAAAGACAAATTTGTTTTCCTCCAAATCACTTCACCAACTCAATGCACAATTGATTTCTATACATCATACCCCACCTTTCCATCTCAAAAGTAAACATTTGTGAGATTCTTTATTATTACTTTTTTGCCCTTTTTCTTAAATGGCAGAAACAAGAAATAATTGCTTACAAATACTTTTATATCCAAATAAATTCCAATAAAATTCTCCAATGTGTAATATGGTATTTAGGACCATATCACATCAAAAACCCATCTAATACAATGTAAAATATCAAATGATCTTCTAGAAACTACTTCTGCACTTTTTGAATAAATGGAAACAAATGTATCTAAAATAATATGAAAAATACCAAATAAATACCTAGGTTATATCTTGATCATACCCATCCACCAGTACCATCTCCCCACCTTGCCCAATGGATATTTTTTCAACTTCCTTCACAAGCATCATTTTGATCAATTCTTGCAAACCAAACCAAACTTGAGTCAAACCAACTCAAATCCTTACCAAAACTTGTCATTTAACCTTGATCAATACAGCAACCACACCTCCCCCTGGACGACATGCCACTATAACACACCCCTTTTCTTGTATATTAATGCATAGAGGAGAGGGAGAGGATCACCACATTATTGCCCACCTTGGTAATATGAGCCTAGGGCAGCAGCCCTAGCCCTCCCCCACTCCTCTGGACGAGCACCAGGACCCACCTACCTCCCACTACCATTCTCACTACCCTATCCCTGGCCAGTACCCCCCCCCCCCTCCTAAGCTTGCCCATGGACAAAGTCCACTATGGACCCCTCTCACTCGGATCATAAGGCTAGAGGCCACCTCGAGCCCCCTCTCCCACCTCATTTTCCCCCACTCTCTCCCCCTACCTCCCCTAGTCACCCCTCTCCTTCTTCTTCCTTGCCTCTCCGAGTGAAAGAAGGAGAAATGGCCTCTCGGCCATTGCTCAAAAACCGAGCACAACTCCTTCTCCCATGCACCTCTCCTTCTTCATGAGGCCTCTCCATGACCCCCTACCTATGATCTACCACCCACAAGATCCAGATCCCTCCCCTTGGTCTGTACCATCGTGGAGAAGAATAATAACTAGTATCGGGTGCTTTGAAAGGTTTGATCCTACTCCCTCTATCCCTCTCGTTTTTGCTCTGGAGTGACCCCCTGCTCAAGCCGCATCTGACCATCCCCTTTTTTGGCATGCATGCGTCCATGGGAGATGCTCCGACAAGCTCTTGAAGGAGCACCGCCGATGTGGTCACGTGAGACTTCGCCCGAGGTCGCCCCTCCTCATGGTCACCGGCAACCGCCGCGTCCTCCCCGCCACCTCCCGTCGCCGGCACGCCTCCGGTAAGCGCCCCCGCGCCTCCACTAGCCACGCTAGGGTTCTTGCCGCCGGCCAGGTCGCGAGGAAGGAGACGGCGCCGCGACCGTCGATCTCCTTTAGATCAGACGACCGATGGCACCCAATACCCCTTCGACGCGGTGGGCCGCGGGCCGATAGGCCCTCCCCCGCGACTCCCATCTCCCTCTCGTGTGCATGCGATGTCGCCCTGCTGGGCTAGCTTCGCTCCACGCGGCCGAGTCCGCTCAGGTACTGCCCGCGTCGCCTCTCTCTCTTTTCATTCTATTTGCAGATCTATTAATGATGCAATTTACCTTAAATCATTTTGAAAATGTAAAATCCCTCCAAATGACTAGATTTAAAATTCCTAGGATACCTGAGTGTATTCCTCAACATGCAGTACCAATACCTTGATCAAGAGTAATTGGTACATTTTCTGAGATTTAATCTACTAGCATGTATCTATTGCAATAAATAAAAAAATTCAGAAAGTTATACATATCCAAATGGATTGAATCAAGATTCACCTGAATAGTATTTGAAATACTCATTTTTGGGCCCTTGCCTCATGACAAGGTGAACCATGGTTTGGCATTAGTAAAAATAACAAAATCAGGCCATTTCTGTCTTTAAGAAATTCCCTAGGTAAAACCAGATATGATTTTGACCTAATTTCAACTCCTAGAAGATCTACATTCAAATATGTATCAAACTCCAAGAGCCCAATATTTATTGATCTCTCTTTGAATTCTGGTGAATTAAACCTTTCTGTGCATGGTTTATTCACCAATAAATTCACCACAATAGTTATGCAAATCCAAAAAGAGTGATTCCAATTTCTACAGAAAGGTATGTCAAGTACCTACGATGTGTCCTTGGAATCACATAAAAATCGCATGTATATTCAATATGATGAAAAAGACAAATATCATCTAGTACTGCCTTTGGGATGTTCCTGAGGGAATTCTGTTAATTATTTTAAGTTGATTCCAACTCCTATTGAATAAGTCCATCAAATCCTATCTAATCATCCAAGGAAATAACTTTTGGAGCTCCATAACTTTTCTGGTGATTTAATTCCTCAAACTAGAGTTTTAATTCACTAGAAAATGCATATTAAATCAATGGAGATTGATAAAATAGTGAAACCACTTTTGTTGGTTCCATTTTATCAATATTATCTGATGGAACCATTTTATACAATGGTATCATACATAAATTGGCATTGGTCCAAAAACCCTCTCAAAACTAGCTTCTAGATAATAACTCACTATGGAATTCCTTCAATTATGTCCAAGACCCATTCCAATCTTTCCAAATCTATTCTTCCAAAACCCTACTAAATGGTAGCATGTATTAATGCTTGTATGCTTTGAATTTATTGGTGTATTGTTTGATTGCATGTATACTCGATAACAACGATATTTGCGAATTGTGAGATGCCGAGAAGAAGGAATTATTGGGTCATTCTATTATTGTTATTATTGGTATTCTGGATTTTTTAAGAAGTCCAGAGAAATCCCACTGGTCACAGGCAAGTCACCTTTTTGCTCACAAGCCTTTGTCCTACTGTTTTACTATGCATGTTTTATCTACTTTTATACAAGGTGCACTGGTTTACTGCGAAATGTTTTATACCTGGTAATGGCTTGGCTCCTCTAGATAATTACCATTTGTACTACTAAGTACAACCCCCTTTGACAACACCTACTTGCCCCTAGTATGGTAGATGGTGTATAGCACCATGCCCCTTTGGAAACCCTGTTTTAGCCAAAGCAAAACTATGGGATGGGAAGACCCTAGAAAAATCTTACAAGAATGTTTTATGAGAAAACCTTGGCGAGGTTTGGCCTGCCAAGTGAGTTTAAAAGGAAAAAGGTTTTGGTTTTACAAAAGGATTAGTCTAAAGATGGAGGAAAAAGGTTTACAAAAACGCACTAGGCTGTGCAGTTTTTCCAGAACGATTAACCCATACAACCACATTACTCTGGAATGGGGCAGGGCTGGGCTGGAAGTTTGTCTATTCTGGTGTAGGTGCCTCACAACTAATACAGGGGATGTCAATCTCCGGAGGCTGGGTCTTCTCCTGTAAAGGTCCATGTGAGACATCGACCTAGAGAAGGAACGAACTATCTGCGGGTAGCCAGGCATTACTATGAGCCCCTCATTGAAAGCGCACACTTTGTGTAGTGAAAAGGGCGCTCCGGTTGGTCCTCAGAACCCGACGTCCTGGTTTTTAGGGGATTAACACTCATAGGGTAGGCGCTTATACTAGAGTGGGCATTCCGAAGGTCTTGACCGGTTACTCGACCCACGATCGGTGTAGATCAGGGTAGGGTACTCGGATGGTGTGGGTAAAGTGTACAACCTCTGCAGAGTGTAAATCTATTCGAATAGTCGAGTCCTCGGTCATGGACGGTTGGGAACGTTGCTGTAGAGCGGTGCTAGTTTTGATTTCAAAAAGGATTTCGGAAAAGCAATGGCTTTGGAAATGATTTGACCATGGGATGGTCGAAAAGGATATATGTTTTGACCATGGGTGGTCGGAAAGGAATAAAAGAAGTTTGGTCATGGGATGACTAGGAGAAGGAAACAAATGGGTGACCCAATCCTAGTGTTTTCTAAAAACTTTTCAAAAAGGTTTCCAAATGTTTTACAAAAGTTTTTCAACAAAGATATAGAGATATGCTATATCTACAAGAGAAACTAATTTATAAAAGAACCTCTTATGGAGCCAGCCTACCATAGTCATATTGCATATCCTTTATTATTGTTCTCTTAAGGTGGTTTGCGAGTACATTCAAAGTACTCATCGACATTGTCTCTGGCTATTTACTTGGCCAGACTTTCAGAAGCAAGAGGAACTATGGAGATTGCTGACATCTATGCGAGCTAGGCCATCTTTCCAGTCAGTTTCCTGTAGGTTAAGGCTTGACATGGGCTCTGTGAATGAAGACTTCCGCTATTTATGATTGTAATCGCCATATTGGCCATATTGTAAGTTTATGTAATCGATACTTTATGGGTGATGTAATGATACTAGTTGGTTATGCTCACGACTCACTGATCATGGGAACATGATATGCATGCATAACGGGGATTCTCGAACCAAAAAATCTAGGGGTCTAACACTCTATATATGCAACTAAGATGAATTTCCCTATATGCCAAACTATCTACTAAGCGAGTAAACGCAGTGAGAGGAACAGGGTAACCGTAGTGGAGCACGTGGAGACACAGGATTTGTTTTACCGTAGTTCTTTCCTTGTTAAGGGAGGGGTGGGCGGTACTAAGACCACCACGCCACAATAGGCCTCACCATGTTCTCCGATGGATCTTACCACAAGAGGTCTGATCCACCTTTCCACTATTTGGTACCCTTCGAGGCGAGAACCGGTGTCTTTACACTCTACCGGGGCACACATCCACAACTGAATTGGAGGCTCCCGAGATGACAGCAAGCTGCCACAAGAAACAAATTTATCAATAAACAAAACTGGGATCTAGAAATTTGTAAGAAACTCTAGATCAAGAGGCCCCCAAATGAACTGAGGGTAAATGAAGATCTTGATTGGCTCCGATGAAGATCAAGGCCTCCTCCTTCGATTCCCCAAAGATCGGAGCCTTCAGGTGGTTGAAAGTGGATATCTCGTGAGGATTGGTATGAACAACACTGTACTTTTTCATAGGATCAAAGAGATCTAAAATGAGGATCAAATGGGGTATTTATACACCCTGCCAGAAAGATGCCATTGGAAGAAGGAGGAGCCGGATAATACAGCCTAAGTGGGGGGCGGATAATCCGGTCGGGACAAACATCCATCCCGAAAACATAAAATCCGGGTCAAATGTCTGCCTCCTATACCGCTTGACGTGCCTTGGCTGCCTTGTGAAAAATCCCTGGGGGCGGATTATCCGTCCCCCTTGGATGGGCGGATTATCTAGCCCGAGCAAAAGATCCGGCCCTGGCCGGACAATCTGGGGGAATATCCGCACCCATACTTCTTGACGCGCCTTGGCCTCCTTGGGAAAATTCCTTGGGGAGGATTATCCGCCCCTGGATGGGCAGATTATCTGTCCTGGGCAAAATATCTGGCCCTGGCCGGATAATTCGGGGGAAACTCCGCCCCCATATAGCATGACGCGCCTTGGCACCTTTGGTGATCGAGGTAGGGCGGATAATCCGGCCCTTGATAGGGACGGATAATCCACCCCCCAAAAACTCTTGTTTAGATGCATTTAGGGGAATATAATCTGCAGCAATAAGCACACAATTAAATAATCCTTGGCATTATTATCTAACACACAAAACACTAAAGATCTTGAAATATTCTTTCACTAGTCAAAAGATCAAAGCCAATGTCTTCTGTTTTCCACGACCCCGTAGGCTCACCCTTTTGTATCCCATCATTCCCCTTACCTTTATACCATATAAGTAGTATGTCTCCTACAACCTTTTACAATCTAGTCATAGAAACTACTTATGATCATTGTACATCATAGAAAAGAGGTGTTAGGGGATCCCACCCGCTGCTTTCTCCACAAGGAATCGCAACCAGGCATAGTCTTCTGAGGACATATGAGGGAAGAAGATCCCGCTGGATTCTTTATCACATACTAGATCTCATAGTCAACGTTGTTTATACAATGCAAGAATCACTGACAATATTGATCGTTATTCTTATCTGAATATATATCCATTTGCAATGGAACCTCTAGCATCAACACAAACCATGGTTCCATTACCCACCATGTATTCGATTCATAATTGTAGAAAAGTAATGATTTTATTTTAAATGCACGTATTAGACATTGTAATTCTTTTCAAGTAATTTTATAAAAATACTTCAATGGATATGAGAAAGTATGAACTTGCCTTCAGACTGCCAGGTAGTACTGTAATTCAAAGTTTTGACTTGGCCCTAGACCTCGGCTCCTGAAATTAGTATCAGTGTCCAATAATGGCAATGTTCAAAGTACAAATTTCGTAATATTATGCATTACTTATTTATGTTGAATTGCCCTTATTTGTGTGTTTTACTAAAATTTAACAATTTATTAATATTAAACCTCTAATGGATTATTAATTTATTTAAATTTAGGGATGATATTTAAATGGATTAAATCTTAATAATTCAAAAAAGAATTATATTCTAATTATTAAGGAACAAATAAATATGATTTCCCCGTAACTACGGGTATTTGAAAGATATAATTGATTCCTTTTTCTATCCTAATTCAAATATTATTCAATAATTCTCACAAAAATTAGTTCTCTATAATTTGTTGTGCTTGTATATATTTTTAATATATTTTTTTATCTTTTTATTGAATCTCTTTTTGAATTTAGAACTTTGGACTTTAGTAGTATTTTTAAAAGATAGAAATGCCCTTAGCTAGCCCCTGGCCTAGCCTAACCAAGTTGTTTAGGTCAAATCTGAATGGTTCGTCCCAACCCAACCGGTTCAGTTGGGCTCTCTCTCACTCGCTCTCTCTCACTCTAACCTAGGTTTGGGGTACCCGTGGTGTTAGCCATGACACAGTGCCATCCTCTAGCGTTGGTGGTCACACTGTTGCTGCTAGAACTCTGTTGACAAGTTGTTGTATTTGATCGCAGCCTGGCGCGGGTAAATGTGGCGTCGGTTCTCCCTGAGACACTGTGTTGTGGTACTCTTCGACGACCTTGTTCCGCTTCATTAGAGTAACTCTAACTCTCCCATATCTATTTTAATCATATGATATCTCTAGTTTTTGATGTGCTAGCTTATCCACTCGGTTCCCTCTCAATTCAAAGTTCATAGCTTTGGTATATGTTAATTTAACACTGGTAGTTGTTTTAGTACATCCAATTGATGAATTGAAACCAATGTTCATTCAATGCTACTATTATCTTGGTTTAATTAAATGTTAATTGAGTTCTGTTTCAGTTTTGACAAGTGACTTATTCAACTTTACATTGTGTTGGAACAAATTGGTATTGGTTAGCTTTTGATAAATGATTATTCATTTAGATGGTGATATGTATGTTTCCATAGATATGTGATTGATCTATTGATCTGCAGTTGATGATATCTGCCATATTGGACATATATGAATAAATTTCCTTTAGTTGCATTCTATACTGAATTCCTTTCAGTAGAATTCAGTTCAGTGGTTAGTGAAGCTTTAGGTAGATGGTGTGTATCTTCTACTATTTGATTGAGAAAATATTTTTTTAGGAAAACGTGATCTTTAATTAATTTAGGTAACAATGTTTATACAATCACGCTCAGTCAGCACCAACGTGTAGGGAGGCACTGCACCAAGCAACACACCACACAACTCACGCTTACCCATCTGCGCTAAAGCATGCACAACTTTATTATTGTTTCTTCCCACCTTGCTGATGCTACCATCTGGAATCCTGATCATCAGATCCTTGGCCTCGTTGTACAAGCTCTAGCAGGCCAATTTATCTTCAATAGTTGTTGAAAGAACCTGCATCGCTCGAAAATAGTCAGACTCCAATGTCTCGGGTTTGTCGATGTGCAGCTCTACCAGGCGAAGCCCCTCTAAAATCGCCAACACTTCGGCTCCCTCCACACTTGCACATGCAGCCACATGTTTAAACATGGAGACTAGGAATTTTCATGTGTGATCTCGTGCCACCGCACCCAGGCGAGAAGCTCTAGTATTCGCATCCTAGCCCGCATCAACATTGATTTTTGCATACCCCCAGCTCCGGTGATCTCCACTCTGAGCTTGGTTCCTCACGCTTCCCATCAACATGACTAGTAACAGGGTTAAGAGGGGTTTTACCTTTGACATCTAGGGTGAGGCCCGACAAGACATTAAGCGTCTCCACATAATTTTGCAAGTAAGGCACAGAAGCTGTAATTGAGGCCTTCCCATTAACATGCACAATAATGTTCCGATGGTGCCATGCCTACTAGAAGAGGAAGAGTATTTTCACGTGTACTTCAACTAATACCAAGCTTAGGAGGTGTAGGATCCAATCCTCGACATTCTGTCTGAAATCCCGATCTGGCGGCATAGACCAGACCGAATGCAGCCCGTCACGTAGACCCCTTACCTTTGTGCACCGACCAACATCATGATAAGCATCTTCCTCCTCAACGCCACAAATAGAGTAGATAGGATTAATCTTGGGTATAATGTTGGTGTTCCGAACAGAAAATCAAAAAAATTAATACAACGGATCGCCCCGATGCCCAAGATCTATCTACGAGTAATGCAGTAATGATCGAGAGGTTTCGGATACATACCCTTGTAGTCCGAAAGTGGTTAACATTCTGAGGGGACCATGGTTGATGTAGTCGTGCTCATAGCCGACCTCAAGGTCGCGAAGCTCCTTGTAGGTCACCCCTTGCTCCATCACCATGCAGTAGTCTGGCTTACGACATCACAGTGCCCCAAATGTTGCACCCCGTGGCTTTGTATATATACGGTGTACGATGAGAACCTCCGTCTCCCTGATCACACCGGGAGTATGTTGCGGAAGTAGATCTCCGGCTATGGAATCCCTGCAGCGCAACAGCGTGCTACAGATGTGTCGTCTCTTGCGTGAACAGCCTTGGGCCGTGCCAACGCGTGGAGACAACTAGAGAGAGAGATTGGAGAAGAGGAGGATGAGAGCTCCCAACTCATGGGATCTATCATATTGGTGTGTTCTCCAAATGGTAGAGGGGGCCTCCTTATATAGTGGGGGGAGGGGCAGCCTTGCCCCTCCCCTAAGCCTTCCAACCGGCGGCTCAAGGGGGGAGAGGAGGAGGCGGCCAGAGGTGGGGCAGCCCTGGGGCGCCCCAAAACCCTAACCCTAGGCGCCCTAGGGTTTCCCCTAGGCGCATGGTCCCTTAGGGCCCATCCGGGTGGCCTCCCCTCTTCCAGTTTCCCTCATGAGCCCTTTTTTCCAAGGAAATTTGGCCCATTAGTGGAATAACCATTTAAATCAGATTTAATATTATATTTAATACTAATTACATTAATTAATATGTAAATACATATTACCAAATCCAATTCGACCCGAAACACCTTTCGGTTCCCATTCTATATCCTCCGAACAACTTCGGAACGATTTCGGTGCTCTCACCGGAACTTTTCTGGTTTCCTTTCTTTCTCCGAACAACTTTGGATCTTTCTCCTCAAAACAATTCTGACTTTCTCTTTCTCTACTATGATTCCAACTTACGGAAAACCTCAAGCTCATCACACCCTTAAGTGCATCCCCTCACAGCTCGGGAACAGCTACAGACATGACCTAGACTCTCTTGCGTCAATGATCAACATCGGGACCGTGAAGCCCATAATGATCCCTGTGTATTCCAGATTGACGATGTCGTTTGAACCATAAACGTTGAGTCCAATTCCCTTTGTTTCTTTGATACTACTTGTCCGAGATCCGATCATTAAGATATCTCCATACCTTGTTCAATCTTGTTACCAACAAGTACTGTTTACTTGTTACCATGATATTACATCCCCGTGACATAGCCACATGTTGCAACATTTATGGATGTAATCTCACCAAGTCGGCCTAAATGTATCTTACCCGTCACTGGGTGAACAAATCATGCTCTTGACGCAATATCTTCAACCCGTTCCTCTGAATACCCAATGTACACCTTTATAATCACCATTTTACTGAGTGGCGCTTGATGCAGTCAAAGTAGCCTTGGGAGACAGTGATTAGGATATGGTCTCACGGTCTAAGGATAAGCAGACTTCGTTTCTGACTATTGCAATGATGAACTTTGTGACTTGATTGTGTTGCAATATTTGAGGGATGTCCATCACATCATTCACTGATGATATGACCTCGTTGTCAACCAGCGTATCACTTCATGATCAGGAAACCTTGATCATCATGTTACCCAACAAACTAGTAATAGAGGTTACTAGGGACTTATATTTCATATAACACATGTATCAATGTTTCCACCTGATACAGTTATAGCACAACATGAAACTATTACGAACTTATTGGGATATGACAATAATAAACCTTTTATTATTTTTCTCTAGGGCATATTCCCTTCAGTCTTCCACTTGCACTAGAGTACAAATAATCTAGCCGGCATTTACTAATCATAAACCATATCCCCATATGTGTTTATTGATCATGCTTCTCATGAGAAACGTCATGTCCCTGTTCTGTTTTACCAGATTAGTATGTCTTTTGCAAATCATGAATGTCTTCCTGATTTTGACATTCCCTCCATTATCTCATAATGGTTTGAAGTATTCATTTTGGCATGTGAGACTTTGTTTCTATTATTTACAATGGCGGTTAATGAGTAAATTTAACTTTCACTATTGTCGTGTAAACTCTGGAAACAGACTTAGAGAAGTCAAACTTCTTTAGCCAAAATGTACTTTTATCTTTATGTAGATCCTGGTGCATCATATGCAACTATGTTCCTTACTTTGCTTCTTGCCATTCAAGAACGAACTTTAACTCTGGTTCAGTGATTAACTCCAGAATCACTTCAAGACATGTTCTTTCAACCAGATCCTTTGGTTCATATTATGTCGAGTATACAATATGGTTATATGGAAGGACCTATCACTGAGGCATATGAGATGTCACACATATCTTTCTTTCTTTTTAACCATAGTTGTAATACCGATTCTAACTCAATGCTTCATACAAGTAAGAACTTCTTTCTTCACCTTGTTCCATTCTGAACTCCTTCAGAATCTTACCTAGGACATTCTGAACATCTTCAGAATCAAGTCTAGGAAGCATTCGACAATAATGTTTATTAAACTTTCCAATCTATCTCGATAGATTCCATTGTTTAATAACTTCATAAACTTCATCCATATTTACTAACTTAAATATTATTAATACCAATCATATCATTCATATATGTCATCCACATATTTCAGAATGATAACATGCTCCCACTCAAATATGGCATCCATATATGAGATCCAGGGATTTCACTTGGCTCCGACTCAAAATATGTCTCCTACATATTGAGTCTTATCCAAGCCATTAATCTTCCACTCATAATATGTCTCTTACATATTAAGGTTAGGCCAAGCCAATATGCTCCCACTCAAATAAAAATCCTCTCAATAATCTTAGACTTTCCAAAATTATTTGATCACCATCAAATTGAGAATTCCAGCTGTGAGTTCCCAATATCCATATATTGCTGAGGTAAATCCAATAGACTCAAGCATCACTACATTTGTATTAAACTCCTTGAATTTTTCCAAACATGCTTGGCGATAAATCGAGCTTTATGTCTTTCCATTAAGTTTCATTTGTTTCTTATGACTTCGCAGTAATTTCAGAAATATCAAGTAAACATCTTTACTTAATAAGATCAAGTAATATATTACTTTTCAATCTTAAATGTAAATTAATATAGGATTATATGACTCCTAGTCATTTCTCGCATTTAGGTCCATCACGCTTCTTTGTATTTCGTAGGTATGTCTTGTTCAAATAACATGACAAGTGAATCAAAATATAATTCTGCCAACTTGTAGAATATATATTCTTGAATCCTAATTTCCTTTTGTAAAAGTTTTCGCTAAAAGTTTATGATTATTATCATTAGTTTCTCCTCTATTTGTAGAGTTTAGTTTCATGAAACAAATTTCGCTGCGCCACTCAACAATCAGGAGGTAAGGTCAATCACCTTATTTTGAACTTTTACTTTCTTCCACCCGTATCTTCACTAAGACACATATCCTTAGGACAACAATAGGTTTGCCCTCTATGGAACATGTATTCATAGTTTCCTAAGAATACACTACAAAGACTTGTTTATTCGCCACGATTTCGAATCATCGAAACCTCTAGAAACTCGAATGTGACATAACTCTTATGGTGTTGTTTCCACGAATCTTTAGATGTTCCTTTGTATTTCAAACGAGTGTTTTCTTATTTCAATCTTTAACTCTAAACAATAACCATAACCTTGATAAGAGATAATATTAGACCATATGTATCTAACACAACATGATTATGATATCTAGATATATCAACACCTTGAATTTTTCTAATTATCATAATTTGTGAAACAACTTTCACAAGTCCTTTTATGCCAAACTTCAACTTAAATACTTTAGTCATATTGATCAAATCAAAGAGACTTTGTATTCATGTTAATTTCATATACCACTTTGTTTCGAACTTATTTGAACAACTCAAATCCTTTCAAAATAATTGTTTCATTAAGTAAATACACCTATTCACTTAAGTCCACAATGAAATAATGATTTCCACTATTTTTTTGAAAATACGATACATCACCATGCATAAAATTCAACATTTTTCGCATATTACCGTTTTACCAGAATGCGGAGCTTTAGTCATCTTGCCAAACAAGGCATGTTTTTGCAAAGTCACTAGATCAGATATCTAAGACCCCGATTTTCATCTAAGTGACATGCGATAATCATCATGACTTAAACAATAGTGTCATTTCATTATTAACCTTTTGGATATCTTTTAGCATTCCATTCCTTTATAATTGTTAACATATTATCATTAACATAGTGATGATATAACTTATTTATAACCATAATGTGACCATAAAGGTATTACTCATAAGAACAGTATAACTGGACTATAACTTATTCATATGAATAATCATCATGCCAAAAGCAAGACACACAAACAGGGATTACAAATTTTATTCAAGTCCACTCATCCAAATGGTAAACTTCGAGGGAAGGAGTGATGTCGGCCATCAACTAGTTTGCTTGCCGTCATCAAGCCACATTGCCTCAATTCGAGAAATTCTCAAGCAGACCATCATGTTTTCATAAAACGGGACAAGTATCCAATACTTCGTAATCTACAACGAGTTTTTGAAAGAATCACATTTATAACATTGTATATCTGGCATATACTATTTTCATCCATGACCTCCATTACAATCAATCCCCTCTGAGAGTTCTAAACTCTAATGCAAGATTACTATGTGATTCTCCAAATATTCTGTTTCCATCCACCATGGAGGAAAACTCATCCAATGACTCATACTTTATGTGCCTTCTTTTATAGAATACAAAATTGTCGCCTAACTCTCCATCAAATGTAGAATGGCCCCTTTTGGATGATTTATGAAGAAAACATAAACTTGGTGGAGTCATCGAATTATCTCCTAATGGTCATTGTATCAGGAAGAGAAGATCGGCTTATTACGAGGAGATCCCTTAGGTGTGGGTATTAATCTATGAAGTTGGACCCTTCTACTAAGTTCCATATCAAGAAAGAAATTTCTCATGGTCGCAAAGGACCTCAATGAGACAAGCCATGATCTATAAGATATTTGCAAACAGACATCTAGACTTAGTTCATAATAATGAGTTCAATTCATAATTGACCTCCCACTGAAAACGTCATACCCTGGACAATTTCAGTGATCACACGATCCCAATCCACTATGCAATCCCCGATCATCATGTACGGCAACATAGCTTCAAAGGTAGACATTCTCCAATGTCAATCACATCATCCATGTGACTCATGCTCGATCTTTCGATCTCCTGTGTTCCGAGGCCATGTCTGCACATGCTAGGCTCGCCAACTCAAACTTGTGTGTATTGCAGTGTAACCTTTCTTACACCCACTGTATGTGAACATATATATGTCTATCCCCCGATATTCATGGTTGGCTTCATATCGAATAACTTTCTTGGTGGTGCACACACAAGGAGAACACTATCATTGGAATTTCAAGGCCATGTCTACGCATGCTAGGCTCGCCAATTAAACATTGTTTTTAATAGGGATCATCTTATCTATGCTACCGTTGAGTATATAATACTAGCACACAATAAGATGCAAAGTAGGTATCAACATCATATGTATATTGCGATATGATATGGTCCTCCTTGCGCCTTGATCTCCATCGAGCGCTCCGGCATAATCTCCATCGTGCCACTGGCATGATCTCCATCGTGCCACCGGTTTTGACGCCAAGTTCATACAGCCACCAGTAGGTCGTCCATCGGAATGATGGATATTACTAGATAACTTAGTAACATAAAAGTAAACTACTTTACCTTCATAACGACCATGGCCATATCAAATCACATGCCCCTCCTGCAACATAAAGTTAGACACCTCTACTTTATCTATTGCAAGTTTTACGTGGTTGTTAGGGATTTCGTAATAGAACCGTTTCTAATCTATGAACTTTCCAACCACAACATGGATCCATACATTTGTATCTACTACACCCCTTTCGAGGCCCTCCGTTGTAAATGCTATATCAATTATTGTAACAAAGACAGACATCCTCTAGCCACTTATACGGAACAAACCGTATGTTGAGCGTGGAACCAGTCTTGCGTAATCTTACGCTAAGGTCGGTCTAGGCCGCTTCATCAAATAATCCCGCGATATAAACAAGTATACGTGGGAGGGTAACAACTATAGCATCAGTTCCAGCACAACACCATGTGCGTACTGGCCGTACAGCACTACTACGCATAGATCGGCTCTGATACCACTTTGGGGTTCCAGGCAGAAAATCAAAAAATTTACTACAACGGATCGCCCTGATGCCCAAGATATATCTACGAGTAACGCAGTAACGACCGAGAGGTTTCGAATACATACCCTTGTAGTCCAAAAGCGGTTAACCTTCCGAGGGGAATGTGGTTGATGTAGTCGTGCTTGTAGCCGACCTCAAGGTCGCGAAGCTCCTCATAGGTCACCCTTACTCCATCACCATGCAGCAGTCCGTCTTATGACATCACAGTGCCCCAAGTGTTCCACCTCGTGGCTTTGTACACATCACGCCGGGAGTACGTTGTGGGAGCAGATCTCCGCCTATGGAATCCCTGCAGCGCAATAGCGTGTTGCAGGTGTGTCGTCTCTTGCGCGAACAGCCCTAGGCCGTGCCAACGCGTGGAGACAACTAGAGAGAGAGAGATTGGAGAGGAGGAGGACGAGAGCTCCCAACTCATGGGATATGTCGTATTGGTGTGTTCTCCAAAGGGGAGAGGGGGGCTCCTTATATAGTGGGGGAGGAGGCAGCCTTGCCCCTCCCCCAAGCCTTCCAACCGGCGGTTCAAGGGGGAGGAGGCGGCGGCCCTGGGGTGCCCCAAAACCCTAACCCTAGGCGCCCTAGGGTTTTCCCTAGGCGCATGGGACCTTAGGGCCCATCCGGGTGGCCTCCACTCTTCCGGTTTCCCTCATGGGCCCTTTTTCCCAAGGAAATTTGGCCCATTAGTGGAATAACCATTTAAATCGGATTTTAATATTATATTTACTATTAATTACATTAATTAATATGTAATACATATTACCAAATCTGATTCGACCTGAAACACCTTTCGGTTCCCCTTCTATATCCTCTGAAAAACTTTGGAACATCCCGGAATGATTCCGGTCCTCTCACCGGAACTTTTCCTCTTTCCTTTCTTTCTCCGAACAACTTTAGATCTTTCTCCTCAGAATAATTCTGAATTTCTCTTTCTCTACTATGATTCCAACTTACGGAAAACCTCAAGATCATCGCACCCTTAAGTGTATCCCCTCACGGCTTAAGAACAGCTACAGACATGACCTAGACTCTCTTGCGTCAATGATCAACATCGGGACCGTGATGCCCATAATGATCCCTGTGCATTCCAGATTAACGATGTCGTTTGAACCGTAAACGTCGAGTCCAATTCCCTTTTTTTCTTTGATACTACTTGTCTGAGATCCGATCGTTAAGGTATCTCCATACCTTGTTCAATCTTGTTAACGACAAGTATTGTTTACTTGTTACCGTGATATTGCATCCCCGTGGCATAGTCACATGTTGCAACATTTATGGACATAATCTCACCATGTCGGCCTAACTGTATCTTACCCGTCATTGGGTGAACAAATCCCGCTCTTGACGCAATCTCTTCAACCCGTTCCTCCGGATATCCAACATACACCTTTATAATCACCATTTTACTGAGTGATGCTTGATGCAGTCAAAGTAGCATCAGGAGACAGTGATTATGATATGGTCTCATGGTCTAAGGATAAGCAGACTTCGTTTCTGACTATTGCAACGATGAACTTTGTGTAGGGGTTCGTAGTATGGAAAACAAAAAAATTCTACCGCATGCACACAAACAAGCCAAGATCTATCTAATAGATTGTAGCAACGAGTCGATAGAAGCACTCACCCTCGAAGATTCCAAAGTGGTTAACGAAAGCAGATTATCGTGGGTGATGTAGTCGTACACTTGCCGATCTCAAGATCGTGTAGACGATCCTTCCGACGCTGCGTTCTGGCAGCGCTTCCGCAGTCGGTCACACGTTCGATACTTGATGAAGACCTTCCTCTCCCTTGTTCCAGCAGGCAGCAGAGGTTGCAGTTCTCCCTCGCGATTCCGGCATCACGACGGCATGGTGTAGGAAGTAGAGGAAAGATCTCGCAGGGCTTCGCCTAAGCCAGATGCGAGTTATGGTGGATTAGGGTTTCCCGGAAATCTAGGGTTTAGAAATCCGGGAGGAGGAGGAGGTGTCGGCGGAGGTGCAAGGCGGCGGCGGCGCGGTGAGGCGGCGCGGCGGCAGCGTCGGCGGCGAGCGGGCGGCGGCGGTGGCGAGCGGTGGCGGTGAGCGGCGATGCGCGGCGGCGGCGCGGGCGGCGGCGGCGCGGGCGGCGGCGGCGGGCTCAGGTGGAGAGGGCTTGGAACTTGTGTGTTGTGTTGGGGCAGCCCTTCCCCTCTATTTATGAGAGGGAGGCAGCCTTGGGAGGGGTGGGTTTGAATCCAAACCCAAACCCAAGTTGGATGGAGAGAAGGGCTTGTTTCTTCTCCCACTAGGAAACCATTGTTCCAGTTTGACTTTTCAAACTTCCCGTTTGACTTTCAATTTAGAGCTTTATTTCTCTCTTGCATATGGCAACACCAAGTGACCTTGGATATGATCCAATCATTCCACATACCCATGACAGATTCATGGACCATTCTCCTTCCGGACCGGTGAACCTTCTAGGCCCTTCTAGAACCTCTCCGATGAAATCATCGGAAACTTTCCCGAACTCCGAAATAGGACTTTCCTTATATGAATCTTATTCTCCGGACCATTCCGGATCTCCTCTTGATATCCCGGACCCCATCCGAGACTCCGAACAACATTCGGTATCCCTACTAACATTCCATATCACTATAAGGAATCTGGCTATATATGACCCTCCATTTTCGTCACAAAATCGTCATAGTAGTTCGTTTATGACGATTCTATGACGATTTTGAGATCGTCGAAAGCTGGGCGTCGCAAATGAACTATAACGACGTTTTTGGTAAAATCGTCATAACCGTCTATGACGATATTAAATCGTCATAATGTCTATGACGATCTAATATCGTCATGGACCATCTAGCCAAGCCAGCTCAGATCCTACGTGGTCGATCCTACGTGGCAAAATTGTGACGAAATGAAATCGTCTTAAATCAAAATCATCCCAGTCCATTTTAGTGATCTAAATGGGCTGGCCCAATAATGTTGGACTTTTTCTGTTTTGGGCCTAGGCCATTTGTAGAGCATTTTATTTTATGTCGTGTCTATGGTCCATGGCCTTTTTTAGGGTGTATTCGAATTTTTAGATCTAGTACGGACCCAAATGTACAAACCAGCCCAACAACATTTCCAAATATATAGTTCACACAAAACAACAGTATATAATCCAGAATTTAAACATAACAGCCACGAGGCTAATAAGTAACACTATTACATGACATGATAGCTAGATCATCATAATAGATATAGATATCTGATACAACGGATATAAACATGATAGCAGATACAGCAGCCAAATTTGAGACACAATAACCAAAAAGATAGCAAATACAACAGATGTAAACATGACAGATTCGCTACTCGTTGTCAGCTTCATCATCAGGTATCTCGAAACCAAATTCCTCTTCCAAGGCCATCACAACCTCCATTGCATCCAGACTATCCAGGACAAGATCATCCTTGAAGTGGGCATCTGGTTTCACATATAGGACATTAAGTTAGGCAAAGAACAAATGTGCATGTTTCTGGATATTAAATAAAGCACTATCCTAGCCCACATAAACAATACTTCCCTTTATTTTATGTTGCAACAGGGTTTCAAATGTTTACAATATGAAAAATGGACCTTTTCTATCTATGTTACTATATACATCAGTCCCTAACTATACTAGCATCTGCTTATGAATCCCTGCTGCTTATCATAAATAGCATAGTTTGCTTCCTAATAACTCTAGTCTAAAAAATTAGGAACTACAGCAGTAGTTTTCATGTGTCCAAAAAAGAACAGCCAATGTCATCCCAAATAAGAAAAAGAACAGCAGTAGTTTTCTTTATGCTGACTCCAAAGTCTCATAAACAGTAAACACTGGTTAAATACATAGGGATGAGAAACTAAAACAAGTATGTCATGAATTTCCTACAAGAGAGAATATAGAGGACCTCCAAGTCAATTAAAACATGGTTTGCATGTATCATGAAGAAGAAACAGTGGCGCAGCAAGCAAATCAAACAAGTATAAAGATAACAGGATAGACTAAAGACTTATCTAATCCAGAAAGATCGAGAAGCCGGTGCCATGGATAGGAATGGCAATAGGTTTGCCCCCTCAGGGACTTCCATTTCTGCCTTGTCCTTGTGCAATCAAAGTCCCCTATCCCCGTCCCTATCTCGTCGTTGCACAGCATAGTGGACATGGTAGATTTGCAAATGAGAAAGGATTTTAGTATAGCATCACACAGTGTACAAATTATATAGGATGTCACATAGCAGAGAATAGGATAGGCGCTTAACTAACTGCATGTGTGCTCTATTACTGAAGCAATGTAGACCCAACAATATAGCAGCCAAACTCATAGAATAATAATAATTAAAATCTCTATTGACTGAACAACATGCAAAAGCTCATCGGTTAACCAAGTCTTTTACTTTCTCATTCAGTTTTTCTGTAGTGAATCTCTAAAACAAAATTAATATGCATTCATTCCACTAATACACTCACAAGCCAAACTCTCCAAAGTGAAAAAATGCATCACAATAGCATGGTAGAGAGCGTCCACCTCTAATTCGGCAAGCATGCCCAGTTGCCATTTGAGTACTAAGGAGATCATCTAGTTATTTGAGTGAAGCTGGACATATTTGCAACATTCTGAGCACATATTACCTTCATCTGACCTTGTTTGTTTCAGTACACACAAATGTTTGTTTCAGCACACTAGCATCTGATCACTAACAAATATTCTCTACGATTTCTCAGGCACAACTAAGATCAAGAATCTAGACTCCAACATTGACTATGTGAAGTTAAAGCTAACGGAAGATAAGCTGTACAAAATTCAGTGACTCGGTACAAGTAAAACAGGGCCTTGAGACCATCACAAGTAAACCAAGCATGTCAATTGAGCATCAAACTAGAGCTAAGATATCTCCACCAGACACAGTTATTCACCAGATGTGAACCCTAGGTTCAGATATGAAATCTAGACAGTGGGGAATCACAGAAAACACACTTGACATGGCAAGGTAGATAAAGCCTAGAGGGAATCATAGAAGGAGCACCTACCTGGGGCGAGTTCTATCTCGCAGGAGAGGAGGCAGAAGGAGTATCGACGGCAACGGCAACACAGAACACCACGGGGAAGGCTTCACCATACACCACCACCTAGCCCAGCATCAATCTCACCACCAAGGCGGCACAGGGAGCAGCCCTGAGGGCCACAGCATCCTACACCGGCCTAGAATACCAACTTCAGTGAGTGGCGGCGCCAGAAGCGAACTAGTGCAAGAATAACACAAATCAGTAACACCGTCAACCAAGGCATGCCAGGACAAACACAAGTGCAAGAAGTATACATCAGTAATTAACCACTAGAAAAGATACAAAAGCTTAGAGAGCAAAGCACACAAAGGGTACACTATTTGACTAGTAGTCAGCACCACATATCGACCTATACTTTAACAGAAAAACAAACTAGACAGTCAAATATAAAAATGGCATATAGTATGATTTGTTACTCCAAGAATTAAAAGTATGACAAACTAGCTAGTAAAGTAACATGTAAACAGTTATATAGTAACTAGAGGCTCATGAGGAGCAAACAGTGTCGCAAAGTCTGCTCCCCCTTAGTATATGCCACATTTCGAGACACGTGGACACAAATAAGATCACATGTCAGATACCATATGGCACTGAGAACAACATCTATGGAGTTAAAGTAAGCAACCTCAGCCGAAAGATGGTGATTTCATTTGGAATAATCACTTATGAAGCAAATTGGTCAATTTACATCACAGGTTGATTACTGCAAGTTCAGAGATAAAATCTAGTCACATGCGTACTAACTAATTAGTGGCCATCAGCAGATAAAATCAACTGAAGCCCAAGCAACAACTAGCAGAGCACACAGTAGGATACTCTGCCTAAAGCAATCACCACTACCAATCCATACCAACTCGAGAGCCTCGGATCTGAACATGTTGAACTAAGCTAGATCCGCACACGCAACAGAGCCCCAATCGACAGATCTGTAGCGCGGACACAACAGTAATGACAAAGGTGGTGGGGTTGCTCACCAAAAACAGTGTTGACCGGGTTCTGGCGACCTGGTTCTTGGCGGCGAGGTTCCTCGAGGTCATGACGACGTGGGCTCTATGCTCTGCCAAGACTCGCGTCGTCTCGGCGCCGATCCCGCTGGACGCCCCTGGGTTCTAGAATCGGGTCCGTCAACAAGTGGGCGGCGACGACAAGGGGAAACTAAGGAGGCGGGAGGGGATGGGAGGGGTGTTACCGGTGATGATGGCGGTGAGCTTGGGTGACCTGGTCGGCGGTGGAGGCCCAGGAGAAGCCCGAGGCGCCCTTGCGGTTGAAGATGGACATCAGCATCTTGGTCGCTGGCAGCCACGAGATCAACATCAGGGGATGGGGGTGACCGAGAGGGAGCAGCCGTCGACCCACATGCACCGAGAGGGCACTATGCTGAGGCCCAAGCGGCTGGATCCGCGGGCATCGAGGAGGATACGGTAGCCGCCATAGGGATCTACGGGCATCGAGGTCAGCCACCGGTGGCCATCGAGGTGCGGTAAGGAGAGGAGGATCGGTGAGGAGAGGAGAGGAGGATCTACGGGTGGCCATCGGTGATCGAGGTCAGCCACTGGTGGCCATCGAGGTGTGGTGAGGAGAGGAGAGGAGGATCTACGGGCATCGAGGTCAGCCACCCGTGGCCATCAAGGTGCGGTGAGGGTGGTGGTGTTGTGGATCCATCGGAGGAGAAGAGCGAGGGGAGAGAAAGACCGGAGATAGGCGTGGTATGGCGGCGGGGGAGAGATAAGGGTTAGGGTTAGAGGATAGAGGGTCGCGGCTGGCGTGCGCCAAATATTTTCCACTATGCGCGCTGGATGCCAGGTCATCGATCCACACAACAAGTTTCCATACTTCACCATCCATCCGTTCATTATGTTTACATCCTACGGCTGATATTGACCTTCTCTAATATCTCAACCTGTCTAGAAATTATGACGATTTTGTCCATAGAAATTACGATGTTTTTCACGAAATCTTCATTGTTTAATAATGATTTGGCCCTCCCAAATAGCTTACGACCATCTAGTGTAGAATCGTCATAAATTTATGACGATTTCATTCAGGGTCACTACCAAAACGTCATAGTTTGACACATTTCTTGTAGTGTATCTACTAAATAACATCGAATCCTTAAGTGTGTCTCCCTACGGTTCGTGAATTATGCGTACATGACCGAGATACTTCTCCGATCAATAACCAATAGAGGAATCTGGAAATTCATATGGTTCCCACATATTTCTACGATTATTTTGCGATCGAATGAACCACTTACATACGATACCAATTTCCCTTTGTCTCACGATAGTTTACTTATCTGAGGTTTTGATCGTCGGTATCTCTGCATACCTAGTTCAACCTCGTTACTGATAAGTACTATTTTCTCATTCCCGTGATATGTGATCCCTTGTGAGCCAGTCACATGCTTGCAAGCCAATTGGATGACATTCCATCGGGAGGGCCCAGAGTATATCTATCTGTCATATGGATGGACAAATCCCACTCTTGATTCATGTGCCTCAACCCATACTTTCCGAACACGCAATGCCACCTTTATAGCCACCCAGTTACGGTGTGGTGTTTGGTGTCATCAAAACATCCTTCTGGTGATGGTGATTAGCATGATCTCATGGTCAAAGGAATTAGGTTACTATGTATCAGAAAGCTTATAGCAAACGAACTATTAAAATGACTTGATCTTTATGCTACGCTTATCTATAGGAGTATGTCCATCATACCATTCTCCTAATGATATGATCTTGTTATTAACAACATCTCAATGTTCATGATCGAGAAACCACGATCATATATTAATCAACAAGCTAGTATTATAAAGAGGCTTTACCAGGGACTCTAATTTAGTTTACGAATCACACAAGTATTAATGTTTCCTGTTAATACTATTATAGCATGAACGTAAACATTTATCATAAACACAAAGATATAATAATAACTGCTTTTATTATTGCCTCTAGGGCATATCTCCAACACTTTGTGACTTCATCGTGTCTCAATCTTTGAGGTATGTTCATCACATCATTCACCAATGATATGACCTCGTTGTCAACCATCGCTATCACTTCATGATCAGGAAACCTTGGTCATGGTGTTACCCAACGAACTAGTAATTGAGGTTACTAGAGACTTATGTTTCATATAACACATGTATCAATGTTTCCACTTGATACAGTTATAGCACAACATGAAACTATTACGAACTTATTAGGATATGGCAATAATAAACCTTTTATTATTTTCCTCTAAGGCATATTCCCTTCATATACGTCGGTGGATCTTTGTCATTACAGCTAGAGAGTTGGTAGCTAGACGCAAACTAAAAACTCTAAATTTTTTAGGGACGGGGCATTTCCAAATAACATCTCAAAGCGCACGTTCTCCATCAGGTGCCATAGTGCACTAACCGCTAGTTGAATTTCTGAAGGTGGTACACATGGCCATCCTATACGCGCTCTTCACAGTGATCAGGCCATGCTTCTCATGGTGCCAAGCAATCACATCATCCACAGCACGAGAAGGTAATCTGATGTTCAACACAGCATCAACGTCTTGCTCACAAGATAACTTGTAAATTGATGATATGGGCTTATAGCGGTGTTGGTTCACTGTGGTGCACCTCAGGAGTGTGCACAGTGGCTTTGCTACTTTCTTTTAAAGGCTATTATTTGTGTATTTTAACCTAACTTATATAATTTGCAATTGTGATCTTATACTGCCTGCTTTTATTGCTTGCATAGCTGCCCATGTGCTATTTGCTAGCTTAACCTTCTTTGTGGTGCCTCATCAGAGTGTTCACGGAGTAATAAAATTCTTATCAAGATTTTGTGCTACTGGTAGTTATGTTTAGTGATTTTAATATAGGCTAAAATCATAATTACTATGATCAAATGATGCTAAATGCTTTATCAAGCTCTTAAATATAATTGAATCTATTTCCAAGTGCAAACCTTATATGGAACATATTATTGTGATATATTTAAACGAACAGACAAGAACATGCACTAAAACTAGATCTAGCTATCTAGCAGCCTACTATTCTAGAGTATCTTGGTCTTCCAGATGTTGATTTTCCTTCTTCTTGTGATTGGCCCGCTCCTCCTAGTTGTTTGACATGTTCCCTTATGGCTCTATGTAACCATGATGATATGTGGATTGGTCTTGGTGTTTTGGTTGTGTTCTTGGTGTTCTTGAGTAAACTGAAGTGGTATGTTGATCTGATGATGGGTGGTGTTGAGTGAGATGTTGTGCAGAACTTGCTATCTATCTAATTCTCGCATACTGCTACTCATAGCTATGTCTAGTCGACACATCAATACCTTGCACACGCATGTGTGATATACTTCCATGTAGGTTTCCGATACATTCAGTGACTCATACAATTTATTTTATGTGGGATTTAGGGTCTTATTGACCAATTATGTCAATATAGATTATTAAACTTATTGGCTCCTTTTTAATGAAATAATTTGGATATTGGAGGGTGATTTGGTTTCCTATTGTTTCCTAATGATATTCCTTGGATTAGATCATGCAGTGTTGCCTCGTTGTCCTTGATTGCCTCCCATTGAACTTTTCCCTGCTTATGCACTTCTCCCTATGATGCATGATCAACATTTTTTTGACCCAGTGTTTTTTTAATTTAGACCCTCCGATCCATTTGCACATTCAAGTAGTTCTTCATGGGATTGAAAAGTTAATTCCAAATAGCAAATTCCTCACCCTTGGGGTAAAGGAAACATTCTAACCTTAACCACAACTTTCTTTGTCTTTGTTTAACTTTTGCTTGTATAGAATAAAGAGAGGACCTAAAGATTAGCTTAGCTTTTAGTTTCTAGTTTCCTATTCCATGTAATTTTTATTTGCTTTTACCCAATGTAATAAATATTGTAAAAATGCTATTGGGAAAAATAATATTACTCTTTAGTACTTGTCTATTTTTATTTACTTTCAATTTGAATCTAGGATTCAAACTCCAATTTAAATGCAAAGAAATAAATTATACCCAGTGATTACTATTTTCAATTTGACTGACTGTTGTCCTAGATTATAATAAATATTTTCCATGTTTTCTCTTAGTTTAGAAATGCACATTTTCTAGATTTATAGCACTCCCTTTAATGAACTAAACCCTTATTCATCAAAAATAGAGAAAAATCTCAATCTCTCCCTTTTAAAGAGAATTTCAAAATTTCCCCACATTTTCAGATGCATGAAATGCAAATACACAATCCTAATTCTACCCTTCCATGTCCTAACAACTCTACGGTACTACCTCACACCATACAACAGTCGCATGAACAGCTCCTTGTTCATCCTAAAGCGCCACCAAAAATCCTTTAGGGTATGTGTTGGCCCATCGGCAAGATAATCGACGTATAGCATGCAATGGCCATCCATTCTTTGCCCTGGCTTGGTCTTCTTTATACCCAACTTTGAACCTCCATGTGTAGGAGAGGAATTGAGCTCTGCATGTAAGCATGGCAAGAGATGATCGTCGTGTGCTCATCTTCCTCGGCGGCAACATTGGCTTCCTTTTTCGACTTCTGGATTTCATGTTGTAGCAACGACTTCCAAAGGACAGCGAGAGCAGCAGCAGAAGCGGGGGGGGGGGGGGGGGGGGGGGTCACTACATTGACACGAGGCGGCGGCAATGATTCGATGGGGATAGGAGGGAGAAGACAAGATGGGCTGGATCGCTGGCATGTTGTACCCACATGTCGGCATTCTTCGATACTCCCCTTACGAGACGGGACCAACATAAAAGTTTTGGACGTTTATTGGTCCACGCCGGACAAAGGCGTCCTATTGCGGTCGGTCACGGCTTGGTGCGTGACTTGTCTGGCACTCCAATAGCCCTATTTGGGCCACTCGACTATACATTCGCTCAATCTAGTCTAATGGTCCGTCCTGCTGACTCGCCATGGACCACAACCAGAAGGAGAGACTCCTTTTAGACAGAAAGACCCGGAGAAGGGACAGACACGGGCCATAGGGAAGGAAATGGGGAGGAATGGCAATGCGGCAACAATGGAGCGGCTGGTTTTGTTTGCTCCTCCGATTTGTTCTACAGGCAGCATCGGAAGTGGTGCACAGCCTAGCACCAGCATATGCCATGGCGGTGGCTATCATCATCAACCTTCCACGCCGCGCGGCAGTTCTGCCAGTTCGCTCTTCACGTCATCTATGTCATCGTCATTTTGCCAACTTATGCCATGCTGCTTGTGGCCATGGTAACATTAGCACTAAAATTGGCACATGTATTACACTACCAACTTTGTACGTGCAATGCACATTTACAGAATATATATTGCACGAACTATATAATGATGCATACACAACCAAGTGAACGGGCCAGGTGAGCACCGTGCACAACAACGCACTGAATATGTGACAATGAGAATTGGATGGGGGAAAGGACACTGGATATAATGTGCCATCACCCATGCGCAATCACCTTCAACCATTCTAATACTTCTGTCCAACCTTGCAAGAAAGAGAACAAAGGTTCTTCTAAAAACCCTGTTCATCTAAAACTCCAACATGAGCCCACAACAAATATTGTTACATGGGCATAAATACCAAAAAAAAACTGCCTGTACAAGAAAATTCGTTTATATTTTACACTATACAACACTCTTGTAACGCAGAAAAAAAAACACTTTAGACCAACCTTGGTTATATCTGCCTTGCAGATAAATCATGAGTTAACTATACTCGGTTATAAGAGTATACTGATTTTGTGAAATTTCCCTTCAATATCGGTAGTCTCAAAATTGCATGTTGTCTCTTCAGGTGGTATCTGTAATAGCAGACTGGCAGTACAACACCGATAACATGCAGCAGAATGAAGAAAGATGTGTGCCTGCAACTCAAACAAGTTACTACCAGAAACTGATATCCTTCAGCTCTACAGGCCAGTCAGCTGATAGTTAACTGAGAGAAGCTCCTGATTCTTGGCAGTTCCCACGAACTTTACTGCAGAATGATTACATTATGAGTTATCTCTAAGAACAAATATTTATCAGGACAAGCAACTTAGAAAAGACTGAATTATCTTCGGCAATTTCCCATTCCTAGTTTCAATCTTGCTTAAAATTAAGTATAGGTGGTAGTGCAAAAATATTAATTAATAGTATAAATGATTCTGGCTTATCCAGACAAATGACAGACAATACTTAAATTCTCACATTCTTTCCTCAAACTTCTCATCTTGTGTCTTAGCATCAAGCATGAGCATAAAGTTAGATACATTGAATGGTCAGTGCTGGTCGACCAGCAAGTTTAAATGGGGCACCAAAACAAATACTACCTCCGTTCCATAATGTAAGTGAACTGCTAGAAAGGCTTACATTATGGAACGGAGGTAGGCTTACATTATGGAATGAGGTATTATCACTTTAGACTTCTGAAACAAGAGACTCTACCTTATGTTGGCACTAACTCCAAAGTGTCTCCAGTCTGCCAACCAGAAAGCATGCTGCATTTGTAGCATGATGGTGAAACGAAGTGCCTCTTCCAAAGACATCCATGTAATCAATAATCCTGTTGGTGCTGCGTTTCAAATTTTCCAATAGTACATTAGAAACATACAATGCACTGTTTATCCAATTGTGTGCACAAGTATGTCTTGAAAGACAAAGAGAAGTGGCTTACATGATATATGACTGTCTGCTTGATGGTTTGGCTAAAACGTTGGGCCACTCCGGTCACACTTCAGTACATATGTGCCTACTAAACTTCCAAGGCAACTCAACAAAATCCATAGTCATCAATAAAGGCATAACTCGTCATGCAATCACAACTGAAATGTACCCAACTCCTGGCCATGCCTTGTAAGTTTAATGGCCTTTCCACCAATCCAATGAAGGCGGTAAGAAAGGTCAAGATTATGTAGCAACAGTTTTAGATTATCAGCCTCATCTAGTTCCCTCGTCTTAGTCTGCAAATCCCAGAACCATATATTTCATAATAAATAAAAGTAGCAATATGATTCTCCAATGACAACTTACATGACTGTACCTCAGACTGTCAATATGAAAAAACTGGAGACAATAATAATCAGCAAGTTTTCATGAAATATAACCGATATTATGTGTTCTTAACATACTACAGATGATAAAAGAGCTGAAGATGGTACTTTCACATCAAACACCAGACAGAAAGAGAGAACATAATATGGGATAGGGAAAGCAAATTATCCTTAAAGACTCGAGTCTCAACAGCATCATTGCCCTTACAATCAGTTGTAGTACAAATAAGCAATATCCTTTGTGAATTGTTTCAAGATATTTAGAGTTGAGATGAGGATTCTAAAACTAATCAATCAGCACAGAGAAGCAATATCCTTTATGAATTATAATGATGGCTCAACTGGGATTCAGAATGTTCTAAGGACTATATATGAACTTAATTTGACGACCTTAAATCATTCACATGTGTTGCTTTGCAGGTCCATTGAGCTTAGTCAATACATCACACAAATCGTTCCCCCGACTAATATAAACAATGCAAAAGATGACATTAGTAAATTACAGCAATGGCATGTCTGGTCCCTTGTATGGCTGTACCTTCACTTGAAGATTGACAATTACAAAAAAAAAAACGCTTAACAACATCATTCACCAACATCAAACAATAGAACATATCAGTGAGAAGAAACTAGTAGAAAATATACCTCTGGATTTACATGTTTATCATGTCCCAAGATGTTAGAGATTATACTTAGGCGAGCTGAGTTGGGTGAAAATCCTTCCCATGGAGGAACATAGATAAGCTTTGTGCATTGGATAGGAGTAAGGCTTCTGCTTAGCCTCTCCCACCAGGCCGAACCTAGAGACCACCATCTAATCATCAATCCATTCTCGGAAAAAGCAACAAGGCCCTAGGTAGAAAGGAGTAAAAGATACTGTCAAAACATACCATCAACACAAACTATAGGTAAAAAAAATGTTGATTATGTTTGTCATATAACTCAATCTTCGGTGAAACTACCACCTTTTTCACTACAAGTAGCAACACATGCATCATGATACATATTTCATGGAACATGTAACGCCATAAACCCTTCTCCCTATAGGCATAAAATCACAAGGGATACAGATTCGGATTTTTTCCCCTTTTCTCCATTCATCACTAGTCTATGTATTCTGATCTCCATACTTCGCTCGAGATATTGGACATAGAATGCCCCTCTTTAAAAAGGAAAAAAAAGGAAGTAATCGATATCCCGTAGCCACTTTGGACATAGGGATATCCCTAAGTAGCTACTGGACAATAATTTATTGACCAGACATACCATAAATGTTTCCTACGCTCTGTGATAAGCCATCTAGGATAATTACTTCAAGAGAGAATAATTCCATTTTCTCTAATTAGTGATCATGTGGTGCAACAGGATCAACTTTGGCATAAACTGTCAGGATTCCCTCTGAGTGCAAGAGTGATGCTCATATACTTGGCCAAAATAGTCAAATAGATGTTGCTATATCTGCATACGTTTCTTCTGACATTATCCCTTGTGCAAGAGCAATAATGTAACATGGAATGTAAGATTCAGCAAAACTCTAGTAAAAATACTTAAGTGTGACATGTGTGACATAATTTGTATATACCAATGTACTGCAGAGATATTTAGATACACTTGGGAGGTAATCTTAAGCCAACACAAGCTATATGCATAATATAAACATGTATGGCTTTCATTAAAATATTCTGATTCTTGTATGCACATCACAATATCAAACCTCTCCATCCGGCGATAAACTCAAAGCTGTAATCAGTATGGTGGTTGTTGTATCTGATGGTCCTTCAAGAAAGCTTGGAAGACCTGGTGGTCCGCATGCATCGAGAATCCTTATTTTTGTGACACTGCAAGGAAAAAATGGAAACATTGAGATGAACAAAATACAAAGTAGCACCTCCTAGTTCAAGCTTATTTTTGGAGAGAACTCATATCATCATAAATCAACAATAGTGCTACAAAGAATTAAGGTCATACATTTGATTCAAAACGAGTTCCACGGAATAGTTATCATATCATTTGGGCCAACACGAACGAAATACATCCCAAAAGAACTTTCAAATATTAAATTGTCTACAAAAGTGTCAATGCATAGTTCCCATGACAACTCTGAAGCCATATATGTCATTTTTCTGCATATTTTAATAGCTCAACAAGTACAACTTTCTGCGACTTGAAATAAGTGTACCTTTCTATGTCATAAACACGAATTGTGGCACTGTGGATCTCTCCGATAGCATCACCGACAGCTAATCTTGTCATTGACTCGTTGAGAGCAACCATTGGAAAAACACGAGCAATTTCTCTTAGAGCCATCATTGAGCTAATAATGCAAGCTTTACGCATTATTAGATTGCTTGGATCCATGGTGTGTAGGATATAGCTAATTGCCTGCACAATAGAAAAAGGTTTTCCTTTTGGGCATAACATATTCTAGTAGATATGTAATGTTTGGGTATGGCACGTCACTGTGGTACTGGACAACTTGATAAAACAAAGTTCAAACTATACATAGCTGGATAAAATTAAAGAAAAACTAGAAATAAAAATTGGAACATGTCCATAGTCTTCTAATAGAACTTTGTAAACCACAAAATTACGGGAATATACATCGGAGAATTGTACAACTCACATACTACCGATTTTGCTGCAACTCTAGAAAGCTTCTAACTTGGAGAAACTATTAACTACTACCAAGTTACTAGTAAGTACCAAAATCTCTTGGCTCCACCAACTGCAGATTGGGAGTAATATGAATCTATGATCCTAGGATAGGAACGTGTGACCAGCTTGAGACCCTTAAATGACTACACTAACCAATTGTTCCAACTCTTACAAACAAAAAGAAATCGGTTAGGCTTCCATACATATATCATAGATATTTCAGCTTGACTGAACCAGGTCCTACTTGTTTCTCCCAACACTAAACTGAGGTTTACAAATATCATGTTGTACCAAATGAAAAATATCAGGCATAATATCCCCTTGACTTTTTCAGGGAGATGGAATTCGAACCAGGGGGTTTGGCAACAAAACAATGTGTGCGAACTATTGAGCTACCCAGTGATTTCCATGATGTACCAAATGCATTTTGAGTGCTGTACAAATGTTTTACTAGAACTTCAAAGAGAACACATAGTAGACTTTAGGGTCGTGGAATTTAACAAAAAGACAATGCAAAATAAAAATTGTTCCTATAAGGTTGGAATCCACAATGTATAGTGATTACAACAACCCATATAAGAAATTTATAATGTGTAAAATGAGGATACAATTTACATATGGTAAATTGTGCAATGAGGATACGGTGCATACCTTGTCAAGATAAGGAGCCAGGGCCTTTGGAGAGCCTCGAACTACTCGGATGAGGGTTTTGAGTGAAACTACATGAACTGGTGAATCAGATGAAGTAGCCCAAATTTGACTTTGTATTACACCGAAAAATCCCATTATGTCAGCCATAGCCAAGCTTGGTAGAAGGGTACCAACCAATGCTTCCCTCATCGTAACAGCAACTGCAGTTTTATAGATGGCATTGTTAGAAGGTGCACTGCTTAGGCACTCAATTTGGAAAAGGACATCACTCAAGAAATGAGCGATGTCAGTACCCAAACATGCTTTCCATGTGCTTTGCATTCCCTCTGCTAGAAGTTCAGCTGCAGTTGAACTGTAACGATCATTCATCGACATAACTAACTTGATTAGTTGATTAACAACCAACTTTGCAAGCTTAACTTTCACAATGCTCGGGTACCAAACAACGAAAGCAGCTGCAACAATGATATTTGATGCCACTGCATCCTGACTTGTTCCTCCAATCCAAGATAGCCACTCCTGATTCTCTAATGATTCCAGCCATGAGCTTATCTGAGAAGTATCATCATCATCGTCCCTATCAAAAATTTCACCATCCGTCTTCAACTGTCCATAACTAGATACAGAGGCATTCTGCATCGCGGGGATAAGGTTGTCCACAAGACCAGATGACGACAAGTGGGCATTAGGAAATTTGTTTCTCTGTATGCGGAGGGGTTGTGGAACAGAACGAGGAGCTGAGCAGTGAAATAAGGAGCGAGCAGCCATTCGTACATGTTCACAAGGATGTTGCCAAAAGCTCACCAGAAGCTGTAAATATACACACCAGACACCACTCAGTTAAGAAATATAATATTTGCAAGCAGATGACAGTGCTTATCATGCACCTCTCTGTTCTAAATTATAAGATGTTTTGGAAAACTAGGTCCTTCCAAAACGTCTTATGATTTGAAACAGAGGTAGTACTTAGCAAGAAAATACAAGTATGCAGCAGTGAAAAGATTACAAAGACACGGGTTTATTTCCTATAATAAATGTATAAATGAACTTAGAGAAGTCACAGGGTTATCCTATATGTATAGGTAGAATGAAAGCAGTTTGTCATTCAAGCCCTTGCCTCGGGTTGGCTTCCCTTGAGCACACTATATGTCTCAGCAGCACTCAAGGATCGCACAGGAGCATGAAGTGTACGCGAACACAGTGTTCTTCCACAATACTTCGTACAGGAGACAGAAGAACATGATCCATAACATTATGGTCAATGGCACGGTGGTCATGTAACACGTGGCCAGGGCAGATGCATCTTATAATCACTTCAACTGGCTCACTGGTATGGCTGAGCAGCAGGACTTCTCGCTTGACCTAGACTTCCTAGATACACGCTCGGGAGACCTGTCAGATCTCGACGCCCCCTTTAGCGAGGAGGAACAGGAGGTCGTAAGGCTTCTTCAGCACAGCAAGGCGCCCGGACTGGATGGGTTCACAGCGAAATTCTTGCAGACCTGTTGGGGTGCTGCTAAGACTGATGTGATGACAGTTTTTTCAAAGTTGCACCCGCTTAGCGGACACAGGTTCCAGGGCCTTAACCAAGCCCAGTTGATCCCTCTCCGTAGAAAGCTTCGTTTACAGATGATTCCATCCTAACTCCACAGAACACGACAGTTGCAGACTCATTTAACAAATACATGTACGTATATGACATAATCAATTTACCAGGCTAGGGATCTACTTGTAAGGTGCTGCTAGTTACCATTGAGTAAATAGACAGAGCAGAATATCTGGGATGGAGCTAAGTACAACTATTTGGTCCTGAAGTATCACTTGGGTGAATACGGCTCATCACCATTTATGCATGAGTACTTTTGATGTGGTAATGAATTGTCATGAGCCAAGGTCCAAATGTGCACCAGCAGCTAAACTTTTTGTCTTTGTTGTTTACCTTGAACAGATTAATCCAGCCTTATTCTTGTTCCTAGAGGGTTATATACTAGACCAATTCAAGTGGATATAGACATACAAACTTAGGGGGTGATCGGGACCTAGTTGTAAGTGTACATTACCATATTTTGTACATCTAGAACCAGTCTATTTGCTCTGTCATTGGTTTATTTATAAGACCCTACCCCCCTACATTCCATCATCCCACACCTAACCCATGACAAACAAAAGAAACGAGGGCAATATCTTAATGTCGTAACACCAAAAGGTCCAACTAAACTAAGTCAACTGGGCTGGGAGTATCACAGGTATGAACTAAGCTTTCACCTATGAGTAGTACCTCACGTATCGTCACTTGATTTCCTACAAGACACTGCAAGAACAGAAATATAACTCCAGTTTCTGTATTATTATTTTCACATAATAAATATCATCAAAGACATTGGTTTCGGTAAAGAAAAAAATATCATAAACTGCAAGAAAAGATGTGTGAACAAATATAGTACCTGGAGGGAAGGGGGCTTGATATCTGGAACTTTCTCAGCAAAGTGCCTTGTATAAAAGGCTGCCAAGGCACTGCAGCAAGACACGCGGTGTATATAAGAAAAAAACATGAATTTGATACTAATCTTTCAAGCCACAAAAGTTCATATTTTTCACGGCAAAGCCAACCACGATGTGGCACAATACAAATGCTAGTTACCATTTACCAAAACAATTTAACAGTTCCCAAATAGTTGGCGCTCATTGGTAGAACTTGAGAATCCAGGGTTAAATTACTAGTGCAGTATAGATATGCTCAAAACATACCCAGACATGTTCAAGATTTTGGCACCTTTTTTTGGCAATGTTTTCTATCAAAATAAAATATTTTCTGCAACACTCCAACAAACCAAATGAAAGATGCCAGTCTCATGCTATGCAGAATATGAACCCACACGAAATGGAAAGGAAAGATGACTCAGTACCTGCTAGCATTTGTACAAGAACGAGATAACGTGATCATGCGTTGGGCAAGAGAAACAATTGACAGCGATCTCATAGCACAAAATTCAGCAGACGACTTCCAAAGCTGAAGCAGAAAATTTTATCATGTTTAGACCCCAGATGTGCTTAAACAAACAAATACGCAGTAAACAGCTTACTTCAAGAGTGGCTTCTTTCCCCGGGAACATCAATGTAAACGCGCCTCTATCCCCTACCACCCCTGTAGCTATATGACAGCCTTCTGGCTTGCAAACTTGCATCTCATCTACAATTAATTTGTCCAGCTCACAATCAACATCCCACAAGTGCAGAAAACAGAGACTGAATCGAAGTAATTGCCCTTCCAATGACTCTCTAGATGGGCTATCCATTTCTTGGATCCCAGAAATATTATCTAAAGATCCAGACTGTATGGTTTCTTTGGTATCATCACCATAAAGATGATCCCTAGACTGCCTATCACTAAAACTTCCTTGTGTGGACATGATTTCTGTGAGGTCAAATCTCAGACTTGCAATGCCAGGATAAGGACAAGAGCACTTTATGGGATACTTTCTTCTTTTGTTTATGATCTTGGCAGAGCCAACCTTTCCTGAACTATATGAAGAGTTATCTCTATCATCTGGAGCTGATGTCTTCCCCTTCACATCATGTGCAGTAAAGGCGCCCAACACTAAAGAATCTGCAGCAGTGTGATGGTTCTTTGCTACAGGTGAAATGTTAAGCTCATTTCTATTTGCACGAGACTGATGGAGGGCGGTGTCTTTCAAAACTGGAGCAAGTAAGGAAGATGCTGAAGTTGTCCCTCCCAATATGCCGCCACTAACTGCATTTTTGGAAATACCCCTACAGAAGTGTTCAAAAAATGATTGAGATGTTGTGCCCCTAATAATTCGTTCTTGAGCACCTGTTTTCATATCCCAGATGTACAATATGCTACCCACGTCATTACTAGAGTGCATACTACGGCATAAACAAGCAATGTACCCTTTTACTCCATCCCAAGCAACCATTGATGGGCAACAATAATGCCCAGGAAACATCCTCTCAACACGCATGGTTTGAAGAGAAACAAGCGCTACAAGGCCATCTTCTCCAACAGAAACAAAACAATCATCCCAAGGATGATGAGTACAAGCTGGTGGTAGTATTATTTGCTTAACCGGCGCAACATGGTGATGCATCACAGAAAGGAGGGTGCCAGCATCAAGATCCCAGACACGAATCGTACAATCCAAACTCCCCGATATGAGTGCTCGTTGAAAGCTTCTGGAGTCAGAGTGTGCATGCATGTGGTGTGCAGCCAAGCAAAGAATTGCTCCCTTGTGCCCCACAAAAACCTTTTCAGAAATATGTGGGTAAACCCCTCCACCAAATTTTGCAGCTGGTAACAGGTTGAGAAATCTTATAACTTCTATGTCACCATTATGGAGACCATAAACTATAGCATATGGAGCATAAGAATCCTCAGAAAGTACCATCGAAGAGGACACGGTGCTTCCATACATACCCAATCCATTGCACATCTGTGAACTCATTTCCACTCCATTGTCCGACTTGTGCAGTGAATGAGAAGTATCTGACCTAAATTCTTCTCCCTGGAGACTGCCTTCTCCAAGAACTTTGCTGAAAGGTAGGCTCTCTGTGTTCATTACAATGCCCAACTCTAGTTGATCCATAGACCATATGGAGATAAAAGGTTTCCACAAAAAGGACCCGCCAATCTTATACGCTCGAGACTCCACCCTGATAAGACAGTTGCCCATCTGGCAACACTGAACAGCAGATGACATCTCTCCCTGCTCAGATGCAATACCAGGAACTTGGCACACCGCCTCACAGGAAAACGATGGAGTACCAACAGCAACCCTGTAAATAATGGCACCACCATTGCTACTCCATAAGACCAAGCTCCTGACCAAATTGCCATCCTCCAAATGCCGGGCTCCCCATTCCCCACCGTGGAGAAACAAACCACCAGCAAGGCAGCCCTTGATCCCTGGTTCTTCCTCTTTGCATAGAGGAGTATTTGCCAGAGACACCTCGCCCAGCACAGAACCCTCGACGACGCATTTCAACAAACAGCTCGTCTTCAGCACCAAAGCAACAACCTTCCCGTCATCAGATAGTGCCACAGCCTCCACCACACCATCCGGCGCCTCTGCGGACGCAACGCTGGACAAGGAGCTCGCGCTTAGCCGCCTTGGCGAGTCACCCTCGACGGTCGCGCCCTCCACTGGCACCATCTGCGCCCGCCCCTGCGCGTCAGCCAGCACAACGCTAACGGCATTATCGCCACTGCAGAACGTGAGCGCGATCGCCCTCGGGGACCCGACAGAGAGGGCGCCGTGGAAGACGGTGTGAAGGACTGCGAGGGTGCGTGCGTCGACGACCACAACTGCGGACACGTGCCGGTGACCATGGCCGTCGTCGTGGGCATGGCAGAGGATCGCGACCCGGGGGTTTGACGAAGCGGAGGAGGAGGAGGGGGAGGAAGGGAGTAGAGGTGCGACGAAGGAAGGGGAGCCGGCCCAGGGCGGGAGCGAGCGGCGACGGAGGCAGCGGAGGGAGGCGGAGGCGGAGAAGAGGGATAGGACGCCGCCGGTGCAGGACACGAGGAGGGAGGCGGGGGTTGGGAGGGGGCAGAGGGCAGTGATGGCTGCGGCGTGGGCGCAGAGGAGGGAGGAGGGGCGCGGGTGGAAGGGCGGGGAAGGAGGGAGAGGCCAGTGGAGGACGGTGCCGTCGGCGGCGCCGGTGAAGAGCGCGTCGGCGGTGGCCGCGACGGCAGTGATTTGGTGGGACGGCGGCGACGGCGGCCAGAGCGCAGCCACCGAGTGGCACTTCATGGGCGGAGAGATCTGGGAGAAGGAAGAGTGGGGGTAGACTCGACACGGCGGTGGTCGGTCGATGATCCCAGCAAAGTAGCACGAAAAACGGGATGAACCCGGATGACCAATACAGAGAGATTTTATATCACTTAGAGAAAACCGCATTGGCGGTCTCACCTTCGGTTTGGTCCCAATTTTTTAAAACATCTAGGTTCTAAATCTTTCGTAAATGATTCACACGAGGTCTTAAATAGCTCTGACCAGCGTTGACCGGTGTCATATCGACAGTGAGACCCAAAAACATGCCAACTGCCTACATATTTGCAAATAAGCCACTGAAGTTGTAATTCTTGTAGAATGCAGTCTCCAAACAGATGATCCGCTCACAGTCGCCTACTGCTCACCCCAATGCCTGTCCCGCACGATCTCCCCCAGCAACCATATTCCTCCTGTTCCCTCCCATCTCATCTCAAAACACTCAAATTAAACAAGCGCACGCATCAGCTACCACGCGGAGGTGAGGCCACACAGTAACAAAGCATGGACGTCGACTCCGGGCTGCTGTACGCCAAAGCGCTGGACGCGCAGCTCGACGTTGGGGGTCTTCACTTTGGCATGTTCCTCACGTATGGCGATTGACGCCGGTCTATGTATCCACACCAGTCACCACTCTGGTGGTTCATGTGCGTGTGTGCGCTGGACGCGAGCATCGGACTCCGGCGACGTGTGCCGAGAGCGGCAGCTTATGCGCATATGCGGATTGCTGCAGAAGCAAAGGGGCATGGACTGCGTCGATCGATACGGCCAAGCGGCCGCAAACTACGAACTAGACATCATGTGTATGACAGAATGTCTGATTAAATGTGTGCTTGAGATGTCCTACTACACGTTCTCCTATGGTGCTAAACAGAATCAGCAGCTGTGTAGCATGTCAAAAGTCTAGCATTACTGCACCATGAGTTCACCATCACCATTGTCCAAGCAAAAGATGTTTTCGCCTTTGACTTCTTGGGCTGCTTCTGCATGTGCGTCTTTCACTACAAGTTAACAAACTTTCGCATCGCAGTCGCCGGCGTCACATATGCCCTTGCAGCGATAAACATCCAGGTCGGCACCGCTACTCTTGGTGGCGCCGCAGCCCGCAGGCACCTATCATGGGGACCATGTTTGGAAGAAATACAATAACAGGGTCTATTTGCAAATATGTAGAGTGACTGGTATTTCTCTTGGCCTCCCACTACCTACGTGGCACTGGTCAATGCGGGTCAAGCCGATTTAGGACCTTCGATGAACAACTTACAAAAGATTTAGGATCTATATGTGCAATTTTAAAAACTGAGACCAAAGTGAAGGTGCAGAAAAAGAATTAGGACCGCTGGCGTGGTTTACTCTATCACTTAACACCACTTGTTGGTGCCCTTTTTTCACAGAACCACAACCTTTGCATTTTGTTTCACAAAACACCAACTTTTGTGGTAAACCTTTACACAAAACACATAAACCGCACTAATAGCCCATTAGTGAATTTTAGCCTACTATCAAGGATTCCAGCGTGGCCCTCTTCCTTCTATCAACGCCCACTACCAACAGGTCGTATTCAACCAGTCGCTCTCTCCAGATACGCCCGACGCAGAGGCGGCGACCGACGCCATGGCACCCGCCGACCCGGAGAGCGGCGACCGCGGGTGGGACGGAGGCAGGCCGGCAACGGGGACGGAGCTGGCGGCGGGGATGGGTGACCCTGGAGCCAGCGACATGCTAGGGTATGGAGCTGAGGCAACCTCAAAGCATCCGTGCGGTGGCGGTGGGCGTGGCGGCGCGCCAGCATGGAGGATGCAGGCCATGGATTCCGACGTATTGTTCAGTGGATAAGATTCGTGAGCAATGCTAAAAATTCTTCAATTTCTTCTTTTTGTGAGGGATTTGAAGAGAGTTACAGTAAGAAGATGAAGAACCCTAGTTTTGGGGGCAGAATAATTTGGCTTTGATCGACATATAAATGCAGCTCCTTTCTAAATGTTGTGGTATTGGATTGGTTGCTGCATATTTCGTTATAGGATTGTGCAATTTCATAAAAAAAAGTGGGAGAAGAAGTCGAATTATTTTTTGTTTCAGGCTGCTATTTCATTTTGCTTAAATTGAAATTGTACTGGACATATTAATAACCAATGTTTATATTTGTTTAGATTGAAGGATTATGGCGATGTTTCTATCAATTCGAGAGAGAGATGATGTGCAATGTGATAGATTAGCGGTTTGAACCATTTGACATTTTTGGTACTCAAAATAGTTTCAATCAACCTGCACATGACTTTGTAGAGAGCCAAATGGGCAGCAACATCGATTCCATAGAACACATGGAGGAAGATGCACAACTTCTAGCTTTTGTTGATGAGGAACACCAAGTTGATGGAGAGGAACTGACTCAGACCATTATGATGATTTTCTAGTTTGCTGTGAAGGTGATAGGGATGTTGATAACTGTTTCCCACCACAAGCTTTAGCTAAGGTGGTTGTAGTTGAGGAAGAGAGGCCAAGGTTGGAAGGCAGGAGCAAAAGTGGCAAGGAAAGGCAGAGTTGTCAAGAGCAGCCAAGAGAAGGGCAATAGAAGGATTATTCGAGGAAAAATGCATGGAATTCAGTGATGTAGCAAGTGATGACTGCAAAGAGTTAATTGATTCAAGTGATGATGATAGAGTTGTAGATGAAAAAAGAGTATCCATAACAAAAAGGAAGAGTAGATCAAAAAAGCTGGCCAAAAGAATATATTACGATGAATCAAATGTGAATGCCCATGAGCTGTTGCAGGTAAAGCTATGTTTTGTAGATGTCCATCAGTTCAGAAGGGCATTAACAAACTACCATATTATGAATCAAAGAGACTTCGAATATTTGAGAAATGATCATGACAGGATCATTGTTTGCTGTAAGAGTGGAGGCACATGTCCCTTTGCAATCATGTCATCCACTATAAAAGGAGAAACAACCCATGTCATTCGATGGATTGTTTTGCCTCACACGTGTGGGACAAAAAATGATGGTTCAAGAATTAATAGTGTTTGGGTGAGCAAGACTTATGAAGATCGGATTAGAACTAACCCTGATATGAAGATTGGAGCACTCAATGACATGGTTAAGAAGGAATATGGGGTTTCTATTTCCAAAATCATGGCCTATAGAGCAAAGAACAAAGCACTAGAGGTGATTGATGGACACCATGAGAGTCAATATTGGAGGATAAGAGATCACCTATTGGAATTTTTGCCTAAGTAGGCCCATCCCATTTATTATATGCCAATAAATTCCTGAAATTCTAGAGGCCTATTCATGCAAGGCAAGAGCTAGGACAAATGTTTAGTCCCACATTGCTAGTTGAGTGAAAGTTGGACCAGCTTATAAGGTGAGCTCTTCCACCACTTATACGAGCTTGAGAAGAGAAGACATATACACGCGCGCTCCTCCTCCTCCTCGTCACGCCTCTTCTCGCCTTGTCACGTCACGACGCGCGCACCACGGGTTGCGGGAATCTCGCCGAGCCAAGTTTTATTTTGCCATGCATGAATGGTATATAAACAGTTGTACAGAAGCTGAACGTTTTGCTCGATTGGACTTTTAATACGAGCTTAATAAATACGAACTGAGTGGAGGTTGTCCGGTGGGTTGCCGCCTGTTCGCTTCAACTTTTGTCCGTTCGTTTCATCTCCTGCGCAGCCTGTCTGCCTTCCCTTCTGTGTGCCTATATAAGAGAGAGGTCGTGCCTCCTCTCGGATACACTGCTACACATCCCTTGCGCCTCCAGTTTCAGAGCACTGCGCTAGTCAGATCTTCCTCATCCCGTCTTGCGGCGTGTACCGCGAGCCGGGACAGTAGACCTCCGAGACCCCGCTGTTTCGAGTCCTGTACGGGAGAAGGGCGATAAGTTTTTTTGGGAGCGCTATCGGCACGAATACTGGCTTCGTCACGGACTCCCTCACGGATAGCGACTGTGGCGACGTCTTTCCCGACGAGGACTTCTTTCTCGACATCAGCACCCGACGACATGGCTAACGACAGTTCCAACGCCGGCGGTTCCTCTGCTGCTACTGCCGTGTATATTTCTTTCTCAACCTTGTTCTGATTGCATCTAAAGTTTTACGTCTTGCAGTCTGTTTAGTTATATGTCTTAATATGTATTCGCTATTTCATATTATTAGTATATTGCTTATTATTCTAATCATGTTTTATCTAGCGTTTATTATGGGTATTTCGCTTGGTAAATTGCTCTTTTATTCAACATTACCTTCAGACCGTGCTAAACACAAATCCTGGTAGTAGGTGTATTGTGACCACTATAGTCAATGCAGACCCACGCAAGAATCCTAGATTTCATGGATTATTCTACTGCCTTAATGCCCAAGTGCAGGGATTTCTACAAGGTTGCGGGCCCTTTATTGGTAAGACCAATGCATTGTTGTACATAAATCCTCCATATTTATTAATGCCTTATTGTGCATTGGTTCTTGCTACTTTGGTGTTAAATTGCAGGTGTTGACGGATGTTTCTTGAAGGTAGGCTCTGGATTTCAGATCCTTGCTGCCACAGCTAGGGACGGCAACAATAATATGTTTCCTCTAGCTTTTGGAGTTGTGGGAAAAGAGGAGACATCCACTTGGTGTTGGTTTCTAACACAACTAAGGTATGCTCTAGGTGGTGGCACAAGTAAGCATGGGCCCTTCACTATCATGTCTGACCGTCATAAAGGGCTCTTAAATGCAGTAAACCAAGTTTTTTCAGAGTGGTGAGCAACTCTTTTACCTTAGGCACACCATTGCTAATTTTCAACTAGCTGGATTTAGAGGAGAAGACATAAAAAAGTTAGTAGACGCTGCTGCATATGCCTACAACCATAGTGCTCATATAGATGCAATGGATAGGCTAAAAGTTTTAAACTTAGATGCATAGACTTGGCTTAGCAAAATTCCAACTAAGCATTGGGCTCGCCATGCTATGGATACAACATGCAAGACATATCTAATTGTCAATAATTTAAGTGAAATTTTCAATAGCTACATCCTTAAACAAAGAGAGAAGCCTATAGTTACTATGATGGATCAAATTAGGACCAAACTCATGGCTAAGTTTGGGAATACGAGAGATGGAGTAGTTGTTGCATGTTGGGAAATAACACCACAATATGCTGAAATTCTTGAGACCGAGAAGAGATCTCTAGGTGGTGCATGCCGGTGAATGCAGGAAATGGTATTTGGCAAGTTGAGACAACAACTAATAGGACTAGGGTTGGGTGTGCTCTAAACCTGCTCAACAAGACATGTGGTTGTAGAAAGTGGGACTTAACAGGAGTGCCATGCAAACACGCCATAGCTGTTATCTTCCAAACAAAGCAATATCCGGAAGATTTCATTAGTATTTTTTTTAAAGGAAATGTATGCCCTCGCCTACAAGGAAATGATTTATCCAGTGCCAAGGCAAGATAATTGGGTTAAAACTGATACCATTGATATAGAGCCTCTTATCTTTCATACCAAGCCTGGACGAAAAAAGGAAAAGAGAAGACCTAGTGCAGGTGAAGGGCCTGATGGCACTAGGAAGATGACGACAACTACTTGCTCAAATTATAAACTTAAAGGGCACAGGTACACCACCTGCACGAAACCATTGAAGCCTCATCTCGCTATTAGGAAGGCTGGACACAAGGTACTAATTGCCAAGTCTGTATTTATTATCATATTATACGTGTTCACAATGCTAAATCAATTATCCGTGTTTTTGTATCATTTTAGAGTAACCGGCAGCTGCCCAAGTACGTGCACATGCCTGCAGGTCCTGCCTCGCCACCAGCTGCAACACCTCCACCTCCACCATCATAAGCACGCCAAGTCCCATTTGCACCACCACGACAAGCTCCACCTCGACAAGGTCCGACATCACCTCAACAACCTTCATCTGCGCCTCGGAAAGCCACATCACCACCAAGGTCGAAGCTCCGTTCTGTTCGTGGACGAAGGCGACGGGTTCATTACACCGAGACTCATACTTACGCTTACTTCATAGCTGGTAGTGGGCAAGGATTGCAGCAGAAGAAAGATAATTAAGCCTCTAACTTTGTATGAAATGAAAAGAGCCATGTCCTGATTGTAATATTTCTAGACCTTATTTTGTATGTGCTGGGAGACACCAAAAATAAACATGTTTGCCAATAGTAGTATGGTTAAAATTGTCGTGGTTCATCTTTTGGAGCATATATTGCCTAAATCTTTTATTCTGTGTGGTTATAATTTGGATATAAAATATTTTTACGTGTGGTTGTTGTTTGTAATAAAATCTGGGCACCCTACAGCTACCCATGTTGTTGCAGTGATTCTGACAAGTAGGCCCAACAAGTTAATCAGTATCAAATGAGTTAATATCGGTTTATGTGTTTTGTGCAAAGGTTTACCACAAAAGTTGGTGTTTTGTGAAACAAAATGCAAAAGTTGTGGTTCTGTGAAAAGAGGGCACCAACAAGTGGTGTTAAGTGATAAAATCTCCAATACAGACGCTAAAAATGTTTAAACAGATATAAATATAATATGTTTGGGTTTTTTAGTGTCTCTAAAGTTTAATTTTATTTTAATGGATTTGCTAGTTCTCTGAGAACTTTGTAAGTCTCGGTCGTCTTTTTTACCGTTTAATTTACCTCGTGATTCGTGTAAAATGAAAGTTATACATGAGTTGCAACTCGGGTGTAACTGAAAATTTAATGAGTTGCAACTAGTTGCAACTAGGTTGTAACTGAGAATTAGTACAAATCTTATAAGTTGCAACTAGGTTGTAACTTAGAATTAGCACAAATATTAGGATGACATCAGCGACTTAGACATAAGTAGTTCTCAGGAGCCTGAGATCTAGGCACTCCCTTATTTTAAAGAGATACTAGTTGAATGCGCGTGCACTGTCATGGCTTTAAATGTTTGTTTTATTGCGCATATTGCATTTATAAACATCAATGCACATAATACTCATGTATGTAGAAAAGACAACGACATAACATTTAAAAAATATTATAATTTTTTCCTTAAAAATACTACCTTTCCGAATGAGAATCACTAGCCATGGGGGACTACCTTCTATATCAATCATAGCAATCACCAAGTAAAAACTGTAAAAAGATTAAGAGCGCAAATACAGAAAGGATAGAACCGTGAATACCGACTAAAGGTTGATACAGACAGAGAATCGATCTGAGAACCCTATGCCTGGCAGATGTACTGAACCTCGACCGGGAAAGCATTCGACCCCGCCGAAGATCAAGTAGGAAGAGAGGAGAAGAATATTATTTAGCATAATTCGACCACATGTGTATAGTTAACTAACAACTTATTAATATAGAAGGACATATGTACTCTCTCTCCCCTTTCCTTCCCCTTTCTCTCTTCCTCTCCCCCTTATCTATCTCTCTCTCTTTTCCATTTGTCTCTCTCTCATTCCTAGTCCGTGTCACCCCAACCCTGACATAATGGCATACTCCTTATCTGTAACACCCTCAGAATCGACCCTATGCAAGTTTCAGCGCTTCCCGCCAAACCCGCATAGAAACGATTCAAAGGTGCCCACCAGGCACTTTCGTGCGGGTGGAAAACGAAGTAATAACAATACACAACAGTCCTCGATGGGACCCACAGAACAGATATATATATACAACACGACTCCATGAGTCAAGAATACAGATATACAATACAAAGATCCAAATCACCTGGAAAACGAAACAGCGTACGAGTACGGACAAGATGCAAATTGAGCTAAGAGCCCTGAAGAATAACCAATGGCGTCCATAACCCTGCCCAGGCCAAGCCGGAAGGGTAACCCTGCTAACGACGTCGATCTCAAAACCTGCTTAGACAAAAGGGGTGCCGACAAAGGGCAAAGGAAAAAGAGAGAGCGGTCAGTACTGAGGCCACTACACGACGAGGCTAGAATTCGGCGGTCCTCGCCTACATAGGTATGGTGGACTGAGCGGCAGCGGCAGCATGCACTAAACAACCTATAGAGACCCGATACAACTGTCGGTTATCAGAGAGGGATAAGAAAGACCTATTCGAAACCAACCTGATGCTACCATCAAACAAACCCATCCTGGTGTTTCCCCCTCGAGACCAAACGAGGAAGTCAACCGAGGAACTCACACAGTTGGCAGTTTTATTTATTCAGTTATCGTTGCAGCAATTACTAGTCAAGTATAGATAATCATCCTGATATAATAAGCAGTGGGCAATTTTAGTTAACCATTCTGTTGTAGTTGCGACACTTACTAGTCAGATACAATTAGCATGAGATATCCCAAAACCCAGCAGTTGTTGGTACTTTTATTTAACCCTTCCGTTATAGTTGCAATACTTACTAGTCAGGTACAATGGTAGCAAGCGACAACCCAAACAAGCAATTGTTGGCAATTTTATTTAGCCATTCCATTATAGTGACGCTGATTACTAGTCATTATAAAGTCAAATTTATAGCACTACTTTAGTTATAGTTGTCTATGATCGAGATACTGTGCTCCAAGTCGTCCATAACCGCGGACACGGCTTTCAGAAAGTTTTACCCTGCAGGGGTGCACAAATAGCAACACACACTCGATCAACCTCGGAAAAACTAAATCAAAACCCAACGAGGCTTTCACGACAAAACAATCACCAGATTCAGAAATATTTCAGGGGGCCACCCCATTAAGCTACCCGCAACGAAGTTAGCTGACTCCTAAACGGACTCAAGGTTTGGGTGGACGGCTGTAAACGACTGGGAACCCGAAAGTGTGACTGGGCTTGTCGATACCGCGAAATTGTGTCCCGATCCTAAACAGTACAGGTGCTCCTCGCACAATCGTAAATAAAGCAGTAAAGCATGGCATAAGTACAGGATAGTAAATAAAACCTCAAACTAGTTTGTGGCCCCAAGAAATAAGAATGAATCAAGCTCTGGCTCAGGGGGGTCCCATAATCCTCCCGGATGTGGATAGCGCGAATATTTAAGGAACAGGTATCAAGTACTCGGGGTCCTACGGGACACAAGTGGACGGTTAACAACCAAATAACATCTATTGCCCACCTGTGCCTCTGGATTTACCTACTTCAATTTTAGTTGTTAAGCAGTAATTAAAGTCTTGATCAACTCCAACAATAAACACACGGCAATACTCCAACAACTGTGGTACTTGACGACACGCAACAACACTTGAGCAAGCGACTACGACGCGCAGGTCCAACTATCTACCAAACAACAGGTAATAGGAGGTGTCCAAGGCAATATAAGGCTGCAAGGGATAACACGGGTACGAAAACTAGAGCATCGCAACACAGATAGCAATAGATCAACAGGAGGGAATAAATACTATAAAAGTAAGATAGGTAGAAAGGGGGAGATGCTCGCCTGAAAACATTGCCGAAGGTTCAACCAAAGATCGGGTCGACACTCGCATCAACTCAACGGCCTTATCCGCGAAGAACCAAAACACTAGAATAAACACCGGATGCAATATTTAATACTACGGCAAAAGATCGGGCATGATGCATGTATGATGCATGGCATGGCACAACTGCGATGCAATTAGGTCATATTAAGCGGAACCAGGGTCCCGACATTTAATTAAACGGTTCAAGTTATTTATCTACCCCGCAAATTAAATGTTGTAATAACAAGGCAAAATTATATCACCGGTTAGCTACACAAATTTAAATGGGGCCAATATAAGACTAGATTTGCCCGCATATGGACCCCATATTTAATTTAGGTGAATCGGCATAAGGCCCCCAAACCAAAGACAAGTATGCATGCATGAACAATTAATATGCAACAAGTTTATATCATATATTATAAAAATACGGGGCTTGGAAAGGGCATCACACATCTGGGTTCGGCAGATCTTGGGGTTCCGGGGGGAGGGGGGGTTCGGGGTTCGACAGGGTTCGGATCTGGGGTTCGGTCTCGGCGGGATCGTTCTCGGATAACGGAGTAGATCTCGGCGCATCCGAGAAGAGGAACTTGGTGCATCCGGGGTCGTCGGGTAATGTCGTCGGTTTTGTCGTTTCACGGCGGAGATCTTGGCGTCCCAGGTCTCGGTGTCTTCGGTTCCGGGAGGAAGAACATGGCGTATCCGTGTCGACGACCTTGGTGTGCAGGGAGGAGTTCTCGGTGTCCCGGGTGGAAGGCCTCGAGGGTTCGGGGACAGAGATCTTGACGGGTCCGGGAGGAAGAACTTGGGTTGGCATCGGATCGGTCTTGTGCTCGGATAGAAGTACTTGTCGTCCTCGTGGTCGATCTTGTCTATTAGGAGATCTTGGCAGATCACCTCAGGAGCATCCAGTCATCCAACTGCCGATGGCTGTAAGGCGCAGCACTAGCATCTTTGGGCACCCCACGGGGATCACCTGGTCGGCCGTGATCTGTGGCTCGTGCTCACAGTAGGAGGAGTCTGATAGGGTTTCCAGTGAGTAGGAACAATGAAACAGGGACATGAACACTCCACGGGCGTGCATAGGTCAAGCAGCCAACAACACATGGGCGAAAACAAAGGTCACATGCGGGAGGAGCAGAGCTCGCGCACGCGGCAGAGGACAGCCAAGGTGCTCGAGGGCACGAGACAAGACGATGCAGCGAGGATGACGCGAGGAGGGGCCGTGCTCGGGAAAGGCAGCACGCTGCCGATGTCGACCGCTCGCAGGGCACGACGAGAGGGCGGCGGCCTGCGGTCGCCGGCGGAGCCGTGGAAGAGGCGCGGGGCTGGCAGGGTTCGCCGGCTCGGAGGCGGGGACGGTGGCGACGGGCGGGGAGCTTGCACGGCGGAGAGAGGATGCGGGGCCGCTCCTGCGCGTGGCGGTCGCTGGCAGGGCGAGGAGGCGGCGGCCGGCGATGCAGAGAGGCGGACGGGCGGTGGAGGAAGGCGAGGGCGAGGCAGAGCTTGACGGCGGGGAACGTGGGGAAGGCGGAAGGCCGGTGCCGAGGGGGCCGCAGGGAGGACACCGCGGTGGAGGGCGACGGCGGGTGCTAGCTAGAGGCCGAAGACGGCGGTCCTTGGGCGGAGCGGCCGCGGTCGGTGGAGCAGAGCGGAGGGGCCCCGACAGAAGGGGACGGGAGGAGGCGGAGCGGGGCCGGTAGAGGCGGCGGTTGCCGGCGATGGAGGCGGGAACCCGCGGCGGCGCGGCCGGATGGGGAGGCGGCGGGCCACACGGGGTTGAGGGCGAGAGAAAGAGGCCGGAGGGAGGAGAGAGGGGTCGCTGGCGACGGCGGTTCCTGCGGGGTCTGGGGCGAGCGAGGAAGGAGGGGTGGGGCGGGGCTCTACAGGCGACGGCGGCGGTGGATCGATCGGGTGGGGCGGCACAGAGAAGGACGAGGGGAGGAAGAAACGCGGGGCGGGGGTCGCGTGAGGGAGAGAGAGATGGGGCAGCGCGTGGGAAGTGGGGTCGGGGCGGGCGATCGGGTCAGGGGTGGTCGGCGTGGGTGTGTTGTGTGTGCACGCAGGGACGGGTCAGGCGGGAGTGGGGTCCACGCGGGAGCGTGTGCGTGTGATGCGTGTGTGCTGGGGTGTGTTGCTGTGTGCGTTTGGTGGGTGTGCTGTGTGGGGTGGGGAGTGGGGGAAGTTGGGGTGAGGAGGTGAGGGTAGGATGGATGAGGTGGCGGGCACTGGTTGGAGGGAGGATAGGGCCAGGGGATGTGGCGTGATAGGATAGGTTGGGGTGAGGTGGAGGGAACTGGGTAGGATAGGGTTTGGGTAGGAAAAGATCTGGGTAGTCTGGTTGTACTGGGGGTGGCCGACTGGGTCGGATCGGTCCGGTTGGCTGCCCCCTAAAAATAATTAAATATTTTTATTCAATTAAAATCGGGCTTTTGCAAACCGTTGGCAGACAAAACAAAATAATCCGGAGACCCGGGTTTTGGATTTGAAATGAAGGCGGGGTATTTAGAAAACAAAACTAGGCGTTTCGAAAATAGTTTAGACAAAAACCATGCATGATGATGACGATGCTCAAATACAATGTGGCATGATGACATGAGCATGCGGTCATGATGATGCAATGCACAAAAACAACGCGATTTTCTAGTAGTGGTTTTGCGGGATGCCACATTATCACCAGTATTGCCTCCCTTAGCTCCATCATTAGTTATGTTTTCCTCTTTCTCCGCAGCCTTCAACTCATGAGAATTTGGGGGACAAGGATTCTTATCCCCATTGATAATGGCTTCATCTTCTTATGATCCTTCGAATCTCTGAGAAGATTATTACTACCTTCAGGCAATGGATAAATACCGGCAAGCATCTATGTTAATACCAATGGCTTCCATTGGTAAATTTTGCTATCACCCTAGTAATTCTCTACATAATTTGCATGTTACCGACAGTAGGTACTCCATGGCTCCATGTCATCGCCGCCCCCATCCACTGGGATGTATAAGACCATGAATCACCTAACAACAAAGGCAGCACTGGTACACCCTTGTGGTAGATACATAGACAATATACGACGATCGCTCGTCTGCTCCTTGGTCCACCATACACCGCAGTGCTAGGTTCTTGTGGAGGATCACCGCCGATGGACTTGAGTAGTGCAAGCCGGCAGCACTGCGGTGCATGAGCCTGGTGTCATCCCTAACATCGCACGTGTTGTGCTAAGAAAAGAAATTATCTTAGGATTTTTTTTGCAATTCTACTAATTTGGTGAGATAAGTGAGATGTTTATTATTTAATTATTTTAATAGGTTCCTATGCGTGAGAATAAAGTGTGGAAGATGGGCCAAAGAAACCAAGAAATTATTTGATTTGCGGGATTCTCAAAACATGGGAATATGAAAACCATAGGATTGGAGTGGCATGACCTCTTAAGTCCTACAGGAATAGACAACAACAAAAATTTAGATCAAGTATGTGCTTGAATGACATGAAAAGCAATGGATGCCATTGTTGTCCTCTTCGCCTGGAGCCAACAACGAAGTGGAGCCAGCAACGAAAGTGGCCCGCCTGGCCTAGATCTAGGCCCGCACGCTGATGACATCCCTCCCGAGCACTAGAACGCCGTCGCCATCTACCGCCGCCTATCCCAGCACCGCCGCTTAGCCCCTCCTACATGCCCTGCCTCCCCCCGCGCCCTAGCCGACGTCGCTTCTCCACCCAGAAATACCGCAGCGACACGTCTCCTCACTAGTGCACACACTGGCCTCTAACACCGGTTCGGACCAGCCTCTAACAGCAGTTATAGAACCGCTGTTGGAGGTTCGGTGTTAGAGCCCCCCCCTTTAACAGCGGTTCTTATACGAACTACTGTTAAAGGGTGGCGCACGTGGGGCTGCCGCGGCGCTCAGGGCCCCCCTAACACCGGTTCGTAACACGAACCGGTGTTAAATGTTCTCTGTCGCGGCAGAGTTCTGCCGCGGCAGGAAAACGACATAAATCTCTGCCGCAATTTACGAGAATATAGAGTTCAATCAAAATAATAATCAAAAAACATGATATAATGGAATTGGAAGCAAAATCAAAGAGATACGCAGACCTACCTGGCTAGTATTACTTACGTTTTGGTCTACAAATTTTTTAGTTCTTCTGACCATTCACCCACGGCCCTGCCCGTGAACCTTTTCCAAACCCTATCCAGCAAAGAAAATGTATAAAGGAGTAATAATTATTTGTTGTCACGAAAGTTGCCGATCTAGTGCTATAATATGATTGAAATTACCTCTGGAGTATCTCTTTAAAGTCTGCCCATAGCTCTTGGTCTTTTCGTAACGAGTCCATGACAAGGACTTTTCCTGAGTCAACTTGAATGACTAGCAGAATAAAGTGGAACCTACGCACGCATAACTCATCATCAGTTACACTTAACATCAGTAAGCCGAAATAGAATGTGTACAAGAGAGGATAACACTCACGAGAAGTCGCAAGGCAATAGTATTTCCATTTTGGTTTGTTGTCTCAGCAAACACGTTCGCAAGAAATCTTCTGTTTGCCCGGGTTTGAGTTTTACCACTTGTTCATGAACTCTATTTGGGTCAGCAAACCCAATGTCAAAAGGGCCTCCTTTCATGCATTCCATAACCTTTTTCCTGCATAATAGTATATACATATATGGTGAGCATATATATACATGCAATTAATGAATTGAATGAGATGACATAGAAATTACAGAAATAGTACTTACACACAATAAAGGCTGATGGCAGCTCTGTCGAGTTCCTTCTGATTGAATAGAAAATACAAGTCTTGAATGTTGAAGATGATCTCATCGTCTCCACACAAGAAAATATGATCTCTTATATGCGCCGTGATCCATTCTTCCTTTCCCTTCTTGCAGAAATCAAGGTACCACTTATGCAATCTTTGCATCTTTGTTGGTAGATTCTTGAGCTCCTCTTTCTGGACGAGATTCTTTCCATACTTCCATGGCTGTATGGGGTTGACATCGCCTTTGGGCAAGTTGTCTCCCATGATGTTCAAGTATGCAATGTAAGTCATCCCCATCTCATTGGCCTTTCTTTGTAGCTCTGCCTCGTAATCATTTACAGGAGGAGCTATCCGTGTGTCGAACACTTGGAGCGAGGCGCATGATTGGTTTTCCTGCTCTTCAAGCATGGGAACTGTTTTTTGGGGTGCCGCACGACTGCTACTTTCAGACTCCCTCCTCCTTGCATCCCCCTTCATAATCTAGCGCTTGTAGTCCGGCACAAGTGGGGTTCCAGGTTTCAAAAGATTATTGTAAAACTTCTCCACCACCGCCGGATCTAGTTTCTCCTTTGGCTCGGCCCGTCTAGGTGCAAAGAATTTCTTGACCTCTTCTTTCGAGATCCTATTGGTCTCCTCGTCGCTGCGATTCCACGCTAATACTGGCAATGGCTTGGCGGAAGGCTGCGGGACGTAGTTTCTTGAACTCTTTGGCATACGATTTCCTGCGGATTTCTTCGTGGCAGTGCTAGTGATGCTCTTCATGGCAGTGCTCTTCCGCTTACGCTGAGGAGATGGCTGAAGCCCCGGAGAAGGCTGACGTGCAGGAGATGGCTGGCGCGCCGAATATGGCTAACACGCAGGAGATGGCTGGCGTGCCGGAGATGGCTGCTGCGCAGGAGATGGCTGAAGCGCCGGAGACGACAGAGGAGTATTCTGATGACTTGGAGACAGCTGAGGTGGCTCAGACTGCTGACGTTGCGCAGACGGCGGGGGTGCCAGTGGCCTCCAATTTGGAAGCACGATGTGTTCCTTCTTCCAAAGAATGGTTGTTTTCACTTCAAATTTGAGTTGAGTTTCCCCTTCACCTGTAGCATGGTCAAGTTGTGCTTCCTCATATTCCTTCACAACCTCATCCATCCTGACAATAGCATAGCCATCTGGAATCGGTCGGCAGTGGTAAGTTCCACCAGCTACAGGAGGTAAGGCATAGCCGACCGACACCTTAATGGATAAGCCCATTAATCTCACATGCAGCTCAGCATGTTCGCTCTCCGTTATCTCATCCACGGGGGACCCGCCATTTCAAGCGTGGGCTGCAGTTCTCCGTGGAAGCCACGCTGCTTTTCCGCGCAAAGTCTGGGCCGCCGGTAGCTTCCAATGCAGGCTCTTCGTGCCGTTGAGATGGGCCGGTAGATTGCTGGCTCTTTTGTGCATTCACTTGCACCTGCAGTGCCACAAGTGCATGTTCTATCTGTGTCATTCGGTCTGTACGCTCTTTTTCTTTTTTGTCGCGCCATCTGTAAGAGTCGCCCCACTCGACAAACCCATCCTTCCACGTCATACCCCCTGTGCCTCGTGCAAGTCTAGGGTGTTCTTTTTTACCGATGGCGCGTGTCAGCTGGTCATTCTCTCTGTCGAGATGGAAAGTCCTGGCTGCTGTTTCCTCGTATGCCGTGATGAGTTCAGTGACGGGTTTGACAAGAGGGTTGGGAAGATACATAATCCCGTTTCTAGGTCGAACCTTGCCCCGATTCCGTAGAACCAAGTCTTTTCACGTAGGTCCCACCCATGTGTCTGTGGTGTGACCCCTCTAGCGCGCATGGCCTTCTCAGCTTCCTCCTATTTAGGCCTCTAAGTTATGTAGCCACCTGACCCCGTCCTTTGGTGATATTCCTTCTTCTGGGCATTTAGCATATTGGTTTCTAAGCTTTTTGTAGCTATAGCACCTTCCTTGTACGCCACAAATTCGGGCTAGTGAGGTCTTATCTTCGCATAATATGCGTCTTCGAAATCCGGAGTCTCGCGAGCTTTGACAAATTTGTTCAATTTTGTCTTCCAATTGCGGAAAGCGTCAATCATCTTCCTTAGAGTCCACTCTTTGACATTTTCCTTTATAACTGTTTTATTTTCATCCTCCTCTGGCGGTAGGGTGAAATTTACCAACAGCAAAGTCCAAAGCGTTTTTTTGGATCTTTCATCGAAAAAGGTACCGTCGCCCTTCTTGGGCTTATTCCAATATTCAATTATGATTGGGATTTGGTCCCTAACAATAACTCCAGTCTGACGTATAAATTTGTCTGCGGCCTTCTTGGGCTCCATTGGCCTGCCATCAACACGGATTGCTTTGATCGTGAACTTTGCACGATCTTTCAACCAATGGCTCGCGCCTCGTTTGCTATTTTTCATAGAAGAAGATTGTTGCTGGCTGGTCGATCCGGAGGGCTAAAAGAAGAAAGAAGCGTTAATTAATACATGTATATATATATATACAAATCAATCGGTGCAAGTCAGCAGAGGCTTAATCCATGCATATATCTCGACGGACTTTGTAATCACTAAAGTGCGTTCACCGGAGTCGTCATCTTCTCCATGACTACTTGAGCTGTCATCATGTCCCTCCAAGTTCAGATATTGTGAGGTGTCCTCGTGGATCATATTCTCCATTATTTCTTCATCTTCAAGGTTTCTACTGAGTGGATCCATAGTTTCTAAAACAATAATATTATATAGAGTAAGAGAGTAAACATTCAAGTGGACTTGGATTCATAATAAATATTCTAGAGTAAGCTCATGGTAGACATTTATAATTTTAAACCCTAACTTCTATGCAAGTTATAACAAACTATTTAGGAAAAGGACCTATATAAAGAAAATATACATACCCTTTATAGGAAAAGGACCTATATAAAGAAAATATACATACCCTTTATTTTTGCACAAATATATGCACCATTTATACACAACATTTATATATGCACTTTCATACACAAATAACATTATTCATACACAAATATACACTTTCATACACAAATAACATTATTCATACACACAAAATATACACTTTCATACACAACATTTATATACAAACAACATTTATTCATACAAAAATAAAATTATTCATACACAAATATATGCACCATTTATTCATACAACATTTATATACAAACAACATTTATATACACAACATTTATATACAAACAACATTTATTCATACAAACAATATGTACAAATTATAGTAATTATAATTAAGGAGCTCGGGGAGTGGCGGCACCGGTTGCGGCGGGGAGTGGCGGCTGGTTGTGGACGGCGGGGTCGCTGGCGAGTGGCAGCACGCGGCGGCGAAGGTTCCGAGAGTTGGCGGTGGCGCGCGGCTCCGAGCGGCGCGGCGGTGGCTCCGCGAGTGCACAGGGGTGGCGGACGGCGCGGGCGCGGACAGCGCTGGCGCGGCGGCGGCGGACGGCGAAGGCGCGGTCTCTGTTTCTCCGCTGCGGCTCCTCTGCTCCTCTACTCGATCGAATTCTATCTGGGGGAAGAGGAAGAGGAAGGCGCGCGCCTTTATACCACCTCCCCTTTAACACCAGTTCCAGCCACGAACCGGTGTTAAAGGGGAGGAATTCGTTTCGTGCGCGCACCCCCCTCTAACAGCGGGGAGGTGCGCGCGCGAAACAAAATCCTCCCTTTAACGCCGGTTCGTGGCTGCAACCGGTGTTAAGGGGGGGGCATTTATTTCGTACATTAAAGGGGTAGGGGCTTTTTTAATTCAAAAAATAGGATAGAATTTAGAAAATTTATATCTTTTTCATTGTAACTAAGAAAAATATGAATAATATATCATAATTTTCAGAAAAATAAGATCTATCCATTCATATAAAAACATTTTATAGTTACTGTAGATGAAAATTTTCAAAATGATTAAAACACTTACATGTAAATTTTGATTATTCAATTGAGACAAAAATAAAATAGTCAAACCCTAAAACTTTGAACTTAAGAAATATTAAGCATCTCAAAAGGAATATAACCATATTTTATTAGAAAAAAAATCATATTTTATTTTATATTAACATTTTTAAATTGTTTGGATATTTAAATTTAGCATCTTTTGTATACTTTGGAATCTGACAAAACTTTCAACATGAAAATTGTTTGTATTTGAATAATTAATCCTAAAACATTTTTTGTTTTAAAAAAATAAAATTCTAACTATTCAAACTAGTAACATATGGGAAAAGGCGGGCAGAATGCGCGGGAGGAAAATGGACGGAAGAAAATTTTATTACGATAGAACTGGAATTAAAGTACATAACGTAACTAACAAAGAACGACTGAAAATTACGATACATAGAAGAACTGAAAATTAAGATACATCCAGATTAAGTCACAATCGGCCGAACTTGTTTTGGAATGTTGGAGTGATTCAGTCATGCTCCTGCCTACACCTGTAACACTCACCACTGTAGTCGTCGTACTCGTCGTGGCCGTCGTCATTGTCATCGTCGGGGTCGCCATAGTTGAACCTTGAAGGATGAGTACGCGTGGGCTGGACTTGAGGGTAGCGCAAACGGGGGTTAGAGTCGACGGCAGTGTCGTAGGCCATGACGCTCTGGAGAGTCCGACAGCTCCACCACAGCCGACGGCCGGCCTCATTGATGTTCGGAGGAGGTGGGTCGTCCTCCTCGTGCCTGGCGAGCGTCCTCTCACGCCGATCCCCGAAGAAGGCTTCCCAAGTCGGGAAATAGTCGGGATGCCATCTGGGATTCCTCCGCTGCTCTGGCGTGAGCTCGAAGTAGTAGTGGTTCGTGATGGCCATCCGGCGTGCCATACCTAGAGGGACAGGAGGAACCAGCACACCTCCGGCGCTCAGCATCCAGCTGACGGGGACGCAGTAGCCCGGCAGGTAGGGGTAGTTCGAGGCGCAAAGCGCCTCCGCCTCCCTGGGGTTTAGTGGTACAGTGGAAGCCATGGGAAAGAGTGATGAGGTTGCAGATATGAGTCTAGAAATGTGCAATGATAATGGAGGTCAACCCTACATATATATAGTGAGAAATGGTAGGAAGATAACTAGAGGGAAGAACTGGCAGGAAGAAATGGCGGAAAAAATGGCGGGAAGAAAAATGGCGGAAAGAAATGGCGGGAAGAAAAATGGCTCATTTAACACATATAGTGTTAAAAGAAGAAATATGACATTGATTTCCATTTTGAGATACATATGTGAGCCAAAAATGGCTCAATTAATACATATAGTCAATCTTATGATCGCGTCGGCCGTAACCATGGAGTATCAGCACCATTTAACAGGATGGTTGGGTCAGTCTTCACCCTGAAGGGCGGAATTTCATCAAACTTATTATAATCTTCTGATATGTCTATCTTGTCCTCCACTCCCACGATGTTTCTTTTCCCTGAAAGAACTATGTGACGCTTTGACTCATCGTGTGATGTATCTGTTTGCTTTTTTTTTCTTTTTTTTCGGTTTGGTAGACATGTCCTTCACATAGAAAACCTGGGCCACATCATTGGCTAAGACGAATGGTTCGTCTAAGTTCTTGTCTACCTTCATAAGATTGTTGAGATCCACTGTTATCATTCCGTACTTCTTGTCTACCTCAACCCCTCCTCCTGTTAGCTTGACCCATTTGCACCGAAAAAAGGGGACCTTAAAATTAGGTCCATAGTTAAGTTCTCATATCTCCTCTATGAACCCATAATACGTGGTCTTTTGCCCATTATCTTCTGCTGCATCGAAGCGGATACCACTGTTTTGGTTGGTGCTCTTTTTATCTTGGCCTATCGTGTAAAATATATTCCCATTTATCTCATACCCTTGAAAAGTACATACAGTCGAAGATGGTGTTCTGGCCAACAAGTACACTAATCTCCAACATTGGTGTTATTCGTGAGAAGTCTTTGCAGCCAGCCGCCAAAACTCGCCATGTGTTCACTTATAATCCATTCATCAGACTGTCTCGGGTGTTTGAGGCATATAAATTTTTTGTGTTCATTGATATACGGGGCAACCAAGTTAGATCTTTGTAACACCGTGTAGTGTGCTTGATTGAGAGAATGCTCGTCCTTACATATCATTGCTTTACATCCTAGGGTGCCTTTTCCACGCAGTCTCCCCTCATGTCGTGATTCTGGAACACCAATCGCCTTAAGGTCAGGAATAAAATCAACACAGAACTCAATGACCTCCTCTGTTACATAGCCCTTGGAGATGCTTTCTTTTGGCCTAGCACGGTTATGAACATATTTCTTTAATACTCCCATGTACCTCTTAAAGGGGAACATATTGTGTAGAAATACAAGACCGAGAATGGCAATCTCTTCTACTAGGTGAACCAGGAGATGCGTCATAATATTGAAGAAGGATGGTGGGAACACCAACTCAAAGCTGACAAGACATTATGCCACATCTGTCTGTAACCCTGGTAGGCTTTCTGGATCGATTACCTTGTGAGATATTGCATTGAGGAATGCACATAGCTTCACAATGGGTACTCGAACATTTTTAGGTAGAAGCCCCTCAACGCAATCGAAAGCAATTGCGCCATAATCACGTGGCAGTCATGAGACTTCAGGTTTTGGAATTTTTTCTCTGCCATATTTATTATTCCCTTTATATTCGACAAGAAGCCAGACGGGACCTTGATACTGCTTAGGCATTCAAAAAAGATTTCTTTCTCTGCTTTGGTAAGAGCGTAGCTGGCAGGAGTTAAGTGGCGTCCTTTACCCTTCTCATTCTCAGGATGCATAGGCTCTTCAGGGTCTTTCATACGTTGCTGGTCCTGCCGTGCTTCCGGTGTATCTTTTTTCTTCCCATACACTCCTAGGAAGCCTAGCAGGTTCAAGCAAACATTCTTCGTCACGTGCATCACGTCGATTGAAGAGCGGACCTCTAGGACTTTCCAATAGTGTAGGTCCCAAAATATAGATTTCTTCTTCCACATGGGCGCGTGTCCAGCATCGTCATTCGGAACAGATAGACTGCCAGGACCTTTTCTAAAGATTACTTCTAGGTCATTGACCATACCAAATACCTCCTCATCGGTACGGAGGACAGGCTTCCTTCGGGGTTCTGCCAGACGTTTGAAATGCTTGCCTTTCTTTCTTACGGGATGCAGGTTCGGAAGAAATCGTCGATACCCTAGGTACACAACCTTCTTACATTTATCCAAATATACACTTTCAGTCTCATCTAAACAGTGCGTGCATGCTTTGAATCCCTTGTTTGTCTGCCCTGAAATGTTACTAAGAGCAGGCCAATCATTGATGATTACGACAAGCAATGCTCGTAGGTCAAATGGCTCCCCTTTGTGCTCATCCCACATACATACACCTGGTTTGGCCCATAGCCGTAAAAGTTCTTCAACTAATGGCCTTAGGTACACATCAATGTCGTTGTCGGGTTGCCTCGGGCCTTGGATGAGCACTGACATCATAATGAACTTCCTCTTCATGCACAACCAAGAAGGAAGGTTATAGATACATAGAGTCACAGGCCCGGTGATGTGACTGCAGCTCTGCTCACCAAAAGGATTCATGTCATCTGTAATTAGACCAGACCTTAAGTTCCTTGCGTCACGTGCGAAGTCCGGGTACTCTCGCTCGACTTTTCTCCACTGTGACCCATCATCGGGGTGTCTCAACATCGCGTCTTTCTTACGGTCTTCCATGTGTCATCGCAACAACTTGGCATGCTCTTTATTTTTTAAGAGACGTTTTAACCGTGGTATTATAGGAGCATACCACATAACCTTGGCAGGAACCTACTTCCTAGGGGCCTCGCCCTCAACATCGCCAAGATCGTCTCGTCTGATCTTATACCGCAGTGCAGTGCATACCGGGCATGCATCCAAATTCTCGTACTTCTCATCGTGGTAGAGGATGCAGTCATTAATGCAGGCATGTATCTTCTGCACGTCTAATTCTAGAGGGCAGACAACCTTCTTTGCTTGGTATGTACTATCGGGCAATTCATTATTTCTTGGAAGCAGATTCTTCATTTTTACCAACAACTTTCAAAATGCGCTGTCAGTCACACCGTTCTCTGCCTTCCATTGCAGCAAATCTAGTGTGGTACCTACTTTTTGTGGCCATCTTCGCAAGTTGGGTACAACAATGTTTTGTGATCCTTTAACATTTGCTCTAGCTTCTCATTCTCCTTTTCAGTTTCACATTCTTCCTTTGCATCAGTAATGGCCCGACCAAGATCGTCATCAGCAGGCCCATCTGCTGCCTCTTGATCTTCATTATCTATCCCCGTTGCAGTATCATCGCATTTAGGATACATATTATGATAGTGGTCATCATCCTCTTCTTCTTCGTTGTCTTCCATCACAACCCCTTTTTCTCCGTGCTTGGTCCAACAATTATAGCTGGGCATGAAACCGGATCGAAGCAGGTGGACGTGAATGGTTTTGGTATTTGAATAGTCTTTCTTGTTTTGACAGTGAAACACGGACAACATATAAAACCATTGTGACCATGGTTTGTATTAGCCACAACGATAAAATTTTGGAGGCCCGTAATGTATTCGAAAGTGCGTCGGTCACCGTACATCCATTGCCGGTTCATCTGCATTATATGGTATTATATCAAAAATTAATAGGGAGGTGACCACTTATACAGTATATCAATGACACATGAAAGGATAAAGTTGCCAACCTCGACCGAGAAGGAAAGAGCAACGAGAAAACTTAATTCGAGCTCTCGGGCATTTCATCGAACACCTCTTGTGCATAGAAAAAAACACAAACTAGCACACCCCTCACCCTCTTGCTAAGCTCCAAAATGAGAGAGTGAAAAAATGAGAGAGAGGGGTGTGGGCTGCGGTCTGTTTTATAGGCGCACCCCTTTAACACCGGTTCAAGCCACGAACCGGTGTTAAAGGGGGAAGGCTGCGTGGGCCACTGGTGCAGGGCCTTTAACACCGGTTCATGGCTCGAACCGATGTTAATGGGGGTGCTCCTTTTTGCTCTATGGACCACACTGGTACGGGCGCCCCCTTGAACACCGGTTCGTAGAAGAACCAGTGTTAAAACCCATTTCCAACCTCAACCAAAGGCCTCGTTTCCACTAGTGCCTCTGCCCATCTGCCTTTGACACAACAGGCACCGCCACTGCTGTTAGCGCCAACGACGGCGGTGGTTGGGGATCTGGTTGTCTAGGGTTTGGTGGGGATCTTCGGAGTCGCTCGGACGGGAGCGGCCCAGGAGACAGGCGTATACATCTCTCTAAAGTACCATATTAATTTGGATCAAAGAAAGTACCATAGTAAACACGTTCCTTGTTTTCATTACGAAATACATATTTAGCCAGGCCTACTCCACTCGACTACTTGAACAGCTAGCAAAGAGGAAAACTCAACTTTCCACATTGGCTTGAGCTTGCTTGCCTTGCTAGCTCGTTTCGCCTAGGAGGCCAGCTCGTTTCATCCAGGTGACCATATTCGTATGTCTAGTTTTGCTCGGCCAACAACCGGTCGATGCGACACCGCCAGGCTGCGAGCCTTCGACAACCGCTGACGAGTCAAGTCTTCGCCTTTGTTCATGCTAGGTAAGGGAGTAAGATAGGATGTGATTGTAACGTGCCGACGACCAGAGCCAGCGCCTACCAGCCGGCGCCGGTGGCCAGCCGAATAGCCTGCGATTTTCGGCGTGAGCGGCCTGGAGATATGAAGCACAAACTCGGCTTTTGTCATGCATGGCGCGGCAAAAGGTAAGCGCCCCAATTGAGCTGTTGAGAAATTAATGGGGACGAAGATAATTCGTTGCAATTTTGCGATAAGTCGATGGAAATCAGGTTTTTGAGAAGGACTAATACTCGTTTTTCTCAGCGTTTCGTGGAATTTGTGGAGCAAAAGGAAATTAGCTGCATCAGGTTCAGGTTGTTAGGCATGCGCTTGATGCTGTTACTTCCTAGAGTTAGGGGATAAGGAAGTGGGGTGGCATTTTATCTGTAATTTGTTGAAGTGTGACAGTGACACCAGCCATTTGCAGTTTTGAAAATAATAGTAAAGATGGTGGTGGACTGGGCAAAAATAAATAAATAAACATGTCTCTCAAAAGCAATTCTAAATGCTCTAGATTTTTTTTTGACAGATGATTCCAACTTGTCTTTTTTCAACGAAAATTTACATGTCTAAACTGACAATAGACACGAACATGTGGGAAAAAATCAGATTATTCTTTTTAGCGGTAAAACAGATTATTCTGACAGTAAGAATGTCATTTTTTTGGTTACCTTAGGAGCAATCAATCCTAGTTGTACAACATTGAATTGCCTGAAAAACGACGATTTTTATTCGAGGGAGCGTGATTTGCATATAAGCTGGGGGCACCCAATACACTGTAATTGACTCCGAACAAAAAATAAGGAAACAAAACTCAATTGAGTGTATTGCTAAGAGACGTGTGTATATAGTCCCTCTAAATTTCAAATCCACAGTAAAGTCGCATTTTTTTATAGATATTTTTAAAATAATTGAGTGTGTTTTCCATACATGTATGTGTCTGTAATCCCACCAAACTTTCACATATAAATTTGATCTACACATAGAGGGAAAAATTCCAGATATTTTTTCATAGATGGGTTTATTTTTATGTTTCACTATGTATAGATAAATGTTAAATATTTGAGGTTGTATGTATAGACTCATCTTGTTAACTCACTCATTTTTAGGTGCTACCATTCACCAACGTGGTTGTAGCACCTACCTCCCGCTTGCATTGGTGAAACTTATATTTCCATTTGGAAGGGAACTCCTTTAGTTATCACAAATGTATGCATAATCCTCTTTATTGTGCATTTCAGGAAAAGGGCCCGGACTGAATAAGAATATCCAGGGGGCGCGATATCGGCCCGCCCTGCCGCTATATGCTTGGGCTGGGCGGCGATTTAGGGTTCAATCCCTTGACCCCTCCATCGCAATTTTCTCTCCTCCACCAGCCACCCGCTACCCCCCCCCCCCCCCCCCCCCCCCCCCCCCCCCCCCCCCCGCGCGCTAGAAGTGACCGCCATGGCAAAACCAACGCAGGCCCAGGCTATGACGTTGGCTCGCACGACACGGAGACCGAAAGCTCTGTCCCGAAGGGGATGCACGAACCTTGGTCCCGGACCACCGGTCGGCCCCGAGTGGGACATTCTTAGGGAAGTCTTCCTAACGGAGACGAAGCGCCTGGAAGCTCTCAACGAGGTTTAGTTGGAGTGCCTCCGTGAGGTGTGTGCGAACCCCGACGATGCGGTCACCCACGTCCAGCTCGATATAGCTCATGGGGAGCTCTACATGAAGGCAGTCGTCTGCTCGCTGAAGAAGGAATGGGGCTCGTTACACCGCGACACCCGCTCAACATGTTGCCATCCGCGCCTTGGCATCTGAGGAGTGCTTTTGCTACAAGCACTGTGTTGACCAGCACTGCAGGGATGACAATCAAAGCAGTTGATCTAGGGTTCCAGTTAGGGTTAGGGTTAATTAGTATAACTAATTTTGTCCTAGCGTTTGCTTTGGTATTGTAAAATCCCCTTCCTTTGTCTAACTTCATGAGTTAATAGCCTAAAATTGCCATTTTAGAGACCAAATGCACAAAAATGATACCACATTATTTTTTTTGGACATAAATCTACCACTCTACAGGAAGCTTTTTGCAATGTGCGCAAATAACACTCTAAATGTGTGTTAACAGCAAAACTGACTGCACTGACAGCAGGACCCCAACGTGGCATGACAGAAATGACGAAGGGGCAGAGAGTTAGATAATTTTGGATTTGAACATTCTTGTAATTTGTCAAGAGGCCTGCCCGAGTCTAAAAAAACTAAATAATAAAACTAAAATTTCAAACAGGACCGTAGTCCTCAACCTCTCGTGTCACGTATGGTAGACTAGGACCTCCTTGAATCTGGATTTCGCCCCGTTTTATAAATAAAGCACATCGATAAGACCGCTGCTGAGCCAGACAGCACAACACCCAAAGAACATGATGGGGCCACAACACAATCAAACCCAAACGAAACGAAACTGCCATGGGTGTTCGGTATATTATCGGTAATCTTGATTAGTTGACTATAGTGCAAGTGGGAGACTGTTGGATATATGCCCTAGAGGCAATAATAAATGTAGTTATTATTATATCTTTGTGTTTATGATAAATGTTTACATCCATGCTATAACAGTATTAACAAGGAAACATTAATACTTGTGTGATTTGTAAACTAAATTAGAGTCCCTAGTAAAGCCTCTTTATAATACTAGCTTGTTGGTTAATAAATGATTGTGGTTTCCATATCATGAACATTGAGATGTTATTGACAACAAGATCATATCGATAGGAGAATGATATGATGGACATACTCCTATAGATAAGCGTAGCATAAAGATCAAGTCATTTTAATAGTTCAATTGCTATATGCTTTCTGATACATAGTAACCTAATTCCTTCGACCATGAGATCATGCATATCACCATCACCGGAAGGATGCTTTGATGACATCAAACACCACACCGTAACTGGGTGGCTATAAAGGTGGCATTGAGTGTTCGGAAAGTATTGGTTGAGACACATGGATCAAGAGTGGGATTTGTCCATCCATATGACGCATAGATATACTCTGGGCCCTCTCGGTGGAATGTCATCCAATTGGCTTGCAAGCATGTGACTAGCTCACAAGGGATCACATATCACGGGAACGAGAAAAGAGTACTTATCAGTAACGAGGTTGAACTAGGTATGCAGAGATACCGACGATCAAAACCTCGGATAAGTAAACTATCGTGAGACAAAGGGAAATTGGTATCGTATGTAAGTGGTTCATTCGATCGCAAAGTAATCGTACAAATATGTGGGAGCCATATGAATTTCCAGATTCCTCTATTGGTTATTGTTCGGAGAAGTGTCTCGATCATGTCCGCATAATTCACTAACCATAGGGAGACACACTTAAGGATTCAATGTTGTTGAGTAGTTATGGAATGATGACTAAGAGACCGAATGTTGTTCGGAGTCTCGGATGGGATCCGGGATATCACGAGGAGATCCGGAATGGTCCGGAGAATAAGATTTATATAAAGGAAAGTCCTGTTTCGGGGTTGGAGAATGGTTCCGGTGTTTTCATCGAGAATGTTCTAGAAGGTTCCGGAAGGTCCGGCACTCCGGAGGGAAAGGGTACATGAATGTGTCATAACAAGTTGGAATGGTTGCATCATGTACTAGGTGTCATCGCTGAGCAAAATAAAGGGATAAATCAAATCCTAGTTTGAAAAGTCAAACGCCAATTTGAAAAGTCAAACGACAAGTTTGCTTTGTGGAGGGAGAGTAGGAAACCTACTTGGGGAGGAAGTCCCTCTCCCTCCACCGTCGGCCTTGGAAGCCGAGTTGGGGAGGGACTCCCCTACCCTTGGCCGGTGCCCTCCACCTATAAAGGAGGGGCAGGGCTGCCCCTCCAAGACCTACACCTTGCCCTCTCAAAACCCTATCCCTAAGCCGCCGGCGCCACCACCTCCTGCTGCTGCTGCCGCCTAGGGCAAACCCTAGCCGCCGACTTGGGCTTCCCCAAGCCTTAGCCGCCGGCCTAGCCCTCTCTCCTTGGTGTGTCTAAACCCTAGATCACCGAGGCCTCTCTCATAGTCTACCATACTCGCTCCGTCTTAAGGCGAAGCCCTGCAAGATCTCCCCTCTACTTCCGGTACCACGCCGTCGTGCTGCCGGAATCGCGAGGAGAGTGCTACAACCTCTGCTTCCTGCTGGAACAAGGGAGAGGAAGGTCTTCGTCGAGTACCGAACGTGTGACCGACTGCGGGAGCGCTGCCGGAACGAAGCGCCGGAAGGATCGTCTACACGATCTTGAGATCGGCAAGAGTACGACTACATCACCCACGAGAATCCGCTCTCGTTAAACACTTTGGAATATTCGAGGTGAGTTATTCCATCGACTCGTTGCTACAATCTAGTAGATAGATCTTGGCTTGTTTGTTTGTATGCGGTAGAAAAATTTTGTTTTCCATGCTACGAACCCCTACAGTGGTATCAGAGCCAGGTCTATATGTAGATCTGTTGCACGAGTAGAACACAATGGTCATTGTGGGCGGTGGTGCTTTTATTATCAATTGCTTCTTGTGTACTTTGCATCTTGCGGTATGATGGGATGAAGCGGCCCGGGCTAACCTTACATGACATCGTTCATGAGACTTGCTCCACGCTCAACATGCAACTTGTATTGCATAAGTGGCTTTGCGGGTGTCTGTCTCTCCCATTATAGTATAGATCCAATTTACAACAGGCACTTGATAGTTCAAAGATCAACGTTGTGGTTCTTGTTCGTAAGTTAGATCGACACTTATTGAAAGCCCCAAACCACGTAAAACATGCAAAGAAATTAGAGGCGTCTAACTTTGTTTCGCAGGGGTGTGCTGTGATGTGATATGGCCATGATTGTGATTATATTTGATGTATGCAATGTTCCTTATTGTAAGTTGGCAACTGACAGGAGCCATATGGTTGTCTTTAATTTCTGTTAAGACCCGCGTGTCTATTCAAAGTAGTTGTAATAGTTGAAGCTGGTGGAAGACAATCATGGAGCAGCGTCATTGACCTTGATGCAATGCCGGTGATGATGGAGATCATGTTCGTGCTTGAAGATGGAGATCAAAAGCACAAAGAAGAAAGGCCATATCATATCACATATTATGAATTGCATGTGATGTTAATCCTTTATGCATCTTGTATTTCTTAGTTAACGACGGTAGCATTATAAGATGATCCCTCATGCACATGAATTTCAAGTTATAAAGTGTTCATCCTTAGTAAGCACCGTTGCTAAAGCTTGTTGTTTCGAAGCACCACGTGATGATCGGGTGTGTTAGATTCTGCAAGTGTATATAACGTGAGCAAGCCAGATTTGCTCATGCGGAAGCTAAGGTTTGATCTTGACGAGCCTAGCATGTACAGACATGATCTCGGAACACGGATCACCGAAAGGTAAAGCATGAATCATATAGTAGATATGATGAACATGGCGATTGTTCGCAATTGAAGCTACATCAACTCTCGTGATGATCGGTTTTGATGTGGTGGATTTGGTTCGTGTGATCACTAAAACAATGTGAGGGATATTGTTTTGAGTGGGAGTTCACCTAGATTAATTTAACTATTAATTAGAACTCAATTTATCATAAACTTAGTCTAAACTATTGCAAATATGTTGTAGATCAATGGCGGCCCCTACCATCAATTTTAATGCGTTCCTAGAGAAAGAAAAGTTGAAAAACAATGTAAGCAACTTCGCGGATTGGTTACGCAATTTGAGGATTGTCCTCAATGCTGGTAATTTGACCTATGTGCTGGATGCACCGCTGGGTGACCCGCCTGTAGCTGATGCAACCGATGAAGTAAAGAATGTTTACCTCGCTCAGAAGAATCAGTACTCCACAGTTCAGTGTGCTATCTTGTATGGTTTGGAATCGGAGCTTCAGAAAAGGTTTGAGAATTCAGACCCACATGATATTGTCCGTGAACTCAAATTGATTTTTGAGACTCACGCGGCAGTTGAGAGCTATGAGGCTTCTGAAAAGTTCTTTAACTGCAAGATGGAAGAGGGCAGCTCCGTCAGTGAGCATGTGCTTAAGATGTCTGGGCAGGCAAACAAACTCCAAAGCTTGGGTATAGTGATTCCTAATGCTTTGGGGATTTACCGTGTCCTCCAATCACTACCACCAAGTTACAAGAACTTTGTGATGAACTACAATATGCAAAGCATGAACAAGCAGTTGCCAGAACTCTTCTCCATGTTAAAATCTGCAGAAGTGGAGATCAAGAAAGAGCACCAAGTGTTGATGGTCAATAAGACCACCAAATTCAAGAAAGGCAAGTCTAAGAAAAAGGGACACTTCAAGAAGGGTGGTAAGAAAGTTACCGCACCGACGAAGAAGACCAAGGCTGGACCTAAGCCTGATACTGAGTGCTTTTACTGCAAGGGAGATGGTCACTGGAAGCGAAATTGCCGAAAGTACTTGGTGGATTTGAAGAACGACAACATCAAGAAGAAAGGTATATCCGATATACATGTTATTGATGTGTATATCACTAGTACTCGTAGTAGTGCCTGGGTATTTGATAGTGGTTCGGTTGCTCATATTTGTAACTCGAAACAGGTGTTGCAGAATAAACGGAAGCTAGCGAAGAACGAGGTGACGATGCGCGTGGGAAATGGATCAAAGGTTGATGTGATCGCGGTCGTCACTCTACCTCTTCACCTACCATCGGGATTAGTTTTATACTTAAATAATTGTTATTTGGTGCCTGCGTTGAGCATGAACATTATATCGGGATCTTGTTTATTGCGAGAAGGTTACTTGTTTAAATCCAAGAATAATGGTTGTTCGATTTATATGAGTAATATGTTTTATGCACATGCACCTTTGATAGATGGTCTATTTGAAGGGGTTCGTAGCATGGAAAACAAAAAAATTCTACCGCATACAAACAAACAAGCCAAGATCTATCTACTAGATTGTAGCAACGAGTCGATAGAATAACTCACCCTCAAAGATTCCAAAGTGTTTAACGAGAGCGGATTCTCGTGGGTGATGCAGTCGTACTCTTGCTGATCTCAAGATCGTGTAGACGATCCTTCCGGCGCTGCGTTCCGGCAGCGCTTCCGCAGTCGGTCACACGTTCGGTACTCGATGAAGACCTTCCTCTCCCTTGTTCCAGCAGGCAACGGAGGTTGTAGCACTCTCCTCGCGATTCCGGCACGACGACGTGGTACCGGAAGTAGAGGGGAGATCTCGCAGGGCTTCGCCTTAAGCCGGAGCGAGTATGGTGGACTATGAGAGAGCCTCGGTGATCTAGGGTTTAGACGCATCAAGGAGGAGAGGCTAGGTCGGCGGCTAGGGCAAGGGGATGCCCCAACTCGGCGGCTAGGGTTTAGCCCTAGGCGGTGGCGACAGCAGGAGGTGGCGGCGCCGGCGGCTTGGAGCTAGGGTTTGCAGGGTGCAAGGTGTGTACCTGGAGGGGCGGCCCTGCCCCTCCTTATATAGGTGGAGGGGGCCGGCCAAGGGGAGGGGAGTCCCTCCCCAACTCGGCTTCCAAGGCCGGCGGTGGAGGGAGAGGGACTTCCTCCCCAAGTAGGTTTCCTACTCTCCCTCCACCAAGCAAAATAGCCGTTTGACTTTTCAAATTGGCGTTTGACTTTTCAAACTAGGATTTGATTTATCCCTTTATTTTGCTTAGCGATGACACCTAGTACATGATGCAACCATTCCAACTTGTTCTGACACATTCATGTACCCTTCCCCTCCGGATTGCCGGACATTTCGGAACCTTCTAGAACATTCCCGATGAAAACACCGGAAGCATTCTCCAACCCCGAAACAGGACTTTCCTTATATGAATCTTATTCTCCGGACCATTCCGGATCTCCTCGTGATATCCCGGATCCCATCCGAGACTCCGAACAACATTCGGTCTCTTACTCATCATTCCATAACTACTCAACAACGTTGAATCCTTAAGTGTGTCTCCCTACGGTTCGTGAATTATGCGGACATGTTCGAGACACTTCCCCGAACAATAACAAATAGAGGAATCTGGAAATTCATATGGCTGCCACATATTTCTACGATTACTTTGCGATCGAATGAACCACTTACATACGATACCAATTTCCCTTTGTCTCACGATAGTTTACTTATCCGAGGTTTTGATCGTCGGTATCTCTGCATACCTAGTTCAACCTCGTTACTGATAAGTACTCTTTTCTCGTTCCCGTGATATGTGATCCCTTGTGAGCCAGTCACATGCTTGCAAGCTAATTGGATGACATTCCACCGAGAGGGCCTAGAGTATATCTATCTGTCATATGGATGGACAAATCCCACTCTTGATCCATGTGTCTCAACCAATACTTTCCGAACACTCAATGCCACCTTTATAGCCACCCAGTTACGGTGTGGTGTTTGATGTCATCAAAGCATCCTTCCGGTGATGGTGATATGCATGATCTCATGGTCGAAGGAATTAGATTACTATGTATCAGAAAGCATATAGCAATTGAACTATTAAAATAACTTGATCTTTATACTACGCTTATCTATAGGAGTATGTCCATCATACCATTCTCCTAATGATATGATCTTGTTGTTAATAACATCTCAATGTTCATGATAGGGAAACCACAATCATTTATTAACCAACAAGCTAGTATTATGAAGAGGCTTTACTAGGGACTTCAATTTAAGTTTACAAATCACACAAGTATTAATGTTTCCTTGTTAATACTATTATAGCATGAATGTAAACATTTATCATAAACACAAAGATATAATAATAACTACATTTATTATTGCCTCTAGGGCATATCTCCAACACTATTCTTATTGAATCTCGATAGTGGAAATACACATATTAATAACATTGAAGCTAAACGTTTGAAATTGAGCGATAACTCGACCTATATGTGGCACTGTCGTCTTGGTCACATTGGAGTGAAGCGTATGAAGAAAATCCATTCCAAAAGACTTCTTGAATCACTTGATTTTGAATCACTTGAAATATGCGAAGCATGTCTGATGGGTAAAATGACTAAGACTCCATTTTCTGGTATGATGGAGCGATCTACGGACTTATTGGAAATCATACATACCGATGTGTGTGGTCCAATGAGTGTAGCATCGCGCGGTGGTTATCGTTATGTTCTTACCTTCACGGATGACTTGAGTAGATATGGGTATATCTATTTCATGAAACATAAGTCCGAAACTTTCGAGAAGTTTAAGGAATTTCAAAGTGAGGTGGAGAATCAACGTAACAAGAAGATTAAATTTCTACGTTCTGATCGTGGAGGTGAATATCTAAGTTACGAGTTTGGCGAGCATTTGAAGAAATGCGGAATACTTTCACAATTGAAACCGCTGGGAACACCACAGCGTAATGGTGTGTCCGAACATCGTAATCGAACTCTCTTAGATATGGTTCGTTCTATGATGTCACTTACAGATTTATCGCTATCATTTTGGGGGTATGCATTAGAAACAACCGCATTCACTTTAAATAGGACACTATCTAAATCCGTTGAAACGACACTGTATGAATTATGGTTTGGAAAGAAACCTAAATTGTCGTTCCTTAAAGTTTGGGGTTGCGAAGCCTATGTAAAGAAGTTACAGCCGGACAAGCTTGAACCCAAAGCGGAAAAATGAGTCTTCATAGGATACCGAAATGAAACTATTGGGTATACCTTCTATCATAGATCTGAAGGCAAAATCTTCGTTGCCAAGAATGGATCCTTTCTAGAGAAGGAATTTCTCTCGAAAGAAGTGACTGGAAGGAAAGTAGAACTCGACGAGGTTGTCGAACCTTCTCTCGAACTTGCGAGTAGTGCAGCACCGGAAGAAGTTCTTGTGGTGCCTGCACCAATAAGAGAGGAAGCTAATGATGATGATCATGAAACTTCGGTTGTAGTTGCTACAGAACCTCGCAGGTCAACGAGAACTCGTACCACTCCTGATTGGTATGATCCCGTTATGAGTGTCATGTTGGTGGACAACACCGATGACCCTGCGACATATGAGGAAGCGATAATGATCCCAGATTCCAATAAATGGCAAGAAGCCATGAAATCCGAGATTGGATCCATGTACGAAAACCAAGTATGGACTTTGGTGGACTTACCGGATGGCCGGAAGTCTGTCGAGAACAAATCGATTTTCAAGAAGAAAACAGATGTTGATGGTAATGTTACTGTCTATAAAGCTCGACTTGTCGCAAAAGGGTTTCGACAAATTCAAGGAGTTGACTACGATGAGACTTTCTCACCAGTAGCGAAGCTAAAGTCTGTGAGGATTTTGTTAGCAATCGCTGCATATTACGATTATGAGATATGGCAGATGGATGTCAAAATAGCGTTCCTCAATGGAGACATTGATGACGAGTTGTATATGATGCAACCCAAAGGTTTTGTCGATCCTAAAGATGCTAACAAGGTATGCAAACTTCAACGGTCCATATATGGATTGAAGCAAGCATCCCGAAGTTGGAATCAACATTTTGGTGATCAAAAGTTTTGGTTTTATACAAACTTATGGAGAAGCTTGTATTTACAAGAAAGTGAGTGGGAGCTCTGTAGCATTCTTAATACTATATATAGATGACATATTGTTGATTGGGAATGATGTAGACCTTCTTAATAGTGTCAAGGAATATTTGAATAATAGTTTTTCAATGAAAGATCTTGGCGAAGCAGCTTACATATTAGGCATAAAGATTTATAGAGATAGATCGATACGCTTAATATCATTGTCACAAAGTACATATTTGGACAAAGTTCTAAAGAGGTTTGGAATGGAAGATAGCAAGAAAGAGTTCTTGCCCATGTTTCCCAATACGACCTTGAGTAAAACTCAAAGTCCAGCAACGGCAGAAGATAGAGAAAGGATGAGTAAGACTCCCTATGCCTTAGCCATAGGATCTCTAATGTATGCCATGCTATGTACTAGACCCGACATTGCATATACTGTTAGTTTGACTAGCAGATATCAAAGTGATCCAGGAGTTGATCATTGGACAGCGGTCAAAAACATCCTTAAGTACTTGAGAAGAACTAAGGATATGGTTCTTTCTTATGGAGGTGATGAACAACTCGTTGTTAATGGTTACACCGATGCTAGTTGGAACACCGATCTGGATGATTCTAAATCTCAATCTGGATACATATTTACTTTGAATGGTGCAGAAGTTAGCTGGAGGAGTGCAAAGCAAAGCGTTGTGGCGAGATCTTCAACTGAATCGGAATACATAGCTGCTTCGGAGGCTTCACAAGAAGCGATATGGATGAAGGGGTTCATTACGGAGATCGGTGTGGTTCCAAGTGCGCTGGACCCAATGTCAATCTACTGTGATAACATGGGCGCCATAGCCAATGCGCAAGAACCAAGGTCACACAAGAAGCTGAAGCACATCAAGCTACGTTTTCACGCTATTTGAGAACATGTACAAGATGGTGGCATGAAGATTTGCAAAGTACACACAGATCTGAATGTGGCAGATCCGTTGACTAAACCTCTCCCGAGGGCAAAACATGACCAACACCAAACTGCCATGGGTGTTCGGTATATTACCAGTAATCTTGATTAGTTGACTATAGTGCAAGTGGGAGACTGTTGGAGATATGCCCTAGAGGCAATAATAAATGTAGTTATTATTATATCTTTGTGTTTATGATAAATGTTTACATTCATGCTATAACAATATTAACAAGGAAACATTAATACTTGTGTGATTTGTAAACTAAATTAGAGTCCCTAGTAAAGCCTCTTTATAATACTAGCTTGTTGGTTAATAAATGATTGTGGTTTCCATATCATGAACATTGAGATGTTATTGACAACAAGATCATATCGTTAGGAGAATGATATGATGGACATACTCCTATAGATAAGCATAGCATAAAGATCAAGTCATTTTAATAGTTTCAATTGCTATATGCTTTCTGATACATAGTAACCTAATTCCTTCGACCATGAGATCATGCATATCACCATCACCGGAAGGATGCTTTGATGACATCAAACACCACACCGTAACTGGGTGGCTATAAAGGTGGCATTGAGTGTTCGGAAAGTATTGGTTGAGACACATGGATCAAGAGTGGGATTTGTGCATCCATATGACGGATAGATATACTCTGGGCCCTCTCGGTGGAATGTCATCCAATTGGCTTGCAAGCATGTGACTGGCTCACAAGGGATCACATATCACGGGAACGAGAAAAGAGTACTTATCAGTAACGAGGTTGAACTAGGTATGCAGAGATACGGACGATCAAAACCTCGGATAAGTAAACTATCGTGAGACAAAGGGAAATTGGTATCGTATGTAAGTGGTTCATTCGATCGCAAAGTAATCGTATAAATATGTGGGAGCCATATGAATTTCCAGATTCCTCTATTGGTTATTATTCGGAGAAGTGTCTCGATCATGTCCGCATAATTCACGAACCGTAGGGAGAAACACTTAAGGATTCGATGTTGTTGAGCAGTTACGGAATGATGACTAAGAGACCGAATGTTGTTCGGAGTCTCGGATGGGATCCGGGATATCACGAGGAGATCCGGAATGGTCCGGAGAATAAGATTCATATAAAGGAAAGTCCTGTTTCGGGGTTGGAGAATGGTTCCGGTGTTTTCATCGGGAATGTTCTAGAAGGTTCCGGAAGGTCCGACACTCCGGAGGGGAAGGGTACATGAATGTTTCATAACAAGTTGGAATGGTTGCATCATGTACTAGGTGTCATCGCTGAGCAAAATAAAGGGATAAATCAAATCCTAGTTTGAAAAGTCAAACACCAATTTGAAAAGTCAAACGACAAGTTTGCTTGGTGGAGGGAGAGTAGGAAACCTACTTGGGGAGGAAGTCCCTCTCCCTCCACCGCCGGCCTTGGAAGCTGTGGCGCCCCGCAAACACCACTACTAGAAAATCGCGGTGTTTTTGTGCATTGCATCATCATGACCGCATGCTCATGTCATCATGCCACATTGTATCTGAGCATCGTCATCATCCTGCATGGTTTTGTCTAAACTATTTTCGAAACGCCTAGTTTTGTTTTCTAAATATTCCTGTCTTTATTCAAATTAAAACCCGGGTCTCCGGATTATTTTGTTTCGTCTATCAACGGATTTCAAATGCCCCGTTTTAAATAATAAAACTTTTATTTTATTTTTAGGAGGCAGCCTGCCAGGCCCGAAAGCCCGGCCGGCCACCTCCAAGCCCTAAACTAAAACCTAGTCTAATCCTAAAACTACCCAATCCTATTCTACCCAGCCTCCCTCCACCTCACCCTGACCAATCCGCTCCCTCCACCTCACCACTCCCTTCCCCTCAACCAACCCCGGATCGCCACCTCACCTCCTGGCCCCTCCCCTGGCCAGCCTGGCCGCTTTTCCCGCCTCCCGCGCGCCGTACGCGCACCTAGGCGCGCAGCCCCAGGCGGGCCAGGCCCGACCGGCCGGCCACCAGCGCCCCACCCCACCTGCCCGTTTCCCCACTAGCGCCCCACTCCCCCGTTCCCCGACCCCGCGTGCACCCTGGCCCCACCTCGCGGCCCTCTCTGCTCGACCCTGCACCCACCTCGTCTCCCCCAACGCAACCCCCACGCTCCTCTCTCTCCCCTCTCTCTGCTAATCGCCGCCGCCCACCCTTTTTTCCTCGCCTCGAGCCCGCAATCCCCGCCATCTCGCTTCCTTCCTTCCCTGGCGCGCCCGACGCCGCCGCCGGGCCCTCAACCACCTTTCGGTGCCGCCGCGGACCGCTCGACTCCCGGCCCCGCCGCCAGCCGCGACCACCCGCCGACCAGCCGCCTCCCTCTCTCTCCCGCAGACGCGCCCGCGGCCGCTCCTCTCTCCTCCTCCCGCTCGGCCGCGTCCTCCCCGCCCTCTCACCTCGCTCTGCCCCCACCCCGACGGACGCCGCTGCCCGCCGCCCTCCAGCGCCGGCCCCGGCCGCGCGACCCTGCCGTCGACATCGCCACGCCCTCCTCGCCTCCGTCGGCCCCGTCCTCTCCACGCGCGGCCGTCCCCGCCTCGCCGTCGCGTCCCCTCGCCCTCTTCCGCGGCCGTCCACGCAAGCCGCTGCCACCGGACCCCTCCACCGCCGCCTCGCTCCTCCCTCGTCCGCTTCCCCGACCTCGGACCGGCAGCGCTGCGCCACCCTCTGCAGCACCGGCCGAGCTCGCCGGACTTCTTCTCCCTGCGGCCCCACCTCCTCTGAGCCTTGTTGGCCGCGTGCGCGAGCTTGCCCATGCTCCTCCATGAGCCGCAGGTGTTGTCTCCCCTGCACCACGCCGCGGCCGCCTCTTGTCTGCAAGCGCAGCGCCGCCACTGCCTGCGTTTCCCCCCGCATCCTCCTCTGCTGGCTGTGCTCGAGCTCATCCATCGATGTGCTCCCGTGCGTGTCCCTTCTGTTTGCCAAGCCCACCATTTTTGTCTATAGCTGGGTACATATGCTGGCCGCAAGGGGTCAAGCCCATAGAACACCGTTTTTCCAAACTCGTCTCGGTGTTTCCTGGAAGACGCATGGTTCCAATAAGTTGGAGCCACAAGACCGCCGGTGCTGAATTTCGAGGACTCTTACCTGGAACATCAAGATCTCCGCCCGGAATGCCAGGGCCCGACGTCTCGATCCGAAGACCGATCCCGGCGTCCGAAGACCGAACCCTGTCGACCCCGAACCAAGATCGGCGAGCCCCCTATGTGTGACCCCCCGGACGCCAAGTCTGACCCGACCCGCGGACCCGACAAGGTCTTCACGACAACAAGAACGACATCGACCAGGGCGAGTCCGATGCGCCCCCCGACGCCAACCAAGTCCTTCTTCTCGGATGCGACAAGTTCTCCTTCCCGGATGCAAGCCCCGGATCCGAAGGCCGCCAAGTCCTTCCCGGATGCGAGATCGATCCCCGTCGAACCCTGAGTCCGAACCCCGGAACCAAGATCTTCGACCCTAATGTGTGACCCCTTTCTCGAACCCTATTTTTATAAATGTAATATCAAACTGTTGCATATTTAATTGTCATACTCGCATGCATATTTGTGTGGGTTGGGGGCATTATGCCAATTCATCTCATAATTAAATATGGTGTCTATATGCGGGATATCTTTGCCTTATTCCGGACTCCATTTAAATTTGTGCATCGAACCGGTGATATAATTTGCCTTATTAAGACAACATTTAAATTGTGGGGCTTCTAAACAACAAGAACCATCCAATAATTGTCGGGAACCCGGTTCCGCTTAATATGGCCTATTTGCATCGCATCCTTTGCCATGTCATGCATCATACATGCATCATGCCGATCTTCTGCCGTTGTATTAAATATTGCACCCGGTGTTTTTGCTAGTGCTTTGCTTCTTCACGGGTTAGGCCGATGAGTTGATGCGAGTGCCGACCCGATCTTCGGATGAACCTTCGGCAATGTTTTCAGGCGAGCATCTCCCCCTTTCTACCTATCTTACTTTTATAGTATTTACTTCCCTCCTGTTGGCCTATTGCTATCTGTGTTGCGTTGCTCTAGTTTTCGTACCCGTGATATCCCTTGCAGCCTTATAATGCCTTGGACACATCCTATTACCTGTTGTTTGGTAGATAGTTGGACCTGCGCGTCGTAGTCGCTTGCTCAAGTGCTGTTGCGTGTCGTCAAGTACCACAGTTGTTGGAGTAATGCCGCATGTTTAATGTTGGAGATGATTATGGCTTTAATTATTGTTTAATAACTAAAATTGAAAGTAGGTAATGCAGAGGCACAGGTGGGCAATAGATGTTATTTGGTTGTTAACCATCCACTTGTGTCCCGTAGGACCCTGAGTTCTTGACACCTGTTCCGAGATCGAGCGCGCTAACCACAGGTGGGGTGTATGGGCACCCCCATCGATTTAGTACCTGATTCCAAGTACTGTACTGGGGGCCACAATTAGTTTGGGGCTTTATTACTATCCTGTACTTATGCCATGCTTTACTTCTTAATTTAAATTGTGCGAGGTACTGCACGTGTACTGTTTAGGATTGCGGAGTGTTTTCGCGGTATCGACAAGCCCAGTCTCATTTTCGGGTTCCAAGTCGTTTACAGCCATTGGCGCAAACCCTGAGTCCGTCTCGGAGACCGGCCGACTTCGTTGCGGGTAGCTTAGTGGGGTGGCCCCCTGTACTTGCTTTGGGTCTGGGAAACGTCGTGTCCGAAACCCCGTCGACATACCGTTGGGTGTATGTTTTGTGATCTTGTACCTACCTGATCTGACAACAAGGGTGTAGGTGCGTGTGGGAACTTTGGTGCACCCCTGCAGGGTTAAATCTTTTCGAGAAGCCGTGTCCGCGGTTATGGACGACTTGGAGCACAGTTCTTGATCATAGACAACCATAACTAAAGTTTACTGTTATAATTTGATTTGTATCTGATATGACTAGTAATCAGCTTCACTACAACGGAATGGCTAAATAAAAGTACCAACAACTGCTGGGTTTGGGATATCTCATGCTAATCGTATCTGACTAGTAAGTGTTGCAACTATAACGGAATGGTTAACTAAAAGCTGCCCACTGCTTATTATATCAGGATGACTATCTATACCTGACTAGTAATTGCTGCAACGATAACTGAATAAATAAAACTGCCAACGGTGTGAGTTCCTCGGTTGACTTCCTCGTCTGGTCTCGAGGGGGAAACACCAGGATGGGTATGTTTGGTGGTAGTATCAGGTTTGTTCCGAATAGGACTTTCTTATCCCTCTCTGGTAGCCGACAGTTATATCGAGTCTCTATAGGTTGTTTAGTGCATGCTGCGTTGCCGCTCAGTCCACCATACCTATGTAGGCGAGGACCGCCGAATTCTAGCCTCGCCGTGTACTGGCCTCAGTACTGACCGCTCTCTCTTTTTCCTTTGCCCTTTGTCGGCACCCCTTTTGTTTAAGCAGGTTTTGCGATCGACGTCGTTAGCAGGGTTACCCTTCCGGCTTGGCCTGGGCAGGGTTATGGACGCCATTGGTTATTCTTCAGGGCTCTTAGCTCAATTTGCATCTTGTCCGTACTCGGACTCTATATCGTTTTAAAGGTGATTTGGATCTTTGAATTGTATATCTGTATTCTTGACTCATTGAGTCGCTGTTGTATATATATCTGTTCTGTGGGTCCCATCGAGGAATGTTGTGTAATGATATTACTTCGCTTTCCACCCGCACTAAAGTGCCTGGTGGGCACCTTTGAATCGTTTCTATGCGGGTTTGGCGGGAATCGCTGAAATTTGCATAGGGCCGATTTTGTGGGTGTTACAGAAGCCGAGTTGGGGAGGGACTCCCCTCCCCTTGGCCGGCGCCCTCCACCTATATAAGGAGGGGCAGGGCTGCCCCTCCAAGACCTACACCTTGCCCTCTCAAAACCCTAGCCCTAAGCCGCCGGCGCCACCACCTCCTGCTGCTGCCGCCGCCTAGGGCAAACCCTAGCCGCCGACTTGGGCTTCCCCAAGCCCTAGATGCCGTCCTAGACCTCTATCATTGGTATGTCTAAACCCTAGATCACCGAGGCCTCTCTCATAGTCCACCATACTCGCTCCGGCTTAAGGCGAAGTCCTGCGAGATCTCCCCTCTACTTCCGGTACCACGTCGTTGTGCTGCCGGAATCGCGAGGAGAGTGCTACAACCTCTGCTGCCTGCTGGAACAAGGGAGAGGAAGGTCTTCGTAGAGTACCGAACGTGTGACCGACTGCGGGAGCGCTGCCGGAACGCAGCGCCGGAAGGATCGTCTACACGATCTTGAGATCGGCAAGAGTATGACTACATCACCCACGAGAATCCGCTCTCGTTAAACACTTTGGTATCTTCGAGGGTGAGTTATTCCATCGACTCGTTGCTACAATCTAGTAGATAGATCTTGGCTTGTTTGTTTGTATGCGGTAGAAATTTTTTGTTTTCCATGCTACGAACCCCTATAGGAACTACATCCACCGTCGTGGTAGTAGCCGACCGGGCGCGGCAACAGGGGCACACTAGGTCTCAGGCCTGATTGGGCGCTGACATGGTTATACCCTACGGGTACCCAATGTTAACATACCTGGTCCAGCCTGACGGAAGGACCACTCGACCACCTGCCAGGGTCCATGACGCCTATACGAAAGTATGAGGTGCTAGATCTGTAGAATACGCTTGTCGGCAAATCATCCGTGTCGCTCACAGCAAAGGTGGCACACGCGCCGTGTTGAATTTGCTGACGACGAAGCTGAGTGCACGGACGCGGACGCAGACGCATCGATCGGATGTGATCCGATCTGGCCGATTTGAATGACAAGGGAACTAAATCAGATCCGCTTCTAATAGCCGACAAATCATAGATTGCAGTGGATGGAACCGTCACGATCGTACAATCAGCGCCCCCCATTCCCACAGACGGCACCAATTGACGAGGTATGATCTCATCAATGCCCATTGTTATGGACTTGGGTTTTGGAGAATATGGGGATGCTGGAGATCGTGGAACGGTTAGAAAACAAGCAACACGGGGACACAAGGTTTACCCAGGTTCAGGCCCCCGGAGGGAAAACCCTACTCATACTTGTCTGCTCTTGATTATGGCGGAACCGAAGGTTACAGGTGACATGGTTATACCCTACGGGTACCCAATGTTAACATACCTGGTCCAGCCCGACGGAAGGCCCACTCGACGACCTGCCAGGGTCCATGACGCCTATGACGGTTCGGTTGCTATGAAGCCCATATGGACACGGACTCCCAAGCGCACAAGACAAGTAAAGCTCAAGACTAGAGTTTAAATACAACTTGTAACCTACTCGTATCGGTACCTGAGACCTAGCCTCCCCATATATAAAGGCTAGGAGGGGCCAACGAGGAGGGCAACCCCCGATAGACTAGACCACAACAGATCTACAGATCTAGCACCTCATACTTTCGTATACACACCTCCATGCCAGATTGCATCTGCGCACCCCTGTAACCTTCGTTCCCGCCATAATCAAGAGCAGACAAGCAGCAGTAGGGTTTTCCCTCCGGGGGCCTGAACCTGGGTAAACCTTGTGTCCACGTGTTGTTTGTTTGCTAACTGTTCCACGATCTCCAGCATCCCCATCTTCTCCAAAACCCAAGTCGATAACAATGGGCATTGATGAGATCATACCTCGTCAGGCGCGTCAACAGGGGCACACCAGGTCTCAGGCCCGGTCGGGCCTAGATGGGCCTGCAAAGCCCCCTGTCTCCACGTTTCAGCAAGGGCAGCCACGAACGCCACCACCAACCTAGATCCTCTGCCTCCCCTCCTCCACCTCTAGGGAGCCACACAGGAGCACACCGGGGCAAGCCCATCCCAACCCAAATTGGGCCCAACCGGGCCCAGATTTGGGCCAAAATGCACACCATGGCCATAACTCCTAGATGCCCTGTCGCCGACACATGCAAGCATGCAGGGCAGTGCCGCCCAGCCGCCCAACCGGCCGCTCCACCGCGCCTTCGCCCACCCCGCCCATGAAAGCCATGCCGCCGAGCAGGATCGTCGTTGTCGAGAGACACCACCACCATCTAGGGCTCGCGCCCCCTTTCGCACGCCGGGTAAAGGCCGCCCTGCCTGGGCAGTGCCCGGCGGTCCACGCCACCGGTGATGGCATGAGAGAAGTAAGGGGGAATATTTGGGCGGGGCACTGAGAGGCAGCCGCTCATCGCCCGCGGTGGGCGAGCGAGCGAGCTAGGTTTTTTCGGTAGACTAGGACCTCAGTCGGCATCGTGACACATGACCGCATCATGGAGGGGAGGATCCAAACCGCCTGTCAACACCTTCTGCTCCTCCTTGGGTTCGACACTCTTATTTATAGTGGCCCGGTCCTTTCTTCAGCAAAGGACAAGCCGGTTGTATTACTTATGATGACCAAACATTCTTGAGGACACATGGGAATATTGTCAAGTGCTTTCGCTTCATATAGTCGATTAATCTTCATTGGTTGGATAAGTGTTATGGGGGTGAACCTGTGCTAATGTACTACCCCAACTTGGACTAAAACATACTTGTGATTATACCCCTTGCAAGCATCCGCAACTATAATAAAGTAATTAAGATAAAAATCTAACCACAGCATTAAACTCTAAGATCCCGCACTCCCTTATGCAATGGTTTCCTAACGGGGGTTTAGGTTTCTGTCACTCCGGCAACCCCACAATTAGTAGCCAAATACACAATGCATTCTCCTAGGCCCATAAAGGTGAAGTATCATGTAGTAGACTATCACATGACACCACTAGAAGAATAGCACCACAACATAAATATCAAACCATTAAATATTACTCAACGTAATTCCACTACTAACAACATGACTTCTCTCATGTCCTCAAGAACTAAATGAACTACTCACAAGACATCATATGGATCAAGATCAGAGATGAAATAATGATAAGTAACAATCTGAACATGAACAATAATCCAATGGTTTCACTCAATAGCATCAACTACAACAAGTAATCAACACCGGGAAAGTTTCCCCTATGAACTACACAAGATTCAACCCAATTGTTACAGCGGTATGGCATGGTGGTGATGGTGCTGGTGGTGATGGTGCTGGTGGTGATGGTGATGGTGATGAGGATGATGATGATGACCCCGATGAAGCCCAGCTCGATGACGGTGTCGATGGCGATGATCTCCCCTCTCTGGGGAGGAATTTCCCTGGCAGATTTCTCCCTTCTAGAGAGCTCTTTCTCTCTCTGTGTTTTCCGCCGCGCAGAGGCGGCAGAATATTTCTGTGATCGCGCCCCTAGTCTTAGGTTTTCAGGAGGAAGATATACACGAAAGGGCGACGCTAGAGGTGGGCCAGGGTGGCCACACCACATAGCCACGCGGCCCAGGGGGGCGCGCCTAGGGGTGGTGTGGGCCCCCTGTGGCCCATCTCCACTCCCTCTTCTCGCTATCTTCGTCTTCTGGAAAATAGGAATTTCCGTATATTTTTTGGGATTTTCTGATCTTCAGAAATATTGCATCTGGACAACGCTTTTTCCAGCAGAATTCTGACTCTGACAGTTAATTCTGCAAAAATCATCAAACATGCAAAATAGATGAAATAACATAAGTATCATCTCTAAATATGAAATATACCAATGAATAACAGTAAATTATGATATAAATTAGTGATGCAAAATGGACGTATCAACTCCCCCCCAAGCTTAGAGCGAAAAATGAACTTAGTAAATATCACCACAGGTTTATGGAGTGAAGTGTCGATAAAGAGAATACGGACAAGAAGCATCACATTTATAAATACACAAATCATAATAGAAAGCAACTCACTCTTATATAACTTAACTTGCAATGAGTAAGGGGGGCACAATAAAGGTGCACAAAGAAAATCATAATTGGTGATGGCAAACTTTGTTCTTGGTCAGATAACAATTAACAAATCATACTTATTTTTGATCTAAGCTTTTATAATGAAGCTTATATTGCAGAAGTCTCTTTCTCAAACATAACGGTCTCTTCACCAACAATGATAGTTTTCAAAGTTATATTCATTCGGATAAGAGCATTGTGCAAAACAAGGAACATAAGAAACATGATTGAATAAATCAACATATAGATGATTGAATCACAATAACTCAAATGCTTGCTTGAGATAGAGAGGAATAGGTTTACTGACTGAACATAAAAGTAGAAGATAGTCCCTTCGCAGAGGAAAACAGGGATTAACAAGTTTTATAAAGCTTCCAAAAATTATGGTACTCATTAGCTTTGAGATCTTATTACCCCTATCATAAGCATCTTGGAGTGATTAAGGTTAATGTGAGGGCAAATATGAGTTATATGCTTGACAAATCACAAGTTGAAAATCTCATGCCCCTTGAATACGAGTACCAAGGCCTCATGCTACTCAACTTTGGTCTCAGGTAAGTTCTTGTCATTGTAAGTATATGTGTATCATAGAGAACCGACCGCCAACGGGGTACCCCTTTGTAACACCCTCAGAATCGGCCCTATGCAAGTTTTAGCGAAACCCGCCAAACCTGCATAGAAACGATTTGAAGGTGCCCACCAGGAACTTTCGTGTGGGTGGAAAACGAAGTAATAACATTACACAATAGTCCTCGATGGGACCCACAGAACAGATATATACAACATGACTCCATGAGTCAAGAATACAGATATACAGAACAAAGATCCAAATCACCTTGAAAATGACAGAGTGTCCGACTACGGACAAGATGAAAATGGGGCTAAGAGCCCTGAAGAATAACCAATGGCGTCCATAACCCTGCCCAGGCCAAGCCGGAAGGGTAACCCTGCTAACGACGTCGATCTCAAAACCTGCTTAAACAAAAGGGGTGCCGACAAAGGGCAAAGGAAAAAGAGGAGCGTCAGTACTGAGGCCAGTACACGGCGAGGCTAGAATTCGGCGGTCCTCGCCTACATAGGTATGGTGGACTGAGCGGCAGCGGCAGCAGGCACTAAACAACCTATAGAGACTCGATACAACTGGCGGCTATCAGGGAGGGATAAGAAAGACCTATTCGGAACCAACCTGATGCTACCATCAGACAAACCCATCCTGGTGTTTCCCCCTCGAGACCAAACGAGGAAGTCAACCGAGGAACTCACACAGTTGGCAGTTTTATTTATTCAGTTATCGTTACAGCAATTACTAGTCAAGTATAGATAGTCATCCTGATAAAATAAGCGGTGGGCAGTTTGAGTTAACCATTCCGTTGTAGTTGCCACACTTACTAGTCAGATACAAATAGCATGAGATAACCCCAAAACCCAGCAGTTGTTGGTACTTTTATTTAGCCATTCCGTTATAGTTGCAATACTTACTAGTCAGATACAATGGTCGCAAGCGACAACCCAAGCAAGCAATTGTTGGCAGTTTTATTTAGCCATTCCATTATAGTGAAGCTGATTACTAGTCATATCGGATACAAGTCAATTTATAACAGTAAACTTTAGTTATAGTTGTCTATGATCAAGCACTGTGCTCCAAGTCGTCCATAACCGCGGACACGGCTTCTCGAAAAGATTTAACCCTGCAGGGGTGCACCAAAGTATCCACAAGCACTTCGACCCTTTTTGCCAGATCAGTTAACATACACCCATCGGTATGTCGGCGGGGCCTAAGTCACGACGTTCCCAGACCCAAAGCAAGCACGGGGGCCACCCCACTAAGTACACCCGCAACGAAGTCGGCCGGTCTCCGAGACGGACTCAGGGTTTGCGTCAGTGGCTGTAAACGACAGCAAATCCCAAAACTGGGACTGTCGATACCGCGAAAACACTCCGCTTCCAAAACAGTACAGCGTGCTCCTCACACAATCGTAAATAAAGCAGTAAAGCATGGCATAGGTACAGGATAGTAAATAAAACCTCAAACTAGTTGTGGCCCCCAGTACAATACTTTGAAATCAGGTACTAATCGATGGGGGGCCCATATCTCCCCACCTGTGGTTAGCGCGCTCGATCTCGGAACAGGTGTCAAGAACTCGGGGTCCTACGGGACACAAGTGGGCGGTCGGAAACCAGATATTATCTATCACCCACCGGTGCCTCTGCTTACCTACTTCAATTTTAGTTGTTAAACAATAATTAAAGTGAACAATAATTAAAGCCATGATCATCTCCAACATTAACATGCGGCAATACTCCAACAACTGCGGTACTGGACGACACGCAACAGCACTTGAGCAGGCGACTACGACGCGCAAGTCCAACTATCTACCAAACAACCGGTAATAGAATGTGTCCAAGGCAATATATGGCTGCAAGGGATATCACGGGTACGGAAACTAGAGCAACGCCACACAGATAGCAATAGATCAACAGGAGGAAATAAATACTATAAAAGTAAGATAGGTAGAAAGGGGGGATGCTCGCCTGAAAACATTGTCGAAGTTTCAACCGAAGATCGGGTCGACACTCGCATCAACTCATCGGCCTAGTCCGTGAAGAAGCAAAACACTAGAAGAAACACCGGGTGCAATATTTAATACTACAGCAAAAGATCGAGCATGATGCATGGATGATGCATGGCATGGCAAAGGTGCGATGCAATTAGGCAAGATTAAGTGGAACCGGGGTCCCAATAATTAATTAAACGGTTCAAGTTGTTTAACTACCCCGCAAATTAAATGTTGTTTTAACAAGGCAAGATATGACAATGGTTCGATGCACAAATTTAAATGAGGCCAATATAAGACTAGATTTGCCCGCATATGGGCCCCATATTTAATTATAAGGTGAATCGGCATAAGGCCCCCAAACCACAGACAAGTATGCATGCAAGTATGATAATTTAATATGCAACAAGTTGGATTATATTATAAAATAGGGTTTCGGGAAGGGGTTCACACATTAGAGGGTCTCGACGAACTTGGGGTTCCGGGGTGGGTTCGGGGTCGGTCTCAGGGTTCGACGGGTTCGGTCTCGGCGGGATCGTTCTCGGGTAACGGGGTAGATCTTGGCGCATTCGCGGTGGTCGGGCCATGTTGTCGGTCTTGTCGTCTCACGCGGAGATCTTGGCGTTCCGGGAGGAAGTACTTGGTCTGGCGTCGGGGGCGCATCGGACTTGCCCTGGTCGGTGTCGCTCTTGTCGGGCCCGCGCCATCGAGTCGGTCTTGGCATCCAGGCGAGGAACTTGGCGTATCCGCGTCGGCGATCTTGGCGTTCTTAAGGTTCGGGTCTTGGCGCTTCGGATCGGTCTTCAGGGTCTCCGTCAGGTCGGTGTCGATCTTGGTGGTTACTATGCTCCTACACGAGCATTGGCGACGCACCGGGTGGCCATCAGGGGACCGCGAGGCGGGCGCGAACGGCACGCTGGCCAAGGACGAGCACCGGGCGGCGAGCTCCTCGGCGGAGGTTGGAGACGGGGCTCGCTGTCCCTGGCGGCGGCGGCGCTGCAAGGCCCGTGGGCCGTGGCCGGCCGTGGGGCTCGACGGGGACGGGGCGCGACGGAAGCCGAGCGGCGGCGACGCGGAGGAGTTCGCGGCGGGGACGGGCTCGCCGGCGCACGGCGGCCGCGGGAACGGGACGGAGAAGGGCGGCGGATGGAGGGGCCGCGGGTCGGCGGTCGAGGAGGTGATGGCAGAGCCCGCCGGCGTCGCGACGCTGCCGGGCGGCGCACGCAGAGGGGAGGAGAGGCGGCCGGCGGGCGCCGCGGCTGCCGGAGAGGAGGCGGGCGAGCGGAGGAGGCGGCTCAGGCGGCGCTGGAGGGGAGGGAGAGAGCGGGGCGGAGGACGGCGGTTCTCTGTGGGGGAGGAGGCGAGCGGGAGGCGAGGAGCTCCGGCGGCAGCGCGGCTTTCCGGAGGACGCAGCAGCGACAGCGGGGAGGGGATGGCCTGGCGACGGCGGCGGGTCGAGAGGAAGGCGACGCGGTGGTGCTCGGCCGTGGGCGGAAGAACAGGGCGAGGGCGAGGGTCGCCGGGAAACGGGGCAGGAGGGAGGTGAGGGAGCGGCGCCGGCGGGGACGCGCGGCCGGGGAGAGGTGGCGACGGCGAGCCAGGCGCGGAAGGTGGCGAGGGCGAGGCGGGGCCGGCGGGGGTCGGCGGCGGCTCGCCAGAGGCGTCGGGGTGGCAGGGGGGAAGGAGCAGAGGCGGGGCGAGCTCGGTGGAGGCAGGGAGGTGCGGGAGCGCCGCGGTGAGGAAGGAGAGAGGAGAAGAGCGGGGGCAGCGCGTGGGGAGCGTGTGGGCCAGGGGACAGCTGGTGGTGGGGCCCAGGCGCGGGGTCGGTTGGGGAGAGGGTGGACCGGGTCCAGGTGGGGTGGGGGACAGGCAGGTGGGCCTGGGGCGTGTGGGGTGGGGTGGGCCCCAGGGGAAGAGAGAGAGGGGTAGGAGTGGCTGTGTGGTGTTGTGTGCGTGCGTGCATGGGGGATCCAGGTGGGTTGGTGTGCAGTGGGGTGGCTGCTGTGGGGAGGGAGTAGTGGGATGGGGTGTGGGGGTGAGGTGGCGGTGTCTGGTTGGTTGGGTATTGGGATGAGGGTGAGGTGGCAGTTAGGGATTGGTCCGGGTGAGGTGGAGGAGGGGTGGGTAGAATAGGTCTGGGTAGACTAGGGATTTTGGTGGACCGTTTTGGAACTGGGGGTGGTCGACTGGGTCGAATCGGCCCGTTCGACTGTCCCCCTAAAAAATAATTAAATAATTTATTTATTTCAAACAGACTTTTGCAAACCGATAGCAAACAAAACAAAATAATCCGGAGACCCGGGTTTTGCGTTTGAACAAAGACGGGGCGTTTAGAAAACAAAAATAGGTTTTTCGAAATTAGTTTTATGCAAGCAAATGCAAGATGACGACGAGGCTCAAATGGAATGTGGTATGATGACATGAGCATGCGATCATGATGATGCAATGCACAAGAATCAACGCGATTTTCTAGTAGTGGTTTTTGCGGGATGCCACACCCTTGACCCATGACACATGAGCTATCCCATACCAAAATGACAAGACAACAGACAGTGGGCATCTCAGCGATCTTTTTATTTGCTATTTGCATAGTTTTTTATTGAAGATGTTTTATAGAATGCCCACTATGGTTTTGCTGCAAGTTTCCACCATGATTAGGCATGGCTTAGGCTGGCCGCCCAGGCGTTTCTCTTACACATATACAAACTCCATGGACTTATAAGCTCCCATCTCATTTCACACCGACAACATCCATAACAAAAGAACATGATATCAACTAAATAGTAATAAGTGCAATGTTGAAAGCGTGCCCCATGAAAGCATGATTTTGATAACTCCCAACTTACAATTTGCAAGCATATAATCATCATAGATGGTCACAATGGTTCAAATTTATTAAGTGCAATAAAATAAAGTGTGCCATCAAGTTCGTGAGAGCTTTACTAACTAATTTTCTCATAATTTTTTTTAATTTGTAAGATAGATAAAACTCGAGAATTTACTTGGAATAGCAACGATGCTAATAGCTGGATATGGTGGACACAAATGGCATAGGTTTTGGTTCAAGGTTTGGATGCACGAGAAGCATTCCTCTCCCAGTACAGGTTTTTAGCTAGAAAGGCTGGGTAGCAAGCATAAGAGTTGAGTGAAACAAGCAAACATACATGTGATAGAAACAATCATGCAATCTTCCTTGGAAGCACAAATGATCTTAACTTGAGAATACTAAGCTTATATGCCAATCAAGAAAGAAAGATAATGAAATAATATATCTACAAGTACTTTTTCTCTTTTCTACCCAAACCTCAAAGTAATGTTGCTACTAACCAATGCTAAGTTTGCCAAAACCAACTAAATTTATTTGATGCTCCCAAAGTGATACCAATACTAATAACAAGATCAATCATATAATAGAAATTGCAAACTAAAATAAGATGTGCAAAAAGTAAATGATACAACTTCTCATTAATATTCCATAACAGCACTAACACTAAGGGATACATGAATAACCAACTAAGGAGAGATACTTCCACACTGCAAACCATCCTATATGATAACTTCTCTACTCATGATATGAATCTACTAAAAAGGTAAAAAGATAAAAGATAATTATGTGATACCGCGACACTCCCCCAAGCTTGGAACAAACCAAGGGGATGCCAAAACCTGATGACGAATTACTCCTTCGGTGGTGGTGGTGATTTATCGATAAGCTTTTCGACCAATTTCTTCAAATCCTCAATCTCGAAGGCGAGATTACGAATCATCTCCGAATTGTGCTCAACACGGTTCATGAACATGTAGGGCTGTGAGTCCCAGCTCTTGTAATTCTTTCCCCACTCTTCCTCCTTAAAGTATTCTTTCCCTGCATGGTTAGAATGAGGCATATCCCAATTGGAGGGTAAGTTTTCCTTAGGCATATTTTGGAATTCTTGCTCATGTATAAGAGTATGTAAGGGGTTCTTGATGCGTGGAGGAAGTGACCGTGGAGGTGAACCTGGAGCTAAGCAATGACGCGGAGCTCTCCCTCCAGTGGTTATCCATGCAGTCCTCTTGAACTTGACAGGGTTTGCCACCACTCCAATTCTTGCAATGGTGGCGCGGGTGTGCGGACGCTGGTCTTACTCCACTTCTTCAAATTCATCCTCAATCTCCTCCTCCTGCTTGGGTTCTTGGAGATCATCTTTCACGGGCTTCTTGCCCTTGTCGTCGTTGGCGGAGACCATGGTGCTTATAAACTTGAGAATAGCTCCTGACAGAAATAGATCGAAATGAAAACACGACGAGAAAACGATATACGGACCTCGGGGGATCCGGGGGATTATATATCACAAAGTTTAACGACAAAAGGAAGGTACTGGGATAAAATGGGTCGGAAACAAACTCCGAGGCGGCCACACCACCTAGTGGCGCGGCCAGGTGGGCCCGCGCCCAGGGGTGGTGTGAGCCCCTGGACTCCGTTTACATCCCTCTTTCGACTCATGATCTTCCATATTAAATAAAAACTACAAATATATAAGTTGGAAAGTTTTTCGCGAACTTTTTCTTACCAAAATTGTTACCTATTCAAAAACGGACTCTATAGATTCCTAAATTTGGTCTTTAGTAAATTCTTCTAGAGGCACCACTTGAATAATATCAATATCTTCATTATAAGAATCTCCAGAAATATAATGTTTGAGCCTTTGACCATTCACCACTTGCGTAGTGTTGTATCTCAATTAAGAAATTTTTATTGCACTTGAACGATACACCTCTTCAATAATAAAGGGTCCTTCCCATTTTGAGAGTATTTTTCCTGCAAAAAATCTGAGACGAGACCTATACAATAGAACTTTCTCACCAACATGGAACTCTCTCTTAAGAATTCTCCTATCATGCCATTTTTTAACTTTTTCTTTAAAGAGTCTAGAATTTTCATAAGCTTCACTTCTCCACTCATCTAAAGAACTCAAGTCAAGCAATCTCTTCTTACTAACAAGTTTAAAATCTCTATTAAGTTCTTTCACTGCCCAATAAGCTTTGTGTTCTAATTCTAAAGGCAAGTGACAAGCTTTTCCATAAACCATTTTGTAAGGAGACATTCCGATAGGAATCTTATAAGCAGTTCTATAAGCCCATAAAGCATCATTCAACTTTCTAGCCCAATTTTTTCTAGATTTATTAACAGTATTTTGCAAGATAGATTTAATTTCTCTATTTGATAATTCTACTTGCCCACTTGTTTGGGGATGATAAGATGAAGCAATTCTATGATTGACATCATATCTAGCAAGGGTCTTCCTAAAACCACCATGAATAAATTGAGAACCTCCATCAGCCATAAGATATCTAGGCACACCAAACCTAGGAAAAATAACATCTTTAAGCATTTTTAAAGAGGTCTCACCATCAAAACTTTTTGTAGGTATGGCTTCTACCCGCTTAGTAACATAATCAACAACAACAAGAATATGAGTATACCCTTCTGAAGGAGGAAAAGGGCCCATAAAGTCAAATCCCCAACAGTCAAATGGTTCAATAACAAGAGAATAATTCATAGGCATTTCATTGTGTCTAGAAATATTACCAACTCTTTGACATTCATCACATGATAAAATAAACTTTCTTGCGTCTTTAAAAAGAGTAGGCCAATAAAAAACCTGTGTAGAACCTTTTGTGCGGTTCTATCTCCACCATGATGTGTCCTTCATAAGCACTACCATGGCATTTACTCAATATCTCTCATTGTTCATATTCTGGAACACATCTTCGCATAATACCATCCACTCCTTTATATAAGTGTGGATCATCCAAAAAATAATGCCTTAAATCATAAAATAATTTTCTTCTTTGCTAAGCTATAAAGGTTGGAGGCAAATACTTGGAAACAATAAAGTTAACATAATCAACATACCAAGGACTCTCTCGCGAGCTTACCTTTATTGCAGCCAACTGTTCATTTGGAAAACTATCATTAACAGGAATAGGATCAAAAGAAATATTTTCCAATCGAGACAAATTATCAGCAACAGGATTTTTAGCACCTTTCCTATCTACAATATGTAAATCAAACTCTTGTAAAAGCAACACCCATCTAATAAGCCTAGTCTTAGCATCTTTCTTTGTCATAAGATATCTAATAGCAGCATGATCAGTATGAATAGTAACTTTCTAATCAACAATATAAGGGCTAAACTTATCACAAGCAAAGACTATAGCTAAAAACTCTTTTTCAGTAGTAACATAATTCCTTTGAGCATCATCAAGAGTCGTACTAGCATAATGAATAACATTCAACTTCTTATCTATTCGTTGTCCAAGAACATGACCTGCAGCAAAATCACTAGCATCACACATAATTTCAAAGTGTAAATTCCAATCAGGTGGTTGGAAAATAGGAGCAGTAGTTAAAGTTTTCTTTAGAGTTTCAAAATCATCCTTACAATCATCACAAAAATCAAAAGGTACATCTTTTTGGAGAAGATTAGTAAGAGGCTTTGATATCTTGGGGAAATCTTTAATAAACCTCCTATAGAAACCAGCATGACCAAGGATACTACGAATACCTTTAACATCCCTAGGACAGGGCATTTTCTCAATTGCTTCAACTTTGGCTCTGTCAACTTCAATACCTCTTTCAGAAATTTTATGTCCAAGGACAATTCCTTCATTAACCATGAAGTGGCATTTCTCCCAATTAAGAACAAGATTAGTTTCTTCACATCTCTGCAGAACTTTATCAAGATTGTGCAAAAAATTATCAAAAGAAGTTCCATAGACGGAGAAATCATCCATGAATACTTCCACAATTTCTTCACAAAACCCATGAAATATAGGAGACATACATCTTTGAAAAGTAGAAGGAGCATTACACAAACCAAATGGCATACGCCTATAAGCATAAGTTCCATAAGGACACGTAAAAGTGGTTTTCTCTTGATCTTGCTTTCTAACAGCAATTTGAGATAACCCGGAATAACCATCAAGAAAACAAAAATGAGTCTTCTTAGACAACCTTTCTAACATTTGATCAATAAAATGTAAAGTATAATGATATTTCTTAGTAACTCTGTTGACCTTTCTAAAATCAATGCACATCCTATAACTCTTTGAGGAATAAACTCATTATTTTCATTAGGCACAATAGTAATTCCTCCTTTCTTAAGGACAGAATGAACATGACTAACCCATCTACTATCAACAATAGGATAAATAATACCAGCATCAAGAAGTTTCAATACCTCATTTATTACCACTTCCTTCATCTTAGGAATTAAACGGCGTTGATGTTCAACAACTGGTTTTGCACCAGGTTCCATATTAATAGCATGTTGACATATAGTAGGAGAAATCCCTTTTAAATCATCAAGAGTATATCCCATAGCTCCTCGGTGTTTCTTCAATACTTCCAATAATATTTCCTCATCCTTTCCAGGAAGTTTAGAACTAATAATAACATGATATATGTTCTTATCATCATGATAAGCATATTTAAGATCATCTGGTAGAGGTTTTAGATCGAAAACAGGATCCTCTTTAGGTGGTAATGTGGTACCCAAATCTTCCACAGGTAGATTATGCTTAAGAATCTCAGGTTGACAAAGAAGAATCTCGTCAATCTCATTTTTCTTCTTCAATGAAGATCTCACTTTCGTGGTCTTCCATATATTGCTGCAAAGCATTGTTAGGAGCAAGAGCAATATAAGCAAGTTGTTCAACTCTAAAATCCTCATTAGGAAATTCATTTTCATAAGGATCTTTAGCAAATTTAGAAAAATTATACTCATAAGATTCTCCATCAAATTAGTTAAAATTTTCTCCTTATTACAATCTATAATATCTCCACAAGTCTTCAAGAAAGGTCTACAAAAATGATAGGACAAGTTTTACTAGCAGCTGGACCAAGTACTAGAAAATCAGCAGGATATTTAGTCTTACCGCAAAGAACTTCCACATCTCTTACAATACCATTTGGAGAGATGGTATCTCTATTAGCAAGATGAATAAACACATCAATTTCTTCAAGTTCACAAGGACCAATTTCATGCATAATTTTTCTGTAAAGCTCATAAGGAATAGCACTTGAACTTGCACCAATATCACATAAACCATAATAGCAATGATCACCTATTCCGACAGAGAGCACATGGACACTAGATTTCCTAGTTCTACTAGGATGTGAAACAATATTAGAAACATCTTCACAAAAGATAATGTGTCCATCTTCTACATTTTTAGTGACAAGGTCTTTCACAATTGCTACCGCAGGTTCAACATTTATTTGTTCATCCGGTTCTACAACTTTCTTTGTACTTTTGTTAACCACACTAGTTATCATAGAATGTTCCTTTACCTTAGCAGAGAAAGGTATTTTCTCAATATAAGGTTCAGGAAAAATATAACCAACAGTACAAACTTCAATATTTCTAGCAGGAACACAATTAACAATATCTTTATATGGCGCATGATACTTGTTCCATTCCTTTTTTGGAATATCAAGATAAGAGGCAAAGTCCTTAAAACAATTTGCAAGAATTTGAGAATCAAGACCATAAACAACACTAATATTATGAAAGTCATCAGTTCCCATAAAAGATTTAATGCATTCATAATCATAATTTATACCAGACATTCTTCCTTTCTCATTCTCCCATTCTTCGGTATTTTCTTGAATACGGTCGAGAAGATCCCATTTAGCTTCTTCTTTTATACATGTAAATGATCCAGCACAAGAAGCATCCAATAAATTCTTATAATGAAGAGAAAGCCTTGCATAGAAGTTATTAATAATAATTTTACTGGGGAGCTCATGAATGGGACATTTGAGCATTAGTGACTTCATTCTCCCCCAAGCTTGGGCGATACTCTCTCCATCATGAGGCCAAAAATTATATATTTGATTCCGATCTTTATGAATCTCACTAGGAGGATAGAATTTAGAATAAAAGAGAGGTACAATTTCCTCCCATTCAATAGATCGGCCATTCTTCAGCAGCTTATACCATTCCACAGCTCTGCCTTTCAATGATATAGAGAATAGCCTTATCTTAACTTGATCCATTGTAATACCTACACACTTGAACAATTCGCATAATTCATGTATAAAGAGCAAATGATCACCAGGATGGACAGTTCCATCTCCAAAATAGCAGTTATTCATAACACGTTCAACAATTTTTGTAGGTATTTTATAAGGATCCAATTCAGCAGGCAGTGGTTCATATACTACCTTAACAATGATAGTAAGTTTCCCAAATAGGAAACCAAGTGTGTTATCCATGATGAAATAAAATAACAGATAGAAATAAAAACAATACTCAAAGTAGAAATTTCCTTTACCAATTCCATTCTTCAATAGCGCTTCACTCCCTGGCAACGGCGCCACAAAATAGTCTTGATGACCCACAAGTATAGGGGTTGTATCGTAGTACTTTTGATAAATAAGAGTGTCGAACCCAACGAGGAGCAGAAGGTGTTGACAAGCGGTTTGGATGAGGGATTCACTCTAAATAATAGCAAGCGGATTTTTTAGGTGGTTTTGGTGATGCAGATAAATAAAGTGCGAGTAAATAAAAGACAATAATAATAATTCCAGCGAGTGGCTCAATCATTTCTTCAGCAAAGGACAAGCTGGTTGTATTACTTATGATGACCAAACATTCTCGAGGATACATGGGAATATTGTCAAGTGCTTTTGCTTCATATAGTCGATTAATCTCCATTGGTTAGATAAGTGTTATGGGGGTGAACCTATGCTAATGTAGTACCCCAACTTGGACTAAAACATACTTGTGACTATACCCCTTGCAAGCATCCACAACTATAAGAAAGTAATTAAGATAAAAATCAAACCATACCATTAAACTCTAAGATCCTTGATACGTCGGAAACGTATCTATAATTTTTGATGCTCCATGCTTGTCTAGTATCTACTTTGCTTTACTTGTCTACACTTTGAGGTGATGTTTACATGTTTTCTGGTACTAACATATTAACAAGTTGCAACAGTGCCATATGCCTGTTTTCTGCTGTTTTTGGTTCCAGAAAAGTTAGTAAATAAACATTCTCGGAATTGGATGGTACAAACGTCAAAGTCAATTACTTTCCGTGGGGAACAAGAAGTCCATAGGGGAGCTGGAGGGGCAAGCCAGGGCGGCCAGACCCACCCTAGGCGTGGGTGGGCCCTGTTCCGCACCTGGGAGGGGTGTGGGGCCCCTGGCCGCCGCCTCGGCGTCCCCCTTCGCCTATAAGAAGCCCCCGATGCACAAACCATAAGCAATCGATCAAATATCCACAAACCCGTCTGTAGCCGCCGCCCCAATCGTCCCTAGATCGGGGGATCTGAAGTTCTTCCCTACACCCTGCCGGAGGGGAGATCATCCCGAAGGCCTTCTCTCCGGTATGATGCGTGAGTAGTTCCACCTTGGACTATGGGTCCATGTAGTAGCTAGATGGTTGTATCTCCTCCTTTATGCTTTCATGTATAAATCTTGTGAGCTCCGTTCATGATCAAGATCTAATCTATTTGTAATCATGCATGTTGTGTTTGCGGGGATCCGATAGATATTGATATTATTATGTTGGTTTGATTAATGGTTTTGTCTTTATGATTCTATCAGGTCTGTGTTGTTCGTGATCTTGCATGCTCTCCGTTGTTAGTAGCTATCTTGGCCAAGTAGTTGCTAGTGACTCCAAGAGGGGGTATTTATGCTCGATAGTGGGTTCATGCCTCTAGTTTCCAAGGGAAGTGACAATAATCTCTTCAGTTGTAGATGTGTTGTTGCTACTAGGGACAAAACAACAGTCTCTTGTTCATGGAACATGTGGACTGTTTACCTTACACACCTTGTTTAAAGCAGTTGTATGTTGCTTGCAACTTAATACTGGAGGGGGTTCAGATGATAACCTCAAGGTGGACTTCTAGTCATAGATGCAGTTGGATGGTGGTCTATGTATCTTGTTGTATTGCCCAATTGAATCTCATAGGATCTTTCTAAATAGTAATTGCATTGTTATGTCTTGCTCAGTTCATGTCAATTGCCCTGTTGTAATTTTTTTACCCTTCATGCCATGTTTATCTAAGGAGAGCACCTCTAGTGAACTATGGACCCCGGTCCAACATTTACCATTGATACATCTTCCATTGTTACTTGTTTACTTGCTGCAAACCATTACCTTCCACACCATACGTTTAATCCTTTGTTACAGCAAACCGGTGAGCTTGACAACCACACTGATTCGTTGGGGCAAAGTCTTGAGTTTGCGTTTTGCAGGTCTCCGTGTTGCTAGCAACACCTGTGTGACGTTTCCTTCCTTCTACTGGTTCGATAACCTCGGTTTCTTACTAAGGGAAACTTGTTGTTGTGTTGTTTCATACCTTGCTCTTGGGGTTTCCAACGAAGCGTCCCACAACAAGTGTTGGGCGCCATCAAGCTATTTTCTGGCGCCGTTTCCGGGGAGGCTAAGGACGTCTTCACTAGGGGAGTCCTTCACTTCCTTTCTCTTTACTTTGTTTTTAGGTTGCTTTGTTTCTTTTGCTTGGTTTTGTTTGCCTCTTTTCAAAAAACCCAAAAAATTAGTCTAGTTTGGTTTGCTTTCTTTATTCAAAAACCTAAAAAAATTAGTTCCTGCTCTAGTTGTTGGTCTGTTGTTGCCTTGCTTGGTCATGCTTTCTTTCAATGGATGGTTTCTTTGAAACTAGTTCTTATTGACAAGACGGGTTCACGGAAGAACAAAAATATTATTATAAGGAACACCGTTTGTCACAAAAAAGGGAAACACTTATGGGAACAAATTGATAAGTTGAATACTATTGCTAGATACGTGTGCTCTACTTATAATGTTACTTATTGGTTTGATAAATATTGTTGATGTAGGAGGTATAAACACCTTCCTTTTCAATGTGAGTATAATGATAATGTTAACATATCTTCTTATGTTAAAGGAATTTATGACTTTTATGATGTGAAACAAATTGAAGAATTCATTGCTTTCAAGGGTGCATTTGAACTTGCCAGTTTGCTTGAAAATACTGATGATGCACCTTATGAAAATGTGGTTTATGAGATACTTAAATTTTGCTTTGACAATTACAAGGAATAAAATGGCTATATTTTTGAATATTTTAATAGATGCTTTCCACAAATGGAAGAGACTAATGCCTTGCAGGAGCCTTTGGAAGAAGAAATTGCTGAAGCTGAAAGTTCATTAGATAAAAAAGAGGAGGAGAGTGATGGTAAAGAGGAGGAAGAATGCATCTACCCATGTCTACCTTCTAATGAGAGTAACTATTTGCCTCTTATATTATTTGATTGTCCCCCATGCTTAACAAAGGAGGGTGAAAGTTATGTTCTTGTGGATCCTTTTGAAATATCTACTTTGGGTAAAACCTGTGAAGGTTTTAATCCCACTATTTTTGAGATTGATAGAAATTATGTGTTTGTAGATCATGAAAAGCATGCTTTATGTGATAGATATATTTTTGAGTTTATTCATGAGGCTACTGAAAATTATTATGAGAGAGGAAAATATGGTTGTAGAAGTTTTGATGGTATTGAAACACCTCTCTTTGTGCTCAAAGTTTTGAAGTTACTCTTGTCTTATCTTCCTATGTATGTCACTTTGTTCTTCATGAATTTATTTACGTACAAGTTTCATATGCATAGTAAGAGGGTTAGACTTAAATGTGTTTTGAATTTGCTTCGTGATGCTCTCTTTTACTCCAATCCATATTTCTTATGTGAGCATCTTCTCAAACTTTCCAAGCCTAACTTAAAGGCATAAAAGAAAAGTACTTGTTGGGAGATAACCCAAGAATTTTCTTGAGATTTGGAAGTTATTACTTCAGTAATGACCTCTCATAATCCTTTTTGTTTGCTTTTTGTGCCAAGAATGACCTCTAATGAGAGGGAAGTAAGATTTGGGAAGTTGCTGTCCTGAAACAGATTTCTGTCCTCCACCAAAAACATTCGTGATGAGACTCTGTAACTCGGATAGAGTTAAAAATTTACGAATAAATCCCCCAGCATGTTATCTAACTTTTGTTAGTTCAACACTTTTTGATTTGAGCAACATAAGATGTTCGAAAAAATCGGTTTCTACCTGCTGGTCTGTTTTGACAGATTTCTGCCATTATTTGCATTTGCTTCTTATTGATTCCTTTTTGGGTTCTTTTTTGGAAATTGAGATTTTTGAAGGAGTTACTAAAGTAGCTTGTGTTTTTAGTGAAAAGCCTTGCTATTCCAAAGCTTTGCCATAGGTCTAATATATTTTGAACACACTAATGTTGCTAATGAAGATTATGTGAAGTTTTGTATGAAGGAAAAATTTCAGGTGTAGAGAGAGAATGATGCAATGAGACGAAGAATGGACAAAAGCTCAAGCTTGGGGATGACACCACTGTGTCACCCCAAGAAATATCCAAGAGGTACAAGCTTCAAAGCTTGGGGATGCCCAAGGCATCCCCTTCTTCATCAATAAAAAGCTCAGGTCTGTCTAAACACTTCATTTTTATTGTTTCATGCACAATTGTGTTGTTCTTGGAGCGTCTTAGTTTTCGTTTGCTTTGCTTAGGTTGTTTAGTTTGCTGTAATAAAATAGTTTGGACCCCCGTTCTCGCTGTGTTGTTTTGCAAATAAGTTTGCGTGGTGTTGGAAAGGAGTAGTAAGTTCTTGCTTGAAGTCCAAGGGGAGCTTGCATTGACTGTGACTTAGACTTTAGCATGACATGCTAGGTGTTGTTTTGGCATTATGCTTAGTGATTATTGTTGTAGCATGTCTTGTTCCAAACAATTGGGATTGCTTAGTGTGCCTTGAAGAAATTATGCGTTTTTTTAGCATGCAAAAGCATAGTATTGTGGTATTCTCCTTTGATCCTTTGCTTGGGTTGACTTGGCACATGCTCACACCATGTTATGACTATGAAAAGTCACCATTAGCCTCTATGATCATTTAGTCCTTGACTTTTAGTACCACTCTTTGCTTTGATTAGTAATGCTTTGTTGATCTGCATGATTATGGCCATTATGCTCTCTTAGTTTGTTGCTCCTAGTCTTTTGCTAGCCTCCACTTGTATGAGTAAGTTCTACTCATGCTTACAGCTCCCAAGAAACCAAGTTTTTCCAAAGTGTCCACTATAAACTCCTATGCATGGTGTGTTACACCATTCCAAGTATATTCTTGTTTTCAGCTATCTTCCAATTAAAAACTATTTTGTTATGTGAAAACTTAGTGATTAAAGCCCTCGCGAACTTGATGGAACACTTTATATTCTTTGGCCCTAATAAACTTGAACCATTGTGACAGCTATGTTGTATATGCTTGCACTTATACGTTGGAATTAGCAGAACCGTGTTGTCACGGGGAACATTTTCAACATTGCACTTGTACTTTGTACTCAGTTGATATCATGCTCTTTTGTCTATGGATGTCACCGGTGTGAAATAAAGAGGGAACTTGTAAGTCCATGGAGTGAGTATTCTGTGTTAGAGAAACGCCTAGGCCGCTAGCCTAAGCCATACCTAATCACGGTGGAAACTTGCAGCATCACCATAGTGATCTATCTATGAAGCATCCTCAATAAAAAGCTATACATATAGTAAATAAAAAGATTGTTGGGATGCTCATTGTCTGCTTTCCTTGTCATTTTGGTTATGGGAAAGCTCCTATACTATGTGCAAGGGGTATCCCGTTGGCGGTTCTCAATGATATGCAAATACTTACAATGACAAGAACTTACCTATGACCGAAGTTGAGTATGCATGAGGTGTGGCCCTTGTATCCAAGGGACTTGAGATTGCCAACTTATACTTCGTCAAGCATATACTCCATCTTTGTCACTTTAACCTTAATCACTTCAAGATGCTTATGATAGGGGCAATGAAGGCTGAAACATAACAAGTACCATAATTTTTGGAAGCTCTTTTTGAAACTTGTAATCCCTGCTTCCTTTACAAAAAGGCCTTTCTTCCACCATTATTGAGTCTCCACCTTCTACCTTTAGGCACCATTAAGAGAGCATAGTTATCATTCTGTGTGCAGTGTTCCAAAGCTTACTAATTGATGCATATTGTGATATTACTTGTTCTTGTGCTATTTGTTTCTAGTCATCCTTGTAAACTTTGAAGGTGTCCTATGCATCTATATTGCTACTCTATGAGGGACAATCTGATTGCCAGTATGCTATGTTTTCTATGTGTGAAACAAACAAACGTTTTTCAATGCATGTTATTCATGATATTTGTTTGTAGCTTTTCATGTTGCGTGCATAGTTACTATGTCCTATTGTTAGAACTCCATCTTTAATGCACATGTTTAGAGTTCTTTGATCCCAGCTTTCAATGCTTGCAAATATTTGGATCTTTATTGTGAGGGTGCATTCACCTCAAAAATTATTCTGTTTATCACTTACCTACTCGAGGACGAGCAATAGTTGGGGATGTTGATACATCGGAAACGTATCTATAATTTTTGATGCTCCATGCTTGTTTAGTATCTAGTTTGCTTTACTTGTCTACACTTTGAGGTGCTTTTTACATGTTTTTTGGTACTAACCTATTAACAAGTTGCAACAATACCAGATGCCTATTTTCTGCTGTTTTTGGTTTCAGAAAAGTTACTAAATCAATATTCTCAGAATTGGAAGGGACAAACTCAATTACTTTCCGTGGGAAACAAGAAGTCTAGAGGGGAGCCGGAGGGGCAAGCCAGGGCGGCCAGACCCACCCTAGGTGCGGGTGGGCCCTGCCCCGCGCCTGGGAGGGGTGTGGGGCCCCTGGCCGCCGCCTCGGTCTCCCCCTTCGCCTATAAGAAGCCCCCAATGCAGAAACCCTAAGCACCCGATCAAATATCCATGAAACCGTCTGTAGCCACCGCCACCATCGTCCCTAGAATGGGGGGATCTGAAGTTCTTCCTGGCACCCTGCCGGAGGGGAGATCATCCCGGAGGCCTTCTCTCCGGTATGATGCATGAGTAGTTCCACCTTGGACTAGGGTCCATGTAGTAGCTAGATGGTTGTATCACCTCCTTTTTTATTTCATGTATAGATCTTGTGAGCTCCGTTCATGATCAATATCTTATCTATTTATAATCATGCATGTTGTGTTTGTGGGGATCCGATGGATATTGAGATTATTATGTTGGTTTGATTAATGGTTTTGTCTTTATGATTCTATCATGTCTGTGTTGTTTGTGATCTTGCATGCTCTCCGTTGTTAGTAGCTATCTTGGCCAAGTAGTTGCTAGTGACTCCAAGAGGGGGTATTTATGCTCGATAGTGGGTGCATGCATCTAGTTTTCAAGGGAAGTGACAATAATCTCTTCGGTTGTAGATGTGTTGTTGCTACTCGGGAGAAAACAACGGTCTCTTGTTCATGGAACATGTGAACTGTTTACCTTACACACTTTGCTTAAAGCAGTTGTCTGTTGCTTGCAACTTAATACTAGAGGGGGTTCGGATGATAACCTGAAGGTGGACTTCTAGTCATAGATGCAGTTGGATGGCGGTATATGTATCTTGTTGTATTACCCAATCGAATCTCATAGGATCTTTCTGACTAGTAATTGCATTGTTATGCCTTGCTCAGTTCCTGTCAATTGCCCTGCTGTAACTTGTTTACCCTTCATGCCATGTTGTTTATCTAAGGAGAGCACCTCTAGTGAACTATGGACCCCGATCCAATCTTTACCATTGATACATCTTCCATTGTTACTTGTTTACTTGCTGCAAACCATTACCTTCCATACCATACGTTTAATCCTTTGTTATAGCAAACCGGTGAGCTTGACAACCTCACTGATTCGTTGAGGAAAAGTCTTGAGTTTTTGTTGTGCAGGTCTCCGCGTTGCTAGCAACACCTGTGTGACGTTTCCTTCCTCCTACTATTTCGATAACCTCGGTTTCTTACTAAGGGAAACTTGCTGTTGTGCTGCTTCATACCTTGCTCTTGGGGTTTCCAACGAAGCGTCCCACGACAAGTGTTGGGCGCCATCAATCCTACACTCCCTTATGCAATGGTTTCCTAACGGGGGTGTAGGTTTCTGTCACTCCGTCAACCCCACAATTAGTATCCAAATACACAATGCATTCTCCTAGGCCCATAAAGGTGAAGTATCATGTAGTCGATGTTCACATGACACCACTAGAAGAATAGCACCACAACATAAATATCAAACCATTAAATATTACTCAACGTAATTCCACTACTAACAACATGACTTCTCCCATGTCATCAAGAACTAAATGAACTACTCACAGGACATCATATGGACCAAGATCATAGATGAAACAATGATAAGTAACAATCTGAACATGAACAATAATCCAATGGTTTCACTCAATAGCATCAACTACAACAAGTAATCAACACCGGGAAAGTTTCCCCTATGAACTACACAAGACTCAACCCAATTGTTACTGCGGTATGCGTGGTGGTGGTGATGGTGCTGGTCATGAGGATGATGATGATCCCGATGAAGCCCAGCTCGATGACGGTGTCGATGGCGATGATCTCCCCTCTCTGGGAGGAATTTCCCTCACAGATTTCTCCCTGCCTGAGAGCTCTTTCTCTCTCTGTGGTTTCCGCCCCGTAGAGATGACGGAACATTTCTGTGACCACTCCCCTAGTCTTAGGTTTTCGGGAGGATGATATACGTGAAAGGGTGACGCCAGAGGTGGGCTAGGGTGGCCACACCACCTGGCCGCGCGGCGCGGGGGGGCTGCGCCTTGATGGCGCCTGAAAGCGCTTCATCGGGAAACCCCAAGAGCAAGGTGTGATGCAGCACAACAGCAAGTCTTCCCTCAGTAAGAAATCGAGGTTATCGAACCATTAGGAGGAAGGAAATGTCACACAGGTGTTGCAAGCAACGTGGAAACCTGCACAACACAAACTCAAGACTTTGCCCCAACTAACAGTGAGGTTGTCAATCTCACCGGCTGTTGTAACAAAGGATTAACTGTATGGTGTGAAAGGTGATGATGGTTTGCGGCAAGTAAACAGTAACAGTGGAAGATGTATCAATGGTAAAGATTGTACCGGGGTCCATAGTTCACTAGAGGTGCTCTCCTTAGATAACAAACATGGCATGCAGGGTAAACAAATTATAGCAGGGCAATTGACAGGACTGAGCAAGGCATAACAATGCAATACTATACAAAAAGATCCTATGAGATTCGATTGGGCAATACAACAATATACATAGACCGCCATCCAACTGCATTTATGACTAGAAGTCCACCTTCAGGTTATCATCCGAACCCCCTCCAGTATTAAGTTTCAAGCAACAGACAACTGCTTTAAGCAAAGTGTGTAAGGTAAACAATCCACTTGTTCCATGAACAATAGACCGTTGTTTTGTCCCTAGTGGCAACAACACATCTACAACTATAGAGATTTCTGTCACTTCCCTTGATTAAGTAGAGGCATGAACCCACTATCGAGCAAAAATACCCCCTCTTGGAGTCACTAGCAACTACTTGGCCAAGATAGCTACCAACAATGGAGAGCATGCAAGATCACAAACAACACAGACATGATAGTGATGAACCACAAGTATAGGGGATCGCAACAGTCTTCGCGGGTAGTATTACCCAATTTATTGATTTGACACAAGGGGAGCCAAAGAATACTTGCAAGCCTTAACAACTGAGTTGTCAATTCAGCTGCACCTGGAAATAGTTCTTTCTCACAGAAGTTTGTCAGTAGCAACAGTTTGGTAGTAGCAACAGTAGAACAACAACAGCAGTGGAACAAGAGCAGTAGTAATAGTAACAGTAAACAGTGGGATTCGAGTGCGGTAGGCATAGGGATGAATGGACGGGCGTTGCATGGACGAGTCTAAACATGTAACTTCAAGATCTAGGGCATTGCAGATAAATAATAACAAGCATCCAAGTACTAAACAATCCTATGCATGTGCTCCATAAATAGTCATACGTGCTCACAATGAGAACTTGCACAACATCTTCTGTCCAGCCAGCCCGTGGCAGCGGGGCCTCTAGGGAACTGCTGGTAATTAAGGTGCTCATTTTAATAGAGCACCGGAGCAAAGCATTAACACTCCATGAACATATGTGATCCTCACACCACAGCCATCCCCTTCGGTTGTCCCAATTATTGTCACTTTGGGGCCTTTGGATCCAGACAATGATATGTGTACGCAACTTGCAGATAAGATCAGAAACAATACTATCATAATGATTCAATAATAAGTTCAGATCTAAGATCATGGCACTCGGGCCCTAGTGACAAGCATTAAGCACAACAAGTTGCAACAAAGTCAAATATCACTAATAGAGATACTAGGCACTATGTCCTAACAATCTTATTTGATTACATGATAGAACTCATCCAATCCCTACCATCCCCAAGCCTACATCAGGGGATTACTCACTCATGGATGAGGGAAACATGGATGGTTGATGGATATGCGTTGGTGATGACGATGGCGATGATCCTCTCCAAATTCCCCGTCCCGGCGGGGTGCCAGAACGGAGTTTCTGGATCCGAATCTTGGTTTCTGGTGGCGGTGGCGTAGCAGAACTCTTTTTGGAAAACTATCGAACCCCCCTCGGTTTTTAGTTCGAAAGGCAACTTATAGGTGCAGAGAGAGGCCTAGAGCGTGCCTGGGGTGGCTGCACCCCCTAGGCGCGACCAGTGGTGGGCCCGCGCCTGGCAGGGGTGTGCCCCCCTAGGCCCCTTCTCCGTCTTGTCTTTTGGCTCCGTGGATCTTCTGGTGAAATATAATTTTTGGCATATTTTCCGGGATTTTTCCTGATAGTTGATTTTCTGCACAAAAACTAGAAACCAAGGTAATTCTGCTGAAAACAGCGTCAATCCGTGTTAGTTGTATCCAAATCACACAAGTTTAGAGGAGAAAGAATAGAAAAGGTGTTCGGGAAAGTATATACGTTTTGGACGTATCAGATAGAATCAAATAGACAAAACTATTAATCAATATGACATAGTAATCTCAATATCCATCGGATCCCCACAAACACAACATGCATGATTACAAATAGATTAGATCTTGACCATGAATGGAGCTCACAAGATCTAGACATGAAAACACAAGGAGGAGATACAACCATCTAGCTACTACATGGACCCGTAGTCCAAGGTGGAACTACTCACGCTTCATACAAGAGGCTGGCATGATGAAGAAGAAGGCCTCCGGGATGATCTCCCCTCTGGCAGGGTGCTGGTAAGAGCTTCAGATCCCCCGATCTAGGGACGATGGTGGCGGCGGCTACAGACGGTTTCATGGAATATTGATCGGGTACTTAGGGTTTAGGAATCGGGGGATTCTAATAGGCGAAGAGACGAGGCTGGGAGGCATCCAGGGGTCCCACACCCTGCCCAGAAGCGGGCCCACTGAAAGAATACGGATGTCGCCTAGAGGGGGTGAATAGGCGATTAAAACTTTTCCTAGAGTGGATCAACAAAGGCGGAATAAAACTAGTGTTTCCTTTGTTAAGCACAACCTAGAGCAACTAAGGTTCACCTATGCGCACCAACAACTTATGCTAAGCAATACAAGCAACAAAGTGATAACAAGATTTATATAACTTCAAGCACGAAGGTTATCACAATGTAAAGTGCATAAGTAAAGAGCTCGGGTATAGAGATAACCGAGGCACGCGGGGACAACGATATTTTACCAAGTTCCTCCCAACATGGAGTACGTCTCGTTTGGAGAGGGGGTGGTATCAAACCACCAACGCCACAAAAGGCCTCCCTTATTCTCCGGTTAATCTCACCCCAACGAGATCGATCCACGCTTCCACTATCGGTGCACTTGTCGGTGGCAACCGGAACCTCTCACAAGGTTGGGGCACTTCTCCACAACTTAATTGGAGGCTCCCAACAAACGCCACAAAAGGCCTCAACAAATGCCACCAAGGCCACAATTCCACCAAGGCCACAAAACCGTCTAGGGTTCCAAGAACCCAAGAGGGACAAGCTCCAATGAGCAACTCAAACCAAATACTCCGAGGAGAACACAAACGTAGGCACCAAATGCAAATGGCAAGAACACCACAAAGGTGTTCAAATCCTTCTCTCCCAAATTCCACCAAAGCTACAAAAGCTTATGGGGGAATAAGTGTAACACCCTCAGAATCGGCCCTATGCAAGTTTCAGCGCTTCCCGCCAAAACCCGCATAGAAACGATTCAAAGGTGCCCACCAGGCACTTGCGTGCAGGTGGAAAACGAAGTAATACCATTACACAATAGTCCTCGATGGAACCCACAAAACATATATATACAACAACGACTCAAAGAGTCAAGAATACAGATATACAATACAAAGATCCAAATCACCTTTAAAACGATATAGCGTCCGAGTACGGACAAGATGCAAATTGAGCTAAGAGCCCTGAAGAATAACCAATGGCGTCCATAACCCTGCCGAGGCCAAGCCGGAAGGGTAACCCTGCTAACGACGTCGATCTCAAAACCTGCTAAAAACAAAAGGGGTGCCGACAAAGGGCAAAGGAAAAAGAGAGCGGTCAGTACTGAGGCCAGTACACGGCGAGACTAGTATTCGGCGGTCCTCGCCTACATAGGTATGGTGGGCTGAAGCGGCAGCGCAGCATGCACTAAGCAACCTATAGAGACTCGATATAACTGTCGGCTATCAGAGAGGGATAAGAAATACCTATTCGGAACCAACCTGATACTACCACCAAACATACCCATCCTGGTGTTTCCCCCTCGAGACCAAACGAGGAAGTCAACCGCGGAACTCACACCGTTGGCAGTTTTATTCATTCCGTTATAGTTGCGGCAATTACTAGTCAAATAAAGATGGCATGAGTCATCCTGATATAATAAGCAGTGGGCAGTTTTAGTTAAACATTCCGTTGTTCTTGCGACGCTTACTAGTCAGATACGATTAGCATGAGACATCCCAAACCCAGAAGTTGTTGGTACTTTTATTTAGCCATTCCGTTGTAGTGGATCTGATTATTAGTCATATCGGATACAAGTCAAATTATAAAAGTAAACTTTAGTTATAGTTGTCTATGATCGAGAACTGTGCTCCAAGTCGTCCATAACCGCGGACACGGCTTTTCGAAAAGATTTAACCCTGCAGGGGTGCACCAAAGTATCCACACGCACTTCGACCCTTTTTGCCAGATCAGTTAACATACACCCATCGGTATGTCGGCGGGGCCTAAGTCATGACGTTTCCCAGACCCAAAGCAAGTACATGGGGGCCACCCCACTAAGCTACCCGCAACGAAGTCGGCCGGTCTCCGAGACGGACTCAGGGTTTGTGTAGACGGCTGTGAACGACTGGGAACCCGAAAATATGACTGGGCTTGTCGATACAGCGAAAACGTGTCACGGTCCTAAATAGTACAGGTGCTCCTCGCACAATCGTAAATAAAGCAGTAAAGCATGGCATAAGTACATGATAGTAATAAAGCCCCAAACTAATTGTGGCCCCCGGTACAGTACTTTGAAATCAGGTACTAATCGATGGGGGTGCCCATACACCCCACCTGTGGTTAGCACGCTCGATCTCGGAACAGGTGTCAAGAACTCGGGGTCCTACGGGACACAAGTGGACGGTTAACAACCAAATAACATCTATTGTCCACCTGTGCCTCTGCATTATTTACCTACTTCAATTTTAGTTATTAAACAATAATTAAAGTCTTGATCATCTCCAACATTAAACATGCGGCAATACTCCAACAACTGTGGTACTTGACGACACGCAACAGCACTTGAGCAAGCGACTACGACGCGCAAGTCCAACTATCTACCAAACAACAGGTAATAGGATGTGTCCAAGGCAATATAAGGCTGCAAGGGATATCACGGGTACGAAAACTAGAGCATCGCAACACAGATAGCAATAGATCAACAGGAGGAAATAAAGACTATAAATGCAAAATAGGTAGGAGGGGAAGGGATGCTCGCCTGAAAACATTACCGAGGGTTCATCCGAAGATCGGGTCGACACTCGCATCAACTCATCGGCCTAATCCGTGAAGAAGCAAAGCACTAGAAGAAACACCGGATGGACTATTTAATACTACGGCAAAAGATCGGGCATGATGCATGTATGGTGTATGATATGGCAAGGTGCGATGCAATTAGGCAATATTAAGCGGAACCGGGGGTCCTGACAATTAAATATATGGTTCTAGTTGTTTAGATACCCCGCATTTTAAATGTGGTATTAACATGGCAAAACATAGCATCGGTTCGCTAAACAGATTTAAATGGAGACAAACTAAGACTAGAATAGCCCGCATATGGTCTCCATATTTAATTATATGGTGAATCGGCATAAGGCCCCCAAACCACATGACAATATGTATGCAAGCATGGCAATTTAATTATGCAACAAGATATATAGTTGGCAATTTATAAAATAGGGGCTCGGAAAAGGTCACACATTGGTATCGATGATCTTGGGGTTCGCCGAGGGTTTGGGATCGGTCTTCGGGGAGGAAGGAGAATGCGCCAGGGTTCGATCTTCGGCTTCAGGGAACGGTCTTGCGGTCCGTGAGGGAGATCTTGAGGCGCCCGCTTCACCGGGCCCGACATGAGTTCTCGGCGTCCCATGATCTTCGAGTGGCAACGTGTCGAACTTGGATCGGTGCCGGGGTCTCCGAATAGCAGTACGTCTCCACAAGGCAAACACTGATAAAGGAGCTTGGCGTCCAACCAAAACAGAGCCAACGCCTCTGCACGTGGGATGGAAGGCAGAAACACGACCTGCAGGCGACGCTGCAGAGGTGAAACATGGAAGGCCGGCAGTGTCACGGACGACCTGGGCGACATGTATATGGAGGCACAAACTGCAGCCTTGGTTGCTTGCGAGTCACTACAGAGAGGAGCACCATGGGGCCTCATCGGTGCAGGCGCGCCAGCACGTCCACAACAAGAAGGAGGGAGTCCCTGGGCGATGACTGTAGGGCGGGCGGGTGCTAACTCGCGGTGGTGAGGGGCGCCAGGGCGAAGCAAGGCCTGCAGGAGCCAGCGGGTACTCGCAGGAGGCGGGCGGCCCTTCGCAGGGGACACGATGGCGTCGGCCTGTGGATGAAGCGGGGTGAGGGAGAGGCCTTGCGGGAGGGGACCCGCGCGAGGGGAGTGGGAGAGGCGGTGGCTTAGAGGGAGGCCAGCGGCGGCGGGCGATAGTTGGACGGAGGGACTCCAGCGACGAGGCCACGGCCGGACGCGAGAGAGAGGCCAGGGAGGAAGAGGACCCAGCAGCGGCGGTCGCTGGGTTGCAGAGGGGCGAGGTAGGAGACGGCCGGAGGTCCTGAAACGGGGCGACGACGGCTGGAGCGACGGGGAACATGCGCCAGGGTCGGCATCATGAAGACGGGCATCCAGAGGTGCTCGCGGCGGCGGACTCGATGCGGCCGGGACGGATAGGAGAGGAGGGCCGGCGATGGTGTGTGGGGATCGAGCATGGAGGAAGGGCGCTGGCGGCGGCAGAGAAAAGAGGAAGGAGGCATTGCGGGTGGGACGCGAGGAAGGGAGGAGGTGCGGAGCGGTAGGTGGGGCCAGGGTGTCGGGAGGGGGTGACATGCATGTCTGGGTTTGACCATGTGATGCAGATCGAAAGTGGGCAGCGCCAAGGGAGCTTGCGGTAGTTCAAGTGGCGGCGCGAGGAGAGGGAGTAGTGGCGGGTTTGCTGGGGATTGGGGTTAGGGTTTCTAGGGCTAGGGTTAGGGTTAGATAGTCTAGGGTTTAATTGGGTAGTAGGTGGTCTAGCCGGTTGGGCCTTTGGGCCGGCCGGCTGGACTGCCTCCCCGATAAAATATTTTATTATTTATTTTATTTTTAAAACATTTTTGTAAATACTTTTTAGCCAAATAAAAGATCTGAACAGACCGAGGTTTTAGTTTGAGATTAAAGGAGAGGGCTAATTAGAAAACAACTTAGGATTTTACAAAAATAGTTTTTAGGCAAAAATAATATGCATGATGATGTCTTGATGATGCACAACAAAATAACATACGATTTTCTAGTAGTGGTTTTTGCGGGGCGCCACAATTCGACACCACTAACAATGGATCTCGCCCTCGAGATCCGCCTCATGGTACCGGGACGAAGGGCGGCGATCTGAATCTTCTCGCATCGTGTAGATCCTCGTGACACCACTAACAAGAGGTCGTTGTCCGTGATCGTCGAGGGAACACTCCGGGAACAAAAGGTCGAAGGTAGAGGTATCAACAAATAAAGCCACCTCTAACTCTGATAGAAAGAGAGAACTGATGCATTCTCATCCACTTCAATGTACACAAGCGAATAGAGTGAGTAGTCGGCATGGGGGCCAATCCATCACGCACCCAAACTATTACTCCGCACAATCAGTAGAAAAGCGTGCAACCATTCTCGGAATCAGACTGAAGATCTCGACAATCGAGGTTCAGGAACAAAGGAGAGATGCAGACTCTGCATCGGATCTGGCGTAGATGATGTCGTCGCGTCAGAAAACACCGGAAGGCACGAGAAGGAACAAAGAGAAGTCCACCAGACGAAGGGTTCCTCGGATAGCATGAAGACCAGATGTAGCAACACCGTTACCAAAGGAGGAAGCGAAACCCTGAAGGTACGATGGAACCCAACCACGAGAAATCCTGGACTCGAAGAGAGAGAAGAGAGCGGATTCAAAACACGCAGACGTGAGAGGAGAGCAGCAGAGGGGTAAGGAGTAAAATCAGACCTAATCAGAACTATCCAACCGATTTTTCAAAAATAGTATTGACACTCTACTTCGGCCGTTAGCTAGGTTATCCTACAGGCTGGACTTGTGGGGTATCGCAACTGCTGAGCTCTGATACCACTCTGTAACACCCTCAGAATCGGCCCTATGCAAGTTTCAGCGCTTCCCGCCAAAACCCACATAGAAACGATTCAAAGGTGCCCACCAGGCACTTGCGTGCGGGTGGAAAACGAAGTAATACCATTACACAATAGTCCTCGATGGAACCCACAAAACATATATATACAACAACGACTCAAAGAGTCAAGAATACAGATATACAATACAAAGATCCAAATCACCTTTAAAACGATATAGCGTCCGAGTACGGACAAGATGCAAATTGAGCTAAGAGCCCTGAAGAATAACCAATGGCGTCCATAACCCTGCCCAGGCCAAGCCGGAAGGGTAACCCTGCTAACGACGTCGATCTCAAAACCTGCTAAAAACAAAAGGGGTGCCGACAAAGGGCAAAGGAAAAAGAGAGCGGTCAGTACTGAGGCCAGTACACGGCGAGACTAGAATTCGGCGGTCCTCGCCTACATAGGTATGGTGGGCTGAAGCGGCAGCGCAACATGCACTAAGAAACCTATAGAGACTCGATATAACTGTCGGCTATCAGAGAGGGATAAGAAAGACCTATTCGGAACCAACCTGATACTACCACCAAACATACCCATCCTGGTGTTTCCCCCTCGAGACCAAATGAGGAAGTCAACCGCGGAACTCACACCGTTGGCAGTTTTATTCATTCCGTTATAGTTGCGGCAATTACTAGTCAAATAAAGATGGCATGAGTCATCCTGATATAATAAGCAGTGGGCAGTTTTAGTTAAACATTCCGTTGTAGTTGCGACACTTACTAGTCAGATACGATTAGCATGAGACATCCCAAACCCAGCAGTTGTTGGTACTTTTATTTAGCCATTCCGTTGTAGTGGATCTGATTATTAGTCATATCGGATACAAGTCAAATTATAGCAGTAAACTTTAGTTATAGTTGTCTATGATCAAGAACTGTGCTCCAAGTCGTCCATAACCGCGGACACGGCTTTTCGAAAAGATTTAACCCTGCAGGGGTGCACCAAAGTATCCACACGCACTTCGACCCTTTTTGCCAGATCACTTAACATACACCCATCGGTATGTCGGCGGGGCCTATGTCATGACGTTTCCCAGACCCAAAGCAAGTACATGGGGGCCACCCCACTAAGCTACCCGCAACGAAGTCGGCCGGTCTCCGAGACGGACTCAGGGTTTGTGTAGACGGCTCTAAACGACTGGGAACCCGAAAATATGACTAGGCTTGTCGATACAGCTAAAACGTGTCACGGTCCTAAACAGTACAGGTGCTCCTCGCACAATCATAAATAAAGCAGTAAAGCATGGCATAAGTACAGGATAGTAATAAAGCCCCAAACTAATTGTGGCCCCCGGTACAGTACTTTGAAATCAGGTACTAATCGATGGGGGTGCCCATACACCCCACCTGTGGTTAGCGCGCTCGATCTCGGAACAGGTGTCAAGAACTCGGGGTCCTACGGGACACAAGTGGACGGTTAACAACCAAATAACATCTATTGCCCACCTGTGCCTCTGCATTATTTACCTACTTCAATTTTAGTTATTAAACAATAATTAAAGTCTTGATCATCTCCAACATTAAACATGCGGCAATACTCCAACAACTGTGGTACTTGACGACACGCAACAGCACTTGAGCAAGCGACTACGACGCGCAAGTCCAACTATCTACCAAACAACAGGTAATAGGATGTGTCCAAGGCAATATAAGGCTGCAAGGGATATCACGGGTACGAAAACTAGAGCATCGCAACACAGATAGCAATAGATCAACAGGAGGAAATAAAGACTATAAATGCAAAATAGGTAGGAGGGGAAGGGATGCTCGCCTGAAAACATTGCCGAGGGTTCATCCGAAGATCGGGTCGACACTCGCATCAACTCATCGGCCTAATCCGTGAAGAAGCAAAGCACTAGAAGAAACACCGGATGGACTATTTAATACTACGGCAAAAGATTGGGCATGATGCATGTATGGTGTATGACATGGCAAGGTGCGATGCAATTAGGCAATATTAAGCGGAACCGGGGGTCCTGACAATTAAATATATGGTTCTAGTTGTTTAGATACCCCGCATTTTAAATGTGGTATTAACATGGCAAAACATAGCATCGGTTCGCTACACAGATTTAAATGGAGACAAACTAAGACTAGAATAGCCCGCATATGGTCTCCATATTTAATTATATGGTGAATCGGCATAAGGCCCCCAAACCACATGACAATATGTATGCAAGCATGGCAATTTAATTATGCAACAAGATATATAGTTGGCAATTCATAAAATAGGGGCTCGGAAAAGGTCACACATTGGTATCGATGATCTTGGGGTTCGCCGAGGGTTTGGGATCGGTCTTCGGGGAGGAAGGAGAATGCGCCAGGGTTCGATCTTCGGCTTCAGGGAACGGTCTTGCGGTCCGTGAGGGAGATCTTGAGGCGCCCGCTTCACCGGGCCCGACATGAGTTCTCGGCGTCCCATGATCTTCGAGTGGCAACGTGTCGAACTTGGATCGGTGCCGGGGTCTCCGAATAGCAGTACGTCTCCACAAGGCAAACACTGATAAAGGAGCTTGGCGTCCAACCAAAACAGAGCCAACGCCTCTGCACGTGGGATGGAAGGCAGAAACACGACCTGCAGGCGACGCTGCAGAGGTGAAACATGGAAGGCCGGCAGTGTCACGGACGACCTGGGCGACATGTATATGGAGGCACAAACTGCAGCCTTGGTTGCTTGCGAGTCACTACAGAGAGGAGCACCATGGGGCCTCATCGGTGCAGGCGCGCCAGCACGTCCACAACAAGAAGGAGGGAGTCCCTGGGCGATGACTGCAGGGCGAGCGGGTGCTAACTCGCGGTGGTGAGGGGCGCCACAGCGAAGCAAGGCCTGCAGGAGCCAGCGGGTACTCGCAGGAGGCGGGCGGCCCTTCGCAGGGGACACGATGGCGTCGGCCTGCGGATGAAGCGGGGTGAGGGAGAGGCCTTGCGGGAGGGGACCCGTGCGAGGGGAGTGGGAGAGGCGGTGGCTTAGAGGGAGGCCAGCGGCGGCGGGCGATAGTTGGACGGAGGGACTCCAGCGACGAGGCCACGGCCGGACGCGAGAGAGAGGCCAGGGAGGAAGAGGACCCAGCAGCGGCGGTCGCTGGGTTGCAGAGGGGCGAGGTAGGAGACGGCCGGAGGTCCTGAAACGGGGCGACGACGGCTGGAGCGACGGGGAACATGCGCCAGGGTCGGCGTCATGAAGACGGGCATCCAGAGGTGCTCGCGGCGGCGGACTCGATGCGGCCGGGACGGATAGGAGAGGGAGGGCCGGCGATGGTGTGTGGGGATCGAGCATGGAGGAAGGGCGCTGGCGGCGGCAGAGAAAAGAGGAAGGAGGCATTGCGGGTGGGACGAGAGGAAGGGAGGAGGTGCGGAGCGGTAGGTGGGGCCAGGGTGTCGGGAGGGGGTGACATGCGTGTCTGGGTTTGACCATGTGATGCAGATCGAAAGTGGGCAGCGCCAAGGGAGCTTGCGGTAGTTCAAGTGGCGGCGCGAGGAGAGGGAGTAGTGGCGGGTTTGCTGGGGATTGGGGTTAGGGTTTCTAGGGCTAGGGTTAGGGTTAGATAGTCTAGGGTTTAATTGGGTAGTAGGTGGTCTAGCCGGTTGGGCCTTTGGGCCGGCCGGCTGGACTGCCTCCCCGATAAAATATTTTATTATTTATTTTATTTTTAAAACATTTTTGTAAATACTTTTTAGACAAATAAAAGATCTGAACAGACCGAGGTTTTAGTTTGAGATTAAAGGAGAGGGCTAATTAGAAAACAACTTAGGCTTTTACGAAAATAGTTTTTAGGCAAAAATAATATGCATGATGATGTCTTGATGATGCACAACAAAATAACATACGATTTTCTAGTAGTGGTTTTTGCGGGGCGCCACAATAAGAGAGGAAGAACAATGGAGGAAATCCACAAAAGACTCCAAGATCTAGATCCCAATATGTTCCCCTCACTTAGAGGAGAGATTAATTGGTGGGATTGTAGATCTAGATCTCCTCTTTCAAATCCCTCAAGAATATGCAAGAATCATCGGAGGGATTGAGAGAAAGCAAGCTCAAGAAGGTCAACAATGGAGGGGAAAACTTGCAAGAATGGTTGAGGAACCATTGGGGAAGAAGGCCCCTTATATAGGTCCCTCCAAAATCCAACCGTTGCAGCCCAAAAACGCGATTCCCGGTACTACCGGACTTTTTCCCGGTACTACCGGACTTTTCCGGCACTATCGGACATTTCCTGGGGGTTCCTGGGGCTCCAAACGCATTTTTTCTCTGCACTCCCCGGTACCAAAATGCGGTACTACCGGACCCCGGTACTACTGGATCCTGGTCCGGTACTACCGGTCATCACAAAACGAAAACAAACATAACTTTTGAATCCGGACTCCGATTTCGATGATCTTGGGCTCGTTTAGAAGAGGACAACAACCTCTAAAATATCATGCAAAGAAACATCATATTCCAGCAAGGGAGGATAGATCCAAATGACGAAGTAAAAAACCTTCTATCGCACTAAGTACTAAAATGCGGTACTACCGCTTTTTGGTACCTAGCCCGGCAGTGGATTTTGGCAACTTTCCAAAACCTTCTGCCTCGCTAGGTACTAAAATGTGGTACTACCGCATTTTGGTACCTAGGAGACCAGCATATATTCAAACGGCTATAACTTTTGATGGTAACTCCGATCGACCCGATTCCAATTGCGTTGGAAAGAGGACGACATGAGCTTCCCTATAAAAGGTGAAAGTATTGGTTATCACCAAGTGAGAATGTATCAAGTATAATAATGTGAGATACCTCACTTGGTGAGAAACCGAAAATCCGCATAGATCAAAATCGCAATAAGATATAAAAGAGGGATCCGATTTTGATGAACAAGAGCTTGTTATGGAGATTACCACAAGCTCTATATCCTCACATGGATAAGACTAAATAACAACCAAATATGATGATGCAAGTATGCAAAGGTTTGAGATCTCTCCGAACGACATGATCGAGTTACTCATTCGAGAGCCCCTCTTGATAGTACGGTTATCTATCCTAAACCTGGTCCTCCACTAACAATATAAGACCGGCAAAAGGGAAAACCTATCATGATTATACCTTTGCCTTGAGCATTCCACTTGAGCTCGATGTAGACGATCTTTCCCTACTCAAGATGGAACGCCTTTCTTTATTCCTCATCATCGATCCATGATCACCGAGGATGGCTAGCATCAAACATGAGATCTTCTAAAGATTGCGCATTTTGAGCTTGCACAACATATCTTCTTCTCATTTCATCGACCTTGAAGCCGACACAATCTCCAAGCGATGCCAATGGACAATTCCTACAGGTATAACTTACTACACACATTAGTCCATAAAGATTGTCATTAATTACCAAAACCACACATGGGGGCCCACATGTTCTTTCAATCTCCCCCATTTTGGTAATTGATGACAATCCCTTTAAGAGGGTTTATATAAGGAATTTTAATGAATCAAATGGTAAAACCAATATCAAATACTACACAAGTATGTGATACTCATACTACCACCATATATAGAGCAAACTCCCCCACAATCTATGCATGTGTGATGAACTTGAATTTCATTGCATATATTGCCAATCATTATCATTGGTGGAGTTTCCTCTATATATACCACATGCTAAGCAACAACAAAGATGCAATAGCATGAAAGGAAAATGCTTTAAGAACAAACTCAATGCATAAACCAACTTCCCTTAAACCCTCTAAAACTTCTCCCCCATTGGCATCGATTGCCGAAATGGGTGACAAGCTCTAGAAGGTAAATATAATAATAATTCCTCCAAAGGTGTGCCTTCGCGCATATTCAATGATGAATACTTGGGAGGGAGTAGAACTATATCGAGGACCCGAAGATTGCCAAAATAAATAAAGTCAAATGATGCAAGCAATTATAAGGTCCGACAAACCAATTGAAAACAACAAATGAGTTCAAATGGAAACTACGAGATATTATGATATGAGCAAGAGAGTGCTTTAAATAATAAATAGAGAAGCTCCCCAAGATTTGTGCATAATTCAAAATAAATGCATTAGAATACATATTGCACAAATATGGAATCCTCGCTCCCCCCTAAGTATTTAAAACCCAACAAATGAAAGATCAAATAAATGCTTAAATAAAATAGAGAAGCTCCCCAAGATTTGTGCATACTTTAAAATCGGTGTATCTCAATACAAAATGCACAAATATGGAATAAACATTTTAAGGCACAAAATGAGAATGGAGACAAATGAGCATTCTTAAGTGAATTAGATGAGCTCCCCAAAGATAATGCACCAATTATGATAATTGCATTTGGGATCAAGGTGCATAATCATGGAATCCTCACTCATCCAAGTTCATTTAACAATACAAGGCATGAGAAAACAAATATGAGTGCCAAGATGTGCAAACAAGAGGAACAAGCACTCATAGGCAATTAAATTTGGAAGCCACCGAAGAATCAAAAGGAATAGAAAGGTGGTCTCCAAGGATTAAAGATCAACTAAAATTAACTTCTCATATGTGTATATGTCTCTAAGTTGAAAACACCACAAAGACATATGCCAACAAAGAAATATGCACACATAAAGAAGATATACAAGAAGCACATGGAAGCAAAAATGAAGTCATAACATATACCAATAAGATTTTTGCTTAAAAGCACAGCCAAAGGCTCAAATATATCTTATTGTAGATTAATGATCTTCAAACACTAACACACTACATATATTACAACTATCACCAAGGGAAAAGGAGAAAGTTGGAATATATGGAGAAAGGCAACAAGTATCATAAGAGAAAATGGACTAGCAAAATCTCACTATTGCACATGAGAGAAGTTGAGGAAATGATAGGCAATAAAATTGCTAGATTGACATATTTGGGATTGGAGGATCATATGCATGATTTTGTATAGTCCCAATTATATGCACTCATCTCAACTTATACACATATACAATAGAGATTCCTCTTAATACCATGGCTAGAGATACAACAATAAATACAAAATCAAAGAAACCATGCTAAGATGCAACCTACAAAAGGTTGGAAGCAATATAAATATGCATGATCAAGAGATACTTGTTACCGAGATATAATTGGTAGGATGTAGAGGATATGAATTCATTGATCATCCTATAGCTTGCCTCCAATTGTTATTAATGCACCACTTCTTCAAGATTGAGAGACAAGCATCCAATCTATCTCCAATGTACCTAAAACACATTTAAGTACAAAATGGTCCCCAAACTTATTGGGTCCAATGTAGTTAGTGCAACTACAATACATAGGAAAGACTCCACATAAATATGTGCATATTGATATGAAATTGAATTTCATGCACAGCTTAGCCGATGGGATTTGGTGGAGTTTCCCCTATATATTGGATCAAAGAAAGCAAGCATGCCATAATATAGATATGTAGTAAATATGCATGCACAAGGCTTCCAAGAACCAAAAATGAGATACAATTTGAACAAAAACACCAAGTAAACCGAGATGGCACACACAAGAGTGTGACAAGACAAGCGGTGTCCAAATTGTATCAAAGACCCAATTCAACACATGAAAGATCACAAGTTCAACAAATGAACTAGGCTAAGGCCAAAAGAGCAAAAATAGATAGAAATAAAAATGCTCAAGGATTTATCTCATTCTAAAATGGTCAAATCAAGAAACAAGGAATGAGACAAAACCAACTCCCCAAAAGAGCAAGGTTCCAACAAGAAACCAAACTCCCCAAACTTCACATGATGGCACAAAATACCAAAATGAAAAGATTGAGGTTCCAAGCACATAAAACCCGATATGGATCAAACAAAGAAGCATAAATATGAATGTTATAAATAATATAGGAGAGCTCCCCCCATGGATAATGCATTATGTAGGATTTTCCTTTATAATGCAAAATGCACACAAATGGGATCATCACTACTACCTACATTAACTAAAACACAAGAGGATATCAATAAAATAAGAAGATCCAAAAGAAGCAAGGAAGCTTGGGAGACAACTTAAAACATTTTCTTGGCCAAAGATAGGATAAAATTAAACAAAGGCCAAAGTGAATATGATCAACAAATTCTACCTTAATTGAGTACTCATTGTCCAAGGACAAGAAATATTGGGAATAATTTTCCCTAGGTAGTTCATACGGATATCCAAGATCATATACAAACAACAAGAAGCATATAAATAAATATAAGAATTGAGCATGATACTTCAAACAAAATTCTTGGTAGCTTCCAATTGTCACACAATCACTAGTGATTAGAGTAACTTGAAGCAAATGGTTTCCATGCGAATATATATATCTAAATATGAGGAAACACATACCAAGAACCACTTTCATATACAAGATCCAAAATAAGATCAATAAAGCCATTCAAGCAAATTGGAAATTGTATGAGAAAATGTGTCACCTAGGTGCTAGATAATTATCAATATCAATTCTAAGTAACACAACCTCAAATATCCACATTTCTAGGATTTGTAATATGCACTATTAATACGGATGGCACCCGCGGCTGTTGGGTGCGGGTGAAGCTTAACCAAACCCGCACCCGCAATCTCAGATCTTTCCCGCAGCCCGTACCCGCACCCGCACGTGGGTATAGATTTTATCCCATACCCGTACCCGTCGAGGGTAAAAAAATCCGCGGGTAATACCCACCTATTAGTCCAAACAACTTAACAAGGTATTGTAATAACACAACATATAAAAAATGATAGCATATATTTTCATTCATTCACGATTTCAGCAAGCAAGCAAATATATATTAAATAATGAAAATACATAGCCAAACACATGATATATGCGGAGAAAACAAGTTATGTTCAAACATAAGTTGCATAGAAAATATATTTTTTAAATTTTGAAATCTCAAAATAATTGCAAAACAGTCACACGCCATACCACAATCAGTCACATAACAACACTCTTCAACTCCAGAATTTCACAATTTTTAAGAAAAATGTTATAATACTAATTCCCCACGTGTCATCTACTAATATGAGGGTGGGTGGGTATGCGGGTGCGGGTTTTCCGTTATCATACCCGTACCCGCAATACCCAATGGGTAGAGATTTTTACCCAATTACTTACCCGTGGGTATAACTTTACTACCATACCCTTACCCTAATGGGTAAAAAACCGTAGGGTAAGCGGGTTGCGGGTACCCATTGCCATCCGTATGCACTAAGCATATGACTCCCCCATAATGTGATACTACCATAAAACCAACACGAGGGAAAAGGATACAAATAGAGATAATTAATGGATATTATAAAACTTAAATTTCTCATGAGAATTGTACCACATAGAGGCCAGAAAATAATCCAATATAAATACTAGGTGGTATTCCTCATGTACACACAATTTTAGGATTGTGGAATGCCCAAGAATAACACTCCCCCAAAATGGGATAATCCATTAATCTCTCAAAAAGAGCCAAATAAGATACCAAATATAATTAAGAAAGGCTCAAACACAAGAAACACACATACATGTTGTGCCACTTAATCATACACACATATGATTGATACCTCAAGATAATTAAGTGGAAAGCACAACTTGTACAAAAGCATGGAAGATACAAAACCAACACATGCACAAGGGGGCGAGTAACTTTCAAGAAAATGCGTTAAGCATATGTTACCGCAAGGAGGAACATTGGAAATATAATAATAATAGGAGCAATATAAACCACATGACTTGGCTTGACAAATATAATAATGAAGATCCCTTAATTCTTCATGATGTAGCCAAGTCTCCAATGCCCTCCAAAACACACCTATTGATCAAGTTTTGGCTTGTTGGTCCCCATCCAAGTTGGGTCCTAAGAGATTAGTCACAATAGGTTTGGCAACCCAAATGGTTCTTTTCTTGACACCACATTGAGCACCAACAAATTTGGCAAACACATTGCCAACCTCATCCTTACAAAGAGAATAAGAATCATCAATCAAGATAGGATGGGATGAGGAGTTACCAATAGTGCATGCGGAAGAAATGTGCCCCTTCTCACGGCATATGTAGCAAGTTCTACTCTTGCTATCTTTCTTCTTAGGTGAAGCCACACCTCGAGGAAGGGCTCGAGTAGTGCTCTTAGGAAGAGGCCCATTAATGACTTGAGGTGGAACTTGAGGCCGCTTCCCTTGATGCTTCACACTAAGAGGCTTTTTATTCAATGGGCAAGATCTAACATGGTGCCCTTCTTCCTTGCACTTGAAGCAAACAATGTTGGCCGGATTCTTGACTTGATCTTTTCCATTCTTATTGTTGTCCTTGTGCTTCAACTTGACAGTGGACTTGTTCTTGACATTGGAGTTGAATCCAAGCTCACTTTTGTCATTGGGGGATTTTTGCACACTCAAGATTTTGTTGAGTGCGGCCTTTCCTTGATGACCCTTTTTCAAGTCATTCTTCAAAGAAGTGACTTGAGACTTGAGCTCTTTGATTTCCTCTACATGGTTAGTTTCAACAAAAGTACTAGAGGAAGTAGATGCTACATTGTTACAGCAACAAGGCATGGAATGTAATTCATCACGAGATATAGCATGGTTGTGAGAGGATGAATTACAAGGACTAGCACATGACAATATAACATTTGGAGTAGATATAGTGCTAATGTCCACATGAGTCCCACTAGATGTTACCTTTGTCATGATGGACTCATGAGCTAACTTTAGCCTACCATGGGAGACTAAAAGATCCTCATGCGAGCTCGAGAGATTAACATGACTTTCTTCTAATTTCCCATAGTTGCTAGTTAGCAACGCAAGTTGAGCCTTTAGCTCAACATTCTCCTTCAAAATAGATGCTTCACAATAAATAGAGTTAGTAGCACAAGCATCATTACTATTTGCAAGAGGTGAGGGCAACTTGGCAAGCACTTTAGAATATGAAGCTTAAGTTGCTCATGTGACTTGGTGAGTTTGATAAGCTCACCCTTGATGACCCTAGAGCCATTTTTGAGGTGCTCAAAATCCTCAAGGAGTTTAGCATAAGAACCTTCAAGTTCATCATTTTTAATCTTGAAGGAGTTTGCCACCGCAAGTTCTGTATCATGGTATTCCTTTACTCTAGATAATTCTAGAGTAAAAGTCTCCTCAAGAGATTCTTTGGTGGTTTGTTCTTCTTCAAGGGAGTCCTTTAGTTGTGCAACTTCATTAGCATACTCACGCTCAAGTGCAAACTTTTCATCAATTAAGTTTTCTTGCTCCTCAATAAGATCATTGCCTTCTATGGCACAATTCAAGATTTCAAGAAAGTTGGAGGAAGCAATTTTATTTTTGAAGAGAGCGCTATAGACAAGCTCTCCCATTTTCTTAATAGAGGTAACATCATACTTACCTCTATAATCATCATTATCATTCTCAACCTCATCATCATCATCATCATCATCATCATGAGATATAATGGGATTCAAAGAGGTTACCTTTGTTCCTTAGCCATAAGGCATACGTGAGAACCGGAGGAAGGTGATGATGAGATTGCACTTGTAGCTCTCTTCAAGACCTTGTCTTGGCCCATAGAATCTTCATTTTCCTCTACATGGTTAGTAACACAAGCACTAGAGGAAATAGAAGCATTTTTATTATGGAAACAAGACAACATGAGCATATCATCATGAGATTTATTCAAGTCATTTCTACATGATATGCAAGGACTATTAACACAAGCATGTAAGAAATTTTGAGTGCTAGAAGTGTTAAGGTCCGAAGATAGATCATTGCAATTAAATAGAGATGAGGGATTACAAATAGTAAGCACACTATCCAAATTGCAATTTCTATCACCACTCACCATATCATTACCTAGTGAAAAGTCACATGTTGGTGAAATGGTAGAGGATGAGAACTCATCTCGACCGGAAGTGGAAGCAACACAATCATCCTTAATAATGTTGGACACAACATATTTATCTTGAAGTTTTGTCCATAACTCATGAGCGCTCCAAAAAGGAATGATTGAAGATGTAACTACATATCTCAAGGCATTAACAAGCACATTAGAAGCTTGAGCATCGAGATATAAGTTTTTCTCATCCTCACTAGATAGATTTTTGAAATCCATTGGAGGAGAAAAACCTATATCTACAATACGCTCCAAATTTGGGTCCATGTTCCAAAACTAAATGAGCATGCGATTTTTCCATATATCATAATTTGTGCCATCAAATGTTAATATGTCATTGTGCACTAATCCTCTAGCCGACATCTTTACTCTCAGGGCGGCATAAAATGAGAGACCGGGCTCTGATACCAATTGAAAGGATACGGATGTCGCCTAGAGGGGGGGTGAATAGGCGATTAAAACTTTTCCTAGAGTGGCTCAACAAAGGCGGAATAAAACTAGTGTTTACTTTGTTAAGCACAACCTAGAGCAACTAAGGTTCACCTATGTGCACAAACAACTTATGCTAAGCAATACAAGCAACAAAGTGATAGCAAGATATATATATATAACTTCAAGCACGAAGGCTATCACAATATAAAGTGCATAAGTAAAGAGCTCGGGTATAGAGATAACCGAGGCACGCGGGGACACCGATATTTTACCGAGTTCCTCCCAACATGGAGTACGTATCGTTTGGAGAGGGGGTGGTATCAAACCACCAACGCCACAAAAGGCCTCCCTTATTCTCCGGTGAATCTCACCCCAACAAGATCGATCCACGCTTCCACTATCGGTGCACTTGTCGGTGGCAACCGGAACCTCTCACAAGGTTGGGGCACTTCTCCACAACTTAATTGGAGGCTCCCAACAAACGCCACAAAAGGCCTCAACAAATGCCACCAAGGCCACAATGCCACCAAGTCCACAAAACCGTCTAGGGTTCGAAGAACCCAAGAGGGACAAGCTCCAATGAGCAACTCAAACCAAACCCTCCGAGGAGAACACAAACATATGCACCAAATGCAAATGGCAAGAACACCACAAAGGTGTTCAAATCCTTCTCTCCCAAATTCCACCAAAGCTACAAAAGCTTATGGGGGAATAAGAGAGGAAGAACAATGGAGGAAATCCACAAAAGACTCTAAGATCTAGATCCCAATATGTTCCCCTCACTTAGAGGAGAGATTGATTGGTGGGATTGTAGATCTAGATCTTCTCTTTCAAATCCCTCAAGAATATGCAAGAATCATCGGAGGGATTGAGATAAAGCAAGCTCAAGAAGGTCAACAATGGAGGGGGAAATTTGCAAGAATGGTTGAGGAACCATTGGGGAAGAAGGTCCCTTATATAGGTCCCTCCAAAATCCAACCGTTGCAGCCCAAAAACGCGATTCCCGGTACTACCGGACTTTTTCCCGGTACTACCGGACTTTCCTGGCACTACCGGACATTTCCTGGGGTTCCTGGGGCTCCAAACGCATTTTTTCTCTGCGCTCCCCGGTACCAAAATGCGGTACTACCGGACCCCGGTACTACCGGATCCTGGTCTGGTACTACCGGTCATCACAGAACGAAAACAACCATAACTTTTGCATCCGGACTCCGATTTCGATGATCTTGGGCTCGTTTCGAAGAGGACAACAACCTATACACGATCATGCAAAGAAATATCATAGTCCAGCAAGGGAGGATAGATCCAAATGACGAAGTAAAAAACCTTCTGTCGCGCTAGGTACTAAAATGCGGTACTATCGCTTTTTGGTACCTAGCCCGGCTGTGGATTTTGGCAACTTTCCAAAACCTTTTGCCTCGCTAGGTACTAAAATATGGTACTACCGCATTTTGGTACCTAGGAGACCAGCAGATATTCAAACGGCTATAACTTTTGATTGGTAACTCCGATCGACCCGATTCCAATTGCGTTGGAAAGAGGACGACATGAGCTTCCCTGTAAAAGGTGAAAGTATTGGTTATCACCAAGTGAGAATGTATCAAGTATAAGAATGTGAGATACCTCACTTGGTGAGAAACCGAAAAACCGCATAGATCAAAATCGCAATAAAATATAAAAGAGGGATCCAATTTTGATGAACAAGAGCTTGTTATGGAGATTACCACAAGCTCTATATCCTCACATGGATAAGACCAAATAACAACCAAATACGATGATGCAAGTATGCAAAGGTTTGAGCTCTCTCCGAACGATGTGATCGAGTTACTCATTCGAGAGCCCCTCTTGATAGTACGGTTATCTATCCTAAACCCGGTCCTCCACTAACAATATAAGACCGGCAAAAGGGAAAACCTATCATGATTATACCTTTGCCTTGAGCATTCCACTTGAGCTCGATGTAGACGATCTTTCCCTACTCAAGATGGAACGCCTTTCTTTATTCCTCATCATCGATCCATGATCACCGAGGATGGCAAGCATAAAACATGAGATCTTCTAAAGATTGCGCATTTTGAGCTTGCACAACATATCTTCTTCTCATTTTATCGACCTTGAAGCCGACACAAGCTCCAAGCGATGCCAATGGACAATTCCTACAAGTATAACTTAATACACACATTAGTCCATAAAGATTGTCATTAATTACCAAAATCACACATGGGGGCCCACATGTTCTTTCACCCACCCTTGGCCGTGCTTGGGGGGGTGTGGCCACCCTGTGGCGTCCCTCCGTATCTCCTCTGGACTCCATGTTCTTCTCGGTGAAATATTGACTTTGGCTTTTGTTCCGTCCAATTTTGAGAATATTTCCTTACTAGATTTTCTAGAACCAAAAACAACAGAAAACAGGCAACTGACACTATGGCAACTTGTTAATAGGTTAGTTCCGGAAAACATGTAAAAAGCACCTCAAAGTGTAGACAAAGCAAAACAAAGTAGATACTAAACAAGCATGGAATATGAAAAATTATAGATACGTTTCCGACGTATCATGCCTAGGGGTGGTGTGTCCCCCTGTGGCCCATCTCCACTCCCTCTTCTGGCTATCTTCGTCTTCTGAAAAAATAGGAATTTTCGTATATTTTCTAGGATTTTTCTTATATTCGGAAATATTGCATCTAGACAGCGCTTTTTCCAGCAGAATTCTAACTCCGGCAGTTAATTTTCCAAAAATCACCAAACATGCAAAATAGATGAAATATCATAAATATCATCTCTAAATATGAAATATATCAATGAATAACAGTAAATTATGATATAAAATAGTGATGCAAAATGGACGTATCAGTCCCCACCGCACCCACGCTGGTGAGTTCCTGCACTGAAGCCTATGTACTTCAAGTCCACACCAGTAAGCTCCGGCACTGAAGCAACAGAACGTGAGGAGCATGGTGACCACGTGAGGAGCCTGGTGGCATCTCAGGTAAGCTCTCCCACGAACATTGTGTCGATGACAGTTCGCTCTGAATGTCGTTCATGTTCCCGACACAAGAAAGAAGATGAGATCTGAGACTTTTCTCTCCGCTGTCCGGCCGCTGAAGAACCGATCCATGGCCACCTTTGCCCATGCGCCCCACTCCCCTTGCTAGCTTCTGTGTGTCCACCTAAAACGCGCACAAGATGTTCGATAAAATGCCCGCATCAAGCAAAGTTTTTTGGGCGGCCTGTGAATGCTTCAGGTGCTCGTGGCCTTCCCTGTGGGGCTGGACGGTGTGATTCTTCTGTTCTCCGACGTGTAATATACGGTCATTGGGTACCTCTTTTTCTATTCACTGTGTTCGCGAGCAGCTGCACCATTTATCAAGAACACTAGCTAAGGGCCCTGATACTACCACTTGGAGGATCTCCCCCTTTGGGGGGAAAGCTGGTGGCCATTTTGGCGTGATCGCCGCTTTTCATACGCTAATTCGTGATTCAAAGTAGAGCGAGTGAGGGACCCATAACTCAATCAACATATGCCAAGTGTTCCGTAATCTTTGGGCAGTACTTCGTAGGAATGTTATAGTCTAGGCATGTCGTAGTAGTCATTAGACAGAAAGAGGAGAAACTTAACATGTCTTATTAGCTACGCGCTGGTAAACGAAAACCGCCTCAACCGGATCTAACGAACGAAGAAGGCCACCCATCGAAAGAATTAACACGCCAAAAGGGTCCGGTGGTTAACAAGCCACTGATGGGAGGCGACTGGACTGGCGCAGGCACTCATTGCTAGCTAGCTGAACCAGCATGCACTCCTCCCAGCCAAGAACTAGCTAACATAAGCAAACGCATGGGTATTTCTGGCCAAGGAGCAGCTCGCAGGGCGTGGTGAGTTGTTGTTGCCGCTGCTGGGAGTGGGCGCGCGGGCGCCACCAAGACGCAGCGAGCTGCTGCTGCTCTCCCGCGGACAGCGTAGGGCGCGGCGAGCTGACCGAGTGGGGTCATGGCTGGCCGCCGAAGGCCAAAGCCATCCGCGCCAGCAGCCTCCCAGAGTGTGGTGAAGAATTTGTGGATAAGACCATCTCCAGTCTCCACTGACCCCCAAAAGGGATAAAAAGACAAAAATAGGGGCGTCGGAAAGAGAAAATACGCCCAACCATACCTGCGTAACAAAAAATTCATGTGGCGTCCCCAGACCAACGCAGTCCAAAGGGAGGCAAGCGGGGTGCTGGCTAAACAAAAAATGACTAAAATCATGCCACGCGTACGTCTACTTACCCCATCGATCTCTCCTTGCTCTCTCCCTCCCACCCTGCCCACACCTCCCATCTCCCGCACCGCCTCTCTCCCCTCCCACGGCTGCTCGGTGACCTCCTGTTGGGGCGGAGCTCCCGCTGGGTCAGACGACAGCTCCACCGCGGCGTCCTCCTTGAAGACGTGCATGGCCATGGCCCGAGACGGCGACGGAGTAGGGCGTGCGGGCCGGTGACAGAGTAGGGCGTGTGGGACGGCACCGACGCAGCCAATGGAGTATAGCATGAGCGGCCGCCCGGGCTCGGCCGACGCGGAGGCTGGGCGGGGCAAGCATGGGGTGGAGCGAAAGCGGGGCGGCGCAAGCAGGGGGCGACGGTTGACAGGAAGAAGCGGAGTACGTCATTGAGCTTGTAGAGACCATGGCGAGGACGTTCAGGTCACGTTAGAGAGAAGGTTGGCGACGTGCCTGACGACCAGGAGCCGTGTTGGACGACGACCGCACGAGCGTGAGGATGAGGTGGACGTGCTCGACGGACGACTACATCAAGAGACCGTGGAAGCGTTCTCTCACAGACGGGTGATGATGCCACCCACGGGGTGTTTGTCAAAAAGTAGAAGAAAAAGTATTTTGCTATTGAGGTTTTGACTAGGGACACTCTCCCCCTCAAATTCAGAAATTATCCGACGCCCTCCAATACGGGCAAAAAAACGCTACCGTTGGACTTTGTATTAGGGGACGATTGGACCTCCTAAGAGAGAGAGAGAGAGAGAGAGAGAGCTAGGTAATAGGTGACATGTGGCCTAGGTAATTTTGCGAAAACAATCCAAAATTTACAACCATCTCAAATATGCAGGCCGGTTTGTTTCTTCGCCATGTCATCCCGACAAGTGGGTCCTACTCTCCTGGTTTCACAATATAAGACTTTTTAGCAAGCTGTCTTACTTTATTAAAATAAACTTATATTATTTAACGGAGGTAGTAGCAATTCACACAAATTTGGCCCGCTTTGCCGATCTATCTCCACGAAGCTGGTCTGTTTTGGTGCTGCTCGAAGGCCGAACACGCCCTAACTGCTAGAGGTGGAGGCACTAATGCTTATGTCGCCACGCACGCACGCGCGCAAAGCATGGTAGCTAGTGGCTCACCTGCACGATCAGCTGGCTGATCATGACTCATGAGCCAGCGGTTTGACAGCACACGGCGTGGCGGCGCGCGTCCATCCATTCCCTACATTTGCTCCGGCAGAAACGGCACTCCGTGGTCATATCTGGTGTACTGCTGCTGACCGGTTTCAATACCGATTCCTATGGGAGCAAGAGAAAGGGAGTGATGAGACGATGGTGACTACTGCCGTCTATTAAACAGTAGTATAATCTAGCTTGTATAATATCTAGTATATGTCTCATGTACGTACATAACGTACTTGTCCTGGTCCTGTACCACGTCCGGGCTGTGGACGTTGTATCCTGTTGGACACGGACACAACTCTGTATATCCTTATGCATATATAAACACCACGCGACCCAAGGCAACGGGTACGCTTCCTTATTTCGTGATATGGTATCAGAGCACGTTTCTTCCGATCGCATCTAGAGAAACCGCCAAACGCTTCTGAGAGAAATCGCCGCCACTGCCTGCTGCCATGGCGCTTGGTGGATCTTCCTCGTCGACCTCAACTAGCGGCAACTCTCTCAACGTCACCCTCTCTGATAAATTGACAGGGGATAATTTTCTGCTGTGGCAAATTCAGATATTGCCTGATGTCCGTGGCGCACAGCTCGAGGGCTATCTTGACGGATCGGTGCCGGCTCCAGACAAGGAGTTGAAGACCAAGGACAAGGACGGCGTGGAGGTCAAAATCCCTAACCTTGAGTATGCGAGGTGGATATCACAGGATCAACAACTGCTCGGCTATCTTTTGCGGAACATGTCTAGGGAAGTCCTAACACAGATGGTCGGGCAAACTACTTCAGCGGGCGTCTGGAAAGCAGTGACGGAGATGTTCTCCTCTCAGTCCAAGGCACGCGTGGTTCATCTACGTACTAAGCTGAATCAAACTCGCAAGGAGAACAAGACCGGTGCAGTGTATTTTGGTCAGATCAAGAGCCTGGCTGATGAGATGGCAACTGTCGGCAAACCTCTTGATACAGAGGATATTATCTCGTATGTGCTCGCTGGATTAGATGATGAGTACAACGGTTTTGTTGCTGCAATCACGGTTTTGCTTAAAGCCCAGGAGTCTATTAGCCTGGGAGATCTCTATGCCCAGTTTCTCTCCTATGAGGCTCACTTAGAGTCCCAAAACCCTGCCGGTGATTCTTTTGTTAATGTTGCAAGCCGTGGTGGAGGGCGTGGATACCGTGGCGGCTATGATGGGGGTCGTGGCGGTGGACGTGGTGGCTACTCCGACCAGCGTGGCAGCTATGATCAGCGCGGTGGCTATGAGTCGCGTGGCTATGATCAACGTGACCAGCGAAACAAGGGTAATGGTAATCGCAACAATTACCAAGGCAATCGTCAGCAACAATATGGGGGTCGTGATCAGCAAGGACCGAAGCCCATATGCCAGGTGTGCGGGAAGGAGGGGCACACAGCGCTGAATTGTTGGAAGAGGTTCCAAAAAAGTTATCATGGTCCGGAAAAGTCGGCGGGAGCAGCCGTTGGATCATATGGAGTTGATACAAATTGGTATAGTAACTCTGGCGCCACTGATCATGTCGCAAGCGAGCTTGACAAGCTGCATGTAAGGGATCGCTACAACGGGAATGAGAAAATCCACACGGCGAGTGGTGCAGGTATGGATATACGTCATATTGGTCACTCGTTAATTCATACCCCTAATCATGATTTGCATCTCAAAAACATATTACATGTTCCCACAGCCAATAAAAATCTTATTTCTACTAGTCGTCTTACCAAAGATAACCATGCCTTTATTGAATATTGGTCTAATTCCTTTTTTGTTAAGGATCAGGACACGAGGGAGGTCCTTCTTCAAGGTAGATGTGTGGATGGCCTATATCCCTTGCCGTCATCGTCTCCTTCATCTTCTGCACGGCAAGCACATGGTGTCGTCAAGTCTTCTTCCTCGCATTGGCATAGGCGTCTAGGACATCCGTCTTCAACGGTAGTTCAGCAAGTTCTTCGAGACAATAATATTCCTTTTAGTGAGTCAAATAAAGAGTCTGTTTGTGATGCTTGTCAAAAGGGCAAGAGTCATCAACTTCCCTATCCTAGGTCATCAAGTGTGTCTTCTTTTCCTCTTGAAATTGTTTTTTCTGATATTTGGGGTCCCGCCCCATCCTCTTTTGGGAGATATAAATATTATGTCAGTTTTATTGATGATTATAGTAAGTTCACTTGGATCTATCTTTTGAAAAATAAATCCGAGGTGTTTCAGAAGTTTCATGACTTCCAGCATCATGTTGAGCGGCTCTTTGACAAGAAAATAATTGCTATGCAAACCGATTGGGGGGGTGAGTATCAAAAGCTCAATTCTTTTTTCCAAAGAATAGGCATATCCCATCTTGTTTCTTGTCCACATGCACATCAACAAAATGGTCCTGCTGAACGCAAACATAGACATATTGTTGAGGTCGGTCTATCTCTCCTTGCATATGCGTCTATGCCTCTTAAATTCTGGGATAAAGCCTTTCTCACTGCAGTATATTTAATTAATCGTCTTCCTAGTAAGGTGATTCACTCTCAAACCCCCATTGAGCGCCTTTTTGGAAATAAAGGCGACTACACTTTTTTGCGGATATTTGGTTATGCGTGTTGGCCAAACCTTCGTCCGTATAATAATCGCAAGTTGCAATTTCGTTCTAAACAATGTGTCTTTTTAGGCTACAGTAGTCTCCATAAGGACTACAAGTGTCTTGATATATCCACCGGTCGCGTATATATTTCACGTGATATTGTCTTCGATGAAACGGTATTTCCGTTTGCTTCTCTTCATGTTAATGCCGGAGCCCTCCTACGAGCCGAAATTAATCTTCTTCCTCTTTCTTTGCAATCATTTCCTTTGCATGATGATGAGGGTAATGAATTACGAGCTAATATTGACGCTAATCCTTCTGATACTGGCTTGGCTGAGTCTTTTATACAGGAAGCAAGTCATGATTTCATGCATGCAGAAAATTCCAACACAGGAGCTGGTCCCGACGTTGATCCATATGCAGGTTCTCCTGCTTCTGTTTCGCGTGGAAATAATCAAGTGCGCTCAGCATCGGGATCACTTTCCTCGTCTGATTCAAACGCACGGCCGCTGGGTGCTGATGCTGGCGTGGCATCGCGGGATTCACTCGCCCCTTCTGCCATGGACCTCACGACAGCGACCTCTGGTCGGATTGACGCAGTCTCTGCTTCCGCGTCCGATGCCAGCGGATCGTCTACGGCTGCTACTTCTTCTCCTGCCTCCCACACAGGACCAAGTGTGGCGGATTTGTCCAGTTCTGCTGATTCCTCCGGATCGTCTGCGGCTCCTGTTCCTGTAGCTGCACCGGTGGTCGATCTTCCGCAAGCTCGTACAAGACTTCAGCACGGTATTGTTCGGCCCAAAATTGTTACTGATGGTCGTGTGCCTTATGATCGGATACGTTTTGCAAACTTCTGCAGTACCGGTGAACCTAGTGGTGTACAAGAAGCCCTTAGTGATCCTAAGTGGAAATCGGCCATGGATGAGGAGTATTCTGCCTTGATGAAGAATGGCACATGGCACTTGGTTCCGGCTAGTCATGGGAAAAATGTTATTGACTGCAAGTGGGTGTATAAAGTTTAAAAAAAGGCTGATGGTACAATTGATAGATATAAAGCCTGTTTGGTTGCTAAAGGGTTTAAGCAACGATATGGAATTGACTATGAGGATACTTTTAGTCCTGTTGTCAAGGCGGCGACTATTCGTTTGATATTGGCGCTTGCTGTTTCACGAGGATGGCGGCTTCGTCAACTTGATGTGAAGAACGCGTTTTTGCATGGTGTTCTGGAAGAAGAGGTCTATATGAGACAACCTCCTGGTTACGAGGAACGCTCTCGCATGGGACATATTTGTAAGCTTGATAAAGCTCTCTATGGGTTAAAGCAGGCACCTCGTGCGTGGTACTCTCGTCTCAGTTCCAAGCTTCATTCACTTGGTTTTTCTGCTTCTAAGGCTGATACTTCTCTGTTCTTCTACAATAAAGGGGGAGTTTCTATCTTCATGCTCATTTATGTAGATGATATTGTTGTTGCGAGTTCTTCAGAGAAGGCTGTTGATGCTCTCCTTTGCGACCTTGGACTGGATTTCGCCTTGAAGGATCTAGGAGCTTTGCACTATTTTCTTGGAATTGAGGTAAAGAACGTACATGATGGTATTATTCTCTCACAGGAAAAATATGCTCATGATTTGCTTAGCCGTGTGAATATGACAAAATGCAAGCCTGTGGATACTCCTTTGTCAGTCTCCGATAAATTGTCTTTGGCTGATGGAGAGGAGCTGAGTAGTGAGGACTCTACTCGGTATAGGAGTATTGTTGGAGCATTGCAGTATATTATTTTGACTAGACCGGATATTGCTTTTTCAGTGAATAAGGTTTGTCAATTTCTACATGCACCTACCACAGTGCATTGGACAGCTGTCAAGCGGATTTTGAGATACTTACGGGGTACAATCTCGCTTGGGCTACGATTGAGTAGTTCTTCTTCTACTCTTGTTAGCGGGTTTTCTGACGCTGATTGGGCGGGTTGTCCAGATGATAGAAGATCAACCGGTGGTTTTGCAGTGTTTCTGGGATCTAATTTGATCTCATGGAATGCAAGGAAACAGGCTACAGTTTCCAGGTCTAGCACAGAGGTTGAGTATAAAGCACTTGCTAATGCCACGGCGGAAATAATTTGGGTACAAACTTTGCTTGGTGAATTGGGTGTACCGCAGTCTCGAGCGGCATGTTTGTGGTGTGACAATATTGGTGCTACATACCTCTCTGCTAATCCTGTGTTTCATACTAGAACAAAGCATATTGAAGTGGATTATCACTTTGTTCGTGAGACTTTGTTCGTGAGAGGGTGGCTAACAAACTTTTGGATATACGATTTGTTCCTTCAGGAGATCAGTTAGCGGATGGCTTCACAAAGTCACTTGCTATACGGAAGCTAGAAGTATTTCGACGCAATCTTAACTTAGATAAGTTATGATTGAGAGGGAGTGTTAAACAGTAGTATAATCTAGCTTGTATAATATCTAGTATATGTCTCATGTACGTACATAACGTACTTGTCCTGGTCCTGTACCACGTCCGGGCTGTGGACGTTGTATCCTGTTGGACACGAACACAATTCTGTATATCCTTATGCATATATAAACACCACCAAGGCAACGGGTACGCTTCCTTATTTCGTGATAGTCCACCGTGCGACCTGCGCCCGAGGTCGACGACGACGACTAGGCTCAGCATGCGTTTTGGATTTTGACTCCGATCCAGCCCCAGCTTTTTAAGGCCAACTCCAAGGGAGTCCGCAAACGGACCCACGGATAAAAAAGACAAAGTCTAAGGCCCAATAGAAGCCTGCAAAACGGACAATTTATGGCTTAACTGTCTTTTTAATATTACATAAGTCTACCGTGCTCACCATTGTTCGTTTGTTTGTCTGGCCTGGTCCACATTGGAATCGGACACTAGTACAAATAAGGAAGACCTTTTTTTTTACCTAAAAGAAGAATTATATACCTGTCCAGGTTGGGAGAGCGAGCTCTGCCCTTAATTAGGTAGAATAACAATTAAGGAATAGCGGATCAGGTTGTGAAAGCCGACTACTTTTACTTGAATCCGAGAACTATTTCTCACTTTGCAAATGTATCTTACCAGCTAAAGGAAGGAAAGGACCAGCAACAGACGAGATCCGGGCACCCCCACCTCCGCTAGACAAGAAAGAGTAAACGACCCTCGTAAACAACCTCCACCGGTGTTTCGAGATGGTCGAGAGCCCAACTCGATCTCTCCCTTCTCCTCCTCCCCCGACGCTCCGCCATCACCACCCAACCACGCCACTGCCGCCATCTCAAGCTGCCACCTCCACCCAACTCGCGCTGCCACCGCCCATCTAGCGACGCCCTTCCTCCTGGCCGTCCTCGCCACCCAACTCGCGCCTCCGCCGCCCATCTCGCGCCACCCTTCCTCCTGGTCGTCCTCGCCACCCAACTCGTGCCGCCGCCACCCATCTCGCGTCGCCCTTCCTCCTGACCGTTGTCGACCATCTCGCCCTGCCCTCCTCCTGGCCGTCCTCGCTGATGGTTGTCGCGGCTGACCCAACTAACACGTGAGGACCATGTGCTGGCGGTACTCCTATGGTACGATGGTGACGTCGGCGGGATGGAGAAGTGCGCGACTCGGCATCAGATAACACGGGAGATGTGTTGGAGATATGCCCAAGAGGCAATAATAAAAGTTGTTATTATTATATATTTGTGTTTATGATAAATTACATCTTTTTTTTGCGAACATATGATAAGTTACATCTCATGCTATAATTGTATTAATCGGAAACATTAATACGTGTGTATTTTGTAACACGTAAGAGTCCTTAGTAAGCCTCTTGTTATACTAGTTTGTTGATTAATTGATGATCATGGTTTTCTGATCATGAACATTAGATGTTATTAATAACAATATCATATTATTAAGAGAATGATGTGATGGACACACTCATATAGTTTATTTAATATAAGCTTTCAGATACATAGTAACCTAAATTCTTCGACCATGAGATTATGTTAATCACCATCACCGGATGGATACTTTGATAACATCAAACACCACTTCGTAACTGGGTGGTTATAAAGGTGGCATTGAGTATTCTGAAAGTATGTGTTGAGGCACATGGATCAAGAGTGGAATTTGTCCATTCATATGACAGATAGATATACTCTGGACTCTCTCGGTGAAATGTCATTCAATTGGCTTGCAAGCATGTGACTAGCTCACAAGGGACCACATATCACGAAACGAGTAAAGGGTACTTATCGGTAACAAGGTTAAACTAGATATGCAGAGATACCGACGATCAAACGTCGGATAAATAGAGTATCGCGAGACAAAAAGAAATTAATATCATATATAAGGTTAAACTAGGTACTAGTCGCGTAGTCGTTGTCCTGACGAAGCTCGCCGTGTGGGGAGCAGGTGGCGGAGGTGGTCACCGGCGGTGTCAATGTCCGGGTGCCCCGCAAATGGTGTCGTTGGGTGTATAACCATATACGAGTCGGGCATGTGTCCGTGAGCCCCGCAAAAGGACCGAATGAGACCTGACTCGGTGTCCGATTTGGGGTACGCAGTTGGAGTTGGCCTAATTGCATCTGCCCGTGTTGGCTCTGGTCGGCTACTATATGAGTGACTACCGACAGGCGACAGGACATGGTCGACCTCTCCTCTTCCTTGCTTGCTTTGTTCAGCAGCAGCCGCGCGGTGCACTGCCACTGACGCCTGCCGGAGCAGGACAAGATGGTGTCGGCCAATGGTGACGATTTTTCCGTTTCTGAACAACCAGCTAGCTTTACATGCCCTTTTCTCAACGTCCCGTGAGCGATATGGTTCTTTTGCTGATTTGGCAGTGCTTGGGGTGGTCATATCCGTGGCAGTGTTCGCCGTGCTGCTCTTCTTCGCGTTCATAATCGCCACTGGAATCGAGGCCGCAGCGAGCAAGTTGAAGCACGCGATGGTCGAGAACTTCCTGCAGCAGATGGCCGACGAGAAGCCCGTCCGGTTCTCGCCGCAGCAGCTCGCCGCCTTCACCGGCGACTACTCGTCCCTGCTCGGCGCCGGCGGGTTCGGCACGGTGTACAGGGGCGCGCTCCCCAACGGCCTCGTGGTGGCCGTCAAGGTGCTCCAGGGCGGCCTCGACCGGAGGTCCGAGGAGCAGTTCATGGCGGAGGTGGGCACCATCGGGAGGACGCACCACATCAACCTCGTCAGGCTCCTGGGCTTCTGCTTCGACGACCAGGTGCGCGCGCTGGTGTACGAGTACATGGAGAACGGCTCGCTCGACGCCTACCTCTTCGGCCGGAGCAAGGACGTCGTCGGCCTCCCGACGCTGCGTGACATCGCCGTCGGCGTCGCCAGAGGCATCCGGTACCTCCACGAGGAGTGCCAGCGGAAGATCATCCACTACGACATCAAGGCCGGAAACATTCTCCTCGACGGCGGCCTCACGCCCAAGGTGGCGGACTTCGGGCTCGCGCAGCTGGTGAACCGCGCAGACACGCACGTCTCGGTGTCTTACATGCGCGGCACCCCTGGGTACACCGCACCGGAGATGTGGATGCAGTCGGGCATCACGGAGAAGTGCGACGTGTACAGCTTCGGCATGCTCCTGCTCGAGCTCGTGGGACGGAGGAGGAACTTCGACGAGGCCGCGACGTCCGAGAGCCAGCAGTGGCTGCCCATGGTTGCCTGGACCAAATACGAGAGCGGCGCGCTGATGGAGCTCGTGGCGCAACCCGTCCTCCTCCCCGTTGACGACCATGACGTGGCTGCGGAGCCGCAGATTTGCAGGGAGCTGGTGGAGAGGATGTGCAAGGTGGCGTTCTGGTGCGTGCAGCAGCAGCCGGGGACGAGGCCGCCGATGGGCGCGGTGGTGAAGATGCTCGAGGGCGAGATGGTCATTGCACCGCCACCGAACCCGTTCCAGCATCTCATGGCGTCAGCGGCGGCGGTGTCAAACCTGTGGACCACGGAGAGCAGCGTAGGTTCTGAATCAACGCTTGCTAATGGTAGCAACGAGATCATCATCTCGCTTTGACATCTTGATGACAACCGATTGCATCTAGCTAGGAGAAGGGTATATGTTTAGGCTTTTCCGAAGAACTCGTTTGATTCAAACCAAGTCGTATGAGTTTTTGTGCGAGTTGCACAAAATTGATGTCACGGATTTGTTAAAATTTGAATATATACTATATAGATTTATCTAAATTTAAACAAATTGCCGATATCTATTTTGCGACGGAGAGAGTATAGTACACTAAAATGTCATTATCTTTCAAGTGAGAATTTTGTTTTGGCTGTTGAGTCAACTACATGTGGATCACATTTCATTGGTCTTTTTTTCCAATGAAGAATGCTTTATTATTTAAAAGATTTAAATACTATACTTGGCATTTGGATAACTAAGATGCACATAACTGCAACAAGTCCAAAAAAAATAAAAACGTTTAGATAAATGTAAACATCGAGAAACTGCAAAACAACCGTGGAGATGGATGAGAAATTCATAGATCATGTTGTTATCCATGTTGAATAAATATATCTCTCGTCTTGTCCTTCAACCGTATAGACACTCTCGTAAACTGGTCATGGTTATCCGTGACCATAAAAGAAGCATACAGGTGCACTATTAGATAACCTGAATAATAGAAGCTTTATTATTATTAAAAACCTTGTTACTTCTATGTAGCCAGCGACCAAATAATGCTCCCTATAAGAATTCTAAACTTGTGACCAATATCATGTAGCCAATTACAAAAAATGTTAGCAACACTACATGACATATACTCCATCATGGTGACATATACCATGTAGTACAAGTTAGAAGCTATTTGGATGACTAACCACAAAGAACAAGCAAATTTGCACTAAAAAAATATGTGTTTAATTATCTTATCATGGTGAGAAAATACATATTTTGTACTTCCATCCAATTACGCTTTACAAGGTTGTCTTCGATGCTGAGGATGACTCCTCGACGGAGATATCAAGCGAAAAAATCAATCTTCAATTGTATATTGATCTCCCAAATTTCTTGTTATCAACTGACCATTATTGCTCACTATATGGATTTTACTGAGAATTTACCACTCTCATATAGATCTAGTGAAACTCATAAATCCAAGACGATAATTGCACTGTTGCAAACGCCATAGCAAAGCGTTCGAAGATACAAGCCCGTGACCAAGTAAATCTCTTATGAACATCGCATTCGGATTCGGTGCAAAGGACTTCAAAACCTTAGCGGTAGTATCACTCTTGATAATAATTCTAAGAGTATAAAATTAATTTGTTTGGGCGTAGCCAGTGTGTTTGTTTTCGTCTTGCACACATAATGAGCATGTATCATCCAAGTGCAAGTTGCACCATGGAGCATGCCCTTATGGGTGAAAAAAGTGACATATCGATTTTCTTTTTTTCTCCCTTTAAAAGGCCTAGCGAAATATTGTCTCATCACCCTCACTCTCGGACAAGAAAATCCGATTCGATTTAGTATGAATACTTCATAGTTGTGTGACCTTGATACGAGGGTTGAATCAATATAATTTTCTTTATGAAAATATATTAAATAATGAGTGTGTTGTGAATGAACAACAAATAGATGCAAAGAAAAATATTTCCAATCAATGTGTCTCCTAGGAAGCAACATATATTAGTTTCTTGGTCCCTCCTAGGTTCCTTCCTATCACATGTGTCTTATTCTCTAACCACTAGTAGTATAACTCTTGTAGTAAATATAGTGTTAGTAGCGTCAAATTTTCTACACTCCAAATCGGCAACGCCACAACTGTTGGTCTATTTGTGGCGTTTGACGATACTCGAACGTTGTTAATACGCGAAACCCATATCTCTTACCGGGAGAAATTAGTAGTGGACCTAATATAAAAACACCACTATTATTATACACACTAGCGACGTCACAAGCGCTAGCTAGTTGGCCCCCGCATAGTAGTGGTGTTCACTATGGTATGACCCCGCCCGTAGGTAAGACACGGGCGGCGTTCCGCTTCTTCACACGCCACCATTATTTGGACCCCACACATCGAGACAGAGCACGACACTACTATCTCTTCCACCAACCCTATCATGGCCCACACCCTACTCTCTTCCCCATCCACAGATAACAGATATCCCCATCTGTAACATGTGCATTTGCATGCATTCATTTGCAAAAGTAGGGTAATTTTTTGCAAACTAAAACCCTGGAGAGATCAGAGTTTCCTTCACTATATTGAGTTAGCATTTAGATATCTATAGTGATTGTTATAAACTTTGACATGATCTTTAGGAATTACAATCATTTTTGGGGTAATAAATTGAATTTACACTTGAATTTGAAACTACTTTTAAAATGATTCAAAATAAAAGTATTTAGTAAATTATTATCTTAAATTGGATTTTCAATACTCAATATGAAGTATTAAGTATTAAATTAAATAATAATACTACAAGTAAAATAAAATTGAAAATATCATAAATAAAAGCATTCATACTAGTAAGTAGAAACTCTTATTCTTTTATTTATTCAATAATTATAATATAAACTAAAATGAATAAGTAATAAGCTATACAAAAGAAACAATTATAAGAAATAAGAAAAGTAAAATTTATTGAATAATGAGTACATTACATTGTTCTTACAAGAAGAAAAAGAAAAAGATTACAATAGTAATAAGGGAAATCCTAAACTAATGCCTAACTATATCCTAATCTAATCTTCTTAATCTTCTTTGAATCATATTGTACCTGCAAACAAAAGAAAGAAAAGGGATTAGTGTTAATATTATTCCTCTCAGCTATGAACAGTGAAGTGCACTGTTCAGATTGCATCATTGAGCAATTTCAAATGGATGGGGCAAATTTCACCAAAGTGCAAAATTTGTTCTTTCAAATTTCACCAATGTAACTAAAAGTAAAAGAGTAACATGATCAGATATTTCACTTGAGTTTATCCATACACGTTAAACAGACAGGCACACAACATAGTCACACCTGCATGACTGACTTGTTGTCGACACAGGAGCACCCAAGGACAAGGGTTATCTCCCCAGCCACAGCAGAGAGAGTACTCTCTCTCTCTCTCTCTCAAGCCTGTAACACCACCACACAGTTCAACCAAGAATAGCCAAGGTACCTAAAGGTTTAGCAACCACAGCCACATATCAAACCATCATCCACTCAAAATAAACCACCAGATAACGACCAAAATGGTTACTTGAGGAGGAGGGAAGATCAGGTGTTGGGCAAGGACAAGCCAAGAGGTGATCAAATAGGTTGAAAGGATACAGATGTCGCCTAGAGGGGGTGAATAGGCGATTAAAACTTTTCCTAGAGTGGCTCAACAAAGGCGGAATAAAACTAGTGTTTACTTTGTTAAGCACAACCTAGAACAACTAAGGTTCACCTATGTGCACCAACAACTTATGCTAAGCAATACAAGCAACAAAGTGATAGCAAGATATATATTACTTCAAGCACGAAGGCTATCACAATGTAAAGTGCATAAGTAAAGAGCTCGGGTATAGAGATAACCGAGGCACGCGGGGACACCGATATTTTAACGAGTTACTCCCAACATGGAGTACGTCTCGTTTGGAGAGGGGATGGTATCAAAACACCAACGCCACAAAAGGCCTCCCTTATTATCCAGTGAATCTCACCCCAACGGGATCGATCCATGTTTCCACTATCGGTGCACTTGTCGGTGGCAACCGGAACCTCTCACAAGGTTGGGGCACTTCTCCACAACTTAATTGGAGGCTCCCAACAAATGCCACAAAAGGCCTCAACAAATACCACCAAGGCCACAATGCCACCAAGGACACAAAACCGTCTAGGGTTCCAAGAACCCAAGAGGGACAAGCTCCAATGAGCAACTCAAACCAAATCCTCCGAGGAGAAATCAAACTGATGCACCAAATGCAAATGGCAAGAACACCACAAAGGTGTTCAAATCCTTCTCTCCCAAATTCCACCAAAGCTACAAAAGCTTAATGAGAGGAAGAACAAGAGAGGAAGAACAATGGAGGAAATCCACAAAAGACTCCAAGATCTAGATCCCAATATGTTCCCCTCACTTAGAGGAGAGATTGATTGTAGGGATTGTAGATCTAGATCTGCTCTTTCAAATCCCTCAAGAATATGCAAGAATCATCGGAGGGATTGAGAGAAAGCAAGCTCAAGAAGGTCAACAATGGAGGGGAAAACTTGCGAGAATGGTTGAGGAACCATTGGGGAAGAAGGCCCCTTATATAGGTCCTCCAAAATCCAACCGTTGCAGCCCAAAAACGCGATTCCCGGTACTACCGGACTTTTTCCCGGTACTACCGGACTTTCCCGGCACTACCAGACATTTCCTGGGGTTCCTGGGGCTCCAAACGCATTTTTTCTCTGCGCTCCCCGGTACCAAAATGCGGTACTACCGGATCCTGGTCCGGTACTACCGGTCATCACAGAACGAAAACAACCATAACTTTTGCATCCGGACTCCGATTTCGATGATCTTGGGCTCGTTTCGAAGAGGACAACAACCTCTACAAGATCATGTAAAGAAACATCATAGTCCAACAAGGGAGGATAGATCCAAATGACGAAGTAAAAAACCTTTTGTCGCGCTAGGTACTAAAATGCGGTACTACCGCTTTTTGGTACCTAGCCCGGCAGTGGATTTTGGAAACTTTCCAAAACCTTCTGCCTTGCTAGGTACTAAAATGCGGTACTAACGCATTTTGGTACCTAGGAGACCAGCAAATATTCAAATGGCTATAACTTTTGATTGGTAACTCCGATCGACCCGATTCCAATTGCGTTGGAAAGAGGACGACATGAGCTTCCCTATAAAAGGTGAAAATATTGGTTATCACCAAGTGAGAATGTATCAAGTATAATAATGTGAGATACCTCACTTGGTGAGAAACCGAATAACCGCATAGATCAAAATCGCAATAAAATATAAAAGAGGGATCCAATTTTGATGAACAAGAGCTTGTTATGGAGATTACCACAAGCTCTATATCCTCACATGGATAAGACCAAATAACAACCAAATACGATGATGCAACTATGCAAAGGTTTGAGCTCTCTCCGAACGATGTGATCGAATTACTCATTCGAGAGCCCCTCTTGATAGTACGGTTATCTATCCTAAACCCGGTCTTCCACTAACAATATAAGACCGGCAAAAGGGAAAACCTATCAAGATTATACCTTTGCCTTGAGCATTCCATTTGAGCTCGATGTAGACGATCTTTACCTTCTCAAGATGGAACGCCTTTCTTGATTCCTCATCATCGATCCATGATCACCAAGGATGGCAAGCATCAAACATGAGATCTTCTAAAGATTGCGCATTTTGAGCTTGCACAACATATGTTCTTCTCATTTCATCGACCTTGAAGCCGACACAAGCTCCAAGCGATGCCAATGGACAATTCCTACAAGTATAACTTAATACACACATTAGTCCATAAAGATTGTCATTAATTACCAAAACCACACATGGGGGCCCACATGTTCTTTCAATCTCCCCCATTTTGGTAATTGATGACAATCCCTTTAAGAGGGTTTATATAAGGAATTTTAATGAATAAGATGGTAATACCAATATCAAATACTACAAAAGTATGTGATATTGGTACCACCACCATATATAGAGCAAACTCCCCCACAATCTATGCATCTATGATGAACTTGAATTTCATTGCATATATTGCCAATCATTATCATTGGTGGAGTTTCCTCTATATATAACACATGCTGAGGAACAATAAAGATGCAAGAGCATGAAAGGCAAATTCTTAAGAACAAACTCAATGCATCAACCAACTTCCCTTAAACCCTCTAAAACTTCTCCCCCATTGGCATCGATTGCCGAAATGGGTGACAAGTTCTAGAAGGCAAATATAGTAATAATTCCTCCAAAGGTGTGCCTTCACACATATCCAATGATGAATACTTGGGAGGGAGAAAGACTATATCAAGAACCCGAAGATTGCCAAAATAAAGCCAAATGATGCAAGCAATTACAAGGTCTGACAACCAATTGAAAACAACAAATGAGTCCAAATGGAAACAACAAGATGTTATGATATGAGCAAAAGAGTGTTTGAAATAGAAAATAGAGAAGCTCCCCCAAGATTTGTGCATACTTTAAAATCGGTATATTTCAATACAAAAAAATGCACAAATATGGAATCCTCACTCCTCCATAAACATTTAAAACACATCAAATGAAAGATCAAATAAATGCTTAAATAAAATAGAGAAGTTCCCCAAGATTTGTGCACACTTTAGAATCGTTGTATTTCAATACAAAAATGCACAAATATGGAATCCGCACTTCTCCATAAACATTTAAGGCACAATAAATGATAAATAAGACAAATGAGCATTATTAAATGAATTAGATGAGCTCCCCAAATATAATGCACCAATTATGATAATTGTATTTGGGAACAAGGTGCATAATCATGGAATCCTCACTCATCCAAGTTTATTTAACAATGCAAGGCATGAGAGAACAAATATGAGTGCCCAAATATGCAAACAAGAGGAACTAACACTCATAGGAAATTAAATTTGGAAGCCACTGAAGAATCAAAAGGAATAGAAAGGTGGTCTCCAAGGATTAAAAATCAACTAAATTATCTTCTCATATGTGTATATGTCTATAAGTGGAAAACATCACAGAGACATATGCCAACAAAGAAATATGCACACATAAAGAAGATATACAAGAAGGCATATGAAAAGCAAAAATGAAGTCATAATATATACCAATAAGATTTTTGCTTCAAAGCATGGCCAAAGGCTCAAATCTATCTTATTGTATATTAATGAACTTCAAACACCAACACACTACATATATTACAACTATCACCAAAGGAAAAAGGAGAAAGTTGGAATATATGGAGAAAGGCAACAAGTATCACTAAAAGTAGCAAAATCTCACTATTGCACATGAGAGAAGTTGAGGAAAAGATAGGAAATAAAATTGCTAAATTGACATATTTGGGATTGATGGCTCATATGCATGATTTTGTATAGTCCCAATTATATTGCACTCATCTCAACTTATACACATTTACAATAGTGAGTCCTATTAAAACCATGGCTAGAACTACAACAATTACAAATACATTAATTCATGCTAGAAGGCAACCGACAAACGGTTGGAATCAAGATATGTGAGCATGAGAAAGAGATACTTGTTACCGAGATATAATTGGTAGGATGTAGAGGATATGAATTCGTTGATCATCCTATAGCTTGCCTCAAATTTTCTTCTAAGCATCACTTCTTCAAAATTGAGAGACAAGCATCCAATATATCTCCAATGTACCTAAAACACATTTAAGTACAAAATGGTCCCCAAACTAATGGGGTTCAATGTAGTTAGTGCAACTACAATACATAGGAGAGACTCTACATAAATATGTGCATATTGATATGAAATTGAATTTCATGCACAACTTAGCCAATGGGATTTGGTGGAGTTTCCCCTATATATTGGATCAAAGAAAGCAAGCATGCCATAATATAAACATATAGTAAATATGCATGCATAAAGCTTTCAACAACCAAAAAGATGATACAATTTGAACAAAAACACCAAGTAAATCGAGATTGCACACACAAGGGTGTGACTCGGCAAACGATGTCCAAATTATATCCAAGGACCAATTCAACACATGAAAGATCACAAATTCAACAAATGAACTAGGCTAAAACCAAAGGAGCAAAAGATAGATAGAAATAAAAATGCTCAAGGATTTATATCATTCTAAAATGTCCAGATCATGAAACAAGTGAGACAAAACCAACTCCCAAAAAGAGCAAGGTTCCAATAAGAAACCAAACTCCCCAAACTTCTCATGATGGCACAAATACCAAAACGAAAAGATTGAGGTTCCAAGCACATAAAACCCGATATGGATCAAACAAAGAAGCATAAATGTGAGTGTTCTAAATAATATAGGAGAGCTCCCCCATAGATAGTGCATTATATAGGATTTTCCTTTTGAATGCAAAATGCACACAAATGGGATCATCAATAGTACCTACAATAAATAAAACACAAAAGGATACCAATAAAAATAAAAGGATCCAAAAGTAACAAGGAAAACATGGGAGCACACAATACATTTACTTGGCCAAAGATAGGACAAGATTTAAGCAAGGGCCAAAGTGAATATGATCAATAAATTCTACCATAAATTTAGTACTAATTGTCCAATGACAAGAAGTATTGATAATAATCTTCCCTAGGTAGTTCATTCGGATATCCAAGATCATATTCACACAAAGAAGCATATAACAAAGTATAAGAATTAAGTTTGATGCTCCGAACAAGATTCTTGGTAGCTTCCAATTGTCACACAATCACTAATGATTAGAGTAACTTGAAGCAAATGGTTTCCATGCGGATATATATATATCTAAATATGAGGAAACACATACCAAGAAGCACTCTCACAAAGAAGATCCAAAATATGAGCAATAAGGGCATTCAAGAAAATTGGAACTTGTATGAGCACGTGTGTCACTTAGGAGCTAGATAATTATCAATATCAATTTTAAGTGACACAACCTCGAATTTTCACATTTTCTAGGATTGTAATAAGCACTAAGCATATGACTCCCCCATAATGTGATACTGCCATAAAACCATCGTGAGGCAAAATAATACAAATAGAGATAATTAATGGACATTATAAAACTTAAATTTCTCATGAGAATTATATCACATAGAGACTAGACAATAGTCCAATATAAATACTAGGTGGTATTCCTCATGTACACACAATTTTAGGATTGTGGAATGCCCAAGCATAACACTCCCGCAAAATGGGATAATCCATTAATTTCTCACAAGATCCAAATAAGATACCAAATATAACCAAGCAAGGCTCAAACATAATAAACACACATACATGGTGTGCCACCTAATCATACACAAATATGCTTGATATCTCAAGATAATTAAGTGGATAGCACAACATGTACAAAAGCATGTAAGATACAAAACCAACACATGCACAAGGGGGCGAGTAACTTTCAATGTAAAGAGTTTAGCATGTGTTACCGCACACTACTGCAAAAAGGCTTATATCCTCCAGGTGATTAGTGATAGGCAAAATCATGCCTGTCACTAGTAAGTATTACCAGTGACTGGCGAGCATAAGCCTGTCACTAGTAGAGAACACTAGTGAGGGGCATACAAAATTTACCGTCACTACTTAGTGACGGGCATATGTAAATGCCTGTCACTAATAATGCTATGATTAGTGATAGAATTAAAATGTGTCTGTCACTAGATTTTTTTATACAATTAAAAGAGCAAATTTCAGGCATTTCTAGAGGCCTGTCACTTCGTAATAGGGATATCTTTTGGACACTCATCGTGATCAGAATCTAACTTAAAAAGACCAAGAGGATGCGATAGAATTATCTCGCGATCTTAACCGTATCTACTATATCCACTGGGTCAGGTCTACCTGTTTAACTGTTCATCATAGTTTATTTGTATAACGCACCGGTAATCCCACTGCCCCATACCGCGACTCTCTCCCATAATTTTGCTAGATGCAATTTTGAATGATTTTCTCCTGCCCGTTCGGAGATGTAACCTACCAGGATATCCATAAGTCGAGCAATGTTTCATTTTTTTTCACAAGTCAGAAAACGCTCCAACCGCCTGGCTCCGAGAGGAAAGGAATATATATATGAAAAGAAACTGCTCGGGATTCCTTCCCCCACCTCCCGATAAAAACGGCAGATGCCACCACCACACGGACCATGCCCCTTCCCCTCGTGCCGGTGATGGGAGGCGCCGCCGCCGCCACACACACTCCTCTTACGACCGGCGTGCCCCTCCCCCCACTCCTTCCAACCAACGACCGCCGCCCTGCACACCCTCCTCCGACAACCGGCGCGGCCATCGCATTCTTTCCCTCCGATGACCGGAGCGGCCTCCGCACACCTTCCTCGACGACCGGCGCAGCCCCGCACACCTTCCTTCGGTGATCGAAGCAAGCCCCCAGACCCTCTCTTCGGTGATAGGAGGGTGGAGGTTCTTCTGCCCAGATCAGAATCTCGTCGCCCCATGCCCCCGCCACCTCCCATCACCGATGTAACCTCTCCTCGCGCCTACGGAGCCGAGATGCGATGTGTGAAGGCTGGATGGAGGATAGAGTAGTTGCCTCTATCACGTCGGCTAACCACCGAGTGAGTAGGTCCGGGCGCGCTTCTCCGGTGTGATGGCGGGGCATGCAGGTGAGAAGGTCCTCCGCGTAGGGCAGGGACGTGAGTTTGCTTGCCGGCAGAGGGGGCGGGCGTGCATGAACCTACCGCGCGGGAATTATTTGGTTTGGATGATGATATGTGGTTTCTTAGCTTGTAGTCTGAATTTTTTCAGGGCTTCTCATTTGCGATTTTGCAGGACGTAAAGCACGCAAGGACTGGAGTATGGAAGGCATCGATGGTGTTTGTCAAATTCATTGGTAATGGCCTGTAGTTCTGAGCTCCAATTTTCAGTTTTGCAGTTTGGAAGACTAATTTGTAGGAGGAATTTTGTTAGAATACTTAGTAGTCATGCATCCAAATTTTCATGTGTTCTTTCGATGGAATATTTTTATCACACAATATTGTTTATTCAGTTATAGTTTTTTTTCCAATGACCCCATGTTTATATGAGGATTCATTTTTTCTAAATCTATATATACTCCCTTTGATCCATATTAGTTGATTTAAATTTACAGATGTATCTAGCACTAGAACTTGACTAGATGTATTCGTATATAGACGAATCTAAGTCGACTAATATGGGTCAAACTGAGTACATCTTGGGTTATATGTCTCTCAATATTAAGCAAAGGTATGATCCCTATACTTTGAAATATCTTCCTATACATTTGTTAGTTAACTTCTACCAACTTTGCAAATTCTCAAAATAGTTCATATAGGGCATATTATTAGTGCTTAATTTATATGGTAATCACATAATTCTGTTGCTAATGCAAAATTTAAGCGAGCCGTGTGAGTGTGACATACTTGAGCTTTACAAGTTGAATATGCTGTATGTCTGAATGGCTTCACTTCAAGAATGTCTAAATATAAACCAAAGCATTCACATGACATTTTAATCTAATTGTAACTATGGGTGGAATAAATAATCCAAGAACCATGCAGATTTTTAGTCTACTATTTATTTGTATTGCGGTGAAATGCAGACATTGTGATTTGTGTGAGAATAATTTTTAGGAATTTTAAGTTGATGCATACCATAGTAGTTCTAATATCAAGATATATGTTTTCCAAATGGCTGCTGATAATCCTATAATTTCTAACTTCCAATGGATTTAGCAATCTTCTTGAGTCTGCCATTGACTATTTGACTAGACCTATATATCAGGCAAGTTGGGGTTAAGAGAAGCCATATCCAATTTTTTTTGTTTTATACAATGTACATGATGTCTACAATATTTCAGGACCATTCAAATATAAGGATATTATAAATTATTGTTTTTAGTGAATAATTTGGTCACTATGTCATTGGCAAAGGTAAATTCTTTATAATTTCAGGTATGGACAGTTGCGATATGCAGATTTAATTTTTTTTGTCTTGTCCTAATTAGGATCCGTGAAGCTACAAAATTTACATATTTTTATTCTTCCCTAATAGACTTGTGTAGTTTGTATGTTCGAGGTAATTTATGTCAAACAATAAAGATTATAGTGTCGTATATTCTGTAGGTTTGATTGAAGAACTGTTTGATCTTCTAGATAGTTTGGCCAAGGTGGTTTGATCTAAACACCAAATTCTATAGGTATGAACCTTAAAATCATTTTTTTGTGATCGCATAACTCAGGCACAAAAACAAAATGAACTAGTAAACATTTCAGAATTTCCATCTTAAATATATGAACATGTACAGAATACCTCCATTTCATGATGTCGTTCGTTATTCTATATTTTTTTAAAAATATTTTTGTACTCTTACCTACGTAACTTTGCATGATTTACCTCCTTGTTTCGAAGTCCACTCTTCTGAATTTAGGGACATGTATAATAGAGAAAGTTGGTTTTTATACCACTATTTGATTTTATTTAGAATCTCTTTATTCTCCAACATGTGTTTATCTACCCCGTGTAATTGCTCACAATTATATACAATTATATGCTTATTTCTTTATTTCTACAGGTTAATCATGTTATCACTATCCGCCCAATTTAGGTCCTAACAAAGACGAAGTAATAAAAGAATTTACATCTCAACAAGATGATGGAAATGTAGAATAGTGAAAGGAACTTGCAGCTATGCATATGACCATCATACATATATTATGGTGGTGCTATTCTTTGGTTTTCGAAGTGTTTGGTAGATAGAGAATGAAGAAACTATGCATTGTTAGTCTATGATAGATTACAAGTTCTTATGCCAATGTGTTAGTGTGTTATCTGTGCAAATATTATGTCATATTGGGTTATGTGTATGTATCATTGGTGGAACATATTATTGTGCTATCTCAACTATTCATAGAAAATGTATTTAATATTTTATAACATTTTATTATGCTATCTAGAATATCTGTGGAAAACACATTTATTTTTGTATTACCGAAATTCAAACCAGTGACAGGCAGGATAATAGGCATGTCAGTACGAAACCCCATAATGCTACAACTTGATCGCAACCAGTGACAAGCATCTCTTTTGCCTATCACTAGTACACATATAATAGTGACAAGCACACGTAATTGCCTGTCACTGATATACTTACTAGTGACAGGCACATCATTACTAGTGACTAGTTATCTGTGACATGCGTTTTGCCCGTTAGTAATGGGCATTTTGAGTCAGTCACTGATAGTCTATTCTGCAGTAGTGGCAAGGAGGAACATTGGAAATATAATATAATCATGACAATCCAAATGGCTTGGCTTGACAAAAATAATTGATGAAGATCCCTCAATTCTTCATAATGTAGCCAAGACTCCAATGCCCTCCAAAACACACCTATTGATCAAGTTTTGGCTTGTTGGTCCCCAACCAAGTTGGGTCCTAAGAAGTTAGTCACAATAGGCTTGGTAACCCAAATGGTTCTTTTCTTGACACCACATTGGGCACCAACAAATTTGGCGAACACATTGCCAACCTCATCCTTACGAAGTGAATAAGCATCATCAATCAAGATAGGATGGGAAGAGGAGATACCAATAGTGCATGAGGAAGAAATGTGCCCCTTTTCACGGCATATGTAGCAAGTTCTACTCTTGCCATCTTTCTTCTTAGGTGAAGCCACAACTCGAGGAAGAGCTCGAGTACTCCTCTTAGGAAGAGGCCCATTAATGACTTGAGGTGGAGCTTGAGGCCGCTTCCCTTGTTGCTTCACACTAAGAGGATTTTTCTTCAATGGGCAAGATCTAACATGGTGCCCTTCTTCCTTGCACTTGAAGCAAACAATGTTGGCCGGATTCTTGACTTGATATTGGACATTCTTCTTGTTGTCCTTGTGCTTCAACTTTATAGTGGACTTGTTCTTTACATTGGAGTTTAATCCAAGCCCACTCTTGTCATTGGGGGATTTTTGCACACTCAAGATTTTGTTGAGTGCGACCTTCCCTTGATGACCCTTTTTCAAGTCATTATTCAAAGAAGTGACTTGAGACTTGAGCTCTTTGATTTCCTCTACATGGTTAGTTTCAACAAAAGTACTAGAGGAAGTAGATGCTACATTATTAGAGCAACAAGGCAAGGAATGTAATTCATCACGAGATATAGCATGGTTATGAGGGGATGAATTACAAGGACTAGCACATGGCAATATAACATTTGGAGTAGATATAGTGCTAATGTACACATGAGGCCCACTAGATGTTACCTTTGACACGATGGCCTCATGAGATAACTTTAGCCTACCATGGGAGACTAGAAGATCCTCATGCGAGCTCGAGAGCTTAACATGACTTTCTTCTAATTTCCCATAGTTGCTAGTTAGCAAAGCAAGTTGAGCCTTTAGCTCAACATTCTCCTTCAAAATAGATGCTTCACAAGAAATAGAGTTAGTAGCACACGCATGATTATTATTAGCAAGAGGTAAGGGCAACTTGTCAAGCTCTTTTAAATATGAAGCTTTAAGTTTCTCATGTGACTCGGTGAGTTTGATGAGCTCCCTCTTAATGACCTGAGAGCCATTTTCGAGGTGCTTAAAATCCTAAACAAGTTTAGCATAAGCAACTTCAAGTTCATCATTTTTAATCTTGAAGGAGTTAGCCACCGCAAGTTCTCTATCATGGTATTCCTTTACTCTAGATAATTATAGAGTAAAAGTCTCCTCAAGAGATTTTTTGATGGTTTGTTCTTCTTCAAGGGAGTCCTTTAGTTGTGCAACTTCATTAGCATACTCACGCTCAAGTGCAAACTTTTCATCAATTAAGTTTTCTTTCTCCTCAATAAGATCATTGCCTTCTATGGCACAATTCAAGATTTCAAGAAAGTTGGAGGAAGCAATTTTATTTTTGAAGAGAGCGCTATAGATAACCTCTCCCATTTTCTTAATAGAGGTGATATCATACTTACCTCTATAATCATCATTATCATTCTCAACCTCATCATCATCATGAGATACAATGGGATTCAAAGAGGTTACCTTTGTTCCCTTAGCCATAAGGCACATGTGAGAACCGGAGGAAGGTGATGATGAGATTGCACTTGTAGCTCTCTTCAAGAACTTGTCTTGGCCCATAGAATCTTCATTTTCCTCTACATGGTTAGCAACACAAGCACTAGAGGAAATAGAAGCATTTTTATCATGGCAACAAGACAACATGAGCATATCATCATGAGATTTATTCAAGTCATTTCTACATGATATGCAAGGACTATTAACACGAGCATGTAAGAAGTTTGTAGTTCTAGAAGTGTTAGGGTCCAAAGATAGATCATTGCAACTAGATAGAGATGAAGGATTACAAATAGTAAGCACACTATCCAAATTGCAATTTCTATCACCACCCACCATATCATTACCTTGTGAAAAGTCACATGTTGGTGAAGTGGTAGAGGATGAGAACTCATCTCGACCGGAAGTGGAAGCAAAAAAATCATCCTCAAAAATGTTGGACTTGCTATATTTATCTTGAAGCTTGGTCCATATCTCACGAGCGCTTGAATAAGGCATGATAGAAGAAAGAACTACATTGCTCACAACATGCAAAAGAATTTTAGTAGCTAGAGCATCTATATGAGAGTTCAACTTCTCCTCTAAAGATTCGTTTTGGGTATCCATAGGAGAAGAGAGACCCACATATAGATATCCCTCGATAATTGGGTGAATTTCCCGAAATAAATTAAGCATGCGAATTTTCCAAACATCATAATTTGTGCCATCGAATGTGAGCGTGTCCTTGTGCACTAATCCCCTAGCCGACATCTTTACTCTCAAGGCGGTGAAGCCTCAAATGAGAGATCGTGCTCTGATACCAATTGAAAGGATACGGACGTTGCCTAGAGGGGGGTGAATAGGCGATTAAAACTTTTCCTAGAGTGGCTCAACAAAGGCGGAATAAAACTAGTGTTACTTTGTTAAGCACAACCTAGAACAATTAAGGTTCACCTATGTGCACCAACAACTTATGCTAAGCAATACAAGCAACAAAGTGATAGCAACATATATATTACTTCAAGCACGAAGGCTATCACAATGTAAAGTGCATAAGTAAAGAGCTCGGGTATAGAGATAACGGAGGCACGCGGGGACACCAATATTTTACCGAATTCCTCCCAACATGGAGTACGTCTCGTTTGGAGAGGGGGTGGTATCAAACCACCAACACCACAAAAGGCCTCCCTTATTATCCGGTGAATCTCACCCCAATGGGATCGATCCATGTTTCCACTATCGGTGCACTTGTCGGTGGCAACCGGAACCTCTCACAAGGTTGGGGCACTTCTCCACAACTTAATTAGAGGCTCCCAACAAATGCCACAAAAGGCCTCACCAAATGCCACCAAGGCCACAATGCCACCAAGGACACAAAACCGTCTAGGGTTCCAAGAACCCAAGAGGGACAAGCTCCAATGAGCAACTCAAACCAAATCCTCCGAGGAGAACTCAAACCGATGCACCAAATGCAAATGGCAAGAACACCACAAAGGTGTTCAAATCCTTCTCTCCCAAATTCCACCAAAGCTACAAAAGCTTATGGGGGAATAAGAGAGGAAGAACAATGGAGGAAATCCACAAAAGACTCCAAGATCTAGATCTCAATATGTTCCCCTCACTTAGAGGAGAGATTGATTGGTGGGATTGTAGATCTAGATCTCCTCTTTCAAATCCCTCAAGAATATGCAAGAATCATCGGAGGGATTGAGAGAAAGCAAGCTCAAGAAGGTCAACAATGGAGGGGAAAACTTGCAAGAATGGTTGAGGAACCATTGGGGAAGAAGGCCCCTTATATAGGTCCCTCCAAAATCCAACCGTTGCAGCCCAAAAACGCGATTCCCGGTACTACCGGACTTTTTCCCGGTACTACCGGACTTTCCGGGCACTACCAGACATTTCCTGGGGTTCCTGGGGCTCCAAACGCATTTTTTATCTGCGCTCCCCGGTACCAAAATGCGGTTCTACCGGACCCCGGTACTACCGGATCCTGGTCTGGTACTACCGGTCATCACAGAACGAAAACAGCCATAACTTTTGCATCCGGACTCCGATTTCGATGATCTTGGGCTCGTTTCAAAGAGGACAACAACCTCTACAAGATCATGCAAAGAAACATCATAGTCCAGCAAGGGAGGATAGATCCAAATGACGAAGTAAAAAACCTTCTGCCGCGCTAGGTACTAAAATGCGGTACTACCGCTTTTTGGTACCTAGCCAGGCAGTGGATTTTGGCAACTTTCCAAAACCTTCTGCCTTTCTAGGTAGGAGACCAGCAGATATTCAAACGGCTATAACTTTTGATTGGTAACTCCGATCGACCCGATTCCAATTGCGTTGGAAAGAGGACGACATGAGCTTCCCTATAAAAGGTGAAAATATTGGTTATCACCAAGTGAGAATGTATCAAGTATAATAATGTGAGATACCTCACTTGGTGAGAAACCGAAAAACCGCATAGATCAAAATCGCAATAAGATATAAAAGAGGGATCCGATTTTGATGAACAAGAGCTTGTTATGGAGATTACCCCAAGCTCTATATCCTCACATGGATAAGACCAAATAACAACCAAATACGATGATGCAACTATGCAAAGGTTTGAGCTCTCTCCGAACGATGTGATCGAGTTACTCATTCGAGAGCCCCTCTTGATAGTACGGTTATCTATCCTAAACCCGGTCTTCCACTAACAATATAAGACCGGCAAAAGGGAAAACCTATCAAGATTATACCTTTGCCTTGAGCATTCCACTTAAGCTCGATGTAGACGATCTTTACCTTCTCAAGATGGAACGCCTTTCTTGATTCCTCATCATCGATCCATGATCACCGAGGATGGCAAGCATCAAACATGAGATCTTCTAAAGATTGCGCATTTTGAGCTTGCACAACATATCTTCTTCTCATTTCATCGACCTTGAAGCCGACACAAGCTCCAAGCGATGCTAATGGAAAATTCCTACAAGTATAACTTAATACACACATTAGTCCATAAAGATTGTCATTAATTACCAAAACCACACATGGGGGGCCCACATGTTCTTTCAGAGGTGACAAGGAGGAGAAGATCCCATCTGTTACAGAAGGAAATCAGCAAGGACAACACAGAGACAAATACACATCAGGCAACATAGCAGCAACACCATCATCATCAAGTTGGTGAGCTACAAGCAACCATGCTCTCTATGTTTTTATCCATACAAGCATAAATTGTCGATTCAAAGGAAATCTCATGATACATCCAAGTGAGGTTGGAAGAACATGTGGGCCCCCATGTGTGGTTTTGGTAATTAATGACAATATTTATGGATTAATGTGTGTGTTAAGTTGCACTTGTAGGATTTGTCCATTGGCATCGCTTGGAGCATGTGTTGGCTCCAAGGTCGATAATATGAAGAATAAGATATGTTGTGCAAGCTCAAAATGCGCCATCTATAGAAGACATCATGTTTGATGCTTGCCATCCTCGGTTATCATGGATCGATGATGAGGAATTAAGAAATGCGTTCCATCTTGAGTAGGGCAAGATCGTATACATCGAGCTCAAGTGGAGTGCTCAAGGCAAAGGTATAATCTTAATAGGTTTTCCCTTTTGCCGGTCTCATGTTGTTAGTGGGAGACCAGATTTAGGATAGATAGCCGTACTATCAAGAGGGGCTCTCGAATGAGTAACTCGATCACATCGTTCGGAGAGAGCTCAAACCTTTGCAATACTTTCATCATCGTATTTGGTTGTTATTTGGTATTATCCATGTGAGGATATAGAGCTTGTGATAATATCCATAATAAGCACTTGTTCATCAAAATCGGATCTTCCGTTTGTATCTTGTTGCGATTTTGATCTATGCGGTTTTCCGGATTATCATCAAGTGAGATATATCACTATAAAATACATGAAGTATTCTCAGTTGGTGGTATCCAATATTTTCCAACGCAATTGGAATCAGGTCGATTGGAGTTACCAATCAAAAGTTATAGCCATTTGAATATCTGTCTATTTAATTGAAAAAGAAAAGGGTTCTGTTTTTTGGGTTGTGCGGTAGTACCGCCCGGGCGGGCTGGTACTACCGACCGCCCCTGAGCGCCTAGTACCTTTGGTCGGTACTACCGGGCCTGGCCTGGCCCAAGCGACACTACCGCTCGGGTGGGTCGGTAGTACCGGCCCAGCTCTAGGCCGCACTGCACCTGCGCCAGCCCACCTCCTTATGCAGCCGCCTGTGTCGCTGCGCTGCCAAATTCCCGCGCGCTGCCTCGTGCCTGCGGTCCCCGTGTTGAACTTGGCTCGCCCGCTCGCGTGCTGCTGGGCCCCGCGCTGGCGCTGGCGCTTCTGCCGCTGGCCCTGAGATTCCCTGCTGCCTGGCTCGCTCGTTGTGTGCTTTGCTGTTTTCGGTTCGGTAGTATCGGTCCGATCCGGTACTACCGATTTGTAGAGGAAAAAACGCCCCAACGGGCAGATTTTGCCCGTTCCTTTAAATAGCTATCCTTCTTATTTTTTTAGTAGCTTCTTCCCCTCTTTTGTGTCTAAGCTTTGCCCCCATTTGCCCTACTCTAAAAGCTTGATTAATCTCTTCCCCTCCGATGATTCTTGCCCATATTTGAGTGGAAGAGAGAGGAGATCTAGATCCATGTTTTGACCTAACCGATTCATCTCTTTGTGAGTGTATCTTAGGGGATCTAGATTTTGGGGGATTTTGTGTCCCTCTTTTATTCCTCCTCTCTTATTCCCCCGATAGCTTTAGTAGCTTTTTTGGAACTTGAGAGTGAGGGATTGGAGCACCTTTGTGGTGTTCTTGCCATTTGCATTAGGTGCATCGGTTTGAGTTCTCCTCGGAGGATTTGGTTTGTGGTATTCGTTGAAGCTTGTCCCTCTTGGGTTCTTGGAACCCTAGACGGTTTTGTGGCCTTGGTGGCATTTGTTGGGAGCCTCCAATTAAGTTATGGAGAAGTGACCCAACCTTGTGAGAGGTTCCGGTTTGCCACCGACAAGTGCACCGATAGTGGAAGTGTGGATCAATCCCGTTGGGGTGAGATTCACCAGAGAATAAGGGAGGCCTTTTGTGGCGTAGGTGGTTAGATACCACCCCCTCTCCAAACGAGACGTACTCCATGTTGGGAGGAACTCGGTAAAATATCGTCGTCCCCGCGTGCCTCAGTCATCTCTATACTCGAGCTCTTTACTTATGCACTTTACATTGTCATAGCCTTCGTGCTTGAAGTAATCTATATATTGCTATCACCTTGTTGCTTGTATTGCTTAGCATAAGTTGTTGGTGCACATAGGTGAACCCTAGTTGTTCTAGGTTGTGCTTGACAAAGTAAACGCTAGTTTAATTCCGCCTTTGTCGAGCCACTCTCGGAAAAGTTTTAATCGCCTATTCAACCCCCCTCTAGGCGACATCTGTATCCTTTCAGAGGTGTATTCTCATCATAGAATATCTAAAAGGATCAAGTAGTATCTTTTCAAGATTTACAGAAAAGGTCTCAGCTTATGCATCACTGAGCTAAACCGATGTTTACTAGTTTTAAAACTATATAACAGCAGATCTATTGATGAACTACTACAGGGCACATTCCAGTGAATGGTAGTGATGACTCCTTGATGGCGCTAGAGAACTTGACAGGGAGGAAAATGTTGAAGTTGTCCTGTAGCTCCCCGGCAACGGCGCCAGAAAACTTTATGGCTGGTGCTGACATGCAGCACTTTGTTGGAAACCCTAAGAGCAAGGTGTGAAGCAGCAAGTCTTCCCTCAGTTGAGACCGAGGTTATTGAACCATAAGGAGGAAGGAAACGTCACACAGGTGTTGCGAGCAACGCGGAGACCTGCACAACACAAACTCAAGACTTTGCCCCAACAAATCAGTGAGGTTGTCAAGCTCACCGGTTTGCTGTAACAAAGGATTAAATGTATGGTGTGGGAGGTAATGGTTTGCAGCAAGTAAACATGTAATAGTGGAAGATGTATCAATGGTAAAGATTGGACCGGGGTCCATAGTTCACTAGAGGTGCTCTCCTTAGATAAACAACATGGCATGAAGGGTAAACAAATTACAGCGAGGCAATTGACAGGAACTGAGCAAGGCATAACAATGCAATTACTAGCTAGAAAGATCCTATGAAGTTGATTGGGCAATACAACAATATACATAGACCGTCATCCAACTACATCTATGACTAGAAGTCCACCTTCAGGTTATCATCCGAACCCCCTCCAGTATTAAGTTGCAAGCAACGGACAACCGCTTTAAGCAAAGTGTGTAAGGTAAACAGTCCACATGTTCCATGAACAAGAGACCGTTGTTTTCTCCCTAGTAGCAACAACACATCTACAACCGAAGAGATTTCTGTCACTTCCCTTGGAAACTAGAGGCATGAACCCACTATCGAGTATAAATACGCCCTCTTGGAGTCACTAGCAACTACTTGGCCAAGATAACCACTAGCAACGGAGAGCATGCAAGATCACAAACAACACAGACATGATAAAATCATTAAGATAAAACCATTAATCAAACCAACATAATAATCTCAATATCCATCGGATCCCCACAAACACAACATGCATGATTACAAATAGATTAGATCTTGATCATGAACGGAGCTCACAAGATCTATACATGAAAGCACAAAGGAGGAGATACAACCATCTAGCTACTACTTGGACCCATAGTCCAAGGTGGAACTACTCATGAATCATACCGGAGAGAAGGCCTCCGGGATGATCTCCCCTCCGGTAGGGTGCCGGGAAGAGCTTTAGACCCCCCGATCTAGGGACGATGGTGGCGGCGGCTACAGACAGTTTCGTGGATTTCTGATCGGATACTTAGGGTTTCTACATCGGGGGCTTCTTATAGGCGAAGGGGCGAGACCGGGAGGCGGCCAGGGCCACCAAACCCTAGCCATGCGCGGGCCCACCTGCCCCGCGCCTGGGGTGGATCTGGCCCCCTAGGCCGTCCCCTCCGGCTCTCCTCTGGACTTCTTGTTCCCCATGGAAAGTAATTGACTTTGATGTTTGTCCCGTCCAATTCCGAGAATATTTATTTACTAACTTTTCTGAAACCAAAAACAGCAGAAAACAAGCATCTGGCACTGTTGCAACTTGTTAATAGGTTAGTACCAGAAAACATGTAAAAAGCACCTCAAAGTGTGGACAAGTAAAGCAAAGTAGATACTAAACAAGCATGGAACATAAAAAACTATAGATACGTTGGAAACGTATCAGCATCCCCAAGTTTAACTCCTGCTCGTCCTCGAGTAGGGAAGTGATAAACAGAATAATTTGTGAGGTGACATGCACCCTCACAATAAAGATCCAACCATTTGCAAGCATTGAAAGCTAGGATCAAAGAACTCTAAACATGTGCATGAAAGATGGAGTTCTAACAATAGGACATAGTAACTATGCATGCAACATGGCAAGCTACAAACAAATATCATGAATAATATGCATTGAAAAAAGTTTGTTTGTTTCACATGCAGAAAACATAGCATAGTGGCAATCAGCTTGTCCCTCATAGAGTAGCAATATAATGCATAGGACACCTGAAAGGTTAAGAGGGTGACTAGAGACAAATAGCACAAGAGCAAGTAATAACACAATATGCATCAATTAATAAGCTTTGGAACACTGCACACAGAATGACAACTATGCTCTCTTAATGGTGCCTAAAGGTAGAAGGTGGAGACTCAATAATGGTGGAAGAAAGGCCTTTTTTGTAAAGGAAGCTGGGATTACAAGTTTCAAAAAGAGCTTCCAAAAATTATGGTACTAGTTAGCTTTCAACCCTCATTGCCCCTATCATAAGCATCTTGAAGTGGTTAAGGTTGAAGTGTCAAAGATGGAGTATATGCTTAACGAAGTATAAGTTGGCAATCTCAAGTCCCTTGAATACGAGGGCCACACCTCATGCATACTCAACTTTGGGTCCAAGTAAGCTCTTGTCATTGTAAGTATTTTCATATCATTGAGAACCGCCAATGAGGTACCCCTTGCACATGGTACAGGAGCTTTCCCATAACCAAAATGACAAGGCAAGCAGACAATGAGCATCTCAGCAATTCTTCTTATGTACCATGGGAATATGGTGCTTTTTTTCTCTTTCCTCTTTTCTCAATGTGTCTCTTTTTTTATAAGAAGAATGCTTCATAGATGTCACAATGGTGATGCTGTAAGTTTCCACCATGATTAGGCATGTCTTAGGCTAGCGGCCCAGGCGTTTCTCTAACACAGGATACAAACTCCATGGACTTACAAGTTCCCTCTTTATTTCACACCGGTGACATCCATAGACAAAAGAACATGATATCAACTGAGTACAACAAGGTACAAGTGCAATGTTGAAAACGTTCCTCGTGACAGCACGGTTATGCTAATTCCAACTTATAAGTGCAAGCATATACAACAAAGTTGTCACAATGGTTCAAGTTTATTAGGGGCAAAGAATAAAGTGTGTCATCAAGTTCGTGAGGGCTTTAATCACTAAGTTTTCACATAACAAAATAGTTTTTAATTGGAAGATAGATGAAAACAAGAATATACTTGGAATGGTGTAGCACACCATGCATAGGAATTTATAGTGGACACTTTGATATAACTTGGTTTCTTGGGAGTTGGAAGCATGAGTAGAGCTTACTCATACAAGTGGAGGCTAGCAAAAGACCGGGAGCAACCAACTAAGAGAGCAACAATGGCCATAATTATGCAATGCAACAAAGGAAACTAATCAAAGCAAAGAGGGGTACTACAAGTCAAGGTCTAATGATCATAGAGGCTAATGGTTACTTTTCATAGTCATAACATGGTGTGAGCATGTGCCAAGTCAACCCAAGCAAAACATCAAAGGAGAATACCACAATACTATGCTTTTGCATGCTAAAACAACGCATAATTTCTTTAAGGCACACTAAGCAATCCCAATTGTTTGGAACAAGACATGCTACAGCAATAATCACTAAGCATAATGCTAAAACAACACCTAGCATGTAATGCTAAAGTCTAAGTCATAATCAATGCAAGCTCCTCTTGCACTTCAAGCAAGAACTTACTACTCCTTTCCAACACCAAGCAAACTTATTTGCAAAACAACACAACGAGAACGGGGGTCCAAACTAATTTATTCAAGCAAACTAAACAACTAAGCAAACCAAACAAAAACTAAGACGCTCCAAGAACAACACAACTGTGCATGAAACAATAAAAATGAAGTGTCTAGACAGACCTGAGCTTTTTATTGATGAAGAAGGGGATGCCTTGGGCATCCCCAAGCTTTGACGCTTGTACCTCTTGGATATTTCTTGGGGTGAAACCATGGTGGCATCCCCAGGCTTGAGCTTTTGTCCATTCTTCATCTCATTGCATCATTCTCTCTCTACACCTGAAATTTTTGCTTCATACAAAACTTCACACAATCTTCATTAGCAACATTAGTATATTCAAAAGATATTAGACCACTGGCAAAGCTTTAGAAAAGTAAGGCTTTTCACTAAAAACACAAGCTACTGTAGTAACTCCTTCAAAGAAACTCAATTTACCTGAAGAGAGCTAAAAAAGGAATCAATAAGAAGCAAATGCAAATAATGGCAGAAATCTGTCAAAACAGACTAGCAGGTAGAAACGATTTTTTTCCAACATCTTCTGTTGCTTAAATCAAAAAGTGTTGAACTAACGAAAGTTAGCTAACATACTGGGTGATTTATTCGTCCATTTTGAGCTCAATATCCGAGTTACATATCCTCCTCACGAATTTTTTTGGTGGAGGATAGAAATCTGTTTCGGGACAGCAACTCCCCAAATCTTACTTCCCTCTCATTAGAGGTCATTCTTGGCACAAAAAGCAAACAAAAAGGATAAGGAGAAATCATTACAGAAGTAATAACTTTCAAGACGCAAGGAAACTCTTGGGTTATCTCCCAAAAAGTACTTTTCTTTAACGCCTTTAAGTTAGGCATAAGAAGCAAGAAGAATCAAGTATTTTCAAATGAGGAAGCATTAACATCAAACCTTGCTTTCAAAGGAGGAGCAAAAAGCAACTTCTCTCTTCTCATAGGGAAGTGTTCAATACCTTTCTTGAATGAAAAATAATATTTGATGGTGCCTTCTTCCATATCAATGATGGCACCAACTGTTCTAAGAAAAGGTCTTCCCAAAGTAATAGGACAAGAAGCATTGTATTCAACATCCAAAACATAGAAATCAACAGATACATAAGCATTGTTAACCATACTGATAACATCATTAATACTCCCCATGAGTTTCTTCTTAGCATTATCATTGAGTGGGACATCCAAATAACAATCTTCTAATGGCGGCAAATCAAGCATTTCATAAATCTTCCTAGGCATAATAGAGACACTAGAACCAAGATCACATGAAGCTTTGAGATCAAAGTCATTCACTTGCATATTAATAATGGGTTCCCAACTATATTCTACTTTCCTAGGAATAGAAGCCTTGTGTTTTAGCTTCTCTTCCTTAATCTTAACAAGAGCATCTGTAATATGTTTGGTAAAGATAACATGCATATCACTAGCATCAGGACTTCTAGCAAGCTTTTATAGGAACATAATCACTTCAGAAATATTGCAACCATCAATATCAAAGTCAAACTTAGCATCACTAGTGGTAGGCATAGTAGGAGGAGGAATACGGGCTACTTGTGGTTTAGTGGTGATAGTGCACACACTATTGTTTCTATCAATTTCAGCTTCCCTTTCCCACTTATCATGAAGTTGAGCTAGCAGCCTAACATTTTCATCAATAGTAACTTGTATGGCATGAGCAGTAGCAAAGGTGTTTTCCATAGTTTCAGGTTTATCAGCCATTTTATTAACCAAGGAAGTTTGAGCTTCAGACAAAGAGGATATATTTTTCTCAACAGTTAAAAGCTTTTCCTCTATAGTCTTATTGAAAGTGATCTATTTACTAATAAAGTCCTTGAGCATTACTTCAAGTTCAGAGGGGGCACTTCTAGCATTATTGTAAGAGCTTCCATAGGAGTTTCCATTATTAGGAGGATAAGGCCTATAATTATTGTTGCTACCAAAATTATTCCTATAGGCATTGTTGTTGAAATTATTGTTTCTAATAAAGTTCACATCAACTTGCTCTTCTTGAGCAACCAAAGAGGATAAGGGAACACTATTAGGATCTAGAGGAGCTTTCCCATTAACAAGCATAGCCATAATAACATCAATCTTTTCACTCAAATAGGAAGTTTCCTCAACAGAATTTACCTTCTTACCATGTGGATCTCTGTCAACGTGCCATTCAGAGTAGTTAACCATCATATTATCAAGGAGACTTGTTGCAGCACCCAAAGTGAGGCCCATGAAGGTACCTCCAGCAGCAGAATCCAGCAGGTTTCTTGAGGAGAAGTTCAAACCTGCATAAAAAGTCTGGATAATCATCCAAGCAATGAGTCCATGAGTATGGCAATTTTTAACCAAAGATTTCATTCTTTCCCAAGCAGGAGCAACATGTTCACTATCAAGTTGTTTAAATTTCATAATGTCACTTCTCATAGCAATAATCTTAGCAGGAGGATAGTACTTTTCAATAAAAGCATCTTTGCACTTAGTCCAAGAATCAATACTATTTTTAGGCAAAGATAGCAACCATTATTTAGCTTTTCCCCTCAAGGAGAAAGGAAAAAAGCCTGAGCTTAATAATATCTCAATCTGCATCCTTATACTTCTGCATCTCACAAAGTTCAAAAAAGCTATTAAGATGGGCAGCAGGATCATCAGAACTAGCACCAGAAAATTTCTCTCTCGTCACAAGATTCAACAAAGCAGGCTTAATTTCATAAATGGTGACATCAGGAGGAGGTGGAGCAATAGGAGTGATTAGGAAATCATTTTTGTTGGTGCTAGTGAAGTCACACAACTTGGTGTTCTCAGCAGAGTTCATTTTGGCAAAGGTGGGCAAGCAAAAAACAGCAGCAGTAGCTAGAGCAGGAACTAAAAATTTTGTGTTTTTGAATAAGGCAAGCAAACCAAACTAGACTATTTTTTTGGGTTTTTTGAAAAGAGGCAAACAAAACCAAGCAAACTAAAAAAAGTAAAGAGAAGGGAATTGAAGGACTCCGCTAGTGAAGACGTCCTTAGCCTCCCCGGCAATGGCGCCAGAAAACTTGTTGATGATTCCTTAATGGCGCCAGAGAACTTGACGGGGAGGAAAAGGTTGAAGCTGTCCTGTAGCTCCCCGACAACGGCCCAGAAAACTTGATGGCCGGTGCTGACGTGGAGCACTTAGTTGGAAACCCCAAGAGCAAGGTGTGAAGCAGCAAGTCTTCCCTCAGTTGAGACCGAGGTTATCGAACCAAAAGGAGGAAGGAAACACCACACAGGTGTTACGAGCAACGCGGAGACCTGCACAACACAAACTCAAGACTTTGCCCCAATGAATCAGTGAGGTTGTCAAGCTCACCGGTTAACTGTAACAAAGGATTAAACATATGGTGTGGAAGGTAATGGTTTGCATCAAGTAAACAGGTAATAGTGGAAGATGTATCAATGGTAAAGATTGGACAGGGGTCCATAGTTCACTATAGGTGCTCTCCTTAGATAAACAACATGGCATGAATGGTAAACAAATTACAGCGAGGCAATTGACAGGAACTGAGCAGGGCAAAACAATGCAATTACTAGCTAGAAAGATCCTATGAAGTTGATTGGGCAATACAACAATATACATAGACCGTCATCCAACTACATCTATGACTAGAAGTCCACCTTCAGGTTATCATCCGAACCCCCTCCAGTATTAAGTTGCAAGCAATAGACAACTGCTTTAAGCAAAGTGTGTAAGGTAAACAGTCCACATGGTCCATGAACAAGAGACCGTTGTTTCCTCCCTAGTAGCAACAACACATCTACAACCAAAGAGTTTTCTGTCACTTCCCTTGGAAACTAGGGGAATGAACCCACTATCGAGCATAAATACCCCCTCTTGGAGTCACTAGAAACTACTTGGCCAAGATAACCACTAGAAACAGAGAGCATACAAGATCACAAACAACACAGACATGATAGAATCATAAAGATAAAACCATTAATCAAACCAACATAATAATCTCAATATCCATCGGATCCCCGCAAACACAACATGCATGATTACAAATATATTAGATCTTGATCATAAACGGAGCTCACAAGATCTATACATGAAATAACAAAGGAGGAGATACAACCATCTAGGTACTACATGGACCCATAGTCCAAGGTGGAACTAATCATGAATCATACCGGAGAGAAGGCCTCCGGGATGATCTCCCCTTTGGCAGGGTGCCGGGAAGAGGTTCAGATCCCCCCGATCTAGGGACGATGGTGGCAGTGGCAATAGATGGTTTCGTGGATTTCTAATCGGATACTCAGGGTTTCTACATCGGGGGATTCTTATAGGCGAAGGGGCGAGACCGGGAGGCGGCCAGGGCCACCAAACCCTAGCCAGGCGCGAGCCCACCTGCCCCCGCACCTGGGGTGAGTCTAGCCCCCTAGCCGTCCCCTTCGTCTCTACTCTGGACTTCTTGTTCCCCACGGAAAGTAATTAACTTTGACGTTTGTCCCGTCAAATTCCGAGAATATTTTTTTACTAACTTTTCTGAAACCAAAAATAGCAGAAAACAGGCATCTGGCACTGTTGTAACTTGTTAATAGGTTAGTACCAGAAAACATGTAAAAAGCACCTCAAAGTGTGGACAAGTAAAGCAATGTAGATACTAAACAAGCATGGAACATCAAAAATTATAGATACATTTCCAACGTATCAAGTAGCACCTCTATAGCAGTTCTATTTTTCACCATTTTTCAAATAAGCTATAGCAGATAGAAGCAGCTATGCAAATCATCTTCCTAACAGCATTAGGAATCATATATTTAAGCCATCTATCACATGGTAGATACTTCATAGTAATCTGAATATAAGAAAATAACCATTGTCTCAAGATCTGGTTCACTAAACATCAAGTTCATGTCATCTATCTAGTCCAAGGGCTAGAAATCATATATAATATTCATCAGTATATAAGTAGACAATGAAACAGCAAAGTCAATATTTATATCAGGCATCACTTTTATATAAACCACACAATCTTTTCACCATTGCCAGGAAAGACACAAAGGCCATAGGCACTTAATCACATATCCAGAGTATAATACCAAGAAGTAATGCACCACCAACATCACAAAAAACATAGGTTACTCACAAGATGTGAACCAATAGATCAACCGCAACAAGTTTATCAACAATAACATAGCCAATAATATTACTGAGCATCATCAGCCACTAGCAAGCCAAAGGCCAATACATAAATGGCAAACCAGGAAATTCTCTAAATCAATTTAGTTTAACAAATATCAACAGATAACTTAGACAGTAAGATGAACCCTAGAACACAAACCCTAATTAGGGTTATCACATCACAATAGAGGGGATTCCAGAGAGGAACATAAAGAAGAAGGGAAGAAGAACGACTTACCCGTGGTCCTCACTAAGTAATAAAAGAGGAACCAGATGTGGCCGACAATGATGAACAGAGCGGCACGGGGAGCACCTGAGGGCGCTGCAACCTGCGCCAAGCCATGGTCACGGCGACCACGGGAGAAGAAGGTGGCACAAACCAACACCACCATGCCACCAACATATATCGTTGGAGCAACACAGCATCAGCAGCAGGGGTGCAAACCCTAGGTGCCAGAGAGGGAGAAGTGTGGACATAGAAGGGATCAAGCATCAAATCGATTCGAGCCAATCGACGCCATGTCTTTGACTACATTATCTCGCACCACGACGGCGACCGGGGAGGCCGATATCAAGCAGAGGCAACGACGACGACACTAGGTCTCCAAAGAGTGGAGAGGAGTCGTGCGCGAGTGAGAGAGAGCGAGAGGAGTAATGGGATGGTAGGGGCCAGCCCATTGCGTGAGTGTGGTTTTGACCCAAACCCACTAGGCCAAGTCGGGCTGGGCCAGAGTAATGGTACAAGCCTAGGTTTAAAGAAAATAAGCCCTAAACAAAATATTAAAAGACAAAAAATACCCCTAAAGATAAATAAGCTCTAGAAAAATAAATAAAAATCAAAAAATTTACAAATAATATATGTAAATATTCATACAAACATGAACTATCGCCTACAAATGTTAAGTTGTATTTTAGCATAATAAAAATTAATTTCATTATCTTAATGTAATAAATCATTTAAGGATTTTTTTAAATAATGATAATACTTAAAAATAAGTAAAAATCATGTCTAAGGTTTCAAATAAATACTTTATGTAGTAAAAATACTCCCTCTGTCCATAAATAACTGACTTGAGTTAATATAGATATAGATGTATCTATACACTAAAACGTGTCTAGATACATTCAAATCTAGACAAACCTAAGTCGGTTATTTCTTGATGGAGGGAGTACTAAATTGTATTTTGTACTAATAAAATAAAAAATTAGATTTTGAAACACTTATTACTTTATGGAATTTTAAGAAAATATTAGCAAGTGTTAAATATAAATAAAAATTACTTTTAAGCTCTTAAATTAATATATGATATCACAAAAATATTAAATATAATATTTCAAAAGGTTTTAAGAATTATAAAGTATTAAATTCCTTTTTATTTATAAAAAGTCTTTAAACCTTTAAAAATGTGGGTAAACACGCAAAGAAGATTAATTCTAAAAACAAATAGTGCTGGAGATATGCCCAAGAGGCAATAATAAAATGGTTATTATTATATCTTTGTGTTTATGATAAATGTTTATATCACATGCTATAATTGTATTAACCAGAAACATTAATACTTATGTGTTTTATAAACATAAAAGAGTCCCTAGTAAGCCTCTTGTTAAACTATGTTGTTGATTAATAAGATGATCATGGTTTCCTAATTATGAAGATTAGATGTTATTAATAACAAGATCATGTCATTAGGAGAATGATGTGATGAACACACTCCTATAGTTAGCGTAGGAAAACTCTTATAATTATATAGATACCGGGTGAAAACTCTTAGAATGATGTGATGGACACAACTCTATTTTTGCTTGCGGCTATATTCTTTCTAATTATATAGATACTGGGTGAAAACTCTTATAAATTGTATTACAGTGATGTTAACTTATAAGTTTAACAAAGTGAGAGATATGTGCCAACCAGACTGGTCATGGACTCAAACACACATTCCACCCATGTGGCGATTGGAGACAACAAATCAAGCCTTCCATGGCCATATTAGAAATTCCCGTGGGAAGTAGTCAAATACAGGGACTGTTCAAATGTTAAAGTAGACCGAAAACTGAAGTTCCAAGTTTAAGGACCTACTTGATTTTTAGAATTCTAGAAGCCTAGGGATAAAAAAAATACAAAATTGCAATGTCATATCCACTCGAATCGTAAAGGATTTTGTATGTATCAGAATATATTTGGTTCCATCACCGAAAAAGTAATGGATTCTAGAAAAAAGAGGTTTGACTGGATATTAAATTTCCCATAAAACCTTTTTTAGAAGTTACAGTAGAAGAGTCTCCTACTGCTCTTAAATTTTAATAAAAAAAGAATAAATTACATCATATTTACAAGGTAAATACTACAAAGGGCAAGATTTATCTGCCCCAGGAAACCCAATAAAATTTAAACTCTCGTCTCTCTTACAGAAGCTTTAATTTAGACACTAAGAACTGGTTTTAGACCGTCCCCTAGAAGATCAATTGATGCATCCCAACACATGGCATTTACCGTTGGTCCATATCATGCTACATCAACCATACCCATAAAGGTGAATTCATTCCATATCTCGCACTCCTTTGGTTATCATGTGGATGAGATCCTACTTGAAACAAGTACCAATGATATTCCCAGGACCTTGACCATGACACCAAGAGGATATGACAAGAAGACCCTAGGAACCAAGACCCCCAAGCAAGAGGTGTGGAAGAGAAGGCGGAAGAAGACTTCCGGCGCCAGGTCCGACGCCACCAGAAGCCCCGCCGGAACTTCCTGCGCCCAGCCCGGTGAACCGAAACCACCGCCGGAACTTCCGGCGCACAAACCGGCGAACCGGCCTCCCGCCAAAATCACTTACAGAGAGCCCTTTTGGTTGATGACCGGAAATATCGATGACCGCCGGAAATATCGGCACCAGCCCCGGCGCCGCCGGACCTGTCGCCGGAACTACCAGTCTGCGTGTTGTAAAGGGTTTGATGCCCAGAATATTCCCTCCCACCTACCCCTTCGCCCCTAGTACTATAAATAGCCCCTTTGTGGCTCAGATCTAGTGGGAGTTGATGATGAATGAAGGCTTGTGCCTAACCCTAGATGGGTACCCCTCTCTATAGTTAATCTATGAGTTGTACAAGGCCTTGGAGTTCAGTGTTCGTCTCCAAGTCGTCAAGACCCTCCTCAAGTGTTTGGTCTCTCCTCATCAAGTATTCTAGTAGTGCTAGGTCTCTACCCTTTGGGATTCTACTTGGTTGCCACTCTCTCCTTTATTTGGATTCTCATCCGCTTGCCGATCTCTCCTTTGGTGATTCTACCTAACGGTCTCTCGCCGAGGATTCTATTGGATTGGTTGTTCGAACCAACGGGAGCAAATCGAACCGGGTTGTGTTTGCGTGCGTTTGTATCTTTACCTTGCGTTTGTGTTGCGTTCATCGTGATCATCGGGTTTTCCCTCACTTCCCGCCTCAAATCCGTGAAGATCGGACCACCCTAGGGGCAATCCCACAAGGGAACCCATATCAACTGGTATCAGCAGCTTTTGGTTGCCACGGATTTGACTTCGTTTCCCCATATCCAGCATAAATTCGAAAATACCAAAAATATTGCCCAATTTGCTTTTGGATCGATCTCTCGATTTGGTGAGTTTTCATGGTTTTGGTCCACAGATTTGTTGCTTTGGGTGTCGATCTACCTTCCTTTGCCCTATCCCCCAGCCCAAATTCCACTATTTTTTGACAAATTTCTCAATTTGACTTTTGGAAGTTCGTCACAAACAAATTTCGGCGAGCACCTCGATGAACCGGTTCTGTCACCAAAAATTCCGGCGAGAATTCCGGCGACGCCGAAATCACGACCGGAATTTTCGGCGCCAGCACGGGTCCGCCGGCTGTTTTGCCGAAATACCAGACCCCAAATTTTGACTGTTTCCTTTTGAGTTTTGTTCGTGTTTCGCGCGCGTGTCACCAAAACTAACTTCAAGCTTCCGCAACATCTGTACATACCGCACTCTTCGACACTGCGACACCCGAACATCTCCCCCAACACCGGTCGCAAGTTGTCAACAATACAAAAGGTATAACTTGCACCACCCTTGTATAGCCTTTCTTCCTTTGTGTGATACCTAACCTATCGATAGTGGCTCATTTTGTGTTTGCCGAAGCATTGTGCGCTTGCTCTTGCGAAGTGATAGTGCATAGGCAATAGCAAAAGGTGACTCCATAGCATAGAAAGAAAAGATATATAAAAAAGAAAAAAAAGAAATATACTAATACAAAAGAGAGCCGAAAGCTTCTAAGCAAGAGTGCGAGTTAGAGCAAGGCAAGCGTATAAATCCGTTGCTTCTCAATCTTGTTGTAAACGAGCTATGATCTCTCCTTGTGTTGGCACGGCACCGAGCTTAGTCGTCGTTAGGACATTTTGTGCTCCTTTTCATAGTCGTGCTAACCCCATTTTTCTCCGCGTGTGTGTTTTCCCCGTGTTTTTTAGATCGTATCCTTTTTGCTTTTGATCTTTGGTCCATTACCACTTCTGACAATAACCTTTTCGTTTGGTTGTTCCATTTGCTATCCACCTTTCTAACCTACCACCATAGACCTTTGTGTGTGTTTGTCTTGTGTACTCGCTATTCACTTTTCTCTTGGCAAGAACAATCTTTCCAATCTTTGACTCCGGTGAGACAAGGTAGCAAGTACCATTCCACCAATCTCACCCTATCTATCAAGTGTGTTTTGTGCACCATGTCTAGGGCAAGTGGCGATAGCAACTTCAACAACCATGACGGCTTTGCCACGTGCCATAACTTATGGGTGCAACGCCAAGAATTCAATACTCAATTTGAGCGACTTGAGCACTGTCTCGATGATACTTTTCGAGAATTTGAGTACCGTGAGTGGCAACGTAAAAAAGATCACCACACGCAATTCCAAGCTCTTCACCAAGCTATTGCCAACCTTGGAAACCGACATGGTCATCGTTCAAGATCGTCAAGTTCCTCTCGCACGCACTCCTCAAGTCTACATGGCGAGTCTTCAAGGTCACACTCCCGCCGCGGAGAACCCCACCACCATAATGGGGACCAACAAGCTCGTCATCGTCATCCTCAAGCGGTGGACCCAAATGCTCCTCAACCTCAACAACAACGCCAAGAGCATGGTCCACCACCACACCAAGCAATCATTAACGTGCAACGCCAATGGGAACGTCATGATGAAGCGAACCACAATGATCGGCGTCGCCATCCCCCTCATGACCACCATGTGCAACTTCAACACAATCAAGCACCGACATGGGATACAAGTGATGATGATGAGGATGCACGCCAAGCTCGACGCAACAACCGGCATGCACAACACCACAACTAACACCGTCAAGCTATGAATGTCAATGATGCCGACCAACTGTAGGGTTCGTAGCATAGAAAACAAAAAAATTCCTACGATGGAAACTATGTACCAAGATCTATCTACTAGATACAAACAACGGGCGATGTATATCCGTAGAGAACATACCCTTGAAGACCGACAAAGCTTAACGAGTTAAACTCGTGGTTGATGTAGACGATCTCTTGCCGATCTCAATATCGAGAGGAAGTCCTAGCGCCGCAAAATAGCAGCGCATCCGTGCTCGCACACACGTACAAGACACCGAGCAACCTCCGCCTCCTTGCTCCAGCGATGTAGCAGAAGCACAACTCTTTCTTGCCTAATAGCCATCGGGAACATGTATCTCGCTAGTCCGAGACCATGGGGATAAATTCTAGAGGGGGATATAGATCCTTCACGAGGAGGTGTGAGTGAGAGAGAGAGGGAGAGGGGATCCTTTTATAGGGAGAGGGGATGCACCCAAGGGGCCATGTGCCCAGCCATGGGGCTGACCCCTCCCCTCCTTTCATTCATGTGGGTGGACACTCAACTCACACAAAAGCCTTTTAATTTCCTCCACTCAAATTCCCATTAAATTTCCACCAAATTTAATGCAAACTCTCATTAAATAAAACTCCTTTTATTTATTAAGAATTTTGTCAATTACTTTAATGACAAACATTCACATATAACCCCTTGCTAGTATTTCATTTCACATGCAAAAACACTTTCTGCAATTTCACCCAAAAACTTGTTTCGGTATCTAGTGAAATAAATTCCTGCGCTTGTTATTCTTTCCGGCATGAAACTTTTGCTCCAATTGGATGTCAGTGTCCCTAGTGTGCCACCCTACGGTTCACAAATAATGCGGACATGATCGATACCTTTCTCCGATTAATAATCAGAAGCGGGACCTGGAGATCCATACTGACTCCCACACATTCAACTATGACTTTCCTGTGATCATCGGAACCTTTTATGCTAGTATATTAATCCCTTTGTTTCACGATATATTACATGTCCGAGATTCGATCATCGGTATCTCCAAACCTAGTTTTATCTCGTTACCGACATGCACTCTTTTCTCGTACCCGTGATATAACATTCTAGTGATCAAATCAATTGCTTGCAAGCTAACCAATGTGATATCACCGAGAGGGCCCAGAGTATATCTATCCGTCATCGGGATGAACAAATTCCACTCTCGATCCATGAGCCTCAACATAACACTTGAGTAGTTCTGAAGCCATCTTTATAATCACCCAGTTACAGTGTGACGTTTGATGTCATCAAGAAACTCTTCCGGTGTTAATGATTGACATGATCTCATGGTCTAAGTATTAGGATCACTTCGTAAATTGTTATAGAAATATAAACTCAATGACTTTGATCATAATTCTATACTTCGGATGAATGTTCATCACATCATTACACTAATGTTGTGACCTCGTTATTAACAACATCCAATGTCCATGATCAGGAAAACTTGATCATCTTGTTAATCAACGAGCTAGTTTTATGAGAGAGGCATAAGTAGGAACTTCCTTTTGTTTATTAAACACACATGTATTAACGTTTCCGTATTAATACAATTATAGCATGCAAAATAAACTTTTATCATAAACAAGGAATACGATAATAACCACTTTATTATTGCCTCTCGGGCATATTCCCTTCACCAACGACGAAGAAGAGACTTCGAGCATCATCAAGCTCATCCATCACAACAACCTCAAGGCAATCAAGAGCCCCCTCCTGTGCCTCCATGCCCTCCAAGTGACACAAGTATACACCATGAGCATCGCAACAACCACCATGAGCGTGATGATGGCAAGTTTGGGAAGCTCAAGTTCGTTATGCCCAAGTTCAAAGGAGAAGAAAATGTCGATGCATACCTTGAATGGGAACCCAAAGTCGACAAGATCTTCCGAGTCCACAACTTTTTCGAATAGAAGAAAGTCGCAATGGCATCTCTTGAGTTTGAGGACTACGCCAATGTTTGGTGGGAAGACTACCAAAGCAATCGTGAGAAGCTAGAGGAACCACCGGTCACCACTTGGACCAAGATGAAGAATGTTATGTATGCAAGGTTTGTCCCCGAGCACTATCGCCAAGACCTCTTCGACAAGCTACAAAACTTGAAACAAGGCACAAAGATAATTGAAGAGTTCTACAAGGAGATGGAGATGACTATGATGAGAGCCGATGTGAAGGAGCTCGAGGAGCAAACAATAGCACGTTTCCTCAATGGTTTGAACCGCCCAATACGCAAAATAGTCGATTTCCAACCTTACAAGACTCTCGTGAACCTTCTTCACCAAGCAACCAAGGCCGAACGCCACTTGCAAAAGGAACGTGCTTATGAGAAGCAAAGGGCGTACTTCGCTTCAATCAACTCTAGTATCCCCTCCAAGCCAACAAACCAAGCAACAAGCTCCTCCAAGCAATCCAAGACTGGCATCCTACTCCAACACAACAACGGAAAGTCAAGTAGTTTGCTACAAGTGTGGAGGAAAGGGCCACAAGTCTTATGAGTGCATCAACACAAGAGTCATGCTAACGGATGAGAACGATGCAACATACTCCATGAGCGAAGATGAATATGAAGCTTTGACTCAAGCCGCTATCACAAAGGATGTCGCAATGCAAGATGAGGACACACTTATATGTGAACACGATCCAAGCCCCTCACTTGTCATCGCCCAAGTCTTGACGACAAATTCCATCCCTCGAGAGGACCAACGCCTCAACATCTTCCAAACCCGAGCCGAAATTGATGGCAAGTCCATAGAAATTAACATTGATGGAGGAAGTTGCCACAACCTTGCGAGCATCGATCTTTGTGAGAAACTCAAGTTACCATACATGGAGCACCCTCATACCTATCATGTCAAGTGGCTTGATGACAATGGCACCATTCAAATCAAACACAAGGTCAACGTCTCCTTCAAGATTGGTCCAGATCAAGACACCGTCGAGTGTGATGTCGTACCAATGACCGTGTGTCACATGCTCCTTGGAATACCATGGCAATACGACAAGAGCGCCCTACATGATGGTACCTCCAACCAATACTCCTTTAAGTGGAATGATAAGACGTTTGTGCTCCAACCTATGACGCCAAGCCAAATTATCGCTTCCAACATGACGTCGTTGCCCAAGATAAAGCAAGCTAAGGATCCTTGTGAGATGATGGTGAGAGAGTGACCCAGCAACACGAGTGAAAGCCACAAGCCTCAAATGAGTGGACAAATCATAAGTGCCACGTCGCATGCCACCAAACATGAGAGGAGTGATTTGAGTGTGACCCATACTAACAATCCATCATACAACTCTTTCTCCTTGTTGTCGGTTTTTGCAGGGTACACAAACTCACCCACCACCTACAAGGAACACGCTACAAGATCTCCAACCACACTTTGATGACAAGCTCAACTTTAAGATCTTCAACCAATTTGAACAAGGCTACGCCACCGAAGATCCGACAACATACAAGCTTAAAACCATGTGTACACCTACCTCCCTAGATGATGATGGAACTTCGTCGAGGTCGACTCGTTTTCAAGCGGGGAGAGATGATGCAGCCCAACACATGGCATTGACCATTGGTCCACATCATGCTACATCAACCATACCCACAAAGGTGAATTCATTCCATATCTCGCCCTCCTTTGGTTAACATGTGGATGAGATCCTACTTGAAACAAGTACCAATGCTATTCCCAGGCCCTTGACCATGACACCAAGAGGAGATGACAAGAAGACCCTAGGAACCAAGACCCCCAAGCAAGAGGCGTGGAAGAGAAGGCGGAAGAAGACTTCCGGCGCCAGGTCCGACGCCACCGGAATCCCCGCCAGAACTTCCAGCGTCCATCCCGGCAAACCGGAACCACCGCCGGAACTTCTGGCGCACAAACAGGCGAACCGGCCCTCCCGCCGAAATCGCTTACAAATAGCCCATTCGGTTGATGACCGGAAATATCGGTGATCGCCCGAATTATCGGCACCAGCCTCGGCGCCGCCGGACTTGTCGCCAGAACTACTAGTCTACGTGCTGTAAAGGGTTTGATGCCTAGAATATTCCCTCCCACCTACCCCTTCGCCCCTAGTACTATAAATAGCCCCTTTGTGGCTCAGATCTAGTGGGAGTTGATGATGAATGAAGGCTTATGCCTAACCCTAGATGGGAACCCCTCTCTATAGTTAATCTATGAGTTGTACAAGGCCTTGGAGTTCGGTGTTCGTCTCCAAGTCGTCAAGACCCTCCTCAAGTGTTTGGTCTCTCCTCATCAAGGATTCTAGTAGTGTAGGTGAAAGAGCATTTTTCTATCCCTCTGATTTTGATGTTTGATAACAATACATTTATCGATTTAACCATGTACTAAGTTTATCACAGGATTGATAAAAGAAGGCACAAGTCATGGCATAGCTTTTTTCCCTTGCAGAAACTTCTGTGTCAACCGGTAGTAACGGACCTGCAACCGGTACTACCGCTTGACACCGGTACTACCGGTTCTAGTACCGGTTGGCACCGAAGAAGGGTGAGTACTAGTCAGTACCCACCGGTACCACGGAGCGGCACTACCGTCCCAACCGGTAGTACCGCTTGGTACAAGTGGTACTACCGCTTGAGGCGGTCGTACCGCTCATCGGTACCGCTGCATACTGACTAGCACCCTCCCCTCTCCGTTTTGGTCAGTACCAAGCGGTACTTGGGACCGGTACTACCGCTCGAACCGGTAGTACCGCTTACTACGTCCGGTACTACCGCTTGGGGGTAGTACCGCAAGGGGGTACCGCCCAAGACTGAAGATTTCTGAAGAACAAGGTCTCCACCGGTACTTGGTCCGGTACTGGACCGGTAGTACCGCTTGCAAGCGGTACTACCGGTCATTTAATGCTCCAACGGCCATATATTTCGTGGAGGGGTATAAATACCCCTCCACCTATCTTGGGACAAATTGCTCAGCTCATTAAAGTCATTGCCCACCATTGGAGTCCATTGGAGCCACTCAGATTCTCAAGATCTCATCGTCCAACCACCCAAAGTCCTTGATCTTTGGGGAATCGAAGGAGGAGTCCCCGATCTACTACTTCACCAAAAGAGATCTTCATTTCCCCGTCATTTCATTGAGGGCCCCCTTTGCTCTAGTGTTTTGTTGTAAACCCTAGCTCTTGTTTTTGTTCTTACAAGCTTGTGTTTGATTGCTTTGACAGCTTGCTTGTATTTGGGAGCCTCCGATTAAGTTGTGGATGTGTGCCCCAAACTTGTAACGGTGCCGGCTTCCACCTTGAAGGTTGCCGATATAGTGGAAGGTGAATCGATCCCTTTGGGGTGAGATTCATCGGAGAACAAGGGAGGCCTCTCGTGGCATTGGTGGTTTGAAACCAGCCCCTCTCCAAACGTAGACGTACTTCCCCTCAAAAGGAAGGAACTACGGGAAACAAATCCTTGTGTCTCCGCGTCCACTTTTTGGTTACCTCTATCCTTTACCGCACCTTACTTACTTGTTACTACTTTGTGTTGTGGTAGCCCTTGCTTTTTGTCATATAGGTAAATTCACCGTAGTTGCATTATCTAGAGAATTTACCTTATTGTCAAACCTTAATTTGAAAAAGAAGAAAATTTGAAGTAGCACCTATTCACCCCTCCTCTAGGTGCCCATACGATCCTTTCAATTGGTATCAGAGCCTCGGCTCTTTATTCGGGCTTTACCGCCTAAGAGAATATGGGTAGCCAAGAAGGGGATGGTGGTAGTGAGTCAACTCCAGTGACCATGGAAGATCTCAGAAACTTGGAAACAAGATTGAGCTCTTCCTTGGTCAACGAAGTCAAGAAGATGCTTGAGAAACTTCTTAAAGACAAAGATGGCTCATCACCCCCATCCCCTCAAGAGGAACTACCACCCGCACCTAAAGGGAATACTCCGGTATCCCCCGAAGGTATGGTGGTAGGGGATAAACTAGACAATGCTAATTCCTGCACACGACCTGATGGGGGGAAGGGCGAGCACCGTGATTCTTGGTACTCTCCAGATCCTCCCATCCCTCACCCTCATGTGTATAATAGAGGTGACCGACCTAAGCTTGAAGAGTCAGCTACTTTTGCTCAATGGCAATCACTAATAAGAACTCATATGCGCAGCTCTTGCATTGAACTATGGAACATCATAGAGCATGGACTCTTTATTGGGGATCCAAACAACTTGACAAGAAGAGAGGTTGTCAATAGTCAACTCAATGCCACTGCTTTGCATATGATTCAACAAGGATTGGGAACAAAGGATTATCCACACATTGAGCACTTTAGCATTGCCAAGGAATCTTGGGATGCTCTCACTGTGTTGTTTGTTGGAAATGAGAGTATGAGGAGGAACAGATATGATGCTCTAAGCAATGAAGCCGAAGGTTTCTACATGAAAGAAGGTGAAGATCACGAAGACATGTATCGAAGGCTCAAGACCACCGCCACCGCTTTTAGAAATTTGGGTGCCTCACATGTGGATGATGCATGGATAAAAAGGAAATATGTGAGTGCACTCATGCCTTTTGAGCCCACTGACTTGAAGAGCTTACAAGGAAGACACAACTACCATCTCATGACCTCAAACGAATTTATGCAAGAGATGGCCGCTTTCAAGGTCGCCGCCAAGAACGCCAAAGATGCCCGTGCTCGTGCCCTCGGTATGAGCAATGTGGTCAATGTTGCTTTAAAGGCCAAAGCTGTGAACTTTGAAGATGAAGATGATAGTGATGAAGGCCTCTCCTTGGACCATCCCGATGATGTCAAGATTGCTCATAGTCAATATATGGCTTTCTATGCAAAGAACTTTTGGAAGAATCCCGCCAAGGCCAAGATGGAAATGCAACGAAGAAGCAATCCAAATGGGAAAAGAGAGAATGCCACTAGGTTGAGAACTTGCTTCAATTGTGGTGACCGCTACCACTTTGTGGCAAGCTGCCCCTATGAGAAGAGAGAAGATAATGGTGGGAAGCTTGTGTTGAAGAAGACTCTCAAGGCACCCTACAAGAAACCTTTCATCAAAAAGAACCCCATCAACAAGAAATTGGGAGAAATTGTCTTGATCACTCATGAAGAATACTCCTCCGATAATGACGATGATGAAGATGAGGAAGAAGAAGAAACCTCACATGGTATGGCTGCTCTAGCCACCACCTCTACTCCGACACTCTCACTCTTCGACTCTCCAAATGAGAACTCTTCCTCCAAGGACGTCACTTGCCTTATGGCAAGAGGAACGGAGGTATCCTCATCATCCCACTCTACTCAATTAGATAATGATGAAATTGATGATGAAATGTCTCTTGATGTTAAAAAGGAATTAATTGCCTTTGATGAGTTCATGACTAACCTAGAAGGTGATGCTAAACTACATTTTGGGAACATCTTAGATCAACTCTCCCACACTCAAGAGCTTCTAGATGTTAGATGTAAACTTGGGCATGAACATATGATTGAACTAGAGGCTTTAAGCAATGCTCTAGAAGAAGAACAAGAGACTAGGTTGTCCCTTGAGTCAAAACTTGAAGGGCTTGATGAGGACAATGACATCATTGTTAACAAACTCATTAAAGAGCGTGATCATGCTATTGCTAAATACAAAAGAGCTAAAAAGGACAAGGTTGAGTTTGGTGTGGTTCATGAAAAACTTGCCGAGGACTTTAGCTTGCTTAACAAGGCCCACAAAGCCTTGGAGAGTGAACTCTTGTCTCTCACAAAGTCCCATGAAACACTTCAAACTCAATTGGCCAATATTCCTTCACCTAGTAACTTCATTCCATCGAGTAGCACGACTATCCTTGAAGAGAATACTAGGTTGAAGGGGGAGCTTGCAAAGACCACATTTCCACAAGGTAACAAGTCTATTGATGATCTTTTGAGCAAGCAAAGGCATAGTGGTGATAAAGGGGGCATTGGTTTTGTCTCCAAAACAAAGAAGAAGGACAAGCCCGCACAAGAGACCAACAAGACCATTGTGGGAAGTAAGACCACAATTGGCAAAACTATTTCTCATGACGATTTTGCGGGAAGTGCTAACCCTCGCTATGTTCTAATGTGTGATTACTATGGTGATGTGTATGCACAATATGTTGGTCCGTATGATGGTTATATTGCTTGGTCTATTTGGGTTCCCAAGACCCTTGTTGCTAACAAAAGAGGACCCATTGAAAAATGGGTACCTAAAAACTAGCTTGATCTTTTGTAGACCTATGCTTCCGGAGGTTCAAAATGGGTGCTCGATAGTGGCTGCACTTGTCACATGACCGGAAGCTCGTCTATTGTCAAGGACTTGGTGTCAAATGAAGATCAAATCACCGTCACATATGCCGACAAGTCAAAATATACGGTAATGGGTTTCGGCAAGGTAGTGGTGGCTCACGACATTACACTCGTGAACGTCATGCTTGTTGAAACCCTTGGTTACAATTTACTTTCTGTCCGTGCACTTGGAAAGATGGGCTTTGCCGTCTATATTTATAATGATATTGTGGTCCTCATGTGGAGCAAGTCTCTCAAGGTCGCTTTCGTTGGGTACGTCGAAAATGATTTGTATGTGGTGGACTTTTCGGGGCAAGCCACTGCAGGTCCGATGTGCTTATACGGAAAGGCCGATGTGGGCTGGCTATGGCACCGCCAACTAGCCCATGCCAATATGAGAACTTTGCAAAGTCTCCATAAAGAGGGACATATTGTTGGACTAAAAGAAAATGTTTCCTTTGCCAAAGATCGTGTTTGCAGGGCATGTGTTCTAGGGAAGATGCATGACGCTCCTCATAAGCCCACAAACCAAATCAAGTCTAACAAGATCTTGTAACTTATTCATGTGGACCTATTTGGTCCTCCATCTCATGCAAGCCTTGGTGGGAAGAAATATTGTTTGGTGATTGTTGACGACTTTTCAAGATACTCTTGGGTTTATTTATTCGTTGAAGAGTGAAACTCAAAGGACTTTTATCGACTTCATCAACTTGGTTCAACGGCAACACAATGTCCCCGTGTTGATTATAAGAAGTGACAACGGCACCGAATTCAAGAACTACACCTTGAATGACTTCCTTAGTGATGAGGGAATTAAGCATCAATATTCCGCCGCATACACCCCTCAACAAAATGGTGTGGCCGAAAGAAAGAACCGGACTCTTATTGAGATGGCTAGGACCATGTTGGCGGAGTTTAAATCTCCATACAACTTCTGGGCCGAAGCCGTCTCCACCGCTTGCCATGCTTCAAACCGGCTCTACCTCCGCAAGAAAATCAACAAGACTCCATATGAGATACTTACCGGTAACAAGCCCAACATATCTTATTTCCGGGTGTTCGGTTGTAAGTGTTTCTATCTCATCAAAGGTGTTCGTTTGTCCAAATTCGAATCTAAAGCATTAGAGGGTATTTTTGTTGGCTATGGTCTCGAATCTCACACTTATAGAATCTATGATAATCTCTCCGAAGCCGTCATAGAATCTTGTAGTGTGACCTTCGAAGAATATGATGGTCCCCAAGGGGGGCGTGTTGATGCTTGTGATGCAGATGTTGAAATGCCTCAGGATGCCATAGGAAGAATGGGTGTGGGTTATATCCGCCCCATTGAGGAACCCCTTATGGAGGATCGAGAAGAACTATGCTCCACTCGAGTGGAGGCCTCATCTTCACAACCTCAACATGCTCCATCTACCGAGGAGGACGTTGACTCAAGCCAAAGACAAGATGTGGACCCTCAACATAGTGATCAATGTGTGAAATCTAGTCAAAGGGAACTTGATCCATCTGATGGGGTGTCAAGTGGAGTCAAGTCAATTTGCCAAGGAAGATCCATTTAAGCCTTTTTGAGGGGTGCTCAAGTTGAGGCTAGAAGAACACTTGGTCAAGACCAAGGTCAATCCGTGCCTCCCAATATAGAGAATGAATCCAATAATGACCAAGGTCAAGTTGATGGTCAAGACGAGGATCAAAATGATGAAGAGGGTCCTCCAAGAAACAATGAGGAGATCCACGCTCGTCGCGAAGCTAGAAAGGAAAGAATGTTGGAAATAAGAGACCACACTCTCCAAAATGTTGTTGGAGATTTAAGGAAAGGAATTTCCACACGAGCACAATTGAAGAGGTTCAGTGAACATCAAGCTCACATTTCCATGATTGAACCAAAGAAAGTGTGGGAAGCCCTTGAAGATTCGGATTGGTTAGAAGCTATGCACAAAGATCTCAACAACTTTGAGAGAAACAAAGTATGGAAGTTAGTTGAGAAGCCAAAGGATTGCCGCAATGTTATTGGAACAAAGTGGATATTCAAGAACAAGCAAGATGAGCATGGGATTATTGTAAGGAACAAGGCTAGATTGGTTGCACAAGGTTATTCCAAAATTGAAGGCATTGATTATGGAGAGACTTATGCACCTGTGGCTCGCCTTGAGTCCATTCGTATCCTTCTTGCTTATGCGGCACACCATAACTTTAAGTTGCAGCAAATGGATGTAGAAAGTGCATTCCTTTATGGTCCCTTGAATGAATTGGTATATGTCAAGCAACCCCCGGGATTTGAGGACCCCAACTTCCCAAACCATGTCTACAAACTTGATAAGGCGCTCTATGGGCTCAAGCAAGCCCCACGCACGTGGTATGAGCACCTTAGAGAGTTATTGTTTGACCGTGGCTTTGAGGTTGGGAAAATCGATCCCACTCTTTTTACTAAGAGGGTTAATGGGGAGCTTTTTGTATGCCAAATCTATGTTGATGATATTATCTTTCGCTCTTCTAACAAAGCTTTTAATGATGAATTCTCAAAGCTTATGACTAGTAGGTTCCGGATGTCCTTTATGGGGGAGTTGAAAGTATTCCTTGGTTTTGAGATCAAGCAAGTTAGAGGAGGAACATTCTTCAATCAAGCCAAGTATACTCAAGATATGCTCAAGAGATTCAAAATGCAAGATTTGAATGGAGCCCCTACTCCCATGGCAACAAAGACTCGTCTAGAACAAAATCCAAATGGTAAAGATGTGGAGCAAAAGGTATACCGGTCTATGATTGGTTCTTTGCTTTACCTTTGTGCATCTAGACCCGATATTGTGTTGAGTGTAGGTGTGTGTGCAAGATATCAAGCGGCTCCTAAGGAAAGCCATTTAATGGCGGTCAAGAGAATCTTTCGATATTTAGTCCATACCCCATTTTATGGTCTTTGGTACCCTCAAGGCTCAACATTCGCTCTTTGTGGATACACGGACTCGGATTGGGCGGGAGATAAGGATGATAGAAAATCAACATCCGGGGCTTGCCAATTCCTTGGTAGGTCCTTGGTATGTTGGTCTTCTAAGAAGCAAAATTGTATATCTCTCTCCACCGCCGAAGCCGAGTATGTTGCTGCTGCTAGTGCGTGCACCCAATTGCTATGGATGAGGCAAACTTTAAAGGAATACAGTGTCCATTGTGACAAAGTGCCTCTTCTATGTGACAATGAAAGTGCCATCAAGATTGCATACAACCCGGTGGATCACACAAGGACAAAGCATATTGAGATTCGACATCACTTTATTAGAGATCATGTTGCTAGAGGTGATATTGATCTATCCTATGTATCAACCAAAGATCAACTTGCCGATATCTTCACGAAGCCACTTGATGAATCAAGGTTTTGCTACTTGAGGAATGAACTAAATATCGTAGATTCTAGGAGTTTGACTTGATTATCTTGCACTCTCACCTAATACTTGACCCATGTTTGGTTTAGGTGTAGGCATGGACATAGGGGGAGTGCGGTCCTAATTGATTGGACTATCCCTCCCCCCCATTATGCGCAAATTAAACAAAAATCATTCCTCTTAATATCATTTTGTGATATGTGAGCTCAATGATGAGTTTCGGTAATGGACCCAAGATATATCTTCGTGGTGCCAAGCCGAGTATACTCAAATATGGTGGCCTAGTCCACCGCCCCCTCTCAATCGAGAGGTTTGATGTGCTTACTCATGTTTGTCACTTGGTTGATTTGGTCTTCACTCTTATTTGCCATCTATTTGGAGTGTCTTCGTCTTTCTTAGTCTCATGCACTCTAGTTTGGTATTTATTTGTTTCCTCCATTTGGTTTTAGAGTGCATGTGCTTCTCAGCTCACTTGTCTTAACCCAAGCCTCCGTACTCCCTCATGAAAACCCTCTCTCTTCCCGTACAAGAATCATCCTTGATCCCTGGCTTTGGACTCAAATGGAACTGGTACTACCGGATGTGAGAGCGGTACTACCGCACCTGGGAAGTTCCCAGGTCATCTCCTGGCAAACTCCTCCAGGAACGGTACTACCGCCCGCGTGTCCGGCCCTACCGGTAACCGGTAGTACCGCTCCAACAACCGGTACTACCGGTTGACGGTTCCAGGTATATAAGGGGCGCGTGGGGAGAGGCACCCCTCAGTGCCTCATTATTTCCCACGTCCCCCACTCTAACCTGCGCCGCCACCGGAGATCTTGAAGGCCCCGGAGCCCTGCCGCGCCCTCCTCCCTCCGGATTCCCCTTGGATTCGGCCTCCGGGCAGGCTCCCACTCCTTTCCACCGCCATGGATCCCGGTACAACCGCCCCTCCTCTTCTTGTTTGATTTCCCCATTAGATCTAGGTTTTGGCTTAGGTCCGTGGAGAAATTGACTACTTGCAAGGTTGTACTGCCATATTATTCCTTGTTACCGCATAGAATCTTCAATTTAGCAGTATATATTGTCAATTTGGGCCGTTCCCATCAGATCTGACAACCTGTGTGCCGCTCAACCGGTAGTACCGGAACTTTTTTCGGTACTACCGCTTGCAAGCAGTACTACCGGTTGTCAGGTCCGGTAGTACCGGTCCACTCTGACCACTATGTTCTTCTCAACTTGTAGACTCTCTCGGTATTGCCTTCATGATTCTTGTGTCCTTATCTCCGTGCTATCCTCCCTCGTGCTTTCACAGATGCAGGTGGTTCTCGGGGTGCACGGAAGCGCTCCAAGTCTGACCGTGAGATTGTTGAGGAAGAGACTGAGTCTGAGGAAGAAGTTATGCCACAGCCTAGACGTCGTTCCAAGTTTCCTACCACTCGAGGTGGTCGTGGGGGTCGCGAAGGGGCTACCAAGCGCTCAGCTGGGCGTGGCAGAGCCCCTCCCCCTCGCCCCCCTTCCACTGGGCATACCAAGAGTCTCAGCTCTGGGCCATCTGGGCCAAATACACTCTCTGACATCTCTGAGGCAGAGTTTAGGGCTCTCCGACTGGACAATGCATACTCCCACAGCAGGAGCGCGTTAAGGGCGGACAGTCTTTTCTATGATGACTTCCAAGAGCGTGTGTATCATGAGGTTCTTATGACCAATACCCAACTGGTGGTGCCTCAGCAGTGGATTGACTTGGGCCACATTGACAAGAACTCTGGCTACTTTGGTGAAGCTAAGGAAATCTGCTCAAACCTTGGTATGCTCCCCATTATGCAGTTTCAGCATGACTATGATCCCCTACTCATCTGCCAGTTTTATGCCGCTGCACACTTCCACACTGGCCGCAATCGGAAGATTGCATGGATGACTCAAGGTGTTGTCAAGGAGGCTACGCTTGCGGAGTTTGCTGCCATATTGGGGTATGAGGATCGCGGTCGGGACGTTCCTTGTGGTTTCCGCTGCCACATGCGGGAGAATCCCTCCAAAAAGGATGTTCTCCGACCTTTGTATATTCGAGGCCGTGGGATTGCTGGCAAAATCAAGGATCTCCTCCCCACATATGACATTCTCCATCGCATTTTCCGTGAGACTGTTGCTCCTCGTGCGGGCAACAAGGACGAGATACATGGGTTCTCGGTTGACTTGTTGTTCAACACCTTCCTCAACAGAGAAACCGGCCAACCTCTTGATGTGACAGACTACATTTGGAATGAGATGGTTGCCGCTGCACACACTCGGAGGGTTCCACCATTTGCGCCTTACATTATGGCCCTCATTGTGTCCAAGTGCCCCGTCGTTGCTAGGACGCTCTCCACTCGCTCTCTTGTTGTGCACAAGCCAAAGGCACTCAAGATCAAGGTTCATGCTAAACCTCGCGCTGCACCAGGTGAGGAGGATGAGGATGAGGATGAGGATGACTCTGAGCATGCTGACAATGGTCATGACACTGACTTTGAGGTCTCTCGCCGCAAGCACGCCAAGCCCTCTTAGGCCAAAAGGATGGAGGTCAAGCTCAAGAAGATCTTCTGCTTCCAGGTTGACAACCAGAAGCGTATGTATGAGGCGCACGTGTCTGCAAAGAAAGCCTGTGCTCGTCAGAAGGAGCTCATGTCTGCTCAAGGGTTGACCATCTCCGAGGGATCCGAGAACAATATCACTCCAGAGGATCAGTGGATTTCTCAGCACAGCCGTTGGGACGATGATGTCTCTTCCTTGCACCGCGCCCCACCTACGTATGAAGATGAGGAGGATCTTGAGGATGAGGAGGAGGAGTATGATGATTGATCTTTGGGGCGTTAGCTCTGCACTTGTCCCTTTTTGGCGTCTTGATGCCAAAGGGGGAGAAGTTGCACTTTAGGCACGGGTGTTGCATGGGAAGTCACAAGCTCGCTCTTCTCTTTGATCCTTTTATTGCTTGTGAACTTCGATTTCTCTCTATTCTATGTGTGAGACTACTATGTGTTTATGTCGTGTGAGACTATGTGGTTTATGTCGTGTGAAACTTTGTGGTTGGATCCATCTTATGCGACTATGTGGTTTATTTCTGTGGATCGATCTTGTGATGTTATGCAATATCTATTGTCTATTTATTCCTCATCACATGTTTTGTGCAAAGGTATGTCTTCAAATGCTAGTTTCCATACTTGTGCACCCATGTTGGGTTTGTAAAATAGAGGGGGAGATTTGTCTCTACACATATAGCGGGAGTCTCTTCTCTATTTTACAAATCTCATTTGCCTATTGTTAAAATCATCATGCAAAAGTGTATTGTCATCAAACACCAAAAAGGGGGAGATTGAAAGAGCATTTTTCTATCCCTCTGATTTTGATGTTTGATAACAATACATTTATCGATTTAACCGTGTACTAAGTTTATCACAGGATTGATAAAAGAAGGCACAAGTCATGGCATAGCTTTTTCCCCTTGCAGAAACTTCTGTGTCAACCGGTAGTACCGGACCTGCAACCGGTACTACCGCTTGACACCGGTACTACCGGTTCCAGTACCGGTTGGCACCGATCAAAAGTGAGAAGGGTGAGTACTAGTCAGTACCCACCGGTACCACGGAGCGGCACTACCGGCCCAATCGGTGGTCGTACCGCTCATCGATACCGCTGCATACTGACTAGCACCCTCCCCTCTCCGTTTTGGTCAGTACCAAGCGGTACTTGGGACCGGTACTACCGCTCGAACCGGTAGTACCTCTTACTACGTCCGGTACTACCGCTTGGGGGTAGTACCGCAAGGGGGTACCGCCCAAGACTGAAGATTTCTGAAGAACAAGGTCTCCACCGGTACTTGGTCCAGTACTGGACCGGCAAGCGGTACTATCGCTTGAGTACCGGTACTACCGGTCATTTAATGCTCCAACGGCCATATATTTCGTGGAGGGGTATAAATACCCCTCCACCTACCTTGGGACAAATTGCTCAGCTCATTAAAGTCATTGCCCACCATTGGAGTCCATTGGAGCCACTCGAATTCTCAAGATCTCATCGTCCAACCACCCAAAGTCCTTGATCTTTGGGGAATCGAAGGAGGAGTCCCCGATCTACTACTTCACCAAAAGAGATCTTCATTTCCTCGTCATTTCATTGAGGGCCCCCTTTGCTCTAGTGTTTTGTTGGAAACCCTAGCTCTTGTTTTTGTTCTTACAAGCTTGTCTTTGATTGCTTTGACAGCTTGCTTGTATTTGGGAGCCTCCGATTAAGTTGTGGATGTGTGCCCCAAACTTGTAACGGTGTCGGCTTCCACCTTGAAGGTTGCCGATATAGTGGAAGGTGAATCGATCCCTTTGGGGTGAGATTCATCGGAGAACAAGGGAGGCCTCTCGTGGCGTTGGTGGTTTGAAACCACCCCCTCTCCAAACGTAGACGTACTTCCCCTCAAAAGGAAGGAACTACGGGAAACAAATCCTTGTGTCTCCGCGTCCACTTTTCGGTTACCTCTATCCTTTACCGCACCTTACTTACTTGTTACTACTTTGTGTTGTGGTAGCCCTTGCTTTTTGTCATATAGGTAAATTCACCGTAGTTGCATTATCTAGAGAATTTACCTTATTGTCAAACCTTAATTTGAAAAAGAAGAAAATTTGAAGTAGCACCTATTCACCCCCCCCTCTAGGTGCCCATACGATCCTTTCAATTGGTATCAGAGCCTCGGCTCTTTATTCGGGATTTACCGCCTAAGATAATATGGGTTGCCAAGAAGGGGATGGTGGTAGTGAGTCAACTCCGGTGACCATGGAAGATCTCAGAAACTTGGAAACAAGATTGAGCTCTTCCTTGGTCAACGAATTCAAGAAGATGCTTGAGCAACTTCTTAAAGACAAAGATGGCTCATCACCCCCATCCCCTCAAGAGGAACTACCACCCGCACCTAAAGGGAATACTCCGGTATCCCCCGAAGGTATGGTGGTAGGGGATAAACTAGACAATGCTAATTCCTCCACACGACCTGATGGGGGGAAGGGCGAGCACCGTGATTCTTGGTACTCTCCCGATCCTCCCATCCCTCACCCTCATGTGTATAATAGAGGTGACCGACCTAAGCTTGAAGAGTCTGCTACTTTTGCTCAATGGCAATTACTAATGAGAACTCATATGCGCAGCTCTTGCATTGAACTATGGAACATCATCGAGCATGGACTCTTTATTGGGGATCCAAACAACTTGACAAGAAGAGAGGTTGTCAATAGTCAACTCAATGCCACTGCTTTGCATATGATTCAACAAGGATTGGGAACAAAGGATTATCCACACATTGAACACTTTAGCATTGCCAAGGAAGCTTGGGATGCTCTCACTGTGTTGTTTGTTGGAAATGAGAGTATGAGGAGGAACATATATGATGCTCTAAGCAATGAAGCCGAAGGTCTCTACATGAAAGAAGGTGAAGATCACGAAGACATGTATCGAAGGCTCAAGACCACCGCCACCGCTTTTAGAAATGTGGGTGCCTCACATGTGGATGATGCATGGATAAAAAGGAAATATGTGAGTGCACTCATGCCTTTTGAGCCCACCGACTTGAAGAGCTTACAAGGAAGATACAACTACCATCTCATGACCTCAAACGAAGTTATGCAAGAGATGGCCGCTTTCAAGGTCGCCGCCAAGAACGCAAAAGATGCCCGTCCTCGTGCCCTCGGTATGAGCAATGTGGTCAATGTTGCTTTAAAGGCCAAAGCTGTGAACTTTGAAGATGAAGATGATAGTGATGAAGGCCTCTCCTTGGACCATCCCGATGATGTCAAGATTGCTCATAGTCAATATATGGCTTTCTATGCAAAGAACTTTTGGAAGAATCCCGCCAAGGCCAAGATGGAAATGCAACGAAGAAGCAATCCAAATGGGAAAAGAGAGAATGCCACTAGGTTGAGAACTTGCTTCAATTGTGGTGACCGCTACCACTTTGTGGCAAGCTGCCCCTATGAGAAGAGAGAAGATAATGGTGGGAAGCTTGTGTTGAAGAAGACTCTCAAGGCACCCTACAAGAAACCTTTCATCAAAAAGAACCCCATCAACAAGAAATTGGGAGAAATTGTCTTGATCACTCATGAAGAATACTCCTCCGATAATGACGATGATGAAGATGAGGAAGAAGAAGAAACCTCACATGGTATGGCTGCTCTAGCCACCACCTCTACTCCGACACTCTCACTCTTCGACTCTCCAAATGAGAACTCTTCCTCCAAGGACGTCACTTGCCTTATGGCAAGAGGAACGGAGGTATCCTCATCATCCCACTCTACTCAATTAGATAATGATGAAATTGATGATGAAATGTTTCTTGATGTTAAAAAGGAATTAATTGCCTTTGATGAGTTCATGACTAACCTAGAAGGTGATGCTAAACTACATTTTGGGAACATCTTAGATCAACTCTCCCACACTCAAGAGCTTCTAGATGTTAGATGTAAACTTGGGCATGAACATATGATTGAACTAGAGGCTTTAAGCAATGCTCTAGAAGAAGAACAAGAGACTAGGTTGTCCCTTGAGTCAAAACTTGAAGGGCTTGATGAGGCCAATGACATCATTGTTAACAAACTCATTAAAGAGCATGATCATGCTATTGCTAAATACAAAAGAGCTAAAAAGGACAAGGTTGAGTTTGGTGTGGTTCATGAAAAACTTGCCGAGGACTTTAGCTTGCTTAACAAGGCCCACAAAGCCTTGGAGAGTGAACTCTTGTCTCTCACAAAGTCCCATGAAACACTTCAAACTCAATTGGCCAATAGTCCTTCACCTAGTAACTTCATTCCATCGAGTAGCACGACTATCCTTAAAGAGAATGCTAGGTTGAAGGGGGAGCTTGCAAAGACCACATTTCCACAAGGTAACAAGTCTATTGATGATCTTTTGAGCAAGCAAAGGCGTAGTGGTGATAAAGGGGGCATTGGTTTTGTCTCCAAAACAAAGAAGAAGGACAAGCCCGCACAAGAGACCAACAAGACCATTGTGGGAAGTAAGACCACAATTGGCAAAACTATGTCTCATGACGATTTTGCGGGAAGTGCTAACCCTCGCTATGTTCTAATGCGTGATTACTATGGTGATGTGTATGCACAATATGTTGGTCCGTATGATGGTTATATTGCTTGGTCTATTTGGGTTCCCAAGACCCTTGTTGCTAACAAAAGAGGACCCATTGAAAAATGGGTACCTAAAAACTAGCTTGATCTTTTGTAGACCTATGCTTCCGGAGGTTCAAAATGGGTGCTCGATAGTGGCTGCACTTGTCACATGACCGGAAGCTCGTCTATTGTCAAGGACTTGGTGTCAAATGAAGATCAAATCACCGTCACATATGCCGACAAGTCAAAATCTACGGTAATGGGTTTTGGCAAGGTAGTGGTGGCTCACGACATTACACTCGTGAACGTCATGCTTGTTGAAACCCTTGGTTACAATTTACTTTCTGTCCGTGCACTTGGAAAGATGGGCTTTGCCGTCTTTATTGATAATTATATTGTGGTCCTCATGTGGAGCAAGTCTCTCAAGGTCGCTTTCGTTGGGTACGTCGAAAATGACTTGTATGTGGTGGACTTTTCGGGGCAAGTCACTGCAGGTCCGATGTGCTTATACGGAAAGGCCGATGTGGGCTGGCTATGGCACCGCCGACTAGCCCATGTCAATATGAGAACTTTGCAAAGTCTCCATAAAGAGGTCCATATTGTTGGACTAAAAGAGAATGTTTCATTTGCCAAAGATCGTGTTTGCAGGGCATGTGTTCTAGGGAAGATGCATGACGCTCCTCATAAGCCCACAAACCAAATCAAGTCTAACAAGATCTTGTAACTTATTCATGTGGACCTATTTGGTCCTCCATCTCATGCAAGCCTTGGTGGGAAGAAATATTGTTTGGTGATTGTTGACGACTTTTCAAGATACTCTTGGGTTTATTTCTTCAAGTTGAAGAGTGAAACTCAAAGGACTTTTATCGACTTCATCAACTTGGTTCAACGGCAACACAATGTCCCCGTGTTGATTATAAGAAGTGACAACGGCACCGAGTTCAAGAACTACACCTTGAATGACTTCCTTAGTGATGAGGGAATTAAGCATCAATATTCCGCCGCATACACCCCTCAACAAAATGGTGTGGCCGAAAGGAAGAACCGGACTCTTATTGAGATGGCTAGGACCATGTTGGCGGAGTTTAAATCTCCATACAACTTTTGGGCCGAAGCCGTCTCCACCGCTTGCCATGCTTCAAACCGGCTCTACCTCCACAAGAAAATCAACAAGACTCCATATGAGATACTTACCGGTAACAAGCCCAACATATCTTATTTCCGGGTGTTCGGTTGTAAGTGTTTCTATCTCATCAAAGGTGTTCGTTTGTCCAAATTCGAATCTAAAGCATTAGAGGGTATTTTTGTTGGCTATGGTCTCGAATCTCACACTTATAGAATCTATGACAAGCTCTCCGAAGCCGTCATAGAATCTTGTAGTGTGACCTTCGAAGAATATGATGGTCCCCAAGGGGGGCGTGTTGATGCTTGTGATGCAGATGTTGAAATGCCTCAGGATGCCATAGGAAGAATGGGTGTGGGTTATATCCGCCCCATTGAGGAACCCCTTATGGCGGATCGAGAAGAACTATGCTCCACTCGAGTGGAGGCCTCATCTTCACAACCTCAACATGCTCCATCTACCGAGGAGGACGTTGACTCAAGCCAAAGACAAGATGTGGACCCTCAACATAGTGATCAATGTGTGAAATCTAGTCAAAGGGAACTTGATCCATCTGATGGGGTGTCAAGTGGAGTCAAGTCAATTTGCCAAGGAAGATCCATTTAAGCCTTTTTGAGGGGTGCTCAAGTTGAGGCTAGAAGAACACTTGATCAAGACCAAGGTCAATCCGTGCCTCCCAATATAGAGAATGAATCCAATAATGACCAAGGTCAAGTTGATGGTCAAGACGAGGATCAAAATGATGAAGAGGGTCCTCCAAGAAACAATGAGGAGATCCACGCTCGTCGCGAAGCTAGAAAGGAAAGAATGTTGGAAATAAGAGACCACACTCTCCAAAATGTTGTTGGAGATTTAAGGAAAGGAATTTCCACACGAGCACAATTGAAGAGGTTCAGTGAACATCAAGCTCACATTTCCATGATTGAACCAAAGAAAGTGTGGGAAGCCCTTGAAGATTCGGATTGGTTAGAAGCTATGCACAAAGATCTCAACAACTTTGAGAGAAACAAAGTATGGAAGTTAGTTGAGAAGCCAAAGGATTGTCGCAATGTTATTGGAACAAATTGGATATTCAAGAACAAGCAAGATGAGCATGGGATTATTGTAAGGAACAATGCTAGATTGGTTGCACAAGGTTTCCCAAATTGAAGGCATTGATTATGGAGAGACTTATGCACCTGTGGCTCGCCTTGAGTCCATTCGTATCCTTCTTGCTTATGCGGCACATCATAACTTTAAGTTGCAACAAATGGATGTAGAAAGTGCATTCCTTTATGGTCCCTTGAATGAATTGGTATATGTCAAGCAACCCCCGGGATTTGAGGACCCCAACTTCCCAAACCATGTCTACAAACTTGATAAGGCGCTCTATGGGCTCAAGCAAGCCCCACGCACGTGGTATGAGCACCTTAGAGAGTTATTGTTTGACCGTGGCTTTGAGGTTGGGAAAATCGATCCCACTCTTTTTACTAAGAGGGTTAATGGGGAGCTTTTTGTATGCCAAATCTATGTTGATGATATTATCTTTCGCTCTTCTAACAAAGCTTTTAATGATTAATTCTCAAAGCTTATGACTAGTAGGTTCCGGATGTCCTTGATGGGGGAGTTGAAAGTATTCCTTGGTTTTGAGATCAAGCAAGTTAGAGGAGGAACATTCTTCAATCAAGCCAAGTATACTCAAGATATGCTCAAGAGATTCAAAATGCAAGATTTTAATGGAGCCCCTACTCCCATGGCAACAAAGACTCATCTAGAACAAAATCCAAATGGTAAAGATGTGGATCAAAAGGTATACCGGTCTATGATTGGTTCTTTGCTTTACCTTTGTGCATCTAGACCCGATATTGTGTTGAGTGTAGGTGTGTGTGCAAGATATCAAGCGGCTCCTAAGGAAAGCCATTTAATGGCGGTCAAGAGAATCTTTCGATATTTAGTTCATACCCCATTTTATGGTCTTTGGTACCCTCAAGGCTCAACATTCGCTCTTTGTGGATACACGGACTCGGATTGGGCGGGAGATAAGGATGATAGAAAATCAACATCCGGGGCTTGCCAATTCCTTGGTAGGTCCTTGGTATGTTGGTCTTCTAAGAAGCAAAATTGTATATCTCTCTCCACCGCCGAAGCCGAGTATGTTGCTGCTGCTAGTGCGTGCACCCAATTGCTATGGATGAGGCAAACTTTAAAGGAATACGGTGTCCATTGTGACAAAGTGCCTCTTCTATGTGACAATGAAAGTGCCATCAAGATTGCATACAACCCGGTGGATCACACAAGGACAAAGCATATTGAGATTCGACATCACTTTATTAGAGATCATGTTGCTAGAGGTGATATTGATCTATCCTATGTATCAACCAAAGATCAACTTGCCGATATCTTCACGAAGCCACTTGATGAATCAAGGTTTTGCTACTTGAGGAATGAACTAAATATCGTAGATTCTAGGAGTTTGACTTGATTATCTTGCACTCTCACCTAATACTCGACCCATGTTTGGTTTAGGTGTAGGCATGGACATAGGGGGAGTGCGGTCCTAATTGATTGGACTATCCCTCCCCCCATTATGCGCAAATTAAATAAAAATCATTCCTCTTAATATCATTTTGTGATATGTGAGCTCAATGATGAGTTTCGGTAATGGACCCAAGATATATCTTCGTGGTGCCAAGCCGAGTATACTCAAATATGGTGGCCTAGGCCACCGCCCCCTCTCAATCGAGAGGTTTGATGTGCTTACTCATGTTTGTCACTTGGTTGATTTGGTCTTCACTCTTATTTGCCATCTATTTGGAGTGTCTTCGTCTTTCTTAGTCTCATGCACTCTAGTTTGGTATTTATTTGTTTCCTCCATTTGGTTTTAGAGTGCATGTGCTTCTCAGCTCACTTGTCTTAACCCAAGCCTCCGTACTCCCTCATGAAAACCCTCTCTCTTCCCGCACAAGAATCATCCTTGATCCCTGGCTTTGGACTCAGATGGAACCGGTACTACCGGATGTGAGAGCGGTACTACCGCACCTGGGAAGTTCCCAGGTCATCTCCTGGCAAACTCCTCCAGGAACGGTACTACCGCCCGCGTGTCCGGCCCTACCGGTAACCGGTACTACCGGTCATAGAACCGGTACTACCGCTTCAAGCGGTAGTACCGCTCCAACAACCGGTACTACCGGTTGACGGTTCCAGGTATATAAGGGGCGCGTGGGGAGAGGCACCCCTCAGTGCCTCATTATTTCCCACGTCCCCCACTCTAACCTGCGCCGCCACCGGAGATCTTGAAGGCCCCGGAGCCCTGCCGCGCCCTCCTCCCTCCGGATTCCCCTTGGATTCGGCCTCCGGGCAGGCTCCCACTCCTTTCCACCGCCATGGATCCCGATACAACCGCCCCTCCTCTTCTTGTTTGATTTTCCCATTAGATCTAGGTTTTGGCTTAGGTCCGTGGAGAAATTGACTACTTGCAAGGTTGTACTGCCATATTATTCCTTGTTACCGCGTAGAATCTTCAATTTAGCAGTATATATTGTCAATTTGGGCCTTTCCCATCAGATCTGACAACCTGTGTGCCGCTCAACCGGTAGTACCGGAACTTTTTCCGGTACTACCGCTTGCAAGCGGTACTACCGGTTGTCAGGTCCGGTAGTACCGGTCCACTCTGACCACTATGTTCTGCTCAACTTGTAGACTCTCTCGGTATTGCCTTCTTGATTCTTGTGTCCTTATCTCCGTGCTGTCCTCCCTCGTGCTTTCACAGATGCAGGTGGTTCTCGGGGTGCACGGAAGCGCTCCAAGTCTGACCGTGAGATTGTTGAGGAAGAGACTGAGTCTGAGGAAGAAGTTATGCCACAGCCTAGACGCCATTCCAAGTTGCCTACCACTCGAGGTGGTCGTGGGGGTCGCGAAGGGGCTACCAAGCGCTCAGCTGGGCGTGGCAGAGCCCCTCCCCCTCGCCCACCTTCCACTGGGCGTACCAAGAGTCTCAGCTCTGGGCCATCTGGGCCAAAGACACTCTCTGACATCTCTGAGGCAGAGTTTAGGGCTCTCCGACTAGACAATGCATACTCCCACAGTAGGATCGCGTTAAGGGCGGACAGTCTTTTCTATGATGACTTCCAAGAATGTGTGTATCATGAGGTTCTTATGACCAATACCCAGCTGGTGGTGCCTCAGCAGTGGATTGACTTGGGCCACATTGACAAGAACTCTGGCTACTTTGCTCAAACCTTGGTATGCTCCCCATTATGCAGTTTCAGCATGACTATGATCCCCTACTCATCTGCCAGTTTTATGCCACTGCACACTTCCACACTGGCCGCAATCGGAAGATTACATGGATGACTCAAGGTGCTGTCAAGGAGGCTACGCTTGCGGAGTTTGCTGCCATATTGGGGTATGAGGATCGCGGTCGGGACGTTCCTTGTGGTTTCCTTGCGGCCGGATCCCTCCAAAAAGGATGTTCTCCGACCTTTGTATATTCGAGGCCGTGGGATTGCTGGCAAAATCAAGGATCTCCTCCCCACATATGACATTCTCCATCGCATTTTCCGTGAGACTGTTGCTCCTCGTGCGGGCAACAAGGACGAGATACATGGGTTCTCCGTTGACTTGCTGTTCAACACCTTCCTCAACAGAGAAACCGGCCAACCTCTTGATGTGGCAGACTACATTTGGAATGAGATGGTTACCGCTGCACACACTCGGAGGGTTCCACCATTTGCGCCTTACATTATGGCCCTCAATGTGTCCAAGTGCCCCGTCGTTGCTAGGACGCTCTCCACTCGCTCTCTTGTTGTGCACAAGCCAAAGGCACTCAAGATCAAGGTTCATGCTAAACCTCGCGCTGCACCAGGTGAGGAGGATGAGGATGAGGATGACTCTGAGCATGCTGACAGTGGTCATGACACTGACTTTGAGGTCTCTCGCCGCAAGCACGCCAAGCCCTCTTGGGCCAATAGGATGGAGGTCAAGCTCAAGAAGATCTTCTGCTTCCAGGTTGACAACCAGAAGCGTATGTATGAGGCGCACGTGTCTGCAAAGAAAGCCTGTGCTCATCAGAAGGAGCTCATGTCTGCTCAAGGGTTGACCATCTCCGAGGGATCCGAGAACAATATCACTCCAGAGGATCAGTGGATTTCTCAGCACAGCCGTTGGGACGATGATGTCTCTTCCTCGCACCGCGCCCCACCTACGTATGAAGATGAGGAGGATCTTGAGGATGAGGAGGAGGAGGAGGAGTATGATGATTGATCTTTGGGGCGTTAGCTCTGCACTTGTCCCTTTTTGGCGTCTTGATGCCAAAGGGGGAGAAGTTGCACTTTAGGCACGGGTGTTGCATGGGAAGTCAGAAGCTCGCTCTTCTCTTTGATCCTTTTATTGCTTGTGAACTTAGATTTCTCTCTATTCTATGTGTGAGACTACTATGTGTTTATGTCGTGTGAGACTATGTGGTTTATGTCGTGTGAAACTTTGTGGTTGGATCCATCTTATGTGACTATGTGGTTTATTTCTGTGGATCCATCTTGTGATGTTATGCAATATCTATTGTCTATTTATTCCTCATCACATGTTTTGTGCAAAGGTATGTCTTCAAATGCTAGTTTCCATACTTGTGCACCCATGTTGGGTTTGTAAAATAGAGGGGGAGATTTGTCTCTTTGCGGGAATCTCTTCTCTATTTTACAAATCTCATTTGCCTATTGTTAAAATCATCCTGCAAAAGTGTATTGTCATCAAACACCAAAAAGGGGGAGATTGAAAGAGCATTTTTCTATCCCTCTGATTTTGATGTTTGATAACAATACATTTATCGATTTAACCGTGTACTAAGTTTATCACAGGATTGATAAAAGAAGGCACAGGTCATGGCATAGCTTTTTCCCCTTGCAGAAACTTTTGTGTCAACCGGTAGTACCGGACCTGCAACCGGTACTACCGCTTGACACCTGTACTACCGGTTCCAGTACCGGTTGGCACCGATCAAAAGTGAGAAGGGTGAGTACTAGTCAGTACCCACCGGTACCACGAAGCGGCACTACCGGCCCAATCGGTAGTACCGCTTGGTACAAGCGGTACTACCGCTTGAGGCGGTCGTACCGCTCATCGGTACCGCTGCATATTGACTAGCACCCTCCCCTCTCCGTTTTGGTCAGTACCAAGCGGTACTTGGGACCGGTACTACCGCTCGAACCGATAGTACCGCTTACTACGTCCGGTACTACCGCTTGGGGGTAGTACCGCAAGGGGGTACCGCCCAAGACTGAAGATTTCTGAAGAACAAGGTCTCCACCGGTACTTGGTACGGTACTGGACCGGCAAGCGGTACTACCGCTTGAGTACCGGTACTACCGGTCATTTAATGCTTCAACGGCCATATATTTCGTGGAGGGGTATAAATACCCCTCCACCTACCTTGGGACAAATTGCTCAGCTCATTAAAGTCATTGCCCACCATTGGAGTCCATTGGAGCCACTCAAATTCTCAAGATCTCATCGTCCAACCACCCAAAGTCCTTGATCTTTGGGGAATCGAAGGAGGAGTCCCCGATCTACTACTTCACCAAAAGAGATCTTCATTTCCTCGTCATTTCATTGAGGGCCCCCTTTTCTCTAGTGTTTTGTTGGAAACCCTAGCTCTTGTTTTTGTTCTTACAAGCTTGTCTTTGATTGCTTTGACAGCTTGCTTGTATTTGGGAGCCTCCGATTAAGTTGTGGATGTGTGCCCCAAACTTGTAAAGGTGCCGGCTTCCACCTTGAAGGTTGCCGATATAGTGGAAGGTGAATCGATCCCTTTGGGGTGAGATTCATCGGAGAACAAGGGAGGCCTCTCGTGGTGTTGGTGGTTTGAAACCACCCCCTCTCCAAACGTAGACGTACTTCCCTCAAAAGGAAGGAACTACGGGAAACAAATCCTTGTGTCTCCGCGTCCACTTTTCGGTTACCTCTATCCTTTACCGCACCTTACTTACTTGTTACTACTTTGTGTTGTGGTAGCCCTTGCTTTTTGTCATATAGGTAAATTCACCGTAGTTGCATTATCTAGAGAATTTACCTTATTGTCAAACCTTAATTTGAAAAAGAAGAAAATTTGAAGTAGCACCTATTCACCCCTCCTCTAGGTGCCCATACGATCCTTTCACTAGGTCTCTCCCCTTTGGGATTCTACTTGGTTGCCACTCTCTCCTTTGATTTGGATTCTATCATCCGCTTGCCGATCTCTCCTTTGGTGATTCTACCTAACGGTCTCTAGCCGAGGATTCTATTGGATTGGTTGTTCGAACCAACGGGAGCAAATCGAATCGGGTTGTGTTTGCGTGCGTTTATATCTCTACCTTGTGTTTGTGTTGCGTTCATCATGATCATCGGGTTTTCCCTCACTTCCCGCCTCAAATCCGTGAAGATCGGGCCACCCTAGGGGCAATCCCACAAGGGAACCCATATCATCAATATCAGAAGTAAACTGAGTTAACCAACTATGAATATCAGGAACTACGCCATCAAAGTACCTCCTGTTCCTTTGTTTCCATATTTTTGGGTAAAACCTGGTGCTAATGATTCCTTACAAAAGTTCTTATAGGATTCTCTTATACACTAAAATGCTAGATATATTTATTTTATAAAGCTAAAATGTCTTATATTTTTTAACGGAGAGAGTACAAATTAAACAACCACCGTACAAAATTACCAAGAACTTGAATCCTCCAATGCAAATCAAAAAGAGACCCTTAGGCCTTCCACAGCGTTGGTTTTTATCGCTGCCCAAACAGTTTTGAGGCATCGACGACTGGTTCCCTACGCTGCTGAGACGGTGCCACAATTTATTTTGAGGGAGTCGGAGCAAGTAGCTGCTCCGATGCCTCGTTTCTCCATGCAATTAAATAGTCGTATCTGCACAAGTGATGAGTACGGAAAGAGCTCGCTCAAGGCAAAAAAGTAGTGGACAAGGACAAGTTTTCTATTCCATACATGGGTACCCTTTGCTTTGCAGGCATCGACCACGCTGCAACGCTGGTGCTTGAATTATTTTGGAGGGCACCGACTGACAAGCTGACAAACTTTTCAGGTTTTGGCATCGGCTACATTGTGGAGGGCCTTATGATTCGATTCTGATATAAGTCGAAGGAAAAACATGCTTTGCTAGAAAAAACAACTATGATTCGGTTTCGGTCGGTTGGATGGTTTCACGCGTCAGTATTGGGCGACGCCAGTCGGGAAACACGCCCCCCATCCCAAACCCAAGTAATCTCAAACGCGGAAAAACACCACTCGTCTTCTCCCCCTCCCCCTCCCGGATCCCCAATTCCGGAATACCTAACCCTAACCCAAGAGGCCAAGAGCCGCCGGCGTAACCTCCGCCGCGATGCTCCGCTCCCCCGGCCACTCCCCTCGCGACCTCTCACCCTCGCCCTCCCCCGCCCCTTCCACTCCTCGACCCACCTCCCCCACCCCGTCCTCCGCTTCAGCCTCAGCGTCTACCCTCGCCACCACCTCCTCCAAGCGCCGCCGCCCGGAGGTGCTCGACGAGGACAGCTACGTCGTCGCCATCGAGCGCATCATCGAGCGCGACTTCTTCCCCGACCTGCCCCGCCTCCGCGACCGCCTCGACTGGCTCCAGGCCGTGCGCTCCAGGGACCCGCTCCTCCTCCGCGACGCCCAGCTCAAGATCCTCGACCGCCGCCGCCGCCTGCAGCGCAGCGGGCCCCTCCCCACCCCGACGCCTGCCACCTCGACCGCGCTCCGCTCCCCGTCCTTCCTCGCGACCCCCTCCGTCGCCCCCTCCACTGCTGGCGACCCCGAGGATGAGGACGAGGACGTCTCTGCTGCGCTCTCGCTTGACGACTTCTTCCGACGCTACACCAGTGAAGACAACGAGTCCTTCTCGCGCATCCTCGAGAAGGTTAACCACCGCCGCCGCGAGCGCTATGCCCACCTCCTGGAGCCTGGGGAGGCAGCGGAAAAGCAGATGCTGGAGGATGCCAAGCGCGACAGGATAACTGATGGCTATGGTACATCAGGGCAGCTGCCGAGTACTTTGGAGGGTGCCAAGTTTACGGCCAAGAACCTGCTCATGTACCACCCGGCGGACCGAGGGGAAGCGCCGCTCACTGATGAGGAGCTTGCCGTCCGGCTGAAGGGACTCACCAAGGAGATTGACAAGTCAAACACCAGGCTGCATGGGAAGGCTCTGGCTGAAGACGGGAGGCCAAAGGAGGAGGAAGCAGCCGCCATACTGTATGCTCTGGTTGCAGGTTCCACTCCTGGAGGAATGGCTTACAATGATCCTGACAAAGGAAAGAAATATGATTTGGAGGATCTACGGAAGACACCAAACCCGTTCTACATCGAGTCAGGGAAGAAGGCAGAAAATGGGTATAGTTTTGTGAAAACACCATCGCCAGCACCTGGCGTGGATGAGTCCCCGTTCATGACGTGGGGTGAGATTGATGGAACACCACTGAGGTTGGATCCTGATGAGACACCAGGGGGTAGTGAGAGGTCGCATTTCAAGATCCCACCTCCACCTGTACGAGATGTGAAAGCACATGTGCTGTCCAGGGATGCTGCAAAGAGGATAAAGGCACGGACAAATATGTTCCACAAGCCACCGCTGCCATCCCCTGTTAGGGGAGGCAGTGCAAGCCCCAGGACACTGTCTCCTGCAGCACAGAAGTTCATGAGGAATGCCATCGCAAAGTCTACACGAACCATCGATGAGTCCCTCCGTGCAAGTTACAGAGGGTCAACCCCACCTGCAAGCACTCCAAAGACAAGGTTTTCAACAGACCCAGGCTTGGGATCAAGATCTCCTTCGGCGAGGAAGGGTTCCACGCCTCCCTGGTGATTTCAGTAATCCTCATGGTGTTATGTGTATCCGATTTCATGAAGTGGATAAATGTTCTTGCCTGTATTGTATCAAGTTATATAGCAGGAAAAACAGGCTAGTTTCTTAACCTTGGAGTCGAATCTCAAAACATCCTAGAGGTAAAGTTATCAAGTCATTACTGTGAACTATTCTTGCATGCCTGGCTCGCAACTGTATTGTGATTTTGCAATGGTCTTGCGAAAATTTACCCTGTACCAGTTACTATAATAGGAAGAAAATTTGATCTAGGTTAAACACTTATGTTTCCAGACTGGAATACTAGAAACCATAATAAATAAATATATTACGGTCACAAGATGGTTTGTCATGGGTTTTGTTTGCTCGTCACGTACAAGCGATTAGGATAGGTCATATCAAAATTGAGATAATGCCAGTTAATTTAATGCAATTGTTGGTAGTTGCAAATGCACTATTTTTGCTATACAGATTCATAGTGACCATGCATTTATGTAGTTCCATTTCGGTTTGTGTAGATATGTAAGGTAAAGCCCACCTCTCCATCATTTTGTAAAGTCGTCAAGAGTGAAATGGTAATGCTTATGCAGTTAAGAACACTCGTATCCCTGTGCTTTACTGACAACCTCAATTTCTTCTCTGAATGCGCTCATAGTGTAATTATATTTTCACTTTGAGCCTCGTTTGTATCAGGCCAATATTAGAAGTAAAAGTGATAGTGTTTGGCCTATTTATGCGTTGATTCACTGCTTTCTCATTTAGGCTGCTTGTTTGGATATGAAAGAAACTAACTGAAAATAATTTCAGGTAGATGCTTTGATCTAGAATCTGCCTATTTCTGTTTACACAGTAGAGCCTAGTATGCACAAAATTATCAATCCTCCAGGTCTTGCATGTTTTAGATCATTTTTTAGAAAGGTCATAGGCTAGCTTGTATCCAATGCTTGAATAACTCGGTTCAGACTTCACAATTTGGATAACTCCGTTTATTAGCTTTTACCTTTTAGCCCAGCTTGGTTATGTCAATCCTGACGTTTTCTTTGGTCCCACACTGTTGGTTTGCTGGGTTAACAAAAAGAGGGTAGCTTGATAATACCTACTATGTCCTGACAGGCTGGAGAGCTGACACTGCTAATTCCTTACTTAAAACTAACAAAAGAAAAAGATACTAGTACCTACCTATGTGTGCTCAGCCGTTTCAATTTTTTTAGTGATGGGTTCCTGGATGGATATAATTGAAATAGTCCTGACTGAGTTAAATTAACTATATCTGGCTCAGTTGAATTGGATATTTTGATCCGTACCCCTTGTTAAGGATTAATTCTCAACCAAATGGTGCTTTTAAGGTTGGACATAATGCATCAAAAGTTGACATGTAGTTTAAAACTGTTCTTTGCTACATAATGTGAAGAAAAGTTTGTAATCCTTAATGCTTTCCTTAGCAGGCTATGATGCATAACTGCTACTTAGCTCCTGGTTGAAAAGAACTTAATTGTATCAGATTTACCATGCTGAACTTTGGAAAAAGGATAGCAGAATTCTGAGTTTGTACAGGGGTTGTGTTCTTTCTGGAGATTCTAGCAATATAGATGGTCATGGTTATGTGCATTTCTCTTTCCAGTACCTTGGCCAATGGAACAGGATATAGTGATTTTGTATTTGTTTCATTGTTCATTATATTGTTCTAAACATGGGGGTCCTGTCAGATGATCTCACTTGTCTATGAAGCATGTTTTGGAGATGCTGTATGCAGTTCATCTCTGAAGCATATTGCTTCCGAGATGTTATATGAAATGAAAACCCATATACTCCCTCCGTTTGGAAATATAAGATGTTTTAGGTTTGTGAAGGAGATGTATCTAGACACATTTTAGTGTCTAGATTCAATTGATCCTATCTAGATACATCTTCACAAACCTAAAACATCTTATATTTCTAAACGGAGGGAGTAGGTTGGTTAGATGATGCGTCACTTTATCCATTGTGGAAAGTATCATGGTATGGCTTTGGTAACTTTTGTCTGGGCATGTAACCTGGATCTTTCAGGAAAAAGTTTGTCCGTCCAGCGACTGAAGAAAGTGTGTGAAAGCTATTTCTCTGTACAGTAGGGATATATACGAACTGGTTGAAATTCACAGTCTCACATCTCACTAGCCATCTTTCTCACAATTCATGTTACTAGCCTTTTCAGAATCCACAATTGAACCAAACACCCTTAGGGCGTTTGAGTCCTAACAGCCTTTTGCTGCTATCCTGGTTCTCTGTAATTTTTTTTGCATCTGAACTGAATTAGCTGAAAATGCCTTCTGAATTTTCAGTGCAAGTCCTTGAAGATATTTTTCATTTGAGTAGGATTTCTCAGGCTGTAAGTGGGAATGGGCTACCCACGGCGCCGCCGGCCCATCCCACTTTTTTTTCTTAAATGGACACCCATGGCCCAGCCAAAAAATATGACAGACACCCGCCAGCCGTCCGCTACCGCCGCCACGAGTCGCTATCGCCGGGGAAAGTGCGCCCCTCCGCTCTTCCCCACTGCATCGAGGTTCCATGCCACCGTTGTCGGGATCCATCACTCAGCCCCTCCTCTCTACTCCTCTTCCCCGGTCAGGTTCATCCAATCACTCGAGCGGCAAAGCTCCGGCGAGATTTGTGGGTAGTAGCTGGCGGCCGGCGGGATCGGTGGGGAGAGACACACGGTCGGGGGCGCTGACGGATGGTTCTTCAACGCGACCAGCAAGACCACGTCGGGCAACTACTCCTTCTGGGCTGCCACCGAGACATTCTACCTCGGCGACTACCTCAGTACGTTCAAGCTAATTAAACCAATCTAATTCCAATCTAATTCTGCTTGCTTTCCATGTAAAGTTTCTTTTTGTGGTTTACAATGTGCTTTGGGTAGTAGTGATAGAGCCTGTGTTCTGATGCCATGAATTGGTAGGGCGGTTTAGTTTGAAGGATCGCTGTATGATAAGAAGTACTAGTACTCCATCTACATCTACATGTACATCTTTACTTGAGAAAAATGGAGGCAAACAAATTCGGTCAAATGAAATTCTTTCAGAAAATCGACCAAATGCCAGAGAAGCCATCAACTCTGAGAATTTAGCTATGCAGTCAACTTCCTAGCTTCATGCGTCAGGCACCAGGCCAAATTAGAATCTTTCTATAGAGGACAACATGTGTCGTTTGATCTTCAATACCACAAGTCAAACACTCTGGATAAACTGAATGTACTCTATTTATTTAGGAGTACTGAGTATATATTTGTATGTGTTCAATGAACTCCTTTTTTTGACTGGGTTGCTGCCGGTTATTGCGTCGATTCCATGCCACGTCCATCCTGCTCATGAGTACGTGTCCACACCGTCCACTGCTTAGTTCTTTCGAATATCTTGCACCCATCACTCTAGACTGAAAAATATGAGGCCTTCTTTTTCCAAGTGTCTAGCAATTTTGCAATGTCTACATATTTTTGTTAGTTGCAATCTCTACATATTTGCACATGACTTGCCAATTTGATCAATGTGTTGTATACTGTAGTTTAGCCTACAATCCCCACGAGCTGCTGTTAGAAGTTGCGCTTCATGTCGTTTCCGGTTGGGGTCTTTCATTTTTTTTTATTTTGGTGAATGTTTCGTATACGCAAGGTTCCATTGTTTAGTGGTTTTATAGATCACATTTTCTTAAGTGGAAGCAAGTATAGATTAAACCATCGTGTCCACTATCGGTTATATTGTTGATTCTGATTCCTCCTTTGCTTATGTATACAATTCTTTTGGACTTTGATGTTTTTTTTATTCCGAGATGAGATTTTTTTAATCTATGCACTCCGCTTTCATTCGTAAAGGTCATTCTACTATCAACTCTTATACGAGATAATTCTTTTTTATGGACCAGCAGATGATTTTCTTCTAATCTTTTATGTTAAATTTGAGCCTGTGAAGAAAATAATCATATCTACCCATGTTGTACCTGTTGCCTGCTGCCATTTGAATGTCTTCTTTGTAAGCAAAAGAGAACTTTCATTTAGCCGAGACAACTCATAGCTGATTAGAATTCACCAAGCTGGCTTGTGATCTTAATTTGTGTGGTTTGTACAAATTATGAGGTGGCTGCTGAATTCTGAATGATAAAAGAAGTTTTAGTAACATTTATGTTGACTGATATAGCAAAAGAAAGTGAGTGCTGGTACGATTGCATATTTATCATTGGATCTGATAGTTTTCCTTTGTAGTCTAGAAGGTTTTAATCCATAAAATCAATTATTTGACCAGGAGTCGATGGTGTTGTTTTGAGCTCAGGGTTTGCAGCTCTGCCATCAGGGAGATAGCCTAGCTGATACTGTCAGTGCTCCGTCAGGCTAGCTGAGACAAATTGTGCCTTTGAGTTCTGGGCTATGTGGCCACCTAATTGTGGATGACTAATGAAACGTTGGAAAAAAATCGTCGACCGGTGAAGATCTTTCGTGGCGCAGGCGAGCGGGCAGAGCGAGGGGTCGGTGAAGGTGTGGGAGGGTCGAGATCGGCGATGAAGAATCTGTGTTGTAATTTCGATCTGAATCGATCAAGGGTAATCTGGTATTTTTGTGATGTTTTAGGCTTTGTCGGAATAACAGAGAGAGTATGATTTGATATAGAGTACGAAGGCTGATGTTCTTATTGTAAATCTGGAGTGGTTCATGTCTAGTTCCGTGTTAAAGCTAGCTCCTCTCTCTAAATAAAGCTAGCTCCTCCTCTTTCCTTTATACTTTGTATTTGTGTATAGAATCAGACTACTACTAGATTATTTGGCGGATACAGGTGGGGCAGATGGACGTCTGCTATATCACACAGGTTTAAATAGACACACGCGGCCATCCCACTTTAGTTAAGCAAACAGAAGTGATCAGCTCATGGGCACCCACGGGTGTGCCCATTTACAGGCTGAAGGATTTCTGTCCACAAAACCTTCTCATCGTAGCCTCGTAGCTTGACGGAAAAGTGTCCACTAAAATAAGCCTGAATTTCTTTTTTTATAAACCTAAAACATCTTATATTTTAAAACGGAGAGAATATAATTTAGAAAAGTTACGACTCTGCGCTTTGCCGAATGTCATTACTTGTACCGTGTAGGCATGATCTACCCTCGCCGGCGGCCATGCTTACATCCGCCTCGTCGCCTGGCTGCTCTGCGCCAGAGGCTACGTGATTCCTCTGACTCGTAAAACCGAATTCTGAACAACGGGCCAGACAGGAAAAGACTTTAAATATGTAACGAAATACTGCCTCCATCCCAAGACTTAAGGCCTATATTTTTTTTGAAAAGTCAAACTATATCAAGTTTGACCAAGTTTTTATCAAAATTGTTAATATGCAAAATACATAATCAATATAGATAGATAATAAAATATATTTTCATATGATGTCTACAAAATATCATGCTTATTGATAGTTTTTTCTAAAAGTTTGGTCAAAATTTAGTTGATTTGACTTTAAAAAAAATATAGACCTTGAGCCTTGGGATGGAGGGCTGGAAGCTAAAAAAAAAGGAGAGTTTAGAGGCTACGTGATTCTTCTGACTTGTATGTACCGAAGGAGCACTAGCTATTGGTGAAGTCCGCTGGAAATGAATCTTGACAACACCTTTCAAGTTGTGTGGATGGGGACCATTTAGGGAAGTAGACGGCAAGGTCATCCTAGCCTGGCAGGGTCGTGTCGCTAGGTGAAGATCCTGAATGTCTGGAGACATCCTGCTCATTTTCTTCTTTATTGTTGATATTCATACCTGAGTTTGAGGATCCCACCTCTACTAGCCTGAGTTTGGGACGAAATTGGGTTCTTGATTCCCTCTTTTGAGAAGAAGACACTCCGCATCTGTGTGCTTAGAGTGTGATCCGTGTTTCCACTATGGATTAGAGAGTGGATCAACCAAACTCGGAGATGATTGGCAGTCCTGACCGACGTGCCAAGTATGATCCCAACTCATGTTGACGAAGGACCTGAGCAGTCAATTGTGGCGTGATTCGCATCACGTCGGTGCCTTTCGGATGGCCAATTCCCAGCAAGCGTGGCATTCCCTAGCCAGATTGGTGACGGTGTATGCCGTGCCATGGGCAGGATCGACTCATGTATTCATTGTAGGCGCGAATAGCTCGTGCCAGAAGGTTGGCGATGTTCCTTGGCCGACCTTCTCCCGTGTGGGTCCACGGTGGTGAAGAACAAACTCACCGCGACCATTGCCAAGGAACTCTAGGGCGCCAAAGCAGAAAGCTTGTCGCTGAGTAAATTTAAAGAGTGAATTCTACTTTTTATTCTCTATTTATGTATTTGAGACACTAATTACCCCATTTAGTAGAAGTTATATCCAAATGTTCTATTTAAGAAAATTCTAAGCATGATTTTGTCTCGTTTTAGCATTTAGCACGTGTTCTTGGATAAGGCTGACACGTTAGGACGATGTCCCGCCACAAAATATGTCAAGATCGGAGGACGTCGTCGTCGATCATATCTACCCTTCTCTGCACCAAATATTCTCTTCTTTGTTTTCATCTCGATAATTTCGAGGTTCAATCGGCACCTCACATCTTGCCCAATAGATATGCATCAGAAAATAAGGGTTTAAAGTTTTCGAACATGGTAGTTTAGATAAATTTTTACTACATAAGTAATTAGTGTCACAAATGAACAAGTAGAGGGTAAAAAGTGAAATTCACTCAAATTTTAAACAATCGATGTAGTTGACGTGGGAGAATCGCAACCTCACACTCTGGTCGAAGATGGTATGAATGCATTTGGAGGAGAATAATCTTGCCCAAATCACCTTTCCATGCACAACACCCTCCACGGTGGGCGCCAAACACGGACGGTTTTTTTCGACATTAGCCATGAGTGAAGACTAATTGAGAAGAAGGTGGAGCTTTAGGCTGCGTGGAAAATCTGGAAACCAGATGGCACAACGATGTATACCGATCCTCATGGTGAAGCGATAAAACCTTACTCCTACTTATCTAATCTTATTTCTATATAAATATCTATTACAATCTGCCCTTGTGGTTATCCTGGCCCGGCCTTATATAGTGAAGCGTGGCTAGGTTACAATAAATGATTAGTGGAGGAGGTGGTATTTTGGCTCGCGGGTACAAATTAATCTATTATAAAAACTATATTAAAACTAATTTCAAAAAATCAAAAAAATACTAAAAGAATACATTCGGACATTTTGTGTCAATACACAAGTTTTAGGAAAAAAATAATATTTTACATGACTTGTGTAAAAGGATAAAAAGTAACACGGTAATCATGTTGGAGCATTTCAATTTGTCTTTTTTACACAAGACAAAAAAAATATAAACTTGCGTGCGTACATAGAATGTCCGGATACATGCAATATATTTTTTCTATTTTTCTTGACATTTCAAAATATGTTTTAAACAATAGGTTCATCTGTACCGGTGAGCCAAATTGGATTTCCGCTTAGTGGAGCACTATAAACTAAGTTATGATTTCCGCAATCATGAGATGGTGGAGGCATTGCTTCATCCTCTAAGATGGTGGGTTTGTAGTAACGACAACCCATGATAGCTGGTGTTGCCTCTGTTTCCTCTCTTGACTCTTTATTCGGAGAGATGCCGTTGGCTATCAATCTTCTTGTGTTGAGAGTTGGCCTTCTGGGTCGCATCTTAGATTTCCCCTCTTATGCTTCTTGAACTGGGCGCGGCGGTGGTGGTGGTGGTGGTGGTGGGGGTGGGGGGGGGGGGAGGGGGTCCTAGGGTATATCCTAAATGGTTTATCCTTATCAGGCAGATGGCTCTTATCTTCTGGCTGGGTTGTTGACGAGGTTCTCGGGCACCTTCCCGGGGCTTCGCGTGCTTGCAGCCAGGGCTTGGTGAAGGATGTTCTCGGGGAGGCCAGAATTCCCCTGAGAAATATGGCGTACATGGGAATCCCTGATGGATTGGCCTTGGTTCCCGTCAGCCGTGCCCCACGCATCCCAGGGCCATGGTGTGATACCCCCGGGATCAGGGCTAAACAAATCCCAGACCTCCGTCTGGCATAAGCTTAACCTTGATCTCGAGAATATCCCGTGAGGAATCGGTAACACAACAGTGACCCTACGACACAAAATTTACTATAGCAAGCTCATAACCGAGCAAAGAACCAAATTATTACAAGCAGAGGTCACTGACCACAAACATAAAACAACGGAAGGCAAATTATGCTATTAAGTATAGCATACTTAACAAATGTGCTAAGAGGCCTGAAGCATAACGATGACGTCCCAACCCATAGATTCCAGACTGCCGGCCGGGAACCCCAAGCTACTCGTCGGTCTCGATGTCGTACGGAACTCGTCTTCAGGTGAACACTTACTATGCCAAAAGTATCAACAAAGCAAGGGTGAGTACATGGTGTACTCCGCAAGACTTATGGCTGGTGGAGTTGTTTTGCATAAAGCTATCTTTGTTTATAAAACAAGAGAGAGAGAAGGAGCTCGTCTAGTCAGAATATTTTAAAAGGGGATAAAAGAACGACATCTCTGAAATATTGATCATCATATTTGATATCCACCAATCCATCATCATCGAACCTCTACTTGAATCACCCCCTCGTACCCATGAGAAAGCATCATTAAGCACACGTTGATCTGCCAATTTTTACGATTAGGTTAAAGTTCTCTATGATCTTAGAATCTTGTCACTAAGCGTTCATAACCTTGAACACGGATTTTCAAAAAGATTTAACCCTGCAGGGATGTACAACTTTACCCACACGTACTAACCTTCTCTTACACTACTAGGAAAAGGCCTATCAGTGGCGCATCATTTTGGGAATTCTGTGGCGCATATGGGATACGTCACTGTTATCTCGCCACTAAAGTGCAGTTTTGTGGCGCATATTGAAATGCGCCACAGAAGTCTTCTGTGGCGCATATTTCCAAAATGCGCCACAGAAGTACCGAACCAGATCTCAAACTTCTGTGGCGCATTTTGCCAATATGCGCCACAGAAGTTATTTTCAAAATTCAAAAAAAAACCTGGCCAGAGGTGGTGCTCGTCGGAGGTAGGGGTCGCCGATGGAGGAGAGAAGGAGGTCGCTGGTGGAGGAGGTGGAGGTCGCCGGTGAAGGAGAGGAGGAGGCCGCCGGAGGAAGAGGAGGAGGAGGAGAAGAGGGTCGCCGGAGGAGGAGCTTGCCGGGTGGAGGAGAAGAAAGGTGGGAGGAGGAGGAGGAGCACGCCGGAGTGGAGGAGAAGGAAGGTGGGAGAAGGAGGAGCTCACCGGGGTGGAGGATGAGGGAGGTGGGTGGAGGAGCTCACCGGGGTGGTGGTGGAGGAGGAGGAGGAGGAGAAGCTCACCGGGGTGGTGGTGGAGGAGGAGGAGGAGGAGGTGGAGGAGGAGGATCTCACCGGGGTGGTGGTGGAGGAGGAGGAGGAGGAGGTGGAGGAGGAGGAGGAGGATAAGGTGAGGAGAATGAGAGAAGAAGGTGAGGAGGGGAAGGGTGGAGGAGTGGAAGAGTATAAGAGAGGGAGAAGGGGCGGGATTCAAATTTCGAATTTTGTCCAAGACTTCTGTGGCGCATATGGAAGAAATGCGCCACAGAAGTTTGTCCTCCTTTTTTATTTTTTTGCAAAAAAAAACGATCTTTTGGCCATAACGTTTTACTTTTTTAGAATTTTAAAAATCTAAATAATCGCTAAATGACCAATCTCGTTCTCGTCATTGTGGTATATTATACGTATTTTTCCGACATCGTATGCAAAAGTTACGGCCATTTTACCGTGGCATAAATTTTTTTTGCACCAAAAGTCCAAATGCATGTTTGTTAATTATCCTACAAACTAGACCACATTACCTATCACTATGTGAAAGGATTTTATTTTTTTGAAGTGTTTTTCATTTTCTATTATTTTTGGCAAGGCTAAAAAGGCTATCCACGGGGGGGGGGGGGGGGGGGTTGTGAAACCCTTATGTGGGCATATGGTCATATGTGCTACAGAATGTTGGTCAGAGTACAATCAACGAGATTCCGTGATAGGGTCCACCCGAGCTTTCTGTGGCGCATATGTCCATATGCGCCACATAAGTTGGAACTTTTGTGGCGCATGTGGACATATGCGCCACAGAAGTTGGAACTTTTGTGGCGCATTTTTCCTATATGCGCCACATAAGTGTGAAGACTTCTGTGGCACATTTTCTGAAATGCGCCACTGGACTACTTTTGTGGCGCATGGTCAGAACCATGCGCTATAGAACGTCTGTCTATCTATAGCTAGTTTCCTAGTAGTGTTAGCGCCACACGATAAGCCCTCTTCCTTGGAAGGTCGGCAGAGGGTGGTTAGACAATACCTTTACCTTACTTTCGCCTAAATCCATGAGTCTCCAAGAAAGGGTTCCATCAGCCCATATCTCTATGTCCAAGGATCGGGATTACTCATGGAGCCTCCTTCCTCCTTGGCCACGCCCTATATGATGCACCATCTTCAACCCATCCAGATATGCAGATGCCAAATAGCTAACTACGGACTCATGGATCAGACTAGGCAAGTTAGTGAGTCAAGGGGGTTCCCAAGCCCCCGTGGCTGCACGTGAAGGGAATATGCCCAAGAGACAATAATAAAGTGGTTATTATCGTATTCCTTATTTATAATAAATGTTTATTTTGCATGTTATAATTGTATTAATGCGTAAACGTTAATATATGTGTGTTTAATAAACAAAAAGGAAGTTTCTAGTTATGCCTCTCTTATAAACTAGCTCGTTGAATAACAAGATGATCAAAGGTTTTCTGATCATGGACATTGGATGTTGTTAATAACGAGGTCACAACATTAGTATAATGATGTGATGAACATTCATCTGAAGTATAGCATTACTATCAAAGTCATTGAGTTTATATTGCTATAACAACATACGAAGTGATCCTAATCCTTAGACCATGAGATCATGACAATCACTAACACCGAAAGAGTATCTTGATAACATCAAACGTCACACCGTAATAGGGTGATTATAAAGATGGGTTCAGTACTACTAAAGTGTTATGTTGAGGCCCATGGATCGACAGTGGAATTTGTTCATTCCGATGACGGATAGATATGCTCTGGGTCCTCTCGGTGATATCACATTGATTAGCTTGCAAGCAAGTGATTTGATCACTAGAATGTTATATCACGGGAACAAGAAAAGAGTACATGTCAGTAACGAGATCAAACTAGGTATAGAGATACCAATGATCGAATCTCGGACATGTAATATACCGCAAAACAAAAGGATTAAGATACTAGCGTAAAAGGTTCTCGCGATCATAAGAAAGCCATCGCTGAATGTGTGAGAGTCAGTATGGATTTCCAGGCCCAGCTTCTGATTATTGATCTGAGAGGGGTCTCGATCATGTCTGCATTATTTGCGAATCGTAGGGTGACACACTTAAGAGACACCGACATCCATTTGGAGCAAAAGTTTCATGCCTACAAGAATAACAAGCGCGGGAATTTATTTCACTAGATACCGAAATAGGTTTTCGGGTGAAATTGCAGAAAGTGTTTTTGCATGTGAAATGAAATATTAGCAAGGGGTTATATATGAATGTTTGTCATTAAAGTAATTGACAAAATTCTGAATAAATAAAAGGAGTTTTATTTAATGAGAGTTTGCATTAAATTTGGTGGAAATTTAATGGGAATTTGAGTGGGTTTTTTAGTGGAAGAAATTGAAAGGCATTTTTTTGAGTGGAGTGTCCACCCACATCAATGGAGGGAGGGAAAGGGGGCAGCCCCATGCGCTGGACACCCCCTTGGGTGCCCCCTCCTCCTATAAAAGGAGCCCCCTCCTCTCTTCTCACTCACACCTCCCCGTGAAGGATCTCTCTCCCCCTCTAGTATTTATTCCCCATGGTCTCAGACTAGCGAGATACATGTTCCCAGTGGTTTTTCGGCAAGAGAGAGTTGTGCTTCCGCTGCATCGCTGGAGCGAGGAGGCAGAGGTTGCTCGGTGCCTCGGATGTGTGTGCGAGCACGGATGCTCCGCTGATTTGCGGTGCTAGGACTTCCTCTCGATCTTGAGATCGGCAAGAGATCGTCTACATCAACCACGAGTTCAACCTTGTTAAGCTTTGTCGGTCTTCAAGGGTATGTTCTCTACGGATATACATCCGCTCGTTTCTTGTATCTAGTAGATAGATCTTGGTACATAGTTGTTCCCATCGTAGGAAATTTTTTGTTTTCTATGCTGCGAACCTACAGTGGTATCAGAGCCGGATCTATGCATAGATGCTTTGCACGGGTAGTACACATATGTATATGTGGGCGATGATGATCATTTTATTGCTTCTTAGTTGTACTTTGGATATTGGTGGCATAGTGGGATGAAGCGGCCCCGACAAATTTTACATGTCCTCGCACATGAGACCTGTTCCACGCTTGACATGCAACTAGTTTTGCATAAGTGGCTAGCGGGTATCTGTCTCTCCTACTATAGTCAATATCTAATTTGCAACGAGTTGTCAACAATTTGGTTATCCTCGTTGTGGTTCATGTTCGTAGGTAAGAACGGTTCTATCTTCGAAAGCCCTAAGCCACGTAAAACTTGCAATGGATAAATTAGAGGTGTCTAGTTTAGATTGTTGCTGGGCTAGTGTCATGATATGGTGATTTTGTAAGTATAAGTATAAGTCGATACTCTTACAACACACATAACGTGTAAGTTCCATAGACCTTGGCCTTACACATAGAGGTATGATGGCGATCATACCATGATGCACATGATGGAGATCAAGTGCAAGAACCATATCATTCCACTTATTAACATGTGATGTTTGTTGCATCTTATATTGCTAGTTTGGTGTTTTATTAGCATAATAAGATGATCCCTCATTTAGATATCAAGATAAAAATGTGTTCTTCCTTAAGTATGCACCGACAATGTTTCGTTGCTTCAAGACATCACGTGATGATCGGGTGTACTTGAATCCACGAGCATATCTCGGGTGTAAGACAGTTTTACACACGCGAATACTAAGGTTCTTACTTGGCGAGCCTAGCATGTATAGACATGGCCTCGGAACACGGACCTAAAGGTTAAGCATGAGTCATATGTTTGATATGATGACCATATAGATGCTCGCCTTTGAAGCTACACCGACTCACGTGATGATCGGACTTGGTGTAGTAGATTTGGTTCATGTAATCACTAAAAAGACACGAGGGATGTCGTTTTTGAGTGGGAGTTCATTTATAATTTGGATTAGTAGAACTCAATTTATCATAAATTAAATCAAAGTGAATTTGCATAATTTGTTGTAGTCATTGGCATTCTTTCACCACCTTATGCTTAGTTGTAATTGAGATAATAGAACTATAGAATTCTGGATATTTACTTTACGAACTGGTATCGTATTATGTTGAGTGTCAATCTAAAGTTTAAAGTCCTATTGCAAACCTTCAACAAACTCTGTTTACTCCGTGAAATTTAATAATTGGTTTTAAATCGAGAGTAACAATTCCAGTGTTAGTATCTTAAGTATCATGTTTGCCTCCATAATTCTTGATTGTTTTAATATCAAGTTTATCTAGGAGCTGAAAGAATTGTTTCAGAAACCATCATGTGTGGCAGATATAATGATATCTGAAACAATGTTTTGGTTGCAATATGATAGAGTATAATATATGTTCTCATATTGGATGAGAATTTGCAAAGGTTGGAGATGCTAGACATCCTAATCATCCAAAAGGGTTTTGGAAAGTAACATTATACTCACAATTCGCCTTCATAAGCTACATTAGCTTGATCATGAAAGTCGTCATGATAAGGATGAATATAAGATATATGTAAAGTGTTTACTACACTAAAAGATTACTAAAGAATGGATTTTGAAAGAATTCCGATCATTTGTTGATGGTGATCTACTTCAAAGTGCAAGTCCAAAGGTATTATTATTTGAATATACACGCTTTGGACTATGTGTCATGTATATGGCGCCACTGTTGATGTTGATAGATTCTTTTAAAAAGGAAAATGAAATGATGAAAGAGAATCTATAAAATATATTTGGCAGAAAAGAAAAGACTGGAAATATCCAGTTTAGGTATATGGATGATATACATGTTATGGTTGTATTCTTTGCTTGTTAAACAACGCGGTTCTTAGATATTGGATACCGAATTGGTTGGTATGAAATTTCATACAGAACGACGCAATTCATGAACCACAATGGCCTAAGTAACTAGCAAGAGAATATGTGATGATGTTCATCGAAAACAAACAAACCGTTGTTTGTATTTCTCGTTGACATCAAATCTTGCCTTCAAGATTTGTTTTAATAATAGTTATTTAAATAAGGTATTATGAGAACAAAGATTGTTCAAATAATTACCGTATTCCATATAAGATGGATGATATAAATCTAGTTGGAGAAATCACATCCATAAAACTAATGCTAAAGTGTCGCAAGACAATGATTGGAAGATCACTTATGAAGTGACATCGCCGTTTAAATTATATTCGAAAGAAAACATGAAGAAAATCCATTTTCATGGATTTTTGGAGTCTTTGATTTGATTAAGTGACTCTTGTAAGACTTTCCTCGGGATAATTAAAACTTTGTTCAAAGGCCAAAGAAAAACGAACGACTAAAATATTGGAATTTATACATATCAATGTATGTAGTCCATTATGTGTAGTCGTAAGCGATGGATTTCAACTTCATATACTTTTTCCGGAAATTTGAGTGAATATTCACTTAATGAGAAAGAAGTATGAAATATTTGAAAACATTCAAAGACTTTCAAGATGAAGTGGAAAATCATTATAACAAGAAAATAAATGATTTATGATTTTATTATAAAGGGATTTATTTGATTTGCAAGTGTAACAAGAAAATAAATGATTTATGATTTCATCATAAAGGGATTTATTTGAGTTGCAAGTTTAGCAAATCACCTAGATTTACATCTCCCGAAACACCATAGGAATATGGAGTGTTTGAGATTTGTAATGAAACCTTGTTTGACATGGTTGGATCAAATGTGTTATTTATAAAACTGCCATTATGTTTTAAAAGATTAAATCTTTAGCCGCTTTTACACTGAAGAGAGCTCCATCTTGATCCGTTGAAATGACACCTGGTTTGGGGTAAAACCCAAGTTGTCCTTTCTTAAAATTTTGGTATGCTAAGCATAAGTAAGATGTTTACAACCAAAGTCGGATGAGCATGTATTTATAGGTTATTTCCAATAACCTTTGGGTATTCCTCCATAACACAAAGGACAAAAGGGTTTGTCGCTTGAAATGTGAAGTTTCTTGAAAAAGGATTTTTTCGCAAAAGTTAAGTGGGAGGACAATAGAACTTTGATAAGGTTAATGAACCTTAGCTATATGTGCTGAGTTGCGTAGCGCCGGAAAATGTTCTGGAGGCAGCCATAATGCTCATAACTCATGTGCCTCAAAGGTTGTGGTCATGGAGGTCTAAGTTCCTATTGAACCAAGTAGTTCGGATAAACAATCAAATGCTAAGATTTGAGAGTAAATCATTGTTGTTTGACAATGATGAACCGACTACATGCAAAAAATCGATGATGGGCCCTAACTCCGTCGAATGGCTTGAAGCCATAAAATCCGTGATAGTTCCATACACGATAAATCAAGTTTTAAACTTGGAAGACCCTCCGGAAAGGTGTAAAAACCTATCGATCAGATTTGGATCTATAAAGAAACAGACATGGATGTTTCACATCTATAAAATAGTCGACATGTCGTAAAGTTCTTTACGACAATGTTTAAGGAGTTGACTATACAAGATCTGATCTTTCATAGCGATATTTAGTCTGGACAGATTAAAGGAGCAACCACTACATATAATTTGGTATATGGTAGATGAATAAATAAAAAAAGTTCTTATAAAAGAATGGTTACCTAGGATGTGTGCATGACACGATCCAAAGGGTTTTGTTAATTCAAAGGATGCTAAAAAAGGCATGCAAACTTCAATCGTTGAAGTAAGCATCGCGGAGTTGGAATCTTCACCGTGATGAAAAGAAGTTTTCATCAGGAGACGATGAAGATGCTTGCATTTGCAAGAAATTAAGTGGTAGCACTGAGACATATTTCTAATACATTATGTGGACGACATCTTGTTGATTGGAAATGATGTATCTTTTATTGACAAAGGTTAAGAATTTCATTTCGATGAAAGACTTAGGCAAAACCCGAATATTTAGCATGAATGTCTACATGGATAGACTGTGACGCTAATATGGTTATGCCAAACGTACATATATGATATATTGAAGGGGTTCAATATAGAAACGACGAGAAAAGGATCTTGTCGCATGGAAAATAATTGAATCAAGATTCAAGTGTATCAACACTTGATAAGTGAAATAAGATTCAAGTGCTTTGACACTTGATGAGTAGAATCACAAGAATGTTTTGATCAATCATACCATGATATGTACACATCCAGATATGTCCTATGCTCTAAGTGTTATGAGCATATACCAGAATGAATCATAAAATGATCATTGGACAATAGTAGGGAAATTCTTATGATCTTTTGGAAGAAATAAGAATATATTTGTGTAGAGGTGACAAACAATAGTTCATTGTAAAGCGTTACATTGATAATAGTTTTGTCACAAGATACAAAGTTTAGTTTATCTCAATTTAAACTATGGGTGGAACAATGAAATGGAAAGAAAGTTTCCATGATATATTTGGATGAATTCCAAAGTTAAGACATTATGACGGATACTACAACAAAAGGCTAAGTATATGACTGCTATAGTAGCAGCAAAGGAGGGCATTTGTGTCAAGTAGTTTGTTATCAAACTAAGGTGTGGTTCGCAATGGGCTAACACCAAAGATATATTGTACGACAATAGTATCGACATGTTTTAACCCCAAGGAACTAAAGGTCTCACCAAAAGACCAAATTTATACAATGCCATCTCATTGGAGAATGAGTGATGCGTGGAGACGCAAACACATGCAAATACACACGGACCTGAAAGCATCAGATCCGTAGATTATGTTAACCACTTGCAATTGCATATATGGAACACCAGAAAGCCATAGGTGTTTAATACGCAAAGTTTTCAAACTAGATTATTGTCTCTAGTGCAAGTGGGAGACTGAAGGGAATATGCCCGAGAGGCAATAATAAAGTGGTTATTATCGTATTCCTTATTTATGATAAATGTTTATTTTGTATACTATAATTGTATTAATACGGAAATGTTAATACATGTGTGTTTAATAAACAAAAAGGAAGTTCCTAGTTATGCCTCTCTTATAAACTAGCTCATTGATTAACAAGATGATCAAAGGTTTCCTGATCATGGACATTGGATGTTGTTATTAACGAGGTCACAACATTAGTGTAATGGTGTGATGAACATTCATCCGAAGTATAGCATTACGATCAAAGTTATTGAGTTTATATTGCTATAACAACATACAAAGTGATCCTAATCCTTAGACCATGAGATCATGTCAATCACTAACACTAGAAGAGTATCTTGATAACATCAAACGTCAGACCGTAACTAGGTGATTATAAAGATGGGTTCAGTACTACTAACGTGTTATGTTGAGGCCCATGGATCGAGAGTGGAATTTGTTCATCCCGATGACGGATAGATATGCTCTGGGCCCTCTCGGTGATATCACATTGATTAGCTTGCAAGCAAGTGATTTGATCACTAGAATGTTATATCACGGGAACGAGAAAAGAGTACATATCAGTAATAAGATCAAACTAGGTATGGAGATGCCGATGATCGAATATCTGACATGTAAAATATCGCGAAACAAAAGGATTAAGATACCAGCGTAAAAGGTTCTCGCGATCACAAGAAAGTCATCGCTGAATGTGTGGGAGTCAGTGTGGATCTCTAGGTCCCGCTTCTGATTATTGATATGAGAGGGGTCTCGATCATGTCCGCATTATTCACCAACCGTTGGGTGACACACTTAAGAGACACCGACATCCATTTGGAGCAAAAGTTTCATGCCGGAAAGAATAACAAGCGCATGAATTTATTTCACTAGATACCGAAACAGGCTTTCGGGTGAAATTGCAGAAAGTGTTTTTGCATGTGAAATGAAATACTAGAAAGGGGTTATATGTGAATGTTTGTCATTAAAGTAATTGACAAAATTCTGAATAAATAAAAGGAGTTTTATTTAATGAGAGTTTGCATTAAATTTGGTGGAAATTTAATGGTAATTTGAGTGGGTTTTTGAGTGGAGGAAATTGAAAGGCATTTTTGTGAGTGGAGTGTCCACACACATCAATGGAGGGAGGGCAAGGGGGCAGTCCCATGCGCTGGACACCCCCTTGGGTGCCCCTTCCTCCTATAAAAGGAGCCACCTCCTCTCTTCTCACTCACACCTCCTCGTGAAGGATCTCTCTCCCCCTCTAGTATTTATTCCCCATGGTCTCGGACTAGCGAGATACATGTTCCCGGTGGTTTTTCGGCAAGAAAGAGTTGTGCTTCCACTGCATCACTGGAGCGAGGAGGCGGAGGTTGCTCGGTGCCTCAGACGTGTGTGCGAGCACGGATGCGCTGCTGATTTGCGGCACTAGGACTTCCTCTCGATCTTGATATCGGCAAGATCGTCTACATTAACCACGAGTTCAACCTCGTTAAGCTTTGTCGGTCTTCAAGGGTATGTTCTCTACGGATGTACATCCGCCTGTTGTTTGTATCTAGTAGATAGATCTTGGTACATGGTTGTTTCCGTTGTAGGATTTTTTTTGTTTTCTATGCTGCGAACCCTACAACACGCTCGTCTTGGTTCCAAAGTCAAGAACTCAGTTCCTAGTGGTGGCGAGCATGGGACTAGAAAAACCACATCCCACCGTGGCCTCCAATACAAGCCTTAGCATGTTTAATCTCATATCACTGATCTCATCTCATCATGTTCTCCTGTCATACTAGATTCTTTGCATCTGATACATCATCCAGATAACCAGCACTGACAGCTATGCATGGCTAAGCAAGACATAGATATAAGCTCTAGCAGTACACACAAGCCAAACCTAGTTATGCTAGGAGCAGTGGATCAGGTAATATAATCTCAAAGGGAGTAATGCAATAGATAGGATACTCTATCTATCGATAAAAGAGCATAGTAGAATCGTATGCATCATGGCAGGAATTGAAATGTTTTCGAAATCATAGGATTATATCATGGTGGGGCTATGCTTGCCTTTGCCGGTTGATAAACCCATAAGCAGATCTTCAGAATCCTTGTACTTAACTTGGTTATAGTTGGTCAAGTAATGTTCGTCGATCTTCGATCTTCAATGGTGTTGAACTCGGGCTTTGATCTCGATCTCGATATCGTATTCTACCAGAAAAGAACCAAATACCGGAAATAGAGGGAAAACAATCAACACATCTCATTGGTGAAATGCTCAAATAAGGATGATGATATGAAAAGTTAAATTGCATTGAAATGTAACCTTAAGACATGCTCGATAGTTTAATCGGGGTTCCGAGGGGTATAAACCCTAATTAGGAAAAATCCGGAATCACCTATGAGGGATTACTATGTTATTCTAGTTAAACTTGTCATTTAAGTTGTTTAACAATGCATTCTTATAGCTCTAATTGATAGATCTCATTTTTCTGAACATTTTGGTATATTATAAACATTTTTCTGATTTAAAATGAATTAGTTATTGAATTTACAATATTTATATAATTTTCTAAAATTATTAAACCATTTTAATTGATTTACTAAACCACACTGAAACTTTTCACACCGTAGACACACCTAGCCAGAGTGGCTGATAGAGGGCCCCTAAGCCACCTCAGTTGCCACGCAAGCAGGTGGGACCCGGACCGGGGTTTGACTGGGCTTGACCGCGCCTGTTGGCGTCACGGTGACGTCAACATGATGTCACCCGACGGTGACACTCCCAGACGGCAACGGGGACGCTGCTAGACGGCTCGCGCGACGGCGTGGGTGCGATGGCTTGACTCAGAGCAACAGGGGGAGCCTAATGGTGGCGGCACCACCAACTATTGGTCGCCGAAGTGGCTCGTACAACGATGGCCAGTGGCGGCGGCGACATGCGCACGACGGCAGGGTGATTCGAGAAGCGAGATAGATAGAGGAGGGGCTCTGGATAATGGGGAGCTCACCCTTCAACTGAAGAACGCGATGGTGAGGCCATATGAGGACAGGGTCGACGACATGAACAGCGGCGGTGCTCGTCGGAGGCAGAAGAGACAACTGCGATGGCGTCTACTAGGGAATCCCCTCCTCGATTCCGTTGGTGGGGATGTGGAGGACGGCTAGGCGGAGATCGAGAGCGTATCGGCGAGGCACGGGTCGACGGGACCCCGGTGACATCTGGGGCTAGGGTTCGGGTCCGTGAGGAGATGAGAGAGAGCAGGCGTGAGAGGGAAAGAGAGGCGTAGGGAAAGAGGAACACGGCGCGTCGGGTATTATCCTGTCCCGTAGGCGGCGGGGCGAGCATCTTGGCGCATTAGCGAGGCGGACAACGGCGGTGATGACACCGAGCTGGTTGGCGTTGGGAGGAAGAAGACAAGGGATGATGAAGCAATATTGGGCCGGTAACGGGCCGCACAGGGACTGCTGGCTATGCGCGTGAGCGGCGAGTAGGGAAAGGAGAGGGTCTGGGCCGGCCTGGTTCTGGTCTGGATCTTATTTTTTATACCAAATAGTTTTCCTTTTCTGTTTTCACTTCCATTTTGTATTTTCATTTCAAATTCTGTTTTAACTAATTCAAAAATACTAGAGGATTTTATAAAGTATATAAAATACCCAGGGGCCCTTTTATACAATTTGGGCTCCAATAATTTTGGTGGTTTTCGAAATATCAAAACCAGTTGAATGTGTTTCAAAGAGAGGGGAGATTTAGGGTTTTTAGGGTTTTCCATTACTTTTTATTTGCATGCATTTTTAGATATGATGCTCATGATGCATAGTAAAAACCCTAATGTAAGTTTAACTAAACCTGGGGTGTTACAGCTCTATCGCCCTTACGAGAATCTTGACCCGAGATTCCAAAGGTAGGAAAAGAGACAGAGAGAGAAAGAAACAGGGGCACTCTAAGGATAAGAGGGAAACACACTAAACAACACAGAGTATCTCATGGTCAACTCATGGATGTAATGTTTAGAAACAACTCTGATATGACAACATGAAACACGTGAAGGTAGGAGAGGAAACAAGAGGAGAAGGTTTCAAATTGTTAGATAGATGGTCTTCATAAGGATTGAGACCATGGAATTTACACGAGAGGTTAAACTTCTGATAAAGAAGGGTTCCAACAGAAAAAACATGACCACAGACTTCAATAAAGAACCTCTACTAAACTGCTTAAGTAGAGATTCTAGGTTGTAGAGATATGGATCAACAAAACCAAGCTATTGAACTACTTTTGACACAGAAGGGTCACTCTTTTATTCAACAGAAGGCCAAGACAGAAAGGTGTTTTGGTGGAGAGGACTCATGATACGTCGGAAACGTATCTATAATTTTTGATGTTCCAAGCTTGTTTAGTATCTACTTTGCTTTGCTTTGTCCATACTTTGAGGTAATTTTCATATGTTTTCTGGTACTAACCTATTAACAAGTTGCCACAGTGCCAGTTGCATGTTTTCTGCTGTTTTTGGTTCCAGAAAAGCTAGTAAGGAAATATTCTCGGAATTGGACGGGACAAAATCCAAAGTCAATATTTCAACGAGGAGAACACGTAGTCCAGAGGGGAGACAGAGGGGCGCCATAGGGTGGCCACACCCCCCAAGTGGGCCTAGGGTGGGCCCGCGCCTAGGCAGGGTGTGGGCCCCCTAGCTGCCTCCCAGCCTCGCCTCTTCGCCTATAAGAAGCCCCCAATGTCAAAACCCTAATTACCTGATTAATATTCCACGAAACCGTCTGTAGCCGCCGCCACCATCGTCCCTATATCGGGGGGGGGGGATCAGAAGCTCTTCCCGGCACCCTGCCGGAGGGGAGATCATCTCGGAGGCCTTCTTCTTCATCATGCCAGCCTCCGGTATGAAGCATGAGTAGTTCCACCTTGGACTACAGGTCCATGTAGTAGCTAGATGGTTGTATCTCCTCCTTGTGCTTTCATGTATAGATCTTGTGAGCTCCGTTCATGATCAAGATCTAATCTATTTGTAATCATGCATGTTGTGTTTGCGGGGATCCGATGGATATTGAGATTACTATGTCAGATTGATTAATGGTTTTGTCTATTTGATTCTATCATGTCTGTGTTGTTTGTGATCTTGCATGCTCTCCGTTGTTAGTAGCTATCTTGGCCAAGTAGTTGCTAGTGACTCCAAGAGGGGGTATTTATGCTCGATAGTGGGTTCATGCCTCTAGTTTCCAAGGGAAGTGACAGAAATCTCTTCAGCTGTAGATGTGTTGTTGCCACTAGGGAGAAAACAACGGTCTCTTGTTCATGGAACAAGTGGATTGTTTACCTTACACACTTTGCTTAAAGCAGTTGTCTGTTGCTTGCAACTTAATACTGGAGGGGGTTCGGATGATAACCTGAAGGTGGACTTCTAGTCATAGATGCAGTTGGATGGCGGTCTATGTATATTGTTGTATTGCCCAATCGAATCTCATAGGATCTTTTCGTCTGGTATTGCATTGTTATGCCTTTCTCAGTTCCTGTCAATTGTCCTGCTGTAATTTGTTTACCCTTCATGCCATGTTTGTTTATCTAAGGAGAGCACCTCTAGTGAACTATGGACCCCAGTCCAATCTTTACCATTGATACATCCTCCACTGTTACTGTTTACTTGCTGCAAACCATCATCACCTTCCACACCATACAGTTAATCCTTTGTTACAGCAAATCGGTGATCTTGAAAACCTCACTATTTCGTTGGGGCAAAGTCTTGAGTTTGTGTTGTGCAGGTTTCCTCGTTGCTTGCAACACCTTTGAGACGTTTCCTTCCTCCTACTGGTTCGATAACCTCGGTTTCTTACTGAGGGAAAACTTGCTGCTATGCTGCATCACACCTTGCTCTTGGGTTTTCCCAACGAAGTGCTGCACATCAACAAGGATTCAGCCATCAACTCATATGAGTCGCAAGGAGCATGTATCGAGAGAAACTACAGATTACCAAAATCATAGTCGCTCTTAAAACATGGCTAAGAAAAATGAGGTAAAATTCTTTATTCATCCAGGACTATCAAGATCTTTGCCAAAGATCATGATATCACTTCACACCACCATATAAATATATAAGAAGATTCCTAATGACACGAGAAGAAAGAAACTTCATTCTCAGACTTCAATTACTTGGCACAACAAAATTCTTGCCAACGTAAAAGGGTCTATAGGATCGACCAAGAGTCATTTAGCAACACTACTTTAAATGTTATCCTTGATGTTCGAGACATGAAGCATCAAATAAAGGTCGGAATTCGAATACAAAGGAAACCATAAGCACAATTCCTATAATAAATCATATAAGAAGCCTCATGAAGAGTGGTTGTTATTGCTAAATCAATAGAATATGACAAAGGACCTTCTGGCTAATTGTGTTAACCATTACATCAATCTTGCCGGATTTATAAAGAGACCTATTTCAATACCTTGAGGAACACCAACCATCATTGCTGCTTGAGATTCAGCTTTGGTTAGGTAGAATGATACTTCAGACTCAGCATGTCCGAATAGAAAGTTTGCAACATTTACCGCAAAGGTAAAGTTACTAGATTATCAAGATGTGGACTACAGTTTTAATCTCCAGAAGAATGATCTAGATTGCTAGACCCATGTATTTAACAGCTTGTCGAGAGTCAACTGCACATACATAAAGTACTAACAATAAAACACACATGTGTCCTTAAGGAACATAGTTAACTCTACTCGAATCCATGACGACATCTTTCAACATTTGCATGTGAACCAGAGAAGGTTACTTCTAACATCCAGAACACAAACTTCGAGATGATTCGAGGATGGTTCTAAAATTTTTCCAACATTAATGCCAATTGTTCCATATGAATCTTGTCTAGCATGGAGAAGATAAAAATTTCATTGATGGGATCAACATCAAACTTATCAAGACAATCCATTTACATGGACTCATATATTGCGTGAACAAGGCAAGAATACTGGTCAGATCAAAGGACACGAAGACGTACTCAAGTGAAACATCACAAGTAGAAATAACATCAAGATAGTCCTTGTAACTGAGTTTGATTTGACGATAACCCAAATCAAATCAAAGGTGGGGGAAGATAACATATCCGCAAAGGAGATACTATCTTTCTTCAGCACGAACAAAACTAGACATCCCTTTTAGAAGGAACATAGTCGGATAAAACTTTTGTCTTACAACTCCCCGAATTGTTGTTTAAGCTCAACCAACTAGTTTAGGGGTATCCAGTACAAATCCTTGGAGAAAAGAGCAGTTCAGAGAACTAACTTGCTCAAGAACTTGACATCACGCTCACGTGGCAACATGGCGATACTTCTAGAAAGACATCCAGAATACCACGAACCACCGATATGTCACTTAGTTCGAGAGGAAACTTGCTTTGTAAGGCAAGAAGACATAGTCTCAGAGCTTTGGCACGAGCCTAACTCTTTAACCAAAGAGAGTGCACCAGAATAACGGACTTGGTAGCGCAATCATCCTTTGCTTAGTGCCAGGGTTAACCAATCATGCTAAGAATGACACAAATGTCCTTATGGTTCAAAACAATATTGCTAAGAATCTCGGATGGCCACATTATTACGCACACGCATCACTCACGAGCGCGAAAGCTCGAGGAAGGGTGGGTAAATATGTGTATGAGCGTCACCTCATTGAGAGGGTTATGAAACTCAGCACAACCTCTTAGTATGAAATAGGGTGATACTTTAAGATAGAATAGATGAAAGACACTCAATGCATCTTAATCTGCGGATTACAATACTTTGACCAGGTCCTAAGTATGACGAGGTACTGGAGTTTGTTTCTCCTGACATCCCTAAATGGTTTGTCATGACGGACCACAAGAGTAACTTGCTTCAGAAGACACCGACGCACATTTACTACTTGACTACCAAATGGTAGACAAATCGAAAAACAACAAGGGAAAAAGGAACAGGCTCAGGATGGAATCCCGAGATGTGGACGCATAAGTCAACAATCTTTCGGAAACCAATGCGTAGACGAGGTAAGGTGTGGCAGAGTCATGAGTATAGATGCGAGTCTCATGAGGAGTACTCTTGTCGTGATCTATTTGGTTCCATTAAAGAACATCTGCCATAGCTAGTGGTAGGGGAATGTAGGGGTTCGTAGCATTACAAAACAAAAAATTTCTACCGCATGCACATAAACATGCCAAGATATGTCTACTTGATTATAGCAACGAGTCGATAGAAGCACTCACCCTCGAAGATTCCAAAGCGGTTAACGAGAGTAGATTCTCGTGGGTGATGTAGTCATACACTTGCCGATCTCAAGTTCGCGTAGATGATCCTTCCGACGCTATGTTCTGGCAGCGCTTCCGCAGCCGGTCACACATTCGGTACTCAATGAAGACCTTCCTATCCCTTGTTCCAGCAGGCAGCGGAGGTTGTAGTTCTCCCCTCGCGATTCCGGCAGCACGACGGCGTAGTGTCGGAAGTAGAGGGAACATCCCGCAGGGCTTCGCCTAAGCCGGTGCGAGTTATGGTGGATCTAGGGTTTCCCAATGGTCTAGGGTTTAGAAGACCGGGAGGAGGAGGAGGTGTCGGCGGCAGCTAGGGCGGCGGCGATGAGCCGGTGGCAGCGCAAGGCGGCGGCACAGGGCGGCGGCGGCTCGTGTGGAGAGGGACTAGGGCTTGGTGCTTTGGGGCAGCCCTCCCCCTCTATTTATGAGAGGGGGCAGCCTTGGGAGGGGTGAGTTTGAATCCACTTCCAAACCCAAGTTGGAAGGACTCTCTCCTACTTCCACTAGGAAACTATTGTTCCAGTTTGACTTTTCCGACCTCCCGTTTGACTTTCAATTTAGAGCTTTAATTCTCTCTCACAAATGACCACACCAAGTGACCTAGGATATGATCTAATCATTCCACTTACCCATGACACATTCATGGACCATTCTCCTTCCAGACCGGTGAACCTTCTAGAACCTCTCTGATGAAAACATCGGAATGTTTCCCGAACTCCGGAATCGGACTTTCCTTATATGAATCTTATTCTCCGGACCATTCCGGATCTCCTCGTGATATCCCGGATACCATCCGAGACTCCGAATAACATTCGGTATCCCAACTAACATTCCATATCTACTAAATAACATCGAATCCTTAAGTGTGTCTCCCTACGGTTCGTGAATTATGCGGACATGATCGAGAAACTTCTTCGATTAATAACCAATAGAGGAATCTGGAAATTCATATGGCTCCCACATATTTCAACGATTACTTTGCGATCGAATCAACCACTTGTTGGGCCACGCGGAGATAAAACAAATTTTTTCCTCTAACGTGGTGATCCCAAGATCTAGCTGAGGTAGAAGGGCATGAGTTTTACCACTAGACGCGCAGTTGCGGATTACTGATGAAGCGCGTCAGTTGATGGAGTGCAGTCCTCACGATCCGATCGTCCTGGTGCTGATCGCACATCACCTCTGTTGGTATCCACACGTACAAGGAGGAGCACCGGCGGCGAACTGCTAGGTTCATTACGGCGGCAGGACTGCTGTGGAGCTAGGGTTTCCAACACATGGAATGACCTAACCGAACAATGATTAACCTTTCTGGGTTACGGTGCTCCACTATATATAGGTAGTGAACGTGGGCTCTGCTCGCGCGGCCCATTCACTAAAGCCCATATAACACTAGTCACCGTGAGTCCAACTCACTAACTCAGTCCTAATCCGGTTTAGGTCCAACCCAACCAGATTACAGGTTCAGATCCAATCCGAACTTGCTCCCGCTCTTAAGTGTGTGACCCCGCAGGCTCATGGCTACTTGGAAACGATTGGAGTCCGACTCTCAATCGATCAGTCGGTAGCGGCTCCTAGCAGAACGTGCCAACTCCCAAGTACCAAAGAGTCATGATGACTTGCCTTTCCAATGCGACTTACGTCCGAGTCCCTTTTGCCTCACGATATACCTTGTCAGACTATAGGCGAATAATTGTCATCCCTTAAATAGTCCGACTCTCTTCTCGATCCGAGATAAGTGATTCACCCGACTAACTATTAGTCGATTGCCTCGGTTAACACTTAACCGAGTCGTGCATGGCCATTCTTTCCGAATCATATCTCATGAGAGGGCCCAGAGAATATCTCTCCGAGTGGAGGGGCAAAATCCCATCTTGGTTATTCACATCACGCAGCTTGATTCTTAGTCGACCCGAACCCTGCCTTTATAACTGCCCAGTTACGGATCAATGTTTGACAGAACCTAAGTCGGTGATCCTTAACTCGGACTATGCAACAACCTCAGGTCTAAGGATTACATTGATTGAGATATATAAATGACAACTTGTTCGTTGTACCTCAATATGGGCCAATCCGACTCGCTAAACTCTTTAGACGAATCTGTGTAAGTTGGAATAGCATATCCATGCCCATGACAAGTGGAACCGAGTCATCAAGGCAACTTTCACATTGGTCTAAGTTGTGTGTCCAACACAACCTCAATGACCAAGGATATTTAGTACAAACAACATGAATGCATAGTTCCACAACCGAATCACATATTCAATGATACACATCAGATGTTTATACAAGGACTACTTAATATCTTTATGAATACAATGGCAAATATCATCATACATGATTGCCTCTAGGGCATATTCCCAACAGTCTCCCACTTGCACTAGAGTCAATCTTCCGACATCACATGTCTAAGCATCTAATGCCCATGGCTCTCAGGTGCGCCTCATGCTTCGGCTATGGTAACGGCTTTGTCAATGGATCCGTAATATTTGCATCCGTGTGTACCTTGCATAACTTGATATCACCCTGATCCACGAACTAGCGAATCAGGTGGTACCGCATGAGCATGTGCTTGTTCTTCTGGTGCTGTCTAGGTTCCTTGGCTTGTGCAATAGCACCATTGTTTTCACAATACACGTCCAACGGATTGGACGAGCCCTGAACCACACCAAGATCCATGAGGAAATTCCTCATCCAAACAGCCTCCTTTGCTGCCTCCGAGGCGACAATATACTCAACCTCTGTTGTAGACGCAGACACGGTCTCTTGCTTGGAACTCTTCCAGCTCACAACACCTCCGTTTATAAAAAAAACGTATCTGGATTGCGAACGAGAATCATCAGAGTCGGTAAGATAACTCGCATCTGTCACATCCCAAAATTTTCCAAATTTTGTAATGTGAAAAATAAATAAACAAAATAATTAATTGTTGAAATTTAGGGTGAAAAGAAACTTTTTGTTTCTAAATGGAAACTTAAAGCCCCATCTTGAACAAACTTGAGTAATGTTTGAATCCAACCAAATTCAAATCTAAGTGAAATGCATTCTTCTTAAATGCACCTTGAAATTTAAACACTTGGAAAATAGACCCAAACCCTAAAACCCTAATGGAAGGAAAACATCTCCAAGTTATATCTAAGCCTATGGATTTGATCCATATAAGATTGGTCAAACAAACATTTCAAAATGAACAAGAATAACAAATAGAAATATTATAAAACCATATGAATTGGTTTCAATTAAATTGGAGCCATAAATAAAATCTTATGAATTTAATAAGATAAGGAAATTGAATTTCCAAGGCTAATAAAGCACCTATCTAAAAATCCATACCAAATGGTGAGTAAATAATCCTAAAGAGAATTAAAGAGGATAAAAAATACTAAATAAAAATATACAAATTGGAATCACCAAGTTTGGATCTATAAATAAAAAGATATGAATTTTATAAGATAAAGAAAGAAATATTAAATGAGGAATATTTTAAAGGCCAAATTAAAACCTGGCCAAGACCATAAGTAAATGGAATAAACATAATTCAAGTTAAAATGAATTAAATGAATAAATAATATAGAAATAAAATAATATGGCCTTAACCAAATTCTATTCCATTGGATTAAAACAAATTCCCTAATAAGAATGATTAATTAAATCATGGGAAAATAGTATTTGGAATTTACAAAAGTGGAATAAAAGTTGTTTAATTAACTTAAATGGAATCAAGGAAATCACCTAAATAAAATTTGTGGAATTAAAACTATAATTGATTTCATTGGAATAAAAACAAGTACCCAATTTAAATGATTTATAAATCATATTAAAAATATTCCAAATAATTCAAGGTGAATTATTTGACACCCTAATAAATAAGTAAAACCTACTAAATAGGTTTGGTAAAAATATGGATTTCAAATAAAGTTTTAAAACACATTAAAACCTATTTGAAATAAAGACAAATGTCCATTTATAAAATAAATAAAAGACCCTATAAAGAATAAAAAATTATTCTAAATTTTACCTTAGAATGAACTAATAATTAGTATGTGAATGTACACAAGGTTTGATTTTAAAAGGAGTTTGAATGATTTGAATAAAAATCAAAACAGGTAAATAGAAAAGGAAAAAGAAAAACAAATATGTACAAAAAAATGATGAAAACCAGCGAGCCCAGTTAGCCCAACAAGCCCCAGGCCCAGCAACCAGCCCACCCGGCATTTTCATCTCTCTCTGCTATTCTTTTCACACCAGCCCGCGTACCCCTCAACCCACCTGCCAACTCATCTCATCGTCTCCGCGCGACCCGTTCCCCTCTCTCCCTAGCTGTCGTTTTCTGCTATTAATACCTCGTGTCAATTCGCGTTATTGGCCGCATAATTTCCGCCCGAGACCTTGCCCTCTTAATCGCCTTGCCCTCCTCCTCATTTTTCCTCAGACCCCACGCCCTGAACGCCACCAGGCTGCTGCAATTGCAGGCTTGAACCTCCTCTGCCCGACGATACATCGACGACGATTCCGGTAGCACCAGCCACCACCTTTCCCCCTCAACCACTCGAGCCTGCTCCCCTCTTCCATACGCATCTCCTAGTGGCCTCAACTTTCCCGCGCTTGACCCACAGCATCGGCAACTATGACAACCAGCAGCACCGCCGTCTGCAAACAACTCCGGTGAGCCTCATCGCTTGAACCCGTGCGCGCCTCGACCAGAGTTTCATGCCAACTTGTTCGCCTATGCCTTGTGAACATCCAGGTGCTCACCATTCACTCGCGCAGGACCCGTAGACTCTCCTTCGACGTCGACAGCAAGTGCCAGACGCAGACGATAACTCCGGCGAGGAATCGCCATCATCTCCGTGCGCCCCTGCTCCTTCTGCGGCCACCTCGAGCACCACCGTGACCCTGCGAACCCGATGAGACCTCCCAAACCTCCTATCGCTTCCTAGATTCGCCGTACCGCCATGGCCAGAACGTCGCCGCCGCGCGTCAGACGCCAGCGTCGCTAGTTCTAGGTCGAAGCACTGAGGACCGTCGGATCTAGATCATAGGGATGCAATAGAATGACTCAACGAAGGGGTACGAGCTAATATGCACCGTTCAATCTCACTTAGATCCAACGCACCTCGTAGCGCAATCCAACCGAAGCGGTACAGACCAATAGAATTAAGCCACGTGGCCCTGCCTGCTGATTTAAATGGAAATTTGATCTATTAGATGATAGAATTTGAAAAAATCATAACTTTTAATCTACACGTCCAAATTTTGCAAATTTTATATCAATGGAATCAGAAGAACAAGTACTTTCCAACCATGCACTTTGTTTAGTAAATTACTTCTGTTAAATTGTCTGTTTTTGCAGAAACATGTGTAGGTATATTTTGATTATAAAAATTGTTCTAGAAATATTTTTATGGTAAAATCTTTGGCAATTGGATTATTTTGAACCTATTGACCATATAAAACAACTTGTGGAGTTAAAAGTATATTTTGTGAAGTTAAAAGATGAATCTTTGATTTAGAACATTTCTAGTCAAATAAAAATAAAGTTATTATATTAAAAATGCTTTTGGAGAAAAACCTTTGGGAAATGTTTTGATTTAAACTCTTTGACCCTAAACTCAAGGTTTTATGATTTTAAAATATATTTTGATGAACCCTATATATTATTACTTTGCTAAAAAGCATTTTCAACCACATAAAATATGGATTTGGTTTAAAAATGGTTTACAGGTAAAATCTTTTGCAAATGGTTTTGACATTTTTATAAAATGACCAATAGGTGTTTTTAGAATGTTTATGACCTATTAGAAACCACTTTTCCAAATAAAACAATCTTTAGCATGCTTGCATGCATTGCTTTGTTCTATTATTTTATGTGATGGTTGCTTGAATGGTAGATTGAATTTTTGCTTGCTTGATTGAATTGTAGTGGAATTTGAAGAGTGTGAATATTGCAAGATCAAGGAGTGAACTTATATTCTCTACCAAAAAGGCAAGTGATGCTTCATACTTTTGTCCCAATATTTTCACTATGCATTAGTGATATTTCTAAGTAGGACTTGCATGGAATTTTTGCTAAGTATAAACTATGCCATGGGAAATACTAGTAGATGAAACCTTAGTAGAAATTTCCTAAGTTAAGATTCCTACTACTATCATGCTTAGCTTAGCTAGTAGAAAACAAGGGTGGATTATATTCATGCTATGGAATATTTCTAAGTCAAGGACTTGTGTTTTGTTTAATAAAACAACTAAGTGAATGAATCACCTGGGTGGAATGGAAGGAATGGTTTGTGTTGACTGGTTACACAAGGCCCATTTCTATGGTTTATCTTGTGTATCTCACTTGTGGATGGCCACCCAGAAACAAAGAGATTTGAGATGTCAAATGTTGAGAAGCTTTGCAGCCACTTGGCATTATGGGCTCTGCCTAGATCATATAGGTTGCAATAACTTAGCCAAATGGACAGTTGGTGGTAGGGGATGATAGGTTGGAACGCGTCCATTCTGGTCTAAGGGAAATCTTCTGAAAGATCTTGTCTTGGTGAAACCAAGTCTTGTGGGGAAAGTGCACCACCTCTGCAGAGTGTAAAATCTAAGTACTTAGTGATGGGAATATGCCCTAGAGGCAATCATGTATGATGATATTTCCCATTGTATTCATAAAGATATTAAGTAGTCCTTGTATAAACATCTGATGTGTATCATTGAATATGTGATTCGGTTGTGGAACTATGCATTCATGTTGTTTGTACTAAATATCCTTGGTCATTGGGGTTGTGCTGGACACACAACTTAGACCAATGTGAAAGTTGGCTGGATGACTCGGTTCCACTTGTCATGGGCATGGAGATGCTGTTCCAACTTACACAGATTTGGCTAAAGAGTTTAGCGAGTCGGATTGACCCATATTGAGGTACAACGAACAAGTTGTCATTTGTATATCTCAATCAATGTAATCCTTAGACCTGAGGTTATTGAATAGTCCGAGTTGAGGATCACCAACTTAGGTTCTGTCAAACGCTGATCCGTAACTGGGCAGTTATAAAGGCAGGGTTCGGGTCGACTGAGAATCAAGCTGCGTGATGTGAATAACCAAGATGGGATTTTGCCCCTCCACTCGGAGAGATATTCTCTGGGCTCTCTCGTGAGATATGATTCGGAAAGCATGGCCATGCACGACTCGGTTAAGTGTTAACCGAGGCGATCGACTAAGAGTTAGTCGGGTGAATCACTTATCTCGGATCGAGAAGAGAGTCAGACTATTTAAGGGATGACAATTATTCGCCTATAGTCTGGCAAGGTATATCGTGAGGCAAAAGGGACTCGGACGTAAGTCGCATTGGAAAGGCAAGTCGTCATGACTCTTTGGTACTTGGGAGTTGGCACGTTCTACTAGGAGCCGCTACCGACTGATCGATTGAGAGTCGGACTCCAATCGTGTCCAAGTAGCCATGAGCCTGCGGGGTCACACACTTAAGAGCGAGAGCATTTCGGATTGGATCTGAATATGTAATCTGGTTGGGTTGGACCTAAACCGGATTAGGACTAAGTTAGTGAGTTGGACTCACGGTGATTAGTGTTATATGGGCTTTAGTGAATGGGTCGCACGAGCAGAGCCCACGTTCACTCCCTATATATAGTGGAGCACCGTAACCTAGAAAGGTTATTCGTTGTTCGGTTAGGTCATTCCATGTGTTGGAAACCCTAGCTCCACAGCAGTCCTGCCGCCGTACCGAACCTAGCAGTTCGCCGCCGGTGCTCCTCCTTGTACGTGTGGATACCAGCAGAGGTGCTGTGCGATCAGCATTAGGACGATCGAATCGTGAGGACTGCACTGCATCAACTAACGCGCTTCATCAGTAATTCGCAACTGCGCGTCTAGTGGTAAACCTCGTGGCCTTCTACCTCAGCTGGATCTTGGGATCACCACGTTAGAGGATTTTTGTTTTGTTTTATCTCTGCGTGGCCCAACAGTGGCATCAGAGCGATAGCTTCTGGTTTTAGGCTCGAGATCTCGCATATGTGATATGCGGTAGGCTGTAGATGAGATCTATATGCTGGTTTGGTGGTCGATCTATGAGATAGGTCGGTTTTGTACGAAGTTGATTGGATCAACTGTGCTCGGGGAATGGTAGATCTGATTTCCGTGATCATTCTGCTAAGGTCGTAGAACGACATACCCCTATCGGTCGGCTTCCGCCATTGGGGTAGACTGTGACACGTAAATCCAGAAGCAGTGATCGAAGATCAAATAGTTTGATCGAATCGGAATGATGGTCGGAATCCATGTTCGGATCATAGATGAGATCTGCGTTTTCGGAAAAAACGTCGGGTGCTGCCCGCACCCGCGAGGACCGCCGGCTTCGCCCTGTCGTAGCGCCTTAGATGTCGTTGCGAGTTTCACAACACCGGTAGATATTGTATCTATGCATAACTTGTTTTTGCAGGAATTTGTGAATGGTATGGTTCATGTGCATGTGATGTATGTGTGTAATCCATATGTGATCTGCGAATCACGGTTTTTGTCAGCCGGCTGGAGCCTAGGTGCTGTCATTTTATTGTATAACGACCTGCGTGTCGGATTCTCCATGTAATATACTTTGCTAAGCTAGTGTAGCTATTTGGAGAACCCGGAAGGCATGCAAGGCGTTGTACATGTCGGTGACATGGAGTAAGACGGCAAGTGACAAGAGTTGGCACGAGTAGGATTACAGGCTTTGTGGAGATGGAAATCGCCATGAAGAGAGCCATACCATTTCACATTATAAATGCTTTATTTTGTGTTATTGTTATGTCTTAGTTTTACCTCTATTAGATAGTCGGTAAAATTTAATCCCTCAAAGAAGGTCTAGTCGGTTTTCCCGCCAGTGTTTGCACCATCACAAGTCGGACATTTTTGGTAGTGGGCTCATAAAATTGAGGTGCTGCCAATTCTTTCTGACTAGGTGGGTTCGAGTCGGACTCTTACTGCGGAAACACTCGGTAAGCTAGACGGGTCTATCACAACGGTTGTGGGGCTCGGGGAAAAGTCGGATGGGAGCCGAGGCATGTGATGCCACCCATCCAACAGGAGTCGTATGAGATACGATTGACAAGGAGTTGTCTACCTAGATCACTTGGCGGCTAGTGGTGATGCTAAAGCTCACTAGTCGACTTGCTTATTTAGGATCCTGAATCACTAAGCAACCATCAGAGGGGTGTTGGTTCTAGTGGGAGCATAAAATATTAAAATGTTTAATATGCTTGCTCTTTTATGAATACATGTCTTAAGTGTTTTGCATATTTTCTGTTGTATATCATGGCACCAAGTAGCAGTCACTCTCAGATATCCGGTTTTGCGTTGAGAACCATTCTTGAGAAAGATAAAATGAACGACACTGATTTTACCAACTGGTATCAAAATCTGAGAATTGTTCTCAAACAAGAAAAGAAGGACCATGTCCTAGACAACCCACTTCCAGATGAGCCGAATGAGAATGCGGCTGTCGTAGCAACCAATGCCTACCGTCGGGCTAAGGATGAGTCCACGGATATTAGATGTCTTATGCTTGCTCACATGGAACCGGACTTGCAAAAGCAGTTCGAGCATGTTGAGGCCTACGATATGATCGAAAGCCTCAAAAGTATGTTCCAGGCTCAGGCGAAGACTGAGAGGTATCAAGTCTCTCAGGCTTTGCTGAGTTGCAAGCTTAAGGATGGTGATCCACTGAGCCCGCATGTGATCATAATGGTTGGTTATGTGCAGTCTCTCGAGAGGCTTGGCTACTCCATAAGCGAAGAGTTTGCTACGAATATAATTCTGAACTCTCTTCCTAGTGCATATGGGCAGTTCATTTCGAACTACCACATGCATGGTATGGATAAGAAGCTCACTGAATTACATGGGATGCTCAAGCAGGCAGAGGCGGATCTCAAGAAGGGCACCAGTCAAGTGTTGATGGTGCAGTATAAGGCTAAGTTCAAGAAGCGTTCTTGAACTAAGAAGAAGGCTAAGTCAGGAGGAAAGCAGGCTCAGGACCCGGTCCCAAGAGCTTCCTCGGGGACTAAACCATCTCCTTCAGCCGGATCCACTTGCTTCTACTGCAAGGCGGATGGCCACTGGAAGAGGAACTGCAGCACGTACTTGGCCGATAAAGCCAAGAGTGGAGGTATGACTTCCGACTCAGGTACACTTGTTTGCAATGTTATAGACATATATCTTGCTGATGCACCTAATAGTTCTTGGGTATATGATACCGGATCAGTTATTCACATCTGCAACTCGTTGTAGGGACTGGTAAGAACTAGGAGCGTAGCAAGAGGCGAGGTTGATATTCGAGTCGGCAACAAAGCAAGAGTTGCTGCGTTGGAAGTCGGCACGATGCAACTTCATTTACCTTCCGGATTCATTATGGAATTGAATAATTGTTATTATGTTCCAGTGCTCAGTCGAAACATTATTTCTGCTTCATGTTTGATGAGGCAAGGCTATGAGTCGAATATCAAGAATAATGGTTGTTCTTTGTATTTGAATGATATGTTTCGCGGCTTTGCACCCGTCCAGGACGGGTTATTTATTTTGAATCTTGATGGTGAGTCGGTTTATAAAATAAATGTTAAAAGGTTGAAACCAAATGATCTGAATATGACTTACTTTTGGCACTGTCGGCTTGGTCATATAAGTTGGAAACGCATGAAGAAGCTCCATGATGATGGACTCCTAACTTCGTTCGACTTGGAGTCGTTCGAGACATGCGAATCTTGCCTACTCGGCAAAATGACCAAGACACCTTTTTCAAAGAGTTGCGAAAGGGCGTCCGACTTGTTGGGACTAGTACATAGTGATGTATGTGGACCAATGAGCACGACAGCTAGGGGTGGTTATGAGTACTTCATTACCTTCACTGATGATTTGAGTAGGTATGGATATATCTACTTGATGAAACACAAGTCGGAAGCCTTTGAAAAGTTCAAAGAATTCCAGAATGAAGCACAGAATCAACTCGGCAAGAAAATAAAGTTTCTTCGGTCGGACCGAGGAGGCGAGTACATGAGCCATGAGTTTGATGACCATCTGAAAAGTTGTGGAATAGTTCCTCAACTTACTCCGCCAGGAACGCCACAAAGGAATGGTGTTTCGGAAAGGCGGAATCGAACCTTGTTGGACATGGTACGATCAATGATGAGTCGTACAGATCTGCCTTTATCATTTTGGGGTTATTGTCTAGAAACAGTGGTGTTCACACTAAACAGAGTACCATCAATATCGGTAGAGAAGACACCGCATGAGATGTGGACAGGCAAAAAGCCGAGTTTGTCTTTTCTTAAGATTTGGGGTTGTGAAGCGTTTGTCAAGCGACTTCAGTCGGAAAAGCTTACAGCCAAGTCGGATAAGTGTATTTTCGTGGGGTATCCGAGGGAAACCTTGGGTTACTGCTTCTACAACCGAGAAGAGGGCAAAGTGTTTGTCGCTCGGAATGGTGTCTTCCTTGAGAAAGAGTTTCTCAGCCGGGGAGTAAGTGGGAGCACGGTGTAGCTCGAAGAAATTCGAGAGGAACCGGCTAGTAACAAGTCGGCAAAAACCTTGGAGGTTGAGCCGGTCGTGGCAACTGAGCCGGCAGCAGCACCTGTACTACGAAGATCGGCAAGATTACGAAGTGTTCGTGATGTGTTACTGTTAGACAGTGATGAGCCGGCAAATTATTCGGAAGCGATGGTGGGATCTGATTCCGAGTCATGGATTGGAGCCATGAGATCCGAGATAAAGTCCATGGATGAAAATCAAGTTTGGAACTTGGTTGATCTGCCAGACGGTGCAAGACCCGTCGAGTGCAAATGGGTCTTTAAGAAGAAAACTGATATGGATGGAAATGTTTCAATCTATAAAGCACGCCTTGTCGCGAAGGGGTTCCGACAAGTTCAGGGAGTTGATTACGACGATACTTTCTCGCCCGTAGCGATGCTTAAATCAGTTTGGATCATGTTAGCTATAGCGGCCTATTTCGACTACGAGATATGGCAGATGGATGTCAAAACGGCTTTCCTTAACTGAAATTTAACCGAGGATGTGTATATGATACAGCCCGAGGGTTTTGTCGATCCGGCTAATGCTGACAAGGTATGCAAACTTTAGAAATCCATTTATGGGTTGAAGCAAGCATCTCGGAGTTGGAATATTCGCTTTGATGAGGTAGTCAAATCGTTTGGCTTCACCAAGAGTGATCATGATTCTTGTTTGTACAAGAATTTTAGTGGGAACAAAGTAAATTTTCTAATCTTATAGGTGGATGACATATTATTGATTGGAAATGATGTCCAGATGTTGCAAGAAACCAAGGAATCATTGGAAAGGAGTTTCTCAATGAAAGACATGGGTGAGGCAACATACATCCTCGGAATCCGCATCTATAGAGATAGATCAAGGAGGCTCATTGGATTGAGTCAGAGTACTTATTTGGACAAAGTGTTGAAGAAGTTCAACATAGAATCTTCTAAGAAGGGGTTCTTACCGATGTCCCATGGTGTAAAACTTAGCAAGACTCAGTGTCCTTCGACTACTGATGAGCGAAGTCGGATGAGTGCGATTCCATATGCTTCCGCAGTCGGATCCATCATGTATGCCATGATTTGTACTAGGCCGGATGTTTCCTATGCTCTAAGTGTTGTGAGCAGATACCAGGCTGATCCTGGAGAGATCCACTGGACAGCGGCTAAAAATATCCTAAAGTACTTGAGAAGGACTAAGGATATGTTCTTGGTTTATGGTGGTGAAGATGAACTCAGTGTAAAGGGTTACACGTATGCGAGTTATCTTACCGACTCAGATGATTATCATTCGCAATACGGATACGTGTTTATTATAAATGGAGGTGCTGTGAGCTGGAAGAGTTCCAAGCAAGAGACCGTGTCTGCGTCTACAACAGAGGCTGAGTATATTGCCGCCTCGGAGGCAGCAAAGGAAGCTATTTGGATGAAGAATTTCCTCATGGATCTTGGTGTGGTTCAGGGCTCGTCCAATCCGTTAGACGTGTATTGTGACAACAATGGTGCTATTGCACAAGCCAAGGAACCTAGACAGCACCAGAAGAACAAGCACATACTCATGCGGTACCACCTGATTCGCCAGTTCGTGGATCAGGGTGATATCAAGTTATACAAGGTACACACGGATGCAAATATTGCGGATCCGTTGACAAAGCCGTTACCACATCCAAAGCATGAGGCGCACCTGAGAGCCATGGGCATTAGATGCTTAGACATGTGATGTCGGAAGATTGATTCTAGTGCAAGTGGGAGACTGTTGGGAATATGCCCTAGAGGCAATCATGTATGATGATATTTCCCATTATATTCATAAAGATATTAAGTAGTCCTTGTATAAACATCTGATGTGTATCATTGAATATGTGATTCGGTTGTGGAACTATGCATTCATGTTGTTTGTACTAAATATCCTTGGTCATTAAGGTTGTGCTGGACACACAACTTAGACCAATGTGAAAGTTGGCTTGATGACTCGGTTCCACTTGTCATGGGAATGGAGATGCTGTTCCAACTTACACAGATTCGGCTAAAGAGTTTAGCGAGTCGGATTGACCCATATTGAGGTACAACGAACAAGTTGTCATTTTTATATCTCAATCAATGTAATCCTTAGACCTGAGGTTATTGCATAGTCCGAGTTGAAGATCACCGACTTAGGTTCTGTCAAACGCTGATCCGTAACTGGGCAGTTATAAAGGCAGGGTTCGGGTCGACTGAGAATCAAGCTGCGTGATGTGAATAACCAAGATGGTATTTTGCCCCTCCACTCGGAGAGATATTCTCTGGGCCCTCTCGTGAGATATGATTCGAAAATCATGGCCATGCACGACTCGGTTAAGTGTTAACCGAGGCGATCGACTAAGAGTTAGTCGGGTGAATCACTTATCTCGGATCGAGAAGAGAGTCGGACTATTTAAGGGATGACAATTATTTTCCTATAGTCTGACAAGGTATATCGTGAGGCAAAAGGGACTCGGACGTAAGTCGCATTGGAAAGGCAAGTCGTCATGACTCTTTGGTACTTGGGAGTCGGCACGTTCTGTTAGGAGCCGCTACCGACTGATCGATTGAGAGTCAGACTCCAATCGTGTCCAAGTAGCCATGAGCCTGCGGGGTCACACACTTAAGAGCGGGAGAATGTTCGGATTGGATCTGAACATGTAATCTGGTTGGGTTTGACCTAAACCGGATTAGGACTGAGTTAGTGAGTTGGACTCACGGTGACTAGTGTTATATGGGCTTTAGTGAATGGGTCGCACGAGCAGAGCCCACGTTCACTCCCTGTATATAGTGGAGCACCGTAACCTAGAAAGGTTAATCGTTGTTCGGTTAGGTCATTCCATGTGTTGGAAACCCTAGCTCCACAGCAGTCCTACCGCCGTACCGAACCTAGCAGTTCGCCGCCGGTGCTCCTCCTTGTACGTGTGGATACCAGCAGAGATGTTGTGCGATCAGCATCAGGACGATCGGATCGTGAGGACTGGACTGCATCAACTGACGCGCTTCATCAGTAATCCGCAACTACGTGTCTAGTGGTAAACCTCGTGGCCTTCTACCTCAGCTGGATCTTGAGATCCTCACGATCCGATCGTCCTGGTGCTGATCGCACAGCACCTCTGCTGGTATCCACATGTACAAGGAGGTGCACCGGCGGCGAACTGCTAGGTTCGTTACGGCGGCGGGACTGTTGTGGAGCTAGGGTTTCCAACACATGGAATGACCTAACCGAACAACGATTAACCTTTATGGGTTACGGTGCTCCACTATATATAGGGAGTGAACGTGGGCTCTGCTCGCGCGGCCCATTCACTAAAGCCCATATAACACTAGTCACCGTGAGTCCAACTCACTAACTCAGTCCTAATCCGGTTTAGGTCCAACCCAACCAGATTACAGGTTCAGATCCAATCCGAACTTGCTCCTGCTCTTAAGTGTGTGACCCCGCAGGCTCATGGCTACTTGGACACGATTGGAGTTCGACTCTCAATCGATCAGTCGGTAGCGGCTCCTAGAAGAACATGCCGACTCCCAAGTACCAAAGAGTCATGATGACTTGCCTTTCCAATGCGACTTACGTCCGAGTCCCTTTTGCCTCACGATATACCTTGTCAGACTATAGGCAAATAATTGTCATCCCTTAAATAGTCCGACTCTCTTCTCGATCCGAGATAAGTGATTCACTCGACTAACTCTTAGTCGATCACCTCGGTTAACACTTAACCGAGTCGTGCATGGCCATGCTTTCCGAATCATATCTCACAAGAGGGCCCAAAGAATATCTCTCCGAGTGGAGGGGCAAAATCCCATCTTGGTTATTCACATCACGCAGCTTGATTCTCAGTCGACCCGAACCCTGCCTTTATAATTGCCCAGTTACGAATCAGCGTTTGACAGAACCTAAGTCGGTGATCCTCAACTCGGACTATGCAACAACCTCAGGTCTAAGGATTACATTGATTGAGATATACAAATGACAACTTGTTCGTTGTACCTCAATATGGGTCAATCCAACTCGCTAAACTCTTTAGCCGAATCTGTGTAAGTTGGAATAGCATCTCCATGCCCATGACAAGTGGAACCGAGTCATCAAGCCAACTTTCACATTGGTCTAAGTTGTGTGTCCAGCACAACCTCAATGACCAAGGATATTTAGTAAAAACAACATGAATGCATAGTTCCACAACCGAATCACATATTCAATGATACACATCAGATGTTTATATAAGGACTACTTAATATCTTTATGAATACAATGGCAAATATCATCATACATGATTGCCTCTAGGGCATATTCCCAACACTACTTACATACGATACCAATTTCCCTTTGTCTGACGATAGTTTACTTATCCGAGGTTTTGATCATCGGTATCTCTGCATACCTAGTTCAACCTCGTTACCGATAAGTACTCTTTTCTCGTTCCCGTGATATGTGATCCCTTGTGAGCCAGTCACATGCTTGCAAGCTAATTGGATGACATTCCATCGATAGGGCCCAGAGTATATCTATCCGTCATATGGATGGACAAATCCCACTCTTGATCCATGTGCCTCAACCCATACTTTCCGAACACTCAATGCCACCTTTATAGCCACCCAGTTACGGTGTGGTGTTTGATATCATCAAAGCATCCTTCCGATGATGGTGATTAGCATGATCTCATGGTCGAAGGAATTAGAGTACTATGTATCAGAAAGCTTATAGCAAACGAACTATTGAAATGACTTGATCTTTATGCTATGCTTATCTATAGGAGTATGTCCATCATACCATTCTCCTAATGATATGATCTCGTTGTTAACAACATCTCAATGTTCATGATCGAGAAACCACGATCATCTATTAACCAACAAGCTAGTATTATTAAAGAGGCTTTACTAGGGACTCTAATTTAGTTTACAAATCACACAAGTATTAATGTTTCTGGTTAATACTGTTATAGAATGAATGTAAACATTTATCATAAACACAAAGATATAATAATAACCACTTTTATTATTGCCTCTAGGGCATATCTCCAACAAGGAAGTCCTTAGTTGTCACAATGCAATCGCGACAAAGACCACAATCTTGAAGGCTAGAATTGTAGTACCAGCCATCCTGAGGTAGTGTGTGAACATTTACAGACAGGGGTCAAAGGAATGGATCTTGGGTTAAAGTTCAGCTTCATGTACAAGATTCACAACACCAGAATCCAGCACAATCGGGGATCTTAGGTTCAAGTCCAAGGGTTAAAACCCGAGAAAGAAGTAACTACTACTCGAGTGACCTAGAATACACTACAAGATAATAACCACGAGGTATCTTCCAAAATAAGAAACACCTTTGGAAGTACCCAAGAAAATAAAAAGGAGGCACACGAGGCGAAAGGAAACCTCGAAGCCTAGAGAATAACACTCTGGAACCAACAATGTAATATTGTGGACCCAAAAAACAAAGAGATCATGATGGAAATGAATCTCTCAACTGAATAAGAACAAAGGGAAACAAGGAACTCACAACACACAACTCTAGAGAACTCAATACTAGGCCAACTGGCTTAGAAACGACATGCCCAGAAGGCACCTAATCTTTGAAAGAATGGAAGAGATATCAAAATTTTTCCAAAATCAACACCAGGTAAGATAACCCAGAATTTGAGCGAAACTGGATAAGGAATAAAAGAAGCATACTAGAGTTTTCTCAAATGCTTTTCATATTTGAAATAGTTTTCACAAGAACTAGACTAAACATCGACCAATATCAAGGTTTTCCTACGGTCGGTACTGCTCTAATACCAAAACCCGTGACACCCCCGGGATCAGCGCTAAACAAATCCCAGAACTCCGTCAGACATAAGCTTAACCTGGATCTCGAGAATATCCCGTGAGGAATCGGTAACACAACAGTGACCCTACGACACAAAATTTATTACAGCAAGCTCATAACTGAGCAAAGAACCAAATTATAACAAGCAGAGGTCACCGACCACAAACATCAAACAACGGAAGGCAAATTATGCTATTAAGTATATCAAACTTAACAAAAGGCCTAAGAGGCCTGAAGCATAATGATGGCGTTCCAGCCCATAGATTCCAGGCTGTCGGCCGGGAACCCCAAGATATTCGTCGGTGTCGATGTCGTATGGAACTCATCTTCAGGTGAACACTTAATCTGCCAAAAGTATCAACAAAGCAAGGGTGAGTACAAGGTATACTCCGCAAGACTTATGGCTAGTGAAGTTGTTTTGCATAAAGCCATCTTTGTTTATAAAATAAGAGAGAGAAGATGCTCATTTATTCAGAATATTTTAAAACGGGATAAGAGAGCAACATCTCTGAAATATTGATCATTATCTTTGATATCCACCAATTCATCATCATCGAACCGCTACTTTAATCACCCCCTCGTACCCATGAGGAAGCATCCTTAAGCACACGTTGATCTGCCAATTTTTATGATTAGGTTAAAGTTCTCTATGATCTTATAATCTGGTCACCAAGCGTTCATAACCATGAACACGGCTTTTCGAAAAGATTTAAGCCTGCAAGGGTGTACAACTTTACCCCCACGTACTAACCTTCTCTTAGTGCCACGCGATAAGCTCTCTTTCTTGGAAGGCCGGTAGAGGGTGGTTAGACAAGTCCTTTACCTTACTTTCGCCTAAATCTATGAGTATCCAAGAAAGGGTTCCATCAGCCCATATCTCTATGTCCAAGTATCGGGAGTACTCCCAGAGCCTCCTTCCTCCTTGGTCACGCCCTATATGATGCACCATCTTCAACCCATCCAGATATGCAGATGCCAAATAGCTAACTACGGACTCATGGATCAGACTAGGAAAGTTAGTGAGTCAAGGGGGTTCCCAAGCCCCCGTGTGGCTGCACACTCGTCTTGGTTCCAAATCCAAGAACTCAGTTCCTAGTGCTGGAGAGCATGGGACTAGAAAAACCACATCCCACCGTGACCTACCATACAAGCCTTAGCATGTTTAATCTCATATCACTGATCTCATCTCATCACGTTCTCCTGTCATATTAGATTCTTTGCATCTGATACATTATCTAGATGAACCAGCACTGACAGCTATGCGTGGCTAAGCAAGACATAGATATAAGCTCTAGCAGTACACACAAGCCAAACCTAGTTATGCTAGGAGCAGTGGATCAGGTAATATAAGCTCAAAGGGAGTAATGCAACAGATAGGATACTCTATCTATCGATAAAATACCATAGTAGAATCGTATGCATCATGGCAGGAATTGAAATGTTTTCGACATCATAGGATTATATCATGGTGGGGCTATGCTTGCTTTTGCCGTTTGATAAACCCATAAGCAGATCTTCGGAAGCCTTGTACTTGACTTGGTTATAGTTGGTCAAGTAATGTTTGTCGATCTTCGATGGTGTTGACCTCGAGCTTCGATATCGATCTCGATATCGTATTCTACTGGGAAAGAACCAAATACCGTAAAGAGAGGGAAAACAATCAACACATGTCATTGGTGTAATGCTCAAACAAGGATGATGATATGACAAGTTAAATTGCATTGAAATGTAACCCTAAGACATGCTCGACAGTTTAATCGGGGTTCCGAGGGGTATAAACCCTAATTCAGGATAACTCCGGAATCACCTATGAGGGATTACTATGTTATTCTAATTAAACTTGTCATTTAAGTTGTTTAACAATGCATGCTTATAGATCTAATTGATAGATCTCATTTTTCTGAACATTTTGGTATATTATACACATTTTTTTGATTTAACATGAATTAGTTATTGAATTTACAAGATTTAAATAATTTTCTAAAATTATTAAACCATTTTAATTGATTTACTAAACCACACTGAAAGTTTTCACACCGCAGGCACACCTAGACACTGTGGCTGACAAAGGGGCCCTGAGCCACCTCAGCTGCCCCGCGAGCAGGTGGGACCCGGACCGGGGTTTGACTGGGCTTGACCACGCCTGCTGGCGTCACAGTGACGTCAGCGTGACCTCACCCGACGGTGACACTCCCAGACAGCGATGGGGACGCTGCTAGACGGCTCGCGGGACAACGTGGGTGCGATGGCTCGACTCAGAGCAACGAGGGGAGCCTAATGGTGGCGGCGCCGCCAACTATTGGTCGCCGGAGTGGCTCGTACGACGACGGCCAGCAGCGGCGGCGACATGCGCATGACGACAAGGTGATTCGAGAAGCGAGAGAGATAGAGGAAGGGATCCGGAGAACGGGGAGCTCACCCTGAAGCTGAAGAACGCGGCGGTGAGGCCATAGGCGGACAGGGTCGACAACATGAACGGCGGCGGTGCTCGTCGAAGGCGAAAGAGACGGCTGTGATGGCGTCGACTGGGAATCCCCTCCTCGATTCCGTTGGTGGGGAAGTGGAGGACGGCTAGGCGGAGCTTGAGAGCGTATCGGCGAGGCACGGGGTGGCACAGGTCGGCGGGACGCCGTTGACATCTGGGGATAGGGTTCGGGTCCATGAGGAGACGAGAGAGAACAAGCGCGAGAGGGAGAGAGAGGCGTAGGGGAGGAGGAACACGACGCGACTGGTCTTATCATGTCCCGTAGGCGGCAGGGTGATCATCTTGGCGCATCGGCGCGACTGACGACGGCGATGACGACACCGAGATGGTTGGCGTTGGGAGGAAGAAGACAAGGTATGACGAAGCGTTATCGGGCTGGTAACGGGCCGCGCAGGGGCTGCTGGCTGCGCGCGTGAGCGGCGAGTAGGGAAAGGAGATGGTCTGGGCCGGCCTGGTTTGGTCTGGATCTTATTTTTTTCTGCCAAATAGTTTTCCTTTTTGGTTTTCATTTCCGTTTTGTATTTTCATTTCAAATTCTGTTTTGAATAATTCAAAAATACTAGAGGCTTTTATAAAGTATATAAAATACTCAGGGGCCCTTTTATACAATTTGGGCTCCAATAATTTTGGTGGTTTTCAAAATATCAAAACCAGTTGAATGTGTTTCAAAGAGAGGGGATATTTAGGGTTTTCCATTACTTTTTATTTGCATGCATTTTTAGATATGATGCTCATCATGCACAGTCAAAACCCTAATTTAAGTTTAACTAAAACTGGGGTGTTACACATGGGGACACCGATCTTCATGTCTCCGACATGTTCATTATTTTCTGTGTATGTTTTGGTTTATATATGTGCTATCGAGTTGTTTTCATTATTTCTCAATGTTGTACATTACCAATTGTAATGTTTTTTGTAAAATATGTGTCGTTGTGTTATTTGCACATTTTGGAGCCCAGATTTCTATGTTCCTTTAACTTTGGGTTATAAATGTGAAATTGATTATTTGCATATTTAAAGTTTTTAATTACATATTTGGGTTCCAAAAATAATATCTAAATTATGCATAAATGTTTGTGTAATAGTGAATTTACAAAATTGCAATCACACGGTTGACATTCTTTAAGCCTACAATTGCACCTTAAGAAATTCAACTTCGTGTTTAAGTAAGATAAATTACACTTTATGTAGAGAAATATGCAGGATTTCGACAACATGGCTACATGGATCCCATGGAGGTGGTCCTTCTCATCTCCAAAGAGATCTGTTATCTGCCCCACGCAAGACCCAGGGGTATCATGGCATGCTCCTTGCACCAGTTACAAATGTGGTTTTACACATTATCTTTCTAATTACACGAATTGCGGAAAACGCACCCCCAAAGATTTAAGATAGGGTAAACTCAAGCAAATTGCACGAGGTTTTTGTTACACTTACTTTTGACCTTTGACTTATAAATCAAAAAGGCACATGAGTTGGAGATTTTGGTTTTAGCTTGCAACTTTTATTGGATATTATTGCATGATAGTATATTTGTATGGGCTAAGATCATCCCAACATGTTATGTATAATACAACAATAACCTTTTTTAGGGCATTTGGACCCAAAAGCGCTGCTCAAGCAGATATTCTATCCCTACTAGGTGATGTAATTTTTTAGGGCAGCCCCATATTTTGTCCCTAAGTGATGCAAATTTAGGGTACCACAACCTGTGCCTTGAAACAAATCTTCGACCACACACAACCCAACCGTCAACTAAAACTTTATGCCGCCTCTCCCTATCGACTTTTTGTGTCCTAAAACTTTTACTAGGTGCTCTGTTGTATATCCTCTGTTGGAGATGCTCTAACATAGAAAACCAAGAAAACACAGATTTAGTTGTTTCTTGCCTTTGGAGCTTAAATCAAAAGGCTAAAAGCAGGCCTAACCGAGCACCTTCTCACTTTGTTCCAATAAATAAGGTGTATAAATTAACATCTAAGTTTGACCAATGTTATAGAAACAAATATGAATATTTAGCACACCAAGTCAATATCAATAGACTCAACATAAAAATATATTTTTATAAAATACTCCATCCATTGTAAATTATAAAATGTTTTAGCCTTTTAAAAAAAGACGTATCTAGATTTTTTATTGTGTAGATTCAAAACAAAATAAGTGAACCTATATCATTCGCAAAATAAATAAATAAGTGAACCTATACACTAAAGACGTCGACACATGTGATTCAGAAAAGACTAAAACGGAGGCAATACCAAGATGATTGGTACCCCGGTTTGAAACCTTTTCCTTGGCCTAGTTCTAGATGGTTGTATACTTGTATGTGCCATTGTGGTGTGAGTCTTCTCTATCCCTGCTTCTCTGCCGGCCGGATCGGCTCCAGGTACTGTACGTCACGCATGCATGCACCCGCGTGCGGGGTGCCGCATCGGGAGAGAATCATTTCCCCTTTGCGCGCGGTGACCCCTGCCTCTGCCTAGCATGGTGCGTCGTCACGAGAGCTTTGGTTAGCATCCTACGCGACACGGGGACATTTATTTACCTGTCCGGCGACAAACAAGAGCGCTCACGGGCCGAGAGATCCAAGGACCCGTGAGGGGGCAAATGCATGCTCGGTGGGACGACGGGACGGAACTCGCTGTCCTAGCTTGGAAGGTAACCACTAAACTACACACCCCTTCACATGCATGCATCATGCATGGCAGGACGTGCACACTGTCACAGTGAGCCCTGAGGCCTGATAATTGTATGGGCATCCATCTCCAGGGCCCACTACATATACCTTACATAAGAAGGTAGTTATTATTTTACACTTCATCTGTCTGTCAGAGAGCCAAAACCTACTTCACTTGTCAGAGAGCCTGATACCTTAGGTTTTTCAGAACCAACTTGTATGGTTGGATGGCTAAGAGGAGAGCGGTATCTCCAGCTCATTAGAGTTTAAACCCTAAGTTTAATGTTTTGCTGTCTCATAAAAAGGGAAATATTTTTCAGTATGAAGCGATGTTTCTGTTGACAGCGAGGTGGCTGTGGTGATTTTGTCGATCCATCAGATTAGTTTCTCAAACTCGGTCTTTTGAACTTACTCGATCTCATACGGTAGAGTGTGTACGCGTTCATATAGGTCAGTGTATGTATACATTTGTAAGTGTTATTGGATTTCAAAAAAAAACCCTTAGGTTTCCTAATTGAAGATGGGGAACCCCTTTTCTCGGAAACAAAAACACATCCAAATTTGCCTAAAAAAACACACACACATCCAAATTATAAGGAGCGAACTTCTGAGAAATTTATTGTTCAAACCCGATCATCCCAGCCCGCCGGGTGCTGTTCCTGTACTATACGTTATCATGACTCGTTGTCTCTACAGTGTGGTCCGTGTACCAGGAATGCCGATTTACAAATGTCACGAGTTTGTGGTACTTGACGCAACGGACTGTTGATGGAACAGTACAGTTGCCCGCCATTCCGGTGTGACGCTAGCTGTAACAAATAACAAACCCTGCAAACCGCCGGCCGGTGACCCCGGTTTCACCGCCTTTCACCTTCTTCCTTGTTTTCGGCATGGATCCGGTACGGAGAGATCGACGATACCACTAATCATTACGCCATAATTCTATCTAAAAATAAGTAATTTTATTAGAGCATGCCATATATATGTTTGAGGCTTGTGCCACTATTTTGTGAGATTAACACCCTCGACAAGCAGTGCATGTCCTTTTTTTTATAAAGCATCTCCCACTTCTACCTCATCCCATACCATATCTATCAATTTCCCCCATGTTTTCTCATCCATGCATTTGGGATTACCTTGGCCAAACTTAAGTCTATGCATATTTTCTCAGAGGTTTGTCGGAGGAGAGGGAAATAAGGTTTGTAGCTAGATCAGTAGATGGATTGCTAAACTGTTTGCAGCTTGGGGTTGTAAAGGAATGTTTTCTGATCCACCATTGGATGCAAAATGAAGTACTCCCGATTCATAATAAGTGTCGCTGATTTAGTAGTACAACTTTATACCAATAACACTTATTGTGGATCGGAGAGAGTAGTGAGTATGCGGAATCATGACTCAGGATCCCGCGGTCTTTCTAACATGGGTTTAGGGTGTCAAATCCGCCAACCTAACCGAGAAAATTTGCAGGGTCACAAGCAAAGTTTCTCCCTTGAGTTTCTGAGTGAAATGAATATGAACAAACGATTTTTTGCAGAGGCGATGGCACCGATAGAGACGGCTAATAGGGGGGTGGTGGCATCAGGGTAGAGGAGTAAGGCCAAAGCCAGTGTATGTTTAGGGGTAGAGGAATTACTTGATCAGGCAACTGTGGCCGTTAGACACCATGGAAACATGAGTGACAACTTTGTTGAGGCAATGGAATTAAATGGGAGCAACTATACCTTATTTGACTTCGACACCGTTATACTGCAGTTGACAGTATTATTGATTTCTGGTTGCTAATTTACCTTTTTTTGTATATCTTAGTCATCGCACAACACTAGTTAACATAAAATTTCAATATTCCCAGTGTCCAATTTCAGCATACCGTGCATACCGTGCATATCTTGATCCCAAGTTGACGTTTGAAAAGATGACCAGGACTTGTGTACATTCAAGGTTTTGGTTCCCGATACGGAAAAAATCCCGAGGGTGGTCGGGATTTCCGGTTACCGCGGTTACCGAGAAATCCCGACCGGTTACCGGACGAATTTAAATTTCAAAATTTGAATTTACGGTCCTTGGTTTGACTATTTACATCGGTTTTTTGTTAAAATTTAAAATTTTCATACAATTCAAATAAATTCAGGATTTTTTGTCCGGTAAACCGATTTTCCGAGGGTGGTCGGGATATCCGGTTACCGACCGGTAACCGGATTTCCCGACCGGTAACCAAAACCACTACATTGACACATAACTTACAATTGCTCTAGCCATGTGGATGAACAAAAAGGATAAGGGGAACGGAAGCCAAAATATTTAAAATTATCAAGCCAATATCCACAGCTATCAAAATAGAATTCCTGAAATGCCACCGAAGATCGAGGGGCTCAATTTCCCTTATCTATCGACCAATCGTGTGGGCGGTACAGAGAGAACCGAGTTCATAATCAGTGCGCGCCACATAGTCGAAAATTCTCAGTTTTATCATATTATCCATGCAAAACATTTATGTAAAAGTCTTTTTATGTTCACAATTTACATCAGTATAACAGCTTAATTACCCGTTAAACACACTTTGATCGATTATCTCCACAATTGGCATACCTTGACTGCTGTCTCCAATGCGGGCCATGCATGTGTTCACACGCACGTGTGTAGGAGTGGCGACGACGACGTGTTCATGGATCGGCCGGCGATCACCTCTTGGACCTGGACGCTCTCCGGCTGAGCACCACCCAGTACAGCACCCTGTAGAGCAGGAAGAAGCCGAACAGCACCTGCACCCCGGTCCACCGCTCCTCTGCCGTGAGGCCCTTCGATGCCAGCACGTCGCGCCCCGTCTCCGAGCATTCCCCTCCGGCGCCGGCCACCCCGAAGCATCGGTTCGCCGCGCACGAGTACTCGTTGGCGAGCATCGCGTCCAGCGCGTACTTGTACGGCGAGGCGTAGTGCATGAACACCCAGTATGACGGCGTGCTCTCCCGCGACAGGAAGTAGCCCGAGAACAGGAAGAAGCCGGCCAGGGACACCGACACCAGCGACATACCGGCGATGAAGTCCGGCGCAAACGAGCTCACGAATAGCACGAAGGAGTTTGCCGTGAGCACCACCGCCCACACCACCAACACGAACACCATGAAGGCTTCCGGTGACGCGCAGAGCCCGACGAGGAAGTAGACGCATGAGGAGTAGAGCAGCGCAACCACCAGGAGGTACGGGAGGAACACCATCGTGGCCGCCGCCGCGTGAGAGGACAGACGGTACAGCCCCGCCGCCGTCTCGGCGAGAACGATCGGCCGCTCCGTCACGAACGTCGGAAGCGTCTCCGTGGTGGAGGTGAGCAGGAAGGTCAGCGTGAAGGCGAACAGCCCCAGCCGCTTGTGCGCGCCGACCTCGCCGTAGCCCGCGTTGATGTAGATGGTGCCCAGTAGCGTCCCGACGATCACCGCCTCCAGGAAGTTGGTCAGGAGCAGCTGCTTGCTCCGGTAAACCACCTTCCACGCCCTCTTGTAAAGAACCACGAACTCGTGGATCCGCGGGCACGGCGAAGTACACGATGGCGGCGTCGCCATGGCATCGGCCTTGTGGTGTTTTGTTGGCTTGGTGGTGAGATCTTGCGCCGGATTGGGTTCAGGGGAGGATGGTGGGGAATGGGGGATCTGGTCGATGACCTCGAGGGCGTACTCCAGTGGGTTGAGCTGTGCTGGGACGGTTAAGCCGTGGGAGAGAAGTGCGGTGTCGAGGGAGGCGAGGGAGCCGTGGTGAAGCACCGTCCCGCGGGACAGGAGGAGGAGCGAGTCCACCGCAGAGAGGAGGCGCGCGCTGGGCTGGTGGATGGACAGCACCACCGTCGTGCCTCTGGCAACCGCCACGGCGCGGAGGCAGCCGACGACCACGAACGCCGAGGAAGAGTCGAGGCCGGAGGTCGGCTCGTCGAGCAGGAGCACGCCGGGGTCACGGAGCAGAGCGAGGCCGATGGACACGCGCCGGCGCTCGCCGCCCGAGAGCCGCGAGGCAGAGACCCGCGTGTGCGCCGCGTGCACCAAACGGAGGTCCGCGAGGAGCGTGGTGACCGCGACAGAGGCCGCGGACGCCGATGACGGAAGAAGCAGCGACGCGGCGAAGGCGAACGTCTCGGCGACGGTGAGCAATGACAGCGCGACGTCGGCCTGGGGCACGTGAGCCGACAGCCGGCGAAAGGAGGAGGGCCGGAGCGGCGCGGAATTGAGCAGGAGACGGCCGCTGGTGGGCGCGGTGCGCGCGGCGAGGATGTCGAGCAGCGTGGACTTGCCGGCGCCGCTCGGCCCAACGACGGCCAGAATCTCCCCTGCCCGAGCCGTGAGCGACACGTCGCGGAGGATGTAGTCAGGTGCCTCCACGGACGCACCGCACGGCCTCAGGAGCCGCGCGAGCGACGACGTCGGCGCCGCGGCCGGTTTCGCGTAGTAGATGTTCCGGGCGGCTAGCTCGTACGTCAGCTCCTTGGGCGGCGGTGAAGACGGCGGTGGTGTCAACGGGTCCGCATTGTCAGGTTCGTTGGTGACGGTTGTGGTGGTTATGGTGCTCATTGTGGCGTGGCCGGAGATGGCAAGGAAGGAATGGAAGCAGGATTCAATCAATGGAGGAAGGGGATCGAGAGTTAATGTAGCTATGGAGGCCAGGCAACTTGCGGCAGTCACACGTTTTGGTGGATTAATTAGCCATTTTGCTGATTATTTAGGGCATGGCTGTACATCTTGGTGGGTGCAGAATTTGAGCGTGGACTAGAGAAGTTTAGAGTGAGCCAAAATGAAAGGGCAGAAAATATATAATTCTAGACTGAGAACAAAAGATCTAAAATTTGTGGAAGAAAAAATCGTTAGGAAAATTGGATGGATGGCAAGGAGACGCTGGGACAATAGTTTTCATTGATTCCTCCTTGAGCAGAAAATTGGATGCATCTATCGTATGTCCATGAATAGCTTTCCCAAAGACTTCTACTTTGAGTCTGGCTAAGATTCAAAAAACATTTTTCATGCAGTGAGTGAGGGAATGAGATCCTCTGACTTTGTTGAAACTACTGCAGAGGGACGTCGTTGCTTCTTGTACGATGGATGGTCATCAAACGGCAGCAGCTCAAACACCGTGAAAACACATGAACGTACTTGGCCCAAAGCCCAAATCAACAAACGGGAGAGGGAAAACAGTGCTCTAGCTCAGGAAAAAAAAGTATAAAATACATCTGGTGGGTATTTTTTTTGAACAGGAATCTCGTGTATTAAACTTATCCGTGTAAATCACATTGGTCTTTGTAATTAGAAAATTTGAATTTATGGTCATACGTTAGTGGGTCACGTACGGTCATCCTAGACGATTCAGCTACGTATTTAGTGATGTGGCATGGTGGGACCCGCCTGACATTGGTAGCACATTTCGTCAAGTTCGTCTTTCCCACCTCCGACGTCCGCGTGCTACACCCCTCTTGCCCACCATGCCGCTATAAAAAACCGGCAATTTCTCCTTCGCCGTCCATGCTCCTCCTCGCACCGGCGAACTCTACCCCTCCTCCACAAATCTCCTTCTCGGCGATGGCGAAAAGGTTACCAAGCGACGACGCGGCGGCGAATTTCTTCAGACGGCGCTCGCTGAACGATAGTTAACTAAAACACTGAAAAACAAATATTTAAAGGCTCGTCGGCGAAAGGAGGCCTAGTACATACCGAGGCGCCAGTACAACATCGTGTAGTCGTCGCCGTCGATTGGCGACTCGTCCTTTGTAGGGCCGCGGATGCTGCCCTGCCCGGCCTCGTCCTCGTCAGTGTTATCGAGGATGACCAAGTTGGCGCGTGGACGGCGGCGAGTGGCGCACGAAAGCACGACGGAGCGGGGTAGCCGGTCTCATAGAATAGACAGCCCTCCCTCTCGTTCAGCGAGCGTCCAGCAAGCGTAACGACTAGAAAGTTTCATCCTACGAGCCTTTAAATATTTGGTTTTTAGTGTTTTAGTTAACTATCGTTCAATGAGTGTCGTCCAAAAAAGTTCGCCGCCGTGTCGTCGCTTGTAATCTTTTCGCCATCGCCGAGAAGGAGATTTGTGGAGGAGGGGTAGAGTTCACGGGTGCGAAGAGGAGCATGGACGGCGAAGGGGAAATTGCCGGCTTTTTATAGCGGCATGGTGGGCAGGAGGGGTGTAGCACGCGGATGTTGGAGACGGGGAAGACGAACTCGACGAAATGTGCTACCAGTGTCAGGCGGTCCCACCATGCCATGTCACCAAATACATAGCTGAAGCGTCTAGGTCTAGGATGACCGTACGTGACTCACTAACGTGTTTTTAGTGACCATAAATTTAAATTTTCTAATTTTAAAGACCACTGTAATTTACACGGATAAGTTCGATACCCTCCAAATGTATTTTTTTTTGCTGCGCTGGAGCACTGTTTTCCTCTCCCATTTGTTGATTTGGGCTTTAGGCCAAGTACGTTCATGTGTTCTCACAGTGTTTGAGCTGCCGCCGTTTGATGACCATCCATCGTAACGAGAAGCAACAACGTCCTTCTGCAGTAGTTCCAACAAAGTCAGAGGATCTCGTTCCGTGAGGGAGCTCCTACTACGTGGAAACTATTTTTTTGCCAGGTATGCGGTTGTTTGCCAAGTGTTTTTTAGCCGGAACAACAAGTTGGCGAGTGTCAGGACAAAGGACAGTCGGAAAACCTAAAAAAAGATACACACACCTTTTGACGAGTGTTATCAAAAGCTATTTTTTACTTTTTCCTATTCTGTTTTCTCTAGTTTCATTGTATAATTTATCTCTTTTGATGATGTATCCTCAAAACTTCTTCTGGACAATAATTAATAGCGGGATCTGGACACCTATATTGATTCACACACAACCACAAATTAATCGAGCGAACCTATTGATGTCATGTACTATCCCTTTGCATAACGGTACATGACAATCCTGAGGTAAGACAATTCGGTATCCTCGTAATGCATCTCTTGATTACTATACCATGTTGACCTCGTTACTAGCTTGTCGTTCTTTTTCTCCCGTTCACATATTTCGTTATTCAATGACTCTCGTCACCCTGTGTTTCGCTAGACGATTAGTGGTAGCGTAATATCGAGAGGCCCAAGAGTATCTCTCCATCGACGAGTTGCAAATCCCATTTTAGACTATCTTGTGCCCCATCATAATTTTTCAACATATCCAAAGACAACCTTTATGAACACTCGGTGAAAAATGAAGTTGGGATGAACTCAGGACACGCCTTCCACTATGAACAAAAACTGATATCATATCAGGGTCAAAGGACAAAGCAGTATGACAACAACAACGATATACCAACAACTTAATGATGACGTTTATGTTTTAATAGATTGTTTGACTTGGGTCAGTTTAGCATCCTTGTTAAGCCTAAAAATATGCCCTCATTGTCAAATGGTATCCTCTTTACAATAACTATACCATGATCAAGGAAATTTGATCATCTTTAACAATGAGCTAGTCATGCCCATGAGACCAGGAACACTTGGTGTCTATACCTTTACACACGCTCTGAGTTTTCCTTTGAGTCTCGTAATCAAGACTCATAGCAGTTATATTATAAAGAATAAACTACAATTCTGAATAAAGGAAATAACAATAAATATTTATTTGCCTCTAGGTCATATTTTCCAACAGTCTCCCACTTGCACTAGAGTCAAAACTAGTTACATAAGCTCAAGCCTTCTTACAGCAATGGCACTATGGTGTTCTTCATGCTTAGCCAGTGGCTGAGCCTTTGTCAATAGATCAGATACTTTCAGATCCATGTGAATTTTGACGACTCGTAAGCGATCCTTCTCAGCGTAGTCACAAATGAGATGGTACTTGCGCTCGATGTGCTTGGAATTTTGGTGAGACCTTGGTTCCTTAGCCCCATCCACAACCTCACCGTTGTCATAGTGGATGTCGATGGGGTTTAGCGCAGAAGGGATTACACCAAGTTTAGTGACAAAATTCTTTATCCAATAGCCCTCCTTTACACCTAGTGAAGCAGCCATGTACCCCTCTTATGTTGTAGAGTCCGCAATAGTATCTTGCTTGGAACTTTTCTAGCTTACTGCTTCCCTGTTCAGTGTGAATACAAAACTAGATTGTGATTTAAAGTCATCCGTATTTATGTTGAAGCTGGCATCAGTGTAACATCTTAAAATAATCTCATCTTCACCACCAAATACCAAGAACAAATCTTTTGTTCTTCACAAATACTTCAATATGTTTTTAACTCCCGCCTAGCAAGCCTTTCCAGGATCACCTTGCTATCTTGCACAAAGGCTTAGTGCAAGTGCCACATCTGGGCTTGTACATATCGTGACATACATGATGGATCCAATAGTTGACTCATATGGAACCTTTCTCATGAAGACTAGCTCAACATTTGTTTTTGGACATCATTGTTTGTTGAGCTTTGTCCCATGTGACATCGGGGTAAATCCTCTCTTGTAATTCTCCATGTTGAACCTCTTCAACACCTTGTCAATGCATCTGGTTTGGCTTAGCCCTATTAGGAGCCTTGATCTATCTTTATAGATCTTAATGCCCGATATGTATGTGGCTTTGCCAAAGTCTTTTATTGAAAATGTCTTCTTTAGTGGATCCTTTATTGTGTTAAGTAATTCTATATCACTAGATCTCTCTTTGCACTCCCAGTGCGCGGATGTTAGACATAATGCTTGATGATACAGTCGAGACAAAGGGAGGCGACGAAGGAGAGATAAAAACATAGGATATCCCAAATCTCCGCCACTATCCAGATACACCAACAGTTCACTTGAACTAAAGAGAACATAACTACTATTTTCAATGACCTACTAGCTACTACGAACATGAAAAATAAAAACATTGAGAGGAAAATAGGTATTGCTAGACCCTCCTATTCTATGGCCGTGGCCGTCGCCGGAAGAGTGCACTTCGTATGAGTAATCCTTTCTCTTGTTCATGTCGGTGGCCCGCGCCTCGGTGACAGTTCATGACCGCAAGTGCACAGATTAATTGTAGCTAGTTTTGAAATAAGAGTATAGAACCCATAGAGAGCTATTTGGTTGAGGTTTTTATGCCCCTCATCACTATCTACCAAAGGATACTTGTAAGCTACCTTTGATTTCAAGTAAAAGGTGTTTGAAAGGGTTTTTTTGTATACATAGGAGTAAATAAAATAAGTAAAGTGAAGCAAGTAACAAAAGCTTTGGAAATGGTGTTGGAACTCAATAAGGCTAAATCCTTCTCGGGGATGTAGGATACACCGCTAGCATGGGGTAATTACTCATAATTAGGATAGTCTATTTATTTCTTCATGATATGTATGTAGAGAACTCCATAATAAGATGTTCATACAAGACTCGTGGGCAGTCGCTTTCTTGAGTCAGGTAATGAAGTCATCTCAAATAACCACTGCGATGCCTAAGAGAAATCTTCCATACAGACCACCATAATTAAGGGTTTCCCTATTGATATCGCAATGAGATTAGTGAATCTTTCTTAATTCCCTCTTTGACCGTGCAGGTTATAAGCCAATGCTTGTAGTCACAAAAGTAACATTGTACATACTCCCATACACGTCCTATGGGTATCACCCTCTCTTTAGAACCGGAGGCGAATGATATATCGTCGACTACACATACCATCTAAAAAGAGATATCAAACATAATATCATAGATCAATGGATCATGGACCAAAGAAATAGATCATATTTGTTTCATTTCATAATAATGCTAGGGTTTCTTCATCCCCCAAGAACAAAGCAAACTACTTACACATGGAAGAAATCAACAACAACATCATATTCAAATCAATGGATACAAGTATGAAGATAAATATAGTGCAAACCACAATTGTTTTTGGAATTACAAAATGATCTAAAGTATGGAAGAGGAGAATGGTAATGGTGATGGATATGCATCGGTTGATGATTAAGGGGATGATGCGATGTCCTCCAATGATCTGCGAAGCAGCAAGGATTTCCCCTTCTCCTATTTCCTCCCCAAGATCCTTCTCCAACGTGGTGTTTCAAGGCTAGGAGTTTCAATGAATATCGGATGTCAAATCTTTCTTGCGTGGTGAGAGTATTTGACAAGGCAGACACACTGCCAGGTGGTACAGGCGTGCCGTACGGGCAAGATCCGCACATACCACATGTCGTTAAACCCTCTGTAGCCTTCCTTCGCATTCTCTATTCTCACAGGTGCAAGAAAAAAAATCATTTAAATGACTTTTATCACTTAGAAATATCATACTACTACTACATAATATGATAGTCCTAATTGATATATTCACAAAAGACTTAGTAATTCAGGATCCTGGTGAAACAAGGACAAAAGGTGCGCGTGCGCAGTAAAATACCAAAAATCCTACTCTACTTTTGTAAAAATATAAGGTAAACATGCTTCAAATTTGGACTCATCAACGGTACCCTCCAGAAACGACACCATCATCTCGACGTCGACAGAAAAATATCCATCCGGATTGTCGCATCGTACCATTCCGGTAGCGCACATTTGCAGCGGTCGAGGATACGCCAAGCCAAGTTGTTTGGCATAGCGAGCTCCACCGTCCACTCACCATGCGCGTGGGTGTTAGGCAATGCCGTTTGGAGCTGCACACTCTCGTAGCACTCGTTCTAGTGTGTGCGCCCATCACGAAGTGCATGTCTATGCTTGTCCGAGACGACCTCGACCCAGACGAAGTCGTTCGTTGATGCGGCCGACGACATCTTCCTTCTAGGACTGCGCATGCCTCTATCCACGCCAGGTCGCCTAGCATTGGTGCTGGTTCACTATGGACAGTCGTGATGAAGAAATTGTTGTTAGTGGGTGGCTTCCTTCAAGGGCTACGTCGACGCGTTCTAGAAAGGTTGTCGTGTATCCATGCGAGGTCGCTCAGCAGGAGTGTCGTTTCATCATGGTCGAGTCAAAAGTCGACAACATCCTCATCAAATGCAGCCATCGTAGCTATCACGCCACTATGCAAGGGAGGACGCGCTTGCTAGGGAACATCCGACCTACGCTCGATCCTGGCATCGGGAGGCGGCACACCTAGAAACGACTGCACAGGCACAATGAATTCTGCATCACAGACCGCCCATGTTGCCAGTGTGAATCCTTCTGCATCGCCATGGACCTGACCACATCGTATCAGAACCATGTGGTGTGTGGTGCAAAATCTAAAGAGATTTCATCGAGGAGGAGTAGCAAGGAGATGCGAAATATGGCAAATGGTAGTAAGGCAAACTACAACTATTGTGATAGCAGTGGCTAGCAATACAGCGCGTGTGTCGTGGTACTGCAAATTAGTACGCCATAGAGGAGTCCTCACAGTGCGTGTTTAGAGACGTGGGGGAAGGCGGTAAGTTGGCGGGTACGTGGTAACACAACTTACCCAGGTTCAGGTTCCACGCCGGTGGCAGAAACCTAATCCTTCTATAAATCTCTGTAAGGGCAATACGCCGAGTTATAAAGATTGGTTCGCTGTGCGAGGTATGAGTTGTGTTGTATGAATCGTTTCCTAAAGGCTTCCATAGGCCTGGCTTATAAAGACGCCATATCTTAGGGTTACAGGGAAAAGTCCTAGCCAGAAAGGTTACAGAGTATTACACTAGATCCAACTAGTTTACGTGTCTTGCACTCCAAGGCTCCAAGTATGTCGGTGACTCCATCATAGCCTTCCTTTATTCGGCATGGGCCTTCCTTCTGGATCCATCTAACTGGGCCGCCCAGCAGGCCATGGGCCTTGCTACCAACTGTGGGTCACCCGGGTTATCCGGATCAGAGACATGCTATGTGATACCCATTTAGCATATCCCCAACAGTAGCCCCCGGAGAACTCTGAGATCTTGTGCTGTCTTAGATTGAGTGCTCCGCCTAGGTGATGTTGGCAAATCGACAAGCAATATATTGTAGTCCTCCAAAGAACCCTATAATATCCTTCATCTTTGATATGTAAGACGGAGAATCACTAATTCATCCATCGTACTCTTCTCGTATCCGGACAGGATTCGTCCATGCCGGAATATTCAGATGGGACTGTTCGTCTGCATATGTTAGTGAGCTAACGTAGACTATAGGTTAGTGACGCCTCGTAACTCACACATGCAACAAACATAATCATAGCGATTTTCTCACGCGAGAAATCCGAAACATCAAGCGGTGGCAGTGGGAATGTGGCGAAATCTCTGCGTACGTTGTTCGCACGCGTTGTCCACGCGTCGATCGTTAGATCTTATTTGCACAAATCTTGACCCTGGGGATATTTTTTTTACTGTGGTGGTTAATTTATCTTTTCACCTCATTCGCTCTCGCATCGTCTTCTTCCTCCAGCCCAAACCTTCCTCGAGCACACCATGCGTACGTAGAGAAAACCCTAGCCTTTCCCCATCTCTCAGCCCATCTCCTCCACTCCAATGGCAAGCAGCAGCACTCCAGCGATGGCGGCGTCCGACGAGGCTTCCGCCAAGCCGTCCAACATGGTCCATGTCCCGCCGGAAGGCGTGGTGGTGCCTCGCTCCGCATTGGTCAAATCCACCAACGGTGACCATATTCTAGTGGCGCTAGAGCCGTTGGAGGAGGAAGCTGACTCCCATGAGGGAGAATGGTGTGGTTTGGACATCTCTGATAGAGATACCAAGGATATGATAGCCGAGGGGTACCTCCTTGGGACGGAGGGTTTGGTCTGGCAGGCAGCACTGGCCGGCGAGGTCGTCCCTTCTCCCCAACCCAGAGAAAAGGTATACCTCAAAGCTCAATTTGTACGCGGCGTCTCCTTTTCGTTGTTCGACTTCTGCATCCAAGTCCTCAAGCACTTCCGGGTTCAACCTTAGAACCTGTCCCCCAATAGAATTCTTGCACTTAGCAACTATGCGGCTTTGTGCGAGTGATACTTAGGGACTAGGCCTAGGTTAGATCTGTTCATATACTTCTTCACCATGAAGAGGGAAGCCGAGTGAGCAGAGAGATGCTTAGGAACTGTGGAACCATTAGCTTCAAGATCCGGGCTAGACGGCGATTCCCCGACATTGTAGGACATGAGTCCTGCAAGAATTGGCAGTGTACGTACTTCTATAACCCAGATATCCCTCTGGCTGTTCGAGAAGCATCATATCCGGATTCCATAAACGGGGCCGCCGCTGAAGCCCTAACATGGAGATCACAAGCCCTCCTCCCCTCCGACAATGAAGCCTCCTGCGCCATAAGGCGGATTGACTGGTTCATAGAGACGGGTCTAACCGGCTTGGACCTGGCCATGTGCTGGTTCATCAGGCGGATCCAGCCTCTACATCACCACGAGAAGCTGATGTGTCAGTACACCAAGGACAAAAAAGATAGCCTCCGGATTTTCGAGGATAATTTTTCTAGTGACTCTATCAATCTCTGCCTCAAGGACATCGTCAAGGTGAAGGATCGCAAGCGTGGCTTCGCCATCACCTATGACATATTCAAGGATGACAAGTGCCCAAAGGTAACTTTCATTTACTGTTTTGACATATGTTCCCGTTCTTCTGACTTGAACATGTAATTTCGTCTAACACGCTTGTTTCACTTAACAGCTGGGGGAGTTGGAAGATACCTGCATGGCTTCCCAGGTCTATGACCCGAAGATGAAGGAACTCACTGTCGTGTCCGATGACGAAGTCCCACTGTCCGGAAAGCGGAAGAGCTCCACCTCTTATGCTGACAGCGGAGGCAAGAAGAAGAAGATGGAGGGTGGAGCCTCCAAGAAGTCCACTGCCTCCTTGAAGGCGGAGAAAAGAAGATTAGCCAGCATCCCCTTGACCAATGCACCAAATGTTGTGTAAGCCTCTTTTCATCCGACATTGTTGCTTCTCCTATTCCTATACTTATACATCGCATGTTTCAGGAAAAAGTCTAGCTGAGTTTGAAGAAGACCTCCAAGACAACGGGGGCTTCTAAAAACATTAGAGATATGTTTGTCCAGGCATATCCCACCACCGCTCCTCCTACCCCTACCATCCAACCATCGACCGCATGAGTCGGATCTTCGGCTAAGGTAGCATCTGTTCCTTCCATCATGGAAGTGGACAACACTCCTTCGTAGGAGGTCCCAGATGCTGCCACGGTGATCCTTGTTGCTGGCGAGCAGGAGATGCAGGAAAGCACCTCCTCCAAAGTGGATGAAGCTCCGACTAAGGATGCCACTGAAAGTGGTATGGATTTGATGGTGGGAGAAGGATCTACGGTGACCACGAGCCAGGTGGAGGCCCCTATTATCTTTCTAGTGCTTACTCCGAGCACCTCTGCCATGGCTCCTGGCACAGCGCCGACTTCTCCAACATGCGGTCTTGAGGAGCTTCTCAAGCAGGCAAAAATCCTCCGAGTTAACATAGTTGCCTTTGGATAACTATTCACTGAGAGCGCCAACAACCTCAAGATCATCGCATATGTAAGTTTTCTATGCCTTTGCATTTCACATATAATATCCCACTGTAGCCCCCGAGGATTTAGACGGAAAACCATAGGTATTTTGGTCTGAATGCTCTAAGAATGAGTAAATAAGAAACTTTGTGATGTACCCCCCAAGTATGTAGTTTGAATGAATAATTACAACTAAATACTTTTAGAGTAGCATACGCAGTGTTCGTAATTTTCAATACTATAGCCCCCAAGCCTCTAGTTGAAACAAAATAGTTCTGACTAGATGCTTAAAGAAAGAGTAAGCATAGATTTGTGTTAAAAAACTTGTACTGTAGCCCCCGAGCCTCTAGGTGGAACCAAATAATTCTGGATAGATGCTCTAAGTAGACCAAGTAATCCTTTTGTATTTGCAGAATGAGAATGCTCGGAGGGTGACTGCCAATGATAAGTTCCACAAGATGCGCAAGGATCTTGAAGCTAAAAAGGGTAAAACCGCCTATTTGAAGGAACAGATCATCAATAGCAAGAGTCTGATTTCTTATTAGTTTCATTCTAAACTTGACCTTGTGTTTTCATCTTCCGACTACTCATTGTGCTATATCATTTCTCTAACTTGCAGAATCTATCGCCAAGGAAAACGAAATTGTCGAGCAGTCCAAGCACATTAAAGAGATGGATAGCGAAAACAAGATCTTGAAGTAACAGAGGGCTGACACCCTTAAGATCCACGAAGAAGCTCTAGCTGCTGTGCGAGAATCTTCTAACACGGATATTAACCGCCTTAAGGAGGAGATTGTGATCCTGAAGGAGCATCAGAAAGCTGCCGACGAGCAGAATGCTCGGAACCTTGAGGAGTACAAGACTCTCTGGAAAGAACGGGACTCTATGTCGGAGGTTCTCCAGCAAGCTGAGAGGAGCACCTTTGCTAAGCATGCTCCGTCTTGTGCTTCTTTAAGTCAAGTACTTTGATCTGATTTGGTTAACTCATGCCCTCAAATAACTTTGTTGAAAATGTAGCTCCTATTGTCCTAGCCAACAATGCTCCTCCGCCAAAAGAGTGCATGATTATTGCGGGCAACTTCATCGACACCGCGATCGCCCAAGCTAAGGAAATTGCCAAGCCCTTGGACATCAACATCAAGGCGGTGGATTCCGTCATGAAGTTCTCAGAGATCCTTCGCCGAGCCCCCAAGCGTATCATAAGCTAGAAAGCTTCATGTACCCAAGATGATGCTAGGATGGCCCTAGCCATGGTCAAGGCCCACTACGATGACGCGAACATCGATATGGTGACCTCTGGTATCCTTGACATAGAAGAAGATAGACAGAAAATCGACAACGATGCAATCTGGTCTTCTCTTGCCGACTATGACACCAGGGTCGCCCAATTGGTCGAGGCGGATGTCTTCGTGCCTCTCGAGGTTATTGATGATGACTAGGTTGGCTCCGAGTCCTTGAAGACCACCGAATTTGTTGAAGAATGAGATGGCTCTCCTGTCGCCGACGATGCAGCTTCAAATTCCCCTGCGCCAGAAGAATGAAAACATTTTGTAATATTTGTTTCTTCTGGCAATGTATTTATGCAGAAAAACGATGTGGTTCACTTAAGACAGAAAACTTGGCTATAAGCGTCCAGCTACTCAAGAACTAGTTCCAGCATGTATATTTGTATATATTTTTAAGCAAGTGCTGGCTTATTAATTACTTTGGTTTTTATGCTTGACCTTTCATGAGTCAGAAGACCCTCAGTCAGAACCATGCGCTCAGGTCATGATGCCTAATGGCATCGTCAAGAACCTAAGCACAAAATCGCCGACTTCGAGTGTTAAAAGTCACTACTCTAGAATCCACATAAAACAACAAAGGACGTGTAGACCAAAAAACTTAAGCTAACGCCCGTAGGCGGAATTTTCACAAGTGCAAATGCAAAGCTTGTGCATAAAGGTTTTATATGATCCAAAAATGAACACTAAAGGAGGTAAAAGACTCAGGCATATGAGTGAACCAAAAGCTTTAATTCATTGATCATATAAGAAGTACACAGTAGATAGTAAAATATGCCAAGTGTAAAAAGGACACAGTTGTGCTATGTTCCATGGCCGATCAAGCTCCGGGTAGTCATCATCCGGGTCACATTGCTTACGCTTATGATCCTCGTTTGGCCTATCTTCCAACTCACGATTATCAATGAGGTAATAGGATCCATTGAGTAGCGCCTTGCTTATGATGAATGATCCTTCCCATGGCGGGGATAATTTGTGTGATTTTTTCTGCTTAAGTCGGAGCACCAGATCCCCCTCTTTAAATGAGCGATGTCGAACGCGTTTACTATGGTACCTGTGTAGCTTCTGCTGGTAGATGGTGGATCTCTGGCATGCCATCACATGGTCCTCCTCGAGAAGGTCCAAATATAAGCGTCTAGATTCTTCAGCGTCATCCTCGTCATATGTGGCAACTCTTGGTGAATCGTGGAGGATGTCGGAAGGTAGGACTGCTTCTGCTCCATATACCATGAAGAAAGAGGTGTAGCCGATGGATCGTTGGGAGTTCGTAAACTCCACAAAACAGATCGCAATTCCTCCACCCAGGCTCTAGCTGCTCTATGCAATGGTTCTTCTAAACGTGGCTTTATTCCCTGCAGAATTAGTCCATTGGCACGTTCAACTTGACTATTAGATTGTGGGTGAGCCATAAATGCTAGATCAAGATGGATGCCTTTCTCCCAACAATAATCCTCTACTTCTCCGAGTGATAAGTTGCTTCCTGATGACTCCTTGGTGGCGCCAGAGAACTTGGTGCTTGATGTGGAGTCTTGTTGGGAACCCCAAGAGAAAGGTGTGAAGAGCACAACAACAAGTCTTCCCTCAGTTGAGATCGAGGTTATCAAACCAGAAGGAGGAAGGAAACGTCACACAGGTGTTTCAAGCAACGCGGAGACCTACACAACACAAACTCAAGACTTTTCCCCAACGAATCAGTGAGGTTGTCAAGCTCACTAGTTTTCCGTAACAAAGGATTAAATGTATGGTGTGGAAGGTAATGGTTTGCAACAAGTAAACAAGTAACAGTGGAAGATGTATCAATGGTAAAGATTGGACCGGGGTCCATATTTCACTAGAGGTGCTCTCCTTAGATAAACAACATGGCATGAAGGGTAAACAAATTACAGTGGGGCAATTGAAAGGAACTGAGCAAGACATAACAATGCAATTACTAGCCAGAAAGATCCTATGAGGTTGATTGGTCAATACTCCAATATACATAGACCGACATCCAGCTGCATCTATGACTAGAAGTCCACCTTTAGGTTATCATCCGAACCCCCTCCAGTATTAAGTTGCAAGCAACAGACAACTACTTTAAGCAAAGTGTGTAAGGTAAACAGTCCACATGTTCCATGAACAAGAGACCGTTGTTTTATCCCTAGTAGCAACAACACATCTACAACCGAAGTGATTATTGTCACTTCCCTTGGTAACTAGAGGCATGAACCCACTATCAAGCATAAATACCCCCTCTTGGATTCACTAGCAACTACTTGGCCAAGATAACCACTAGCAACGGAGAGCATGCAAGATCACAAACAACACAGACATGATACAATCATAAAGATAAAACCATTAATCAAACCAACATAATAATCTCAATATCCATCGGATCCCCGCAAACACAACATGCATGATTACAAATAGATTAGATCTTGATCATGAACGGAGCTCACAAGATCTATACATGAAAGCATAAAGGAGGAGATACAACCATCTAGCTACTACATGGACCCATAGTCCAAGGTGGAACTACTCACGCATCATACTGGAGAGAAGGCTTCCGAGATGATCTCCCCTCCGGCAGGGTGCCGGGAAGAACTTCAGATCCCCCCGATATAGGGACGATGGTGGCGGCGGCTACAGACGGTTTCGTGGATTTCTGATCGGGTACTCATGGTTTCTGCATCTGGGGCTTCTATAGGCGAAGGGGCGAGACCGGGAGGCGGCCAGGACCACCAAACCCTAGCCAGGCGCGGGCCCACCTACCCCCATGCTTGGGGTGGGTCTGGCCCCCCTGGATGGCCCCTCCGGCTCTCCTCTGGACTTCTTGTTCCCCACGGAAAGTAATTGACTTTGACGTTTGTACCGTCCAATTCCAAGAATATTTCTTTACTAACTTTTCTGAAACCAAAAACAGCAGAAAACAGGCATCTGGCACTATTGCAACTTGTTAAGAGGTTAGTACCAGAAAACATGTAAAAAGCACCTCAAAGTGTAGACAAGCAAAGAAAAGTATATACAAAACAAGCATGGAGCATCAAAAATTATAGATACGTTTCCAACGTCTCACTGCCATTGCCGGTGATGATGCTATATGGGAGACCAAATCTCACCACTAGATCACGAAAAAATCTAAGGGCAATTGCCTCATCAAGCTTTCTAATAGGTTTAGCTTCTATCCATTATGTGAATTTGTCAACTGCTACCTGCAGATGCATAAACCCACAAGGTGTCGTCTGCAACGGTCCAACCATGTCAAGCCCCTAGACTACAAACGACCAAGTTATTGGTATGGTTCACAGTTCTTGAGCTAGTACATGTTGTTTCCGGGCATAATACTGACACATGATGAATGTCTCGACCAACTTGTCGGCTTCCGCCTTTGCGGTCATCTAGTAGAATCCTTGCCGGAAGGCTTTGGAGACCAAAGATCGGGGAGCGGCGTGATGCCCGCAATCTCCAAGATGAATCTCGCGAAGGATATCGATACCTTGCTGCTGGGAAACACATTTAAGGTATACACCTGTGGTGCTTCTTTTGTAGAGTTGTCCATTGATTACGGTATAGCCCTTTGCTCGACGTACTATTTTCCAACTTTTGACCTCGTCGATGGTCAAAGTTCTGTGTACGAGATAATCCATGAACGGTTTTGTCCAAGCCGGCGGGACTATTGTCACCGCGTTAACAAATGAGTCAACTCTATCCGGGTTCTCGGGGTCCGCTCCCTTCACGGATGGGGTCCGTAGATGCTCTAGAAAAATGCCTGGTGGAATTGGTTTGCGTCTCGATCCAAGCATTAACAGCAGATCAACCGGCTCATTTTCCTCCCTCTTGACGTACTTGACTTCGTAGCCTTCAAAGCACTTGGCTATCTCGTCTACTTCATCTCGATATGCCGCAATCATAGGGTTTTGCATGTTCCAGGTGCCAGCCACCTGCAGGGCAACCAAGTCGGAATCTCCACAACAAACTATGTGCTTGATGCCAATATCCATGGCTACGCGAAGTTCGTGAATGAGTGCCTCGTATTCCACCATGTTGTTCGTAGCCTCAAAGTGGATTTGCAAGACAAAGCGCAGTTTTTATCCTGTTGGTGATTGTAGCAGTACACCAGCCCCTGAGCCATTGAGTAGCTTTGATCCGTCAAAGTGCATCACCCAATATTCTGGTTCTGGTATAGGAGTATCATCTGACATCTTTGTCCAATCTGCAAATGAAATCCACCAGGGCTTGTGACTCGATAGCGTCGCGTCTTTTGTAGGTGATATCGAAGGCGTCAAGTTCAATGCCCCCACTTTTCCATCCTTCATGTAGCGTCGCTATTGTTGATGATGTCGGACAGTGGAGCCTTGATACGTCATGAACGTATCTATAATTTTTGATGCTCCATGCTTGTTTTGTATCACTTATCTTATGTTTTGTTTACGCTTTGAGGCATTTTTATACATTTTCTGGAACTAACCTATTAACAAGATGTCGCTGCTCCAGTTCCCTGTTTTTTGCTATTTTTGGTTTCATAAAAGCCAGTAAAGAAATATTCTCGGAATTGGACGGAACAAAAGCTGAAGTCAATATTTACCGTAACAAAGACGGAGTCCAGAGGGGGGACGAAGAGGCGCCATAGGGCGGCAGCACCACCCCTAGGCGCGGGCCCACCCTAGGCCATGCCAGGGCATGGTGTGGGCCCCTGGCCCTCAACCAACCTTGCCCTCTCGCCTATATAAACCCCCCGAGGCAGAAACCCTAAGTACCCGATCAGAAATCCACGAAAAAGTCCGGAGCCGCCGCCACCATCGTCCCTAGACTGGAAGGGATCTGAAGCTCTTCGCGACACCCTGCCGGAGAGGGGAGATCACCCTGGAGGCCTTCTTCATCACCATGCCAGCCTCTAGAGTGATGCGTGAGTAGTTCATGTTTGGACAATGGGTCCACAACAGTATCTAGATGGTCATTTCTCCTCTTTTGTGCTATCATGTTTAGATCTTGTGAGCTTCCTATCATGATAAAGATCATCTATTTGTAATCCTACATGTTGTGTTTGTTGGGATCCGATGGATATTGAGTACTACGTCAAGATTGATTATTGATTCTATCATGTCTATGTTATTTGTGATCTTGCATGCTCTCCGTTGCTAGTGGTTACTCTGGCCAAGTAGTTGCTTGTAAATCCAAGAGGGAGTATTTATGCTCGATAGTAGGTTCATGCCTCTAGTAATCTGGGGGAGTGACAGAAACCTCTAAGGTTGTAGATGTGCTGTTGCTACTAGGGAGAAAACAACAATCCTTTGTCCAAGGGCAATTTATTGTTTACTTTACACACTTTGCTTAATCCAACTATCTGTTGCTTGCAACTTAATATTGGAAGGAGTTCGGATAATAACCTAAAGGTGGATTATTAGTCATATATGCAGTTGGATTATGGTCTATTTATTATGTTGTAATGCCCAAACGAATCTCATAGAAATCATCCTAACATGTACATGCATTGATATGCATTCTCAATCTGTCAATTGCCCAACTGTAATTTGTTCACCCAACATGGTATTTATCTTATGGAGAAACACCTCTAGTGAACTGTGGACCCCGGTCCATTTCTTCCCACTGATATTCAATTACTGCCTACTGTTTACTTTCTGCAATTCCTACAAGCAATTACTTTCTTCCACACTATATATTTAATCCTTTGTTTTTAGCAAACCGGTGAGCTTGACAACCTCACTGTAAGTTGGGGCAAAGTATTGTGGTTGTGTTGTGCAGGTTCCACGTTTCTAGCAACACCTTGGGAGCTGGTTCTTTGTCCTACTGGTTCGATAACTTTGGTTTCATAACTGAGGGAAACTTGCTGCTGTGCTCATGATAGCTTCCACTTGGGGTTCCCAACGAGATCTACATCATTTGAGCCATCAAGCCTTTCTCACTACTATAATTGGGTGCTCCTGGAAGTAGTTCCTTAGCTTCCGAGAAGCAAGGAACACTCCATAAGCTAGCTTCTGGTAGTGTGGGGAATGCTGCTTGGACTCCGTCAAGACCTCGCTTACATAGTAAACTGGTCGTTGTACTCCGTACTCATGCGTTGGTTCCTTCCGCTCCACCACGACGACGATGCTGATAACCCTATTGTTGGCTGCCATGTAAATCAACATAGGCTCCATTGACTCTGGTGCTGCTAATATAGGCGCAGAAGAAAGTATCCTTTTTAGCTACTTAAGCGCAGCGTCCGCCTCGTCTGCCCTTACAAATTTGTCCGCCTTCTTCAGCAACTTGTATAGCAGCAGGGCCTTCTCTCCAAGTTGGATGATGAACCGGCTTACTGCTGTAACTCAGCCTATGAGCCATTGGATGTCATTCAGGCATGTCAGACAATTGATTTTGAGGATGGCCTTGATATTCTCTGGGTTGACCTTGATTCCATGTTGGGAAACAGTGAACCCTAACCGTTTGCCGGCTGGAACCCCGAAGACACACTTCTTGGGGTTAAGCATCATGTTATACTTTTGGAGGTTATCAAAGGTTTCCTTTAAGTCGGTGATTAATTCATTTTGACTTTTTTGACATCACCGCGATATCTTCCACATAGGCTTGAACATTCCAACCAATTTGGTCATGTAGGCAACGTTGCATAGTCCGCTGGTATGTAGCACCTGCATTTTTCAGCCCAAAGGGCATTGTGACATAGCAAAATGTGCCATAAGGTGTGGTGAATGAAGTGGCCAATTGGTCTGACTTCCTAATCTTGATCTGGTGGTATTCCGAGTATGCATCTAGAAAACACAGAAGTTCTGAGCCAGCCGTCGAGTCAATGACTTGGTCAATGCGAGGCAAAGCAAACAGATCCTTTGGACACGCTTTGTTCAAGCCGGTGTAATCAATGCACATTCTTAATTCTTTGGTTCCCTTTTTGGGCACAAGTACAGGATTGGCCACCCATTGGGTGTGAAGGACTTCTCGGAGAAAACTAGCCTTAAGTAACCTAGCTATCTCTTTGCCAATGGCGTGTCTCTTCTCGTCCCCAAAGCGCCGTAGAGGTTGTTTCACTGGTTTGCATTTTGGATCAATATTCAAGTTATTCTTGGCAGTTCCCTAGGTACACCTTTCATGTCGGCAGGCTTCCAAGCAAAGATGTCCCTATTCTCACGGAGGAACTCAACGAGCATGCTTTCCTATTTGGGATCCAGGTTCGTTCCAATGGCAGTGACCTTGGAGGCATCACCTGCCACAAGTTCCACTGGCTTGGTCTCGATGGCGGCCTTGAAGGCGGGATCAGAATAAAAAATCCACTTATTCAATGATGGCATCTCCGAGGCGTCGACCTTACTCTGGATCTCCTTGAATTCTTCATTGTAGAGGACAGCTTCTGCAAAGGCTGCTTCTCCAATCTTGCAGTCCCTTGCCTTTGAAAATCTTCCAAATACAGTGATGACACCATTTGGTCTGGGTATCTTGAGCTTGTTGTAGATGAAGCATGGCTTGGCCATGGAGTGGAAGATGTCGCGTCCGAATATGACATGGTACACACTCTTGAAGGGGACCACTTCAAAGTTCATGCGTTCTTGGCGGTAATTATTAAAATCACCAAAAGCGACCGGAAGGGTGATGCATCCAAGGGACCGAGCTTCCTGGCCAGGTACTACGCCATGAAACATGGTGCTGGTACGTCTTAGGTTGGTCTCCGTCAAGTTCATATTATGTAGTGTATCCAGGTACAAGATGTTGATGCTACTTCCACTATCCACCACACACTTGGTGAACTCGTAGCCGTCAATCAGGGGGTTGATGACCATGACATACTGGTTCTCTATTGGAATAAGGTTGGGATGATCCTTCCTATCCCATGTGATTGGAACTTCCGACCAGCGCAGGAATTGGGGAACTGGGGGTAGGGTGGCCATCAGTATCCTTAGTGAGGTCTTCTATGACTGGACAGTTGGGGTGCCAAGTAAAGTGTGGTAGATGGGGGACTTCTTATCGAAGGGGTTCTTGCCTTTACCATCACCCTTTTAGGCATGTTGGGGTCAACGTCCTCGTCCATGTCACTTGAATCCTTGGACTCCTCTTCCTTCTTCTTCCCTTTTCCCTTGCCTCGCGGTCAGTTCTTATGACTTCGCTTGTAGTCGGACTCCGGGTCTTCCTTGAGATCGTTGACGAACTTGCAATGGCGGTTGGTGTGAGTGGCTTTGCCATTGGCATCGAGGTGTACGAGGCATGACAAATCGTGATACTCCTTGTACGTTTGGGGAATGCAGAGCGCTACCGGGGTAGTTTCACTACCGTGCTGCTGCCCATGACCAGCCCCCGGCCTTGGCCACACTTTCCGCCATCACCTCTGCCTACAAATGTCATGGCGACCATGTTGGAAGCTGGCTTTTCTTCTAGCGGATTCTTCCGCTTAGTGTTGTTGTTCCTCTTGGCTAGGGTTAGAATGGTAATTGTTGGCAAGGATCCGCGTGCGGCACTAGCCAAGATGATCATCTGACTGAGATATAGCTTGTGATTGTCCTGCAGGCGCTTCAACTTATGCCGGAGCAAGGTGCCCTTTTCCAAACCATCAATGTAGGCGGCCATAGCAGTCTGATCGTGCACTTCGGCACAAGAATTTTTCATATCCAACCAGCAAGAGAGTGGGTGACCCAGCATACCACTACATGTGTAGTACACTATAGTCGTTGACATGACATCCACAAAACACCGTTCCGTAAATATCACATCCCTCAGAGTGGTAAAACATAAACATTGCGGGTCCATATTACAAACATACACACGTTATTATTATTACAATACCGAAAGTTCAAGACTTCCAAAAAGATTCAACTTATAAACCAAAATATAAGTGTTTCAGCGGAAGTTTCAAATTTAAAACTTAAACTCCAAATTGAGCTCAGCAACTTATTGCTATATATTGTTCATGAGGCTCGACTCAAGTGGTTACTCGAACTATAGTAATTATTCGGACTCCTGGAACTCTCCTCCGTAGACGATGTCCTAGTCCTCCCCTTCTACGGCTACATACAAGTTGGGCTCTTCATAGAAGACCTCCTCTTGACTCTCAGATGCATACATTGGAGTATCTTCAGAATTCTCAGAGTCTAAGCAAGGATTCAAAGGAAAGGATGAGTAACAGCGTTACTCAGAAAATTCATTATATGCAAGGTAGGAAGTTTGATGCTCTATCTACCACCTCGGATTATCAGTCGTTGGCACTATGCAATTTTCGTAAATCTTTCTTCAAAGGTTGATTTTATTATGAAAATATATGACCACCAGCCTTCACAGGTTGACCAAAACTTTCATGGAATTCCTTTCCTGCCACGTTTGTAGCTCCTTCCCGGAACAGGGAGTAACAAGTTACAATTCTTACACTCTGCAGAGGTGCGTTACTTTTCCCATGAGAGATCAACTCCTTGTTGCACAATCGGGCGTGCTTTCCCGTCCACAATTCCATGATGTGGGGCCTAGTAGTTGGTCCAAGCCAATCACTGCCCTCTCCGCGACCTCATATGTCTGCACGATCCTTCGGGCTAGCTCACCTTAGTTAATCCCCCTTTCGGGCAAGCTAAAACCCTGATGAGTTCTCGAAGACTCTATGACCTAGTGATGCCCGGATTAGTACCATTTACATGGACTATCTCCCTAAACACCATTCATAGATAATCTAGACACCAAAAGTGGGGCGTAAGGGTGCCCACCCATATGTTGGATCCGCACAAGGAATCACAACGTCACGTTAAGGTCGTCTTGCCTCCATACAAGAGGAAAAGGATACAACCGACTTCTTCGTCCCATTCCAAATCTCATGGTTAACGCGTAATATACGGCGCTAGAATCACTGATGTCATGGGTTGTTAATTCCTAATTGTTAATCATTAGTGCAATTAGAACCCTAAGTTCTATTGCTCCATCATATCATCACTTAGGATGATATCTAAGATTTAGTATCTTGAGAAAATATTGTTTTCTTTTTCTGTAGTGTAGATGATAACACACAATTCGCAAATACTTTGATAAAGACTCTTCAAAGGACATGAGCAAGTGATGAACTTGCCTTGTGATTGCAAGGTAGTGAAGTATGATGCTTGCACTGGACCATGAGCTTCTATGTCTACAAAAACATCATTATTGCCCGGTAAGGACAATATTTAAAGAAGCAAAATGATTATGCAAAAGTAATGTAATGCATTATTTAACTTTATATGTATTCTCCTTATCATTTAAATTATATAAAAATCATGTTTAATTTATTAAAGATTTATAAATATTAAATCCTTTAATATTTATTGAATATTATACTCTTTTTATTTTATTTTCTTTGATTTGGATTTTATTGATTTTGTATTTTCTTTAAGAATTATTATTTGAATACCAAAAATTGTTATGAAATATTTGTTTAGTAATTTTATAAAATACCACAATATTAATATGTAATGAAAGTGATTTTTATTTATTTTTATCATCTTTCAATAATTTTGTAAAATTCCATAAGGAATATTTAAATTATAAAATTCTTAATAAATTTATATGTTTAATATTTTATTTCTTAATTTATTTGGATAGTTTAGATTATTATGAATCCAAAAATATTTTATTTATAATTTTTGTACTTTTATTTTATTTTCTAAAATTTATTTAAGTTCAAGGGGTTTTTGGTATTTTTCAATTATTAAAACAGGCTTTAAAGGTTTTGGGCTGATGGTTTGGGTTTTATTGGGCCCTTGTGGCTGAGTAGGGTAAAGTTAATAATAACACCCCAAAGGGTTTTCGGCCCAACCCAGCCCATCACTCTCTGTCTCACTCTCGAGCTCACCCTTCTCCTCCTCCTTCCCCGATCCCGTGGTCAGTGGTGTCGCCGCCAGCGATTCTCGCCATCGTGGACTGCCCTGGCCGCCGCCATGGTGCAGGAAGAGGTTTTCAACCCCGCTCTTCCCTCCTGTCCAATTGGATTTGGACCAGGAGCCCTCCTGCGACGAGATTGATGCCGTCCCGAACCCTAGGGTTTGGGGTTGGTGTTGGTCCTAACGCTGCCGCTGCTGTCGTGCGCCGTGGTGATGTTCCTCGCCTCCAGGAGTGGCTAAGGTCGCCGCCGTGGTGCTGTATGGGTCGCAACGCCCCTTGGGGTGCTCCCCGTGCCGCCATGGTCGTCGGCCCCTCTGCTTCTTCTTCTAGTCTACAGCGAGGACCTACTGTAATTTTTTCCTCTCCCCTCGTGCTCTCTGTGCTAGGTCATCCTTTGCTAGATATCGGTAGTGACCTTTCTGGTTACTGTCTTGTCATGATTAAGATGATTTGTTCCACTTAGGGTTCATATCCTGCTGTTGATCAAATACTGGATGAATTGGGATCAAGTTCATGCTAAATGATTGCTAGCTGTGGCTTGTTACTTAAGATGAACTGTGGTGGTGCTAGTGGCTTATCAGATGATTCTATGGATTAATTTTGATGTGGTCATATGATTAAGTTGCTATAGAAGAAATACTTGGGAAATCTTGTGGTTTACTGTCTCACCACTGTAATTACTTGGTTAATGACAGTGAGTGTTGTGTGATGAAGTCACTGTATTAACACTCGTTGGCTTAAGAATTCATATGTAGTTTGAGATCAAATAGTTTCAAACAGTGAAGATATACATAGGGATTTTCTTAATTATGATTCCTGTGATGACAGGAAAATGATTTACAGTTGGTTGGTTAAATCTGTGAAGATTGAATACTTAACCTAATTAATGTAGAAATGTTCTTGTGACACCATCTTTGCATGGCACACAAGATTATATTCTATTTCATTGTTTGGGTTGGTTCAAGCTTAAGATGAGTTTGGCATTAAACATAAGTAGAAAGTTTCCTTTCTTAAATCCCTAAGACCAATGATGTTGGTCTGAGGTTTAGGGATTAATCCTTTAACTTGTTGATTCATATGGATGGGTTCTAGTAGTGATACCAGCTATTGTTTCTTGAATCAAAGTTTGGGAAAAATGATGGTAGGCTTGATCACTTGTATAGATCCATAAGAGATGTGCCTAGAAGTTTAAATCTTAGCTATATTCATACTTGAATTGAAATATAGCTTGATAGCTAGATCAATGATGTTGTTCTGAGATTTAGTTGGTTCCTTATACTTTTCTGATTGCTTTTAGAGTTTAAAACCTGAGTGATGGATTCACCCCACTTGGGTGTTTTTTGAGAGTTTGAATAAGAGACAGATCATGTATGCTTGTCTAATCTTAGACAGATAGATCATGTGATGGTCTATTTACTCACACTGTCACTTGATGTTGTGGTTGCTACTGTTTGATATTGTGGTAGCTTGATCTGGTGCTCCCTTGATATTTCCAACTCCTGGCTTGTCCTTGATCTAGCCCATCATCTCCTGATCCTGATGGCTTGATCTTGGTCTTGCTATCCACCTGATCTACCCCTCCTTATGTCACCATCTTGGTGATATGATCCTAGGCTTTGGTTGGTGTGATCTAGCTTGGCTTTGGCTTGGGTTTAGCTGCTAGATGCTGTGCTTGGTGTGTAAGAGGAATGGAATGGTGTGGGGATTGGTTTCCCACGGCTCTGTTGATGGTTTTGTTTGTGCTGTTGTTGTGGTGCTGATAGCACACCCATGCAGTTTGGTGTGTGTGCTGCCTGTGTGCCTGCTGCACAAGATGTGGATATGTTCTGAATGTGAGAGTTACTTTCACCATGTTACCATTTACTTGGCTGGTGAAACTTGCCCCTCCTTGCTGTTTATTTGACTTATGGCTAAAATTATGAAAGATACATTCTTTCATATTGGTGAAACTTGCCCCTTAAATACTCAATGATGAAAAAGTGAACAGTGCACTTCACTATCAACTTTGAGAGTAAAAATAATTCTAATCTTAACCTTCTTTTTCTTTTAAGTTTCTTTTTATTTTGCAGGTACCAGATTTGAAGATCAAGACTTTAGTTTAGGTTTTTTATTTTTCTTTATATATTAGTCACTTGTAATAACTCTCATATTCAATTGTAATCTTTAATTCATTCTTTTGTAGTAAAGATTGTACTATTATCAATAAAGAAATATTATTCTTTATTTATTTGCTATTGTAAAGATTGTTGATGATTTTCATAAGTTACACTTTTGTAACTTATTTATTGAATAAAATTATGAAATGGAGATTCATATTCTTTATTGCTCTCTTTATATAAAGTTTGAGTTATTATTGGTTAACTCTTAATTAAATCAATACTCAAACAATATTCAAAATTTCTTTTGAATTATAATTCAAATATTCAAGTTTTAAAATCCAAATTTCATTTCCCAAAACAGTCTAATCCACGAGATCATATCAAAGTCTATAACAATCATCCTTCAAGTCTATACCTAACCTCAAAGCATGAAAGAAACCTTGATCACTTTAGGTTTTTATTTGGCGAAATTTTTTTCCCATATGTTGAGGAATGAATGCATGCAACATTTCAAATTCCTAAATCTACCCTTCGTTAGTTCCTAAATGCTGGGATGTAACAGAGAGGTAGGCTCGAGATGTCTCGTCCTTTTCCTGAACGCACCGCTGTAGATCGCCGACAGTGCAGGGATGTTTGTACGTACACTCGAAATTCTTGGTGAATGTTTCTTGCATGTCCAACCAATTTCATATGGACTTCTCCGGCAATTCGTCGATCCATTGGAGGGATGTGCCCGTCAACATCAGTTGGAGGTATTTGACAGCAACATTGGGGTTTCCTTCGGTGATGGTTGTGAAATATAGCCATCCACGTCCGCATTTAAACTAGAAATTATTCATATATTTGATGAAATATCTCTCTAAAACCTGCCACTAATGCCTAATGATCAAAAGGGTATGCAATCCTTTCTTGCTATTTTTGCCTGCGCAGATAATGACGTATGATGATGGAAATCACTACATAAATGTCAAAGATACGAGATTTTCAACACGCCATAGAAACTAGGAGCCGTGAAGAGATCACTGCAAGTTAACTACAAACTATACGGGTCGCCGCCGTATAGTTGTCGTCGTATATTTTGCACCGACCTCATTAGGTCAAACAGAACAACTTTTGTGAAGGTACCCCTATATAAAGAGGCTTCAAGCAACGAGAAACAACCCCCGACTCCACAATCTCTCTTCTTTCACCCTAAACTCTCCCTGCCACCACACCGGAGGAATAAATCTAGATCTAAACCTCTAAACCCTTCTCCACCACCATAGCCATCTTGCACCACTTGTAATAATAGATCTCATATCCAATTGGCGACATTGTAAGACTATTTGTTATCAACTCTATGATTTCTATTACAATGTTTATGATTGTCGATTTCATCTCGAGTAATTCTCCTTGGGCTAAAGGCTTTGGCCTAGCCATGTAGCTTCTGTGCATGTTATTTATAATAGATGGGATCATGTATTAGTTTGTATGGCATGATGATTGTAGTACCCTCTCTTTCCTCAATCTAAGGACTTGTCAGGTACCCAAGACCCCAAGGATTGATCCAGGTAAAGGGAGTGTGAGTAACGACTGATCTGCAGGATAGGTGTAACATCCCAAAAATATTAAACTAGAATCATCAAACTCTAATTTTAAAAATTAGGGTTAACAAAAACTTTTCTAAATAAAAATATGAAAGCATGCATTCCATTTTGGATTCTTTTGAATTGCCTTGTTTATCTGTTTCTTTGCTTGTAAATGGATTCTTAGGTGAAATAAACATCATCTAAACAATCCCCACACTTTTCCCAAAGACAAATAAATCAAAACAAACAAAATAAGGGAATGGTCATTTTGGCCAATTTAACTCCCATGCCTACTTTGGCTGTCTCTAACTTTCAAAACTTAACAGAAACTTGTTTGGATCTTTGCACCCCTTGATAGTACTCATAACAAAGTACCAAGGCCCACTTTGTGATCATCCAAAAACATTTGAATGCATAGTTTAAATAACAGTTCAAAATTGAATCTTTATCATATGGGAAGATCCCACTTTTGCAAAAACCACTCAAACAAGCTCAAATTTCAAAACCCAAGCATCCACAGACTCACCAGCACATGCCTAGCACACCCACCAAAAATCTTTTCAAAATTCAAAACTTAAATTTTTGCGGCCATTTCATCAAACACCTTGCAGATACAAATCAAACAAAATCTAAACACTATAGTGAGCAGTGATTTGAGCCTAACTTGTTCCCTCTCTAGCTCACATCAACCTCAGTAGATCATCTAGCAAACTTAACTAAGCACTAGCCCCACTGTAAGCTTGGCAATGTCATCAATGGTGAACAGCCGAGGCCACCCATGTCACCCCAGTGTGGACAGCAGGATAGAGGAAGAACTAGTCGTGCCAACCTTGTCTGGGGGGTAGCCCATGCCTCACCGCCCCCTCTCGACCAGCCCTGCCTCACAGACAGCGACCAAAACCGCCAGGAACGCCGCGCCCGTGCCACTGTCAACCATGCCGAGCATGCGCCAGAGCGCCACCCTCGACACGCGCCCATAGACCGCGCGCTGCCCTCGCCGCGTGCATACACGATCACCACCGTCCCAGGAGACCGCCAGACATCCCCGTTCGCCGCTCCATGCCTCACAGCCACCGCTCGCCGTTGAAGACGCCGCCTCTGCCGCGCAGAGCACCACACGTTCTAGACCGTTTGCCACCGCCCCTACATGCACATTAAAGCCATAGAGCATCGCCAGGATACCACCGATCGATCGCCACCGCCGGCCATGCCTCTAGCAGCCCGTAGCCATGTCGCCTGCCCATCCCGTTCGGTCTCATCGTCGAGACTATAAATAGAGGCCTCCCCCGCTCAAACTCTTCACACCATTCTACTCCCCTCTCCTCACTGATCGTTCCACCCCATTCCCGGAGCAAGGCGAGCAGCGCTTCGCCGAAATTTCACCGGAGCCCGCTGCTGCTGGAGAAGAAGGGAGCCAACAATTGGAGCCGCCCCAGGAGAAGATGCCGGTACCAGGAGGTTCGCCCGCATCGCCGACCTTCGCCTGAGCCCCGGTGAGCCCCTGACGACCCCCACCTGCCGCGTTAGGTTTCTGTCTCGCCGGCGCTGCCCGACATGGACGATGAGTAGCAGCCGTTCGATTAGACTTGGATCGTCTAGATGAGATTGCCCCGTACCACTTCGCGTTTAAAGAGCCACTGACTGGTGGAACCCCCCTGTCAGTTGAGCCCCGCGCCGCGGAGTCACACTGGGCCGACCCGTTAACAGTTCCCGCGCAGCCCATTCGTTTGAATTTGGATTTTTCCATTTTCATTCAATCACAGTTCTGTACCTAGTTTCAAAAATCAACCCAGCTCGATTCAGTGAACCAAATTGAATGAAACCAATTTTGTTAGAAAGGTATTTGTCACATCCCAAAATATTCCAAATTTTGAAATGTGAAAAAATAGATAAACAAAATAAAATTTTGTTGAAATTTAGTGTGAGAAGAAACTTTTTGATTCCAATTGGGAACATTAAAACCTATTTTTGATCAAATAAAAAAAATCCTAAAGGTATTTAAAAAGATAAACAATTAATAAAGAAAGTTCTAATAGTTGGAATTACTATTTTTAGATCTTTTAATAAAAATATTTGGTTTTCAAAAGAAAAGGTAGAATTATAAATAAGGATTATTTTATGGAGCCAAATTAAATCTTGGCCAAGCTTTTGAAATAAAATATTTCTATTTGCTAAAAAGAGTAAAGGTTTATTTAATAAAATAATGAGGTTTTATTAAGGACTGTACGCATCTGACCGTGTCATTATTTTGCCTCGGCACGATCTGTAGCTCCATCCCGGATGACAAACAGAACCGCCCGACGCCGCTGCACGCTCCGGCGAGGAATTGCCAGCAGCTCCAAGCACCCCTCGCCAAGCCAACGTCACCTCGAGCTTCGCCAACTCTCTGCGAGCACGGTGAGCACCCCCATTACTTCCCTTACTTCCTGTATTCGCCGCGACGCCACCGCCAGAGCGTGCTCCGCCGCTCGCCGCCGCCAGCGCCGCCCACTCTTGGTCAAGCGCATAGCCTCCGTTAGATCTGAATCTTGCGGCTAAGAATAGATCTAGGCGAAGGGGTATGAGCCCATCAGAGCCATTCGTTTTAAGTTAGATCCTGCGGTCCAGAGAGCTCGATCCACCCGAACCGGTATCGTCCAGTAAAAACATGACGCGTGGCACTAGTTTGTTTAAATAGACAGAAACATTTCTATAGATTGATTGAATTTGTAAATTGCATAACTTTTGATCCACACGTCCAAAATTTGCAAATTTTATATCAATGGATTCAGCAAGACAAATCCTACCCAACCATGGACTTTGTTTAATGATTTGCTTCTGGAAAATTGGTTGAAATTGCAGAAACTTGTGTAGGCTTATTTTGAATATAAAAAATGTTCTAGATATAATTTTTATGTGAAATATTTTCAAAATGGTTTGTTTTGAACCTACTGACCCTAGGAACCAACTTATGGATTTAAAAATGTATTTTGTGAAGTTAGGGAATAAATAATTGAATTAGCTCATTTCTAGTCAAATAAAAATATTGATTTTGTTTTAGAAATGATTTTTGAGTGAAACCTTTGGGAAATGATTTGATTCAAACCTTCTGACCCTAAACACCAAGTTTTGAGAATTAAAGTATATTTGGTGAACTCTTTAAAGAATATTTCTTTGCTAAAAACATTTTCAAACCACATAAAATATTGATTTGATTTAAAAATGGTTTATAGATAAAACCTTTTGCAAATGGTTTTACCACTTTAGTAAATGACCACTTTTGAACTTTATAATGTTTAGAGCCTAGTAGAAACCACTTCTGCAAATAAAACTATCTTTTGCATGCTTGCATGCATGACCTTGTTTCTATTATTTTATGTGTGATAAATTGGTTGGAATGCTAGTTGAATTTGTGTTTTCTTGATTGTATTGTAGTGGAATTAGAAGAGTGTGATATTTTCAAGAACAAGAAGTGAACCATCATTCTCTACTAAAAAGGCAAGTGACACTATCATCCATGTCCTACTATTTTCATTACACTTAGTGGTATTTTTGTAGTATGCATGATAGGGCTACTATGTTACTATGCTATGCTATGTCCTATTAAGATATCCTTTATATCTTCCGTAGTGAAAACATCATAGTTGTAGTATGCTTAGCCCTGCTATAGACATGGGATGGAATACATGATATGATTATATGAAGTGTTGGAAAAATATATGTTTTATATAATAAAACAAGTACTAAATGAACCACCTGGGTGGAAAGAGGATACTCAATTTTGGACAAGGTGGCAACAAAGGGAACCATGTTTATATGGCTATCTTTTTGTATGTGCACTAGAAGAAAACCACCCAGGGACTTAGAGATTGAACATGTTTCTCGTACAGTGGCTTCCGTGTATAGCCACATGCTAAATGGGCTCTGGCTTAGTCAACTGCATAGTGGAAGACCCATGCCTTGGCATCTTCAGGTTAACTAGAATTGTGTAAGGGAACTTGAAACCCTACATTGGTGCCTGGATGACAAGCTAGCATTGTGTATTGGGAGGACTTCTATGGAAAGACTTTGTCACATTCTCAATCTGTCAGTACTCCATCTTGGTGAGTACTTATCCAGCGGCCACTGGTGGCATCAAGATGAGATTGTGTCATGTGGGTAAAGTGTACAACTTCTGCAGAAGATCAAAATTCTAAGTACTTAGCCGTGTCCCCGGTTATGGACAATACTGAGCAACTAAGGCCTGAAGCTATGGAAGATCTCGACATTCCAATTTCTCAAAGTAAAACTTGATGGTGACAACAAGGGATTTGAAGCACTTGGAGTTTTCCAAGAAGTTCAGAAAGATTTGACAAAATATCAAAACTATTTTGAAAAGATAGGATAAAACTATATTGCTTTCTGCAAATGAGCCTAAACCCTACTTAGCCAAATATGCATGTAGATGATAGGATCCACTTATTTCTACATAGTAGTGAAACTTGCCAATACAATTCAAATGTATTGACCCTTGTGGCTGCAACTTATTATGTTGCAGGTTTGTTTGATGTTAGTGAAGTTTATTGATTAGGATTACAAGTCTACAACCAACATGACTGCCTGTGGCACTTTGAAGATGAAGGACTCCATGCTTTATAGATTTCTGCTGCAATGTAATGTGATAGCCAAATGAGCTATGTAAGATGTAATAAATTATTTTATTCCTGGTTATAAAGTTGTAATATGACCTTTGTTTATTGATATTACATCTTAACTGTGGATGCTAGCTATTGATCTAGGGACTAACATTGTAAACACAGGGATCTCTACCTTATTAAAGGTTGGGAACCTTACAGATGGTATCAGAGCACTATGTTTCCTGTAGGATTGTAACCCTAGGATTGGACAAAACCCCTTAGAAAAATACGAGTTGTATTTGTTCCAAAACTTATTTACAAACAATCTTGTAAACTCTTTCCCCAACCATTTTGGTTATGATTCTACATCTCTTCCTTTTCAACTTGATGGATAAAGCCTTTTCCATGGCCAAAGACTTCACCATGTGCAAAGGACTTCATCAACTCTAATGACTTCAACTTCTTCAAGTGATTTCAACTTTAGTTTCAGCAAGGACTTCAACTTAGACATTACTAAGGACTATAAGTGAAAACCAAGAGACAATAGACTGCCTACCAAAAACATTGATATCATGTTAGTGTATGGATCATATTGACCTATGAGGTATGACTATACTAGGTTGATTATTTCAAGAAAACTTGTTGTTTTCTTTAACTCATGAGTTAAGCTCATAAGTTGTTAAGTGAATAGTTGCTTGTTGATTGTTTGATTGTTTGATTGAACTTGATTGTTTTGAGTTGTGTGTTAAAACTTCTTAAAAACCTATCCACCAATACTTATCCCTATCAAACCAACAGATGCCTCCCCGTCGTGCCAACCCCAACCAAAACAACAACATTCCCCTTGAGATGCAGCAAATGTTGGGAGCTCAGACACAGTTGATGCAGGAGATGACCACGTTCATACAGAATCAGAACAACAACAACAACAACAACAACAACAACAACAACAATCAGAATAATCCTCCAGCATTTGATATGCTCACCAAGTTTCTGAAACTTAGGCCTGCAAGATTCTCTAGAACAACTGATCCAATGGAAGCCAATGATTGGTTACGTTCGGTGAATAAAAACTTAGTGACTGTTGGCTGCACCGATGAAGAAAAAGTTAGGTTTGCAGCATTTCTGCTTGAAGGACCAGCAACAACATGGTGGGACAACTTTCAGATCACCACTCCCCTTGAAGATGTAACTTGGGCTATTTTTGAGGATGGATTCAGAACAACTCACATCTCACCTGGAGTGATGTACTTGAAGAAAAAGGAGTTTCACAATCTGAAACAACGTCACCTCAGTGTGGCTGAGTATATTGAAGAATTCAACAATCTGGCACGATATGCACCGGATGAAGTTGACACAGATGCTAAGAGAAAGGAGAAATTTCTTGAAGGACTTAATAATGAGTTGAACCTGCAGCTAGCTGTTGCCTATCTCCCAACTTATCAATCACTCTGTGACAAAGCCACCATTTTGGAAAACAAGATGAATCAAGTTGAGAATATAAAGAGGAAGCATAAACTCAAGAATCACTCAGGATCATCCAAAAAGAAGCATTCATTCAAAAAGAACAATGAAGATTCTGAACCACATCAGCATCACCACAACAACAATGGAAGTGATAATAATGGAAATGATACTGACAATGGAGATGAACTTGGTCAGAACCAACATGAAACTTTCAGGAAGAAAGACATTAGACAGTTGCAGTGCTATAATTGTAAGGAGCTTGGACACTATGCATCATACTGTCCTGAGAAGAAAAATAAAAAGGATGCTAGAAGAGCCAATGGAAATGACTCCAATGTGACCCAGAAAGGACATGTGAACCACATTGACATGGATGGAGACTTTGAAGAGATAGAAGAAGTGGATGTTAGAAACTAGTTAACTCAGTTGAGTCAAATAAGGATTCCTTGTCATGATATAAAGTGTTGAACCCATAGTCAAGTGAACGATCAATGTAACCCTATGAGACTTTATTTTAAGGGTGGTAGTACCCTAGTTTCCTTAAAGCCAACTTGTAACCCTATCCTTCCCAAATCTCGGCACGACATTTATTTTAAGGGTGGTAGCCTGTCACATCCCAAAATATTCCAAATTTTGAAATGTGAAAAATAAATAAAAAAAATAAAATTTTGTTGAAATTTAGGGTGAGAAGAAACTTTTTGATTCCAATTGGGAACATCAAAACCTATTTTTGATCAAATAAAAAAAATCCTAAAGGGATTTAAAAAGATAAACAATTAATAAAGAAAGTTTTAATAGTTGGAATTACTATTTTTAGATCTTTTAATAAAAAGATTTGGTTTTCAAAAGAAAAGGTAGAATTATAAATAAGGATTATTTTATAGAGCCAAATTAAATCTTGGCCAAGCTTTTGAAATAAAATATTTCTATTTGTTAAAAAGAGTAAAGGTTTATTTAATAAAATAATGAAGTTTTATTAATATCCAATTTTATTTAAGAAAGGCTTTTCCATTTTAATAAACACTAAAACTTGTTAATTTATTTTAAATAAGTTTTCCAAGTGTTTTATTTATTCAAATAAAACCTACTGAAATGGTTTTGATATTATTTAGATTTCAAATAGATTTTTTAGATAAATTAAATCCTATTTGAAATAATGACTAAGGTCTATTTATTTAATTAGTAATGGATCCTAAAAAGAATAAAAATTATTTGTTTTGGACTTTGATTTGTGTTGTTAAACAGAACTAAAATAAATACAAAGTATGGTTGTGGTTTGAACTGAATTGGTGTTTGAATTATTTGTTTGAAAATCAAAACAGGAATTCAAATAGAAAAAGGGAAAAGCTTCAGTACAAAAAAAGAAACAAACTCAACCCAACCCAACCCAACAGGCCCAACAACCCCAGCAAGCCCAACTAACTCACCCCCCGCAGTGAACCGTTTTTCACTGATTATCGCACCCACTGAGTCACAGACAGGTGGCCCCATCTCCCACTTCCTCCACCTCGCTGACAGACAGGCCCCATAGCGCCAGCACATCGTCTTCAACCTGCGCCAACCGTTCCTCCTTGCCGTTTCTGCCTTTAACTCCGATGATCAATTTGCGTTACTGCCTACATTATTCGCGCCCCCGACCATGTGTACATAAGCGCCCACGTCTTTTCTCTCATTCCCCTCGCTCGCCCCACCATCTCTGCCCCCAGGCTGCCTCGAATCAGCTTTGCACCGCCGCTGCTCCGACGACGTCTCCGAGCAATTCTGGCCACACCCCGTCGCCTCTCGCCTCCCTCTACACACAAGCTTGCTCTCCAGACCTTTGCGCACCTGCCCGTGTACTCCACTCGCTCGCGCACGCTCAGAATCGTCAGCAACAACGACAACCAGCAGCGCCACCGTCTGCAAGCGACTCCGGCGACCCTTCCCTGGTAACCCCGACCGCCCCGAGCCTTCCTATTGATGCTCCTAAGATCCCCAGGACTGTACGCATCTGGCTGTGTCATTTTTTTTTGCCTCGGCACAATCTGTAGCTCCATCCCCGACGACAAACAGAACCGCCCGACGCCGCTGCACGCTCCGGCGAGGAATTGCCAGCAGCTCCGAGCACCCCTCGCCAAGCCAACGCCACCTCGAGCTTCGTCAACTCTCTGCGAGCACGGTGAGCACCCCCGTTACTTCCCTTGCTTCCTGTATTCGCCGCGACGCCACCGCCAGAGCTTGCTCCGCCGCTCGCCGCCGCCAGCGCCGCGCACTCTTGGTCAAGCGCATAGCCTCCGTTAGATCTGAATCTTGCGGCTAAGAATAGATCTAGGCGAAGGGGTATGAGCCCAACTGAGCCATTCGTTTTAAGTTATATCCTGCGGTCCAGAGAGCTCGATCCACCCGAACCGGTATCGTCCAGTAAAAACATGACGCGTGGCACTAGTTTGTTTAAATAGACAGAAACATTTCTATAGATTGATTGAATTTGTAAATTGCATAACTTTTGATCCACACGTCCAAAATTTGCAAATTTTATATCAATGGATTCAGCAAGACAAATCCTACCAAACCATGCACTTTGTTTAATGATTTGCTTCTGGAAAATTGGTTGAAGTTGCAGAAACTTGTGTAGGCTTATTTTGAATATAAAAAATGTTCTAGATATAATTTTTATGTGAAATATTTTCAAAATGGTTTGTTTTGAACCTACTGACCCTAGGAACCAACTTATGGATTTAAAAATGTATTTTGTGAAGTAAGGGAATAAATAATTGAATTATCTCATTTCTAGTCAAATAAAAATATTGATTTTGTTTTAGAAATGATTTTTGAGTGAAACCTTTGGGAAATGATTTGATTCAAACCTTCTGACCCTAAACACCAAGTTTTGAGAATTAAAGTATATTTGGTGAACTCTTTAAAGAATATTTCTTTGCTAAAAACATTTTCAAACCACATAAAATATTGATTTGATTTAAAAATGGTTTATAGATAAAACCTTTTGCAAATGGTTTTACCACTTTAGTAAATGACCACTTTTGAACTTTATAATGTTTAGAGCCTAGTAGAAACCACTTTTGCAAATAAAACTATCTTTTGCATGCTTGCATGCATGACCTTGTTTCTATTATTTTATGTGTGATAAATTGGTTGGAATGCTAGTTGAATTTGTGTTTGCTTGATTGTATTGTAGTGGAATTAGAAGAGTGTGATATTTGCAAGAACAAGAAGTGAACCATCATTCTCTACTAAAAAGGCAAGTGGCACTATCATCCATGTCCTACTATTTTCATTACACTTAGTGGTATTTTTGTAGTATGCATGATAGGGCTACTATGTTACTATGCTATGCTATGTCCTATTAAGATATCCTTTATATATTACTTAGTGAAAACATCATAGTTGTAGTATGCTTAGACCTGCTATAGACATGGGATGGAATACATGATATGATTATATGAAGTGTTGGAAAAATATATGTTTTATATAATAAAACAAGTACTCAATGAACCACCTGGGTGGAAAGAGGATACTCAATTTTGGACAAGGTGGCCACAAAGGGAACCATGTTTATATGGCTATATTTTTGTATGTGCACTAGAAGAAAACCACCCAGGGACTTAGAGATTGAACATGTTTCTCGTACAGTGGCTTCCGTGTACAGCCACATGCTAAATGGGCTCTCGCTAAGTCAACTGCATGGAAGACCCATGCATTGGCATCTTCAGGTTAACTAGAATTGTGTAAGGGAACTTGAAACCCTACATTGGTGCCTGGATGACAAGCTAGCATTGTGTATTGGGAGGACTTCTATGGAAAGACTTTGTCACATTCACAATCTGTCAGTACTCCATCTTGGTGAGTACTTATCCAGCGGCCACTGGTGGCATCAAGATGAGATTGTGTCATGTGGGTAAAGTGTACAACTTCTGCAGAAGATCAAAATTCTAAGTACTTAGCCGTGTCCCCGGTTATCGACAATACTGAGCAACTAAGGCCTGAAGCTATGGAAGATCTCACATTCCAATTTCTCAAAGTAAAACTTGATGGTGACAACAAGGGATTTGAAGCACTTGGAGTTTTCCAAGAAGTTCAGAAAGATTTGACAAAAGATCAAAACTATTTTGAAAAGATAGGATAAAACTATATTGCTTTCTGCAAATGAGCCTAAACCCTACTTATCCAAATATGCATGTAAATGATAGGATCCACTTATTTCTACATAGTAGTGAAACTTGCCAATACAATTCAAATGTATTGACCCTTGTGGCTGCAACTTATTATGTTGCAGGTTTGTTTGATGTTAGTGAAGTTTATTGATTAGGATTACAAGTCTACAACCAACATGACTGCCTGTGGCACTTTGAAGATGAAGGACTCCATGCTTTATAGATTTCTGCTGCAATGTAATGTGATAGCCAAATGAGCTATGTAAGATGTAATAAATTATTTTATTCCTAGTTATAAAGTTGTAATATGACCTTTGTTTCTTGATATTACATCTTAACTGTGGATGCTAGCTATTGATCCAGGGACTAGCATTGTAAACACAGGGATCTCTACCTTATTAAAGGTTGGGAACCTTACAATATTGAAATGCTGAATCCAAGCCCTTGGATTCAAATCATTTGGATCTGTAGATCACCCTTGGTAGAAATAACAAGGCAGAAGCTTTTTTGCATTCAAACATTTTTAAAATTTAAACCATAATAGCTTTTGAGTTGTTTCCAACTCTCAAAAATCACATTTGATCATACCTTTCAGAATATATAAAAATATATAGGTTTACTTACAGAAATAATGTTCAAGTAATAAAAGAATGCCACATAGGCATTTCTAGCCACTTTATGTAATTAAATAAAAGGGTAAAACCTTATTAAATTGTGACACCACTTTAAAGCACATTCCCAGGGACTAAAACATGTGGTGATGACATGTGTTAACATGATCCCATGTTTGGTTTGGAGAATATTAAATCCTAAGTAGTTTTTCAATGAGTAGAAATTACTTTTCTAAAACCAAAATCTTTAAGTCAAATGCTTGTAATGTTAGTGATGATGCTAGATCATCTATAGAACCCTTGTGTGCGATGATTGCAAGTAGTTAAGTATTGTTTGGTGATTGTGTACCTCGTATTTATTCATAGACGCTAGTACCGACCAAGGATACGAGGAGGAAGGAGGATACTACGAAGAAGAAGCCGAGGAGAACTTCGACCACTGCTCTGCACAAGGCAAGCTAACACTTGCAATTTAGCAAGCTTATACTGATACCGATGCAAGCCTTACTAATCAAGTTGACCTATGCAAGCCTAATACTACTAGTTGAATGTGCAAGCTAACACTTGCAATTATGAAAGTTAGATAACCTATGCAATGCACTAAGCATGCTTGGTTGGACACATTTGATGATACCCAATCCTAGTTTTACTTGCAAGCTTCTACTTTATTTCTTTATCAAAGCTTGTACTTAGAGTTTACTTGAGTAAATTGTAGATTCTAGAAAGATACTTGAAGGTTGCATAAAGAGCATAAAATTTGGCCTAAGCTAGATAATCTTGATGTCATCCCAAGGCATAAGATTGAACTTAGTTGAAACTCCACTAGTTTACCACCCCTCATTAGTACTCACCCCCACTTGTAGATGCTAGTGCTAAGCATAAAACTTGATAAACTTTAGATGGGAATACTTGGTGGAAAATGGTTATGAAAACCTTAGAATGATGGATCATTCTATTGAGATGTTTTGACATGTGTTTCCGAACACCAGATGATTTTGGTGATGAAAATGCTAAGTCATGAACCTTATCCCTTTATAAAAATGATGGTTGTCTAGATACGATCCATTCCAATTTTACCGTACAACCACAATACCTGAAGATTGGGTAGGGCTTTACTGGAAACTTATATACCTTAGTATTGGTTCCCTCATGGCTAAGGTCTGAGCTGAGGCTACCTTGTGAAGATTTTCCACCTGTGCAGTACCCAAGATGACAGTTGGTCATGGTTGGGAGGACAAACTCACAGGAGAGGTTCTTATACTAGGGCGTGTAATTTAAAGGTTAGGATTGATTATCCGCATACTGTGTATGGTGAATTCAGGATTTGTTCCTGACGGATGTATCGAATGTTGTGGTGAAAGTGTACAATCTCTGCAGAGTGTCAAACTATTTGAATAGCCGCGTCCGCGGTTATGGACAGTTGGAGTGGCCATACTGTTCCCCCGTCAGATGTTTTCAAAATGACTTGTGAAATGATTTGAGACTTTGACTTGAACACAACAGAGTTGTGGCATGAGATACAAGTTCCCACTTAGGTGTTATAAAATTTCATTTAGCTTTCTCTTGCTTCTGAACTTAGTAGAGGTAAATCTGGCTTTTTGCAAAACAACCCTAGAGCCTAGTGCCCTATTACAAAAACCCCCTTCACTTGTTAGTATTAGTTTGCGAGTACTTAAAGAGTACTCATGGCTTTGTCCCTGGCTATTTCCGTGGACATACTATGAAAAGGAGTACCGGGATGATGGACCCCAGGAAGGTTACGACAACTAGGATCATCTCCCATCGTCAGCATTGCCTGTGACCCCGAAGATGGAGCTTCGCCTACGCTACCGTTATTATTACGTATTTCGCTGCTTGAGTTGTATTAAGAACTGGATCATGAGATCCTTATTTGTGTAATACCTTATGTATGGTTTCTAATGGATGATGTACTTTGGTATCCAATTCTGTTATGTCTCGCAAAAATGGTAATCCTAGGATTGTGATGTATGGCATAACATGCATCTGGGATTAAAAAGCCGGGTGTTGACAAGTTGGTATCAGAGCCATCCTGACCATAGGATACCCTAGTTAGACTGGACGTTTGAATCAAAAAACTTAGTTTCAAAACCAAAAGAAGCAAATATTTACAAAAACTTATTCCCATTCTTATCACTTTGATTCTTTCATAAAAATTCATGTTCCTCAAAAACTCTTGCAAAATACATAAAATTTGACACACTTGATCACTCTACTAACTTACTCATCCTATATTCTTAATAGATGGACGTGAAGTACAACAAGTTTTATCAGTTGGGGAATGGAGGAGACCTTATCTTTGAGAGGGATTTGGACCAGCTTTCAGAACTTCTAGAGCGTCCACACCCCAAGTTCTTCGGAGCTCAGCTCAATGATCAAGGAGGAGAGGATCTGCAGTGGCCAATTGTTGCAAGTCTCTGAGGAAAGATTGAACCTCCCACTGCTGAGGGAATTCAGTTTACCTTAAGAGAGAACAACTGGCTCGATGGACTTGCCAGGGCCATGCAGGAAGCTCTTTCCCGTCTGTGTGGGCAGAGTACCAACCAGATCAAGGGAACCCGCTTTGAGTTTTGTCCAAGGCGTGATGCAAATGGACAACCGCTGGAAGCCCCATACCACCATGAGCTGAAGACTCAATTGGACCACCTTATCTTCATGATGTACGATCGTCAACAAGAATTGGACAATTGCCGTGACTACTCCAACCACAAGTCCGCCATCATCAAGACGAAGTATCAAACCATCGCCATGCTAGCGAAGGATCGCAAGTCTTGCCGCCTTCAACTCGACAAGAAGGAGCACATCATTGCCCGTCTTCGCCACCGTATCTCGGCTTTGGAGGAGACCATCCACGAGAGAGACATGCAGTTGGAGGAAAGGGAGAATGCCGGAGAGGATCTTCGTGGAGACCCCTACTCCTATCTCAGTGATGATGACGATTTTCTGGAGGATCAGGCTATGGACTTCTTCACCGATGAGGATTATTTCGCCTTCATCAATGACGACGATGATGATGAGGATGATGACTACACCGACTCCAAGGAGTAGTAGCACTTGATCACTAGCGTAGTGAGTAGTATTCGGTCCCACTGTATCGTAGTTTCCAGAATGGTTCTTAAAACCATCTGCTTACCTTTGTTGTGGTGTGTGTTGTATCGTGTGCTATGAGTGAATGAATGAAAAGCATGTTGCTAGAAAATCTGAGCCAAACTTTAAAAAACTTTCCAAAGTCCCGGAACCTTAGAAATTTCCCTCTTTTCTTATGATCTATCTCAATCTTCAGATGCCACGCGGAGGAAGTGGTCCATCCCCGGACCCAATGTTGCGGATACTGCACATGTTGGTTTCTGACTGCGAAGCTGAAAGGGACGAACGTCAAGCCAATTTAGCTACCCTTCAGCAGATATCCCAGCTAGCCCACAACAACCAAGGCCAAGGAAATCAGGACAGCCATGGATCTAAGCTCAAGAATTTCCAGAATACCAACCCGCCGGTTTTCACTAAGTCGGAAGAGCCCCTAGATGCTGACGATTGGCTGCAAACTATGGAAAATAACCTAGAAGTCGCCGGAGTGGAAGCCAACGAGAAAGTTTTGTTTGCCACCCACTCTATAGCCGGAGATGCCAGAGCATGGTGGAACAGTGTTCGTGCCATGACCGGAGGACAGATGATGACCTGGGAGGAATTCAAGGTCAAGTTCAGCAAAACCCATGTGCCACCAGGTTTGATCAAGAGAATGAGAGATGAATTCAGAGAACTGAAGCAAGGAAGGATGACCGTAGTGGAATACCGTGAAAAATTCTTGTCATTAGCTAGGTATGCCCCGGATGAGATCGACACCGAAGCAAGAAGAAAGAAAGATTCTTGAATGGTCTGCATGATGAGATGCTGACTGTGGTAGTCAATATCCCCTTTGCTGGTATTGAAGCCCTTGTTGACTCTGCCATCCAGATGGAAGGAAAGATCAACCAAGCCAATGAGAACCGCAAGCGTCGCATGATGCATCAGCCAGGAACCCATCAGACCCCAAAGTATCACCCTAACCCATCTACAGGATTTGCCCCGAGAACCAACAGACCCCCGATGAACCGTCCGACTTATCCCAACCGCGGAAACCCTAGGCCCAGAGGAAATCACAACAACCCCGGCAACTCTAGCAATTTCAACCCTGCCCCACCCAAGTTCAACAACAATGCTACCACCAACACCAACACTGCCCTGAGGACTGGAAGTAATGTTGTGCCTGTTGCAGCAAAGGAAAAGTCACGAGTGACTTGTTATGATTGTGGAAATAAGTGTCACTACTCCAACGAGTGCTCCAACAAGAAGAATGCCGCAGCCGCCAATGCAAATGCCCCAGCTCAGCAGCAGCGTCTGTTCAGCCCGGAAGGAGGTTTGCCCCAGGGAATTCTCTCAACCGCAATGGCCGTATTTTTCTCATGCATGCTGAAGAAGCTCAGGAAGCGCCAGACGTCGTGCTGGGTATGTTTTCTGTTAATTCAGTACTTGCTCGAGTGTTTTTTGATTCTGGTGCATCGCATTCATTTGTCACCGAAGAATTTGCATGCACTAGTAAAATTCAACCAACCGAACTGAAGCATGTTATGATCGTTCAAATTCCCAGTTCAACCACCAAAGCTAGGCAAATTTGCAAAGCCGTCCCTATCTGAATTCATGGCATAGATTTTTATGCTAATCTGATAGTACTCGGAACTAAAGGTTTGGAAGTAGTACTAGGAATGGATTGGATGTCCAAACATAAAGGATTGATTGACTGTGCCAAGAAAGTCATAACCATGACCAGTACAACCGGAATATCAGTCGAGCATATCTCTGAAACCTTACCTCGTCAATTCAAGTGCAACATGAGTATAGCCCAACCTACCATTGACCAAGTCCGGATAGTCTGCGAATACCCCGATGTATTTCCAGATGTTTTGCCCGGTATGCCCCCAGATCGAGATATCGAGTTTATCATTGAACTAATCCCCGGAACAGGACCCATAGCCCATAGACCCTATAGTATGAACCCGTCGGAACTGACAGAACTGAAGAAGCAACTGGATTCCATGTTGGAAATTGGATTGATTCAACCAAGTGCGTCACCATGGAGAGCACCTGTGTTGTTCGTGGACAAGAAAGATGGAGGTAACCATTTGTGTACAGATTATTGGAAGTTGAATGATGTCACCATCAAGAACAAATAGCCCTTGCCCAAGATAGAAGATTTGTTTGATCAGTTGACCGGTGCCAAAGTGTTTTCTAAGATTGATCTTAGAACTGGCTATCATCAACTCAACATTCGCGCAGATGATATTCCCAAGACTGCCAGATTATTATACGAGTATACTGTCATGTCTTTTGGATTAACCAATGCCCCCGCTTATTTCATGAATCTCGATTTTTATGGACTTCCTGGATAAGTTTGTCGTTGTTTTCATCGATGACATTCTGATTTATTCCAAATCGAAATAAGAACATGAGCTACACCTAAGGACCATTCTTGGAACCCTTAGAGAGCATCAGTTTTATGCCAAGTTTAGCAAATGTGAATTCTGGTTACAGGAAGTAGGATTCCTCGGTCACATTGTATCAGCCGGAGGAATTGCCGTTGCCCCTGCCAAGGTGAAAGATGTCGAAGATTGGCAAGCCCCAACCACTCAAACCCAAGTTCGTGCTTTTCTCGGATTGGCGGGATATTACCGCAAGTTCGTAGAAGGATTCTCGAGTATCGCCAGACCCATGACCCAATTGCTGAAGAAGGACAAGAAGTTTGAATGGACCAACAAGTGTGAAGCGAGTTTTCAAGAACTCAAGAGGAGAAATTTCTTGAAGGACTTAATAATGAGTTGAACCTGCAGCTAGCTGTTGCCTATCTCCCAACTTATCAATCACTCTGTGACAAAGCCACCATTTTGGAAAACAAGATGAATCAAGTTGAGAATATAAAGAGGAAGCATAAACTCAAGAATCACTCAGGATCATCCAAAAAGAAGCATTCATTCAAAAAGAACAATGAAGATTCTGAACCACATCAGCATCACCACAACAACAATGGAAGTGATAATAATGGAAATGATACTGACAATGGAGATGAACTTGGTCAGAACCAACATGAAACTTTCAGGAAGAAAGACATTAGACAGTTGCAGTGCTATAATTGTAAGGAGCTTGGACACTATGCATCATACTGTCCTGAGAAGAAAAATAAAAAGGATGCTAGAAGAGCCAATGGAAATGACTCCAATGTGACCCAGAAAGGACATGTGAACCACATTGACATGGATGGAGACTTTGAAGAGATAGAAGAAGTGGATGTTAGAAACTAGTTAACTCAGTTGAGTCAAATAAGGATTCCTTGTCATGATATAAAGTGTTGAACCCATAGTCAAGTGAACGATCAATGTAACCCTATGAGACTTTATTTTAAGGGTGGTAGTACCCTAGTTTCCTTAAAGCCAACTTGTAACCCTATCCTTCCCAAATCTCGGCACGACATTTATTTTAAGGGTGGTAGCCTGTCACATCCCAAAATATTCCAAATTTTGAAATGTGAAAAAAAAAAAAAAAATAAAATTTTGTTGAAATTTAGGGTGAGAAGAAACTTTTTGATTCCAATTGGGAACATCAAAACCTATTTTTGATCAAATAAAAAAAATCCTAAAGGGATTTAAAAAGATAAACAATTAATAAAGAAAGTTTTAATAGTTGGAATTACTATTTTTAGATCTTTTAATAAAAAGATTTGGTTTTCAAAAGAAAAGGTAGAATTATAAATAAGGATTATTTTATAGAGCCAAATTAAATCTTGGCCAAGCTTTTGAAATAAAATATTTCTATTTGTTAAAAAGAGTAAAGGTTTATTTAATAAAATAATGAGGTTTTATTAATATCCAATTTTATTTAAGAAAGGCTTTTCCATTTTAATAAACACTAAAACTTGTTAATTTATTTTAAATAAGTTTTCCAAGTGTTTTATTTATTCAAATAAAACCTACTGAAATGGTTTTGATATTATTTAGATTTCAAATAGATTTTTTAGATAAATTAAATCCTATTTGAAATAATGACTAAGGTCTATTTATTTAATTAGTAATGGATCCTAAAAAGAATAAAAATTATTTGTTTTGGACTTTGATTTGTGTTGTTAAACAGAACTAAAATAAATACAAAGTATGGTTGTGGTTTGAACTGAATTGGTGTTTGAATTATTTGTTTGAAAATCAAAACAGGAATTCAAATAGAAAAAGGGAAAAGCTTCAGTACAAAAAAAGAAACAAACTCAACCCAACCCAACCCAACAGGCCCAACAACCCCAGCAAGCCCAACTAACTCACCCCCCGCAGTGAACCGTTTTTCACTGATTATCACACCCACTGAGTCACAGACAGGTGGCCCCATCTCCCACTTCCTCCACCTCGCTGACAGACAGGCCCCATAGCGCCAGCACATCGTCTTCAACCTGCGCCAACCGTTCCTCCTTGCCGTTTCTGCCTTTAACTCCGATGATCAATTTGCGTTACTGCCTACATTATTCGCGCCCCCGACCATGTGTACATAAGCGCCCACGTCTTTTCTCTCATTCCCCTCGCTCGCCCCACCATCTCTGCCCCCAGGCTGCCTCGAATCAGCTTTGCACCGCCGCTGCTCCGACGACGTCTCCGAGCAATTCTGGCCACACCCCGTCGCCTCTCGCCTCCCTCTACACACAAGCTTGCTCTCCAGACCTTTGCGCACCTGCCCGTGTACTCCACTCGCTCGCGCACGCTCAGAATCGTCAGCAACAACGACAACCAGCAGCGCCACCGTCTGCAAGCGACTCCGGCGACCCTTCCCTGGTAACCCCGACCGCCCCGAGCCTTCCTATTGATGCTCCTAAGATCCCCAGGACTGTACGCATCTGGCTGTGTCATTTTTTTTTGCCTCGGCACAATCTGTAGCTCCATCCCCGACGACAAACAGAACCGCCCGACGCCGCTGCACGCTCCGGCGAGGAATTGCCAGCAGCTCCGAGCACCCCTCGCCAAGCCAACGCCACCTCGAGCTTCGTCAACTCTCTGCGAGCACGGTGAGCACCCCCGTTACTTCCCTTGCTTCCTGTATTCGCCGCGACGCCACCGCCAGAGCTTGCTCCGCCGCTCGCCGCCGCCAGCGCCGCGCACTCTTGGTCAAGCGCATAGCCTCCGTTAGATCTGAATCTTGCGGCTAAGAATAGATCTAGGCGAAGGGGTATGAGCCCAACTGAGCCATTCGTTTTAAGTTATATCCTGCGGTCCAGAGAGCTCGATCCACCCGAACCGGTATCGTCCAGTAAAAACATGACGCGTGGCACTAGTTTGTTTAAATAGACAGAAACATTTCTATAGATTGATTGAATTTGTAAATTGCATAACTTTTGATCCACACGTCCAAAATTTGCAAATTTTATATCAATGGATTCAGCAAGACAAATCCTACCAAACCATGCACTTTGTTTAATGATTTGCTTCTGGAAAATTGGTTGAAGTTGCAGAAACTTGTGTAGGCTTATTTTGAATATAAAAAATGTTCTAGATATAATTTTTATGTGAAATATTTTCAAAATGGTTTGTTTTGAACCTACTGACCCTAGGAACCAACTTATGGATTTAAAAATGTATTTTGTGAAGTAAGGGAATAAATAATTGAATTATCTCATTTCTAGTCAAATAAAAATATTGATTTTGTTTTAGAAATGATTTTTGAGTGAAACCTTTGGGAAATGATTTGATTCAAACCTTCTGACCCTAAACACCAAGTTTTGAGAATTAAAGTATATTTGGTGAACTCTTTAAAGAATATTTCTTTGCTAAAAACATTTTCAAACCACATAAAATATTGATTTGATTTAAAAATGGTTTATAGATAAAACCTTTTGCAAATGGTTTTACCACTTTAGTAAATGACCACTTTTGAACTTTATAATGTTTAGAGCCTAGTAGAAACCACTTTTGCAAATAAAACTATCTTTTGCATGCTTGCATGCATGACCTTGTTTCTATTATTTTATGTGTGATAAATTGGTTGGAATGCTAGTTGAATTTGTGTTTGCTTGATTGTATTGTAGTGGAATTAGAAGAGTGTGATATTTGCAAGAACAAGAAGTGAACCATCATTCTCTACTAAAAAGGCAAGTGGCACTATCATCCATGTCCTACTATTTTCATTACACTTAGTGGTATTTTTGTAGTATGCATGATAGGGCTACTATGTTACTATGCTATGCTATGTCCTATTAAGATATCCTTTATATATTACTTAGTGAAAACATCATAGTTGTAGTATGCTTAGACCTGCTATAGACATGGGATGGAATACATGATATGATTATATGAAGTGTTGGAAAAATATATGTTTTATATAATAAAACAAGTACTCAATGAACCACCTGGGTGGAAAGAGGATACTCAATTTTGGACAAGGTGGCCACAAAGGGAACCATGTTTATATGGCTATATTTTTGTATGTGCACTAGAAGAAAACCACCCAGGGACTTAGAGATTGAACATGTTTCTCGTACAGTGGCTTCCGTGTACAGCCACATGCTAAATGGGCTCTCGCTAAGTCAACTGCATGGAAGACCCATGCATTGGCATCTTCAGGTTAACTAGAATTGTGTAAGGGAACTTGAAACCCTACATTGGTGCCTGGATGACAAGCTAGCATTGTGTATTGGGAGGACTTCTATGGAAAGACTTTGTCACATTCACAATCTGTCAGTACTCCATCTTGGTGAGTACTTATCCAGCGGCCACTGGTGGCATCAAGATGAGATTGTGTCATGTGGGTAAAGTGTACAACTTCTGCAGAAGATCAAAATTCTAAGTACTTAGCCGTGTCCCCGGTTATCGACAATACTGAGCAACTAAGGCCTGAAGCTATGGAAGATCTCACATTCCAATTTCTCAAAGTAAAACTTGATGGTGACAACAAGGGATTTGAAGCACTTGGAGTTTTCCAAGAAGTTCAGAAAGATTTGACAAAAGATCAAAACTATTTTGAAAAGATAGGATAAAACTATATTGCTTTCTGCAAATGAGCCTAAACCCTACTTATCCAAATATGCATGTAAATGATAGGATCCACTTATTTCTACATAGTAGTGAAACTTGCCAATACAATTCAAATGTATTGACCCTTGTGGCTGCAACTTATTATGTTGCAGGTTTGTTTGATGTTAGTGAAGTTTATTGATTAGGATTACAAGTCTACAACCAACATGACTGCCTGTGGCACTTTGAAGATGAAGGACTCCATGCTTTATAGATTTCTGCTGCAATGTAATATGATAGCCAAATGAGCTATGTAAGATGTAATAAATTATTTTATTCCTAGTTATAAAGTTGTAATATGACCTTTGTTTCTTGATATTACATCTTAACTGTGGATGCTAGCTATTGATCCAGGGACTAGCATTGTAAACACAGGGATCTCTACCTTATTAAAGGTTGGGAACCTTACAATATTGAAATGCTGAATCCAAGCCCTTGGATTCAAATCATTTGGATCTGTAGATCACCCTTGGTAGAAATAACAAGGCAGAAGCTTTTTTGCATTCAAACATTTTTAAAATTTAAACCATAATAGCTTTTGAGTTGTTTCCAACTCTCAAAAATCACATTTGATCATACCTTTCAGAATATATAAAAATATATAGGTTTACTTACAGAAATAATGTTCAAGTAATAAAAGAATGCCACATAGGCATTTCTAGCCACTTTATGTAATTAAATAAAAGGGTAAAACCTTATTAAATTGTGACACCACTTTAAAGCACATTCCCAGGGACTAAAACATGTGGTGATGACATGTGTTAACATGATCCCATGTTTGGTTTGGAGAATATTAAATCCTAAGTAGTTTTTCAATGAGTAGAAATTACTTTTCTAAAACCAAAATCTTTAAGTCAAATGCTTGTAATGTTAGTGATGATGCTAGATCATCTATAGAACCCTTGTGTGCGATGATTGCAAGTAGTTAAGTATTGTTTGGTGATTGTGTACCTCGTATTTATTCATAGACGCTAGTACCGACCAAGGATACGAGGAGGAAGGAGGATACTACGAAGAAGAAGCCGAGGAGAACTTCGACCACTGCTCTGCACAAGGCAAGCTAACACTTGCAATTTAGCAAGCTTATACTGATACCGATGCAAGCCTTACTAATCAAGTTGACCTATGCAAGCCTAATACTACTAGTTGAATGTGCAAGCTAACACTTGCAATTATGAAAGTTAGATAACCTATGCAATGCACTAAGCATGCTTGGTTGGACACATTTGATGATACCCAATCCTAGTTTTACTTGCAAGCTTCTACTTTATTTCTTTATCAAAGCTTGTACTTAGAGTTTACTTGAGTAAATTGTAGATTCTAGAAAGATACTTGAAGGTTGCATAAAGAGCATAAAATTTGGCCTAAGCTAGATAATCTTGATGTCATCCCAAGGCATAAGATTGAACTTAGTTGAAACTCCACTAGTTTACCACCCCTCATTAGTACTCACCCCCACTTGTAGATGCTAGTGCTAAGCATAAAACTTGATCAACTTTAGATGGGAATACTTGGTGGAAAATGGTTATGAAAACCTTAGAATGATGGATCATTCTATTGAGATGTTTTGACATGTGTTTCCGAACACCAGATGATTTTGGTGATGAAAATGTTAAGGTATGAGCCTTAGCCCTTTATAAAACTGATGGTTGTCTAGATACGATACCATTCCAATTTTACCGTACAACCACAATACCCGAAGATTGGGTAGGGCTTTACTGGAAACTTATATACCTTAGTATTGGTTCCCTCACGACTAAGGTCTGAGATGAGGCTACCTTGTGAAGATTTTCCACCTGTGCAGTACCCAAGATGACAGTTGGTCATGGTTGGGAGGACAAACTCACAGGAGAGGTTCTTATACTAGGGCGTGTAATTGAAAGGTTAGGATTGATTATCCGCATACTGTGTATGGTGAATTCAGGATTTGTTCCTGACGGATGTATCGAATGTTGTGGTGAAAGTGTACAATCTCTGCAGAGTGTCAAACTATTTGAATAGCCGCGTCCGCGGTTATGGACAGTTGGAGTGGCCATACTGTTCCCCCGTCAGATGTTTTCAAAATGACTTGTGAAATGATTTGAGACTTTGACTTGAACACAACAGAGTTGTGGCATGAGATACAAGTTCCCACTTAGGTGTTATAAAATTTCATTTAGCTTTCTCTTGCTTCTGAACTTAGTAGAGGTAAATCTGGCTTTTTGCAAAACAACCCTAGAGCCTAGTGCCCTATTACAAAAACCCCCTTCACTTGTTAGTATTAGTTTGCGAGTACTTAAAGAGTACTCATGGCTTTGTCCCTGGCTATTCCCGTGGACATACTATGAAGAGGAGTACCAGGATGATGGACCCCAGGAAGGTTACGACAACTAGGATCATCTCCCATCGTCATCATTGCATGTGACCCCGAAGATGGAGCTTCGCCTACGCTACAGTTATTATTACGTATTTCGCTGCTTGAGTTGTATTAAGAACTGGATCATGAGATCCTTATTTGTGTAATACCTTATGTATGGTTTGTAATGGATGATGTACTTTGGTATCCAATTCTGTTATGTCTCGCAAAAATGGTAATCCTAGGATTGTGATGTATGGCATAACATGCATCTGGGATTAAAAAGCCGGGTGTTGACAATAGGAACCCCAGTAACATAAAAGGGTAGTACAGCTATATGTGAGGAACTTACTTGGGACTAACGGTGACATCACTATGCATATCATTAGTTCTCTTTCTTCTATGGATGACACTAGTAGGTTATTGCCATAAGCGGTTGCGGAGGCGATAACAATTATGGATGCACTGCCCACATATAATTATCTTGCTCTAACAATTACATGAGTACTTTATTATTATCTGTTATTTCTATCAGATGTTTTGCACAACTACTGGTGAAAACCGGAGACCCTAGGCCCTCTTTATCTACATCGTCAACAACAACAAGATCGCGAACTCTTGGTCTGGTGAAAACGCAATAGGAATTCTAAAACTCTCGAAGATCCGTTTAAGTAATCTCACTTTGCTTTCTGCTTCCTGAGGATTCAATAAACCTAGGTCTACTAGGGCAAAAGAGGTATACTACATCCGTAATCCGGATCGAAGGTATCAACCCTTTTTCTGGTATCGTTGCCGAGGAAGCAATAGCTACCCTGTTGCGGTTAGTAGGAACCTTGCTAGTTTTAATTCTCGTTTTTAATTTTGTTAGTTTGCTTTCAGTTTTTTATTTGAAAACCCAAAAAAATTAGTTAGTCTTTTAAATTCTTCCTTTATCATCATTAGTATTTGTCTAAGAAAATCCAAAAACATAGGAAATATGGCTAAAAAGAAACTTCGGGAGTTTACAACTCCTAACAATGATTATTTACATACTCCTATTACTCATCCAACAATTGTTGCTGAAGATTATGAAATTAAGCCCCACTATTTAAGTTTGGTTCAACATAATAAATTTGGAGGCTCTGCTGTAGAAGATGCAAAATACTTTCACTAAAATGTGTGATATGATGCGCATTAAAGATGTTGATCCCGACACGGTCAAGTTGCGCTTATTTCCTTTCTCTCTTAGAGGAAGAGTAAAAGAATTGTTGCTATCTTTGCCTAAAAATACTATTGCATCATGGGTGGAATGTACTTCTTTATTTATGACTAAATTCTTTCCACCTGCAAAGACTATGCAACTCAGATCTAATATTACTGGTTTTAGACAGGAAGAGCGTGAGCCACTAGCGCTTGCATGTGAGAGAATGAAAGAATGCATGAGAAACTGTCCCAACCATGGGATGGGAGATTGGTTAATTCTCCATTTATTTTATAATGCTCCTAACCATGTTTCTAAGTATATGCTAGATACTGCAGCTAGAGGAACATTTATGGGTAAGCAAATTACCGAAGCAAAGCAGTAGCTAGAAAATATGCAAGACAACCATGCCCAATGGCATGTGGAAAGATCAAATACAAAGAAGGTGAACTCCGTCACACCTTAAGAGAATGAAGACCCCAATGCTAAGTTGGCCGATCTCATATTAGTCGTTAAAGGTAAGTAAACCCCGGTAAGAGCTACTCCCGAACCAACTATTGAAGAAGTAGACTTCATAGCTCATAATGATTATAACCCTGCTTGTAAGAAGAATTATAATCCAAACTTTCAGAAACATTATTCTAGTCCTGTAGGTAGCTCTAATAATAATATGGCATCAAGTAATACTAGTCTCCAAGAAACTCTTAAAGCTTTTATGGACTCACAAAATGAGCAAAACAATATTCTAGTCAAAATTACGGAGAATCATGATGCTATGATTGGTAAATTATCTAACCAAGCAGTTAGTTTGAGAAATTATTTGTAGGCCCTCCAAGAAAGAACAAGGATTGTTGAGGCACAACTAGGTAAGATAACCGAGATTCAAACTCTCATCCTAGCTAAATTTTTAGGTAAAGCTGAGCCCAATCCAGTTGAAGACCTCAAGATGATAAGAATCCAAAGGGAGGAGCCCGAAGAACTTGATTATAGGAATGCTCCATCACCAAACTACCCAGTTGAAGATCTTGTAAAAAGTATCAATGTCATGACTCTGGTAAGTGAAGGAAATGAGGAAGCCATGTATCAATACTTCGTTAATCAGGTAGCAATAAAGGTACGTGAGCTTGAGGAAGAATATAAGAAAATTGCTAAAAACAAATCCTGTTAAGCTAGATGATATATTTGAGCCCACTATTAAGATTAAAATTGGGACTAATGAAATAGCTGCACCCTGTGATCTAGGTGCAAGTGTTTCAACAATTCCAAAGAGTCTTTTTAACAAGTTAAATCTTGGCTCTTTTGAAATCACCGAACTAAAGTTAAATCTAGCAGATTCTACTTATAAACAAGAGTAGGCGTTAAAGAAAATACTTTAGTATACATTAAAGGCTGTCCTTCTCTTATTGATTTTGTTATTGTTGACATGCCTGAAGATGCTACTGCCCCTATTATATTAGGCCGTCCTTTCTTAAGAACTATTAAGGCTTTAATCAATTTGCATGAAGGGAACATGAAGCTTCAATTGCCTTCGCGGGATTCTTTTGTTATTCATTTTCCCAGGAAAAATAAAGCCAAACAAGATGATAAGGAGGCCATCACTTTGAAGGCCAATTACTTTGGTGTGGGTGTTCTACTCATATGGCCTAAGTGAGCAATATCAAGGTTAAGCTATTGACCATAAAAGAGCACTGCATGGGAGGCAACCCATGTGAAATAAAGGTTTGAGTTAAGTTTTTAAGTTTTAGTTTAAGTTTTATATAAATAAAGAGTGCTAGAAAACTCTGGTGAGAAGAAGATATTCAGCGGTACTAAAAATTCCTGTTTTATATATGCCATAGTTGGTCAAAATTTTAGTCTGTCATTTTTCTGTCAAAACTAGGTGTTTCGTTAAGTTTTAGTCTAAAAAGTAATTCTCGAAAAATAGAATTTTTTTGATGTGTACAGAAAGGTTAACGACCAACTATACGGCGGGAATAAAAATTCCCGTCGTATAGTTGTGGTCGTATAGTTATGTTACCCATCGACAATTTTTCATCGCAGGATACAGAAGGTTTGACGACCAACTATACGAAGGGAACAAAAGTTCTGGACGTATAGTTGTCGCCGTATAGTTACAGCCGCCAAGAAGAAACCCTAGAAACCCTAATTTTTTTACCGCCAGACCAAATATATGACTGGAACACTTTGTTCCTGCCATATAGTTGTCGCCGTATAGCTGCGTCCGACCACTTAAACGCTCGGGGAGGTACCCAAAACATCAAAAACTCAATCCTTTTTCTCTCTTCTACCTCCAAACTCTCTCAAAACCTCGAGGGATCTTCACCCCTACTCAATTTTGTTCGAATTCCTTGCACACAAGTGATCTACGATATGTTTCTCCTCTGATCCTCCGATTACTTTTTGCAAATTCATCTCTGATCTACTGTCATTATCAATCTAGGGTGAAACTTGTTATGAACTATTTGCCATGATTATCTTGCCTAGATTATTATATTGAGGAGATTCTTTAGTCTACTATGATGAGGATTATGCAATGACTATTATTGTTGGATCAAAAAGTTTTATATTTGTCTCTTTTATTTGTTTACAAGATGAACATGAGGAGCCATACACGTGCTCTTGCCGCAGCTAGTTCTTCTCGGGCTGCAGCTCAGGAGCACATGGGGATTCGATTCAAGAACGAATATCACTGCGATCGTTTTGACGGGATCAAAAACCGAGAAGTCACTTTGAACCAACTCGGTATCTCTTATGACTTTAACTTACTTTGCAATAGAGTTGGCCTGCAAACCTTTGTATTCCATGATGAACCAACCCATCGCCGGTTAACCATTGAATTTCTTAGCTCTTTGAGTAGCACCGTTAAGGCATGGCATGGGGAGGATAGAATTTCTTTCCGAATCATGAACAATAATTATTCTATATCACTTGATGAATGGTGCAATTGTTTTGGTTTTAGCCAACAATGATCCTAATGCTCTACGCGCATCTTTTACTAGCATAGAACCTTTCCCTGAACTCTGATATAATAGAATGAGCCTTACTTCTAGAGTCAGCAAACGGCAAAGTATTCAACATCCTGCTATTCGCTATTCGTTCTATGTTATTGCTAACACCTTGTAGGCATGCAATGAGTTTATAAGACTCAACGAGGAGGACATCTTAGTCCTTGCAAAAGCTGTTTTCAACTATGACAACTTGTCACTTCACTTGGGCGCAATTCTTGTGTGCTACTTGGAGTACCAATCCCACCAAATCCAAGGACCAATCACTTGTGGACGCGTCATCACCGTGCTTGCCAATGCATTGGGAATCGACCTAGGTGAGTTACAACCGGTGCTAGGTGAGTGACGTGTTGGTTTCTCTACTTTGAGGGATTGTGGAATGCTTACTGGGAGAGGTGGTGTTTATTATCTGCATATTGCTGGAGCTGGGCGTCTCTACCCCGCTCCTTTTCCTAATGGTCTTTTCTCTATCGAGGAAGGACATGTGCTTTATGACTTGCAGGTTGAGCAACACCAGCACGAGGAGGAAATTCCGGAGGAGGATGAGGACCAAGAGGAGGAGCAAGAAGTCCATCATCAGGAGGAGCAACCACCAAATTACCGTTTCGCAACATATCAAGATTTCTAAGAACTTGGAGGAACTATGGAGGGAATGCATAATCTCGCCCTGAACCTCTGAGAAACAAAAAGTAACCTTTTAAATCAATTTGCAAACTAGAGTTATAATTCCCCCCACCATAGTGGTTTGAAGGGCTTGCAAAATCCAAAGCTTGGGGAGGTTTTCTATCTATTTTATATTGGTTTTCATTTGCTTTATCTTATTTTCAGGGTTATGATTTTATTCAAGTTTATAAGCACTCGTGTTGGTTTCCCCAACACTTTATCTTAGTTATTTTTTTTGAGCTTTTCAAGATGAGCTTTGCCGCCAATTTTCTATTCTTTAATACCCTTCTCAATAACCACAAAAAGATTTCTCCGTTTATCTTTATTTTCCCTCTCTCTTTTCCTTTTCGCCTCGAAGTTCTCGTTGATTTGCAGGAGAGTGATTGACTTTGAATTTCCCAGAAACAAATAAAAAGGGAAGAGAGAAGTGGAACCAAACATGAGATGTATGCCTTATGACTCCCCACTTTTGAAGTTTGAGAAACCCATGCTAGTTAGTAGTAATGTTGAGATGTTATATCGGTGGAGTGAGTCTCTATATTGTAGTAAAATTTTATTTGCATGGGTATTTAATTGGGTACATTTTGTTCCAACTCTTGTAGTTAACCAAGTCTTGTCTAAAAATTTGCTAAACAATTGAAATAAGAAAAAGTCTCACAAATTGAAGACTTGGGTGTTGTAGTGTTTAGTCTTGAAAGTTTATTCCTAGAGACACTCAACACCATAAAAAATAATGATTGACTTGATAGATCTCTTTAAAAAGATTAGTTCAATTGAATGATATAGCTTTATGCCAAAGTTTGATTTGTAAATCATAAAAATGATATAGCTTTATGCGTGTCAAACTTCATGGGTGTAGCATCCCAGTTGTCTAACCCCTGTAATGCTACATGTCATAATAATAAAATGGGCCTCTTCCAACATATAATTGTTGCATCATCATCATATCATGCTCATGTCATCATGTCCCCTTGCATTTGAGCATCATAGAAAAACCCCTTTCTTGTTTGGTTCTTATCTCATGTGCATGATTAATTGTATTTGCCTCTTGATATTGTATTTGGCTCTCGATACATTGTTATATGCCCAAGTTGAGTTGAGGGCATCTCTCTTGTTGACTCCACCACCTTTTCTTTCACCACCTTATAATTCCACCATCCACTAATATGGGTTTGACCTTTTATTGAGTTATCTCTAGCCCATGTTGTTGGTTGGATCCACCCTTGATCCTTGCTTGGACTTGGCCACCTTTTTGGGGATGCATATGAACAATGCCATAATAATATCATTGTTTTCACAAGGATAATTTGGGCATTAATTGTCTTGCATGGGCCATGCAAGTGCCATCTTTCCTAGTTTTTGGCTTTTGTTTGGAATTCTAAGGGGATCACTCCTTCCTTGCTTGATCTTGTTTTGGTAGTGTCACCATATCATCTATCTCTATCTTCCTTAGCTAACCCCTACCCCCTTTTTCCATGCATACACATGTGATCATGTGTAAGCATAAGAACCACCCATCATCATGATCATCTCTCCCTTTTTTTTTTCCTCCTTTCTCTTTTTCTTGATCTTGTGTGTTTGTAATTGAAGCATGCATGATCATCTAAGTGTCATCTCCCTCTATCTTAACCTCTCTTGGCAAAACCCTAATCTCTACCTAGCTAAACCAAACCTAAGCCACTTTTCCCTAGTCTACTTTCCCCTTAGCAAGAGCCCTACCTACCCTCCTCTTTTTCTTCTACCTAGCATGGTCACCATGTCCCTCTCCCTCTCTCCTCTCCACTCTAGCAACAAGCCCTAACCACCCTCTTACCCCTCTAATCTACCCCCCTCTTTATCTAAGCAAAACCCTAGTACCAACCCCTCACCCTAGCCCTAGCCCGACCATCCCCCTCTCCCTTTTGTCCTCACCGGCAGTCCCCTGGCCCACCTGCAGCCCTGGCCCCACCTAGCACGCCCCCCACGCCATCTACCACCCCATGCACGTGAGGTGCAACATCACCCCTCCCCCACGCCATCTACCACCCCTCCCTCGATCTTATCTGATCCCCTTCGTCCTGGCCTCCTCCCAGATCCCCAGGTAGCCCCAGGCCCCTCTGCTTCCCCCCTATCTCCCTTCTTCCTCCCCCAGCTCGCCATGCCGCCCAAACCCTAGATCGACAGCACCACAGCACCCCCTTCGCTCCGCAGATCCCCGAGGCGCGCCAGCAGCACAAGGAGCGCTGTCGATCTCCCCTGCTTCGCCGTGGAGCGCAGGAGCTCGCTGAAACCGCCGGAGGACCTGCGCCGCCGCCGTGCCCACGAGTGCCAGGACGTTCCCGCCGCCAGCCTCGCCAGCGATCACCGTCCTCGCCGGCCGATTCGACCTCGCCGGCAAGCTCCTGGTGAGACCCTCTCCTCCCCAGACATGCTCCGCTGCCCCCTAGCCCACCGTAGCTCCGACGCCGCCGTCGAACACCCTGTGCGCGCGCCGCGCGTCGCGCGCTGGCAACAGCAGCTGCGGCAGCAGCCGATCTGCTCAAGTTCGGAGCCATGCCCCGCACGCCACAGGCCGCCTCCGCGCTAGCACCCTATACCGAAGTTGAAGGCCCAGCTACCCTCTTCGTTTTTCGTTTTTGGTCAGGGTCGTTTGGAGCAGCAGCGGCGTCGCCAACGACGGCCAAAGTCCGGCCAGTCGCAGCCGCCAGCAGCGCCGCGCCGCTGCCGTCCGACAGCGCGCGGTCGTTTTGCGGATAAGACCTCCCCGTTTTTCCCGCCTCACGCCCGCAGTCCACCAGCCCCACCCGCCAGCGACCGTGGGAATCTTGCAAAAAGGCTCCCAGGGAAAACTGCTTTCAACCCGCGGCCCCTCCCTGCTGCCACCTGTCGCCGTCTCGTTCGCCAGCGCGTCCGCATGTTCCTTTCGCAGTTAGCCCCCTGGCCGTTTTGGTTCATCAACCCGCGGTCCAGCTTGGCCCCGCTGTCAGCGACTGTGGGCTTTTTGCTAAAAGGCTCCTGTCGTTTTGTTTATTGAACCCGCGGTCCAGGTTGTTCTCAGGCACTGCCGCGTGGTCCAGAGATACCCCCCTGGCCCACCTGTCTGCGACTCAGGCTGGGTCAGTCTGAGTAGGAAACGTCCAGATGCGGTTTTCAAATTCAAATTGGTTTAAATAATTTAAAAATGCAAATCTAATTCAGTTTTTAATAACTTTTACATACTAACTCTAAATTTGACAAATAATATATGTATGGTTATCAGGAGAATGAGAGGATTCTAAATATGCCATCTGTTTTGTATTTTGCTCAAGTAAAATTCCAGGATATGTTAATTACATCAAATGCCACTGGATTTTCAATAATTCATAACTTTGGTTTTATAAATCCAAATTAAGCAAATGAGTAGTCTAAATTGTTCAGCTCGGCGAGACCTTTCTGTTTATGCTATCCTTGACTTCAATTGTAGCATGCATCATATAAATATATTGCAAACAACAACTGTTATGACAACAAAATATGACTAAAACCCACTTAATTGTTATTTTCTTGTCCACCACACCTCACCATGCCATGCTACTTTACGTGCCATGTAAATTGTGCATCATTCATCATGGCATGGTTGTTTTCTTGACGCATCTTATTCATATGCTTGTGCTCTATATTCATGTTGGCCTTGTTTGTTTGGTTTTTCTCGGATAGACACTGAGCAGGGGTTGTATCCAGAGAACCAGGAGCACTACCCAGATCCGTCCCTCGCTTCAACTGAGATACCAGGCAAGCACTTCCACATGCTTGCATACATACAGTACCTATTGCCTCTATCTTATTCTTGCATCATCGAGTCGCGATTGCATTAAAATGAATCCCAAGTATGCATAGCCTTTACTTTTAAACCCCACCAAGCTTGTTCTTCCCCATCCCATGAGCCATTACTATAGGAGTTGTTTGAGCCATGTGAGTCGTAGAACAGCATGAGTAGGGTATGTGAGAGTCTGATGGATAATGAGGTACCTAAACAACTTAACCTGAGTAGTTCTGGGATAACTAAAGAAAGTGGCACCGGTGAGCAACATCTGCTATTTGGTTTTTCCTGCTCACTTGTGTCCCGTAAGACCCCGAGTACTTGATTCCTGTTCCTTGATTTATCGCGCTATCCACATCCGGGAGGTATATGGGACCCCCCTGAGCCAGAGCTTGATTCCGCCTTATTTCTTGGGGCCACAAACTAGTTTGGGGCTTTATTACTATCCTGTACTTATGCCATGCTTTACTGCTTTATTTACGATTGTGCGAGGTACTGCACACTGTACTGTTTAGGTAAGCGGAGTGATTACGCGGTGTCGACAAGCCCCGTTTGGGGTTCCCAGTCGCTCACAGCCATTGACGCAGACCTTGAGGCCGTCTCGGAGCTTGCCTACTCCGTTGCGGGTTCTACTCAAAGGGGTGGCCCCCTGAAATATTTCTGAATCTTGCGATTGCTTTGTCGTGAAGGCCTCGTTGGGTTTTGATTTGGTTTTTCCGAGGTTGATCGAGTGTGTGTTGCTACTGGTGCACCCCGGCCGGGTAAAACTTTCTGAAAGCCGTGTCCACGGATATGGACGACTTGGAACACAGTTTCTCGATCATAGACAAGCATAACTAAAGTACCGCCTCAATCTGACTAAGTAACTTGACTAGTAAATAGTGCAACACTCATGGAATGGTTAATAAAATTGCCAACGGATGGGGGTTGTTCGTCCGCTTCCTTGTTGGTAAGCAGGGAGGAGGATGGATCGGATGAGATTACCATCATAACTGTTGTACTTAATTCACGGACATCCGTCTATCATTGGTTAGGCGGATGGTTAGCGTATATCTGTAGAACTGCTAGGGTTTATCTTTCGCTGCAATTGCGTCACCCCAGGTTGTGTCCCCTTTAGAGGCATTAAGACTTGCTGAGTACCCTTAGGGTCTCACACGATAAATTCTTGATTCAGATGAACAGGTACCCCCGTAGGACGGATACTGGGTGGAAGAAGCCGATGATGTGGGCAACGATCGTTCGGTGTGGAGATTCCGGGATCGGGGATCCGTGAGACCTGTAGTTGGGATGTGCTTATTTCTATGGCATCTTATGCCGATTTGCTTCTTATCCGTACTCGGATTCTGTTTGCCGCTTCCGCATGATTCTCTGATGTGTGCTGTATGAGGAGTTATCCTAAAATATAGATCTATCTAGGTCATTTGAATCTTGCCGTATGGCGTTGGTATATTTCCTTTTCTTTCTAGATGGTATGGCTCTGATGTACTCTTGTATGGTGGCTTGCGTACATACCCACTTGTGTACGTAGTTGATCCCTTCGCCTGCCGACTACGCCGCCCGTACAGGTCCCGTTGAGAGGGTAGTGGTTGGGACGTCTGAAAGGACTACCAGTGTGTGGCTTTTGGGGCCCCGCCGTACTATTTCAACCACTACCACTCATCCAGGCTTGTATCTAGGAGCGTAGTTCACCGAGGTAGTTACAATTGGTATCAGAGCCATCCCGACCTTCAGGGTTTCAGCCAAACGGTCGTTGTCAGTCTAGCAAATATTTTGGTAGTTATGTATATTAGGGAAAAACAAAAACGCGAGAGTAGGACTGCTTCCACTTTTCTTCTTACCCTCCCACCCACCCTTTTCTGGTAAGGAAGTGTAACGTTTTCAATTCTCTTCTCAAAGTTCAAACTAGGATTCACGTGTTCGGGGTTTCCGTAGTACCATAGGTTGTCTGTGTGTGTGTGTGTGTGTAATCCCTTGTCTATCTGTTGCATCCAAGTTGTTATCTTATCTGCCTTTGGTTATCAACTGTTGGTACATTCCATACCGACAAGCTTTTGCAAACCGACGCAATCTATCTTCCTCTTGTATCCGACGCTATCTTGTTTGGGGTGTTCGTCTCCGTAGTTACCAATCTTTAGGTTTCGTCGTGAGAAGAAGGGGTTAGGATATGTGTTCCACTTGTTCATGTGCGGAGTAATGATTTGAGTGCGGGATGGAGTCGCGACCATACCACTACTCTCCTCATTCGCTTTTGTATATTGGATCGGTAGAGTCACTAATCTTGATTCGTTAAGTAATTTTGCGCATCTATTGGTATTGTAATGCCGAAATTTGTGGAAAATTTTTCTTTGATATATTTGTGTACCACACTCCTTTTCAGTCGTGTGCGATATGCTTAATATCTTTTAGGTGCTATGAACTTTGTTGATATTTTAATATCATCTCAGTAAATTGTATCCTTTATTCTTGGTTAATCCCATCTTGGTACTATTTTGGGTTATTATCATTCTCCATTATAGTACTGACTTGAGTTTTATATCAATGACAGGATGGCTCCACCACGCCGGACTGATGAGGACATACCTCCGGAACTGGGCGCAGCGCTGTCGAACATTGCTAATGCTTTGGCAGCTATGCAAGAGAACCAGCAGCGCTTTGAGGAGAGCGTCAGAAGGAACGAGTTTGCTCCACTCCCTCCACCTCCCAGGCGTGGAGACATCAAGAGCTTCCTCAAGTTCAACCCTCGTCAGTTTGATGTGTCTGACCGACCTCTGGACGCAGATGATTGGCTGCGTGAGATCTCAAGGTTGCTCGAGACTGCTGATGTTCCGGAACAGGAGTGGGTCAAGTGTGCTACTCACCTTCTCAAGGGAGATGCAGCTCTTTGGTGGGAGAACTACTTGAAGGCAAGCTGCACGGGTTTTCAGCCAACTTGGGAAAGGTTCACTGGAGCGTTCAAGGAGCAGTTTCTCTCAGAGATTGAAATGGAAAGGATGAAGGAGGCTTTTCTCAACCTGAAGCAAGGGAATGATAACGTCAACACCTACATCAGGAACTTCATGAATCTATCTCGCTATGGTGGTGATGAGGTATCTGATGACAAGAAGAAGCAGAAAAGGTTCAGGCAAGGGCTCAATGCGTCGATCAAGTATGCAATCACGCATGCAAGACCGGCAACCTTCCTGGAGCTACAGCACACAGCACTGCAAGAGGAGGCAAGCAGGCAGATGTTTGAGGAGTCCAAGAAACATAACAGGGATGCATCAAGTTCTTCGGTTATGGCAGCTCCTTCGAAGTGGCGTGTCTGGGTTCCTAACACCCCACCGTCGCTCCCGGCTCCACCAAGACCTGCAAGTTTCGCGCCAAGGCCACCAAACTTCACCACTGCAGCTCCCAGGGGCTACAACAACCACTACCCTGGAGCGCCTGGCGGAGTCCCTGGCTACTCTGCTCCACGTCCAGCTGGTGCCTGTTACTCGTGTGGAGATCCTGGACATCCCCACTGGAACTGTCCGTTGAAGAACAAAACTCTTCCTCCACCCCCGCCAAGATCTGCAACAAGCTCTCCTTCGGTTCGTGCACCACCGCCTCGGGCTCTCAACATCAACACTAAGCCCGGGTCTGCGGTTGTTCGGGCAAACTGCGTCAACGCCTCTCAAGCTGAGCTCGCACCAGGAGTTGTCATGGGTATGCTTTCAGTTAACTCAGTTCCTGCACGAGTTCTCTTTGATTCTGGTGCATCGCATTCGTTTGTTTCGATCAAGTTTGCAGAAGAGAATGAGTTAGTCATGGATCCCCTTCCAAAGAAGTTAATGGTTCTTTCTCCTGGAGCAACAATGGCAGCTTCAAAAATCAGCCATGGCAACCAAGTTGAGATTGGTGGTTCTTCATTCTTGGCTTCTTTGATTATTCTGGGCAACTCTGACATTGATGTCATATTGGGCATGGATTGGTTGACAGCAAATGCAGCTGTGATTGATTGTGCTGAACGCTCAGTGTCTCTGAAGATTCCTGAAGGCCACATAGTCTTTTCTCCAACTCTGACTCCTGCTGTCCAGCTCTATTCCTTGGCTGCTCTGAATAATGATGCGATGGAAGCTATTCAGGGTGTACCGGTGGTCTGTGAGTTCCCAGATGTCTTTCCTGAAGAGTTGCCAGGTATGCCTCCGGATCGCGAGGTTGAATTCGTGATTGAGCTTGAACCTGGAACGGCTCCTATCTCAAAGCGGCCATATAAAATGGGTCCTTCTGAGTTGGCTGAACTCAAACGACAACTTGATGAACAAGAGAAGTTGGGTTTCATTCAACACAGCACTTCTTCTTGGGGTAGCCCAACAATCTTTGTGAAGAAGCGTGACAGAACCGATAGGCTATGTGTTGATTATCGGGCTCTCAATGCTAAAACCATCAAGAACAAATATCCTCTTCCACGGATAAATGATCTATTTGATCAGCTGGCAGGAGCTGTGGTGTTCTCTAAGCTGGACTTGAGAAGTGGATATCACCAAATCAAGATTCGCAAAGAAGATGTGCCCAAAACAGCTTTCACCACTCGCTATGGCCTGTATGAGTACACGGTCATGTCTTTCGGTCTCACCAACGCACCTGCTACCTTCTCGAGGCTGATGAACTCCGTTTTCATGGAGTATCTTGATAAGTTTGTGGTGGTATATCTGGATGACATTCTGGTCTATTCCAAGTCTAAGGAGGAGCATGAAGAACACCTGCGGTGTGTCCTGAACAAGCTTCGTGAGAATCGCTTGTATGCAAAGTTCTCTAAGTGTGAGTTTTGGCTGCCTGAAGTAACCTATCTTGGTCATGTTATCTCTGCCAAGGGCATTGCAGTCAACCCGGAAACCGTGAAGACAATAGTTGAATGGCTTCCTCCTGCTAATGTCAAGGAAGTGCGCAGTTTTCTCGGCTTGGCTAGCTATTGCCGTCGCTTTGTGCAGAACTTCTCGAAGATAGCAAAGCCTCTTACCGATCTCCTCAAGAAAGGCAAGAAATACCTGTGGACTCCTGCTTGCCAAGAAAGTTTTGAGACACTCAAACAGAAGCTCACTTCCACGCCAGTCTTGGTTCCTCCGGATACATCTAAGCCTTTCCAGATATTCTGCGACGCCTCTTTGCAAGGATTGGGTGCGGTCCTTATGCAAGAGAGACAGGTGGTTGCTTATGCCTCTCGTCAGTTGAAGACGCATGAGGTCAACTATCCCACACATGACCTTGAGCTAGCAGCAGTGGTCTTTGCTTTGAAGCTTTGGAGGCACTACTTGCTTGGTAACCGTTGTGAGATCTTCTCGGACCACAAGAGTTTGAAGTACATCTTCACTCAGCCTGATCTCAATCTTCGGCAAAGGAGATGGATTGAAGCAATCAATGACTTTGATGTGACCATCAACTACACTCCAGGCAAAGAAAACGTCATGGCAGATGCGCTTAGCCGTAAAGCTTATGTCAACAACCTCATGATAGAAGAGCAACAGCCTCTCTTGTGCGAGGAATTCCGTCAGCTCAACCTTGAAATTGTGGAACAAGGGCATCTCCTGAACCTTCTGGCTACTCCTCTCTTGGAAGAACAGATTCGTTCTCGTCAGCGTGGTGATCCGCACACCAGAAAGCTCATCTCTAAGCTTGGCACGCCGAAGTATGAATCCTTCCATGTTGATGATCAAGGCTCGCTCTTCTTTGAACACCGGATGTTTGTTCCAAACTACCCGGGTCTGAGAGACCAAGTTCTCAAGGAGGCACATGATTCGGTCCTTTCTATCCATCCTGGCAGCACAAAGATGTACATGGACTTGAAAACACAATACTGGTGGCCTGGGTTGAAACGGTATTGCGCCAAGTATGTCTCAGAATGTGATGTCTGCCGCAGAGTCAAGGCTGTCCATCAGAAACCATTTGGTCTTCTACAGCCATTGAAACCTCCGGAGTGGAAATGGGAAAAAGTAGAGATGGACTTCATCACTGGCTTTCCAAGGTCGCAGAAGGGCAACAATGCAATCTTTGTTGTCATCGACAGGCTTTCTAAAGTGGCTCATTTCTTCCCAGTCAAAGAAACAATTTCTGGAATTCAGTTGGCTGAGCTCTATATCAACAGGATTGTCTCTTTGTATGGGGTTCCACTCGAAATCAGTTCAGATCGTGGGAGCATCTTCACCTCAAAGTTCTGGGAGAGTTTCCAAAAAGCTTTGGGAACAAAGTTGAACTTCAGCACTGCTTACCACCCTCAGTCGCAAGGACAAGTGGAGAGGATCAATCAGATTCTGGAGGACATGCTTCGAGCTTGCGTCATCTCTTTTGGCATGAAGTGGGAGGAATGCCTTCCATATGCTGAATTCTCCTACAACAACAGCTTCCAGAAGAGTCTGAAGATGGCACCATTCGAGGCTCTCTATGGTTGCAAGTGCAGAACTCCGATTGGTTGGTCAGGTGCAGGAGAAAGAATCTGGTTTGGCCCTGACATTGTGACTCAAGCAGAGGAGAATGTGCATATCATTCTGGAGAACCTGAAGATTGCTCAAAGTCGTCAGAAGAGCAACTATGACAGGAAGCACACAGATATGGTATATGCCCCTGGTGATCTCGTCTACCTTCGTGTCACTCCCATGAGAGGAACACACCGCTTCGGTATTAAAGGAAAGTTGGCTCCTAGATACATCGGTCCTTTCAAGATACGTGGTAGAAGAGGAGAAGTGGCTTATGCACTTGAGCTTCCGGAAAAACTCAAAGTCCATGATGTTTTCCACATCTCTCAGCTCAAGAAGTGCTTCAAAGATCCCGGCAGGACCGTGGACCATGAGTTGATCGACCTCCAAGAAGATCTGTCTTATCAAGAACACCCCACCAAAATCCTTGAGACCGCAGAAAGAAGGACTCGCAACAAGTCCATCAAGTTCTGCAAGGTGCAGTGGTCACACCATTCTGTTGATGAAGCAACTTGGGAGCGTGAAGATGAACTCCGTGCCAACCACCCTTCTCTCTTTGTGTCTTCTTCTTCTTCTTCCTAGAATCTCGGGGCGAGATTCCTGTTTAGTGGGGGAGAGTTGTAGCATCCCAGTTGTCTAACCCCTATAATGCTACATGTCATAATAATAAAATGGGCCTCTTCCAACATATAATTGTTGCATCATCATCATATCATGCTCATGTCATCATGTCCCCTTGCATTTGAGCATCATAGAAAAACCCCTTTCTTGTTTGGTTCTTATCTCATGTGCATGATTAATTGTATTTGCCTCTTGATATTGTATTTGGCTCTCGATACATTGTTATATGCCCAAGTTGAGTTGAGGGCATCTCTCTTGTTGACTCCACCACCTTTTCTTTCACCACCTTATAATTCCACCATCCACTAATATGGGTTTGACCTTTTATTGAGTTATCTCTAGCCCATGTTGTTGGTTGGATCCACCCTTGATCCTTGCTTGGACTTGGCCACCTTTTTGGGGATGCATATGAACAATGCCATAATAATATCATTGTTTTCACAAGGATAATTTGGGCATTAATTGTCTTGCATGGGCCATGCAAGTGCCATCTTTCCTAGTTTTTGGCTTTTGTTTGGAATTCTAAGGGGATCACTCCTTCCTTGCTTGATCTTGTTTTGGTAGTGTCACCATATCATCTATCTCTATCTTCCTTAGCTAACCCCTACCCCCTTTTTCCATGCATACACATGTGATCATGTGTAAGCATAAGAACCACCCATCATCATGATCATCTCTCCCTTTTTTTTTCCTCCTTTCTCTTTTTCTTGATCTTGTGTGTTTGTAATTGAAGCATGCATGATCATCTAAGTGTCATCTCCCTCTATCTTAACCTCTCTTGGCAAAACCCTAATCTCTACCTAGCTAAACCAAACCTAAGCCACTTTTCCCTAGTCTACTTTCCCCTTAGCAAGAGCCCTACCTACCCTCCTCTTTTTCTTCTACCTAGCATGGTCACCATGTCCCTCTCCCTCTCTCCTCTCCACTCTAGCAACAAGCCCTAACCACCCTCTTACCCCTCTAATCTACCCCCCCCCCTCTTTATCTAAGCAAAACCCTAGTACCAACCCCTCACCCTAGCCCTAGCCCGACCATCCCCCTCTCCCTTTTGTCCTCACCGGCAGTCCCCTGGCCCACCTGCAGCCCTGGCCCCACCTAGCACGCCCCCCACGCCATCTACCACCCCATGCACGTGAGGTGCAACATCACCCCTCCCCCACGCCATCTACCACCCCTCCCTCGATCTTATCTGATCCCCTTCGTCCTGGCCTCCTCCCAGATCCCCAGGTAGCCCCAGGCCCCTCTGCTTCCCCCCTATCTCCCTTCTTCCTCCCCCAGCTCGCCATGCCGCCCAAACCCTAGATCGACAGCACCACAGCACCCCCTTCGCTCCGCAGATCCCCGAGGCGCGCCAGCAGCACAAGGAGCGCCGTCGATCTCCCCTGCTTCGCCGTGGAGCGCAGGAGCTCGCTGAAACCGCCGGAGGACCTGCGCCGCCGCCGTGCCCACGAGTGCCAGGACGTTCCCGCCGCCAGCCTCGCCAGCGATCACCGTCCTCGCCGGCCGATTCGACCTCGCCGGCAAGCTCCTGGTGAGACCCTCTCCTCCCCAGACATGCTCCGCTGCCCCCTAGCCCACCGTAGCTCCGACGCCGCCGTCGAACACCCTGTGCGCGCGCCGCGCGTCGCGCGCTGGCAACAGCAGCTGCGGCAGCAGCCGATCTGCTCAAGTTCGGAGCCATGCCCCGCACGCCACAGGCCGCCTCCGCGCTAGCACCCTATACCGAAGTTGAAGGCCCAGCTACCCTCTTCGTTTTTCGTTTTTGGTCAGGGTCGTTTGGAGCAGCAGCGGCGTCGCCAACGACGACCAAAGTCCGGCCAGTCGCAGCCGCCAGCAGCGCCGCGCCGCTGCCGTCCGACAGCGCGCGGTCGTTTTGCGGATAAGACCTCCCCGTTTTTCCCGCCTCACGCCCGCATTCCACCAGCCCCACCCGCCAGCGACCGTGGGAATCTTGCAAAAAGGCTCCCAGGGAAAACTGCTTTCAACCCGCGGCCCCTCCCTGCTGCCACCTGTCGCCGTCTCGTTCGCCAGCGCGTCCGCATGTTCCTTTCGCAGTTAGCCCCCTGGCCGTTTTGGTTCATCAACCCACGGTCCAGCTTGGCCCCGCTGTCAGCGACTGTGGGCTTTTTGCTAAAAGGCTCCTGTCGTTTTGTTTATTGAACCCGCGGTCCAGGTTGTTCTCAGGCACTGCCGCGTGGTCCAGAGATACCCCCCTGGCCCACCTGTCTGCGACTCAGGCTGGGTCAGTCTGAGTAGGAAACGTCCAGATGCGGTTTTCAAATTCAAATTGGTTTAAATAATTTAAAAATGCAAATCTAATTCAGTTTTTAATAACTTTTACATACTAACTCTAAATTTGACAAATAATATATGTATGGTTATCAGGAGAATGAGAGGATTCCAAATATGCCATATGTTTTGTATTTTGCTCAAGTAAAATTCCAGGATATGTTAATTACATCAAATGCCACTGGATTTTCAATAATTCATAACTTTGGTTTTATAAATCCAAATTAAGCAAATGAGTAGTCTAAATTGTTCAGCTCGGCGAGACCTTTCTGTTTATGATATCCTTGAATTCAATTGCAGCATGCATCATATAAATATATTGCAAACAACAACTGTTATGACAACAAAATATGACTAAAACCCACTTAATTGTTATTTTCTTGTCCACCACACCTCACCATGCCATGCTACTTTACGTGCCATGTAAATTGTGCATCATTCATCATGGCATGGTTGTTTGCTTGACGCATCTTATTCATATGCTTGTGCTCTATATTCATGTTGGCCTTGTTTGTTTGGTTTTTCTCGGATAGACACTGAGCAGGGGTTGTATCCAGAGAACCAGGAGCACTACCCAGATCCGTCCCTCGCTTCAACTGAGATACCAGGCAAGCACTTCCACATGCTTGCATACATACAGTACCTATTGCCTCTATCTTATTCTTGCATCATCGAGTCGCGATTGCATTAAAATGAATCCCAAGTATGCATAGCCTTTACTTTTAAACCCCACCAAGCTTGTTCTTCCCCATCCCATGAGCCATTACTATAGGAGTTGTTTGAGCCATGCGAGTCGTAGAACAACATGAGTAGGGTATGTGAGAGTCTGATGGATAATGAGGTACCTAAACAACTTAACCTGAGTAGTTCTGGGATAACTAAAGAAAGTGGCACCGGTGAGCAACATCTGCTATTTGGTTTTTCCTGCTCACTTGTGTCCCGTAAGACCCCGAGTACTTGATTCCTGTTCCTTGATTTATCGCGCTATCCACATCCGGGAGGTATATGGGACCCCCCTGAGCCAGAGCTTGATTCCGCCTTATTTCTTGGGGCCACAAACTAGTTTGGGGCTTTATTACTATCCTGTACTTATGCCATGCTTTACTGCTTTATTTACGATTGTGCGAGGTACTGCACACTGTACTGTTTAGGTAAGCGGAGTGATTACGCGGTGTCGACAAGCCCCGTTTGGGGTTCCCAGTCGCTCACAGCCATTGACGCAGACCTTGAGGCCGTCTCGGAGCTTGCCTACTCCGTTGCGGGTTCTACTCAAAGGGGTGGCCCCCTGAAATATTTCTGAATCTTGCGATTGCTTTGTCGTGAAGGCCTCGTTGGGTTTTGATTTGGTTTTTCCGAGGTTGATCGAGTGTGTGTTGCTACTGGTGCACCCCGGCCGGGTAAAACTTTCTGAAAGCCGTGTCCACGGATATGGACGACTTGGAACACAGTTTCTCGATCATAGACAAGCATAACTAAAGTACCGCCTCAATCTGACTAAGTAACTTGACTAGTAAATAGTGCAACACTCATGGAATGGTTAATAAAATTGCCAACGGATGGGGGTTGTTCGTCCGCTTCCTTGTTGGTAAGCAGGGAGGAGGATGGATCGGATGAGATTACCATCATAACTGTTGTACTTAATTCACGGACATCCGTCTATCATTGGTTAGGCGGATGGTTAGCGTATATCTGTAGAACTGCTAGGGTTTATCTTTCGCTGCAATTGCGTCACCCCAGGTTGTGTCCCCTTTAGAGGCATTAAGACTTGCTGAGTACCCTTAGGGTCTCACACGATAAATTCTTGATTCAGATGAACAGGTACCCCCGCAGGACGGATACTGGGTGGAATAAGCCGATGATGTGGGCAACGATCGTTCGGTGTGGAGATTCCGGGATCGGGGATCCGTGAGACCTGTAGTTGGGATGTGCTTATTTCTATGGCATCTTATGCCGATTTGCTTCCTATCCGTACTCGGATTCTGTTTGCCGCTTCCGCATGATTCTCTGATGTGTGCTGTATGAGGAGTTATCCTAAAATATAGATCTATCTAGGTCATTTGAATCTTGCCGTATGGCGTTGGTATATTTCCTTTTCTTTCTAGATGGTATGGCTCTGATGTACTCTTGTATGGTGGCTTGCGTACATACCCACTTGTGTACGTAGTTGATCCCTTCGCCTGCCGACTACGCCGCCCGTACAGGTCCCGTTGAGAGGGTAGTGGTTGGGACGTCTGAAAGGACTACCAGTGTGTGGCTTTTGGGGCCCCGCCGTACTATTTCAACCACTACCACTCATCCAGGCTTGTATCTAGGAGCGTAGTTCACCGAGGTAGTTACAATGGGATGCCAATAACTCTGTTATCCTACAAACGATGTTCATGGAGGAAACTCCTAGATTTCGGCTATGAGTTGATTAAACATATGTAGCATCAATGCTATAATGGGTAAGATTCTTGGCACTCCCGGGTAGCTGTAACATGATGGAATCACTCCTCTGGCTGATATAAGTAATCGTTATGCAAAAGGAACAAAAACCTTAGTGATGCCACGAGTGTCCATCTCAGCCCGATAAACTAAAGAATTTTTTTGGCATGCTCTCAATTACTTAAGAACTGAAATTCTTGAAGGACAATGAATAGAAAAGTAGTGCTTATAAGTCTTGATTTATTGATGTGGGAGAATTGAGATACTTTAGTGTATATTATTTTCATGACAAACTTTCACACTCTTAATTCTACATGATTACACTTTATGGTTCAAAGGCAAGCCTATGAGTTAAATACATGACATGGAATAAACTTTACCTTTTTGAATAATCCATAATTATAATAATTTTGTTGCGATATATGGATTCATGAAACCCATATGATATGCTTGACATTACTCTATCTATGCTGAAGTTTTTCAGATTAATAAAGTGGAGGACACATGGGACTACAAATCATGATTAAGATCATCATCTCATTATTTCAGTTTAAATGCTGAGTTCCCTTTTGATTTTGTTTTCTTGCTCGGGACGATCAAGTTTAAGCTTGGGTAGGTTGATGGATGTGAAATATAGCCATGCATGTCCGCATTTAAACTAGATATTATTCATATATTTGATGAAATATCTATCTAAATCCTGCCACTAATGCCTAATGATCAAAGGGGTATGCAATCATTTCTTGCTATTTTTTCCTGCGTAGATAATGACGTATGATTATGGGAATCACTTCATAAATGCCAAAGATACGAGATTTCCATCACGACAAAGAAACCAAGAGTCGTGAAGTGGATCGAGACAACTGAACGACCAACTATACGGTGGTAAATTTATTCCGGCCATATAGTTGGCATCAACCCCATTAGGTAAAACATAACAACTTTCATGAAGGGACCCCTATATAAAGAGGTTTCGGGTGACGGGAAACACCACTTTTTTCGACCTCAACTCTCCCTGCCACAAGAAGCCGCCACGGTGAAGGAATAGATCTAGATCTAAATCTCCAAACCCTTATCGACCACCATAGCCATCTTCCACCACTTGTAATAGTAGATCTCTTCTCCAATTGATGACATTGTAAGACTATTTTCTATCAACCTTATGATCTCTATTACAATGTTTATGATTGTTTATTTCATCTCTATGTGTGAGTAATTCTCCTTGGGCTAAGGGCTTCAGCCTAGACATGTAGCTTTTTTGTGCATGTTATTTATCATAGATGGGATCATCTATTAGTTTGTATGACATGATGATTGTAGTACCCTCTCTTGCCTCAATCTAAGGACTTGTCAGGTACCCAAGATCCCGAGGATTGATCTAGGTAAAGGGAGTGTGAGTAATGACTGATCTGCAGGATGGGAACCCCAGTGACAAAAGGGGTAGTACGGCTGTATGTGAGGGATTTACTTAGGATTAAACGGTGACATCACTATGCATATCATTAGTTCTCTTTCTTTTATGGATGAAACTAGTAGGTTATTGCTATAAGCGGATGCGGAGGCGATAAGAATTATGGATGCACTGCCCACATATAATTATCTTGCTCTAACAATTAAATGAGTACTTTATTATTATCTGTTATTCCTATCAGATGTTTTGCATAGCTACTGGTGAAAACCGAAGACCCTAGGCCCTCTCTCTCCATCGTCAAAAACAATGAAAGGATCACAAACTCTTGGTCCGGTGAAAACACAAAAGGAATTCTAAAACTCTCGAAGGTCCATTTAAGTAATCTCACTTTGATTTCTGCTTCCCGAGGATTCGATAAACCTAGGTCTACTAGGGAAAAAGATCTATATTACATTCGTAATCCGGATCGAAGGTATCAATAAGCACTCGTGTTGGTTTCCCCAACACTTTATCTTTAGTCATTGTTATTTGTTTTAGAGATTTTCTAGCCGAGCTTTGTCGCCAATTTTCTATTCTTTAACTCCCTCTCTTAAAAAACAACAAAAATATTTTTCCATTTATCTTTATTTTCCCTCTTCCTTTTTCTATTCTCCTCGTGGTTATCGCATATTTGCAGGAGAGTGATCGACTTCGAGTTTCCAAGAAACAAATAAAAGGGGAAGAGAGAAGTGGAACCAATCATGAGAGGCATGCCTTATGCCTCCCCAACTTTTGAAGTTTGAGAAACCCATGCTAATTAGTAGTAAATGTTAAGATATTATATTGGTGGAGTGAGTCTTTATATTGGAGTAAAAATTTGTTTGCATGGCTATTTAGTTGAGTACGTTTTATTCCATCTCTTGTAGTTAACCAAGTCTTTCCTAAACATTTGCTAACCAAGGTGTTGTAGTGTTTAGTCTTGAAAGCTTATTCCTAGAAACACTCAACACCATGGAAAATAATGATCGACTTGATAGATCTCTTTGACAGGATTTGTTCAATAGAATTAATGTTTAGCGGTTTTTGTGAGCAGGCCAAAGTTTGACTTGTGAATCATAAGAATGATATAGCTTTATGCGTGTCAAACTTCATGGGATGCCAACAACTCTCCTAGCCTACAAACGATCTTCATGGGGGAAACTCCTAGATTTTGGCTGTGAGTTGATTAAACATTTGTAGCAACAATGCTATAATGAGTAAGATTCATGGAATCCTCGTGCAGCTGTGTTCATGATGGAACCACTCCTCTGGGTGATATGAGTAATCATTATGCAAAGGGAACAAAAAACCTTGGTAATGCCACGAGTGTCCATCATAGTCCGATGAACTAATTATTTTTTGGCATGTTCTCAATTACTTAAGAACTAGAATTCTTGAAGGACAATGAATAGAAAAGTAGTTCTTGAAAAGTCTTGACTTATTGATGTGGGAGAATTGATATAATTTAGTGTATATGCTTTTCATGACAAACTCTCACACTCTCAATTTTACCTGATTATACTTTATTGTTCAAAGGCAAGATTATGAGTTGATTACATGACTTGGAATAAAGTTTACTCATTTGAATCATCCACGCTAACAATAATCTTGTTGCTCTATAAGGATTCATTAAAACCCGTATGATATGCTTGCCAGTACTCTATCTATGCTGAGTTTTTCAGATTAATAAAGTGGAGGAAACATGAAACTACCTAACATGAGTAAGATCATCATCTCGTTATTTCAGTTTAAATGCTGAGTTCCTTTTTGATTTTGGTTTTCTTGCTCGAGGACGATAATATACCTGATTTGAAAACCATGCAATCTTTGACGATGAATCTTCTTAATAATCTCCTTTGTAGGTCCCGTGGTAAGCCCCTCATTACATGTGTGGCGATGCAAGCTCCCTAAAAGGAACATTTTTGAAAAGTTGATTATGTTGTTTATCAGTTGTGTTGTACTCCGATGATGTTGTTTGAGTTACAAAATTTATGAGGACTATAATAATTTAATATTTTTCTAGTTATAATTTTTTTCCACACTTGCAGAATTCATTTGGCATTCTAGATGATCTGGTGTTCTTTATTTATCAGCATGAGAATTGAACCAAGTAGTTAGTGGACCGGTAATGGGTTTTGCAGAACTTGAACGGGCTCTGTTCAGACAGGTATCATTTGAATAGTAATCGGCCTTTAGTAGGTCTAAACAGTAATGTACCTCAAAGGTAACATGCCTTTGTTGGGCTTCAAATTTATGGTCTAGCATGAAAGTCCACAGGCCACCAATAGGCCAAAACAGTAACGGGTTGGATAGTCACTAGGCTGTAGTTGGGCTACATAGTGATAGGCTCCCGGTAAACAGCGTAGGCCTTCAGCAGGCCGGTATTCTAGTAGGCCGTTTTTAGGATGGAATGTGGTGGGCTCCTGGAAACTAATGCAGGCCATGAGCAGCCAGAAATAGTAACATGCCAGCATGTTAATAGGTTGTTTTTGGCTGGAATGTGGTGGGCTCCCTATAAGCAACGCATGCCATTAGCAGGCCGAAATAGTAACATGCCAGTATTTTAGTAGGCCGTTTTTGGTATGGAATGTGGTGGGCTCCCAATAAGAAACACATGCCATTAATAGGCCAAAAACACAATAGACTGAAAAGTTAACAAGCCGTAGATAGGCTAAAAAGTGATGGGCATCTTCAAATGACGCAAGATGAAACAGTAACGAGTCATCTTCTTACAAGGCTTCTCTAATGGGCTGACCCACTTAATAATTAGCAGGCCTTGGCTGGGCCTGACTTCTACCATAGTTTTTGTGACCGTTAACGGTGTTTGCCACATGGCAGGTTGCACAACATCAGCAGTAACTGGGCTGGCAAAACAGATCTACAACGGCATGAATTTTGGTGACTAAAGGCTATGATCCACCATGGTCGTGAAAAAACCGTGGTAGATTCTTTGGTAACGGGGCTTTTACCATGGAAGCCATCTGTCGTAGGAAATTTTTTAACCACGAAAAATGGGGCTTCTACCATTAAAACCATCCGTTGTAAAAGCTGACTTTTCTTGTAGTGAGGGTTGACTTTGGGAAGCAGCTCCAACTGTGGCCAATGGGTTGGCATAGGCTATCAAAACTAACCATTTGGAAGGCTCTAGCCGGACTAACCATTTGGAAGGCTCGATCCAGATTGGGTAGCACGCTGGAGCCAAGGGGCTAGCAGGGGCAAGCCATACTTGGCAGCCTATTTGGCCAATGGGCTGGTAGGGGCCAGCCGGATTTTTCATCCTGCCAGGCCAACGGGCTAGTAGGGGCCAACTGGATTTGGCAGCCTGGCAGGCCAACGGGTTAGCAGGGCCAGCTATATTTGGCATCCTAGTATTTTTCTTGATTTTCTTCTCTAATTCTTTTTTCGAGTCATAGACTTTGGTATATCGGGGGTCACTGATGGCTGTGAAATATAGCCATCCACATCCATATTTAAACTAGATATTATTCATACTTTTGATGAAATATCTCTCTAAATCCTGCCACTAATGCCTAATGATCAAAGGGGTATGCAATCCTGTCTTTCTATTTTTCCCTACGCAGGTAATGACGTTTGATGATGGGAATCATAACATTAAAGTCAAAGATACGAGATTTCCAGCAACCCAAAGAAACCAGGGGTCATGAAGAGGAAACAGAAGGTTTAACAACCAACTATATGGCGGGAATAAAATTCCGGCCGTATAGTTCTGGCCGTATAGTTTCCAATGGAACCTCTATGTCAAATAGAACAACTTTCGTGAAGGGACCCCTATATAAAGAGACCTATCGTGACGAGAAAAGTGCCCCCGGAGAGAAGAGAAGAGGAGGAGAACTAGAAAACACAACACCGAAGAGCCACCGGAGGAATAGATCTAGATCCAATCTCACAACCCTTCTTCACCATCATAGCCATAGTCCACCACTTGTAATAGTAGATCTCATATCCAATCGATGACATTGTAAGACTATTACTACCAATATCATGATTTCCAATACAATGTTTATGATTGTTGATCTCATCTCTATGTGTGAGTAATTCTCCTTGGGCTAAGGGCTTCAGCCTAGCCATGTAGTTTGTGCATGTTATTTATCATAGATGGGATCGTGTATCAGTTTGTATGACATGATGATTATTGTATCCTCTCTTGCCTCAATCTAAGGACTTGGCAGGTACCCCAAGACCCTAAGGATTAATCCAGGTATAGGGAGTATGAGTAATGGCTAATCTACAGGATGGGAACCCCAGTGACAGAAAGGGTAGTACGGTTGTATGTGAGGGATTTAATTAGAACTAACGGTGATGTCACTGCGCATATCATTAGATCTCTTTCTTCTAAGGATGAGACTAATAGGCTATTGCTATAAGCGGTTGCGGAGGCAATGGCAGTTATGGATGCACTGCCAACATATAATTATCTTGCTCTAACAATTACACGCGTACTTTATTATTATATTTTATTCCCATCAGATGTTTTGCACAGCTATAGGTGAAACCTAATTCCCCAGGCCCTCTCTCTCTCCATCATCGACAACAACAAAAGATCGCAAACTCTTGGTCCGGTAAAACGCTAAAAGAATTCTAGAACTCCCGAAGGTATGTTAAAGTAACTTCACCACACTTTCTGCTTCTCGAGGATTCGATAACCTAGGTCACTAGGGAAAGATAGTTATACTACATCCGTAATCCGGATCGAAGGTATCAACCCTTTTTCTGGCGCTGTTGTCGGGGAAGCAATAGCTACCCTGGTAAGGTTATTAGGAACCTTGCTAGTTTTTATTCTTGTTATTAATTTTGTTAGTTTGCTTTCAATCTTTATTTGAAAAATGAAAAAAATAGTTAATTAGTCTTTAAATTCTTGTTTTTACTATCATAAGTTTTTGTTTAAGAAAACCCCAAAACATAGGAAATATGGCTGAAAAGAAACTTGGGGAGTTTGCCACTCCCAACAATGATTATTTGTGTAGTCCTATTATCCAGCCAACAATTACTGCTGAGGACTATGAAATTAAGCCCCACTATTTAAGTTTGGTTCAACAGAATCAATTTCAAGGCTCTGTTGTTGAGGACGCAGGTATGCACTTGAACACTTTCACTGAAATATGTGATATAATGCACATTAAAGATGTTGACCCCGACGCGGTCAAGCTGCGCTTATTTCCTCTCTCTTAGAGGAAGAGAAAAAGAATGGTTGCTATATTTTCCTAGAAATAATATTGCATCATGGGTGGAATGTACTTCTTTATTTATGACTAAATTTTTCCCACCTGCAAAGACTATGAAACTAAGATCTAATATTACTGGTTTTAGACAGGAAAAGCGTGAGCCACTAGCGCTTGCATGGGAAAGAATGAAAGAATGCATGAGAAACTGTCCGAGCCATGGGATGGAAGAATGGTTAATTCTCCATTTATTTTATAATGCTCTTAACCCTTTGTCTAAGTCTATGCTTGATACTGCAGCTAGAGGAACATTTATGGGCAAACAATTTACCGAAGCAAAGAAGCTGCTAGACAATATGCAAGACAACCATGCCCAGTGGCATGTGTAAAGATCAAACACAAAGAAGGTGAACTTCCTCACACCGCAGGAAAATAAAGAACTCACTGCTAAGCTGGATGGGCTCATATTAGCTGTCAAGGGTAAGGAAACCCAGGTAAGAGCTATCCGAGAATGAAATATTGAAGAAATAGACTTAATGGCTCGTAATGATTATAACCCTGCTTGGAAGAATAACTATACTCCAAATTTCCAAAAACATTATTCTAGCCCTGCAGGTAACTCTAATAATAATATTGGATCAAGTAATGGTACTCTCCAAGAAACACTTAAATCATTTATGGACTCGTAAACTGAGAAAAACAATATCCTTGTTAAGATAACGGAGAACCATGATAATATGCTTAGAAAATTGTCTAACCAAGCTGTGAGTTTGATGAATGATTTGGAGGCCCTCCAAGAAAGAACAAGGATTGTTGGGGCACAGCTAGGTAAGATAATCGAGAGCCAAACTCTCATTCTAGCTAAATTTGTCGGTAAAGCTAAGCCCAATCTAGTTGAAGACCTCAAGATGATAAGAACCTAAAGGGAGGAGCCTAAAGAACTTGACTATAGCAATGCCCCTTCACCAAATTACACGGTTGAAGATCTTGTGAAAATGATCAATATCAAGATTCCCATAAGTGAAGGAAATGAGGAAGCTATGTATCAACATTTCATTAATCAGGTAGCAAAAAAGGTACGTGAGCTTGAGGATGAATATAAGAAAATTGCTGAAAAACTACCTGTTAAGCTTGATAATATATTTGAGCCTACTATTAAAATTAAGATTGGGACTAATGAGATAGATGCACTTTGTGATGTAGGTACAAGTGTTTCAACAATTCCAAAAATTCTTTTTAATAAGTTAAATCTTGGCTCTTTTGAAATCACTGAGTTAAAATTACATTTAGCAGATTCTACCTACAAATAGGCTATAGGAATTAAAAAGAATACTTGAGTATACATTAAAGATTGTCCCGCTCTTATTGATTTTGTTATTATTGACATGCCTGGAGATGCTACTACTTTGATTAATTTACATGAAGGGAACGTGAAGCTTCAATTGCCTTCGCGGGATCCTTTTGTTGTTCATTTTTCCAGAAAGAAGAAAGCCAAACATGATGAGAAGGAGGCCATCACTTTGAAGGACAACTATTTTGGAGTGGATGTTCCAGTCATTTGGCCTAAGTGAGCAACATCATGGTCAAGCTATTGACCATAAAAGAGAGCTTCATAGGAGACAACCCATGTGAAATAAAGGTTCGAGTAAAGTTTTTAAGTTTTATTTTAAGTTTCATGTTGAATAAAGAGTGCTAGAAAACTCCAGTTGAGGAGGAGAAGTTCAGTGGTACTGAAATCTTTTCTTATACATGCTGTTTTTGGTTGAAAATTTAAGATGTCATTTTTCTGTCAAAACATGGTGTTTCATTATGTTTCAGGTAAAGAAAGAATTCTTGAAGAAACATGTAAATTTTGGCGACTCCAAAAGATTTAATGACCAACTATACAGCGGGAATAAAAAATTCCGGCTGTATAGTTCCGGTCGTATAGTTGTTTCGACATCACCCCTTCAGTTTTCAAAAGATATCGTAGGTTTAACGACCAACTATACGGCGGAAATACAAATTTTGACCGTATAGTTATAGCCGTATAGATATCAATGCCTTCATCAAAATTCTTTTCCCGGGTACAGTAAGTTTAACGACCAACTAAATATGGCGGGAACAAAAATTCCGGCCGTATAGTTTTCGTCGCTAGGAGGAAACCCTAAAATATTGACATCAAACCAACTATACGGCAGGAATAAATGTTCCGACCGTATAGTTTTGTCCGATTAGTTTGTGCGACCATAAAAAATCCACGAGAAGGTACCCCTAACACCAAATTTCAATCTTTTTTCTCTCTTCTAACTCCAAACTCTCTCAACACCTCAAGACATCTTTATCTCTACTCAAATTCGTTCGATTTCCTCACACACAAGTGATCCATGGTATGTTTCTCCTCCGATCCTCCAATTACTTTTTGCAAATGCATCTCCGATCTGTTGTCATTATCAATCTAGGGTGAGACCTAATTTTGAACTACTTTCCATGTTTCTCTTGCCTAGATTATTATTTTGAGGAGATTCTTTAGTGTGGTATGATGAGGAATATGTTATGCTTATTACTGTTGGATCAAAAAGTTTTATTTTTTTCTTATTATTTTAGATATGAACACAAGGAACCAATCGTGTGCTCGTGCCGCTGTGAGTTCTTCTCGGGCTGCTGCTGCAGCTCAAGACCGCATGGGGATACGGTTTAGGGATGGGCTCCAACGTGATCGCTTCAACATGATCAAGAACCGAGAAGTGAAAACAACCAAGTGGGCTTGTCCCATTATATTGAATCAACTCTGTATTTCTAATGACTTCAATTTACTTTGCAATAGAGTTGGCCTGCAAAACTTTGTATTCCAAGAATTTTTAAGTTCTTTGAAAAGCACCATTAAAACATGGCACAAAGAGGACATGATTTCTTTCCGACTTATGACAAAGAATTATACATTATCACTTGATGAATAGTGCAATTATTTTAATTTACCAAATAAGGATGTTAATGCTTTACACGCATATTTGACTGACATGAGCCCTTCCCCGGATTATTATTATAATAGAATGAGTTCCACTTCTAGAGTCAACAAGGGGAAGAATATTTAGCATCCTGCTATTCGCTATTTATTCTATGTTATTGCTAACACCTTGCAGGAACGAAATGAGTTTACTAGACTCAATGAGGAGGACATCTTGGTCCTCACAAAATATGCTTTCAACATCAACAACTTGTCACTCAACTTGGGCGCAATTCTTGTGCGCTACTTGGAGCACCAATCCTTCCAAAGCCAAGGGCCAATCACATGTGGAGGCGTCATTACCGTGCTTGCCATTGCCTTGGGCGTCGACCTAGGTGACTTGCAACCATTGCTAGGTGTGTGACGTGTTGCTTTCTATACTATAAAATATTGTGGAATGCCCACAAGGAGAGGTGGTAGCTATTACTTGCATATTTCTGGAGCTAAGCGTCTCTACCCCACTCCTTTGTCTAATGCTCTTTTCTATATAGAGGAAGGACGTTTGCTATATGATTTGCAGTTTGAACGACACCAACCCGAGGAGGAGATTCCGGATGAGGATGAAGACCAAGAATAGGAGCAAGAAGTTCCTGATCAAGAGGAGTAGCCACCAAACTGCTTGCTACATATCAATATTTCCAAGAACTTGGAGGAACTGTGAATGGGATGCATAATATCGCCCTAAATCTCCGAGAAACCACTTGTAATTTATCAACTCAATTTACGAACTGGAGCCACAACTTTTTACCGCCACCACAATGATTTGAAGGTCTTGCAAAGCCTAAGCTTGGGTAAGTCTCACCGTTATATTTATTTGGCGTTTTCTTTTAAATATTTCGAGGAATGCTTTTAGTTTGAGTTTATAAGCACTCGTGTTGGTTTGTCCAACACTTTATCATTAGTCATTTTTATTTGTTTTTGAGATTTTTTAGCCGAGCTTTGTCGCCAATTTTCTATTCTTTAACTTCCTCTCTTAAAAAATGACAAAAAGATTTTTCCATTTATCTTTATATTCCTTTTCTATTCTCCTCATGATTCTCGCATATTTGCAGGAGAGTGATCGACTTCGAGTTTCCAAGAAATGAATAAAAGGGAAGAGAGAAATGCAAGCAATCATGAGAGGTATGCCTTATGACTCCCCACTTTTGAAGTTTGAGAAACCCATGCTAGTTAGTAGTTAATGTTAATATATTATATTGGTGGAGTGAGTCTTTATATTAGAGTAAAAATTTTTTTGCATGGGTATTTAGTTGAGTATGTTTTTTTCTAGCTCTTGTAGTTAACCAAGTCTTGCCTAAAAAATTGCTAAACAATTGTAATAAGAAAAAGTCTCATAATTGAAGGCTTGGGTGTTGTAGTGTTTAGTCTTGAAAGCTTATTCCTAGAGACACTCAAAACCATGGAAAATAATGATTGACTCAATAGCTCTCTTTGAAAGGATTTGTTCAATAGAATGAATGTTTAGCGGTTTTTGTGAGCATGCCAAAGTTTGACTTGTGAATCATAAGAATGATATATCTTTATGTGTGTCAAACTTCATGGGATTCCAACAACTCCGCTATCCTACGAATGATCTTCATGGGGGAAACTCCTATATTTCGAATATGAGTTGATTAAACATTTGTAGCAGCAATGCTATAATGGGTAAGATTCTTGGCATCCTCATGTAGTTGTGTTCATGATGAAATCACTCCTCTGGCTGATATGAGTAATCATTATGCAAAGGGAACAAAAACCTTGGTGATGCCACGAATGTCCATCACAACCCGATAAACTAATTAAATTTTTTGGCATGCTCTCAATTACTTAAGAACTGAAATTCTTGAAGGACAATGAATAGAAAAGTAGTGCTTGAAAAGTCTTGACTTATTGATGAAGGAGAATTGATATACTTTAGTATATATGATTTTCATGATAAAATCTCACACTCTCAATTTTACATGATTATACTTTATTGTTCAAACACAATCTTATGAGTTGATTACATGACATGGAACGAAGTTTACTCATTTGAATCATCGATGCTAATAATAATATTTTTTCTCTATAAGGATTCATTAAAACCCGTATGATATGCTTGGCATTATTCTATCTATGCTGAGTTTTTCAGATTAATAAAGTGGAGGAAACATGAGACTACCTATCATGAGTAAGATCATCATCTCGTTATTTCTGTTTAAATGCTGAGTTCCTTTTTGATTTTGGTTTTCTTGCTCGAGGATGATCAATTTTAAGCTTGGGGAGGTTGATGGATGTGAAATATAGCCATCCACATCCACATTTAAACTATATATTATTCATACTTTTGATGAAATATCTCTCTAAATCCTGCCACTAATGCCTAATGATCAAAGGGGTATGCAATGTTGTCTTCCTATTTTTCCCTGCACATGTAATGACGTTTGATGATGGAAATCGCAACATTAAAGTCAAAGATACGAGATTTCCAATAACCCAAAGAAACCAGGGGTCGTGAAGAGGAAACAGAAGGTTTAACGACCAACTATACAACGGGAATAAAATTCTGGCCATATAGTTTCCATCAACATCGCTAGGTCAAACAGAACAACTTTCGTGAAGGGACCCCTATATAAAGAGACCTCTCGTGACGAGAAAAAGCGCCCCGGGAGTGAAGAGAAGAGGAGGAGAACCAGAAAACTCAACACCGAAGAGCCACCGGAGGAATAGATCTAGATCCAATCTCACAACCCTTCTCCACCACCATAGCGATAGTCCACCACTTGTAATAGTGATGACCCACAAGTATAGGGGATCGCAATAGTCTTCGAGGGTAGTATTACCCAATTTATTGATTCGACACAAGGGGAGACAAAGAATACTTATAAGCCTTAACAACTGAGTTATCAATTCAGCTGCACCTGGAAATAGTTCTTGCTCACAAAAGTTTAACAGTAGCAACAGTTTTGTAGTAGCAATAGCAAAGCAACAACATCAGTAGAACAAGAGCAATAGTAACAGTAGTAGCAAACAGTAGGATATGAGTGCGATGGGAATATGGATGGACGGACGGGCATTGAATGGACAAGTCTAAACATGTAACTTCAATATCTAGGGCAATTGCAGATAAATAAGAATAAGCATCCATGTACTAAACAATCATAGGCATGTGCTCCATATATAGTCATTCATGCTCGCAATGAGAACTTGCACAACATCTTTTGTCCTGCCAGCCCGTTGCAGCGGGGCCTCAAGGGAACTACTGGCAATTAAGGTGCTCCTTTTAATAGAGCACCGGAGCAAAGCATTAACACTCCGTGAACACATGTGATCCTCACATCAGCCATCCCCTCAGGTTGTCCCAATTTCTATCACTTCGGGGCCTTTGGATCCAGACAATGATATGTGTACACAACTTGCAGATAAGATCACAAAAATACTATCATAATGATTCAATAATAAGTTTAGATCTGAGATCATGGCACTCGGGCCCTAGTGACAAACATTAAGAACAACAAGTTGCAACAAAGTCAAATAGCACTAATAGACATACTAGGCACCATGCCCTAACAATCTTATTAGATTACATGATAGAACTCATCCAATCCCTTCCATCCGCATAGCCTACAGCGGGGGATTACTCACTCATGGATGAGGGAAACATGGATGGTTGATGGAGAGGCGTTGGTGACGACGATGGCGATGATCCTCTTCAAATTCCCCGTCCCGGTAGGGTGCCAGAACGGAGTTTCTGGTTACGAATCATAGTTTCTGGTGGTGGCGGCATAGCGGAACTCTTTTCTGGAAAAACATCAAACCCCCCTGAATTTTTAGGTCAAGAGGCAACTTATAGGCGAAGAAGGAGGCCGAGGGGGTGCCTGGGGTGGCCACACCCCCTCCAAGCACGGCCAGGCCTGCCCCACGTGGATGGGGGGCCCACTCCGTCTCATCTTCTGGCTCCGTGAGTCTTCTGGTGAAATAGAATTTTTGGCATATTTTCCGGGATTTTTCCTGATAGTTGATTTTCTGCACAAAAACTAGACATCAAGGCAATTCTGCTGAAAACAACGTCAGTCCGTGTTAGTTGTATCCAAATCACACAAGTTTAGAGGAGAAACAATAGAAAAAGTGTTCGGGAAAGTAGATACGTTTTGGACGTATCAACTCCCCCCAAGCTTAGCTTATTGCTTGTCCTCAAGCAATTCAGTTGAAAACTGAGTGCGATAAAAAAACTTTCATGAACACATTTGCTTCATATGATGTATATATTCTCAGCACAGGAGTAGACACTTAGACAATTCATAATAAGAAGTATGCAACTAATTCTACTCAATAGTCATTGCAAGCTAAGAAGAGATTCCAACTCAATAATAGTAGGTAGCATGAAACATAAACATAAGAAGCATTGCAATGCTCATAATAAGGTATGATAGAGTGGTATCTCGCTTGCCTTTGTTTGTAGAGCACAATATAAATGCCAAGGTACCTTTGTAGTTCAAGTGAAGACTAGAAGTAAAGATATCAGAGATACAAGCATCAAAGTCATGATATAATTAACCAAGTTTTGAGACAAGCACATTACACTAAGAATGACAACTATGCTCTCAAGAAGGTGCTCATAGAATAAGTGGTGACTCAACAAGGGAGTGAAAAGGTTTTGAAAACTTTGAAAGGCTTCCAAATGATGAAAGTAAGGTACTCATTAGCTTTGAGATCTCATTGCCCCTATCATAGGCATCTTTATATAGTTAAGGTGAAAGTGAGGTCCAATATGAGTTATATGCTTGACAGACCATAAACTAGAAATCTCATGTCCCTTGAGTACGAGGGCCTCTCCTCATGCTACTCAACATTAGTTACCTATAAGTTCTTGTCATCGTAAATACATGCGTATCATAGAGAACCTCCAATGGGGTACCCCTTGCACATGATACAGGAGCTATCCCATAATCAAAATGACAAGGCAATCAGACAATGAGCATCTCAGCGATATTTTTATTTGCTATTTGCATAGGTTTTTATTGAGGATGCTTCACAGATTTCTCATTATGGTTATGCTGCAAGTTTCCACCATGATTAGGCATGGCTTAGGATAGCGGCCTAGGCATTTCTTTAACACATATATATAACTCCATGAACTTACAATCTCCCCTTTTATTTCACACCAACGACATCCGCAAACAAAAGAGCATGATATCAACTAGATATATATCCATAAGTGTTGAAAGCGTTCCCCGTGATAGCACAGTTTTGCTAACTCCCAGCCTATAATTTGCAAGAATATAACTTTCATGGACAGTCACAATGGTTCAAGTTTATTAAGTGTAGGAAATAAAGTGTACCATCAAGTTCGTGAGAGCTTTACTAACTAACTTTCTCAAAACAGTCAAACATTTTATTTGGAAGAAAACAAGGCATAATAAATATGCACGGAATTAGCAAATGATGCTAATAGGTAGGTATGGTGGACACTGTTGGCAATATTGGTTTTTGGGGAGTTGGATGCACAAGTAGAGCTCATACTCAGTGCAAGTGAAGGCTAGCAATAGAGAGGGAGCGACAAACGAGAGAGCAATAACTGTCATAATCATGCTTGCAACAAAACAAGACTAATTATGGCATGAAAGTGATACAAGAACTCTGAGGAAAAATAAATCATCGACGCTTACTGACTATTGTTCAGTCATATGCATGCGTGAGCATGTGCCAAGTCGATTCACATGAAACATTCAGAGGAGGATACCACAATACCATACCAAGTTATGAATAAAAAATGCAAGCAAACATTCATATGACATGCTACAAACAATTAGCAAGCTAGATCTAACCATAAGAGAGCAAGAACTACTAAGCATCCATAAATAATATACACCTTACATGAACAGACTAAGCATGCTCACAATGATGAGTATATGTACAAAAATGAAAACAAATAGAGTTCGTTACCAGCCTCTTACCACACCTCAAGTTGTCTTAATCTTCATTATTGATCTTCACTTGTGTGACTTGAATAATAACATGAAACCAAACTCCACTAAGGACGGCTGAACCCTGCAAAGAAATTCACAAAACCAAAGAAGAACAACAAATATTTTTGGTGTTCTAGATTTTTTAAAGCAAGCACACAAAGCAAAACCAAACAAAGAAAAATCTTTTTGGATTTTCTTTTAAGGCAAACCAAAGATAAAAAGCAAAGAAACAAACCAAGAGTAACAACGAAAATATTTTTGGTATTTTTGTGTTTTAAGAAAACAGAAACAAAAAACAAAAAGAAAGCGAAACGATGGATATACAAAGAACCGACGAAACATGATACATAGATGAGTGTGATGTCGGTGTACCTCCCCCCAAGCTTAGGATTTTGTCCTAAGTGGGGCTCAACTCCATGGTGACCAAGAAGGTGCACCTTCATAGTATGACGAGGAGGCCCCTTTGTCCTGATATGAGCTCGAGGACTCCCTTGTATAGTGCACAGAGGGGTCGTATGAGGGCGCGTCCCTCTGGTAATGTTCGTGGAAACCACGAATGCGTAGCTGCTCGTCCATCTCCTCCTTGGAGCGTGACCAAGGTCCCTGGGAAATACAGAACAAAGTGGTTTGGGGCAGAGGAATTTCTCTCTTCCCCATCAGTAAATAACATCCTATAAACCAAATTATCCAGGGTAGAGCCAGCAGTGACAAAATGATGCGCTTTCATAGCAGCAAGATCAAGCCTCCGAGGAGACAAAATTATATCATTTGGATCAACAGAAAGGTCTAGGGCAGCAATAATACGTGCATCAATAATTCCCCCATAAATGGGTCCCTTAGCAGCTAAGAGACGAGAAATGAGAGAACTAAGATTGTACCTGGTTTCATTGTTGAGTGCAGCATCTAGGAAGGCCAAATGATAGTTGGAAATATTGCTAGTGTTCTCCCTACCAAGAACACTAGTGGCAAGATAATAAGCAAAATACCTGATAGCTAGGAGTTGAATATTTCTTATCTTTCCCCGCTAGGCTCTGTGGTCATCATCATTAATTATCCCGCGGTAGAGGTCCAAAAAATCAGCGGGTTGAGCTGGAATCTTCTTCACCGTCACAGCCGTGCCAATACCAAAATTTTTTCAGTATTTCTTCAATGTCATGGAGAAAGGCCTGTTATAGATTTTGAAAGACACATCTGGTTTGAAAGGGTTGTTAGAAAAATAGAAACTCTCCATAAAAGTTTTAGTGAGTGTAGCATACTGCACACTCTCATCCTGCATATAAATCGTTAATCCAACCCTCCGAACCAAGGTTAGGAAATCATTAAGAATCCCTGCAGTCCACAAAAAGGTAGGACAAGGAAAGGTGGAAGGGTGCACATCCCCCTCATCTCCCTCGTCGCCAAATCGGGGTGTAATGAGATCCTCATTGTATGAGGGACTAGCTCGGGAGGATGATCTTGAAGGCCTTGTCCTCCTAGGTGCATCACTCTCAAATACTTCAACAAAGGTGTGGTTGTCCATGACACTTTTTTCTGAAATTTTTAGACAAACATCAAACCAAGTGATTTCCAAGTTAGTAAATGATGAGAAACTACTATAGGAACTTGCTAGAGGGCTAAACATGCATCAAAATGAAATCTCTAAGCTCAGAACAAGCATGCAAGCTCACTGATGCAACGCTGAGTTGATATATGAGCGCTTCGTTGGGAACCCCAAGAGCAAGGTGTGAAGCAGCACAGCAACAAGGTTTCCCTTAGTAAGAAACCGAGGTTATCAAACCAGTAGGATGAAGGAAACTTCACACAGGTGTTGCAAGCAACGCGGAGACCTGCACAACACAGACTCAAGACTTTGCCCCAACGAATCAATGATGTTGTCAAGCTCACCGGTTTGCTGTAAAGAGGATTAAACGTATGGTGTGGAAGGTAATGGTTTGCAGCAAGTAAACAAGTAACAGTGGAAGATGTATCAATGGTAAAGATTGTACCGAGATCCATAGTTCACTAGAGGTGCTCTCCTTAGATAAACAACATGGCATGAAGGGTAAACAAATTATAGCGGGGCAATTGAAAAAAACTGAGCAAGGCATAACAATGCAATTACTAGCCAGAAAGATCCCATGAGGTTGATTGGGCAATACAACAATATACATAGACCGTCATCCAACTGCATCTATGACTAGAAGTCCACCTTTAGGTTATCATCTGAACCCCCTCCAGTATTAAGTTGCAAGCAACAAACAACTGCTTTAAGCAAAGTGTGTAAGGTAAATAGTCCACATGTTCCATGAACAAGAAGCCGTTGTTTTCTCCCTAGTAGCAACAACACATCTATAACCGAAGAGATTATTGTCACTTCCCTTGGAAACTAGAGGCATGAACCCACTATCGAGCATAAATACTCTCTCTTGGAGTCACTAGCAACTACTTGGCCAAGATAACCACTAGCAACGGAGAGCATGCAAGATCACAAACAACACAGACATTATAGAATCATAAAGATAAAACCATTAATCAAACCAACATAATAATCTCAATATCCATCGGATCTTCGCAAACACAACATGCATGATTACAAATAGATTAGATCTTGATCATGAATGGAGCTCACAATATCTATACATGAAAGCACAAAGGAGGAGTTACAACCATCTAGCTACTACATGGACCCATAATCCAAGGTGGAACTACTCACGAATCATACCGGAGAGAAGGCCTCCGGAATGATCTCCCCTCCGGCAGGGTGCCGGGAAGAACTTCAGATCCCCCCGATCTAGGGATGATGGTGGCGACGGCTACAGACGGTTTCGTGGATTTCTGATCGGGTCCTCAGGGTTGCTGCATCGGGGGCTTCTTATAGGCGAAGGGGCGAGTCCGGGAGGCGACCAGGGCCGCCAAACCCTAGCCAAGCGTGGGCCCACCTGCCCATGTTCCTGGGGTGGGTCTGGCCCCCCTGGCTCTCCTCTGGACTTCTTTTTCCCCACAAAAAGTAATTGCTTTGACTTTTGTCCCATCCAATTCCGAGAATATTTCTTTACTAACTTTTCTAAAACCAAAAACAGCAGAAAACAGGCATCTGGCACTGTTGCAACTTGTTAATAGGTTAGTACCAGAAAACATGTAAAAAGTACCTCAATGTGTGGACAAGTAAAGCAAAGTAGATACTAAACAAGCATGGAGCATCAAAAATTATAGATACGTTTCCAACTTATTAGCATCCCCAAGCTTAACTCCTGCTCGCCCTCGAGTAGGTAAATGATAAAAAAGAATAATTTTTGAGGTGGCATGCACCCTCACAATAAAGATCCAACCATTTGCAAACATTGAAAGCTGGGATCAAAGAACTCTAAACATGTGCATGAAAGATGGAGTTCTAACAATAGGACACAGTAAATATGCATGCAACATGTCAAGCTACAAATAAACATCATGAATAATATGCATTGAAAACCATTTGTTTGTTTCACATGTAGAAAACATAGCATAGTGGCAATCAGTTTGTCCCTCATAGAGTAGCAATATAATGCATAGCACAGCTGCAAAGTTCACAAGGGTGACTAGAAACAGATAGCACATGAACAAGTAATAACACAATATGCATCAATTAATAAGCTTTGGAACACTGCACACAGAATGACAACTATGCTCTCTTAATGGTGCCTAAAGGTAGAAGGTGGACACTCAATAATGGTGGAAGAAAGGCCTTTTTTGTAAAGGAAGCAGGGATTACAAGTTTCAAAAAGATCTTCCAAAAATTATGGTACTTGTTAGCTTTCAACCCTCATTGCCCCTATCATAAGCATCTTAAAGTGATTAAGGTTAAAGTGGCAAAGCTGGAGTATATGCTTGACGAAGTATAAGCTGACAATCTCATGCCCCTTGAATACGAGGGCCACACCTCATGCATACTCAACTTTGGGTCCAGGTAAGTTCTTGTCACTATAAGTATTTGCATATCATTGAGAACCTCCAACGGGGTACCCCTTGCACATGGTACAGGAGCTTTCCCATAACCAAAATGACAAGGCAAGCAGAGAATGAGCATCTCAGAAATTCTTCTTTTGTACCATGGGAATATGGTGCTTTTTTCTCTCTTTCCTCTTTTCTCAATGTGTCTCTTTTTTTATAAGAAGAATGCTTCATAGATGTCACTATGGTGATGTTGCAAGTTTCCACCATGATTAGGCATGGCTTAGGCTAGCGGCCCAGGCGTTTCTCTAACACATGATACAAACTTCATGGACTTACAAGTCCTCTCTTTATTTCACACCGGTGACATCCATAGACAAAAGAACATGATATTAACTGAGTACAACAAGGTACAAGTGCAATGTTGAAAATGTTCCCCGTGACAGCACGGTTCTGCTAATTCCAACTTATAAGTGCAAGCATATACAACAAAGTTGTCACAATGGTTCAAGTTTATTAGGGGCAAAGAATAAAGTGTGCCATCAAGTTCGTGAGGGCTTTAATCACTAAGTTTTCACATAACAAAATAGTTTTTAATTGGAAGATAGATGAAAACAAGAATATACTTGGAATGGTGTAACACACCATGCATAGGATTTTATAGTGGACACTTCAGAAAAACTTGGTTTCTTGGGAGTTGGAAGCATGAGTAGAGCTTACTCATACAAGTGGAGGCTAGCAAAAGACTGGGAGCAACCAACTAAGAGAGCAGTAATGGCCATAATCATGCAGTGCAACAAAGAAAACTAATCAAAGCAAAGAGTGGTAGTACAAGTCAAGGACTAAATGATCATAAAGGCTAATGGTGACTTGTCATTGTCATAACATGGTGTTAGCATGTGCCAAGTCAACCCAAGCAAAGCATCAAAGGAGAATACCATAGTACTATGCTTTTGCATGCTAAAACAACGCATAATTTCTTCACGGCACACTAAGCGATCCTAATTGTTTGGAACAAGACATGCTACAAGAATAATAACTAAGCATAATGCTAAAACAACACTTAGCATGTCATGCTAAAGTCTAAGTCACAGTCAATGCAAGCTCTTCTTGCACTTCAAGCAAGAACTTACTACTCATTTCCAAACACCAAGCAAACTTATTTGCAAAACAACACAGGGAGAACAGGGGTCCAAACTACTAAAGCAAACTAAACAAACTAAGCAAATCAAACGAAAACTAAGACGCTCCAAGAACAACATAATTGTGCATGAAACAATAAAAACAAAAGTGTCTAGACAGACCTGAGCTTTTTATTGATGAAGAAGGGGATGCCTTGGGCATCCCCAAGCTTTGACGCTTGTACCTCTTGGATATTTCTTGGGGTGACACCATGGTGGCATCCCCAAGCTTGATCTTTTGTCCATTATTCATCTCATTGCATCATTCTCTCTCTACACCTGAAATTTTTCCTTCATACAAAACTTCACACAATCTTCATTAGCAACATTAGCTTATTCAAAAGATATTAGACCACTGGCAAAGCTTTGGAACAGCAAGGCTTTTAACTAAAAACACAAGCTACTGTAGTAACTCCTTCAAAGAAACTCAATTTACCTGAAGAGAGCTCAAAAAGGAATCAATAAGAAGCAAATGCAAATAATGGTAGAAATCTGTCAAAACAGACCATCAGGTAGAAACGAATTTTTTCGAACATCTTTTGTTGCTCAAATCAAAAAGTGTTGAACTAACGAAAGTTAGCCAACATACTGGGAGATTTATTCGTAATTTTTGAGATCAATCTGAGTTACAGAGCCTCCTCACGAATTTTTTTGGTAGAGGACAGAAATCTGTTTCGGGACAGCAACTCCCCATTTCTTATTTCCCTCTCATTAGAGGTCATTTTTGGCACAAAAAGCAAACAAAAAGGATAAGGAGAGGTTATTACAGAAGTAATAACTTCCAAGACTCAAGGAAACTCTTGGATTATCTCCCAACAAGTACTTTTCTTTAACGCCTTTAAGTTAGGCACAAGAAGCAAGAAGAATCAAGTATTTTCAAATGAGAAAGCATTAACATCAAACCTTGTTTTCAAAGGAGGAGAAAAAAGCAACTTCTATCTTCTCATTGGGAAGTGTTCAATACCTTTCTTGAATGGAAAATGATATTTGATGGTGCCTTCTTTCATATCAATGATGGCACCAACTGTTCTAAGAAAAGGTCTTCCCAAAGTGATAGGACAAGAAGCATTGTATTCAACATCCAAAACATAGAAATCAACAGGGAAATAAGCATTGTTAACCATAATGAAAACATCATTAATACCAACCATGAGTTTCTTCTTAGCATTATCATTGACTAGGACATTTAAATAACAATCTTCTAATGGTGGCAAATCAAGCATTTCATAAATCTTCCTAGGCATAATAGAGACACTAGAACCAAGATCACATGAAGCTTTGAGATCAAAGTCATTCACTTGCATATTAATAATGGGTTCCAAACTATCTTCTACTTTCCTAGGAATAAAATCTTTGTGTTTTAGCTTCTCTTCCTTAATCTTAACAAGAGCATTTTTAATGTGTTTGGTAAAAGCAACATGCATATCACTAGCATCAGGACTTCTAGCAAGATTTTGCAGCAACATAATCACTTCAGAAATATTGCAACCATCAATATCAAAGTCAAACTTAGCATCACTAGTAGTAGGCTCACTAGGCTTAGGCATAGTAGGAGGAGGAATAGGGGCTACTTGTGGTTTAGTGGTGATAGTGCACACACTATTGTTTCTATCAATTTCAGCTTCCCTTTCCCACCTAGCATGAAGTTGAGCTAACAGCCTAACATTTTCATCAATAGTAACCTGTATGGCATGAGCAGTGGCAAAGGTATTTTCCATAGTTTCAGGTTTAGCAGCCATTTTATTAACCAAGGAAGTTTGAGCTTCAGACAAAGAGGATATATTTTCCTCAACAGTTAAAAGCTTGTCCTCTATAGTCTTATTGAAAGTAGTTTGTTTACTAATAAAGTCCTTAAGCATTACTTCAAGTTCAGAGGGGGAACTTCTAGCATTATTGTAAGAGCTTCCATAGGAATTGCCATTATTAGGAGGATGAGGCCTATAATTGTTGTTGCTACCAAATTATTCCTATAGGCATTGTTGTTGAAATTTTTGTTTCTAATGAAGTTCACATCAACTTGCTCTTCTTGAGCAACATAAGAGGCTAAGGGAACACTATTAGGGTCTAGAGGAGCTTTCCCATTAACAAGCATAGCCATAATAACATCAATCTTTTCACTCAAAGAGGAAGTTTCCTCAACAGAATTTACCTTCTTACCATGTGGAGCTCTCTCGACATGTCATTCAGAGTAGTTAACCATCATATTATCAAGGAGCCTTGTTGCAGCACCCAAGGTGAGTCCCATAAAAGTACCTCCAGCAGCAGAATCCAACAGGTTTCTTGAGGAAAAGTTCAAACCTGCATAAAAAGTTTGGATAATCATCCAAGCAGTGAGTCCATGAGTAGGGCAATTTTTAACCAAATATTTCATTCTTTCCCAAGCAGGAGCAACATGTTCACTATCAAGCTATTTAAATTTCATAATGTCACTTCTCATAGCAATAATCTTAGCAGGAGGATAGTACTTTCCAATAAAAGAATCTTTGCACTTAGTCCAAGAATCAATACTATTTTTAGGCAAAGATAGCAACCATTCTTTAGCTTTTCCCCTCAAGGAGAAAGGAAAAAGCCTGAGCTTAATAATATCTCCATCTACATCCTTATACTTTTGCATCTCACAAAGTTTAATGAAGCTATTAAGATGGGCAGCAGGATCATCAGAACCAACACCAGAAAATTGCTCTCTCATCACAAGATTCAACAAACTAGGCTTAATTTCATAAAAGATAGCATCAGGAGCAGGTGGAGCAATAGGTGTGCTTAGGAAATCATTGTTGTTGGTTCTAGTGAAGTCACACAACTTGGTATTCTCAGCAGAGTTCATTTTGGCAAAGGTGGGCAAGCCAAAAACAGCAGCAGCTAGAGCAGGAACTAATTTTTTTTGTGTTTTTGAATAAGGCAAGCAAACCAAGCTAGACTAATTTTTTGGTTTTTTTTAAAAGAGGCAAACAAAACCAAGCAAAAGAAACAAAGCAAACTAAAAACAAATTAAAGAGAAAGGAAGTGAAGGACTCCCCTAGTGAAGACGTCCTTAGCCTCCCCGACAACGACGCTAGAAAAGCTTGATGCAGCACTGAGTTGATCTAGGAGCGTTTCGTTGGGAACCCCAAGAGCAAGGTGTGAAGCAGCACAACAGCAAGTTTTTCTTCAGTAAGAAACAGAGGTTATCGAACCAGTAGGAGGAAGGAAACGTCACACAGGTGTTGCAAGCAACGCGGAGACCTGCACAACACAGACTCAAGACTTTGCCCCAACGAATCAGTGAGTTGTCAAGCTCACCGGTTTGCTGTAACAAAGGATTAAACGTATGGTGTGGAAGGTAATGGTTTGCAGCAAATAAACAAGTAACAGTGGAATATGTATCAATGGTAAATATTTGACCGGGATCCATAGTTCACTAGAGGTGCTCTCCTTAGATAAACAACATGGCATGAAGGGTAAACAAATTATAGTGGGGAAATTGACAGGAACTGAGCAAGGCATAACAATGCAATTACTAGCCAGAAAGATCCCATGAGGTTGATTGGGCAATACAACAATATACATACACCGTCATACAACTACATCTATGACTAGAAGTCCACCTTCAGGTTATCATCTGAACCCCCTCTAGTATTAAGTTGCAAGCAACAGACAACTGCTTTAAGCAAAGTGTGTAAGGTAAACAGTCCACATTCCATGAACAAGTGACCATTGTTTTCTCCCTAGTAGCAACAACACATCTACAACCAAAGATATTATTGTCACTTCCCTTGGAAACTAGAGGCATGAACCCACTATCGAGCATAAATACTCCCTCTTGGAGTCACTAGAAACTACTTGGCCAAGATAACCACTAGCAACGGAGAGCATGCAAGATCAAAAACAACAGAGACATGATAGAACCATAAATATAAAACCATAAATCAAACCAACATAATAATCTCAATATCCATCGGATCCCCGCAAACACAATATGCATTATTACAAATAGATTAGATCTTGATCATGAACAGAGCTCACAAGATCTATACATGAAAGCACACAAAGGAGGAGATACAACCATCTAGCTACTACATGGACCCATAGTCCAAGGTGGAACTACTCACGAATCATACCGGAGAGGAGGCCTCCGGGATGATCTCCCCTCCGGCAGGGTGCCGGGAAGAACTTCAGATCCCCCTGATCTAGGGACGATGGTGGCGGCGCCTACAGACGGTTTCGTGGATTTCTGATCGGGTCCTCAGGGTTTTTGCATCAGGGGCTTCTTATAGGCGAAGGTTCGAGTCCGGGAGGCGACCAGGGCCGCGAAACCCTAGCCAGGCGCGGGCCCACCTGCCCTCGCGCCTGGGGTGGGTCTAGCCCCCCTGGCCGGCCCCTCCGGCTCTCCTCTGGACTTCTTTTTTCCCACGAAAATTAATTGACTTTGACTTTTGTCCCATCCAATTCCGAGAATATTTCTTTACTAACTTTTCTAAAACCAAAAACAGCAGAAAACAGGCAGCTGGCACTGTTGCAACTTGTTAATAGGTTAGTACCAGAAAACATGTAAAAAGTACCTCAAAGTGTGGACAATTAAAGTAAATTAGATACTAAACAAGCATGGAGCATCAAAAATTATAGATACATTTCCAACGTATCACTCACACAACCTGACACCTATAGCAGCAAAATACTCAAGATATAATCTACCAATCACAAATCTAATTGGACAAGTGGAGGAGGCACATACCAAGGAGCAATCCCTCCAAAAATCAGCAGCAAAGATGGGCTGAGCAAGGAGATCGAAAATCAGGAGCGAGAAGAGCAGGAACTCGAGCTTGAGAAATTTTTCCGGTGTTTTTGGGAGAGAGAAAGAAGTGGCTGGAATGAGACAACTTGGAGGGCCACAGGTGGGCCCCACCTAGGCCAGGCGCGCCCTGGGGGATGGCCGCGCCACCTGGGGGTGTGCTGGCCTGGTGGGTCCCCCCGGGCCAATCTAGGTGTCCCTCTGCCTCTTTTTTGAGGAAAAATTTAATATGAAATTTCTGGAATTTTTCGGGAAACTTTATTTTTGGCCAATTTTCACGGTATGAAAATTGATTTTCTCGCAGAAAAGATTTTTTTTAGAAGAAGCAAAAGCAAAAAAAAAGAAAACTACCGAAGTTCTAAGACACTCTAACAAGCAAACAACTAGCAAAACCAAAGCTAACAAGAGAAAGAGCAAAGACTAGGAAGGAGAAAAGTAAAAGTGAGCAAGTATAACCACTGTGAAAACATTGTTTTATTCATTAAAATCCTTTTGTTAACAAGGTTGATCAAGTCATGTTACCAAAACAATCCTATATGAAATAAAACTTTGCATTCCACAAAGTGATTATGTTACCTCAAACTTGATAGCAATAGTCCTAATAATAATAGTTTCAAAACTTTCTTGTGGAATAGGACAATATATTTCTCCAACCTTGATGCTCTCAAGATTTTCAATGGAATTCAGGCAATAGCTCTTATCAATCTTCTTGGGGAAATAGACACTATGCTCTTTGTCATTAATATTAAAAGTTACTTTTCCTTGATTACAATTGATGACAGCACCTGCAGTATTAAGAAATGGTCTCCCAAGAATAATAGACATATTATCATCTTCAGGCATTTCAAGCACAACAAAATCAGTTAAAACCAAGCAATTATGAGCTACTTGAACAGGAACATCCTTACATACACCAACATGAATATTAGTTGACTTATCAGCCATTTACAAAGATATATCAGTTGGTATCAACTTTTCTAGCTGGAATCTCTTGTAGAGAGAAAACGACATAACACTATCTCTAGCTCCCAAATCACATAAAGCAGTTCTAACATAATTATTCTTAATAGAGAAAGTAATAGTTGGTATACCTGTATCACCAAGCTTCATTGGAAACTTACCATTGAAGGAATAATTAGCAAGCGAAGTAGAAATCTCCTCAAAGAATCTCCTTTATATAATTTGAATAAGGAGGCAACTTAATAGCATCAGTCAAAGGAATTTTCAAAAAATAGAGGTTTCATCCACTCACAAAACTTGTTATAGTGTTCTTCCTCCTTTGACTTATGTTTCTCATTTGGAAAAGGCATAGGTTTCTGCACCCATGGTTCTCTCTCACTACCATGTTTTTAGCAACAAAATCTTCCTTAGTGTACCTAGTGTTCTTAGTGTGATTCTCAGGTTCTTCCTCAACTTCCTCCTTATCAGGAGCATCATTTTTATCACCACTTCCAGTTTCAACATTAGAAACAAATATACTATTAGGATCTACAGCAGGTTCAGAGGGTACCTCAACTATTTTATGTTTCTTTTTCTTTCTCTTACGAGGACTACCACTAATTTCACCTTGCTGAGAGTCTTTCTCAATTATTTTAGGGTGTCCTTCAGGATATAAAGGATCTTGAGTAGCTATACCACTCCTAGTTCTAATTCCATAAGCATGTTTATCTCCTGAGGCATTAACTAGCATATCTTTTTGTACCTTAGCAAGTTGATCAATTTGGGTTTGAACCATTTGAAAGTGTTTACAAAGCATTTTAATATCATTAGTAGTTATTTCCACAATATCTTTCAACTCATTAATAGCTCTATAGTTTTCCAATAAATGATTCTGAACTTGTTTATTAAAATTACCTTGTTTAACAATAAATGTGTCTAAGTTCCTCTAAGCATTGATCAGGAGGCTTACCATAGGGAATATCACCTTCATCAAAATGGAGAGAGTGTACCTCAATAGTGGATGACTGGGGAATTGGCTTGCATAATTGTTCTATAGGAGGTACATTCTTCACATCTTCAGCTCTAATACCTTTCTCCTTTGGACATTTCTTAGCTTCCTTCATCACTTCATCATTTAATGCAATAACTCCCATCTTCTTTGGTGTTGGCGTTGGAACTGGTTCAGGCACAACTGGTTCAGGTGTAATAGGCTCAGGTGTATTTAGCTCAGTTGACGTCCAATCATCATAATTCTTACATATATTAGCCATTAATTCTTCAGCATCTGTAGGAGTTCTTTTCCTGAAAACACAATCAGCAAAACTATCTAGGTATGTCCTAGAATCATCAGTTAGTCCATTATAATAAATATCAAGAAACTCATTTTTAGGTAATGGACGTCCGGGATGTGCATGAATCGAGGCACATAACTTTTTCCATGACTCAGGCAATTTCTCTTCTTCTCCCAGTTTAAAATCAAAATTCTCTGCAAAGCAGCATGTCTAGCACTAGGAGGAAAATATTTCTAGAAGAAAGAAGCAATCAAACAATCAGGGCTATCAATGGATCCAGGAGGTAATCTATTAAACCAAGATTTAGCTTCTACTTTTAGTGGAAAAGGGAAGATCTTAGTAACAAAGTACTTACGCATCTTAAAATCATCAGAGAATAAGGCACTCATAGTGGAATGCTCATTCATATGTGCCACAACACTCTCACTCTCAGTCCCACAAAAAGGTTCTTTCTCAATAATGTCTAAATAGGATAAATCAAGAGAGAAATCATAATCTTTATCTTTAATATCTATGGGAGAAGTGGCAAACTTAGGATCAGAGGATAGTCTAGGAATAACGGTACGTCTCTCAAGGAGACTCTTAATAGCACTAGCACCATGTGTGTTTCGGCACTCTTCAATAAATTCATCAGTCAACTCAATGTAACCATCATTAATATCATATCTCTCTCTAGACTCAGGTGAGCTAACATGTGTAATAGTGTCTTCACTAGGAGTTTCAGTATTCCTAGACTAGCCATAGTAGCATCTAGGAAAGGACCTAATGAACCACCCGCATCAAGCATAGTAGAAGTAACATCGTGAGTATCAGAATCAGTTTTAGATTCAGCAGTAGTGGCAGTGTGTGTAGCATGTGTATGTGGTGGTGGTGTAACAAGCTTACTTATAACAGGCGGTGAATCAAGAGCAGCAGAGGTGTTTAGGACTGTACCTCTTCTTGTAGTGGATGGTAAAATAGGAAAATTTCCATCACGAGACCTTCCCATGATGAAAGGAGTAGCAATGAACAATAATAGATCCAAGTAAACTTACAAATAAAGCTATGCTCCCCGGCAACGGCGCCAGAAAATAGTCTTGATGACCCACAAGTATAGGGGATCGCAACAGTCTTCAAGGGTAGTATTACCCAATTTATTGATTCGACACAAGGGGAGACAAATAATACTTATAAGCCTTAACAACTGAGTTGTCAATTCAGCTTCACCTGGAAATAGTTCTTGCTCACAGAAGTTTATCAGTAGCAACAGTTTTGTAGTAGCAATAGCAAAGCAGCAACATCAATAGAATAAGAGCAATAGTAACAGTAGTAGCAAACCGTAGGATATGAGTGCGGTAGGCATAGGGATGGACGGACGGGCGTTGCATGTACCAGTCTAAACATGTAACTTCAAGATCTGGGGCAATTGCAGATAAATAAGAATAAGCATCCAAGTACCAAACAATCATAGGCATGTGCTCCATATATAGTCATGCGTGCTCGCAATGAGAACTTGCACAACATCTTTTGTCCTGCCAGCCAGTTGTAGTGGGGTCTCAAGGGAACTACTGGCAATTAAGGTGCTCCTTTTAATAGAGCACCGGAGCAAAGCATTAACACTCTGTGAACACATGTGATCCTCACATCACAGCTATCCCCTTAGGTTGTCCCAATTTCTGTCACTTCGGGGCCTTTGGATCCGGACAATGATATGTGTACACAACTTGCAGATAAGATCACAAACAATACTATCATAATGATTCAATAATAAGTTCAGATATAATATCATGGCACTCGGGCCCTAGTGACAAGCATTAAGCACAATAAGTTGCAACAAAGTCAAATAGCACTAATAGAGATACTAGACACCATGCTCTAACAATCTTTTTCAATTACATGATAGAACTCATCCAATCCCTACCATCCCCATAGCCTACAACAGGGGATTACTCACTCATGGATGAGGGAAACATGGATGGTTGATGGAGAGGCGTTGGTGACGATGATGGCGATGATCCTCTCCTAATTCCCCGTCCCGGCAGGGTGCCAGAACGGAGTTTCTGGTTCCGAATCACGGTTTCTGGTGGTGGCGGCACAACGGAACTCTTTCTGGAAAAATGTCGAACCCCCCCTGAGTTTTTAGGTCAAGAGGAAACTTATAGGCGAAGAGGGAGGCCGAGGGGGTAGGATGGCCACACCACCTCCAGGCGCGGCCAGGCCTAGCCCACGCGGCTAGGGGTGTGGGCCCCCTAGGGCCCCACTCCGTCTCGTCTTCTGGCTCCATGAGTATTCTGGTGAAATGGAATTTTTTGGCATATTTTTCGGGATTTTTCCTGATAGTTGATTTTCTGCACAAAAAAACTAGACACCAAGGTAATTCTGCTGAAAACAACGTCAGTCCATGTTAGTTGTATCCAAATCACACAAGTTTAGAGGAGAAACAATAGCAAAAGCGTTCGGGAAAGTAGATACGTTTTGGATGTATCAAATAGTAGATCTCATCTCCAATCAATGACATTGTAAGACTATTACTATCAATCTCATGATTTCCAATACAATGTTTATGATTGTTGATCTCATCTCTATGTGTGAGTAATTCTCCTTGAGCTAAGGGCTTCGGCCTAGCCATGCAGTTTGTGCATGTTATTTATCATAAATGGGATCGTGTATTAGTTTGTATGACATGCTGATTATTGTATCCTCTATTGCCTCAATCTAAGGACTTGTAAGTTACCCAAGACCCCAAGGATTAATCCAGGTATAGGGAGTATGAGTAATGACTAATCTATAGGATGGGAACCCCAGTGACAGAAAGGGTAGTACGGATGTATGTGACGGATTTACTTGGCATTAACGGTGATGTCATTGCGCATATCATTAGATCTATTTCTTATGGATGAGACTAATAGGCTATTGCTATAAGCGGTTGCGGAGGCAATGGCAATTATGGATGCACTGCCCACATATATTTATCTTGCTCTAACAATTACACGCATACTTTATTATTATCTTTTATTCCCATCAGATGTCTTGCACAACTACAGGTGAAACCGAATGCCCGAGGCCCTCTCTCTCCATCATCGAAAACAACAAAATATTGCAAATGCTTGGTGAGGTAAAACACTAAAAGAATTCTAAAACTCCCGAAGGTCCGTTAAAGTAACTTCACCATGCTTTCTGCTTCCCAAGGATTCGATAACCTAGGTCTACTTGGGAAAAGAGCTATACTACATCCGTAATCCGGATCGAAGGTATCAGTCATCCTCCTGACAACCACCGTCGACGGCAGCCGATATCCAATGCAATCCATGAAAAATCTCCCTAGCCTACAACTGCACCGAAGTGCGGGAAGCTAGTGCTAGCCCCAATCGCATGAAAGTAATATGCCTGAGAGGAAATAATAAAGTGTTTATTACATTATTTCGTGTTCTTAATAGATGTTTATTTCTCATGCTAGAATTGTATTAGTCAGAAACATTAATGCTTGTGTGTTTAATAAACAACCAAAAAGTTCCTAGTAAAACCTCTCTTTTAACTAGCTCGTTGATTAACCGATGATCGAGGTTTCCTAATCATGAACATTGGATGTTGTTAATAACGAGGTCGCATCATTAGAAGAATGATGTGATGAACACTTACACCTATAGTAAGAATAGCAATACGATCATGTCCTCAAGTTTCATTGCTATATGAGACTCATACGAAGTAGTCCTAATCCTTAGACCATGAGATCATGTCAATCACTGATGCCGGTAGGGAACTTTGATGATATCAAATGTTACTCCATAACAGGTTGATTATAAAGGTTGATTTGGGTACTCTGAAAGTATTAGTTGAGGCTCATGGATCAAGAGTGGGATTTTGCCGACCTGATGACGAAAATATATACTCTGGGACTCTCTCGGTTATATTTCTTTGACAAGTCTTGCAAGCATGTGACTAGGTCACATGAACGTTATATCATGGAAGAGTAAAGAGTGCTTTTTGGAAACGAGATCGAACTAGGTATGGATGATACCAAATGATCGGATCTCGGACAAGTAATATATTGTGAGACAAAAGGAATTGACTATAACATTAATGGTTCACACTGGTTCACATGATCACTAGATTCACTATTAAGTGGGAGTCGTCATGGATTTTCAGATCCCACTGATTATTATTGATCAGAGAGGCGTCTTGATCATGTCCATGTTATTCACGAACCATAGGATGCCACACTTAAGGTTCGCTGACGCGTTTTGAGTGGATTTGGAACTCCGACTGAATTATTGGACAAAATAGAGGTTGTTTTGGAAAAGTGCTAAACTATTTGAAAATATCAAAATAACACAAGGAGGTAATTGTTAATGTTTGTTAATTGAATGAATTAACAAATATTAAATAAATAAAAATGTTTTATTAATTCCATAAGTGTGGTTTAATTATTATGAATGTCATGCAATTAAAAAGGAAAATAAGACAGAGGGTTACCTACTTGATGGAGGGGGTTACCACCATGAAGAGGTAGAGGTGGCACCTCTAGGGGCCAGCATACCCCCTAGGGTATGCCCCCTCCTCTCCTATAAAAGGTAGCAACTCCTCATCTCTTCCTTTAGACACCTGAGCCTCCTTTTTCTCCCTCCTTTGTTACACCACCATTGCCATTGCTTAGCGAAGCTCTGCCGCAAAATAGTTGGAAGTCTACACTTAGATAAGTGGAGTAGGAGTTTTTAGCGGATCACTTCTTCCGCTGCTCTGCTGGACCGAGGGCGTGGAGGACGTCAATGAGCCGCACATGTGACCGAGAACGGAGGTGCCACTGGTTGTGGCGCCTTGAGTAGCCAATCTTAAGATCGTCACATGTACACCTTCATCTTCACTGACAATATTTGAGAGGGAACATAATCCTGCTTACGGTCTTCAAGGGTGAGTTACTCGTTGCTACCAACTCGTAGATGATCTTGGCTAGATAGTGGTTCGCGCGTAGGAATTTTTTTATTTCATGCTCTGAACCCATCATCGCAACACTTCCCACACGTGGTCATTAATGTCACACACCATCGCCTGAAAGTATGGGGGACCAAAAAACACAAAAATATGGATCAACGGGGAAAACGCAGTAGAAAGATACCTAGATTTTTTCCGTCAGCCAGTCCAATTCTAGCAGCAATAAACGTCGGTGCGACATAAATGCATAAAGCATAAAAGAACACCAAAACAAGAGAAAACAACGACATGGGAGAGAGGTGGATTCAAAAATACCAAGAGCGTCGCCAGCGACCATTCCGATTCTAGCAGCTCGCAACACTGGCGTCGCAGCAACACCTGGAAACACAAAAAACATTTAGCATGCATGAGCGACCAAAACACAGAGCAAAATGAGAGCGTGGTGATCCAACAAGAGACTAAATAGGAATGAATGACCCAACACATAGCGAGCAAACTGACGCATGTACAAAGGCGCTCGACGTGAGGGAGCATGCATGTGAAAGGATGACATCAAGCCACCTACAAGAAAGGCAGGCAACATGAGGGCACATGACGGGGGCGTGCACTAGTGGAGAATGGGGCATTAGTCCCGGTCCTAGAGGGCGTCTAGTCCCGGATACGCAGTCGGTACTACGGAAACATGAATAGAGGTCCCAGCCTCTAGTCCCGGGTTAGTTACGGGCTGGGACTGCAGGCTCTGCACGTGGCAGTGTAGCAGTGCGCGCGGGGGAGGGGGGGTCTTTAGTCCTGGTTCGTAATACGAACCGGGAATGTTATTTTTTGTCGTGACAGCATTTTACCAATTCGGCTGCCGCGACAGCCCATGTGGGTTTCTGCCGCGGCAGCCGATGTAGGTTTCTGCCGCGACAGAAATTTGGGGCCGATTTCTGGCGGTAGCCGAATGCAGGGTTCTGCTGCGGCAGGAGGATAGGTAGAGGAGAGTTGCGTTTTGCGTAAAGTGACATGCAACGAAGAAACCCATTACACACAACATCGTCATGATTATATAGATATAATTCTATATTACATATATATATACAATTTGATTAAATGAAGATCACAACCTGTCTATTCGGTTACAAGTTCATTAAATCACTAGTAGCCGAAGGTATGGTATTTTCCTTCTGGGTTTATGACATGGTCAACAAGAAATCCCGCCAATTCCTCTTGAATTGCTACCAGACACTTCCTTGGTTCGATATTCTCCCGTAATCTTTCCAACTATATATAAAAGAAGGAGGTCAATATGAATATCAATAGTCATAACAAATATTATGAATGACACTCAACAAAAACTGTGAATATATTGTTCACATACTTCTAAAAATGTCCCTCCGTCCCACTCACTGACCTTGGAGCGAATGCACTCGCACACGAAGTATCCACATAGATTAGTACCTGGTGGTTGCCTCTCGCACTTTACAAGAATAGATTTCAATCAAATAATAATCAAGCATGACATAATGGTATTGAAACTAGAATTGAAGAGATGCGCGGATCTAGCTCGTACTACTTACATCGATCCGATGAAAACTAAGCTCGTCTTTAAATTCACCAACTATAAAATTGGTGAAAGCTTTCCAAACCTTGCCCGGCAAAAAAATAAATAAATGAGTTATTAGTTACTTGATATCTCAGGATATATATGAACGAAAGAGGCCGATATAGTGCGATAATGACTGAAATTATCTCTGGAGTGCATCTTTAATAATGCGTACTCTGATTCGTCTCTCATTAGCGAGTCTTTGATTTCAACTCTTCCAGCGTCAACTTCAATGGTTAGTAGAATCTAGTGATAGCTGTGCACGTTTATATACGTCAGTAACTCATCAATTACACTTAGCAGAATCAAGTGATATGTACAAGGAAGTAACACTCTTACCTGTAGTTGTAGGGAAACAATATTCTTCGTTTGTAATGTTGCCTCAATAAGACCCTTAGCAAGTTACGCTCCATGTCCTTGTGGTATTCCTTTAGCAATGCTTGATTAAACCGGTGTGGGTCGATAAACCCAGTGTTAAAGATTTTCTTCCGGTCACATTCATCGCTCTTCATTCTGCATAATAGCATGTAGTGAAGATAATTACATGCAATGAAAGAGCTGAGTTAGAAACTTTATCATAGAAATAAATGAACCACTTATAGACAATAGGTAGCGAGGAGACTCAAGTCAAGGGCATCTTGTTTGAATAACATATAGAATTCCTCAAAATAAATTTACAACTAGTTTTCACCATTAAAATGCTCACTTGTAATTCTTACAAGCAGCGCTGACAATCGATCTTCTTCATCGCATGTAGAGACTTTCACGTACCACTCATGCAGTCTTCGCATTTGAGTTGGTAGAAGTTAGACCTCATTAGGTTTGACCAGAGTCTTCCCATATTCATATCTCCATGCAAATTCCTCATGTTTGGGGATATGCCTGCCTAGCGCTTGATCAACTGTAATACTAGCACCTTTGGCAAATTCCATTGCTATAATATTCTGATGATCAATATTGGATAACACCTTGAGCGGGGTGATCGATTTGTTTGCCTGCATTCCGAATTGCGCAACATCTCTTTTCCCGCTGCTTGCAGCAGTATTTCCTGGATTTTTCCTACCAATTCTCAGCAGACAGCGTTTGTAGTCATCAGCCTTATTTATCTCATATTGCGATGGTTTCTCAAGAAAACCCTTAGCCCACTTTTTGGCTTTTGGATCAAATATTTGCTTTGGCTCGGGAGATCTGGGTGCAAAGAAGGCTTTCACTTGGGCATCGCTGATCTCTTTGGTTTCCTCATCAGTCATCTCGTAAGGTAACTTGGGAGGAGGCGGCGGGATTTTCTTCACCTTTTTACCTTTGGCTTTCTTCTGACTAGTATTATTACTAGTTAACTGAGAGATCGCCTTCTTTGTCTGACACGGCGGCGGCGGAGTGGGCTGACGCGGTGGAGTGGGCTGATGTGGCGGTGGACTCGCGCTATAGTGGTCGTCCCACTCCTCATGTGAACTTGCTGGAGGCGGGAAGCGGTGGGAAATGGCGGAAAATATCTTTAGTCCCGGTTAGTGGCTACAACCGGGACTAAAAGCTTCGGTCAGAGGGAAAGTTAGTATAATTATTTTTATAAAACAGAAAAAATAACAACTTGGTAAAAGATACAGAAAATGATATACATATGTATATATTGATTGCATCTAAAAACGGCTGAAGGCAAAATTCAGAATACATCATATGACTTGCTTATGACCGCGTGGCCTTAACCATGGAGCATCTTCATCAAGTAACATGATGCTTGGGTCATCCTTCACCACAAACGGCGGAATTTCATGAAACTTGTCATAATCTTCTGACATATCTGTCTTGTCCTCCACTCCTACGATGTTTCTTTTCCCTGAAAGAACTATGTGGCGCTTTGTCTCATCGTTTGATGATGTATTCGTTTGCTTATATTTTCTTTTTCTTGGTTTGGTAGACATGTCCTTCACATAGAAAACCTGAGACACATCGTTGGCTAGGACGAATGGTTCATTCATGTACGCAAGATTGTTGAGATCCACTGTTGTCATTCCGTATTTTTTTGTCTACCTCAACCCTGCCTCCTGTTAGCTTGACCCATTTACACCGAAACAAAGGGACCTTCAAAGCAGGTCCATAGTCAAGTTCCAATATCTCCTCTATGTAACCATAATATGTGTCCTTTGACCCATTGTCGTTTGTTGCATCAAAGCGGACACCACTGTTTTGGTTGGTGCTCTTTTTATCTTGGGCGATCGTGTAAAATGTATTCCCATTTATCTCGTACCCTTGGAAAGTCCATATAGTCGAAGATGGTGAGCTGGCCAACAGGTACAACTCATCATAAACAGTGTTGTTATTCATGAGATGTGTTTGCAACCAACCGCCAAAAGTCTTCATGTGTTCATCTCTAATCAAGGAGTCATGCTTTCCCGGGTTGTTTGAGCGTAAAATATTCTTGTGTTCCTTTATATATGGAGCTGCCAAGGTGGAATTATGCAGAACCGTGTAGTTTGGTTGAGTGAAAGAATGTTCGTCCCTACATATTATTGATTTCCTTCCTAGTGTGCCTTTTCCACTCAGTCTTCCCTCATGCCATGATTTAGGAACACCAATCGACTTAATGTCAGGAATAAAGTCAACACAAAACTCAATGACCTCCTCTATTCCATAGCCCTTCGAGATGCTTCCTTCTGGCCTAGCATGGTTATGGACATATTTCTTCAAGACTCCCATGAACCTCTCAAATGGGAACATATTGTGTAGAAATACAGGACCCAAAATGGTAATCTCGTCAACTAGGTGTACCAGCAGATGCGTCATAATATTAAATAAGGATGGTGGGAACACCAGCTCAAACTTACGAGACACTGGACCACATCATTTTGTAACCTCGGTAGAATTTCTGGATCGACTACCTTCTGAGAAATAGCATTGAGGAATGCACATAGCTTCACAATGGGCAGTCGAACATTTTTCGGTAGAATCCCCCCAATGCAACCGGAAGCAATTGTGTCATAAGCACGTGGCAGACATGGGACTTTAGGTTCTGGATTTTTTTATCTGCCATATTTATTATTCCCTTTATATTTGACAAGAAGCCAGAGGGGATCTTCATACTTCTTAGGACTTCAAAAAAAAATTCCTTCTCTTCTTTGGTAAGAGCATAGCTGGCAGCACTTAGACGTCCTTTATCTGTCTTTATTGGATGCACACTGTCTCGATCTTTCATACCTTGCTGGTCCTGCTGTGCTTCTGGCATATCTTTTGTCTTTCCATACACGCCCATAAAGCCTAGCAGGTTCACGCAAAGATTCTTCGTCACGTGCATCACGTCGATTGCAGAGCGGACCTCTAGAACTTTCCAATAGGGTAGCTCCCAAAACATAGATTTCTTCTTCCACATGGGCACATGTCCGTCAGCGTTATTTGGAACAGATTGACCGCCAGGGCCATTTCGAAAGATTACTTCTAGATCCTTGACCATACCAAATATATCATCACCAGTACGGTGGATAGGCTTCTTCCGGTGATCTGCCTCACCATTAAAATGCTTGCCTTTCTTTCTTGCGGGATGCCCGGCCGAAAGAAATCGACAATTCCCCAGGTACACATTTTTCTTACCTTTATCCAAATATATATTTTCAGTATCATCTAAAAAATGTGTGCATGCATTGTATCCCTTGTTTGACTGTCCTGAAAGGTTACTAAGAGTAGGCCAATCATTGATGGTTACGAACAACAACGCCCCGTAGGTCAAATGGCTCCTATTTGTGCTCATCCCACATACGAACACCTTCGTCGCGCCACAACTATAGTAGTTCTTCAACTAATGGCCTTAGATAGACATCAATGTCATTGCCGGGTTGCTTCGGGCCTTGGATGAGCACTGGCATCATAATGAACTTCCGCTTCATGCACAACCAAGGATGCAGGTTATATATACACAGAGTTACAAGCCAGGTGCTATTACTACAGCTCTGCTCTCCAAAAGGATTCATGCCATCTGTACTTAGACCAAACCTTAAATTCCTTGCATCATCTGCAAAGCTCGGGTACTCTCTATCGATTTTTCTCCATTGCGACCCATCAGCGGGGTGTCTCAACATCGAGTCTTTCCTGCGCTCTTCTTTGTTCCATCGCAACAACTTGGCATGCTCTTTGTTTCTAAACAAATGTTTCAACCGTGGTATTATAGCAGCATACCACATCACCTTTGCAGGAACCCTCTTCCTGGGGCGCTGCTCGCCCTCAACATCACCAAGATCATTTCGTCTGATCTTATAACGCAATGCGCCGCATACCGGGCATGCATCCAAATTCTTGTACTCCTCACCACGATATAGTATGCAGTCATTAATGCATGCATGTATCTTCTGCACCTCTAGTCCTAGAGGGCAGACGACCTTCTTTGCCTCGTATGTACTGACATGCAATTAATTATCCTTTGGAAGCTTCTTTTTCCAAATTTTCAGTAGCTTCTCAAATCCCTTGCCAGATAAACCATTTTCTGCTTTCCATTGCAATAATTCCAGTGTGGTACCGAGCTTTGTATTGCCATCTTCGCAATTTGGGTATAACAATTTTTTGTGATCCTCTAACATGAGCTCCAACTTCTTCTTATCGTTTTTATTTTCGCATTTGCTCCGTGCATCAAGAATGGCCTGACGAAGATCATCAGCAGTCTCATCTAATGTCCGTTCTTCACTTTCTTCTTGTTCATTGTCTTCCAGTGTAGTACCACTGTATTCAGGAAACATTGGATAGTTTTCATCGTTCTCTTCTTCTTCGTTGTCTTCCATCATTACCCCGCTTTTTCCATGCTTTGTCCAAAAAATATAGTTGGACATGAAACATGATTGAATCAGGTGGATGTGATTGGTTTTGGATGAAGAGTAATCCTTCTCATTCCGACAAACACGACACGGACAACACATAAAACCATTCCGCTTGTTTTCCTCAGCCAAATCGAGGAAAGAATGCATGCCTTTAATGAACGCGTCAGACATTCGGGGAGCGTCGTACATCCATTCTCGGCTCATCTATAGTATAATTAAAATTTTCTATCATATCAAAAGTTTGGATCATTTTTACTACAATTACTTTTACATGCACTAATTTTTGAATTAAAATTTTCTATCATATTAAAAATTTACATGCACTATTTTTTGAATTGGACAAAACTGTTAACATAAAAAATCTTGACTATTTAATTATTGATCTAGCAGCGAAAATCTTGTTCAATTCTGAGATCTGAAACTCTTAAAATGCACATCTCAACTTTCATTAGCTTTTTGTATAATCAAACTATGCTTAAAATTACACATCTAAAATTCCCTCTGCACTTCTAAGCATGAAATCCCTCATTCTAGTTCTAGAGCATTGAGCTAAACTATACAATAAGAGATGAAAGATTGAAGTTGCTAACCATTTTAGAAGCTTGGATTGATAGATGATGCCACCAAATCTTGACAAAGCTTGGATTGAAAGTTGCTATCAAATTAGACAAAAAATGAGGATGAACTTGAGATGTTCCTTGGAGGAAATGGCCATGCTTTTGTGCTGGGTCAAAGAGGGATATGTAGTGGTAATATATTATCCCGGATGGTAAAAAGAACTCAGACTAGAGGTTGATCTCTAGTCCCGGGTGATAACAAAAACCCAGACTAAATATAGCCATGGTTTTCACAGGTGATCTAGTCCCGGCTTGTGTTACCAGCCGGGACTAGAGGTTGCCCACGGACCATGACTAGTCATGTGACGCAATCTAGCCGTTGCAAAGTTCACATACCGGGACTAGTGCTTTTCCCGCAAAAAAAAGACTAGTGCTAACACTAGTCCCGATTTCAAACAGGGGCGGGACCAGAGGCTGGAGCAGCTCCAAACGAAAGGTCGTTTTTCTACTAGTGGTGTCGACACATAGCCGGGAAGGCTGCCACATGCTCGACGCGTCTCCTAAGTGACGCCATGCTGAGACGGCATGAACGTCACTCAGCCCGGGAGGGGAGGCATCGCCCGTAGAGGGTCAAAAGGAGAAAAATCGCCGGGATACCCGGCACACGCTGCGGCAGAAGGTAGTCGAATGTACGCCCAGCTGAGTGGGGCCACGAGAACGACGCCGAAGATAGAGCTGATAGAACGTAGCGTGCCGTCACCGCCATAACGGCTGGAATGGTGAGGAAATACTTCCTCCGTTTAGAAATATAAGATGTTTTAGGTTTGTGAAGGAAATGTATCTAGACACTTTTTAGTGTATAGGTTCAAATGAATCTAGACACAAAAGGTGTCTAGATACATCTTATTCACAAACCTAAAACATTTTATATTTCCAAACGGAGCAAGTACTATCCAAGGGACATAGCCGACTCATGGGGTCAGCCTTGGACGGAAAAGAGAGAAGGAACCACACACTATCACGCCCACTAAAATCGCTGCAGGCCAAAAATCCGAGAAAAAATAAATCCAGGGGACTTTTTTACCCAATCATAGAAAACATAGGAAATAATTTTAGGATGTGAAATATTGAATATGGTTTGTACTTGCAATATATTAAAAATACATTAAAATAATTTTTTATGTTGACAAAATATTCTAGTTGCAAAATTTAGTAGAAAAATGAGAACTAATTAAAGATATACTCTGATTAATAAATTTAAGAATTAGGAACTGTCTATGAATATTAACTTCCACTAGATCACAAGATCTCAAAAGCTTAGGACAAATACACATACAAAATAGGAAATTTCTCCATACTTTTTATTACACTCATGGTAATACGACTAGTATAAATATCATCGTTCGAGCATTGCTCAGTTTGCTGGGTTGAAGGATGTGAGCTTTCGCGTATTGGGGTTACTAGAGTCCTCCTCGAACAACCCTTCCATGTACGTGCCATGTGAGCCATCAAGTCTCTGGGCATCAATGACGAGACGGTAGTTTATGCCATGAACAGTCTGCTCCTCGCCGCTCACAACCTTTTGAAACGTGAGATTGTCATTGCCCACTTTGTTGAACTCCATTACCCCCCACTTGCCGAGCTCCTGAATGTGCGGGTCGGTGATGTTATTGATCTTTGACCATCCACCGAGGGTTGCTGTTGCAGGTGTAGCAGAAACACATATGATAGTGGCAATGGCAACAAGGAGGAGGCTAGTTTTCATGGTTGTTAGGGTTGTTGTTATCTGGTGTTGGATTATGGGTTTGGTGAAGCTTGAGATCTATGGAGGAGTTGATGGTTGGGCTGATGGGGAGAATGATGTTGCGGACACGACTATAAATAATTTGGAAAGCATGGAACCACCAGCAATAGAAATTAATTAAAGAGATACATGTGATAAGATTTTCTCTTCTTTTGGAAAATATTAATTTGTAATTAATGTATATCAATTATTTCATAATTTCATATCAATTAAAGTATATAAAATAGTACTCAATTAATGTATCATAATGTAACAATTAATGATGATAACATACTACTCGCTTAAGACACAAAAGTTAATGTATATAATCGTATATCATTTAATGTATAATTGCCACAATTATATCATTTAATACCATAGTTATTCTCAAAAAACCATTCGAAAACTGAGCTACCACGAGTACGAACTTTCATGCTTTCAAGACAAATGAGCTAAGTCATGATCTAACCATGGATAGTTTGCTTGAATGAGCCCATATTTTTATATATGAGTGCATTTTGGAATTTACCGCAATGTTGTCACAGGGAGTTTTCATCTTCTTTACACATTTTTATTTTCTTAGTTCTAGATTTGTGGAGTAGATACCAAAACATCATTCCAAAATTGGACCAAACCATTTTGGAAAAAATAGTAGACCTAATTTTATTTACGATTCACCATGTATCTCAATGTTAAAGATTTCTAGCTATTTTTCATAATTTCACAAGTATCTTGCCGGTTTAGTTGGAAGCAAGTCAAAATTTAGCTTCAATTATTTCATAGTTGGCTCTTCATTTTTCACAAAAATCATATTTTGGTTTACGAGGTGTTACTTATCACAAATACGCTAGCGGTTCCACAAGATGCAATTTCTACATAAGGACTACCTTTATAGATGATAGTCCATTTTATGAATTTTTTTTGGCATGAATTGACACAATCCATGTTTATAATTTTGTTTCGCAGCTATTACACATAAAGGATCCGAGGTTACACAAAAATATATTTTTTTGCAACTCTTAAAATTTGGTCAAAGATATTGCCGAGTGTTTTTACAACAATCAGCAAAGCGAGAAGTATTCTGAGTGTTTTTTCAAGACACTTAGGCAAAAACGTTGCACTCTGATTGGTTGAGGCCTAAGACACTTAGCAAAAACGATATATTCTGATTGGTCGAGGTCTAATTGCCACAGATCGTGGCTCTGAACCATTGGATCCAAAATATCTCTCTTACCCCTAGACTGGAACTTATCCTCTCACACATCGAACACTCGAGACTATGAAGTTCATAACAATGATGACGAGGGGCACCTCGCGTTATGTTCCACTACCATAGATCACCGGCGGTTACACCCCCCTTGCGCCTCGCATTCCCGCTCCACCAATGGCCATCCTCGGTAGCATCAATCGTTGTCTTGCATCTTCAGCCCCACCTTGACCTCCCCATTCCCCAACGGAGTCAATCGTACGCTGCCGCCTAGTCGCGATGAGGGTAGTCGGGCCATCCCATCGCAGGCGTAGTTGAGTCGCCCCCTCATCTTCCTCTCCATAACTCGGTGCAAGGTAGAGAATGCTCTCGAGGGCACGTGGAAGAGGAGATGGTTAGGACCAAGGACGAGACGGGAGGTCTCATGCATAACATAAAGAGAGAGCAAACCGGGGGAGAGAGAGAGAGGAGAGATGCATGGGAGGTTGGTGGCGTCGATGGGAACATGAGGGAGGAGAAATGAGTGTTGCAGGAGAGGAGTGAGGCAATGGGGTTGGTGATGAGGGGAGAGGTCTGGGCTGCCTCGGTCAAGCGCTCGCTGACACGGTTTAGATTTGGGGTGTAGCTGTGGTCACTAAAGCAGAATCCTCAAAATATAATGGTAGTTTTATAAATGTCATCTTTGATCTTACCATGTTTCACAAGGTTCGATTACATATCTTGAACACACCACAATCTTATGGCGTTTCACGAGACGCAAGGTTGTGGAACAATTCCTCGACTCTAAGATTCTTGCTAAACTCATAACTAAAATGCACTCCTCTATGATCCAATCATAAATACTTAATTTTCTAGTTACGATGATTTTTAAACTTCATGCTGAAAACGTTTGAACATTTTTCAAATGTTTCATACTTCTTCCTCAATAAATTCATATAAACATATATATCCGCTCAAGTCATTGGTGAAAGTATATTGGTGCCTACAAGAGCACACACAACAAGAATTCGAATGGTACATGATGTTTTTTATGATGCGCCAAAAAAAGGTCATCAATTTGTGACCATTTGAGATAGGAAAAACGTCATGGATCCAGTTATGATGTGAGGTTCACAACCTTTTTGTCACATAATTAGTCATAGATGGATATCTGACATTTTCATCCTCATTCATTACAAAATCAGATAATCATGTACCGTCCAGATTCTTGTAGTGACATGTTTGTCAACGCATGTTTTTGTGAAATTGGTTTTTATATTGATCAACAAAGAACCTAGGGAAGAATTTATCTGTGGTGTTTCTATCGCACCCAAGGTGTCACTAGTATTGAGTGAATTGACTGCAAGTATTGAAGGTGAAAAGGATGTGAGTATGGTTGAGTGAGAAATGGACTTTAAATAGGGATTAAAAGTAAATAACATAAAAGTAAATAGTACGAAGGTTGATTGAGGTTCCTGTAGCACAAAGGTTAGGCGCGGAGATTCAGTTCATAGTGATAGTAAACATTACAAATGGAATAGGTAATTGTAATTCTTCATATAAGTGTGAAAGTATCCGAGCAACCCATTACTAGCCGAGGCTCCTCCGTTTTAATTCATCTAACTCTCATGATTCTTTTTCCTATTACCACCAGCTATTGTTAGCATGGCATTTAAGGTCGTGAGCCCAATCAATTCCTTAAACTTCAAGGTTCCTTGTGCTCCTCGAATTATACTAGATCCTCTTTGATATCAGTCGTGCCACTCAGAGGTCGCCGAGTGTTTAGCAAACAAGATCTTGGCTATGTGGTTATTTGGATCATGTTATTTTGGCCCTTAAATTAGATAACAAGCAATACACATAACAAAGACAATCAATATCGCACATCATAATAATAACAAAAATCACAATATGGATGTAAATAATATAGGCACGTCATAACCCTCAAGTGCAGGGGATCAACTGTTGGGGTTCGAGGGAAGAAAACAAAAAAATCCCTATGATTGAAACCCTAATGTTAGGATCTATCTACTAGTAATGCACTAACGAGAGGGGATACGGTATTCATACCTTTAAAGACCAAGCGCGGTTAATATACCACGGGGAACATGGTTGATGAAGTCATTCTGACGCTGGCCTTGATGTCACGAAGTCCAACGGCCCCGACAACTCCTAGCGTCGAAAGCACGACGCCGCCCGAGGGAGTCACACACATACGATGATTAACGATGACTCCCGCTTCTCCCTGATCTAGGCGAGATTGTGTAAGTAGATATCCTGGCTCCAGATCTCGCAGCGCGATGGCGCTCAGCAGTGAAGAACTCCTCGCTCGCATAGTCCTGACAAGGGGGCCACGGTCGCAAGAGAGAGAAGAGATAGGCAACCAAAGGCCTTTTTATTATTTTATTGTGTATTTTAATCCTCCTATGGGCACCTCTATATATAGGCGGAGGAAGGTGTTCCCTCACCTTTAGGTGCCCCATGTGGGACTTAAAACCAAGGGAAAACCAGAAAAAAGAGGTTGCACCCGGGTGGGCTAGAGGCGGTGGTCGGGTGGGCCACCTGCCCCAGCATCGGCCCAACCCACAGCAGCGGCGGTGAACAGTCAGATGGGCCATCCCATGCCCACGCGGCCCAACGTGTTCCTGTGCGGCTATCAGGGAGGCGCCCGGGTGGGACGGCCATCCCGCGGCCCGCCAGGCAATCCACAGCAGCATAAGGTCCCGGGTGGGCCGGCCTTGCTCGCCTGTGGCCTAGCACGGCAGCGGCGGTCAGCGCGGCCAGGTAGGCCGGTCACCCACACCCATGGCCCGTATTACAGCAGCAGTAGAAGCTGCAGTCCACCCCGGTGCGGTGGCAACTATTTGCCACCCACGTGGGTTGTTTCCTTTTCTTTTCCTTGCAGATTTCTCCTAGACCAATTTCTTTCGGGATTTTGGTCTAATAAGAAAGTTACTTTATAAATCATAATTTAATTAATTATTTAGAATATATTAATTCATAATTAACAAATAATAAATATATATAATAAATTTCCATTTATCAGAAACTCCTTTCAGTCCCTTTCTTTCTTTCTTTCTTTCTTTCTTCGAACACCGTCGGATCTCTCTAGAACAATCATGGTTTCTCTCTCTGTATTTTTCGGTGATTTTGAATATGTGAATAACTATCTCTGAGCTTTGTCAAACTCTTAAGCGTGCTACCCAATGGTTTGGGAACACTCGATACATGGTCAAGACTCCTCTCTAACCAATGATCAACAACGGGACATGGATGCCAATGATGACCACATGTGCATTCCACGAAAATTGTCATCGAACCATCAATGTTGTGTCTTATTCTTATTGTCTCTATGATACTTGTATTGTCCGAGGCTTGATGAATGAAATCACCATGTCAGGTTCAACCTTGTTACCGATAATAGCTACTTTACTCGATCCGATAAGTGATATCCCCGTAACCTAGTTACACGCTGCGCAACTTATGGATATAACTTATCTGATTGGTCCCATAGTATCTTTCGTCACGCAGATGGACAAATACCGCTCTTGACGTATACGCCTCTACCTGTTCCTCCGAATACCCAATGTCACCCTTATGACCACCATTCGAATTAGATGTCTTTAAAGTATTCTCGAGAGACAGTGATTAGATATGGTCTCACAGTCTAAGGAACGAGTCACTACATTTCCTAATCATCGCAACTTGAACTTTGTGACATGATCATGTTATGATGATTTAGTTAGGGTATGTTCACCTCCATTATCAATTGATGTCGAGGCACCAACATGATCATGAAACCTTGATCATCCGTTGACCAATGAACCAGTGACTAGAGTTTCATTTGGAACTCCTGGATGTTTGTATGTCACACGTGTATTAACGTTTCCATTCAATACAGTTATAGCATGACATAAAACTTAATCATAAACTTTATGAAATATGCTAATAATATATATTATTATTTTTCTCTAGGGCATATTTCTTTCAGTCTCCCACTTGCACTAGAGTACAAATAAACTAGCTGCATTTATTATACAATCATTAGTACCATACAATTTGGCACTTTTGATTATGCTTGCTCATGGGAGAGGTTTAAGTCTACGATATGAACATTTCATTCCTTATGAATCATTTGTAACTTATTCATGCCGTCTTATATGAACTAATACTTTTTATCATCTCTATGATAACTTCTCGTGTATGCATAATAGTCTTTGTCAATAGAGTGTGGTCTCTAGTTCCAGATACCGGCAGCGACGTTAGATTGGTCTCATGGGCACTAAGTATTAGAACACACTCCGTGAAAATATTCTCTAAGCTTTAACATTATGCATATCACTTGGTAGTATTCATATACTTGTATTATAAATGTAGATTTCAAATTCAGAATTCACTATGTGCAATTTCAAATATTTGCCACCACGCTTCAACTGAGATTAGGTAACCTTTTAATGCAGATATTTCCAATCTTCTTAATACCAAAATATATCCTTGATGTATAAAACTTTATACTTTAGGTATGTCGTCCTTCACATATCCAGAAACATCTCTACAGATCTCACTAGATACTATGGGCAAACTTAACTCATTGTTTAATGTTTTACACTGAATCATTTCTAAACTTGTTCTTCTTACTAAGAACCGAGATCCTCTTATGTTGAGTTTTTATCATGGTTTTAAGATAGAATCCTATGTCAAAGCATAGTGGATGTCGGACATCCTATTCTTTCTTTTAAACCACTGATGTTTATACTTAATGGTTTTTCCTAGTTTGAATGATTTAGGACTGTTCCCTAATTGATGTAGTACTTTCTACGACACTTTAAGATTCCAACCAGATCCTTTCATTTAAGACTTGGATTTTTTATTTAATCCCATTTGCATTTCTTCAATGATTAATTGGAATTCCAACTAATCATTTTGGCTGACTGTTTTTACATAAATAATAAGTAAAAAGCAGTAGGAACTAGAAAGAACAGTGCAGTAGCAATAAATGCGAGAATATTGTCTTCCATAACCTATTTATTTTTTATTTTCACAATAACTGGGGATATAATCCCATGGGGAGGAAAAAGGGGTATCCTGTAAATTCAAGGGTAGAGCTTGCAGTCTGATAATACTGAATCAATTTGGGTGAGCTAACTCCAAAAACCCATCCTCAGTTCGGATTGCAGGATGCAACTCTCCTGCATGAAGCAGAATCAATTCTATTCTATATAGAAAAATGGATTTGCGAATTAGAGAAATAAAAAGAAAATCCAATAAATTTTTAATATTATGAAATCTTCAGAATCTTTTTTGGGAATTCATTCCAACATAATGATATAGTACATATATAAATCTCTAAGATTTCAATGTCCAATATACTTTCAACTTTACTCTCATAAATCCATATTTATTTATTTATTGCCTTTTTGGTCCTCATTCAAAATGCGTCATTTACACATATGAAACTTGTCAAGCTCCCACTCAAAATATGATGCTTACATATATGAGTCTGAACTTCACATTGCTCCCACTCAAAATGATGTAATTCACATATTAATTTTGGGAAGACTCTCTAGCTCCCGCACAATTTTATGAAGATTGCATATCTTCAAAATATTTCGAACAGCTTCGAAATCTCTTGATCAACTATCAAGATGAGAATTCCTTTTACAATATTGTAGTACTTTACTAGTATTAAATCCACCATGTTATAGCGCTTCTGAATCAAATTCATTTGGATTCGTCCAAGACATCTTTTTGGCAAATTGCGCTTTGTCTTTTAAGACTCCCACTTATTTCCTATGAAATTGTGGTCCTTTGGAAATATCAAGTAACTCATTTTCACGGTGAGATTCAGTAACAGTTTTACTTTCCAATCTTAAGTGAAGTTTCAATTTTAGGATTTCATTTCTTGTATCTTTAGTCTACCATCAATTACCTTGTAGTTTGTAGGTATGTATTGTTCTAATAAGCGTGACAAGTAATTCATATATATATATACATATCCATACTAGGTGTAGGGCGTATTTGAGAATCCTACTTCTTTTTGTAAAAGCATAATTGAAAAACACAATCATCACAATCATTGATCTCTTTTCTTTAATGTGAAGAGTCACATTCTTGAACACATTCCATTATGCTTCTTAACACACTAATGCAGGGTTGAAGACCTTCATCATGCTCTTACTTTATTCCATTAACAACATTGTCGCGAAACATACTTTCTCGAGAATGCACCAAACCTTTAGCAATACTAGTTTTGCCTTCCTTTGGTTCTAGTCATGGAATTTGTATTTCAAGGTTTACAAGGACTTGTTCGTTATTGTTTTATTTTTATCAAATAAACCCAAAACCTTTTATGAATTCTAGATGGTTTACCTTATTCTAAGTGAGTGTTTTCCATTTCCAATCAATGGTCTTTACTAACGCTACATCGTTCTATTTGATTTAGTGCCACATATTTCCCACTTTAATGACAATAAGGCATTTTTATAAATTTCTATGTATTATCAATTAGTTTTGTAACTCGAATAATTCACACATAATCGAAAACAACATATGAACACGAATAGAAATCATTCATAAAAGCAGAACAACTGATTTGTTACAAACTTGTATGAATAACCATCTCACAAAGTGTAAGACACACTAATGAAGTTCATATTCCATTGATTACAATAATTATTCAACACCAATAAACTAAATGATAAATGTCAAGGGAGAGTGTCGTCGTCCATCATCATCATCATGCTCGCCAGGAACACGCATTGTCACCTCCTTTCTCACAATCATCTCTCATGCAGTAGGATCTGTTTTTATAAATAGAACAAGTATGAGATACTTTAATGCCACAATAAGTGTTTGCCAGATTATAACATTTATAAACTTTTTTATATCATATATACCTTCACCATTGATGACCTCTCCAGCAATGGGCTCAAGCTTCACGCTTCTCAAGCGGGATATGAACTCATGGAAATCATGTGTTTCCATATCTCCTCTCATGATGCAAACCCTGGAATACTCTTGGTAGCTAGGGGAGCGACCGAACAAGCACTCCTATTTTAAATGAGTCATGCATCCATTAGTCCACGAAATGAACCAACCTCATGTATGCATCATGTATGCAAATCAGGTGGATCTCCAGGCAGGTGTTTTCCTCCATTTGAATGGCATGGAATTCACCAACTAGCTCATGCTTCCACATGCGTACTCGGCCTATGAACTGCACTCTCAGTTGATCCACCATCGCATATGGGTTAAGATTGCCCATGAGAGGGTGAAGTTCATCCACCATTCTGTAACGCATGATCAGATGGATGAACATGTACATGTCACGATGAAAATAGTAGTCATACCGTTGTTGTGGGGTCTATATATCATATTGCGGCTCCTCCAAATCCACACTGTAGCATATGTAGTCCACTACATCATTCTTGGCAAGGAGAGAGTTCAGACGCACTAGCCAATCTGAGAAGTTGGGTCCATCTAACTTGAGTTTAGAAAAATGTCATTTCAAATAACTCCACTAAAACTATTATCCCCAAAGAATGTCTTAGTTATTACACGGTCCTAATTCACTACATCACCCTCGATCGTCCTAGCCGGCAACATAGTTGGAAAGGTGGATGTCCACACGTTGATCACATCATTCATGTGACTCGTGCTTGATCTTTCGATCATCTCGTGTTCCGAGGCCATGTTTGTACATGCTAGGCTCACCAATTCTAACTTGTGTGTATTGCAGCACAACATGGTTTACACCCACTGTATGCAAACGCAGTTATGTCTGAAACCCGATCATCATGGCCTGCCTCATAAAAGAACTTTATTGGTCATGCACATACGAGGGGAGAACTATCATTGGAATTAAGTTAGTAGGAGTCATCTTATTTATTCTACCATCGAGTATCTAATACTTATCACACAACAACATACATACAACAAAATACATCAAATGTAAGTGCGATGCGATATGGTTCTTCACGATGAGATCTCCATTCGGCGCTAGGGTACCGGCGCCTCCGGCATGCAGCCCACCATAAAGATGGCCGTCACTATGACTTAGCAACAGAAAGTAAACTACTTTACCTTTACTATGACCATATCACATCACAACGCCCCTGCAAAAAAAATTTAGACGCCTCTACTTTATCTTTGCATGTTTTACGTGGTTTTTAGGGCTTTCACGCAAGAACTGTTCTTACCTACGAACTTCAACCACAATGTTGATTAGATAATTGTTTATACTACACCCCTTTCGGGGCCCTCCTTTGTAAATTCCATATCAACTATCGAAAGAGAGACACACACCCACTAGCCACTTATACATAACAAGCCATATGTCGAGTGTGGAACCAATCTCGTGTAAGAGTACGCATAAGGTCAGTCTAGGCCACTTCATCAATCAATACCATGATATAAACAAGTACATGTGGGAGGGTCAAAATTATAGAATCAACACCCACACGTTACAACTCGTGTGTTCTACCCGTACTAGCAGCACTATGCAAAGATCAGCTCTGATACAACTGTTGGGGTTCGAGGGCAGAAAACAAAAAAATTCCTACGATCGAAACCCTAATGCCAGGATCTATCTACTAGCAATGTTGTAACTAGAGGGGATACAGTATTCATACCTTTGAAGACGGAGCCTGGTTAAATTACCACGGGGAACATGGTTGATGAAGTCGTTTTGACGCTGACCTCGAGGTCATGAAGTCCAATGGCCCCGACAACTCCTAGTGTCGAAATCATGGCGCCGCCCGAGGGAGTCACACACGTACGATGCTTGATGATGACTCCCGCTTCTCCTCGATCCAGCCAAGATTGCAGAAGTAGATCTCCTGGCTTCGGATCCCGTAGCATGATGGCGCTCCGCAGTGAAGGACTCCTTTCTCACACAACCCTGACAAGGAGGCCACTGTCACAAGAGAGATAAGAGGGATAGGCAACCAAAGGCCTTTTTCTTATTTTATTGTGTATTTTAATCCTCCTATGAGCACTTCTATATATAGGAGTAGGGAGGTGTTACCTCCCCTTTATGTGCCCCATGTGGGACTAAAAGCCAAAGGGAAAACCAAAAAAAGAGGCTACACCCAGGTGGGCTAGAGGCGGTGGCCGGGTGGGCCACCAGCCCCAGCATCGGCACAACCCATAGCAACAGCTGGAGGCAGTGGCGGTGCCCAGCTGATACCTTCGATCCGGATTCATGGATGTAGTATAATTTATTTTTCCCTAGAAGACCTAGGTTTAATCGAACATTGGAAAACAATTCTAAAAGGAAATAAACAGGACATGCCTGCAAGACTTTGTTTCTTTGTTTTACCTTAGTTTACTGGACCAATCTAGTTTACTTTTATAGTGGGTTGAATCAATGGATGAAGATAGGCCAGGGTTGAAGATCTACCTGCAACTGCACATCATATGGGATAAAAGATAATAATAAGCATAGTCATGTGTAATGTTTGATTGGAGATAATCTCTTATGGGCAACACATCCTAATATAATAGAGCCACCGTGATGCAGCGGGCATAGCAATAGTATTTTAATCCAACCGAGTGAACACCGAAGCAACGGGCTACACACAATTATTAAGTGTAGAACACATATTAAAGCATTAAGTGGTGATGTTGTTGTGATCCCGAATGGGTCGCTAAGCAAAGACCATACTACCATTTATGTCACTGAGGGTCCTATGAGATCGCCGCTAGCCAAGTATCTCACGTCAAGCCTTTATAAATCTATGGTATATTAGGTACCTACAAGTCCACAGATCGATATAAGAGACAAAGAAACAAAAGATACAAATCTCAATTGCAAAAAATACAATACTCCCGTGATTAGATGCACAATACTCCCCAAGCCGCAGTCTGTGAGGACTACTCACTCATAACAAATAGATTTGGGATAGGAAACATTGTGCAAAATAATTAGATTAAAATCGAATATTCTTACAATGGTCACCAAATCACAATGAGATCTAAAGTACAAAGCAATGGCTATGGCTAATGGAGGGGATGGATGAACAATGGTGTGGATCTCCTTTGGTGGTGCTGTGATGAAATCTGAGAATGACGACTCTCTGCATGGTGGCTGGAGCCTCAAAATATATATGCGTCTTCACGAAAGTCGTAGGGTTTGATGAGACAGAGCCGTCGCCACATGGTACGAGTGGACGATACAGGTGGGCCCCGTCCGTACCAGTGGTCGTTAAGCTCACTGACGCCTGGAATTGGCTTCGTGATTACTTAGCCGTGTAGACTTCCTCAAAATCCTTCACTATGACTCCTGATTTCGCATTAAAACCCGTGATTTGCACAACATAATTCAAAGCAAGGTTTTGCATATCTTTGCAATTATTAGTCATTAGTGTCAAGGATTGAGAGTTTCTTGTCAATTACTTGATTAAAAACAAAGTTTAAACATGATGGAAGATGGAAAATATCAGAGCCATCAACTTCCCCAAAGCTCAAACCTTGATAGCCCTCGAGCAAGAAGAAACAAAAAAACCATAAGTAATTCAGCGTGTAAACTTGAAACAACGAGAATAAGAATTCACTTACGGTTGGTAGTCATATGTGCATAACACTTCATTCATTTGCGAGGCTTATCAAAGTTAGAGAGATGACAAGAGTAAAATACAAGCTTCGGTAAGTCAAGATAATCAAAGTATAGTTTAATATTAGTATAAGTAAATAGAAGTGTAGCAATCAATCCAATTATTCTAGTTAACTTTAAGCTTGCCAAGGAACACTAGGATGTTTAAATAGCATGATTAAGTAAGAGAGTTTCATATCCTAAGTAGTATAACAATGATGTGTCTTATTTACACCCACATCAATAAATCAAGTTTATCTAAAACACTTCTAATCCAATCATTGTCTTTCAAGAAAAATTCATAAAGTAGTAATGAGACCATGCCAAGGACTTGGTATGTGGATCTTCAAAGATATTTTTTTTTCTTTTTATCCTTTCATGGATTGCTGGCTGTTTATTTTGCAAGTGCTTGCACAACCTTTGAGAATACCAATACGTTTGCCCATACATTGACACTTATGCCAATCATGTCATCAACGCATAGGCAAAATTCAGGTTTATACGATAGATAGTTCAAAAGCCAGCGAAGTTGTTGGCATCCCAAATGTGTGCACTAGAAACATAAAAGCAGAAAAAATTATCTCTCTTTTTATGAGCTGGTACCACGGTTTTATCCACAAGGTTAGCCTTGGCATGAATCACAATTACCACTAGACTCTATTTCAATCAAACAACTCCTTTCATGAGGGTCTTCAAGACTATCAAAATGTCTATGGGGTTAAGTATCTTCAAGGGTATACTCTCAAGACAATCATTCATCAAACAAGTCATAAATTTCAGATTTTTTCTTATTGTACTTGTTTGGCATTATTATTTCAAAGTCAAGACTCGGTTAGCTAAAAGAACTAGAGAAAGAGCTTCAACAACTAATCATCGTACTAATAAAAAGCTTTACTCTAACTAAATTAAATTACTCCCACATGCATAGCATCTTAGCAAATCAGCCAACTAAGATAAACAACCCAAACTTCAAAAGTGGGAGACATAGGAAATACCTCTCATAAGCGACTTCATGATTCTCTTCCTTATAGTGATGTGTTCCTTCAAAACTCAAACACGATTAGTTTCATAATAATATCAAAGCAAAGAGGCAAATTGCGAATCCACATTTACGAAAAAAAGGAAAAACAGAAAAATCTTTTTGTACTTTTGAGTATAGGGATTAAAGAATAGAAAATATCTTGCGGCCAAGCAAGGGTTTTTAAGAAAATAAAAACAAATGAAAAATAAAATCAAACTAAAAAGCAAAGGAAAAAAGTGAAGTGTTGGAACAAGCCAACACGAGTGTTTCAAAGCTCCCAAGGAGTTGGAGTACAACCTCATTATTACACAAATAAATTTTCTAGGGGAACACATCCCCAAGCTCAGGGTTTTGCAAGCCCTTTTGTTGCTCATTGTGGTGGCGGTGGATAGTTTCCCATGTTCCATTGGTTATTCCAATCATGGAACTGAGTGGCGAGGCTTGTAGTAGCATCTCGAAGGTTGATGGAGAGGTTGTTCATGTTTTGAATATTTCCTTCAAGTGCATAGATGTCTTCATAGGTGGTGTAGTAGTTTGGTGGCTGCTCATCTTGTTTGGTTCCTCCTTGTTCGACTTCTTCATCTTCTCCTCCTCCCATGGTTATTTATTGTTGGGGCAGATTAGCTTCAACCCACGCGTCAAAACTCAAACGTCCCTCCTAGATTTAGAATAGACCATTAGGCGAAGGAGCTGGGATCAAGTGATCCGCTCCAGGTATATTAAGGAAATATCTACCATGAGTTTTAGAAGCCACACCGCATGCTCTTAGAGTAGGGAGACTGAGAAGGTGACTTCCTACCAACAGTGGGATGTTACCTAGGTTGATGTGAAGTGCGCGTGTGAGAATGGTCACAACTCCCCCTCCGCATATGGGTCCATGATATTGAAGAGCCTGATTCTTAAGGTAAAACACAAGCAAAGCGCTGAAATTTGGCATTAAGTTACAGTTGACAATAGCATCTTTCGTGAGGATCAACATGTCCTCCTCATTAACTCTAGTAAACTCACCACATGCCTGCAAGGTGTTAGCAATTACATAAAACAGATAGCGAATAGCAGGATGATCAATTTGGTTTCCCTTGAGTGTGTTTGCACGAATTCTCATAAAATTAAAGTACTCTCAAGGTGCAGGATTTAAAACAAAAGTAGTTGTGCATACATCAGTGGTGTTGTTGGCAAACCCAAAACATTGAGCCCATTGGTTGAGTGTTAGGATGTACTCATGGTTTATAAGGCAGAACTTGATGTGATCAACTCTGGGCCTTTGTTCCTCGATATAATAGTAATGATCCACAATATGCATCAAGGTGCTGAGGAACTCAAGTGTCAAGCGGCGATACGTGGAGACATCCTGAAAGACAGTCATACAAACCAACATTGTTGCAAAGTAAATCGAAATCAGCGTGAATGCCAAGTTTGTTCAAGATATAGGGACAAACCCACTTGGTGGACTTGATTTTTTGGAGTTTGAGACGATTGAAATGGTTTAGCTAAAACTCCTTGGTGAACTTGATACCAAGTGACTCGGGGGGTCAATATATCAATGGGTGGTGTGGAGGATTCTGCAGCCACTACACGTGTATGGCTCCTCATGTTCATCTAAAAATAATAAGATAGAATAAATAAGTAATAATAAAAATTGCTAATAATAAATTTTGATCCAATAGAAACATAGAATATGTGATTCTCTGCACTAGTTATAAAAGAACTACTCCTATAAAACAATACTAAGCATGCTCAATGATACGTCGTAAACGTATCTATAAATTTTTTATGCTCCATGCTTGTTTAGTATCAACTTTCCTATGTTTTGTCTACACTTTGAGGTATGTTTATACATTTTCTGGGACTAACCTATTAACAAGATGCCGCAGTGCGAGTTTCCTGTTTTTGGTTTCAGAAAAGCTAGTAATGAAATATTCTCGGAATTGGATGGGACAAAAGCCAAAGTCAATATTTTACCGGAGAGAACACAGAGTTTGAAGGGTAGCCGAAGGGGGGCACAGGGTGGCCACACCCTAGGGCCGCGCGGCCCAAGGGGGGCACACCACCCTATGGTGTGGGCCCCCTGGACGCCATCCTCCCTCGCCTCTTCACCTATAAAAGTCTCCTGATGCAGAAACCCTAAGCACCGGATCAAATCTCCACAAAATAGTCCATAGCCGCCACCACCATCGTCCCTAGATCGGGGGATCTAAAGCTCTTCCCGGCACCCTGCCAGAGGGGAGAGATCATCCCGGAGGCCTTCTTCATCACCATGCCAGCCTCCGGTATGATGCGTGAGTAGTTCACCCTTGGACTATGGGTCAATATAGTAGCTAGATGGTTGTTTCTCCTCCTTTGTGCTATCATGTTTAGATCTTGTGAGCTTCGTTCATGATCAAGATCATCTATTGTAAGCATACATGTTGTGTTTGCGGGGATCCGATGGATATTGAGATACTATGTCAGATTGATTATTGATTTTATCATGTCTGTGTTATTTGAGATCGTGCATGCTCTCCGTTGCTAGTAGCTATCTTGGCCAAGTAGATGCTTGTGGCTCCAAGAGGGAGTATTTATGCTCGATAGTGGGTTCATGTCTCTAGTAATTTAGGGAAGTGACAGGAATCTCTAAGACTGTAGATGTGTTGTTGCTACTAGGGAGAAAACAACAATCTTTTGTTCATGGAACAATTGTATTGTATATTTTACACACATTTCTTAATGCAATTATCCGTTGCTCGCAACTTAATACTGGAGGGGGTTCGGATGATAACCTGGAGGTGCATTATTAGTCATAGATGTAGTTGGATTACAGTCTATGTATATTGTTGTAATGCCCAATCAAATCTCATAGGAGTCATGATGACTAGTATATGCATTGTTATGCTTGCTCAATCTGTCAATTGCCCTGTTGTAATTTGTTCACCCAGCATGTTATTTATCTTAAGGAGAACACCTCTAGTAAACTATGGACCCTGGTCCAATCTTTATCATTGATACATCATCTACTGTTACTGTTTAGTTACTACAAGCAACTACTATCTTCCACACTATACATTTAATCCTTTGTTTTTAGCAAACCGGTGAGATTGAGAACCTCACTACAAGTTGGGGCAAAGTATTGAGTTTGTGTTGTGTAGGATTTGAAGTTGTGAGCAACACCTTGGAGTTGTTTCCTTGTTCCTACTGGTTCTATAACTTTGGTTTTATAACTGAGGGAAAACTTGCTACTGTGCTCATCACACCTTGCTCTTGGGGTCTCTGAACGAGGCTCTACAGTTAATTGAGCCCACGTCACTCAATATCAAGATTGGACCAAGAACAAGACCTAAGTCTAGATTGACAATGGTGAATGATTGAGTGGATATTTTGCAAAAATAAGTTGAAGATCGGAGGAGAATCATACCTTAGATCGATTCAGTGATAGGAATCAAAGAAATATTGAGTAAATTTGAAGATCCAATGGAGGTGGTTTGGAGTTTGGAGGAAGAAGAAAGAGAGATTGGTTTTTGGGGATTTTTAGGTTACCTCCTCGACGGAATATGATGGCCGCGTTCATGGTAAGGGCGGGCGATACGGGCGGAGACCGCACATACCGGGTGACATACCTTGGGGGTGACGGCTGCTCCCTGGAGGTGCACTCGGTATGGGAGCGCGGTACGGTTGCGCGTGCCCGTACTGCTGGTCAATATTTATACCGCAATGCTCACTTGTAATCTGATGTTTGCTCGAGGATACGGTACGTATGCGCCATGCGGGCGCGTTCGTCCGTACCGGTGGTCGTTAACGGCACTGATTCCTACGGGGAAAATCAGAGTTTCTATTTTTCTGTGACTCGAGGTGGTACGGGCGCACGGTACAGGCCTCTTCGGTCGTACCATAGGTCATTTAGTGCACTGTGAGCTACAAAACTTCAAAATTTTAATTACTAGCACTATGCCCCTTTGCACACCTTATCATAAGTCAAAATAACAGGAAACATACTTCATAAAAATTCAGCGATACTCTTATGGGCATGTGTTAGTAAAATAAAAGATCAAGGATTACCTTGTTTCTTATCCTCTCTCCAATGGTATTCTTGACCACTCTTTATTAAAATCAAACAAAATAAAAACAACAAAACTAACAAGACTAACACAAAAGTAAAATTTTATTTCACATGGGTTGCCTCCCATGAAGTGCTTCTAGTTACGATCAATTAACTTGACCCTGATGGCAATCATTTAGATTTGAGGAGTGGAATACCCACTCCGAAGTAGTTGGCTTTCAAAGTAATTATACCATCATCATCATCATTAGGCTTGGCCTTCTTTTTCCTAGGGAACTAGACTACAAAAGTATCTCTAGATGGTATCGCTATTCTCACATTCCCCTTATGTAAATTAATCAAAGCTTTAATAGTTCTTAGGAATGGCTTACCTAAAATTATAGGTGCTATGTGATCTTCAGCCACGTCTACAATAACAAGATCAATAAGAGTTGGACTACCTTTCATTTCAACAACTATATTTTATTAATCCCAACAACTTGTTTATAAGTTGAAACTGCTAGGTGGAGTATTTGTTGGGCCACGCAGAGATAAAACAAAAAAAATTCCTCTAACATGGTGATCCCAAGATCTAGCTGAGGTAGAAGGCCACGAGGATTACCACTAGACGTGTGGTTGCGGATTACTGATGAAGCGCGTTTGTTGATGCAGTGCAGTCCTCACGATCTGATCCGATCACGATCGTCACGCACAACACCTCTGCTGATATCGACATGCACAAGAAGGAGCAGCGGCGGCGAACTGCTAGGTTCGATACAACGGCTGGACTATTGTGGAGCTAGGGTTTATAACGCATGGAATGACCTAACCGTTAACTCTTCTGGGTTTCTGCTCCCCACTATATATAGGGAGTGAACATGGGCTCCACTCACTCATGGCCCATTCACTAAAGCCCATATAATATTAGTCACTGTGAGTCCGACTCACTAACTCAGTCCAAAATCCGGCTCGGGTCCAACCCAACCTGATTTCCGGTTCAGATCCAATCCAAACTTGCTCCTACTCTTAAGTGTCTGACCCCGCAGGCTCAAGGCTACTTGGACATTATTGGAGTCCCACTCTCAATCGATCAGTCGGTAGAGGCTCCTAGCAGAACGTGTCGACTCCCAAGTACCAAAAAATCATGACGACTTGCCTTTCCAATGCGACTTGCGTCTGAGTCACTTTTGCCTCACGATATACTTTATCAGACTATAGGCGAATAATTGTCATTCCTTAAATAGTCCGACTCTCTTCTCGATCTGAGATAAGTGATTCATCCGACTAAATCTTAGTCGATCGCCTCGGTTAACACTTAATCGAGTCGTGCATGGCCATGCTTTTCGGATCATATCATCCGAGAGGGCCCAGAGAACATCTCTCCAACTGGAGGGGCAAAATCAATCTTGGTTATTCACATCACACAGCTTGATTCTCAGTCGACCCAAACTCTGCCTTTATAACTATCCAGTTACGGATCAGCGTTTGACAAAACCTAAGTCGATGGTCCTCAACTCGGACTATGCAACAACCTCAGGTCAAAGGATTACATTGATTGAGATATACAAATGACAACTTGTTCATTGTACCTCAATATGGGTCAATCTGACACGCTAAACTCTTTAGCCTGAATTTGTGTAAGTCGGAATAGCATCTCCATGCCCACGACAAGTGGAACCGAGTCATCAACCAACTTTCACATTGGTCTAAGTTGCGTGTCCAGGACAATCTCAATGACCAAGGACATTTAGTACAAACAAAATGAATGTTGTTGGGTATATGCTACATGGGTATCCTCATAGCATGTTTCCTATCTGGCTAACCCAGGTGGCCCACAGTTGGTAGCATGGCCTATGGCCTACTAGGCGGCCCATTTAGATGGATCCAGAAGGGAGGCCCATGCTAGACAAAGGAAGGCTATGGTGGAGTCACCAGCGTACCCGGAGCCTTGGAGTACAAGACACGCTAGACTAGTAATAGACGGTGTAGGACTCTGTAACTTGTCCGGCTAGGACTTTTCCCTGTAACCCTAGGACCTGGTGACTATATAAGTCGGGCCTATGGGATCCTTTAGGGCACAACTTCAGACGATAACTTAGACAATCTCAGACAACCTCGCACAGCGAACCTATCTCTGTAACTCGGCGTATTGCCATTATAGTGATTTATAGCAGGATTAGGATTCCGCCACCGTTGTGGGATCTGAACCTGGGTAAGCTGTGTTACCTCGTACCCGTAAACCGTCCGCCTTCCCCCACGTCTCTAAACATGCACTGTGAGGACCCCTCCATGGCTTACTCGTCAGCAATACCACGACAGTTGGCGCCCACCATGGGCAAGAGGCGCTTCAGGCTGTTCAGCGGGCGAGGACCAAGATCTTCGCAGGAATCAGCGAAACCGTAGCCATCGGTCGCGTTCTCCTCTCCGGCAACGTTCTGATCGTCCCTCCCGATGAGTTCTGGATCCCGGCGAAGACTAACCCTACGCGGTGTTCGATCGTTCCTATCGGAGACATCCACCTCTTTATTGGCGAAACCGACTCGGGCACTAGTTCCCTGGGAATCGGAGGAGCATCAAGGACCGCACGGACCGCCTACGGGCAGGATACGTTCGCGTAAGGATCGATGCCGGATCTCTCTTTAGAGTTTGCCGACAAAGATCGGAAAAATTCAAGGCCCACCCAAACCGCCATGTGCAGGATATAACAGTGGAAGATCGCTGCAAGTCCGCCGGCTTCGCCCGTGCGTCTGGACAGCAGAGATCCAAGTTCGTCGGCGTGGTTAACATCTTCGATCTGGCGCGTTGCGTTCAGAGAGAGGGCGAAAACCCCCCGCGATTACCTGGCTAGGTGGCTCCGTATACGAGCCGGTCTGGCCCACTACCCCCAATGATGATGCCATGTATCACTTTGTGGAAGGACTGGACCATGGCACGCTTCTCCGGCATTCTCTAAGATGGCAACAGGCATCAGGACTCCTTACCTTCGAAGGCATGGTGAACACCATCAACAACTACGCAGAGGCCGAAGCGGCAGCTCAGACAGCGCTTGCGCTCATTGACGGAGCCCCTCCGATTCAGCCACCGCCACCATCGCCTCCGGCCGCCATCGCCGCAGTCGCGCCGCCACCTCCAGTCATCGTCGATGCTGTTGCACCTCCACCGCCCGTCATCGAGGAAGTCCTGGCACCCTCTGACTCTGTGATTGACGCGCTATACGCCAACTTCAGTGCAGATTCAGAGGAGATAGATTTCAGTCCAGAGGAACTAGACCCCTCCATGCAGGAGATGGAGGATGAGTACACGTGCGACGATCAAGCCAACAACGCCGTCACGTCTCGAGAGGTGTTCGTCACCATTGGGATGGCGATGGATGAATATCAATCCGGACGAGCTCCGCCTACAGCGCTGGACAAGGGGAAGGGACCACCTGTTGCTGCCGACGATGATCACGCAAAGGTCATGCCCCCTCCACCTAACCTAGTGCAGCAGCCGCAGGAACTCGACACTGGCCCAAGAAACAACAACACGGCAAACTTGCCGCCCCCGGCATCTACGTCTGCCGCTGCCCAAGTTACTCTAGTTGATAGAGTGATGTACGACAATATCCTCGTTGATCCACCACAACTTGACAAGAAGCGCCAGCAGCTGCTGGAGGAAGCGCAGGCCATCGCGGAGCAAGGCGCTTAGCTAGATCGAGATCTGGTCAACGCGCAGAAATCCATAGAGAAAAGATAGAGCAATGGAGGCCGAGTACAAGACTCTGCTGCAGCAGCAGAAGGCCAAGAAAGCTCCGGCCAAGCAGCAATGTGGGTTTACACATATGCTAGTAGCATTTGATAAATTCACTAAATGGATAGATGCTAAACCCATTAGAAAGCTTGATGGGGCAATTTCCCTCAGGTTTGTCCGGGATCTGGTGGTGAGATTTGGTCTCCCACATAGCATTATCACCGACAACGGCAGCAATTTATCACTCGGAGAAGTGGAGGCATATTGTTGGGAGAAGGGCATCCGACTTGACATTGCATCTGTGGTGCATCCACAATCCAACGGTCGGGTTAAGCAAGCCAATGGATTAATTCTGCAAGGAATCAAGCCACGTCTTGAGGCACCGCTACATAGAGCAGCTGGAGCTTGGGCGGGAGAATTGCCATCTGTGATGTGGAGTTTATGAACTACACCCAACAGATCCACCGGCTACACCCCTTACTTCATGGTATATGGATCAGAAGCCATCCAACCTTCTGACATACTTCACAATGCACCAAGGGTTGTCGCCTACGACGAAGATGACGCTGAAGAATCCAGACTCCTAGATGTGGACCATCTCGAGGAGGAGCGCATTTTGGCATGCCAAAGATCTGCCATCTACCAATAGAAGCTACGCAGCTTCCATAGTCGCTGCGTTCAGCATCGCTCGTTTAAAGAGGGGGATTTGGTGCTCCGACTTAAGCAGAATAAGTCGCACAAATTATCCCCGCCATGGGAAGGACCGTTCATCATAAGCAAGGCGCTACTCAATGGGTCTTACTACCTCGTTGACAATCTTGAACTGAAGGATAGACCCAACAAGTGTAACATCCCTAAAATCATGATTTCAAAGATTTCATATCATTCATGCATGCATATAGTTTTGAGATCAATTTCAAAACTCATTTCAGAAAACAGAAGCACATAGTGCTATCATTTTATGTGAACAAACTTATATCAAATGGCCATCCCCATTTGAGAGTATGAATGTTTTAAACCTAGATTGTTTATCTCCCTTGTTGAATGGATTGAGTGTGGAAATTGAACCAAGCTTTACAAAATGGAAATGGTTTAAAAAAACCATTTTTCAAACATTTGCCAATCAAGTGCAAAGTCCCTGTTATTTTGTTTCTCCAAAAATGACCAAGCACTTTACAAAGTAAACACATGGTTTTATGCCTAGATTTGAGACTGTTGCACACTGCAAAAACCCCAGAAAGATTTGGATTCAAAAAGAGTTTGAATTCATTTGAAAACCATTCCTGAAAATCAAAACAGAAAAAAAGAAAAGGAATAAAGAAAGGAAAAGGGCCAGGCGCTCCTATTCTAGCCCAGCAACAGAAACGGCCCAGCTAGCCCACCCGGCCTCTCTCTCGCTCGCTCGCATGCGCAGAAGCACCCACGCGGTCGCTGACACCCAGACCCCACCCCCTCTCTGCTTATTTCGCTGACGCGCGGGCCCCGTCCACGTCATCGTCTTCTTCCCCAAATCCCGCGCACGAACTCCGCCGCTGCCCGTTGCTGCCTTGATTCCGCGAGGTAATTGGCATTGATTCCCTGGGTGTTTCTTGTCGAGCCTCTGGCTATATAATCCCCACTCTCTCGCGACCATTTCCCCTCAACCAATTCCACCTTCACGCCACCAGGCTGCCCACAACTCGCTCGATGCCGCCGCTGTTCCCACGACCGCGCCGACGAATTCCGGTGAGCTTCGTGTTCCCCTCTGCCCCTGACTCATGCTATCACGCTCAGCAACTTCTTGCGCATCCACTGACATGCCTTGTTTGCTCTCGCATGATCTGTAGCCTCGACAGCGACTCCAACTGAGCGCCGCCGCTCTCTGCACGAACTCCGGCGACCTCTCCCCGTAAGTACCAGCCGCCCCTTGCCCTCTGTCTGATACGATTAGGATCCCCATCGTCTTGCGCATCTGACCGTATCTTCCTTTTGACTTAGCGCGACGCAGAACCTCGCCAACGTCGACGACAGCCGCACCCGACGCGTTCGCGAAATCCGGCGAGGAATCTCCGACGACCTCGTGCGCCCCTTCCCAAGCCATCACCACCTTGAGCTTCAGCACACCGCTCCGGTTCTGGTAAGATTCTTCCCTCACTCCCGCGCGACCTAGAACGCCAGCGCCGCCGCTGACAGACGCGCCGCCGCTGACAGACGCGTCGCCGCCGCAAGCGCCGCTCGGTTTTGGTTAGATGAATTGTAGCCGTCAGATCCAGATCCAGCGCGTAGGATTAGTCCACTTATCAAACCGTTATGTTTTGATCTGAACCGTGCATCGGCACTTAGATCCTACGGCTCGCGTGCGTGATCCGGTGCGAAGCGGTACGCGCCAGTAAAATTAAGACACGTGGCTAGGGTTAGAGTTTAAAACAGGATTTAAAACAGATTTGGATTCAAATTTGATTAGGATATAACTTTTGAATCCCACGTTAGATTTTTGCAAATTTTATACCGTTGGAATCAGGAAGACAAGCCCTGTCTGTTTATGCAATGTGTTTAGTGAAAAGTTTCTGCTAAAATGACTTTATTTGCTGAAACTTGTTTAAGGCTATTTTGAGTATAGAAATTCTTTAGGATTTTGTTTTAGTGCTAAATAAACTTGGTTTGGCAAAATTTTGACTTGTTTATGGATCAGTACTATGCACTTGCTTGGTGGAGTTTTAAAAATCATCACTTAGCATTTTGCATGCATGCATATATTTATGTTTGTATATGAAATGTGTGTAATTTTGTGCTACATTTTGTGTAGATTTTGGTGCTAATGATTGTGATTGTGAAGAGTGCTACCCTCCCCATTACCAAGGCAAGTGGTACTTCATGAATATTTCCATCCCTATGTTTTATACAAGCATTAGAAATATTTTTCTAAGTCTTGCATGTTACTATTTTTGCCAAATGCCATGTTGGGAAATCCTATGTAGATATAGAATTGCTAGGAAATTCCTAAGTTAAGTTACTATGCCATGCTTAGTCTAGCTAGTAGTAAACAAGGGTTGGTAAAGTATATACATGCTATGATGAAGATATTTCTAAGTCTTTTGACTTATGTTTTTCTTAATAGAACAACTAAGTCAATGAATCTCCTGGGTGGAATGGGACTTGAATGGTGGTTTTTGGTTGAGTGGTTACACAAGGCCCATGGACATGGTTTACCTTGTGTATCTCACTTGTGGTATGCCACCCAGGCACAAAGGGGTTTTGGAGGCCAAGTGTTGAGAAGCTTATAGTGCAGCCACTTGGCAATATGGGCTCTGCCTTGATCACATAGGTTGCTAGAACTTAGTCATTTGGACAATTGGTGGTAGTGGGATGATAGGTTGGAACGCGTCCATTTGACTAAGGGAAGGCTTCTGAAAGGTCCTGTCTTGGGATACCAAGTCTGGTGGGGAAAGTGCACAACCTCTGCAGATGGAAAATCTAAGTACTTAGCCAAGTCCATGGCAATGGACAACTTGAGCATCAAGACATGGAAGCTATCAAGAATCTCATCACTCCAACTTCTAAGTAAAACTTGTGGGTGAACAAGGGTGAAGGACCTCAATGTCTATTGATGGTTTCTTGGGAAAAGTTTTGACAAAGAAAAACTTAGTGATTTCAACTAATAGGAAAAACCTATTTTGAGCAAAGCAAGCCAAGCTACACTTAGCCAAATTGCATATAGTAATATAGTCCACTTAAAATTTACTAAGGTATCACTTGCCAATACTATTCCAAACTATTGACCCACTGTGGCTGTAACTTGTGATGTTGCAGATTACTCCAATGATTATTAGGTGTCATGAGTCTACACTCAACATGCTTGCCTGTGGCACATGAAGATGAAGACTTATGTTTACTTACTTATTCCAAACTCTTGTATTAGGCCTATGGCCTTGAGTTATAAAAGACTATGTTTTATCTCTGGAATGGATGTAATAAATGACCTTTGTATCTGTGTACTTCATCTTAAACTGTGGATGCTAGCAATGATCCAGGGACTAGCATTGCAATCATAGGGATCCTTTTCCTTTACAAAGGAGGGATCTTACAGATGGTATCAGAGCACTGTGTTGCCTGTAGGATTATGACCCTAGGATTGGAAACCACTAAGGAAAATTTTCAACTACTTCTACACTTGTCTATTCTTCTCGTAAACTTTTCTAATCTTCTCTTTCTCATCTCTATTTGTAGATGAACTCCATCAACGAAGCCGTAAAGAAAGGACCACTCATGACCATGACCTTGGAGTGTGAGACTGAGTTTCCCAAAATTCTCAAGGACCTCATGGTGGTAATGGAAATACATGGTGCAGCTGTGTACAAAGGCTTTCCAGTGATGGATGAAGGAGTTGAGTACTGGTGGGTGCAACTTCACTTGTATAAAAACAAGGAAGACAACCACAAAGAAAAAGGATTCTGCATGTACACCAACACAGTGGTGCACACCACATTCTTTGAGTCAGCAAGAGAAGCAGCTTGGAGGACTATCAAAGAACTTAGTGCAAGAGTCAAGTGCAGAATGCTCAACCTCCAAAAAGACTTGATAAAAGAGAAGGAACTTACCCAATAGTTGGAAGCCACCAACCAAAGCTTAAGAGGAGATATTATAGACTTAGTGATGGAATCATGTGAGCAAGATAGGTTGATTGCCTCTAGGAACATTGTGTTAGCCAACAGATCCAGTGAGATAGGATTGTAAACATACTTCGTTAGTTGGACCACCACCTATCACCTTATTTTCCAAAATGATACCTGAAATAAGATTGGACCTTGGTTGATGTAATGGATTCATGTATGCATGACTTGTGTGATTTTGTTTTCCAAGGATATGTATGTGATGTTTGTCTTTGTGTTATCTTAAATTGTGTTGTTCTAACTTTTCTATCTTATAAATAGATGCCTATTACTATTAGCACTGTTGAGGAGTTCCAGGTTACCCGCTTTGGTCCTCGTATCGTTGAGCTTACCACTTTGCTCAATCTCCCTCTTCCCACCATCATGGTGCATCCACTCACCAAGTTCGAGAGGAAGGACCTCTGGGGCTTCAAGGTGAACCAGCCCGGACGCCAGACAGAGCCTACTACGGAGGCCTGTAGGGTTCGCAGCATAGAAAACAAAAATTTTCCTACGATGTGAACTATATACCAAGATCCATCTACTAGATACAAACAACGGGCGGATGTATATCCGTAGAGAACATACCCTTGAAGACCGACAAAGCTTAACGAGTTCAACTCGTGGTTGATGTAGACGATCTCTTGCCGATCTCAAGATCGAGAGGAAGTCCTAGCGCCGCAAATCAGCAGCGCATCCGTGCTCGCACACACGTTCGAGGCACCGAGCAACCTCCGCCTCCTCGCTCCAGCGATGCAGCGGAAGCACAACTCTTTCTTGCCGAATAGCCATCGGGAACATGTATCTCGCTAGTCCGAGACCATGGGGGATAAATTCTAGAGGGGGAGAGAGATCCTTCACGAGGAGGTGTGTTGTGAGAGGAGGAGAGGGGGGCTTTTTATAGGGAGAGGGGGGGGCACCCAAGGGGCATGGCGCCCAGCCATGGGGCTGCCCCCACCTCTTCCACATTCATGTGGGTGGAGCTCCCACTCAAAATGAAAAGCCTCCACTCCCATTAAAAAGCCTCCACTCAAAAATCCACTCACATGCATTAAATTTCCACCAAATTTAATGCAAGCTCTCATTTAAATAAAACTCTTTTATTTATTTATTCAGAATTTTGTTAATTACTTTAATTAACAAACATTCACATAAAACCCCTTGCTAGTATTCCATTTCACATGCAGAACCAGTTTCAGCAATTTCAACCGAAACAGTTTCGGTGTCTAGTGAAATAAATTCCTGCGCTTTCCTTTTCTTTTCGGCATGAAACTTTTGCTCCAATTGGATGTCGGTGTCTCTTAAGTGTGTCACCCTACGGTTCGTGAATAATGCAGACATGATCGAGACCCCTCTCGGATCAATAATCAGAAGCGGGATCTGGAGACCCATACTGACTCCCACACATTCAACGATGACTTTCTTGTGATCGTCGGAACCTTTTACGCTAGTATCTTAATCCCTTTGTTTCACGATATATTACATGTCCGAGATTCGATCATCGGTATCTCCATACCTAGTTTGATCTCGTTACCGACATGCACTCTTTTCTCGTTCCCGTGATATAACATTCTAGTGATCAAATCACTTGCTTGCAAGCTAATCAATGTGATATCACCGAGAGGGCCCAGAGTATATCTATCCGTCATCGGGATGAACAAATTCCACTCTTGATCCATGAGCCTCAACATAACACTTTATTAGTTCTGAATCCATCTTTATAATCACCCTGTTACGGTGTGACGTTTGATGTTATCAAGAAACTCTTCCGGTGTTAGTGATTGACATGATCTCATGGTCTAAGGATTAGGATCACTTCGTAAGTTGTTATAGCAATATAAACTCAATGACTTTGATCGTAATGCTATACTTCGGATGAGTGTTCATCACACCATTACACTAATGTTGTGATCCCGTTATTAACAACATCCAATGTCCATGATTAGGAAACCTTGATCATCTTGTTAATCAACGAGCTAGTTTATGAGAGAGGCATAACTAGGAACTTTCTGTTTGTTTATTAAACACACATGTATTAACGTTTCCGTATTAATACAATTATAGCATGCAAAATAAACATCTATCATATACTTGGAATACACATAATAAACACTTTATTATTGCCTCTCAGGGCATATTCCCTTCAGTCTCCCACTTGCACTAGAGACAATAATCTAGTTACATAGTGATAAATCTAACACCCATTGAGTTCTGGTGTTGATCATGTTTTGCTCTAGGGAGAGTTTTAGTCAACGGATCTGCTACATTGAGATCCGTATGTACTTTACAAATCTTTATATCTCCATCCTTGACATGCTCGCGGATGGAGTGAAACCGGCGCTTAATATGCTTGGAATGCTTGTGAGACCTTGGCTCTTTGGCATTGGCAATGGCACCATTGTTGTCACAATAGATCACCATTGGGTCCAACGCGTTTGCCACAACTCCTAGTTCGGATATGAACTCCTTCATCCAAACTGCTTCCTGAGCCGCTTCTGAAGCAGCAACATATTCGGCCTCCGTTGTTGATCCCGCTACCACAGGTTGTTTGGAACTCCTCCAACTAACCGCTCCGCCATTCATGAGAAATACGTATCCGGATTGAGACTTAGAGTCATCCGGATCGGTGTCAAAGCTAGCATCGACATAACACTTAGCGACGAGCTCTTCTTCACCTCCGTATACAAGAAACATATCCTTAGTTCTTCGTAAGTACTTAAGGATATTCTTGACCGCTATCCAGTGTTCCGAACCTGGATCCGATTGGTACCTACTAGTCAAACTAATAGCATGTGCCACATCCGGTCTTGTACATAGCATGGCGTACATTATAGAGCCTATGGCTGAAGCATAGGGGACTTTGTCCATTATCTCTCTTTCTTCCGCCGAAGCCGGACTTTGAGTCTTACTCAATGTCTTTCCTTGCAACATAGGTAAGAACCCCTTCTTACTTCCGTCCATTTTAAACTTCTTTAAAATCTTATCAAGGTATGTACTTTGCGATAGCCCTATTAGGCGCCTAGATCTATCTCTATAGATCTTTATGCCTAATATGTATGACGCTTCACCTAGGTCCTTCATTGAAAATTTGCTGTTTAGATAACTTTTAACACTGTTTAAAAGATCTATATCATTTCCGATCAATAATATGTCATCCACATATAATATCAGAAATGCCACATTGCTCCCACTCACTTTCTTGTAAATACAAGCTTCTCCATAAGTTTGGACAAATCCAAACTCTTTGATCACCTCATCAAAGCGGAGATTCCAACTTCGTGATGCTTGCTTCAATCCATAGATGGATCGCTGAAGCTTGCACACCTTGTTAGCATCCTTAGGATCGACAAAACCTTTTGGTTGTATCATATACAACTCTTCTTCAATATTCCCATTGAGAAACTCGGTTTTGACATCCATCTGCCATATTTCATAATCGAAATATGCAGCAATTGCTAACATAATCCTAACTGACTTTAGCATCGCTACGGGAGAGAAAGTCTCATCGTAGTCAACTCCTTGAATTTGTCGAAACCCCTTTGCGACAAGTCGAGCTTTATAGACGGTCACATTACCATCAGCATCAGTTTTCCTTTTGAAAATCCATTTGTTCTCCACGGCCTTTCGGTCGTGAGGTAATTCCACCAAGTTCCAAACTTGATTTTCATACATGGATTCCATCTCGGATTTCATGGCTTCTAACCATTTGTTGGAATCTGGGCTCATCATCGCTTCTTCATACGTCACAGGGTCATCATTTTCATCAACCATGAAATTCATGACAGGATTTCCGTACAGCTCGGGAGCTGCACGCGTCCTGTTTGACCTGCGAGGTTCGGTAGTACTCTCTTTTGGAGTTTCATGATCATTATCATTAGTTCCCTCTTCAACAGGTGGAGCCAACTCCGGAACAACTTCCGGCGCTGCGCTACTCGCCATACTTTGAAGAGAAGGTTCCACAACCTCTTCGAGTTCTACCTTCCGACTACTCACACCTTTCGCGAGAAACTCTTTCTCTAGAAAGGATCCATTCTTGGCAACAAAAACCTTGCCCTCGGATCTGTGATAGAAGGAATACCCAATAGTTTCTTTAGGGTATCCTATGAAGACGCATTTTTCCGCTTTGGGTTCGAGTTTATCCGGTTGAAGTTTCTTCACATAAACATCGCATCCCCAAACTTTAAGAAATGACAGCTTAGGTTTGTTTCCAAACCACAATTCATACGGTGTCTTTTCAACGGATTTAGATGGTGCCCGATTTAAAGTGAATGCAGCAGTTTCTAGTGCATAACCCCAAAATGACAACGGCAAGTCTGTCAGAGACATCATAGATCGAACCATATCTAATAAAGTACGATTACGACGTTCCGACACACCATTTCGCTGTGGTGTTCCGGCAGGTGTGAGTTGTGAAACAATTCCACACTCTTTCATGTGAGTGCTAAACTCGTAACTTAGATACTCACCTCCACGGTCGGACCGTAGAAATTTGATCTATCTATTACGATGATTTTCCACTTCATTCTGAAATTCTTTGAACTTTTCAAAGGTTTCAGACTTGTGTTTCATCAAGTAGATATAACCGTATCTACTCAAATCATCCGTGAAAGTAACAAAATAACGATATCCACCTCGCGCCGACACACTCATTGGACCAGAAAACGGCGTTCTAGTCATCTTGCCCATAAGGCATGGCTCACATGTATCAAATGATTCATAATCAAGTGATTCCAAAAGTCCATCCGAATGGAGCTTCTTCATGCGTTTAACGCCAATATGACCTAGACGGCAGTGCCACATATATGCGGATATATCATCATTAAGTTTAATCCTTTTAGCATCAACATTATGAATATGTGTAACATTATCATCGAGATCTAATAGAAATAAACCATTCATCATCGGTGCATGACCATAAAAGATTTCATTCATATAAATGGAACAACCATTGTTCTCGGATTTAAATGAATAACCACTTCGCATCAAACACGATCCAGATACAATGTTCATGCTCAGTGCAGGCACCAGATAACATTTATTCAAGTTTATAACTAATCCCGACGGTAAGTGGAGAGGCAGCGTTCCGACGGCGATCACATCAACACTTGATCCATTGCCGACACGCATCTTGACCTCACCCCTTGCTAGCGGTCGCTTGTTCCGCAGCCCCTGATTCGAGTTACAAATATTAGCAACTGAACCGGTATCAAATACCCAGGTGCTACTGCGAGCACTAGTCAAGTACACATCAATAACATGTATATCATATATACCTTTGTTTGCCTTGCCGGCCTTCTTGTCTGCCAGATACTTGGGGCAGTTGCGCTTCCAATGGCCAGTCCCCTTACAATAGTAGCACTCGGAATCAGACTTAGGTCCAACTCGGGGTTTCTTTTCAGGCGCGGCAACCGGCTTGCCGCCCTTACTTCCCTTCCGTTTTCCCTTCTTATCTTTCTTGAAACCAGTGTTCCTATTGATCATCAACACTTGATGTTCCTTTTTGATCTCCACTTCTGCAGTTTTAAGCATTGACAGAAGCTCGGGGAGAGACTTCTTCATGCCTTGCATATTATAGTTCATCACAAAGCTCTTATAGCTAGGTGGCAGAGACTGTAGAACACGATGGATTCCTAAGTCAATGGGAATCGATATTCCCAAGGACACAAGCTTATCGGCGTAACCCGACATCTTGAGTACATGCTCACTAACGGAGCCGTGCTCTTCCATCATGCAGCTAAAGAACTTTTCTGAAGCGTTGTAGCTCTCTACAACAGCATGTGTGTCGAAAATCATTTTCAACTCACCCATTGTATCAAATGCATTGCCGTTTTCGAAACGCTTTCGAAGTTCTGGCTCTAGCCCATACAATATGCCGCAATGAACTAAGTTGTGGTCCTCCTGACGAGTCTGATAGACATTCTTCTCCTCGTCAGGGGCATCATCAAAAGGTGGGGGGCCTAACGGCGCTTCTAGCACATATTGCTTTTGTGCAGTAGAGAGGAGAATCCTCAAATTCATGGCCCATTCAGTAAAGTTGCTACCGTTCGTTGCTAGTTTCTCTTTCTCCATGAACGCATTGAAATTAAAAGCAGGTGGTGCCATCTACAACAGAATTTGTAAAGTTTAGACTAAGTGTATGATAGATCGAGTTCAACTAATCTATATTACGAATGAACTCCCACTCAAAAGCGACATCCCTCGTGTCCTTTTGGTGATTACATGAACCAAATCCACTACACCAAGTCCGATCATCACGTGAGTCGGTATAGCTTCAAAGGCGAGCATCAAATGGGCATCATATCAACTATATGACTCATGCTTAACCTTTCGGTCTGTGTTCCGAGGCCATGTCTGTACATGCTAGGCTCGCCAAGTTAGAACCTTAGTATTTGCGTGTGTAACTGTTTTACACCCGAAATATGGTCGTGGATCCAAGAACACCCGATCATCACGTGATGTCTTGGAGCGACGAAAACATAATCGGTGCATACTAAAGGAAGAACACATTATTATCTTAATATTTAAATGAGGGATCATCTTATTATGCTTAACAAAGCGCTAAACAAGCAATATAAGATGTAATCAAACATCATATGTTTATTAGTGAAATTATATGGTTCCCGCAGATGATCTCTATCATGTGCATCGTGGTATGATCACTATCATACCTATATGTGTAAATCCAAGGTCTATGGATTTTACACGCTATGTGTGTTGTAAGAGTATCATCTCATACTTCTACTTACAACACTACCATATCATAACACTAGCCCAGCAACAATCTAAACTAGACGCCTCTAATTTATCCATTGCAAGTTTTACGTGGCTTAGGGCTTTCGAGATAGAACCGTTCTTACCTACGAACATGTACCACAACGAGGATAATCAAATTGTTTACAACTCGCTTGCAAAATAGATATTGACTATAGTAGGAGAGACAGACACCCGCTAGCCACTTATGCAAACTAGTTGCATGTCAAGCGTGGAACAGGTCTCATGTGCGAGGACATGTAAAGTTTGTCCGGGCCGCTTCATCCCACTATGCCACCAATATCCAAAATTACAACAAAGGAGCAACAACATGATCATCATCGCCCACATACTCATATGTGTACTACCCGTGTAAAGTATCTACGCATAGATCCGGCTCTGATACCACTGTAGGGTTCGCAGCATAGAAAACAAAAATTTTCCTACGATGTGAACTATATACCAAGATCCATCTACTAGATACAAACAACGGGCGGATGTATATCCGTAGAGAACATACCCTTGAAGACCGACAAAGCTTAACGAGTTCAACTCGTGGTTGATGTAGACGATCTCTTGCCGATCTCAAGATCGAGAGGAAGTCCTAGCGCCGCAAATCAGCAGCGCATCCGTGCTCGCACACACGTTCGAGGCACCGAGCAACCTCCGCCTCCTCGCTCCAGCGATGCAGCGGAAGCACAACTCTTTCTTGTCGAATAGCCACCGGGAACATGTATCTCGCTAGTCCGAGACCATGGGGGATAAATTCTAGAGGGGGAGAGAGATCCTTCACGAGGAGGTGTGTTGTGAGAGGAGGAGAGGGGGGCTTTTTATAGGGGAGAGGGGGGCACCCAAGGGGCATGGCGCCCAGCCATGGGGCTGCCCCCACCTCTTCCACATTCATGTGGGTGGAGCCCCCACTCAAAATGAAAAGCCTCCACTCCCATTAAAAAGCCTCCACTCAAAAATCCACTCACATGCATTAAATTTCCACCAAATTTAATGCAAGCTCTCATTTAAATAAAACTCTTTTATTTATTTATTCAGAATTTTGTTAATTACTTTAATTAACAAACATTCACATAAAACCCCTTGCTAGTATTCCATTTCACATGCAGAACCAGTTTCAGCAATTTCAACCGAAACAGTTTCGGTGTCTAGTGAAATAAATTCCTGCGCTTTCCTTTTCTTTTCGGCATGAAACTTTTGCTCCAATTGGATGTCGGTGTCTCTTAAGTGTGTCACCCTACGGTTCGTGAATAATGCGGACATGATCGAGACCCCTCTCGGATCAATAATCAGAAGCGGGATCTGGAGACCCATACTGACTCCCACACATTCAACGATGACTTTCTTGTGATCGTCGGAACCTTTTACGCCAGTATCTTAATCCCTTTGTTTCACGATATATTACATGTCCGAGATTCGATCATCGGTATCTCCATACCTAGTTTGATCTCGTTACCGACATGCACTCTTTTCTCGTTCCCGTGATATAACATTCTAGTGATCAAATCACTTGCTTGCAAGCTAATCAATGTGATATCACCGAGAGGGCCCAGAGTATATCTATCCGTCATCGGGATGAACAAATTCCACTCTTGATCCATGAGCCTCAACATAACACTTTATTAGTTCTGAATCCATCTTTATAATCACCCTGTTACGGTGTGACGTTTGATGTTATCAAGAAACTCTTCCGGTGTTAGTGATTGACATGATCTCATGGTCTAAGGATTAGGATCACTTCGTAAGTTGTTATAGCAATATAAACTCAATGACTTTGATCGTAATGCTATACTTCGGATGAGTGTTCATCACACCATTACACTAATGTTGTGATCCCGTTATTAACAACATCCAATGTCCATGATCAGGAAACCTTGATCATCTTGTTAATCAACGAGCTAGTTTATGAGAGAGGCATAACTAGGAACTTTCTGTTTGTTTATTAAACACACATGTATTAACGTTTCCTTATTAATACAATTATAGCATGCAAAATAAACATCTATCATATACTTGGAATACACATAATAAACACTTTATTATTGCCTCTCAGGGCATATTCCCTTCAAGGCCATCGTCTTCAAGCTTATGCACGATGACAGGGAGAGAGGCATGGAGGTAGTTATGCAGGACCTGATAGGACGTCTGCTAGGACGACACTCCCGACAGGTTAGAGGCACCCACTTCCATGTCTTCGGAAGACGTGATGAGGATGGAGAGTCCATCGACTTCGAGGACGACTCGAGGGACGCAGCAGATCCGATACGTCTGTACCTCCAGGACTTAGAGTCTCTCATTAGGCATGTGGACATGGACAGGACCAATGTCATGCTCAGTAATGACGAGCTCCAGGTGCAGCTTCGCGAGAAGGACAAGCTCTTCGCGCAGCAGGACGAGATAGTCAAGGAAATGGAGGCAAAGTTCGAGACCCAGGACAGGAAGTTCAAGAGTCAGGAGAAGCGTGTCCAGGATAGGAACAAGAAGATCCGGGACATGACTGAAGAACTGCAGTCCAAGGACTTCGATCTAGAGCAGCAACAGACGGTGATAGAGAGGCTTCGCTCCCAGAAGAGGGCTCTCAAGGCCAAGATTGAGTCCTTGACCACTACCATTGAGGAGAACAAGACCGCGATGGAGAACGCAGGTCTTACCTTTGTCGAGGAGGAGATTGATGCTGATGAGTAGATTTGACTACTCGTTTTCTTTTATAATCGTACTTGTTATTGAGAACTTGTTATTGGACCATCCGACATGTGGATGGCTTGCTACTTGTGTGTTTTACTTTGTGAACTTGTTATCTTGTTGTTGAACTTTTATCTTCGTGTTGCATGCTATGTGTTTGCTTATGTGATGTAATGTGCATGAAAACATCTATGGGTATCTCATTCTTATCTCTATTTGAACAAACCGCATATGCCTCCCCGTCACGCAAACCCCAACCCCAACAACAACAACATCACACCAGAAATGCAACAAATGATGACTGCTCAAACACAGCTGATGCAGATGATGACAACATTCATTCAGAACCAAAACAACAACAACAAAAACCCCAATAACAACAACAATAACAACAACAACCCTCCAGGCTTTGATATGCTCACCAGATTTTTGCGATTGAGGCCAGCTAAGTTCTCGGGGACGACTGATCCCATGGTGGCCAACGATTGGCTACGTTCTGTAAACAAGGACTTAGTAACCGTGGGCTGCACGGATGCTGAAAAAGTCAGATTTGCAGCACATCTGCTGGAAGGGCCAGCCGCCACTTGGTGGGACAACTTTCAGATCACCACTCCCATATATGAGGTGACATGGGCTATCTTTGAGGATGGCTTTCGCACTGCCCATATCTCATCAGGAATAATGAGCCTGAAAAATAAAGAGTTCCACAATCTGAAGCAGCGCCACCGCAGCGTGGCTGAGTACATTGAAGAGTTCAACAATCTGGCGCGTTATGCACCGGATGAAGTTGACATGGATGCCAAGAGAAATGAAAAATTTCTGGAAGGCTTGAATGATGAGCTGAATCTACAACTGGCTGTGGCATATGTTCCCACTTATCAGTCGCTCTGTGACAAAGCTGCAATATTGGAGAATAAAATGAAGCAAGTCAAGAGTAGAAAGAGAAAGCACTCCGACAAGCACGGCTCGGGATCGTCTCACAAACGATCTCACTATGCCGATAGCGGAAACTCAGGATCCCACAAGCATGGGAAATTCAACAAGCACCACAATCACAACCACAACCGTCATGGCAACAAGCATCACCGTAGTCATGACAATGACAAGTACAAGAACCACAAGAGTGGACATAAGAGCCACCACAGTGGAAATGGTAGTGGAAGTGGAAGTCAGCCTGCTAAGAGAGACATCAGTCAGGTTGAATGCTTCAAATGCAAGAAGATGGGACACTATGCAAATGAGTGCCCCGAAAAGAAAGTTGAAGGACCTGTCAAGCCCAATCCTTTCCAGAAAGGACAGGTGAACCACATCAATGTGGAGGAGGTCTATGAGGAGCCTGATGCTGTTGCTGGTAAGTTCAGACTCAATTCCATTCCAGCATTTGTACTCTTTGATACTGGTGCATCTCATTCATTCATATCAAGAGCATTTGTTGAAAGAAATGAACTACCGGTAGAAACTATTGGGTGTCCTATAAAAGTAAGTTCTCCTGGTGGAGAAATGATAGTGAATTCGGGATGCCATGATCTAGTCATAGAATTTGGGAAGTATAAGTTTCCTGTTAACTTGATAATTCTAATCTCCCAAGGATTGGATGTCATTCTGGGAATGGACTGGATGACTAAGTACAAAGGGTGATAGATTGTGCCAACCATACTGTCTCACTCACAACTCCGGAAAATAAAAGGATCAGATTCAAGACCAGCTTTGAAGCAAAAAGGAGTATGCTTAATTCTCTTAAGGGGGTTAGCATGGACAATGTACCAATTGTAAGTGAGTATCCGGATGTGTTTCCGGAAGAATTACCAGGAATGCCACCAAATAGAGATGTGGAATTTCTGATAGATTTGGTACCAGGTTCTGGACCAATAGCAAAGAGACCATATAAAATGTCAGTTGATGAACTGAAAGAGCTCAAGAAGAAACTTGGAGAACAGTTGCAGAAAGGATTTATTCAACCAAGTTCTTCATCTTGGGGAGCCCCAGCCTTATTTGTGGAGAAAAAAGACAGAAGTCAAAGGTTATGCATAGATTACCGTTCACTTAACGAGGTAACTATCAAGAACAAATATCCTTTGCCTAGAATCAATGACTTATTTGATCAGCTTGAAGGAGCATGTGTGTTCTCAAAGATTGATCTATGGTCAGGCTATTTTCAACTCAAGATAAGAGAACAAGACATTCCTAAAACAGCATTCACCACAAGGTATGGATTGTATGAGTATACCGTAATGCCTTTTGGCTTGACCAATGCTCCAGCATACTTCATGAATATGATGAACAAGGTGTTCATGGAATTTCTTGACAAGTTTGTTGTCGTTTTCATCGACGACATCTTAGTCTACTCCAAGAGCAAAGAAGAACATGAAGGACACTTGCGTTTGATACTTGAGAAGTTACGAGAGCATAAAATTTATGCCAAATTTAGCAAGTGTGAGTTCTGGTTAGAGGAAGTTGGTTTTCTTGGTCATGTTATGACAAAGGATGGTGTAGCAGTTGATCCTGCTAAAGTTTCAGCTGTGACAGAATGGGAATCTCCCAAGTCCATGAAAGAAGTTCGTAGTTTCCTTGGCTTAGCAGGTTACTACAGAAGGTTTATTGAGAATTTCTCTAAGGTAGCTAAGCCCATGACTGAATTGTTAAAGAAAGACAAGAAGTTTGCTTGGTCTGAAGGTTGTGAACTCAGCTTTCAGGAGTTGAAGAAGAGACTTGTGACAGCACCAGTGTTATGTCTGCCAGATTTGGAAAAGGATTTCCAGGTATATTGTGATGCATCTCATCAAGGTTTGGGTGCAGTACTTATGCAAGACGGTAAAGTTGTGGCCTATGCCTCGAGACAACTCAAAACTCATGAGGTGAACTACCCCACTCATGATTTAGAGTTAGCCTCTGTCGTCCATGCACTCAAAACATGGAGGCATTATCTTTTGGGAAAGCGTTGTGAAGTGTTCACTGATCACAAAAGTTTGAAGTATATCTTCACCCAGAAGGAAATTAATATGAGACAAAGAAGATGGCTAGAGCTTATCAAGGACTATGACTTAAGTTTGCAATACCACCCCGGTAAAGCAAATGTTGTGGCAGATGCTCTAAGTCGTAAGGTATTTGTGAATGGCCTTACCAAAGGAGAATTGCCGGATGATTTGTGTACCCAATTCAGAAAACTCAGGTTGGAGATTGTACCTGAAGGACATCTCATATCATTAGATGTTCAACCCACTTTGTTGGATAAGATCAAAGAAGCCCAGAAGACTGATAAGGAAATTGAAGTGATTAAGGAAAAGATTGGCCAGGGGAAAGCTAAAAATTTCCATGAAGACGAACATGGTACTTTATGGCATGGGAAACGTATCTGTGTTCCACAAGATCCGGAGTTGCGGAAACTGATTCTGCAGGAAGCACACAACTCTCCGTATTCTATTCACCCGGGTAACACCAAAATGTACATGGACATGAAAGAAAGATTTTGGTGGAATAATCTCAAGAGGGACATCGCCGAACATATTGCTTTGTGTGATGTGTGTAGTAGAGTAAAAGCGGAGCATCAGAAACCAGCAGGTTTGCTTCAACCACTACCTATTCCTAATTGGAAGTGGGACAAGATTGGTATGGATTTCATTAACGGACTACCTAGGACCAGGTCAGGGTATGATTCCATATGGGTAGTAGTGGATCGCCTAACTAAAGTGGCTCATTTCATACCCGTGAAGACAACTTATACAAGTGCCAAGTTAACCAAAATCTACATGAGTAGAATTGTATGTCTACATGGTGTGCCCAAGAGTATTGTGCCTGATAGGGGAACTCAATTCACTTCCCATTTTTGGGGACAGCTACATGAGTCATTGGGAACGAGGTTGGAATTCAGTTCTGCTTTTCATCCTCAAACCGATGGACAAACAGAAAGGACTAATCAAATTCTGGAAGACATGTTGAGGGCATGTGCCCTAGACTATGGAGCCAGTTGGGATGAAAGTCTGCCTTACGCAGAATTTTCTTATAACAATAGCTATCAAGCCAGCATTGAGATGGCACCGTTTGAGTTTCTCTATGGAAGAAAGTGTACCACCCCATTGTTTTGGAATGGTGTGGGAGAAAGAAGTTTATTCGGGCCAGATCTTATCAAAGAAGCCAAAGAGAAGGTCAAATTGTTTAAGGACAGGTTGAAGATAGCACAGTCCCGACAGAAAAGCTAAGCAGATCCTAAGCGTAGAGAAGTCACCTACGAAGTTGGTGATAGAGCTTATCTTAGAGTATCACCACTTCGTGGAGTGAAGAGGTTCGGAGTCAAAGGAAAATTGGCACCAAGATATGTTGGGCCATTCAAGATCTTGAGTCGCAAAGGAGAAGTTGCCTATGAAATTGAATTGCCAGAATCTCTATCAGCTGTCCATAATGTGTTTCATTTGAGTCAGCTTAAGAAATGTCACCCAGAAATGGAGGAAACTTCTTTGAAGGATACTATACCTTTGGAGGAAGTTCAACTAGAAAGTGATTTCACTTATGAAGAGAAACCTATCAAAATTCTTGAGACTGCAGAAAGAGTCACAAGGACAAAGACTATCAAGTTTTGCAAAGTGCAGTGGAATCATCATTCCGAAGAGGAAGCAACATGGGAAAGAGAAGATGATCTTCGGAAGGACCACCCTCACCTATTTGCTAGCCAATCCGAATCTCGAGGGCGAGATTCACCTTAAGGGGGTTAGATTTGTAACATCCCTAAAATCATGATATCAAAGATTTCATATCATTCATGCATGCATATAGTTTTGAGATCAATTTCAAAACTCATTTCAGAAAACAGAAGCACATAGTGCTATCATTTTATGTGAACAAACTTATATCAAATGGCCATCCCCATTTAAGAGTTTGAATGTTTTAAACCTAGATTGTTTATCTCCCTTGTTGAATGGATTGAGTGTGGAAATTGAACCAAGCTTTACAAAATGGAAATGGTTTCAAAAAAACCATTTTTCAAACATTTTCCAATCAAGTGCAAAGTCCCTGTTATTTTGTTTCTCCAAAATGACCAAGCACTTTACAAAGTAACCACATGGTTTTATGCCTAGATTTGAGACTGTTGCACACTGCAAAAACCCCAGAAAGATTTGGATTCAAAAAGAGTTTGAATTCATTTGAAAACCATTCCTGAAAATCAAAACAGAAAAAAAGAAAAGGAATAAAGAAAGGAAAAGGGCCAGGCGCTCCTATTCTAGCCCAGCAACAGAACCGGCCCAGCTAGCCCACCCGGCCTCTCTCTCGCTCGCTCGCACGCGCAGACGCACCCACGCGGTCGCTGACACCCAGACCCCACCCCCTCTCTGCTTATTTTGCTGACGCGCGGGCCCCGTCCACTTCATCATCTTCTTCCCCAAATCCCGGGCACGAACTCCGCCGCTGCCCGTTGCTGCCTTGATTCCGCGAGGTAAATGGCATTGATTCCCTGGGCGTTTCTTGTCGAGCCTCTGGCTATATAATCCCCACTCTCTCGCGACCATTTCCCCTCAACCAATTCCTCCTTCACGCCACCAGGCTGCCCACAACTCGCTCGACGCTGCCGCTGTTCCGACGACTGCGCCGACGAATTCCGGTGAGCTCCGTGTTCCCCTCTGCCCCTGACTCATGCTATCACGCTCATCAACTTCTTGCCCATCCACTGACACGCCTTGTTTGCTCTCGCATGATCTGTAGCCTCGACAGCGACTCCAACTGAGCGCCGCTGCTCTCTGCACGAACTCCGGCGACCTCTCCCCGTAAGTACCAGCCGCCCTTTGCCCTCTGTCTGATACGATTAGGATCGCCATCGTCTTGCGCATCTGACCGTACCTTCCTTTTGACTTAGCGCGACGTAGAACCTCGCCAACGTCGACGACAGCCACACCCGACGCGTTCGCGAACTCCGGCGAGGAATCTCCGACGACCTCGTGCGCCCCTTCCCAAGCCATCACCACCTTGAGCTTCAGCACACCGCTGCGGTTCTGGTAAGCTTCTTCCCTCACTCCCGCGCGACCTAGAACGCCAGCGCCACCGCTGACAGACGCGCCGCCGCCAGTCGCCGCCGCTAGCGCCGCTCGGTTTTGGTTAGATGAATTGTAGTCGTCAGATCCAGATCCAGCGTGTAGGATTAGTCCACTTATCGAACCGTTATGTTTCGATCTGAACCGTGCATTGCCACTTAGATCCTACGGCTCGCGTGTGTGATCCGGTGCGAAGCGGTACGCGCCAGTAAAATTAAGACACGTGGCTAGGGTTAGAGTTTAAAACAGGATTTAAAACAGATTTGGATTCAAATTTGATTAGGCTATAACTTTTGAATCCCACGTTAGATTTTTGCAAATTTTATACCGTTGGAATCAGGAAGACAAGCCCTTTCTATTTATGCAATGTGTTTAGTGAAAAGTTTCTGTTAAAATGACTTTATTTGGTGAAACTTTTTTAAGGCTATTTTGAGTATAGAAATTGTTTAGGATTTTGTTTTAGTGCTAAATAAACTTGGTTTGGCAAAATTTTGACTTGTTTATGGATCAGTACTATGCACTTGCTTGGTGGAGTTTTAAAAATCATCACTTAGCATTTTGCATGCATGCATATATTTATGTTTGTATATGAATTGTGTGTAATTTTGTGCTACCATTTTGTGTAGATTTTGGTGCTAGTGATTGTGATTGTGAAGAGTGCTACTCTCCCCATTACCAAGGCAAGTGGTACTTCATGAATATTTCCATCCCTATGTTTTATACAAGCATTAGAAATATTTTGCTAAGTCTTGCATGTTACTATTTTTGCCAAATGCCATGTTGGGAAATCCTATGTAGATATAGAATTCCTAGGAAATTCCTAAGTTAAGTTACTATGCCATGCTTAGTCTAGCTAGTAGTAAACAAGGGTTGGTAAAGTATATACATGCTATGATGAAGATATTTCTAAGTCTTTTGACTTATGTTTTTCTTAATAAAACAATTAAGTCAATGAATCTCCTGGGTGGAATGGGACTTGAATGGTGGTTTTTGGTTGAGTGGTTACACAAGGCCCATGGACATGGTTTACCTTGTGTATCTCACTTGTGGTATGCCACCCAGGCACAAAGGGATTTTGGAGGCCAAGTGTTGAAAAGCTTCTAGTGCAGCCACTTGGCAATATGGGCTCTGCCTTGATCACATAGGTTGCTAGAACTTATTCATTTGGACAGTTGGTGGTAGTGGGATGATAGGTTGGAACGCGTCCATTTGACTAAGGGAAGGCTTCTGAAAGGTCCTGTCTTGGGAAACCAAGTCTGGTGGGGAAAGTGCACAACCTCTGCAGATGGAAAATCTAAGTACTTAGCCAAGTCCATGGCAATGGACAACTTGAGCATCAAGACATGGAAGCTATCAAGAATCTCATCACTCCAACTTCTAAGTAAAACTTGTGGGTGAACAAGGGTGAAGGACCTCAATGTCTATTGATGGTTTCTTGGGAAAAGTTTTGACAAAGAAAAACTTAGTGATTTCAACTAATAGGAAAAACCTATTTTGAGCAAAGCAAGCCAAGCTACACTTAGCCAAATTGCATATAGTAATATAGTCCACTTAAAATTTACTAAGGTATCACTTGCCAATACTATTCCAAACTATTGACCCACTGTGGCTGTAACTTGTGATGTTGCAGGTTACTCCGATGATTATTAGGTGTCATGAGTCTACACTCAACATGCTTGCCTGTGGCACATGAATATGAAGACTTATGTTTACTTACTTATTCCAAACTATTTTATTAGGCCTATGGCCTTGAGTTGTAAAAGACTATGTTTTATCTCTGGAATGGATGTAATAAATGACCTTTGTATCTGTGTACTTCATCTTAAACTGTGGATGCTAGCAATGATCCAGGGACTAGCATTGCAATCACAGGGATCATTTTCCTTTACAAAGGAGGGATCTTACAACAAGGATCATAAGCGTAAGCGACGTGACCTAGATGATGACTACCCGGAGCTTGATCGGCCATGGAACATAGCATAGCTACGTCCTTTTTACACTTAGCATTTTTTATCTAATTGTGTACCTCTTATATGATCAATGAAATAAAGCTCTCTGGTTCACTCATATTTCTGAGTCTTTTACCTCCTTTAGTGTTCATTTTTGGATCATATAAACCTTTATGCACTTGTGAAAATTCCTCCTACGGGCGTTAGCTTAAGTTTCCTGGTCTACACGTTCTTTGTCGTTTTTATGTGGATTCTGGAGTAGTGACTTTCGGCACTTATTGTCGGTGATTTTGTGCTTAGGTTATTGACGGTGCCATTGGGCATCATCACCTAAGCGCATGGTTCCGACAACGAGTCTTCTGACTCACGAAAAGTCAAGCATAAGAACCAAAGTAATGGATAATCCAGCACTTGCTTAAAAAATATATACATGCTGGAGCTAGTTCTTAAGTAGCAGGACATACATCACTGTTTTCTGCCTTAGGTTAATACATAGTTTTTTCCGCATACACATCACAGAGGAAACAAATATTACAAATGGTTTTTCATTCCTCTAGCGCAGGCGACTTGGAAGCAGCATCATCGGCAGCAGGAGATTCACCCTCGAAGTCGGCAGTGTTGAGGGACTCGGAGGAGCTTTGGTCGCCGCCATCGATGGTATTCCTTGGCATGAAGACATTGACGTCGACCAAATCAGCAACTCTGGTGTCATAACCCGCGAGTGACGACAAGATGGACTCATGGTTTATTTCATGGCCTTCGTCATCTACGTCGGGGATGCCAGAGGTTACCGTGTCGATGTCGGCATTCTCGTAGTGTGCCTTGACCGTTGAAAGCGCCATCCTTGCGCCAGCCCGTGCACATGAAGCTTTCCAGCTTTTAATACGCTTGGGGGCTCGGCGCAGGATCTCCGAGAACTTTGCCATAGAGTCTGGTGCCTTAATATTGATCTGGAGGCAATCTCTTTGGCTTGCGTGATGGCGGTGTTGATGAAGTTGCCGGCAAGAACCATGCATTCCTTTGCCGGAGGAGGCGACCAGGTTAAACCCATAGGAGCTGCGAATTTCCGACAAAGGAGCACATGAGTTCAAAATTTCAAAGTATCCAGACTACAGAAATTCAAGACGGAGAATCACTTACAGAAGATGCTAGCCTCAGCTTGCCAGAGGGTATCCGCCAAGGAGTCATGTTCTTGTTGGAGGAGCTTGTACGCTTCATGATGGCGCTGATTCTGCTCATCGGCAGCTTTCTACTGATCTCTTAAGATCGATATCTCCTCCTTCAAGCGGTTCATCTCCTCGGTGGCGGAGTCCTGCAGGGCTTTCATCGATTCTTCATGCATCTTCAGCATGTCCTTCCTCTCCTGCTTAAGGATCTTGTTCTCGCTATACAGCTCCTGAATGTGCTTGGATTGCTCGACAATGTCCTTAGCCTTGGCAATGGTTTCTGCAAGTCGGAGAAAGCAAAGTACACAGTGATTACTTGGAGAATACACAAGTTCAAGTCGGAATATGAAAAAGAAAGGAAAAAATAGACGCTTGCTCTTGATGATATGTTCCTTCAAGAAGGCAGTTTTACCCTTTTCGGCTTCCAAGTCCGCGCGCATCTTTTTGTACTTGTCGTTGGCCATGCCCCTCCGAGCATTCTCATTCTGTGGAAAGAAGAAAGTTAAACGTTGTTTGGTCTACTTGGAGCATCTAGCCGGAAAATTTCCACCTAGACGCTCGGGGGCTACAGCGAGAGTTTTTAACTTAGGAATATGCTTAGTCTTTCTTTAAGCATATAGTCGGAACTAATTCAGTTTTCGATTAGAAGCTTGGGGGATACAGTATAAAGTTTTTAACTCAGATGTATACTTAGCTTCTCTTTAAGAATCTAGTCGGAACTAATTCAGTTACAACTAGAAGCTTGGGGGCTACAATATTGAAATTTATAAACACTGCTTATGCTACTCTTAAAGCATCTAGTCGGAATAATTCATTCCACCTATATGCTTGGGGGTTACAGTGAGAAGTTTTTTAGCTTAGTCACTCTTAGAGCATCTAGACGCAAAGACTTTTGGTTTACCGTCTACATCCTCGGGGGCTACAGTGGGATATTCATATGAAATGTAAAAGGCAAAAATAACTTACAAGTGCAATGATCTTGAGGTTAGTAGCACTCTCAGCCAGCAGCTTGCCAAAGGATACACTGTTTCCTTGTAAGATCTATGCTTGCCGGAGAACCTCCTCTAGACCGCACGTCGGAGATATCAGCACTGCACCAGGAACCAGAGCAGTGCTACCCGGTGTAAGTACCGGATAGACTATCTTCGGATACTCTATGGTTTTCTTGGGTGCGGGGGGCACCACCTTCGGCAGAAGTATCAGCTTCCACCACCGCCTTACCATCCATCGATGGCATCCTTAGCCGGAGCTTCAGCCATTTGGTGTGCGGTACTCTCCTGCGCACCTGCTCGCCGACAACAGCAAGCTCGGTAGAGGCACCTGAGTCCACTTCCATGGCGGAAGGGCCAGCTGCTTCCTTGGATTGAGAGCTTGTCGGAGCAGATGAGGGCTTGACGATGGGAGTGACAGGGGTGATGGCGGGAGATGCATCGTGATGCAGCATATCCTTGATGGTTCTAGAAGCCCCCGATGTTTTGGAGGTCTTCTTCAAGCTGGTCGTGGATTTCTTTCTGAAACATGCAAAATGCATAAGTACAGGAATAAGACAGATAAATGGACAATGTCGGAGAGAAAGAAGCTTACACAAGAGGGGGTGCTTTGGCAAAGGGGATCCCAGTAGTCTTTCTTTTCTCTGCTTCCAGGGCAGCGGTAGTCTTTTTGGAGGCTCCATCCTCCGTCTTCTTCTTCTTGCCTCCGTCGACATCGTCAGAGGTGGAGCTCTTCCGCTTTCGCGCCAATGGAGCATCGTCGTCGGACACGACGGTGACTTCCTTCATCTTTGGATCATATATTTGAGGAGCCATGCTGTCCTCGTCTATGTCGCTAAGCTGTTAAGGTGAAGAACCAACGTGTTAGATGAGACGGTAATGGCTAGATGAAAGAACTGGAGTATATGTCATACACGAAAAATAAACAATTACCTTTGGGCACTTGCTCTCTAAGAACATGTCGTAGGTGATGGTGAAGCCACGCTTCTTGTCCTTCACCTTGACGATGTCCTTGAGGCGGAGCTTGACGGGGTCGCTCGAGAAATTGTCCATGGACATGCGAAGGATATCCCTTCTATCGTTGGTATACTCGTGCATCAGCTTCGAGCAGTGCTCCAGAGACTGGATTTGCCTGATGAACCAGCACATGGCTAGGTCCAAGCTAGTCAAACCCGTCTCTACGAACCACTCTATCCGCCTAATAGCGCGGGAAGCATCGATGTCAGAGGGAAGGGAGGCCTGGGATCTCCACGTCGAAGTTTCAGTGGCTGCTCCATCGACGAAGTCCCGGTACGTTACTTCTCGGCCGTCCAGAGGGATATCTGGGCCATAGAAGTAAGTACGCTGCCAGTTCTTGCAGGACTCGTGGCCGACGATGTCGGGGAAGCACTGGCCAGGCCGGGTCTTGAAGCTAATAGTGCCACAATTTCTAAGTTCGTCCTTGCTGGCGCCGGCTTCACGCTTGACGGTGAAGAAATAGATAAAGAGGTCTAGCCTAGGATTAATCCCTAAGTAACCCTCGTAAAGAGCCGCGTAATTGCTAAGCGCTAGGATACTATTGGGAGAAAGGTTCTGAGGCTGTAGTCGGTAATGGTTCAAGACAGCAAGGAAGAAATTAGAGATGGGCAGGGAGACGTCGCATACCATCTGTGCTTTGAGGTACACCTTTTCTTCGGCTTGGGGAGAGGGTGTGACCTCGCCGGCCGGTGCCGCCCGCCAGGCGAGCCCCTCCGTCGCGGGGAGGTAGCCTTCAATGATCAACTCGTTGATGTCGCGGTCCGTGATGTCCGAACCGCGCCAATCGCCTTTGTGGGAGTCGTTTTCCTCCTCCAGCAGCTCCAGCGCCGCTGGATTGTGGTTGCCGCCGGTGGTCTTGACCACCACAGACATGGGGATGACCAAGCCCTTTGGGGGCACGATGACGGAGCTCGCCGGCTTCACCGCGTCTTCGCCTGATGCCGCCATCGAAGGAGAGGAGCTGATGCTGGCCATTGCGAGCGTTTGGAAGTGACTGGCGAGATTGGGAGTTAGAATTTTTCATGCGAGGCGCGGAGAGCTCGAGGAGACGCTTGCCTGAGGAAGAAGAAGATGCAGGGGAGAATGAGGTGGAAAATTAAATTTTCCACCGCAGTTACTATTTATGATACCCAGAGTCAAGATTCGTGTAGCTTGATCGAACGGTTGCCGCATAGACAATGTGTGCGGAGGCATGCGCGGAAATTTCGCCACGTACCAACCGTCGCTGCCAACGGTTTGTATCGCTCGTGTGGGAAAAGTGGACATGATTGTGTTATCTGCATGTGTGAGTAACGAGGCGTTGCTGACCTACATCTATGGTGCCCTAGCTGATATAGGCAGATGAACCATCACATCAGAAGATTCCGTAATGGACAGATCCAGTCCGGCTACGGAAGAGTATGATGGAAGATTCAGCAATTCTCCGGCTTACAAAGTTGAAGACGGAGAAAACCTTGCAGGGTTCTTTGGGAGGACTACAAGATGTTGCTTGACTATTTTCCAACATCCATCTAGACGGAGCATTCAGTGTGAAGAGGCAAGACGACGCAAGATCTCCGAGTTCTCCGGGGGATACTATTGGAGATATGCTATATGGGTATCCTCATAGCATATTTCCTATCCGGCTAACCCGGGTGGCCCACAGTTGGTAGCATGGCCTATAGCCTCCTGGACGACCCAGTTAGATGGATCCAGAAGGGAGGCCGATGCCGGACAAAGGAAGGCTACGGTGGAGTCACCAGCGTACCCGGAGCCTTGGAGTACAAGACACGCTAGACTAGTAATAGATGGTGTAGGACTCTGTAACCTGTCCGGCTAGGACTTTTCCCTGTAACACTACTAGGAAAACGGCTATAGGTAATCAGCACATCCGTGGCTCACATGGTTGAAGTGCCCCACGGCTAAAACAGGCGTGGCTCACCTGTGGGCAGTGCCCTACTAATAACTAGAACAACTGTGGCGCACATGACTATAGTGCGCCACAGATGTGTGTGGGCAGGGCCCTGTTGGCCGCACGCCAAACATCTGTAGCGCACTACAGTCAGGTGCGCCACGGTTGTTAGGGTCATCTGTGGCGCACATGGGGCTGGTGCGCTACGCCTAAGCGCATGCCCCCTCTGCTCTGAAATGGCCACAAACTTCTGTGGCGCACTCGGCCTAGTGCGCCACAGGGAGTAGGAGCATCTGTGGCGCACGTGGCATAGTGCGCCACAGATGTTTGTACTCCCTGTGGTGCACTAGGGCCGTGTGCGCCACGGATGTGTCGATTTCTTTAGGGCAGCACTTTATGTGCACATGTGTGACCACATCCACCACCCCACACTTCACTTTCCCCTTCTTCTTCCTCCTTAGATCTAGTCAGGATCTTCTCCTTCCCACCTCAATTTCTCCACACATTCACAATTTTTAGCATGTAAAACTTGCTTTGGATGTTACATAAGTAATAGAGGAGGTCCGGTCTCTCATCTATCCTTCTCCGGTCGACGCGCGCACCTCTCCTTTCCATCTTTCTCGCGATCGGTCTCTCATCTCGGTAAGTTGTCCATGTAAGGATGTGTTCATGTGTATATGGATGATGTGCTCATATGTATGTAGATGATCGATGCTCATGATGTGTGTATGTGGAGAGGATCGATGGTCATATGTGTGTGTATATGGAGAGTATCGATGATGCTCATGCATGTGTGTATGGAGAGGATAATGATATGTTCATGTGTGTATGGATCGGTCTCTCTCTCTCTCTCTTGTGTTTGTATGTGAACAAGTTGCCATTTGTTTGCCAAAATGTTGATTCATTTCCATTTTGGCAAGACTTTGGCATTTCACAAAGGTCCTAATTTTAGGATAGGTCATGCCGAAATTTTCTATCGACCATTGCATGCATGCATTCATTATGTGGTTCTAATAGACTTCCAAATTGTACCATGTACATCGTGCAGGCAAAAATGGTCCGCATAATGAGCGAAGGCATTGTGGCTAGATTTTTGAAATGTGCGACGGCCGACATGATACGAAATAACAAGACAGATATAAGATGTTCGTGCAAAAGATGCAAACTCAACTGGGTGATCGACCCAGATTCCGGGAATCTGCAGGCGCACCTGCTCCGCGATGGTTTCATGGATGGATACACTCGTTGGATAAGCGATGACGTAGATGATGGAGACGGTGAAGAAGGTGGCCAACATGACGATGATCATCATCACGGCGAGAACGGGCGAGATGATGAAGAGTCTCCTGGAGATGGTGAAGGTGCGGAAGCAGACCGGGATGATGATGATCTAGATGCCGGAGGAGCAGACGACGATGGAACAACGTCAGGCTAGGTGCGGGACCCTTATGTGCAAGAGCTGCTTCTCAAGCAGACGAGTAACGCCAGGGCTGCCGCTAGAGAGAAAGCCAAGCTTGCGCAACTTGAGAAAGACGCGGTTACTCCATTGTATGAAGGATGCAGGCCCGATGATACCCGGTTGAATGTAACGCTCAAGGCTATGGAGATGAAGGCAAAGCACAAATTGAGCGACGCAAGCTTCGACGATATGATGGCATTCTGGCATGATCGTCTCCCGGAGGGGAACACATGTCCAACTAGTATCGAGGATGCCAAGAAAATCGTCTGTCCTCTCGATCTACCGCACGTTAGATATCACGTATGCATCAACGATTGCATCATTTATCGGGGCGAGGACGCGGAGAAAACCACATGTCCGGTGTGCGGCGTGAGTCGATACAAGAAAGGGAAGAAAGCACCTCGAAAAGTGGTATGGTACTTTCCTATCACTCCTCGTCTGCAGCGCTATTTCGCGGACCCTAAGTAAGCGAAGCTCATGCGATGGAATGCGGAAAGGAAGAAGCCAGGAGATGATGATGACCCCGAAAAGGATGAGCTGCTGACGCACCCTTCAGATGCTAGCCAGTGGAAAGCATTGGACCTCGAATTCCCAGAATTCGGTGGAGATTCGAGGAACATCAGGCTTGGTGCGAGCACCGATGGACTCAATCCGTTCGGTAGCCAGAGCAGCACGCGCAGCACTTGGCCCATGTTTGTATGGATGTACAACCTCCCTCCATGGTTGTGCATGAAGAAGAAGTACATACAAATGAGTATGCTAATTCAAGGGCCGAAACAACCTGGTACCGACATCAATCTGTATCTCGGGCTGTTGAAAGAGGAGCTAGCCACGTTATGGGAATCTGGAGCCAATACTTACGACGTCGTCGCACAAGATTATTTCACTATGAGAGCCGCGTTGATCACTACGGTGCAAGACTATCCAGGTTGCGGGTATATCTCGGGGCAGGTTATCCAAGGATTCTGCGCATGCGTTAGGTGCATGGATAACACAAGCTATCTCCAACTAGAGAAAGATCCAGGGTCATCGAAAACCGTGTTCATGGCGCACCGGAGGTGGCTCGGCAAGAATGATCCATGGAGAAAACATGGAGACCTGTTCGATGGCAAATCAGAGACCCGAGGAATCCCAGAGCGTAGGAGCAGCGAAGAAGTGGAAGAGTTGTTGAAAAACTGGAAAGATTTTCCTAAGCCTGGAAAGAAGCGAAAGAGGCAGCAACAAGACAAGCCGTTGATGAAGGTATGGAAAACAAGGTCTGTTTTCTGGGAGTTGCCATACTGGAAGTTTCTCGGCACGCCTCATAGCCTCGACATCATGCATATCACGAAAAACGTGTGCGAGAGTCTGGTCGCCACCATAATCAACATGCCAGATAGGACGAAAGATGGTCCGAAAGCAAGGCACGACCTGATATGCTTGGGTATCCGGAAGGAGCTTCATGGAGGACGCACTACTCCTGATGATCAGGAATATGACGATGATCATGAGTCGGAGACGACACAAGGTCGTCGGAAGGGTAAAAAGTTCAAGAAGAACGAATATTACTGCCCTCCTTCTTGCTTCACTCTAAGCCAGGATGAGATCAAACAGTTTTTCAAGTGCCTTCTAGGAGTCAAATTTCCTTACGGCTACGCGGGAAAGATAAGCAGATACCTAGACGAGGCGAAGCAGAGGTTCAGTGGCATGAAGTCTCACGACTGTGCCGTGCTAATGACGCAGGTACTTCTGGTCGCACTAAGAGGGATAATGGACGAGCACGTCCGTGAAACGTTATTTGGCCTATGCAAGTTTTTCGACGTCATCTCTAGGAAGTCGATTGGCTTGAATCAGCTCGGAAGGCTACAGGAGGAGATCGTGGTGATACTATGTGAGCTTGAGGTCTACTTCCCACCCGCATTCTTCGACATTATGGTGCATCTGCTGGTCCATGTCGTGGAGGACATCGTACAACTCGGGCCGATGTTCCTCCGCAGCATGATGGCGTTCGAAAGGATGAACGGACACATCAAAGGATACGTTCGCAACAGGTCCCGTCCAGATGGAAGCATAGCCAAGGGCTTTCTGGCCGAAGAGTGCATCTCTTTCTGCACGAATTATCTAGACATCGAGAACCCTGTCGGTCTTCCCGTCAACAGACACCTTGGCAAGATCGACGGATCTGGTCACCGAGAGGGTCGTCGCATACTGCATGCAGACTTCGATTTTCGACGCGCAGACTTTGATCGAGCAAACCTCGTCGCGCTATAGCATTTAGAACTGGTCGATCCTTGGGTACAGAAGCACAAAAGGTTAATCGAGAAGAAGTACAGTGACCGGGGCATACAGAGGACGCAGGGAGAAATAATCAAAGAGCACAACTCAGATTTCACGCGTTGGTTTAGGCAGACGCTCCTTGATAATCCCCCACGCTCGCATTCTTCTGACACGGAAAAGATCATATTCACCTTGTCGCAGGGACCGATGCAAAACTTGGTGACCTATCAGGCGTATGATATCAACGGCTACACATTCTACACGGAGGAAAAGGACAACAAGTGTGATTATCAGAACTCAGGCGTAACGTCAGAATTCTACACCGATGACAACGTGAAGGAAAGATTCTACAGAAGAATCGAGGAGATCTGGGAGCTCGACTACTGTGGAGAAAAGGTGCCGATGTTCCATGTCAGATGGGCAAAGAGCGTCGAAAGAGAAGACCGGTATTTCACAACCATGGTTATACCCGAAGCAGCCAAATCCAAGGCCGCCGGTGGAAACGTGGCCGCGAAAAATGAACCATGGGTACTGGCTACCAATGTGGACCAATGTTTATTCATTACTGACCCGACAAAGCCTAGCCGTGTTGTCGTGAGGAGAGGAAAAAGAAACATCATCGGAATGGATGGAGTCGCCAACGAGCAAGACTTCGACCAGTACGGCGACCCAAAGATTGAAGATGACGACGACTACGATGCAACAACATACATCACAAGAAGAAAAAGGACAACCCTACCCAAAAAAGGTAGCCCGTTCGAAAGAAGAAACATTAAAGTGCCGGGGCTAAATTATTCAACCGCGACAAAGAAGGGAAAACATATTGTAAAACGCTAGCTCAAAAAATATTGTAAAACGCGTGGTCGAAAAAGATTGTAATATTCATGGACAAATTATTATGAAATTTAGTTATACTTTCAATCATATTTGTAACACTTTTATGACATATATTATCACTTTTGGGAATTTTTGGAATATTTAAAAGTATTTTAAAAACAAAACAAAATTTGTATGGCATGTATCACCACTTTTGGAACATTTTAAAGTATTTTTTGGAACATTTTAAAGTATTTTTAAAGTAAAAATAAAAAAGTGGAGCACCAGGATTTGAACCTGGGTGCTCATGGTTTAGAATAGAGCTAAGGGGCAGAACCAGTGGGGTGCTCATGGTCATCACCATCTCGGCTCTGGTGGATACAGAACCGCGGAGGCCAAATGGAATAAGGAGGACGAAGAGTATGGATCCAAGGGGATAGAAAACCCCTTTGCCAAATTCGAACCCGGGCAGGTTCGAAACTTCATCAGGGCCCGTTACCATGTGGACCCAAAAACCAAACAACTCAGCGCGGATCCTGCGGTGAAGGAATTCGAGGAAATTGTGGTAAGTATAATCTAATTACCGCGGATCAACACGATTGCAATCTAATCGGTGATCTAAATGATTCACTGTTACTTCTTCTGCAGGAGGAGGAAATTGTTGCTAGTCATGGATCCCAGGGTTCCTCATCCCAGGGGTCGACGGCGGCCACCCGGTGGGATAACCCTTTTAACAGGGCGATGAACCGGGCCAAGAAAATAGAGCCGGTTACGAAGAAGCCGTCGTCGGCTGGCCGTCTGGCCGGCCTCGGGGGTAAGAATTGGGTGGATCATTTTGGTCCACCGCCGAGGACGCTTGTGGCGCCGTCGGGAAGGAGCGAGGAGGAAAACCGAGAGGTTCAAGAACTTAAGGCACAAGTGGCGCGGATCCCGCAGATCGTCCAAGACAACCTGGCAATCACCCTCACGTCCTTCCTGCCTACCTTGGTGGAGTCAATAGCGAACTGGAGTGCGGGTGGTCGAGTAGGGCCGTGCCCGATTCCAAGCATGGTCAGCAGCCACTCGAACAACGCGGCGCCGACGAATCAGGCGAACTACGTGTTCGTGACTCCGCCCGCTAGCACCACGGCGCCACAAGTGTTGGTGACTCCCCCTGCCATCACCGCGGCGCCGGAGTACATGTTGGTGCCCCCCCTGCCATCGTCGCGGCGGCACCGGAGCTCCAAGCACCCGTCGGTAGGGAGAATACACCGGCGGCCAGCACCGCGCCATCAAGCAGCCCTTCCGTCTCTTGCACGCCCGTCGCCGTATGCGGTGCGTCGACATTAGCCGATCTCGACGCCATCATGGTAAACAAATTTCTTTAATTACCGCCTTATTTCATGCCATCTATATATTACTCTTATGGCATCTCGCTCTGACGACGCCGTACATGTTTTCCGCAGACGGATGTTCCTTGCACTCTCTTATGATACGTGAACAACGAGCTGAGGGATGTTGCCAAGGGTACCATCGTTCAACCCTTGCAGCGCACGTTCCACTCAAAGCCGATGCCAGATAGCGTGCACAGGGTTAAAATTAGTCGGGTGCTAAGGGGCTGCGACGACCTGGAACATCCCATTCAACCCCCAGGAGCGGATGAAGAAGAGCCGTATGTCCTCAGAAGTTGTTTCGGCTTATTCTTGCTATGGCCAAAGAGCATGATCCGTTTGGGGATGGCGGGGGCCATCACGCCACAGACAACAGCACCGCCTGTCGTGCCAGCGACAAGCGGTGGCAAGGCCCCCTTACCGCCCTCGTCGTCACCTCCACGCGGTGGGTCGGATGATCATCTTGATGATATGCACATGGCGCAGGATCCGGCCGAGGACGACGAAGACTGGAATGATCACTTCTTCAGCACTCAGTTTGGCAACGAAGAAGACCTAGCTGGTGGCCCCACAGAGAAAGCCACTATCACCAAGCGTCTGTTTGGTTCTCAGGAGATGCCTCCAGCTTGCGCCTTTACAGAGCCAGCTGATACAACCAACCGGCCCTTTATTCTAAGCCCTGACACACTATAGGGTGGCCGGTGCTCAGATTGCGGTGCCTGCCCGCTCTCCAAAAGGAAAAAAGGCAGGAAAAGAAAATCTAGCAGCTCGAGCCAGCCGGTGGCGTCAACAACTGCGAATCCGATCAGGTTTCGGGACGGGCCACCAAGACCCGAGGGTATTATGTGGAGGATTCATGTGGCGGGTGAGCCCATGCTACCAAAGAATTTGCGGAAGCTCGCCAGTTCGGAACTGCAGAGTGTGCATGACGGCGTGCTGACGATAGAGAGACGCCTTCTATCGGAGAAAGATCCCTCGCACCCGGTATTCGTGGTTAAGGTGCCACTAGGCTTGGGCTTCGTCGACACTGCCCCCGCGGATCTGTTCTTCCTGCGGTTCGAGGACATCTTCAATATGTTCCACCTATACCCGTTGCACTATACCATGGTCGGTCTCTTTTCTCTCAGCCTGGCCATGCAGATCATTAGAGAGAACACACCGGGCATCGCTATAGTGGACCCCTACTACATGTGTGACGGCTTCTTGGGTTCCCCCGCCGAACGACGTATCGTGGCCTCGTACCTAAAAAGAATCCTCGTGGCGAACAAGACAAAGGAATACATTCTCGTGCCTTACTTTCCCGAGTAAGTCGTTATTCGCTCGCCACCGTCGATTGGCTTTATTAGATCATCATCATTCTTTTTCCAACACATTCCATTTGAATTTTTTGCGCAGAGATGAACACTGCACGCTCATCTCCTTATCGCCGAAGCATTCCCACGCCACGTATTTCGACTCGGGGAGTCTAGAAAAGAAGAAAAACTACGACAAGATCAAGGATGTTCTGGATGATGCTCTCACTGGCTTTGCCTCGACGGAAGGCACCAGCTTCGTGCGTAAGAAGGTCAAGTTCGGCAGGCACGTCTTCAACCACGTAACAGAGTTCCCCTGCGTGAAGCAGCCGGAAAACAGTAAGAAGGAAGCCTACTACGCACTCCATCACATGAGGGCGTTCCTACTTGACCAGCAGAATTCTACGCTGCCAGATCATCTCAAACAGTGGGCCGAAGCAAAGGCCAAGATCAATGATTCGGATATTAGACAAGAGATGTATCGTATCCAGCAGCAGTTTGGGGCAATCATCTTTGGTGATGTCATGACTTCGGGGGGGATCTTCTACGGAGGAAATATCCCGAATAACCGTGACATAGAAGATCGCCTAGAGATGCAGGGTGACTATAGGAAGTTCATGACGAGACAAGGCGTCCTCCCATTCCCTAAGCCGAGCCAGAAGGCTTGATGTTGGCCTAGTTGTAGTTACAAACTATAGATGACCTTTGTGTGTGTGTGTGGACAAGTGAACTTATTTTGCTTATTATTATATATCAATCAATGCTTGGTTTTTTTGCTTACTCTTTGGTCCTTTGCTCAATTTGGTCCTTCTTTTTTTCTTTACTCTTTTTTCGAGAATAATGCCGATGATTGAAAGTCGTGGCACACTATATATGTGAATGTGCTACGATGGGACTGTGAGCCTTGTGATATGCACAAGTCCAGGTCTTGTGCATCCTACTTGGCTCACCGTTCCATCGTAGCATATTCCTTTGTCCAACGACCTATGTATATATATGAGGCATCCTTTTCGAGTTATTTTTGTCTTTTTCGAGAATATGCCGATGATTGAAATGTCGTGGCACAATATATATGTGAATGTGCTATGACGGGATAGTTAGCCTTGTGATATGCACAAGTCCAGGAATTGTGCATCCTACTTGGCTAACTGTTCCGTCATAGCATATTCCTGTGTCCAACGACCTAGCTAGTTATATATGAGGCATTCTTTTCGATCTACTTTGGTCTTTTTCGAGAATGATGCCGATGATTGAAATGTCGTAGAACACTATATATGTGAATGTGCTACGATGGGATTGTACGCCTTGTGCTATGCACAAGTCCAGGTGTTGTGCATCCTACTTGGCGTACGGTTCCATCGTAGCATATTCCTGTGTCCAACGACCTATGTATATATATGAGGCATGCTTTTTGAGTTACTTTGGTCTTTTTCGAGAATAATGCCGATGATTGAAATGTCGTGGCACACTATATGTGAATGTGCTGCGATGGGATTGTTCGCCTTGTGCTATGCACAGGTCCAGGTGTTGTGCATCCTACTTGGCGAACAGTTCCATCGTAGCATATTCCTGTGTCGAACAACCTAGTTATATATGAGGCATGCTTTCTGAGTTTGGTCTTTTTGATTTAGGAGTACTTTCTATAAGTGTATCTTCATATGCGACTTTAATTATATATGTTTTTTTCAATAGTCGGTTAATTATTATTGTCAACTTATAGATGTCGTGGTACGTCGTGTACAAGGGACGGGTTCCCGGAGTCTACGATGATTGGGAAGACTGCCGGAGACAGGTGCACTGTTTCAGCGGCAATAGCTACAAAGGGTACAGCACTATGGCGGAGGCGGAAGCTAGATACACGCGCTATCTAGCGGGAGTTAGGACAAGGAACCGGATGAAGACCTACACCTTCGTCGCGGCGGTGATCATGCTTATCTTCTTTGGTTATTAATCCCGTGTTTGTGTCTAGCTAGCTAGTTTAGATGTCTAGGCGAGCTTCCGAGCTCTAACTTGTTCGATCGACACATGTATTAGCATGTACCAACTACTACTTTGTAACATGATCGAAACAATGTAACTTAGACTATGTATTCATGTATGAGACTTATCTATATGTATTTGTTTCAATCTTGTTTTTCATATTGAGTATTTATATATATAATTGTATATCTTGTATCTGTGTGTGTATATCTGCTGTAATATTGTATATAATCTGTATTGCATATAATCTGGCTCGGAAATTAAAAAAAAAATACATCTGTGGCGCACATGGTCTACCTTCTGTGGCGCACTACACCTAAAGCGCACTATGGAAGTTTGGTGGCGCACTAGGTAGTGCGCCACAGAAGATCCCAGGGGTAGCGCACCATGCCAAACTTCTGTGGCGCACTAGGAGGTGCGCTACGCCTATCTCTACACAACCGTGGCGCACTAGGCAGTGCGCCACGGCTGAGAGATAGCCGTAGCGCAAGGCCCGTGGCGCACTGCTAGTGCGCCACGGATGGGCATTTCTGGTGCGCCACTAACGGCCTGTTTCCTAGTACTGTAACCCTAGGACCTGGCGACTATATAAGTCGGGCCTATGGGAGCCTTTATGGCACAACTTCAGATGATAACTTAGACAATCTCAGATAACCTCGCACAGCAAACCTATCTCTGTAACTCGGCGTATTGCCATTATAGTGATTTATAGCAGGAGTAGGATTCCACCACTGTTGTGGGATCTGAACCTGCGTAAGTTGTGTTACCTCGTACCCTTCAACCGTCCGCCATCCCCCACGTCTCTAAACACGCACTATGAGGACCCCTCCATGGCGTACTCTTCGGCAATACCACGACAAATGTATAGTTCCACAACTGAATCACATATTCAACGATACACATCAGATGTTAATACAAGGACAACTTAATATCTTTATGAATACAATGGGAAATATCATCATACATGATTGCCTCTAGGGCATATTCCGAACAGTCTCCCACTTGCACTAGAGTCAATCTTCCTACATGACATGTCTAGGCATCTAATGCACATGGCTCTTAGGTGCACCTCATGCTTTGTCCGTGGTAATGGCTTTGTCAACAGATCCGCAATATTTTCATTCGTGTGTACCTTGCATAACTTGATATCACCCTGATCCACGAACTGGCAAATCAGGTGGTACCGCATGAGTATGTGCTTGTTCTTCTGGCGTTGTCTAGGTTCCTTGGCTTGTGCAATAGCACCATTGTTGTCACAATACACGTCTAACGGATTGTACGAGCCCTGAACCACACCAAGATCCATGAGGAAATTCCTCATCCAAATAGCTTCCTTTGCTGCCTCCGAGGCAGCAATATACTTAGCCTCTATTGTAGATACAGACACAGTCTCTTGCTTGGAACTCTTCCAGCTCACAGCCCCTCCGTTTATTACAAACACATACCCGGATTGCGAATAAGAATCATTAGAGTCGGTAAGATAACTCGCATCCGTGTAACCCTTTACACCGAGTTCATCTTCACCTCCATAAACCAAAAACATATCCTTAGTCCTTCTCAAGTACTTTAGGATATTTTTAGCCGTTGTCCAGTGGATTTCTCCAGGATCAGCCTGGTATCTACTCACAACACTTAGAGCATATGAAACATCCGGCCTAGTACAAATGATGGCATACATGATGGATCCAACTGCAGAAGCATATGGAATCGCACTCATCCAACTTTGCTCATCAGTCGTCGAAGGACATTGAGTCTTGCTAAGTTTTACACCATGGGACATCGGTAAGAACACCTTCTTAGACGATTCCATGTTGAACTTCTTCAACACTTTGTACAAATAAGTACTCTGACTCAATCCAATGATCCTCCTTGATCTATCTCTATAGATCCGGATTCCAAGAATATATGTTGCCTCACCCAAGTCTTTCATTGAGAAACTCCTTTCCAATGATTCCTTGGTTGCTTGCAACATCTGGACATCATTTCCAGTCAATAATATGTCATCCACATATAATATTAGAAGGTTTACTTTGTTCCCACTAATATTCTTGTATAAACAAGAATCATGATCACTCTTGATGAAGCCAAATGTTTTCACTACCTCATCAAAGCCAATATTCCAACTCTGAGATGCTTGCTTCAACCCATAAATGGATTTTGAAGTTTGCACACCTTGTCAGCATTAGCCGGATCGACAAAACCATCTGGTTTATCATATACACGTCCTCAGTTAAATTTCTGTTAAGGAAAGCCGTTTTGACATCCATCTTCCATATCTCATAGTCGAAATAGGCTGCTATAGCTAACATGATCCGAATTGATTTAAGCATCGCTACAGGCGAGAAAGTCTCATCGTAATCAATTCCTTGAACTTGTCGGAACCCCTTCGCGACAAGGCGTGCTTTATAGATGGAAACATTTCCATCCATATTAGTTTTCTTCTTAAATACCCATTTGCACTCGACGGGTCTTGCACCGTCTGGCAGATCAACCAAGTTCCAAACTTGATTTTCATCCATGGATTTTAACTCGAATCTCATTGCTCCAAGCCATGACTCGGAATCAGATCCCACCATCGCTTCCGAATAATTTGTCGGCTCATCATTGTCTAACAGTAATACATCACGAACACTTTGCAATCTTGCCGATCTTCGTAGTACAGGTGCCGCTGCCGTCTCAGCTACCATGCTCGGCTCAACCTCCAAGGTTTTTTCCGACTCTCTACTAGCCGGTTCCTCTCAAATTTCTTCGAGCTGCACTGTGCTCCCACTGACTCCCCGACTAAGAAACTCTTTCTCAAGGAAGTCACTATTCCATGCGACAAACACTTTTCCCTCTTCTCGGTTGTAGAAGTAGTAACCCAAAGTTTCCCTCGGATACCCCACGAAAATACACTTATCCGACTTGGCCATAAGCTTGTCCGACTGAAGTCGCTTGACAAATGCTTTACAACCCCAAATCTTAAGAAAAGACAAACTCGGCTTTTTGCCTATCCACATCTCATGTGGTGTCTTCTCTACCGACTTTGATGGTACTTTGTTTAGTGGAATGCTGCTGTTTCTAGACAATAACCCCAAAATGACAAAGGTAGATCTGTCCGACTCATCATTGATCGTACCATGTCCAACATGGTTCCTCTGCGGTGTTCCCGACGGAGTAAGTTGTGGAACTATTCCGCAACCTTTTAGATGGTCATCAAACTCATGGCTCATGTACTTGCCTCCTCGGTCCGACCGAAGAAACCTTATTTTCTTGCCGAGTTGATTTTGTACTTCATTCTACAATTCTTTAAACTTTTCAAAGGCTTTTGGCTTATGTTTCATCAAGTAGATATATCCATACCGAATCAAATCATCAGTGAAGGTAATGAAGTACTCATAACCACCCCTGGCTGTCGTGCTCATTAGTCCACATACATCACTATGTACTAGTCCCAACAAGTCGGACGCCCTTTCGCAACTCTTTGCAAAAGGTGTCTTGGTCATTTTGCCGAGTAGGCAAGATTCACATGTCTCGAATGACTCCAAGTCGAACGAAGTTAGGAGTCCATCATCATGGAGCTTCTTCATGCATTTCCAACTTATATGACCAAGCCGATAGTGCCAAAAGTAAGTCATATTCAAATCATTTGGTTTCAACCTTTTAACATTTATGTTATAAACCGACTCACCATCAAGATTCAAAATAAATAACCCATCCTAGACGGGTGCAAAGCCGTGAAACATATCATTCAAATATAAAGAACAACCATTATTCTTAATATTCGACTCATAGCCTTGCCTCATCAAACATGAAGCAGAAATAATGTTTCGACTGAGCACTGGAACATAATAACAATTATTCAGTTCCATAATGAATCTGGAAGGTAAATGAAGTTGCATCGTGCCAACTTCCAACGCAGCGACTCTCGCTTTGTTGTCGACTTGAATATCAACCTCGCCTCTTGCTACGCTTCTAGTTCTTACCAGTCCCTGCAATGAGTTGCAGATGTGAATAACTGATCCAGTATCATATACCCAAGAACTATTGGGGGCATCGGCGAGATAAATATCTATAACATTGCAAACAAGTGTACCTGAGTTGGAAGTCATACCTCCACTCTTGGCTTTGTCGGCCAAATACTTGCTGCAGTTCCTCTTCTAGTGGCCATCCCCTTTGCAATAGAAGCAAGTGGATGGCTTAGTCCCTGAGGAAGCGCTTGGGACCAGGTCCTGAGCCTGCTTTCCTCCCGACTTAGCCCTATTCTTAGTCCAAGAACTCTTCTTGAACTTAGCCTTATTCTACACCATCAACACTTTATTGGCGTCCTTCTTGAGATTTGCCTCTACTTGCTTGAGCATCCCATGCCATTCAGTGAGCTTCTTATCCATACCATCCATGTGGTAGTTCGAAATGAACTGACCATACACACTAGGAAGAGAGTTCAGAATTATATCTGTAGCGAACTCTTCGCTAATGGGGTAGCCAAGCCTCTCCAGAGACTAACCAACCATATTGATCACATGCGGACTCAGTGGATCACCATCCTTAAGCTTGCAACTCAGCAAAGCCTGAGAGACTTGATACCTCTCATTCTTCGCCTGATCCTGGAACATACTTTTAAGGCTTTCGATCATATCGTAGGCCTCAAAATTCTCAAACTGCTTTTGCAAGTCAGGTTCCATGTGAGCAAGCATAAGACAACTAATATTCATGGACTTATCCTTAGCCCGACGGTAGGCATTGGTGGCAGCACAGTCGCATTCTCATTCGGCTCATCTGGAAGTGGGTTGTCTAGGACATGGTCCTTCTTTTCTTGTTTGAGAACAATTCTTAGATTTCGATACCAGTTGGTAAAATTAGTGTTGTTCAGTTTATCTTTCTCAAGAATGGTTCTCAAAGCAAAACCGGATATCTGAGAGTGACTGTTACTTGGTGCCATGATCTACAACAGAAAATATGCAAAACACTTAAGACATGTATTCATAAAAGAGAAAGCATATTAAACACTTTAGTATTTATGCTCCCACTAGAACCAATACCCCTCCGATGGTTACTTAGTGATTCAGGATCCTAGATAAGCAAGTCGTATAGTGAGATTTAGCATCACCGCTAGCCGCCAAGTGATCTAGGTAGAAAACTCCTTGTCAATCGCATCTCATACAACTCCTGTTGGTCGGTTGGCATCACATGCCCCAGCTCCCGTCCGACTTTTTCCCGAGTCCCACAACCGTTGTGATAGACCCGTCTAGCTAACCTAGTGTTTCCATAGTAATAGTCCGACTCAAACACACCTAGTCGGAAAGAATTGGCAGCACCTCAATTTTATGAGCCCACTACCAAAAATGCCCGACTTGTGATGGTGCAAACACTGGCGGGAAAACCGACTAGATCTTCTTTGAGGGATTAAATTTCACCCACTATCTAATAGAGGTAAAATAGAGACATATCAATAACACATAATAAAGCAATTATAATGTGAAATGATATGGTTCTCTTCATGGTGATCTCCATCTCCACAAAGCCTATATTCCGACTCATGCCAACTCTTGTCACTTGAAATCTTACTCCATCTCGCCGACATGTACATCAACTTGCATGCCATCCAGGTTCTCCAAACAGCTACACTAGCTTAGTAAAGTAAATTACATAGAGAATCTGACACGCGGGTCGTTATACAATAAAATGACAGCACCTAGGCTCCAGCCGGCTAACAAAACCGTGATTCGCAGATCACGTATGGATTAAACACATACATCACATGCACATGAACCATACCATTCACAACTTCCTGCAAAAACAAGTTTTGCATAGATACGCTATCTATCGGTGTTGTGAAACTCGCAACGACATCTAAGGCGCTACGATAGGGCGAAACCGGCGGTCCCGCTAGCCAGATATCGGGCGGGGATCGAAGGGGAAGCGCCCCTCACAGACATGGATTATGACCATTGTTCCCACGATTTTTCCAAAAATGTAGATCTCATCTACGATCTGGACATGGATTCCGACCATTGTTCTGATTCGATCAAACTCTTTGATCTTCGATCATCGCTTCTGGATTTACGTGTGATAGTCTACCCCCATGGTGAAAACCGACTAGTAAGGGTATGTCGTTCCATGACCTCAGCAGTATGATCATGAAAATCAGATCTACCATTCCCGAGTACAGTTGATCCAATCAACATCATACAAAACCGATCTATCTCATAGATTGACCACCAAAACAGCACATATATCCAATCTACAGCCAACCGCATATCACATATGTGAGATCTCGAGCCTAAAGCCAGAAGATATCGCTCTGATACCACTGTTGGGCCACGCGGAGATAAAACAAAACGTTTTCCTCTAACATGGTGATCCCAAGATCTAGCTGAGGTAGAAGGCCACGAGGATTACCACTAGACGCGCGGTTGAGTATTACTAATGAAGTGTGTTTGTTGATCTAGTGCAGTACCCACGATCTGATCCGATCACGATTGTCCTAGTGCTAAACGTACAGCACCTCTGCTGGTATCCACACGTACAAGAAGGAGCAGCGGCGGTGAACTTCTAGGTTCGATACGACGGCTGGACTGCTGTGGAGCTAGGGTTTCCAACACATGCTAACTGTTAACCCTTCTGGGTTTCTGCGCCCCACTATATATAAGGAGTGAACATGGGCTCCACTCACTCGTGGCCCATTCACTAAAGCCCATATAATATTAGTCACTGTGAGTCCGACTCACTGATTTAGTCCAAAATCCGGCCCAGGTCCAACCCAACCAGATTTCTGGTCCAGATCCAATCTGAACTTGCTCCTGCTCTTAAGTGTGTGACCCCGTAGGCTCATGGCTACTTGGAAACGATTGGAGTCTGACTCTCAATCGATTAGTCGGTAGAGGATCCTAGTAGAACGTGCCGACTCCCAAGTACCAAGGAGTCATGACGACTTGCCTTTCCAATGCGACTTGCGTCTGAGTCCCTTTTGCCTCACGATATACCTTGTAAGACTATAGGCGAATAACTGTCATCCCTTAAATATTCTGACTCTCTTCTCGATCTAAGATAAGTGATTCATCCGACTAACTCTTAGTTGATCGCCTTGGTTAAGACTTAACCGAGTCGTGCATGGCCATGCTTTCTGAATCATATCATCCGAGAGGGGGCCCAGAGAACATCTCTCCAACTAGAGGGACAAAATCCCATCTTGGTTATTCACATCACGCAGCTTGATTCTCACTCGACCCAAACTCTGCCTTTATAACTGCCCCATTACGGATCAGCGTTTGACAGAACCTAAGTCGGTGATCCTCAACTCGGACTATGCAACAACCTCAATATGGGTCAATCCGACTCGCTAAACTCTTTAGAAGAATCTGTGTAAGTCGGAATAGCATCTCCATGCCCATGACAAGTGGAACCGAGTCATCAGCCGACTTTCACATTGGTCTAAGTTGTGTGTCCAGCACAACCTCAATGACCAAGGACATTTAGTACAAACAACATGAATGTATAGTTCCACAGTTGAATCACATATTCAATGTTACACATCATATGTTAATACAAGGACAACTTAATATATTTATGAATACAATGGGAAATATCATCATACATGATTGCCTCTAGGGCATATTCCCAACAGTCTTAATTCAGTAGTAATGAATGGCCCTAAGTTTAATTTATCAAATAAGCTTTTGGAAATTGTTAAGACACTCGCACCAAGATCACAAAGTGCGGATATCTCATTGACTCCCAAACTAACTTTAATAGTGGGCTCAAATATATCATCTACCTTAGCAGAAAGCTTATCAGCTAGTCTTTTATACTCCATCTCTAAATCGTGAACTTTAGATGCCACTTGTTGTATAAATTGTTGGTACATAGCATCGTTACCTTGTTCTATACTAGGATTCTTTACGGTGATCATCTTCAATAGATCTTCCACGGTATATTCCGATGTTGGAGCATTTCTATGTAAGACCCCACCTTTATAAGGTAAAGGCCCCTGTGATTGCAATGTTAGTCCCTAGATCAAATGCTAGCATCCACAATTTAAGATGAAGTACACAAATACAAAGGTTTTTGTTACATCGTCATTCCAGAGAAAAACATAGTCTTTTACAACACAATATCCAAAGGCTAGTACAAGAGTTCATAACATAAAGTAAATAACTATAAGTCTTCATCTTCATGTGCCACAGGCAAGCATGTTGAGTGTAGACTCACAACCCTACTCTCCATCAGAGTAACCTGCAACATCATAAGTTACAGCCATAGTCGGTCAATACATTTGGAATTGTATTGGCAAGTGATACCTTAGTAGAATAGTAGTAACTAACATCTATATGAATTTGGCTAAGTGTATCTTAGGCTTGCTTTGCTCAAAATAGGTTTTTCTTATCAGTTGAAAACACTAAGTTTTTGTTTGTCAAAAATTCCCAAGGAACCACCAATAGACGAACCTTGTACCCTTTTTCAACCACAAATTTTTAACTTAGAAATTGGGATGAGGAGATTCTTGATAGCTTCAATGTCTTTGATGCTCAAATTGTCCACTGCAGGGGACACGGCTAAGTACTTAGGTTTTACCCTCTCGAGAGGTGGTGCACTTTCCCCACAAGACTCGACATGCATCGAGACGAGACCTTTCAGAAGCCTTCCCTTAGACCACCATGGACGCGTTCCATCCTATCACCCTACCACCAACTGTCCATCTGCCTAAGTTATTGCATCCTATGTGGTCAAGGCAGAGCCCATATGCCATGCGGTTGCACTAGAAGCTTCTCAACACTAAATATCTCAAATACCTTTGTTCCTGGGCGGATTTCCACAAGTGAGATACACAAGGTAAACCATAGACATGGTCCTTGTGTAGCCACTCAACATAAACCATCATACCATTTGACCCAGGTGATTCATTCACTTAGTTGTTTTATTAATCAAAACACAAGTCAAAGACTTAGCAAAATTTCCATAGCATGAATATATTCCACCCTTGTTTGCTACTAGCTAGGCTAAGCATGATAACATAACAAGTATCTTAACTTAGATAAAATTCTACTAAGACTACAACTACTAGGATTTCCCAAGGCATAACATATAAATACTTAGCTAAAATTCCATGCAAGCCCTATTCAAAATATCACTAGTGCATAGTCAAAATAATAGGACAAAATACATAAAGCACCACTTGCCTTGGTAGTTGGGGGAGTATCAACAATCCTCACACTCACAATCACCACTAGCACCAAAATCTACACATAAAATGATAGCACCAAATTCACATTCAAATATTCAAGCAAAAATATATATGAATGCATGCAAATGCAATGAAATGATTTTTCTATACTAAGCAAGTATATCAAATAGTAGTGAACACAAATCCATCTATCTAAAGTCTAAAGAAACTCAAATTTGCCTTAAAACAATTTTATAAACATTTTATAAAGCCAAATTAAGCCTATAATGTGTTATGCAAAATAATCCTATTTTTCCAGAAGCAAAATACAAATTCAAGCCAACAGTAATGTAGGGCTCATTTTTCTGAATCCAATGATATACTCAAATTTGCCTTAAAACAATTTTATAAACATTTTATAAAGCCAAATTAAGCCTATAATGTGTTATGCAAAATAATCCTATTTTTTCAGAAGCAAAATACAAATTCAAGACAACAATAATGTAGGGCTCATTTTTCTGAATCCAATGATATATTATTTGCATTTTTTGGATAAACAGAACAAAAGATATGAATTTTACAAGTTTGTAAATCTAATAGATTCAAAAACAGATTTTAAATCTAATTGCCAGACATGTGGGCGCTTCTGATTGGCCTGTACTGCTTCGCGTGCATCGATCAACGTGGGCCATAGGATTTAAGTGACGATTTATGGCCAGGTCTGCTGATACCATTTCGAATAAGTGATCTAATCTAAACCCTAGGATCTAGATCTAACAGTGCCAACGCATACGACCACAGATGGGCGGCGCGAATGAGTGCTGGCAATAGCGGTGCTACTAGTGATGGTGCTCCGGCGATTCCAGAGGGGGCTAGGGGTGACGTAATGGCTTACCAGTGTCGCACGGTTGCGAGGATGCTCAAGGTGGCTTCGGCTTGGACAAGGGTGTGTTGCTGCGGCCGGAAAAGCTCTTCGGAATCCTCACTGGCGCCGGGCACGAGTTAGTGAAGACGACGACGACGCTCTGGATCACCCTAGAGCAAACGAGTGTTTCAGGACATGCACAAGGTTCAGGCGAACAAGATGGTTTGAATCAGAAGGCGAGGGACGGTCTTATCTTCCCGGGATTGCTCATCGGAGACGAGGACGGCGTCGGGTGCTCATGGTGCTTGACGAAGTCAACGACCTAGGGGGTTATAGGATGAACCAGTGGTGTTAGAAAAAGTGCAAGGAATAGGGGATCATCATCGTATGAACGAGGGACGGGGGCGAGCACGACACTCACCGGAATAGCTCGTCGGAGACGCTCGGGCAGCGGCGACGCAAGCGCGAATACGACCAGCCTGGGGGCGCTCTGGTGATGGTGGTTGGGGGAAATGGCCGCGGTGATGTGGGGGTTAAGTAGCAGGCATCGGGGGCGGGGATTACGTAGGCATTGATCGTCAATTAAGCGCGAATCAATGCGGCAGTGATGGAGGTAACGGCGGCGACGACGGGGTCTGGGGCGCGGGGTTTGGGGAAGAAAGAGATGAGCTGGCGCAGGGCCCAGTGGCAGTGTCAGCGGGGTAGGGTGAGCGCGGGTAAGAGAGAGAGAGGGGGGAAGGGCCCAAGTGGGCTGTTGGGCTGGTTCTGGTGCTGGGCCAAAAGGCTGGCGCCTATTTTTTTTTCTTTTAGCCTTTTCTTTTTCTGTTTGATTTTTCAGGAATGGTTTTCAAACCCTTTTGAAACTTGTTTGAATTCAAATCTTTTCCAGATTTTTGTATAGTGATCCTTGCACTCAAAAGTGTGTTAAACACATCTGTTTACTCAAACACACTTCGGTCCTTTGAAAATAAAATTAAAACCATGCCTAATATGATATATAAATAATAGGCATATTAATGGTTTTATTTGGAGTTTTGGTTTGAAAAATTTTGTGCAAGATAAATATGCTATGACAATATGAATGCAATGTATGCTTTTACAATTCATGAATTTTGGGATGTTACAAATCTAACCCCCTTAAGATGAATCTCGCCCTCGAGATTCGTATTGGCTAGCAAATATGTGTGGGTGGTCTTTCCGAAGGTCATCTTATCTTTCCCAAGTTGCTTCTTCTTCAGTATGATGATTCGATTGTACTTTGAAGAATTTGATAGTCTTAGTACGAGTAACTCTTTCTGCAGTCTCAAGAATCTTGATAGGTTTCTCCTCATAGGTAAGGTCACTCTCCAACTAAACATCTTCCAAAGGTACAGTATCCTTCAGAGAAGTTTCTTCCATCTCCGGATGACACTTCTTCAACTGACTCATATGAAACACATTGTGAACTGCTGACAGTGATTCGGGTAATTCAATCTCATAAGCCACTTCTCCTTTTCGGCTCAAAATCTTGAATGGTCCAACATACCTTGGTGCCAATTTTCCCTTGACTCCAAATCTCTTCACCCCACGAAGTGGTGAGACTCTAAGATAAGCTCTATCACCTACCTCATAGGTGACTTCTCTATGCTTTCGATCTGCGTAGCTCTTTTGTCGGGACTGTGCTATCTTCAATCTGTCCTTTACCAATTTAACTTTCTCTTCAGCTTCCTTAATCATTTCCTGTCCGAACAAATTTCTTTCTCCTACACCACTCCATAGCAATGGCGTAGTACACTTACTTCCATAAAGAAATTCAAACGGTGCCATCTCAATGCTGGCTTGATAGCTATTATTGTAAGAGAATTCTGTGTAAGGCATACTTTCATCCAACTATCACCATAGTCTAGGGCACATGCTCTCAACATATCCTCCAAAATCTGATTGGTTCTTTCTGTCTGTCCATCATTCTGGGGGTGAAAAGCTATGTTGAACTCTAACCTTGTTCCCAATGATTCATGCAGTTGTCGCCAAAAATGCGAAGTGAATTGTGTTCCTCTATCAGACACAGTACTCTTAGGTACTCCATGTAGACATACAATCCTGTTCATATAGATATTGGCTAACTTAGCACTTGTATAGGTAGTCTTCATGGGTATGAAATGAGCCACTTTAGTTAGGCGATCCACAATTACCCAAATAGAATCATATCTAGATCTGGTCCTTGGCAGTCCGGTGATAAAGTCCATACCAATTTTATCCCACTTCCAATCAGGAATAGGTAGTGGTTGTAATAACCCTACCGGTTTCTGATGTTGCACTTTTACTCGACTACACACATCACACAATGCAATATGTTCCGCAATATCTTTCTTGAGATTGTTCCACCAAAATCTTTCCTTCACATCCATGTACATTTTGGTGTTACCTGGATGAATAGAATATGGTGAATTGTGTGCTTCTTGTAGAATTAACTTCCAAAGTGCCGGATCTTGCGGAATGCAGATACGCTTTCCATACCACAAAGTACCTTGTTCATCTTCATGGAATCCTTTAGCCTTTCCCTTGCTAATTTTACCTTCAATCACTTCAGTTTCTTTGTCCAACTTTTGGGATTCTTTGATCTTGTCCAACAATGTGGGTTGAACATCCAATGACATGAGATATCCTTCAGGCACTATCTCCAATCTGAGATCTTTGAATTGAGCACATAGATCATCTGGCAATTCTCTTTTAGTAAGGCCATTCACATAAACCTTACGGCTTAAAGCATCTTTGTTAGACCCCTCCTTTATAAAGGAAAGGATCCCTGTGATTGCAATGCTAGTCCCTGGATCAATGCTAGCATCCACAGTTTAAGATGAAGTACACAGATACAAAGGTCGTTTATTACATTCATTCCAGAGATAAAACATAGTCTTTTACAACTCAGGGCCAAAGGCCTAATACAAGAGTCTATGGAATAAGTAAATAAACATAAGTCTTCATCTTCATGTGCCACAGGCAAGCATGTTGAGTGTAGACTCATGACTCCCATTCATCAGCGGAGTAACCTGCAACGTCACAAGTTACAGCCACAGAGGGTCAATACTTTGGAATAGTATTGGCAAGTGATACCTTAGTACATTTTAAGTGGACTATTTTACTATATGCATTTTGGCTAAGTGTAGCTTGGCTTGCTTTGCTTGAAAATAAGTTTTTCCTATTAGTTGAAATCACTAAGTTTTCTTTGTCAAAACATTCCCAAGAAACCACCAATAGACATTGGGGTCCTTCACCCTTGTTCACCCACAAATTTTTACTTAGAAGTTGGAGTGATGAGATTCTTGTAGCTTCCATGTCTTGATGCTCAAATTGTCCATTGCCTTGGACTAGGCTAAGTACTTAGGTTTTCCATCTGCAGAGGTTGTGCACTTTCCCCACCATACTTGGTTTCCCAAGACAGGACCTTTCAGAAGCCTTTCCTTAGTCAAAATTGACGCGCTCCAACCTATCATCCCAACTACCACCAACTGTCCAAGTGACTAAGTTCTAGCTACCTATATGATCAAGGCAGAGCCCATATTGCCAAGTGGTTGCACTGTAAGCTTTCTCAACACTTGACCTCCAAATCCCTTTGTGCATGGGTGGCATAACACAAGTGAGATACACAACCCAAGTCCATGGCCTTGTGTAACCACTCAACATAACCCAATCTTTCCATTCCACCTAGGAGGTTCATTTGACTTAGTTGTTTTATTAGGAAAGCATAAGTCTCTTGACTTAGAAATATTTTCATCATAATAAGTATAGATGTTCACCACCCTTGTTTGCTAAGTATCTAGGCTAAGCATGTTGTGGTAACTTAACTTAGGAAAAATCCCTAGCAATTCTACCATTCTACACTACTTAGGATTTCCCAACTTAGCCTTAAACAAAAATAGCATGCAAGATCTAGCAAAATATCTAATGCTAGTACAAAACATAGGATAGAAATATTCATGAAAATATCACTTTCCTTGGTAGTGGGGAGAGTAGCACTCTTCACAATCACAATCACTAGCAAAATCTACACAAAAATTATAGCATACAATTACACACAATATATTCAATCAAAAATAACATGAATGCATGCATGCAAGAATTTTACTAAGTGGTGATTTTGAAAACTCTACCAAGTATGCACATGTTTACAGAAACTTAACAAGTCACAAATTTGCCAACTAAACTTATTTGGCTCCAATACAATTTACCAAAATAAATCTCTACTTAAAATAGCCTTAAAACATGTTCTACAAATAAAATCGTTTTAACTGTTACTATATGATAAATAAATTGGATATTCAGAAAGGTCTTGTTTCACTGAATCCAACGGTATAAAGTTTGTAAAATTCTAACGTGGCATTCAAAAGTTATAGCAGTTTGAAGTTTGGATCTAAATCAGGTTTTAAATTCTGTTTTTGAATTTATCCTTGCCACGCGTCACAACCTCACTGGCGCGTACCGGTTCGCGCGGATCAAGCTCTGCAGCCGTCGGATCTAACGAACGTTGCGCGGCTCAGATCTATCCATACCTCTTCGTTAAGTGAACTGTTTCTACGCGTAGGATCCAGATCTGACGGCTACGATCTATCAACCAGAAACGGGCGGCGCTGGCGGTGTTGACCGGCGGCGGCGTGTCTGACTACGGTGGCGCCGGCGCTCTAGATCGTCCGGGGAAACAAGAAGGTGCTTACCAGAACCGCGGTGGCGTGCTGAAGCTCGAGGTGGTGTTGGTTTGCGAAGGGGCGTGCTGGTACGGCTTCAGGAGCTCGTCGGAGTAACGGGCGGCGTCGGTTGCTTGCAGACGTGGTGCTTGCCGAGGTTTGGCGTCGCCCTAACACGAGCCAGAGGCATCAGGAGTTGCACAAAACGCAGGCGAACAAACTCGCGTGGAAGAGGGGGCAAGGGGCGCTCGGGTTTTACCTGAATTGGTCGCCGGAGTCAAGCGGCGGCGCAGGTGGTTTCGGTCGTGGTCGGAGACGATGACCTGGGTCACGAGCAGGCAAAAGAAACGTGTCAGCAGGTGCGTAAGAACGTGCTGAGCATCCTTGTTTGATCGAGAGAGAAGGGGGCGGTCGAGGCTCACCGGAATCGGTCGCCGGAGTCGTCGGTACTGCGGCGGTTCTGAGCGAGTTATGGGCAGCCTGGTGGCGTGATTGTAGAATTGACTGGGGGAAAATGACTGCGTGGAGGTGGGGATTTTATAGCCAGTGTCTCGACAGGAAACGCCCGAGGTTTAATGCCCAATTAAGCCGTGCCATTACCGGCAGTGACTGCAGCTGCGACGTGGTCGCGGGCGTGGTTTGAGGAAGACGATGACAGCGTGGACAGGGCCCGCTTGTCAGCGATGTGTGCAAAATGGGGGTGGGGTCCGTTCGTCAGTGACTGGTTGTGTGCGTTCGCGCGTGAGAGAAGGAAAGAAATTTCCCGGGTGGGCTTGCTGGGCTCGATCCTCTGCTAGGCCAGATATCTGGCGCTCGGCCTTTTTCCTTTGTTTATTTCTTTTTCTTTTTCTATTTTGATTTTCTGGTTAGATTTAGATATGAATTCAAATCCTTTTTGAATTCAAATGATTCTGGGGATTTTTGCAAAGTACTGTGGTTTCAAAAACCAGTCCTGTAATCATGTGGTTACCCTGTAAGTGTTTGGTCCAGTTTGGATTTAAAAACATTTAGAGAAAATGTCTCTGGTTTGCAAATGTCCTTTAAGAAAATAGGGTTTTGAATTATTTTTAAATTTGAAAAACTTGGTCAAACCTTTATACCTAACTTTCCAACAACGGAGTCAAGCAAACAAGTTCTTAATCATTCAGGTTTCCAATTGTTTTTCTGAAGTGATTTTGAGAAAAATCCCTAAATGATGATGAATGCAAGGATGATATGAATGAGTTTTGGAATATGAATTTAGGGATGTTACAAATCTAACCCCCTTAAGATGAATCTCGCCCTCGAGATTCGGATTGGCTAGCAAATAGGTGAGGGTGGTCTTTCCGAAGATCATCTTCTCTTTCCCATGTTGCTTCCTCTTCGGAATGATGATTCCATTGCACTTTGCAAAACTTTATAGTTTTTGTCCTTGTGACCCTTTCTGCGGTCTCAAGAATCTTGACAGGCTTTTCCTCATAGGTGAGATCACTTTCTAGTTGTACTTCTTCTAAAGGTATGGTATCCTTCAAAGCTGATTCTTCCATCTCTGGATGACATTTCTTGAGCTGACTCACATGAAACACATTATGGACAGCTGACAGAGATTCTGGCAATTCAACTTCATATGCAACTTCTCCCTTGTGACTTAGAATCTTGAATGGCCCAACATATCTTGGTGCCAAATTCCCTTTGACTCCAAATCTTTTCACTCCACGAAGTGGTGATACTCTAAGATAAGCTCTATCCCCAACTTTGTAGCTGACTTCTCTACGCTTAGAATCCGCGTAGCTTTTCTGTCGGGACTGTGCTATCTTCAATCTGTCTTTAACCAATTTGACTTTCTCTTCGGCTTCTTTGATAAGATCAGGTCCAAATAAGCTTCTTTCCCCCCACACCATTCCATAACAATGGGGTGGTACACTTCCTTCCGTAGAGTAACTCAAATGGTGCCATGCCAATACTAACTTGATGACTGTTATTGTAAGAGAACTCTGCGTAAGGTAAGCTTTCATCCCAACTTGCTCCATAATCTAAAGCACATGCCCTCAACATGTCTTCAAGAATCTGGTTAGTCCTTTCTGTTTGTACATCAGTTTGAGGATGAAAAGCAGTGCTGAATTCTAATCTCGTTCCTAAGGATTCATGAAGCTGTCTCCAAAAGTGAGAAGTGAACTGAGTTCCTCTATCTGATACAATACTCTTAGGCACACCGTGAAGGCATACGATTCTGCTCATGTAGATTTTTGCTAACTTGGCACTTGTATAGGTTGTCTTCACGGGTATAAAATGAGCCACTTTAGTTAGGCGATCCACTACTACCCATATGGAATCATACCCTGACCTGGTCCTTGGTAATCCGGTAATGAAATCCATACCAATATTTTCCCACTTCCATTCAGGAATAGGCAGTGGTTGAAGCAAACCTGCTGGTTTCTGATGTTCCGCTTTTACTCTGCTACACACATCACACAAAGCAATATGCTCGGCGATGTCTCTTTTTAGATTGTTCCACCAAAATCTTTCTTTCATATCCATGTACATCTTGGTGTTTCCTAGGTGAATAGAATACGGAGAGTTGTGACCTTCATGTAAGATCAGTTTCCGCAATTCTGGGTCTTGTGGAACACATATACGTTTCCCGTGCCATAAAGTACCTTGTTCACCTACATGGAAATTCTTAGCTTTCCCTAGACTAATATTTTCCTTAATCTTTTCAATTTCCTTATCGGTCTTCTGAGCTTCTTGGATCTTGTCCAATAGAGTGGGTTGGACGTCCAAAGAAATGAGATGTCCATCAGGCACAATTTCCAATATGAGTTCTTTGAATTGCTTACACAAGTCTTCTGGCAAATCACCTTTGGTAAGGCCATTTACAAACGTCTTACGACTTAGAGCATCCGCTACTACATTTGCTTTACCGGGGTGGTATTGCAAACTTAAGTCGTAATCCTTGATAAGCTCTAGCCATCTTCTTTGTCTCATGTTGATTTCCTTCTGGGTGAAGATATACTTCAAGCTTTTATGATCGGTGAACACTTCACATCGTTTTCCCAAAAGGTAATGTCTCCATGTTTTGAGTGCATGGACGACAGAGGCCAACTCCAAATCATGAGTAGGATAGTTTACTTCATGAGTTTTGAGTTGTCTCGAAGCATAGGCTACGACTTTACCGTCTTGCATAAGTACGGCACCCAAACCTTGATGAGACGCATCACAATATACTTGGAAATCTTTTTCCAAATCTGGCAGACATAGAACTGGTGCTGTCACCAGTCTCTTCTTCAATTCTTGGAAGCTGACTTCGCAACCTTCAGACCAAGCAAATTTCTTGTCCTTCTTTAGCAATTCCGTCATTGGCTTAGCAACCTTCGAGAAATTTTCAGTGAACCTTCTGTAGTAACCTGCTAAGCCGAGGAAACTACGAACTTCTTTCACATTCTTGGGTGATTCCCATTCTGTCACAGCTGAAACCTTAGCAGGATCAACTGCCACACCATCCTTCGTCATCACATGACCAAGAAAACCAACTTTCTCTAACCAGAACTCACACTTGCTGAATTTGGCATAAAGTTTATGTTCCCTCAGTTTCTCAAGTATCAAGCGTAAGTGTCTTTCATGTTCTTCCTTGCTCTTGGAGTAGACCAAGATGTCATCGATGAAAACGACAACGAACTTGTCAAGAAATTCCATGAACACCTTGTTCATCATATTCATGAAGTATGCCGGAGCGTTGGTTAAACCAAAAGGCATCACAGTATACTCATACAATCCATACCTTGTGGTGAATGCTGTTTTTGGTATGTCTTGTTCTCTTATTTTGAGTTGAAAATAACCTGACCGGAGGTCAATCTTCGAGAATACACATGCTCCTTCTAGCTGATCAAACAAGTCGTTGATTCTTGGCAAAGGATATTTGTTCTTGATGGTTACCTCGTTGAGAGAACGGTAGTCAATACATAATCTTTGTGTTCTATCCTTCTTCTCCACGAACAATACTGGGGCTCCCCAAGATGAAGAACTTGGTTGAATAAACCCTTTCTGCAACTGTTCTCCTAGCTGCTTCTTGAGCTCTTTCAGTTCATCAACTGACATTTTGTACGGTCTCTTAGCTATTGGTCCTGAACCTGGCACCAAATCTATCAGAAACTCCACATCTCTATCCGGTGGCATTCCTGATAACTCTTCCGGAAACACATCCGGATACTCACATACTATTGGCACACTGTCCATGCTAACCCCCTTAAGAGAATTCAGCTTACTTCCTTTGGATTCAAAGTTTGACTTGAATTTTATTCTTTTTCCTTCGGGGGTTGTGAGTGTAACTGTACGATTGGCACAATCTAATACTCCTTCATACTTAGCCATCCAATCCATTCCCAAAATTACGTCTAGTCCTTGGGAATCTAGGATTATCAGGCTTACTGGAAACTTATGCTTACCAAACTCTATGACGAGATCCCGGCATCCAAGGCTTACTATCATATCTCCCCCGGAGAACTAACCTTTATTGGACACCCAATGTTTTCTGATGCAAACCCATTTCTATCAACAAATGCCTTTGATATGAATGAATGAGATGCACCGGTATCAAAGAGTACAAATGCTGAAATTGAATTGAGTCTGAACTTACCAGCCACGGCATCAGGCTCCTCATAGACCTCCTCCACATTGATGTGGTTAACCTGTCCTTTCTGAAAAGGATTTGGCTTGTTAGGTCCTTCAACTTTCTTCTCAGGGCACTCATTAGCATAATGCCCCAGCTTCTTGCATTTGAAGCACTCAACCTGACTGATGTCCTTTTTAGGAGGTTGACCTCCACTTCCACTACCATTTCCACCATAGTGGCTCTTATGTCCACCCTTGTGGTTCTTGTACTTGTCCTTGTCATGACTGCGGTGATGCTTGTTGTCATGACGGTTGTGGTTGTGCTTGCTGAATTTCCCATGTTTATGGGATCCTGAGTTGCCACTGTCATCATAGTGAGATCGTTTGTGAGACGATCCCGAGCTGTGTTTGTCGGAGTGTTTCCTCTTTCTACTCTCGACTTGCTTCATTTTACTTTCCAAAATAGCAGCCTTGTCACACAAAGACTGATAAGTTGGAACATATGCCACTGACAACTCCAGATTCAGCTCATCATTCAAGCCTTCCAGAAATTTTTCCTTTCTTTTGGCATCTGTGTCAACCTCATCCGGTGCATAACGCGCCAGATTGTTGAACTCTTCTATATATTCTGCCACGCTGCGGTGGCGCTGTTTCAGGTTGTGAAACTCCTTCTTTTTCAGACTCATCATTCCTGATGAGATATGAGCAGTGCGAAAGCCATCTTCAAAGATAGCCCAAGTCACCTCATCAATAGGAGTGGTGATTTGGAAGTTGTCCCACCATGTGGCGGCTGGTCCTTCCAACAGATGTGCTGTGAATCTGACTTTTTCAGCATCCGTGCAGCCCACGGTCACTAAGTCCTTGTTCACGGAACGTAGCCAGTCATTGGCCACCATGGGGTCAGTTGTTCCCGAAAACTTTGCTGGCCTCAATCGCAGAAATCTGGTGAGCATATCAAAACCCGGTGGGTTGTTGTTGTTGTTATTGGGGTTGTTGTTGTTGTTGGGGTTGTTGTTGTTGTTATTCTGGTTTTGAATGAATGTCGTCATCATTTGCATAAGCTGTGTTTGCGCATTCATCATTTGTTGCATTTCCGGGGTGATGTTGTTGGGGTTGGGGTTTGCGCGACGGGGAGGCATCTGTGGTTTGTTCAAATAGATAAGCATGAGATACCCTTAGATGTTTTATGCACAATACATCACAAGCAATTCACATAACATGCAACATAAGAATAAAACTCAACAACCAGATGATAAGTTCATGAAATAAAACACACAAGTGGCAAGCCATCCACATGTCGGATGGTCCAATAACAAGTTCACAATAATAAGTATGAATATGAAAAGGTGAACAAGTAGTCGAGTCTACTCATCAATAACAATCTCCTCCTCGACGAAGGTAAGACCTATGTTCTCCATCGCGGTCTTGTTCTCCTCAATCATAGTGGTCAAGGAATCGACCTTGGCCTTGAGAGCCCTCTTCTGGGAACGAAGCCTCTCAATAACCATCTGCTGCTGCTCTAGCTCGAAATCCTTGGACTTCAGTTCCTCAGTCATGTCCCGGATCTTCTTATTCCTATCCTGGACGCGTTTCTCCTGACTCTTGAACTTGCGGTCCTGTGCCTCGAACTTTGTCTCCATTTCCTTGATCATCTCATCTTGCTGCGCAAAAAGCTTGTCCTTCTCGCGAAGCTGTACCTGAAGCTCGTCATTTCCTAGCATGACGTTCGTTCTGTCCGTGTCTACGTGCCTGAGAAGAGTCTCTAAGTCCTGGAGGTAGAGACGTATCGGCTCTGCAGTGCCCCTCGAGTCGTCCTCAAAGTCGATGGACTCTCCATCAACATCACGTCTTCCGAAGACGTGAAAGTGGGTGCCCCTAACCTGTCGGGAGTGACGGCCTAACAGTCGTCCTATCAGGTCCTGCATGACTACCTCCATGCCTCTCTCTCTGTCGTCGTGCATCAGCTTGAAGATAATGGCCTCCGTAGTAGGCTCAGTCTGGCGTCCGGGCTGGTTCACCTTGAAGCCCCAGAGATCCTTCCTCTCGAACTTGGTAAGTGGGTACACCGTGATGGTGGGAAGAGGGAGATCGAGCAAAGTGGTAAGCTCAATGATACGGGGACCAAAACGAGTAACCTGAAACTCCTCAACAGTGCTGATGGAAATAGGCATCTATTTATAAGAATGAAAAAGTTAGAACAACACAATACAAGGTAAATCAAAACAACATTCATACATATCCATAGAACACAATCATCTCACAAGTCATGCATACATAAGTCCATTACATCAATCAAGGTCCATACTTATTTAAAGCATCATTTTTGGAAATAAGGTGATAAGTGGTGGTCCAACTAACGAAGTGCCCTTACAATCCAATCTCACGGGATCTATTAGCAAACACAATGTTCCTAGAGGCAATCCACCAATCTTGTTCTCTTGACTCTATCACTAAGTCTATAACATCTCCCCTTATCTCTTGGTTGGTGGCTTCCAACTCTTGAGTAATCTCCTTCTCTTTCTCTAAGTCTTTTTGGAGGTTGAGCATTCTGCACTTGACTCTAGCACTTAGTTCTTTGATATTCCTCCAAGCTGCATCTCTGGCTGACTCAAAGAATGTGGTGTGCATTGTAGTGTTGGTGTACATGCAGAATCCCCTTTCTTTGTGGTTGTCTTCCTTGTTTTTGTACAAGTGAAGTTGCACCCACCAATACTCCACTCCTTCATCCATCACTGGAAAGCCCTTGTACACAGCTGCACCATGTGCTTCCATTGCCACCATGAGGTCCTTGAGAATATTGGGAAACTCAGTTTCACACTCCAAGGTCATGGTCATGAGTGGTCCTTTCTTCACGGCTTCGTTGATGGAGTTCATCTACAAAGGAAGTTGAAAGAGATTAGAAAAGTTTTACGAGAATAATAGACAAGTGTAGAAGTAGTTGAAAACTTTTTTCCTTAGTGGTTTTCCAATCCTAGGGTCATAATCCTACAGGCAACACAGTGCTCTGATACCATCTGTTAGACCCCTCCTTTATAAAGGAAAGGATCCCTGTGATTGCAATGCTAGTCCCTGGATCAATGCTAGCATCCACAGTTTAAGATGAAGTACACAGATACAAAGGTCGTTTATTACATTCATTCCAGAGATAAAACATAGTCTTTTACAACTCAGGGCCAAAGGCCTAATACAAGAGTCTATGGAATAAGTAAATAAACATAAGTCTTCATCTTCATGTGCCACAGGCAAGCATGTTGAGTGTAGACTCATGACTCCTATTCATCATCGGAGTAACCTGCAACGTCACAAGTTACAGCCACAGAGGGTCAATACTTTGGAATAGTATTGGCAAGTGATACCTTAGTACATTTTAAGTGGACTATTTTACTATATGCATTTTGGCTAAGTGTAGCTTGGCTTGCTTTGCTTGAAAATAAGTTTTTCCTATTAGTTGAAATCACTAAGTTTTCTTTGTCAAAACATTCCCAAGAAACCACCAATAGACATTGGGGTCCTTCACCCTTGTTCACCCACAAATTTTTACTTAGAAGTTGGAGTGATGAGATTCTTGTAGCTTCCATGTCTTGATGCTCAAATTGTCCATTGCCTTGGACTAGGCTAAGTACTTAGGTTTTCCATCTGCAGAGGTTGTGCACTTTCCCCACCAGACTTGGTTTCCCAAGACAGGACCTTTCAGAAGACTTTCCTTAGTCAAAATTGACGCGCTCCAACCTATCATCCCAACTACCACCAACTGTCCAAGTGACTAAGTTCTAGCTACCTATATGATCAAGGCAGAGCCCATATTGCCAAGTGGTTGCACTGTAAGCTTTCTCAACACTTGACCTCCAAATCCCTTTGTGCATGGGTGGCATAACACAAGTGAGATACACAACCCAAGTCCATGGCCTTGTGTAACCACTCAACATAACCCAATCTTTCCATTCCACCCAGGAGGTTCATTTGACTTAGTTGTTTTATTAGGAAAGCATAAGTCTCTTGACTTAGAAATATTTTCATCATAATAAGTATAGATGTTCACCACCCTTGTTTGCTAAGTATCTAGGCTAAGCATGTTGTGGTAACTTAACTTGGGAAAATTCCCTAGCAATTCTACCATTCTACACTACTTAGGATTTCCCAACTTAGCCTTAAACAAAAATAGCATGCAAGATCTAGCAAAATATCTAATGCTAGTACAAAACATAGGATAGAAATATTCATGAAAATATCACTTGCCTTGGTAGTGGGGAGAGTAGCACTCTTCACAATCACAATCACTAGCAAAATCTACACAAAAATTATAGCATACAATTACACACAATATATTCAATCAAAAATAACATGAATGCATGCATGCAAGAATTTTACTAAGTGGTGATTTTGAAAACTCTACCAAGTATGCACATGTTTACAGAAACTTAACAAGTCACAAATTTGCCAACTAAACTTATTTGGCTCCAATACAATTTACCAAAATAAATCTCTACTTAAAATAGCCTTAAAACATGTTCTACAAATAAAATCGTTTTAACTGTTACTATATGATAAATAAATTGGATATTCAGAAAGGTCTTGTTTCACTGAATCCAACGGTATAAAGTTTGTAAAATTCTAACGTGGCATTCAAAAGTTATAGCAGTTTGAAGTTTGGATCTAAATCAGGTTTTAAATTCTGTTTTTGAATTTATCCTTGCCACGCGTCACAACCTCACTGGCGCGTACCGGTTCACGCGGATCAAGCTCTGCAGCCGTCGGATCTAACGAACGTTGCGCGGCTCAGATCTATCCATACCTCTTCGTTAAGTGAACTGTTTCTACGCGTAGGATCCAGATCTGACGGCTACGATCTATCAACCAGAAACGGGCGGCGCTGGCGGTGTTGACCGGCGGCGGCGTGTCTGACTACGGTGGCGCCGGCGCTCTAGATCGTCCGGGGAAACAAGAAGGTGCTTACCAGAACCGCGGTGGCGTGCTGAAGCTCGAGGTGGTGTTGGTTTGCGAAGGGGCGTGCTGGTACGGCTTCAGGAGCTCGTCGGAGTAACGGGCGGCGTCGGTTGCTTGCAGACGTGGTGCTTGCCGAGGTTTGGCGTCGCCCTAACACGAGCCAGAGGCATCAGGAGTTGCGCAAAACGCAGGCGAACAAACTCGCGTGGAAGAGGGGGCAAGGGGCGCTCGGGTTTTACCTGAATTGGTCGCCGGAGTCAAGCGGCGGCGCAGGTGGTTTCGGTCGTGGTCGGAGACGATGACCTGGGTCACGAGCAGGCAAAAGAAACGTGTCAGCAGGTGCGTAAGAACGTGCTGAGCATCCTTGTTTGATCGAGAGAGAAGGGGGCGGTCGAGGCTCACCGGAATCGGTCGCCGGAGTCGTCGGTACTGCGGCGGTTCTGAGCGAGTTATGGGCAGCCTGGTGGCGTGATTGTAGAATTGACTGGGGGAAAATGACTGCGTGGAGGTGGGGATTTTATAGCCAGTGTCTCGACAGGAAACGCCCGAGGTTTAATGCCCAATTAAGCCGTGCCATTACCGGCAGTGACTGCAGCTGCGACGTGGTCGCGGGCGTGGTTTGAGGAAGACGATGACAGCGTGGACAGGGCCCGCTTGTCAGCGATGTGTGCAAAATGGGGGTGGGGTCCGTTCGTCAGTGACTGGTTGTGTGCGTTCGCGCGTGAGAGAAGGAAAGAAATTTCCCGGGTGGGCTTGCTGGGCTCGATCCTCTGCTAGGCCAGATATCTGGCGCTCGGCCTTTTTCCTTTGTTTATTTCTTTTTCTTTTTCTATTTTGATTTTCTGGTTAGATTTAGATATGAATTCAAATCCTTTTTGAATTCAAATGATTCTGGGGATTTTTGCAAAGTACTGTGGTTTCAAAAACCAGTCCTGTAATCATGTGGTTACCCTGTAAGTGTTTGGTCCAGTTTGGATTTAAAAACATTTAGAGAAAATGTCTCTGGTTTGCAAATGTCCTTTAAGAAAATAGGGTTTTGAATTATTTTTAAATTTGAAAAACTTGGTCAAACCTTTATACCTAACTTTCCAACAATGGAGTCAAGCAAACAAGTTCTTAATCATTCAGGTTTCCAATTGTTTTTCTGAAGTGATTTTGAGAAAAATCCCTAAATGATGATGAATGCAAGGATGATATGAATGAGTTTTGGAATATGAATTTAGGGATGTTACAATATTCTACAACATTTGCTTTACCGGGATGGTATTGCAAACTCAACTCATAGTCCTTGATGAGTTCAAGCCATCTTCTTTGTCTCATATTGATTTCCTTCTGAGTGAAGATATATTTCAAACTCTTGTGATCCGTGAACACTTCACAACGTTTTTCCAAAAGATAATGTCTCCATGTTTTGAGTGCATGGACAATAGAGGCTAACTCTAAATCATGAGTAGGATAATTCACTTCATGAGTTTTGAGTTGTCTCGAGGCATAAGCCATAACTTTCCCTTCTTGCATCAAAACTCCACCCAATCCTTGGTGAGATGCATCACAATAGACTTGGAAATCCTTCTCCAAATCTGGCAGACATAAGACTAGTCCTGACACTAGTCTCTTCTTCAATTCCTGGAAAGTGACTTCATAACCTTTAGTCCAGACAAACTTCTTATCTTTCTTAAGTAATTCCGTCATTGGCTTAGCTACCTTTGAGAAATTCTCAATGAACCTTCTATAGTATCTTGCCAAGCCTAGGAAACTGTGAACTTCTTTCACTGACTTTGGAGATTCCCTTCAGTTACAGCTGACACCTTTGTGGGATCGACATCTATACCATCTCCCGACACAATATGTCTGAGAAAACCAACTTCATTCAACCAGATTCACACTTACTGAACTTGCCATACAGCTTGTGCTCACTGAGCTTCTCAAGTATCAAAGTCAGATGCTCTTCTTTGCTCTTGGAATAGATCAAAATTTCGTTGATGAATATGACAACAAACTTTTCAAGAAATTCCATGAACACCTTATTCATCATGTTCATGAAATAAGCTGGTGCATTTGTCAATCCAAATGGCATCACGGTATACTCATACAATCCATACCGAGTGGTGAAAGCAGTCTTAGGTATGTCTTGCTCTCTAATCTTTAGCTGGAAATAGCCTGATCGGAGATCAATATTTGAGAACACTAGGGATCCTTCTAGCTGATCAAATAGATAATTGATTCTAGGCAAAGGATACTTGTTCTTTATTATCACCTCATTGAGTGAGCGGTAATCTATGCATAACCTTTTACTTCTATCCTTCTTCTCAACTAACAGAACTGGTGCACCCCAAGGTGAATAACTTGGTTGAATAAATCCTTTCTGCAACTATTCTCCAAGTTGTTTCTTGAGTTATTTCAACTCATCAACTGACATCTTATAGGGTCTCTTTGCTATTGGCCCAGATCCTAGTAACAAGTCAATTAAAAACTCCACATCTCTATCTGGTGGCATTCCTGGTAATTCCTCTAGAAACACATCTGGATATTCTTTCACAACTGGTACACTGTCTATGCTAACCCCCTTAAGAGAATTTAGCTTACTCCCTTTAGATTCAAAGTTAGACTTGAACCTAATCCGTTTCTTGTCTGGGATTGTAAGTGTAACAGTACGATTGGCACAATATAGTACTCCCTCATACTTAGCCATCCAATCCATGCCCAGAATAACATCCAATCCTTGGGAATCTAGGATTATCAAACTTACTGGAAACTTATACTTTCCAAATTCCATCACTAGATCATGACATCCAGAATTTACTATCATCTCTCCACCGGGAGAGCTTACTTTAATAGGACACCCAATAGTTTCAGTTGGAAGTCCATTTTTATCAACAAATGCTCTTGATATGAATGAATGTGATGCGACAGTATCAAAAAGAACAAGTTCTAGAAAAGAATTAAGCTTGAACTTACCAGCCACAGCATCAGACTCTTCATATATTTCTTCCACATTGATGTGGTTCACTTGTCCCTTCTGGAAAGGGTTGGGCTTGTTGGCTCCTTCAACTTTCTTTTCTAGGCATTCATTTGCATAGTGCCCAGTTTTCTTGCATTTGAAGCACTCAACCTGACTAATATCTCTTTTAGCAGGCTGACTTCCATTGCCATTCCCACTATGGTGGCTCTTGTGTCCACTCTTGTGGTTCTTATACCTATCATTGTCATGGCTACAGTGGTGCTTGTTGTCATGGTGACTGTTACTATTGTGGTGGCTGTTATACTTCCCATGCTTGTGGGACCCAAAACCTCCACTATCATCACCATGGGAACGCTTGTGAGACGATTCCGAGATGTGCTTGTCAAAGTTATGCTTCCTCTTCATGTTCTCAACCTGCTTCATCTTGCTTTCCAATATGGTGGCCTTGTCACACAGTGATTGATATGTTGGGACATAGGCAACAGATAGCTGCAGGTTCATCTCATCATTCAATCCATCGAGGAACTTCTCCTTCCTCTTGGCATCCATATCAACCTCATCTGGTGCATAGCGCGCCAGATTGTTGAACTCCTCAATGTATTCAGCCACACTGCGGTGACGCTGTTTCAGATTGTGGAACTCCTTCTTCTTCAAGTTCATCACTCACGATGAGATATGGGCAGTGCAGAAACCATCCTCGAATATTGCCCAAGTCACATCCTTGATAGGAGTGGTGATCTGGAAGTTATCCCACCATGTTGCTACTGGTCCTTTGACCAAGTCCTTGTTCACGGAAAGTAACCAGTCATTGGCTACCATTGGATGAGTGGTTCCCAAGAACTTGGCTGGCCTCAACCTCAAAAACCTTGTAAGCATGTCAAAGGCTGGTGGGTTTTTGGGATTGTTGTTTTTATTGTTCTGGTTCTGATTCTGGTTTTGATTTGCCATGAACTGGGTCATCATCTGCATCAGTTGAGTTTGAGCTGTCATCAACTGTTGCATCTCGAGATTGACGTTATTGTTGTTGTTGTTTGGGTTGGGGTTGGCATGATGGGGAGGCATCTGTGGTTTCAATAAGGATAAGTAATGAGATATAACCCATAGATGCCATGCACAATACATCACATAGCAACAATACAATAAACAATCACAAGATAAACATAGAGTTTAAACAACGTAAACAACAAGTTTTTTGGAAAGGTAAACATAATAGCAAGCCATCCACATGTTGGATGATCATTGCGACTCAATAAATCAAAGGATGATAGATAAATAGGTAGTCGAATAATCAAACTACTCCTCCATGTCGACCTCCACATCCACAAGAGTAAGTCTTCATGTCTCCATAGCTGACTTGTACTCCTCCACGCTAGTGTTCAAGGCCTCCATCTTCGCACGAAGGGCTCTCTTCTGCGAGCGAAGCCTCTCTATCACTCCCTGCTGAGTCTCTAACTCAAAGTCCTTGGCCTCAATCTTGGCCCTCATGTCCTTGACCTTCTTGTTTCTATCCTGAAACCCTCTTCTCCTGATTCTTGAACTTCTTGTCCTGGCTCTTGAATTTGGCCTCCATCTCCTTGACGATCTCGTCTTGCTCCGCGAAGAGCTTGTCCTTCTCCCTCAACTGAACCTGGAGATCATCATTGCTAAGCATGACGTTGGTCCTATCTGTGTCGAGGTGTCTAATAAGATCCTCTAGGTCCTGGAGGTACATACGAACTGGCTCTATCGTCTCTCTAGCAGCGCCCTCATACACTATGCCTCTCCCTCCTCGTCACGTCTCCCCAAAGGGTGCAAGTAGAGGCCCCTGAGCTCAGTGGCGTGACATCCGCAGAGATGACCAAGTAGCTCATGCATGACTACATCTAGTCCCTTCTCCTTATCATCGTGCATCAGCTTGAAGGTAATCTCCTCCGTGAGTGGCTCTGTCTGGCATCCAGGCTGCAAGACTATAAAGCCCCAAAGATCCTTCCTCTCAAACTTGGTAAGCTGAAGTGCCTTAATACTAGGAAGTGGGAGGTTGAGCACACTAGTGAACTACACGATACGTGAACCAAAACGAGTTCCATTGAACTCCTCGGCAGTGTTGATCACAAAGCTAGGCATCTAATGCATAAGATAGATAAAAAATAGAAACAATACAAATAGAGAGAAAAACAAGATAGTGAAACCAAAAGCCAAAAGTATACATTCAACAATAAAAACACACAAGTCATGGCATACTCAAATCTACCACAAGTACTAAGGTTCAAACATAACTTAGACAATTTTTTGCGAGAAAACGACAAGTGTGGTGGTCCAACTAGCGGAGTACGTTACAATTCTCACTCATATGCTAAGTCTATGATATCCTCCCTTAGACGTTTTATGGCGGTCTCTAAGTCTTGGGTATACTTATTCTCCTTCTTAAGGTCATTTTGGGTGTTGAGCATTCTACACTTGAGTCTTTCACCAAGCTCCTTGATAGCATTCCAAGCTGCATTTCTTGCAGAGTCAAAGAATGTCATATACATTTCTGAGTTGGTGCCCATGTAGAATCCCGACTCTTTGTGGTTGTCTCCCTTGTTTTTGTACAAGTGAAGTTGCACCCACCAATATTCTTCTCCTTCATCCATCACTGGAAATTCCTTGTACACGGCCTCACCATGTATCCCCAAGCTAACCATAAGGGTTTTGAGTGCTTTGGGAAACTCCGTCTCACATTCTAAAGTCATCGTCATGAGTAGTCCCTTATTGACGGCTTCGTTGATGGCGGCCATCTACAAATTGAGATGAGAAAGAAGATTAGAAGAGATTTATGAGAAGAAAAGACAAGTGTGGACTCTACAAAGAGTTGCATTTTTCCTTAGTGGTTTTCTTAGTCTAATCCAACTTAGGGTCATAATCATACAGGCAACACAGTGCTCTGATACCATCTGTAAGACCTCACCTTTATAAGGTAAAGGCCCCTGTGATTGCAATGTCCCTGGATCAAATGCTAGCATCCACAGTTTAAGATGAAGTACACAGATACAAAGATTTTTATTACATCGTCATTCTAGAGATAAACATAGTCTTTTACAAATCAATATCCAAAGGCTAGTACAAGAGTTCTGTCACATCCCAAGATTTTCCAAATCTTGTAATGTGAAAATAAATGAATAAAATAAAACTTTGTTTGATTTTCAGAGCCAGAAGAAACTTTTTGAATTCAATTGGAACTTCAAACCCATTTGAATTAAATAAAACCTAAAGGGATTTAAAAAGATAAACATTTAATAAAAGGAAAAATAAAAACATTTGGAAATACTATTTTGAAACAATTAAATGAAAAGATTTGTTTTCAAATGAAATAGAAGTTTATAAATAAAGAATATTTTATAAAGCCAAATTAAACCTTGGCCAAGCTTTGGGAATTAAAACATTTTATTTTAAATTAGCAAAGGTTTATTTAAATAAATTAATAAGGATTTAATATCCAACTTTATTTAAATAAAAGGTTTTACCAATTTAATTGAAACATAAAAACTTATTAAATTATTTAAAGTAAGTTTTCCAAATATTTGATATTCACAAATAAAACCTACTAAAGTGTTTTGGCTTTATTTTAGATTTCAAAATAAATATCTCAATAAAACAAATCCTATTTGATTTAATAATGAAAGTCTATTATATTTAATTAATAATGGACTCTAAAATAAAAGGTTATTTTGTTTTAAACAAGCTTTCCAAGTATTCTTTACTTTCAATTAATACCTACTGATTTGGTTTTGAAAATATTTGGATTTAAAATGGAGATTTTATTAATTAAATCAAACCCTATTTAATTAAATAACTAAAGGTACATTTTATTTAATTAAAGAATGGATCTTAAAAAGAATAAAAAATTATTATTTTATTTTGGAATTTAGGTTTATGCTGATAAATAGAACCAAGTTCAAAATTGTGAAGTGTGGTGTTTGTTTGAGTTGATTTGGTTGAATGAATCATTTGTTTGAATTTCAAATCAGTAAATTGAAAATAGAAAAGGAAAAAGTTTCAGACAGAAAAAAAAATAGAGCAGACCACCATCTGGCCCAACTAACCCAGCAACAGCCCACCTAGCCCACCTCCCCTCTCAGCGAGTGAATCGTTTTCCACCGCAGAAGTAACCCGCTAGGACACTGACGACTGGACCCCGTTCCCTTTCCCTTTCTCACTGACCACAGGACCCCACCGCCACGTTCCCCTTCTTCCCCACCCGTGGACCACGCCTCCCCCCTCGCCAGCCGTTGCAGACGGAATAACTCCGGCGTAATACGCCTTAATCACGCGTTGAATCGGCCCCTTGACCACGCAGGATAAATCGTCTGCCTCCCCTCTTCCGTTTCCCCCAGACACCCCTCCTCGACACGCCCCCAGGCTGTCAGATTTTGCTCGGACATCCCCCTGTCTTCGACGACCCTTCTCGCCGATTCCGGCCAGCACACGCCCCCTCCTGCCTCCTCGAGCATGCAGTTGTGCTCAGCATTCCCCAGTGAACCTTTCTGCAGCCGCAGCTCGCTCGCGGGTGCCCCTGAGCATCGGCAACGACGACACCGAGTGTGCGCCCCCGTCTGCCATTGCCTCGTCGAGCATTCCAGGTGAACTCCGACCACCCCGCGCCACCTAAATCACGCACACAACATCGCCTTGGTCTTGCGCATCTGAACATGCTCCTGTCTTGCCTTAGGGCGATCTGCAGCGACAACTCCGACCGTCGCCACCGTCTGTCTTAACTCCGACGAGCACTTCTGGTAAGCATCTGTCCACCCCTTTCCCTCTCGTTCAGGCATGCAAGATTTACTCTTCCTCGCGCGTCTAACATACCTTTCATCTCGTCCTCCGGTGCCTTGTAGCCTCGCCCCCACCATCGAACAGAGCCGCCCGACGCCGCCACCAACTCCGGCGAGGAATCCTGCCCGTCCCCGTGCGCCCCTCCACCAACCAAGAGCACGTTGAGTATCAGTGCTACATTGCGAACCTGGTGAGCCCCTCCTCCTCCTCTCTCGCTTCCTAGACCACCGGCATCGTCCACACCTGACCGCGCCGCCAGTCGCCGCCGCGTCGGCGCCGCTCGCATATGGTCAAACGCACCAGTGCCATAGGATCTCGATCCGACGCTTACGATAGATCGCTCGAGCTGCGAAGGGGTACGTTCTCTGAGCCGCATGATCGATTAGATCCAACGCACCGCAACGCTGATCCGCGCGAAACGGTACCGTCCAATGAAACCCTGCCGCGTGGCACTAAATCTGTTTAAAAGAATTTTTGAATCAGATTTATTTGCAAACTTCAAACCCTTATATCTTTGGATCCACACGTCCAAAAATTACAAATTTTATGTCGTTGGATTCAGGAGAACAAGACCTAGCCAACCCTGCCCTTGATTTAGCATATAGTATCTGTTAGCTTGTTGGTTTTTGCAGAAACATTTGTGTGCTTGTTAAGATTAGAAAAATTGTTAAAAATGATTTTAGGGTTAAAACTTTTGCAAAATAGTTTGTTGTGACCTTAATGACCCTAGGAACCAACCCATGATTTGCAAAATGGATTTGGAAAAGTTTAGAATGGATTTATTGGTTTAGTCCATTTCTAGCTAAATAAAACTATTGATTTGTTTATGAAAATGATTTTGAGTAAAAACTTTGGAGAAAATAGTTTGGACCAAACCTACTGACCCAAAAACACCAAGTTTTGCAATAGCAACTCATTTGGTGAAAAACATAAAGTTTTGCTTTGATAATAAAATAATTTTCACCCATAAAATAATGATTAGATTTAAAAATGGTTTATAGACCAAAACCCTTTTTCAAATGACTTTGCCACTTTGGAAAATAACCACTTTTGACTTTACAAAGTTTAGAAGCCTAGTGGAAACCACCTTTGCAATTAGAACCATCTTTTGCATGCTTGCATGCATTTCTTTGACTTTGTCATTTTATGTGTTGTTTTGCTTGATTGGTAGATTGAGTTTGTGCCTTGATTGATTGATTTGTAGTGACTTGAAGAGTGTGATTGTTGCAAGGACAAGGAGTGAACCTATACCCTCTACCAAAAAGGCAAGTGATGCTTCATACTTTTTGTCCCATTACTTTCACTATGCATTAGTGATTTTGCTAAGTAAAACTTGCATGGATTTTGCTAAGTATAAACCTTGCTACAGTAAAACCTAGTAGATGAAACATTAGTGTAAATCTTCCTAAGTTAAAGATTCCTATTACTATCAAGCTTAGCTAATAGAAAACATGGGTGGAATATATATTCACACTATGGAAAATATTCTAAGTCTGAGGACTTGTGATTTTGTCTAATAAAACAACTAAGTTAATGAATCACCTGGGTGGAATGGGATTGCTTGGTGGTTTTTGGTTGAGTGGTTCACAAGGCCATGGACTTGGCTTGTGTATCTCACTTGTGGATTGCCACCCAGGAACAAAGAGATTTGAGATGTCAAATGTTGAGAAGCTTCAAGTGCAACCACTTGGCAATATGGGCTCTACCATGATCATATAGGTTGCAAGAACTTAGCCATATGGACAGTGGGTGGTAGTGTTTGATAGGTTGGAACGCGTCCATTTTGGTCTAAGGGAAGGCTTCTGAAAGATCTTGTCTTGGGAAACCAAGTCTTGTGGGGAAAGTGCACCACCTCTGCATAGTGTAAAACCTAAGTACTTAGCCATGTCCCTGGTAAAGGACAATTTGAGCATCAAGACATGGAAGCAATCAAGAATCTCATCATTCAAATTTCTAAGTTAAAACTTGTGGATTGAACAAGGGTTGTTTGAAATCTTCAATCTCTGATTGAGAGATGCCTTGTTAAAGGATCTTCAATCTTTGATTGAGAAAGATGATTTTATCAAAACAAAAACTTAGTATTTTCAAATGTTAAGGAAAAATCTATTTTGAGAAAAGCAAGCCTCAACTCCACTTAGCCAAATGCATATAGATAATAGACTCCACTATTCTACCATAGTATCACTTGCCAATACAATTCAAATGTATTGACCCTTTGTGGCTGTAACTTGTATGTTGCAGGTTTGATTGATTTTAGTGAAGATTGTTTGATTAGGATTTACAAAGTCTACAACCAACATCTGCCTGTGGCACTTTGAAGATGAAGGACCCATGACTATAGTTATTCCGCTGCAATGTAATGTGATAGCCAAATGAGCTATGTAATGATGTAATAAAATTATGTTATTCTTGGTTATAAAGTTATAATATGACCTTTGTTTCTTGATATTACATCTAAACTGTGGATGCTAGCTATTGATCCAGGGACTAGTATTGTAAAACACATGAGGAATCTACCTTATTAGGTTGAGACCCTTACAGATGGTATCAGAGCATTGTGTTGCCTGCAGGATTTGTAAACCCTAGGATTGGACAAAAACCCTTAGAAAAATAGGAGTTGTGTTTGTTCCAAAAACTTATTTACAAAACAATCTTGTAAACTCTTTCCTCAACCATTTTGGTTTCAACTCTACATCTCTTCTACTTCAACTTGATGGAAAAACCTACCCATGGCCAAAGACTACACCATGTGCAAAGGACTACTTCAACATCTTCAACTCTAATGACTTCAACATGTTCACCAAGGACTTCCAACTTGGATACCACTAAGGACTACAAGTGAAACAAGGAAATCTTGCTCAAGATTTAGAGACTGAGGGAATGCAAAAGTTAGAAGGAGCCTACTCCACTTGAAGCTTTGTGACCAAGAGTTTTTCCAAGGAAACCATGATCTCATACAAGAAGAATCATGAAGGAAGGAAAGATCACAAGTGAACCATATAGATGGACCACCATATCTTAGCTAAGACAAAACCACCAACTTATGAGGTGTGAACAAAAATATTTTGTTGCCTAAGTATGTGCTTGAACTTTGTTTGAGTGAAATGTTTGACTTGTGATTGCATGCACATTGTTTGTGTAAATTGTGATGTGTGTGATTATAAATAATTCCTTAGAAATACCTTGCCTATTCTAATATCCCTTCAACCCAACCAGATGATTACTCCAAAAGACTCCAAGGTTGATGACATCAACACCAACCAAGAGGACCGCATGAAAGAGCTCATAGCAACCCAGAACCAGTTAAACCAACTGACAGCTCAGTTCATAGCCAACAATAATGATAAAGATCCATCACTACAAAAGTTTTTGGAGGAACAATCCCAACTGATGCTTAAGGTGACTAATCAAATGATCAACATGGAAGAAAGCTATCCCAAAAGAGTGTATGATAACAAGGATGACAAGAATGTTATTCTAGATGGAGCCCCAGCTTGCATTATTTGTGGAGATAAGGACCATACTTCCAAGGAGCATTAAGGTCAATGCCCTAACTGTGAAGATAATCATCCTGTTGGACAATGTCCCATCTCCCAAGATACTTGCTACCTTTGTGAAGGAAATGACCATGTCCCTATCCAATGCCCTATCTAATCCATGGTGGAACAAAGGAAACATGAAGGATCCAAGTCTACCAAAGGAAAAGGACCACTTATACCTCCAAACAAGACAACCCAATTCAAAGGATCAAAGAAACCCAAGAAACCAAGACCAGACATGAACCTTGTGCAATGTCGTAAATGTAAGGAAATGGGACACTATTCCAGTGAGTGCCCAGAGAACAAGAAGAATAAAGAGATTGACCAAGTGTGGTGCAACAACTGCAAAGAGTTAGGCCACTATGTAGCAACTTGTCCACAAGAGCCACGTAAAGAACTCAAGGACATCCATTGTTTCAACTGCAAGAATCCAGGACATTATGCAAGCAACTGTCCAGAAAAGATGAAGAACAAGTTGAACAAGCCTATGGAGAAACTCAACCTTGGCCCATGAGTCAAGTATGGAAACCAAGGACACATGCAAATGATGCCCATGAGAAGTTTCCCAGGATCCCAAGAAGGACAAAGTGTAATTTTTGTTTGAGAATTTTTAAGGGTGGTAGTACCCTACTTGTTTTGAACCTGCTTGTAACCCTAGCCTCCCCAAATCTCGGGACGAGATTTATTTTAAGGGTGGTAGCCTGTCACATCCCAAGATTTTCCAAATCTTGTAATGTGAAAATAAATGAATAAAATAAAACTTTGTTTGATTTTCAGAGCTAGAAGAAACTTTTTGAATTCAATTGGAACTTCAAACCCATTTGAATTAAATAAAACCTAAAGGGATTTAAAAAGATAAACATTTAATAAAAGGAAAAATAAAAACATTTGGAAATACTATTTTGAAACAATTAAATGAAAAGATTTGTTTTCAAATGAAATAGAAGTTTATAAATAAAGAAAATTTTATAAAGCCAAATTAAACCTTGGCCAAGCTTTGGGAATTAAAACATTTTATTTTAAATTAGCAAAGGTTTATTTAAATAAATTAATAAGGATTTAATATCCAACTTTATTTAAATAAAAGGTTTTACCAATTTAATTGAAACATCAAAACTTATTAAATTATTTAAAATAAGTTTTCCAAATATTTGATATTCACAAATAAAACCTACTCAAGTGTTTTGGCTTTATTTTAGATTTCAAAATAAATATCTCAATAAAACAAATCCTATTTGATTTAATAATGAAAGTCTGTTATATTTAATTAATAATGGACTCTAAAATAAAAGGTTATTTTGTTTTAAACAAGCTTTCCAAGTATTCTTTACTTTAAATTAATACCTACTGATTTGGTTTTGAAAATATTTGGATTTAAAATGGAGATTTTATTAATTAAATCAAACCCTATTTAATTAAATAACTAAAGGTACATTTTATTTAATTAAAGAATGGATCTTAAAAAGAATAAAAAATTATTATTTTATTTTGGAATTTAGGTTTATGCTGATAAATAGAACCAAGTTCAAAATTGTGAAGTGTGGTGTTTGTTTGAGTTGATTTGGTTGAATGAATCATTTGTTTGAATTTCAAATCAGTAAATTGAAAATAGAAAAGGAAAAAGTTTCAGACAGAAAAAAAATAGAGCAGACCACCATCTGGCCCAACTAACCCAGCAACAGCCCACCTAGCCCACCTCCCCTCTCAGCGAGTGAATCGTTTTCCACCGCAGAAGTAACCCGCTAGGACACTGACGACTGGACCCCGTTCCCTTTCCCTTTCTCACTGACCACAGGACCCCACCGCCACGTTCCCCTTCTTCCCCACCCGCGGACCACGCCTCCCCCCTCGCCGGCCGTTGCAGACGGAATAACTCCGGCGTAATACGCCTTAATCACGCGTTGAATCAGCCCCTTGACCACGCAGGATAAATCGTCTGCCTCCCCTCTTCCGTTTCCCCCAGACACCCCTCCTCGACACGCCCCCAGGCTGTCAGATTTTGCTCGGACATCCCCCTGTCTCCGACGACCCTCCTCGCTGATTCCGGCCAGCACACGCCCCCTCCTGCCTCCTCGAGCACGCAGCTGTGTTCAGCATTCCCCAGTGTACCTTTCTGCAGCCGCAGCTCGCTCGCGGGTGCCCCTGAGCATCGGCAACGACGACACCGAGCGTGCGCCGCCGTCTGCCATTGCTTCGTCGAGCATTCCAGGTGAACTCCGACCACCCCGCGCCTCCTAGATCATGCACACAGCATCGCCTTGGTCTTGCGCATCTGAACATGCTCCTGTCTTGCCTTAGGGCGATCTGCAGCGACAACTCCGATCGTCGCCACCGTCTGGCTTAACTCCGACGAGCACTTCTGGTAAGCATCTGTCCACCCCTTTCCCTCTCGTTCAGGCATGCAAGATCTACTCTTCCTCGCGTGTCTAACAGACCTTTCATCTCGTCCTCCGGTGCCTTGTAGCCTCGCCCCCACCGTCGACCAGAGCCGCCCGACGCCGCCACCAACTCCGGCGAGGAATCCTGCCCGTCCCCGTGCGCCCCTCCACCAACCAAGAGCACGTTGAGTATCAGTGCTGCATTGCAAACCTGGTGAGCCCCTCCTCCTACTCTCTCGCTTCCTAGACCACCGGCATTGTCCACACCTGACCGCACCGCCAGTCGCCGCCGCGTCGGCGCCGCTCGCATATGGTCAAACGCACCAGTGCCATAGGATCTCGATCCGACGCTTACGATAGATCGCTCGAGCTGCGAAGGGGTACGTTCTCTGAGCCGCATGATCGATTAGATCCAACGCACCGCAACGCTGATCCGCGCGAAACGGTGCCGTCCAATGAAACCCTGCCGCGTGGCACTAAATCTGTTTAAAAGAATTTTTGAATCAGATTTATTTGCAAACCTCAAACCCTTATATCTTTGGATCCACACGTCCAAAAATTACAAATTTTATGTCGTTGGATTTAGGAGAACAAGACCTAGCCAACCCTGCCCTTGGTTTAGCAAATAGTATCTGTTAGCTTGTTGGTTTTTGCAGAAACATTTGTGTGCTTGTTAAGATTAGAAAAATTGTTTAAAAATGATTTTAGGGTTAAAACTTTTGCAAAATGGTTTGTTGTGACCTTACTGACCCTAGGAACCAACCCATGATTTGCAAAATGGATTTCGAAAAGTTTAGAATGGATTTATTGGTTTAGTCCATTTCTAGCTAAATAAAACTATTGATTTGTTTATGAAAATGATTTTGAGTAAAAACTTTGGAGAAAATAGTTTGGACCAAACCTACTGACCCAAAAACACCAAGTTTTGCAATAGCAACTCATTTGGTGAAAAACATAAAGTTTTGCTTTGATAAAAAAATAATTTTCACCACATAAAATAATGATTAGATTTAAAAATGGTTTATAGACCAAAACCCTTTTTCAAATGACTTTGCCACTTTGGAAAATAACCACTTTTGACTTTACAAAGTTTAGAAGCCTAGTGGAAACCACCTTTGCAATTAGAACCATCTTTTGCATGCTTGCATGCATTTCTTTGACTTTGTCATTTTATGTGTTGTTTTGCTTGATTGGTAGATTGAGTTTGTGTCTTGCTTGATTGATTTGTAGTGACTTGAAGATTGTGATTGTTGCAAGGACAAGGAGTGAACCTATACCCTCTACCAAAAAGGCAAGTGATGCTTCATACTTTTTGTCCCATTACTTTCACTATGCATTAGTGATTTTGCTAAGTAAAACTTGCATGGATTTTGCTAAGTATAAACCTTGCTATAGTAAAACCTAGTAGATGAAACATTAGTGGAAATCTTCCTAAGTTAAAGATTCCTATTACTATCAAGCTTAGCCTAGCTAATAGAAAACATGGGTGGAATATATATTCACACTATGGAAAAATATTCTAAGTCTGAGGACTTGTGATTTTGTCTAATAAAACAACTAAGTTAATGAATCACCTGGGTGGAATGGGATTGCTTGGTGGTTTTTGGTTGAGTAGTTCACAAGGCCATGGACTTGGCTTGTGTATCTCACTTGTGGATTGCCACCCAGGAACAAAGAGATTTGAAATGTCAAATGTTGAGAAGCTTCAAGTGCAACCACTTGGCAATATGGGCTCTGCCATGATCATATAGGTTGCAAGAAGTTAGCCATATGGACAGTGGGTGGTAGTGTTTGATAGGTTGGAACGCGTCCATTTTGGTCTAAGGGAAGGCTTCTGAAAGATCTTTTCTTGGGAAACCAAGTCTTGTGGGGAAAGTGCACCACCTCTGCAGAGTTTAAAACCTAAGTACTTAGCCATGTCCCTGGTAAAGGACAATTTGAGCATCAAGACATGGAAGCAATCAAGAATCTCATCATTCAAATTTCTAAGTTAAAACTTGTGGATTGAACAAGGGTTGTTTGAAATCTTCAATCTCTGATTGAGAGATGCCTTGTTAAAGGATCTTCAATCTTTGATTGAGAAAGATGATTTTATCAAAACAAAAACTTAGTATTTTCAAATGTTAAGGAAAAATCTATTTTGAGAAAAGCAAGCCTCAACTCCACTTAGCCAAATGCATATAGATAATAGACTCCACTATTCTACCATAGTATCACTTGCCAATACAATTCAAATGTATTGACCCTTTGTGGCTGTAACTTGTATGTTGCAGGTTTGATTGATTTTAGTGAAGATTGTTTGATTAGGATTTACAAAGTATACAACCAACATCTGCCTGTGGCACTTTGAAGATGAAGGACCCATGACTATAGTTATTCCGCTGCAATGTAATGTGATAGCCAAATGAGCTATGTAATGATGTAATAAAATTATGTTATTCTTGGTTATAAAGTTATAATATGACCTTTGTTTCTTGATATTACATCTAAACTGTGGATGCTAGCTATTGATCCAGGGACTAGTATTGTAAAACACATGAGGAATCTACCTTATTAGGTTGAGACCCTTACAAGTTCATAACATAAAGTAAATAACTATAAGTCTTCATCTTCATGTGCCACAGGCAAGCATGTTGAGTGTAGACTCACAACCCTATTCTCCATTAGAGTAACCTGCAACATCATAAGTTACAACCATAGTGGGTTAATACATTTGGAATTGTATTGGCAAGTGGTACCTTAGTAGTATAGTAGTAACTAACATCTATATGAATTTGGCTAAGTGTAGCTTAGGCTTTCTTTGCTCAAAATAGGTTTTTCTTATCAGTTGAAAACACTAAGTTTTTGTTTGTCAAAAACTCCCAAGGAACCACCAATAGACATTGGAGAACCTTGTACCCTTGTTCAACCACAAGTTTTTAACTTAGAAATTGGGATGAGGAGATTCTTGATAGCTTCAATGTCTTTGATGCTCAAATTGTCCGCTGCAGGGGACACGGCTAAGTACTTAGGTTTTACCCTCTCGAGAGGTGGTGCACTTTCCCCACAAGACTCGACATGCATCGAGATGAGACCTTTCAGAAGCCTTCCCTTAGACCACCATGGACGCGTTCCATCCTATCACCCTACCACCAACTGTCCATCTGGCTAAGTTATTGCATCCTATGTGGTCAAGGCAGAGCCCATATGCCATGTGGTTGCACTAGAAGCTTCTCAACACTAAATATCTCAAATCCCTTGGTTCCTGGGCGGATTTCCATAAGTGAGATACACAAGGTAAACCATATACATGGGCCTTGTGTAACCACTCAACATAAACCATCATACCATTCCACCCGGGTGATTCATTCACTTAGTTGTTTTATTAATCAAAACACAAGTCAAAGACTTAGCAAATGTCCATAGCATGAATATATTCCACCCTTGTTTGCTACTAGCTAGGCTAAGCATGATAACATAACAAGTATCTTAACTTAGAGAAAATTCTACTAAGACTACAACTACTAGGATTTCCCAAGGCATTGCATATAAATACTTAGCTAAAATTCCATGCAAGCCCTATTCAAAATATCACTAGTGCATAGTCAAAATAATAGGACAAAATACATGAAGCACCACTTGCCTTGGTAGTTGAGGGAGTAGCAACAATACTCACACTCACAATCACCACTAGCACCAAAATCTACACATAAAATGATAGCACCAAATTCACATTCAAATATTCAAGCAAAAATATATATGAATGCATGCAAATGCAATGAAACCAATGATATATTATATGCATTTTTCGATAAATAGAACAAAAGATATGAATTTTACAAGTTTGCAAATCTAATAGATTCAAACACAGATTTTAAATCTATTTGCCAGACACGTGGGCGCTTCTTATTTGCCCGTACCGCTTCGCGCGGATCGATCAACGTGGGTCATAGGATTTAGGTGACGATGTATGGCTAGATCTACTGATACCGTTTCGAATAAGTGATCTAATCTAAACCCTAGGATCTAGATCTAACGGTGCCAACGTATGCGACCATAGTTGGGCGGCGCAAATGGGAGTTGGCGGCGACAGCGCTACTGGCGATGGTGCTTCGGCGATTCCAGAGGGGGCTAGGGTGACGCAGTGGCTTACCAGCATCGCACAGTTGCGAGGATGCTCAAGGTGTCTTCGGCTTGGACAGGGGCATGCTGCTGCGGCTGGAAAAGCTCGTCGGAATCCTCGCTGGCGTCAGGCACGATTTAGCGAAGACGACGGCTATGCTCTGGATCACCCTAGCGCAAACCAAGTGTATCAGGACATGTGCAAGTTCAGGCGAACAAGATGGTTTGAATCAGAAGGCGAGGGGCGGTCGTATCTTACCGGGATTGCTCGCCGGAGACGAGGACGGTGTAGGGTGCTCACGGTGCTTGATGAAGCCCTATAGGATGAACCATTGGTGTTAGAAGAACCGCAAGGAACATGGGATCATCAACGTATGAACGAGGGACGGGGGTGAGCACGACACTCACCGGAATATCTTGTCGGAGACGCTCGGGCAGCGGCGACGCAAGCCCAAATACAGCCAGCCTGGTGGCGCTCTGGTGATGGTGGTTGGGGGGAAATGGCCGCGGTGGTGTGGGGGTTAAGTCGCAGGCGTCGAGGGAGGGTATTATGTAGGCATTTATCAGCAATTAAGCGTGAATCAACGCGGCACTGATGGAGGTAATGGCGGCGACGACGGGGTCTGGGGCGCGGGGTTTGTGGAAGAAAGAGATGAGCTGGCGTAGGGCCCAGTGGCAGTGTCAACGGGGTAGGGTGATCGCGGGTGAGAGAGAGAGGGGGAGGGGGAATGGCCTGGGTGGGCTGTTGGGCTGGTTCTGGTGCTGGGCCGAAAGGCTGGCGCCTGTTTTCTTTTTTTCTTTTAGCCTTTTCTTTTTCTGTTTGATTTTTCAGGAATGGTTTTCAAACCCTTTTCAAACTTGTTTGAATTCAAATATTTTCCAGATTTTTATATAGTGATCCTTGCACTCAAAAGTGTGTTAAACACATCTGTTTAATCAAACACAATTTGGTCCTTTGAAAGTAAAATTAAAACCATGCCTCATATGATATATAAATAATAGTTATATTAATGGTTTTATTTGGAGTTTTGGTTTGAAATTTTTTGTGCAAGATAAATATGCTATGACAATATGAATGCAATGTATGCTTTTGCAATTCATGAATTTTGGGATGTTACATGCTATAATCAAGCTCTCCAGGTTTCTCTTTATTGGTTACCACCCTCATCATCTTGAGGTCTTCTACCAGATTTGGCTCGGGTTTAATAGCAAACTTTGCTAATATGAGGACTTGGCTCTCAGCTACTTTACCCAGATGAGCCTCCACGGTCTTTGTCCTTTCATGTAGAGCATGTACATCATTTCTAATTGCAATGGCCTGGTTAGATAATTTTCCCATACTACTCTCATGGATCTCCGTGATTTTAATAAGCATATTGTTTTGCTTGATTTGAGCTTGTATAAAGGTTCTAACAGTTTGTTCAAACGAGATATTTCCATGATTTTCTCCATTATTATTTTCATAATTACTGTAAGGAGCTCCTGCAGGATTAGGATAATGTTTTTGAGGATTAAAAGGAGTGCGAGCTATAAAATTAACATCGATAGCGATAGTATTAACTTCGGTATCTTCTTACCTTTTACTATGCTTAGCAGCTCGTATACCTTAGATGTAAGCTCTTCATTATTTACCTCGGGTATTGAACTTACTCTCTTCGACATTCTTTCCACGTGCCATTGGGCATGATTATTTTGCATATCATCAAGTAGTTTCTTTGCAACACTCACTTGCTTTCCCATGATTGTTCCTTCTACTGCAGTATCTAGCATAGACTTAGACATTGAGTTAAGACCATTATAAAACAAATGTAATATAAGCCATTATTCCATCCCATGACTAGGACAGTTTATTATGGCTTCTTTCATCCTTTCCCACGCAAACTCTAGTGGCTCAAGGTCTTCTTGCCTAACGCTTGTAATGTTGGATCTTAGCTGCATAGTCTTAGCTATGGAGATAAATTTAGTCATCAACAAATTAGTACATTCCTCCCAAGATTTAATAGTGCCCTTTAGTAGAGCTAGCAACCAATTCTTAGCCTTTCCTCTAAGATAGAAAGGAAACAATCTTAATTTAACATCATTTGGATCAACATCCTTAATACGCATCATGTCACAAATTTCAGAGAAAGTGTTTAAGTGCAAACCTGAATCCTCAGAAGATGAGCCCGCAAATTGGTTCTATTGAACCAAGCTTAAAAGGTTAGGCTTAATTTTATAAGTTTCTGCATCAATAGCGGGCTGAGTGATAGGTGCATGAATAAAATCATCAGTGGGAGTAGCATACTCCCCAAGTCTCCTTTGAGCCATCGCTCTTATATTTTGGTAATTTTTAAGTCATGAAAACAAATAACAAGTAACTATTGTTTGGGGTTTTCAAATAGATAACAAGAAAGTAAATATATAAAAAGAATTAAACTACAAACTAATAATAAAAATAAAAACAAGGTATCTAGTGACCTCACCAGGATAGCAAAATTGCTTCCCCGGCAACGGTGCCAAAAAAGGGTTGATACCTTTGATCCGGATTCATGGATGTAGTATAATAGCTTTTTCCCTAGAAGACCTAGTTTTAATTGAACCTTGGAAAGCAATGCTAAAAGGAAATAAAAAGGACACGTCTATAAGTCTTTGTTTCTTTATTTTACCTTAGTTTACCAGACCAATCTAGTTTACTTTTATAGTGGGTTGAATCAATGGATGGAGATAGGCCAGGGTTGAAGATCCACGTGTAGTTGCACATCATATGCGATAAAAAGATAATAATAAGCATAGTCATGTGTAATGTTTGAATGGAGATAATCTCTTGTGGGCAACACATCCTAATATACTAGATCCACCATGATGTAGTGGGCATAGCAATAGTCTTTTAATCAAATCGAGTGCACACCAAAGCAACTACACATAATTATTAAGTGTAGAACACAGATTAAAACATTAAGTGATGATGTTGTTGTGATACCGAATGGGTCGCTAAGTGAAGACCGTACAATCCTTTATGTCACTAAGGTTCCTATGAGATCGCCGCTAGCCAAAGATCTCACCTCAAGCCTTTATCAATCTATGGGATCTTGGGTACCTACAAGTCCACAGATCGAGACAAGAGACAAAGAAACAAAAGATACAAATCTCAATTGTAAACAAAATACAATACTCCCATGATTATATGCACATAATTGTTGTGAGGTTTCTCCCCAACCCGCAGCCCGTGAGGACTATTCACTCATAAAAATAGATCTAGGATAGAAAACATTGTGCCAAATACTTAGATTAAAATCAAATATTCTAACAATGGTCGCCAAATCACAAGGAGATCTAAAGTACAAAGTAATGTTTATGGCTAATGGAGGGGATGATGAACAATGGGGTGGATCTCCTTTGGTGGTGTTGTGATGAAATCTGAGAATGGTGGCTCTCTGCCTGGCGGCTGGAGCCTCAAAATATATAGGCATCTTCACGAAATTCATAGGGTTTGACGAGATGGAACCGCCATCACATGGTAAGGGAGGACGGTATGGGCGGGCCCCATCCATACCAGTGGTCGTTAAGCTCACTAACGCCTGGAATTGGCTTTCTGATTACTTGGTCGTGTAGATGATGGCTCAGATATGTAGAGCTCATTGGGAACCCCAAGAGGAAGGTATGATGAGCATAGCAGCAAGTTTTCCCTCAGTTATGAATCCAAGGTTATCGAACCAGTAGGAGTAAGGAAACAACTCCAAGGTGTTGCTAGCAACTTGGAACCTGCACAACACAATCCAAAATACTTTGCCCCAACTTACAGTGAGGTTGTCAATCTAACTGGTTTGCTGAAAACAAAGGATTAAATGTATAGTGTGGAAGATAATAGTTGCTTGTAGAAAGTAAATAGTAACGGTAAACAGTGGATGGTATATCAATGATAAAGAATGGACCGGGGTCCACAGTTCACTAGAGGTGTTCTCCATAAGATAGATAGCATGTTGGGTGAACAAATTGCAGTGGGGCAATTGATAGATTGAGAAAGCATAAATATGCATATACTAGACATCTTGACTCCTATGAGATTTGATTGGGCATTACAACAAAATACATAGACCATAATCCAATTGCATATATGACTAATAATAGACCTTCAGGTTATCATCCGAACCCCTTCCAGTATTAGTTTGCAAGCAACAGATAATTGCATTAAACAAAGTGTGTAAAGTAAACAATACAATTGCCCTTGGACAAAGGATTGTTGTTTTCTCCCTAGTATCAACAGGACATCTACAACCTTAGAAGTTTTTGTCACTCTCCCAGATTACTAGAGGCATGAACCTACTATCGAGCATAAATACCCCTTCTTGGAGTTACAAGCATCTACTTGGCCAAGATAGCTACTAGCAACAGAGAGCATGCAAGATCACAAATAACATAGACATGATAGAATCAATAATCAATATGACATAGTATCTCAATATCCATCGGATCCTTGCAAACACAACATGTATGATTACAAATAGATGATCTTGATCATGAAGGGATCTCACAAGATCTAAACATGATAGCACAAAGGAGGAGAAACAACCATCTAGCTACTGTATAGAGCCATAGGCCAAGTGTGAACTACTCACGTGTCACTCCGGAGGCTCGCATGGTGATGAAGAAGGCCTCCAGGATGATCTCTCCCCTCCGGCAGGGTGCCGGGAAGAGCTTCAGATCCCCCACACACGATCTAGGATGATGGTGGCAGCGGCTATAGATTGTTTCATGGATTTCTGATCGGGTGCTTAGGGTTTCTATATCGGGTGCTTTTATAGGCGGAGGGGCAAGGTCGGTGGGCGCCCGAGGGGCCCACACCTAGGGCTAGCGCGCCCCCTGGATGCGCCGCCACAGTGTGTGTCCGCCTCGTGGTCCCACTTCAGCTACCCTCCGGACTCTGTGTTCCTTCTGGTAAAATATTGACTTTGGCTTTTGTCCCGTCCAATTCTGAGAATATTTCCTTACTAGCTTTTCTGAAACCAAAAATAGCAGAAAATAGGCAACTGGCACTGCGGCATCTTGTTAATAGGTTAGTTTCAGAAAATGTATAAAAATACCTCAAAGTGTAGACAAAACATAAGAAAGTTGATACTAAACAAGCATGGAGCATCAAAATCCTAGCCTTCTGCTGCTTGAGAAAAGTCTTGTACTCGGCCTCCATGGCTCTAGCTGCCTCAATTGACTTTTGCGCCTAGGCCAGATCTCGATCTAGCCTTGCTCCGCGATGGCCTGCGCTTCCTCCAATAGCTGCTGGCGATTTTCTTCAAGCTGTACTACGTTCCGTATATGGTCCACGGTCACTAGCTCAACGAGTAAATTACCGTACATCACTCTATCAGCTGGAGTGACTTGGGCCACCGCAGACGTAGATGCTAGAGGCGGCGGATTTGTGGTGTTGGGGTTACTCGGACCGATGTTGAGTTCCTGCGGCTCCTGCGTTGGGTTAGGCGGAGGGGGCATGGCTTTTGCGTGACCATTGTCGGCAGCATCAGCTGGTCCCTTCCCCTTGTCCAGCGGCTTAGGCGGAGCTTGTCCGAGTTGGTCTTCTTCCATCACACTCCCAATGGCGATGAACACCTCTCGGGATGTGATGGCCTTGCCGGCCTGCTCACTTTTTATATCCTCCTCCATCTCCTGCATGGAAGAGTCGAGTTCCTCCGGGTTGATATCCATCTCCTCCGAGTCCAGGCTGATGTCGGCATAGAGCGCATCTAAAACGGAGTCGGAGGGTGTGGGGGTCGGCTCGATGATGAGGACGATGCTGAGGCTGCAGGGATGTTGACTGGAGGCGGTGGCAGCGGAGGCTATGGCGGCGGTGGCCCGGGTATGGCAGCGATCTCGGCCTGAGCAGCTGCATCATCGTCCACATAGTTGTTGACGGTGTTGATCATGCTCTCGAAGGTGAGGAGACCTGTGGCCTGTTGCCTCCTGAGCGTATGCCGGAGAAGCATACCACGATAAAGTCCTTCCACAAAGTGATAAATGGCATCATCACTGGGGTAATGCTCCAGATCGGCCCATATACTGAGCCATCTGGCTAGGTAGTCGTGGGGGTTTTCACCTTCTCTCTGAACGCAACACACCAGATCGAAGATAGTTACCATGCCGACAAACTATGATCTCTGCTTTCCAGACGCATGGGCAAAGCCGGCAGATTTGCAGCAATCTTCCACCATTATATCCTGCACAGGGGCGGTTTGGGTGGGCCTTGAATTTTTCCGATCTAAGCCAGAAAACTCCGGAGAGAGATCCGACTTCGATCCTTCCGCGAACGTATCCTGCCCGTAGGCGGTCCGTGCGGGCCTTGACGATCCTCCGACTTCAAGGGAACTAGTGCCCGAGTCGATTTCACCGATGAAGAGGTGGATGTTCCCGATTGGAACGATCGAGCAGTGGGTGGGGTTTGTCTTTGCTGGGATCCAAAACTCGTCGAGAGGGATGGTCAGAATGTTGTCGGAGAAGAGAACACGGCCGATGGCTACGGTTTAGCCGATTCCTGCGAAGATCTTTGACCTCGCCCGTTGTAGAGCCTGAAGCGCCTCTTGCCCCATGGTGGTCTCCAACTGTCGTGGTATTGCCGACGAGTATGCCATGGAGGGGTCCTCACAGTGCGTGTTTAGAGACGTGGGGTAAGGAGGAAGGTTGGCGGGTACGAGTTAACACAACTTACCCAGGTTCAGATCCCATGATGGTGGCGGAATCCTACTCCTGCTATAAATCACTATAATGGCAACATGCCGAGTTACAGGAATTGGTTCGCTGTGTGTGATATGGGTTGAGTTTTGCCCTAAAGGCTCCTCTAGGTCCGGCTTATAAAGACACCCGATCCTAGGGTTACAGGGAAAGTCCTAGACGGTCAGGTTACAAAGTCCTACACGGTATACAACCAGTCTAACGTGTCTTTCACTCCAAGGCTCCGGGTACATTGATGACTCCACCGTAGCCTTCCTTTATCCGGCATGGGCCTCCCTTCTGGATCCATCTAACTGGGCCGCCCAGCAGGCCATAGGCCATGCTACCAACTGTGGGCCACACGGGTTATCCGGATTAGAGACATACAATGGTGATACCCATTTAGCATATCCCCAACAGGCCTTTGGGGTGATCTCTCCCCTTCGGCAGGGTGCCGGGAAGATCTTCAGATCCCCCGATCTAGGGACTATGGTGGCGGCGGCTATGGACTCTTTCGTGGATTTCTAATCGAGTACTTAGGGTTTCTGCCTCAGGGTGTTTATATAGGCGAAGGGGCGAGGTCGGTTGAGGGCCAGGGGCACACCATGCCCTGGCATGCCCTAGGGTGGGCCCGCGCCAGGGGATGGTGCGGCCGCCCTGTGGCGCCTCTTCGTCCCCCCTCCGGACTTTGTCTTTGCTCTGGTAACATGTTGACTTTGGCTTTTATTCCGTCCAATTACTAACTTTTCTGAAACCAACAATACCAGAAAACAGGCAAATGGCACTACGGCATCTTGTCAATAGGTTAGTTCTAGAAAATGTATAAAAATTCCTCAAAGTGTAAACAAAACATAAGATAGTTGATAAAAAACAAGCATGAAGCATCAAAAATTATAGATACGTTTACGATGTATCAAGCATCCCCAAGCTTAACTCCTGCTCGTCCTCAAGTAGATAAGTGATAAAAAGAATAATTTTTTAGGTGACATGCACCATCACAATCTTGATCAAAATATTGTAAAGCATTGATAGCTACGATCATAGTACTCTAAACATGAGCATGAAAGATGTAGTTCTAACAATAAGACAAAGCAACTCTGTTGCAACATGAAAAGGTACAAACAAAAGATCATGAATAACAATGCATTGAAATACATTTGTTTATTTCACATGTAGAAAACATAGCATGAATGGTATTCAGCTTGTCCTTCATGGTATAGGAAAACGTAAATGCATAGGACACCTCCAAAGTTCATAAGGGTGACCAGATACAAATAATTTAAGAACAAGTAATACCATGATTATGAATCAATCAATAAGTATTGGGACAATGCACACTAAACTAAGAATGACAACTATGCTCTCTTAATTGGTGCATAAAGATAGAAGATGGAGACTCAAAATAAAAGTTAAAAGAAAGGCCCTTCACAGAGGGAAGCAGGGATTTCAAGTTTCATAAAGAGCTTCCAAAAATTAGGCACTTATTAGCTTTCAGCTCTCATTGCCCCTATCATAAGCATCTTGAGGTGATTAAGGTTAAAGTGACACAAATATGAAGTATATGCTTGACAAATCATAAGTTGAAAATCTCATGTCCCTTGAGTACGAGGGTCGTTCCTCAGGATACTGAACTTTAGTCACAAGCAAGTTCTTGCCATTGTAAGTATATGTGTATCATAGAGAACCGCCAACGGGGTACCCCTTGCCCCATGACATAGGAGCTATCCCATATCAAAATGACAAGGCAACAGACAATGAGCATCTCAGCGATCTTTTCATTTGATATTTGCATAGGTTTTATTGGGGATGCTTCACAGAATGCTCATTATGGTTATGCTGCAAGTTTCCACCATGATTAGGCATGGATTAGGCTAGCCGCCCAGGCGTTTCTCTAACACATATTCAATAATCCATGGACTTACAAGCTCCCCTTTTATTTCACACCGTCGACATCCATAAACAAAAGATCATGATATCAACTAGATAGATATGTACAAGTGTTGAAAGCGTTCCCCATGACAGCATGGTTCTGCTAACTCCCAACTTATAATTTGCAAGCATATAAGCAACATAGATGGGCACAATGGTTCAAGTTTATTAAGTGCAATAAATTAAAGTGTGCCATCAAGTTTGTGAGAGCTTTAATCACTAATTTTCACATAACAAGTTTAATTTGGAAGATACATAAACACATGAATATACTTGGAATGGTGTAACACACCATGCATAGGAATTTATAGTGGACTCTTTGGAATAACTTGGTTTCTTGGGAGTTGGATGCACGAGTAGAGCTCATACTCAGTACAAGTGGAGGCTAGCAAAATACTGGGAGCGACCAACTAAGAGAGAAATAATGGCCATAATCATGCAAAGCGACAAAATATTATTAATTAAAGCATAAAGAGATATCACAAGTCAAAAACTAAATGATCATAGATTCTAAGGTGACTGGTTCATAGTCTTAACATGGTGTAAGCATGTGCCAAGTCAACCCAAATAAAACATCAAAGGAGAATACCACAATATTATGCTTTTATATGCTAAAACAACGCATGATTATTTCAAGGCACATTAAGAAATATCAATTTGTTTGGAACAAGTCATGCTACAGCAATAAACACTAAGCATATGGTCAAAGCAACATCTAACATGACATGATAAAGTCTAGGACACAGTCAAAACAAGCTTCCTTTTGTACCACTATAAGCATGGAGTTTTCTACCCTTTTCCAACACCAATCAACTTATTTGAAACAAAATAAGAATGCGGGGGTCCAACAAATTTATTGCAGCAAACCAAACAAAAGAAAACTAAAAACTAAAACAAAGACACTCCAAGAACAACACAATAGTGCATGAATCGATAAAAATAAAGTGTCTAGAAAGAAGACCTAAGATTTTTATTGATGAAGAAGGGGATGCCTTGGGCATCCCCAAGCTTTGACGCTTGTACCTCTTGAATATTTCTTGGGGTGACACGGGTGGCATCCCCAAGCTTGAGCTTTTGTCCATACTTCATCTCATCACATCGTTCTCTCCCTACACTTAAAAATTTCCTTCATACAAAACTTCACACAATTCTTCGTTAGCAACATTAGTGTATTCAAGATAATAAGTCATTGGGTTTAGTTTCAACACAAGTAAAACTTACATTAAAACACAATATACTGTAGCAATTCCTTTTAAAAGATCAAGTGATCAAAGATAACTTAAAATAAACCGATTAAGAGGCAAATGCAAATAATGGCAGAAATCTGTTAAAATAGACCAGCAGGTAAAGACTGATTTTTTTAAGACCTTATTTTTCTCAAATCGCAAAATGTTAAACTAACTAAAGTTAGATAATAACCTGGGGCATGTGAACAGAAAAATACAGCTCAATCCAACGTACTGGGATTTTTCATGATTTTTTACAGTGAAGGAAAGAAATCTGTTCCGGGACAACAACTTCCCCAAATCTTACTTCTCTCTCATTTGAGGTTATTCTTGGCACGAAAACCACAAAAAAGGATAAGGAGAGGTTATTACAGAGTCAATAACTTCCAATACTCAACAAAAGAAAAACTTACTGAAATAAAAATAATTTGGGTCATCTCGCAATAGTGCTTTACTTTAACGCCTTTCAGCTAGGCATAGAAAGCAAGAATCAAGTATTTTCGAATGAAGAAGCATTAAGATCAACTTTTGTTTTAATAGGAGAAGCAAAAGGTATCTTCTCTCTATTTGTAGGGAAGTGTTCTATACCTTTATTGAGTGGGAATTGATATTTAATGGTGCCTTCCTTCATATCAATAATGGCACCAACAGTTTTAAGAAAAGTCTTCCCAAAGTAATAGGACAAGAAGTATTTCATTAAACATCCAAAACATAGAAATCAATGGGTACAAAGGCATTGTTAACCATTATAAGAACATCATTAATGCTCCCCATAAGTTTGTTTTTAGCATTATCATCAAGATGGACATCCAAGTAACAATCTTCCAATGTTGGCAAATCAAGCATTTCATAAATCTTTCTAGGCATAATAGAGACACTAGCACCAAGATCACATAAATCTTTGAGATCAAAATCATTCACTTTCATATTAATGATGGGTTCCCAACCATATTCTAATTTCATAGGAATAGAAGCTTTATGTTTCAATTTTTCTTCCTTAATTTTCATGAGAGCATTTGTAATATGTTTTGTAAAAGCCATATTCATAGAACTAGCATTAGTACTTCTAGCTAGCTTTTGTAAGAACATAATTACTTTAGAAATATTGCAACCATCAAGATCAAAATAAAAATTAGCATCCAAGGTAGTAGAATTATTGTTTCCCATATTTCAAAGAATTTCAGCATTTTTATTGGAAAAAGGAATGGGGACTTTAGGTGGTTTGCTAGCATCAACATTACTAGTTGTGGTAATGGTACAAACTTTAGTCATATTATTATTTCTAGCAATTTCATCTTCTCTTTCCCACCTAGCATGCAATTCATCTAATATCCTAATATTTTCATCAATTCTAACTTGTATGGCATTAGTAGCAGCAAAGGGATTTTCCATAGTTTAGGTTTAGCAGCCATTTTATTAATCAAAGAAGATTGTGCTTCAGACAAAGATGAAATATTTTTTTCAGCATTCGAAAGCTTTTCCTCAACAGTTTTATTGAAGGCAGTTTGTTTACTAATAAAATCCGTAAGCATGACTTCAAGTTCAGATAGTGCACTTCTATTGTTGTTGTAGGATTTTCCATAAGCATTACCATTATTGGGAGTATATGGCCTATAATTATTATTACCAAAATTATTCCTATAGGCATTGTTGCTAAAATTGTTATTTCTAATGAAGTTCACATCAACTTGCTCTTCTTGAGCAACCAAAGAGGCTAAATGAACATTATTTGGATCAATATGAGCTTTCCCATTAACAAGCATATACATAATAACATCAATTTTATCACGCAAGGAGGACGTTTCTTCAACAGAATTTACCTTCTTACCTTGTGGAGCTCTCTTAGTGTGCCATTCAAAATAGTTAACCATCATATTATCAAGGAGCTTTGTTGCATCACCCAAAGTAATGGTCATAAAGGTACCTCCAGCAGCAGAATCCAATAGATTTCTTGAAGAAAAATTTAGTCATGCATAAAAGGTTTGGATAATCATCCAAGCAGTCAGTCAATGAGTGGGGCAATTCTTTACCAAAGATTTCAGTCTTTCCCAAGCTTGAGCAACATGTTCATTATCAAATTGTTTAAATTTCATTATTTCACTTCTCATAGATATAATCTTAGTAGGAGGATAATATTTTCCAATAAAAGCATCTTTGCATTTAATCCAAGAATCAATACTATTTCTAGGCAAAGATAGCAACCATTCTTTAGCTCTTCCTCTCAAAGAGAAAGGAACGACTTAAGCTTAATAATATCTCCATCTACATCCTTATATTTTTGCACCTCATAGAGTTCAAAAAAATTATTAACGTGAGCAGCAGCATCATCAGAACTAGCACCAGAAAATTGCTCTTTCATAACAAGATTCAGCAAAGCAGGTTTAATTTCAAAGAAAGTAGCTTCAAGAATGGGTGGAGCAATATGTGTACACATAAAAGCATTGTTGTTTGTGCTAGTGAAGTCACACAACTTGGTGTTTTCTGGAGTATTCATTTTTTTGCAAAAGTAAAGTAAGCCAACAGAAATAGAAACTAAAGTAGGAACTAATTTTTTTGTGTTTTTGATAAAAAGAAACAAGTTGTGCAACTAATTTTTTTTGTATTTTTGATAAAAGGAAACAAGAAAAACAAAGCAAAATAAACTAAGCAAAACAAAAACAAAGTAAAGAGATTGGTTGTGAGAGACTCCCCTTGCAAGAATCTTCTTTCTCCCTAAAAAGTGATTGACGGGGAGGAAGAGATTGAAGTTATCCTTATCTCCCCGGCAACGGTGTTGGGGTTATGCTATATGGGTATCCTCATAGCATGTCTCCTATCCGGATAACCCGGGTGGCCCACAGTTGGTAGCATGGCCCATGGCCTGCTGGGCGGACCAGTTAGATGGATCCAGAAGGGAGGCCCATGCCAGATAAAGGAAGGCTACGGTTGGAGTCACCGACGTACCCGAAGCCTTGGAGTGCAAGATACACAAGACTAGTAATAGACGGTGTAGGACTCTGTAACCTGTTCGGCTAGGACTTTTCCCTGTAACCCTAGGACCTGGCGACTATATAAGTCGGGCCTATGGGAGCCTTTAGGGCACAACTTCAGACGATAACTTAGACAATCTCAGACAACATCGCATAGCGAACCTATCTCTATAACTCGGCGTATTGCCATTATAGTGATTTATAGCAGGAGTAGGATTCCGCCACCGTTGTGGGATCTGAACCTGGGTAAGCTGTGTTACCTCGTACCCGTCAACCGTCCACCTTCCCCCACGACCCCTCCATGGCGTACTCGTCGGCAATACCACGACAGTTGGCACCCACCGTGGGGCAAGAGCCGCTTCAGGCTCTTCAGCGGGCGAGGACCAAGATCTTCGCGGGAATCGGTGAAACCGTAGCCATCGGTCGTGTTCTCTTCTCCGGCAACGTTCCGATCGTCCCCCTGATGAGTTCTGGATCCCAGCGAAGACGAACCCTACGCGGTGTTCGATCGTTCCTATCGGAAACATCCATCTCTTCATCGGTGAAACCTTCTCGGGCACTAGTTCCCTGGGAGTCGGAGGATCATCAAGGCTCACACGGACCGCCTACGGGCAGGATATGTTCGCGGAAGGATCGATGTCGGATCTCTCTTCGGAGTTTGCCGGCAAAGATCGGAAAAATTCAAGACCCACCCAAACCGCCCCTGTGCAGGATATAAAGGTGGAATATTGCTGCAAGTCCGCCGGCTTCGCCCGTGCGTCTGGACAGCAGAGATCCAAGTTCATCGACATGGTTACCATCTTCGATCTGGCGCGTTGCATTCAGAGAGAGAGCGAAAACCCCCGCGATTACCTTGCCAGGTAGCTCCGTATACGAGCCGATCTAGCCCACTACCCCGATGATGATGCTATATATCACTTCGTGGAAGGGCTGGACCGTGGCACGCTTCTCCGGCATTCTCTAAGACGGCAGTAGGCATCGGGACGACTTACTCTTGAAGGCATGGTGAGCACCGTCAACAACTACGCAGCAGCTCAGACAGCACTTGCGCTCATTGACGGAGATCCTCCGATTCAGCCACCGCCTTCGGCCGCCATCGTCGCAGCTACGCCACCACCTCCAGTCATCATCGCTGTTGTTGCACCTCCAGTCATCCTGCCTTTCGACATAGTTCACGATGCACCAAGGGTTTCCGCCTACGACGAAGATGATGCTGGAAAATCCAGATGCCTAGATGTGGACCTTCTCGAGTAGGAGCGTGTTTTGGCATGCCAAAGATCCTCCATCTACCAGCAGAAGCTACGCAGCTACCATAGTCGCCGCATTCGGCGTTGCTCATTTAAAGAGGGGGATTTGGTGCTCCAACTTAAGCAGAAGAAGTCACACAAATTATCCCCGCCATGGGAAGGACCGTTCATCATAAGCAAGGAGCTACTCAATGGGTCTTACTACCTCGTTGACAATCGTGAACTGAAGGATAGACCCAACACGGATCATAAGCGTAAGCGACGTGACCCGGATGATGACTACCCAGAGCTTGATCGGCCATGGAACATAGCACAGCTATGTCCTTTTTACCTTAGCATTTTTTATCTAATTGTGTACCTTGTATATGATCAATGAAATAAAGCTCTCTGGTTCACTCATATTTCTGAGTCTTTTACCTCCTTTAGTATTCATTTTTGGATCATGTAAAACTTTTATGCACAAGCTTTGCGATTTCACTTGTGAAAATTCCGCCTACGGGCGTTAGCTTAAGTTTTCTGGTCTACACGTTCTTTGTCGTTTTTATGTGGATTCTGGAGTAGTGACTTTCGGCACTTATTGTCGGCGATTTTGTGCTTAGGTTATTGACGGTGCCATTGGGCATCATCACCTGAGCGCATGGTTCCGACAACGAGTCTTCCGACTCACGAAAAGTCAAGCATAAGAACCAAAGTAATGGATAAGCCAGCACTTGCTTAAACATATATACATGCTGGAAACTAGTTCTTGAGTAGCAGGAAAGAACAACCATTGTTTTCCGCCTTAAGTTACATCAATAAGTTTTTTCCGTACATGCACCAAAGGTGAAACAAATAATACAAAGTTGTTCTTCATTCTTTTGGCGCAGGAGACTTAGAAGCAGCATCATCACCAGCAGGAGAGACACCCTCGAAGTCGGCGGTGTGAAGAGACTCGGAGGAGCTTTGGTTGTCGCCATCGATGGTGTTCATCGGCATGAAGACGTTGATATCGACCAAGTCGGCAACTCTGGTGTTATAACCCGCGAGCGACGACAAGATGGATTCATGGTTAATCTCTTTGCCATCGTCGTCTGCGTCGGGAATGCCAGAGGTCACCGTGTCGATGTCGGTATCTTCATAGTGGGCCTTCACCATTGACAACGCCATCCTTGCGCCCTCCCGTGCTCATGAAGCCTTCCAGCTGGTGATACGCTCGGGGGCTCGGTGCAGAATCTCTCAGTACTTCGCCACGGAGTCCGATGCCTTGATATTTATCTGGAGGGGCTTGGCAATCTCCTTAGCTTGTGTGATGGTGGTGTTGATGAAGTTGCCGGCTAGAATCATGCATTGTTTGGCTGGAGGTGGCGATCGGGTTAAACCCATAGGAGCTGCAAATTCTGACAAGAAATACATGAGTTCAACAATTCAGAGTACCCAGACTACAGAAATCCAAGACGGAGAAAACTTACTAAAGATGCTGGCCTCAGCTTGCCAAAGGGTCTCCGCCAAGGATTCTTTCTCTTGTTGGAGGAGCTTATACGCCTCACTATGGCGTTGATTCTTCTCATCGGCAGCTTGCTTCTGACCTCTTAATATGGAGATATCCTCCTTCAAGCGATTGATTTCCTCAGTGGCGGAGTCCTCCAGGGCCTTCATTGACTCCTCATGCATTTTCAGGATGTCCTTCCTTTCCTGCTTAAGAATTTTGTTCTTGCTATCCAGCTCTTGAATGTGATTGGATTGCTCGACAATTTTCTTGGCCTTGGCAATGGTTTCTGCAAGTCGGAGAAAGAAAAGTACATAGTGAGTACTCAGAGAATATGGGCACAAAACCAAGTCAGAATGCGAAAAAGAAAACAGACGCTTGCTCTTGGTGATCTATTCCTTCAAGAAGGCAGTTTTACCCTTTTCAGCTTCCAAATCTGCGCGCATCTTCTGGTACTTGTCATTGGCCATGCCCCTCCGAGAACTCTCGTTCTGTGGAAAAAAGGTCAAAGTAAAAACGTTGTTTGGTCTGCTTGGAGCATCTAGCCGGAAATTTTCCACCTAGACGCTCGGGGGCTACAGCTGGAATTTTTGACTTAGCATTATGTTAGCTTTTCTTTAAGCATCTAGTCGGAACTAATTCAGTTTTCGATCAGAAGCTTGGGGGATATAGTATAAAGTTTTTTAACTCGGATATATGCTTAGCTTTTCTTTAAGCATCTAGTCGGAACTAATTCAGTTACAACTAGAAGCTTGGGGGCTACAGTATTGAAATTTGTAAACACTGTGTATGCTACTCTTAAAAGCATCTAGCGGAATAATTCATTCCACCTACATGCTTGGGGGCTACAGTGAGAGGTTTTCTAACTTAGTCACTCTTAGAGCATATAGATGCAAAACCTATGGTTTTCCGTCTACATCCTCGGGGGCTACAGTGGGATACTCATATGAAATGCAAAAGGCAAATAAAACTTACAAATGCAATGATCTTGAGGTTCGTAGCACTCTCAACCAGCAGCTTTCCAAAGGATTCACTGTTGCAAGATTTCTACTTCTCGGCGGAGCTCCTCTAGACCGCACGTCGGAGATGTCGGTGCCGCACCAGGAACTAGAGCAGTGCTACCCAGTGTAAGGACTGGATAGACTATCTTTGGATAGGTTATGGTTTTCTTGGGTGCAGGGGCGCCGCCAACGACAGAAGTACCTTCTTCCACCACCGCCTTACCACCATCGATGGCATCCTTAGACGGAGCTTCAGCCATTTGGTGGGCGGCACTCTCCTGCGTCGCCTGCTCGCCGACGACAGCAACCTCGGTAGAGGCACCTGAGTACACTTCCATGGCGGAAGGGCCAGATGCCTCCTTAGCTTGTGAGCTTGTCGGGGTAGACGAGGTCTTGACGGAGGGAGTGGCAGGGGCGATGGAGGGAGATGTGTCGTGATGCAGCATGTCCTTGATGGTTCTAGAAGCCCCCAATTTGGAGGTCTTCTTCAGGCTGGTCGTGGCTTTCTTCCTGAAATGTGCAAAATGCATAACTACAGGAACAAGACAGATAAATAGACAATGTCGGAAAGAAAGAAGCTTACACAAGTGGGGGTGCTTTAGCAAAGGGGATCCCGGTAACTTTTCTCTTCTCCGCCTCCAGGGCGGCGGTAGTCTTCTTGGAGGCTCCACCCTCCGTCTTCTTCTTCTTGCCTCCGTCGGCAGTGTTAGAGGTGGAGCTCTTACACTTTCGCGCCAATGGAGCATCGTCGTCGGACACGACGGTGACTTCCTTCATCTTTGGATCATATATTTGAGGAGCCATGCTGCCCTCATCTATGTCGCTAAGCTGTTAAGTGAGAAGTCACCGTGTTAGATGAGATGGCATTTGCAAGACGGAAGAACTGGAGTATATGTCATACACGGAAAATAAATAACTACCTTTGGGTACTTGCCGTCTACGAACATGTCATAGGTGATGGTGAATCCACGCTTCTTGTCCTTCACCTTGACGATGTCATTAAGGCGGAGCTTGACGGAGTCGCTCGAGAAGTTGTCCACGGAGATGCGGAGGCTATCCCTTCTATCGCTGGTATACTCGTGCATGAGCTTCGCGCGGTGCTGCAAAGGTTGGATTCGCCTGATGAACCAGCACATGGCTAGGTCCAAGCCGGTCAAACCCGTCTCCACGAACCATTCTATCCGCCTTATGGCGCGGGAAGCCTCGAGGTCGGAGGGAAGGGAGGCATGGGATCTCCATGACGAGGCTTCAGCGGCGGCTCCGTCAACGAAGTCTGGGTACATTACTTGTCAGCCAACCAGAGGGATATCTGGACCGTAGAAGTACGTCCGCTACCAGTTTTTACAGGACTCGTGGCCGACGTTGTCGGGGAACCGCCGGCCAGGTCGGATCTTGAAGCTTATGGTGTCGCAATTCCTAAGTTCTTCCTTACTAGCTCCGGCTTCACGCTTGACAGTGAAGAAGTACACAAAGAGATCTAGCCTAGGCTTTATCCCTAAGTAACCCTCGCAGAGCGCCGCGTAGTTGCTAAGCGCTAAGATACTGTTGGGAGAAAGATTCTGGGGCTGGACTCTATAGTGGTTCAAGACGGAGAGGAAGAAGTTGGAGATGGGCAGGGAGACGCTGCGTACCAGTTGGGCTTTGAGGTACACTTTTTCTCTGGCTTGGGGAGAAGGTGTCACCTCGACGGTCGGCGCCACCCGCCAGGCGAGCCCCTTCGTCACAGGGAGGTAGCCCTCGGCGATCAGCTCCGAGATATCACGGTTGGTGATATCTGAGCCACGCCAGTCGCCCTTGTGTGAATCCAACTCCTCCTCCAACGGCTCCAGCGCCGCCAGATTGTGGTCGCCGTCGGTGGACTCAATCACCGCCGAGGCGGGAATGACCAAGCCCTCTGGGGGGCACGATGATAGAGCTCGCCGGCTTCGCTCGACGCAGCCATGGAAGGAGAGGTGTTGCTGCTGGCCATGGAGAGAGGTTGGAGGTGGCTGGTGCGGATTGAGGCTAGGGTTTTTCGCGAGTTTTGTGCGGAGAGCTCGAGGAGGCACGCGCTGGAGGAAGAAGACGACGCGAGAAGAGAATGAGGTAAAAGGTAGAAATTCCACCACGATTACTATTTATCATCTCCAGCATCAAGATTCGTGCAGCTTGATCGGACGGTTGCCGCATAGACGACGTGTTCGCGAACGTGCGCGGAAATTTTGCCACGTCTCCAACCGTCGCCGCCAACGGTTCGTATCGCTCGCGCGGGAAATCGGACATGATTGCGTTCTCTGCATGTCTGAGTTACGAGGCGTCGCTGACCTAAGCCTACATCGTCCTAGCTGACATGGGCAGATGAGCCGTCACATCAGAAGATTCTGGCATGGACGTATCCAGTCCGGCTACGGAAGAGTACGATGGAAGATTCAGCATTTCTCCGACTTAGATGTTGAAGACGGAGAAAACCTTGCAGGGTTCTTTGGGAGGACTACAAGATATTGCTTGACGATTTGCCGACATCCATCTAGACGGAGCATTCCACACAAAGAGGCAAGACGGCGCAAGATCTCGAAGTTCTCCGGGGGCTACTATTGGGGATATGCTATATGGGTATCCTCATAGCATGTCTCTTATCCGGATAACCCGGGTGGCCCACAGTTGGTAGCATGGCCCATGGCCTGCTGGGTGGCCCATTTAGATGGATCCAGAAGGGAGGCCCATGCTGGATAAAGGAAGGCTACGGTTGGAGTCACCGACGTACCCGGAGCCTTGGAGTGCAAGATACACAAGACTAGTAATAGACGGTGTAGGACTCTGTAACCTGTCCGGCTAGGACTTTTCCCTGTAACCCTAGGACCTGGCGACTATATAAGTCGGGCCTATGGGAGCCTTTAGGGTAGACAATCTCAGACGTTCATAGACAACCTCGCACAGCGAACCTATCTTTGTAACTCGGCGTATTGCCATTATAGTGATTTATAGCAAGAGTAGGATTCCGCCACTGTTGTGGGATCTGAACCTAGGTAAGATGTGTTACCTCTTACCCGTCAACCGTCCGCCTTCCACCACCTCTCTAAACATGCACTGTGAGGACCCCTCCATGGCGTACTCGTCGGCAATACCACAACAAACGGCGCCAAAAAAGTGCTTGATGGCTCAGATATGTAGAGCTCGTTGGGAACCCCAAGAGTAAGGTATGTTGAGCACATCAACAAGTTTCCCTCAGTTATGAAACCAAGGTTATCGAACCAGTAGGAGTAAGGAAACAACTCCAAGGTGTTTCTAGCAACTTGGAACCTGCACAACACAACCACAATACTTTGCCGCAACTTACAGTGAGGTTGTCAATCTCACCGGTTTGCTGAAAACAAAGGATTAAACGTATAATGTGGAAGATAGTAATTGCTTGTAGAAAGTAAAAAGTAAACGTAAACAGTAGATGGTATATCAATGGTAAGGAATGGACCGGGTTCCATAGTTCACTAGAGGTGTTCTCCATAAGATAAATAACATGTTGGGTGAACAAATTACAGTGGGGCAATTGACAGATTGAGAATGCATAACAATGCATATACTAGACATTTTGATCTCTATGAGATTTTTTTGGGCATTAAAACATGATACATAGACCGTAATCCAACTAGATCTATGACTAATAATCCACCTTCAGGTTATCATCCGAACCCCTTCCACTATTAGTTTGCAAGCAACAGATAATTGCATTAAACAAAGTGTGTAAAGTAAACAATACAATTGCCCTTGGACAAAGGATTGTTGTTTTCTCCCTAGTATCAACAGGACATCTACAACCTTAGAAGTTTTTGTCACTCTCCCAGATTACTAGAGGCATGAACCTACTATCGAGCATAAATACCCCCTCTTGGAGTTACAAGCATCTACTTGGCCAAAGTATCTACTAGCAACAGAGAGCATGCAAAATCACAAATAACATAGACATGATAGAATCAATAATCAATATGACATAGTATCTCAATATCCATTGGATCCCCGCAAACACAACATGTAGGATTACAAATAGATGATCTTGATCATGAACGGAGCTCACACGATCTAAACATGATAGCACAAAGGAGGAGAAACAGCCATCTAGCTACTATATGGACCCATAGTCCAAGGGTGAACTACTCATGCATCATTCTGGAGGCTGGCATGGTGATGAAGAAGGCCTCTGGGATGATCTCTCCCCTCTGTCAGGGTGCCGGGAAGAGCTTCAGATCCCCTCCCTGATCTAGGGACGATGGTGGCGGTGGATACGGACTCTTTCGTGGATTTCTCATCGGGTACCTAGGGTTTTTACCTTGGGGTGTTTATATAGGCGAAGGGGCGAGGTCGGTTGAGGGATAGGGGGCCCACACCATTCCCTGGTGCGGCCTAGGGTGGGCTCGTGCTAGGGGGTTGTGCGGACGCCCTATGGCGCCTCTTTGTCCCCCCTCTGGACTCCGTCTTCGCTTCGGTAAAATATTGACTTTGGCTTTTGTTCCGTCCAATTCCGAGAATATTTCTTTACTAACTTGTCTAAAACCAAAAACAGCAAAAAAACAGGCAACTGGCACCGCGGCATCTTGTCAATAGGTTAGTTCCAGAAAATGTATAAAAATGCCTCAAAGTATAGACAAAACATAAGATCGTTGATACAAAACAAGCATGGAGCATCAAAAATTATAAATACGTTTACGACGTATCACTAACAAACTCTACACAATGATCTAAAATACACAACTGGTTGTAATACCTGAACCAAACTGCTCCTGAGCATAGTGGATGCATGCATCCTCCGCCTACACCACTTGTATGGGCACTTCACTGTGAACTTTGCTAGCTCACTCTCAATAGCACCATAATCATTATTGGTGTGAATGCAATATGTAGTAAGGGTATTACGATAGTCCCGCATCATTTCAAATACGGTGCCTTCCGAAATCTTAGGATCGTCCTTGTCCCACTCAATTACCGGCAAGTTCTCACAATTGTACTCGGCTAAAACGAGGTTGTCATTGTTCTCTTTGTCATCACTTTCATTAAATCTGGCACCATGGGCAATTTCCTCTGTGTATTGATCCTCTAGTGTCTATTTACTGTATCTATCTACCAATTTAGGAAACATCAACTCATCCTCATCATCAAGTGGAGGCGCTCCCTCGTCAGGCTATGCTTTGTCCTCCACATCGGCCACACGAGCGATTTGGCTTACACTCGCAGTGCGAATAAATGGTACCGTCGCGGACCTACAAGGAGAGCAAGGGCACACACTATTAGCAAAGACAACAGAGACACATGATGCCCGACCACCTGATGATGCCTAACCACCAAATGATGATTTAACCCGCTTTCCTGTGTGCTCAACTTTAGGTTGCACATGGAGACGAATTCGGCCAAAACTTCGGCAGCATTCAAAGATGAAAGCATTACCATATCATCTTTGCTATTTAGTGGGAGCAATCTTTGCTCGCTAATGTTGAAATATTGCAAATCAACTGAATTGCCACTCCTCCAGGGGAATTTAGAATAGATTTTATCTTTCAAATCTCTGAGAGTTATGGAGGTTGCAACAACCGCTGGGAAGTAAAATTCAGAGAGATATTATTCATAACCACAAATTATGCTAGTATCCAGTCTAACCGCCAGCCGAAATGCTAGCACTGGATCAATCCTTTTCGAAAAGCAAGGCAGTTAGTTGAGCACCAGTGATTCGCGCTCGAATACTGCCTATAATCAATCCACAAAGGGAAATGATTCTTACCCAGATGGAATCTATGCGTTATATCCCTTCGATTCCACCCAATCTTCTCCATGTTCGACGATGATGGCCGGTACACCAGCCGGCGTTGCTGTTGGGAATATGCCCAATAGGAATCATGTATGATGACATTTCCCATTGTATTCATAAAGTTATTACGTTGTCCTTGTATAAACATCTGATGTGTATCATTGAATATGTGATTCGGTTGTGGAACTATGCATTCATGTTGTTTGTACTAAATGTCCTTGGTCATCGAGGTTGTGCTGGACACACAACTTAGACCAATGTGAAAGTCAGCTTGATGACTCGGTTCCACTTGTCATGGGCATGGAGATGCTATTCCGACTTACACAGATTCGGCTAAAGAGTTTAGCGAGTCGGATTGACCCATATTGAGGTACAACGAACAAGTAGTCATTTATATATCTCAATCAATGTAATCCTTAGACCTGAGGTTGTTGCATAGTCCGAGTTGAGGATCACCGACTTAGGTTCTATCAAACGCTGATCCGTAACTGGGCAGTCATAAAGGCAGAGTTCGGGTCGACTGAGAATCAAGCTGCGTGATGTGAATAACCAAGATGGGATTTTGCCCCTCCACTCGGAGAGATATTCTCTGGGCCCTCTCGAAAGATATGATTCGGAAATCATGGCCATGCACGACTCGGTTAAGTGTTAACCGAGGCGGTCGACTAAGAGTTAGTCGGGTGAATCACTTATCTCGGATCAAGAAGAGAGTCGGACTATTTAAGGGATGACAAATATTCGCCTATAGTCTGACAAGGTATATCGTGAGGCAAAAGGGACTCGGATGTAAGTCGCATTGGAAAGGCAAGTTGTCATGACTCATTGGTACTTGGGAGTCGGCACGTTCTGCTAGGAGCCACTACCGACTGATCGATTGAGAGTTGGACTCCAATCGTGTCCGATTAAGCCATGTGCCTGTCGGGTCACACACTTAAGAGCGGGAGCAAGTTCGGATTGGATCTGAACCGGAAATCTGGTTGGGTTGGACCCGAGCTGGATCATGACTGAGTCAGTGAGTCCGACTCACGGTGACTAGTGTTATATGGGCTTTAGTGAATGGGCCACGAGAGTGGAGCCCACGTTCACTCCCTATATATAGTGGAGCACCGTAACCCAGAAAGGTTAATCGTTGTTTGATTAGGTCATTCCATGTGTTGGAAATCCTAGCTCCACAACAGTCCTGCCGTCGATACGAACCTAGCAGTTCGCCGCTGGTGCTCCTCCTTGTACATGTGGATATCAGCAGAGGTGATGTACAATCAGCACCAGGACGACCGGATCGCAAAGGACTGCACTGCATCAACTGACGTGCTTCATCAGTAATCCGCAATTGCGCGTATAGTGGTAAACCTCATGGCCTTCTACCTCGGCTAGATCTTGGGATCACCACGTTAGAGGAAAAAGTTTTGTTTTATCTCTACGTGGCCCAACAGTGGTATCAGAGCGATAGCTTCTGGTTTTAGGCTCGAGATCTCGCATATGTGATATGCGGTAGGCTGTAGATGAGATCTATATGCTGTTTTGGTGGTCGATCTATGAGATAGATCGGTTTTGTACGAGGTTGATTGGATCAACTGTACTAGGGGAATGGTAGATCTAATTTCCGTGATCATACTGTTGAGGTCGTGGAACGACATACCCCTATCGGTCGGCTTCCGCCATCGGGGTAGACTGTGACACGTAAATCCAGAGGCGATGATCGATGATCAAAAAGTTTGATCGAATCGGAACAATGGTCAAAATCCATGTACGGATCGTAGATGAGATCTACGTTTTCGAAAAAATCGTCGGGCGCTGCCCCTTCGACCCCGGCCCGCTATCCGGCTAGCGGGACCACCGGCTTCGCCCTGTCCTAGCGCCTTAGATGTCGTTGTGAGTTTCACAACGCCGGTAGATATTATATCTATGCATAACTTGTTTTTGCAGGAAGTTCTGAATGGTATGGTTCATGTGCATGTGGTGTATGTGTGTAATCCATACGTGATCTGCAAATCACGGTTTTTTTAGCCGGCTGGAGCCTAGGTGCTGTCATTTTATTGTATAACGACCTGCGTGTCGGATTCTCCTTGTAATTTACTTTACTTGGCTAGTGTAGCTGTTTGGAGAACCCGGAAGGCATGCAAGGCGTTGTACATGTCGGCGACATGGAGTAAGACGGCAAGTGACAACAGTTGGCACGAGTCGGATTACAGGCTTTGTGGAGATGGAGATCGCCATGAAGAGAGACATACCATTTCACATTATAATTGCTTTATTTTGTGTTATTGATATGTCTCTGTTTTACCTCTATTAGATAGTCGGTAAAATTTAATCCCTCAAAAGAAGGTCTAGTCGGTATTCCCGCCAGTGTTTTCACCATCACAAGTCAAACATTTTTGGTAGTGGGCTCATAAAATTGAGGTGCTGCAAATTATTTCCGACTAGGTGGGTTCGAGTCAGACTCTTATAGCGGAAACACTCGGTAAGCTAGACGGGTCTATCACAACGGTTGTGGGGCTCGGGGAAAAGTCGGATGGGAGCCGGGGCATGTGATGCCACCCATCCAACAGGAGCCGTATGATATACGATTGACAAGGAGTTGTCTACCTAGATCACTTGGCGGCTAGCGGTGATGCTAAAGCTCACTAGCCGACTTGCTTGTTTAGGATCCTGAATCACTAAGTAACCATCGGAGGGGTGTTGGTTCTAGTGGGAGCATAAAATATTAAAGTGTTTAATATGTTTGCTCTTTTATGAATACATGTTTTAAGTGTTTTGCATTTTTTCTGTTATAGATCATGGCACCAAGTAGCAGCCACTCTTAGATATCCGGTTTTGCATTGAGAACCATTCTTGAGAAAGATAAACTGAACGACACTAATTTTACCAACTGGTATCGAAATCTAAGAATTATTCTCAAACAAGAAAAGAAGGACCATGTCCTAGACAACCCACTTCCAGATGAGCTGAATGATAATGCGACTGTCGCTGCCACCAATGCCTACCGTCGGGCTAAGGATGAGTCCATGGATATTAGCTGTCTTATGCTTGCTCACATGGAACCGGAATTGCAAAAGCAGTTCGAGAATGTTAAGGCCTACGATATGATCGAAAGCCTCAAAAGTATGTTCCAGGCTCAGGCGAAGACTGTGGGGTATCAAGTCTCTTAGGCATTGCTGAGTTGCAAGCTTAAGGATGGTGATGCACTGAGTCCGCATGTGATCAAAATGGTTGGTTATGTGCAGTCTCTAGAGAGGCTTGGCTACCCCATTAGCGAAGAGTTATCTACGGATATAATTCTGAACTCTCTTCCTAGTGCATATGGGCAGTTCATTTCGAACTACCACATGCATGGTATGGATAAGAAGCTCACTGAATTGCATGGGATGCTCAAGCAGGCAGAGGCGGATCTCAAGAAGGGCGCCATTCAAGTGTTGATGGTGCATAATAAGGCTAAGTTCAAGAAGAGTTCTTGGACTAAGAAGAAGGCTAAGTCAAGAGGAAAGCAGGCTCAGGACCCAGTCGCAAGCGCTTCCTCAGGGACTAAGCCATCTCCTTCAGTCGGATCCACTTTCTTCTACTGCAAGGTGGATGTCCACTGGAAGAGGAACTGCAGCAAGTATTTGGCCGACAAAGCCAAGAGTGGAGGTATGACTTCCGACTCAGGTACACTTGTTTGCAATGTTATAGACATATATCTTGTTGATGCACCTAATAGTTCTTGGGTATATGATACCGGATCAGTTATTCACATCTGCAACTCGTTGCAGGGACTGGTAAGAACTAGGAGCGTAGCAAGAGGCGAGGTTGATATTCAGGTCAGCAACAAAGCAAGAGTTGTTGCGTTGGAAGTCGGCACGATGCAACTTCATTTACCTTCTGGATTCATCATGGAACTAAATAATTGTTATTATGTTCCAGTGCTCAGTCGAAACATTATTTCTGCTTCATGTTTGATGAGGCAAGGCTATGAGTCGAATATCAAGAATAATGGTTGTTCTTTGTATTTGAATAATATGTTTCACGGCTTTGCACCCGTCCAGGACGGGTTATTTATTTTGAATCTTGATGGTGAGTCGGTTTATAACATAAATGTTAAAAGGTTGAATCCAAATGATCTGAATATGACTTACTTTTGGCATTGTCGGCTTGGTCATATAAGTTGGAAACGCATGAAGAAGCTCCATGATGATGGACTCCTAACTTCGTTCGACTTGGAGTCGTTCGAGACATGCGAATCTTGCCTACTCGGCAAAATGACCAAGACACCTTTTGCAAAGAGTTGCGAAAGGGCGTCTCACTTGTTGGGACTAGTACATAGTGATGTATTGGACCAATGAGCACGATAGCCAGAGGTGGTTATGAGTACTTCATTACCTTCACTGATGATTTGAGTAAGTATGGATATATCTACTTGATGAAACATAAATCGGAAGCCTTTGAAAAGTTCAAAGAATTCCAGAATGAAGCACAGAATCAACTCGGCAAGAAAATAAAGTTTCTTCGGTCGGACCGAGGAGGCGAGTACATGAGCCATGAGTTTGATGACCATCTGAAAAGTTGTGGAATAGTTCCTCAACTTACTCCGCCAGGAACACCGCAAAGGAACGGTGTTTCGGAAAGGCGGAATCGGACCTTGTTGGACATGGTACGATCAATGATGAGTCAGACAGATCTTCCTTTATCATTTTGGGGTTATTGTCTAGAAACAACGGCGTTCACACTAAATAGAGTACCATCAAAATCAGTAGAGAAGACACCGCATGAGATGTGGATAGGCAATAAGCCGAGTTTGTCTTTTCTTAAGATTTGAGGCTGTGAAGCATTTGTCAAGCGACTTCAGTCGGACAAGCTTACGGCCAAGTCGGATAAGTGTATCTTTCTGGGGTATTCGAGGGAAACCCTGGGTTACTACTTCTACAACCGAGAAGAGGGCAAAGTGTTTGTCGCTCGGAACGGTGTCTTCCTTGAGAAAGAGTTTATCAGTCGGGGAGTAAGTGGGAGCACAGTGCAACTCGAAGAAATTTGAGAGCAACCGACTAGTAGCGAGTCGGCAAAAACCTTGGAGTTTGAGCCGGTCGTGGCAGCTGAGCCGGCAGCAGCACCTGTACTACGAATATCGGCTAGATTACGAAGTGTTCGCGATGTGTTACTGTTAGACAGTGATGAGCCAGCAAATTATTCGAAAGCGATGGTGGGATATGATTCCGAGTCATGGCTTGGAGCCATGAGATCCGACTTAAAGTCCATGGATGAAAATTAAGTTTGGAACTTGGTTGATCTGCCTAACGGTGCAAGACCCGTTGAGTGCAAATGGGTCTTTAAGAAGAAAACTGATATGGATGGAAATGTTTCTGTCTATAAAGCACGTCTTGTCGCGAAGGGGTTCCGACAAGTTCAAGGAGTTGATTACGACGAGACTTTCTCGCCCGTAGCGATGCTTAAATCAGTTCGGATCATGTTAGCTATAGCAACCTATTTCGACTATGAGATATGGCAGATGGATGTCAAAACGGCTTTCCTTAACGGAAATTTAACCGAGTACGTGTATATGATACAGCCCGAGGGTTTTGTCGATCCGGCTAATGCTGACAAGGTATGTAAACTTCAGAAATCCATTTATGGGTTGAAGCAAGCATCTCGGAGTTGGAATATTCGCTTTGATGAGGTAGTCAAATCGTTTGGCTTCATCAAGAGTGATCATGATTCTTGTTTGTACAAGAAGTTTAGTGGGAACAAAGTAAACTTTCTAATCTTATATGTGGATGACATATTATTGATTGAAAATGATGTCCAGATGTTGCAAGAAACCAAGGAATCATTGGAAAGGAGTTTCTCAATGAAAGACTTGGGTGAGGCAACATACATCCTCGGAATACGGATCTATAGAGATAGATCAAGGAGGCTCATTGGATTGCGTCAGAGTACTTATTTGGACAAAGTGTTGAAGAAGTTCAACATGGAATCGTCTAAGAAGGGGTTCTTACCGATGTCCCATGGTGTAAAACTTAGCAAGACTCAGTGTCCTTCGACAACTGATGAGCAAAGTCGGATGAGTGCGATTCCGTATGCTTCTGCAGTCGGATCCATCGTGTATGCCATGATTTGTAATAGGCCGGATGTTTCAGATGCTCTAAGTGTTGTGAGCAGATACCAGGATGATCCTGGAGAAATCCACTGGACAGCGGCTAAAAATATCCTAAAGTACTTAAGAAGGACTAAGGATATGTTTTTGGTTTATGGTGGTGAAGATGAACTCAGTGTAAAGGGTTACACGGATGCGAGTTATCTTACTGACTCTGATGATTCTCGTTCGCAATCCGGATACGTGTTTATTATAAACAGAGGTGCTGTGAGCTAGAAGAGTTCCAAGCAAGAGACTGTGTCTGCATCTACAACAGAGGCTGGGTATATTGCTGCCTCGGAGGCAACAAAGGAAGCTGTTTGGATGAGGAATTTCCTCATGGATCTTGGTGTGGTTCAGGGCTCGTCCAATCCGTTAGACGTGTATTTTGACAACAATGGTGCTATTTCACAAGCCAAGTAACCTAGACAAAACCAGAAGAACAAGCACATACTCATGCGGTACCACCTGATTCGCCAGTTCATGGATCAGGGTGATATCAAGTTATGCAAGGTACACATGGATGCAAATATTGCGGATCCGTTGAAAAAGCCGTTACCACAGCCGAAGCATGAGGCGCACCTGAGAGCCATGGGCATTAGATGCCTAGACATGTGATGTCGGAAGATTGACTCTAGTGCTAGTGGGAACTGTTGGGAATATGCCCTAGAGGAAATCATGTACGATGACATTTCCGATTGTATTCATAAAGTTATTAAGTTGTCCTTGTATAAACATCTGATGTGTATCATTGAATATTTGATTCGGTTGTGGAACTATGCATTCATGTTGTTTATACTAAATGTCCTTGGTCATCGAGGTTGTGCTGGACACACAACTTAGACCAATGTGAAAGTCGGCTTGATGACTCGGTTCCACTTGTCATGGGCATGGAGATGCTATTCCGACTTACACAGATTCGGCTAAAGAGTTTAGCGAGTCGGATTGACCCATATTGAGGTACAACGAACAAGTAGTCATTTGTATATCTCAATCAATGTAATCCTTAGACCTGAGGTTGTTGCATAGTCCGAGTTGAGGATCACCGACTTAGGTTCTGTCAAATGCTGATCCATAACTGGGCAGTCATAAAGGCAGAGTTCGGGTCGACTGAGAATCAAGCTGCGTGATGTGAATAACCAAGATGGCATTTTCCCCCTCCACTCGAAGAGATATTCTCTAGGCCCTCTCGGAAGATATGATTCGGAAAGCATGGCCATGCACGACTCGATTAAGTGTTAACCGAGGCGGTCGACTAAGATTTAGTCGGGTGAATCACTTATCTCGGATCGAGAAGAGAGTCGGACTATTTAAGGGATGGAGAATATTCGCCTATAGTCTGACAAGGTATATCGTGAGGCAAAAGGGACTCGGACGTAAGTCGCATTGGAGAGGCAATTCGTCATGACTCATTGGTACTTGGGAGTCGGCACGTTCTGCTAGGAGCCACTGCCGACTGATAGATTAACAGTCGGACTCCAATCATGTCTGAGTAAGCCATGTGCCTGTCGGGTCACACACTTAAGAGCGGGAGCAAGTTCGGATTGGATCTGAACCGGAAATCTGGTCGGGTTGGACCCGAGCCGGATCAGGACTGAGTCAGTGAGTCGGACTCACGGTGACTAGTGTTATATGGGCTTTAGTGAATGGGCCACGAGAGTGGAGCCCACGTTCACTCCCTATATATAGTGGAGCACCGTAACCCAGAAAGGTTAATCATTGTTCGATTAGGTCATTCCATGTGTTGGAAACCCTAGCTCCACAGCAGTCCTGTCGTTGATACGAACCTAGCGGTTCGCCGCCGGTGCTCCTCCTCGTACGTGTGGATACCAGCAGAGGTGTTGTACGATCAGCACCAGGACGACCGGATCGCAAAGGACTGCACTGCATCAACTGACGCGCTTTATTAGTAATCTGCAACTGCGCATCTAGTGGTAAACCTCGTGGCCTTCTACCTCGGCTAGATCTTGGGATCACCACGTTAGAGGAAAAAGTTTTATTTTATCTCTACGTGGCCCAACAGTTGCATCTGTTTCGTGAAAGGGGTAGATCTAGCGGGGGCGGGAGCAGAGACGGAGGTGGAGTGGGATCCGCTGCTAGGGGCGGTAGCTCTAGCCTCTAGGGCCGAGGACGACATAAGGTAGGAGGGCACGACTGCGGGGCAGCGGACGGGCGGTGTGGGAGTTATTCCAGGCTCGGGGGGAAGCGAATGCTTTGGGTGAGCAAGAATGGCTGGTCCAACGTGTCTCCATACGGCCCCACCCTTCACCACGTATGCAAGACCCGTCCCAACGCGGTCCCACCCTTCACCACGTATACATGACTCGTCCCAACACGGCCCCACCAGTCAGCATGTAACGGCTGAGGCCATGTAACGTCATGCTCAACGCATGTCCCGCCCAACCGCGGTCCCATCAGTCAGCATGTAATGGTCAAGCCTTTGACCTGACGGCATCCCTCCGTCCGACGGCCTGCTAACGCCTGTGAGGGTTTCATAATAGAGGGAGGGGAAAAGTGAGGAAAAGTTAAGCGATTGGGGAAAACTGAGTACAAATAGCGAACCAAGGGAACAAAAATAGAAATCCCTAAAAAATTGGGACCCTAAAAAGTACTACTTGCGGCACCGTTCGCGCCATTGATGGTGAGCTTGCCGCCCTCCCCGCCGTATGTGTACTCCAAAAAGTACGAGCAAACCGCTCCCATCCTTTCGGTTGCGAGGTACATCCAACCTTCACCATCAAAGTGCACCTCGACGTGCCAGCCGCGGCAGCGACCTACCTTCCACAACTTCAGTTTACGAGGGCTAGATTTGCGCTGCTACAATGATGTTGCGGACGATGGCTTCAATCATCGTTGCATCGATGATCACTATCAACATCAACGTCATCACGGTGATGTTTTTGCTGATGGCTTCAATCATCGTCGCATCGATGACCACTGTCAGCACCACTGTTGTTGCAGTGATGGGGCAGATGATGGCTTCAATCATCATCGCATCGATGACCACTGTCGGCACCATCGCCGCCTCGGTGTTTTTCATCAGCAATGGATATGAGGAGTTGAACTAAAGTGAGATAGACAAATACGTTATAGAAATTTCAGACGCTTAGATACTCACCGCCGCACGCTGTTCCAGCCGACATGCTTAGATCCATGCCGCCACACGCCTTTTCGACTGCTACGCTTAGGTCCGCTCCACCACATGTTGTTCTGACCGACACGCTTAGGCCCGCGCCACCACATGGCGTTCGTACCGCCGCGCTTAGATCCTCCCTGCCACACGCCGTTCAGACGACCATGCTTTGGTCTGCGCCGACGCACGTCGTTCCGACCGCCACGCTTAGGTACACGCCGCCGCACGGCATTCGAATTGCCATGCGCCATTCGGACCTCCATGCTTAGATCCGCGCCGCTGCATGCCGTTCGGGCGGCCACGCTTAGGTCCGCACCTCCGCACAGCGTTCGGACTATCGTAGTTAGATCTGCGTCGCCACACGTTGATAGGAGAGGAGGAAGGTGCGACTGGTATACGTGCGACAGAGAAAGGGAGGGAGAGACATCCAGCCCGTCAGCCTCTCCTCTCTATACATGGTAGGTGTATCCATCAGGAAAGAGAGAGGGAGACGTCCAGCCCATCGGATCATGATGTATTGAATGATGGTTGGACAAGATCCGTGTGACATACATCTTGACCAATCAGAGCGCAGCCAAACTGAGCAGTGAGCACTAGTTGATGCGGCTGGTATACGTGCGACAGGGAAAGTGAGAGAGAGACATCCATCATGTCGGACTCTCCTCTCTGTACAGGGTAGGTGCGCCCATCGGGAGAGAGAGAGAGACGTCCAGCCTGTCAGATCATGATGGTTAGCCAAGATCCGTGTGAAATACATCTTAACCAATCAGAGCTCAGCCAAACTGAGCGCAAGTTGAGCTATTGTGAGGGTTTGAGACAGGGGAGAGGGGAAAGTGAGGAAAAGTTTAGCGAAAGGGGAAAACTGAGTAGAGCTAAGTAAAACAAGGGAACTAAAATAAAAAAATGAGTAAGTGAAATTAAAGCTTTTGGCATAAAAATGGAAAATGTGTTATTTAAACAAAATAATCCATCTTGGCCAACATTATATTGTTTGCAACTCAAATATACACAAGTGTTTCAAAAATTTCCTCATTTAGACAAAGTATGTTTTGGGATGGGTTATTTTGGAGGTGGATAGATTAGAAAGCCATACATCTTCATAGCTAGTGGATCATTCTAAGAAGGTACTAGGATGTGTTTTTGGGATGGGTTATTTAGAATAAGAAGGGTCTAAGAAGTGTTACAAATATAGCCTCATTTAGACAAAGTATGTTTTAGGATGGGTTATTTTGGAGGTGGATTGAGCAGAAAGCCATGAATCATCATAGCTAGTAGCTCATTTCAAGAAGGGACTAAGAAGTGGTTTAGGAGAAAACTCCATTTTTCTTTATTTCCTTTCTTATTTATGCTAGGTTGTAGGTAACATAACAAGACTCCATGTGAAGGTTTCACTATGTTTTGAACTTTTTTGAATTAAACTAACGCTAAAACTATTTTTTGAATTTAGTTACTTAGAAAAAGAAAAATATGGCTGACTACTGGTAAATCCAAAATTTCCAATATGATATGGTGGATCAATCCAAGATACAAAAGTGTGCCAAATGTCGGATCAATTGGTCAACGTTTGCTATGGTTTAAACCATGAACTAGCTAAACCCAATATGTTGACCAGGGCAAAACTAAGAAGTTCTAAGAAACTAGGTGGATGACCATAGAAAACTTGCAATAACACATACATTATGGGATTATTCAACATACAAACTAGGAGTGTCACACTAGTTCGAATTCAATGCAAACATTGATACTAGTTCAAATTTATCATACAAATTCAAATTAATAGTTCAAATTCAATTTTTTTCTTTCTCCTAGTGTCTTTCACTAGGTTCACAACCTTGCTCCAGGTGATCCTAGCTGGAATATTCTCGGAGTCCACCATTAGCTTGTTCCATTTGTTTCCTTTGTTCTTATTCTCTGCATCCAATGAATCAAGTGCTTCGATCTGTTGTATAATTGTTTCAATCTCATCTGGATCCATTGGGTCATACTGCTAACTTGCCTATTATGATCATAACACGATCTAATTGGTAGTAATGTAAATAATTTGCTGCTATAAAATACTTTGACTTTTCTGGTATAGTCAAACTGCTCACATTAGGTTTGTTACTTCAATGGCATTCAATTACAACCTGGTGAGTTTGTTTTGGGGGTTACAATATTATATTCACTTATTTGTTTTTTCATACAAATGTTGTTTAGTGGGCGCTAGCTACCGCTGACTACAGTCTCTGACTCACTCTTAGATACCATTTGGATACTTGCAAAAATGACAAGTGTGTTTGCTTCTTGGGGGTGGGGTGGGGGTTACAATATTCTTTCATGATTTCGTTCGTTAATTGCAGCCTCTTAGTTGTATCCTCTGTCCATCAATTAGAGGCATATAATTGATATACGCTGGGCTCTCTCGGTGGAATGTTATCCAATTGGCTTGCAAGCATGTGACTAGGTCACAAGGGATGTCATATCACGGAACGAGTAAAGATTACTTATCGGTAACGAGGTTGAACTAGGTATAGAGATACCGACAATCAAACCTCGGATAAGTACAGTATCACGCGACAAAGGGAATCGGTATCGTATATGAATGGTTCATCCGATCAAAAAGTTATCGTTGAATATGTGGGAGCCACTAAGGATCTCCAGGTCTCGCTATTGGTTATTGATCGGAGAGGTGTCTCGATCATGTGTGCATATTCACAAACTATAGGGTGACACACTTAAGGAATTGATGTTGTTTAAATAGATATGAAATGTGAGTTGGAGACCGAATGTTTTTTGGAGTCTCGGATTGGATCCATGATATCACGAGGAGATCCGGAATGGTCCAGAGCATAAGATTCATATAAGGAAAGTCAATTTGTGGGGTTCGGAAATGTTTCCGATGTTTTGACCGGAAGCTTCTAGAATGTTCTAGAGGAACCATTTGGATACTTGCGCAAATGACAAGTGCGTTTTCTTCTTGGGGGGTTACAATATGCTTTCATGATTTTGTTCGTTAGTTGCAGCCTCTTAGTTGTATCCTCTGTCCATCAATTAGAGACATATAATTCAAATGTCTTATAATTTTTTAGAACAACAAGTTATGACAGGGTCGACTGGCAGACGAACAAAGCGATACAGTGAATTGTATAATTATGATTATGATAAAGTACCTTCTCTACATTTCTTTTTTCTGTGCCATGTTAGTGCAGAACGACTTTTTTTTTTGAACGGTAAAAGGGGTCTGGAAGGACCCCGATGCTGCTTATATTATCATCGGTGTCAGTACAAATACAAGGGAGGCCCCCAAAGATAAGGAAATTACAACCAGGCCCTTGAAAAGTACAAAGAAGACCCTAGGACAAGAGTTGAGAAAGCAATCAGGTCCAGGACATCTTCGAGCTCCTTCGCCACCGCGACCATGCCAGAGCTTGCGAGTACGGCCAGCTGTTGTACCACCGGGGACATTACCACTTGGGGTATAGCAGAGGGAGCACGCCGTCTCGAAGCTAGAAAACCTCCATAACAGGAGGAAGAGAACCTTGCGTCGGCTCGTCGGCAAGCAAGGTGGGAGTGGCTGCCCTACAGCCCATGAGATCGACACCAGGACGATAAGCAACCGTCGAAGAAGCAGTGCCGATGAAGAACTCCCAACGAACTGGAGCTGCTGCCCAACAGCAGTAGATGTCGACTCCAAATTTGTCGTCGATGTTTTGCTCCAAACAGACGCAGCATCCGCGCCTCCTTTCCTCGATTCTTCAGATCCGCCGGAACAAAAGCTTGTGCTCTTCATCCCCTCGCCTCCACGGCCGGCCGGAGAAAGAGTAGCAAACATTACCAGCAACATCTGAAGAAATCCCCACCAAGATACCATGGCAGAGTAAGGCGTAGCAGCCTGCCTCCTCCCCCCGCCACCATGGCCGGCCAGAGGATGCCCACCAGCGCCTCCACTCCATGGCAAGACTTGGCGACCGCATGAACAAGGTAGCATCACACCACTTCCCCATCTTCCCCCGCCACCACGGCCGTCCGAAGAGGAGAGCAGAGTCCACCACCAGACAGAACCTACGCTGACCTTATTCAAGGAGTTGCTGGCGTCCAACATCCCCACCATCCTGACGAGAACAGCGAAGACGAGAAGCATCAGCGACCACCGGATCTGGTCAGAGATATCCGGCGAGCTCCTCACGGCAAAGCGCCGACTACAGGCACGCGGCCAAAACCTACCCCTAGTATATACACTACACAAGCCAGAGCCTCTCCTTAGCCCATCTCTACCGGCAACGACGGCGAGATTGGCCTCGGTTTGGCCTGGCTCACACGGAGGTTCTCTCAGCTACAGTAACAAGGAGAGAAACGGGAGAGGATGACCTTCTCTTATCTACTGATAGCAGGGTCCAGAACGACTTTGAGGTGATGAAAAAGAGCGACGATATATCGGAGATGTAGCTAGAGGTAAAGCCAATGGACAAAGAGTGTCAAATGGATATGGACAACTATCCCTTGTCCTCTCATGGTGTAGGGATAGAGAATTTAGAGACCTATAAGAGAGGAAGAAGAGTCATCAGAGTAAAAAAAAATGGTCAACCGAACGATAGGATATGGGTAAGACCAATATGAGATGGAGAAGAGAAATCTAGAGAAAGACAATAGTCGGTTGCCACATCTGTTGACACGTGTACACACCATAGCACATTTTGATAGAAATCTATTTATATTTTTGAGATGGGAGGAATTGATGTTTGTCAGTGACATGGTAGAAACTAAGTTGGGTGCAATGGTTGGTATACAGGTATTTGAATAATTGTCTCTCTATATCATTGTATTATTTAGCTTTTGGTCGATTGAGACATAGCATCAACCTATAAGCCATATCACTGACCATTTCTTTGTAAAATTGGGGTGGAGGTGATACCGAGAACTGAACTAGGATAGCCTATAGTATTCCAATGATTAACCTAAACTACATGCTATTCCTCTATAGGCAGATGGTGCACACCTGTTAGAATGTGATTAATAATGTGTCTTTGTTCACATGTCCTGACACCACTTGAATTTCGTATATAACATGTCTATACGTGTGTCGATGACAAAACCAAATGACCGTGGCATCGCACTGGTATTAAACTACTCCCTCCATTTAGAAATATAAGATATTTAAGGTTTGTGAGTGAGATGTATCTAGACACCTTTTAGTGTATAGGTTCAAATGAATCTAGAAACTAAAATATGTCTAGATATATCTTCTTCATAAATCTAAAACATCTTATATTTTCAAACGGAGGAAGTAGTTACTATTGATTAAGTAAGCAAATTACTCTCCGGTTTCAATCATCGGCCTGCTGCGTTGTGATCGGCCTAACTAATGGGCTGGCTTAGTACAGGTCCTCTGCTCTACACTATATCATTATTATGCCCATCACGGAAGGCCCAACCTTACGCACGCGGCACAGCCCATGCAGATGCATGCTTGGAAACGGAATGTGATGGGCTCTCAATGCGATATCACGCCAGCTCTATTCGCTTCATCTGAACCGATACAAGAGCATAACGACAAAATGAGCTCAATCCGGTGAATAATTCCAGATGGAACTTGGGGACCTGTAAAGCAATTGTCTCTCATCTTGTTCCTGTAGGCCTGGATGGGCCATGGGCGATGGGACGATAGTGGGAAAAATTGCAGAAAACACCGCTTGTACATCGCCATTTTTGCAACTTTTTGCACGAAGCACCATGTTTTGCTGTAAACTTTTGCACAAAACACTAATTTCATCATTAACATGATAAATAAGTAATTAGGCTCGTGGGGCCTATCGACGGTGTCTCTAGTGTGGCTGCTGGTCTCATTGTAGGACTGCCGCCGAAGAAAAAAAATGATGACACCAGGCACTAGGCGAAATATTTCTCATCACTGATGATCATGGTAACCGACGTATGTACTATTCCATGTATCACTGGCTGGTTTCCATGTAGAGGATAATATTGTACCAAGTGTGTGATCGCCACATAGTTTTCCTTTGATGATTGATCGATCCTATATTTGTTAATTATATACTTTTTTCTTTCTATCGGAACATAAAATGAAAAGAGAATCGGTCTCGTAGAAATTTGCATCTAACTCTTTGTTTCCCGATCCCATGAGGCGGCTCCTACGGCAGCGCAAGACAACAAGAGGAATCAGTCTAAAACTCTAAGAAGCGTCGTTGTCGTCTTCGTGTAGCTAACTCTTTGTTTCCTAATCCCTACGGTGGCTTCTAAATTTGCATGAAATGTTGAGAAGCGTCGCAGTCGTCTTCTTCTTTGTATTCGACAGTCCGACCAGCATCCATGTGTCAATGGACCCCACGAGCTTAATTATGTATTTACCCTATTAACGATGAAATTAGTGTTTTATGCAAAAGTTTACAGCAAAACTTGGTGTTTTATACAAAATATTTCTTAAATTGTATTATGTGCAAAAACGACACCAACAAGTGGTGTTGTCTGCAATTTCCTCACGATAGTGCATCTCGTTCTGGCCTGGCTTTCGTGGCTTGATGTGCCGATGCGTATTAGTGGGGCGGAAAGAGCCTCTCCTCTCCCCCCCTCCTCTCCTCTTCGTCTTCTTCCTTGAGAGTCGCTTCATCGTCACCGGCTCCCCTCCCCCTCTCCCCCGGCTCTGGCTGGAGTGGATGGGGTGGGCGATGCTGGCCGTTGTATAGCAGTAGTTGTAGGTGGTCTGGCCTTGTGCCGGTCTTGGGCTGGATGCCCGTAGTCGGAGGCGGTGCTAGGGCTCTGTGTAGCCAGATCCTTAGCATTTTAGGGTTGCTTGTCGGTCTCCTCTTTGTCCATGGTGGATGGATGGCGACGGCGACGACCACCGCTCTCCTCAATAAAGCTGCGTTGGACGCTGGTGCTGAGCAGAAGCGCCCAGATCTGAGGTCCTCTCTGGCCGGCCGTGGTGGCGGGGGGAGATGGCCTGGTTTTGGGCGGCGGCTGAGAATCACCGCGTTTTCGAGCTACTCTCTGGCGCTTTCGAGCGGCGCCAGGAGGTCGCCAAGCTCCCCCCCTCCGTTCGGCTGCAGTGGATGCATTCACTAGAGGGTGGAGCAATCTTGGTGGCTCGGCCATAAAGTTCGAGAGCTTCTTCGAGGCGTTGACGGCGACAAGCTCCCCTTCCAGATCTCGGCCTGCCGTGGTGGCGAGGAAAAGAAGGGAGGAGGGCCTGAAGCTGTTGATGCTGGAGAAGGATGGGGCTGCCTGGTGTTCTCAGGCGGCGATGCTGCGACTTCTTCGGCGTTCCCCAAGCGGAAGCATTATGCCACCCGCTATCCTTGGCCAAGAAGATGGCCACGCCGAGCTCGAACGGCCTCTGTGACTGAGCTTCTATAATCGCCATCGGCGGCCTTTTCTTTCCCTCCTCGCGGCATCATGTGTCAACGTCGGCCCAAGTGGTTTGTCCCCGGTTCCAACGACGGCGGCCGTGGCTGGAGGCGAGATTGATGCGGTGTGCAGGACTCGATCGCGTTTGGGCGCTTTCCTGCAGGGTGCTATGTGCAAAGTTGAGGGACCTTGTTGTATTGTCTTTTCTTTTCTAGTCCTTTCTGTAATTTGTACCCACCGCTTTGACTAATCGCAGTATCTAGGTCCTTCGGGGCCTATCATGTTTCACAAAAAAATTAGTGGAACTGGTCCACATATACTGTTGTTGCCCTATATATAATATATCTATATATTAAGGCGCGCGGGCTCCGGCCACTGTTCATCGCGTATGAACAGTGCGCGCGAATGAACAGTGGATTGGCCTGGGAGCACTCCGGCCACTGTTCATCGCGTATGGACAATACGCGCGAATGAACAGTAAATGGGTTATTCTTGACGGTTGATTTTCGATCGGACGATCTGCATCCGCGTGTACTATTTTATTTAAAATTTTTTCCGATCACGTGCCACGTCATATAGACACGATATAATTTTTTTGTTAAAATTTTCTTCCAATCGATATTTTTAACCTTTATCTTTTCTAACTATTCGTCTTAACTTTTTTTTTGCAACCTTTACTGGCCGTTCGATCCGACGGTCCGCGTTCGCACCTGTATTACTTTTTGTCTAATTTGCCCAATCACGTGTCACGTCACATAGACATAATACAACTTCTTGATAAAAATTTTGGTCCACCTTTTAAGTCCGTTCGATCCGACGGTCCGTATGAGTACTATTTATCGTCTAATTTTCCCAATATTTATTTGCGGTCAGTACGTTGACACAATACAACTTTTTGCTAAAATTTTCTTTTCTTGACAGATAATTTTCTTACGTATATCTTTTCTAACTATTTGACTTAAATTTTCTAACCTACCTTTTCCGCGTCCGCAGCTGTGCTATTTGCAGTTTAATTTTGTCTCGTGTGTCACGTTACGTAGATGCAACACAACTTTTGGCTAAAATTTTCTTGCCCTAACCGATTTTTTTACATTTATCTTTTTAAACTATTCTGCTTGAATTTTTTGACCCACCTTTTTTGTCTGTTATCTAATGGCCCACGAGTACGCGTATCTATTTATCGTCTAATTTTTTTCAATCGTGTGTCACGGCACATATTTTTTACGTTCATATTCTTCAACTATTCGGCTTAGATTTTCTGGTCCACTTTTCCCGACCAGAATTTTTCTATGTAACGGACACAATGTCTCGGGTTTATTTCATTCCGATCACCCTTTTTCATCTGTGATTTTCACATGGTAGTTACCCTTTGGTAATTTTCCATGGATAAGTAATTTTTTGGTGTAATTCATAATTAGAAATTCAATTTTGTTATACTTTTATTCGTCAACACTAATCGCACCATCCACCGCCTCTTTTATCTACAAATAGTGTTACCATTGTCTTCTACCGAAACTTTACACAATAATAATCTTCAGCAACAATTTTGATCGATTAATTCATAACATTGTTCCTCACGGGCGCGGGGTCACGCCGGCGCCAAATTCCCTAGTAACTATAATTAAAGGCGCCTGGCCTTCGCAGCCCCTCAGCGTCCCATGAACAGTATCACATGCATGAACAGTGTCATCGTTTTTTAGACCGTCGGCTTTTAATAAAAAAATAAAACAGCCTCTGATCATTAGATTTTCATCCCGCTAAAATAACACCAAAAACAATCTGTTACAATACGCACTGCAATAATATTTTCTACACAACATGATTAGTGCATGCTACAGTAGTTTTACTAACGATTTCTGCAGTAATTTTTAGATACATATGTTTAACTTTCATAGTAATTATATAATGGTTGTAACTACTCAACAGTGATTTGTCGACGATGTGCAATTCTTGGGCGGTAATATTGCAATGGTACTGCTTTAGAAAAAACTTAGATTATTTACAATACATTTCCAGTAATACATGTGTGTTATGGTACTTTCCACGGTGATTTTCTATCGGTAGTTTTTTTTGGTACGGTGTGTGTTATGAAACTTTTCACGGTGATTTTCTATCGGTAAATTTTCAATATGGGTCTTGGTTCAAACAATAATACTCGACGGTGATTGCCGAATCGTAGCTTTTCTTTCATTACAACATGTGTGTTACCGTACTTTTCACGGTGATTTTCTATCGGTACGGATCGTGGCTCAAACAATAATACCCGACAAGGATTGCGTACCAAAGAATTTTATAGGCGTTTTTCTAACGGTGATTTCACAACTGTATTTAACTTCATGGCCGTAATTTTCCACTGGTTGTTACCCATCATACCTTGTGGCTGATAAATATTCTCTAACTGTATTTCATCGATGATATTGCTTTTAGGTTTTTTTCACATTCTTTGGCATTATTTTATCATCACACTTTATCAAGCCGCAATTTCTATATGGTCACTATCTTTCAATAATTTTTCGAGGGTGGGTAATTTTCGGGCCATATCCCATGAGTAATTCGGATTCTTTTGACCCTTCAAATTATTTGACATTAATTTCACCATACTTTGCCTTTTTTTTACGGGAAAGATAGCGCAATTATCTTCTATGGTAACTTGGGACAACAAATTTTACTAAATTACATACCAGATAATCTCCAACAAATTTTACTAAATTACATACCAGATAATCTCCAATGATACTTTTGGCCAATTATTTAAGAGTAATTGTTTTAGATTTCGCAAGTTTTCCGTTAGTATTTTCTAACGAGACACAAACAATGATCGTCAGCAATCGAGTTAACCGCGAAGGCGCGGCGTGTCGCCGCAGCGCCAAGTTGCCTAGTACCTGGCTGAAAGCTATCACTGAATCTTCATCTCAGAACTGAAGACGTAAAATTGTCTTAGAAAACGAAATTCCTAAAAAACGTTTCGTACTTTATTTTTTTACTATGTATGCCTATGGACATACATTACTTGTATTTATAATTGTAGCAATACAAAGATGATATGCATATAATAAAAAACAAGGAGAAACAAACAACTAGACAGCTGCAAACTGTCCTCTCTGCAACTACTAAAAATCCAAATCCTTCGCCGTCACCGAATATGAAGATCACCAGCAGTTGGTTCACACTTTGGCATTAAAAAAACCCCTAGCCATGGGGCGTTAATGAGCCGCAGTAACCACCATCCACATAAGACTGGATCTAGCCTGCTGCTAAGGAACATCGGCCAGAGAAGCCTTCCAAGCATCTTCAACGCCGGATCCAGGGCCAACGCCACTACGCCTATCAAGCGGCTGGATCCTCCACCATCCACCACAAACCAGAAGCAATCCACACCGTCGCACTCCAAGACCGCCAGGACCAGATCAGCGACGAGATCGACACCACATAAAGCTGGAGCACACGCCAGCAAAGACCATATCCCACATGCTTCTCGATGCCATAAACGTCGTCGAGATGGGATTGAAGCCGGGTACCTTTATTCGATGTAGCGCATCCACCGCCATCTGGATTGTGCCACCACGACACCACAAAAACGCTAACTTTAGGGATCTTGATGAACGTCGAGCATAGGTCCTAGGTCCCCACCCCCTCCCACCTGCGTGAGCGGAAGCGGAGGAGGTGAGGACCCGTCGATCGCTGGCGGGAGAGGAGGCGGCGGCTAGGGTTTTTTTTGAGGAGGTGGCGGCTGTTTGTTTTGTACTTTATTAGTAGTTACAAATTGAGTTTGAACAAAAATTAGGTCCTATGCACAACATAATCATCGAGAGTGAGAGCAAGTCTCCAGCGCATGCCTATGAGTACCTGAATCCTCTTATAGTTGTTGATCACCATGTGTCGGCTGAGTTTGCTGATTTTCTCACCATACGTGCAAAATACCATGACCTAAATGGTCATGAGCAAATGCAAAAGGATCTCACAGAGCTTTTGTATAGGCTCAAAGGAGAGACCGCTTGATCAAGTTGAATTTTAATTTATTTAAATTGCATGAAATATTTTTTTTACATTTTTTTTAATTTATGTGTTGAAACTTGGCTAGATTACTCATAAACATGTTGAAGTTGCAAAAAGACAATTGGATACTATTGAAAATATAAGCAATAACCCATATGATTTAATCCGAATAATAAACTGGTAAAACATGATCCTACAAGAAGTACCAAAACCATGCAAATTAACAAAGTAGATGAACAGATTACATCTATATAAGGTAAACTATCACATCTATACAAAATGCTAAAACAAATAACTCTACCAGAATCTGAAAGAGATAGATTAAGATCACATACAGTGTAGGCTGAATAGCAGCGGCGACAGTAGCAGCCACAGTGGTAGCAGCAACGTTGTCGCTCATGTTGAGGTTGTCGAAGAGGTTGGTGACGTCCGGAAAGAAGTCGTCATTCGGAAACTCGTTGTCGAACGACGTCGTGGTTGCCAATAGTCGCGCTTGAGCGCTCCTAAAAACCTAATCGCCCCTCACCCGTACAGGTTCATGAGAGGCGGGTTTTCGGAGGCCTACTGTCCCGATCTGCGGTGCACGCCGCAAGCCGGGATGAGAAAGACGAAGGCGGCGGCGCAAGGTTCTGAAGATAGGCGTGTGTGTGGATTACCGATTAGGTTTAGCGCATGCTCTTATATAATGCAGGTCAGGGAGATCGTGTGGCACATCCCACGTCTGAGTCGGTAACAACTCACTATCCATAAAAACTAGAAACAACTGATTGATTAAAGTGTCCCATAATTTAATCCATGATTAATTTTTCCAAACAGTGAAATAAATCTCAGCTCAGCAAGATTCCCGCAACCCATACACGTCATGACGAGGCGGGCAGCGTCGGAGGAGGAGTGCGCGAGGGTTTCTCTCCTTCTCACACCTTAGTGGGTGGTGCAACACTCTACTATATAAGATGGTCCAACTCCCTTTCCACTAGAAATGTGGAACTAAACTTTAGCACCACTAGCACAGCCATATACTGCCATACACAAGTGGGTCAAAGAGAATTTTAGAATTTTCTAATAGGCCAGTAGTCCAAAACTTACCAAATTTCAATAGGTACTCCCTCCGATCCATATTACTTGTCATTGGATTGGATGTATCTAGCACTAAATTATGTCTAGATACATCCATTTCTGCGACAAGTTATATGGATCGGAGAGAGTAAGTCATTTCAGGGCCGCAGCTAGGTAACGGCGTCCTCCAAACTAGGCAACACGCGTCAGCAATCCAGCGCTATTGTTCGACGGCATATTGGGAACATGGCCAAAGATGTTGTATATGTCCTACTCCTTTAGTTCAGAAATATAAGACGTTTGAGCTTTATGAATCGAATATATCTAGATATATTTTAGTGTATAGGTTTGTAGAGGTTTAAAGTAAATCTATATATTAAAAGAAGTTTAGATATATTTATTTTATAAAACAAAAATATCTTATATTTCTTAATGGAGGGAGGGAGTAGAACATAGGTGGCAACTAGGAAATGCAGCGCGGCGACACGCCGCGCCCTGTGTGTGTGGAATAATTAGCTCACAGTGAAATTTGTTGTAATAACTATTGGAGTACCTTTTTGTTCTGTTGTGTGTCATCAGGTCCACATGGCATAATTATACATAAATATGTAATACATCAGCTGTGTGCCATCCATACTGAGTCGTTCTGCTCATGCAATATTAAGTATTTACATTTATCACTGGACTAAAAGAACATGATGGACAATTAGCTACCAAAGACCTGTTGTTTTTGTACTACTCTGCGCTTCAGGGATGATAGACATCTCGAATGGGAAGATTGAACTTTCCTTCATTTGGTCTATGAATTAATCTATGTGGTTACTTGGGACAGCCCGCGTATTTCCCTGGAATATTGACCAAAGCTGAAATTTTAGCTAATATAGGAGACAATTGATATTTTTGTTAGTAACTTATACAGCAAGATTTTTAAGTTTTAGCAATTGGAAGCATGTGTCCAATAAACGATCATCTTCTCAAGCCAGCAGAAAATCAGTTATCCAATGTATACACATTACAAATATTGAGAAAGGTAGAAATAGATGTTTGAATTATTTGCATTGAAGAACCCACACAAAAATAGTGCCTGGAAGATATAATTCATACCGCCTATCAACATACATGTCCATATATCACACTATCAGTACCAATTAGCAGAACTAAGGATTCAGTTGTGTTCAACTTATTTTGAAGGAAGACATTAGCCAACTATACCAGCTAGATATACTGAAATTCATATAATTTCACCAGTAATTATAAACTTAGTGATCATAAAGAAATTTTTCAAAAGAAAAGGCAAGTAACCAATGGAATTGATGGTGTATGAAAATTACAAACAACCTTCGAACCAAACTGCATCACTGAGAGGAAATGATGAATTAGGAACTAACATAGGCTACAACTATGCTTGATTATTTGATAGAGGATGCTCAAACAACCTAGCAGAAAACTCTATTCTTGTTATTCAAATGACTAATCTATATATATTGGACAGCGAGTCACTTAGTGTTTGGTTCTCAAATCAAGAAGCATCTGCTAGCAAGAACAGAAGGTGACAACATATTGTCTCTAGTAATGAAGTTACTATTACTAACATCTTCATCTCCTGTCCATGATTGCCCCAAATTTGTATCACGAACAAACTTTCAGTTGAAGTAATTACTAAGTAATATTCTATCCAAATTAACTTCAACATGCAATGCACTCCCAAGAAACCTAGCTTGATGGAACTGGGCATGTAACATCAGTATTCTTGACAGGGTATTACAGAAAACTATTTGAGTTCAAATTATCTCAAACCTGGTGAGTCACTTGCGTGCCAAGTGGACCCCGGAGCCACTGGCGACTAATGTGAAGGAACTGAAGTTTCTGAAGATCCTTCAATCATTAGCCACATGGACGACCGCATCCACTCGATCTAATCCAAACTACCGTTGCCGATAGCCAGCCCATTACACCCGTGGTGCACGATGGTGTAGGATCTTGCATATTCATTATTTACTTTATTTGGATCCAGGTAGGAAGGATGAGGTTTAAGAGCTGACATATACTTTTAAGTAGAGTAAACAGTAGATTGCCCCTGCTACTATTTCTACATAAAAATGCAGTGATACATACGTTTTTAAGCAGACAGGACAATAGTCTGGGTGTTAACTTGGTCATATTTTACACTATCAGAAGTAAACCTTAGCTCTATGTTACACAGGCCGCTAACTTTCTTCCGCGTCGTGCAACCTAACCATGTTGCCCCTCTTGCATAGAACCTCTGAAGAGAAAGTCCTATGCAGTCATGTGAGAAAAAAATGCAAGTTTCACTGACAGAATATGTTGTCTTTCCCTATATTTTTCACTTGCAGTGCATATGGATTGCTGGATCAGTCGACTTGGAAGATATATATCCCAAATTTGAAAGTCTTGCTGTAGTCAAAGGCCAGATGGCACCACTGATTTGCAATTGAAAAATTCATACATAAGCTTAAATCCTTCTAAAAATTTCACTATAGAAATATATTCACCTGTACAAAAACATTAGTGTGGCGAAATTTAGGCTTTGGAAATAGGCTTGAATGAAAGCAGGCCGACGGCAAAATAGCTTGGTCCAGTGAAAAACAACTTAACTAATCCATGATCAGTTGGCTATTAAGAGGATAATTACCTGCTAAATATGAATGCTAGAAGTGAGCATATGGTTACGCAACTGCTTCATCTCCTCCTTAATTCTTATTGCCCTCCTCAATACATCAAGAATCAACCAAAGTACCAAGAATTACTGGTTGAACTTAGGAAGGAGAGCAAACCAAAACGAATGTTAGCTTAAACCTGACTCTTCATTGTTCATTTTTATTTTTACCAGTGTGAACACTTTGTGTGTTTGTGAGCTGGTTGGCTCAAAATCTGTTGTAAGTGACCCGCTAGTGTATGTATGGCATGTTGTCTTCAGTTCAGCAAAATTCGGTGAATTATCTGCATATGCTGTAGCTATTGTGGTTCAGAGTAGTGCTAAAAAAACAATATAAATGTAAGGAGGCCCAGTTTAGAAAGGTTCAGTGAATTATTGCATATACTACAGCTATGGCGGTTCAGAGTAGCACTAAAGAAAAAATTATAAATATAAAGAGACCCAGCCTTCCAGGATCTCACCTTTGATCATCGGAGATAGGTGAAGAATGAGCCACATCCATGACTTCGGCATTATCCCAGTCCACAGAAGATGCAATGATGAATCCAGAAGAAAAATAGACTCCGTATGAAAGAGTTGATCGGTCATAATTTCTCATCTAGATATGGGAGTCATGATTCCTTGCATGGTAAATTTATGAAAATGCATTTGTGACCAATTCAACATGAAGATGAGTAACTATAGCTGAATCAAAATAATCACGGGAGAACCAATTGGGGAGGAATAAATTACCAGAGATGGAGCTATTCAGTCGCCATTAAACGTACATGATGATTAACCTGGGATGAAAGAGGGCGACCAACTTCTATGGCGAGGGCCATCTGGTTCCCCTCCGGCGCTTGGCCGACCTCCGCATGTCCCTAGTCCCACTCCTTCCCGGTGACCATGGGCGGCGGCATGGGGCGGCGCAATGAAGGAGCAACCGGAGAGTCGGCGGCGGGCCAGCGCTCTTCCTCGCCCGACTCTTCTGCGGCAGCAACGACGGCGATGGATCCACTGCGGATGGGGCGGCTGCAGAGAGGAGAGTGGAGGGAGCGGCTGAGGAGAAGGGGGACAACGCAGGCCTAGGGGTGTGTGTGGGGGGGAGGGGCAGCGGTGGAGGAGGCGGTGGTGGAGAGGACGTTGGGGAAGAGGGCTGTGGGGGACGCGGTGGAGAGGAAGACGGTGGGTTTGTCGGTGGAATTTCCCACCGCTTTGACCGAACCGCCTAGAAAACAGATAAAATGGTCAGAGAAAAAAATTGCACGTAGTTACTGTAGATGCGCGAATCTACAGTGTAAGTTGCTGATTTGGCACACGTAACTTTTATATATGTAGTTATATATGTAGTTATGTGTCTTTTCTTTTGAAGAGCTAATGTGTTTCTTTTTCGAAAATTAATGTGTCTCTTTTTATATTAGAAGAAAACAACTCGACATGATAGCCAGTGGGCTTTTTTGAAAAAATTCAAATTCATACTTCTAGGTTTCCAAAATTTGGGACAAAAATAAGGTAGCTAAATATACACCTCCAAACGGTAGGTCAGAAGTTTGATTCTAAAATATTTCAACGTAAACAAAAAACTTAAACTACACAAAAACAAATTTAGGATAAAAGAAGGTTTTTATTTCTTTATACAATCACAATTTTTCTTTAGCCCCCAAAAGGAACGATTTTCTGCAGAAACTTCGCACAAAGTTACATACCATGTGTACGTATTTCACAAGGAAATAATTAAAATCTGCTGAAACATAAAAGTACCATCTTTAAATCCTTAGAAAAAAAGAGAGAACCAGTGTGCTCGGTTGCCACAACTATTTCTCACCATTTCCTACGAGACGAATATATCACCGGGAGCAAGTCAATCACGCCTTTGGTGGTTTGGTTGCAGGCAGGCGGTGGTCACGGCCACGCGTGGCACCCAGAACAAGGCAGCAGCACCACTCGTATCGGTTCAGCTAGTCCAGAGCAACAGATGCACGTGTCCCGCCGGACCTTTCTAGCAAATCCTGGGGTTTGCGTGTCGTCCTCGTCGGTTGCCACATCCGCACAACGCCAGGATTCCGCACTGCATCTCCGTCTGCGGCCAGCCCTGTGCCGACGGATTCAAGCTCCGTTACTTTACCACCGCAGAGCTCAAATGGCTACGCGTACATCCGGCGGCCAGTAGTTACTGTCGCTTTGATAGTATCCAGTTTTTTCTTTTTGTAAACTGAGTATATCTACTGGGCATCGTGTCTTCAGAGTAATATTATCGGATTGTTAGTATGGTCGGAATTATACATTTCTTCGAAATAGGGATGATAAGCACCGACCACAAGATGACTGGTTGTGGTTGATACTCAGATGTGATGTCAAGTGTGTCTTTAAAAGCTGATTATCCGCGAGTTTCCCGTTAGGATCAGCGTGATCCAAGGAGGTTTTTAGGTCCGATCTTTCATGGAGAGCAATTGCAAACGATAACTTCAATCGTTGAGCATATTAGATCTACTCCATGAAACACACCACGGTTCCTTGACGATCAACAGGCTTACAAGCACATGGCAAACCGAACTACCAAATAAAAACAACATGACTCAAAGTGCCACGGTTTCTAAACAGGAAATAAAACAAACACAGCTGAAATAATGCAAAACTCTTTGTAGGTGCGCCACTTTCATCATGTCTACCGATGGGCCCCATCCGATAGCGCTTAGAACACTCCATGGTTGAAACCTTGCACCTGTTTCGGTGGACGTGATAGTCCAAAGTAGCATTCGTCGTCCGACCAGGTCTTCTATCTTCAGAGCAAGTGGAGAAACTTAATGTAATTAGGCGGTAACAATGCAACAAGCATATCGGGCACCATGTCAACTTCGAGCCATCGACCTAGGTTTTCTTGTATTTAATGGACAAGTGAATAATGTAGTACACAACAAAAATATTAATTTATAAAAAACCACATGTAAACCACAGTAATAATGTGGTAAAAACTATAATTCACATGCTAGCCTATGAAGTCGAAAATTCAACATGAGAAAATACATCCTTAAATGTGGCAACTCAACAACTTTCTGGTACTCTGCATATCTATATTGATGTTCACTCTGATATACTCCATGTTTTTTGCAAAATATAAGATGTTTTAGACTTTTCTAAATCACATGTATCTAGACATCTTTTTTGTATAGGTTTGCTAATTTTGCTGCGAACCTGCACACTAAAAGATGTCTAGCTAAATACATACGTTTCAAAAATAACTAAAACATCTTATATTTTAGAACAAAGGAAGTAAATGTTCAGATATAATTTTTTTATAGAAGGTAGTAGTTGAGATACTTCTTATGGAAGTGTTTAGACGAGAGATGTTCTTTAGGACCTTGTGTGTAGAAATTTGTGAACGGACACACCTTTTTCCCGGGTACGCGTACCTGCTCCACCACCGAAAGGCGCCAGCGCGCCGTCACGGCCCCTGACGGCCGTCCCCATATTCTAGAGATCTCCACCCATCTTTTCCTCCACCGAAGAAAAGGAGGCAGCGAAGGCACACTTCCACACACACTGCACACTTTACGAGAGAGCAGAGGAACAGAGAGGGGAATTCGTGTTTAGATTTCCTGTAGCTTCCGTTGCTCCGTGTGCCATCCATGGCCGATCCAACCGAGGAGACCGTCGCCGCGCCCCCGCCGACCCCGGCAGCGCCCGCTGAGGGCGGCTTAGCTCCGCCGCTGCCGGTGGAGCCGACTGTGGAGGCCGTCGCCTCGCCGGAGAAGGCGGCCCCGCCTGCGTCTGCGCCGGAGACTACGGCGACGTCCCGGGGTTTCAGGCTGCTCGGGGAGGACACCTCCGTGCATAAGGTGCTCGGAGGCGGTAAAAGTACGAACTCTCCGTTCCTTTTCTTTTACTTTCCCTTCTTTATTTATTTTTGGTGCTTCTGCTTAATTTTGGCGAGTACTCTTTTGCAGATGAGATTATCGTTGCTACTGTTAGTACTGGATTTTCTTTTCATTTTTCAAATATTAGTTTGTGTTTCAGGTGGGCCATTTTGGTTTTTTGTGTGGTGTGGTTCAGCTGGGAAGTGTTTTACTAACAATTATTATTAGCTTTCGCAAAAAAAAAAACAATTATTATTAGCCAGTGCAAGTACTTAGTTGATAGAATACTTACTTCATTTTGATTTCTTTTGTTCACGATGCGTGCTCTAATAACACCGGCTTAGATCTTCTATTATCTGCAATTCTCGTTATCTAATTTGAGGTTTTTTTTCCGACAAAGATCTAATTTGAGGTTGGGTGCCCAACTTGTATTACAGTCCGGGGATAGAAGACATCTTCTACCTCAAGAAAGCACCTTGTATTTCATACTGCGGATAACCTGAGCATTAAAACGTTTACTCGGTCTACATAACTACTCCCTCCGTTTAGAAATATAAGATGTTTTAGGTTTGTGAAGTAGATGTATCTAGACACGTTTTAGTGTATAGGTTCAAATGAATCTAGACACTAAAATGTGTCTAGATACATCTCCTTCACAAATCTAAAACATCTTATATTTCCAAACAGAGGGAGTAATTCTGAAGTAGTAGGATCAGAAGACATCTTTTATCCCAAGAAAGCACCCACCTATAATTTTCTATTTTTTGGTAGACTTTTGGCTTTATAGTTCCTTGTCCTGCAGATAATCTACGCAGGCATCTCATTCTACGAAGTAAATGGACATGCTATCACTGAACGTTTCCTTGTTAACTTCTAGGCTGAAATACTTTGAAGTTTATGAGCTGTTGGCTAAGACCACTTCTTTTCGTTATATCTGAAATTTGTCAAATTGAAGTACAAAAATCTGAAGATCCCCCCTAAACTCAGTTATTCACTTCCTTGGTAATATAAAAGCATGAAGACTTTTTTAATCCAAGGACCCAATAGATGCTATGATGATGGTTACGAAATAGATAGTTGTGCCTACCTGTTGGAATCACCACCCTTTTATCCACTTTCTTGTGTATGATATGTTAGCCCTGGAAGAATTGTAATGATTCTTGTTCATGACTTCTTGCAAGTTGCAGCATCAACTATATTTTAACTAGGAAACCACACTTCAGTTTAGGTGCTCTTTAATCTACTTTCTCAAGATCACCTTTTGTGAACCGTCTTCCAAAAAGAAATGAAAAAATGGACCTGTGGACCTTCTTAGTCCACTTTGATCAAGTGTCAATTATTATCTTCTTGAACCTTATTGTCTAAAAAACATTATTGCAGCTTAATCTGTTGTCTGATATGCTATTATATGGAGTGATCCTTAAAATTATACCATTGATTAAACATAACTATAGGTATAGCTGACCCTTGGAGAGACATCCTCTTTTGTCTTACTACACGTGTTTCTTTGTTGTTGAAGGGGAAATGTTCATTTTTGGATTTTAGGGGACATCCGGATTAGGCATGAGTGTTCATTTCAACTTTGGGATTGTAAATAGATACACTATAAGAAAAAGGCACACAACTCTAAAATTTTGAAGTTAAGCTTCAAATCATGGCAAAATCAAGTATCCCAGACGTACAAATTCCAGGCGTACTGAATTATTAGTTTTTTCTTATTTCAGCGCTGTTTGGTGATAACAAATTGATATGGAGACATCCATATATTACGTGAAGTTGTTGATTAGTCACGTATTTGATTAGTAGTAATAGCCTCTTACAAGGTTTCAGAGTTTATGCTCTTCTTTTCAAGAGAAATGTTATGCTCTTTGTACATGGGGTGGGTGAAGTATTTTCTTTTGCTATAGCTACAATTAGATCCAGTGATTACGAGAACACGGCGTCATGCAGTAGAGTAAACAAAATTATCAAGTAATTGCTGCATTATAACAGTTCTTATTGCTCTGTTTGCCTGTTTTGGTACAATCTTTTGCAGCTGCTGATGTACTCTTATGGAAAGACAAGAAAACAACTGCTGTAGTGATCGGTGGCACGACTGTCATATGGATGCTGTTTGAAGTGCTTGATTACCACCTCTTAACTCTGATATCCCATGTGATGATTGGAGTCCTGGCCATCTTATTCCTGTGGTCCAAAGCTATGACCTTTATCAAGAAGTGAGTGAGATACATGATTATCTTTCACGTATTTTGGCTGATACTGCTTCCATCATTCATCAAGTGTTATTTTTTCAGGAGTCCGCCTGATATGCCTGTAGTTCAGATACCTGAAGATGTTGCTGTGAATGTGGCACGGGCATTGCGCAACGACGTCAACAGGGCCCTTCACTTGTTTCGGGAGATTGCACTGGGGCATGATCTGCGGAAATTTCTTGGTGTACGGTTTTGTCATCATAACTACAGATAATGGTATATTATGTGTTGTTGCTTGAACAATTGTCTAATAGTTTTCTTGTGCTTTTGTAGGTGATTGCTGCTCTTTGGGTTCTCTCTGAAGTAGGAAGCTGCTGTGACTTCCTCACCTTGATCTACATTGGTAATGCATCTTTTAACTTGCATAATATTATTGAAAAGCTTGGTGCTACATGCTACTAGTTGATTGATGCATTTGAGTTCTCAAACAGCTGTCCTGATGATCCACACGGTGCCGATCTTGTACGACAAGTACCAGGACAAGGTGGATCACTTCGCTGGAAAGGCCCATACCGAGGCATGCAAGCACTATGAGGTGCTGGATACCAAGGTTCTGAGCAAGATACCCAGGGGACCAGCGAAAAGCAAGAAGCAGACCTAGAACACCCTGTGTCTCGATCACAAAATGCTGGGTCGTTTGTGGTTCTGTGATCACAAGACATCACCCTTTACCTCGTGCTTTGGATGTATCTAGCTGTCTGTATATCCAACCGTGAGAACTTTGGAATGCTACGTTTCTACTACTGCTGTTCCTTGTAGATACATCTGATGTTGTGTTGTGGATCTTAAAAGCTGAATGCAGCAGCCACTGATTTATTTATTGTCTTGTTGTGATGTGTATGCAAGTCTGAGATTTGCAAGTGGTCTCGAATGAATATTCTCTACAGTATAGATGAGTAATGTAGAGACTTGGTGGGCAAAGGTAGCACTTGAGAAGGGCAAGGAGAGGAAGGCGATGGCTTCATTGATCATGTTAATCTGAGTTAGTATTGATCATGTTAATCTGAGTTAGTTTTTCGTCACTCGTCCTCCCCCGCTAATGTTGTCATTGCAAAGATTAACGAGGAAGCCAAGGATTGGAGAATGTCCGGCCGGGAGATTAGATCTTTATTGGTCTTGTAAAGCCCTATGTAAAGCCTATGGCTTGTCATAGGCATCTGTCTCTAAAACCTTCTCCTTAGTTAATGAAAATCCGGCCAAGAGATTAGATCTTTATTTGTCTTGTAAAGTCCTATGTAAAGCCTATGGCTTGTCATAGGCATTTGTCTCTAAAACCTTCTCCTTAGTTAATGAAAATGGCAAATCTTTTGTCTTGTTTTAAAAAAATAGTGTATAACTGTTTGATAGTTCTCAGTCAGATGAGAACTACTCAAAACTTGGTCAAGTCCCGAGTCGTTGGAATCAATGCAGAGATCAGTGCTGGCTACATGTGAAATCCAGCAAAATCTTCTAAGCTATTGAAATTTCTGTAGTTGCGACTGAAATCCCCCTAGCTTAGGTAGTCAAAACCTCAAAGAAGTGCAAGATAATAATTATCCATGGATTTTGTGTACCATAATATAGGAGCGCCTTCTATAAGGAAATATTCGATATCGTATTGTTGATGTATATCAAGTTTAGTTGGAAGTTTTTTTCTGAATCTAAATTTTACTACTCACATGGTTTATGTATACAAGGCCACTATTTTGTGTAAAACTTTGATTTCCTCCAAATATGCTTTTGCCACCTTCTATAAATAATCAACCATCCAAACAAATTTACATTGTACGAACTATACACGGAATAAGATAGCTCTACTAGGGAAACAACACAAATATGTCCAAACCGAAAGAGCAAAGAACAAACTCTCAAAAGCAAAGAAATAAAAAACAAGGTGCTCAATGGCTAGACGAGATGGAGATCTGGCGCCTTGTATCGCTACCTACATAGCGGGTATGAGAGCTGTAAAACTGTTAGAAATTTGAAAGCCGAGCCAGAAGCACACCGAAAAAATATCTTCTTAATAACAAAATATCTTCTTAATAACCATCTTATTACGAATGGTCAAGAGAATCCATGACAGCACGGCGAATACCAACCATAAGAGACAACACCTCTAATTAGCATGGTTCGCCCGAGCCTCTAGGAATTCGTCGAGGACCCAAAGCTTCTCTGATAAAGTTTCAGAGAAACCGAGCCACGGGTGATACGTCGAAAATGTACCTATAATTTTTAATGCTCCATGCTTGTTTAGTATCTATTTTGCTTTGCTTTGTCTACACTTTGAGGTGTTTTTATATTTTTTTCTGGAACTAACCTATTAACAAGTTGCCACAGTGCCAGTTGCCTGTTTTCTTCTGTTTTTGGTTCCAAAAAGGCAGAAAATCAATATTCTCAGAATTGGACGGTACAAAAGCCAAAGTCAATATTTTACCATGAGGGACACGAATCCAGAAGACCGGGCGGAGAAGCAAACTAGGGCCTACCCCGCGCCTGGGTAGGGTGTGGGGGCCCTGGCCGCCTCCCAGCCTCGCCTCTTCGTCTATAAGAATCCCCTGATGCAGAAACCCTGTGAACCCGATCAAAACTCCACGAAACCGTCTGTAGCCGTCGCCACCATCGTCCCTAGATCGGGGGATCTGAAGTTCTTCCCGGCACCCTGTCGGAGGGGAGATCATCCCGGAGGCCTTCTCTCTGGTATGATGCGTGAGTAGTTTCACCTTGGACTATGGGTCCATGTAGTAGCTAGATGGTTGTATCTCCTCCTTTGTGCTTTCATGTATAGATCTTGTGAGCTCTCTTCATGATCAAGATCTAATCTATTTGTAATCATGCATGTTGTGTTTGCGGGGATCCGATGGATATTGAGATTACTATGTCAGATTTATTAATGGTTTTGTCTTTATGATTCTATCATGTCTATGTTGTTTGTGATCTTGCATGCTCTCCGTTGTTAGTAGCTATTGTAGGGTTCGCAACATAGAAAACAAAAAAAATCCTACGATGGGAACATCTAAGTACCAAGATCTATCTACTAGATACAAGCAACGGGTGGATATACATCCATAGAATACATATCCTCGAAGACCGAATAGCGTTAACGAGGTTGTACTCGTGGATGATGTAGACGAACGCTTGTCGATCTCAAGATCGTGATGAAGTCCATCTGGTGCAGCCGGTCCAGCACGATCAAGTCCAGCACCTCAAAGGAGTGCTGCATCCGTGATCGCACACACGTACGGGTACCCCCGACAAACTCCGCGCCCTCGCTCCAGCGAAGCAGCGGAAGCAACAAATCCTTCCAGAAAAAGCCACCGGAAACATGTATCTCGCTGATCCGAGACCATGGAGAAATTCTAAAGGGGGGAGAGAGATCCTTCGCGATGAGGTGTGCTTTGAGAGGAGGAGAGGGGGGCCTTTTATAGGGGGGAGGGGGGCACCCAAGGTTCATGGCGCCCAGCCATGGGGCTGCCCCCACCTCTTCCACATTCATGTGGGTGGAGCTCCCACTCAAAATGAAAAGCCTCCACTCCCATTAAAAAGCCTCCACTCAAAAATCCACTCACATGCATTAAATTTCCACCAAATTTAATGCAAGCTCTCATTTAAATAAAACTCTTTTATTTATTTATTCAGAATTTTGTTAATTACTTTAATTAACAAACATTCACATAAAACCCCTTACAATATTTCAATTTCACATGCAGAACCAGTTTCAGCAATTTCAACCGAAACAGTTTCGGTGTCTAGTGAAATAAATTCCTGCGCTTTCCTTTTCTTTTTCTGGCATATCATTTGCTCCGAATGGTTTCGGCATCCCTTAAGTGTGTCACCTACGGTTCGCGAATAATGCAGACATGATCGAGACCCTTCTCCGATCAATAATCAGTAGCGGGACCTGGAGATCCATACTGACTCCCACACATTCAACGATGACTTCTGTGATCGTGTGAACCTTTTACGCTAGTATCTTAATCCCTTTGTTTCACGATATATTACATGTCCGAGATTCGATCATCGGTATCTCCATACCTAGTTTGATCTCGTTACCGACATGCACTCTTTTCTCGTTCCCGTGATATAACATTCTAGTGATCAAATCACTTGCTTGCAAGCTAATCAATGTGATATCACCAAGAGGGCCCAGAGCATATCTATCCGTCATCGGGATGAACAAATTCCACTCTCGATCCATGGGTCTCAACATAACACTTTAGTAGTTCTGAAGCCATCTTTATAATCACCCAGTTACGGTGTGACGTTTGATGTCAACAAGAAACTCTTCCGGTGTTAGTGATTGACATGATCTCATGGTCTAAGGATTAGGATCACTTCGTAAGTTGTTATAGCAATATAAACTCAATGAATTTGATCGTAATGCTATACTTCGGATGAATGTTCATCACATCATTACACTATGTTGTGACCTCGTTATTAACAACATCCAATGTCCATGATCAGGAAACTTTGATCATCATGTTAATCAACGAGCTAGTTTATAAGAGAGGCATAACTAGGAACTTACTTTTTGTTATTTAAACATACATGTATTAACGTTTCCGTATTAATACAATTATAGCATGCAAAATAAACATTTATCATAAATAAGGAATACGATAATAACCACTTTTTTATTGCCTCTCGGGCATATTACCTTCAGTCTCCCACTTGCACTAGAGACAATAATCTAGTTTGAAAACTTTGCGTATTGAACACCTATGGCTTTCTGGTGTTCCATATACGCAATTGCAAGTGGTTAACATAATCTACGGATCTGACACTTTCAGGTCCGTGTGTATTTGCATGTCTTTGCGTATTCACGCATCACTCATTCTCCAATGAGATGGCATTGTATAAATTTGGTCTTTCGGTGAGACCTTTAGTTTCTTGGGTTTAAATCATGTCGATACTATTGTCGTACAATATATCGTTAGTGTTAGCCTGTTGCGAACCACACCTTAGTTTGATAACAAACTACTTGATACAAATTCCCTCCTTTGCTGCTACTATAGCAGTCATATACTTAGCATTTTGTTGTAGTATTCGTCACAATGTATTAACTTTGGAACTCTTCCAAATCCATCATGGAATATCCTTTCCATTACATTGTGCCACCCATAGTTTAAATTGAGATAAACTTAATTTGTATCTTGTGAAAAAACTAGTATCAATGTAACTCTTTACAATGAACTATTTGTAATTGTTTGTCACCTCTACACAATTATATTCTTAGTTCTTCCAAAAGATCATAAGAATATCCTTACTATAGTCCAATGATCATTTTATGATTCATTCTGGTATATGCTCATAACACTTAGAGCATAGGACATATCTGGATGTGTACATATCATGGTATGATAAAATATTCTCGTGATTTCACTCATCAAGTGTCAAAGCACTTGAATCTTGTTTCACTTATCAAGTGTCGATACACTTGAATCTTGATTCAATTCCTTTTCCATGCAACAAGAACCGTTTCTTGTTGTTTCTATATTGAACTCCTTCAATATCTCATATATGTACGTTTGGCACAATCATATTAGCGTCACAGTCTATCCACTATAGACATTCATGCTAAATATTCGGGTTTTGCCTAAGTATTTCATCAAAATGAAATTCTTAACCTTTGTCAATAAAATATACATCATTTCTAATCAACAAGATGTCTTCCACAAAATGTATTAGAAATATGTCTTAGCGCTCCCACTTAATTTCTTGCAAATGCAAGCATCTTCATCGTCTCCTCATGAAAAACTCCTTTTTCATCATGGTGAAGATTCCAACTCCGCGATGCTTACTTCAACCATTGAAGTTTGCATGCCCTTTTTAGCATCCTTTGAATTGAACAAAACCCTTTGGACCGTGTCATGTACACGTCCTAGGTAACCATTCTATTAGAAGAACTTTGTTTTGTTTATTCATCTACCATATACCAAATTATATGTAGTGGTTGCTACTTTAATCCGTCCAGACTAAATATCGCTATGAAAGATCAAATCTTGTCATAGTCAACTCCTTAAACATTGTCTTAAAATACTTTACGACATGTCAACTATTTCATAGATGTGAAACATCCATGTCTGTTTCTTTATAGATCCAAATACGAACGATAGGGTTTTTACACCTTTCCGGAGGGTCTTCCAAGTTCAAAACTTGATTTCTCGTGTATGGAACTATCACGGATTTTATGGCTTCAAGCCATTTGGCGGAGTCAGGGCCCATCATCGCTTCTTTGTATGTATTCGGTTCATCATTGTCAAACAATAATGATTTACTCTCAAATCTTATCATTTGATTGTTTAACCGACCTACTTGGTTTAATAGGAACTTAGATCTCCGTGACCACAACCTTTGAGGCACATAAGCTATGAGCATTATGGCAGCCTTCAGAACGATTTACGGCGCTGAGCAACTCAGCACATTTAGCTAAGGTTCGTTAACCTTATCAAAGTTCTATTGTCCTCCCACTTAACTTTTGCGAAAAATTCCTTTTTCAAGAAACTTCACGTTTCAAGCGACAAACCCTTTTGTCCTTGGTGTTATGAAGGAATAACCAATTGTTATTCGAAATAACCTACAAAGACATGATCATCCGACTTCGGTTGTAAACATCTTACTTATGTTTACCATACCAAAATTTAAGAAATGACAACTTGGGTTTTACCCCAAACCATAACTTCCATGCTGTCATTTCAACGGATCAAGATGGAGCTCTTTTCAGTGTAAAAGCGGTAGTCTCTAAAGCTTTAATCTTTTAAAACATAATGGCAGTTTTATAAATAACACCTTTGATCCAACCATGTCAAACAAGGTTTCATTACAAATCTCAAACACTCCATACTCCTATGGTGTTTTCGGGAAATGTAAATCTAGGTGTTTTGCTAAACTTGCAACTCAAATAAATCCCTTTACGATAAATCACAATTCATTTATTTTTCTTGTTACACTTGTAACTCAAATAAATCCCTTATGATAAAATCATAAACCATTTATTTTCTTGTTACAATGATTTTCCACTTCATCTTGAAAGTCTTTGAAACGTTTTCAAATATTTCACACTTCTTTCTCATTAAGTGAATATTCACTCAAATTTCCGGAGAAAGTATATGAAGTTGAAACCCATCGCTTATGACTATAAATAATGGACTACATACATCGATATGTATAAATTCCAATATTTTAGTCGTTCGTTCTTCTTTGGCCTTTGAACGAAGTTTTTAATTATCCCGAGGAAAGTCTCACAAGCGTCACTTGATCAAATCAAAGACTCCAAAAATCCATGAAAATGGAGATTCTTCATGTTTTCTTTCCAATATAATTTAAACAGCGATGTCACTTCGTAAGTGATCTTTCAATCATTTGTCTTGCGACATTTTAGCATTAGTTTTTATGGATGTGATTTCTCCAACTAGATTTGTAAATCATCCATCTTATATGGAATACGGTAATTATTTGAACAACCTTTGTTCTCATAATACCTGATTCAAATAACAATTATTAAAACAAATCTTGAAGTCAAGCCTTGATGTCAACGAGAAATACAAACAGCGGTTTGTTTGTTTTCGATGAACATCATCACATATTCTCTTGCTAGTTACTTAGGCCATTGTGGTTCATGAATTGAGTTGTTTCGTATGAAATTTCATACCAACCAATTCGGTATCCAATACCCAAGAACCACATTGTTTAACAAGCAAAGAATACAACCATAACATGTATATCATCCATATACCTAAATTGGATATTTCCAATCTTTTCTTTTCTGCCAAATATATTTTATAGATTCTCTTTCAGCAATTCCTTTTCCTTTTTAAAAGAATCTATCAACATCAAAAGTGGCGCCATATACATGACACATAGTCCAAAGCGTGTATATTCAAATAATAATACCTTTGGATTTGCACTTTGAAGTAGAAACCATCATCAAAATGATCGGTATTCTTTTAAAATCCAATCTTTAGTAATCTTTTAGTATAGTAAACACTTTACATACATCTTCTATTCATCCTTATCATGACGACTTTCATGATCAAGCTAATGTAGCTTATAAAGGTGAATCGTGAGTATAACATTACTTTCCAAAACCCTTTTGGATGATTAGGATGTCTAGCATCTCCAACCTTCGTAAATTCTCATCCAATATGAGAACATATATTATACTCTATCATATTGCAACCAAAACATTGTTTCAGATATCGTTATATCTGCCACACATGATGGTTTCTGAAACAATTCTTTCAGCTCCTAAACAACCTTGATATTTAAAAACAATCAAGAATCATGGAGGCAAACATGATACTTAAGATACTAACACTGGAATTGTTACTCTCGATTTAATACCAATTATTAAATCTCACGGAGTAAACAGAGTTTGCTGAAAGTTTGCAATAGGACTTTAAACTTTAGATTGACACTCAACACAATACGATATCAGTTCATAAAGTATATATATCCAGAATTCTATAGTTATATTATCTCAATTACAACTATGCATAAGGTGGTGAACGAATGCCAATGACTACAATAAATTATGCAAATTCACTTTGATTTAATTTATGATAAATTGAGTTCTACTAATCCAAATTAGAAATGAACTCCCACTCAAAAACGACATCCCTCGTGTCTTTTTGGTGATTACATGAACCAAATCCACTACACCAAGTCCGATCATCACGTGAGTCGGTGTAGCTTCAAAGGCGAGCATCAGATGGTCATCATATCAAAACATATGACTCATGCTTAACCTTTCGGTCCGTGTTCCGAGGCCATGTCTGTACATGCTAGGCTCGTCAAGTAAGAACCTTAGTATTCGCGTGTGTAACTGTCTTACACCCGAGATATGCTCGTGGATTCAAGTACACCCGATCATCACGTGATGTCTTGAAACGACGAAACATTGTCGGTGCATACTTAAGGAAGAACACATTTTTATCTTGATATCTAAATGAGGGATCATCTTATTATGCTAATAAAACGCCAAACAAGCAATATAAGATGCTATCAAACATCACATGTTTATTAGTGGAATGATATGGTTCCCGCATATGATCTCTATCATGTGCACCGTGGTATGATCACTATCATACCTATATGTGTAAGTCCAAGGTCTATGGAGATTACACGTTATGTATGTTGTAAGAGTATTATCTCATACTTCTATTTACAACATCACCATATCATAACACTAGCCCAGCAACAATCTAAACTAGACGTCTCTAATTTATCCATTGCAAATTTTACGTGGCTTAGGGCTTTCAAAGATAGAACCGTTCTTACCTACGAACATGAACCACAACGAGGATAACCAAATTGTTGACAACTCGTTGCAAATTAGATATTGACTATAGTATGATAGAAAGACACCCGCTAGCCACTTATGCAAAACTAGTTGCATGTCAAGCGTGGAACAGGTCTCATGTGCGAGCACATGTAAAGTTTGTCCGGGCCGCTTCATCCCACTATGCCACCAATATCCAAAGTACAACTAAGAAGCAATAAAATAATCATCATCGCCCACATACTCATATGTGTACTACCCGTGCAAAGTATCTACGCATAGATCCGGCTCTGATACCACTGTAGTTCGCAGCATAGAAAACAAAAAAATTCCTATGATGGGAACATCTAAGTACCAAGATCTATCTACTAGATACAAGCAACGGGTGGATATACATCCATAGAATACATACCCTCAAAGACCGAATAGCGTTAACGAGGTTGTACTCGTGGATGATGTAGACGAACGCTTGCCGATCTCAAGATCGTGATGAAGTCCATCTGGTCCAGCCGGTCCAGCACGATCAAGTCCAGCACCTCAAAGCAGTGGTGCATCCGTGATCGCACACACGTACGGGTACCCCGACAACCTCCGCGCCCTCGCTCCAGCGAAGCAACGGAAGAAAGAAATCCTTCCATAAAAAGCCACCGGGAACATGTATCTCGCTGATCCGAGACCATGGGGAAATTCTAATGGGGGGAGAGAGATCCTTCGCGAGGAGGTGTGCTTTGAGAGGAGGAGAGGGGGGCCTTTTATAGGGGAGAGGGGGGGGGGGGGCACCCAAGGTGCATGGTGCCCAGCCATGGGGCTGCCCCCACCTCTTCCACATTCATGTGGGTGGAGCTCCCACTCAAAATGAAAAGCCTCCACTCCCATTAAAAAGCCTCCACTCAAAAATCCACTCACATGCATTAAATTTCCAATTTAATGCAAGCTCTCATTTAAATAAAATTATTTTATTTATTTATTCAGAATTTTGTTAATTAATTTAATTAACAAACATTCACATAAAACCCCTTACAACATTTCAATTTCACATGCAGAACCAGTTTCAGCAATTTCAACCGAAACAGTTTCGGTGTCTAGTGAAATAAATTCCTGCGCTTTCCTTTTCTTTTTCTGGCATATCATTTGCTCCGAATGGTGTCGGCATCCTTTAAGTGTGTCACCCTACGGTTCACGAATAATGCAGACATGATCGAGACCCTTCTCCGATCAATAATCAGTAGCGGGACCTGGAGATCCATACTGACTCCCACACATTCAACGATGACTTCTGTGATCGTGTGAACCTTTTACGCTAGTATCTTAATCCCTTTGTTTCATGATATATTACATGTACGAGATTCGATCATCGGTATCTCCATACCTAGTTTGATCTCGTTACCGACATGCACTCTTTTCTCGTTCCCGTGATATAACATTCTAGTGATCAAATCACTTGCTTGCAAGCTAATCAATGTGATATCACCGAGAGGGCCCAGAGCATATCTATCCGTCATCGGGATGAACAAATTCCACTCTCGATCCATGGGTCTCAACATAACACTTTAGTAGTTCTGAAACCATCTTTATAATCACCCAGTTACGGTGTGACGTTTGATGTCAACAAGAAACTCTTCCGGTGTTAGTGATTGACATGATCTCATGGTCTAAGGATTAGGATCACTTCGTAAGTTGTTATAGCAATATAAACTCAATAACTTTGATCGTAATGCTATACTTCGGATGAATGTTCATCACATCATTACACTAATGTTGTGACCTCGTTATTAACAACATCCAATGCCCATGATCAGGAAATTTTGATCATCATGTTAATCAACGAGGTAGTTTATAAGAGAGGCATAACTAGGAACTTCCTTTTTGTTATTTAAACACACATGTATTAACGTTTCCGTATTAATACAATTATAGCATGCAAAATAAACATTTATCATAAATAAGGAATACGATAATAACCACTTTATTATTGCCTCTCGGGCATATTCCCTTCAGCTATCTTGGCCAAGTAGTTGCTAGTGACTCCAAGAGGGAGTATTTATGCTCGATAGTGGGTTCATGCCTCTAGTTTCCAAGGGAAGTGACATAAATCTCTTCGGTTGTAGATGTGTTGTTGCTACTAGGGAGAAAATAATGGTCTCTTGTTCATGGAACAAGTGGATTGTTTACCTTACACACTTTTCTTAAAGCAGTTGTCTGTTGCTTGCAACTTAATACTGAAGGGAGTTCGGATGATAACCTGAAGATGGACTTCTAGTCATAGATGCAGTTGGATGGCGGTATATGTATATTGTTGTATTGCCCAATCGAATCTCATAAGATCTTTTTGTCTGGTATTGCATTGTTATGCCTTGCTCAGTTCCTGTCAATTGCAATGCTGTAATTTGTTTACCCTTCATGCCATGTTGTTTATCTAAGGAGAGCACCTCTAGTGAACTATGGACCCCGGTCCAATCTTTACCATTGATACATCTTCCACTGTTACTTGTTTACTTGTTGCAAACCATTACCTTCCACATCATACGTTTAATCCTTTGTTACAGAAAACCGGTGAGCTTGACAACCTCACTGATTCGTTGGGCAAAGTCTTGAGTTTGTGTTGTGCAGGTTTTCACGTTGCTTGCAACACCTTTGAGTCGTTTCCTTCCTCCTACTAGTTCGATAACCTCGGTTTCTTACTGAGGGAAAACTTGCTGCTGTGCTCATTACACCTTCCTCTTGGGGTTTCCAACAAAGCGTCCCACGACGGTGTTGGGCGTCATCAAGTTATTTTCTGGCGCCGTTGTCGGGGAGGCTAAGGACGTCTTCACAAGGGGAGTCCTCCACTTCCTTTCTCTTTACTTTGTTTTTAGTTTGCTTAGTTTATTTTGCTTGGTTTTGTTTGCCTCTTTTCAAAAAAAAAACCCAAAAAATAGTCTAGTTTGGTTTGCTTTCTTTATTAAAAAAACACGAAAAAATAGTTCCTGCTCTAGCTGTTGTTGTTTTGGCTTGCCCACATTTGCCAAAAATGAACTCTGCTGGGAACACCAAGTTATGTGATTTCACTAGCACAAACAACAATGATTTCCTTAGCACTCCTATTGCTCCACCTGCTCCTGAAGCTACCTTTTATGAAATTAAGCCTGCTTTGTTGAATCTTGTGATGAGAGAGCAATTTTCTGGTGCTAGTTCTGATGATGATGTTGTCCATCTCACTTTGTTGAACTTTGTAAGATGCAAAAGTATAACGATGTAGATGGAGATATTATTAAGCTCAAGATTTTTCCTTTCTCCTTGAGAGGAAAAGCTAAATAATGGTTGTTATCCTTGCCTAGAAATAGTATTGATTCTTGGACTAAGTGCAAAGATGCTTTTATTGGAAAGTACTACCCTCCTGCTAAGATTATATCTATGAGAAGTGATATTATGAAATTTAAACAACTTGATAATGAACATGTTGCTCAAGCTTAGGAAAGAATGAAGTATTTGGTTAAGAATTGCCCCACTCATGGACTCACTGCTTGGATGATTATCCAGATTTTTTATGCAGGTTTGAACTTTTCCTCAAGAAACCTGTTGGATTCAGCTGCTGAAGGTACCTTTATGGGCTGCACTTTGGGTACTGCAACAAAACTCCTTGATAATATGATGGTTAATTACTCTGAGTGGCACACTAAGAGAGCTCCACATGGTAAGAAGGTAAATTCTGTTAAGGAAACTTCCTCTTTGAGTGATAAGATTGATGTTATTATGTCTATGCTTGTTAATGGGAAAGCTCCTCTAGATCCTAATAGTGTTCCCTTAGCCTTTTTGGTTGCCCAAGAAGAGAAAGTTGATGTGAACTTCATTAGAAACAACAATTTCAACAACAATGCCTATAGAAATAATTTTGGTGGTAACAACAATTATAGGCTTTATCCTCCTAATAATGGCAATACCTATGGAAACTCCTACAACAATGCTAGAAGTGCCCCCTCTGAACTTGAAGTCATGCTCAAAGACTTTATTAGTAAACAAACTGCTTTCAACAAAACTGTAGAGGAAAAAAATTTAACTGTTGAGAAAAACATATCTGTAGGGGTTCGTAGCATGGAAAACAAAAAATTTCTACCGCATGAAAACAAACAAGCCAAGATCTATCTACTATATTGTAGCAACGAGTCGATAGAGGAACTCACCCTCGAAGATTCCAAAGTGGTTAACGAGAGCAGATTCTCGTGGGTGAGGTAGTCGTACACTTCCGATCTCAAGATCGCGTAGACGATCCTTCTGGCGCTGCGTTCCGGCAGCGCTTCCGCAGTCGGTCACACATTCGGTACTCGATGAAGACCTTCCTCTCCCTTGTTCCAGCAGGCAGCGGAGGTTGTAGCACTCTCCTCGCGATTCCGGCAGCACGACGGCGTGGTACCGGAAGTAGAGGGGAGATCTCGCAGGGCTTCGCCTTAAGCCAGAGCGAGTATGGTGGACTATGAGAGAGGCCTTGGCGATCTAGGGTTTAGAGGCACCAAGGTGAGATGGCTAGGCCGGCGGCTAGGGCAAGGGGAGGGCCCCAACTCGGCGGCTAGGCAAACCCTAGGGGTGGCGACGACTTGGTGGAGGCCGGCGGCTAGGGCTAGGGTTTAGAGGAGAGAGGTGTGTGGAAGAGGGGCACCCCTGCCCCTCCTTTTATAGGTGGGAGGGAGGCGCGGTTGGGAGGAGGGAGTCCTCCTCCAACTCCTCCTCCTTGGCCGGCGGGTGGAGGGAGTAGGACTTCCTCCCTAAGTAGGTTTCCTACTCTCCCTCCACCAAGCAAACTTGTCGTTTGACTTTTCAAATTGGCGTTTTGACTTTTCGAACTAGGATTTGATTTATCCCTTTATTTTGCTCAGAGATGACATCTAGTACATGATGCAACCATTCCAACTTGTTATGACACATTCATGTACCCTTCCCCTCTGGAGTGCTGGACCTTCCGAAACCTTCTAGAACATTCCCGATGAAAACACCGGAACCATTATCCAACCCCGAAACAGGACTTTCCTTATATGAATCTTATTCTCCGGACCATTCCGGATCTCCTCATGATATCTCGGATCGCATCCGAGACTCCGAACAACATTCGGTCTCTTACTCATCATTCCATAACTACTCAACAACATCGAATCCTTAAGTGTGTCTCCCTACGGTTCGTGAATTATGCGGACATGACCGAGACACTTCTCCGATCAATAACCAATAGAGGAATCTGGAAATTCATATGGATCCCAAATATTTCTACGATTACTTTGCGATCGAATGAACCACTTACATACGATACCAATTTCCATTTGTCTCACGATAGTTTACTTATCCGAGGTTTTGATCGTCGGTATCTCTGCTTACCTAGTTCAACCTCGTTACCGATAAGTACTCTTTTCTCGTTCCCGTGGTATGTGATCCCTTGTGAGCCAGTCACATGCTTGCAAGCTAATCGGATGACATTCCACCGAGAGGGCCCAGAGTATATCTATCCGTCATAAGGATGGACAAATCCCACTCTTGATCCATGAGCCTCAACCCATACTTTTCGAACACTCAATGCCACCTTCATAGCCACCCAGTTACGGTGTGGTGTTTGATGTCATCAAAGCATCCTTCCGGAGATGGTGATTAATCATGATCTCATGGTCGAAGGAATTAGGTTACTATGTATCAGAAAGCTTATAGCAAATGAACTATATTAAATGACTTGATCTTTATGCTATGCTTAACTATAGGAGTATGTCCATCACATCATTCTCCTAATGATATGACCCTGTTGTTAATAACATCTCTATGTTCATGATCAGGAAACCATGATCATATATTAACCAACAAGCTAGTTTAACAAGAGGCTTTACTAGGGACTCTTTTATGTTTACAAATCACACAAGTATTAATGTTTCCTTTTAATACAATTATAGCATGGTATGTAAACATTTATCATAAGTATGAAGACATGATAATAACCTACTTTATTATTGCCTCTTGGGCATATCTCCAACAGTCTCCCACTTGCACTAGAGTCAATAATCTAGTTTCAGACCTTTGTGTATTCAACACCTATGGCTTTCCGGTGTTGTAAGTACACGATTGCTAGTGGTCAACTGATCTCCGGATCTGACACTTCCAGGTCCGTGTGTAATTGCATGTCTTTGCGTCTCTACGCATCACTCATTTTCTAATGAGATGGCTTTGTATAAATTTGGTCCTTTGGTGAGACCTTTAGTTCTTTGGGGTTAAAACATGTTGATAATATTGTCATACAATATATCTTCATAGTATTATCTCGCTGTGAACTACACCTAGTTTGATAACAAACTACTTGACACAAATGCCCTCTTTAGCTGCTATAATAGCAGTCATATACTTAGCCTTTTGTTGAAGTATCTGTCACAATGTCTTAACTTTGGAACTCATCCAAATCCATTATGGAACTTACTTTCCATCACATTGTGCCACCCTTAGTTTAGATTGAGATAAACTTAATTTGTACTTTGTGACAAAACTAGTATCAATGTAACTCTTTTACGATGAACTAACCATCTATTTGTCACTTCTACAAAATAATATATTCTTAGTTATTTTACAAGATCATAAGAACATCTTTACAATTGTCCAATAATCATCTTATGAATCATTCTGGTATACACTCATAACATTTAGAGCATAGGACATATCTGGATTTGTACACATCACATTAAGATTGATAAAATACTCTTTGTGATTTTATCTATCAAGTATCAAAAATACTTAAATATTTATTCAATCCTTCCTGTGCAACAAGAACTTTCTTGTAGTTTCTATATTGAACTCATTCAATATCTCATCTATGTAATTCTGGCATAACCATATTGGCGTCACAATTTATCCATATAGACATTGATGCCAAATATTCGGGTTCTGCCTAAGCTTTTCATCGAGTTGAAATTCTTATCTTGTGTTAATAAAAAGATACATCATTTCCAATCAACAATATGTCTTCCACATAATGTATTAGAAACATGTCTTAGCGATCCCACTTAATTTCTTGCAAATGCAAGCATCTTCATCGTCTCCGATGAAATAAAACTCTTTTAACAGTTTCATCATAGTGAAGATTCCAACTCCGCGATGCTTACTTCAACCATTGAAGTTTGCATATGCATTTAGCATCCTTTGAATTAACAAAACCCTTTGGACCGTGTCATGCACACGTCCTAGGTAACCCTTATATTAGAAGAACTTGTTTTGTTTATCCAACACATAACAAAATTATATGTCGTGGTTGCTACATTAATCCGCCTAGACTAAATATCGCTTAATGAAAGATCAGATCTTGTCATAGTCAACTCTTTGAACATTGTCGTGAACTCTTTCCCGACATGTCGATAATTTCATAGATGTGAAACATCCATGTCTATTTCTTTATAGATCCAAATAGGACTGTAAGGTCTTGTACCTTTCAGAGGGCCTTTCAAGCTCAAAGCTTGATTTCTTGTATATGGAACTATCACGGATTTTATGGCTTCAAGCCATTTGACGGAGTCAGGGCCCATCATCGCTTCTTTGCATGTAGTACAATCATTATTCTCAAATAATGATTCAACCCTCAAATCTTGTTATTTGATTGTTTACTCGACCTACTTGGTTCAATAGAAACTTTGACCTTTGTAACCACAACCTTTGAGGCACGTGAGCCATGAGCATTGTTGCTCCCTCCGGAACACTTTTCAGCGCTGCGCAACTTTGCACATATAGCTAAGGTTCTTTTAACCTTATCAAAGTTCTATTGTCCTCCCACTTATCTTTTCACGAAAATTCCTTCTCAAAGAAACTTGACGTTCTAAGTGACAAACACTTTTGTCTCCAATGTTATGGAGGATTACTTAACATTTATTCGAAATAACATACAAAGACAGGTTCATCCGACTTTGGTTGCAAACATCTTTCTTATGCATAGCATACCAATGTTTAAGAAAGGACAACTTGGGTTTTATCCCAAACCATAACTTTATATGGTGTCATTTCAACGGATTATGATGGAGCTCTTTTCAGTGGAAAAATGGTAGTCTCTAAAGCTTTTAATGTTTAAAATATAATGGCAGTTTTATGAATTACACCTTCGATCTTACCATGTCAAGCAAGGTTTAATTACATATCTCGAACGCTCCATACTCTTATGGTGTTTTCGGGAAATGCAAATCCACGGAACGATTCCTTAAATCTTAGGTATTATGCTAAACTTGTAACTCAAATATCTTCCTTTATGATCTTATCATAAACTATTTATATTCTTGTTACAATGATTTTGCACTTCATCTTGAAAGTCTTTGAACTTTTCAAATGTTTCATACTTCATCCTTATTAAGTAAATATTCATATATCCACTCAAATTTTTGTAGGAAGCATATGAAGTTGAAATCCATCGCTCTTGACTACACATAATGGACTTCATACAACAATATGTACAAGTTCCAATAAGCTAGTCATTCGTTCCCTTTTGGCCTATGAACGAAGTTTTAATTATCTCTAGGAAAGTTTCACAAGCGTCATTTGATCAAAATCAAAAGGACTCCAAAATTCCATCCACATGGAGTTTCTTCATGTTTTATTTCCAATATAATTTATATGGCGATGTCACTTCCTAAGTGATCTTTTAATCAATTTGTCTTTCGACATTTTTAGCACTAGTTTTATGGATGCGATTTCTCCAACGATATTTGTAAATCATCCATCTTTTATGGATTACGACAATTATTTGAACAACCCTTTTGTTCTCATAATACCTGATAAAACAAATCTTGAAGGCAAGCTTTTAACGAGCAACACAATAACCCTTTATTTGTTCTCGATGAACATCATCACATATTCTTTTGCTAGTTACTTAGACCATTGTAGTTCATGAATTCTGTTGTTTCGTATGACGATTCATACCAACAAATTCAGTATCAAATACTTAAGAACCACATTGTTTAACAAGCAAATAATATAGCCATAACACGTATATCCTTTATATACCTAAACTGAACAATTCTAGTCTTTTCTTTTCTGCCATATATTTATGAGATTCTCTTTCAGTATTTCTTTTTCTGTCTGAAAGAATCTATCAAGATCAATAGTGGAGCCATACACATGACACATAGTCCAAAACGTGTATATTTAAATACCAATGTCTTTGGACTTGCACTTTGAAGTAGATTACCATCATCAAATGTTTGGTGTTCTTTCAAATTCCTTTCTTTAGCAATCTCTTGGTGTAGTAAACATTTTACCTACATCAAATATTCACCCTTATCATGGAATTATCCATGATCAAGCTACTTTTAGCTTATAACGGTGAATCGCGAGTATAATGTTGCTCTCCAAAACCTTTTGGAGGATTAGGACAACTAGTGTCTCCAAACTTTTGTAAATTCTCATCAAATATGAGAACATTAACTTTGTCATATTATACTCTATCATGTTGTAACCAAAACATCATTTCAGATATCGCAATATCTTCCATACATGATGGTTTCTAAAACAACTCTTTCAATTCCTAGATTACCTTGATATTGAAACTATCTTTCGAATATCAAGAATCATGGAGATAAACATGATACTTATATACTAACACTGGAATTGTTACTCTTGATTTAATACCAACTATTAAACTTCACGGAGTAATCGAAACTTACTGAAAGTTTGCAATGGGACTTTTAAACTTTAGATTAACACTTCAAAACAATACGATACCAGTTCGTAAAGTAACTAACCAGAATTCTATAGTTCTATCATCTCAATTATAACTAAGCGCAAGGTGGTAAATGGATGCCAATGACTACAACAACTATGCAAATTCACTTTGATTTAATTTATGATAAATAGTGTTCAACTTTTAATCATATTGCTGTTGAACTCCCACTCAAAACAATATCCCTCACATTGTTTTAGTGATCACACGAACCAAATCCACCACATCAAAACCGATCATCACGAGAGTTGATGTAGCTTCAATGGCGAACAATCAACATGTTCATCATATCTACTATATGACTCATGCTTTACCTTTCGGTGATCCATGTTCCGGGACCATGTCTGTACATGCTAGGCTCGTCAAGATCAAACCTTAGCTTCCGCATGAGCAAATCTGGATTGCTCACGTTGTATACACTCGCAGAATCTAACACACCAGATCATCACGTGGTGCTTCGAAACAACGAGCTTTAGAAACGGTGCTTACTAAGGATGAACACTTTAAAACTTGAAATTGTGTGCTTGAGGGATCATCTTATAATGCTACCGTCGTGAACTAAGCAATACAAGATGCATAAAAGGATTAACATCACATGCAATTCATAATATGTGATATGATATGGCCTTTCTTCTTGTGCTTCCGATCTCCATCTTCAAGCACGGACATGATCTCCATCATCACCGGTATGGCGTCAAGGTCAATGGCGCCGTTTCATGGTTGTTGTCCACCAGCTTCAACTATTACAACTACTTTGAATAGACATGCAGGTATTAACGGAATTTAAAGACAACCATATGGCTCCTGCCGGTTGCCAACTTACAATAAGGAACATTTCATACATCATATATAATCACAATCATGGCCATATCACATCACAACACACCCCTGCAAAACAAAGTTAGACGCCTCTAATTTTCTTTGCATGTTTTACGTGGTTTGGGGCTTTCAATAAGTGTCGTTCTAACTTACGAACAAAAACCACAACATTGATACTAGCATTGGCAATCACCCGTTGTAAATTGAATCTTAACTATGTTGGGAGAAACAGGCACCCGCAAAGCCACTTATGCAATACAAGTTGCATGTCAAGCGTGGAGCAAGTCTCATGAACGATGTCATGTAAGGTTAGCCCGGGCCGCTTCATCCCACCATCCCGCAAGATGCAAAGTACACAAGAAGAAATCGACAACAAAAGCATCAACGCCCACAATGACCATTGTGTTCTACTCGTGCAACAGATCTACATATAGACACGGCTCTGATACCACTGTAGGGGTTCGTAGCATGGAAAACAAAAAATTTCTACCGCATGAACACACAATCAAGATCTAATCTATGATCAAGCCAAGATCTATCTACTAGATTGTAGCAACGAGTCAATAGAATACTAACCCTTGAAGATTCCAAAGCGGTTAACGAGAGCAGATTCTCGTGGGTGTTGTAGTCGAACACTTCCGATCTCAAGATCGTGTAGACGATCCTTCCGGCGCTGCGTTCCGGCAGCGCTTCCGCAGTCGGTCACACGTTCGGTACTCGATGAAGACCTTCCTCTCCCTTGTTCCAGTAGGCAGCGGAGGCAGTAGCACTCTCCTCGTGATTCCGGCAGCATGACGGCGTGGTACCGGAAGTAGAGGGGAGATCTCGCAGGGCTTCGCCTTAAGCCGGAGCGAGTATGGTGGACTATGAGAGAGGCCTTGGCGATCTAGGGTTTAGAGGCACCAAGGAGAGAGAGATAGGCCGGCGGCTAGGGCAAGGGGAAGGCCCCAACTCGGCGGCTAGGAAAACCCTAGGGGCGGCGGCGACTTGGTGGAGGCTGGCGGCTAGGGCTAGGGTTTAGAGGAGAGAGGTGTAGGGAAGAGGGGCACCCCTGCCCCTCCTTTTATAGGTGGGAGGGAGGCGCGGTTGGGAGGAGGGAGTCCTCCTCCAACTCCTCCTCCTTGGCCGGCGAGTGGAGGGAGTAGGACTTCCTCCCTAAGTAGGTTTCCTACTCTCCCTGCACCAAGCAAACTTGCCGTTTGACTTTTCAAATTGGCGTTTAACTTTTCAAACTAGGATTTGGTTTATCCCTTTATTTTGCTCAGAGATGACACCTAGTACATGATGCAACCATTCCAACTTGTTATGACACATTCATGTACCCTTCCCCTCCGGAGTGCCGGACCTTCCGGACCCTTCTAGAACATTCCCTGTGAAAACACCAGAATCAGTCCCTAACTCCGAAATAGGACTTTCCTTATATGAATCTTATTCTCGGGACCATTTCGGATCTCCTCGTGATATCCCGGATCCCATCCGAGACTCCGAACAACATTCGGTCTCTTACTCATCATTCCATAACTACTCAACAACATCGAATCCTTAAGTGTGTCTCCCTACGGTTCATGAATTATGCGGACATGACCGAGACACTTCTCCGATCAATAACCAATAGAGGAATCTGGAAATTCATATGACTCCCAAATATTTCTACGATTACTTTGCGATCGAATGAACCACTTACATACGATACCAATTTCCCTTTGTCTCACGATAGTTTACTTATCCGAGGTTTTGATCGTCGGTATCTCTGCATACCTAGTTCAACCTCGTTACCGATAAGTACTCTTTTCTCGTTCCCGTGGTATGTGATACCTTTTGAGCCAGTCACATGCTTGCAAGCTAATCGGATGACATTCCACCGAGAGGGCCCAGAGTATATCTATCCGTCATATGGATGGACAAATCCCACTCTTGATCCATGAGCCTCAACCCATACTTTCCGAACACTCAATGCCACCTTTATAGCCACCCAGTTATGGTGTGGTGTTTGATGTCATCAAAGCATCCTTCCGGAGATGGTGATTAACATGATCTCATGGTCGAAGGAATTAGTTTATTATGTATCAAAAAGCTTATAGCAAATGAACTATATTAAATGACTTGATCTTTATGCTACGCTTAACTATAGGAGTATGTCCATCACATCATTCTCCTAATGATATGACCCTGTTGTTAATAACATCTCTATGTTCATGATCATGAAACCATGATCATATATTAACCAACAAGCTAGTTTAAAAAGAGGCTTTACTAGGGACTCTTTTATGTTTAAAAATCACACAAGTATTAATGTTTCCGGTTAATACAATTATAGCATGGTATGTAAACATTTATCATAAGTATGAAGACATGATAATAACCTACTTTATTATTGCCTCTTGGGAATATCTCCAACACTTATTGTTAGAAATCCATCTTTTATGCACATGTTTAGAGTTCTTTGATCCCAGCTTTCAATGCTTGCAAATAGTTTGATCTTGGTTTTGATGGTGCATGTCACCTCAAAAATTATTCTTTTTTATCACTTACCTACTCGAGGACGAGCAGGAATTAAGCTTGGGGATGCTTGATATGTCGTAAACATATCAATAATTTTTTATGCTCCATGCTTATTTAGTATCTACTTTGCTTTGCTTTGTCTACACTTTGCGGTGTTTTTATATCTTTTCTGGAACTAACCTATTAACAAGTTGCCATAGTGCCAGTTGCCTGTTTTCTTCTGTTTTTGGTTCCAGAAAGGCAGAAAATCAATATTCTCGGAATTGGACTGGACAAAAGCCAAAGTCAATATTTTACCGTGAGGGACACGAATCCAGAAGACGAGACGGAGAAGCGAACCAGGGCGGCCAGACCCCCCTAGGCGCGGGTGGGCCCACCCCGTGCCTGGGTAGGGTGTGGGGGCCCTGGCCTCCTCCCAGCCTCGCCTCTTCACCTATAATAAGCCCCCGATGCAGAAACCCTAGGAACCCGATCAAAAGTCCACGAAATCTTCTATAGCCGCCGCCACCATCGTCCCTAGATAGGGGATCTGAAGTTCTTCCCGGCACCCTGCCGGAGGGCAGATCATCCCGGAGGCCTTCTGCGGTGACCCAGTATACCACTGCATGATGTAGTACACTATAGTCGTTGACATAACACCAATGAAACACCGTTCACTAGTATTAAATCCCTTAGAGTGGTACAACAGAAACACAGCAGGTCCAAGACATGACTATAGGTTACAACTCAACTCTTTACACAAGATCCAGAGAACACTCTAGGTTAAAGAGAGAGAAAGAAGCTTCTTACAAAGAAGAATCATAAATAAATAACTCCAAAACTATCATACTATTAAGACTAATATCTTAAATAATGATCTAGCATTGCTGCTATTGCAATACACTACAAAAATAGGTTCTATGGCTAGAGATTCTATTCTTATCTGATCTACAACTTTGTCTTCACTTGAGTTGGTGTATATGTTGACTTTCTTGACTTCATTGAAGATCTCGGGCTTTTGATGATGATTTCTGGAGCATACTTGATGTAGACATCGTCTGTACTGGCTTTAGAACTTAGCAAGGGTTAAGAAGATACTTTGAGTACGAGCGTACTCAGCAAGTTCACTAGAAAAGGAGTGTTTGATGCACTATATCTACAACCACAGACCATAGGTCGTAGGCAATGCAAGTTTTTGTAAATATTTCTTCAAAGGTTGCTTTTATTCTGAAAAGCTATGTCCGTCAGCCTTCACGGGTTTACTAGAACTTTCATGGAGTTCATGTCCCGCCGCGTTCGCAGCTCCTTCCCGGAACAGGGAGTAACAAGTTATAGTTCTTACACTCTGCAGAGGTGCGTTACTTTACCCATGAGAGATCTTAGCTTTGTTGCACATACGGGCCGCGAACCCATTCACAGTTCCTTGGTGTGAGGCCCAGACTAAGACCCAAGTCAATCACTGCCTTCTCCGCGACCCCGCATGTCTCCTTGGTGTACGCCAGCCCACCTATTGAATTACGGCAATTGGCAGTACAGACCGTTCAGATGCCGGAACTATCGTGGGACGTTGAGGGCTCCCACCCATATGCTGCATATCCTCTACAAATTACCATATATAATATGCACGCTACGAGTGATAACAGCCACGAAACGCACATCCGGCTCCATGCGAGAGGGAAAAGATACCGCTGACTTCTTTGTCCCATTCCAAATCTCATGGTCAACGCGTAATATATGGCGCAAGAATCACTGGTGACATTGGTTGTTAAGTCCTAGATAATATGTTCCTTTACCACCGAAACTCTTATAGTAGGTTATTACCTCATGGTAAATAACCTGTACTCACATTATTATGAAAATAGTGTTTTCTGTCCTTTTTCAAATGCAGGTGATGACAACACTGGATTTGCAAAATACTTTATAGAAAATAATAAAAGGACATGAGCAAGTGTGAACTTGCCTTTTGTGATTGCAAGATTATGCACTCACGGTCTTTGAGACAATATAAGATCCAATATCTAAAATCAGCATCATTGGTCCGGTAAGGACTAATGTTTAAAGAAGCAAGATGCTGTTATGCATAAGTAATGATATGCATTTTGTAAAATTCCCAAAGTGAATCCCAAATATTGTAAGTGAAGTGAACTTAGGTGATTCCTTTAAGAGTTGGTTTATCTTCAAATTTTTACTTCACATGAAGTGCATCTATAGGGATTTTAAGTTTTGATATTCAAGATATAAAAGTAGAGTGCAATAGTAATTTAAGATTTAGATTAGTTGCTATTTGGTGATTAGGATGGAAGTCTATGTATTGGATTATTAAGGTTTGAAAGAACTATCTTAGAGTTGTTGCTTGAAGTGATAAAAAGAATAACATTTGAAGAAAAGATTTCCTTTCTAAGGTTTAAACAATCATCATTGTTAATAGAACATGATCAATGTCTTTTGGTGTTTGATTTATTAGTTTGGACTTGAGATGCTTTATATCTTAAGTTAAATAGACCAAAGTTAACTATAAAAACATAAGTGATTTATTAGACCTGATGTTTATAAGCTTTGAGACTAAAGTTAACTTTAAAAGGTTAAGTAAACTTAAGATGTAATATATTTTAATTATTCTCAAGGTTTAGATTTATGATGGGTATAACTAAGGTGTGGAATTATTCACTTTATATTTTAAGTGAATGATTAGATTAAATTTGTTTTGCTATTATGAAAATAATATGTATTTATTTAATGGAAGCATAATTAGATGATCTTAGTAATTTGTTAGAATTTGAAGTTATGTTAATAATGGTTAAAATATAATGATTATTCACCATATTATATAAATGGGTGATACCCTATGTTCATTTAAAAGGATTCTTAATAAGATTTTTAAAAGATTATTTTAAAGTTAAGAGTTATACTTAAATTTGATTATGAATTTAAGTTATGGGTTTGGAATTTAGTACAAAGACCCTAATTGCTCAAGGTTTTATAAAGATTGTGATTATTTCTTACTTAGCAATTATTTTTAAAAAATTCACAAAATAAGTATTAGATAAGGATTTATTATTTAAAATATTAAAGACTTTTCTAATAATATATTTAATATTTTTTCTAGTGTAATATATTTATTCAAAACCTTAAAAATGAATTTTATTTATTTTTAAGTATTATCTTTATTTTTATAAAATTCATCAAAGAATTAAGTGCCTTTAAATATTTGCTTTATGTTTTATTTTTAAAACTCTAAGTTAGTATTTTTATAAAATAGTAGAGTTATTTTTATATACAAAAATAATTTTTTATTTATTTTTACGGTTTTTCTTATTTTATAAAATTTCATTTATGATTTAATGGTGTTAATAATTATTTACTTTATATTTATTTTAAATAAATAAAGTTATATTTTTATTAGATAGATTTTGCCTTTATGATAATTCTAACATCTTAAATGTATTTTTATGATTTTTCTATAATTTTCTCTAGCTAAAAATGTTTGGAGGTTATTTTAGTAATTCATTCATTTTTTCTTTTTATTTTATTTCCTAACCTAATCAGCTTGGGCCGTTTGGTTGGGTATGTGGGCTGGCCTGGCCCAACTGGACCATGTCAGACCCCCTCACCCCCGGCCCACCCCTCACCACACTATGCTCAGACTCACGCACACAGACACAACCTTATACCTCTCGCGTTCCTCTCCTGCGCGCGATGCGCCGCCAGCGCCGCCGCTTGTCGCCCCGGCCGCCGCCAGCCGCCTCCGGCGCATTCGTCCGTCAGCGTCCACCACAGACGCTTGCTGGCGCTGTCTAGCCCGACCTCCTTCCTCTGTTTCCCGCCGCTTCTCCTTCTGTCTACACTGACCCCCTCCCTAGAGCTAGGGTTTCGCCGCCTCGACTCAGTCGTGAGCCTATGATACTCCTGTCTCCTCCTGGCATTGATGATGGTTCTACGGCGCGCGGTTGGAGCTGATGCGTCTTGGCACGGGTAGCAGCGCTGCAACGCCCTCATGTTACCATGCTGTTGTGGCTCGTTGTCGATTCCTCTTGGGTGCTATTGGTAAGGCTTGGTGCAGGTTGAGCGCCACCGTTGCTCCTCGTGCCGCCACGCCAATCTTCACCGTCGGTCTGCTTCCTCTCCAATTTCCAAGCGAGGACCACGGGTAAGTGGGGATTCTCCTTTTCTTTTCTTCACTTGAAACCCTCCAGATTTCTCTATGTGATGATAGGATTATCCTAAGTAGCACAAATGCGCTGTCCTAGTGTTTGTATGATAAGGATCTGATTTCCTTTGAATTGCTAAGTGGAGGAAATTGGGTTGATGAAATATATTGGATAGCTTGTGAAATTTATTGTTAGAGGAGAGGTTTGTGATTACTGATATCCTCAGGTCTAAAGTGTGGCACATGTGTCTCAATTTCACAGTACCAGTTCTTGGTAGTTGTCACTTGTACAGCTACCTTTGGCTGTTAGTTTGATCAGGAAACAATTGGTTTTGCTAAAAGAATGAGGTTAAATTGGTAGTTGGTTAAGATGATAATATGCTAGGCTCTGAGTTATTGAACCTTTGGTTCAAGGATGATCTGAAGTCTGTATTGAACTAAACTTAGTTATCAATGTTGACAGCTGATGTTCCAAATGATTACTGGAAGCAAGTATTCAGAGAAATGATATAAGTAGACTTCCTGGATTTATTACAGAAACTATGGAATGCTCTTGGAATTGAATTAGGATATGTGTAAGCTATGCATTGGCACTTCCAATCTAATCCTGTGGTGGTACTCATATTTCTTTTTTATGAGTTATGGATTCATAATGTTCAACTGAATTCTATGTCTGTCAATATGTAACATCCCTAAAATCACGATTTCAAAAGTTTGCATATCATTCATGCATGCATATAGATTTGAGATCAATTTCAAACTCATTTCAGAAAAACGAAAGCACTTAGTGCTATGATTTTATGTGAGCAAACTTAAATCAAATGTCCACCCCATTTGAAAGTTCGAATGATTTCAAACCTAGCTTGTTTATCTTCCTTATAGAAAGGTTTGAGTGTGGTTTGGACCAAGTTTTACAAATTGAGAATAGTTTCAAAAACCCTTTTTCAAACTTTTGCAAATCAGATCCAAGTCTCTGATATTTTGTTCTCCAAGCTTGACCAAACCCTTGCAAAGCAACCACATGATCTTATGCCTATATTTGAGACCACTGCTCACTGCAAAAATCCCAAGAAGATTTGAATTCAAATGAAACTTGAATTCATTTGAAAACCTATTCAGAAAATCGAAACAGAAAAAGAAAAGGAGTAAACAAAAGAAAAGGGCCAGGCGCCAGGATTCTGGCCCAGCATCAGAACAGGCCCAGCTAGCCCACCCGGGCCATTCCTCTCCCTCTCGCACGCACGAGCGCACCCACACAGCCGTGGACAACCAGAACCCACCTCCACTTCGCGCGTTTCGCTGACGAGCAGGCCCTCTCCACGTCGCCCTCGTCTTCCCCAAACCGCGCCCGCGACCACGTCGCCGCTGCTGTCAAGGTCGGTAATGGCGCAGCGTAATTAGCCTTAATGCCGCAGGCGTTTCCTGTCGCGCCTGGGCCTATTTAATCCCCTCTACACCGCGAGCATTTCCCCCACTCTCCTCGCTCACTCCGCCACCAGGTTGCGCGCATTAGCTCTCGAAGCCCCGCTGTACCGACGACTCCGGCGACCGATTCCGGTGAGCCTCGACTGTCCCCCTCTCTCTGGTTCAAACGACGATGTTCAGCATGATGTTGCGCATCCCCTGATACTTTTCTTTTGCCTGCTCGTGACCCAGGTCGTCGTCTCCGTTCACGACCGAAACCACCAGCGCCGCCGATAGACTCCGGCGACCAATTAAGGTAAAACACGAGCGCCCCTTGCCCCCTCTTTCATACGAGATTGTTCGCCTGCGTCTTGTGCACCCCCTGACCCCTCTGGTTCGTGCTAGGGCGACGCCAAACCTCGCCAGTGACCACGTCTGCAAGCGACCGACGCCGCCCACAACTCCGACGAGCTCCAGAGACCGTTCCCGCGCGCCCCTCCGCAAACCAACGCCACGTTGAGCTTCAGCACGCCACCGCGGTTCTGGTAAGACCCTTCTCCCTCTCGCGCACGACCTAGAACACCAGCGCCGCTGCTGACTGAGCGCTCCACCGCTCGCTGACGCCGCGCGCCGCCAAAACATGGTCGCATGCTCGAGCGTCGTTGGATCTAGATCCAACACTTACGATAGAATCACTAATCGAACCGTTATGCTAGATCTGGACCGCGTGTTTTAATTAGATCCTACGGCTCACGAGCGTGATCTGGAGCGAAACATTATCAGCCAATAGAAATAAGACGCGTGGCTAGGGTTTGAATTAAAACAGAATTTGAAAACGGATTTAGATCCAAATTTCAAAAGGCTATAACTTTTGATTCCCACGTTAGATTTTTGCAAATTTTATACCGTTGGAATCAGGGAGACAAGCTCTTTCTGAATATGCAATGTGTTTAACAAAAAGTTTCTGTTAAAATGCCTTTTTATGCAGAAACTTGTTTAGGACTATTTTGAGTATAGAATTTGTTTAGTAAATTGTTTTAGTGCTAAATAAGTTTTGTTAGCAAGTCTTTGACTTGGTTATGTTTCTGTATCATGCCCTTGCTTGGTGGAGTTTTCAAAAATCATCACTTAGCATTTTCTTGCATGCATGCATTCATATTTTTGTTTATATATGAATTGTGTGTAATTTTGTGCTACAAATTTTTGTGTAGATTTTGCTAGTGACTGTGATTGTGAAGAGTGATACTCTCCCCATTACCAAGGCAAGTGGTACTTCATGAATATTTCCATCCCTATATTTTGTATAAGCATTAGAAATATTTTGCTAAGTCTTGCATGTTACTTTTTGCCAAATGCTATGTTGGGAAATCCTAAGTAGTTGTAGAATTGTTAGGAAATTTCCTAAGTTAAGTTACTATGCCATGCTTAGCCTAGCTAGTAGCAAACAAGGGTTGGTAAAGTATATACATGCTATGATGAAAATATTTCTAAGTCTTTTGGACTTATGTTTTTCTTAATAAAACAACTAAGTCAATGAACCTCCTGGGTGGAATGGGACTTGAATGGTGGTTTTTGGTTGAGTGGTTACACAAGTCCCATGGATATGGTTTACCTTGTGTATCACACTTGTGGTATGCCACCCAGGCACAAAGGGATTTGGAGGCCAAGTGTTGAGAAGCTTATAGTGCAGCCACTTGGCAATATGGGCTCTGCCTTGATCATATAGGTTGCTAGAACTTAGTCATTTGGACAGTTGGTGGTAGTGGGATGATAGGTTGGAACGCGTCCATTTGGCTAAGGGAAGGCTTCTGAAAGGTCCTGTCTTGGGAAACCAAGTCTGGTGGGGAAAGTGCACAACCTCTGTAGAAGGAAAATCTAAGTACTTAGCCAAGTCCATGGCATTGGACAATTTGAGCATCAAGACATGGAAGCTACAAGAATATCATCACTCCAACTTCTAATTAAAACTTGTGGGTGAACAAGGGTGAAGGACCCCAATGTCTATTGGAGGTTTCTTGGGAAAGTTTTGACAAAGAAAAACTTAGTATTTTCAACTAATAGGAGAAACCTATTTTGAAGCAAAGCAAGCCAAGCTACACTTAGCCAAAATGCATATAGTAATATAGTCCACTTAAAATTTACTAAGGTATCACTTGCCAATACTATTCCAAAGTATTGACCCACTGTGGCTGTAACTTGTGATGTTGCAGGTTACTCCGATGATGATTAGGTGTCATGAGTCTACACTCAACATGCTTGCCTGTGGCACATGAAGATGAAGACTTGTGTTTATTTACTTATTCCAAAACTCTTGTATTGGGCCTGTCGCCCTGAGTTGTAAAAGACTATGTTTTATCTCTATAATGGATGTAATAAATGACGTTTGTATCTGTGTACTTCATCTTAAACTGTGGATGCTAGCAATGATCCAGGGACTAGCATTGCAATCACAGGGATCCTTTTCCTTTACAAAGGAGGGATCTTACAGATGGTATCAGAGCACTGTGTTGCCTGCAGGATTATGACCCCAGGATTGGAAAACCACTAAGGAAAAATTTTCAACTACTTCTACACTTGTCTATTCTTCTCGTAAACTTTTCTAATCTTCTCATTATCCTCTCTATTTGTAGATGAACTCCATCAACGAAGCCATGAAGAAAGGACCACTCACGACCATGACCTTGGAGTGTGAAACTGAGTTCCCCAAAATTCTCAAGGACCTCATGGTGGCAATGGAAGCACATGGTGCAGCTGTGTACAAAGGCTTTCCAGTGATGGATGAAGGAGTTGAGTACTGGTGGGTGCAACTTCACTTGTACAAAAACAAGGAAGACAACCACAAAGAAAGAGGATTCTGCATGTACACCAACACCGTGATGCACACCACATTCTTTGAGTCAGCAAGAGAAGCAGCTTGGAGGACTATCAAAGAACTAAGTGCTAGAGTCAAGTGCAGAATGCTCAACCTCCAAAAAGACTTAGAGAAAGAGAAGGAACATACCCAAGAGTTGGAAGCCACCAACCAAACCTTAAGAGGAGATATTATAGACTTAGTGATGGAATCATGTGAGCAAGATAGGCTGATTGCCTCTAGGAACATTGTGTTAGCCAACAGATCCAGTGAGATAGGATTGTAAACGTACTTCGTTAGTTGCACCACCACCTATCACCTTATTTTCCAAAATGATACCTTAAATAAGTTTGGGCCTTGGTTGATGTAATGGATTCATGTATGCATGACTTGTTTGATTTGTGTTCCAAGGATTTGTATGTGATGATTGTCTTGTTTTATCTTAAATAGTGTTGTTCTAACTTTTCTATCTTATAAATAGATGCCTATTACCATCAGCACTGTTGAGGAGTTCCAGGTTACCCGCTTTGGTCCTCGTATCGTTGAGATTACCACTTTGCTCGATCTCCCTCTTCCCACCATCATGGTGCATCCACTCACCAAGTTCAAGAGGAAGGACCTCTGGGGCTTCAAGGTGAACCAGCCCGGACACCAGACAGAGCCTACTACGGAGGCCATCGTCTTCAAGCTTATGCACGATGACAGGGAGAGAGGCATGGAGGTAGTCATGCAGGACCTGATAGGACGTCTGCTAGGCCGTCACTCCCGACAGGTTAGAGGCACCCACTTCCACGTCTTCGGAAGACGTGATGAGGATGGAGAGTCCATCGCCTTCGAGGACGACTCGAGGGACGTAGCAGAGCCGATACGTCTTTATCTCCAGGACTTAGAGTCTCTCATTAGGCACGTGGACACGGACAGGACCAATGCCATGCTCAGTAATGACGAGCTCCAGGTGCAGCTTCGCGAGAAGGACAAGCTTTTCGCACAGCAGGACGAGATAGTCAAGGAAATGGAGGCGAAGTTCGAGACCCAGGACTGGAAGTTCAAGAGTCAGGAGAAACGCGTCCAGGATAGGAACAAGAAGATCCAGGACATGACTGAAGAACTGAAGTCCAAGGATTTCGAGCTAGAGCAGCGGCTGATGGTGATCGAGAGGCTTCGCTCCCAGAAGAGGACTCTCAAGACCAAGATTGAGTCCTTGACCACTACCATTGAGGAGAACAAGACCGCGATGGAGAACGCAGGTCTTACCTTTGTCGAGGAGGAGATTGATGCTGCTGAGTAGACTTGACTACTCGTTTATCTTTTATTATCATACTTGTTATTTGTGAACTTATTATTGGACCATCCGACATGTGGATGGCTTGCCACTTGTGTGTTTTACTTCGAGAACTTGTTATCTGGTTGTTGAACTTTTATCTTATGTTGCATGCTTGTGTTTGATTATGTGATGTATGTGCATGAAAACATCTATGGGTATCTCATTCTTATCTCTATTTGAACAAACCACACATGCCTCCCCGTCGTGCAAACCCCAACCCCAACAACAACAACATGACACCAGAAATGCAGCAAATGATGAATTCTCAAACACAGCTCATGCAGATGATGACAACATTCATCCAGAACCAGAATAACAATAGCAACAACCCCAATAACAACAACAATAACAACAACAACTACAACAACAACCCTCCGGGCTTTGATATGCTCACCAGATTTCTGCGTTTGAGGCCAGCTAAGTTCTTGGGGACGATTGATCCCATGGTGGCCAATGATTGGCTACGTTTTGTGAACAAGGACTTAGTGACTGTGGGCTGCACGGACGCTGAAAAGGTCAGATTTGCAGCACATCTGCTGGAAGGGCCAGCCGCCACTTGGTGGGACAACTTCCAAATCACCACTCCTATAGATGAGGTGACTTGGGCTATCTTTGAAGATGGCTTTCGCACTGCTCATATCTCGTCAGGAATAATGAGCCTGAAAAAGAAGGAGTTCCACAATCTGAAGCAACGCCACCGTAGCGTGGCTGAATACATTGAAGAGTTCAACAATCTGGCGCGTTATGCATCGGATGAGGTTGACACAGATGCCAAAAGAAAGGAAAAAATTCTGGAAGGCTTGAATGATGAGCTGAATCTTCAGATGGCTGTGGCATATGTTCCCACTTATCAGTCGCTCTGTGACAAGGCTGCTATATTGGAGAACAAAATGAAGCAAGTCGAGAGTAGGAAGAGGAAACGCTCCGACAAGCACAGCTCGGGATCGATCTCACTATGATGACAGTGGAAGCTCAGGATCCCATAAGCATGGTAAATTCAACAAGCACCACAACCACAACCGTCATGACAATAAGCATCACCGCAGTCATGACAATGACAAGTACAAGAACCACAAGAGTGGACATAAGAGCCACCACAGTGGAAATGGTAGTGGAAGTGGAAGTCAGCCTGCTAAAAGGGACATCAGTCAGGTTGAATGCTTCAAATGCAAGAAGATGGGATACTATGCAAATGAGTGCCTCGAAAAGAAAGTTGAAGGACCTGTCAAGCCCAATCCTTTCCAGAAAGGTCAGGTGAACCACATTAATGTGGAGGAGGTCTATGAGGAACCTGACGCTGTTGCTGGTAAGTTCAGACTCAATTCCATTCCAGCATTTGTACTCTTTGATACTGGTGCATCTCATTCATTCATATCAAGAGCATTTGTTGAAAGAAATGAACTACCGGTAGAAACTATTGGGTGTCCTATAAAAGTAAGTTCTCCTGGTGGAGAAATGATAGTGAATTCAGGATGCCATGACCTAGTCATATAATTTGGGAAGTATAAGTTTCCCGTTAACTTGATAATATTAAACTCCCAAGGTTTGGATGTCATTCTGGGAATGGACTGGATGACTAAGTACAAAGGAGTGATAGATTGTGCCAGCCATACTGTCTCACTCACAACTCCAGAAAATAAAAGGATCAGATTCAAGACCAGCTTTGGAGCAAAGAGGAGTATGCTTAATTCTCTTAAGGGGGTTAGCATGGATAGTGTGCCAATTGTGTGTGAGTATCCGGATGTGTTCCCGGAAGAATTACCAGGAATGCCACCAGATAGAGGTGTGGAGTTTCTGATAGATTTGGTACCAGGTTCTGGACCAATAGCAAAGAGACCATACAAAATGTCAGTTGATGAACTGAAGGAGCTCAAGAAGCAACTAGGAGAATAGTTGCAGAAAGGATTTATTCAACCAAGTTCTTCATCTTGGGGAGCCCCAGTCTTGTGTGTGGAGAAGAAGGATAGAAGTCAAAGGTTATGCATAGATTACCGTTCACTCAACGAGGTGACTATCAAGAACAAATATCCTTTGCCAAGAATCAATGACTTGTTTGATCAGCTTGAAGGAGCCTGTGTGTTCTCAAAAATTGACCTCCGGTCAGGCTATTTTCAACTCAAGATAAGAGAGCAAGACATACCTAAAACAGCATTCACCACAAGGTATGGATTGTATGAGTACACCGTAATGCCTTTCGGCTTGACAAATGCTCCAGCATACTTCATGAATATGATGAACAAGGTGTTCATGGAATTCCTTGACAAGTTCGTTGTCGTTTTCATCGATGACATCTTAGTCTACTCCAAGAGCAAAGAAGAGCATGAGGGACACTTGCGTTTGATACTTGAGAAGTTGAGAGAGCATAAACTATATGCCAAGTTTAGCAAGTGTGAGTTCTGGTTAGAAGAAGTTGGATTTCTTGGACATGTTATGACAAAGGATGGTGTAGCAGTTGATCCTGCTAAGGTTTCAGCTGTGACGGAATGGGAATCTCCCAAGAATGTGAAAGAAGTTCGCAGTTTCCTTGGCTTAGCAGGTTACTACAGAAGGTTCATCGAGAATTTCTCAAAGGTTGCTAAGCCAATGACTGAATTATTGAAGAAAGACAAGAAGTTTGCTTGGTCTGAAGGTTGTGAAGTCAGCTTTCAAGAGTTGAAGAAGAGACTTGTGACAGCACCAGTTCTATGTCTGCCAGATTTGGAAAAGGATTTCCAAGTATATTGTGATGCGTCTCATCAAGGTTTGGGTGCTGTACTTATGCAAGACGGTAAAGTTGTGGCCTATGCCTCGAGACATCTCAAAACTCATGAAGTAAACTATCCTACTCATGATTTAGAGTTAGCCTCTGTCGTCCATGCACTCAAAACATGGAGACATTACCTTTTGGGAAAGCGTTGTGAAGTGTTCACCGATCACAAGAGTTTGAAGTATATCTTCACCCAAAAGGAAATCAATATGAGACAAAGAAGATGGCTAGAGCTTATCAAGGATTATGACATAAGTTTGCAATACCACCCTGGTAAAGCAAATGTTGTAGCTGATGCTCTAAGTCGTAAGGTATTTATAAATGGCCTTACCAAAGGAGAATTGCCAGATGATTTGTGTACCCAATTCAGAGAAGTCAGATTGGAGATTGTGCCTGAAGGACATCTCATGTCTTTGGATGTTCAACCCACTTTGTTGGAAAAAATCCGAGAAGCTCAGAAGACCGATAAGGAAATTGAAAGGATTAAGGAAAATATTGGCCTAGGGAAAGCTAAGAATTTCCATGAAGACGAACATGGTACTTTATGGCATGGGAAACGTATCTGTGTTCCACAAGATCCGGAGTTACGGAAACTGATTTTGCAGGAAGCACACAACTCTCCGTATTCTATTCATCCGGGTAACACCAAAATGTACATGGACATGAAAGAAAAGTTTTGGTGGAACAATCTCAAGAGAGACATCGCCGAACATATTGCCTTGTGTGATGTGTGTAGTAGAGTAAAAGCGGAGCATCAGAAACCAGCAGGTTTGCTTCAACCACTACCAATTCCTGATTAGAAATGGGACAAGATTGGTATGGATTTCATTACCGAATTACCAAGGACCAGATCGGGATATGATTCCATATGGGTAGTAGTGGATCACTTAACTAAAGTGGCTCATTTCATACCCGTGAAGACAACTTATACAAGTGCCAAGTTAGCCAAGATCTACATGAGTAGAATTGTATGCCTTCATGGTGTGCCTAAGAGTATTGTGTCTGATAGGGGAACTCAATTCACTTCCCATTTTTGGAAACAACTACACGAGTCATTGGGAACGAGGTTGGAATTCAACACTGCTTTTCATCCTCAAACTGATGGACAAACAGAAAGAACTAATCAAATTCTTGAAGACATGTTGAGGGCATGTGCCCTAGACTATGGAGCAAGTTGGGATGAAAGTCTGCCTTACGCAGAATTTTCTTATAACAACAGCTATCAAGCCAGCATTGAAATGACACCGTTTGAGTTTCTCTACGGAAGAAAATGTACCACCCCATTGTTATGGAATGGTGTGGGAGAAAGGAGTTTATTTGGGCCAGATCTTATCAAAGAAGCCGAAGAGAAGGTCAAATTGGTTAAGGACAGGTTAAAGACAGCACAGTCCCGACAGAAAAGCTACGCAGATCCTAAGCGTTGAGAAGTCACCTACGAAGTTGGTGATAGAGCCTATCTTAGAGTATCACCACTCCGTGGAGTGAAAAGATTCGGAGTCAAAGGAAAGTTGGCACCAAGATATGTTGGGCCATTCAAGATTCTGAGTCGCAAAGGAGAAGTTGCTTATGAAATTGAACTGCCAGCATCTCTATCAGTAGTCCATAATGTGTTTCATGTGAGTCAGCTTAAGAAATGTCACCCAGAAATGGAAGAAAATTCTTTGAAGGATACTATACCTTTGGAACAAGTTCAACTAGAAAGTGTCCTCACATATGAGGAGAAGCCTATCAAGATTCTTGAGACTGCAGAAAGAGTCACAAGGACAAACACTATCAAGTTTTGCAAAGTGCAATGGAGTCATCATTCCGAAGAGGAAGCAACATGGGAAAGAGAAGATGATCTTCGGAAAGACCACCCTCACCTATTTGCTAGCCAATCCGAATCTCGAGGGCGAGATTCACCTTAAGGGGGTTAGATTTGTAACATCCCTAAAATCATGATTTCAAAAGTTTGCATATCATTCATGCATGCATATAGATTTGAGATCAATTTCAAACTCATTTCAAAAAAAACAGAAGCACTTAGTGCTATGATTTTATGTGAGCAAACTTAAATCAAATGGCCACCCCATTTGAAAGTTTGAATGATTTCAAACCTAGATTGTTTGTCTTCCTTATAGAAAGGTTTGAGTGTGGTTTGGACCAAGTTTTACAAATTGAGAATAGTTTCAAAACCCCTTTTTCAAACTTTTGCAAATCAGATCCAAGTCTCTGATATTTTGTTCTCCAAGCTTGACCAAACCCTTGCAAAGCAACCACATGATCTTATGACTATATTTGAGACCACTGCTCACTGCAAAAATCCCAAGAAGATTTGAATTCAAATGAAACTTGAATTCATTTGAAAACCTATTCAGAAAATCGAAACAGAAAAAGAAAAGGAGTAAACAAAAGAAAAGGGCCAGGCGCCAGGATTCTGGCCCAGCATCAGAACAGGCCCAGCTAGCCCACCCGGGCCATTCCTCTCCCTCTCGCACGCACGAGCGCACCCACACAGCCGTGGACAACCAGACCCCACCTCCACTTCGCGCGTTTCGCTGACGAGCAGGCCCTCTCCACGTCGCCCTCGTCTTCCCCAAACCGCGCCCGCGACCACGTCGCCGCTGCTGTCAAGGCCGGTAATGGCGCAGCGTAATTAGCCTTAATGCCACAGGCGTTTCCTGTCGCGCCTGGGCCTATTTAATCCCCTCTGCACCGCGAGCATTTCCCCCACTCTCCTCGCTCACTCCGCCACTAGGCTGCGCGCATTAGCTCTCGAAGCCCCGCTGTACCGACGACTCCGGCGATCGATTCCGGTGAGCCTCGATCGCCGCCCTCTCTCTGGTTCAAACGATGATGTTCAGCATGATCTTGCGCACCCCCTGATACTTTTCTTTTGCCTGCTCGTGACCCAGGTCGTCGTCTCCGTTCACGACCGAAACCACCAGCGCTGCCGATAGACTCCGGCGACCAATTAAGGTAAAACCCGAGCGCCCCTTGCCCCCTCTTTCATACGAGATTGTTCGCCTGCGTCTTGTGCACCCCCTGACCCCTCTGGTTCGTGCTAGGGCGACGCCAAACCTCGCCAGTGACCACGTCTGCAAGCGACCGACGCCGCCCACAACTCCGACGAGCTCCAGAGACCGTTCCCACGCGCCCCTCCGCAAACCAACGCCACGTTGAGCTTCAGCACGCCACCGCGGTTCTGGTAAGACCCTTCTCCCTCTCGCGCATGACCTAGAACGCCAGCGCCGCCGCTGACTGAGCGCTCCGCCGCTCGCTGACGCCGCGCGCCGCCAAAACATGGTCGCATGCTCGAGCGCCGTTGGATCTAGATCCAACGCTTACGATAGAATCACTAATCGAACAGTTATGCTAGATCTGGACCGCGTGTTTTAATTAGATCCTACGGCTCACGAGCGTGATCCGGAGCGAATCGGTATCGGCCAATAGAAATAAGACGCGTGGCTAGGGTTTGAATTAAAACAGAATTTGAAAACAGATTTAGATCCAAATTTCAAAAGGCTATAACTTTTGATTCCCACGTTAGATTTTTGCAAATTTTATACCGTTGGAATCAGGGAGACAAGCTCTTTCTGAATCTGCAATGTGTTTAACAAAAAGTTTCTGTTAAAATGCCTTTTTATTCAGAAACTTGTTTAGGACTATTTTGAGTATAGAATTTGTTTAGTAAATTGTTTTAGTGCTAAATAAGTTTTGTTAGCAAGTCTTTGACTTGGTTATGTTTCTGTATCATGCACTTGCTTGGTGGAGTTTTAAAAAATCATCACTTAGCATTTTCTTGCATGCATGCATTCATATTTTTGTTTGTATATGAATTGTGTGTAATTTTGTGCTACAAATTTTTGTGTAGATTTTGCTAGTGACTGTGATTGTGAAGAGTACTACTCTCCCCATTACCAAGGCAAGTGGTACTTCATGAATATTTCCATCCCTATATTTTGTATAAGCATTAGAAATATTTTGCTAAGTCTTGCATGTTACTTTTTGCCAAATGCTATGTTGGGAAATCCTAAGTAGTTGTAGAATTGTTAGGAAATTTCCTAAGTTAAGTTACTATGCCATGCTTAGCCTAGCTAGTAGCAAACAAGGGTAGGTAAAGTATATACATGCTATGATGAAAATATTTCTAAGTCTTTTGGACTTATGTTTTTCTTAATAAAACAACTAAGTCAATGAACCTCCTGGGTGGAATGGGACTTGAATGGTGGTTTTTGGTTGAGTGGTTACACAAGGACCATGGATATGGTTTACCTTGTGTATCACACTTGTGGTATGCCACCCAGGCACAAAGGGATTTGGAGGCCAAGTGTTGAGAAGCTTATAGTGCAGCCACTTGGCAATATGGGCTCTGCCTTGATCATATAGGTTGCTAGAACTTAGTCATTTGGACAGTTGGTGGTAGTGGGATGATAGGTTGGAACGCGTCCATTTGGCTAAGGGAAGGCTTCTGAAAGGTCCTGTCTTGGGAAACCAAGTCTGGTGGGGAAAGTGCACAACCTCTGTAGAAGGAAAATCTAAGTACTTAGCCAAGTCCATGGCAATGGAAAATTTGAGCATCAAGACATGGAAGCTACAAGAATCTCATCACTCCAACTTCTAATTAAAACTTGTGGGTGAACAAGGGTGAAGGACCCCAATGTCTATTGGAGGTTTCTTGGGAAAGTTTTGACAAAGAAAAACTTAGTATTTTCAACTAATAGGAAAAACCTATTTTGAAGCAAAGCAAGCCAAGCTACACTTAGCCAAAATGCATATAGTAATATAGTCCACTTAAAATTTACTAAGGTATCACTTGCCAATACTATTCCAAAGTATTGACCCACTGTGGCTGTAACTTGTGATGTTGCAGGTTACTCCGATGATGATTAGGTGTCATGAGTCTACACTCAACATGCTTGCCTGTGGCACATGAAGATGAAGACTTGTGTTTATTTACTTATTCCAAAACTCTTGTATTGGGCCTGTGGCCCTGAGTTGTAAAAGACTATGTTTTATCTCTGGAATGGATGTAATAAATGACCTTTGTATCTGTGTACTTCATCTTAAACTGTGGATGCTAGCAATGATCCAGGGACTAGCATTGCAATCACAGGGATCCTTTTCCTTTACAAAGGAGGGATCTTACACAATATGACAGAGTTGTTACACACAAATGATTCCTAGCCATATAGCTAGGAAAATGATCTAAAATTTTAATGTTGGTTGACTAGGGAAATGATAAGAACTCTTTGGTGATTATCTGCAAGTGAAATTGGTTGCTTAATCTATACGTTCTATATGAGAAAGTATATTGTAAATGATTCCTAGCAATTTAAGCTAGGAAAATGATTTGTAAACTTGTATATGTTTCCTTGTCATTTACTATCCATCAAGCAGTCATATTTATGATCAGTGGCCCTTAGAATAGTGGCTTCTGCTAACTGGAATTAACTACTGTGGTGCCTCATTCAAGAGTGTGCATAGTAGTGAATTTTAATTAGCATAAACTGCTGTTGGAAAATAGTACTATGATGTAACCTGAGTGGTATAGTATGGATATAGGCTTATAGCTAGTGATGAAAAAGTATGAATCTTTGTTTTTAATAAGAACAGATTTGGTATTTGATGTTTAGTGTTAAACAGTTTAGTGGCTTCTACTGTTATTGAATCTGTTGCTGTGGTGCCTCCCATGTGGAGTGTGCACAACAGTAGATTCAAACAGTTTGATTTTCTGCTATTTGTCCCTGCCAAGGATGCAAATGCTGAGGCGAATTATTTAATTTAGAAGAACATATTTTTATTGTTGCCTCCTTTTTGGACTCAGTGATGATCTAGACATGCCACTTGCATGCTAGTCTGAGAGAATCTTGCCCTCTAATCCTCCTAGATGAAAATCTAATTGAAGGTTAGATGGAGCTGATAGATGTGTATTGCTTCTCTTGTGTTCCCAGATCTGTGTACAAGATATATGAACAGATGCTGCATGATCTAGTGGTTTCTTCTGGTAATTCTTACCTGATATTGGTGAGTAGACATATAAGCTTGCAATGGGCTGCTGATGATCTTGTGGGAGTTTTGGTGTTGCTTTAGATCACCTGCTGTAACTTGTTCTTGTAACCTTCATCTCCTAGATCCTTTTTGGCTGCTTGCTTGATCTACTCCTCCTTGTCCTAACTATTGGATGGCTTCTTGAAGCAACCATAGTGCAAGTGATGTGGTTGTGATGCATTGGAAAGATTTTAGTGCTAAAACTAGTCCTCTGGAATTATGGATATGGACTGGTTATGCTAGCTACGGCTGTGCTCTTTCTATATGTGGTGATCTCTTGTGGTGTTGACAGCACAGAGCTGTGCATGTGTTGTGTAAGCTGCTAGCTTGCTAGACCTTGTCCTGGTGTAGGTTTCAGTGCTGAGATCTTTTCCATGTTGATCAACTCAACTGACTTGACCTTATCCTAAGATAACCTTTATTTTTGGTGTTGCCAAGTGGAATATTAACTCTATGCTAATGATGCTCAAGGCTGAAGCCTAAATTTGATAAGAACAGATCCTATGTGGCCCCTTTACCCCATACTCAATGATGAGATTAGCATAGCAACACTATGCCAGACTGAGAGTAGCATTCACCTAAACAATTCTCTTTATTTTCTTTCCTTTTCTTTTCTTTTGTTGTATTTTGTGCTGTTTTGCAGGGACAAAGGAATATGGAGAAAAGAAGATACCAGAAATGAATAAGAAATGGAGTTTAGAAATAGTTTTAGGGTTTTACTTTATTCTTTTGTAATTTACCCTTTTATTTATTTATTTTGGTGAGGTGGAAAGCATTGTAATTTCAATATAATTGTAATAAAGAAATTCTTTTTATTCTTAGTACTTGTAGTTTTCTTTATCCATTTTGTAAACTTTGGATTACTCTAATTGTAATAAAGTAAATGTTTTATTTTATTTCATTTGTAAATTGTACTAGTTACTAATTGTTGTACTTCTTACACACTTGTATTATTAAATATTATGTAATATTTATTGTTTTTGAAATAATAATTCCAAATTATTGTATAATTCAAATGTATTGTGAATATGATGATATCTATTTGTTTATTCAAGAATTTTACCATTCCAATTCTATTATTAATTCTTTTCAATTTACTTTTGAATTCAAATAAAGTATTTGAATATTCAACTCAAACTATTTCCCCTCAAACATGAACATTCAGTAGAGGTCATGTCGAAATCCATTGCACCTGCCCTGATGTCTTCATTAGAATAAGAGAGACCTCGATCCCTTTATAGCTTCTTTAATTTTGCGCGAAAATTATCCGGATTTTCTATGGATGAATGCGATGCACAAACCCGTGTCCTCTATAATTCTAGGTGTTAATCCTGGGATGTTACACCTTCTCTTTGGTATGATGCGTCAGTAGTTCCACCTTGGACTATGGGTCCATGTAGTAGCTAGATGGTTGTATCTCCTCCTTTGTGATTTCATGTATAGATCTTGTGAGCTCCGTTCATGATCAAGATCTAATCTATTTGTAATCATGCATGTTGTGTTTGCGGATCCAATGGATATTGAGATTACTATGTCAGATTGATTAATGGTTTTGTCTTTATGATTCTATCATGTCTGTGTTGTTTGTGATCTTGCATGCTCTCTGTTGTTAGTAGCTATCTTGGCCAAGCAGTTGCTAGTGACTCCAAGAGGGAGTATTTATGCTCGATAGTGGGTTCATGCCTCTAGTTTCCAAGGGAAGTGACAAAAATCTCTTCGGTTATAGATGTGCTGTTGCTACTAGGGAGAAAACAACGGTCTCTTATTCATGGAACAAGTGGATTGTTTAACTTACACACTTTGCTTAAAGCAGTTGTCTATTGCTTGCAACTTAATACTGGAGGAGGTTCGGATGATATCGTGAAGGTGGACTTATAGTCATAGATATAGTTGGATGGCGGTCTATGTATATTGTTGTATTGCCCAATCGAATCTCATAGGATCTTTTTGTCTGGTATTGCATTTTTATGCCTTACTCAGTTCCTGTCAATTGCCCTGCTGTAATTTGTTTAACCTTCATGCCATGTTGTTTATTTAAGGAGAGCACCTCTAGTGAACTATGGACCCTGGTCCAATCTTTACCATTGATACATCTTCCACTGTTACTTGTTTACTTGCTACAAACCCATTACCTTCCAACCTTCCACACCATACGTTTAATCCTTTGTTAGAGCAAACCGGTGAGCTTGATAACCTCACTGATTCGTTGGGAAAAGTCTTGAGTTTGTGTTGTGCAGGTTTCCACGTTGCTTGCAACACCTTTGAGACGTTTCCTTCCTCCTACTGGTTTGATAACCGATAACCTCGGTTTCTTACTGAGGGAAAACTTGCTGTTGTGCTCATCACACCTTCCTCTTAGGGTTTCCAACGAAGCGTCCCACGATAGTGTTGGGCGTCATCAGCAGGTCAGGTGAACATTATAGTTCCTGATTCTGGGATCTCAAATAATTTCGAGGACCCCACATAATAAACATAACCCGTCTCGACCCACGTCTTTTCACAACTTCCACTTCAGAGAGAAGATGATCTCATAGCAATTGCCACAGAAAAATCTTAGTCTTAAGGGATAGAGGGGCCTTCCAAAATGGTTTGGTCCAATGTAGGATCAGCCCTCTGAAAAGGGTCTGATACACGGAGCTAACCGTAAAGGCCCCGAAGGGGTTAATCTCCACAACACACTATGTACTACGTCTGAGAGTGAGCTCTATCCGTGCCTTGATTTCCGTTGGGCCGAAGGTTCTATGAAACGAAATGTTCCATGTCCCCTCCCGGGCCGCAGAGTCTACCCTAAGCGATGGTTCTGAGCAAATCATCTATGATATTCCTCCGCGGGTTACACTCCCTAAGCCATGGATCCATCCAAAACATGATACCCTCCCCATTTTCTATGGAGAAAGTAATCCATAGATGAATCGCATGCTTAATCTCCTAGATAGATCGCCAGAATTAGAAGCCCTATCGGCGATCACAATCCAAGAGCGGTCGTCTCCTTAGATATTTAGCCTTGACCAGCTGGAGCAACATACCTCGTGATCTCAAGATCCGCCAAACCTATTTTAACTTTGATTAATAATTTGATCAACAAAATATAAGTTACATGTCTTTGGAAATACATTATGGCAAAATTCTTTCAAACTGGAATCGAATGGCATAATTGTCATGTCATGTAACTTATACTTTTTAGTTAAATTTAATGGTCAATGTTAGACCCAAAATAGAGGTATTTTTTGTCTCGAGGGCCGGTTCGTCAAGTCTGAGTAGATCGTAGTAGTGCATTTTGCTCGTCGAGAACGATTTCAGCAGGCCCGTCCAAGGCCCAGTGCGAACTGGGCGACCACACTGGGCCCCGAAAATCTAGGGGCCCCCATTTTTCAGCTTGTATAGCCCATATGTACAGTCTATTCTCTGCAATTTTGGACCAGACCGAAGTGCCAACGCCCATGTATCGCATGACCATGCAAGGAATCTTTCCTAGGCTCCAAAGTCGGCCCATTCAGGCGCTACCACGCGAGGCCAGGGCGTGGCGTCGTCGCTCGTTGGATGGACCATGATGCAGTATTTGAGTCAAATCAATCGGATCGACCGTCACCTCTAGGTCTCCCAGTGCCTGTTCGGTTGTTCCACGATCTATTGATTCCGCCACCGCCCAGCGCCTATTCGTCCAAAATGAGAGACTGGTTAGATGCCCGCTAGCATCTGTTCTGTTCGTCCAATCGCTGATCGTTTTTCTGCGGTCTGCCCCAATTTGATCGATCATCTCAGCCGGCTGGGTACCGCCGCTTTGGATTCATGGTTCTAGGTCAAATCAGCAAATCGCTTGATATTCTCTAGGAGGCCCCTGCTCTCAGTATACCATCTCCCGACGCCCCAACTCAAATTCAAGGTTGATCAAGGTTTGTAGTACCTTCTTGTACGGAGTATTAACTTATCTTGACAACTGCCAAGTTAAATCTATGTGGTATTTTAATTCAATAAAATTACTTATTTTTAGCTTATAAAACAACATGTCAATCATGTCTTCCAGAAAATATGATTCTGGTGACGAGAGGTCGTGGCACAATCTTAAAGGATCGATCTTGATAGCTTTATTATTGTGAGAGATTTGCAAGTTAATTCTGAAAATCAAGCTCCATGTGGTAATATTGATGATGGCCCTGATGTTTCTATATATTGTATGTTATGTTAAAAAATTAAAATTTAGGGTCTTATTTTGCATTTCGCACAGGGGCCCTGAATTTCTGAAGACTGGCCTGGATTTCAGCCACGTGAGCGGTTGGTGAGCGATACGAATGTGGCGGTACGGCACTATACTGCCGGTCGGGGCTGCTACGTTCCTTCATTCCTCGTTTTTCCCCTCCTCTCGTCGCTCGTCCACGCCGTAGAGAGACCGCAGAGCGGAGCTGCTCGCATCGGCATTGCTTCTTTCCCAACACGGCGCTCCCCCGCCGCCCCTGCTCCTCCTCAGGTTTCGACCCTTCGGTTGTTTCTGCTAGGTTTTCTAGTCATCCAGGTTGCACGGCACCTGTTCGATAGAATGCCTGTGCCGAGGCGTTGTGCTCGCTCTCTGTCGTTTGCGTGACTTAGAACCTTACATATGTTCCTTTGATTGTGCTGTGTAGCAGCCATGGAGACAGCGTTCTCAACCAAGCAGCCTCTGCGGGTCGCTATGCCTACAAGCAATTGTGAGTCTTTTCTGGCTCTTCTATGTTCATTCATTCATCGATCCATTCTGCTTTGTTGTTTGCTTTCGGATTACTGTTTTGGCTTTTATTAGCTTATCAGTAGAAACTACATATACCAACGTCACTAGGATCCCCACCTATGCTCATTGCTCAGTCGTTACACTCAATTTATTCTTTAGGGCGTCCAAGGCTGCCAGTAGTTAAAGTGCAACCTCCGTCCAACAAACGAGCTGGTGCTTCCATTTCATTAACATCCAGCGTGGAGGATGCTGTAAGAAATGAGCCCATAGTCAAAATGTGTGGCATCACGTCTGCTAGAGATGCAGAATTCGCTGCAAAGGCTGGAGCTAAGCTTATCGGAATGATTCTTTGGCCTAACTCCAAGCGATCTGTCCAACTGTCAGAAGCGAAAGAAATATCCAGAGTAGCAAAATCTTACGGGGCTGAACCTGTTGGTGTGTTTGTTGATGACGACGAAGAGACTATCTTAAGAGTATCCGCTTCATGCGACCTTCAACTCATTCAGGTGCATTTTCCCTGATCTCTTTCTACATTGTAGAACTACAGAAGGTAATTATGCTTAGTTTTACTGATCTGTTGCTTTTACACAGCTTCATGGAGATAGATCTCGAGCACTGCTTCCCGCTCTTGCCAAGCACAACCGAATTGTATACGTTCTGAATGCTGATGGGGATGGGAAACTTATCAATTCTCCTCCTAGTGAAGAATATGCCGTCGACTGGTTTTTGGTGGACAGTGCAGTGGGTGGAAGGTACGTGATGTTGCTCATTTGATTGCTATCTTGATGTTTCTTGTTGTATTATTTAACAATTGAGACTAGCAAAGCTTTTATTGAACATACCAGTTACCAAACAAAGAAGAGCAGTATTTTCTTTACTATGGATTCTCTTGGAGTGAAATAGTTCGAGTAGCGGTCCTGTGGGGTTTTTGGTTCAGAGGATATACATCGTGTCCATCTATATACAGAGTGCACACAGTCTTTTATGCTCAGTGCCTAAGTTTTCCATGACCCATTATAAGTAAGGGCTCGTGCCTCTGCAAACAGTACTAGGGCGTGTGGTGAACACACACACACACACACAAACGTGTATGCTTTCTCAATATATTCTCTAAAAGAACTCCTTTACATTTTTGGAATATATAGTTATTGTCTAGAAACATATATTGATCTCACATTTATAGGTTCGATTAAATCGTTCTGTATCTGTTTGCAGTGGCAAAGGATTCAACTGGGAGAAATTTCGGATGCCGTCGGTCAAAAGCAAGAACGGCTGGCTGTTAGCAGGAGGCCTTCATGCGGACAATGTTTGTCAAGCCTCTTCAGCTCTAAAACCAAATGGCCTGGATGTTAGCAGTGGAATATGTTCTCCTGATGGTATAAGTAAAGACCCGAATAGAATATCATCCTTCATGAGAAGCGTACAGTCTTTGAGTTCCCAGTGAGGTCTGTGTTTAGACTCTTCCCATAGTACTTAATAGCTTCGGGCTTCATTTGTGAACGCATTTGCAAATAAGCTGTCCTGAATGATAGCAATAAACAACTTTGAAGCTGAGTTTCTTACTGTTCATTTGACCAATTGTACAATTATTTAGGGCATCGACAATTAGATTGATGTCAGTCTTCTCTTCTTCGCCATCTTTAACGGTGCAAGCAGACGTGCTATCAAACAGCCGACCCGGCTGTAGCTTGCACAAATGGTGTAAGGTAGAGTGAATCCTAAAAGATTGCCTCAGTTTCGGATTGTTTTTGCAACTCGGGAACATGAAGTTGAAATTTCTACTAGGCTAAGTCGGCCTACCTCCTGCAGTTTGGTGGCTGTTGCAGCTCTACCTTCATGAAGCTCATTTAGCAGGTCTGGGCTCCGTCGTTCTGCAAGGTCTTCTCCTGGTTGCTCCTTCAGAACTGGTTGTGATGCGCTGATGGGATGTCGTGCAGAGGCTGACTAAACTGCTATTTTTGTCGGATGTGCAACCGGGGAACTCGAGTGTGCTTGCCATTTATTCCTGTCCTGCCCTCTCTCCTGTGAGATCTGTGTAGGGTATTGCTATGGCAGGACTGTTCCTCCCTCAATCCGATTTGCTGGAGACACCAAGGCAACATTGAGGAGGTTTGGAGATCGGTTATTACTAAAACGGCTTCTGAACATGTTAAAATGATTCAGTCGCTGCTCCTATTTGTCTTCTGGGAGATATGACTAGAAACATAAGAGAGTTCTGATTTCTGCTGTTGCCTGTGTCAGGTCTCATCTTTGGTAGTATCAAGCAGACTGTCAATCTCTGGCGCTCGCTGGGGCAGGACGCCTGCAGTTCTTCATCTGGGAGCCACCATGATTTTGTTCAGTCCTTTCGGTCCTTTTCTTTTTTCCTTTGTGCGCTTGACGTTTTGTAAATAGTACTATTTTGCTATCTGCTTAATTCGATGAAAAAGACAATAGTTGGTGGATCTTTCAAAATAAAAAGAAATTGTTAGTAATCGCGATCAACATGTCACAGTGTATTCACTTCTTCTCACCTTTTCATTTCAAAATGGAATTGTTAATGACTGTCTAGAAGAGTAGCAGTATTGTGAGAAAAGTGAAGTATGATGATATTTGATGATGAAGGCAAACAGCATGAGTATGCTACAATTTTTAACTATTAGAGAGGCACTTGGCCCATTAAATATATGGTGGGTGCGAGTCAGTACTAGAAGAATAACAGAGCAGGAGATGGGTTTTTAGGGGGCGAATTATAAATAAAAAGATGGAAGATTGGCTGGGAGGGGTGTTCTGTCAATTGGAGGCAGAGTAACCATGATTAGTGCTTGTTTGTCCGCTATTGTTGTATACCATATGTCCATGTTTCTGATGCACAAATCAACTATTGAAGAATTGTATAAACCTAGAAGATCATTTATGTGGCATAACGGTGTGGCTAATTTATTTTTATTATTAGTCAAATGGAAGTTGATTTGCAAACCAAAAAGTAAAGGAGGTCCGAGGGTGAATGATTTACAAGATTCAACATTAGCCTTATGTGTAAATGGTGATGAAAACTAGAAGCTGAAGACGGACTTTGGCAACAAGTTGTCATAGCTAAATACTTTTAGGAGAAGGAGGGGATTGCTAACATTAAAGACATGGCCATCGACTCTGCCTGTTGGTCTCACATGCTTCATATTAGACAAGTATTTGCTGGGTAGGGTGATGATTCTTGGTAATGGAGAGAGAACTGACTTCTAGGGGATGCTTAGTGTGACTCAATGCCCTAAAAGAAAAATTCATGGTTTGTTTGAGACCTGCAGTGATTTTATGAGGTTGGCTTCTCTGGATCAGGAGTGGTGGGTGTTGGTCGGCTACCTCGGCCATGTGGACGGTGTTGTGGTTTGTGTGGAAGACGTTAAGTTTGCAGGGGTCACCGGTGTGGCTGCCTCACCTAGTACTAGGCGTCCTCTATTTTGAGCCCTTTGCGTCCTCTATTTCGAGCCCTTTCGACCTCACCTCTCTGTGGTCCATTTGGGCCAATGGATAGTATCTTCTCTGTCGGTTCCACCCAGTTGTCTTGTGGCGGTTGATGTGGCGGACCGTGGATGTTCATTTGGTGGTGTGAGGTCTGGTGGCTGAGGAGATTGTTAGGAATGATGCCCTAGAGGCTCCACTTGGATTCATAAGTTAGTCATGTGTAAACCTGATTGTACCAAGGCAACACTAGAAAAACAAACACGTACTCGGACGGTATCACCTTATCCGACAGATCCTCAAAGAAGGAGATATCAAGCTATGCAAGATACACATAGATGCAGATGTTGTTGATCAAGTCGTTTTCCTAGCCCAAGCATGAGCCGCATGTAAGAGCGACGGGCATGAGATGCTTTACACATGGAGATGTCTGAGTGATTGAATCTAGTGACAGTGGGAGATTGTTAGGAATGGTGTCATAGAGGATCCACTTTTCGCCTTGTATTCATAAGTTAGTCCTATGTAAAGCTGACCGTACTTGTTACTGGACATGATCCGGTTCTAGAACCTTGTACTTAGTTTAGTTTATGCAAGCTTTGTCCTTAGTCATTTAAGGTTGCGCTGGACACCCACTATTGAGACTAATGCATATGTAATACGAACGGTGTGTAGGTTCCACCTGACATGTTCATGAAGATGCTATCTGACTTGCACTAGATGCACAAAAGGGTTATGCTAGTTGGACTGACCCAATGTTGAGAATATCGTTTATCGTTAACTTCTCGGTCAGCATGAAATTAGTGATTTTTGGGTGTATTGGCTGATTTATTGGGCGATAAATCAATTTATCGGGTGATAAATTGATTAATCGGCTTATCGGTCATGAAAGGGCATGTGTGCCCCCATGTGCGGTTTTGGTAATTTATGAAAATCTCTATGGACTAATGTGTAAATTGAGTTTCACTTGTAGGTTTGTCCATTGACATCACTTGGGCCATGTGTTGGTATCAAGGTTGAAAGATGAATAAATGTCCAAGGGCTTTGTACCCATTGGAATCATGGAGAAAGAAGGAGCTTGAAGGTTGATCAAGACAAGTGCAAAGAGTTGCATCAAGATGGATCAACCTTAAGAAGGGATGAAAAGCTTGCCATCCTCATGATCATGGAGTGATGAAGACAAGTTCAAAGAAGAGGTTTCCCCATGGAGTATGGGGGAGAATTTGCAAATTTTCATCTTCATCAAGCAAGAGCAAACAATAAAGGTGTTCCCACTATAGAAGAACAAGACGGTCTACATTGATACGTCCAAAACGTATCTACTTTCTCGAACACTTTTGCTATTGTTTCTCCTCTAAACTTCTGTGATTTGGATACAACTAACACGGGCTGACGTTGTTTTCAGCATAATTACCTTGGTGTCTTGTTTTTGTGTGCAGAAAATCAACTATCAGGAAAAATCCCGGAAAATATGCCAAAAATTATATTTTACCAGAAGACCCACGGAGCCAGAAGATGAGCCAGAGAAGGGTCCTGGGGGGCCCACACCCCTGCCAGGCGTGGGTGGGCCCTGCCCGGCGCCTAGGGGGGTGTAGCCACCCCAGGAACCCCCTCGTCCTCCCTCTGCGCCTATAAGTTGCCTTTCGACCTAAAAACCGAGGGGGTTCGATAGTTTTCCAGAAAGAGTTCCGCTCCGCCGCCGCCACCAGAAATCAAGATTCGGATCCAGAAACTCCGTTCTGGCACCCTGCCGGGACGGGGAATTTGGAGAGGATCATCACCAACGCATCTCCATCAACCACCGATGGTTCCCTCATCCATGAGTGAGTAATCCCCCGCTGTAGGCTTGGGGATGGTAGGGATTGGATGAGTTCTATTATGTAATCGAATAAGATCTGTTAGGGCATAGTGCCTAGTATCTCTATTAGTACTATCTGACTTTGTTGCAACTTGTTGTGCTTAATGCTTGTCACTAGGGCCCAAGTGCCATGATCTCAGATCTGAACTTATTATTGAATCATTATGATAGTAGTGTTTGTGATCTTATCTACAAGTTGTGTACACATATCATTGTCCGGATCCAAAGGCCCCAAAGTGACAATAATTGGGATCACATGTGTTCACAAAGTGTTAATGCTTTGCTCCGGTGCTCTATTAAAAGGAGCACCTTAGTTTCCAGTAGTTCCCTAGAGGCCACGCTGCCACGGGCTGGCTGGACAGAAGATGTTGTGCAAGTTCTCATTGCGAGAACGTATGACTATATTTGGAGCACATGCCTAGGATTGTTTAGCACTTGGATGCTTATTATTATTTATTTGTAATGCCCTAGATCTTAAAGTTACATGTTTATACTCGTCCATGCAACACCCGTCCATCCATCCCTATGCCTACCGCACTCGAATCCCACTGTTATCGTTACTGTTACTATTGCTCATGTTTTGCTGCTGCTATTGCTTTGCTGTTACTACTACAAACTGTTGCTACTGATAAACTTCTGTGAGCAAGAACTATTTCCAGGTGCAGCTGAACTGGCAACTCAGTTGTTAAGGCTTGCAAGTATTCTGTGGCTCCCCTTGTGTCGAATCAATAAATTGGGTAATACTACCCGCGAAGACTGTTGTGATCCCCTACACTGGTGGGTCATCAAGACTATTTTTTGGCGTTGTTGCCGGGGAGCATAGATTTATTTATAAGTTCACTTGGATCTATTATTATTCACTGCTACTCCTTTCATCATGAGAAAGTCTCGTGATGGAAATTTTCATATTTTACCATCCACTACAAGAAGACGTACAATCCTAAACACCTTTGTTGATCTTGATTCACCGTCTGTTATGAGTAAGCTTGTCACACCACCACCACATACTCATGCTACACACACTGCTACTACTGCTGAATCTGAAACTGCTTTTGATGCTCATGATGTTACCTCTACTGTGCTTGATGCGAGTGGTTCACTAGGTCCTTTTCTAGATACTACTATGGCTAGTCTAGGAAATACCGAAACTCCTAGTGAAGACACTGTTACACCTGTTAGCTCACCTGAGTCTAGTGAGAGTTATGATATTAATGATGGTTACATTGAGTTCACTGATGAATTTGTTGAAGAGTGCCGAAACACACATGGTACTAGTGATATTAAGAGTCTCCTTGCTAGATGCACCATTATGCCTAAACTGTCCTTTGATCCTAAGTTTGACACCTCTCCCATAGATATTAAAGATAAAGATTATGATTTCTCTCTTGATTTATCTTATTTAGATATTGTTGAGAAAGAACCTTTTTGTGGGACTGAAAATGAGAGTGTTGTGGCTCATATGAATGATCTTTCTACTATAAGTGTTTTATTCTCTGATGATTTTAAGATGCGCAAGTACTTTGTTACTAAGATCTACCCTTTTTCATTGAAAGGAGAATCTAGGGCTTGGTTTAATAGATTACCTCATGGTTCCATTGATAGCCCTGATTGCTTGATTACTTGTTTCTTCCAGAAATATTTTCCTCCCTGTGCTAGACATGCTGCTTTGCAGAGAATTTTTGATTTTAAACAGGGAGAAGAAGAGAAATTGCCTGAGTCATGGACAAGGTTCTGTGCCTTGATTCATGCACATCCTGGATGTCCATGACCTAAGAATGAGCTTCTTGATATTTATTATAATGGACTAACTTATGATTCTAGGACATACCTAGATAGCTTTGCTGATTGTGTTTTCAGGAAAAGAACTCCTGCAGATGCTGAAGAATTAATGGCTAAGATAAGCAAGAATTATGATGATTGGACTTCAACTGAGCTTAATACACCTGAGCCTATTACTCCTGAACCAATTGTGCCTGAACCAGTTCCAACACCAACACCAAAGAAGAGGGGAGTTATTGCATTAAATGATGAAGTGATGAAGGAAGCTAAGAAATGTCTAAAGGAGAAAGGTATTAGAGCTAAAGATGTGAAGAATTTACCTCCTATAGAAGAATTATGTAAGCCAAGTCCCCACTCATCTACTATTGAGGTACACTCTCTCCACTTTAATTAAGGTGATATTCCTTATGGTAAGCCTCCTGATCAATGCTTAGAGGAACTTCACACACTTATTCTTAAACAAGGTAATTTTAATAAACAAGTTTAGAATCATTTATTGGAAAACTCTAGAGCTATCCATGAGTTGAAAGATATTGTGGAAATAACTTCTAATGATATTAAAATGCTTTGTAAACACTTTAAAATGGTTCAAACCCAACTTTATCAACTTGCTAAGGTACAAAAGGATATGCTAGTTAATGCCTCAGAAAATAAACATGCTTATGGAATTAGAACTAGGAGTGGTATAAATACTCAAGATCCTTTATATCCTGAAGAACACCCTAAAAGAATTGAGCAGGACTCTCAGCAAGGTGAGAGTAGTGGTAGTCCTCATAAGAGAAAGAAAAAGAAACAAAAGATAGTTGAGGAATCACTTGAATCTGCTGTAGATCCTAATAGTATACCCGTCTCTGATGCTGAAACTGAGAGCGGTAATAATAATGATGCTCCTGATAAAGAGGAAGTTGAGGAAGAACCTGAGAAGCACACTAAGAACACTAGGTACACCGAGGAAGATTTTATTGCTAAGAAACATGGTAGTGAGAGAGAACCTTGGGGACAGAAATCTATGCCTTTTCCAGGTAAGAAACACAAGTCAAAGGAGGAAGAACACTATATCAAGTTTTGTGAGTGGATGAAACCTTTATTTTTGCAAATTCCTTTGACTGATGCTATTAAATTGCCTCCTTATTCAAAGTATATGAAGGATATTGTCTCTAATAAAAGGAAGATTCCTAATGAGGATATTTCTACTTTGCTTGCTAATTATTCCTTCAATGGTAAGGTTCCAAAGAAACTTGGTGATCCAGGTATACCAACTATTCCTTGCTCTATTAAGAATAATTATGTTAGAACTGCTTTATGTGATTTGGGATCTGGAGTTAGTGTTATGCCTTTTTCTCTCTACAAGAGACTCCAGCTAGAAAAGTTGATACCAACTGATATATCTTTGCAAATGGCTGATAAGTCAACTACTATTCCTGTTGGTATATGTGAGGATGTTCATGTTCAATGGCTCATAATTGCAGGTGCTGTCATTAATTGTAATCAAGGAAAAGTAACATTCAATATTGATGACAAAGAGCATACTGTTTATTTCCCCAAGAAGGTTGTTAGAATCTATTGCCTGAATTCCATTGAAAATATTGAGAGCATCAAGGTTGGAGAAATATATTGTCCCATTCCACAAGAAAATTTGGAATTATTATGATTGGGCCATTACTATCAAGTATGAGGTAACATAATCATCTTGTGGATTACAAAGTTTTGTTTCATATAAGATTGTTTTGGTAACAAGACTTGATCAACCTTGTTAACAAAAGGATTTTTATGAACAAAATAATGTTTCCACTATGGTTGTACTTGCTTTCTTTTACTTTTCTCCTTCCTAGTCTTTGCCTTTCTTTTGCTAGTTGTTTGCTTGTTAGTTTGCCTTAGAGCTTCTGTAGTTTGGATTTTTGTTTGATTTTGCTTCTTCTAAAAAAAATGTTTCTGCGAGAAAATCAATTTTAATACCCTGAAAATTGGCCAAAAATAAAGTTTCCTGAAAAATCCCAAAAAATTCAAAATAATTTTTTCCTCAAAAAAGGGGAAGAGAGACACCTGAAGTGACCCAGGGGGCCACCACACCCATGGTAGGCGCGACCTACCAGGTGGCGGCACCTGGGGGGGGGGTATGGCCCACCTGGGCCCCTCTAGGCCGCCTCCTCAAAACCATCTTCTTTGTCTCTCTCGAAAAACACCGGAAAACTTGCTCAAGCCCGAGTTCTTGCTGTTCTTGCTCACAATTTTCGATCTCCTTGCTCAGCCCATCTTTGCTGCTGATTTTTGGAGAGATTGCTCCTTGGTATGTGCCTCCTCCACTTGTCAAATTAGATCTGTGAATGGTAGATTGTATCTTGAGTATTTTTCTGCTATAGGTGATAGGTTGTTTAAGCTTGCATGCTTGTTATATGCTTAGAAACTTTATTTTGATGCATGTGTAGTTCTCTAGCAAGTTCCTATAGTAGTTGCTCATCATTTATCAACTTGGAAATCACTTGGTTTGATGTTTGTTTAAAAATTTCAGCAAGGAAGATGAGTACCTATCCATTGAATCAATATGACTTGATGGTGTCTGAGCCAATGAAGGTTCATCGTGAGGAGGCAGTTTTTCCTTCAATATATCCATGCCATGAATTTATGAGAACCGCAGGAATCTCCCAGGATTTCCAAACCTTGATTGCCAATGCAGTATTGGAACACTTTGTTGAAGATGAACCATTTCAATTTGTTAAGTTAAACATGGCTTTTGTGCAGGACTTCCGGTTCACTTGGTCTACATCTAATCCCATGGTCCATTAAAAAATATAATATACCTGTCGACCCGCCTTTTGCTGATTTCTGTGCAGCAATTAGAGTACCTCAGTGGGGATCTTGTGAGAAGATCAAGGAAAGGCCTAAGTCACTTGTGGATTTATATGCTGAGATTTGCCAAGGTTTCGACTTCTCAAAGGAAAGTGGTAAAATTTGGATCATTCAGTTCCCAGCTATTAGATACTTTGCCTATTTCATTACCAAGTGTGTTCTTGCTAGAAAGATTGCTAGAAAGTTGTCTTCTTTTGATCTAGCTTTTATCTCAGCTGCTCTGAATAGGAATAGATCTTATAGCCTAGGTGCTTTGATATCTCACTGTCTCACCACCAACCGCGAGAAGGGCAAAATTTGTGGAGGTCTCATTGCTTTTAGGTTGCTAGCTTTCCATGGTTTAGAGCCTCACTATTCAGATTTTCAGTTCCCCATAGAGAGGCTTGATCTTGAATCCATGATTCAGCATGGTTTTGTGTCCCAGGGGGACATTGTGAGAAGTTTACCGTATGAGTTATCTTTTGTCTAGCAAGGTCGTAGAAAGGGTAGGACTGAGAAAATAGTTTATTTGCCTGCACCTGCTTTGTTTACCTTTGATAACAGGCAAGGATGGTCGCTTATGGAGGAGGAGGTTGACACATATGTGGAAGAGCCCCCCCAGCAAGAGGAGAATGTTGAAGAGGATTCTGAAAACAATTCGGTTCAGCCCTCCAACTTGGGAGAGTTCTCATACCAGCAACCCTCATTTGATTGGGGCGCGTCTTCTTCTTCATCGCAAGCACCTGACTATGATCATTCCTATGATGACCCACCAGCATGGAGTTACTACCCGCGCTATTGAGCCCCACTTAGTCCAAAAGCCTAAGCTTGGGGTTGAGGTATACCGACATCACACTCATCGATATATCATGTTCGGTCGGTTCTTTGTATATCCATTGTTTCGCTTTCTTTTTGGTTCTTGTTGCTTCTTTCTCCAAAACGCAAAAATACCAAAAATACTTTCGTTGTTTCTCTTGGTTTGTTTCTTTGTTTCTTTGCTTTAGTTTGCCTTAAAATAAAAAAAAATCCAAAAATATTTTGCTTTGCTTGGTTTGTTTTTGCTTTGTTGGCTTCTTTAAAAAATCGAAAACACCAAAAATATTTGTTGTTCTTCTTTGGTTTTGTGAGTTCTTTGCAGGGTTCAACCGTCCTCTGTGGATTTTGGTTTTTATGTTATTATTCAAGTCACACAAGTGAAGGGCAATAATGAAGATTAAGAAAACTTGAGGAGTGGTAAGAGGCTGGTAACGAACTCTATTTGTTTCATTTTTGTACATATACTCATGATTGTGAGCATGCTTAGTCTGTTCATGGTAAGGAGTGTGTTACTGATGGATGCTTAGTAGTTCTTGATTGTCTATAATTAGCTCCATCTTGCTAATAGTTTGTAGCATGTCATATGAATGTTTGCTTGCATTGTTTTATTCATATTTTGGTATGAAATTGTGGTATCCTCCTCTAGAAGTTTCATGAGAATCGACTTGGCACATGCTCACGCATGCATATGACTAATCAATAGTCAGTAAGCCTCGATGATTTATTTTGCCTCAGAGTTCTTGTATCACTTTCATGCCATAATTAGTCATGTTTTGTTGCAAGCATGATTATGACAATTATTGCTCTCTCGTTTGTCGCTCCCTCTCTTTTGCTAGCCTTCACTTGCACTGAGCATGAGATCTACCTGTGTTTCCAATTCCCCAAAACCAATATTGCCAGCTGTGTCCACCATACCTACCTATTAGCATCGTTTTCTATTTCAGTGCATATTCAATATGCCTTGTTTTCTTCCAAATAAAATGTCTGTCTGTTTTGAGAAAGTCAGTTAGTAAAGCTCTCACGAACTTGATGGCACACTTTATTCCTTGCGCTTAATAATCTTGAACCATTGTGACTTGTCCATAAAAGTTATATGCTTGCAAATTATATGCTGGGAGTCAGCAGAACCGTGCTGCCACGAGGAACGCTTTCAACACTTTTTGGATATCCTATCCAGTTGATACTTTGATCTTTTGTTTATGGATGTCGACGATGTGAAATAAAAGGGGAGCTTATGAGTTCATGGAGTCTATACATTGTGTTAAAGAAATGCCTGGGCCACTAGCCTAAGCCATGCCTAATCATGGTGGAAACTTGAAGCATCACCGTAATGAGTATCTATGAAGCATCCTCAATAAAAATCTATGCATATGGTAAATAAAAAGATTCCTGAGATGGTCATTGTCTACTTGCCTTGTCATTTTGGTTATGGGAAAGCTCCTGTACCATGTGAAAGGGGTACCCATTGGCGGTTCTCTATGATATGCATGTACTTACAATGACAAGAACTTACAGGTAACCAAAGTTGAGTATCATGCGGAGCGGCCCTCGTACTCAAGGGATTTGGTATTTTCAGCCTATGGTCTGTCAAGCATATGATTCAGAGTGGACCTCACTTTCACCTTAACCACATGAAGATGCCTATGATATGGGCAATGAGAGCTCAAAGCTAATGAGTACCTTCCTTTCAGCATTAGGAAGCCTTTCAAAACTTTCCAAAACTGTTTTCACAACCTTGTTGAGTCACCACTTATTCTATGAGCACCTTCTTGAGAGCATAGTTGTCATTCTTGTGTTTGTCTCAAAACTTGGTTAATTATGTCATGACTTTGATGCTTCTATCTCTAATATTTTTACCTCTAGTCTTCACTTGAAATTTAGAGGTGCCTTGGCATTTATATTGTGCTCTTCAAACAAAGGCAAGCGAGATACCACTCTATCATACCTTACTATGAGCATTGCAATGTTGCTTATGTTTATGTTCCATTCTACTTATTATTATTGAGTTGGTTTCTCTTTATAGCTTGCAATGATTATTGAGTAGAATTGGTTGCATACTTCTTATTATGAATGGTTTAAGCATCTACTCCTGTGCTAAGAATATATACATCATATGAATCAAATGTGTTCGTGAAAGTTCTTTTATCGCACTTAGTTTTCAACTGAATTGCTTGAGGACAAGCAATTAGCTAAGCTTCGGGGGAGTTGATACGTCTAAAACGTATCTACTTTCTCGAATACTTTTGCTATTGTTTCTCCTCTAAACTTGTGTGATTTGGATACAACTAATACGGACTGATGCTGTTTTCAGCAGAATTACCTTGATGTCTTGTTTTTGTGTAGAAAATCAACTATCAGGAAAAATCCCGTAAAATATGGCAAAAATTATATTTTACCAGAAGACCCACGGAGCCAGAAGATGAGACGGGGAAGGGGCCTGGGGGGCCCACACCCCTGCCAGGCGTGGGTGGGCCCTGTCCCGCTCCTAGGGGGGTGCAGCCACCCCAGGCACCCCCTCGACCTTCCTCTTCGCCTATAAGTTGAAGGGTTTTGCATCATAGTAAATCAAAAAAATTATACGAATGCCAACGGGAAAGCCAAGATCTAATCTAGGAGATGCAATCAACGAGAGAGATAGATGAGATCTTCATACCCTTGAAGAAATCACACAGCGGAAACGTTCAACAGAACGTGGTTGGTGTAGTCGTACTCGCCTTCTCCTCCTCGCGATCCGATCCGATCCAACGCCGCAAGTGGCGGCGCCTCCGAGAGATGCACACATACGGTGCCGCGACGTTACCTCCTTCCTCGGTCCAGCAAGTGGGGTGGAGAGATAGATTGGATCTACAACACGACGGCGTGGTGCTATGGTGGAGAGTTTCTGCAGCAGGGCTTCGCCTACACGCAGTCGGGAGAGAGAAAGATAGGGCAGCAGCTGGCGGCTAGGGTTTTGGGGTGAGGGGAGGGTGCGCCCCCTTCCCACCTTATATAGGGGGCTGTCCGCCCCCTTGCCCCTTCCTCCAAGCCCTAGGAAGGCGGCCCCAAGGGTGGAGTGGGGGGCAAGTCTTCCCCCTTCTAGAAGGTTTCCTAGGGTTTCCCCTAGGGTTTTGGCCGGCTGGGCCTATGGGGCCTTGTGCCCCTGGCCCAATGCGGCCAAGGCACTCCCTCGTAGGCCCACGCACCCCTCCGACAAGTGGGGCCACGTTGGTCCCACTCTGGAAGCTTCTAGAACCTTCTGGTACAATACCAAACATTCCAAAACGATTCCAAAATCCAAAAACTGCTTTCCTTTATATGAATATTATTCTCCGTACCATTTCGGAACCTCTCGTGATGTCCTGGATCTCATCCGAGACTCCGAACAAAAACTCATAAACCATTTATCCATTCTATCCTAGCGTCGAGACACATTAAGTGTGTGACCCTACGGGTTCGAGAATATGCAGACATGATCTTCTATCAATAATCAACAGCGGGATCTGGAAACCCATATTGACTCCCACATATTCATCGATGATCATATCGGATGAACCACGATGCCAGGATTCAATTAATCCCATATATATATTCCCTTCGTCACGCGATATTTTACTTGCCCGAGATTCGATCGTTGGTATCGGCATACCTAGTTCAATCTCGTTCACGGCAAGTACTTTACTTGTTCCGTAATCCGATATCACTTTGTGATTAACTCCTTAACCACGTGCTTGCAAGCGGTGTTGATATCGATTACCGAGTGGGCCCAAAGTATATCTCTCCGACTTGGGAGGGACAAATTCCATATCGATACATACAACCCAACAAGTACTTTTCGATCACCTGAGAGACACCTTTATGATCACCCTCACATAGGATGACATTTGATGACCTCAAAGCTTTCTTCCGATACTAGGGAGTTACATTATCTCATGGTCTAAGGAATACAATATTTGACATAATAAAAAGCTTTGCAAAGATGAACACGATGACACGATCTAATTGCTCTGCTTGATTTGGGTCTGTCCATCATATCATTCTCCTAATGACATGATCTCATTATTAATCGACAACTCATGTCTATGGTTAGGAAACCTTAACCATCATTAATTAATGAGCTAGTCCATATAGGCGTACTAGGGACACGGTGTTGTTCATAAACCACACAAGTATCAAAGTTTCCGCTTAATACAGTTCTAGCATGGAATATAAACTTTATCATGAACAAGAATTATAACAATAACATCTTTATTATTGCCTCTAGGGCATAATTCCAACAGTCTCCCACTTGCACTAGAGTCAATAATCTAGTTTACATCTGGCAACAATCTAACACCCATGGCATTAAGGTGCTGATCATGTTTTGCACGTGGAAGAGGTTTAGTCAACGGGACTACGACATTCAGATCCGTATGTACTTTGCTAATCTTCAGATCTCCATTTGTTATATAATCTCGAATTATATGAAATCAGCGGTTGATGTGCTTGGTCTTTGGATGATATCTTGGTTCCTTAGCCAATGCTATGGCGCAAGTGTTGTCGCACAATATGTCCAGTGGGTCCAAGGCACATGGAACCACACCAAGCTCAATGATGAAGTTCCTGATCCAAACTCCTTCACTTGACGCTTCTGCAGCAGCCATGTATTCCGATTCTACTATAGATCCCGCGATCATGCTTTGCTTGCAGCTTCTCCAGCTCACAGCTCCTCTATTCAAAATATAAACGTATCCTGTCTGAGATTTAGAATCATCCGGGTCGGTGTCAAAACTAGCGTCGACGTAACCTTTTACGACGAGCTGCTCATCACCTCCATAGACCAAGAACATTTCTTTAGTCCTATTTAAATACTTTAGGATGGTCTTTACGGCTGTCCAGTGTTCCACTCCGGGATCACTTTGGCATCTGCTCGTCAAACTAAGAGCATTGGACACATCCGGTCTAGTACACAACATGGCATACATGATAAAAACTATGGCCGAGGCATATGGCACTTTGCTCATAGTTTATCTATCGTTTACCGTAGCTGGACACTGAGCCTTTCTCAATATCTTACCTAACAACATGGGCACTGAACCTTTCTTTGCATTATCCATTCTGAACCTTTTCAGAACTTTGTCTAGGTATGTACTTTGGCTTAAAGCTATTAGGCGTCTTTGTCTATCTCTATAGATTTTGATGCCTAATATATAAGCAGCTTATCCTAGGTCTTTCATTGAAAAACATTTATTCAAATAACTCTTCACTTCGTTAAGCATACCAATGTCATTTCCAATAATCAATATGTCATCCACATATAGTACTAAAAATGTCACTGAGCTCCCACTCACTTTCTTTCCCACTCACTTTCTTGTAGATACAAGCTTCGTAGCAATTTGGAACAAATCCAAAGCTCTTGATCACTTGATCAAAACAAAGGTTCCAACTCCGAGATGCTTGCTTCAGTCCATAAATGGAACGCTGAAGTTTGCACACCTTATCAGCATACTTAGGATCGACAAAACCTTCGAGCTGCATCATATACAACTCTTCATCAATGTTGCCGTTGAGGAACGCAGTCTTGACATCCATCTTCCATATTTCATAATCATGAAATGCATCAATTGCTAATAAAATCCGAATGGACTTAAACATCGCTATGGGAGAGAAAGTCTCATCATAGTCAACACCTTGAACTTGTCAAAAACCTTCTGCGACAAGCCGAGCTTTATAGACAGTAACATTACCATCCGCGTCTGTTTTCTTCTTGAAAATCCATTTGCACTCAACGGCCTTACGGTCACTAGGAGGGCCCACCAAAGTCCATACTTGGTTTTCGCTCATGGATCCCAATTCGGATTTCATGGCCTCTAGCCATTTCTCAGAGTCTGGGCTCATCATTGCTTCCTCATAGTTCGCAGGTTCACTGTTGTCTACCAACAAGATAGTTAAGACAGGGTTGCCGTACCATTCAGGAGTGGCACGCAACCTTGTCGACCTGCGACGTTCAGCAGTAGCATCGTTCGAAGTTTCATGATCCTCGTCATTAGCTTCCTCTCTTGTTGGTGCGGACGGCACTAGAAAAATTTCAGGTGCTGCGCTACTTTCCAACTCGAGAGAAGGTTCAATAACCTCGTCTAGCTCTACCTTCCTCCCACTCACTTCTTTCGAGAGAAACTCCTTCTCAAGAAAGGATCCGTTCTTTGCGTCAAACACTTTGCCTTCGGATCTGTGGTAGAAGGTATACCCAATCGTTTCCTTAGGGTATCCTATGAAGACGCATTTCTCCGCTTTGGGTTCGATCTTGTCCGACATCAACTTCTTGACGTAAGCTTCGCATCCCCAAACTTTAAGAAACGACAACTTGGGTTTAGCACCAAACCACAGTTCATATGGTGTCGTCTCAACAGATTTAGATGGTGCCCTATTTAAAGTGAATGCAGCGGTTTCTAATGCATAACCCCAAAATGATAACGGCAAATCTGTAAGAGACATCATCGATCGCACCATATCTAATAGAGTTCGATTCTGGCGTTCAGACACACCATTGCGCTATGGTGTTCCGGGTGGTGTGAGTTGCGAAACGATTCCGCTTTCTTTAAGATGCGTGAGAAAATCATAACTCAAATATTCACCTCCACGATCGGATCGTAGAAATTTAATTTTCTTGTTACGATGGTTTTCCACTTCGTTCTGAAATTCTTTGAACTTTTAAAACGTTTCAGATTTATGTTTCATTAAATAGATATACCCATATCTACTTAAGTCATCAGTAAAAGTGAGAAAATAGCGATATCCACCATGCGTCGAAAGACTCATTGGTCCGCATACATCGGTATGTATGATTTCCAGCAAGTCCGTTGCTCGCTCCATTATTCCGAAGAACGGGGTTTTGATCATCTTGCCCATGAGGCATGGATCGCATGTGTCAAATGATTCAAAATCAAGAGACTCCAAAAGTCCATCAGAATGGAGTTTCTTCATGCGTTTTACACCAATATGACCTAGACGGCAGTGCCACAAATAAGTCGAATTATCACTATCTACTTTGCATCTCTTAGCCTCAATGTTATGGATGTGTGTTTCATTGCTTTCAAGATTCATAAGAAATAAACCATTAATAGCAGGTGCATGACCATAAAAGATGTTACTCATATAAATAGAACAACCATTATTCTCCGATTTAAATGAATAACCGTCTTGCAATAAACACGATCCAGATATAATGTTCATGCTCAACGCAGGCACAGAATAACACTTATTAAGGTTTAAAATAATACCGAAGGTAAATTTAAGGAGAGCGTGCCGACGACAATCACATCAACTCTTGATCCGTTGCCAACGCGCATCGTCACCTCATCCCTTGCTAGCCGCCGTCTATTCCGTAGCTCCTGTTTCGAGTTACAAATATTAGAAACTGAACCAGTATCAAATACCCAGTCACTACAATGAGCGCTAGTAAGGTAAACATCAATAACATGTATACCAAATATACCTTTAATGGTGCCAGCCTTGTTGTCCGCTAAGTACTTAGGACAGTTGCGCTTCCAGTGACCCTTGTCCTTGCAATAGAAGCACTCAGTGTCCGGCTTAGGTCCAGACTTGAGCTTCTTCTCAGCAGGGGCAACGCGCTTGCCGCTGCCTTTCTTGAAGGACTTCTTTACACCCTTACCTTTCTTGAAGCTAGGGGTCTTGTTGACCATCAACACATGATTATCTTTCTTGATATCCACCTCCGCAGCTTTCAGCTTAGCAAAGAGCTCAGTGATCGTATTAGTGGAACCAATCTGATTGTGAGTAACTACAAAACCTTTGTAGCTAGGAGGGAGTGATTGCAGAACTCTGTCAATTTTGAGCTCTTCTGGAATCTTTTAGTCTAGTTGCTCGAGAAGTTGAGTGTAGCCCGACATATTAATGGCATGCTCACTAACGGAACTCCCTTCCTCCATCTTGCAGTTAAAGAACTTCTCAGAGATCTCATATCTCTCAGAACGGGCCTGAGTCTGAAACATGGTTTTCAGTTCCTCAAGTATCTCAAAGGGCACGGCGAACTCCTCAAAACGATTTTGAAGATCCGATTCCATAGCAAACAACATGGTACTCTTAATCACTCCATAATCATCTTTGCACGACTGATAAAAATCTTTTTCATTAGCCGGCGCATCTATAGCAGGGGCGTCACCTAGCGCTTTCTCAAGGACATAGTCCTTTTGTCTGCCAGCGAGAATGATTCTCATATTGCGGAACCAGTTCGTGAAGTTAGACCCATTGTTCTTAAGCTTTTCTTTCTTAGCAAAAACGTTGAAGTTGAAGTTGGACTTAGCCATTTGATCTACAAAATTTGCAAGTACAATTTGGACTATGTTCATGATAACTAGTTCAACTTAATCAAATTACTAGATGAACTCCCACTAAATTCAACATCCCTCAAGTTGTTTAGTGAACACGATCCAAATTCACCACACCTAATCCGATCTTCACGAGAAGAGATGTGGTTTCAATGGTGGACAATATCATTCATATGACTCATGCTTAACCTTTCAGTTCGTGTGTTCCGAGGCCATGTCTGTACATGCTAGGCTCGTCAAGTAAAACCCAAGTATTTCCACGTGTGCAAAACTGGCTTGCACCCATTGTATGTGAACGTAGAGTTTATAGCACCCGATCATCACGAGGTGCTTGAACACGACGAACTTTCGCAACGGTGCATACATGGGGAGAACACAATTTTATCTTGATCTTTAAGTGAGGAATCATCTTATAATGCTACCGTCGCGATCTAAGCATAATAAGATACATAAAAGGATAAACATCACATGCATATAATTTTATGTGACATGGTATAGCCAATCTTCGCGCAATGATCTCCATCTTATGCGCGCCCGCATGATCCCCATCACCCCACCATGATTGCCTCCACCATGAATAGCAACTACAACTATTGCTAACTACTTAGCGATAAGGTGAAGCTATTACATGGCGTATAAGAAGTTGACACACATGTCATACACAATTATAAAGACAACCATATGGCTCCTGCCGGTTGTGTACTCATCGACATGCAAGTCGTGAAATATTACAAAACATGATCATTGCATACAACATACACATCACATCTTGGGACATACCATATCACAAAACACTCCCTGCAAGAACAAGTTAGACGCCTCTACTTTGTTGTTGCATGTTTTACATGGCTTATGGGAGTAACAAGATAAGAACGATTCTTACCTACAGAAAGCCACAACGGTGATATTATGGTTGCCAACATCCGGTGTAAATCCCATGACAACTATAGTGAGAGAAACTAGCATCCACCAGCCGCATGTATGGAACAAGACACACATCAAGTGCGGAGCCGGTCTCGCGAACGAGGTCGCATAAAGTTGGCCTGGACCTCTTTGATCTCACTATCCCGCGTCATAAGAAGTACACAACAAGAGGCTTGCAACAGAAAACATCAACGCCCGCAACAAGCATGTTGCGTTCTACTCGTGAAACACATCTACGCATAGATCTAGCTCTGATACCACTGAAGGGTTTCACAACATAGTAAATCAAAAAAATTCTATGGATGCGAATGGGAAAGCCAAGATCTAATCTAGGAGATGCAATCAACGAGAGGGATAGATGAGATCTTCATACCCTTGAAGAAATCGCACAGCGGAAACGTTTAACATAACGTGGTTGGTGTAGTCGTACTCGCCTTCTCCTCCTCGCGATCCGATCCAATCCAACGTCGCAAGTGGCGGCGCCTCCAAGAGATGCACACGTACGGTGCCACGACATCTTATCCTTCCTCGGTCCAGCAAGTGGGGTGGAGAGATAGATTGGATCTACAACACGACAGCGTGGTGCTATGGTGGAGAGTTTCTGCAGCAGGACTTCGCCTACACGCAGTCGGGAGAGAGAGAGGTAGGGCAGCAGCTGGCGACTAGGGTTTTGGGGTGAGGGGAGGGTGCGCCCCCTGCCCACCTTATATAGGGGGCTGGCCGGCCCCCTTGCCCCTTCCTCCAAGCCCTAGGGCGGCGGCCCCAAGGGTGGAGTGGGGGGCAAGTCTTCCCCCTTCTAGAAGGTTTCCTAGGGTTTCCCCTAGGGTTTTGGCCGGCTGGGCCTATGGGGCCTTGTGCCCCTAGCCCAATGTGGCCAGGGCACTCCCTCGTAGGCCCACGCACCCCTCCGACAAGTGGGGCCATGTTGGTCCCACTCTGGAAGCTTCTAGAACCTTCCGGTACAATACCAAACATTCCAAAACGATTTCAAAATCCACGTTGGTCTGTCCATCATATCATTCTCCTAATGACATGATCTCATTATTAATCGACAACTCATGTCTATGGTTAGGAAACCTTAATCATCATTAATCAATGAGCTAGTCCATAGAGGCGTACTAGGGACACGGTGTTGTTCATAAACCACACAAGTATCAAAGTTTCCGCTTAATACAATTCTAGCATGGAATATAAACTTTATCATGAACAAGAATTATAACAATAACATCTTTATTATTGCCTCTAGGGCATAATTCCAACATAATTTGCCTTTCGACCTAAAAACTGAGGGGGGTTCGATAGTTTTCCAGAAAGAGTTCCGCTCCACTGCCGCCACCAGAAACCAAGATTCGGATCCTGAAATTCCATTCTGGCACCCTACTGGGACGAGGAATTTGGAGAGGATCATCGCCACCGTCATCACCAACGCATCTCCACCAACCACCGATGTTTCTCATCCATGAGTGAGTAATCCCCCGTTGTAGGCTTGGGGATGGTAGGGATTGGATGAGTTCTATCATGTAATCGAATAAGATCTGCTAGAGCATAGTGCCTAGTATCTCTATTAGTGCTATTTGACTTTGTTGCAACTTGTTGTGCTTAATGCTTGTCACTAGGGCCCGAGTGCCATGATCTCATATCTGAACTTATTATTGAATCATTATGATAGTATTGTTTATGATCTTATCTGCAAGTTGTGTACACATATCATTTTCCGGATCCAAAGGCCCCAAAGTGACAATAATTGGGAAAACCGGAGGGGATGGCTGTGGTGTGAGCATCACATGTGTTCACGGAGTGTTAATGCTTTTCTCCGGTGCTCTATTAAAAGGAGCACCTTAATTGCCAGTAGTTCCGTAGAGGCCCCGCTGCCACGGGCTGGCTGGACAGAAGACGTTGTGCAAGTTCTCATTGCGAGCACGTATGACTATATTTGGAGCACATGCCTAGGATTGTTTAGTACTTGGATGCTTATTATTATTTATCTACAATGCCCTAGATCTTGAAGTTACGTGTTTAGACTCGTCCATGCAACACCCATCCATCCATCCCTCTGCCTACCGCACTCGAATCCCACTGTTATCGTTACTGTTACTATTGCTCCTGTTTTGCTGCTGCTATTGCTTTGCTGTTACTACTACAAACTGTCGCTACTGATAAACTTCTGTGAGAAAGAACTATTTCCAAGTGCAGCTGAATTGACAACTCAGTTTTTAAGGCTTGCAAGTATTCTTTGGCCCCTCTTGTGTCGAATCAATAAATTGGGTAATACTACCCGCGAAGACTGTTGCGATCTCCTACACTTGTGGGTCATCAAGACTATTTTCTGGCGCCGTTGCCGGGGAGCATAGCTTTATTTGTAAGTTCACTTGGATCTATTATTGTTCACTGCTACTCCTTTCATCATGGCAAAGTCTCGTGATGGAAAGTTCCATATTTTACCATCCACTACAAGAAGAGGTACAATCCTAAACACCTCAGTTGCTCTTGATTCACCATCTGTTATGAGTAAGCTTGTCACACCACCACCACATACTCATGCTACACACACTGCTACTACTGCTGAATCTGAAACTGCTTTTGATGCTCATGATGTTACTTCTACTGTGCTTGATGCGAGTGGTTCACTAGGTCCTTTTCTAGATGCTACTATGGCTAGTCTAGGAAATACCGAAACTCCTAGTGAAGACACTGTTACACCTGTTAGCTCACCTGAGTCTAGTGAGAGTTATGATATTAATGATGGTTACATTGAGTTCACTGATGAATTTGTTGAAGAGTGCCAAAACACACATGGTACTAGTGCTATTAAGAGTCTCCTTGCTAGATGCACCATTATGCCTAAACTGTCCTCTGATCCTAAGTTTGCCACCTCTCCCATAGATATTAAAGATAAAGATTATGATTTCAATCTTGATTTATCTTATTTAGATATTGTTGAGAAAGAACCTTTTTGTGGGACTGAAAATGAGAGTGTTGTGGCTCATATGAATGAGCTTTCTACTATGAGTGCTTTATTCTCTGACGATTTTAAGACGAACAAGTACTTTGTTACTAAGATCTTCCCATTTTCATTGAAAGGAGAAGCTAGGGCTTGGTTTAATAGATTACCTCCTGGTTCCATTGATAGCCCTGATTGCTTGATTGTTTCTTTCTTCTAGAAATATTTTTATCCCTATGCTAGAGATGCTGCTTTGCAAAGACTTTTTGATTTTAAACAGGGAGAAGAAGAGAAGTTGCCTGAGTCATGGACAAGGTTTTGTGCCTTGATTCATGCACATCCTAGATGTCCATTACCTAAGAATGAGATTCTTGATATTTATTATAATGGACTAACTTATGATTCTAGGACATACCTAGATAGCTTTTCTAATTGTGTTTTCAGGAAAAGAACTCCTGCAGATGATGAAGAATTAATGGCTAAGATAAGCAAGAATTATGATGATTGGACTTCAACTGAGCTTAATACACCTGAGCCTATTACTCCTGAACCAATTGTGCCTGAACCAGTTCCAACACCAACACCAAATAAATAGGGGAGTTATTGCATTAAATGATGAACTGATGAAGGAAGCTAAGAAATGTCTAAAGGAGAAAGGTATTAGAGCTAAAGATGTGAAGAATTTACCTCCTATAGAAGAATTATGTAAGCCAAGTCCCCACTCATCTACTATTGAGGTACACTCTCTCCACTTTAATGAAGGTGATATTCCTTATGGTAAGCCTCCTGATCAATGCTTAGAGGAACTTCACACATTTATTCTTAAACAAGGTAATTTTAATAAACAAGTTCAGAATCATTTATTGGAAAACTCTAGAGCTATCCATGAGTTGAAAGATATTGTGGAAAGAACTTCTAATGATATTAAAATGCTTTGTAAACACTTTAAAATGGTTCAAACCCAACTTGATCAACTTGCTAAGGTACAAAAGGATATGCTAGTTAATGCCTCAGGGAATAAACATGCTTATGGAATTAGAACTAGGAGTGGTATAAATACTCAAGATCCTTTATATCCTGAAGAACACCCTAAAAGAATTGAGCAGGACTCTCAGCAAGGTGAGAGTAGTGGTAGTCCTCGTAAGAGAAAGAAAAAGAAACAAAAGATAGTTGAGGAATCACTTGAATCTGCTGTAGATCCTAATAGTATACCTGTCTCTGATGCTGAAACTGAGAGCGGTAATAATAATGATGCTCCTGATAAAGAGGAAGTTGAGGAAGAACCTGAGAAGCACACTAAGAACACTAGGTACACCGAGGAAGATTTTATTGCTAAGAAACATGGTAGTGAGAGAGAACCTTGGGTGCAGAAACCTATGCCTTTTCCAGGTAAGAAACACAAGTCAAAGGAGGAAGAACACTACAACAAGTTTTGTGAGTGGATGAAACCTTTATTTTTGCAAATTACTTTGACTGATGCTATTAAATTGCCTCCTTATTCAAAGTATATGAAGGATATTGTCTCTAATAAAAGGAATATTCCTAATGAGGAGATTTCTAATTTACTTGCTAATTATTCCTTCAATGGTAAGGTTCCAAAGAAACTTGGTGATCCAGGTATACCAACTATTCCTTGCTCTATTAAGAATAATTATGTTAGAACAGCTTTATGTGATTTGGGAGCTGGAGTTAGTGTTATGCCTTTTTCACTCTACAAGAGACTCCAGCTAGAAAAGTTGATACCAACTGATATTTCTTTGCAAATGGCTGATAAGTCAACTACTATTCTTGTTGGTATTCTTTACGCCGCCGGAAGTTTCGGTGGAAGTTCTGGTTCTTCTTCCGCTCACATTCAGTATTCTCTCTGTTTGGTTTGTTGTATTTGACGGAATTTGGGCCGGAAGTTACAGCGGTAATACGTCCCCCGCCGGAAGTTCCGGCCAGCGATCGGAAGTTCCGCTCGGGCCTAGTTGCTGCCGGAAGTACCGATTGAAAATCTGGCTCTTGTTCCGCTCACGCTCAGTAACCTTATGTTTTGGATGTGTCTATTTGACGGAACTTCAGCCGGAACTTCCACCGGAAGTTCCGGTGAACCGTTGGAAGTTCCAACCAGGACTCGCGTTTTCAGATTCTCACATCGCAGTTTTTGACCGTTGGCTGTGTGCCACCGAAACTTCCGGCCTCCCACCGGAAGTTCCGGCCAGGGTCGCGAATGCCCATAACGGGCAGATCTGGGAGCCCTTTAAAAGGGGCCCCTCTTCCCCTTCGTTGGTACTAGCTTTTCCTCTTGGTTCTTCGTTTTCTCTCTCTCCTCCATTGTTGACCTTGAAGAAGCTTTCCCTCTCCCCTTTCCCTTCCTATGATTCTTGCATCTTTTTGAGGGATTTGAGAGAGGAGATCTAGATCTACAATCCCCCAAGCCAAATCCCTTCTCTGTGAAGGAATCATTGGGATCTAGATCTTGGAGAGTTTTGTATTCTCCTCTTGTGTTCTTACTCTCTTATTCCCCAATAGCTTTTGTAGCTTTGGTGGAATTTGAGAGAGAAGGACTTGTCTCTTGCATTTGTTGCATAGGTTTGAGTTCTCCTTGGAGATTCGGCGAGTACAAGCTTGTGGGATTGTTACTCTTGGGTTCTTGGAACCCTAGACGGTTGTGTGGTTGGATTGTTGACCTTTTGTGGCTTTGTTGGCCTTTTGTGGCATTGTAGCCTTTTGTGGCATTGTAGCCTTTTGTGGCTTTGTTGTTGGGAGCCTCCAATTGAGTTGTGGAGTTATCCCCAATCTTGTACGGGTTTGGTGACCACCCTCAAGCGTCCCATAGTGGAGCGAGTGCTCGCCTTTTGTGGTGCGCACTCGGGAGAATAGGGTGAGCCTTTTGTGGCGTTGGTGAGTTGCGTGCTTCCGCATACGGGGTGAGGCCTTGTGTGGCGTTGGGTGAGCATCGAGCCACCACACCTCGAGGTGAGCCTTTTGTGGCGTTCGGAGAGCATTGGGCCATCGCACCTCTCCAATGAGGACGTAGCTTCTTTGGAAGTGAACTTCGGGAAACAAATCTTCGTCTCCGCGTCCATCGGTTATCTCTCAACCGAGCCCTTTACTTATGCACTTTACATTGTGATAGCCATCGTGCTTGAAGTATTTATATCTTGCTATCACCTTGTTGCTTGTATTGCTTAGCATAGGTTGTTGGTGCACTTAGGTGAACTTGGTGGCTAGGTTTTGTGCTCAATAAATTAAACATTAGTTTTATTCCGCATTTATTTGAGCCTAAACCGTAATAATTTTAAAATCCTATTCACCCCCTCTAGGTGACTTCCTTTGTACTTTCAGGTCACCTAGTGATAAGAGATAAATCGGCATGTCGGATGGTTTTTTGAACAGTGGACTGACCAAACACTTAGTCGACCTGAGTAAGAAACCATACGATCAGACTATGGCAATGAATTCCTTAGACCTTGAATGATCCAGGTTATGGACTATCCGTTTTGAGTCTAGCTAATGTTGTTCGTAACTAGTACTCTCTATATTTCATAATATAAGATGTATTAGATTTGAGAAATGAGTGTATCTAGACTTTTTTAGTGTATAGGTTCGGAGTGAATCCACGCACTAGAAGAGGTCTAGATACACTCCTTTCACAAAGATAAAACATCTTATATTATGAAAATGAGGGAGTAGCTATAAGGCGGGTCTTGGCCTTCCTAGGAAGTAAACTACATGACGTGGATCATCCAAGAAGATATTTTCCCATCCTCCATGGAGAGATATTATTCAGGCTCTCTAGTGTGATATTATTTAGAAATCATATCCATGCGCTATTTGGTTAAGTGTTAACCGTGCTAGTCCTCCTAAGGATTTAGGCGAAAGGAATGACATATCACCTTTACGAGGAAAGAGAGTTAAGCCCACACTGGGATGGTCTTGACTCTCCTATGACTTACCACCAATATCGTGAGGCACTGAATCATGTTCGTCTTACCTTGATGAGCCACCGGGGTCACACACTTTGCTTAGACGAACAGGTACCGGCCAATGGGTTTGACCCACTTTGACTAAGGTTAGGGTTGTTGACTAAGGGACTGAAGTATTGTGTTCCCTCACCTACTCCCTATATAAAGATGGGTGTGGAGGCGGCGGGCAAGTGGCTGCAACTTCCGTGACTTGGGCCTCACTCCCACCATAGTTTCCCAGGGCGGAGTGTCGTGGTGGTGGCACGGCAGATGCCATGGGTAGGCTAAAGTATGGGGCCAATGGATGCTAGAGGGATCTAGGGAGGGAAGATGTAGTTGATTATACACACAGAAGACTAACGTAAAGATCTCTGTTTCCCCTTTCTTGGGCTACAAGTGCTCCTTGAGCTGTATACAAGTGGAGAGGAAGAACTTTACCAGCCTAACGGTACCAAATGAGTCGATGCCCTTCTCAGAGTCCAAGCCTCTCCTTATAAAGGGGAGCCTTGGATCCTCTAGGGCTGACATGGCAAGCATATTCGAGGAATATGCTTGTCCGAATATAGTAATTCGGCGGCCTCCTTTCCGTGTCGCCCTTCTAATGACGGCAAGGTTTCAGAGAACCCCACCTGCACGCCTCGGGCTCCAGGGCTGTCACCTCCGTGACCTCCTTCTGCCCTTCTGTCGCTCTGCGCCTTGTCCTTTGTGTTTGGCTCTGCTCAGATTCTTCCTAGCCCGTGACTAGAGTTTGACTATAGGCACCTCCTTCTCCTGCAAGCTTCATGTCATTCGGCCCTGTCTCGCTTACCTCGGCTTGGCCTTTACCTGCAATTATATTATTCGGGCTGACCCGGCCGACTTACACAGTACATCGGCCGGGTAACGTATTGCCCCTCTCTTAAATGTCCTGCTCGTGCTTACCTCGGCCGATTTAGACAGTAACTCGGAATTTGGACGGGGAACTTACTTTTGTCTTTCCCCGTCCTGACCCTATCCGGGGTCACCTCCCCAACATTAGTCCCCGAAGCTGGTATGGTCCTGCCTATAACCTCGGCCGGGCCATATCAGTTTCCCAATATTCGTTTCTCCTTGTTTCTGAGTTACTTTTCCCTCGTCCGAGGTATCTGCGCATCTTCTCGCGTACGCCTCGTCCTACATGTTACACTCATCATTGTTTCTCTAGTTTTTTGTTCCTCTACAGCGCCCACTGGCATGCTACAGTAATTACTGCGCCTGTCGCGTCGGCGCTGCAACGCCTCGCGCACCGTTTCCGTCAGGGATCCTGATCCTTTCTTGCATCGTGTGGTCGCTGGTGTGGTTCCACTCAGCGGCGTGCGGTTATGCCGCACACACGATCTACACAGTTAACACCCGCACGCACGATCCCACTACCACTCAGGCCGCGTGGTTATAAAGAGGGGCACGGGGCTGGGGGATTCACTTTCCTCCTCCGCTTACCATTGCCCTTCATCCTCCTCTCCCTTCTGTTCCTGTTCGTGCTCCCGCCGCCGTGCGCCCATCGGAATCTTCGACGGCGAGGCCCCAATCGTTCTGCTCCGTCGACCTCGTCCCCGTATACTTGCTCCGGCGCCGTTGCCGGTGAGTTTATCTGGTCTCACTGCCTAGTTTATCCTCTAGACGCGTCTGCTTCTCTTCAGATTCCTCGCGACGGTTCCTTTTCCGCTCCGCCGCCGTTTTCTCCTAGGATCACGACGGGGCCTTGCAGTTCTAGGCTTTGCTCCGCCGCTAGTTCATATTCCGTAGATTCCTCCGGCGACCCTATGTCGAGCTCCGTTAGCGGCGCGCTCATTGAGGATGACGATGCAGCGTCTAGACCTGAGCGGGGCTCCTAGCAGGGTTCTTCCGTTACCCTCCGAGAGGTTGAGTGGTTAATCCGAACTCGCCGGATTCCTACCGAGGTAGCATGTCGCTTACCCGGCAGTGAATCTTCTCCCGTTCTTAATGAGGGCGAGTACGTCGTCTTTATGTCCCACTTTACTCGCGGGTTTGGTCTCCCCCTTAGCAATTTCGCTAGGGAGTTCCTTGATTACTTCGGCCTGCAACCGCATCATCTTCCGGCTAATGCCATTGCTTCTCTTTCCGCATTTATCTCTGCCTCGGAAGGATACTTCGGCCTATGGCCGTTTGTGCACATTTGGTCGAAGTTCTTTCAGATCCGATCCAATGTCGTCCCAGACAAATCCCTTCAACCTTCCGAGAAATTGCTCACCCAGTGTGGAGCTGCGTCAATCACACCTCGGAGGAAATCCGAGTTTCCTCGCGTTGCTGGTCTTGAGTCATGCAAGAAATGGCATAAATCGTTCTTTTATGTCAAGAATTCTGGGAAGGAAGACAGGATTCGGCTTCCTGCTTTTTCCATTGGCCCCCCTTCCAAGAAGAACTGAACTTATAATCCGAGAAAAAGCCATGGTCTGGCCGAGGCTTTGAGATTCGGCTGACGGAACTGATCCGCTCCGGGCTACGCGGCGAGGATCTGATGACCACCTTCGTCAGCAGCCGGATCTGCCCATTCCATAAACGCACGCATAAGCTCTGCTATATGAGCGGTCCCCTTGATCCCAATCGAGTCTCAATGGTGGAGCTTGATAATTATCTTATCTTCAAGCGCGTCCGGGCTGTCTTTAAGACGGAGATGCCGGAGGACTGGGCCTGGGGATTGAAGCCGTTCACCCGCGAGCATCCCCCTCCCAGAGTAAGTTCTCGCAGTTGTGTTTTGCCTTTTAATCGCATCTGTGATTTCTCTTGTTAATTTCTCTCTTTCTTTTCCTGTAGAGGTTTGAGGAGCAGAAGATCGAGGATATCGAGGTTTTGTCCCTCCCGTGGCTCGCAGATCGGAACACCCCGGATAGCGGGGAGCCTGACTCAGAGGAGTTCGTTCCCAAGTCGGACCTTGCTCCGGCTCGTGCCCGTGGCAAGACCCCGGCCCACGAGGAGGAAGGTGATTCGGACGAGGTCCAAGTTCTTGAGGTAGTTGCCGCAATGCCAATTTATTATGCATTTCCGGCCTCTACTTTCTCAGCTAATCCGGCCGGTCAGGTTCACAACGCCGAGCCTCTCGCTTCCCGACCTCCTGTTACCTCGGGGAAACGTAGCGCTCCAGCTGGTGCCTCGGAAGCCGCTCCCAAGAAACGAATGAAGAAGTCAGCCTAGCACCCTCCGAAGCGTAAAACTATGCCCGGGGTTACTGGGTGAGTTACTTTTTATTTGTATTTCTTGTTTCTCTCTTTCTGCCTTTTGACCTGACCTTTTTTGCCTTTGCAAAGCTCCTCTTTCTGTTAAGCCCAGTGGTCCTAGCATGACGAGTCATACGACTCGGCCGCCTTCTCCTCCGCCTCCTAAAGATACTAGAGTTCCTAGTCCTGCTCGCGTTGACTCTCCTCCCGCTTCGAATCAGACCTCATCTCGCCAGGATGCGCCTAAGGTCTCTCCTGTTGATGCCGATACAACTCGGACAATAGATATTTCTACTGAGCCTGCTGCCTCCTCTGTGAATCCCGAAGTTTCCCCCGAGATCCCTTCGACCCCCACAGCCTTTACTTCGACTCCTACTCCAGCCGAGGATACCAATATCTCGGCGCCCTCAGAAACCGTAATCCCTCCGGCCCCCAAAGATTCCATTCCAAGCGCCGAGGTAACGGCTCCTGCCGACGCCTCTTGTAAGGCAAGAAAGGTCATTGTCACCAAGCCTCCCTCATCTCAGAAAGGGCTTGCCAGCTCTTCTCAGCCTACAATTGCTAATGCGCTGCGCAAGGGGGTTTCTTCTGCCAAGACTATTGTTACCCCGGCTGCTGATACACAGCTCGCTCTTCACCAGAGTCCCGCGGCGGCGGTGGCTACACAACACGTCCGAGGTAAAGTCCTGACTCATACGGAGAGTGGGAACAACCTCGGCTCGTTGGTTGAGTATGCCAACAATTGGAACGCTGCTGATCAGCTCGAGGGCAATCCAAGCAGTCAGCCATTTCAACTCTCCGACATCAGCAGTCGCTTACATCTGGCTGCCAAGATCGTTCTTGACAGCGACAAGATGAATGAGATAATTTTTTTTATGGACATTTGATTAGTCATTCGAATGATATTATATATACTCTAGTCCCCGAAGCTTGCAACCGAATAATTTGTTATTCATTTGGAAGTTCTATTAGGCTTTGCCTGGTTCAGTTATGTCTTAGTGTTCGAATATCCATCCACCTAGATCCGAATTAAGCTTTGCTTGATTTGGATCTATCTAAGCTTCGAATATCCAGCCACCTAGATTCGAGTTAAGTTTTGCTTGACTCGAATCTGTCTTAGTTTCGAATATCCAGCCACCTAGATCCGAGTTAAGTTTTGCTTGACTCAGATCTGTCTTAGTTTCGAATATCCAACCACCTAGATTCGAGTTAAGTTTTGCTTGACTCAGATCTGTCTTAGTTTTGAATATCCAGCCACCTAGATCCGAGTTAAGTTTTGCTTGACTCGGATCTGTCTTAGGTTCGAATATCTTATTGCTATTTGTTTTGTTGCTTAGGTTGCGCATGACCGGCGGACCGCTGAATTCCAAAGGCTGCTTTTCGCACATAAAAAATTGCAAGATAAGTATGAGAAGGTCATTCCCGTGGTGAAGAAAGCCGGTAAGTTAACAAACTTTTGCATTATCCCTAAAGTTCTTATTGTTTTGGACGTGAGGTGTTAGCTCATTTTGCTGGTAAATAGGTAACATCAACAATCTTAATATCCGTCTTGAGAAGAAAGTCAAGGCCCTGGAAGGTTAGTTACTATTTTTCTTTACAGATTTCCATTTGAAATGTGCACCGGGTTTCTTTTAACCCTTTTGGATTTGGTAAAGCCGAGTTACAAACTTTTGCAGCGTCACATCAAGACTGCATACCCATGCCTGATATGATGCTGCATTTTTTAAAACAAGCCGCTACTCACCTGGCGCAGCTGAAAGATAAAGATGACGAGATAATTCGCTTGCGCGCCGAGGTGGAGTCCCTCAAGATCTCTTAGAAGTCTGAGTTAGAGAAAGTTGACCAGGAGTTCTCCGAGGAGAAGAATCGGCTAGCTCTGCAATTGCAGAAAAATAAAGAACTCCTCGAGGCTGCCGAACTCAAGACACGGGCGATGAGCGAGGAGACCACTCGCTTTGAGAAAACTAAGGGTGACTGGGCTTAAGATCTTCAGAGAATGCTGAGCTATATTCATCGTAAGCCTCTGACCGTGGCCGAGTTATCTTTTTCTCTTTCTTACTGTTGACCGATGTACTTTTATTTTGCGCAGACCATTTTCCAGAAGCTAAGCCCGTGAGCTCTAGAGCGGTGGTTAATGCTCGTGTGCGCCAAGGTGTTCCCGCTGATGCGAGCCCAGAATACTCGATGGAAGATTACTTGGTTGCCGTTGGCGCTGCCGTTGGTCCGATGAAGATCATGGGCAGGGACTTGGTGCAGGCATCCATTCGGGCCTACCATGTTCTCTGGCCGAATACTTCTAGGACTCCTGATATTGATGAGATCAAAATACCGGTGGAAGGATTGATGGCATCCCAGAACCAGTTAAATCTCTGGAGGGAATCCGCTGGACGAGCTGGTGCTGATATGGCGCTCACAGTCGTTATGTCATGGTATGAGGATATTTCCCTTGATACCTTGATAAATTTGCGCACTGGCTCCCGTTGGGTTGAAGATCCAGAATTCATCGCTCGCTGACAAGCTCGTGCCTTCCAGCTTGTTCATTATGCGGACGTGCACAACTGGATTGAAGGGCCGAGTTTCCTTTCTAACCCGGCGAATGAGGTCGAAGTTGAAGATGCCTCTGATGATAATTCAGCCGACCAGGGCGAGGATGAGGGCGACCCGGATACTTCTGGTGATTCCAGCGCAAGCTCGGATGGCAATGGCGACGCGCGATCCTCCTCCAAAGGGACGGGGCATTCTCAAGCTCAAGTTGATGTTTCTCAACAGCCCCGGGCTTCCCTCGAAGTCGCTCCTGGTTCTGTGGAGGGCGAAGCAACTTCGGCCGAGGTGCCATCTACCTCGGAGCGCCCAGTACCTGACCATGTCGCTGCCCCTTAGGTTTAAAAAACTCTAAGTCATTTCTTATCCCCGGTATGCCGGGCGTATGATGTGTGTGAAACAATTGTCCGACTTTCTGTGTGCTATGAACCTCTTTTGCCTTTTGCCGCTGAGCCACACATGGTTGTGATCGTTATTACTCTGTTTGAACTGATCCTGTTTGTTTAAATCTTTGCTTTGGTGGCCTTCAATTTCTTAAGTCCGGATTGTATGTTTTCCTTTTTCCTACCATAGTTCGGCGTCTAATATTGCCTGACCTTGATAAACTTGACAACCCAACCATTGTGTTCTTGAATTCTATCCAAGTTGTAAATCTCGAAGGCCATATTTGGGGAGAGCGAAATAATATCACTCTGGGTGCCGAAGTTTGATACCCATTTTCGTAACAAGGGACAATTGTGGGGCAATTCCCCAATCACTGCTCTAGAAATCGAGACTTAACACATCACTGAAAATGTGAAATAATATTGTGCAGTCCCCGAGTCATTGCTCGAGGTGCCGAGGTTTAATACATAACCCAAACTCAAAAACAAAATATGGCAGTCCCCGAGTCATTGCTCAAGGTGCCGAGGTTTAATACATAACCCAAACTTAGAAACAATATAGGACAGTCCCCGAGTCACTGCTCAAGGTGCCGAGGTTTAATACATAACCCAAACCTAGAAACAATAGAGGACAATCCCCGAGTCAGTGTTCAAGGTGCCGAGGTTTAATACATAACCCAAACTTAGAAACAATATAGGACAGTCCCTGAGTCACTGCTCAAGGTGCCGAGGTTTAATACATAACCCAAACTTAGAAACAATATAGGACAGTCCCCGAGTCACTTCTCAAGGTGCCGAGGTTTAATACATAAGCTAAACTCAAAAACAAAATATGGCAGTCCCCGAGTCACTGCTCAAGGCGCCGACGTTTAATACATAGTTGATACTTCGTCCTGAAGCGTCACTTTACAACGTGTCATAGATGACTCCTACGAGTAAAATGGACGAAGTAAAGCCACGTTCCATGGTCTTTTCGATTCTTCGCCGGCTTTGTCTGCCTTGTTCTTTCCTGGTGACTGAGCATCAATTAGGTAATACGCATCATTGTGCAATGCTTTGCTCACGATGAACGGTCCTTCCCATGGGGGTGATAGTTTGTGCATGCCGGCCGTGCGTTGCACTAACCGAAGAACCAAATCTCCTTCTTTAAATACTCTTGGATTTACTTTCTTGCTGTGATATCGTCACAAGTCCTGATGATAAATAGCTGATCTTGATAGTGCCAACTCCCTGGCTTCTTCTAGCAGATCGACATCATCTTGCCGAGCTATCTCATTTACCTCAGCGGTTGTATACTAGGCAACCCTTGGCGAGTCATGTATTATGTCGGCTGGAAGCACGGCTTTTGCCCCATATACCAGAAAAAATGGTGTATACCCTGTTGACCTGTTTAGGGGTAGTTCTGAGGCTCCATAGTACTGCTGGTAGTTCCTCAATCCAACACCCTGCCGACCTTTGCAGTGGTTCGACGAGTCGTGGTTTTATTCCGGACAATACTAGTCCATTAGATCTTTCTACTTGCCCATTAGATTCTGGGTGAGCCACCGAGGCGACATCTAGTCTTATGTGTTTTTCTTGACAGAATCTAGCGAAGGCTCCTTCAGCAAAGTTTGTACCATTGTCTGTAATAACACCGTGTGGGTAACCATATCTCAAGATAATATCTTTGAGGAATTTTACTGCTGTGGGCCCATAACACTTCTTTATTGGTTTTACTTCAATCCATTTTGTGAATTTGTCGACCATGACTAGGATGTGAGTCATCCCACCCCGGGCCGGCTTGAATGGTCCCACCATATCTAAGCACCATACAGAAAATGGCCAAGTAATTGGTATTGTTTTTAACTCGGACGATGGCATATGTATCTTGCTGGCATATCTCTGACAGCCATTACACTTTTCCACCAGTTCTTTGGCCTCTTTCAACGATGTTGGCCAATAAAATCCATGCCTGAATGCTTTGGCCACTAAAGCTCTAGACGAGGCATGATGCCCGCATTCTCCTTGATGTATATCTAGGAGGATCTCCTGGCCTTCCGCCGAACTCACACATCTTTGCAACACGCTTGTGACGCTCCTTTTATACAGCTCATTGTTTATGATTGTATAAGTTTTAGCTCTTCTCACTGTCTGTCTAGCCAATACCTCGTTATTCGGCAAAATCGCATCTCTAAGGAAAGAAAATATGGGTTGTGCCCATGTTGGTATGATTTTTTCTAGGCTAATCTCACTATCTATTTCCATATTTTCCGCCGACATAACTACCTCGGATTTTTCCATATCCATCCGTGCCTCGGCCGGGTTCATTTTTGGAAATTCCGGGTTACATTCCTTGTCAATTTCCATCAGCATACTATCCTCTCTTGATTTTGCCGGAATAAAGATGGATTCAGACTCTGGTGATGGTGTTATTGACGGTTTTATCAGGTGCTCTAGGGCGATACCTGGGGGAATTGATTGCCTGGTTGATCCGAGTTTTGACAATGTGTCTGTGGCGTCGTTTTCTGTCCGAGGTATATGATGAAATTCACATCCATCAAAGTATCCGCTGAGTTTTTGCACATGAAACCTATATAAGGCCATATTGGCATCTAGCGCATCCCAATTGCCTGAGACTTGTTGTACTACTAGATCCGAATCTCCGTAGCATAAAATTCGGCGTATCCCAATCTCTTTTGCCACCTTCAATCCATGGACTAGTGCTTCATATTCGGCTACATTGTTTGATGCAGCAAATTGTATTTGCAGCACATATTTTAGCTGATCTCTTTTTGGCGAGGTTAACACTATTCCTGCCCCCAAACCGTTTCTCAGTTTGGAACCGTCGAAGTGCATTGTCCAATAACTCGGATCTGGTAATGGTGGCTCATATTGTACCTCGGCCCAATCCACGAAGAAGTCGGCCACTGCCTGAGATTTAATTGCATCTCGCCTATCGAATTGCGGAGCATAAGGTGATGTAAAGTAACATTGGCTCTTTTGACAATGGAGAGGCCATGATTGGTGCTGTGACCAACATCTTCTTCAGTTCATGGAACGCATTATCTGCTTTTGGTGTCCAAATGAACTTATCAGATTTTTTCATCAGTTGATAAAGTGGTAATGCTTTCTCTCCCAGCCGACATACAAATCGGCTAAGCGAGGTCAGGCAACCTGTGAACTTATGTACGTCATTTAGACATCTCGGCAATCCCATCCTTTCTACTGCTCTTATCTTAGTTGGGTTGGCCTCTATACCTCAGCTAGATACGAGAAAACCGAGTGGTTTTCCAGCCGGTACACCGAAAGTGCATTTTTCTGGGTTAAGCTTCATTCGGAACCTTCTCAAGTTCGCGAAAGTCTGCCGAATATCATCCAGTAGCGTTTTGCTTTCTTTGGTTTTGATAACCACATCATCCACATATACTTGTACATTTTTTCCTATCTGGTCATGCAGACATTTTTGCATACATCTCTGGTACGTTGCCCCTGCGTTACGCAGGCCGAATGGCATGGTGCGATAGCAATAGGCCCCGTACGGGGTAATAAACGCAGTCTTTATTTGATCGGCCGGATTTAACGGTATCTCGTGAAAGCCAGAATACGCGTCTACAAATGATAATAGTTCACAACCAGCGGTCGAATCAATGACCTGGTCTATTCTAGGTAAAGGAAAAGGATCTTTTGGACACGCCTTGTTCAGGCTCGTGTAATCAATACACATTCGCCATACAATGGCTACATTTGGATCATCCTTCTTGTTTTCCACTAACACCGGGTTTGATAGCCAATCTGGATAAAGCACCTCCATGATGAACCCGGCCGCAAGGAGCCGAGCTATCTCATCCCCTATTATTTTTCTCCTGTCTTCGGCGAAGCGGCGGAGAGGTTGCTTCACCGGCCTTGCTCCTGGCCTTACATTCAGAGAGTGCTCAGCCAACTCCCTCGGCACACCTTGCAAATCCTGAGTTGACCATGCAAAGATATCCCGATTCTCACGGAAGAAGTTGGTGAGCTCGCTTTCCTATTTAGCATCTAGGCCGGCACCAATGGTGACGGTGCGCTCTAGGAACTGTTCATCTATCTGAAACTTTTTTGTTTCTTTAGTCGGCTGGAAAGAGACACTTCCATATGGATTGGCCAATGCCGGCATATTCAGTTGTGCCGACTGAGCGAGGGACGCTACTTCCTGAATCCTTCTTTTTTCTCTTGCTATTACCAATGACTCGTCCAGGTTTGATCCAGATGAAGCACATTCCATTGACTTCCTGTAATCTCCTGCTACTGTTATCACCCCTTGTGGTCCGGGTAATTTCATTTTCAAGTAAGTTATGTGGCAGCTGCTCATGAATTTGGCTAATGCCGGCCGTCCGAGTAGAGCATGATAACAACTCTCTAGATCCACCACCTCAAATTCCAAATTTTCTGCTCTGCGGTTATCCCTTGTGCCGAATAACACATCCACTCGAACCTTTCCAATGGGTTCGCATGAAATCCCTGGCACTATTCCATGGAACGTGGTTCTCGTGGATTGCAGCATATTCTGCGATATTCCGAGTTTATGCATTGTATCCTTGTACATGATATTGATACTGCTCCCATTGTCAACGAGTACTTTTGAAAATTTCACATTAATGCTTGGTCCGACAAATGTCGGATCTAATACGAGTGCGTATGACCCCGGATTCGGCATTATTTTGGGGTGATCCTTTATGCTCCAAGTTACTTCTTGATCTGACCAAGGCACATATCTTGGTACTGCCGGCATAACTGCATTTACTTCCATATGCCGGCGCTGTACACTTTGCATGTCTTGTTGTTCTGTTGTGAACACACAATATGATTGATGATGTTCCCTGTAATCATTGCGTCCATTATTTCCTGGGTTCGTCCTTCCATCTGGACCCTGATTTATCACTTGATGCACTGCATCTCTCCGGTCCGAATTATCATACCTCGGGAGAGGAGGTGGTAACATTAACTGCTGTGCATTTGCTCCAGTCAATTGAGGCTGCTGCTGCTGATGCGCCTGATGGGTAGGTGCTTGCATGCCCGCCGGGTTACCCATTGCATTTTTCATCCAGGCGCATTGCCAAGTTGTGTGATTGGCCGGCTTGGCCGGGTTTGGAGTATGAAATTTACACGGCTGATCCAACATGGACTCAAACGTGTATTTTGGCCTTTCCTGCCATTGTTTCTTCTGTTCTGGTGTCCACTGTCTCTTTCCTTCATTCCTTGGCGTCCATTGCTGAGGACCATTCTTCTGCCGCTGATTGTTTCCGTGACTCGGCTGATCTTGCACTACTGCTGCCACCTGACTGGAGGCATATCTGTAATCCGGTCTTTCCTCTCTTCTTCTTCCTCTGAATTCATTACGCCTTGATGATCCGGCCGCATCTCTTGCATATTTATATTGATGCTCTCGATGATCTGTCGACATCAGCTCTGGTTGGTCGGATCTCCCAACGCATACGAATCCGCTATCCTGATCGTTTCTGCCAAAGTGGTTGGCATATCTCTCTGTAGTCGCTGCCACAAAACACTGGCATAACGGCATCCTTGTGCGAACCAAGCTATCGCTTGTGATTCTATAACTCCCTCGCATGAATTTCTGAGGTTACACCACCGAGTTAAGAATTCTCTGTCTGTCTCATTCGGCCTTTGCTTGCACATGGCTAGCTGCTGCGGCCTGTTTGGCCTCTTATAAGTACTGGTGAAGTTGTTGACAAACATCTCTTCGAAATCCAACCAACAGTTAATGCTGCCTGGAGGCAGATTATTCAGCCATACTCTGGCTGGCCCTTCCAGCATTTGCGGGACATATCTTACTGCCCATCGCAAGTTTCCACCTGCTATTTTTACAGCCGTGGCATAATCAGTCAACCAATCCTGTGGTTTGGTGCTCCCATTGTATGTTTTTGTGCCTCTTGCCAGCTGAAAGTTCGGCACCGTTGGCTCGCCCATGATCCATGGTCCAAAACATGCAGGACCCGGCGGACCCTGCTCTTCTAACAACTTAGACCGATATAGTCGGTCTAGTTTTACTCTTGCATCACTTGATGGCAAATCTCCGTACATAACTCTTTCCTGTGTTCCATAGCGGTTATTTCCACCATGAACCGCATATTCCATCTCTGAATAACCATCATTGTACCTCTCATTCACCTGATGGTGGCGAGCTTGTCTCACTTCACTTTCCTACAGAGGTTCATACCTTGGCTGAGGATTAGGCGGCGAATCTCTCCTTTCTTCTGCCGGGATATTATTATCATGATTTTTTCTTCCGAGATCCCCATTACCTCGGCTTCCGTTGCCTCTATCGGCACGTCCGGGGTTTCTTTCGCCACTGTTACCTCGGCTTCCTTTACCTCTGTTTTCATTTGCTTTTCCGGCTACCGCCGGATCATATGGAAAAATTTGCTTATTTCTTTTTCCCGAAGTTACTGCTCTGTCTTTTCGCGTGTTGTTTCCGGGTGAGGATGCTGCTGCTACAGATAGGGCAGGTGCTGCACTAGCCGAATGAACCATTCGCGAGGCACCAGGCCTTGCCGGGTCTTCCCTGAGCATTTCTTCATTTTGCTGGTTCGCAATGCGCACCAGCTCATTCACTCTTTCTTGCTGTTTTTGCCGGGCTTCGCCGGTCAATCCTTCTAACTCTAGTGCAGCGGCATTTGCCGCCCTCAGGTTCTTTGCCGGGGTACTATACCTCGGCAAGCCTAGATCAACTGATTCTGCCTTATGAGCATCATGCTTTTTGTTGATATCATCTATGAGGTTCTTCCCTCTTAATCTTAATTCATCAACCCGCTCGGGGGTGACGTCAAGCTTGTTTGCCTTAGCATATTCTCGCAGAGTCCTGTTTAAGGACTCTCTCAATGCCGACACCTTTTTTTTTGCCTCTACCAGCACTTTTTGCCTGGTTTCTTCTAACTCTGCCTGAGCATTAGCCGGATCAAGTATTGGCGCTACAGATGTATTCAGATTATCTATAGTTGCCTGAAGAATATTTTCTAGTCTTTCCAGAGGTGGCCATCTTACCCTTGGTGCCTTTGGGGTCGTCTCCTGCACCTCGGCTGGGTTGGATGCTGAAGGAATTACCTCGGTGGGCTGTGGATCTGCCTGCTTTGTGGTCACCTGCACACCCATCATCGGATCCTTGCTCGATCCGGCGCCCGCTGTTCCCGCCTGCACCCCGGCTGCGACCATCACCTCGACGCTGCTGACGGGGCACACTCCGCGCGGACCACTTGCGGCGTTAAGGGGAGGCTCTCCTGCAATAACAACTTGGTGAGGATAAACGCCGGTGGTGTCGACGCCGGCGTAGATCTGGTGCATGCCCAAGTTGATGAAAACGCCGTTGCGTGAAGTTTTTCCCCTGAAGCTGCCTGCGTTATCGCTAACATAGTCACAGAGATCAAATCTCCGGACTAAGCCAGAGACAACGCGCTCGCCAGTGTGGATGAAGTTTCCCGTCCGGATCATGACTCCAGCTAGCACCGCTGCTGGCCCCACGGTGGGCGCCAACTGTCGTGGTGGTGGCACGGCAGATGCCATGGGTAGGCTAAAGTATGGGGCCAATGGATGCTAGAGGGATCTGGGGAGGGAAGATGTAGTTGATTCTACACACAGAAGACTAACATAAAGATCTTTGTTTTCCCCTTTCTTGGGCTACAAGTGCTCCTTGAGCTGTATACAAGTGGAGAGGAAGAACTTTACCAGCCTAATGGTATCAAATGAGTCGATGCCCTTCTCAGAGTCCAAGCCTCTCCTTATAAAGGGGAGCCTTGGCTCCTCTAGGGCTAACGTGGCAAGCATATTCGAGGAATATGCTTGTCCCAATATAGTAATTCGGCGGCCTCCTTTCCGTGTCGCCCTTCTAATGACGGCAAGGTTCCAGAGAACCCCACCTGCACGCCTTGGGCTCCAGGACTGTCACCTCCGTGACCTCCTTACGCCCTTCTGTCGCTCTGCGCCTTGTCCTTTGTGTTTGGCTCTGCTCAGATTCTTCCTAGCCCGTGACTAGAGTTTGACTATAGGCACCTCCTTCTCCTGCAAGCTTCATGTCATTCGGCCCTGTCTCGCTTACCTCTGCTTGGCCTTTACCTGCAATTATATTATTCGGGCTGACCCGGCCGACTTACATAGTACATCGGCCGGGTAACGTATTTCCCCTCTCTTAAATGTCCTGCTCGTGCTTACCTCGGCCGATCTTTACAGGATTCGGCCGATTTAGACAGTAACTCGGAATTTGGACGGGGAACTTCCTTTTGTCTTTCCCTGTCCTGACCCTATCCGGGGTCACCTCCCCAACACGGAGGAACTGAGCTAGCACCTATCCATTCGCTGCTCCACATTGTATGTGTGTGATCCAGCAGCAGAGGCACTTGCTTGACGGTAACGGAGTAATCGGAGCTAGAGACAAGAATAATAGAGACGAACGTGAGACGTAGTAACAGGACTGCACTGCGCCAACATGCTTTCTCGAGTTCTGCAACTGCCCGTCTAGGGGTAAGAACTTGTGGCCTTCTCCCTCAACTGGATCTTGACGGAGGCTCGCCGAAGTTTGGTAGGAGAATTTCATTACCCAATTTAGCTTTGAGAATGGCACAACAAGGATCTCATCTGGTGGGTGAGTAGTTCTAGGGAAAAGTCATGCCCCGCGTTATCGGTGTTGGCCAAGACTGCGCTCTCGAGCATCATTTATCTAGCTAGTGGCATTGGCATCGGACTGTCCACCTCTACCTTGGATCTAGGTGAAAACCTTGGTCGGGTCAGCCAGACCGGGCCACGGTGATGCAACAGAATCGCTTTCTTCCTAAAGGCGTCTTCCTAGTGTCATTGGGTATCTCCATCTAGTCTTTTTGGTTATTTTTTGGATGTTTGTGATGTTGCTCATGATGTGGTATGCCTACCAAACGGTGGTCAAACTCGGGTTTTCTTCTATAGCAGTGATCCGATTTCTAGTTGCCATTTCCGATAAGTGCGAGTTGTTTGTCGCTTGAACGCACGGTGCTCTTCGAGCGATGGTGAGGGGGCAAAGTGATCTCTTCGGTGATGGACGTATGATATCTCTATGAAGATTGTCCATTTCGAGGCAGACAAAGGCTACTCCTCTTGTTGATTTTCCATATCCACTGGTTGCTGCCATTAAGTGCTTCAACGGATGAATACTTCGACATCTATATGCTAAACATATTTTTTGTATCTACCTATTGTGTGTTTGTTCTTTTGTTAACTGTTCTTCCCAACACCTTAGGGTGTGCTTTATATGTAAGCTAGTCCAACATATTAATTTAATAATAGGCAAAAGCCTTTTATCTAAAAAATGGCATGAATAAGATGAATATTGAACTTTAGAAGATGGTTGGATGTAGATTTACACGCTCGAATGAGGAATTTGCAGAATATTTTGTCAACGGGTGCTTTGAACGAGTCACTGGACAAATCAAAGTGGAGATGGACTAAATCATGCAAATTAAGTGTGAAATCAATGTATACCTTCATCCTCCTCCATGAAACAGGCTTTTGTGTCGCTTTATAAATAAATCACGTGGTCGATAAGATACAAGGTAATGAGGGAATTCTCTTATAAACAAATCAAAGATAAAAGACACTAGGAGAGACGCACCCTCTACAACACGCAAGACAACCGACTAGAGGAGAAACACCGGCTACTTGTGAAACCACCGTACTTATTCGCCCCAAACCCACCAAGATATCACCGAAATGGGCCACCTACCATCTCGCTCCAGGCCATGGAGCACCAATTCTTCTAATAGACACCAAGTACCGAGTCCGGAGACAACTAACTCACAAATAATGGATAGGAGGCTGCCAAGAGCGCTCCACACCAGGTACAAAGTGCACGAGTAAAGATCCGAGCATGTTCATCGATGCCATCACAACATGATCGAAAGGAACTAGAGCTCCACGATGCCTCCCCAAGTGGGTGACGTCACCACACATCGCCTTCACCGAGTCCGAAACAGTCAAGGGTATTCACCCGAGCTCTGTGTGGGGGTGGTAACACAACGACAATCCTAGAGGGTCACGGCACCCACAGACATCGCCATCACTAGCATCGAAGCATTGGGATTTCGCCCAAAAAAATCTTCGTGCCATACCACAAACCAACAAACCTCCCACTTCCATCAAACCTAACCTCCATGACACAATATGGATGCTGCCGCTGCTGACACACCACTAACACCAGGACACCCCGCCACCCGCTCTTCACCATCCACATGGCCAAAGAGAAGAGTCACTATCACCGCAATGTCGCTCGCCAGAGAGCGATCCACATGGTACACCTTCTAGGGTATCTAGAGAGCGATCAGGCATCCATGATTTCGCATCTGCATAGCAGCTAGCACCACCACAGAAAGTCTAGTAGCACAAATGGGAAGGACTAACACTAGACCCGTACTTGTCTGGTCAAGTTTTAGCCAACACTCGGGAGGTGAACTTGCAATGAATACCACGACCATGGAGGGAGTCAGGAGGGCCTGCCACCGGTCACTAGATCTAGGCCCAACTGGCCCGGATCCGGTGCCCTAGTTGCATGCAGATAGGGGTGGGATCCTGCCTCACCACCGCTAGGACCGAGTCCTTTGGATCCATGTAGACCTAGATCGGGCGCAGATGGGTTCATATCTAGGGCTCTCTACCTTGTCCATCACGGTGCACCATCGCTTTCCGCTACCCTCGCATGACCTACACCACTCCGTAAATTTGTCACCGCCAGCAAACCCCTCCATCTCCATGCCACACCACTAATGGCCGGGATGAGATCCATGAGCTTTAGTAGCGCACCGCCGCCACCAAAGCTTCCCCACGCAGCCGACACCAAGAGTAGGTAGGGGAGGGCCGCCGGCACCGCCCGGTATTTGAATGACGGTGGAAGAGGGGCGAGGGGAGGAACAAAGGGAGCTGCGTGCATGGAATGGCCTCTGAGTCGCCCGCGGGGGACATCCAGGGAAAAAACATTTTTTCCGTCGGTTCTTACAACCAACAAGCCAATGAAACATTGGAATGCATTTTTATCAATATTCACCTTCCTAGCTAGCAATGGTATTGATAAAAAAGTTTCAACTTTTTAACTTTATTATCAACCCCATTTAACCTATTAAAAAAGGCTTGTAATGTTTGTGAGATGTGATAGGGCAAAATATATGCAACAAAAACCTCCTTTCGTTATACAATATCATACAATGCTGGATATCGTTGCGGCAAAGGTTCGTTCCCTAGCCAAGTATTTAGACCGTTCCCTACCTCGAAGAACTACTAGAGAAGAAGTCTTCTTTGATGCAAGGTTTTATTTTTACTAGAGCTAAAGTATAAAGTGAAGCACCGTTGTGTACCTATCCGGCGAGCGACATGGTGTACCTCAGACCATCAGCGGTCTGGTAGGCCTGGGTGAGCACGGGGGTGACGACGCTGCCCTGCTGGTTGTGGATCCACTAGCCTAATGATGATGGTGACACCCTTACTGCAGTGCGGCGGAGAGGCTTCAAGAGCCCATTCAGGCTCAGCCAGGTTATGGAGGGCCTGGTTTGCTCCTGCCGCAGCATCTGGTCAGCTACTGCTAGAAGGCAATGGAGGCAGTTTCCTCCCACATGTTGTTGTATTGTCGACCCTTGCCAAAGTTTATTCTTTTCGGTTTCACCGACCTCGCAACGTGGGTCACAGTGAGATGACAGTGGTGCCTGTAAGACCATGGTGGAGTGTGCTGGTGGGCGGCGAGTGTGGTCGACCAATATGAAGCGTCCGAGAGTTTGGTTTTTTGAGGGGTCAAGAGAAATCCTTGTCGTCTATTCACTGACGCGGTGATGCCTGCAGGTGTCGCAGTCCTTGCCGAAGGGCGTCGGGTGTATCTGTTGCCCAAGTACTGGGGGAAACCCTAGGACTAGTCTAGGCAGCAATGTCGTCGTCGTCGTTTTCCATCTTAGAGGTGTTGCTTGGTACACGACACTTCAGAGCGCTACGAGTGTGGTAAAAATTCTCCAGGGACACAACGATTACAAATTATATTCGTTTTCGTTAAGCCATCATCGTCGGTTTTGTTTTTTTCTTGGTTCTTTTGGGCAATTTGTGTTGTCTGACGTAGTAGTGGTCTTAGTCTTGTATCGATTGATTGCTATATTAATATAGAGAGGCAAAAACTTTTTTGAGGAGTGTATACGAGTAGAGATATTTGTTTTTTACTACCGCTTTTTGTAAATTATGCCATTGCTAGATGTAACCACTAGATTTTGCTTGCTAGCTGACCACATGCAACATTGGCCATGGCTGTAACACCCCCGAAAAAACGGTGCAATGGATCGCCACCGCCTCATCTCTCTTTTTCTTCCGGCACCAAAACGAATCGGCTAGTCCGTACTCCTATTCCCTATAAAAGTTGATTTGCTCACCGAGTTATCGGTGGATTCTGATCTAGTCTCCGACTCCAGCTACAGTTTTTCTGTTCTATATATAATGCTCAGCACGGACACCAGAACATCAACGCATCTTCGCAAAAAGAAAAAGGAACAAAACAGCGCTACGCGTGATCGAACATCAGTCATGTTTCCGATGTTTCCGCCGCCGCCGCCGCCTTTCCGCGGCCTCGTGCATCCGCCGCCCGCTTTCTACCACGCGGTCCACGGGCCGCCTCCGCCGCCGCCCGCCGCCGTCCATGTACAACCCGTGTGGGCATCGAACTTCGACCATGAGTCCGCCAACCTCCGCAGTTTCGCCGCGGGCGCCCGCTACGTCGCCGTCGACGTGCATTACCCGGGCCTCGTCCATCTCCCCGGCAAGAACCACAACGCCCTCACCGAGGAGCAGCGCTACGCCCTCCTCAAGGCCAACGTCGACGCCCTGAAGCCGCTCCAGGTGGGCATCGCTGTCTGCGACCGCCTCGGCAGGATCCACGCCTGGGAGTTCAACCTCTGTGACTTCCGCCGCCTCGACGACCCGCACGACGAGAAATCCCTCGCCTACCTCGCCGGCCGCGGCCTCGATGTCGACACGTTCGCGAAGCACGGCGTGGACGCTCGTACCTTCGGCGCTATGCTGCTGGAATATTCCGGCCTGATCGGCCCCCGGCTCGGCCTGTCGTGGATCACATACACCGGTGCTTACCACGTCGCGTATCTGCTCAAGATTGTCACCGGCGGTGAGCCGCTGCCGAGCGACGTAGCCGGGTTCGTCGGCGCGGTGCGACAATTCCTCGGTGACCAGGTCTACGATGTCGCGAGGATGGCGGCCGAGTGCTCCGCGTTGCCGGTTGGGCTGGAGCGCATCGCCGCCCACCTCGGCTTCCAACCACCGTGGTGGAGCCCGAGGCTCGCCGCTGCCGCCGGCGTGCGCGCGCTGCAGGTGTTCAGGAGCTTGGAGTACGGAGAATTCGGTGGTAACGTAAGGAGATTCAGAGGTCTGTTTCAAGGCCTACAATGCTAGTTCGGGTCGAGAATTTATCTTGGAGCTTCCTGCGACGGACGGATGCCTACGATTTTTTATCAAAAGTCTTTCACGCCTGAAGATTTTTTTTTCAAAGATCAAGCACCCAAGATTTGCTAATACTCCCCTGTCTAGAAATAACTGACTTAAATTTGTCTAAAACGTGTTTAGATACATTTAAATTTAGACAAATCTAAGTCAGTTATTTCTGGACGGAGGGAGTACTACAACACTTCTATAGGGTACGGTCAAGCATTTGATTTGTTTAGTAAAGTTCACTCGCTGTAATGTTGTACGCCCTCGGTCCTATATTAGTGTTCCAACTTTGTCTAGTTTTTGTTTTACGGGTATTATATCTAGACAAAGTCGGAACAATTAATTTGAGGAGGAAGTACTAATGTTTGTCATGAATCTCCACCAATGCCGGTGGTGTAGCCCAATTAACTAATAGATGTACATTGTTGACCAAAACATTGTTTAGAATATCGGTCGCAACAAAAATAGTAGATCAACAAGACCGAAGAAAATTTACAACTCATTATATGTTTTAAACGAATGGTCAAAATATTGATCCCTCAAAATATGTCACAATGCTACTTTACTGTGATGTGGCATATCCTCTTGCGGGAGAAAGAAAAAGGAGACGATATGCTAAGTTTCTGACTAGCCGACAAAAAGTGCAAGACTCCTAATCAGCCCGCTTTCTCGCCTCTCTCCCGCTCTCCATTAAAAGGGTGTCACACTGTTGAAAATATTTTTTGAGCAATTAGCATGTGTTTTCTGTAAAGAAGAGAATTTCTCAGTTTAAACTTTGAAGTGAAACTAGCAACAAGTTGACACATACGATAGTGTATTTTGTTAATGGCAAAAGTTAGCGTAATGTATCACTATAAAGTCGGATGACCAAATTTAGTGTATTTTATGACTAGATATCCATGGGGGATCTCTCCTAGGTTGCAGTAGTACACACGCATGGTTGTGATCCTACACATCCGTTTTTTTTGGGTACTCGCCTCTCTTAATGATTTGATGATGATAAAGGCATGGTAGTGTCTCCTCCTCAATTTTGCCTTTTCTTTTAGATTTGTGTGTTTATGTGATTGCCAAATACGAATCAGTGAGTAGAATCTTATGTTTTAACCCAACCTGTCAGCATTTGGTGATTAACATGTGTAAAAGAACCCTATCACTCGTACAGTCAATCAACATGTGTTGAATTTTTGTGCTTACTCTCAGGCCTCGTTCGTTTCTCTAGGTTTGAATCCAGACAGGGAACAGATCCAGCGTGGGATTGGGTTGATCCAGTCCGCTCACCCAATCCTCACTAATCCATGTTAACCTCTTTCCGTTATCACTCAACGATTCGGTTAATCCAGCCTATTTCAGATCGCTGCGTCCTTGTGCTTCTTCGCTCGCTCTCTCCCGTCGTGGAATTCCATCCAGAGGTCATGTGGCGATAATTTTTTTCCAAGCCCAGGTAGTACAAGATAGACTGGATGGATTGGGCCAAAATTTCTGTCCAGAAATAAACAAAGACTAAAATATAGGTGGGCTGAAAAAATACCTCGCAAGGCTGGATTGGCATGGATTGGGAAGAAATCCAGATCAATCCTTGGCTCTTCGGGATTAAACGAATAAGGTCTCGTTCCTTCTGTCTGTAGTTAGGGTTTGTCTTCTCTAGTGCGTCGTTGGGGTGGTGGGAGCGGCGTCCGGGCGAATAAATCTGCATCAACTCTACTTCCACACCGATGACGACCTTTACGGCGGCGTCTCGGAGTTGATGGCAACGTGTGCTTGTCGGATCGGCAGCTTGGTCTTCTCGTCGTTCTTTAGATCTGGCGAGATCTGTTTCTCGAAGTGTCGCCGGCGTTCGTCGTTATCCATGGCAACACTGGGGGCCGGGGCGAGATGGATGCTCTGGAGCGAGGATGTTGGTCCGGAGGTGGTGGATTGGCCGTTATTCCCTGACTTCGTCGGTGGGAGGCGGTGAATCTTGGTCCAAGACAACACGGGGACGTCCCTCGGTCGACGTGCCACATCGACATGTGCCTCGCTGCTTGCAGCAGGCCTGTTCATCGACTTACAAAGCCTCGTTGGTGATGGTGCTTTCTTGGATCTGGCAATGGTGGAGGCTCGTCGTCTCTTTCAGCGTACGTCTAGGCGGCGTTGGACGGTGGCGGCGGCCGCTAGCTTCGGCGAGTGCAGGAAACCCTAGGGATAGTTTTGTATTTTTCTATCCATTAGGTGTACATCTGCAATGTTTACAGGACAATCGTTTTTTTCCTGGTCTGTTTTTCAGTTTCCACGTGGGTTCTTGTAACTTGTTTTCTATCAATGAAAATTTGTGGTTGCTCTAAAAAACCGAACAAGGCCTCAATGATCATATTATACATGATCATACACACATTCATCACCTCACATATATGATACTGAGACTAGGTTAGCGTAGGATACCGAACCGTAGGAAATCGAGATTTAAGCACAACAAATGCTCACTAGACATATTTCCTAGAACTCTCCCGGCACGAAACAAAGTGAGACTTTGCCCGACCTAGAGGATGAAGATTGTCTTCGCAAAGACGTGGTTCTACCCATAACCAATGGAGAAGCGGTAGGCTTTGGCTACTCGGTGCAATCATCTAAAAATGGTTTCACGGGATGTATACAACCAGTTTAGCTGACGTTTTAATCTTAGAATAGTATGTTGATGCAAAGCCACTCCATGTTATTTATTCTCCTTAAATGGTTGATAGATGTATCAACTTAATGTGGCCTTGGATATTTTTCCGCTCGTAACAAAACTCAAAATCAAATAAATGGTTATATTCCATCGATAGATGCCAAGGCAAATGAAAAACCCAAGACAAATGAAAGAGGAAAGTCGATAGATGGTTATATTCCATCGATAGATGCCAAGGCAAATGAAAATTTTAGATGATTTTTTTCCGCTCGTAACAAAACCCAAGACAAATGAAAGAGGAAAGTGAATGCCGACGTTTGTAGCTTGGGCTATATGTACTCCGGCCAATCTATATTACTTGTCGCAAAAATAAATATATCTAGACATGTGCTAGATACATCCAATCCAGTGACAATTAATATGGATCAGAGGGAGTAGCTTTCTTTTTCAACCATTTAAAAATAGGGGTTTGAGGTTTCAAAAAAAATAAACCAAAAATTCTTGACATAGAAAATAATATACTCTACAAACATGAAAACATGTCAACTCAAAATACCCATCATTTTGGGCCGCAGAAAAATATCAAAATCTGGCCTCTAAAATAGTGAACTATGCCAAATTTCAAAGCACCAATTTATGTCATATTTTGTCATTTTTGTTGAGACCAAAATATAAGGTATTTTGGATTGAGACTTTGTGTATTTTTTAATATATATTTTTATACTTTTGAATCAAATTTTCAAATTCAAAAAATATAGACCTACCTGTAGCCCGAACTCTAGACCGGTTTTGCCAAAGCCGATCATGTACTCGATCCCGCTGAACTAGTTTGTATTAGGAGTACAACTGATGTTCGGGCTTGTTGACCGGTGCCGATTCAGATCTTGTATCCGACTCCCGCTGTGCTAGTCCACAACCTATATAATTTGGACTCAGCACTTCAGCAGAGCTTAACGCAACAACACAGCAGCGCATAATCGATTAGCAATGTTTGCACCGCCGCCCCCAACTTCCTACTACACGGCTCCCATGCCTCGGCCACAGCCTTCCTACCTCCCGGATGGCGTGTCGCCACCGCTCGTCGTCGTGCCAGTACAGGCCGTGTGGGCGTGGAACTTCAACCAAGAGTCGGCCAAGTTGTGCCGTTTCGCCACGGAAGCTCGCTACGTCGCGATCGGAGTGCACTACCCGGGCCTCCTCCACCACCCCGGCAAGGACCACAACGCCCTCACCGCGGAGCAGCGCTACGCCCTCGTCAAGGCCAACGTCGACGCCCTCAAGCCGCTCCAGGTGGGAATCTCCGTCTGCGACCGCCACGGCAAGAGCCATGCCTGGGAGTTCAACCTCTGCGACTTCCACCGCCTCGCCGACCCACATGACGAGAACTCCCTCGCTTACCTCGCCGGCCGCGGCCTCGACGTCGACACGCTCGCCAACCAAGGTGTCCACGCCCGTAGCCTGGGCGCCATGCTGCTGTATTATTCCGGCCTGATCGACCCCCGGCGCGGCCTGTCGTGGATCACATACACCGGTGCCTACCATGTGGCGTACCTGCTCAAGATCGTCACCGGCGGTAGTCCGCTGCCGCAGGACATGGCCGGGTTCGTCCGCGCCGTGCGACAATTCCTGGGCGACCAGGTCTATGATGTTGCGGGCATGGCGGCCGAGTGCCCGGAGTTGCCGGTTGGGCTGGAGCGCATCGCCGCCCACCTTGGCTTCCATCCACCGTGGTGGAGCCCGAGGCTCGCCGGTGCCGCCGGCGTGCGCGCGCTGCAGGTGTTCAGGAGGCTGGAGCACGGAAAGTTCGGCGGAAACGTTGGAAGATACCAAGGTCTGCTTAAAGGCCTGCAGTACTAGCTAGTTCGATCGGACACGAACACGAACGCTATCGGGTCGAGAATAATTCTTAGAGCTTCATGCGACGGAAAGATGCCCGCCGGTTGGACTCGCTTCATTGAACGTTTTTTTATCAAAAGTCTTTCACGCTTGAAGATTGTTTTTTCAAAGATCAAGCCCTGAAGATTTGGTACAACACTTCTATAGGGTACGGTCAAGCATTTGATTTGTTTAGTAAAGTTCACTCATTGTAATGTTGTACGCCGTCCGTCCTATATTAGTGTTCCAACTTTGTCTAGTTTTTGATTTACGGGTATTATCTAGAAAAAGTTGGAACAACTAATTTGAGGAGGAAGTACTAATGCTTGTCATGAATCTCCAACAATGCCCGTGGTGTAGCCCAATTAACTAATAGATATACATTGTTGACCAAAACATTGTTTAGAATATCGAAGTCACAACAAAAATCATAGATCAGCGAAACCGAAGAAAATTTAGAACTCATGTTTCAAATAAATCGTCAAAATATGTCACACTGCTACTTTTCTGTGATGTGGTATATCCTTTTGCGGGATAAAGAAAAAGAATCAGTATGCTACACTAGGGGAAAAATGTCGCTGCCGTGTAGACACGTCTTTGCCGTGTGCCAAACGGACCGGAACACGGCAAAGTCTATCTTTGTCGTGTGTAACTCAGAAAATACACGTGAACATGGCAAATTTCTGAAAAAGAACACGACAAAGAAATATACACGGCAAAGACCTATAATGGAACACGACACTCGACAAAGTCGATAACGGCACACGGCATAGGTGTTTTCACGGCAACGAGGTAGACCCGTGACCCCACAAGTCCATTTAACGGGAGGAGCTAACGGCCGCAGACGGTGGTCTCTTTGCCGTGTGCCCTCGCTGGTCCTTTGCCGTGTGTATTTTGCAGTCTACACGGCAAAGGCCTTTTTCCGTGTGTATTTCGTAGTACACACGGCAAAGGGCATTTGCCGTGTGTATTCCGCAGTACACACGGCAAAATCTTTTTTTTTGCCTTTTATCACATTAATCTTAGGAAAATCATAAATAATTTAGAAAAATACAAATAATATATCAAAATTTGCAGAAAAATAAGATGTATCTATATACACTCAAATATTAGATATATATATTCAATAAGAATCTTCATGCTCGCCATTTTGTCTATAGTTTAAAACATGCATAAAAAATTCAAAAACGATCGAAACAATGCGAAACCTTCACGTGGTGTCATATTATGTGACATAGATGGTAGGAAAAATAACAAACTTCATATATTGATTATGTCTCAAAAAAACCTTCACAAAATGACCTATCTCATTCGAGGTTTCCTGACTTTCGGGCCAAATAACCAATGTTATGGTGTGGCATCCCGCAAAACCACTACCAGAAAATCGCGTCGAATTTGTGCATTGCATCGTCATCATCATGCATTATTTGCCAAAACTATTTTCGCAAACCCCGATTTGTTTTCCAAACGCCCCATCTTAATTCAAATGCAAAGCCCGGTCCCCGGATTATTTTTGTTTGAGTACTATCGGTTTGCAAAAGGTGTTAACAAAACAAATAAAAATTATATTATTTTTAGTAGGGGCAGTCGAACGGGCCAGATCGACCCGAACGACCACCCCCAGGTTTTTAAATCGGTCCAGCTAGTCTGCCCCTCTAAATCCTATAGCTACCCAGCTATCTACCCAACCCAGCCTCCACATCACCCTGGCCACTCACACGCTGCCACCTCACCTTTTCTCCCCCCCCAACCAACCAGAACCGGCCACTTGTCCCTCTCTCCCTTCCCTCTCTCTCCCTCTCTCTCTCCTAAACTAAACCCACCCCACCCTGCCAGCCACACACGCGCGCAGCCACACAAGCCACACACGCACTCACCCACCAACCACTCACCGCCTGGGACCCACCTTCCCCACCGGGTCCCACAGGACCCACGCACACCGCCTCCACGCGGCCCTGGACCGCGTCCCCCCCCCACACGCGACGCCCCTGACCGTCTTCCTCCTCCGCCGCCCACCCTCCTACCCCGCGTCCGCTCGCCTCCGGCTCCGCCGGCTCGCCGCGCCGCCAGCGCGCGTCCTCGCCGGACCCCCGCCTCCGCGCCCTCTCCCTCCTCCTGCCTCCCCAGCGCCGCGCCGGAGCCGCCTCCGCCGGCCTCCTCGCCTGGCCGCGGCCGAGCCGCCACCGCCCACCTGCGCGCCGCCGCCCCGCGTGCCACCTCCCTCGCCGCCGGCGTCCGCCCTCCGCGTGGCTCCCGCCCCGCGCGTCCCCGGCCGCCCGCCAGAGCTCCCCGTCGCCGGCCCTCTCCCCCGCCTCGCCGCCCGCGCGTCGGCCTCGCCCCGAGCTCGCCTCGCCGGAGCCCGGCCCGGCCCGACCGCGTCTTCCCTGGAACCCTCCTCGTCGCCCCTGCCCCAGCCCCGCCGTCGACCCTCGCCGCGACCACCTCCCCGCTGCGCCCTCCCTCCGGCGGCCTCTCTCCCTGGCACGCGCCGCCCGCCGCCGCGACCACTCCCCGAGCCGCGCCGCCGCGCGGGCCCGCCTCGCCGTCGACGCCTCGTCAGCGTCGCCCTGGGACCGCCTCGCCTCCGCCGCCCATCCGCCCGCGAGCCCGTCGCCGTCTGCTGCCCCGCGACGTGGCCCAGGACGCCGCCGCCAGCGACCTCCGCGTCGACCTCCGCCAAGCTCGCCCCAGGCCCTGGCGCTTGGTTGGGGCTGCTGTGCTCCGCTAGACGAACTGCCTAGTACCTGTGTGCCCGCATGCGACAAGGCTCGACAAGTTCTTCCGAAGACAAGGATGCGTGGTTTGGCCCTCTGTCAAGGAGTGCATGATTCGGAGATGTACAGGGACCAGACGACAAGATCGACAATGGGCAGCACAAGAAGTACCATCGACGAGTTATACACGATCTTCACGGAACCGGGACGCCGAGACCCCCGAACCCGAAGGCTGATTCCGCCGTACGCCAAGGTCTTCAATCGGTCCGAGGATACCGACACCCGACGCGACGAGTACTCCTTCCCCGGACGCCGAGCCCGTACCCGACGACCGCTAAGATCGCCTCCAGGTTCCGAAGAACCCCGGTATCGAGCCCAAGATCGCCAACGACACTGAAGACGGAGCGCTAGGACCGTGCCCGGATCCGGAGTCCAAACCCGATACCGTCAAGGCCACCGACGCGGAGACGCCGAGTACTTCGTCCCGGGCACCGATACCCCGGCGCGTCAAGTGCTTCGTTCCGAACGCCATGACCGACAACATGACCCGAAGACCCCGGATGCGCCAAGACCTACCCCGGAGTCCGAGAACGACCTCGTCAAACCCTGGACCCGAGACCGGACCCTGGACCCTGTCGAACCCCGAACCCCGGAACCCCAAGTCCGTCGAGACCCCTAATGTGTGAACCCTTTCCGACACCCTATTTTATAATAACATAACAACCTGTTGCATATTTAATTGTCATCTCGCATGCATATCTGTGGTTTGGGGGCCTTATGCCGATTCACCTTATAATTAAATATGGGGCCCATATGCGGGAAAATCTAGTCTCATATCGGCCTCATTTAAACTTGTGTAGCGAACCAATACTATAATCTTGCCTTGTTAAAAAAACATTTAAATTGCGGGGTAGCTAAATAACATGAACCATCTAACTAATTGTCGGGACCCCGGTTCCGCTTAATATGACCTAATTGCATTGCACCTTTGCCATGACATACATCATACATGCATCATGCCGATCTTTTGCCGTAGTATTAAATATTGCATCCGGTGTTTCTTCTAGTGTTTTGCTTCTTCGCGGATAAGGCCGTTGAGTTGATGCGAGTGTCGACCCGATCTTCGGTTGAACCTTCGACAATGTTTTCAGGCGAGCATCTCCCCCTTTTCTACCTATCTTACTTTTATAGTCTTTATTCCCTCCTGTTGATCTATTGCTATCTGTGTTGCGATGCTTTAGTTTCCGTACCTGTGATATACCGTGCAGCCCTATATTGCCTTGGACACATCCTATGACCTGTTGTTTGGTAGATAGTTGGACTTGCGCGTCGTAGCCGTTTGCTCAAGTGATGTTGCGTGTCGTCAATTGCCACAGTTGTTGGAGTTATGCCGCATGTTTGATGTTGGAGATGAGCATAGTTTTACTTATTGTTCACTTTAATTCCTGTTTAACAACTAAAATTGAAGTAAGCAGAGGCATCGGTGGGTGATAGATAACATTTGGTTTCCGAACGCCCACTTGTGTCCCGTAGGACCCCGAGTACTTGATACCTGTTCCTTGATTTATCGCGCTATCCACATATGGGGAGTATGGGCCCCCCTTAGCCAGAGCTTGATTCCGTCTTATTTCTTGGGGCCACAAACTAGTTTGAGGTTTTATTTACGATCCTGTACTTATGCCATGTTTTACTGCTTTATTTACGATTGTGCGACAGATAGCACCTGTACTGTTTAGGATCGGGACACGATTCCGCGGTGTCGACAAGCCCCGTTTGGGGTTCCCAGTCGTTCACAGCCGTATACCCAGACCTTGAGTCCGTCTCGGAGCTAGCTTACTTCGTTGCGGGTAGCTTAATGGGGTGGCCCCCTGAAATATTTCTGAATCTTGTGATTGCTCTGTCGTGAAGACCTCGTTGGGTTTTGATTTGGTTTTTCCGAGGTTGATCGTGTGTGTGTTGCTATTTGTGCACCCCGGCCGGGTTAAAACTTTCTGAAAGCCGTGTCCGCGGTTATGGACGACTTGGAGCACAGTATCTCGATCATAGACAAGCATAACTAAAGTTTATTGCTATAAATTTGACTTTATAATGACTAGTAATCAGCTTCACTATAATGGAATGGCTAATTAATACTGCCCACAACTGCTTGTTTGGAGTGTCGCTTGCGACCATTGTACCTGACTAGTAAGTATTGCAACTACAACGGAATGGCTGAATAATAGTACCAACAACTGCTGGGTTTTAAGGGTTATCTCATGTTATTCATATCTGATTAGTAAGTGTTACAACTATAACGGAATGGTTAATTAAAAGTGCCTACTGCTTACTTTATCAGGATGAATATCTAAACCTGACTAGTAATTGCTGCAACGATAACGAAATAAGTAAAACTGCCAACGGTGTGAGTTCCTCGGTTGACTTCCTCGTTTGGTCTCGAGGGGGAAACACCAGGATGGGTTTGTTTGGTGTTAGCTTCAGGTTGGATCCGGATAGGTCATTCTCATCCCTCTCTGATAACCGCTAGTTGTATCGAGTCTCTATAGGTTGTTTAGTGCATGCTGCCGCTGCCGCTTCAGTCCACCATACCTATGTAGGCGAGGACCGCCGAATTCTAGCCTCGCCGTGTACTGGCCTCAGTACTGACGCTCCTCTTTTTCCTTTGCCCTTTGTCGGCACCCCTTTTGTTTAAGCAGGTTTGAGATCGACGTCGTTAGCAGGGTTACCCTTCCAGCTTGGCCTGGGCAGGGTTATGGACGCCATTGGTTATTCTTCAGGGCTCTTAGCCCCATTTGCATCTTGTCCGTAGCTGGACGCTCTATCGTTTTCAAGGTGATTTGGATCTTTGTATATTATATTTGTATTCTTGACTCATGGAGTCGCTGTTATATATATATCTGTTCTGTGGGTCCCATCGAGGACTGTTGTGTAATGTTATTACTTCGTTTTCCACCCGCACGAAAGTGCCTGGTGGGCACCTTTGAATCGTTTCTATGCGGGTATGGCGAATTTTGCTCAAACTTGCATAGGTCCGATTCTGAGGGTGTTACAGAGTGGTATCAGAGCTCAGCAGTTGCGATACCCCACAAGTCCATCCTGTAGGATAACCTAGCTAACGGCCGAAGTAGAAGTGTCAAAACTATTTTTGAAAATCGGTTGGATAGTTCTGGTTAGGTCTGATTTTACTCCTTACCCCTCTGCTATTCTCCTCTAATCTCAACGTGTTTTGAATCCGCTCTCTTCTCTTTCTTCGAGTCCAGGATTTCTCGTGGTTGGGTTTCCGTCGTACCTTCAGGGTTTCTCTTTCTCCCTTTTGTAACGGAGGTGCTACGATCATCAATCTGCAACTGGTCTGATGTGCCCTTCATCCGATCTTTTGTTCTTGAGCTCCTTATCCATATGTGTTCCTTGCTGGATATCAGTGTCGTTGAAAAACATATGAGAAGGACGAGCTTTGGTGAAGTTGGGGTTAACCTTGAGCATGTGTTGTTCATGCCAATGGAACCACCGCGAAACCTAATCAGTGTGTCTTTCATACGATTTCTGCTGGCAACACTCCCTTGTTTCCGAACCTCGCTTGTCGAAATCTTCAGTCTAATTCTGAGAGTTGGATGCTTAATCCGCTTATTCGTGTGCAGAGTAATGGTTTGAGTGCGGGATGGAGTAGCTACCCTACCACTGCTCTTATCATTTGCTCTTGTATGTCGAATCAGTGGATCTAGCAATTTTACTCCGTCCACGGAAGTTAGGGGTGGCTTTATCTGCGATACCTCTACCTTCGACCTTTTGTTTCCCGGAGTGTTCTCTCGACGATCAGGAGAAACGACCCTTTGTTGGTGGTGTCGCCGTTTTCAAGATGAAGAAGGAACCATCGTTAGTGGTGTCGCAAAGATCTACACGAAGTGAGAAGACGCAGATCGCCGACCTTCCTTCCGGTACCATGAGGCGGATCTCGAGGGCGAGATCCATTGTTAGTGGTGTCGAATTGTGGCATCCCGCAAAACCACTACCAGAAAATCGCGTCGAATTTGTGCATTGCATCGTCATCATCATGCATTGTTTGCCAAAACTATTTTCGCAAACCCCGATTTGTTTTCCAAACGCCCCATCTTAATTCAAATGCAAAGCCCGATCCCCGGATTATTTTTGTTTGAGTACTATTGGTTTGCAAAAGGTGTTAACAAAACAAATAAAAATTATATTATTTTTAGTAGGGGCAGTCGAACTGGCCAGATCGACCCGAACGACCACCCCCAGGTTTTTAAATCGGTCCATCTAGTCTGCCCCTCTAAATCCTATAGCTACCCAGCTATCTACCCAACCCAGCCTCCACATCACCCTGGCCACTCACACGCTGCCACCTCACCTTTTCTCCCCCCCAACCAACCAGAACCGGCCACTTGTCCCTCTCTCCCTTCCCTCTCTCTCCCTCTCTCTCTCCTAAACTAAACCCACCCCACCCTGCCAGCCACACACGCGCGCGCAGCCACACAAGCCACACACGCACTCACCCACCAACCACTCACCGCCGGGGACCCACCTTCCCCACCGGGTCCCACAGGACCCACGCACACCGCCTCCACGCGGCCCTGGACCGCGTCCCCCCCCCCCACACACGCGACGCCCCTGACCGTCTTCCTCCTCCGCCGCCCACACCAACCGCCAGCGCCGCCCACCCTCCTACCCCGCGTCCGCTCGCCTCCGGCTCCGCCGGGCTCGCCGCGCCGCCAGCGCGCGTCCTCGCCGGACCCTCGCCTCCGCGCCCTCTCCCTCCTCCTGCCTCCCCAGCGCCGCGCCGGAGCCGCCTCCGCCGGCCTCCTCGCCTGGCCGCGGCCGAGCCGCCACCGCCCACCTGCGCGCCGCCGCCCCGCGTGCCACCTCCCTCGCCACCGGCGTCCGCCCTCCGCGTGGCACCCGCCCCGCGCGTCCCCGGCCGCCCGCCAGAGCTCCCCGTCGCCGGCCCTCTCCCCCGCCTCGCCGCCCGCGCGTCGGCCTCGCCCCGAGCTCGCCTCGCCGGAGCCCGGCCCGGCCCGACCGCGTCTTCCCTGGAACCCTCCTCGTCGCCCCTGCCCCAGCCCCGCCGTCGACCCTCGCCGCGACCACCTCCCCGCTGCGCCCTCCCTCCGGCGGCCTCTCTCCCTGGCACGCGCCGCCCGCCGCCGCGACCACTCCCCGAGCCGCGCCGCCGCGCGGGCCCGCCTCGCCGTCGACGCCTCGTCAGCGTCGCCCTGGGACCGCCTCGCCTCCGCCGCCCATCCGCCCGCGAGCCCGTCGCCGTCTGCTGCCCCGCGACGTGGCCCAGGACGCCGCCGCCAGCGACCTCCGCGTCGACCTCCGCCAAGCTCGCCCCAGGCCCTGGCGCTTGGTTGGGGCTGCTGTGCTCCGCTAGACGAACTGCCTAGTACCTGTGTGCCCGCATGCGACAAGGCTCGACAAGTTCTTCCGAAGACAAGGATGCGTGGTTTGGCCCTCTGTCAAGGAGTGCATGATTCGGAGATGTACAGGGACCAGACGACAAGATCGACAATGGGCAGCACAAGAAGTACCATCGACGAGTTATACACGATCTTCACGGAACCGGGACGCCGAGACCCCCGAACCCGAAGGCTGATTCCGCCGTACGCCAAGGTCTTCAATCGGTCCGAGGATACCGACACCCGACGCGACGAGTACTCCTTCCCCGGACGCCGAGCCCGTACCCGACGACCGCTAAGATCGCCTCCAGGTTCCGAAGAACCCCGGTATCGAGCCCAAGATCGCCAACGACACTGAAGACGGAGCGCTAGGACCGTGCCCGGATCCGGAGTCCAAACCCGATACCGTCAAGGCCACCGACGCGGAGACGCCGAGTACTTCGTCCTGGGCACCGATACCCCGGCGCGTCAAGTGCTTCGTTCCGAACGCCATGACCGACAACATGACCCGAAGACCCCGGATGCGCCAAGACCTACCCCGGAGTCCGAGAACGACCTCGTCAAACCCTGGACCCGAGACCGGACCATGGACCCTGTCGAACCCCGAACCCCGGAACCCCAAGTCCGTCGAGACCCCTAATGTGTGAACCCTTTCCGACACCCTATTTTATAATAACATAACAACCTGTTGCATATTTAATTGTCATCTCGCATGCATATCTGTGGTTTGGGGGCCTTATGCCGATTCACCTTATAATTAAATATGGGGCCCATATGCGGGCAAATCTAGTCTCATATCGGCCTCATTTAAACTTGTGTAGCGAACCAATACTATAATCTTGCCTTGTTAAAAAAACATTTAAATTGCGGGGTAGCTAAATAACATGAACCATCTAACTAATTGTCGGGACCCCGGTTCCGCTTAATATGACCTAATTGCATTGCACCTTTGCCATGACATACATCATACATGCATCATGCCGATCTTTTGCCGTAGTATTAAATATTGCATCCGGTGTTTCTTCTAGTGTTTTGATTCTTCGCGGATAAGGCCGTTGAGTTGATGCGAGTGTCGACCCGATCTTCGGTTGAACCTTCGACAATGTTTTCAGGCGAGCATCTCCCCCTTTTCTACCTATCTTACTTTTATAGTCTTTATTCCCTCCTGTTGATCTATTGCTATATGTGTTGCGATGCTTTAGTTTCCGTACCTGTGATATACCGTGCAGCCCTATATTGCCTTGGACACATCCTATGACCTGTTGTTTGGTAGATAGTTGGACTTGCGCGTCGTAGCCGTTTGCTCAAGTGATGTTGCGTGTCGTCAATTGCCACAGTTGTTGGAGTTATGCCGCATGTTTGATGTTGGAGATGAGCATAGTTTTACTTATTGTTCACTTTAATTCCTGTTTAACAACTAAAATTGAAGTAAGCAGAGGCATCGGTGGGTGATAGATAACATTTGGTTTCCGAACGCCCACTTGTGTCCCGTAGGACCCCGAGTACTTGATACCTGTTCCTTGATTTATCGCGCTATCCACATATGGGGAGTATGGGCCCCCCTTAGCCAGAGCTTGATTCCGTCTTATTTCTTGGGGCCACAAACTAGTTTGAGGTTTTATTTACGATCCTGTACTTATGCCATGTTTTACTGCTTTATTTACGATTGTGCGACAGATAGCACCTGTACTGTTTAGGATCGGGACACGATTCCGCGGTGTCGACAAGCCCCGTTTGGGGTTCCCAGTCGTTCACAGCCGTATACCCAGACCTTGAGTCCGTCTCGGAGCTAGCTTACTTCGTTGCGGGTAGCTTAATGGGGTGGCCCCCTGAAATATTTCTGAATCTTGTGATTGCTCTGTCGTGAAGACCTCGTTGGGTTTTGATTTGGTTTTTCCGAGGTTGATCGTGTGTGTGTTGCTATTTGTGCACCCCGGCCGGGTTAAAACTTTCTGAAAGCCGTGTCCGCGGTTATGGACGACTTGGAGCACAGTATCTCGATCATAGACAAGCATAACTAAAGTTTATTGCTATAAATTTGACTTTATAATGACTAGTAATCAGCTTCACTATAATGGAATGGCTAATTAATACTGCCCACAACTGCTTGTTTGGAGTGTCGCTTGCAACCATTGTACCTGACTAGTAAGTATTGCAACTACAACGGAATGGCTGAATAATAGTACCAACAACTGCTGGGTTTTAAGGGTTATCTCATGTTATTCATATCTGATTAGTAAGTGTTACAACTATAACGGAATGGTTAATTAAAAGTGCCTACTGCTTACTTTATCAGGATGAATATCTAAACCTGACTAGTAATTGCTGCAACGATAACGAAATAAGTAAAACTGCCAACGGTGTGAGTTCCTCGGTTGACTTCCTCGTTTGGTCTCGAGGGGGAAACACCAGGATGGGTTTGTTTGGTGTTAGCTTCAGGTTGGATCCGGATAGGTCATTCTCATCCCTCTCTGATAACCGCTAGTTGTATCGAGTCTCTATAGGTTGTTTAGTGCATGCTGCCGCTGCCGCTTCAGTCCACCATACCTATGTAGGCGAGGACCGCCGAATTCTAGCCTCGCCGTGTACTGGCCTCAGTACTGACGCTCCTCTTTTTCCTTTGCCCTTTGTCGGCACCCCTTTTGTTTAAGCAGGTTTGAGATCGACGTCGTTAGCAGGGTTACCCTTCCGGCTTGGCCTGGGCAGGGTTATGGACGCCATTGGTTATTCTTCAGGGCTCTTAGCCCCATTTGCATCTTGTCCGTAGCTGGACGCTCTATCGTTTTCAAGGTGATTTGGATCTTTGTATATTATATTTGTATTCTTGACTCATGGAGTCGCTGTTATATATATCTGTTCTGTGGGTCCCATCGAGGACTGTTGTGTAATGTTATTACTTCGTTTTCCACCCGCACGAAAGTGCCTGGTGGGCACCTTTGAATCGTTTCTATGCGGGTATGGCGAATTTTGCTCAAACTTGCATAGGTCCGATTCTAAGGGTGTTACATATGGCTAGAATCAAGGCATAGTTTGTGATAATCTGTACATATTGTGTATGCATGTGCATCATGGAATGGCGCACAATGTTGCAGGAGGAAGTTTTCCTTTTCGTCGCACCAAAAAGCCATTTTCCATTTTACGAGCGTAAAAAACGGAGGATTTTATGAAGCAACCACCAAATTGCTAATTCAAAATTCTACCACCCTATTTTTTAAAAATACTAGATCACCTTAAATGTACAATGTCCCAACGGGGGGATCTCAAACCTTTTCGTCCACTCCAGGTGAAAAAGACAAATTCCCATCGAATCGGCAGGAAGTGGGTCAGATATGAACTACAAGTACATAATCGGATGGGCATGATTTTTTACGAAAATCATTTTTAGGTTTACAATATGCTATTTCATCAGAGAACCAGTGAAAGTTTAGAGAGGCTTAGCTCCGAGCTAAGAATCTTCATACCCGTCGTTCGATAAAGTTTGTCGATAGTTTAAAACATGCATAAAAATTTCAAAGACGATCAAAACAATACGAAACCTTCGCGTGATGTCATATTATGTGACATGGTTGGTAGGAAAATATCAAACTTTATATATTGATTATGTCTCAAAAAAACCTTCACAAAATGACCTATCTCATTCGAGGTTTCCTGGCTTTCGGGTCAAATGACCAATGTTATGGCTAGAATCAAGACATAGTTTGTGATAATCTGCCAATATTGTGCATGCATGTGCATCATTGAATGGCGAACAATATTGCAGGAGGAAGTTTTCCTTTTCGTCGCACCAAAAAGCCATTTTCCATTTTATGAGCGTAAAAACATGGGATTTTATGAAGCAACCACCAAATGGTTAATTCAAAATTCTACCACCCCATTTTTCAAAAATACTAGACCATATTAAATGGACAATGTCCCAACGGGGGATGTCAAACCTTTCCGTCCACTCTAGGTGAAAAAGACAAATTCCTGCTGAATCGGTAGGGAGTGGGTAAGATATGCACTACATATACATAATAGGATGGGCATGGTTTTTTACAAAAATCATTTTTAGGTTCACAATATGCTATTTTATCAGAGATTCAATGAAAGTTTAGAGACGCTCAGCTCCGAGCTAAGAATCTTCATATCCGTCGTTCGACAAAGTTTGTCGATAGTTTAAAAGAGTAATAAAAAATTCAAAAATGATCGAAACAATGCGAACCTTTGAGTGGTGTCATATTATGTGACATGATTGCAAGGAAAAATATCAAACTTGTTATATTGAATATGTCTCAAAAAAACCTTCACAAAATGACCTATCTCATTCGAGGTTTCCTGTCTTTCGGGTCAAATGACCAATATTATGGCTAGAATCAAGGCACAGTTTGTGATAATGTTCCCATATCATGAATGCATGTGCATCATGGAATGACGAATAATGTTGCTGGAGGAAGTTTTTCTTTTCCTCGCACCAAAAAGCCATTTTCTATTTTCCGGGCACAAAAAAGGGGGTTTTTATGAAGCAACCACCAAATGGATAATTCAAAATGATACCACCCCATTTTCACAAGATTATATGGATGTCATATTTGGATTCCTCACATTTTTATGATAGATTTAGACATTTTATTTGTCGAATTATGATTTACGGATTTAAATATATGAATTATTCCATATTAAATAGAAAAAGGAAACAAAATAAAATCATTTTATTTTTTATTTGGATTCAAGATTATTATTACTTTTCATTATTGTTTACTTAAATAATTGTTTGGAATCTAAAACTGAGATGTGTGATATCATGGCCCAAGAGTTAATAGGATTGATATAGAAGTATTAGGAACAAGGTATAATTTCTTTCTCGGAAGCTCATTCAGAAGGAAGAAGTTAAGCGTGCTGGAGCTAGAGTAGTGTTAGGATGGGTGACCACAGGAGAAGTTTGATTATGAGTGCAATTTAACCCAATATTTAACATACAAAGGGTTAAAATATTCTATATGAGATTATCAAGTAAATAATATTCAAAAAAGTTTGAAACAATTTTTTTTTAAAAGGGGCAATTTCTTTGCCGTGTATTTTTTCCACGAGACACACGGCAAATGCAGCTTCTTTGCCGTGTACTTTTCAATAAAGTACACGGCAAAGAAGCTGCCTTTATCGTGTACTTTTCGAGAAGACACACGGCAAAGAATAGACACCGTCATCTCCGCGAGAACCGTCATCTTACTTTATTTTGTCGTGTCTACGCATGAGACACACGGCAAAGCCTTTACCGTATCTTATTTAGAAAACACACGTCAAAGGACCTTTGCCGTGGCGAACGTTGCCGTGTGGCATTTTCCGTGTGTATAAGCCTTTGCCGTGTTCTGAAAGGCCTTTGCCGTGTTTTTGGTCCACACGGCAAAGCCCCTGTGTGCCTAGTGCTAAATTTCTGGCTACCCGGCAAAAAGTGCAAGAATCCTAATCATCCCGCTTTCTCATCTCTCTCCCGCTCTCTTTTAAAAAGTTATCACACTGTTGAAAATATTTATTTTGAGCAATCAGCATATGCGTTGCCTTTCGTAAAGAAGAGAATTTCTCAGTTTAAACTTTGAAGTGAAAGTAGCAACGAATTGACGCATACGTATAGTGGTATAGTGTATTTTGTTAATGACAAAAGTTAATGTAATGTGTACTATAAATTTGGATGACCAAATTTAGTGTATTTTATGACCATATAGCCATAAGAAGGGTGTCAAGTAAGATCCCACCAAAGTCCAACCTTTAGTTTATTTATCAAAATCTAGTTACAAATAAACTAAAGATGGTACCTTGGTGGGATCCCACATGACACCCTAGCCATGGGCAACTCTCATGGGTTGCAGTGGTACACACGCATGGTTGTGATCATGCGTATCCGGGGTTTTCGAGTACTCACCTCTCTTAATCTATTATACACTAAAAGCAATATAACGGTGTTTTTTGAGACACCTCGTTGATTCACATCACCAAAATTATTTCAATGATTAGATCTAATATTTATGGCTAGGATTTTTAAGAGATTAATAATTACGTAACTGTTAAATTTGGTTTGACATGACACATGTGGAGCTACGTATCAAATATAAAATGAACGGTATGTACCAGATATAACGTGTCAAACAAAATCGATCGGTTCATTAGTGGAAACGAGGCCTCTAACACCGGTTCGCTGTGGGGGTTCGGTGTTAGAGGCCTCCCTTTTAACAGCGGTTCTTATATAAACCGATGTTAAAGGGTGGCACACGTGGGGCTGCCGCAGCGCTCAGCGCCCCCCTCCCCCGTGTTAAAGGTTCTCTGCCGCGGCAGGAAAAAGACATAAATCTCTGCCGCGGCAGGAAAACGGCATAAATCTCTGCCGCGGCAGAGTTCTGCCGCCGCCCCGTTCTGGGCGTATTTCTTCGGTGCGGTGGGGATGGGGAGGGGTAATCGATCGGGAGATGTATACACATACATCGTCGTCGGTACATACGAGTACATGAATAATTAAGCAACTATTATTATACACAAATATCATCATTGTGTGGTATTCTCCGTAAATGTTGAAGCATCAAGTACAAGACAAACACGTTCAAGCATATATACAATGTTCATTTTGGTGGATATCTAAAGAGTTTTCCGCCAGGCGTGACGACCTCATCAAGTATGAACCCCGCCAATTCCTCTTGAATGGCTCGTATGCGGTCAAATGGTAGGAGTTGGTCCCGCATCCGTTCGATCTAAATATATATGAAGAATGGGGTGAATATATATATAAGAATAAAACTCAACACAATTAATGGTAATAAAATAATGTTGTGTACTTTGTTTACTTAATCTAAGTTGTTCTAGTGCGGCTTGGCCCATTGCACATATCATGTTGCGAATAAACTCGCAAATCCACATAAGTTATTGCCGGGTCCCTGATGCGCGCACTTTACGAGAATAGAGAGTTCAATCAAAATAATAATCAATAAAGCATGATATAATGGAATTGGAAGCAGAATCAAAGAGATACGCAGACCTAGCTAGCTAGTATTACTTACATTTTGGTCTATAAATTTTAGTTCTTCTGACCATTTACCCACGACCCTGCCCGTGAACCTTTTCCAAACCCTGTCCGGCAAAGAAAATGGATAAAGGAGTAATTAATTACTTGTTGTCATGAAAGTTGCCGATCTAGTGCGATAATATGATTGAAATTACCTCTGGAGCATATCTTTAAAGTCTGCCCATAGCTCTTGGTCTTTTTGTAACGAGTCCATGACAAGGACTTTTCCTGAGTCAGGTTGAATGACTAGCATAATAAAGTGGAACTTACGTACGCATAACTCATCATCAGTTACACTTAATATCGAGTAAGCCGAAACAGAATGTGTACAAGAGAGGGTAACAGTACTCATGAGAAGTTGTAAGGCAATATTATTTCCCTTTTGGTTTATTGTCTCGGTAAAGACGTTAGCAAGAAATCTTATGTTTGCCCGGGTCTGTGTCTTACCACTTCTTCATGAACTCTATTTGGGTCAACGAACCCAATGTCAAAAGGGCCTCCTTTCATGCATTCCATAACCTTTTTCCTGCATAATAGTATATACATATATGGTGAGCATATATATATACATGCGATTAATGAATTGAATGAGATGAGATAGAAATTACAGAAATAGTACTTACACACAATAAAGGTTGATGGCAGCTTTGTCGAGTTCCTTCTGATTGAATAGAAAATGCAAGTATTGAATGTTGAAGGCGATCTCGTCGTCGCCTCACAACAAAATCTGATCTCTTATATGCGCCGTGATCCGTTCTTCCTTTCTCGTCTTGCAGAAATCAAGGTACCAATTGTGCAATCTTCGCATCTTGATTGGTAGATTCTTGAGGTCCTCTTTCTTGACGAGATTCTTCCCATACTTCCATGGCTGTATGGGGTTGACATCGCCTTTGGGCAAGTTGTCTCCCATGATGTTCAAGTATGCAATGTAAGTCATCCCCATCTCATTGGCCTTTCTTTGTAGCTCTGCCTCGTAATCATTTACAGGAGGAGCGTTCTATGTGTCGAACACTTGGAGCGTGGCGCATGATTGGTTTTCCTGCTCTCCAAGCATGGGAACTGTTTTCTGGGGTGCTGCACGACTGCTTCTTTCAGACTCCCTCCGCCTTGCATCCCCCTTCATAATATGGCGCTCGTAGTCCGGCACAAGTGGGGTTTCAGGTTTCAAAAGATTATTTTAAAACTTCTCCACCACCACCGGATCTAGTTTCTCCTTTGGCTCGGCCCTTCTAGGTGCAAAGAATTTCTTGACCTCTTCTTCCTATATCCTATTGGTCTCCTCGTCGCTGCGATTCCACGGTAAAACCTGCAATGGCTTGGCGGAAGGCTACAGGACGTAGTTTCTTAAACTCTTTGGCGTATGGTTTCCTGCGAATTTCTTCGTGGCAGTGCTAGTGATGCTCTTCGTGGCAGTGCTCTTCCGCTTACGCTAAGGAGATGGCTGAAGCGCCGGAGATGCCTGATGCGCAGGAGATGGCTGGCGCGCCGAAGATGCCTGACGCGTAGGAGATGGCTGGTGCGCCGGAGATGGCTGCCGCACAGGAGATGGCTGAAGCGCCGGAGAAGACAAGGGAGTATTCTGATGTCTTGGAGACGGCTGAGGAGGCTCAGACTGCTGACGCTGCAGAGACGGCGGGGGTGCCAGTGGCCTCCAATTTGGAAGCACGATGTGTTCCTTCTTCCAAAGAATGGTTGTTTTCACTGCAAATTTGAGTTGAGTTTCTCCTTCACCTGTAGCATGGTCAAGCTGTGCTTCCTCATATTCCTTCACAACCTCATCCACCCCGACAATAGCATATCCATCTGGAATCGGTCGGCAGTGGTAAGTTCCACCAGCTACAGGAGGTAAGGCATAGCCGACCGCCACCTTAATGGATACGCCCATTAATCTCACATCCAACTCAGCGTGTTCGCTCTCCGTTATCTTATCCACGGGGTATCGAGGACCCGCTATTTCAAGCGTGGGCTGCACGTTCTCCGTGGAAGCCATGCTGCTTTTCCGCGTAGAGTCTGGGCCGCTGGCAGCTTCCAATGCAGGCTCTTCGTGCCGCTGAGATGGGCCGGTAGCTTGCTGGCTCTTTTGTGCATTCACTTGCGCCTGCAGCCCCACAAGTGCATGTTCTATCTATATCATCCGCTCTGTACGCTCTTTTTCTTTTCTGCCACGCCATCTGTAAGAGCCGCCCCACTCGGCAAACCCATCCTTCCACGTCATACCCCCCGTGCCTCGTGCAAGTCCAGGGTGTTCTTTTTTACCGATGGTGTGTGTGAGCTGGTCATTCTCTCTGTCGGGATGGAAGGTCCTGGCGGCTGTTTCCTCGTATGCCATGATGAGTTCAGTGACGGGTTTGGCAAGGAGGGTTGGGAAGATACACAATCCTGTTTCTGGGTCCAACCTTGCCCCGATTCCGTAGAACCAAGTCTTTGCACATAGGTCCCACCCATGTGTCTTGGGTGTGATCCCTCTATCGTGCAGGGCCTTCTTAGCTTCCTCCCACTTAGGCCTCTGAGATATGTAGCCACCTGACCCCGTCCTCTGGTGATATTTTTTTCTTCTGGGCATTTAGCGTATTGGTTTCTGACCTCTTTGTAGCTATAGAACCTTCCTTGTATGCCACAAATTCGTGCCAGTGAGGTCTTATCTTCACATAATATGCCTCTTCGAAATCTGGAGTCTCGCGAGCTTTGACAAATTTGTTCAATTTTGTCTTCCAGTTGCGGAAAGCGTCAGCCATCTTCTTTAGAGTCCACTCTTTGACCTTTTCCTTTATAACCGGTTTATTTTCATCCTCCTCTGGCGGAAGGGTGAAATTTACCAACGGCGAATTCCAAAGCGTTTCTTTGGATCTTTCATCGACAAAGCTTATTCCAATATTCAATTATGATTGGGATTTGGTCCCAAACAAGAACTCTAGCCTGACGTATAAATTTGTCCGCGGCCTTCTTGGGCTCCATCGGCCTTCCATCAACACGGACTGCTTCGATTGTGAACTTTGCACGATCTTTCAACCGATGGCTCGTGCCTCGCTTGCTCTTTTTCGTAGAAGAAGATTGTTGCTGGTTGGTCGATCCGGAGGGCTAAAAGAAGAAAGAAGCGTTAATATATACAAATCAATCATTGCAAGTCAGCAAAGGCTTAATCCATGCATATATATACCTCGACGGACTTTGTAATCACTAAAGTGCGTTCACCGGAGTCATCATCTTCTCCATGACTACTTGAGCTGTCATCATGTCCCTCCAAGTTCAGATATTGTGAGGTGTCCTCGTGGATCATGTTCTCCATTATTTCTTCCTCTTCAAGGTTTCTACTGAGTGGATCCATAGTTTCTAAAACAATAATATTATCTAGAGTAAGAGAGTAAATATTCAAGTGGACTTGGATTCATACACAAATATACATATTATTCATACAAAAATACACAAATAAATACACAAATGAAATTAAAACCCTAAGCATGCTTGATCATTTTAAACAAGGTCCAAGGGGTCCAAACCCTAATTCGGAGAAATCCCGGATGCATTGAGAGGGTTCATTATATTCTTCTAATTAAACTTGTCATGAAAGTTGATTAACAATGCACGAGGATAGCTTGTCATGAAACTTGTCATGAAAGAGGTGGTTCTCATTTTTCTAAACATTTTTATATATTATTTGTATTTTTCCAAGTTAATATGAATTAGTTATTGGATTTACAAGATTTAAACAATTTCTAGAAATATTAAACCAATTAAAAACGCTTTACTGCATCATTGTGACATCAGCATAGGGTGGGGGCATTTCTTACTGGGACTGAGTCTAGCCACGGTCACTGACCAGTGGGCCAGATGCCCACGTTAGCCTCCACGATGGCAGTCAACAGGTCAAACTTCCAAGGCGATGTCAGCACGGCGTCGGCGTGACGTCATCGCGCCGGTGACTCTCGGACGACTGGGAGGGCGACTGGGTGCATGTGGGGGCTAGCGGGAGAGGGCGCGTTCGGCGCAGTTCATCGAGGTGGACCTGACAGTAGCCGCTCCACCCCTTTTTGGTCGTCGGAGCGAGAGGAGCGGCGGTGACTGGCGGCGGCAGAGGGAGGCGCACGACGCGGGAGTGAACCAGAGCGAGACGGAAGAAGGGGAAGGGTCCTTGAGGACCAGCAGCTCACCGTGAGGAGGATGCTGGTGTCGGAGAAGCCGCGCGAGGTCAGGGGCGAAGACAATCGGCAACGAGAGCGGCAGCCCCGCGTCGATTCCTTGGACGCGGAAGAAGAGCACGACGAGGCGGCGGCAACGGCGTGGGTGGGCGCGACGGCGATGGCGGCGTGGGTGGGCGCGGCGGTGACGCTCCTCTCTCTGCGCTCCTCTGCTCGATCGAATTCTGGCTGGGGGGAAGAGGAAGAGGAAGAATGTGCGCGCTGCGTTATAACCACCCCCTTTAACACCGGTTCCAGCCACGAACCGGTGTTAAAGGGGGAGGGGGAATTCATTTCGCGCGCGCACCCCCCCTTTAACACCGGTTCATGGCTGGAACCGGTGTTAAAGGGGGGGGGGTGCACGCGCAAAACGAAATAAATGCCCCCCCTTTAACACCGATTCGTGGCTGGAACCGGTATTAAAGGGGGGCATTTATTTCGTACATTAAAGGGCTAGGGGCTTTTTTAATTCAAAAAATAGGATAGAATTTAGAAAATTCATATATTTTTCATTTCAACTCAGAAAAATATGAACAATATATCATAATTTTCAGAAAAATAAGATCTATCCATTCATATAAAAACATTTTATAGTTACTGTAGATGAAAATTTTCAAAATGATTAAAACACTTACATATAAATTTTGATTATTCTATTAAAACAAAAAAAGTCAAACCTTAAAACTTTGAACATAAGAAATATTAAGCATCTAAAAAGGAATCTAACCCTATTTTATTAGAGCAAATCATATTTTATTTTGTATTAACATTTTTGAATTTTTTGGATATTTAAATACCGCATCTTTTGTATACTTTGCAATCTGACAAAACCTCGCTAAACTTGCATTTGAATTTTGATAAAAAAGCATATTGTGAACCTAAAAATGACTTTTGTAAAAAATCATGAGCATCGTATCAGGTACCTGTAGTTCATATTTGACCCACTTCCTATCAATTCAGCAGGAATTTGTCTTTTTCACTAGAGGTGGACGAAAAGGTTTCAGATCCCACTGTTGGTACATTGTCCATATAAGGTGGTCTAGTATTTTTGTAAAATGTGGTGGTAGTTTTTTGAATTAGCCATTTGGTGGTTGCTTCACAAAACCGTTTGTTTTTTACGATTGGAAAATGGAAAATGCCTTTTTGGTGCGACAAAAAGGAAAACTTCCTCTTGCAACATTGTTTGCCATCCCATGATGCACATGTATGCAAAATATGTCCACATTATCACAAACTATGCCTTGATTCTAGGCATAACATTGGTCATTTGACCCGAAAGCCAAGAAACCTCGAATGAGATAGGTCATATTGTGAAGGTTTTTTTGAGACATAATAAATATACCAAGTTTGATATTTTCATTACGATAGAACTGGAATTAAAGTATATAATGCAACTAACAGTAAGTTACATAAATCACGACTGAAAATTAAGATACATAAAAGAATTGAAAATTAAGATACATGGCCAGATTAAGTCATAATCGGCCGAATTTGTTTTGGAATATTGGAGTGATTTTCAGTCATGCTCCTGCCTACACCTGTAGTACTCACCACTATAGTCGTCGTACTCGCCGCGGCCGTCGTCGCTGTCGTCGTCGGGGTCACCGTAATTGAACCTTGAAGGCTGAGTACGCGTGGGCTGGACTTGAGGGTAGCGCAGACGGGGGTTAGAGTCGGCGGCAGTGTCGTAGGCCATGACGCTCTGGAGAGTCTGACCACGCCACCACAGCCGACGGTCGGCCTCGTTGAAGTTCGAAGGAGGTGGGGCGTCCTCCTCGTGCCTGGCGAGCGCCCTCTCACGCCAATCCTCGAAGAAGGCTTCCCAAGTCGGGAAATAGTCGGGATGCCATTTGGGATTCCTCCGCTGCTCCGGCATGAGCTCAAAGTAGTAGTGGTTCGTGATGGCCATCCTGCGCACCACACCTAGAGGGACAGGAGGAACCGGCACGCCTCCGGCGCTCAGCATCCAGCCGACGGGGACGCAGTAGCCCGACGGGCAGGGGTAGTTCGAGGCGCAAAGCGCCTCCGCCTCCCTGGGGGTTAGTGGTATGGTGGAAGCCATGGGAAAGAGTGATGAGGTTGCATATATGAGTCTAGAGATGTGCAATGACAATGGAGGCCAACCCTACATATATATATAGTGAGAAATGGCAGGAAGATAACTGGAGGGAAGAACTGGCGGGAAAAACTGGTGGGAAGAAATGGCGGGAAAAAATGGCGGGAAGAAATGGCAGGAAGAAAAATGGCTCATTTAATACATATAGTGTTAACAGAAGAAATATGACATTGATTTCCATGTTGAGATACATATGTGTGCCAAAAATAGCTTAATTAATACATATAGTCAATCTTATGGTCGCGTCGACCGTAACCATGGAGTATCAGCACCGTTTAACAGGATGGTTGGGTCGGTCTTCACTCTGAAGGGCGGAATTTCATCAAAATTATTATAATCTTCTGACATGTCTGTCTTGTCCTCCACTCCCAGGATGTTTATTTTCCCTGAAAGAACTATGTGACGCTTTGGCTCATCGTGATGTATCTGTTTGCTTATTTTTTTCTTTTTTCGATTTGGTAGACATGTCCTTCACATAGAAAACCTGAGCCACATCATTGGCTAAGACGAATGGTTCATCTAAGTTGTTGTCTACCTTCATAAGATTGTTGAGATCCACTGTTGTCATTCCGTACTTCTTGTCTACCTCAACCCCTCCTCCTGTTAGCTTGATCCATTTGCACCGAAACAAGGGGAACTTAAAATTAGGTCCATAGTCAAGTTCCCATATCTCCTCTATGAACCCATAATATGTGGTCTTTTGCCTATTGTCTTCTGCTGCATCGAAGCGGACACCACTGTTTTGGTTGGTGCTCTTTTTATCTTGGCCTATCGTGTAAAATGTATTCCCATTTATCTCGTACCCTTGGAAAGTAGATACAGTCGAAGATGGTGTCCTGGCCAACAAGTACAACAGATCCCCAACAGTGGTGTTATTCGTGAGAAGTCTTTGCAGCCAGCCACCAAAACTCGCCATGTGTTCACTTATAATCCATTCATCAGACTGTCCCGGGTGTTTGAGGCGTATAAAATTCTTGTGTTCATTGATATACGTGGCAACCAAGATAGATCTTTGTAAAACCGTGTAGTGTGCTTGATTGAGAGAATGCCCGTCCCTACATATCATTGCTTTACATCCTAGGGTGCCTTTTCCACGCAGTCTCCCCTCATGTCGTGATTCTGGAACACCAATCGCCTTAAGATCAGGAATAAAATCAACACAGAACTCAATGACCTCCTCTGTTACATAGCCCTTGGAGATGCTTCCTTCTGGCCTAGCACGGTTATAAACATATTTCTTTAAGACTCCCATGTACCTCTCAAAGGGAAAATATTGTGTAGAAATACAGGACCGAGAATGGCAATCTCTTCTACTAGGTGAACCAGGAGATGCGTCATAATATTGAAGAAGGATGGTGGGAACACCAACTCAAAGCTGACAAGACATTGGGCCACATCTGTCTGTAACCCTGGTAGGCTTTCTGGATCGATTACCTTCTGAGATATTGCATTGAGGAATGCACATAGCTTCACAATGGGTACTCGAACATTTTCAGGTAGAAGCCCCCTCAATGCAATCGGAAGCAATTGCGTCATAATCACGTGGACTTCATGAGACTTCAGGTTTTGGAATTTTTTCTCTGCCATATTTATTATTCCCTTTATATTCGACGGGAAGCCAGACGGGACGTTGATACTGCTCAGGCATTCAAAAAAGATTTCCTTCTCTGCTTTGGTAAGAGCGTAGCTGGCAGGAGTTAAGTGGCATCGTTTACCCTTCTTGTTCTCAGGATGCATAGGCTCTTCAGGGTCTTTCATACGTTGCTGGTCCTGCCGTGCTTCCGGTGTATATTTTGTCTTCCATACACTCCTAGGAAGCCTAGCAGGTTCACGCAAACATTCTTTGTCACGTGCATCACGTCGATTGAAGAGCGGACCTCTAAGACTTTCCAATAGGGTAGGTCCCAAAATATAGACTGTTTCTTCCACATGGGCGCGTGTCCGACATCGTCATTCGGAACAGATACTGCCAGGACCTATTCCAAAGATTACTTCTAGGTCCTTGACCATACCAAATACCTCTTCACAGGTACGGAGGACAGGCTTCCTCCGGGGTTCTGCCAGACGTTTGAAATGCTTGTCTTTCTTTCTTACTGGATGCAGGTTCGGAAGAAATCGATGATACCCTAGGTACACAACCTTCTTACATTTATCCAAATATACACTTTCAGTCTCATCTAAACAGTGTATGCATGCATTGTATCCCTTGTTTGTTCGCCCTGAAATGTTACTAAGAGCAGGCCAATCATTGATGGTTACGAAAAGCAACGCTCGTAGGTCAAATGGCTCCCCTTTATGCTCAACCCACATACGTACACCTGGTTTGTCCCACATCTGTAAAAGTTCTTCAACTAATGGCCTTAGGTACACATCAATGTCGTTGCCGGGTTGCCTCGTGCCTTGGGTGAGCACTGGCATCATAATGAACTTCCTCTTCATGCACAACCAAGGAGGAAGGTTATAGATACATAGAGTCACAGGCCTGGTGTTGTGACTGCAGCTCTGCTCACCAAAATGATTCATGTCATCTGTACTTAGACCAAACCTTAAGTTCCTTGCGTCACGTGCGAAGTCCGGGTACTCTTGCTCGACTTTTCTCCACTGTGACCCATCAGCGGGGTGTCTCAACATCGCTTCTTTCTTACGGTCTTCCATGTGCCATCGCAACAACTTGGCATGCTCTTTATTTTTGAAGAGACGTTTTAACCGTGGTATTATAGGAGCATACCACATAACCTTGGCAGGAACCTTCTTCCTAGGGGCCTCGCCCTCAACATCGCCAGGATCGTCTCGTCTGATCTTATACCGCAGTGCAGTGCATACCGGGCATGCATCTAAATTATCATACTTCTCACCGCGGTAGAGGATGCAATCATTAATGCAGACATGTATCTTCTACACGTCTAATCCTAGAGGGCAGACAACCTTTTTTGCTTGATATGTACTATCGGGCAACTCATTATTTCTTGGAAGCAGATTCTTTATTTTTACCAACAACTTTGAAAATGCGCTGTCAGTCACATCGTTCTCTGCCTTCCATTGTAGCAAATCCGGTGTGGTACCTAGCTTTTTGTGGCCATCTTCGCAAGTTGGGTACAATAATGTTTTGTGATCCTTTAACATTTGCTCCAGCTTCTCCTTCTCCTTTTCAGTTTCACATTCTTCCTTTGCATCAGTAATGGCCTGACCAAGATCGTCATCAGCGGGCCCATCTGCTGCCTCTTGATCTTCATTATCTACCCCCGTTGCAGTATCATCATATTCAGGATACATATTATGATAGTTGTCATCATCCTCTTCTTCTTCGTTGTCTTCCATCACAACCCCTTTTTCTCCGTGCTTGGTCCAACAATTATAGCTGGGCATGAAACCGGATCGAAGCAGGTGGGCGTGAATGGTTCTGGTATTTGAGTAGTCTTTCTTGTTTCGACAGTGAACACACGGACATCACATAAAACCATTGTGACCACGGTTTGCATTATCCACAACGATGAAATTTTGGAGGCCCGTAATGTACTCGGAAGTGCGTCGGTCACCGTACATCCATTGCCGGTTCATCTGCATTAATATATAGTATATCAAAAATTAATAGGGAGATGACCATTTATATAGTACATAAATGACACATGAAAGGATAAAGTTGCCGACCTCGACCGAGAAGGAAAGAGCAACGAGAAAACTTATTTTGAGCTCTCGGGCATTTCACCGAACACCTCTTGTGCATAGGAAAAAACACAAACTAGCACACCTCTCACCCTCTTGCTAGGCTCCAAAATGAGAGAGTGAAAAAATGGAAGAGAGGGGTGTGGGCTGCGGTGTGTTATATAGCCCCCCTTTAATACCGGTTCAAGTTGAACCGGTGTTAAAGGGGGGGGGGCACTGGTGCAGGGCCTTTAACACTGGTTCGTGGCATGAACCGGTGTTAAAGGGGGTGCTCCTTTTTTGCTCTATGGACCACGCTGGTACGGGCACCCCCTTTAACACCGGTTCGTAGAAGAACCGGTGTTAAAGCCCATTTTCGACCTCAACCAAAGGCCTCGTTTCCACTAGTGGTTGTGTTAAACGTACCTGGATGGCACTTTATCTGAGTCGGTTAACAGATGACTGCACTTTCTAGGTAGAACGTGGTGGCAACTGGCAAGGAGGGACCTCATAGGATATATGTATTCCACAATCCACCTTGCATGTTATTATTTATTTGTATTGTACAAGCACAAAGAGAAAGGATTTCCAATAATAACTATTTGAGGCTATTTGTTGGAACATTATACTCTACTGCTAAATATGCAGACCAATTGAACATAATAGGAAGAAATAACTGTAAAATTCAACTATTAGATAATCGGTTTGTTTATTTCAAAAAAAAAGATAATTGGTTTGTTCGATGTGCTGATGAGCGCAGATTTAGATTCACATTCACACATGTAGAAATGTAAATTTCTAATGCAAGACATATTGTTGATGTTTGAAGATCATGCCATTTCTTTTGCTATATATTTTTTATGGTTTTTTCTTCTTCACCCCCAATGCTTGAATCATGCCTCTGCCCCTGCCGCCGGCCTGCTTGAAGCAGCCAGGAAAACAACTCCGTAGCAGGCTATGCATGAGCCGGGAGCCAATAGGCTATTCATGCCATCGGGACACAATCAAGAGTTAGGACTGACTAAGAATATATTTTCTTATGCCGTCAAACTGAAGGGGCATGAAAAATTATATAAGAAATCAGGATTACTCCCTCCTTCCCATGAAATAGGTAATTTTATTTTTGTCGTGTATACACGAACTTATGCATGTGTGTAGTTTCAACATTGATATGTATAGCCTAAAAATAGTAGTTATAAGGATTGTGTAATATGCGAAATTCTGTAATTCTAATATAAACTATTTTATGAAGGATAGAGTACTGGATAATTCATGACTAATTTAAGTGACTGCTAGATATTATTTAGTGGTCTATTATATTTAGAGTTCTATTAAACAAGTGGAACTGCAAGTCATTTCCAATCTCTCCAAGTCGCTTGCCTCCAATATGAAGTTGTCGCCTACCTCCACCACTGTTCATGTACTACAACATCCTATTAATCTATACAGCCATGACTAACACATTTGTTGATTATCTACGTCCCAAATGTTGTTGTTTTGGGAATCAGTAGATTTCACTTTTAATAAATATACATAGCTAATATTGTTTAAATTTCTTTATTTGTTTCCAATAGTTTGTCTTATCCAATTTTTGGCGGGCATCATATCTCATGTTGAATATTTTTTGCACGACAATTAATAATTTCTTTAAGAAATCCAATAAGTAATATAGGGAATACAAGCTTAATACATAATAAAGGGAAAAATAATATACAAATGAAAGAGTTCACCATCTGTGATCTACATCAGATTGCCGGCCATAACGTTGAGTCCAGGTGTGCCGTTGCCATTGCTCATTGAAATCAAGTACATGAACCAACGCCACCATTCCAAGCTTAATCCCTTTTCTGCGGTCATCATGTTGAGTCCCAGTGTACCGTTTTCATTGCTCATTCAAAACAAGTACAAGAATCTTCCGCAAAAAAAATAACAAGTACAAGAATCAACCCCATCAATTTCAAGCTTAATCCCTTTTCACAAAAAAATTCAATCTTAATTCACACGGGAACCTAGGGTGTTGAGATCAGATTGACATGGTGTTAGCTCCAGGTAACATAATATGTGGGTCGACGTCTTAGGACGAAAATACACGGTAGAGTAGGTGGCATAGAAGGATGAGTTGCATGCATGACCTCCGATGACCCGTCGACGGTTAGTGAATCGACCACGACTAGGCTTACATAAACGCATAGAACCATTGTGTGTCTCCTTGCCATATAGAAAGTCAAGCAACTGATTTCAGATGCGTGGTATGTATATGTTGTAATGTAATTAAATATTATACTACCTCCGCTCCGTAATGTAGAACATTGTGGCAAAATAGATTAGTTTCCTGAAATTTTCTAGGTAATGGAACAGATTTAGTAACATATATAAGTACATTATTCTACAAGATTTGGTTAACCTGTGGCGAAAGTGTCATGTTGAGGGATACTTCGATCAACCCTAGGTGGAAAAGGGGTTCATGCGAACATGCACATGGTGGAAGCATCCGTTGGCTGATGAAGCTAAGTGCATCTCCTGCACACATGCTTACTATACTACTCAAGTACTCATGAAACAAGATGTACAATCTATAAGATCATCTAGAACATGTTCTACTATCTATATGGAAGCAAATAATTATTGATTGAATTTTTTAGCACAACTTACGATATGATTCATTCATAAAAAGGTGTTATAGTAGACATGGATACACCATGAAGATTTTTGACAATTACTCCCTCCATTTGGAAATATAAGATGTTTTAGGTTCGTGAATGAGATGTATCTAGACACCTTTTAGTGTCTAGATTCATTTGAACCTATACACTAAAAGGTGTCTATATACATCTCCTTCACAAACCTAAAATATCTTATATTTCTAGACGGAGGGAGTACTTTCATACCAATGTGTTGTCAAGCATTTAAGAACACAAAATATTAATATCCATGAGATTGAAGTAATTTTTCTAAACAATGTAAATTGCGAAATAAATTTTGAAAATCAAGATAATGGTAACCTTTATTTATGTGTTCAAACTCCATTAGTAGCACGTCAAGATCACCTCATGGGCAGATATTTCACAATACACTGTAATGGGGTATTTTGGCCACAATAAATAAGTAAATATGATACTACTTTTTGACTTAAGAAAAAGGTAAGATTGATATTTGGGGAAATATGAAGTAATAAATTAGTATACGAATTTATATATCTTATATATATGCAATAACAGATTTTGACATTGCTCAAAGAGAAGTTCTGACTATTCAGAATATGGACATGCTTTTTAATATTTATCATTGTAAAAATATTAGCTATTAACCTATGTGTATTACGCTGTACAAAATAGTTTTAATACCTTCTAATGTTTTCTATTTTGGTTTCTGTAATTCGTAATGTTTTAGAAAGTTCTTAGTCAAAGATAAATCTTAAGAAACACATCTTCTTCGTATGATTAGCTTAATATGAGGTTTGAAAACAACATATATAGTGAGTAGTTCTGTGTAAAATTCATTCCTCACAAATTTAAGATGATGTCCACAAACATGATATTTTAGTAAGCATCAACAAATAGAGGGGTTGACCTCACATTTGCGAGGGCCACCTTGCTAGTGATGATAAAGGCATGGTGGTGTCTCCTCCTCAATTTTGCCTTTTCTTTCATATTTGCGTGTTTATATGATTGCTAAATGCGAATCAGTGAGTAGAATGTGGAAAAATATTCTTATGTTTCAGTGGAGAAAATACCCATAGCATTTCTTCTTTTTATTAAACAGTTTTTGGCTCACAAGAGTCATCCTCTTTTAGACCCTTCACCATCGTATATATCTATATATCTAAGCTGAGAGCATCTCTAGTCACGAGCCCGAATAACGCCCGCTAACAACGCCAAATCGGTCATTTATGGAGCGCCGACATGAATGGTCTTCTTTGGGCACGAGATTTTAACAATCAAAATCCTTCATTGGAGGAATGGAAGGCCATTGTAACCCAAGAACTGGGATGGGTTGTGCTTAGAATTAATAAAAAACATAGCCGGGGTCTAAAAACCTGGATCAGCTCACACTTAGATTGGAGATAGTTATTCTCTGGCTATTATCCCTCACTGAGGTGGATATGTAACTTTGTAAATATGTAAATCTCTCTGATATTTATTTATAAAAATTGCAGTGGAGATTTTCCCTACTATTCAACCCTCAAAAAAAGAGAGGACATATTTGGAGAGTTGGCTCGGGTAAAAAAATTAACATATGGACTGATCCATGGATTCCTAGTAGTCCCGATCACATGATTCAAACTTCTAGAGGCCAAGTATTTCTCAAGATGGTTGTTGATCTTATTAATCTAGTATCTTGTAACTAGGACGAAGAGCTGTTGATGGAGGTGTTTAATCCATTGGATGTGAAAAGGATTGTGTGCATACCCTTAGTGAAAACCTCACTGATGAGTTTGTTGTGTGGCATTGAACCAAGTCTTTTAGTTTCTCAGTGAGATCAGCCTATTACCTTAAGTGGAATCACATCTATGGGCATAGACTACAAACCGATGCCGACGAGGGGCCATCATCAATTAACCCAGTATGGGATATTCTTTGGAAATTAAAAGTCCCGAGTAAGATCAAAATCTTTGCCTAGCAAGCTCTTCATGGGATTATTCCAGGGATGTCTATCCTTGCTAACAGGAATATACCAGTGTCTGGACAATGTCATGTGTGCTTACAAGGATATGAAGATGTTAAACACTTAATGTTTACTTGTGTAAGAGCACATGAGGTATGGAAGTCCATTGGCATTGATAATCTAATCAATTCAGTTGTTGTTGACGGATCAGGGTTTGTTATCCTAGAAGAGTTCCTACGGAGTGAAACAAATGCTGCAGATCAGGATGATCTCAAGAATGTAGGTCTGAAGGAGCTAATTCTTGTGGGGGCTTGGTACATCTGGTGGCAACGAAGGGAGCAAATTAATGGATAAAAGGTTGATCCGACTAATCAAACAACCTTCTCCATCAGAGCGATTACTCTCAACTATAAAGGTGCTATAGAAAATATTATGCCATGTGAGGTTTATTGGGTTCGGCCTCCCCCCAATTTCTAAAAACTCAATATTGATGCATGCTTCTTTCCAAATGGTACTGGAGAAACATGGGTTGTGCTTCAGAATTCAAAAGGACAAGTGGTTTTAGGTGGAAGCTAGATCTTTGATCATATCCTTGATGCTACTACTGCAGAAGCTCGGACACTTCACAATGGTCATCATTATATTGAGAATTTGAGCTTTACTCCGGTTATAATTGAAACCGATTCACTTGAGCTCATCAATGCATACAATGGGTAGATTGATATTTGGAGTCCTTACACTGCCATTCTTGCTGATTTCTTCCAAATTGCTAGAAGAATTGAAAAGGTTTCAGCCAAACATTGTCCTCGGGAAGAAAATGTGGTGGCCCATACCCTATCTAGACTTGTCTTTGATTCCAATATTCATGTTTTTGGGATGGTGATCCCTCTAGTTTTATTAGTTCTTATGTAATGAACGATGTAAACTTATTTTGAGGGGCTACAAGTTTCATACGCACTATTTTTCCTTATCAGGGTACCTAAGAGGACTGGAAGGTTTTAATGAGGCGGCTTGCATGATCAATATATAATGTTTTCAAAAAAACTTAATGTGGCCTTTAATTTTTTTGCTGGTAAGAAACTCAAAATCAAATAAAAGGCCATATTGCATCGATATATGCCAAGGCTAGGGATTTTTTCTTTTTGAAAAACTAAAGCCACGACCTAACATGCAAACATATAATAACAAATAGGGATTTCTATTTTCTGTACTTGGTTTGTTAGTTGTACTCACGTTTTCGCAGCCTCTTAACTTTTCCTAACTTTTGCCCAGCTCCATGTCTGAAACTCTCACATGTTCTGAAACTCGTTGTCCGTCAGCCTTGCCATTGTGTGTTGACAAGTGGGGCCGCGTTCAGTCGGGTCCCGTAGTGGACACCTCTCTCCACTTATCCAGATCAGCATGGAACTCGCAACTTATCCACGTGAGCACCGGACCCACAACTTACGCAGGTTGGCATTGCAAGATGGGACCCTGAGCTAGCCCCGCGCCCACACCTGTGATGTTGCCTCTCCTTTCTTCTTCTTCTCCGACGATGGCGTCCCTTTTTCTAGCTTCACTTTGGCCTCCCGTTCATCCTGACCATAGTATGGTTAAAAGGGCATGTATGCCCCATGTGTGGTTTTGGTAATTAATGATAATCCCTATGGACTAATGTGTAAATTGAGTTTCACTTGTAGGTTTGTCCATTGACATTGCTTGGACCATGTGTTGGTCTCAAGGTTGAAATTTGAAGAATTGTCCAAGGGCTTTGTGCCCTTCGGAACCATGAAGAAAGAAATTGCTTGAAGGTTGATCAAGACAAGTGCAAAGAATTGCCTCAAGATGGATCAACCTCAAGAAGGGATGAAGAAGGGAAGCTCAAGATGCACCATCTCTAGAAGATATCATGCTTGAAGCTTCCCATCCTCAATGATCATGGAGTGATGAATACAAGTTCAAAGATGACGTTTCCCCATGGAGTATGGGGGAGCGATTTGAAAGTCTTCATCAAGCCAGAGCGAGAAAGAGCAAACAAGAAAGGTGTTCCCACTTGAGAAGAACAAGACGGTCTACATCAAGTTTAAGTGGATTGCTCGAGGCAAAGGTATGATCTTGATAGGTCTTCTATTTTTCCGGTCTCGTGTTGTTAGTTGGGAGACCGGGTTTAGGATAGATAGCCGTACTATCAAGATGGGCTCTCAAGTGGTGTCTCGATCGCATCGTTCGGAGAGAGCTCAAACCTTTGCATTCATAGCATCATCTTTCTTGGTTGATATTTGGTTCTTGTCCATGAGAGGATCTAGAGCTTGTGGTCATCATCATAACAAGATCTAGTTTATCAAATAAGGATTTCACTTGCATATCGTATTGGAGTTTTTGATCTTGCGAGTTTTTCCAGCTCCACGCCTTGGGAGATACATCACATATATATTCATGGTATTTTCTCCCTAGTTCTAGTTCATCAAATAAGGATTTCACTTGCATATATATTCATGATCTTGCGAGTTTTTGTTGGATTCTATTCATTGTTATCTTTCCAACAAAATTGGTTTCATCTCGTTTCGAGTTCGGATGCGAAAGTTATTGCAGTTTTTCCTGACCGGAAGTTCCGGCTACCCATCGGAAGTGCCGCTTGGGCATTTGCCGCCGGAAGTTACGGTGGAAGTTTCGGTTCTTCTTCCGCTCACTTAATGTCTTCTCTCTATCTAGTTTGGTGTTTTGGCGAAATTTGGATCGGAAGTTTCGGCGGTAATACCACCCCCGTCGGAAGTTTCGGCCAGGGACCTGAAGTACCGCTCGGGCATAAATGCCATCGGTAGTACCGGGTGAAATTCCGGCTCTTGATCCGCCCACGTTCTATAACCTCAGTATTTTGTATGCTCTATTTGACGGAACTTTGGTCGAATTTCCATCGGTAGATCCACTCCCATCAGAAGTTCTGGTGGACCGGCGGAAGTTCCGGCCAGGGTCGTGTTTTTAGTCTCCCGCATCGCAGTTTTCTGACCGTTGGCTGTGTGCCACCGGAATTTCCTGCCTCCCATCGGAAGTTCCGGCCAAGGTCGTGAATGCCCATAACGGGCAGATCTAGGAGCCCTTTAAAAGGTACTCCTCTTTCCCTTTGTGGGCACAAGCTCTTTTCTTGGTTCTTGGATTTCTCTCTCTCCTCCATTGTTTAACTTGAAGAGCTTTCGCTCTCCCCTTTCCCTTCCTATGATTCTTGCATCTTTTTGAGGGATTTTAGAGAGGAGATCTATATCTACAATCCCCCCAAGCCAAATCCCTTCTTTGTGAAGGAATCATTAGGATCTAGATCTTGGAGAGTTTTATGTTCTCCTCTTATGTTCTTCCTCCCTTATTCCCCCAATAGCTTTTGTAGCTTTGTTGGAATTTGGGAGAGAAGGACTTTCCCCTGTATTTGGTGCATAGGTTTGAGTTCTCCTCAGAGATTCGGCGAGTTCAAGCTTGTGGGCTTGTTTCTCTTGGGTTCTTGGAACCCTAGACGGTTGTGTGGTTGGGTTATTGACTTTTTGTGACCTTTTGTGGTCTTATAGCCTTTTGTGGCTTTCTTGGCGTTTTGTGGCGTTGTGGCCTTTTGTGGCTTTGTTGTTGGGAGCTTCTAATTGAGTTGTGGAGATAGCCCCAATCTTGTACGGGTTTGGTGACCACCCTGAAGTGTCCCATAGTGGAGTGAGTGCCCGCCTCTTGTGGTGCACACTCGGGAGAATGGGGTGAGATTTTGTGGTGTCGGTGATTTGCATGCTTCCGCATCCGGGGTGAGGCCTTGTGTGGCGTTGGGTGTGCATCGAGCCACCACACCTCGAGGTGAGCCATTTGTGGCATTCGGAGAGTATTGCGCCATCGCACCTCTCCAACATAGACGTAGCTTCTTTGGAAGTGAACTTCGGGATAAAAATCTTCGTCTCTACGTCCATCGGTTATCTCTCAACCGATCCCTTTTACTTATGCACTTTACATTGTGATAGCCTTCGTGCTTGAAGTATTTTATCTTGATATCACCTTGTTGCTTGTATTTCTTAGCATATGTTGTTGGTGCACTTAGGTGAACCTAGTGGTTAGGTTTTGTGCTCAATAAATTAAATGTTAGTTTTATTCCGCATTTATTTGAGCCTAAACCGTAATAATTTTAAAAAATCCTATTCACCCCCCCTAGGCGGCGTACATTGCACTTTCAATGGTGCCATCCCGTTGACCTATATAAAGGATGACAATGGCAACCGTGCGCAGGGAAGGTTAGGTCTCGCACTAAATTGTTTCGATTAGAGGGGGGCTCTTGCTGTGGAAAATCAATTAGAGCAACTCGGAAGCTCAATTGGGCATGCCCTTGTTCTGGATAATGTGGCCGACAGAGGAGCCCTTCCAATGATTTAATTTGTTTATCGATTTAATGTCTCGGTTGCAATCAAGTGAATCTATGAGGTGAAAGTCAAATTTTAATATTTAGGGAGATGGAAGTATAAAAATAACAAAATGACATAACTCTTGAATACTTTCAAATTTAAAAAATGATAAAACTCTTAATGTAAAAGAGTATTTATAATTGACACAACTCTTGAACACTTTTAAATTACAATTTGGACATGATAATGTTGTCCTAAGAAAATCTCGAGAGTTTACCATTTTTAGAGCGTGAAAAGTGATCCCTAAACTAAAATCTTTATGCCCGTGCATATACTAAAATTATACACCTCTGAATACTATGAAATTGCACTCAGGACATGATAATGTGTGCTAATAAAATCTTGAGAGTTTATCATTTTCATAGAGTGAAATATTATGCATAAACTTGGATATATGAAAATTATACACCTTTGAACACCGTGAAATCACACTTAATACGTGATAATGATGTTCTATCAAAATCTTGAGAGATTATCATTTTCATAGAGTGAAATGTAATGCATAAACTTGCATATACAAAAATTATACACCTTTGAACTCTTTGAAATCGCTCTTAATATGTGATAATGTTGTGCTAACAAAATTTTGAGAGATTATAATTTTTATAGAGTGGAATGTAATGCATAAACTTGCATATACGAAAATTATACACCTTTGAACATTTTGAAACCGCACCTAGGATGTGATAATGTTATACTAAGAAAATCTTGAGAGATTATCATTTTCCTACAGTGGAATGTAATGCATAAACTTATATATACGAAAATTATACACCTTTGAACACTTTTCCTTAAAAGTATTTTCAAAATCATTTCTCTATGGAGTTAAAGTACTGATAGCAAACTCGTTATTTTGCATGGATAGAGGGGTGACCCCCGATAAATATAGGGTTATCCTGTCCGCTAGATCACAGATGATGAACGTTTGGTGGGCACGATCCGCGTGGCAACTGTCTCGACCAATCAGAGTGTAGAAGTCAAGATGAGCACATGTGTGAGAGTTTGTGACTAAGAGAGAGGAAAAAACTGAGTAGAACTTAAAAACAAGGACAAAACTAACAAAGGGATTCAAATAGAAAATAAAAAGAGATTTAAAAAATGGAAAATGTGTCTTTTATACAATAAAAATACACCTTGGCATACATCCAACTATTTGCAATTCAAATATACATGAGTGTGACAATTATTGCCTCATTCAGGTAAACTATATTTTGGGGAGGGATGTTTTGGGAAGAGGCTTGAGTAGAAAGCCATGAACCTTCATAGATAGTAGGTGATTTGAGAAGTGGTGATTTAGGTTAAAACTTGATTTCTATACATTTCTTATATTGATATGTCACATAAGAAGACTTACTGGATAGGTGCCATTATGTTTTGATCTTTTTGAATTTTTTATGCATAAAATGACTCAATAAGCTAGCTAAAACCCATCCGTTGACTCTCTATTGACCAACCACCGGAGGGTAAAACTGAGTATATTGGACACGACAGTGTTAGTACTGGAGGGAAAAATTGAGTACAACCAAACTGCAGTGTTACACTCGAGGGTATAACTGAGTACAACTAAGTCGCCAGGGTTAGACACGAGGGAAAAAACATGACCCACGATACCTGTGTCACGGTGCACAGGGCGTTAGCGGACGCGTGTGACCATGCACAATGCAGTAGCGTACATGGTTACGTGGTGCTCGGTGGTGCAACAAAACGTCCCTTCCATTTACTTTTATAGAGGCCTCCTCAATCGCTCACTCGCTCTCTCACGCAACTGTCTCCACTACCTCATCACCTTCTGCAAACCCCCAAGAAAACCCCAACCATGCCGACGATGAAGAGGAACGGCGTGGTGGCCATCGTCACCTCCAAGGCCGTCAGCGAGGATGACGTACCCATACCCTGTCGAGGCATCGAAGGCAACCGCCGTCTGCCTCGTCCCCCTTCCGCTGTAGCCGCCGGCGAGGAGACCCCGCCAGTCTCAGGCAGATCTCGCTCGATTGATACCCCTACAAGGAGGAGGAGTACATCAGGCCGGAGAACCCCTACGACACCAGCATCTTCGACCCATGGTCGAAGGTAACTAGGGTTTTATCCCCTTCCCTTGTTCTTCCCTCATTCCCATTGTTGGATGCTAGATCGTGTGTTATTAGGATTCGGCTATTCATATTTTCAATCATTGGATTCTAGGTATTTTTACAGACGCTAATCCTGTTGTGTTAGATCTCGTATTTTCCATGAATCCCCCTGTTCGTATTTCAATCCTATTTTATTTGTCCTCCATATTGTTGTTAAGGGATTCCTTAGTTAGTACTAGCATCGATCTGTAGTTGGGATTAGTATTTGATTTTGTTTGAGATTTGGGGATTGGGGAATTTAAGCCACTCGGTTAATTTATGCGAATAATCAGGAGATCTCAATTGGTTCATTTATGGAAAGAATCAATCCCGATAATCAAGGTATCTCAATCATTTCCTTATTACACACTACTAATTTTTTCAACAGGCAGATAATAGTGACGTCTGCAGCGACGACGAGTCCAAGCACACTAAGACTCGTTAGGTGCTGAGAAGGCTGGAGTTCGGCTAGTACGACGACTACTTCGCCGACGACGTCTATAGGTGCACCTTCTGCACCAGTAGACTCCTCGCCACCAAATTCAACTCCCTCGTGAAGCATGCTGAGGATGTGACCACCTGCGACCAATCCATGAATGTCACGTCTTCAGAGCCAAGCACAAGGCCCTCGGCTTTCACCTCCCCAACCTCCAGAAGGTGGCCATCGAAGAGGGTTGCATGCCCCCGATCAAGCCCAAGGCGCCCAAGGTCAAGGGACTGGGCAACAAGAAGTGGAGGAAGTGCCAGAGGGAGGAGGCGGAGGACAGGAGGGGCCATTGATCTTGTGCTGTTGCTGCTGATGTAAAGCAGCTTTTTTATATTGTTTGTGTTGAAATTGTCCGTTGCTGCTGCTGAGCAGCCTAATTGTCAAACCTTGTTAAGTACCGTACTATATATCCTATATGAGCTGCTTTATCTACATCTACTTTGTTTACTGAATATATTTATGGTGCTGGTTAGATTTGTTGCTCTAGATTTCCTAATAGATTGGTAAAAAAACGACGGATAAAAGGAACAATGAATGAAAAGAGAATCTGCTCTAAATGTGTTACCTTTTTGGGCAAAAAACACAACAGTTAGAGAGAGAGGGGGAAATGCGCTCTTAGGAAGGCCAATCATAAAAATAATAAAAAAGAGAACTTCCAATTTAGACGACAGGGCGTACGTAACTACCAAACAAGCCCCACATGGTCCCACACTACGTCCCCCCTAACACGATCCCAACCAACCGGCCCCACGCAGTCCCACATGGCATGGCCCCACACGTCACCATAACATGTTCCCGGCCAAACCGGCCCCACATGGTCCCATACCGTGCGGTCCCACATGTCAGCCAACGGTCAACCTGATGGCAGTTGTCGTTCGATCTCTTTGATGAGTTTCGGAGAAGGAGATGATCAAAAGTGAGGAAAAGTTAAACGGCTGGGAAAAAGTGAGTACTACTAATGAACCAGGGGCATGAAAATAGAAATTCCTAAAAAATAACAATGAACTAAAGTAAACTAAACATGTACATGATATTCCCATAGTCAAACTAATCTAAATAAAGAACAAGAACTAATCTAATCTAAATGAAGAACAAGAAATACCTATACAAGTGGACATGGATTTGCCAACTGGAAAAGTTGTTGCCTTAGTACAAAGAACATATCTAAATAAAGAACATGAATTGAAATAAACTAGGGTTTTGATATTTAATTTAGGCGAGGTGGGATTGCTTAGTGTTCGAATTTGAGTTGCAGGACTCCTCATCGCCTTCCACCTCCACCACCATCGTCGCTGTCGTGTCCATTGTTGGGTTCATAGAGAGGCAATGGAGGTCCCGAAATAAACATGGAGAAGAGAATGGTCGTTTCCTCCTCCACCTGCACATGTCATCCTCATGCTCAAATGCGACGCAAAAGTGGATTGGAGACACTAGTGGAAACGAGGTCTTTTGTTGATCCCGAAAAGGGGCTTTAACAACGGTTCTTCTATGAACCGGTGTTAAAGGGGGGGCCTTACCAGCGTGGCCCCTGCGGCAAAAAAGGAGCCCCCTTTAACACCGGTTCGTGCCACGAACCGGTGTTAAAGGTCCCTGCAGCAGTGGCCCGCGCACCCCCCTTTAACACCGGTTCGTGGCATGAACCGGTGTTAAAGGGGGGGGGGCTATATAAGACACCACCCCAGCCCACACACACCCCACTCTTCCATTCTTTCACATTTTGGAGCCTAGTAAGAGGGTGTGAAGAGTGCTAGTTTGTGTTTTTTTCATATGCACTAGAGGTGTTCGGTGAAATTCCCGAGAGCTCAAAATAAGCTTTCTTGTTGCTCTTTCCGTCTCGGTCGAGGTCGGAAACTATAGTTTCATGTGTCATTGATACACTATATATATAAATGGTTATCTCCCTATTATTTTTTGATATATACTACATATTAATGCAGATGAATCGGCAATGGATGTACGGTGACCGCCGCACTTCCGAGTACATTACGGGCCTCCAAAATTTCATCGTTGTGGCTAATGCAAACCGTGGTCACAATGGTTTTATGTGCTGTCCGTGTGTTCACTGTCAGAACAAGGAAGACTACTCAAATACCAGAACCATTCATGCCCACCTGCTTCGATCCGGTTTCATGCCCAGCTATAATTGTTGGACCAAGCACGGAGAAAAAGGGGTTGTGATGGAAGACAACGAAGAAGAAGAGGATGATGAAAACTATCATAATATGTATCTTGAATATGATGATAATGCAACAGAGGTAGATAATGAAGATCAAGAGGGAGCAGATGGGCCCGCTGATGACGATCTTGGTCGGGCCATTACTGATGCAAAGGAAGAATGTGAAACTGAAAAGGAGAAGGAGAAGCTGGAGCAGATGTTAAAGGATCATACAACATTGTTGTATCCAACTTGCGAAGATGGCCACAAAAAGCTAGGTGCCACACTGGATTTGCTGCAATGGAAGGCAGAGAATGGTGTGACTGACAGCGCATTTTCAAAGTTGTTGGTAAAAATGAAGAATCTTCTTCCAAGAAATAATGAGTTGCCCGACAGTACATACCAAGCAAAGAAGGTTGTCTGCCCTCTAGGATTAGACGTGCAGAAGATACATGCCTGCATTAATGACTGCATCCTCTACCGCGGTGAGAAGTACGAGAATTTGGATACATGCCCGGTATGCACTGCACTGCGGTATAAGATCAGATGAGACGATCCTGGCGATGTTGAGGGCGAGGCCCCTAGGAAGAAGGTTCCCGCCAAGGTTATGTGGTATGCTCCTATAATACCACGGTTAAAACGTCTCTTCAGAAATAAAGAGCATGCCAAATTGTTGCGATGGCACATGGAAGACCCGTAAGAAAGACGCGATGTTGAGACACCCCGCTGATGGGTCACAGTGGAGAAAAGTCGAGCGAGAGTACCCGGACTTCGCACGTGACGCAAGGAACTTAAGGTTTGGTCTAAGTACAGACGACATGAATCCTTTTGGTGAGCAGAGCTGCAGTCACATTACATGGCCTGTGACCCTATGTATCTATAACCTTCCTCCTTGGTTGTGTATGAAGAGGAAGTTCATTATGATGCCAGTGCTCATCCAAGGCCCGAGGCCACCCGGCAACGACATTGATGTGTACCTAAGGCCATTAGTTGAAGAACTTTTACAGCTGTGGGCCAAACCAGGTGTACGTATGTGGGATGAGCACAAAGGGGAGCCATTTGACCTACGAGCATTGCTTTTCGTAACCATCAATGATTGTCCTGCTCTTAGTAACATTTCAGGGTAGACAAACAAGGGATACAATGCATGCACACACTGTTTAGATGATACTGAAAGTGTATATTTGGATAAATGTAAGAAGGTTGTGTACCTAGGGTATCGCCGATTTCTTCCGAACCTGCATCCAGTAAGAAAGAAAGGCAAGCATTTCAAACGTCTGGCAGAACCCCGGAGGAAGCCTGTCCTCCGTACCGGTGAGGAGGTATTTGGTATGGTCAAGGACCTAGAAGTAATCTTTGGAAAAGGTCTTGGCAGTCTATCTGTTTCGAATGACGATGCCGGACACGCGCCCATGTGGAAGAAGCAATCTATATTTTGGGACCTACCCTATTGGAAAGTCTTAGAGGTCCTCTCTTCCATTGACGTGATGCACATGACGAAGAATGTTTGCGTGAACCTGCTAGGCTTTCTAGGAGTGTATGGGAAGACAAAAGATACACCGGAAGCACGACAGGACCAGCAACGTCTGAAGGCCCCTGAAGAGCCTATGCATCCTGAGAACGAGAAGGGTAAACGATGCCACTTAACTCCTGCCAGCTACGCTCTTACCAAAGCAGAGAAGGAAATCTTTTTTGAATGTCTGAGCAGTATCAAGGTCCCGTCTGGCTTCTCGTCGAATATAAAGGGAATAATAAATATGGCAGAGAAAAAATTCCAAAACCTGAAGTCTCATGACTGCCACGTGATTATGACACAATTGCTTCTGATTGCATTGAGGGGGCTTCTACCTGAAAATGTTCGAGTACCCATTGTGAAGCTATGTGCATTCCTCAATTCAATACCTCAGAAGGTAATCGATCCAGAAAGCCTACCAGGGTTACAAACAGATGTGGCCCAATGTCTTGTCAGCTTTGAGTTGGTGTTCCCACCATCCTTCTTCAATATTATGACGCATCTCCTGGTTCACCTAGTAGAAGAGATTGCCATTCTCGGTCCTGTATTTCTACACAATATGTTCCCCTTTGAGAGGTACATGGGAGTCTTAAAGAAATATGTTCATAACCGTGCTAGGCCAGAAGGAAGCATCTCCAAGGGCTATGTAATAGAGGAGGTCATTGAGTTCTGTGTTGATTTTATTCCTGACCTTAAGGCGATTGGTGTTCCAGAATAACGACATGAGGGGAGACTGCGTGGAAAAGGCACCCTAGGATGTAAAGCAATGATATGTAGGGACGGGCATTCTCTCAATCAAGCACACTACACGGTTTTACAAAGATCTATCTTGGTTGCCCCGTATATCAAGGAACACAAGAATTTAATACGCCTCAAACACCCGGGACAGTCTGATGAATGGATTATAAGTGAACACATGGCGAGTTTTGGCGGCTGGCTGCAAAGACTTCTCACAAATAGCACCACTATTGGGGATCAGCTGTACTTGTTGGCCGGGACACCATCTTCGACTGTATGTACTTTCCAAGGGTACGAGATAAATGGGAATACATTTTACACGATAGGCCAAAATAAAAAGAGCACCAACCAAAACAGTGGTGTCCGCTTCGATGCAGCAGAAGACAATGGGCAAAAGACCACGTATTATGGGTTCATAGAGGAGATATGGGAACTTGACTATGGACCTAATTTTAAGGTCCCCTTGTTTCTATGCAAATGGGTCAAGCTAACAGGAGGAGGGGTTGAGGTAGACAAGAAGTACGGAATGACAACGGTGGATCTCAACAATCTTATGAAGAACTTAGACGAACCATTCGTCCTAGCCAATGATGTGGCTCAGGTTTTCTATGTGAAGGACATGTCCTCCAGACCCAAAAAAAAGAAAAAAATATGCAAACGAATACATCATATGATGAGCCAAAGCGTCACATAGTTCTTTCAGGTAAAAGAAACATCGTGGGAATCGAGGACAAGACAGACTTGTCAGAATATTATAATAAGTTTGATGAAATTCCGCCCTTCACAGTGAAAACTGACCCAAGCATTCCGTTAAGTAAAGAAGATGCTCCATGGTTACGTCTGAAGCGATCATAAGGAAGGACATATGCCAAGAAGTTCATGCTCATATTATGTAACTCTAGTTCATGTTTTTAATATTAATACATGTCTTGAGTGTTAGTCATGTTTTGTGGATGGAGCGGGACTATGAGAAGAAGTTGTCCCGATTCGTACTTACCATTAAGATCTGATCTCCAAACGCGCGCGGTCACATATTAGGGAGTGCCTCTATGACCAGTTTCTTGGAGATGCCGGAGGACTAGGCTCCGTCGGCATCTCCCTGAAACTGGCCGTAGTGGTGTCCCTGCTCTCGAAAACCATCTTGCAGCTTTGTAACTTCTCTAACTAGATCAATACACCTGGGAGCTAACTAATTTCACATATTAGGGAGTGCCTCTATGACCAGTTTCTCGGAGATGCCGGAGGACTGGGCTCCGTCGGCATCTCCCTAAAACTGGCCGTAGTGGTGTCCCTGCCTCAAACTGGCTGGAGGACTGGACTCACAAGGATGCCTATTTATAGTACAAGCAGCTCGACATAGTGTTGACACTTACGAAATAATGTCGACACTCACCCCTATTATTAGTGCTGACTCGTGTTTTGTCCCGGATGGTGTCTCCAACCGGGACTAAAGGTTCATCTTTAGTCCCGGTTGGTGTCTCCAATCGGGACTAAAGGTTCATCTTTAGTCCCGGTTGGTGACACCATCCGGGAGAAGGTACACGCTGCACGACATAATGTCGACACTCACCCCTATTATTTGTGCTGACTCGTGTTTTGTCCCGGTTGGTGTCTCCAACCGGGACTAAAGGTTCATCTTTAGTCCCAGTTGGTGACACCATCCGGGACAAGGTACACGCCGCACGACATAATGTCGACACTCACCCCTATTTATTAGTGCTGACTCGTGTTTTGTCCCGGTTGGTGTCTCCAACCGGGACTAAAGGTTCATCTTTAGTCCCGGTTGGCGTCTCCAACCGGGACTAAAGGTTCATCCCGCCATTTTTTCCCGCCATTTTTCTTCCCGCCAGTTCTTCTTCCCGCCATTTTTCTTCGCGCCATTTTTCTTCCCGCCAGTTCTTCCCTCCAGTTCTTCCCTCCAATTCTTCCCGCTAGTTCACTATATATATATGTAGGGGGTTGGCCTCCATTGTCATTGCACATCTCTAGACTCATATCTGAAACCTCATCACTCTTTCCCATGGCTTTCACCGTAGCACTAACCCCCAGGGAGGCGGAGGCGCTTTGCGCCTCGAACTACCCCTGCCCGCCGGGCTACTGTGTCCCCGTCGGCTGGATGCTGAGCGTCGGAGGCGTGCCGGTTCCTCCTGTCCCTCTAGGTGTGGCGCGCCGGATGGCCATCACGAACCACTACTACTTCGAGCTCACGCCGGAGCAGCGGAGGAATCCCAGATGGCATCCCGACTATTTCCCTACTTGGGAAGCCTTCTTCATGGATCGTCATGAGAGGGCGCTCGCCAGGCGCGAGGAGGACGGCCCACCTCCTCCTAACTTCAACAAGGCCGGCCGTCGGCTATGGTGGCGCGGTCGGACTCTCCAGAGCGTCATGTCCTATGACACTGCCGCCGACTCTAACCCCCGTCTGCGCTACCCTCAAGTCCAGCCCACGCGCTACCCTCAAGTCCAGCCCACGCGTACTCTCCAGAGGTTCAATTACGGCGACCCCGACGACGACAGCGATGACGGCGGCAGCGTGTACGACGACTACAGTGGCGAGTATTACAGGTGTAGGCAGGAGCATGACCGAATCACTCGAATATTCCGAAATAAGTTCGGCCGATTGTTACTTAATCTGGCCATGTATCTTAATTTTCAGTTCTTTTATGTATCTTAATTTTCAGTTCCAGTTCGGCCGATTGTTACTTAATCTGGCCATGTATCTTAATTTTCAGTTCTTTTATGTATCTTAATTTTCAGTTCCAGTTTGGCTTTATGTAACTGTCTCAAAATGACCTATCTCATTCGAGGTTTCTTGGCTTTCGGGTCAAATGACCAATGTTATGGCTAGAATCAAGGCATAGTTTGTGATAATATGGCCATATTGTGCATACATGTGCATCATGGCATGGCAAACAATGTTGCAAGAGGAAGTTTTCCTTTTTATCGCACCAAAAAGGCATTTTCCATTTTCCGAGCATAAAAAACGGACGGTTTTGTGAAGCAACCACCAAATGGCTAATTCAAAAAACCACCAACACATTTTACAAAAATACTAGACCACCTTATATGCACAATGTACCAACAGGGGGATCTGAAATCTTTCCGTCCACCTCTGGTGAAAAAGACAAATTCCTATCGAATCGGCAGGAAGTGGGTCAGATATGAACTACAAGTACATGATACGATGCTCATGATTTTTTACAAAAATCATTTTTAGGTTCACAATATGCTATTTTATCAAAAAACAATGCAAGTTGAGCGAGGCTTGGTGAGATTCAAGTGTATACAAAAGATGCGACATTTAAATATCCAATCAATTCAAAAATGTTAATACAAAAGATGCGGCATTAAAATATGATTTGATCTAATAAAAATCATTTTTTAGATGCTTAATATTTCTTATGTTCAAAGTTTTAGGATTTAACAATTTATTTTGGTTTGAATTGAATAATCAAAATTTATATGTAAGTGTTTTAATTATTTTGAAAATTTTCATGTAAAGTAAATATAAAATGATTTACATGAATGGATAGAAATTATTTTTATGAAAATTATGATATATTATTCATATTTTTCTGAGTTGAAATGAAAAAGATATGAATTTTCTAAATTCATATCATATTTTTTGAATTAAAAATGCCCCTTTAATGCATGAAATAAATGCCCCCCCTTTAACACCAGTTCCAGACAGGAACCGGTGTTAAAGGGGGGGGGGTGCCACACCCCCCCTTTAACACCGGTTCCAGCCACGAACCGGTGTTAAAGGGGGGGTGGTAATAAATGCGCGCGGGAAACGGATCCCCCCTTTAACACCGGTTCCAGCCACGAACCGGTGTTAAAGGGGGAGGGTGTATTTATTTCACCTTCCCCTTCCTTTCTTCCCCCCACTGAGCCAGATCGATCGAACACACCGCCGCAGAGAGATCGAAGCGCCGCCACCGCCGCTCGAGGTCCTCCGTCTCGCCGCCCCCGACCCGCCGTCTCACCGCCGCCGCTTCGGAGCTCGAGGTCCGCCGCCCCCGACCCTCTCTTCCCCGCATCCTTCCCCTCCCTCCAACACGGTGGGGCTCCGCCGCTCGTTCGACGCCTAGGCGCCCGCGCCTAGCCCTCCAACGCCTGCTCCGGCCACGCCCGGCTGCGCCTGGCCCTCCCCCTCTCCTCCCGGACAAGGCCACCCGCGCCTGGCCCTCCTCCTCCTGCTGCTCCCGGTCACGTACGCCCGACCCTCCGCCGCTCCTTACGGACGAGGTCGGCCACGCCCGGCCCTCCGTCGCCCACTCCCGGCCGAGGTCGCCCGCATCAGGTCTTCCGCCAAGGTCGTGGATGAGGAGGCTATGGCTGGTGTTGACGTCTGCGCACGCGAGCTGCTGGCGAGCCATGTAGTGGTAGGAATCAAGCTGCTGCCGAACAACTATGGTGTTTTTCAGTCTATTTTTTTTACTAATGAGGTTTAAAAAGAGTTCACGACGCTTATAAATGCCCGTATAATTTTAAACAAATATTCATGTCAACATAAAATTATTCACTTGGTTCAAAATAATCATTCACGAGATTTAAAAAAGTTTACAAGGTTTTAGAAACTATACACGATGCCTATAATCATCGTATAGTTAGAAAGAATCTTCATGTGAAACTAAAAATGATTGCACGGTTTAAAAGAATTATCCATGAGGTTTAAAAGAATTTGCAAGGTGAAAAAATATTGGCAAGGCTTTAAAATGTTCTTATAGGTTTAAAATTATGTTCATATTGACGGTGATGGGTGGATTTTGGCCACGCGCGTCTGATGGCCAGACTCTCGACAAGTTTAGAAACAGGGAATCCATCCAAACCCTCCGACACTGAGAGGATATCGAGGGAAACCCTAGGACAAGTCCGGGCAACAGCGTCGTCGACGTCGCATTCCTTCTTGAAGGTGTTGCTTGAAACACGGTGCTTCGAAGTGCTAGGAGTGAGGTGGGACAACTCCGGAGGGCGCAGCGGTCACGGGTCGTTTTCGTTCGTCGATCTGCTCGATGTCGGCATTTGTTTCTTTTATTTTTCTCTTTATTTTCTTTTGGGTTAGATTGTGCTGTTGCTTTTCTGTTGCTCCAACATTGTCGTTGTATCTTGTGATTGCTATATTAATATAGCGGGGCGCAAGCCTATTTCGAGGAGCCCTGACCACCTCGCTCTCTTCCCCGTGCAGGAGCGTCTCGCCGCCGCCGCTTCCGAGCTCATAGGCCACGCCTAAACGCCGACGCCGCCCGTCGCCCGACGAGCCCGCCGCTAGCACCGCCGCCCGACGAGACCGCCGCATCCGTCCGACGAGCACCGCCGTCCGACGAGACCAACATCACCGCACCGGTGAGCGCCACGTGTCTGCCACGTGTATGATTGCTGACTCATCCTGATTAAAACTTGTTTGCTCGATAAATTGTACTACATGCATAGATTAAAACTTGTATACAAATTGGACCTCTGACTCATTTGTGTATTTATTTGTGTATTTTGGTATGAATAATATGTATATTTGTGTATGAATCCAAGTCCACTTGAATGTTTACACTCTTACTCTAGATAATATTATTGTTTTAGAAACTATGGATCCACTTAGTAGAAACCTTGAAGAAGAAGAAATAATGGAGAACATTATTGATGAGGACAGCTCACAATATCTGAACTTGGAGGGACATGATGACGACAACTCAAGTACTAGTCATGGAGAAGATGAAGACTCCGGTGAACGCAATTTAATGGTTACAAAGTCCGGCGAGGTATATGCATTGATTAAGCCTCTGCTGACTTCCACCAACAATCTGCTTCTACATGTATTAATTAACGCTTCTTTCTTCTTTTAGCCCTCTGGATCGACCAGCCAGCAACCATCTGTTGGAGATATGCCCTAGAGGCAATAATAAATGTGGTTATTATTATATCTTTGTGTTTATGATAAATGTTTACATTCATGCTATAATAGTATTAACAAGGAAACATTGATACTTGTGTGATTTGTAAACTTAATTTGAAGTCCCTAGTATTTCCTCTATACTTCACTAGCTTGTTGGTTGATAGATGATTGTGGTTTCCCTATCATGAACATTGAGATGTTATCAACAACAAGATCATATCGTTAGGAGAATGATATGGTGGACATACTCCTATAGATAAGCGTAGCATAAAGATCAAGTCATTTCATTAGTTCAATTGCTATATGCTTTCTGATACATAGTAACCTAATTCCTTCGACCATGAGATCATGCATATCACCTTTACCGGATGGATGCTTTGATGACATCAAACACCACACCGTAACTGGGTGGTTATAAAGGTGGCATTGAGTGTTCGGAAAGTTTTGGTTGAGACACATGGATCAAGAGTGGGATTTGTTCATCCACATGACGGATAGATATACTCTGGGCCCTCTCGGTGGAATGTCATCCAATTAGCTTGCAAGCATGTGACTTGGTCACAAGGGATCACATATCACGGGAACGAGAAAAGAGTACTTATCAGTAACGAGGTTGAACTAGGTATGCAGAGATACCGACGATCATAACCTCGGATAAGTAACATATCGTGAGACAAAGGGAAATTGGTATCGTATGTAAGTGGTTCATTCGATCGCAAAGTAATCGTAGAAATATGTGGGAGCCATATGAATTTCCAGATTCCTCTATTGGTTATTGTTCGGAGAAGTGTCTCGATCATGTCCGCATAATTCACGAACCGTAGGGAGACACACTTAAGGATTCGACGTTGTTTGAGTAGTTATGGTATTATGAGAAAGAGACCGAATGTTGTTCGGAGTCTCGGATGGGATCCGGGATATCATGAGGAGATCCGGAATGGTCCGGAGAATAAGATTCATATAAGGAAAGTCCCGTTTCGGAGTTCGGGAATGATTCCGGTGTTTTCATCGGGAATGTTCTAGAAGGTTCCGGATTGTCCGGCACTCCGGGGGGGAAGGGGTACATGAATGTGTCATTACATGTTGGAATGATTGCATCATGTACTTAGTGTTATCGCTGTTCCGAATAAGGGATTAAATCAAATCCTAGTTTGAAAAGTCAAACGGCAAGTTTGAAAAGTCAAACTGCCAGTTTTCGGAAAGAGGAGAAGGAGGTTTTTGGTGGAGGCCGAATTGGAGGAGGGTTCCTCCTTGGGCCGGCGCACCACCTCAAGGCCGAGTTGGGGAGGGACTCTCCCTCCCCTTGGCCGGCCCCCTCCATCTATAAAAGGAGGGGCAGGGCTCCCCTCCTAGTGCACACAAGTTCCTATCTATTTCTCCCGGTTTAGAGCCGTTTTGGATTAGAGCTTCTAATTGCTTTAGCCAACGGTTTAGAGCCTTCTAATTGGTTTAGAGCCTTCTAATTGGTGTGTCTAATTACTAGACCACTAATAGCCTCTCTCATAAGCTCCACCATACTCGCACCGGCTTAAGGCGAAGCCCTGCGGGATTTCCCCTCTACTTCCGGTACCACGCCGTTGTGCTGCCGGAATCGCGAGGAGAGTGCTACAACCTCCGCTGCCTGCTGGAACAAGGGAGAGGAAGGTCTTCGTCGAGTACCGAACGTGTGACCGACTGCGGAAGCGCTGCCGGAACGTGGCGCTGGAAGGATCGTCTACACGATCTTGAGATCGGAAAGAGTACGACTACATCACCCACGAGAATCCGCTCTCGTTAAACGCTTTGGAATCTTCGAGGGTAAGTTATACCATCGACTCGTTGCTACAATCTAGTAGATAGATCTTGGCTTGTTTGTTTGTATGCGATAGAAATTTTTTGTTTTCCATGCTACGAACCCCTACAGTGGTATCAGAGCCGTGTCTATATGTAGATCTGTTGCACGAGTAGAACACAATGGTCATTGTGGGCGTTGATGCTTTTATTGTCGATTGCTTCTTGTGTACTTTGCATCTTGCGGTATGTTGGGATGAAGCGGCCCGGGCTAACCTTACATGACATCGTTCATGAGACTTGCTCCACGCTTGACATGCAACTTGTATTGCATAAGTGGCTTTGCGGGTGCCTGTTTCTCCTAGCATAGTAAAGATCCAATACACAACGGGCGATTAACAATACTTGTGTCAACGTTGTGGTTCATGTTCGTAAGTTAGAACGACACTTATTGAAAGCCCCAAACCACGTAAAATATGCAAAGGAAGTAGAGGCGTCTAACTTTGTTTTGCAGGGGTGTGCAGTGATGTGATATGGCCATGATTGTGATTATATTTGATGTATGCAATGTTCCTTATTGTAAGTCGGCAACCGGCAGGAGCCATATGGTTGTCTTTAATTTATGTTAAGACCCGCGTGTCTATTCAAAGTAGTTGTAATAGTTGAAACCGGTGGACGACAACCATGGAGAGGCGTCATTGACCTTGATGTAATGCCGGTGATGATGGAGATCATGTTCGTGCTTGAAGATGGAGATCAAAGCACAAAGAAGAAAGGCCATATCATATCACATATATATTGAATTGCATGTGATGTTAATCCTTTATGCATCTTGTATTGCTTAGTAGACGACGGTAGCATTATAAGATGATCCCTCATGCACATGAATTTCAAGTCATAAAGTGTTCACCCTTAGTTAGCACCGTTGCTAAAGCTTGTTGTTTCGAAGCACCACGTGATGATCGGGTGTGTTAGATTCCGCAAGTGTATACAACGTGGGCAAGGCAGATTTGCTCATGCGGAAACTAAGGTTTGATCTTGACGAGCCTAGCATGTACAGACATGGTCTCGGAACACGGATCACCGAAAGGTAAAGCATGAATCATATAGTAGATATGATGAACATGACGATTGTTCGCCATTGAAACTATATCAACTCTCGTGATGATCGGTGTTGATGTGGTGGATTTGGTTCGTGTGATCACTAAAACAATGTGAGGGATATTGTTTTGAGTGGGAGTTCACCTAGTTTAATTACATTAATTAATTTGAACTCAATTTGTCATAAACTTAGTCTAAACTATTGCAAATATGTTGTAGATCAATGGCAGCCCCTACCATCAATTTTAATGCGTTCCTAGAGAAAGAAAAGTTGAAAAACAATGGAAGCAACTTCGCGGATTGGTTCCGCAATTTGAGGATTGTCCTCACAGCTGGTAATTTGACCTATGTGCTGGATGCACCGCTGGGTGACCCACCTGCAGCTGATGCTCCCGATGAAGTAAAGAATGTTTACCTCGCTCGGAAGAATCAGTACTCCATAGTTCAGTGTGCTATCTTGTATGGTTTGGAATCGGAGCTTCAGAAAAGGTTTGAGGATTCAGACCCATATGATATTGTCGAGGATCTCAAATTGATTTTTGAGACTCATGCGGCAATTGAAAGCTATGAAGCTTCTGAAAAGTTCTTTAACTGCAAGATGGAAGAAGGCAGCTCCGTCAGTGAGCATGTGCTTAAGATGTCAGGGCACGCAAACAAACTTCAAAGCTTGGGTATAGTGATTCCTAATGCTTTGGGGATTTACCGTGTCCTCCAATCACTACCACCAAGTTACAAGAACTTTGTGATGAACTACAACATGCAGAACATGAACAAGACGTTGCCAGAACTCTTTGCCATGTTGAAATCTGCAGAAGTGGAGATCAAGAAAGAGCACCAAGTGTTGTTGGTCAATAAGACCACCAAATTCAAGAAAGGCAAGTCTAAGCAAAAGGGACACTTCAAGAAGGGTGGTAAGAAAGCTACCACGCCGACGAAGAAGACCAGGGCTGGACCTAAGCCTGATACTGAGTGCTTTTACTACAAGGGAGAAGGTCACTGGAAGCGGAATTGCCCAAAGTACTTGGCGGATTTGAAGAACGGCAACATCAAGAAGAAAGGTATATCTGATATACATGTTATTGATGTGTATCTCACTAGTACTCGTAGTAGTGCCTGGGTATTTGATACTGGTTCGGTTGCTCATATCTGTAACTCGAAACAGGTGCTGCAGAATAAATGGAAGCTAGCGAAGAACGAGGTGACGATGCGCGTGGGAAACGGATCAAAGGTTGATGTGATCGCGGTCGGCACGCTACCCCTTCATCTACCATCGGGATTAGTTTTATACTTAAATAATTGTTATTTGGTGCCTGCGTTGAGCATGAACATTATATCGGGATCTTGTTTATTGCGAGACGGTTACTTGTTTAAATCCGAGAATAATGGTTGTTCTATTTATATGAGTAATATGTTTTATGCACATGCACCTTTGATAGATGGTCTATTCTTATTGAATCTCGATAGTGGAAATACACATATCAACAACATTGAGGCTAAACGATTGAAATCAAGCGATAATTCGACCTATATGTGGCACTGTCGTCTTGGTCACATCGGAGTGAAACGTATGAAGAAACTCCATTCCGATGGACTTCTTGAATCACTTGATTTTGAATCACTTGAAAGATGCGAAGCATGTCTGATGGGAAAAATGACTAAGACTCCATTTTCTGGTATAATGGAGCGAGCTACAGACTTATTGGAAATCATACATACCGATGTGTGTGGTCCAATGAGTGTAGCATCGCGCAGTGGTTATCGTTATGTTCTTACCTTCACGGATGACTTGAGTAGATATGGGTATATCTATTTCATGAAACATAAGTCCGAAACTTTCGAGAAGTTTAAGGAGTTTCAAAGTGAGGTAGAGAATCAACGTAACAAGAAGATTAAATTTCTACGTTCTGATCGTGGAGGTGAATATCTAAGTTACGAGTTTGGCGAGCATTTGAAGAAATGCGGAATACTTTCACAATTGACACCGCCGGGAACACCACAGCGTAATGGTGTGTCCGAACGTCGTAATCGAACTCTCTTAGATATGGTTCGTTCTATGATGTCACTTACAGATTTACCGCTATCATTTTGGGGTTATGCATTAGAAACAGCCGCATTCAATTTAAATAGGGCACCATCTAAATCCGTTGAAACGACACCGTATGAATTATGGTTTGGGAAGAAACCTAAATTGTCGTTCCTTAAAGTTTGGGGATGCGAAGCCTATGTAAAGAAGTTACAGCCGGACAAGCTTGAACCCAAAGCGGAAAAATGCGTCTTCATAGGATACCCGAAGGAAACTATTGGGTATACCTTCTATCATAGATCCGAAGGCAAAATCTTCGTTGCCAAGAATGGATCCTTTCTAGAGAAGGAATTTCTCTCGAAAGAATTGACTGGAAGGAAAGTAGAACTTGACGAGGTTGTCGAACCTTCTCTCGATATTGCGAGTAGCACAGCACCGGAAGAAGTTCCTGTGGTGCCTGCACCAATAAGAGAGGAAGCTAATGATGGTGATCATGAAACTTCGGTTGAAGTTGCTACAGAGCCTCGGAGGTCAACGAGAACTCGTACCACTCCAGATTGGTATGATTCCGTTATGAATGTCATGGTGGTGGACAACACCGATGACCCCGAGACATATGAGGAAGAGATGATGAGCCCAGATTCCAATAAATGGCAAGAAGCCATGAAATCCGAGATTGGATCCATGTACGAAAACCAAGTATGGACTTTGGTGGACTTACCGGATGGCCGAAAGGCTGTCGAGAACAAATGGATTTTCAAGAAGAAAACAGATGCTGATGGTAATGTTACTGTCTATAAAGCTCGACTTGTCGCAAAAGGGTTTCGACAAATTCAAGGAGTTGACTACGATGAGACTTTCTCACCGGTAGCGAAGCTAAAGTCTGTGAGGATTATGTTAGCAATCGCTGCATATTATGATTATGAGATATGGCAGATGGATGTCAAAACAGCATTCCTCAATGGAGACATTGATGAAGAGTTGTATATGATGCAACCCAAAGGTTTTGCCGATCCTAAAGATGCTAACAAGGTATGCAAACTTCAACGGTCCATCTATGGATTGAAGCAAGCATCCCGAAGTTGGAATCAACGTTTTGATAAGGTAATCAAAAGTTTTGGTTTTATACAAACTTATGGAGAAGCTTGTATTTACAAGAAAGTGAGTGGGAGCTCTGTAGCATTCTTAATATTATATGTGGATGACATATTATTGATTGGGAATGATGTAGACCTTCTTAATAGTGTCAAGGAATATTTGAATAATAGTTTTTCAATGAAGGATCTTGGCGAAGCAGCTTACATATTAGGCATAAAGATTTATAGAGATAGATCGAAACGCCAAATATCATTGTCACAGAGTACATATTTGGACAAAGTTCTAAATAGATTTGGAATGGAAGAAAGCAAGAAAGGGTTCTTGCCCATGTTGCCCAATACGATCTTGAGTAAAACTCAAAGTCCGACATCAGCAGAAGATAGAGAAAGGATGAGTAAGACTCCCTATGCCTCAGCCATAGGATCTCTAATGTATGCCATGCTATGTACTAGACCCGACATTGCATATGCTGTTAGTTTAACTAGCAGATATCAAAGTGATCCAGGAGTGGATCATTGGACAGCGGTCAAAAACATCCTTAAGTACTTGAGAAGAACTAAGGATATGGTTCTTTCTTATGGAGGTGATGAACATCTCGTTGTTAATGGTTACACCGATGCTAGTTGGAACACAGATCCGGATGATTCTAAATCGCAATCCGGATACGTATTTATTTTGAATGGTGCAGCAGTTAGCTGGAGGAGTGCAAAGCAAAGCGTTGTGGCGAGATCTTCAACTGAATCGGAATACATGGCTTCTTCGGAGGCTTCACAAGAAGCGATATGGATGAAAGAGTTCATTACAGAGCTGGGTGTGGTTCCTAGTGCGCTGGACCCAATGTCTATCTACTGTGATAACATGGGCGCCATAGCCAATGCGCAAGAACCAAGGTCACACAAGAAGCTGAAGCATATCAAGCTGCGTTTTCACGCTATTCGAGAACATATCCAGGATGGGGATATAAAGATTTGCAAAGTACACACAGATCTGAATGTGGCGGATCCGTTGACTAAACCTCTCCCGAGGGCAAAACATGACCAACACCAAACTGCCATGGGTGTTCGGTATATTACCATGTAATCTAGATTAGATGACTCTAGTGCAAGTGGGAGACTGTTGGAGATATGCCCTAGAGGCAATAATAAATGTGGTTATTATTATATCTTTGTGTTTATGATAAATGTTTACATTCATGCTATAATAGTATTAACAAGGAAACATTGATACTTGTGTGATTTGTAAACTTAATTTGAAGTCCCTAGTATAGCCTCTATACTTCACTAGCTTGTTGGTTGATAGATGATTGTGGTTTCCCTATCATGAACATTGAGATGTTATCAACAACAAGATCATATCGTTAGGAGAATGATATGGTGGACATACTCCTATAGATAAGCGTAGCATAAAGATCAAGTCATTTCATTAGTTCAATTGCTATATGCTTTCTGATACATAGTAACCTAATTCCTTCGACCATGAGATCATGCATATCACCTTTACCGGATGGATGCTTTGATGACATCAAACACCACACCGTAACTGGGTGGTTATAAAGGTGGCATTGAGTGTTCGGAAAGTTTTGGTTGAGACACATGGATCAAGAGTGGGATTTGTTCATCCACATGACGGATAGATATACTCTGGGCCCTCTCGGTGGAATGTCATCCAATTAGCTTGCAAGCATGTGACTTGGTCACAAGGGATCACATATCACGGGAACGAGAAAAGAGTACTTATCAGTAACGAGGTTGAACTAGGTATGCAGAGATACCGACGATCATAACCTCGGATAAGTAACATATCGTGAGACAAAGGGAAATTGGTATCGTATGTAAGTGGTTCATTCGATCGCAAATTAATCGTAGAAATATGTGGGAGCCATATGAATTTCCAGATTCCTCTATTGGTTATTGTTCGGAGAAGTGTCTCGATCATGTCCGCATAATTCACGAACCGTAGGGAGACACACTTAAGGATTCGACGTTGTTTGAGTAGTTATGGTATTATGAGAAAGAGACCGAATGTTGTTCGGAGTCTCGGATGGGATCCGGGATATCATGAGGAGATCCGGAATGGTCCGGAGAATAAGATTCATATAAGGAAAGTCCCGTTTCGGAGTTCGGGAATGATTCCGGTGTTTTCATCGGGAATGTTCTAGAAGGTTCCGGATTGTCCGGCACTCCGGGGGGGAAGGGGTACATGAATGTGTCATTACATGTTGGAATGATTGCATCATGTACTTAGTGTTATCGCTGTTCCGAATAAGGGATTAAATCAAATCCTAGTTTGAAAAGTCAAACGGCAAGTTTGAAAAGTCAAACTGCCAGTTTTCGGAAAGAGGAGAAGGAGGTTTTTGGTGGAGGCCGAATTGGAGGAGGGTTCCTCCTTGGGCCGGCGCACCACCTCAAGGCCGAGTTGGGGAGGGACTCTCCCTCCCCTTGGCCGGCCCCCTCCATCTATAAAAGGAGGGGCAGGGCTCCCCTCCTAGTGCACACAAGTTCCTATCTATTTCTCCCGGTTTAGAGCCGTTTTGGATTAGAGCTTCTAATTGCTTTAGCCAACGGTTTAGAGCCTTCTAATTGGTTTAGAGCCTTCTAATTGGTGTGTCTAATTACTAGACCACTAATAGCCTCTCTCATAAGCTCCACCATACTCGCACCGGCTTAAGGCGAAGCCCTGCGGGATTTCCCCTCTACTTCCGGTACCACGCCGTTGTGCTGCCGGAATCGCGAGGAGAGTGCTACAACCTCCGCTGCCTGCTGGAACAAGGGAGAGGAAGGTCTTCGTCGAGTACCGAACGTGTGACCGACTGCGGAAGCGCTGCCGGAATGTGGCGCTGGAAGGATCGTCTACACGATCTTGAGATCGGAAAGAGTACGACTACATCACCCACGAGAATCCGCTCTCGTTAAACGCTTTGGAATCTTCGAGGGTAAGTTATACCATCGACTCGTTGCTACAATCTAGTAGATAGATCTTGGCTTGTTTGTTTGTATGCGATAGAAATTTTTTGTTTTCCATGCTACGAACCCCTACACCATCTTCTTCTACGAAAAAGAGCAAGCGAGGCGCGAGCCATCGGTTGAAAGATCGTGCAAAGTTCACGATCGAAGCAGTCCGTGTTGATGGCAGGCCGATGGAGCCCAAGAAGGCCGCAGACAAATTTGTATGTCAGGCTGGAGTTCTTGTTAGGGACCAAATCCCAATCATAAATGAAAATTGGAATAAGCCAAAGAAGGGCGACGGTACCTTTGTTGATGACAGATCCAAAGAAACGCTTTGGAATTCGTTGTTGGTAAATTTCATCCTTCCGCCAGAGGAGGATGAAAACAACCCGGTTATAAAGGAAAAGGTCAAAGAGTGGACTCTAAAGAAGATGGCTGACGCTTTCCGCAACTGGAAGACAAAACTGAACAAATTTGTCAAATCTGGCGAGACTCCAAATTTCTAAGACGCATATTATGCGAAGATAAGACCTCACTGGCCCGAATTTGAGACATATAAAAAAAGTGCTATAGCTAAAAAGAGGTCAGAAACCAATACGCTTAATGCCCTGAAGAAGGAATATCACTAGAGGACGGGGTCAGGTGGCTACATATCTCAGAGGCCTAAGTGGGAGGAAGCTGAGAAGGCCCTGCGCGAGAGAGGGATCACACCCCAGACAGATGGGTGGGACCTACGTGCAAAGACTTGGTTCTACGGAATCAGGGCAAGGTTGGACCCAGAAACAGGATTGTGTATCTTCCCAACCCTCCTTGCCAAACCCGTCACTGAACTCATCACGGCATACGAGGAAACATCCGCCAGGACCTTCCATCCCGACAGAGAGAATGACCAGCTCACACGCGCCATCGGTAAAAAAGAACACCCTGGACATGCACGAGGTACAGGGGGTATGACGTGGAAGGATGGGTTTGCCGACTGGAGCGACTCTTACAGATGGCGCAGCAGAAAATAAAAAGAGCGTACAAAGCGGATGACACAGATAGAACATGCACTTGCGGCGCTGTAGGCGCAAGTGAATGCACAACAGAGCCATCAAGCTACCGGCCCATCTCAGCGGCACGAAGAGCCTGCATTGGAAGCTGCCCGCGGCCCAGACTCTGCGCGGAAAAGCAGTGTGGCTTCCACGGAGAACGTGCAGCCCACGCTTGAAATGACGGGTCCTCGATACCCCGTGGATGAGATCACGGAGAGCGAACACGCTGAGCTGCATGTGAGATTAATGGGCTTATCCATTAAGGTGGCTGTCGGCTATGCCTTACCTCCTGTAGCTGGTGGAACTTACCACTGCCGACCGATTCCAGATGGCTATGCTATTGTCGGGGTGGATGAGGTTGTGAAGGAATATGAGGAAGCACAGCTTGACCATGCTACAGGTGAAGGGGAAACTCAACTCAAATTTGCAGTGAAAACAACCATTCTTTGGAAGAAGGAACACATTGTGCTTCCAAATTGGAGGTCACTGGCACCCCCGCCGTCTCCGCAGCGTCAGCAGTCTGAGCCACTTCAACTATCTCCTGCGCGGCAGCCATCTCCGGCGCGACAGCCATCTCCTGCGCGGCAGCCATCTCCGGCCCGTCAGCCATCTCCTCAGCGTAAGCGGAAGAGCACTGCCACGAGGAGCATCAGTAGCACTGCCACAAAGAAATCCGCAGGAAACCGTACGCCAAAGAGTTCAAAAAACTATGTCCCGCAGCCTTCCGCCAAGCCATTGCCGGTTTTATCGTGGAATCGCAGCGACGAGGAGACCAATAGGATCTCGGAAGAACGGGTCAAGAAATTCTTTGCACCTAGACGGGCCGAGCCAAAGGAGAAAATAGATCCGGTGGTGGTGGAGAAGTTTTACAATAATCTTTTGAAACCTGAAACCCCACTTGTGCCGGACTACGAGCGCAAGATTTTGAAGGCGGATGCAAGGCGCCGCAGGGAGACTGAAAGTAGCAGTCGTGAGGCACCCCAAAAAATAGTTCCCATGCTCGGAGAGTAGGAAAACCAATCATGTGCCCCGCTCCAAATGTTCGACACACGGGACGCTCCTCCCGTAAATGATTACGAGGCATAGCTGCAAAGAAAGGCCAATGAGATGGGGATGACTTACATTGCATACTTGAACGTCATGGGAGACAACTTGCCCAAATGCGATGTCAACCCCATACAGCCATGGAAGTATGGGAAGAATCTAGTCAAGAAAGAGGAGCTCAAGAATCTACCAACAAAGATGCGAAAATTGCACAAGTGGTACCTTAATTTCTGCAAGACGAGAAAAGAAGAATGGATCACGGCGCATATAAGAGATCAGATTTTCTTGTGCGGAGACGACGCGATCGACTTCAACATTCAAGACTTGCATTTTCTATTCAATCAGAAGGAACTCGACAATCTGCCATCAGCCTTTATTGTGTGTAAGTACTATTTCTGTAATTTTTATCTCATCTCATTCACTTTATTAATTGCATGTATATATATATGCTCACCATATATGTATATACTATTATGCAGGAAAAAGGTTATGGAATGCATGAAAGGAGGCCCTTTTGACATTGGGTTCGTTGACCCAAATAGAGTTCATGAAAAAGTGGTAAAAACCAAACCCGGGCAAACAGAAGATTACTTGCTAACGTCTTTACTGAGACAGCAAACCAAAAGGGAAATACTATTGCCTTACAACTTCTCGTGAGTACTGTTACCCTCTCTCTTGTACACATTCTGTTTTGGCTTACTCGATGTTAAGTGTAACTGATGATGAGTTATGCGTGCGTAGGTTCCACTTTATTCTGCTAGTCATTCAACCCGACTCAGGAAAAGTCCTTGTCATGGAATCGTTACGAAAACAAAAAGATATATGGGCAGACTTTAGAGAGATGCTCCAGAGGTAATTTCAATCATATTATCGCACTAGATCGGCAACTTTCGTGACAACAAGTAATTAATTACTCCTTTATCCATTTTCTTTGCCGGACAGGGTTTGGAAAAGGTTCATGGGCAGGGCCGTGGGTGAATGGTCATAAGAACTAAAATTTGTAGACCAAAATGTAAGTAATACTATCTAGCTTCCAATTCCATTATATCATGCTTTATTGATTATTATTTTGATTGAACTCTCTATTCTCGTAAAGTGCGCGCATCAGGGACACGACAATAACTTATGTGGGTACTATGTTTGCGAGTTCATTCGCAACACGATATGTGCGACGGGCCAAGCCGCACTAGAACAACTTAGAGTAAGTAAACATAGTCCACAACATTATTTTATTACCATCAATTGTGTTGAGTTTTATTCTTATATATATATTGATGGCCCATTCTTCATATATATTCAGATCGAACGGATGCGGGACCAACTACTACCATTTGAACGCATACGAGCCATTCAAGAGGAATTGGCGGGGTTCATACTTGATGAGGTCGTCGCCTGGCGGAGAACTCTTTAGATATCCACCAAAATGAACGATGACGATGTATATGTGCCGATGACGATGTATGTGCCGATGACGATGTTTGTGTATAATAATAGTTGATTAATTATTCATTTACTCGTATGTACCGATGACGATTTATGTGTATACCGCTCCCGATCAATTCCCCCTCGCTACCCCCCCTCCCGCAGAAATACGCCCAGAACGGGGCAGAGGCAGAAGTCTGCCGTGGCAGAGATTTAGGCCGTTTTCCTGCCGGCCTAAATCTCTGCCGCGGCAGAAGAACCTTTAACACCGGTTCCAGATACGAACCGGTGTTAAAGGGGGGGCTGAGGCCTGCGGCAGCCCCACGTGCGCCACCCTTTAACACCGGTTCGTATAAGAACCGGTGTTAAAGGCCCCTCCCTCTAACACCGAACCCTCAACAACGGTTGGGGAACCGCTGTTAGAGGGCCCTCCCAACCGGAGTTAAAGGGGGGGATCTTCATTATCTACCTCCGTTGCATTATCATCATATTCAAGATACATATTATGATAGTTTTCATCATCCTCTTCTTCTTCGTTGTCTTCCATCACAACCCCTTTTTCTCCGTGCTTGGTCCAACAATTATAGCTGGGCATGAAACCGGATCGAAGCAGGTGGGCGTGAATGGTTCTGGTATTTGAGTAGTCTTTCTTGTTCTGACAGTGAACACACAGACAGCACATAAAACCATTGTGACCACGGTTTGCATTAGCCACAACGATGAAATTTTGGAGGCCCATAATGTACTCGGAAGTGCGGCGATCACCGTACATCCATTGCCGATTCATCTGCATTAATATGTAGTAAAATATCAAAAAATAATAGGGAGATGACCATTTATATATATAGTACATCAATGACACATGAAACTATAGTTGCCGACCTCGACCAAGACGGAAAGAGCAACAAAAAAGCTTATTTTGAGCTCTCGGGCATTTCACCGAACACCTCTAGTGCATATGAAAAAAACACAAACTAGCACTCTTCACACCCTCTTGCTAGGCTCCAAAATGTGAAAGAATGGAAGAGTGGGGTGTGTGTGGGCTGGGGTGGTGTCTTATATAGCCCCTCCTTTAACACCGGTTCATGCCACGAACCGGTGTTAAAGGGGGGGGGGGTGCGCGGGCCACTGCTGCAGGGACCTTTAACACTGGTTCGTGGCACGAACCGGTGTTAAAGGGGGGCTCCTTTTTTGCCGCAGGGGCCACGCTGGTACGGCCCCCCTTTAACACCGGTTCGTAGAAGAACCGGTGTTAAAGCCCCTTTTCGGGATCAACAAAAGACCTCGTTTCCACTAGTGCAACCTCCAGATCTGGATAATGTTCCTCTCCCGACCAATAGGAGGCCTAACATGGCGTGGCTAGAGTAGCCATACATGGCCTTCAACGACACTCAAGAAAGGCACATGCGCCGCATCACGGTGAGCCGAAGACTCCACAACGTCGGCCTAGAGTCGAGGACTGATGCATGTAAAATGCATACATGAACTTTGTAGTTTATTGTCACACATTTCAACATATTTGCATCATATCAGTAGTTATTACCAATGTGCTTAATGATTTTTAAGATTTTCTAAACAATCCATTCTCTTTTGGTTCCAACTCCGCAGGACATCAAAACCCTATTTTGTGTATTTTTGACTTTCAGGGACCTTCGCGAACTCAAAAAGGGCTAAGATTTTTTTCTAGAGAGGTTTTTCGTCAAGACGGAGACCTGGAGCACTTGGATCACCAAAGTGGAGCCATGAGGCCCAAGATAGCCCAGGTGGCATGGTCTCACTACCAAGTCATGCCACCTGGTCCATATGGAGTATAGTTACTCTGATCGACCTGAATGTTTTGCAAACCGACTTGTTTTTCTCTAAAACCTTCTATAAAAAAGGTCCTCCACTCGATCTCGGGATGGAGGAAGGCAGAGATCGAAAACAACAAAAAGAAACCTAGAAGTCTACTGTCGGAGGAGATCGGAGGAGGGAAATGCTACCGGAATCGCCTCCGGTTGGCTCCGCCCCCTTCGGCATGATCATCATCAACATCTATAGCAACATCCTCTCCATATCCCTGCCATAATATCTTGGCAAACATGATGTATGATGCAATCTATTGTTTTTCTATGATTCATTGTGTCCATGTCTATGTCTATGTTTGAGTAGTGATGTATTCATGGCAATTGCGAAATAGTTCGTACAAGTTTGTTATCTTCTATGATGGTCTTATGTACTGATGTATTAGTGCTCACATATGTTGGGATGCATAAGGTTGTCACTGTTACATGTCGCTAGGAGGAGAGATGGTGAGTGACAAAAATATGATCTCAAGTCTTTTATGCATGCTATATTAATTCATGATTAATATGTTGGGAGGCTAAATTATGGGGACCTTAAAACTTACAGCGGTGGTTAAACTTTATGTCTTAATAACACCTTTGCTTGCACATGAAAGTTGCCTTAGGATCAATCATTAGGAGTGTAATTGTCGCATGTAAATGGTTGCACCTATTTATGGATCCTCTCTAGAATAAACTATAGACTTTATCTATTTATTTATGCAAGGTAGATATGGCGGTTAGGCATGTTCATTGGTAGATATGGCCTTGATTAATTCCTTAGGCTCGTCTAGGGGTTTTTAGTCATATACTGTGTTATGCATTATTGTATTTAGTACTTATACATCTAGCTTGTATAAATTATGAGCTTCACTAATTGTGGCAACCAAACAAATGAGATAATAATTTACCTCAACACTTTCTCCCTTGAATTACTTGTTTTTTACTTTACGTGGTTTTACTTGCACTAGTTTTACTTATTATATTTACTTTCAAGCACTTTATAGATTTCTAGTTAAAAGCACATCACACATTGCACACCTAACTTAGTATACCTACTACTGTTGCTATATACAAGCTAGCCTCCTCTCCCCTGATGCCTCTGGCCGGCTAGGCCGCCAAAGAAGAGGGGGAGAGGAGCCAGAGTCAAAAAGGGACTCTTAAGGGGAGAAGATAAGGGGAGAGAGAGCTAAGGGATGAGCGCCATAAGGTTGCTTTTATCAAGGTCACTTCACGCACACATGCACAAAAATAGAATAAAACTACTTTCACCTAATATAATCTGGAATCCTATCATGGTTTTAGTTCACATGAATTAGGGAAATGAGAGAGCACACGTGGAATTAAGGGTGTGCGAAAAGTGGCACTGGCCAAACCAGCCAAACCGGCCAGTTGCACCCTAGTGCATTTTTCTTTACAAGTGAAATTCAAACTCTAGAGTTATAACTATTTCGATCCACAATAATTATCGGTTATTTATTACAAAGTTGTACTCCCTCCATCTCAAAATAGATGTCGAAGATTTATCTAGATTTGCATATCTAGACGTGTTTTGTGTATAAATATATGTGAATCTAGACAAATATTTGATATCTATTTCGAACAAAATGAGTACTAAATTAGTGATATTTACTACTCCCTTCGTTTCAAAATATAAGATATTTTAGGTTTATGAAGAGAATGTATCTAGACTTGTTTTAGTATGTAGGTTCGTCCATGTTTGAAGTGAATCTAGACATTAAAACAAGTCTAGATACATCTTCTTCACAAAGCTAAAACATTTTATATTTTAAAACGGAGGGAGTATAAATCAAAGAAAGTATAAACTACAAACCTGTAAAACTAGGGAAACCGTGTTTGCACAGACAAATACGGAGCAGTAACTATGCACTCAAGTGTTTTCAAACAAAACCTAAGACAAGTGAAAGAGGAAAACGAATGCAGACGTTTTTTGTAGCTCGGGCTACAGGTACTCCCTCCAATCTATATAACTTGTCAAAAAAAATGTTTTAATTTTAGATACATCCAATCCAGTGACAATTAATATGGATCAGAGGGAGTAGCTTTCTTTTTCAACCATTTAAAAATGGGGGTTTGAGGTTTCAAAAAAATAAACCAAAAATTCTTGACATAGAAAATAATATACTCTACAAACATGAAAACATGTCAACTCAAAATACCCATCATTTTGGGCCGCAGAAAAATATCAAAATCTGGCCTCTAAAATAGTGAACTATGCCAAATTTCAAAGCACCAATTTATGTCATATTTTGTCATTTTTGTTGAGACCAAAATATAAGGTATTTTGGATTGAGACTTTGTGTATTTTTTAATATATTTTTTATACTTTTGAATCAAATTTTCAAATTCAAAAAATATAGACCTACCTGTAGCCCGAACTCTAGACCGGTTTTGCCAAAGCCGATCATGTACTCGATCCCGCTGAACTAGTTTGTATTAGGAGTACAACTGATGTTCGGACTTGTTGACCGGTGCCGATTCAGATCGTATATCCGACTCCCGCTGTGCTAGTCCACAACCTATATAATTTCCCAGCACTTCAGCAGAGCTTAACACAACAACACAGCAGCGCATAATCGATTAGCAATGTTTGCACCGCCGCCCCCAACTTCCTACTACACGGCTCCCATGCCTCGGCCACAGCCTTCCTACCTCCCGGATGGCGTGACGCCACCGCTCGTCGTCGTGCCAGTACAGGCCGTGTGGGCGTGGAACTTCAACCAAGAGTCGGCCAAGTTGTGCCGTTTCGCCACGGAAGCCCGCTACGTCGCGATCGGAGTGCACTACCCGGGCCTCCTCCACCACCCCGGCAAGGACCACAACGCCCTCACCGCGGAGCAGCGCTACGCCCTCGTCAAGGCCAACGTCGACGCCCTCAAGCCGCTCCAGGTGGGAATCTCCGTCTGCGACCGCCACGGCAAGAGCCATGCCTGGGAGTTCAACCTCTGCGACTTCCGCCGCCTCGCCGACCCACATGACGAGAACTCCCTCGCTTACCTCGCCGGCCGCGGCCTCGACGTCGACACGCTCGCCAACCAAGGCGTCCACGCCCATAGCCTGGGCACCATGCTGCTGTATTATTCCGGCCTGATCGGCCCCCGGCGCGGCCTGTCGTGGGTCACCTACACCGGCATTTACCACGTCGCGTACCTGCTCAAGATCATCACCGGCGGTGTACCACTGCCGCACGACATGGCCGGCTTCGTCGGCGCCGTGCGACAATTCCTGGGCGACCAGGTCTACGATGTTGCGGGCATGGCGGCCGAGTGCCCGGAGTTACCGGTTGGGCTGGAGCGCATCGCCGCCCACCTTGGCTTCCATCCACCGTGGTGGAGCCCGAGGCTCGCCGGTGCCGCCGGCGTGCGCGCGCTGCAGGTGTTCAGGAGGCTGGAGCACGGAAAGTTCGGCGGAAACGTTGGAAGATATCAAGGTCTGCTTAAAGGCCTGCAGTACTAGCTAGTTCGATCGGACACGAACACGAACGCTATCGGGTCGAGAATTTTTCTTAGAGCTTCCTGCGACGGACCGATGCCCGCCGGTTGGACTCGCTTCATTCAACGTTTTTTATCAACTCTTTAAAGCCTGAAGATTGTTTTTCCAAAGATCAAGCCCTGTAGATTTGGTATATACAGCACTTCTATAGGGTCAAGCATTTGTTCTGTTTAGTATAAAGTTCACTCATTGTAATGTTGTACTCCCTCTGTCCTATATTAGTACAACTTTGTCTAGTTTTTTTTTTTACGGGTATTATCTAGACAAAGTTGGAAAAACTAATTTGAGGAGGAAGTACTAATGTTTGTCATGAATCTCCACCAATGCCGGTGGTGTAGCCCAATTGACTAATATATATACACTTTTGTCCAAAATAGTATTGTTTAGAATTTTGAAGTCGCAACAAAAATCTCCTCGACATGGTTGTGATCCTACACGTCCGGGTTTTCAAGTACTCGCCTCTCTTAATGATGATAAAGGCACGGTGGTGGCGTCTCCTCAATTTTTCTTTTTCTTTTAGATATGCATGTGCATGTGATTGTCAAATGCGAATCAGTGAGTAGAATGTAAAAAAATCTTCTTATGTTTCAATGGAGAAAATACCCATAGCATTTCTTCTTTTTATTAAACGGTTCTTGTCTCACAAGTGTCATCCTCTTCTATACCCTTCACTCTCCGATATATCTGAGCTTAGAACATCTCTAGTCACAGGCCCCGAATAACGTCTGTCAATAGCGTCAGGTCGATCGTTTATGGAGCACCGACATGAGTGGCCGTCCCAAATGTGGCTTCCTATGGATTTTCAAACTTTTTAGTAAATTTTAATCAAAACAAAAAAATTAAACACATAATTCAAATTCCGGCCATATTGCTAGCATAGTTTGAATACATAAAAATAGAAGCTCTACAATAATCCATACAATAAAATAATCACACTTGCGAAGGCGCCCCTCTCTGCTGAGCCTTCACAAATTCTCAATCATCATTTCTTAGTTGGTAATAAACAATCTCGCCACGAATCACCTATTCATGGCGACATAGTCAACCCAATCTGCTAGCACTTGGTGATCAACACGTGCAAAAGGACCCTTTCACTCATACAACCAGTTAACATGTGCTGGATTTTCGTGCTCACTCTCGAACTCTCGATGATCATATTATGCATGATTACACATGCATTCATCACCTCACATATCTGATATTGAGACTAGGTTAGCGTTGGATACCGAACCGTAGCAAATCGAGATTTAAGCACACCAAATGCTCACTGGACATCTTTCCTGCAACTCTCCTGGCACGAAGAAAAGTGAGGCTTTGCCGAACATAGAGGATGGAGATTGTCTTTACAAATACATGGTTCTACCCATAACCAATGGAGAAGCGGCAGGCTTTGACTACTCGTTGCAATCATCTGCAAACTGGTTTTACGAGATTTATACAACTAGTGTGTAGCTGAGGTTTTGATCTTTGGACAATATGTTGATGAAAAGCCACTCCATGTTATTTATTATCCTTAAATGGTTGATAGATGTATCAACTTAATGTGGCCTTTATTTTTTTTGTCTTGTAAGAAACTCAAAATCAATTAAAAGGCCTTGCATCGATAGATGCCAATGCTAGGACCTTTTCTCTTTTTGAAAAACTAAAGCCACGACCTAACATTCAAACATATAATTACAAATAACAATGAACTAAAGTAAAATAAACATGTACATGATATTCCCACCGTCGAACTAATCTAAACAAAGAACAAGAACTAATCTAATTAGAAGGAAGAACAAGAAAGACCTATACAAGTGGACATGGATTTGCCAACCGGCAAAGTTGTTGCCTTAGTACAAAGAACAAATCTAAATAAAGAACACGAATTGAAATAAACTAGGGTTTAGATATTTAAATTAGGTGAGGTGGGATTTCTTAGTGTTGGAATTTAAGTTGGAGGACTCCTCCTCGTCTTCCTCCTCCTCCACCACCGCCAATGCCTTATCCATTGTTCGATCCATAGAGCAGCAATGGCGGTCCCGAAATAACATAAGCATCGAGTATTCCATATGGTACTCGACCACAAAGAAGACGATGGTCATTTCCTCCTCCACCTGCGCATTTCATCCCCATGCTCAAATCCGACACAAGAGTGGATTGGATATCGACCTCTAGATAAGAATAATGTTCTGTTGGGCCACGCAGAGATAAAATAAAACCTTTTCCCTCTAACGTGGTGATCCGAAGATCTAGCTGAGGTAGAAGGCAACGAGGTTTATCACTAGACGCGTTGTTGCGGATTACTAATGTAGCGCGTCAGTTGATGCAGTGTAGTCCTTGTGATCTCGATCCAATCAACGATCGTCCAGGTGCTGAAGATATAATGCCTCTGCTGGTGTCCACACGTACAAGGAGGAGCGCCGGTGATGAACTGCTAGGTTTGTTACAATGGTTGGACTGCTATGGAGCTAGGGTTTCCAACTCATAGAATGACCTAACCTATCAACCCTTCTGGGTTTCTGCGCCCCACTATATATAGGGAGTGAACGTGGGCTCCACTCACTCGTGGCCCATTCACTAAAGCCCATATAATATTAGTCACTGTGATCCGACTCACTGACTCAGTCTAAATCCGACTCGGGTCCAACCCAACCAGATTTTCGGATCAGATCCAATCCGAACTTGCTCCCGCTCTTAAGTGTGTGACTCCGCAGGCTCATGGATACTTGGACACGATTGGAGTCCGACTCTCAATCGATCAGTCAGTAGCGGCTCCTAGCAGAACATGCCGACTCTCAAGTACCAAAGAGTCATAACGACTTGCCTTTTCAATGCGACTAGCGTCCGAGTCTCTTTTGCCTCACGATATATCTTGTCAGACTATAGGCAAATATTTGTCATCCCTTAAATAGTCTGACTCTCTTCTCGATCCGAGATAAGTGATTCATTCGACTAACTCTTATTTGATCGCCTCTGTTAACACTTAACCGAGTCGTGCATGGCCATGCTTTCCGAATCATATCTTCTGAGAGGGCCCAGAGAATATCTCTCCAAGTGGAGGGGCAAAATCCCATCTTGGTTATTCATATCACGCAGCTTGATTCTCAGTCGACCCGAACTCTGCCTTTATAACTGCCTAGCTACGGATCAGCGTTTAACAAAGCCTAAGTCGGTGATCCTCAACCCGGACTATGCAATAACCTCAGGTCTAAGGATTACATTGATTGAGATATACAAATGACAACTTGTTCGTTGTACCTCAATATGGGTTAATCCGACTCGCTAAACTCTTTAGCCGAATCTATGTAAGTCGGAATGGCATCTCCATGCCCATGACAAGTGGAACCGAGTCATCAAGCCGACTTTCATATTGGTCTACGTTGTGTGTCTAGCACAACCTCAATGACCAAGGATATTCAGGACAAACAACATGAATGTATAGTTCCACAACCGAATCACATATTCAATGATATACATAAGATGCTCATACAAGGACAACTTAATAACTTTATGAATACAATGAGAAATATCATAATACATGATTTCCTCTAGGGCATATCCCTAACAGTCTCCCACTTGCACTAGAGTCAATCTTTCGACATCACATGTTAAAGCATCTAATGCCCATGGCTCTCAGGTGCGCCTCATGCTTCGGCTGTGGTAATGGCTTTGTCAACGGATCCGCAATATTTGCATCCGTGTGTACCTTGCATAACTTGATATCACCCTGATCCACGAACTGGCGAATCAGGTGGTACCGCATGAGTATGTGCTTGTTCTTCTGGTATTGTCTAGGTTCCTTGGCTTGTGCAATAGCACCATTGTTGTCACAATATACGTCTAACGGATTGGACGATCCCTGAACCACACCAAGATCCATGAGGAAATTCCTCATCCAAACAGCTGCCTTTGCTGCCTCTGAGGCGGCAATATACTCAGCCTCTGTTGTAGATGCAGACACGGTCTCTTGCTTGGAACTCTTCCAGCTCACAGCACCTTCGTTTATTACAAACACATACCTGTATTGCGAACGAGAATCATCAGAGTCGGTAAGATAACTCGCATCCATGTAACCCTTTACACTGAGTTCATCTTCACCTCCATAAACCAAAAACATATACTTAGTCCTTCTCAAGTACTTTAGGATATTTTTAGCCGTTGTCCAGTGGATTTATATAGGATTAGCCTGGTATCTGCTCACAACACTTAGATCATAGGAAACATCCGGCCTAGTACAAATCATGGCATACATGATGGATCCGACTGCAGAAGCATACAAAATCGCACTCATCCGACTTCGCTCATTAGTCGTCGAAGGACACTGAGTCTTTCTAAGTTTTACACCATGGGACATCGGTAAGAACCCCTTCTTAGACGATTCCATGTTGAACTTCTTCAAAAATTTGTCCAAATAAGTACTCTGACTTAATCCAATGTGCATCTTTGATCTATCTCTATAGATCCGGATTCTGAGAATATATGTTGCCTCACCCAAATCTTTCATTGAGAAACTCTTTTCCAATGATTCCTTAGTTTCTTGCAACATCTGGACATTATTTCCAATCAATAATATGTCATCCACATATAAGATTAGAAAGTTTACTTTGCTCCCACTAAACTTCTTGTATAAAAGAATCATGATCACTCTTGATGAAGCTAAACAATTTGACTACCTCATCGAAGCGAATATTCCAACTCCTAGATGCTTGCTTCAACCCATAAATGGATTTCTGAAGTTTGCAAACCTTGTTAGAGTTAGCCGGATCGACAAAACCCTCCGGCTGTATCATATACACGTCCTCGGTTAAATTTCTGTTAAGGAAAGCCTTTTTGACATCCATCTGCCATATCTCATAGTAGAAATAGGCTGTTATAGCTAACATGATACGAACTGATTTAAGCATCGCTACGGGCGAGAAAGTATCGTCGTAATCAACTACTTGAACTTGTCGGAACCCCTTCGTGACAAGACGTGATTTATAGATGGAAACATTTCCATCCATATCAGTTTTCTTCTTAAAGACCCATTTGCACTCGACGGTTCTTGCACCGTCTAGCAGATAAACCAAGTTCCAAACTTGATTTTCATCCATGGATTTTAACTCGGATCTCATGGGTCCAATCCATGACTCGGAATCAGATCCCATCATCACTTCTAAATAAGTTGTCGGCTCATCACTGTCTAACAGTAACACATCACGAACACTTCGTAATCTTGCCGATCTTCGTAGTACAGGTGCTGCTTCCGGATCGGTTACCATGATCGGCTCAACCTCCAAGGTTTTTGCTGACTCGCTACTAGCCGGTTCCTCTCGAATTTCTTCGAGCTGCACTGTGCTCCCACTGACTCCCTGACTGAGGAACTCTTTCTCTAGGAAGACACCATTCCGAGCGACAAACACTTTTCCCTCTTCTTGGTTGTAGAAGTAGTAACCCAAGTTTTCCCTCGGATACCCCACGAAAATACACTTATCCGATTTGGCCGTAAGCTTGTCCGACTGAAGTCGCTTGACAAATGCTTCACAACCCCAAATCTTAAGAAAAGACAAACTCGCCTTTTTGCCTATCCACATCTCATGTGGTGTCTTCTCTACCGACTTTGATGGTACTCTGTTTAGTGTGAACACCACTGTTTCTAGACAATAACTCCAAAATGATAAAGGCAGATCTGTCCGAATCATCATTGATCGTACCATGTCCAACAAGGTCCGATTCCACATTTCCGAAATACCGTTCCTTTGTGGTGTTCCTGGCAGAGTAAGTTGAGGAACTATTCCGCAACTTTTTAGATGGTCATCAAACTCATGGCTCATGTACTCGCCTCCTCGGTCCGACTGAAGAAACTTTATTTTCTTGCCGAGTTGATTTTGTACTTCATTCTGGAATTCTTTGAAGTTTTCAAAGGCTTCCGACGTATGTTTCATCAAGGATATATATCCATACCTACTCAAATCATCAGTGAAGGTAATGAAGTATTCATAACCACATCTGGTTGTCGTGCTCATTGGTCCACATACATCACTATGTACTAGTCCCAACAAGTCGGATGCCCTTTCACAACTCTTTGCAAAAGGTGTCTTGGTCATTTTGCCGAGTAGGCAAGATTCGCATGTCTCGAACGAATCCAAGTCAAACGAAGTTAGGAGTCCATCATCATGGAGCTTCTTCATGCGTTTACAACTTATATGACCAAGCCGACAGAGCCAAAAGTAAGTCATATTCAGATCATTTGGTTTCAACCTTTTAACATTTATGTTATAAACCGACTCACCATCAAGATTCAAAATAAATAACCCGTCCTGGACGGGTGCAAAGCCGTGAAACATATCATTCAAATACAAAGAACAACCATTATTCTTGATATTCGACTCATAGCCTTGCCTCATCAAACATGAAGCAGAAATAATGTTTCGACTGGGCACTGGAACATAATAACAATTATTCAGTTCTATAATGAATCCGGAAGGTAAATGAAGCTGCATCATGCCAACTTCGAACGCAGCAACTCTTGCTTTGTTGCCGACTCGAATATCAACCTCGCCTCTTGCTACGCTCCTAGTTCTTACCAGTCCCTACAACGAGTTGCAGATGTGAATAACTGATCCGGTATCATATACCCAAGAACTATTAGGTGCATCAACAAGATAAATGTCTATAACAATGCAAACAAGTGTACTTGAGTCGGAAGTCATACCTCCACTCTTGGCTTTGTCGGCCAAGTACTTGCTGCAATTTCTCTTCCAGTGGCCATCTTCCTTGCAATAGAAGCAAGTGGATCCGGCTGAAGGAGATGGCTTAGTCCGTGAGGAAGCGCTTGGGACCGGGTCCTGAGCCTGCTTTCCTCTCGACTTAGCCTTCTTCTTAGTCCAAGAACTCTTCTTGAACTTAGCCTTATTCTGCACCATCAACACTTGACTAGCGCCCTTCTTGAGATTCGCCTCTGCCTGCTTGAGCATCCCATGTAATTCAGTGACCTTCTTGTCCATACCATGCATGTGGTAGTTCGAATTGAACAGCCCATATGCACTAGGAAGAGAGTTCAGAATTATATCCATAGCGAACTCTTCGCTAATGGGGTAGCCAAGCCTTTCTAGAGACTACATGTAACCAACCATTTTGATCACATGCGGACTCAGTGGATCACCATCCTTAAGCTTGCAACTCCGCAAAGTCTGAGAGACTTGATACCTCTCAGTCTTCGCTTGAGCCTGGAACATACTTTTGAGGCTTTCGATCATATCGTAGGCCTCAACATTCTCGAACTGCTTTTGCAAGTACGATTCCATGTGAGCAAGCATAAGACAACTAATATCCGTGGACTCATCCTTAGACCGACGGTAGGCATTGGTGGCAGCGACAGTCACATTCTCATTTGGCTCATGTGGAAGTGGGTTGTCTAGGACATGGTCCTTCTTTTCTTGTTTGAGAACAATTCTCAGATTTCGATACCAGTTGGTAAAACTAGTGTCATTCAGTTTATCTTTATCAAGAATGGTTCTCAAAGTAAAACCGGATATCTGAGAGTGATTGCTACTTGGTTCCATGATATACAACAGAAAAATGCAAAAACACTTAAGGAATGTATTCATAAATGAGCAAGCATATTAAACACTTTAATATTTATGCTCTCACTAGAACCAACACCCCTCCGATGGATGCTTAGTGATTCAGGATCCTAAATAAGAAAGTCGGCTAGTGAGCTTTAGCATCACCACCAATGTTAAGGAAATCGGTAATCGTTAGCTGCTCGGTTGGCTTGGGAGTAGCGATTAATCGGAATTCAGACGATTAACTGATTTAATTGGTCGGATATTAATCGGTGCAGCCTACAAAAATTAGCACCTAAAACACGTATGAATCCTCAGCTTTAAGCTCCCGGATGAGATCCTCAAGGCGCTCAAGCTCTTGTTTCCGAGGTCTAGTCGGCAACTACGAGGAACTGGTCAACAACGACAAGGAACTAGTTGGTGATGGCTGAAATCAAGCTCCTGGAGGAATGGATCGAACGGGAGCTTCGCAAAACCTACTTCACTGGGGCGGGCTAGCGGATTGATGGGCGATATGTGTTGATAATTTTGCAACCTTTTTGACCAAGTGTAGTGGTTAATCCGGAACATACCTAGTAATCGGAGTGTCAGACCTATTAATTGGGCTAAATGATTAACACAAAGGATTAGTGGTAATTGACACAGTCATGTCCCTAGTAGCAATTAATCGGCCTATTAATCGCTGACTCGGCCTATTTTTTGAACAGTGATCACCACTAGCCGCTAAGTGATCTAGGTAGACAACTCCTTGTCAATCGTATCTCATACGACTCATGTTGGTCGGGTGGCATCACATGCCCCGGCTTCCGTCCGACTTTTCCCCGAGCCACACAACTGTTGTGATAGACCCGTCTAGCTTACCGAGTGTTTTCGCAGTAAGAGTCCAACTCGAACTCATTTAGTCGGAAAGAATTGGCAGCACCTCAATTTTATGAGCCCACTACCAAAAATGTCTGACTTGTGATGGTGCAAACACTAGCGGCAAAACCGACTAGACCTTTTTTGAGGGATTAAATTTTATCGACTATCTAATAGAGGTAAAACACAGACATAACAATAACACAAAATAAAGCAATTATAATGTGAAATGGCATGGCTCTCTTTATGGCGATCTCCATCTCCACAAAGCCTGTAATCCGACTCGTGCCAACTCTTGTCACTTGTCGTCTTACACCATGTCGCCGACATGTACAACGACTTGCACGTCATCCTGATTCTCCAAACAACTACACTAGCTTGGTAAAGTAAATTACATGGAGAAACCGACATGCATGTCGTTATACAATAAAATGACAGCACCTAGGCTCTAGCCGACTGACAAAAACCGTGATTCGCAGATCACGTATGGATTACACACATACATCACATGCACATGAACCATACCATCCACAACTTCCTGCAAAAACAAGTTATGCATAGATATGCTATCTACCGGCGTTGTGAAACATAGATACAATGCCTCTGCTGGTGTCCACACGTACAAGGAGGAGCGCCAGTGATGAACTGCTAGGTTCGTTATGACGATTGGACTGCTGTGGAGCTAGGTTTTTCAACTCATGGAATGACTTAACCGATCAACCCTTCTGGGTTTTTGCGCCCCACTATATATAGGGAGCGAACGTGGGCTCCACTCACTCGTGGCCCATTCACTAAATCCCATATAATATTAGTCACTGTGAGTCCGACTCACTGACTCAGTCCAAATCCGGCTCGGGTCCAACCCAACCTGATTTTCGGATAGATCCAATCCAAACTTGCTCCCGCTTTTAAGTGTGTGACCCCGTAGGCTCATGGCTACTTCGACACGATTGGAGTCCGACTCTCAATCGATCAGTCGGTAGCGGCTCCTAGCAGAACGTGCCGACTCCCAAGTACCAAAGAGTCATGACGACTTGCCTTTTCAATGCGACTTGCGTCTGAGTCCCTTTTTCCTCACGATATACCATGTCAGACTATAGGCGATTATTTGTTATCCCATAAATAGTCCAACTCCCTTCTCGATCCGATATAAGTGATTCATCTGACTGCTCTTAGTCGATCGCCTTGGTTAACACTTAACCGAGTCGTGCATGGCCATGCTTTCCGAATCATATCTTCCGAGAGGGCCAGAGAATATCTCTCCAAGTGGAGGGGCAAAATCCCATCTTGGTTATTCACATCACGCAGCTTGATTCTCAGTCGACCCGAACTCTGCCTTTATAACTACCCAGTTACAGATCAGCGTTTGACAGAACCTAAGTCGGTGATCCTAAACTCGGACTGTGCAATAACCTCACGTCTAAGGATTACATTGATTAAGATATACAAATGACAACTTGTTCGTTATAACTCAATATGGGTCAATCCGACTCGCTAAACTCTTTAGACAAATCTGTGTAAGTCGGAATGGCATCTCCATGCCCATGACAAGTGAAACCGAGTCATCAAGCCGACTTTCACATTGGTCTAAGTTGTGTGTCCAGCACAACCTCAATGACCAAGGATATTTAGTACAAACAACATGAATGTATAGTTCCACAACCGAATCACATATTCAATGATATACATCAGATGATCATACAAGGACAACTTAATAACTTTATGGATACAATGGGAAATATCATCATACATGATTGCCTCTAAGGCATATCCCCAACATGTTCCACCTCCGACCAGGAGGAGGCCTAATATGGTGTGGCTGGAGTAGGCATCCCTGGCCTTCAAAGACACTCAAGAAAGGCGCGGGCGCTGCCTCAAGGTGAGTCGGAGACTCCCCAACGTCGGCTCAGAGTCGAGGAACGATGCCTGTAAAATGCATACATGAACTTTGTAGTTTATTGTCACATATTTCAACATATTTGCATCATATTAGTAGTTTACCAACGTGCTTAATGATTTTGGAGATCTTCTAAACAATCCCCTCGCATTTGATTCTAACTGTGTAGGACATAAAAACCCTATTTTGCGTATTTTTTACTTTTAGGGACCTTCGCGAACTCAAAAAGGGCTAGTATTTTTCTAGAGATGTTTTTTGTCAAGACGGAGACCTGGAGCAATTGGATCACCAAAGTGGAGCCCTAAGGCCCAAGATAGCCCAGGTGGCGTGGTCCCACTACCAGGTCTTGCCACCAGGTCCATCTGGAGCATCGCAACTCCGATCGACCTGAATATTTTGCGAGCCGATTTTGTTTGCCCTAAATCCTTATATAAAAGGGTCCTCCACGTGATCTTGGGATGGAGCGAGTCGGAGATTGGAAACACCAAAAAAACCTAGAAGTATGCTACTAGAGGATATCAGAGGGGGAAATGCTACCGGAATAGCCTCCGGTTGGCTCCAGCCCCCTCCGGCGTGATCATCATCAACATCTACAACAACATACTCTCCATCTCACTGTTGTAATCTCTTGGAAAACATAATATATGATGTAATCTATTGTTTCCCTATGATTCATTGTGTCTATGTCTATGTCTATGTTTGAGTAGTTATGTGTTTATGGAAATGTGAAATAGTTCATTGATGGTTGCATACAATTTTGTTATCTTCTATGATGGAGTATGTACTGATGTATGAGTGCACACATATCTTGGGGGATGCATAAGATTGTCACCGTTATATGTAGCTAGGAGGAGAGATGGTGTGTGATAGAAATATGATCTCAAGTCTTATATGCATGCTATATTAATTCATGATTAATATGAAAGGAGGATAAATTAAGGGGGCCTTAAAACTTACAGCGGTGGTTGAACTTTATGTATTAATAACTTATTTGCTTGCGCATGAATTTTGCCTTAGGATCAATCATTAGGAGTGTAATTGTGCATGTAAATGACTACACCTATTTATGGATCCTCTCTAGAAGAAACTGTAGACTTTATTTATTTATTTATTTATTTATTTATGCAAAGTAGATGTGGAGGTTACACATGTTCATCTGTAGATACGTGACCTTAATTAATTCCTTAGGCTGGGCCAGGGTTTTTTAATAATCTACTGGGTTATGCTTTACTGTATTTAGTAGTTATGCATCTTGCTTTGTATAAATTATGATCTTCACTAATTATGGCAACCAAACGAATGATATAATAATTTGCCTAAACACTTTCTCCCTTGAGTTAATTGTTTTTTACTTTACTTGCACTAGTTTTATTTCTTGTATTTACTTTGCAGCACTTTACAGTTTTCTAGTTAGAAGCACATTTCAGATTAAAGTTTAGTGCATTGCACGAAAGGCCATATAAGTGGGTTATATATAATAGATAGCTTACCTTCGGCTCCATATGTATTCGTCACCCAAATACTACGGTGATTCCTTGCACTTGGGGATTATCAAGGTAGTCCTTAATCATGGGAACTCTTTGGGTCCACAACCCATCAAATTTCCAACAGTCATTTGCTATTTTCCGTTGGTAATGTTAGTATCTTAGTGGCAACCCGTTCGATGAAGGCCTCTTTACTTGCGTGCTAACAAATTTTAATTGTGTTTCTTGTTTTTGTTGTTACCAATAGGAATGTTTGTACTGGCAATAAAGATAAAGATGGACCTATTTTAGGAGTATACACTTATATGTATAATGATCTATGTGTAGTATTTTACACCCTTAAGTTGTGTTGTACTGTGGGGATCCTTCTGCTAGAGAGACGTTCACTTCTTAGTAGAGCTGCTTTAGTTTGGCCAGACTATAATATATAAAACAAAGATTCATGCACATACAATTTGAATCAAAAGTTACATAACACATTTGAATTTAAACTTCATATTAGGTACCTTATGGCATTCCCTAAATAGAAGGTTTCTTTTTTTTATTTTGAATGCGAAAGGCCCCAAAGGGCCTTGAGGCTTTCATTACATCAGCGGTGAGTTTACAATTACAAAGGACACCTTGAAGGTAAAGAATATTACACTATTGTCCTTGCACTTTAAAAACAAGCCGGGACTGCTCTTCGCAGCACAACGCCGATGACCTCGAGGCATGGGCACCGGCAGCACCTCCGAGGGATGAAACCACTTGGAGTGAAGCTAGTGAGGATCGCCACGCCGAGATCTAAGATTTTCTAGTGAAGTAAAAATAAATAGCTCGGTCTAAACAAGCGGCCGAGCACAAAGGGCCTTCCTAGGCCATGGATAGCATCATTGTCAACACCCAGATTTTTAATCCCAGATGCTTGTTATGCCATACATCGCAATCCCAGGATTACCATTTTTGCAAGACATAATAGATTGTACCATAATTCATCATCCATTACAAACCATAATAAAGGTCTTACAAATAAAGGATGTCATGATCCAGTCTGAATACAATCAATGCAGCGGAATAATAATAAGGGTAGCGTGGTCGAAGCTCCATCATCAGGGTCGTGGGCAATGCGAACGATGGGAGATGATCCTAGTTTTCATAGACTTCCTGATGTCCATCATCCTGGTAGTCCTCTTCATAGTCTGGCCATAGGAATAGCCAGGGACAAAGCGATGAGTACTCTTTAAGTACTCGCAAACTAATACTAACAAGTAAGTAGTTTGAGTAGGAATCCTAAGCTCTAGGTTTATTTGCAAAAAGCCAGGTTTATCTCTAACTGTTTAGAAGTAAAGAAAACTAACTTAATGTTTTACAACACCTAAGTGGGAACTTAGTTTTCACGTTCACAACCCTGTTGTGGTCAAGTCAAAGTCATGATTCATTTCGCAAGTCATTTTGAAAACATCTGACGCCGGAACAGTATGGCCACTCCAACTGTCCATAACCATGGATGCGACTATTCGAATAGTTTGACACTCTGCAGAGGTGGTACACTTTCACCTCAACATTCGATACATCCGTCAGGAACAATCCTGAATCACCATACTCAGTATGCGGATAATCAATCCTAACCTTTCAATTACATACCCTAGTATAGGCACCTCCCCTATGAGTTTGGCCTTCCAACCATGACCATCTGTCATCTTGGGAACTGCACAGGTGGACAATCATCACGAGGTAGCCTCAGCTCAACCTCTTCCGCAAGGGAACCCATACTAAGATATATAAACTTCCAGTTAATCCTTACCCAATTCAGGTATTGTGCCTGTACGGTAAAATTGGAATGGTATCGCATCCGAACCCAACCATCAGTTTTTATAAAGGGCTAAGGATCATGCCTCAACATTTTCATCATCAAATCATATGATGTTCATCACACATGTCAAAACATTTCAATAGAATGAAACTTCATTCCAAGGTTTTCATAATCATTTTCACCAAGTATTCCCATCTAAAGTGATCAAATTTTATGCTTAGAACTAGCCACTAAAGTTGAGGATAATCACTAATGAGGAGTGCTAATCAGGGGTGACTATCCAAACCTAGATCCCATGCCTTAGTATGACATCTAGTTCTAACTAACTTAGGCCAAGTTTTATGCTCTTTATGCTACCTATAATTTCTTTCCAAAACTCCCAAGTCACTAAGTAAAATTAATCAAGAACTTTGATAAGGAAATAAAATAATAAAGCTTGCAAGTAAAACTTGGGATTGGTATAATCAAAGTTGCATAATCAAATATGCCTAAGGCCTCTAGTTTGCATAGTTATCATGCAAGTGTTATCTTGCCAAATTGCAAGTGTTAGCTTGCCTTGATTGGTGCAGTGGCTGAAGTTTTCTTCTTCTTCATAGTACTCCCCCTCCTCGTAGCCTTGGTCGGTACTAGCATCTATAAATAAATACGAGGTACACAATCACCAAACAATACTTAACTCCCTCTATTTAGCATAGAAAGGTTCACACTAGATGATCTAGCATCATCACAATCATCACATGAAATAAAGACCTAATTTATTTTATTTTATTTTAGAAAAGTAATTTCTACTCATTGAAAACTACTTAAAATTTAATATTACCCAATTAAAATATGGGATCATATTGACACATGCCATCACCACATATTTTAATACTTGGGAATGTAATTTAAAGTGGTGTCACAATTTAATAAGGTTAAACATTACTATTTTAAATAATTAAAGTGACTAGAAATGCCTATGGGGCATTCTTTTAATAGTAGTCCAATATCACTGGATGTAAACCTAAATATTTTTATATATTCAGAAATATCTTGTCAAATGTGATTTTTGAGAGTTGGAATCAACTAAAAAGCATTTATGGTTGATTTATGAAAAATGTTTGAGTGTGTAAAAGCCTCTGTTTTATTATTTTTACTATAGGTGATCTATAATTCCAAATGATTTGAATCCAATAGGCTTGGATTGATATTTTCAATACCTTTCTAGCAAAATTGGTTTCATGCAATTTGGTTTAGTGAATGTCTCTAAATTGGTTTTTGAATCTACTGACTGAACTAGAGTTTAACTAAATTGGAAAATATCTATTTGAATCTACTAGGTTGCGCGGGAGAGCTAAATAGGCCGGCCCACTGCACGGCACAGCGCCCGGGCTGACTTAAGTGATGGCCCCCACCCGTCGGTGGAACAGTTGATGCCGAAAGGGTATCAAAGGATTTTGACCATAGGATTAGATCCCATATCAACGGCTCACAGCCATCTTCCTCACTGGAACAGGACACTACAGGGAGAAACCCTAGAAAGGCTAGTAAGGGTCGGCGGAGGCTTACCGGAGCTCCAGCGAGGGTCGGTGACATGGGCAAATGGACGAGGCATCTCCGGTGGCTCCACTGGTACCGACGGCGGCTCCTACAGTGGTCTAAATCGAAGATGCCTCTTCTTCACTGACGCGGCGGGCTCCGGTGCAATTGGGGCGCTATGGTGGAGGAATTGCTCTGGGGTTGCTTGGAGGCGTTGCTGAGGATGTGGGGAGGAGAGGGGTGCGGTTCTCAGTCACAGGCGTGTCCTCCTTTTATAGCTGAGCGAGAGGGGCAGCGCGGCGTGGGAAGAGATCGTCGGGGATGGTGTCACAGTGTGCTATTGGCATGGAGGAGGGTCTAGGCCAGTGCACGGTAGCTTGGAGATAATCACGGGCAGCATGGCTCTGTAAATGGGGGTCTGTAGCGGTCAGCAGCTTCTGTGCATGTCGACGGTGCTGGCGGCAAACTTTGCGGGGAACGGCGGCTACGGGGCATGGAAGCTCAAATGGGGATGTCCGTAGTGCTCCTGGGATGGTGGTGATCGTTTAGGCGGGCGGAGAGAGCGCGAGGTGATTGGGTTACGTGGGACGAGGCGTGAACTTCAGGTGCGCGTCGGCATGGTCGACATCGGTAAGAGCATGGATCATGTCGGGTCTCCTCTGTCTTTCTCTGAGCTGGGAGTGTATAGGCAGGAGAGGTGAGGCATGGGCGTGCTATTGGGCAAGGGTGGCGAGGCCGGCGTGTCTTGCATCATCTAGTCGATGTTGAGGTGGACAATTTGGTGGCCGGGCATGCATGCCATGATGAAATGGTCGTGCTCAGTGGCTAGGACTGCAGGGAAGTCGTGGGAGATATCGTGGGAGTGTTGTGGAGGCTGCAGGGGGAACCAGTTTGGCAAGAACACTATAGTGTGTGTGGAATTTGCCAGATTTGTGCACAGAAGGTGTTTGACAATATGGCCGCATGGAATTTAGTTTTGAATTTTTGGATGAATTTTGGTGAGTGTTCTGGTCACATGCTTGGTAGTATGAGGGTGCTTGTGTTTGGCAAGGTGAATTGGTTTGAGTGGTTTTTGAGAAATGGTGATCTTAGTACCTATTAAGGATTCAATTTTGAATTGTCATTTGAATAGATTTGGAATTTGTTTATGTTGGTTTGTAAAGTAGGCTTGGGTTCACTTTTACTTGTTCTAGCAAGGGGTGAAAAGAATTGGATTTGTTTCTGTTAGAAAACTTGGACTAGGAATACTCAAAGTGGTCTAGTGGTTAACTTTGGTCAAAATGACCATTTGCTTATATTGTTTATTTTTTATTTTCCCTTCATTTGATTCTTCTTGGAAATGATCTAGATGATATTGTTTTCATCTTTAAACCAATCCTTAGCATTCATAGCAATCAAATATGGCAATTTCAATCATTCATGCATTAATCATACACACATGCATTCGTATTAATTTTAATAACAAAAGTTTTTGTTAACCCCAAACTTGGGTGATTAGAACTTCATAATCTTGATTAATATTTTTGGGATGTCACAAACCTTCCCTCCTTAAACAAAATCTCATCCCAAGATTTAAGAAAAAGAAAACTAGTAACTAAAGAGATCTGGAAACTTAGTCCTAATGTAATATTCTTGTTCCCAGGTAGCTTCTTCTTTAGTATGGTTACTCCACTGGATCTTGAGAAACTTGATACTCTGAGTTCTGGTGGTTCTGAAGGCTTCTTCCAAAATACGAATGGGTACTTCAGGATATGTTAGGTCCTCGTTGATGTAAAGGTCCCAACCTAATAAGGTAGAGATCCCTGTGTTTACAATGCTAGTCCCTGTATCAATAGCTAGCATCCACGGTTTAAGATGCAATATCAAGAAACAATGGTCATAATACAACTTTATAACCAGGAATAAAATAATTCATTACATCTTACATAGCTCATTTGGCTATCTCATTACAATGCTGCAGATATAACTATAGCATGGAATCCTTCATCTTCAAAGTGCCACGGGCAATCATGTTGGTTATAGACTTGTAATCCTATTCAACACACTTCACTAACATCAAACAAACCTTCAAGATAATAAGTTATAGCTACAAAGGTCAATACATTTGAATTGTATTGGCAAGTGATACTATGGTAGAATAGTGGTATCTATCATCTATATGCATTTGGCTAAGTGGAGATTAGGCTTGCTTTGCTCAAAATAGATTTTCCTTATCATTTGGAAACACTAAGTTTTTGTTTGTCAAAATCACCCAAGGCATCTAACAATAGAAATTGGTGATCCTTTAACCCTTGTTCAACCACAAGTTTTTAACTTAGAAATTGGGATGAGGAGATCCTTGATAGCTTCCATGTCTTGATGCTCAAATTTTCCATTAACGGGGACACGGCTAAGTACTTAGATTTTACTCTCTTGAGAGGTGGTGCACTTTCCCCACAAGACTCGACATGCATCGAGACAAGATCTTCCAGAAGCCTTCCCTTAGCCAAATGGACGCGCTCCATCCTATCACCCCCTACCACCTACTGTCCATCTGGCTAAGTTATTGCAACCTATATGATCCAGGCAGAGCCCATAATGCCATGTGGCTGCACTTGAAGTTTCTCAACATTTGACATCTCAAATCTGTTTGTTCCTGGGTGGCTTTCCACAAGTGAGATACACTAGGGTAGGCCATATATATGGGGCCCTGTGTAACCACTCAACACAAACCATTCTTTCCATTCCACCCAGGTGATTCATTCACATTGTTGTTTTATTAAATAAAACACAAGTCATAGACTTAGAAATATTTCATAGCATGAATATAATCCACCCTTGTTTTCTACTAGCTAGGCTAAGCATGATAGTAGTAAGGATCTTAACTTAGGGAAAAGTCTACTAAGGCATCATCTACTAGGATTGCCCAAGGCATAACATACTTAGTAAAAATTCCATGCAAGTCCTACTCAAAATATCACTAATGCATAGTGAAAATAATAGGACAAAATGTATGAAGCACCACTTTCCTTTTTAGTAGAGAATATGGATACACTCCTTGATCTTGCAATAGTCACACTCTTCAAATTTCACTACAATTCAATCAAGGCACAAATTCAAACTAGCATTCAAACAATTCACCACATAAAATAAAGAAAACAAAACAATGCATGGAAGCATGCAAACGATTGTTTTATAATAGTGGTTTCTACTAGGGCTATAAACATTTTAAAACACCTATTGGTCATTTATAAAAGTGGCAAAACCATTTAAATTCAAGTTAGTGAAAATGGCCATTTAAATAATTTTTGTTTTGCTAGAAATGATTTAAATCAAAGTAATAATTTCTAGTTTTGTCCAAAATGTTTTTAACCACAAATATTATTGTCTATAGTCAATTTTTTTAAAACAAATCCATTTACAAAAGGTTTCACCCAAAATCATTTTTAAATAATAGCAACATTTTGTTCTACTAGAAATGTCTTTATTCAAAAGGAATAAATTTCTAGGGTGAAGCAAATACATTTTTTAAATCCAAAACTTAGTGTTTAGGGTCGGAGAGTTTAAATCAAACCATTTGCAAAAGGTTTTACCCTAAAATCATTTTTAGAATAATTTTTATATTCAAAAATAGACCTACAAATGTTTCTGCAAAACAACCAATTTTACAGAAGAAAAATACTAAACTAAGAGCATGGTTGCAAAGTTCACATTTTTGTGAATCCAATGATATAAAATTTGTAATTTTTGGACGTGTAGATTAAAAGTTATGAATTTTCCAAATCTAAACACTAAATAGAAATGTTTCTGTTTTTAAAACAATAGACAGACCACGCGTCACGTTCTTACTAGACGGTACCAGTTCACACGGATCGAGCGACGTGGGGCATTGGATCTAACTAGGATCATGCGGAATGTATCAAGTGACAATGGTTCGTTAAGTCATCTAACCTACACCTTACGATTAAGATCTAACGGGCAGGAGCTAGTTGGTCAAGGTTTGGTGGCGCTGGCGACAGCGAGTGGCGGCGCGCTCGGGCGGTGACGTTGCCGGCGAAAGCAGGAAGCAATGGTGGAAGGGAAGATGGTCACCAGGTTTGTCGTGACATGGGGAAGCTCGAGGTGGTCGCCGTTGACAAAGGGGCACATGGAATCACTGGCGATTCCTCGCCGGATTTCACGACAGCGTCAGGCACGCACGGTTCTTGTCGGAGTCGATGCTATAAGCCACGGGAAGACCAAATAAAGGCGGCGTTAGACGCGCAAGAGAGAGGCGAAGGCGCCAGCGTCAAAGAGAGGGACAGGCGCGGTCAGAAATTTCCAGGGGGTGTTACCGGAGTTGGAGCAGGAGGCGGTGGCGCTCGGACTTGGTCGTTGCCAATGCTCTGGGGCACGCGCGGTGAGCTGGAGCTACTGGCAGATGCGTGAGGTTATGGGGAGTAGGCTCGAGGAAACCAGGGGCAGTGGGGCGGTCGGACGTCGCTAGAATCGGCCGAGGAAGGTCGTCGGAGCAGCGACGGTTGCAGGGGAAATTGGGGCAGTTTGGGGCAGAGAGGAGCTGGTGAATGAGGGGAAAGGAGGGAGGTGATTATGTACGTGTGGTCGCGGGCGAGAATTAGGGCGACAGTGATGAGAATTGAAGAGAGGCATTGATCGGCAGAAACGGCAACGAGGTGAGGGGAACGGGTCGCGGGGTTGAAGATGAGATGAGCTGGCATTGGGGTCGCCAAGTCAGTGAGGGAAGGGGTATGTCTGCGGGTGAGAAAACGATTCGTGTGAGGAGTTGTCGGGTGGGCTGGAAATTGGCCTGCTGGGCTAGTTTAGGCTGGGTAGGTTAGTTGGGTTGGATCTTTTCTTATTTTATTTTCCTTTCTGAACCTTTTTCTTTTTCTGATTTCATTTTCCGTTTTCATTTTGTTCAAATAATTCAAACACCCATTTGAATTTAGAACTTTTCCAAACTTTCAGTGAGCTTTTAATACTGTTTATTATTGTATTTAAATAATCCATTTTAGAATATTTTCTATATTCTCTTAGGGCTTATTATTTGTTTAAATTAGACATTTGTCTTTATTTAAATAAGGGTTTAATTATATTTTCAAACTTCTATTTGAATTCAAATTTTTACCAAACCTTTTTTATTAGGTTTTATTTATTCATTAGTGTGTTCAATATTTCACTTTGAATTATTTAAAATATTTTAATATGATTTAATATTCATTTAAATTAGGCATTTGTCTTTATGCAAATAAAATCAAATATGGTTTTAAACGCATATAAATTTTATTCAAATAATTCTTTTATTCATTTCAAGTTAATTATATAACTTTTATTCCACTTGGGCAAATACCAATTTATTATTTTCTCCTGATTTAATTAATCATTTACATTAGGGATTTGTCTCCATTTAAATATAATTAAAATATGGTTTAATCCTATATGTTTTTATTTGATTATTCTTTATCCCTTTATTTTATTTGAATTTGGATTATCTTTGTTCCATTTTCTCATGGATTTAATTCAAGGTTTAAATTGTCTTCTAAATAATTTTATTGGGATTTATTATTTAGTTTAGGCAATTTGTCTTTATTTAAATAAAATTGGATTTTGTTCAATCCTTATGATTTTATTTAAATAATCCTTTTCGCCTTTTTATTATTCAATAACTTTTCATTTGTTTATGGATTTGGCCTAGATTTAATTTGTCTTTTAAATACTCCTTATTTATGTATTTATTTCTTTATCTTGTAAAATCCATATCTTTTTATTTATAGATCAAAAATTGGTGATTCCAATTTGTATACTTTTATTTAATATTTTTTTTATATTTTTAAATCCTTTTAGGATTAATTTGCTCACATTTTGGTATGGATTTTAGCTAGGAGCTTTATTAGCCTTGGAAATTAATTCATTTTATCTTATTAAATTCATAAGTTTTTATCCAAGGCTCCAAATTGAATGAAACCATTTTCTATGACCTTATAATATTTTTTTGTTTATCATTTATAAATGTTTGTTCATAGATTTTTTATGGATCAAATCCATAGTATTAGAGAGATCTTGGAAATGACCTTCTTCCATTAGGGTTTAGGGTTTTGGTTTAACTTTTCCAAGTGTTTAAATTTCAAGATACATTCATTGATGAATGCATTTCACTTGATTGAAATTTTGTTGGATTCCCTTTTCATTCAAATTTGTTCAAGAAGGGTTTTGAAGTTTCCATTTAGAAGCAAAAGTTTCTTTTCACCCTAAATTTCAACAGTTATTTATTTTGTTTATTTATTTTTTACATTTCAAAATTTGGAAAATTTTGGGATGTGACAGGCTACCACCCTTAAAAGAAATCTCGTCCCGAGATTTGGGAAGGCTAGAGGTTACAAGTTGGCTTCAAGACAACTAGAGTACTACCACCCTTAAAAGGTTTTGAACTAGATTACATCTTGGCTTACTTGGGATCTTGATGTAACTTCTCTAGAAAGACATCTGCATTGTGTCCTTTGTTTCCACACTTGAAACATGCGACAAGGCTGAGATCCTTTATAGGCTTGCTTGTCTTGTACTTCTTCTTTTCTGGACAATGTGATGCATAATGGCCTAGCTCTTTGCATTTGTGGCACATCACTTGGCTAGTGTCCTTCTTCTTCTTGGGTATCATTGTCTCTTGTTTGTTTTCTTGGCTCTTCTTATTCTTCTTGGGTCTCTCTAAAGCTAGGAGTTCTTCTAGTTCATGCTCTTCATATTTCACCAGAAAGGTGGGAAATCTTTCTCTCTTCTTGGGGCAGTCACTAGAGATGTGACCCTCTTCTCCACATGAGTAACAAAACTTTGTGGTCACTTTGGGTATGGTCTTATGAGGCATGGTTCTAATTTTGTCTTTATCCTTCTTGGTAGAAGTTGTTCCCTTATGGAGGTTTCCAAACATTTGATGCATTCCATCTTGTTTCATTTGTTGAACTATGGGATAGATAGGGCATTGGATAGAGACATGATCATTTCCTTCACATGGGAAACAAGTAACTTGAGATGTGGGGCATTATTTAGTTGGATGTTTCTCTTCATAATTAGGGCATTGATCCACATGCTCTTTATAAGTGTGTTCCATGTCTCCACAAATATTGCAAGCTTGAGTTCCTTCTACAATATCATCCTTTATATATTTGTTGTCACAATCTCTTTGGTAAGGTTTCTTCTCATGTTGATCATTTGGTTGGTCATCCTTTGCAACAATTGAGATTGGGTTTCCAAGAACTTTTGTATGGTTGGGTCTAACTCATTGTTGTTGGCTAAAAATTGATTTCTCACTTGATTCAACTGGGCTTGGTTTGCTAGCAGTTGTTCTCTCATGTGTATCTCTTGGTTGTTGTTGTCACCATCCTTGATGTTGGAGTTTCTTGGAGAAGTCATATGTTTGGGTTGGATTGGGATTAGAATAGGCAAAAGATTTCTAGGGAAGAAGTCTAATCACACACAATAATTCACACAAGCAATGTGCAAGAAATCTCAACAAACATTCCACCCTAACAACAAGATTCAAACATATTTTTAGGCAACAAAATATTTTTGCTACACCACATAAGTTGGTGTGATCGATCTAAAATAGAAACTAGTATGGTGGTCCAACTATAGGATTCACTTGAGATCATCCCATCTTTCTTAGTTGTTTCTTCATGAATGAGATCATGTTTTCCTTGGATAAATTTTTGCATCTTGGTCTCAAAAGTTCAAAGGTGATGATGGTTCCTTCTAGGTTGTGTTTCCTTAGTCTCCAAGTCTTGTGTAATATTTCTTGTCTCACTTGTAGCCCTTAGTGATGTCCAAGTTTAAGTCCTTGGTGAAAATATGATGTTGAAGTCTTTGCTCAAGTTGAAGTTTTTGTCCATCAAGTTGAAAGAAGGGAAGATGTAGAATCAAAACAAAAAAGGTTGAGTAACGAGTTTACAAGATTGTTTGTAAATAATTTTGAACAAATACAACTCCTATTTTTCTAAGGGGTTTTGTCCAATCCTAGGGTTACAATCCTACAGGCAACATAGTGCTCTGATACCATCTGTAGAGGTCCCAACCTGATAAGGTAGATATCCCTGTGTTTACAATGCTAGTCCCTGGATCAATAGCTAGCATCCACAGTTTAAGATGTAATATCAAGAAACAAAGGTCATAATATAACTTTATAACCAGGAATAAAATAATTCGTTACATCTTACATAGCTCATTTGGCTATCTCATTACAATGCACCAAATATAACTATAGCATGGAATCCTTCATCTTCAAAGTGCCACGGGCAATCATGTTGGTTATAGACTTGTAATCCTATTCAACACACTTCACTAACATCAAACAAACCTGCAAGATAATAAGTTATAGCTACAAAGGTCAATACATTTGAATTGTATTGGAAAATGATACTATGGTAGAATAGTGGTATCTATCATCTATATGCATTTGGCTAAGTGGAGATTAGGCTTGCTTTGCTCAAAATAGATTTTCCTTATCATTAGGAAACACTAAGTTTTTGTTTGTCAAAATCACCCAAGGCATCTAACAATAGAAATTGGTGATCCTGTAACCCTTGTTCAACCACAAGTTTTTAACTTAGAAATTGGGATGAGGAGATCCTTGATAGCTTCCATGTCTTGATGCTCAAATTTTCCATTAACGGGGACACGGCTAAGTACTTAGATTTTACTCTCTTGAGAGGTGGTGCACTTTCCCCACAAGACTCGACATGCATCGAGACAAGATCTTTCAGAAGCCTTCCCTTAGCCAAATGGACGCGCTCCATCCTATCACCCCCTACCACCTACTGTCCATCTGGCTAAGTTATTGCAACCTATATGATCCAGGCAGAGCCCATAATGCCATGTGGCTGCACTTGAAGTTTCTCAACATTTGACATCTCAAATCTGTTTGTTCCTGGGTGGCTTTCCACAAGTGAGATACACTAGGGTAGGCCATATATATGGGGCCCTGTGTAACCACTCAACACAAACCATTCTTTCCATTCCACCCAGGTGATTCATTCACATTGTTGTTTTATTAAATAAAACACAAGTCATAGACTTAGAAATATTTCATAGCATGAATATAATCCACCCTTGTTTTCTACTAGCTAGGCTAAGCATGATAGTAGTAAGGATCTTAACTTAGGGAAAAGTCTACTAAGGCATCATCTACTAGGATTGCCCAAGGCATAACATACTTAGTAAAAATTCCATGCAAGTCCTACTCAAAATATCACTAATGCATAGTGAAAATAATAGGACAAAATGTATGAAGCACCACTTTCCTTTTTAGTAGAGAATATGGATACACTCCTTGATCTTGCAATAGTCACACTCTTCAAATTTCACTACAATTCAATCAAGGCACAAATTCAAACTAGCATTCAAACAATTCACCACATAAAATAAAGAAAACAAAACAATGCATGCAAGCATGCAAAAGATTGTTTTATTGAAAAAGTGGTTTATACTAAGGCTATAAACATTTTAAAACACCTATTGGTCATTTATAAATGTGGCAAAACCATTTAAATTCAAGTTAGTGAAAATGGCCATTTAAATCATTTTTGTTTTGCTAGAAATGATTTAAATCAAAGTAATAATTTCTAGTGTTAGCCAAAATGTTTTTAAACACAAATATTAATGTTTATGGTCAAAGTGTTTAAAAAAAATCCATTTACAAAAGGTTTCACCCAAAGTCATTTTTAAATAATAGCAACATTTTGTTTTACTAGAAATGTCTTTATTCAACAGGAATAATTTTCTAGGGTTAAGAAAATACATTTTTGAAATCCAAAACTTAGTGTTTAGGGTCAGAGAGTTTAAATCAAACCATTTTCAAATGGTTTTACCCTAAAATCATTTTTAGAATAATTTTTATACTCAAAAACAAACCAACAAATGTTTCTGCAAAAACAACCAATTTTACAGAAGCAAAATACTAAACTAAGGGCATGGTTGAAAAGTTCACATTTTTGTGAATCCAATGATATAAAATTTGTAATTTTGGACGTGTAGATTAAAAGTTATGAATTTTCCAAATCCAAACACTAAATAGAAATGTTTCTGTTTTTAAAACAATAGACATGCCACGTGTCACGTTCTTACTGGACGGTACCGATTCACACGGATTGAGCGACGTGGGGCATTGTATCTAATTAGGATCGTGCGACACAGATCAAGTGATAACGGTTTGTTAAATCATCTAACCTACACCTTACGATTAAGATCTAATGGATAGGAGCTAGTTGGTCAAGGTTTGGCGGCACTAGCGACAGCGAGTAGCGGCGCGCTCGGGCGATGACGTTGCCGGCGAAATCTGGAAGGAAGGGAGGAAGGGAAGATGCTCACCAGGTTCGTCGTGACGTGGGGAAGATCGAGGTGGTCGCCGTCGACAAAGGGGCACACGGAGTCACTGGCGATTCCTCGCTGGAGTTCATGACGGCGTCAGGCATGCACGGTTCTTATCGGAGTCGAGCTACAAGCCACGGGAAGACCAAATAAAGGCGGTGTTAGACACGCAAGGGAGAGGCTTAAGAGCCAGCGTCAAAGAGAGGGGGAGGCGTGGTCAGAAATTACCAGGGGGTGTTGCCGGAGTTGGAGCAGGAGGCGGTGGCGCTCGGACTTGGTTGTTGCCGACGCTCCGGGGCACGCACGGGCAAGCTAGAGCTACTGGCAGATGCGTGAGGTGGTGGGGAGCAGGCTCGGGGAAACCAGAGGCAGTGGGGAGGTCGGACATCGCCAGAATCGGCCGGGAAAGGTCGTCGGAGCAGCGATGGTTGCAGGGGAAATTGGGGCAGCCTGTGGGAGAGAGGAGCTGGCGAATGAGGGGAAAGGAGGAGAGGAGGGAGGCGTGTAACATCCCAAAAATATTATACTAGAATTAACAAACTCTAAACACCAAAATTAGGGTTAACAAAAACTATTCCAATTAAAATATGAAAGCATTCATATGTGTGTGCATTAAAATTTGGATTCTTTTTAATTGCCATGATTGTGTGTTTCTTTGCTTAGAAAATGATTCTTAGGTGAATTCAGCATCATCTAAACAATCCCCACACTTTTCCCAAAGACAAATAAATCAAAACAAACAAAATAAAGTGAATGGTCACTTTGACCAATTTAACTCCCATGCCTACTTTGGCTATCCCTAACTTTCAGAACTTAACAGAAACATATGTGGATCTTTACACCCCTTGATAGTACTCATAACAAAGTACCAAGGCCCACCTTGTGATCATCCAAAAGCATTTGAATGCGTAGTTTAAATGACAGTTCAAAACTGAATCTATATCATATGGGAAGATCCCACTTTTTCAAAAACCACTCAAACAAGCTCAACTTTCAAAACCCAAGCATACACATACTCACCAGCACATGCCTAGCACACCCACCAAAAATCTTTTCAAAATTAAAAACTTGAATTCATACGGCCATTTCATCAAATACCTTGCAGATTCAAATCTAACAAAAATCAAAACACTATAGTGTGCAGTGTTTTGGGCCTAACTTGTTCCCACTCTGGACACCACTAGCCTTAGTAGATCATCTAACGGCCCTAACTAATCCCTAGCACCACTGTAAGCTTGACAATGTCATCAATGGTGAACAACCGAGAGCACCCATGTCACCCTAGTGTGGACAACAGGCTAGAGGAAGAACTAGCCGTGCCAACCTTGTCTGGGAGGTAGCCCATGCCTCACCGCCCCCTCTCGACCAGCCCTGCCTCGCAGACAGCAGCCAGAACCGCCAGGAACGCCGCGCCCGTGCCGCTGTCGACCATGCCGACGTGCGCCGCAGAGCACGCGCCATTACCATTCAACCAGACCACCTTGAGCCCTCGCCGCCCGCCAACATGCTCCCTACCGTCACAGGAGACCGCCAGACATGCCCATTTCACCTCCCGTGCCCCGTAGTTTAAGGTTCCCAACCTTTAATAAGGTAGAGATCCCTGTGTTTACAATGCTAGTCCCTGGATCAATAGCTAGCATCCACAGTTCAGATGTAATATCAAGAAACAAAGGTCATAATACAACTTTATAACCAGGAATAAAATAAATTATTACATCTTACATAGCTCATTTGGCTATCTCATTACAATGCAGCAGAATATAACAATAGCATGGGGTCCTTCATCTTCAAGGTGCCACAGGCAATCATGTTGGTTGTAGACTTGTAATCCTATTCAACACACTTCACTAACATCAAACAAACCTGCAACATAATAAGTTGCAGCCACAAGGGTCAATACATTTGAATTATATTGGCAAGTTTCACTACTATGTAGAAATAAGTGGATCCTATCATTACATGCATATTTGGCTAAGTAGGGTTTAGGCTCATTTGTAGAAAGCAATATAGTTTTATCCTATTTTTTCAAAATAGTTTTGATCTTTTAAAAATCTTTCTGAACTCCTTGGAAAACCCCAAGTCCTTCTAATCCCTTGTTGTCACCATCAAGTTTTACTTTGAGAAATTGGAATGTCGAGATCTTCCATAGCTTCAGGCCTTAGTTGCTCAGTATTGTCCGTAACCGGGGACACGACTAAGTACTTAGATTTTTTTATCTTCTGCAGAAGTTGTACACTTTACCCACATGACACAATCTCATCTTGTTGCCACCAGTGGCCGCTGGATAAGTACTCACCAAGATGGAGTACTGGCAGATTGAGAATGTGACGAAGTCTTTCCATAGGAGTCCTCCCAATACACAATGCTGGCTTGTCTACCAGGCACCAATGTAGGGTTTCAAGTTCCCTCATTCTAGTTAACCTGAAGAGGCCAATGCATGGGTCTTCCACTATGTAGTTGACTAAGCCAGTGCCCATTTAGCATGTGGCTGTACACGGAAGCCACTGTACGAGAAACATGTTCAATCTCTAAGTCCCTGGGTGGTTTTCTTCTAGTGCACAACAAAAAGAGATTGCCATATAAACATGGTTCCTTTTGTTGCCACTTTGTCCAAACTTGAGTATCTTTGTCCACCCAGGTGGTTCATTGAGTACTTGTTTTATTATGTAAAACATAAGTCTTTTCCAATACTTCATATAATCTCAACATGTATCTCTTCTAAATATAAATAGCAGGGCTAAGCATATTACAACTACATTGTTTTCACTAAGGAGTATATAGGGGTATCCTATTAGGATTTAGCATAGCAAAATATAGTAGACCTTATCATGCATGTTTCAAAATCCACTATGTGTAATGAAAATAGTAGGACTTGGATGATAGTGTCACTTGACTTTTTGGTAGAGGATGTTGGTTCACTTCTTGGTCTTGCTAATATCACACTCTTCTAATTTCACTACAAATCAATCAAGCAAACATAGATTCAACTAGCATTCCAACCAATATTCAAACAATTCATCACACATAAAATAATAGAAACAAAGTCATGCATGCAAGCATGCAAAAGATAATTTCATTTGCAGAAGTGGTTTCTATTAGGCTCTAAACATTATAAGGTTCAAAGAGGTCATTTTCTAAAGTGGCAAAGTCATTTGCAAAGGGGTTTTATCTATAAACCATTTTTAAATCAATCATTATTTTATGTTGTTGAAAATGCTTTTAGCAAAGCAATATTCTTTTAAAGGGTTCAGCAAATACATTTTTAATTCTCAAAACTTGGTTTTTAGGGTCAGTAGGTTTGAATATAATCATTTTACAAAGATTTTGCTAAAAAATCATTTCCATATCAAAACCAATATTTTTATTTGACTAGAAATGAGTTAATTCAAGTATTTACTCCTAAACTTCACAAAATACATTCTTAACCATAAGTTGGTTCCTAGGGTCAGTAGGTTCACAACAAACCATTTTGCAAAGATTTCAACCCCAAAATCATTTTGGAATAAATTTTATATCCTAAACAAGCATACACAAGTTTCTGCAAAAACAAACATTTTACCAGAAGATTTTTACTAAACCAAGCGCATAGTTGGCTGGGGCTTGTTTTTCTGAATCCATTGATATAAAATTTGAAAATTTTGGACGTGTGGATCAAAAGTTATGCAATTTACAAGTTTGCATTTAAATCAGATTCCAAATTCTGTTTTAAACAGATCCAGTGCCACGCGGCGTGTTTCTACTGGCCGGTACCGGTTCGCACGGATCGGCCTCTGTGAGGCGTTGGATCTAAACAGATCGCACGGCGCAGATCAACTCGTACCCATTCAGTAAGTGATATGTTACTACGCGTTGGATTGAAATCTAACGGTGCAGATTCATGCGACCAAATAGTGGCGGCGCTGCGCGGCGACTGGCGGAGGCGACGCTCGGCTAGCGGTGTTGCGGCCGCTACAGGAAGAGAGGGAGAGGGGGAGAGGGCTCATCGTGTTCGCGCGGTCGAGGTGAAGCTCAAGGTGGCACTGGCTTGGCGATGGGCGCTCGGGGCTGCAGCCAATTCCTCGCCGGAGTAGCTGCGAGCGGCAGGTGGTTCTGTTTGATGACGGGGGCAACGTTGCGGTTCACCCCAAGGCAAAACAAAGGCACGGTCAGATGCGTACAGTCCTAGGGATCTTAGGAGTATCATTAGGGAGGCTCAGGATGGTCGGCTCTTACCAGGAAAGCTCGTCGGAGGCGAGACAGACGGCGGTGGCGAGTTGAGGTCGTCCTTGCCAACGCTAGGGAACGCGCGCGGGCGAGTGGAACACATGGGAAGGTACGCCTGGAGGTGTAGGACAAGCTTGTGTGCAGTGGAAGGCGAGGGGCGGCGAGGTATGGCCGGAATTCACTGGAGAAGCTCGTCAGAGCAGTGGCGATGCAAGGGGAATTCAGGGCAGCCTATGGGCGGAGGGAAGGAGCTGTCTGGGGGAAAAGAGAGAGGGGAGAGGGGCGATTTAACGGGCGTAGTCACTGCGAGGAATTAAGGACGTCTTCAACGCGTATTCATCGCCGGAATTACTCGGCTGCAACGGCAGGGCGAGTTCACCGCGGGGAGGAAGATGGTGACGTGGGCGTGGGGTCGTCTGGCGGTGAGAGAGAGAAGGGTGCGGTGGGGTCCTGCTGTCTGCGACTCTCCCAGTGAGAGTTCGAGTGGAAAACGATTCACGCGTGGGGGTTTAATTGGGCTGGAGCTGGGCTGCTGGGCCTGCTTAGTTGGGTTGCTATTTGTTTCCGCTTTTTTTGTACTGAATCTTTTTCCTTTTCCATTTGATTTTTTGTTTTGAAATTTTATCAAACTAATCAAACAATATTTGAAATCAAACTTTTGCTAAACTTTGTATCCTTTTTAGTTCTGTTTAACAACACAAACCAAAGTCCAAAATAAAATAATATTTTTATTCTTTTTAAGATCCATTTAATAATTAAATAAAATAGTCCTTAGTTATTAATTCAAATAGGATTTGATTTATTTAAAATCTCCATTTTGAAATCTAAATACTATCCAAACCAATTTAGTAGGTTTTATTTGTAAATACAAAACACTTGGAAAACTTACTTAAAATAAAATAACAAGTTTTAGTGTTTATTCAAAATGGGAAAACCTTTACTTTAATAAAATTAGGTATTAATAAACCCTCATTATTTTATTTAAATAAACCTTTACTACTTTAATCAAACAAAATATTTTATTTCAAAATCTTGGCTAAGGTTTAATTTGGCTCTATAAAAAAATAGTCCTTATTTATATTTCTACCTTTTTTATTTGAAAACCAAATCTTTTTATTAAAAGATCCAAAAATAGTAATTTCACTTATTTAAAATTTTCTTTATTAATTGTTTATCTTTTCAAATCCCTTTAGGATTTATTTGATCAAAAAATAGGTTTGAAGGTTTCCAATTGGAATCAAAAAGTTTCTTCTCACCCTGAATATCAACAAAGTTTTATTTTATTTGTTTATTTTTCACATATCAAGATTTGGAAAATCTTGGGATGTGACAGGCTACCACCCTTAAAATAAATCTCGTCCCGAGATTTGGGAAGGTTAGGGTTACAAGTTGGCTTAAAACATCTCGGGTACTACCACCCTTAAAATTTTTCCAACTAAATTACATTTTGGCCTGCTTGGGATCTTGGGGAAACTTCTCTGGGCAGACATCTGCATAGTGTCCTTTGTTTCCACACTTGAAACATGTGACAAGGCTGAGATCCTTAATAGGCTTGTTTATCTTGTGCTTCATCTTTTCTGGACAGTTGCTTGCATAATGCCCTTGGTTACCACAATTGTAACATGTGATAAGATTGAGTTCTTCACGTATCTCTTGTGGACAGGTTGCTACATAATGGCCTAGCTCTTTGCAGTTGTTGCACCATACTTGGCCAATCTCCTTATACTTATTCTTCTCTAGACATTCACTGGCATAATGTCCCATTTCTTTACAATGATTACATTGCACATGGCTTTTGTCCTTCTTTTTCTTGGGTTTCTCCAAAGCTAGGAGTGCTTCTAGTTCATGATCTTCATATGTTATCTCATAGGTAGGAATGTCTACTGGTTTCTTTGACCTTCTATTGCTCCTTGGATAATTCATATGCCTCTTCTTTGGTCCTTTAAATTGGGTCATATTGCATGGAGGTACTAGTGGAGATTTTCCTTTGTCCTCATCCTTCTTGGTAGACTTGGCTCTCTCTTGATAGTCTGTAATCAGTTGTTGCACTCCACCTTGTTTCCTTTGTTCAACCATGGAATAGATGGGGCATTGGATAGGGACATGATTATTTCCTTCACATAGATAACAAGTAGCTTGAGATGTGGGGCATTGGTCAGCTGGGCGTTTCTCTTCGCAGTTGGGGCATTGATCTCCATGCTCCTTGGAAGTGTGATCCTTGTCTCCACAAATATTGCAAGCTTAGGTTCCTTCTAGAACAACATCTTTGTCATCTTTGTTGTCACAAACTCCTTTGGAAGAGTTGCCTTCCATGTTGATCATTTGATCTGTCACTTTATGCAACAATTGGGCTTGGGTTTCAAAAAACCTTTGCATGGTTGGATCTTTCCCACTGGTGTTGGCTATGAATTGAGCTGTCACTTGGTTCAACTGGTTTTGGGTTGCTATGAGTTCTCTCATGTTGTCCTCTTGATTGTTGTTGTTGTCATTAACCTTGATGTTGGAGTCTCTTGGAGTAGTCATCTGTTTGGGTTGAATTGAGATTATAATAGGCAAAATATCTCTAAGGAAATAATTCTAATCACACACTTCTCAATTCACACAAACAATGTGCAAGCAATCACAAATAAACACTCCTTTCAAACACAAGTTTCCAAGCATATTCTTAGGCAACCAAAAATATTTTTGTTACACCACATAAGTTGGTGGGTTTGACTTAAACAAAATATGGTGGTCTATCTATATGGTTCACTTGTGATCTTTCCATCCTTCTTGGTTGATTCTTCTTGCTTGAGATCATGGTTTCCTTGGGAAAACTCTTGGTCACAAAACTTCAAAGGTGATGATGGCTCCTTCTAATTTGTGTTTCCTTAGTCTCCAAATCTTGAGCAAGATTTCTTGTCTCACTTGTCCTTAGTGATATCCAAGGTTGAAGTCCTTGGTGAAAAATGCTGAAGATGTTGAAGTCATTAGAGTTGAAGATGTTGAAGTTATTAGAGTTGAAGATGTCCTTAGCATATCGTGAAGTCTTTGGCCATGGGGTAGGCTTTATCCATCAAGTTTGAAATGGAAGAGATGTAGAATTAAAACCAAAATGGTTGAGGAAAGATATTACAAGATTGTTTGTAAATAAGTTTTTGAACAAATACAACTCCTATTTTTCTAAGAGTTTGTGTCCAATCCTAGGGTTACAATCCTATAGGCAACACAATGCTCTGATACCATCTGTAAGGTTCCCAACCTTTAATAAGGTAGAGATCCCTGTGTTTATAATGCTAGTCCCTGAATCAATAGCTAGCATCCACAGTTAAGATGTAATATCAAGAAACAAAGGTCATAATACAACTTTATAACCAGGAATAAAATAAATTATTACATCTTACATAGCTCATTTGGCTATCTTATTACAATGCAGCAGAATATAACAATAGCATGGGGTCCTTCATCTTCAAGGTGCCACAGGCAATCATGTTGGTTGTAGACTTGTAATCCTATTCAACACACTTCACTAACATCAAACAAACCTGCAACATAATAAGTTGCAGCCACAAGGGTCAATATATTTGAATTGTATTGGCAAGTTTCACTACTATGTAGAAATAAGTGGATCCTATCATTACATGCATATTTTGCTAAGTAGGGTTTAGGCTCATTTGCAGAAAGCAATATAGTTTTATCCTATCTTTTCAAAATAGTTTTGATCTTTTAAAAATATTTCTGAACTCCTTGGAAAACCCCAAGTGCTTCTAATCCCTTGTTGTCACCATCAAGTTTTACTTTGAGAAATTGGAATGTCGAGATCTTCCATAGCTTCAGTCCTTAGTTGCTCAGTATTGTTCGTAACCGGGGACACGACTAAGTACTTAGATTTTTTTATCTTCTACATAAGTTGTACACTTTACCCACATGACACAATCTCATCTTGTTGCCACCAGTGGCCGCTGGATAAGTACTCACCAAGATGGAGTACTGGCAGATTGAGAATGTGACGAAGTCTTTCCATAAGAGTCCTCCCAATACACAATGCTGGCTTGTCTACCAGGCACCAATGTAGGGTTTCAAGTTCCCTCATTCTAGTTAACTTGAAGAAGCCAATGCATGGGTCTTCCACTATGTAGTTGACTAAGCCAGTGCCCATTTAGCATGTGGCTGTACACGGAAGCCACTGTACGAGAAACATGTTCAATCTCTAAGTCCCTGGGTGGTTTTCTTCTAGTGCACAACAAAAAGAGATTGCCATATAAACATGGTTCCTTTTGTTGCCACTTTGTCCAAACTTGAGTATCTTTGTCCACCCAGGTGGTTCATTGAGTACTTGTTTTATTATGTAAAACATAAGTCCTTTCCAATACTTCATATAATCTCAACATGTATCTCTTCTCAATATAAATAGCAGGGCTAAGCATATTACAACTACATTGTTTTCACTAAGGATTATATAGGGGTATCCTATTAGGATTTAGCATAGCAAAATATAGTAGACCTTATCATGTAGTAGACCTTATCATGCATGTTTCAAAATCCACTATGTGTAATGAAAATAGTAGGACTTGGATGATAGTGTCACTTGCCTTTTTGGTAGAGGATGTTGGTTCACTTCTTGGTCTTGCTAATATCACACTCTTCTAATTTCACTACAAATCAATCAAGCAAACATAGATTCAACTAGCATTCCAACCAATATTCAAACAATTCATCACACATAAAATAATAGAAACAAAGTCATGCATGCAAGCATGCAAAAGATAATTTCATTTGCATAAGTGGTTTCTATTAGGCTCTAAACATTGTAAGGTTCAAAGAGGTCATTTTCTAAAGTGGCAAAGTCATTTGCAAAAGGGTTTTATCTATAAACCATTTTTAAATCAATCATTATTTTATGTGGTTGAAAATGCTTTTAGCAAAGAAATATTCTTTTAAAGGTTCACCAAATACATTTTTAATTCTCAAAACTTGGTGTTTAGGGTCAGTAGGTTTTAATCTAATCATTTCCAAAGGTTTTGCTCAAAAATCATTTCCATATCAAAATCAATATTTTTATTTGACTAGAAATGAGTTAATTCAAGTATTTACTCCTAAACTTCACAAAATACATTCTTAACCATAAGTTGGTTCCTAGGGTCAGTAGGTTCACAACAAACCATTTTGCAAAGATTTCAACCCCAAAATCATTTTGGAATAAATTTTATATCCTAAACAAGCATACACAAGTTTCTGCAGAAACAAACATTTTACCAGAAGCTTTTTTACTAAACCAAGTGCATGGTTGTCTAGGGCTTGTTTTTCTGAATCCATTGATATCAAATTTGTAAATTTTGGACGTGTGGATCAAAAGTTATGCAATTTACAAGTTTGCATTTAAATCAGATTCCAAATTATGTTTTAAACAGATCCAGTGCCACGCGGCGTGTTTCTACTGGCCGGTACCGGTTCGCACGGAGCGGCCTCTGTGAGGCGTTGGATCTAAATAGATCGCGCGACGCAGATCAACTCGTACCCCTTCAGTAAGTGATATGTTACTACGCGTTGGATTGAAATCTAACGGTGCAGATTCATGCGACCAAATAGTGGCGGCGCTGCGCGACGACTGGCGGCGGCGACGCTCGGCTAGCGGTGTTGCGGCCGCTACAGGAAGAGAGGGAGAGGGGGAGAGGGCTCACTGTGTTTGCGCGGTCGAGGTGAAGCTCAAGGTGGCGCTGGCTTGGCGAGGGGCGCTCGGGGCTGCAGCCAATTCCTCGCCGGAGTAGCTGGAGCGGCAGGTGGTTCTGTTTGATGAAGGGGGCGACGTTGCGGTTCACCCCAAGGCAAAACAAAGGCACGGTCAGATGCGTACAGTCCTGGGGATCTTAGGAGTATCATTAGGGAGGCTCGGTATGGTCGGCTCTTACCAGGAAAGCTCGTCGGAGGCGAGACAGACGGCGGTGGCGAGTTGAGGTCGTCCTTGCCGACGCTAGGGAACGCGCGCGGGCGAGTGGAACACATGGGAAGGTACGCCTGGAGGTGGAGGACAAGCTTGTGTGCAGTGGAAGGCGAGGGGCGGCGAGGTATGGCCGGAATTCACTGGAGAAGCTCGTCGGAGCAGTGGCGGTGCAAGGGGAATTCAGGGCAGCCTATGGGCGGAGGGAAGGAGCTGTCTAGGGGAAAAGAGAGAGGGGAGAGGGGCGATTTAACGGGCGTAGTCACTACGAGGAATTAAGGCCGTCTTCAACGCGTATTCATCGCCGGAATTACTCGGCTGCAACGGCAGGGCAAGTTCACCGTGGGGAGGAAGATGGTGACGTGGGCGTGGGGTCGTCTGGCAGTGAGAGAGAGAAGGGTGCGGTGGGGTCCTGCTGTCTGCGACTCTGCGGGTGAGAGTTCGAGTGGAAAACGATTCGCGCGTGGGGGTTTAATTGGGCTGGAGCTGGGCTGCTGGGCCTGCTTAGTTGGGTTGCTGTTTGTTTCCCCCTTTTTTTGTACTGAATCTTTTTTCCTTTTCCATTTGATTTTCTGTTTTGAAATTTTATCAAACTAATCGAACAATATTTGGAATCAAACTTTTGCTAAACTTTGTATCCTTTTTAGTTCGTTTACCAACACAAACCAAAGTCCAAAATAAAATAATATTTTTATTCTTTTTAGGATCCATTTAATAATTAAATAAATTAGTCCTTAGTTATTAATTCAAATAGGATTTGATTTATTTAAAATCTCCATTTTGAAATCTAAATACTATCCAAACCAATTCAGTAGGTTTTATTTGTAAATACAAAACACTTGGAAAACTTACTTAAAATAAAATAACAAGTTTTAGTGTTTATTCAAAATGGGAAAACCTTTACTTTAATAAAATTGGGTATTAATAAACACTCATTATTTTATTTAAATAAACCTTTACTACTTTAATCAAACAAAATATTTTATTTCAAAATCTTAGCTAAGGTTTAATTTGGCTCTATAAAAAATAGTCCTTATTTATATTTCTACCTTTTTTATTTGAAAACCAAATCTTTTTATTAAAAGATCCAAAAATAGTAATTTCACTTATTTAAAATTTCTTTATTAATTGTTTATCTTTTTAAATCCCTTTAGGATTTATTTGATCAAAAAATAGGTTTGAAGGTTTCTAATTGGAATCAAAAAGTTTCTTCTCACCCTGAATATCAACAAAGTTTTATTTTATTTATTTATTTTTCACATATCAAGATTTGGAAAATCTTGGGATGTGACACGTAGCCACCGCTCGCCCGTGAAGACGCCGCCTCTGCCTCGCAGAGCATCAAGTGTTCCAGACCGTTTTCCACCGCCCCTACACGTGTATTAAATCCATAGAGCATCGCCAGGAGACCACCGATCAATCGCCACCCTCGGCCACGCCTCTAGCAGCCCGTAGCCATGTCGCCACCATCGCCTACCCATCCCGTTCGGTATCGTCGTCGAGACTATAAATAGAGGACTCCCCCGCTCAAACTCTTCACACAATCTCACTCCCCTCTCCTCACTAATCATTCCACCTCGTTCCCGGAGCAAGGCGAGCAGCGCAGCGTCGGAATTTCACCGGAGCCCACTGCTACTGGAGAAGAAGGGAGCCAGTGATTGGAGCCTCCCCAGGAGAAGCTACCGGTACTAGGAGGTTCGCCATCGTCGACTTTGCCGTTCGCCCGTCTCGCCGACCCTCGCCTAAACCCTGGTGAGCCTCCCACGACCCCCACCTGCCTCTTTAGGGTTCTATCTCGCCGGCGCTGCCCGACGTGGACGATGAACCAGAGCCGTTGGATTAGAACTAGATCCAACGCACCACGTTGCCCCGTACCGCTTCGTACCCCTCCGTCTCACTGACGCGTGGGGACAGCAACTTAACCATCCCGCGTAAGCGCTATGCATAGCAGGCCGGCCCATTTTCTCTTCCCGCGCAGCCCAGTAGATGAATTTGGATTTTTCCATTTTCATTCAAACACAGTTATGTACCTAGTTTCAAAAATCAACCCAGCTCGATTAAGTGAACCAAATTGAATAAAACAAATTTTGTTAGAAAGGTCTAGAAGTGCTGAATCCAAGCCCGTTGGATTCAAATCATTTGGATCTGTAGATCACCCTTGGTAAAAATAACAAGGCAGAACCTTTTCTGCATTCAAACATTTTTCAAATTTAAACTATAATAGCTTTTGAGTTGATTCCAACTCTCAAAAATCACATTTTATCATACATTTCATAATATATAAAAACATATGGGTTTACTTACAGAAATAATGTTCAAGTAATAAAAGAATGCCACATAGACATTTCTAGTCACTTTATTTAATTGAAATAAAAGGTTAAACCTTATTAAATCAGCCAGATTGGTACTGAAATTTTGGTGATGACATGTGTCAACATGATCCCATGTTTGGTTTGGAGAATATTAAATCTTAAGTAGTTTTTCAATGAGTAGAAATTACTTTTCTAAAAATAAAATCAATAAGACAAATGCTTTAATCTTGTAATGTGAGTGATGATGCTAGATCATCTATAGAACCATTGTGTTTGATGATTGAAAGTAGTTAAGTATTGTTTGGTGATTGTGTACCTTGTATTTATTCATAGACGCTAGTACCGACCAAGGATACGAGGAGGAAGTAGGATACTAGGAAGAAGAAGCCGAGGAGAACTTCAACCACTGCTCTGCACAAGGCAAGCCTTACTAATCAAGTTGAACTATGCAAGCTAACACTTGCAATTATGAAAGTTAGATAACCTATGCAATGCACTAAGCATGCTTGGTTGGACACATTTGATGATACCCAATCCTAGTTTTACTTACAAGCTTCATACTTTATTTCTTTATCAAAGCTATTACTTAGAGCTTACTTAAGTAAATTGTAGATTCTAGAAAGATAATTGAAGGTTGCATAAAGAGCATAAAATTTGGCCTAAGCTAGATAATCTTGATGTCATCCCAGGGCATGAGATTGAACTTAGTTAAACTCCACTAGTTTACCACCCCTCATTAGTACTCACTCCCATTTGTAGATGCTAGTGCTAAGCATAAAACTTGATCAACTTTAGATGGGAATACTTGGTGGAAAAATGGTTATGAAAACCTTGGAATGATGGATCATTCTATTGAGATGTTTTGACATGTGTTTCTGAACACCAGATGATTTTGATGATGAAAATGTTGAGGCATGAGCCTTAGCCCTTTATAAAATTGATGGTTGTCTGGATGCGATACCATTCCAATTTTATCGTACAACCACAATACCCAAGAATTGGGTAGGGCTTGACTGGAAACTTATATAACTTAGTATTGGTTCCCTCACGCCCAAGGTTTGAGCTGAGGCTACCTTGTGAAGATTGTCCACCTGTGCAGTACCCAAGATGACAGTTGGTCATGGTTGGGAGGCCAAACTCACAGGAGAGTTCTTATACTAGGGCGTGTAATTGAAAGGTTAGGATTGATTATCCGCATACTGAGTATGGTGAATTCAGGATTTGTTCCTGACGGTTGTATCGAATGTTGTGGTGAAAGTGTACAATCTCTGCAGAGTGTCAAACTATTAGAATAGCCGCATCCGTGGTTATGGACAGTTGGAGTGGCCATACTGTTCCCCCGTCAGATGTTTTCAAAATGACTTGTGAAATGAATTGAGAATTTGACTTGACCACAACAGAGTTGTGGCAAGAGATACAAGTTCCCCCTTAGGTGTTATAAGCTTTCAACTAGCTTTCGTAGCTTCTGAACTTAGTAGAGGTAAATCTGGCTTTTTGCAAAACAACCCTAGAGCTTAGTGTCCTACTATGAAAACCCCCTTCACTTGTTAGTATTAGTTTGCGAGTACTTAAAGAGTACTCATGATTTTGTCCCTGGCTATTCCCATGGCTAGACTATGAAGAGGAGTACCAGGAGGATGGACCCCAGGAAGGTTACGACAACTAGGATCATCTCCCATCGTCAGCATTGCCTGTGACCCCGAAGATGGAGCTTCGCCCACGCTACCGTTATTATTACGTATTCCGCTGCTTGAGTTGTATTAAGAACTAGATCATGAGATCCTTATTTGTGTAAGACCTTATGTATGGTTTGTAATGGATGATGTACTGTGGTATCCAATTCTATTATGTCTCGCAAAAATGGTATTCCTAGGATTGCGATGTATGGCATAACAGGCATCTGGGATTTAAAAATCCGGGTGTTGACAAGTTGGTATCAGAGCCATCCTGACCATAGGAGACCCTAGTTAGAATGGACGTTTGAATCAAAAACTTAGTTTCAAAACCAAAGGAAGAAAATATTTACAAAAACTTATTCCCATTCTTATCACCTTGATTCTTTCATAAAAATTCATGTTCCTCAAAAACTCTTGCACAATACATAAAATTCGACACACTTGACCACTCTACTAACTTACTCATCCTATATTCTTAATAGATGGACGTGAAGTATAACAAGTCTTATCAGTTGGGGAATGGAGGAGACCTTATCTTTGAGAGGGATTTGGACCAGCTTTCGGAACTTCTGGAGCGTTTGCACCCCGAGTTCTTCGGAGCTCAGCTCAATGATCAAGGAGGAGAATATCTGCAGTGGCTAATTGTTGCAGGTCTTCGAGGAAAGATTGAACCCCCCATTGCTGAGGGAATTCAGTTCACCTTAAGAGAGAACAACTGGCTCGATGGACTTGCCAGGGCCATGTAGGAAGCTCTTACCCGTCTGTGTGGGCATAGTATCAACCAGATCAAGGGTACCCGCTTTGAGTTTTGCCCAAGGCGTGATGCTAATGGACAGCCACTGGAATCCCCATACCAACATGAGCTGAAGACTCAGTTGCACCACCTTAGCTTCATGATGTACGATCGTCAGCAGGAATTGGACAATTGCCGTGACTACTCCAACCACAAGTCCGCCATCATCAAGACGAAGGATCAGACCATCGCCATGCTAGCAAAGGATCGCAAGTCTCGCCGCCGTCAGCTCGACACGAAGGAGCGCATCATTGCCCGTCTTCGCCACCGTATCTCGGCTTTGGAGGAGACCATCCACGAGAGAGACATGCAGTTGGAGGAAAGGGAGAATGCCGAAGAGGATCTTCGTGGAGACCCTTAATCCTATCTCAGCGATGATGATGATTTTCTGGAGGATCGGGCTATGGATTTCTTCACCGATGAGGATGATTACGCCTTCATCGATGACGATGAGGATGATTGTCACATCCCAGGATTTTCCAAATCTTGTTATGTGAAAAATAAATGAATAAAATAAAACTTTGATTGATTTTTAGGGTGAGAAGAAACTTTTTGATTCCAATTGGAAACCTTCAAACCTATTTTGATCAAAAAAAGATAAACATTTAATAAAGAAAATATTAAATATGTGAAATTACTATTTTTGAATCTTTTAATAAAAAGATTTGGATTTTATAAAGCAAGGGTAGATTTATAAATAAGGATTATTTTATAAGCCAAATTAAAACTTGGCCAAGCCTTTGAAATAAAATATTTCTATTTGATAAAAATAGTAAAGGTTTATTTAAATAAAATAATGGGGATTTATTAATGCCCAAATTTTGTTAAAGTAAAGGCTTTTCCATTTTAATAAAACACTAAAACTTATTAATTTATTTTAAATAAGTTTTCCCAGTATTTTATATTTGCAAATAAAACCTACTGATTTGGTTTTGATAATATTTAGATTTCAAATGGAGTTTTTAAATAAAACAAATCCTATTTGATTTAATAACTAAGGTCCATTTTATTTAATTATTAATGGATCCTAAAAAGAATAAAAATATTATTTTATTTTATTTTGGGACTTGGAATTATGTTAAACAGAACTAAACTCATTACAAAGTGTGGTGGAAGTTTGTTTGATTTGAATGTTTGAATTGTTTGATTGAATTTCAAAACAGAAAATCAAATAGAAAAAGAAAAGCTTTCAGTATTAAAAAAAAAGAAACTAGCCCAACCCATCTGGCCAGCCCAGCAAGCCTGGTCCAGCCCAACTAGCTCTCTCCCCGCAGGAAAACGTTTCTCACCCCAAAACCTACCCACGCCCTCACTGACGACAGGACCCCACTCACACTTCCATCTCTCGCTGACGAAGCTGCCCCACACTGCCCTGTCATCATCTTCCTCGCGCTGACCCCGCCCCTCTCTCCTCGCTACCGTTTCTGGCCGCGATTGAATCCTGTTAAATTCGCGTTACTGCCATTGTTATACCTCGCCGTGACCAACCCCATTTAAACGCCAGCATCTCCTCTTCTCTTCCCCTCAGATCCCACTTGACCGGAGCCACTAGGCTGCCCAAATTGTAGCCTCAACGACCGCTGTCTCCGACGAGCTTCCTCCTCGATTCCGGCCATACCCTGCCACCCCTTGCCTCCCCGACCAAGATCACTTGCTCCCCAGACCTAGACGAACCTCCCAGTGGCCTCATCTCGGCCGCGCTCACCCCAGAGCATCGGAAAGGACAACCACCGCCCGCCGCTGTCGACTGCACCAGCTCCGGCGAGCTACTAACGCCAAACCCGTGCGCCCCTCGCATTTTGGTGAGTACCTCTACAACCACTGAGATAGTGCACATCCTCCTGATACTTCTCCTCGGTTGCTTGCATCCCAGGAGCTCGTCCTCGACCATGACCGTGCGCATCCGACGATAGGAAGAACTCCGGTGAGCAATAGCTGTGAACTCCGTGCGCCCCTTGCACTCTCGCGAGCACCTCGAGCATCACCGCGACTCCGCGAATCTGGTAAGCATCTCCTCCACTCCTCTCGCTTCCTGTAGCCACCGCACCACTGCTAGAAGAGCGCCGCCGTCGCGCGCCACCGTCGTCGCGCCGCCAGTTCTTGGCAAGGTGATAGGAGCCGTCCGATCTAGATCGTAGAGACGCGATAGAGTCACTTAACGACGAAGGGGTACACAACCTGTGCCGCTCGATCCAACTTGATCCAACGCACCAGAGAGGTTGATCCAACCGAACCGGTATCAGCCAATAGCAAGCAACCACGTGGCCCAGCCTTTGATTTAAAACAGAATTAGAATATGATTTATATGCAAATTTGAAAAATCCATAACTTTAGTTCTACACGTCCAAATTTTACAAATTTTATATCAATGGATTCAGAAAAATAAGCCCTAGCCAACCATGCACTTTGTTTAGTAAAAAGCTTCTGGTAAAATGTTTGTTTTTGCAGAAACTTGTGTGTGCTTGTTTAGGATATAAAATTTATTCCAAAATGATTTTGGGGTTGAAATCTTTGCAAAATGATTTTTTGTGAACCTACTGACCTTAGGAACCAACTTATGGAATTAAAAATGTGTTTTGTGAAGATTGGGGGTAAATACTTGAATTAACTCATTTCTAGTCAAATAAAAATATTGATTTTGATATGGAAATGATTTTTGAGAAAAACCTTTAGAAAATGTGTTGATTCAAACCTTCTGACCTTAAAAAACAAGTTTTGTGAATTAACAACTTATTTTGTGAACAATATAAAATTGTTGCTTTGCTAAAAGCATTTTTCACCACATGAAATAATGATTTAATTTAAAAATGGTTTATAGATAAAACCCTTTTTGCAAATGGGTTTGACACTTTAGAAAATGACCACTTTGAACCTTACAATGTATAGAGCCTAGTAGAAACCACCTTTACAAATAAAACTATCTTTTGCATGCTTGCATGCATGACCTTGTTTCTAATATTTTATGTGTGTTAAATTGTTTGAATATTGGTTGGAATGACTAGTTGAATCTATGTTTGCTTGATTGATTTGTAGTGAAGTTAGAAGAGTGTGATAATAGCAAGATCAAGAAGTGAACCAACATCCTCTACCAAAAAGGCAAGTGTCACTATCATCCAAGTCCTACTATTTTCATTACACTTAGTGGATTTTGAAACATGCATGATAAGGACTACTATATTTTGCTATGCTAAATCCTAATAGGATACCCTTATACATTCCTTAGTGAAAACAATGTAGTTGTAAAATGCTTAGCCCTGCTATATATATTGAGATGAGATACATGTTGAGATTATATGAAGTTGAGAAAAGACTTGTGTTTTATATAATAAAACAAGTACTCAATGAACCACCTGGGTGGACAAGGATACTCAAGTTTTGGACAAGGTGGCAACAAAAGGAACCATGTTTATATGGCAATCTCTTTTTGGTTGTGCACTAAAAGAAAACCACCCAGGGACTTAGAGATTGAACATGTTTCTCGTACAGTGGCTTCCGTGTACAGCCACATGCTAAATGGGCACTGGCTTAGTCAACTACATAGTGGAAGACCCATGCATTGGCCTCTTCAGGTTAACTAAATGAGGGAACTCGAAACCCTACATTGGTGCCTGGTAGACAAGCTAGCATTTTCTATTGGGAGGACCCTATGGAAAGACTTCGTCACATTCTCAATCTGCCAGTACTCCATCTTGGTGAGTACTTATCCAGCGGCCACTGGTGGCAACAAGATGAGAGTGTGTCATGTGGGTAAAGTGTACAACTTCTGCAGAAGATAAAAAAATCTAAGTACTTAGCCGTGTCCCTGGTTATGGACAATACTGAGCAACTAAGGCCTGAAGCTATGGGAAATCTCGACATTCCAATTTCTAAAAAGTAAAACTTGAAAGTGACAACAAGAGACTTGAAACACTTGGTGGATTCCAAGGAGTTCAGAAAGATTTGACAAAATATCAAAAACCATTTTGAAAGGATAGGATAAAACTATTGCTTTCTGCAAAAGAGCCTAAACCCCACTTAACCAAATATGCATGTAATGATAGGATCCACTTATTTCTACATAGTAGTGAAACTTGCCAATACAATTCAAATGTATTGACCCTTGTGGCTGTAACTTGTTATGTTGTAGGTTTGTTTGATATTAGTGAAGTTTAATGATTAGGATTACAAGTCTACAACCAACATGTCTGCCTGTGGCACTTTGAAGATGAAGGACCCCATGCTATTGTTATATTCTGATGCATTGTAATGAGATAGACAAATGAGCTATGTAAGATGTAATAAATTATCTTATTCCTGGTTATAAAGTTGTATTATGACCTGTGTTTCTTGATATTACATCTTAACTGTGGATTGATCCAGGGACTAGCATTGTAAACACAGGGATCTCTACCTTATTAAAGGTTGGTACCTCTTACAATGATGAGGATGACGACTACACCGACTCCAAGGAGTAGTAGCACTTGAGCACTAGCGTAGTGAGTAGTATTCTGTCCCACTATATCGTAGTTTCCGGAATGGTTCTTAAAACCATCTGTTTTTATTGTTTTGTGGTGTGTGTTTTACCGTGTGCTATGAATGAATGAATGAAAAGCAAGTTTCTAGAAAATCTGAGTCAAACTTTAAAAACTTTCCAAAGTCCCAAAACCTTAGAAATTTCCCTCTTTTCTCATGATCTATCTCAATCTTCCGATGCCACGCGGAGGAAGTGGTTCATCCCCGGACCCGATGTTGCAGATCCTGCAAATGTTGGTTTCTGACCGCGAAGCCGAAAGAGCCGAACGTCAAGCCAACCTAGCCACCCTTCAGCAGATAGGCCAGCTAGCCCACAACAACCAAGGCCAAGGAAATCAGGACAACCATGGATCTAAGCTCAAGAATTTCTAGAATACCAACCCGCGTGGTTTCACTAAGTCAGAAGAGCCCCTAGATGCCGACGATTGGCTGCAAACCATGGAAAATAACCTGGAAGTCGCCGGAGTGGAAGCTAATAAGAAAGTTCTGTTCACCACCCACTATCTAGACGGAGATGCCAGGGCATGGTGGAACAGTGTTCGCGCAATGACCGGAGGCCAGATGATGACCTAGGAGGAATTCAAGGTCAAGTTCAGCAGAATCCATGTGCCACCGGGTTTGATCAAGAGGATGAGAGACGAGTTCAGAGAACTGAAGCAAGGAAGGATGACCGTAGTGGAATATCGTGACAAATTCTTGTCATTAACTAGGTATGCCCTGGATGAGATCGACACCGAAGACAAGAAGAAAGAGAGATTCCTGAATGGTCTGCACGATGAGATGCAGACTGTGTTAGTCAACATCCCCTTTGCTGATATTGAAGTCCTTGTCGACTCTGCCATCCAAATGGAAGGAAAGATCAACCAAGCCAATGAGAACCGCAAGTGTCGCATGATGCATCAGCCAGGAACCCATCAGACCCCAAAGTATCACCCTAACCCATCTCCAGGATTTTCCCCAAGAACCAACAGACCCCCGATGAACCGTCCCACCTATCCCAACCGTGGAAACCCTAGGCCTGGAGGAAATCAAAACAACCCCGGCAACTCTAACAATTTCAACCGTGCACCACCCAAGTTCAACAATAATATTGCCACCAACACCAACACTGCCCCTAGGACTGGAAGCAATTCTGTGCCTGTTGCAGCAAAGGACAAGTCGCAAGTGACTTGTTATGACTGTGGAAATAAGGGTCACTAATCCAACGAGTGCCCCAACAAGAAGAATGCCGCAACCCCCAATGCCAATGCCCCAGCTCAGCAGCAGCGTCGTGTTCAGTCCGGAAGAAGATTTGCCCCAGGGAATTCGCTCAACCGCAACGGCCGCTTTTTCTCATGCATGCTGAAGAAGCTCAGGAAGCACCAGACGTTGTACTGGGTATGTTTTCTGTTAATTCAGTACTTGCTCGAGTGTTGTTTGATTCTGGTGCATCGCACTCATTTGTCACCGAAGAATTTGCATGCACTAGTAAAATTCAACCAACCAAACTGAAGCATGTTATGATCGTCCAAATTCCCGGTTCAACCACCAAAGCTAGGCAAATTTGCAAAGCCGTCCCTATCTGAATCCATGGCATAGATTTTTATTCTAATCTGATAGTACTCGGAACTAAAGGTTTGGAAGTAGTACTAGGAATGGATTGGATGTCCAAACATAAAGGATTGATTGACTGCACCAAGAAAGCCATCACCATGACCAGTACAACCAAAATATTAGTCGAGCATATATATGAAATCTTACCTCGTCAATTCAAGTGCAACAAGAGTATAGCCCAACCTACCATTGACCAAGTCCGGATAGTCTGCGAATACCCGGATGTATTTCCAGATGTTTTGCCCGGTATGCCCCCAGATCGGGATATCGAGTTTATCATTGAACTAATCCCCGGAACAGGACCCATAGCCCAGAGACCCTATAGTATGAACCCGTCGGAACTGGCAGAACTGAAGAAGCAACTGGATTCCATGTTGGAAATTGGATTGATTCAACCAAGTGCGTCGCCTTGAAGATCACCTGTTTTGTTCGTGGACAAGAAAGATGGAGGTAACCGTTTGTGTACGGATTATCGGAAGTTGAATGATGTCACCATCAAGAACAAATACCCATTGCACGAGATCGAAGATTTTTTTGATCAGTTGACCGGTGCCAAAGTGTTTTCTAAGATTGATCTTAGAACAGGCTATCATCAACTCAAGATTCATGCAGAGGATATCCCCAAGACTGCCTTTACCACCCGTTATGGATTATACGAGTACACTGTCATGTCCTTTGGATAACCAATGCCCCCACTTATTTCATGAATCTCATGAATAAGATTTTTATGAACTTCCTGGATACGTTTGTCATTGTTTTCATCGATGACATTCTGATTTATTCCAAATCAGAAGAAGAACATGAGCTACACCTAAGGACCATTCTTGGAACCCTTAGAGAGCATCAGTTGTATGCCAAGTTTAGAAAATGTGAATTCTGGTTACAAGAAGTAGGATTCCTCGGCCACATCGTATTAGCCGGAGGAATTGCCGTTGACCCTGCAAAGGTGAAAGATGTCGAAGATTGGCAAGCCCCAACCACTCAAACCCAAGTTCGTGCATTTCTCGGATTGGCGGGATACTACCGCAAGTTCATAGAAGGATTCTCGAGTATCGCCAGGCCCATGACCCAATTGCTGAAGAAGGACAAGAAGTTTGAATGGACCGACAAGTGTGAAGTGAGTTTTCAAGAACTCAAAAGGAGATTGATTTCATCCCCAATCTTGATCATGTCGGATATCACGAAGCCCTTCGACGTGTATTGTGATGCATCCAAGATCGGTCTCGAATGTGTGCTAATGCAAGAAGGCAAGGTTATATCTGATCTATCCTGACAATTGAAACAACATGAGCAAAATTACCCAACCCATGACCTAGAAATCGCAGCCGTAGTTCTAGACCTGAAGACATGGAGGCATTACCTGATGGGGAACCGTTGTGAGATTTATTCGGATCACAAGAGCTTGAAGTATATATTCACTCAGAAGGAGCTGAATATGAGACAGAGAAGATGGATTGAGCTAATTAAGGATTACGATCTGGACATTCACTATCACCCTGGTAAAGCCAATGTGGTAGCCGATGCCCTTAACAGATTGCCGTGCCGCTTGAACTCCATGATTTTGAAGGAGCAACCAAGCTTGCACAAAGAGATGGAAGATTTTCGAATGGAATTAGTGAGTGAAGGATTTTTAGCTAGCATAGAACTTCAACCCACTTTGATCATCTAGATCAAAGAGGCGCAGAAAGGAAATTCTAGTATCGACTGAATCAAGCGTCGTATCGGTACAGGCAAAGTACCCAGATTCACCGAAGACGAAGGAGGAGTTCTGTGGTACAAAGGACGCCTTTGTGTACCCGCAGATTCTGAGTTGAAAGAAGTTATTTTGAAGGAAGCTCGTGATACTCTTTATTCTATACACCCCGGATGGACTAAGATGTATCAAGATTTGAAAGAGCAATTTTGGTGGCATAAGACGAAGAGAGAAATCGGAAGCTATATCGCCAAGTGTGATATATGTCAGCGAGTCAAGGCAGGACATCAAAGACCCGCTGGATTGTTGCAACCATTGCAGATTCCGGAATGGAAATGGGATTCCGTTGGAATGGACTTTATCACCGGATTGCCTACTTCTAGTAGGGGAAATGACTCTATCTGGGTCATAGTGGACAGATTGTCCAAAGTCGCCCATTTCTTACCCGTCAAGACCACATATCAGAGTTCGAAGCTAGCGGAGTTATACATCGCTAGAATTGTCAGTTTGCATGGAGTCCCCAAGAACATCGTATCGGATCTAGGAACTCAGTTTACCTCGAGATTCTGAAAGACAGTCCAAGAAGGTTTAGGAACCCGCCTAGATTTCAGCACCACGTATCACCCTCAGACCGATGGACAAATGGAGCGAGTAAATCAAATACTCGAAGATATGCTGAGATCCCGTGTATTAGAATATGGATCTAAGTGGGAAGACTGTCTGCCGTTCGCAGAATTTTCATACAACAATAGTTATCAAGCTAGTTTGCAAATGGCCCCATTTGAATTCATGTATGGAAGGAAGTGTCGCACCCCTTTGAACTGGTCGGAAGTAGGAGAGAGTCAGATCTTCGGACCCGACATCCTACGAGAAGCAGAAGAGAAGGTTAGATTCATGAGCACCTCAAGACAGCCCAGTCAAGACAGAAGAGTTACGCCGACAAGAGACATCGAGACCTCGCCTTCAACATCGGAGAGTTCGTGTATCTGAAAGTGTTACCATTAAAGGGAATGCAGCGTTTCCAACTGAAAGGAAAGTTAGCCCCCAGATATATCAGACCCTTCAAGATTCGGAACCGTCGAGGAGAAGTGTTGTATCAATTGGAACTACCAGAAGAGATGTCAACCGTACACAATGTGTTCCATATCTCATTACTTCGCAAGTGCCTCGAAGTTCCGGAGATGATCGAAGTGTTCAAGAATATCGATCTACGGACCATAGATATCAACGATGACCTGACCTATCCCGAAGTACCCATCCGTATTTTGGAAGAAGCTTTCAGAACTACCAGAACCCGAAGCATCAAGTTTCTCAAGATTCAGTGGAGCAACCACACAGAAGAGGAAGCTACCTGGGAGCGCGAAGATCACATCAGGACAGAGTTTCCCGATCTCTTCAAATCCTAGGTAATCTTTGTTGGAATTATTCCCTAGAGGCAATAATAAATATGTTATTATTATAATTCTTGTTCATGATAAAGTTTATATTCCATGCTGGAATTGTATTAAGCGGAAACTTTAATACTTGTGTGGTTTGTGAACAACACCGTGTCCCTAGTATGCCTCTATGGACTAGCTCATTGATTAATGATGGTTAAGGTTTCCTAACCATAGACATGAGTTGTCGATTAATAATGAGATCATATCATTGGGAGAATGATGTGATGGACAGACCCAAACTAAGCGAAGCAATTAGATCGTGTCATCGTGTTCATCTTTGCGAAGATTTTCTTATGTCAAATATTGTATTCCTTAGACCATGAGATAATACAACTCCCTGGTATCGGAAGAAAGCTTTGAGGTCATCAAACGTCATCCTATGAGAGGGTGATCATAAAGGTGTCTCTGGGGTGATGGAAAGTACCTGTTGGGTTGTATGTATCGAAATGGGATTTGTCCCTCCCAAGTCGGAGAGATATACTTCGGGCCCACTCGGTAATCGATGTCAACGCCGCTTGCAAGCATGTGGTTAAGGAGTTAATCACAAAGTGATATCGGATTACGGAACGAGTAAATTACTTGCTGTGAACAAGATTGAACTAGTTATGACGGTACCGACGATCAAATCGCGGGCAAGTAAAATATCGCGTGACGAAGGGAATATATATATGGGATTGATTGAATCCTGGCATCGTGGTTCATCCGATATGATCATCGATGAATGTGTGGGAGTCAATATGGGTTTCCAGACCCCGCTGTTGATTATTTATAGAAGATCATGTCTGCATATTCTCGAACCCGAAGGGTCACACACTTAACGTGTCTCGACACTAGGATAGATTGGATAATTGGTTTATGAGTTTTTGTTCGGAGTCTCGGATGGGATCCGGGACATCACGAGAGGTTCCAGAATGGTCCGGAGAATAAGATTCATATAAGGCAATGCAGTTTTTGGAGTTCGGAATTGTTTCAGGTTAATCGGTATTGTACCGAAAGCTTCTAGAACATTCCGGAAGGGGACCAACGTGGCCCCACCTGCCGGGAGGGGGGATGGGCCTATGAGGGAATGCCCTGGCCGCATTGGGCCAGGGGCACAAGGGCCCATAGGGCCCAGTCGGCCAAACCAAGGGGAAACCCTAGGGGAGCTTCTAGAAGGGGTGGGGGGGGGAACTGTAAGGGGTTCGTAGCATGGAAAACAAAAAATTTCTATCGCATACAAACAAACAAGCCAAGATCTATCTACTAGATTGTAGCAACGAGTCGATGGAATAACTTACCCTCGAAGATTCCAAAGCGGTTAACGAGAGCAGATTCTCATGGGTGATGTAGTCGTACACTTCCGATCTCAAGATCGCGTAGACGATCCTTCCGGCGCTGCGTTCCGGAAGCGCTCCCGCAGTCGGTCACACGTTCGGTACTCGACGAAGACCTTCCTCTCCCTTGTTCCAGCAGGCAGCGGAGGTTGTAGCACTCTCCTCGCGATTCCGGCAGCACAACAGCGTGGTACCGGAAGTAGAGGGGAGATCTCGCAGGGCTTCTCCTTATTCGGAGCGAGTATGGTGGAGTATGAGAGAGCTAATAGTGGTCTAGGGTTTAGACACACCAATTAGAAGGCTCTAAACCGAAGGCTAGGGCAATTAGAAGCTCTAAACCAAAATGGCTCTAAACCGGAGTCTAGGGCTAGGATTTAGATTAGAGGATAGGAACTTGTGTGTCTAGGGGAGGAGGCCCTGCCCCTCCTTTTATAGGTGGGAGGGGCGGCCAAGGGGAGGGAGTCCCTCCCCAAGTCGGCCTTGGGTGGCGCGCCGGCTTGGAGAGGAGGGACTCCTCGCCCAAGTCGGTTTCAACCTCCTCTTGCTTGTTTCCCACAGTTTCCTGTTTTAGCCGTTTGACTTTCAAACTGGCCATTTGACTTTTTAGCTTTAGGATTCAATTTAATCCTTTATTTGGAACAGCGAGAACACTTAGTATATGATGCAATCATTCCAATATGTAATGAAACATTCATGTACCCCTTCCCCCCCGGAGTGCCGGACATTCTGGAACCTTCTAGAATGTTCCTGATGAAAACACCGAAATCATTCCGTAACTCCGAAACGGGACTTTCCTTATATGAATCTTATTCTCCGGACTATTCCGGATCTCCTCGTGATATCCCGGATCCCATCCGAGACTCCGAACAACATTCGGTGTCTTTCTCATAATACCATAACTACTCAAACAACGTCGAATCCTTAAGTGTGTCTCCCTACGGTTCGTGAATTATGCGGACATGATCGAGACACTTCTCCGAACAATAACCAATAGAGGAATCTGGAAATTCATATGGCTCCCACATATTTCTACGATTACTTTGCGATCGAATGAACCACTTACATACGATACCAATTTCCCTTTGTCTCACGATAGTTTACTTATCCGAGGTTTTGATCATCGGTATCTCTGCATACCTAGTTCAACCTCGTTACCGATAAGTACTCTTTTCTCGTTCCCGTGATATGTGATCCCTTGTGAGCCAGTCACATGCTTGCAAGCTAATTGGATGACATTACACCGAGAGGGCCCAGAGTATATCTATCCGTCATATGGATGGACAAATCCCATTCTTGATCCATGTGTCTCAACCAATACTTTCCGATCACTCAATGCCACCTTTATAGCCACCCAGTTACGGTGTGGTGTTTGATGTAATCAAAGCATCCATCCGGTAAAGGTGATATGCATGATCTCATGGTCGAAGGAATTAGGTTACTATGTATCAGAAAGCATATAGCAATTGAACTATTTAAAATGACTTGATCTTTATGCTACGCTTATCTATAGGAGTATGTCCATCACATCATTCTCCTAATGATATGACCCTGTTGTTAATAACATCTCTATGTTCATGATCAGGAAACCATGATCATATATTAACCAACAAGCTAGTTTAACAAGAGGCTTTACTAGGGACTCTTATTTTAGTTTACAAATCACACAAGTATTAATGTTTCCGGTTAATACAATTATAGCATGGTATGTAAACATTTATCATAAGTGTGAAGATATGATAATAACCACTTTATTATTGCCTCTTGGGCATATCTCCAACAGTCTCCCACTTGCACTAGAGTCAATAATCTAGTTTCAAACCTTTGTGTATATAACACCTATGGCTTTCCGGTGTTGTATGTACACGATTGCTAGTGGTCAACTGATCTTCGGATCTGACACTTCCAGGTCTGTGTGTAATTGCATGTCTTTGCGTCTCTACGCATCACTCATTCTCTAATGAGATGGCTTTGTATAAATTTGGTCTTTCGGTGTGACCTTTAGTTCTTTGGTGTTAAAACATGTTGATAATATTGTCGCACAATATATCTTCATAGTATTATCCCTCTGTGAACTACACCTAGTTTGATAACAAACTACTTGAAACAAATGCCCTCTTTTGCTGCTATAGTAGCAGTCATATACTTAGCCTTTTGTTGTAGTATCTGTCACAATGTCTTAACTTTGGAACTCATCCAAATCCATTATGGAACTTACTTTCCATTATATTGTGCCACCCTTAGTTTAGATTGAGATAAACTTAATTTGTACTTTGTGACAAAACTAGTATCAATGTAGTACTTTTACAATGAACTAACCACTATTTGTCACTTCTACAAACAATATATTCTTAGTTCTTCCAAGAGATCATAAGAATATCCTTACTATTGTCCAATGATCATCTTATGAATCATTCTGGTATATGCTCACATCATTTAGATCATAGGACATATCTGGATTTGTACATATCACAGCATAATTGATATAAATACTCTTTGTGATTTCATACATCAAGTATCAATCTATACTTGAATCTTTGTTTCACTTACCAAGTGTCAATACACTTGAATATATCATTAATATTGAACTCATTCAATCCTTTCTGTGCGACAAGAACTTTTCTTGTAGTTTCTATATTGAACTCATTCAATACATCATCTATGTACTTTCGGCACAACCATATTAGCGTCTATTGATGCCAAATATTTGGGTTTTGCCTAAGTCTTTCATCAGGATGAAATTCTTAATATGTGTTAATAAAATATACATCTTTTCCAATCAACAATATGTCCTCCACATAATGTATTAGAAATATGTCTTAGCTCTCCCACTTAATTTCTTGCAAATGCAAGCATCTTCATTGTCTCTGATGAAATTAAACTCTTTTAACAGTTTCATCATAGTGAAGATTCCAACTCCGCTATGCTTACTTCAACCATTGAAGTTTGCATATGCTTTTAGCATCCTTTGAATTAACAAAACCCTATGGACCGTGTTACGCACATGTCCTAGGTAACAATTCTATTAGAAGAACTTGTTTTGTTTATTCAACTACCACATAACAAATTTATATGTAGTGGTTGCTACATTAATCCGTCTAGACTAAATATCGCTATGAAAGATCATATCTTATCATAGTCAACCTTTGAACATTGTTGTGAACTCTTTCCCAACATGTCGACTATATTCATGTCTATTTCTTTATAGATCCAAACACAACTGTAAGGTCTTACACCTTTCTCGAGGGTCCTTCAAGTTCAAAACTTGATTTCTCATGTATGGAACTATCACGGATTTTATGGATTCAAGCCATTTGACGGAGTCAGGGCCCATCATCGCTTCTTTGCATGTAGTCGGTTCATTATTCTCAAATAATGATTCAACCCTCAAATCTTGGTATTTGATTGTTTACCCGACCTACTTGTTTCAATAGAAACTTTGACTATTGTAACCATAACCTTTGAGGCACGTGAGCCATGAGCATTATTGCTGCCTCCGGAACACTTTTCGGCGCTGCGCAACTTTGCACATATAGCTAAGGTTCCTTTAACCTTATCAAAGTTATATTGTCCTCCCACTTAACTTTTCACGAAAAATTCCTGCTCAAAGAAACTTGACGTTCTAAGCGACAAACACTTTTGTCTCCGGTGTTATGGAGGAATACTTAACAAAGACAGGTTCATCCGACTTTGGTTGCAAACATCTTTCTTATGTATAGCATACCAATGTTTAAGAAAGGACTACTTGGGTTTTATCCCAAACCATAACTTTATATGGTGTCATTTCAACGGATTATGATGAAGCTCTTTTCAGTGGAAAAACGGTAATCTCTAAAGCTTTTAATCTTTAAAATACAATGGCAGTTTTATGAATTACACCTTTGATCTTACCATGTCAAACAAGGTTTAATTACATATCTCAAACGCTCCATACTCTTATGGTGTTTCGGGAAATGCAAATCCACGGAAAGATTCCTTAAATCTTAGGTATTATGCTAAACTTGTAACTCAACTATCTTCCTTTATGATATTATCATAAACTATTTATATTCTTGTTACAATGATTTCGCACTTCATGTTGAAAGTCTTTGAACTTTTCAAATATTTCACACTTCATCCTTATTAAGTAAATATTCATATATTCACTCAAATTTTCGGAGAAAGCATATGAAGTTGAAATCCATCGCTCTTGACTACACATAATGGACTTCGTACAACAATATGTACAAGTTCCAATAAGCTAGTCATTCGTTCCCTTTTGGCCTACGAATGAGGTTTTAATTATCTCTGGGAAAGTTTCACAAGCGTCATGTGATCAAAAATCAAAAGACTCCAAAATTCCATCCACATGGAGTTTCTTCATGTTTTCTTTCCAATATAATTTAAACGGCGATGTCACTTCCTAAGTGATCTTTCAATAAATTTGTCTTTCGACATTTTTAGCACTAGTTTTATGGATGTGATTTCTCCAACGAGATTTGTGAATCATCCATCTTTTATGGATTACGGCAATTATTTGAACAACTCTTTTGTTCTCATAATACTTGATAAAACAAATCTTGAAGGCAAGCTTTGATATTTAACGAGCAACATAATAACCCTTTATTTGTTCTCGATGAATATCATCACATATTCTTTTGCTAGTTACTTAGGCCATTGTAGTTCATGAATTGTGTTGTTTCGTATGACGATTCACACCAACAAATTCAGTATCAAATACTTAAGAACCACATTGTTTAATAAGCAAAGAATATAGCCATAACATGTATATCATCTATATACTTAAACTGAACAATTCTAGTCTTTTCTTTTCTGCCATATATTTATGAGATTCTCTTTCAGTATTTCCTTTTCTGTTTGAAAGAATCTATCAACATCAATAGTGGAGTCATACATATGACACATAATCCAAAGCGTGTATAGTTAAATACCAATGTCTTTGGACTTGCACTTTGAAGTAGATCACCATCATCAAATGTTTTGGTGTTCTTTCAAATTCCTTTCTTTAGTAATCTCTTGGTGTAGTAAACATTTTACCTACATCAAATATTCACCTTTATCATGGAATTATCCAAGATCAAGCTACTTTTAGCTTATAAAGATGAATCGTGAGTATAATGTTGCTATCCAAAACCTTTTGGTGGATTAGGACAACTAGTGTCTCCAACCCTTTGCAAATTCTCATCAAATATGAGAACATGACTTTTGCCATATTATACTCTATCATGTTGCAACTAAAACTTCGTTTCAGATATCACAATATCTTCCACACATCATGGTTTCTGAAACAACTCTTTCTGATCCTAGATAACCTTGATATTAAGACAATCCTTTGAATATCAAGAATCATGGATACAAACATGATACTCATACACTAACTCTTGGAATTGTCACTCTTGTTTTAATACCAATTATTAAACTTTCATGGAGTAACCGGAACTTACTGAAAGTTTGCAATAGGACTTTTAAACTTTAGATTAACACTTCAAAACAATACGATACCAGTTCGTAAAGTAACTAACCAGAATTCTATAGTTCTATCATCTCAATTATAACTAAGCGCAAGGTGGTAAACGGATGCCAATGACTACAACAACTATGCAAATTCACTTTGATTTAATTTATGATAAATTGAGTTCTAATTAATAATTAAATTAATCTAGGTGAACTCCCACTCAAAACAACATCCCTCACATTGTTTTAGTGATCACACGAACCAAATCCACCACATCAAAACTGATCATCATGAGAGTTGATGTAGCTTCAATGGCGAACAATCGACATGTTCATCATATCTACTATATGACTCATGCTTTACCTTTCGGTGATCCGTGTTCCTGAGACCATGTCTGTACATGCTAGGCTCGTCAAGATCAAACCTTAGCTTCCGCATGAGCAAATCTGGCTTGCCCACGTTGTATACACTTGCGGAATCTAACACACCCGATCATCACGTGGTGCTTCGAAACAACAAGCTTTAGCAATGTTGCTAACTAAGGGTGAACACTTTTATGACTAGAAATTCATGTGCATGAGGGATCATCTTATAATGCTATCGTCGTCTACTAAGCAAAACAATATGCATAAAGGATTAACATCACATGCAATTCATAATATGTGATATGATATGGCCTTTCTCCATTGTGCTTCCGATCTCCATCTTCTAGCACTAACATGATCTCCATCATCACCGACATTGCATCAAGGTCAATGATGCTTCTCCATGGTTGTCGACCACCGGCTTCAACTATTACAACTACTTTGAATAGACACGCGGGTCTTAACAGAAATTAAAGACAACCATATGGCTCCTGCCGGTTGCCAACTTACAATAAGGAACATTGCATACATCAAATATAATCACAATCATGGCCATATCACATCACATCACACCCCTGCAAAACAAAGTTAGACGCTTCTAATTTTCTTTGCATGTTTTACGTGGTTTGGGGCTTTCAATAAGTATCGTTCTAACTTACGAACAAGAACCACAACATTGATACTAGTATTGTCAATCACCCGTTGTAAATTGGATCTTAACTATGCTAGGAGAAACAGGCACCCGCAAAGCCACTTATGCAATACAAGTTGCATGTCAAGCGTGGAGAAAGTCTCATGAACGATGTCATGTAAGGTTAGCCCGGGCCGCTTCATCCCAACATACCGCAAGATGCAAAGTACACAAGAAGCAATTGACAATAAAAGCATCAACGCCCACAATGACCATTGTGTTCTACTCGTGCAACAGATCTACATATAGACACGGCTCTGATACCACTGTAAGGGGTTCGTAGCATGGAAAACAAAAATTTTCTATCGCATACAAACAAACAAGCCAAGATCTATCTACTAGATTGTAGCAACGAGTCGACGGAATAACTTACCCTCGAAGATTCCAAAGCGGCTAACGAGAGCAGATTCTCGTGGGTGATGTAGTCGTACACTTCCGATCTCAAGATCGCGTAGACGATCCTTCCGGCGCTGCGTTCCGGCAGCGCTCCCGCAGTCGGTCACACGTTCGGTACTCGACGAAGACCTTCCTCTCCCTTGTTCCAGCAGGCAGCAGAGGTTGTAGCACTCTCCTCGCGATTCCGGCAGCACAACGGCGTGGTACCGGAAGTAGAGGGGAGATCTCGCAGGGCTTCGCCTTAAGCCGGAGCGAGTATGGTGGAGTATGAGAGAGATATTAGTGGTCTAGGGTTTAGACACACCAATTAGAAGGCTCTAAACCGAAGGCTAGGGCAATTAGAAGCTCTAAACCAAAACGGCTCTAAACCGGAGTCTAGGGCTAGGATTTAGATTAGAGGATAGGAACTTGTGTGTCTAGGGGAGGAGGCCCTGCCCCTCCTTTTATAGGTGGGAGGGGCGGCCAAGGGGAGGGAGTCCCTCCCCAAGTCGGCCTTGGGTGGCGTGCCGGCTTGGAGAGGAGGGACTCCTCCCCCAAGTCGGTTTCAACCTCCTCTTGCTTGTTTCCCACAGTTTCCTGTTTTAGCCGTTTGACTTTCAAACTGGCCATTTGACTTTTCAGTTTTAGGATTCAATTTAATCCTTTATTTGGAACAGCGAGAACACTTAGTACATGATGCAATCATTCCAATATGTAATGACACATTCATGTACCCCTTCCCCCCCGGAGTGCCGGACATTCCGGAACCTTCTAGAATGTTCCCGATGAAAACACCGGAATCATTCCGTAACTCCGAAACGGGACTTTCCTTATATGAATCTTATTCTCCGGACTATTCCGGATCTCCTCGTGATATCCCGGATCCCATCCGAGACTCCGAACAACATTCGGTGTCTTTCTCATAATACCATAACTACTCAAACAACGTCGAATCCTTAAGTGTGTCTCCCTACGGTTCGTGAATTATGCGGACATGATCGAGACACTTCTCCGAACAATAACCAATAGAGGAATCTAGAAATTCATATGGCTCCCACATATTTCTACGATCACTTTGCGATCGAATGAACCACTTACATACGATACCAATTTCCCTTTGTCTCACGATAGTTTACTTATCCGAGGTTTTGATCGTCGGTATCTCTGCATACCTAGTTCAACCTCGTTACCGATAAGTACTCTTTTCTCGTTCCCGTGATATGTGATCCCTTGTGAGCCAGTCACATGCTTGCAAGCTAATTGGATGACATTACACCGAGAGGGCCCAGAGTATATCTATCCGTCATATGGATGGACAAATCCCATTCTTGATCCATGTGTCTCAACCAATACTTTCCGATCACTCAATGCCACCTTTATAGCCACCCAGTTACGGTGTGGTGTTTGATGTCATCAAAGCATCCATCCGGTAAAGGTGATATGCATGATCTCATGGTCGAAGGAATTATGTTACTATGTATCAGAAAGCATATAGCAATTGAACTATTTAAAATGACTTGATCTTTATGCTACGCTTATCTATAGGAGTATGTCCATCACATCATTCTCCTAATGATATGACCCAGTTGTTAATAACATCTCTATGTTCATGATCAGGAAACCATGATCATATATTAACCAACAAGCTAGTTTAACAAGAGGCTTTACTAGGGACTCTTATTTTAGTTTACAAATCACTTTAATGTTTCCGGTTAATACAATTATAGCATGGTATGTAAACATTTATCATAAGTGTGAAGATATGATAATAACCACTTTATTATTGCCTCTTGGGCATATCTCCAACAGTCTCCCACTTGCACTAGAGTCAATAATCTAGTTTCAAACCTTTGTGTATATAACACCTATGGCTTTCCGGTGTTGTATGTACACGATTGCTAGTGGTCAACTGATCTTCGGATCTGACACTTCTAGGTCCGTGTGTAATTGCATGTCTTTGCGTCTCTACGCATCACTCATTCTCTAATGAGATGGCTTTGTATAAATTTGGTCTTTCGGTGTGACCAAAATTAGGGTTAACAAAAACTTTTCCAATTAAAATATGAAAGCATTCATATGTGTGTGCATTAAAATTTTGATTCTTTTGAATTGCCATGATTGTGTGTTTCTTTTCTTGGAAAATGATTCTTAGGTGAATTCAACATCATCTAAACAATCCCCACACTTTTCCCAAAGAAAAATTAATCAAAACAAACAAAATGAAGTGAATGGTCACTTTGACCAATTTAACTCCCATGCCTACTTTGGTTATCCCTAACTTTCAGAACTTAACAGAAACATCTGTGGATCTTTACACCCCTTGATAGTACTCATAACAAAGTACCAAGGCCCACCTTGTGATCATCCAAAAGCATTTGAATGCATAGTTTAAATGACAGTTCAAAACTAAATCTATATCATATGGGAAGGTCCTACTTTTTCAAAAACCACTCAAACAAGCTCAACTTTCAAAACAAGCCTAGCACACCCACCAAAAATCTTTTCAAAATTCAAAACTTGAATTCATGCGGCCATTTCATCAAACACCTTGTAGATTCAAATCTAACAAAAATCAAAACACTATAGTGTGCAGTGTTTTCGGCCTAACTTGTTCCCTCTCTGGACACCACTAGCCTTAGTAGATTATCTAACGGCCCTAACTAATCCCTAGCACCACTGTAAGCTTGACAATGTCATCAATGGTGAACAGCCGAGAGCACCCATGTCACGCTAGTGTGGACAGCAGGCTAGAGGAAGAACTAGTCGTGCCAACCTTGTCTGGGAGGTAGCCCATGCCTCACCGCCCCCTCTCGACCAGCCCTGCCTCGCAGACAGCAGCCAGAACCGCCAGGAACGCCGCGCCCGTGCCGCTGTCGACCATGCCGACATGCGCCGCAGAGCACGCGCCGTTCCCATTCAACCAGACCACCTCGAGCCCTCGCCACCCGCCAACATGCTCACCACCGTCACAAGAGACCTCCAGACAAGCCCATTTCACCGCCCGTGCCCCGTAGCCACCGCTCGCCGTTAAAGACGCCGCCTCTGCCTCGCAGAGCATCGAGTGTTCCAAACAGTTTGCCACCGCCCCTACACGCGTATTAAAGCCATAGAGCATTGCCAGGAGACCACCGATCGATCGCCACCCTTGGCCACGCCTCTAGCAGATCGTAGCCATGTCGCCACCGTCGCCTGCCCATCCCGTTCGGTCTCGTCGTCGAGACTATAAATAGAGGACTCCCCCGCTCAAACTCTTCACACCATCTCACTCCCCTCTCCTCACTGATCATTCCACCTCGTTCCCAGAGCAAGGCGAGCAGCGCAGCGTCGGAATTTCACTGGAGCCCGCCGCTGCTGGAGAAGAAGGGAGCCAGCAATTGGAGCCGCCCCAGGGGAAGCTGCCGGTACCAGCAGGTTCGCCGTCGTCGACTTCGTCGTTCACCCGCCTCGCCGACCCTCGCCTGATCCCCGGTGAGCCTCCCACGACCCCCACCTGCCGCGTTAGGGTTCTGTCTCGGCGGCGCTGCCCGACGTGGACGATGAACTAGAGCCGTTGGATTAGAACTAGATCCAACGCACCACGTTGCCCCATACCGCTTCACACCCCTCCGTCTCACTGACGCGTGGGGACAACAACTTAACCAGCCCGCGTAAGCGCTATGCGTAGCAGGCCGGCCCATTTTCTCTTCCCACGCAGCCCACTAGTTTGAATTTGGATTTTTCCATTTTCATTCAAACACAGTTCTGTACCTAGTTTCAAAAATCAACCCAGCTCGATTCAGTGAACCAAATTGAATAAAACCAATTTTGTTAGAAAGGTCTGGAAGTGCTAAATCCAAGCCCGTTGGATTCAAATCATTTGGATCTGTAGATCACCCTTGGTAAAAATAACAATGCAGAACCTTTTCTGCATTCAAACATTTTTCAAATTTAAACTATAATATCTTTTGAGTTGATTCCAACTCTCAAAAATCACATTTGATCATACCTTTCAGAATATATAAAAACATATGGGTTTACTTACAGAAATAATGTTCAAGTAATAAAAGAATGCCACATAGACATTTCTAGTCACTTTATTTAATTGAAATAAAAGGTTAAACCTTATTAAATTGTGACACCACTTTAAATCACATTCCCATGTACTGAAATATGTGGTGATGACATGTGTCAACATGATGCCATGTTTGGTTTGGAGAATATTAAATCTTAAGTAGTTTTTCAATGAGTAGAAATTAATTTTCTAAAAATAAAATCAATAAGACAAATGCTTTAATCTTGTAATGTGAGTGATGATGCTAGATCATCTATAGAACCATTGTGTGTGATGATTGAAAGTAGTTAAGTATTGTTTGGTGATTGTGTACCTCATATTTATTCATAGACGCTAGTACCAACCAAGGATACGAGGAGGAAGGAGGATACTATGAAGAAAAAGCCGAGGAGAACTTCAACCACTGCTCTGCACAAGGAAAGCCTTACTAATCAAGTTGACCTATGCAAGCTAACACTTGCAATTATGAAAGTTAGATAACCTATGAAATGCACTAAGCATGCTTGGTTGGACACATTTGATGATACCAATCCTAGTTTTACTTGCAAGCTTCATACTTTATTTCTTTATCAAAGCTATTACTTAGAGCTTACTTAAGTAAATTGTAGATTCTAGAAAGATAATTTAAGGTTGCATAAAGAGCATAAAATTTGGCCTAAGCTAGATAATCTTGATGTCATCCCAAGGTATGAGATTGAACTTAGTTAAACTCCACTAGTTTACCACCCCTCATTAGTACTCACTCCCATTTGTAGATGCTAGTGCTAAGCATTAAACTTGATCAACTTTAGATGGGAATACTTGGTGGAAAAATGGTTATGAAAACCTTATAATGATGGATCATTCTATTGAGATGTTTTGACATGTGTTTCCGAACACCAGATGATTTTGATGATGAAAATGTTGAGGCATGAGCCTTAGCCCTTTATAAAACTGATGGTTGTCTGGATGCGATACCATTCCATTTTTATCGTACAACCACAATACCCGAGAATTGGGTAGGGCTTGACTGGAAACTTATATACCTTAGTATTGGTTCCCTCACGGCCAAGGTATGAGCTGAGGCTACCTTATGAAGATTGACCACCTGTGCAGTACCCAAGATGACAGTTGGTCATGGTTGGGAGGCCAAACTCATAGGAGAGGTGCTTATACTAGGGCGTGTAATTGAAAGGTTAGGATTGATTATCCGCATACTGAGTATGGTGAATTCAGGATTTGTTCCTGACGGATGTATCAAATGTTGTGGTGAAAGTGTACAATCTCTGCAGAGTGTCAAACTATTCGAATAGCCGCGTCCGCGGTTATGGACAGTTGGAGTGGCCATACTGTTCCCCCGTCAGATTTTTTCAAAATGACTTGTGAAATGAATTGAGAATTTGACTTGACCACAACAGAGTTGTGATATGAATGCAAGATCCCACTTAGGTGTTATAAAATCTGCAACTAGCTTTCTTCAATTCTAAACTTAGTAGAGGTAAATCTGGCTTTTGCAAAACAACACTAGAGCTTAGTGTCCTACTATGAAAACCCCCTTCACTTGTTAGTATTAGTTTGCGAGTACTTAAAGAGTACTCATGATTTTGTTCCTGACTATTCCCATGGCCAGACTATGAAGAGGAGTACTAGGAGGATGGACCCCAGGAAGGTTACGACAACTAGGATCATCTCCCATCGTCAGCATTGCCTGTGACCCCGAAGATGGAGCTTCGCCCACGCTACCGTTATTATTACGTATTCTGCTGCTTGAGTTGTATTAAGAACTGGATCATGAGATCCTTATTTGTGTAAGACCTTATGTATGGTTTGTAATGGATGATGTACTGTGGTATCCAATTCTGTTATGTCTCGCAAAAATGGTATTCCTGGGATTGCGATGTATGGCATAACATGCATCTGGGATTTAAAAATCCGGGTGTTGACAAGGCGATTATGTATGCGTGGTCACGGGCGAGAATGAGGGAGGCATTAATGAGAATTGAAGTGAGGAATTGATCGGCAGAAATGGGAGCAAGGTGAGGGGGAACAGATCGCGGGGTTGAAGACGAGATGAGCTGGCAGTGAGGTCGCGAAGTCAGTGAGGGAAGGGGTATGTCTGTGGGTGAGAAAACGATTCGCGTGAGGAGTTGCCGGGTGGGCTAGAAATGGGCCTGCTGGGCTAGTTTAGGCTGGGTAGGTTAGTTGGGCTAGGTCTTTTCTTATTTTTTTCTTTCTGAACCTTTTTCTTTTTCTGATTTCATTTTCTGTTTTCATTTTGTTCAAATAATTCAAACACCCATTTGAATTCAGAACTTTTCCAAACTTTTAGTAAGCTATTAATATTGTTTATTATTGTATTTAAATAATCCATTTTAGAATATTTTCTTATATTCTCTTAGGGTTTATTATTTATTTAAATTAGACATTTGTCTTTATTTAAATAAGGGTATAATTATGTTTTCAAACTTCTATTTGAATTCCAATTTTTACCTTTTTTATTAGGTTTTATTTATTCATTAGTGTGTTAAAAAATTCACATTGAATTATTTAATATATTTTAATATGATTTAGTATTCATTTAAATTGGGCATTTGTCTTTATTCAAATAAAATCAAATATGGTTTTAAACCCATATAAATTTTATTCAAATAATTCTTTTATTCCTTTCAAGTTAATTAGATAACTTTTATTCCACTTGGGCAAATCCCAATTTATTATTTTCTCGTGATTTAATTAATCATTTACATTAGGGATTTGTCTCCATTTAAATATAATTAAAATATGGTTTAATCCCATATGTTTTTATTTGATTATTATTTATCCCTTTATTTTATTTGGATTTGGATTATCTTTGTTCCATTTGCTCATGGATTAAATTCAAGGTTTAAATTGTCTTCTAAATAATTTTATTGGGATTTATTATTTAGTTTAGGCAATTTGTCTTTATTTAAATAAAATTGGATTTTGTTCAATCCTTATGATTTTATTTAAATAATCCTTTTCTCCTTTTTATTATTCAACAACTTTTCATATGTTTATGGATTTGGCCTAGATTTAATTTGTCTTTTGAATACTCCTTATTTATGTATTTTTTCTTTATCTTATAAAATCCATATCTTTTTATTTATAGATCAAAAATTGGTGATTCCAATTTGTATACTTTTATTTAATATTTCTTTATATTTTTAAATCCTTTTAGGATTATTTTTCTCACATTTTGGTATGGATTTTAGCTAGGATCTTTATTAGCCTTAGAAATTAATTCCTTTTATCTTATTAAATTCATAAGTTTTTATCCATGGCTCCAAATTGAATGAAACCAATTTCTATGACATTATAATATTTTTTGTTTATAATTTTTGATCATTTTAAATGTTTGTTGATAGACTTTTATATGGATTAAATCCATAGTCTTAGAGAGATCTTGTAAATGATTTTCTTCCATTAGGGTTTTAGGGTTTTGGTTTAACTTTTCCAAGTGTTTAAATTTCAAGATACATTCATGGATGAATGCATTTCACTTGATTGAAATTTTGTTGGATTCCCTTTTCATTCAAATTTGTTCAATAAGGGTTTTGAAGTTTCCATTTAGAAGCAAAAGTTTCTTTTCACCCTAAATTTCAATAGTTATTTATTTTGTTTATTTATTTTTCACATTTCAAAATTTGGAAAATTTTGGGATGTGACAGTTGATCCCTATGGTTATGTGAAAAATATTCTTGAAAACTTCGGCCTTCTCTGGGACTTCTCGGCATTTGCGAATTAACGAGATATGACACACATTATGCACGGCTGACATTTCCTCCGGCAGTTCCAGTTGATATGATACTTCTCCTCGGCGATTCACAATCTTCAAGGGTCCAATATATCTGGGGAAATATTTCCTTTGAGTTGGAAACATTGCATTCCTTTCAAGGGTGATACTTTCAGATACACAAAATCTCCGATATTGAAGGATAGGTCTTGATGTCTCTTGTCGGCATAATTATACGTTGGAAACGTATCTATAATTTTTGATGCTCCATGCTTGTTTAGTATCTACTTTGCTTTACTTGTCCACACTTTGAGGTGCTTTTTACATGTTTTCTGGTACTAACCTATTAACAAGTTGCAACAGTGCCAGATGCCCGTTTCTGCTGTTTTTGGTTTCAGAAAAGTTAGTAAATAAATATTCTCGGAATTGGACGGGACGAAGGAAAAATTCAATAACTTTCCGTGGGGAACAAGAAGTCCAGAGGAGAGCCCAAGGGGCCGTATAGAGGGGCCAGACCGCCCCCCAGGCACGGGTGGGCCCTAGCCCACGCCTGGCTAGGGTCTGGTCGCCCTGACGGCCGCCTCGGTCTCCCCCTTCGCCTATAAGAAGCCCCCGATGCAGAAACGCTGAGTACCCGATCAGAAATCCACGAAACCGTCTGTAGCCGCCACCACCATCGTCCCTAGATCGAGGGGATCTGAAGTTCTTCCCGGCACCCTGCCGGAGGGGAAATCATCCCAGAGGCCTTCTCTCCGGTATGATTTGTGAGTAGTTCCACCTTGGACTATGGGTCCATGTAGTAGCTAGATGGTTGTATCTCCTCCTTTGTGCTTTCATGTATAGATCTTGTGAGCTCCGTTCATGATCAAGATCTAATCTATTTGTAAGCATGCATGTTGTGTTTGCGGTGATCCGATGGATATTGAGATTATTATGTTGGTTTGATTAATGGTTTTATCTTATGATTCTATCATGTCTGTGTTGTTTGTGATCTTGCATGCTCTCCGTTTCTAGTGGTTATGTTGGCCAAGTAGTTGCTAGTGACTCCAAGAGGGAGTATTTATGCTCGATAGTGGGTTCATGCCTCTAGTTTCCAAGGGGAGTGACAATAATCTCTTCGGTTGTAGATGTGCTGTTGCTACTAGGGAGAAAACAACGGTCTCTTGTTCATGGAACATGTGGACTGTTTACCTTACACACTTTGCTTAAAGCAGTTGTCTATTGCTTGCAACTTAATACTAGAGGGGGTTCGGATGATAACCTGAAGGTGGACTTGTAGTGATAGATGTAGTTGGATGACGGTCTATGTATATTGTTGTATTGCCGAATCAACCTCATAGGATCTTTCTGGCTAGTAATTGCATTGTTATGCCTTGCTCAGTTCCTGTCAATTGCCCCGCTGTAATTTGTTTACCCTTCATGCCATGTTGTTTATCTAAGGAGAGAACCTCTAGTGAACTATGGACTCCGGTCCAATCTTTACCATTGATACATCTTCCACTTTTACTTGTTTACTTGCTGCAAACCATTACCTTCCACACCATACGTTTAATCCTTTGTTACAGCAAACCGGTGAGCTTGACAACCTCACTGATTCGTTGGGGAAAAGTCTTGAGTTTGTGTTGTGCAGGTCTCCATGTTGTTTGCAACAACTGTGTGACGTTTTCTTCCTCCTTCTGGTTCGATAACCTCGGTCTCAACTGAGGGAAAACTTGCTCTTGCTGCTTCACACCTTGCTCTTAGGGTTTCCAACAAGCACTTCCACGTCAAACACCTGGCACCATCAAGCTTTCTGGTGCCGTTACTGGGGAATCTACTTCAACCTCTTCCACCTCGTCAAGCGCTATCAACAAGTTATCTGGCGCCGTTGCCGGGGAGGCTAAGAACGTCTTCACTAGGGGAGTCCTTCACTTCCTTTCTCTTTACTTTGTTTTTAGTTTGCTTTGTTTCTTTTGCTTGGATTTGTTTTCCTCTTTTCAAAAAAAATTAGTCTAGCTTGGTTTGCTTGCCTTATTCAAAAACACAAAAAAATTAGTTCTTGCTCTGGTTGCTGCTGCTGTTTTTGGTTTGCCCACCTTTGCCAAAATGAACTCTGCTGAGAACACCAAGTTGTGTGACTTCACTAGCACCAACACCAATGATTTCCTAAGCACACCTATTGCTCCACCTGCTCCCGATGCTATCTTTTATGAAATTAAGCCTGCTTTGTTGAATCTTGTGATGAGAGAGCAATTTTCTGGTGCTGGTTCTGATGATCCTGTTGCCCATCTTAATAGCTTTATTGAACTTTGTGAGATGCAAAAGTGTAAGTATGTAGATGGAGATATTATTAAGCTCAGGATTTTTTCCTTTCTCCTTGAGGGGAAAAGCTAAAGAATGGTTGCTATCTTTGCCTAAAAATAGTATTGATTCTTGGACTAAGTGCAAAGATGCTTTTATTGGAAAGTACTATCCTCCTGCTAAGATTATTGCTATGAGAAGTGACATAATGAAATTTAAACATCTTGATAGTGAAAATGTTGCTCCTTCCTAGGAAAGAATGAAATCTTTGGTTAAAAATTACCCTACATGGACTCACTGCTTGGATGATTATCCAGAATTTTTATGCAGGTTTGAAGTTCTCCTCAAGAAACCTGTTGGATTCTGCTGCTGGAGGTACTTTTATGGGACTTACCTTGGGTGCCGCAACAAGGCTCCTTGATAATATAATGGTTAACTACTCTGAATGGCATGTTGAGAGAGCTCCACATGGTAAGAAGGTAAATTCTGTTGAGGAAACTTCCTCTTTGAGTGAAAAGATTGATGTTATTATGGCTATGCTTGTTAATGGGAAAGCTCCTCTAGATCCTAATAGTGTTCCCTTAGCCTCTTTGGTTGCTCAAGAAGAGCAAGTTGATGTGAACTTCATTAGAAACAACAATTTCAACAATAATGCATATAGGAACAATTTTGGTAGCAACAACAATTATAGGCCTTATCCTCCTAATAATGGCAATTCCTATGGAAGCTCTTATAATAATTCTAGAAGTGCCCCCTCTGAACTTGAAGTAATGCTCAAGGACTTTATTAGTAAACAAACCACTTTCAACAAAACTATAGAGGAAAATCTTTTAACTGTTGAGAAAAATATATCCTCTTTGTCTGAAGCTCAAACTTCCTTGGTTAATAAAATGGCTGCTAAACCTGAAACTATGGAAAACACCTTTGCTACTGCTCATGCCATACAAGTTACTATCGATGGAAATGTTAGGCTGTTAGCTCAACTTCATGCTAGGTTGGAAAGGGAAGCTGAAATTGATAGAAACAATAATGTGTGCACTATCACCACTAAACCACAAGTAGCCCTATTCCTCCTCCTACTATGCCTAAGCCTAGTGAGCCTACTACTAGTAATACTAAGTTTGAATTTGATATTGATGGTTGCAATATTTCTGAAGTGATTATGTTCCTGCAAAAGCTTGCTAAAAGTCCTGATGCTAGTGATATGCATGTTACCTTTACCAAAAACATTACAGATGCTCTTGTTAAGATTAAGGAACAGAAGCTAAAACACAAAGCTTCTATTCCTAGGAAAGTAGAAGATAGTTGGGAACCCATTATTAATATGCAAGTGAATGACTTTGATCTCAAAGCTTTATGTGATCTTGGTTCTAGTGTCTCTATTATGCGTAGGAAGATTTATGAAATGCTTGATTTGCCACCATTAGAAGATTGTTATTTGGATGTCCCACTCAATGATAATGCTAAGAAGAAACTCATGGGGAGTATTAATGATGTTCTCATTATGGTTAACAATGCTTATGTCCCTGTTGATTTCTATGTTTTGGATGTTGAATACAATGTTTCTTGTCCTATTACTTTGGGAAGACCTTTTCTTAGAATAGTTGGTGCCATCATTGATATGAAAGAAGGCACCATCAAATATCATTTTCCATTCAAGAAAGGTATTGAACACTTCCCTATGAGGATAGAGAAGTTGCTTTTTGCTCCTCCTTTGAAAGCAAGGTTTGATGTTAATGCTTCCTCATTTGAAAATACTTGATTCTGCTTGTTTCTTGTGCCTAACTTAAAGGCGTTAAAGAAAAGTACTTGTTGGGAGATAACCCAAGAGTTTACTTGAGTCTTGAAAGTTATTACTTCAGTAATGACCTCTCCTTATCCTTTTTGTTTTCTTTTTTTTGCCAAGAATGACCTCTAATCAGAGGGAAGTAAGATTTTTGGAGTTGTTGTCCCGAAACAGATTTCTGTCCTCCACAAAAATAATCGTGAGGAGGCTCTCTAACTCGGATTGAGCTAAAAATTTACGAATAAATCCCCCAGTATGTTGGCTAACTTTCCTTAGTTCAAAACTTTTTGATTTGAGCAACATAATATGTTCGAAAAAATTCATTTCTATCTGCTGGTCTGTTTTGAGAGATTTCTGTCATTATTTGCATTTGCTTCTTATTGATTCCTTTTTGAGCTCTCTTCAGGTAAATTGAGTTTCTTTGAAGGAGTTACTACAGTAGCTTGTGTTTTTAGTGAAAAGCCTTGATGTTCCAAAGCTTTTCCAGTGGTCTAATATCTTTTGAATAAGCTAATGTTGCTAATGAACATTGTGTGAAGTTTTGTATGAAGGAAAAATTTTAGGTGTAGAGAGAGAATGATGCAATGAGATGAACAATGAACAAAAGCTCAAGCTTGGGGATGCCACCATAGTGTCACCCCAATAAATATCCAAGAGGTACAAGCGTCAAAGCTTGGGGATGCCCAAGGCATCCCCTTCTTCATCAATAAAAACCTCAGGTCTGTCTAGACACTTTGTTTTTATTGTTTCATGCACATCTGTGTTGTTCTTGGAGCGTCTTAGTTTTCGTTTGATTTGCTTAGTTTGTTTAGTTTTATTTAGTAGTTTGGACCCCCATTCTCGCTGTGTTGTTTTGCAAATAAGTTTGCCTGGTGTTTGGAAAGGAGTAGTAAGTTCTTGCTTGAAGTGCAAGAGGAGCTTGCATTGACTGTGACTTAGACTTTAGCATGACATGCTAGGTGTTTTTTTAGCATTATGCTTAGTGATTATTGTTGTAGCATGTCTTGTTCCAAAAAATTGGGATTTCTTAGTGTGCCTTGAATAAATTATGCGTTGTTTTAGCATGCAAAAGCATAGTATTGTGGTACTCTCCTTTGATGTTTTGCTTGGGTTAACTTGGCACATGCTCACACCATGTTATGACTATGACAAGTCACCATTAGCCTCTAAGATCATTTAGTCCTTGACTTGTAGTACCACTCTTTGCTTTGATTAGTTTGCTTTGTTGCATTGCATAATTTTGGCCATTATTGCTATCTTAGTTGGTTGCTCCCAGTCTTTTGCTAGACTCTACTTGTATGAGTAAGTTATACTCATGCTTCCAACTCCCAAGAAACCAAGTTATTCCAAAGTGTCCACTATAAACTCCTATGCATGGTGTGTTACACCATTCCAAGTATATTCTTGTTTTCATCTATCTTCCAATTAAAAACTATTTTATTATGTGAAAACTTAGTGATTAAAGCCCTCACGAACTTGATGGCACACTTTATATTCTTTGCCCCTAATAAACTTGAACCATTGTGACAACTTTGTTGTATATGCTTGCACTTATACGTTGGAATTAGCAAAACCGTGCTGTCACAGGGAACATTTTCAACATTGCACTCGTACCTTGTTGTACTCAGTTGATATCATGTTATTTTGTCTATGGATGTCACCGGTGTGAAATAAAGAGGGAACTTGTAAGTCCATGGAGTTTGTATCCTGTGTTAGAGAAACGCCTGGGCCACTAGCCTAAGCCATGCCTAATCATGGTGGAAACTTGAAGCATCACCATAGTGACATCTATGAAGCATTCTTCTTAAAAAGACACATTGAGAAAGAGGAAAGAGAGAAAAAAGCACCATATTACCATGGTACATAAGAAGAATTACTGAGATGCTCATTGTTTGCTTGCCTTGTCATTTTGGTTATGGGAAAGCTCCCGTGCCATGTGCAAGGGGTACCCCGTTGGCGGTTCTCAATGATATGCAAATACTTACAGTGACAAGAACTTACCAGGACCCAAAGTTGAGTATGCATGAGGTGTGGCCCTCGTATTCAAGGGCATGAGATTTCCCACTTATACTTTGTCAAGCATATACTCTAGCTTTTCCACTTTAACCTTAACTACTTCAAGATGCTTATGATAGGGGCAATGAGGGCTGAAAGCTAACTAGTACCATAATTTTTGGAAGCTCTTTTTGAAACTTGTAATCCCTGCTTCCTTTACAAAAGGCCTTTCTTCCACCATTATTTGAGTCTCCACTTTCTACCTCTAGGAACCATTAAGAGAGCATAGTTGTCATTCTGTGTGCAATGTTCCAAAGCTTATTAATTGATGCATATTGTGTTATTACTTGTTCATGTGCTATCTATTTCTGGTCACCTTTGTGTACTTTGCAGGTGTCCTATGCATTATATTGCTACTCTATGAGGGACACGCTGATTGCCACTATGCTATGTTTTCTGCATGTGAAACAAACAAACATTTTTCAATGCATATTATTCATGATCTTTGTTTGTAGCTTGCCATGTTGCATGCATAGTTAATATGTCCTATTGTTAGAACTCCATCTTTGATGCACATGTTTAGAGTTCTTTGATCCCAGCTTTCAATGCTTGCAAATAGTTGGATCTTTATTGTGAGGGTGCATGTCACCTCAAAAATTATTTTCTTATCACTTATCTACTCAAGGACGAGCAGGAGTTAAGCTTGGGCATGTTGATACGTTGGAAACTTATCTATAATTTTTTATGCTCCATGCTTATTTAGTATCTACTTTGCTTTACTTGTCCACACTTTGAGGTGCTTTTTACATGTTTTTATGTACTAACCTATTAACAAGTTGCAACACTGCCAGATGCCTGTTTTCTATTGTTTTTGGTTTCAGAAAAGTTAGTAAAAAATATTCTCAGAATTGGACGGGACGAAGGACAAAGTCAATAACTTTCTATGGGGAACAAGAAGTCCAGAGGAGAGCCCGAGGGGCCGGCTAGAGGGGCCAGACCCCCCCTAGGTGCGGGTGGGCCCTAGCCCGCGCCTGGCTAGGGTTTGGTCGCCCTGGCGGCCGCCTCGGTCTCCCCCTTCGCCTATAATAAACCCCCAATGCAGAAACCTTGAGTACCCGATTAGAAATCCATGAAACCGTTTGTAGCCGCCGCCACCATCGTCCCTAGATCAAGGGGATCTGAAGTTCTTCCCGGCACCCTGCCGGAGGGGAGATCATCCCAGAGGCCTTCTCTCCGATATGATTCGTGAGTAGTTCCACCATGGACTATGGGTCCATGTAGTAGCTAGATGGTTGTATCTACTCCTTTGTGCTTTCATATATATAGATCTTGTGAGCTCTGTTCATGATCAAGATCTAATCTATTTGTAATCATGCATGTTGTGTTTGCGGGGATCCGATGGATACTGAGATTATTATGTTGGTTTGATTAATGGTTTTATCTTATGATTCTATCATGTTTGTGTTGTTTGTTATCTTGCATGCTCTCCGTGCTAGAGGTTATCTTGGCCAAGTAATTGCTAGTGACTCCAAGAGGGAGTATTTATGCTCGATAGTGGGTTCATGCCTCTAGTTTCCAAGGGAAGTGACAATCATCTCTTCGGTTGTAGATGTGTTATTGCTACTAGGGACAAAACAACGATCTCTTATTCATGGAACATGCGGAATGTTTACCTTACACACTTTGCTTAAAGCAGTTGTCTGTTGCTTGCAACTTAATACTAGAGGGGGTTCAGATGATAACCTGAAGGTGGACTTCTAGTCATAGATGCAGTTGGATGACTGTCTATGTATATTGTTGTATTTCCCAATCAACCCCATAGGTCTTTCTGGCTAGTAATTGCATTGTTATGCCTTGCTCAGTTCCTATCAATTGCCCTGCTGTAATTTGTTTACCCTTCATGCCATGTTGTTTATCTAAGGAGAGCACCTCTAGTGAACTATGGACCCCGGTCCAATCATTACCATTGATACATCTTCCACTTTTACTTGTTTACTTGCCGCAAACCATTACCTTCCACACCATACGTTTAATCCTTTGTTACAGCAAACCGGTGAGCTTGACAACCTCACTGATTTGTTGGGGCAAAGCCTTGATTTTGTGTTTTGCAGGTATCCACGTTGTTTGCAACACTTGTGTGACGTTTCCTTCCTCCTTCTGGTTCGATAACCTCGGTCTCAACTGAGAGAAAACTTGATGCTTGCTGCTTCACACCTTGCTCTTGGGGTTTCCAACGAAGCGCTTCCACGTCAAACACCAGGCTCCATCAAGCTTTATGGTGCCGTTACTGGGGAATCTACTTCAACCTCTTCAACCTCGTCAAGCGCTATCACATAACTCTTCTGTCTGGATTGGGCGGTCTTAAGGTGCTCACGGATCTTGTGAACTTTCTCTTCAGCTTCTCGTAGGATGTCGGGTCCGAAAATCTGACTCTCTCCTACTTCCGACCAATTCAACGGGGTACGACACTTCCTTCCATACATAAACTCAAATGGGGCCATTTGCAAACTGGCTTGGTAACTGTTGTTGTATGAGAATTCCGCGAAAGGTAGACAGTCTTCCCATTTCGATCCATATTACAACACACAAGCTCTCAACATATCTTCGAGTACGTGGTTTACTCGCTCCATTTGTCCATCGGTCTGCGGGTGATAAGCTGTGCTGAAATCCAGTCTTGTCACTAATCATTCTTGGACTTTCTTCCAAAATCTTGAGGTAAAATCAGTTCCTCGATCTGACACAATGTTCTTGGGGACTCCATGCAAACTAACTATTCTAGCGATGTACAACTCTGCTAGTTTCGAACTCTGATAAGTGGTCTTGATAGGTAAGAAATGGGCGACTTTGGACAGTCTATCCACTATGACCCAAATAGAGTCATTTCCCCTACTGGAAGTAGGCAAATCAGTGATAAAATCCATTTCTACTGAATCCCATTTCCATTCCGTAATATGCAATGGTTGCAAAATTCCTGCTGGTCTCTGATGTCCATCTTTGACTCTCTGACAGATATCACATTTGGCTATGTAGCTTATGGTTTCTCTCTTCATTTTATGCCACCAAAATCTCTCCTGCAAATCCTGATACATCTTCGTTCCTCCAGGGTGGATAGAATAAAGAGTATGATGGCTTCTTGCAAAATAGCTTGTTTCGACTCTGAATCTGCTGGCACACAGATTCGTCCTTTGTACCACAAAACTCCTTCTTCATCTTTGGTGAATCCGGGTAATTTCCCTGTACCGATACGACGTTTGATTCCGTCAATACTAGCATTTCCTTTCTGCGCCTCCTTGATCTTACTGATCAAAGTGGGTTGAATTTCTATGCTAGCCAAAAATCCTCCACTTACTAGTTCCATTCTGAAATCTTCCAACTCCTTGTGCAAACTTGGTTGCTCCTTCAGAATCATGGTATTAAATCGACATGGAAATCTGCTAAGGGCATCTGCTACCACATTGGCTTTGCTAGGTTGATAGTTAATGTCAAGGTCATAGTCCTTGATTAACTCTATGCATCTCCTTTGCCTCATATTTAGCTCCTTCTGGGTGAAAATATACTTTAGAATCTTGTGATCCGAATAAATCTCATAGCGGTTACCCATGAGATAATGCCACCATGTCTTCAACGCTAAAACTACGTCTGCTAGTTCGAGGTAATGGGTAGGGTAATTCTTCTCATGTTGTTTCAGTTTTCGGGATAGATAGGATATGACTTTTCCTTCTTGCATCAACACACATCCAAGACCAACATTGGATGCGTCACAATACACATCAAAGGGCTTCGTGATATCCGGCATAATCAAGATTGGGGATGAAATCAATCTCTTCTTAAGCTTTTGAAAACTTTCTTCACATTTTTTCGTCCATTCAAACTTCTTATGTTTCTTTAGCAATTGGGTCATGGGTCTTGTGATGCTCTAGAATCCTTCTACGAACTTGCGGTAATATCCCGCTATTCCGAGAAATGCGCGAACTTGGGTTTGGGTGGTTGGGGCTTGCCATTCTTCAACATCCTTAACCTTGGAAGGGTCGACAGCAATTCCTCCTGTTGACACGATATTTCCTAGGAATCCTACTTCCTTTAACCAGAACTCACATTTGCCAAACTTGGCATACAACTGATGCTCTCTAAAGGTTTCAAGAATGGTCCTCAGGTGTAGCTCATGTTCTCCTTCTGATTTGGAATAGATCAGAATGTCATCGATGAAAACAATGACAAACTTATCCAGTAAGTTCATAAAAATCTTATTCATGAGGTTCATGAAATAAGCGGGGTCATTGGTTAATCCAAAAGACATGACCGTTTACTCATACAATCCATATCTGGTGGTGAAGGCAGTCTTTGGAATATCCTCTGCCCGAATCTTGAGTTGATGATAACCAGTTCTAAGATCAATCTTAAAAAACACTTTGGCACCGGTCAACTAGTCAAACATATCTTCTATCTTCGGCAGTGGGTACTTGTTCTTAATGGTGACATCATTTAGCTTCCGATAATCCGTGCACAAACGGTTACCTCCATCTTTCTTATCCACAAATAAAACAGGTGATCTCCATGGCGACGCACTTGGTTGAATCAGGCCAATCTCGAGCATAACATCTAGTTGCTTCTTTAGCTCCACTAATTCAGAAGGGTTCATACTATAAGGTGTCTAAGCTACGGGTCCAGTTCCAGGGATTAGTTCAATGATGAACTCGATATCCCGATCTGGGGGCATACCGGGAAATACATCTGTGAATACGTCGGGGTATTCACAGACTACTCTAACTTGGTCAATTGTTGGTTGGGCTAGAATCTTGTTGCACTTGAATTGACGGGGCAAGGTTTCAGATACATGCTCTACTAATACTCCAGTGGTACTAGTCATGGTTATGGCTTTCTTGGCACAGTCGATTAAACCTTTATGTTTCGACATCCAATCCATTCCTAGTACTACTTCCAAACCTTTGGTTCCAAGTACTACTAGATTAGCATAAAAATCTATTCCATGGATTCTGATAGGTACGGCCTTGCAAATTTGTCAAGCTTTGGTGGTTGAACCAGGTATTTGAACTATCATAACATGCTTCAATTTTGTTGGTCGAATCTTACTAGTGTAACATCCCAGCATTAGAGCCTAGAAATAACTTGAACCCAGATGTGTGCATTGCATTCATGCATAGAAAATCCGTGTAATTTTTGCGCTTTTAAATAAAAAACTTGTCAACATGATTGAAGCTTCTCTTAGCTTGATGGAATTGAAGTAGATCATCAAGTTGACTGCGATAAGTTTCAATAAGACCTTTGTTAAAATCTCATTTTGGGTAAGAGAGATTGATCTAAGGGTAGATCAAATGTACTATAAGTTAAACCCTAATATAATGAGAAATATATTGATCATTAGGTGATCATATTATAGTATTCATTATAACCATTCATAAATACCTAGTTAAGAATATAAAACAAATAATAAGAATGTAACCAATATATCTTAAAATTCTGTTTGCATACATTATGAGAATCATGGTAACACCTAATCTTAAAAAACTCTTTTGATGAGTTGGAATTGGAAAGAGATTAAGTCAAGATCATCCACTATATATATATGTATATCTTCCTTTCTATAGAATCTTTATAGAACATATTTCAAAATCTATTGTTCATCAATGTTGGATAATTCCCCATTGATTCACAACTTCTTTAACTATTAGTCTTTGATCTATTATTTGATCTCATCAGAACAACTACTCAAATCTTCTAATGAGGGCATAGTCCATTAATGTTAGGTTCCCAACCTTTAATAAGGTAGAGATCCATGTGTTTACAATGCTAGTCCCTGGATCAATAGCTAGCATCCACAGTTAAGATGTAATATCAAGAAAAAAAGGTCATAATACAACTTTATAACCAGGATTAAAATAATTTATTACATCTTACATATCTCATTTCGCTATCTCATTACAATGCAGCAGAATATAACAATAGCATGGGGTCCTTCATCTTCAAAGTGCCATAGGCAGTCATGTTGGTTGTAGACTTCTAATCCTAATCAATAAACTTCACTAACATCAAACAAACCTGCAACATAATAAGTTACAGCCACGTGGGTCAATACATTTGAATTGTATTGGCAAGTGATACTATGGTAGTATGGTGGAGTCTATCATCTATATGCATTTGGCTAAGTGGAGCTTAGGCTTGCTTTGCTCAAAACAGATTTTCCTTATCATTTGAAAACACTAAGTTTTTGCTTGAAAAAATTACCCAAGGAATCTCCCAATAGAAATTGGTGATCCTTCAATCCCTTGTTCAACCACAAGTTTTTAACGTAGAAATTGGGATGAGGAGATTCTTGATAGCTTCCATGTCTTGATGCTCAAATTGTCCTTTACCAGGGACATGGCTAAGTACTTAGATTCTTCCATCTGCAGAGGTTGTGCACTTTCCCCATAAGACTTGATTTTCACTAAGACAGGACCTTTCAGAAGAATTCCCTTAGACCAGAATTGACGCGCTCCAACCTATCATTCCCCTACCACCAACTGTCCATTTGGCTAAGTTATTGCAACCAATATGATCCAGGCAAAGCCCATAATGCCAAGTGGCTGCACTTGAAGCTTCTCAACATTTGACATCTCAAATCTCTTTGTTCCTGGGTGGCCATCCACAAGTGAGATACACAAGGTAAACCATAGAAATGGGCCTTGTGAACCACTCAACACAAACCATTCCTTACATTCCACCCAGGTGATTCATTCACTTAGTTGTTTTATTAAACAAAACACAAGTCCTTGACTTAGAAATATTCCATAGCATGAATATAATCCACCCTTGTTTTCTACTAGCTAAGCTAAGCATGATAGTAGTAGGAATCTTAACTTAGGAAATTTCTACTAAAGCTTCATCTACTAGGATTTCCCATGGCATAGTTTATACTTAGTAAAAATTCCATGCAAGTCCTACTTAGAAATATCACTAATGCATAGTGAAAATAATGGGACAAAAGTATGAAGCATCACTTGCCTTTTTCGTAGAGAATATGAGTTCACTCCTTGTCCTTGCACTATTCACACTCTTCAAATCACTACAATTCAATCAAGCAAGGTACAATTTCAATCTACCATTCAAGCAAACATCACATAAAATATTAAAAACAAAGTAATGCATGCTATCATGCCAAAGATTGTTTTATTTGGAAAAGTGGTTTATAATGGGTTATAAACATTTGAAAACACCTATTGGTCATTTTATAAAGTGGCAAAACCATTTGCAAAAGATTTTATCTATAAACCATTTTTAAACCAAATCAATATTTTATGTGGTTGAAAATGCCTTTAGCAAAGCAACAATCTATAGGGTTCATCAAAATATATGTTTAAATCATAAAACCTTTTGTTTTAGGGTCTGAGAGTCTAACTCAAAACATTTCCCAAAGGTTTTTCTCCAAAAGCATTTTTAATAAATAAACATTACTTTTATTTGACTAGAATTACTTTAAATCAAAGATTTACTCCTTAGATTTACCAAATACATTTTCAAATCCATGAGTTGGTTTCTAAGGTCAGTAGGTTCAAAACAATCCATTTGCCAAAGGTTTTATCTCAAAAATCATTTTAGAACAAATTTTATATTCCAAATATGCCTACACAAGTTTCTGCAAAAACAATCAATTTAACAGAAGCATTTTACTAAACAAAGTGCATGGTTTGGTAGGATTTGTCTTGCTGATTCCATTGATATAAAATTTGCAAAATTTGGACGTGTGGTTTGAAAGTTATGCAATTTACAAATTTGGTCATCTAATAGACAAGTTTCTGTTTTTAAAACAGATTCCAGGCCACGTGTCGTGTTGCTATTTGCTGGTACTGGTTCGCATGGATGAAGCAATGTGGGGCGTTGGATCTATTGATGATCGTGCGGCACAGATCTGTCCATACCCTTTCGGTTAAGTTTCTATCGCAACCCTTTGATCAAGATCCTACGGCTCATAATCACAGGACATACACTGGCGGCGCTAGCGGTGGTGAACGGCGGCGGCGCGCTCAGATGATGTCGGTATCGGCCTTACAGGAAGCAAGAGATCGAGGGGATAATCTCACCGAGTTCGCCGTGGCGTGGGGATGCTCAATGTGGTTGTAGCTCGTCGAGGGGCGCACGGTGGTGACGTGGATTCCTCGCCAGAGTTGAGCTGCACCTCGGGCTCGTCTGTTCATCGACGGGGGCGGCGATTTATGGCATGCTAAGACAAACGGAGGGCACCGTTAGGTTCGTATGAGAGTCACGAACATGTGAGCATCAAAGAGAGGGGAAGGGGCGGTCTATTCCTTACCAGGAGGACTCGCCGGAGTCGAGGCCGACGGCGGCGATGCTTATCTATCGTTGTTGCCGATGCTGCGGGTCAAGCACGAGCAAGCTGCTGCCACTGGGAGATGCGCCAGGGTCAAGGGGGTGAGGGGCAACGTCGACTGGCCGGAATTGCTGCCGGAGGGCGTCGGAGGCAGCGGCGGTGTAAGTGATAATGGGGGCGTCCTAGGGGCTCTCTTGCCGCGGTGTTTGAGGGGAAATGAAGGGGAGAGAGGGGTGATTATTAGGGCGAGGTCACGGGTTGAGTTACGAGCACAATCAACGGGAATTGAAGCTGCGGGTTAAAACAGGGAACTGCCGGAGGAAAGAGGTAAGGAACTGGTCGCGAGGACGACGATGAGCTGGCGGTGGGGTCGGTTGGCCAGTGAGGTGAGGGAGTTACGCGTGGGGTCCGGTCGTCAGCGAGTGAGGGGGTACGGCCTGCGCAGAGCAAAGAATGAGCAGGGGAAAGAGAGGAGCCGGGTGGGCTGGAGATTTGGGCCTGCTGGGCTGGGGTCTGGGGTAGGTTTAGTTGGGCTATTTCTTTTCTTATTTTTTCTTTCTAAAACTTTTTCTCTTTTCTGATTTCATTTTCTGTTTTGATTTTATTCAAATAATTTCAAACTCTTTTTCTTTTCAAATCTTTTCAAACTTTTTAGTATGATTTGATACTGTTTTAGACGTGTATTTTAAATACCATTTTGGTATAATTCTTTTATTCTTTTATGGTTTATATTTTATTTTAAAAGGGCACTTGCCTTTATTCAAAGAAGATTTTAAATATAATTCCAACTCTTATTTGAATTCAAATTTTCACCAAACTCTTTTCAGTAGGTTTTATTTATTTATTAGGGTGTCAAATAATTTACTTTGAATTATTTGGAATATTTTAATATGATTCATAAATCATTTGAATTGGGTATTTGTTTTATTTCCAATGGATTTAAATATAGTTTTAATTCCCTAAATTTTATTTGGAAGATTTCTTTAATCCTATTTAAGTTAATTAAACAACTTCTATTCCACTTGGGTAAATTCCAAAATACTATTTTCTCATGAATCAAATAATCATTCTTATTAGGGATTTTATCTTTATTCAAATAGAATACGATTTGGTCAAAGTCATTTTATTTTATTTTGAAAAATTCTTTATCCATTTATTTTATTTGGATTTGGATTATATTCATTCCATTGCTTATGGACTAGGTCAAGATTTGATTTGGCCTTTAAATATTCCTCATTATATAATTCTTTCTTTATCTTATAAAATCCATATCTTTTTATTTATAGATCCAAACTTGGTGATTCCAATTTGTAAAATCTTATTTAATATTTATTTATCCTTTTAATATATTTAGGATTATTTTCTCACCATTTGGTGTGGATTTATAGATAGGTGCTTTATTAGCTTTGGAAATTCAATTTCTTTATCTTATTATATTCATAAGATTTTATCTATGGCTCCAAACTAAGTGAATCCAATTCTTATGGTTTTATAACATTTCTAATAGTCATTCTTGATCAATTTTAAATGTTTGTTTGACCAATTTTTTATATGGATCAAATCCATAGGCTTGGGGATAACTTGAAAATGATTTTCTTCCATTAGGGTTTTAGAGTTTTGGTTTATTTCTCAAGTGTTTAAATTTCCAGATGCATTTATGAAGAATGCATTCCACTTGATTTGAATTTAGTTGGATTCAAATGTTATCCAAAGTTTGTTCAAGATGGGATTTTAAGTTTCCATTTAGAAACAAAAGTTTCTTTTCACTCTAAATTTCAACAATTATTTATTTTGTTTATTTATTTATTTTTCACATTACAAGATTTGGAAAATCTTGGGATGTGACAGGCTACCACCCTTAAAATAAATCTCGTCCCGAGATTTGGGGAGGCTAGGGGTTACAAGTTGGCTCAAAGCAACTAGGGTACTACCACCCTTAAAAAAATTTCCAACTAGATTACTTCTTGGCTTGCTTGGGATCTTGTTGAAACCTCTCTGGGCAAACATCTGCATAGTGTCCTTTGTTTCCACACTTGAAACATGTGACAAGGCTGAGATCCTTCATAGGCTTTATCTTGTGCTTCATCTTTTCTGGACAATTGCTTGCATAATGTCCTTGGTTACCACAATTGTAACATGTGATAAGATTGAGTTCTTCACGTATCTTCTGTGGACAAGTTGACACATAATGGCCTAACTCTTTGCAGTTGTTGCACCATACTTGGCTAATCTCCTTATACTTTTTCTTCTTCTCTGGACATTCATTGGCATTGTGTCCCATCTCTTTGCAATGGCAACATTGCACTTGGCTTTTGTCTTTCTTCTTCTTGGGTTTCTCCAAAGCTAAGAGTGCTTCTAGTTCATGTTCTTCATATCTTATCTCAAAGGTAGGAAAGTTTCCTGGTCTCCTTGATCTTTTCCTTGGGTAATACATATGTCTCCTCTTTGGTCCATCAAAATGAGTCATATTTCTTGGAGGTGCAAGCTGAGATTTTCCTTTGTCTTCATCCTTCTTGGTAGAAGTTGTTCTCTTATGGTAGTCTGCAATCAGTTGTTGCACTCCACCTTGTTTCCTTTGTTGAAATATGGAATAGATGGGGCATTGGATAGGGACATTATTATTTCCTTCGCATAGGAAACAAGTAGCTTGAGATGTGAGGCATTGATTATTTGGATGTTTATCTTCACAATTGGGGCATTGATCTTCATGCTCTTTGGAAGTGTGATCCTTGTCTCCACAAATATTGCAAGCTTGGGTTCCTTCTAGAATATCATCCTTGACATCCTTGTTGTCACAAACTCCTTGGGAAGAGTTGTCTCCCATGTTGATCATTTGATTTGTCACCTTATGCAACAATTAGGTTTGGGTTTCCAAAAACCTTTGCATGGTTGGATCTACTTCACTGGTGTTGGCTAAAAATTGAGCTGTCACTTGGTTCAACTGGGTTTGGGTTACTATGAGTTCCCTCATGTTGATCTCTTGGTTGTTGTTGTTGTCATCATCCTTGATGTTGGAGTTTCTTGGAGTAGTCATCTGTTTGGGTTGGATTGGGATTAGAATAGGCAAAATATTTCTAAGGAATCAATTGTAATCATACACATCACAATTCACTTAAGCAATGTGCAAGCAATCACAAACAAACATTCCACTCAAACCACAAGTTACAATCTCATTTTTAAGCAATAAAATATTTTTTCCTACACCACATAACTTGGTGGGTTTGACTTAAACTAAATATGGTGGTCCAACTATATGGTTCACTTGAAATCATTCCTTCCTTCTTAGTTGATTCTTCATGAACAAGATGTTTGTATCCTTAGAGAATTTCTTGCATCTTGGTCTCAAAACTTCAAAGGTGATGATGTTTCCTTCTAAGTTGTGTTTCCTTAATCTTCAAATCTTGAGCAATATTTCTTGTCTCACTTGTAGTCCTTGAAGCCCTTGTTGAGAATAAGGTTGAAATCACTTGAGTTGGTGAAGTCCTTTGCTCACGTTGAAGTCTTTGGCCATGGGGTAGACTTTGTCCATTAAGTTGAAGTAGAAGAGGTGTAGAATCAAAACCAAAAAGGTTGAGGAAAGAATATACAAGATTGTTTGTAAATAAGTTTTGGAACAAATAAAACTCCTATTTTTCTAAGGGGTTTGTCCAATCCTAGGTTTACAATCCTACAGGCAACACAATGCTCTGATACCATCTGTTAGGTTCCCAACCTTTAATAAGGTAGAGATCCCTGTGTTTACAATGCTAGTCCCTAGATCAATAGCTAGCATCCACAGTTAAGATGTAATATCAAAAAACAAAGGTCATAATAGAACTTTATAACCAGGATTAAAATAATTTATTACATCTTACATATCTCATTTGGCTATCTCATTACAATGCAGCAGAATATAACAATAGCATGGGGTCCTTCATCTTCAAAGTGCCACAGGCAGTCATGTTGGTTGTAGACTTGTAATCCTAATCAATAAACTTCACTAACATCAAACAAACCTGCAACATAATAAGTTACAGCCATAGGGGTCAATACATTTGAATTGTATTGGCAAGTGATACTATGGTAGTATGGTGGAGTCTATCATCTATATGCATTTGGCTAAGTGGAGCTTAGGCTTGCTTTGCTCAAAATAGATTTTCCTTATCATTTGAAAACACTAAGTTTTTGCTTGACAAAATCACCCAAGGCATCTCCCAATAGAAATTGGTGATCCTTCAATCCCTTGTTCAACCACAAGTTTTTAACTTAGAAATTGGGATGAGGAGATTCTTGATAGCTTCCATGTCTTGATGCTCAAATTGTCCTTTACCAGGGACATGGCTAAGTACTTATATTCTTCCATCTACAAAGGTTGTGCACTTTCCCCACAAGACTTGATTTTCACCAAGACAGGACCTTTCAGAAGCCTTCCCTTAGACCAGAATGGGCGCGCTCCAACCTATCATTCCCCTACCACCAACTATCCATTTGGCTAAGTTATTGCAACCTATATGATCCAGGCAGAGCCCATAATTCCAAGTGGCTGCACTTGAAGCTTCTCAACATTTGACATCTCAAATCTCTTTGTTCCTGGGTGGCCATCCACAAGTGAGATACACAAGGTAAACCATAGAAATGGGCCTTGTGAACCACTCAACACAAACCATTCCTTCCATTCCACCCAGGTGATTCATTCACTTAGTTGTTTTATTAAACAAAACCCAAGTCCTTGACTTAGAAATATTCCATAGCATGAATATAATCCACCCTTGTTTTCTACTAGCTAAGCTAAGCATTATAGTAGTAGGAATATTAACTTAGGAAATTTCTACTAAATCTTCATCTACTAGGATTTCCCATGGCATAGTTTATACTTAGTAAAAATTCCATGCAAGTCCTACTTAGAAATATCACTAATGCATAGTGAAAATAATGGGACAAAAGTATGAAGCATCACTTGCCTTTTTGGTAGAGAATATGAGTTCACTCCTTGTACTTGCACTATTCACACTCTTCAAATCACTACAATTCAATCAAGCAAGGTACAATTTCAATCTACCATTCAAGCAAACATCACATAAAATATTAAAAACAAAGTAATGCATGCTAGCATGCCAAAGATTGTTTTATTTGGAAAAGTGGTTTATAATGGGTTATAAACATTTTAAAACACCTATTGGTCATTTTATAAAGTGGCAAAACCATTTGCAAAAGATTTTATCTATAAACCATTTTTAAACCAAATCAATATTTTATGTGGTTGAAAATGCCTTTAGCAAAGCAACAATCTATAGGGTTCATCAAAATATATGTTTAAATCATAAAACCTTGTGTTTTAGGGTCAGAGAGTCTAAATCAAAACATTTCCCAAAGGTTTTTCTCCAAAAGCATTTTTAATAAATAAACATTACTTTTATTTGACTAGAATTGCTTTAAATCAAAGATTTACTCGTTAGCTTTACCAAATACATTTTCAAATCCATGAGTTTGTTTCTAAGGTCACTAGGTTCAAAACAATCCATTTGCCAAAGGTTTTATCTCAAAAATCATTTTAGAACAAATTTTATATTTCAAATATGCCTACACAAGTTTCTTCAAAAACAATCAATTTAACTGAAGCATTTTACTAAAAAAAGTGGATGGTTGGGTAGGATTTGTCTTGCTGATTCCATTGATATAAAATTTGCAAAATTTGGACGTGTGGTTTGAAAGTTATGCAATTTACAAATTTGGTCATCTAATAGACAAGTTTCTGTTTTTAAAACAGATTTCAGGCCACGTGTCGTGTTGCTATTTGCTGGTACCGGTTCGCATGGATCAAGCGATGTGGGGCATTGGATCTAATGATGATCGTGCGGCACAGATCTGTCCATACCCTTTCGGTTAAGTTTCTATCGCAACCCTTTGATCAAGATCCTACGGCTCATAATCACATGACATACACTGGCGGCGCTAGCGATGGTGAAACGGCGGCGGCACGCTCAGATGATGTCGGTGTCGGTGTTACAGGAAGCGAGAGATCGAGGGGAGAAGCTCACCGAGTTCGCTGTGGCGTGGGGATGCTCAAGGTGGTTGTAGCTCGTCGAGGGGCGCACGGTGGTGACGTGGATTCCTCGCCGGAGTTGAGCTGCACCTCGGGCTCGTCTGTTCGTCGATGGGGGCGACGATTTATGGCATGCTAAGACAAATGGAGGGCACCGCTAGGTTCGTATAAGAGTCACGAACATGTGAGCATCCAAGAGAGGGGAAGGGGCGGTCTATTCCTTACCAGGAGGACTCGCCGTAGTCGAGGCCGACGGTGGCGATGCTCAGTTGTCGTTGTTGCCGACGCTGCGGGTCAAGCGCGAGCAAGATGATGCCACTAGGAGATGCGCTAGGGTCTGTGGAACGCGCGTGTGTGGTCGAGGGGGTGAGGGGCAACGTCGACTGGCCGGAATTGCCGCCAGAGGGCGTCGGACGCAGCGGCGGTGTAAGTGATAATGGGGCGGCCTGGGGGCTCTCTTGCCGCGGTGTCTGAGGGGAAATGAAGGGGAGAGAGGGGTGATTTTTAGGGCGAGGTCACGGGGTGATTTACGAGCACAATCAACGGGAATTGAAGCTGCGAGTTAAAACAGGGAACTATCGGAGGAAAGAGGTAAGGAACTGGTCGCGAGGACGACGATGAGCTGGCGGTGGGGTCGGTTGGCCAGTGAGGTGAGGGAGTTATGCGTGGGGTCCGGTCGTCAGCGAGTGAGGGGGTACGGCCTGCGGTGAGAAAAGAACGAGCATGGGAAAGAGAGGAGCCGGGTGGGCTGGGATTTGGGCCTGCTGGGCTGGGGTCTGGGGTAGGTTTAGTTGGGCTGTTTCTTTTCTTATTTTTTTCTTTCTAAAACTTTTTCTCTTTTCTGATTTCATTTTCTGTTTTGATTTTATTCAAATAATTTCAAACTCTTTTTCTTTTCAAATCTTTTCAAACTTTTTAGTATGATTTGATACTGTTTTAGACGTGTATTTTAAATACCATTTTGGTATAATTCTTTTATTCTTTTATGGTTTATATTTTATTTTAAAAGGGCACTTGCCTTTATTCAAAGAAGATTTTAAATATAATTCCAACTCTTATTTGAATTCAAATTTTCACCAAACCCTTTTCAGTAGGTTTTATTTATTTATTAGGTTGTCAAATAATTTACTTTGAATTATTTGGAATATTTTAATATGATTCATAAATCATTTGAATTGGGTATTTGTTTTATTTCCAATGGATTTAAATATATTTTTAATTACCTAAATTTTATTTGGAAGATTTCTTTAATCCTATTTAAGTTAATTAAACAACTTTTATTCCACTTGGGTAAATTCCAAAATACTATTTTCTCATGAATCAAATAATCATTCTTATTAGGGATTTTATCTTTATTCAAATAGAATAGGATTTTGTCAAAGTCATTTTATTTTATTTGGAAAAATTCTTTATCCATTTATTTTATTTGGATTTGGATTATATTAATTCCATTTGCTTATGGACTAGGTCAAGAGTTGATTTGGCCTTTAAATATTCCTCATTATATAATTCTTTCTTTATCTTATAAAATCCATATCTGTTTATTGATAGATCCAAACTTGGTTATTCCAATTTGTAAAATCTTATTTAATATTTATTTATTCTTTTAATATATTTAGGATTATTTGCTCACCATTTGGTATGGATTTATAGATAGGTGCTTTATTAGCTTTGGAAATTCAATTTCTTTATCTTATTATATTCATAAGATTTTACCCTAAATTTCAACAATTATTTATTTCGTTTATTTATTTTTCACATTACAAGATTTGGAAAATCTTGGGATGTGACAATTAATAACCCTAATCCAATATAAGATACTAAGAAGATTATTTCCAGGCAATAAAAGGTAGGATTGATAAAGCCCTGTTTAGCCAACTAAGAACTTTAGTAATAAATGATTAAAGTATTATAATGGTAATTCTTTGGCCACCAACATGGAATGCTTATATCTAGTATATGTAATACTGGTGGGTAGAACATGATTCAAACCTTAGAAAAGATAAGTGATCCTAGCGAGGTCTTTGCAAACCCCATAAATATAATTCAGGGATTGAAGTGTAACTCATGAGGGTTAAGTAATTAAGATGGTGTTATTCATCTTCAAGAATAATCAACTTTAGAGAAAGATTAGTGATGGAAGATAATCAACAGTAGAATAGTAAATACAACCAACCAAGGATATGAACAAATTATAAAATGCCTTTGTATCAAACTCATTGGATTCATCCATAAGTTTAGAAAAATGATTTATTGAATAAGAAGATCTTATTAAGTAAGTCCATCAAACTAACCATGATGATGGAAAGAAAGAGGTATTATATCTAGGAAAGGAATTCCTTAATTAGAGATTCTAGATTGTGCAATATAATTATATGTTATAGATCATTTTCCTATTTAATCTTGGTAAACAATCAACTCTAAATCTTAAATCAAAACATAATATCCATCTCATAATGTTAAACCATCATATGATGCTCATAATACTTTATAGAAATATTTCCTAATAACAAATTACATAAGCATATATCTATTAATTTCAACCATCATCACTATATGTGCCTAACTATATGTTTATAAGTTCACTTTTATAAAACACTCCAGTTTCAAACTTGCTATTAAAAAGCAAGATTTCATCAAAGACTATATACACAAGGCAATATACTGAATTATTAAATATTAACTCTTAAAATGAATCAAAACTTATATAAAATCCTAAAACCAAGGGTAATATTCCAAGATTCAACACCCTAAACTTCTTTGTTATTCACATACATTGCAATTTTCCAAATTAATGGGAGTAATAATTAACATACTAAGGTCTTTATATTTCATGCATCAAATAATGGTATAAAATCATTTAACTTATATATAAAGTTTCTATTCAAACTATGAGCTCATTAAAATTAAATTTATAAGCAAATAAGAACATATCATTCAATAAATCTCTAATTAAAGATAGAAGAGAAAAATAATAAGAAGAAGTTTCTTCCAAATATTAAAAAAAGAGTTCTTATTGAGTAAATAAAAGAAATATAAAAAGAAGGCATAATAAAGGTTCACAAAGGTTGCCAAATATATTTTAATATTACTACCAACATCTAGAAAATTAAACATACAAAGAAAGGTTCAAAAATCTAATTCAAATTTAAATCTGAATTAGAAAACAGAAAATAGAAAAAAGGTTAAAACAAATAAAAAACTAAACCTGGCCGCAGCCCAACACCCTATACCTATCTGACGCCTAGGTGCAGCCCACAACAGCCTAGTAACCAGCTGTAACATCCCAAAAATATTAAACTAGAATCATCAAACTCTAATCATCAAAATTAGGGTTAACAAAAACTTTTCTAAATAAAAATATGAAAGCATTCATGTGTGTATGCATCCCATTTTGAATTCTTTGCCTAACAAAATTGCCTTGTTTATGTGTTTCTTTCCTTGTAAAATGATTCTTAGGTGAAATAAACATCATCTAAACAATCCCCACACTTTTCCCAAAGACAAATAAATCGAAACAAACAAAATGAGTGAATGGTCATTTTTACCAATTTAACTCCCATGCCTACTTTGGCTGTCTCAAACTTTCAGAACTTAACAGAAACTTGTTTGGATCTTTGCACTCCTTGATTTTACTCATAACAAAGTATCAAGGCCCACTTTGTGATCATCCAGAAACTTTCAAATGCATAGTTTAAATGACAATTCAAAATTGAATCTTTATCATATGGGAAGATCCCACTTTTTTAAAAACCACTCAAACAAGCTCAACTTTCAAAACCCAAGCATCTGTAGACTCACCAGCACCAATCTAGCACACCCACCAAAAATCTTTTCAAAATTCAAGACTTGAATTCTTGCGGCAATTTCATCAAACACCTTGCAGATACAAATCAAACAAAATCCAAACACTATTGTGAGCAGTGATTCTTGCCTAACTTGTTCCCTCTCTGGATGCAACTAGGCTTTAGTAGATCATCTAGCTCAATTACAAACCTCTAGCATCACTGTAAGCTTGGCAATGCCATCAATGGTGAACAACCGAAGCACACCATGCCACCCCAGTGTAGACAGCAAGCTAGGAGAGAAACTAGCCGTGCCAACCTTGTCTTGGCGATCACCCATTCCTCATCGCCCCCTCTCGACCAGCCCTGCCTCGAAGACATCGACCAGAGCACCTAGGAACGCCGCGCCCGTGCCTCTGTCAACCATGCCGAGCGTGCACCAGAGCGCTTCCCTCGACACACGCCCACAGACCGCGCGCCGCCCTCGCCGCTTGCATACGTGATCGCCACCATCCCAGCAACCCAGCAGACACGCTAGTTCGCCGCCGCACGGACCACGCACGCCGTGCACATTAAAAAACCCCGTCGGGCATGCGTAGAGCACCACCGCGTTCCGACCTGACCGCACCGCCCCACGCCTCGCCACCATGTTGTTGAGCATCGCTAGGGAGCACCGCACCGCCCCTACCGTCGCCCACGCCGATAGCCCTCTGTGCCGTCGACCACGACGAGCTCACCTTGCGCCCCGTCGGTCCCCTCTCGCCACTATAAATAGAGGCCACCCCCAGCCGAATTGAGCACACCACCTCACTCCCCTCTCACCCAGAACCACCTCACCCCGTTCCCGGAGCAAGGCGAGCAGCACTTCGCCCGGAATTTCACCGGAGCCCGCCGCCTCTAGAGAAGAAGGGAGCCAGCGATTGAAGCCACCCCAGGAGAAGCTGCCGGTACCAGGAGGTTCGCCGTCGTCAACTTCGTCGTTCGCCCGCCTCGCCGACCCTCGTCTGAGCCCCGGTGAGCCCCCAACGACCCCCACCCGCCGCGTTACGTTTCTGTCTCGCCGGTGTTGCCCAATGTCGACGATGACTCTCAGTCGTTAGATTAGAACAAGATCCCACGGCTCACATCGCCCCATACCGCTTCGCACCCCCTCGTCTCACTGACGCGTGAGGACAGCGACTTAACCAGCCCGCGTAAGAGCTGTGCTTAGAAGGCCGGCCCAGTATCGCTTCCCGCGCAGCCTAGTCATTTGAATTTAACCTTTTCCATTTTATTTCAAACACCGTTCTATACCTAGTTTCAAAAATCAACCCAGCTCGATCCAGTGAACCAAATTGAATGAAACCAATTTTGTTAGAAAGGTCTGGAAGTTCTAAATCCAAGCCCATTGGATTCAAATCATTTGGATCTGTAGAACATCCTTGGTAAAAATAACAAGGAAGAAGCTTTTCGGCATTCAAACATTTTTGAAATTTAAACCATAATAGATTTTGAGTTGATTCCAACTCTCAAAAATCACATTCAACCATACCTTTCAGAATATATAAAAATATATAGGTTTACTTACATAAATAATGTTCAAGTAATAAAAGGATGCCACATAGGCATTTCTAGTCACTTTATTTAATTAAAATAAAAGGTTAAAACCTTATTAAATTGTGACACCACTTTAAATCATATTCCCATGGACTAAAATATGTGGGGATGACATGTGTCAACATGATCCCATGTTTGGTTTGGAGAATATTAAATCTTAAGTAGTTTTTCAATGAGTAGAAATTACTTTTCTAAACATAAAAGGAATTAAACCAAGCTTTAATCTTGTAATGTTAATGATGATGCTAGATCATCTATAGGACCCTTTTGTGTGATGATTGCAAGTAGTTAAGAATTATTTGGTGATTGTGTACCTCGTATTTATTTATAGACGCTAGTACCGACCAAGGATACGAGGAGGAAGGAGGATACTACGAAGAAAAAGCCGAGGAGAACTTCAACCACTGCTCTGCACAAGGCAAGCTAACACTTGCAATTTAGCAAGCCTAATGATACTAGTTGAATGTGCAAGCTAACACTTGCAATTATGAAAGTTAGATAACCTATGCAATGCACTAAGCATGCTTGGTTAGACATATTTGATGACACCCAATCCTAGTCTTATTTACAAGCTTGCTATTTTATTTCTTTATCAAAGCTATTACTTAGAGTTTACTTAAGTGATTTGTAGATTCTAGAAAGATATTTGAAGGTTGCATAAAGAGCATAAAATTTGGCCTAAGCTAGAAAATCTTGATGTCATCCTAAGGCATGATATTGAACTTAGTTGAAACTCCACTAGTTTACTACCCCTCATTAGCACTCACTCCCACTTGTAGATGCTAGTGATAAGCATAAAACTTGATCAAATTTTAGCTGGGAATAATTGGTGGAAAAATGATTATGAAAACCTTGGAATGATGGATCATTCTATTGAAATGTTTTGGACATGTGTTTGGGAACACCGGATGTTTTATGGTGATGAAAACATTGAGGCATGAGCCTTAGCCCTTTATAAAACTGATGGTTGTCTGGATGCGATACCATTCCAATTTTACTGTACAACCACAATACCCGAGAATTGGGTAGGGATTGACTGGAAACTTATATACCCTAGTATTAGTTCCCTCACGGCCAAGGTATGAGCTGAGGCTACCTTGTGAAGATTATCCACCTATGCAGTACCCAAGATGACAGTTGGTCATGGTTGGGAGGCCAAACTCACAGGAGAGGTGCTTATACTAGGGAGTGTAATTGAAAGGTTAGGATTGATTATCCGCATACTGAGTATGGTGAATTCAGTATTTGTTCATAACGGATGTATCGACTGTTGTGGTGAAAGTGTACAATCTCTGCAGAGTGTCAAACTATTCGAATAGCCGCGTCCGCGGTTATGGACAGTTGGAGTGGCCATACTGTTCCCCCGTCAGATGTTTAAAAAATGACTTTTGAAATGAATTGAGACTTTGACTTGACCACAACAGGGTTGCGATATGATATACAAGTTCCCACTTAGGAGTTATAAAATTTTGACTAGCTTCTCTTGCTTCTGAACTTAGTATATATAAATCTGGCTTTTTGCAAAACAACCCTAGAGCTTAGTGTCCTATTACAAAAACCCCTTCACTTGTTAGTATTAGTTTGCGAGTACTTAAAGAGTACTCATAACTTTGTCCCTGGCTATTCCCGTGGCCAGACTATGAAGAGGAGTACCTGGAGGATGGACCCCAGGAAGGTTACGACAACTAGGATCATCTCCCATCGTCAGCATTGCCTGTGATCCCGAAGATGGAGCTTCGCCCACGCTACCGTTATTATTACGTATTCCGCTGCTTGTGTTGTATTAAGATTGGATCATAAGATCCTTATTTGTGTAAGACCTTATGTATGGTTTGTAATGGATGATGTACTGTGGTATCCAATTCTGTTATGTCTCGCAAAAATGGTAATCCTGGGATTGCGATGTATGGCATAACAGGCATCTGGGATTAAAAATCCGGGTGTTGACACCAGCCCAGTTCCTTTTCTATTTGAGACTGACAAGTGGGGTCAGGAGAGGACCGTGGGTTGAGCTAACGAAATTGCCTGGGGGTTATCCGCAAAACGACCATCGTCGTCACCATCACGCACACAGGCAGCTCGCTGGCGGAGCTCGTCGCCGCCCGATGCCGTCATCGTCGTCGTTGCGCTAAGATACTCGCCACCGTTGCCAGGAGGGGATAAGAAGGCCACCGCGACGCATCGTCTCAATCCCTATCCCCAATCCCTCCTTATCCTCTCAGATACAAGCGAGACCAAACCCTAGCTCGCCGGAGCCACTCCTCGCCATCGAACCACGCCTCCCCACACCATTCTGAGCCGTCATGGAGAAGCGCTAGCCTCCGTAGATCCTCTGGGTAGAAGCGTGCATCAAGGTGAGCACTTGAGCGGTCGAATTTGATCATTCCCCTTTGCAGCAGTTCGTTGGAATCCTCGTCAAGGAGCTCGATTCCGATCGCGCCTGGCCTCATCGACCACTCTATCGTCATCAGGGTAAGCATACGTATATCTGGACCCTAGTTTCGCTTGCGGATTCACACCGTAGGTCTAGTTTTGTGGAGCACCGCCACTGGCCACCGTAGTAGCTCGTCGCCGATGACCTTCTGATGACCATTTCCGAGCGGCGCTGCCACAATTAGGTCCAGTGAGCCACGCTGATTCGGACTAGACCTATTTTGTTTGCTAGGGCGCCGTGTATCGTCGCCGGTGACCACTCCCCGACGGCGGTGGTGGTGCTGACGCCATCCTTGCGACATGATCGCACCACGTCAGCTAGTTTGACTGGTCTTTGCTAACGTGGCAAGTGACGTGGCCCAGGGCCCATATGTCATTGACTGGGGTAGATAACCAATCGGTAACAAATGTAATTCTTTTAACTTGAGAGCTGAGGTGGACAATGGCCCACAGATCAGTGACTGGGGCTAGCTCGGGTCATGGTGTAAAAAGTATTTTTCTGTTAGGAATTGAATAAAATGTTATAATCCAATTAATAATATTCCAGAAATCAAATAAATAATTAAATATTGTTTAATTAATAACTTTTGATTTATAATTCGGAAAAATATGTACAATATATGAAAATTTTCAGAAAAATAAAATCTACAGCTTAAAACTATTATCAAATATTATTATGATGATTATTTAAATAAATGTTATTTAATAAAGGTTTTATAAGTAATAAAACTTTGATAATTCATATTTTTAAAATGATAAATGTTAATAATATAAATAAAATACTAAAAAATCTTAGAAAAATAAGAATTTTAATTTAAAACTATAATCATGTATTATTATTTCACTTAATTAAATATTTATTATTTCTTAAGTAATAAGAATTATAAAAATCATATCTTATTGTTTATAAATCACCAAAAATAAATAAGATATACCAAAATGATCACAAAAATATTATTCACATGCTAAAAATCTTATAATATCCTTTTAAGATAAAAAATATTAAATATTTTAATAACTCAAAGTTAAACTTAATTACTTCATTAATAATTCATATAAAGATCAATAAAATTTATTAATATTCCTAAAATGAGTTAAATAAGTCTAATAAATAGTATTAGTCTTAAATGTTAATAATCTAATGCCATAATGGTTTAAAACATTATAAATATTTTTATTTTAGAAAGATCCTCAACCACAAAATAAAGATGATCTCTAAAAAGAATTCCACTAATAATAAAATCTTTAAAGCACAACTTGTGAACAATCAAATATTTTCTAAACCATATTAATCACCAAATTACAAAAACTACTACAACATTATATAAACCCATAAGTAGTTAAGTAACATTATGTTGGGTTCATAAACTCTACCCACTTGCCGATAAAAGATAAATGAAATTACTCCATACTCACATCAAGAAACCATTACTCAAGTAACAGAATAAACATTCTTAAGTAACTTAAAAAAACACATTTCAGATATACAAGATACCAAGGTGTAAGTACGATACTTTCAAAACTATATGTACTTTAAAGTTAACTTTAGTCTACAAAATCTTAATATAACACTGTAAGCATTATTATATGTTTTATAGTTAACTTTGGTCTGAAGTAGTTAAACTATAAAGCAACTCAAGCCAAACCATTTGAGCAAACAAATGACATCAACCACCACTAACTAATCACAAAGTTTGTTTAGACCTTAGAAGTGAAACCTTTTCTTCGAAGGTTATCCTTTTTGCCACTTTAAAAAAGAAACCTGGTATAAGTAATCCTAACTAGTATGTCATAAGTATGTACACTTTATTCCTACATATGTGATGTTTGCAACCACTCAAAAACTCTAATAAAAGTACAACGATGAAACTTATCTACAAGGACCACACATTCCAAAATAACCATTTCCAGGATCCAAACCCTAAGACAACGTTATTCCCGGGATTTGCGCTTAGAACGTGCATCACACTACTTATGCATAAAAGCATATTGCTTCTTTAAACTTTAGTCCTTACCGGGCCAACGATGCTAATTTCAGATTTTGAATCTTATACATTGACTCAAAGACCGTGAGTGCATAATCTTGCAATCACAAAAGGCAAGTTCACACTTGCTCATGTCCTTTGATTATTTTCTATAAAGTATTTTACAAATCCAGTGTTGTCATCACCTGCATTTGAAAAAAAGTCCGAAAACACTATTTTCATAATAATATGATTATAGGTTTATTACCATGAGGTAATAACCTACTATAAAAGTTCCGGTGGTAAAGGAACATATTACCTAGGACTTAACAACCAATGTCGCCAGTGATTCTTGTGCCATATATCACGCGTTAACCATGAGATTTGGAATGGGACGGAGAAGTCAGTTGTATCTTCTTCCTCTCGCATGAAGTCGGATGTGCAGGTCATGGCTGTTATCCTCGTAGCGTGCATATTAATTAGTAATTCGTAGAGGATATGCAGCATATGGGTGGGAACCCTCAACGTCCCACGATAGTTCTGGCATCTAACGGTTTGTACAAACCATTGACGTAATTCTTTATGTGGTCATGGTGTACACCAAGGAGGCATGCGGGGTCGAGAGGGGGCAGTGATTGGCTTGGATCATCTTCTGGGCCCCACATCACGAAATTGTGGACGGGAATAAGCTACCCGGTTGTGCAACAAAGAGTTGATCTCTCATGGGTAAATTAAACGCACCTCTGCAGAGTGTAAGAATTGTAACTTGTTAATACCTGTTACGGGAAGGAGCTGCGAACGCGGCGGGAAAGGAACCCCATGAAGGTTCTAGTAAACCCGTGAAGGCTGACGGACATAGATTTTCAGAATAAAATCAACCTTTGAAGAAATGCTTATGAAAACTTGCATTGCCTATGACCTACGGTCGGTGGCTGTAGTTATTGTCACATCCCAAGTTTTCCAAATCTTGTAATGTGAAAAATAAATAAACAAAAATAAATTTTGTTGGAAACCAGGTGAAAAGAAACTTTGTTCCAAAAGGAAACTTAAAAATCCCATCTTGAACAAACTTTAATTAAAGTTTGAATTCAACAAAATCCAAATCAAGGGAAATGCATTCCTCAATGAATGTATCTGGAAATTTAAACACTTGGAAAATAAATCCAAAACCCTAAACCCTAATGGAATAAAAATCATTTCCAAGATATCTCCAAGCCTATGGATTTGATCCATATAAAAATTTGTCAACAAACATTTATAAATGATCAAGAATGATGAATAGAAATATATTAAAACCCTATAAATTGGTTTCACTTAATTTGGAACCATAAATAAAATCCTATGAATTTAAATAAGATAAGGAAAAGTAATTTCCAAAGATAATAAAGCACTTATCTAAAATCCCTACCAAATGGAGAACAAATAATCCTAAAGGATTTAAAAAGATAAAAAAAATTCAAATAATATTTTACAAATTGGAATCACCAAGTTTGGATCTATAAATAAAAAGATATGGATTTTATAAGATGAGGAAAGGAATATTAAATAAGGAATATTTAAAGACCAAATTAAATCTTGGCCTAATATATTAAGCAAAGGGAATGAATAGAATCCAAACCCAAATAAAATAAATGGATAACGAATTTTCCAAAATAAAAATAAAATGACATTAACCATTTTATCCCTATTTTTTAATAAAGACAAATCTCTAATAAGAATAATTATATAATTCATGAGAAAATAGTATTTTGGAATTTACCCAAGTGAAATAAAAGTTGTTTAATTCAACTTAATTAAGATTAAAGAAATCTTCCAAATAAACTTAAGGGAATTAAAACTATATTCAATTCCATTGGAATTAAAATGAAAACCCAATTCAAATGATTTATGAATCATATTAAATACCTTCTGAATAATTCAAAATGAATTATTTGACACCCGTTTAAAGAAATAAAAACCTACTGAAAAGATTTGGAAAGTTTAAAGAATTTAAATGGTGTTGAAATTATTATTAAATCTTATTTGATTTAAAACAAGGGCCTTTTGAATAATTAAAATACCCCAAAAGGAATAAAGTTTTATTTCAAAAATTGACTTCAGATTATATTACAAATCAATATTTAAACCTACACAAATTTTGGCAAAGGTTAGAATTCAAATGAGTGTTTGAATTAATTAAACAAAACAAAAACAGAATAAAAAGAAATGGAAAAAGAAAAATGTTCAGTACAAAAAAAAATGGAACCGGCCAGCGAGCCCACTAGGCCCAGTCCATCCCACCTCTCCCTCTCACCGAGCGAACCGTTATTCACTCAGACACTCACCCGTTCAGTCACCGACGCATGGACCCCACCCCCACACTCTCTCTCTCACTGCCAAGCGACCCCACCCTTCCCAGTCATCGTCTTCACCCACCCCGCTGACCACGCCCCCTCTCGTCGCCAGTTTTTGCAGGTTTTAAATTTGATTCAATACGCGTTGATGCCGCGACCATTACTCGCCGTGACTGTGCCCTATTAACCGCCCTCGCCTCCTCTCTGTTTCCCCTCAGTCCCCGTTTCCCCGGAGCCACCAGGCCGCTGAAATTGTTACCTCGAAGCTCCCCTGTCCGACAACACTCCGGCGACAATTCCGGCCGAACCCTGCCGCCCCTTGCCCCCTCGACCACACTCACTTACTCCCCAGACCCTGGCGATTCTCTCCGCACCCCTACTCGCCCGCGCATGCCCCGCAGCCTCGGTTCCGTCCATGTCTGAGCGTCACCGAGGATGAACTCAACTCCGGCGAGCTATAGCCGACGACCTCGTGCGCCCCTTGCTCACTGGTGAGTATTCTCGTGATCCTTGAACTCGTGTGCACCTTCCTAATGCGTTATTTTTCTCGTTTGCGTCCTAGAGACCCGCCTTCGACCATGGCCGTGCGCTCCCGAGCCCGCAAGCTACTCCGGCGAGCAATCCTCACAACACCAACGCGCCCCTCGACAAGCAGAAGGCACGTTGAGCTTCCCCACGCCACGGCGAACCTGGTGAGCCACACCTTTCTCTCCCTTGCTTCCTGTAACCGCCGCGATGCCGTAGCCAGACACACCGGCGCCACCTGCCTCCGCCAACGCCGCCACTAGTTGGCAAGCGTGTTGCGTGCCGTTGGATTTTGATCCAAAGGACGCGATAGAACCTTAGCCCGAAGGGGTATCGATCGATCTGCGCCGTGCGATGTCAGTTAAATCTTACGGTCTAAATTGCTGATCCAACGGAAACGGTACCCGCGAATAGAATCTAGCCACGTGTCCCTGCTGGTTTGATTTAAAACAGAATTGTTCTATTAGATATGCCAATTTGAAAAATGCATAACTTTCAAACCACACGTCCAAATTTTGCAAACTTTATATCAATGGATTCACAAAAACAAGACCTAGCCAACCATGCACTTTGTTTAGTAAAAATCTTCTGTTAAATTGATTGTTTTTGTAGAAACTTGTGTATGCATGTTTAGGATATAAAAATTGTTCTAAAATGATTTTGAGGATAAAATCTTTGGCAAATGGTGTGTTTTGAACCTACTGACCATAGTAAACAAATTGTGGTTTCAAAAATGTATTTGGTGAAACAAAAGAATGAATCTTTGATTTAAAACATTTCTAGTCAAATAAAAATATGGTTTAATTATTAAAAATGGTTTTGGAAGAAAACCTTTGAGAAATGTTTTGGAATAAACTCTCTGACCCCAAACACCAAGTTTTATGACTTGAAAATGTATTTGGTAAACCCTATAAAATTATTACTTTGCTAAAGGCAATTTCAACCACATGAAATAATGATTTGGTTTAGAAATGGTTTAGAGATAAAATCTTTTGCAAATGGTTTTGCCACTTTACAAAATGACCAAATGGTGTTTCCAAATGTTCATAACTTGCTAGAAACAACTTTTACAAATAAAACAATGTTTAGTATGCTTGCATGCATTGTTTTGTTTCTATCATTTTATGTGATAAATTGCTTGAATAGTAGATTGAAATATTGTTTGCTTGATTGAATTGTAGTGATTTGAAGTGAGTGAACATTGCAAAGAACAAGGAAGTGAACTTATACCCTCTACCAAAAAGTCAAGTGATGCTTCATACTTTTGTCCCATTATTTCTCACTATGCATTAGTGATATTTCTAAGTAGGACTTGCATGGAATTTTTGCTAAGTATAAACTATGCTATGGGAAATCCTAGTAGATGAAACCTTAGTAGAAATTTCCTAAGTTCAGATTCCTATTACCATCATGCTTAGCTTAGCTAGTAGAAAACAAGGGTGGAATATATATTCATACTATGGAAAAATTTCTAAGTCTGAGGACTTGTGTTTTATTAATAAAACAACTAAGTGAATGAATCACCTGGGTGGAATGGAAGGAATGGTTTGTGTTGAGTGGTTACACAAGGCCAGGGGACTGGTGAACCTTGTGTATCTCACTAATGGATGGCCACCCAGGAACAAAGAGATTTGAGATGTCAAATGTTGAGAAGCTTCAAGTGCAACCACTTGGCATTATGGGCTCTGCCTGGATCATATAGGTTGCAATAACTTAGCCAAATGGACAGTTGGTGGTAGGGGTTTGATAGGTTGGAACGCGTCCATTCTGGTCTAAGGGAAGGCTTCTGAAAGATCTAGTCTTGGTGAAACCAAGTCTTGTGGGGAAAGTGCACCACCTCTGCAGAGTGTAAAATCTAAGTACTTAGCCATGTCCCTGGAAAAGGACAACTTGAGCATCAAGACATGGAATCTATCAAGAATCTCATCATCCAAATTTCTAAGTTAAAAACATGTGGTTGAACAAGGGTTGAAGGATCACCAATTTCTATGGGGAGATTCCTTCGGAAAGATTATTTTTGCCAAGCAAAAACTTAATGTTTTCAAATGATAAGGAAAATCTATTTTGAGCAAAGCAAGCCTAAGCTCCACTTAGCCAAATGCATATAGATGATAGACTCCACTATAGCTACTATAGTATCACTTGCCAATACAATTCAAATGTATTGACCCTTGTGGCTGTAACTTGTTATGTTGCAGGTTTGTTTGATATTAGTGAAGTGTAATGATTAGGATTACAAGTCTACAACCAACATGTCTGCCTGTGGCACTTTGAAGATGAAGGACCCCATGCTTATAGATATTCTGCTGCAATGTAATGTAATAGCCAAATGAGCTATGTAAGATGTAATGAATTATTTTATTCCTGGTTATAAAGTTGTATTATGACCTTTGTTTCTCGATATTACATCTTAACTGTGGATGCTAGCTATTGATCCAGGTACTAGCATTGTAAACACAGGGATCTCTACCTTATTCAAGGTTGGGAATGTTATAGATGGTATCAGAGCACTGTGTTGCCTGTAGGATTGTATCCCTGGGATTGGACAAAACCCCTTAGAAAAATAGGAGTTGTATTTGTTCCAAAACTTATTTACAAACAATCTTGTAAACCCTTTCCTCAACCTTTTGGTTTTTGAATTCTAGACCTCTTCCTTTTCAACTTGATGGACAAAGACTTCACCATGACCAATGCCTTCCACTTTAGTTCCACCAAAGATTTCAGCCTATACATCACTAAGGAATACAAGTGAGAACCAAGAGACATTAGACTGCCTACCAAAGACATTTATATCAAGTTAGAGTATGGATCATATTGACCTATGAGGTATGATTATACTAAGGTATTTATTTCAAGAAAACTTGTTGTCTCCTTCAACTCATGAGTTAAGCTCATAAGTTGTTAAGTGGATAGTTGCTTGTTGATTGTTTGATTGAACTTGGTTGTTTTGAGTTGTGTGTGAGAACTTCATAAAACCTATCCATCATTACTCATCCCTATCAAACCAACAGATGCTTCCCCGACGTGCCAACCCCAACCAAAATAACAACAACACCATCACTCCCAAGATGCAACAGTTGATGACAGGCCAAACTGAACTGATGCAGATGATGACCACGTTCATACAGAATCAGAACAACAACAACAATCAGAATAATCCTCCAGCTCATGACATGCTCACCAGGTTTCTTAAACTTAGGCCTGCAAGATTCTCTGGAACAACTGATCCAATGGAAGCCAATGATTGGTTACGTTCGGTGAATAAGGACTTAGTGACTGTTGGCTACACAGATGAAGAAAAAGTTAGGTTTGCAGCATTTCTACTTGAAGGACCAGCAGCAACATGGTGGGACAACTTTCAAATCACCACTCCCCTTGAGGATGTGACTTGGGCTATTTTTGAGGATGGTTTCCGTACAGCTCACATCTCATACGGAGTGATGCACTTGAAGAAAAAGGAATTCCACAATCTGAAACAACGTCACCTCAGTGTGGCTGAGTACATTGCAGAATTCAAAAATCTGGCAAGCTATGCACCGAATGAAGTTGATACAGATGCTAAGAGGAAGGAGAAATTCCTCGAAGGACTTAATGATGAGTTGAACCTGCAGCTATCTGTTTCCTATGTCCCAACTTATCAAACACTCTGTGACAAAGCCACCATTTTGGAAAACAAGATGAATCAAGTTGAGAATAGAAAGATGAAGCATAAACTCAAGTATCACTCAGGATCATCACAAAAGAAGCGTTCATTCAAAAAGAGCAATGAAGATTCTGAACCACATCAGCATCACCACAACAACAATGGAAGTGATAATAATGGAAATGATACTAACAATGGAGATGACCTTGGTCAGAGCCAACATGACACTTTCAGGAAGTAAGATATTAGCCAGTTGAAGTGCTATAATTGTAAGGAACTTGGACACTATGCATCAGACTGTCCTGAGAAGAAAAAGAAAAATGATGCTAGATGATCCAATGGAAATGACTCCAATGTGACCCAGAAAGGACATGTGAACCACATTGACATGGATGGGAACTTTGAAGAGATAGAAGAAGTGGATGTCAGGAACTAGTTAACTCAGTTGAATCAAATAAGGATTCCTTGTCTGGATATCAAATGTTGAACCCATAGTCAAGTGAACCATCAATGTATCCCTATGAGACTTTCTCTTAAGGGTGGTAGTACCCTAGTTGCCTTGAAGCCAACTTGTAACCCTAGCCTTCCCAAATCTCGGGACGAGATTTCTTTTAAGGGTCTTAGCCTGTCACATCCCAAATTTTCCAAATTTTGAAATCTGAAAAATAAATAAACAAATAAACAATTGTTGATTTTTAGGGTGAGAAGAAACTTTTGATTCCAATTGGAAACATCAAAACCTATTTTGGTCAAATGAAATCTTATAGGGATTTAAAAACATAAACAAATAATAAATAAAGTTATGATAGTTGGAATTACTATTTTTGGATCTTTTAATAAAAATATTTGGTTTTCAAAAGAAAAGGTAGAATTATAAATAAGGATTATTTTATAGAGCCAAATTAGATCTTGGCCAAGCTTTTGAAATAAAATATTTTGTTTGATAAAAATAGTAAAGGTTTATTTAAATAAAATAATGAGGATTTATTAATATCCAATTTTATTAAAGTAAAGGCTTTTCCCATTTTTAAATAAAACACTAAAACTTGTTAAATTATTTTAAATAAGTTTTCCAAGTGTTTTTTTTTCAAATAAAACCTACTGAAATGGTTTTGATATTATTTAGATTTCAAATAGAGTTTTTAAATAAATTAAATCCTATTTGAATTAAAGACTAAGGTCTATTTTATTTAATTATTAATGGATCCTAAAAAGAATAAAACTTATTTTGTTTTGGACTTTGATTTGTGTTGTTAAACATAATTAAAATAAATACAAAGTTTGGTGGTGGTTTGATTTGAATTGGTGTTTGAATTATTTGTTTGAAACTCAAAACAGAAATTCAAATAGAAAAAGGAAAAAGCTTCAGTATAAAAAATGAAACAAACAGACCCAACCCAACTGGCCCAATAAGGCCCAGTCCAGCCCACATACTCACCCCACGCGTGAAACGTTTTTCACTGAGTGATCAACCCGCTGAGTCGCAGACAAGTGGCCCCATCTCCCCCTTTCTCCACCTCGCTGATAGACGGACCCCACACCACCTCAGCATCGTCTCCACCACGACCTCGTCGCCTCGCCGTTTCTGCCTTTAACGCCGGTGATCAATACGAGTTATTGGTTGCGTTATTCTCGCCCCCGACCACGCGTACATAAGCGCCCACGTCTCCTCTCTCATTCCCCTCGCTCGCCCCACCATATCTGCCCCCAGGCTGCCCGGATTTCCGCCGGCAATGCCACTGCTCCGACGAGCTTCTCCAGCGAATTCCGGACACACCTCCCCTCCTACTGCATGTACACTTGCTCCCCGCCTCCTGGCGCATCTTCCAGTGCACCTAGTTAGCCCGCGCGTGCCCCGTAGCCTCGGCTTCGTCATCACCGAGCGAGCGCCACCATCTGTCCCGTCTCCGTCGAGCTCCCCCGGTAAGCTCCAACCACCCCAAGCTCTCCTGATGATGCTCTGTCACATCCCAAGATTTTCCAAATCTTGTTATGTGATAAATAAATGAATAAAATAAAACTTTGTTGATTTTCAGGGTGAGAAGAAACTTTTTGATTCCAATTGGAAACCTTCAAACCTATTTGATCAAACAAATCCTAAAGGGATTTGTAAAGATAAACAATTAATAAAGAAAATATTAAATATGTGAAATTACTATTTTTGGATCTTTTAATAAAAAGATTTGGTTTCAAAAGAAAAGGATAGAATTATAAATAAAGATTATTTTATAGAGCCAAATTAAATCTTGGCCAAGATTTTGAAATAAAAATATTTCTATTTAATAAAAAGAGTAAAAGTTTATTTAAATAAAATAATGAGGATTTATTAATATCCAAATTTATTAAAGTAAAGGCTTTGCCATTTTAATTAAACATCAAAACTTGTTAAATTATTTTAAACAAGTTTTCCAAGTATTTTATATTTTCAAATAAAACCTACTGATTTGGTTTTGATAATATTTAGATTTCAAATGGAGTTTTTAATAAATCAAAACCTATTTGAATTAATAATTAAGGTCTATTTTATTTAATTATTAAATAGATCCTAAAAAGAATAAAAATATTATTTTATTTTGGACTTTGGATTTGTGTTGTTAAACAGAACTAAAATTCAATACAAAGTTTGGAGGAGTTTTGAATTGATTTGATGTTTGAATTAATTGTTTGAAAAACAAAACAGAAAATCAAATAGAAAAAGAAAAGGTTTCAGTACAAAAAAAATGAAACAAACAGCAACCCAACTGGCCAGCCCAGCAAGCCCAGCTCCAGCCCAACTAAACCCCCCCACGCGCGAATCGTTTTCCACCGAAAAACCCACCCGCGCAGTCACAGACGAGTGGACCCCACTCTCTCTCTCTCTCTCTCTCTTCCTCGCTGACAGGCAGGTCCCACAGCGCCACCTCGGCGTCGTCTCCCTCGTGACCATTCTTCCTGCCGTTGCTACCTTTGATTGCGTCGTTGAATTCGCATTTTATCGCCTCTGTCTCCTTTTCATTTCCCCTCAAACCCCGCTGCAAGTGAGCCACCAGGCTGCCCCCAATTCCCTTTGCTTTGCCACTGCTCCGACGACGTCTCTGACAAATTCCAGCGCCGTCCAGCCTCGCCTCGCCTTCCCAAGCACACGAGCTCGCTCCTCATCTCCTGGCACATCTCCCCGTGCCACTCATTCGCTCACGGGCGCTCCGCAACGTCTACTTCGTCATCTACTGAGCGCCGCCGCATCTGTTTCTTTTTCCGGCGACCTCCCCTGGTAAGTCTCGACCGCCCCAGCACCTCCTAATGATGCTCACATCATCAGCAGTTCAACCCGCGTCTAACTGTATCCTTGTTTTGCCTCAGAGTAAACCGCAGCGTCCCCCTCGACGACCTCCAGAGCCGCCTGACGCCACCACTCACTCCGGCGAGCAATTGTCGCCGTCCCTGAGCACCCCTTGCCTCCTCGCGACCACCTTGAGCTTCACCTCGACCTAGCGAACACGGTGAGACCCTCCTCTGTCTTCCTTGCTTCATGTAACCGCCGCTAGCACACCATCTTACCGCACGCCGCCGTCTGCCACCGCTAGCGCCGCCAGTTCCTGGTCGAGCTGCTATGAACCGTAGGATTTAGATCCAAGCGTTGCAATAGATTGACTAATCGAAGGGGTATCGTATGCTCAGAGCCGCACGATGTTATTTAGATCCAACGAACCACAGAGCACAATCCGCATGAACCGGTACGCGCCAGTAGGAATAAGACACGTGTCCAGAGACTATTTTAAAAACAGAAATTTGATCTATTAGATTTGCAAACTTGTAAAATCCATAACTTTTGATCCACACGTCCAAAATTTGCGAATTTTATATCAATGGAATCAGTAGAATCAGTACTTTGCAACCATGTATTTTGTTTAATATTTTTCTTATGGTAAATTGGTTGATTTTGCAGAAACTTGTGTAGTCTTGTTTTGAATATAAAAATTGTTCTAGATAAAATTTTAATGTGAAATCTTTGCAAAATGTTTTGTTGTGAACCTAATGACCCTAGGAACCAACTTATGGATTTTAAAATGTATTTTGTGAAGATTAGGATTGAATAATTGAATTAGCTCATTTCTAGTCAAATAAAAATATAGATTTTGATATGGAAATGATTTTTGAGAAAAAACTTTGGAAAATGGTTTAATTCAAACCTACTGAACCTAAACACCAAGTTTTGTGAATTAACAACTTATTTGTTGAACAATATAAAATTGTTGCTTTGCTAAAAACATTTTCCACCACAGGAAATAGTGATTTGATTTAAAAATGGTTTATAGATAAAACCCTTTTGCAAATGGGTTTGACACTTTAGAAAATGACCACTTTGAACCTTACAATGTTTAGAGCCTATTATAAACCACCTTTGGAAATAAAACAATCTTTTGCATGCTTGCATGCATGACTTAGTTTCTATTATTTTATGAGTGTTAAAATTGTTTGAATATTGGTTGGAATGCTAGTTGAACCTATGTTTGCTTGATTGATTTGTAGTGAAGTTAGAAGATTGTGATATTAGCAAGATCAAGAAGTGAACCAACATCCTCTACCAAAAGGCAAGTGACACTATCATCCAAGTCCTACTATTTTCATTACACTTAGTGGATTTTGAAACATGCATGATAAGGACTACTATATTTTGCTATGTTAAATCCTAATAGGATACCCTTATACATTCCTTAGTGAAAACAATGTAGTTGTAATAAGCTTAGCCCTGCTATATATATTAAGATGAGATACATGTTGATATTATATGAAGTTGGGAAAAGACTTATGTTTTATATAATAAAATAAGTACTCATTGAACCACCTCGGTGGACAAGGATACTCAAGTTTTGGACAAGGTGGCAACAAAAGGAACCATGTTTATATGGCAATCTCTTTTTGTATGTGCACCAAAAGAAAACCACCCAGGGACTTAGAGATTGAACATGTTTCTCGTACAGTGGCTTCCGTGTACAGCCACTTGCTAAATGGGCACTGCCTTGGTCAACTACATAGTGGAAGACCCATGCATTGGCCTCTTCAGTTTAACTGGAATGAGGGAACTAGGAACCCTACATTGGTGCCTGAAGACAAGCTAGCATTGTGTATTGGGAGGACCCTATGGAAAGAATTCGTCACATTCTCAATCTGCCAGTACTCCATCTTGGTGAGTACTTATCCAGCGGCCACTGGTGGCAACAAGATGAGATTGTGTCATGTGGGTAAAGTGTACAACTTCTGCAGAAGATCAAATTCTAAGTACTTAGCCGTTCCCCGGTTATGGACAATACTGAGCAACTAAGGCCTGAAGCTATGGGAAATCTCGACATTCCAATTTCTAAAAGTAAAACATGAAAGTGACAACAAGAGACTTGAAGCACTTGGAGGTTTCCAAGGAGTTCAGAAAGATTTGACCAAAGATCAAAACCATTTTGAAAAGATAGGATAAATTATACTGCTTTCTGCAAATGAGCCTAAAACCCTACTTAACCAAATATGCATGTAATGTTAGGATCCACTTATTTCTACATAGTAGTGAAACTTGCCAATACAATTCAAATGTATTGACCCTTGTGGCTGTAACTTGTAATGTTGCAGGTTGGTTTGGTGTTAGTGAAGTTTATTGATTAGGATTACAAGTCTACAACCAACATGTTTGCCTGTGGCACTTTGAAGATGAAGGACCCCATGCTTATAGACATTTGCTGCAATGTAATGTAATAGCCAAATGAGCTATGTAAGATGTAATAAAATTATGTTATACCTGGTTATAAAGTTGTATTATGACCTTTGTTTCTTGATATTACATCTTAACTATGGATGCTAGCTATTGATCCAAGGACTAGCATTGTAAACACAGGGATCTCTACCTTATTAAAGGTTGGGACCTCTACAGATGGTATCAGAGCATTGTGTTGCCTATAGGATTTGTAACCCTAGGATTGGACAAAAACCCCTTAGGAAAATAGGAGTTGTATTTATTCCAAAACTTATTTACAAACAATCTTGTAAACTCTTTCCTCAACCATTTTGGTTTTGATTCTACATCTCATCTATTTCAAACTTGATGGACAAACCTACCCCATGGCCAAAGACTTCACCATGAGCTAAGGACTTCATCAACTCTAATGACTTCAACCTCTTCAACTCTAATGACTTCAACATCTTCAACATTTTCACCAAGGACTTCAACCTTGGATATCACTAAGGACTACAAGTGTGACAAGAAATCTTGCTCATGATTTGGGGACTAAGGAAACACAACTTAGAAGGAGCCATCATCACCTTTGAAGTTTTATGACCAAGAGTTTTCCCAAGGAAACCATGGTCTCATGCAAGAAGAATCAACCAAGAAAGATGGAAAAATCTCAAGTGAACCATATAGATGGACCACCATATTAGGTATAGATCAAACACACCAACTTATGTGGTGTAACAAAAATATTTTGTTGCCTAAAAATGTGCTTGAACTTTGTTGTTTGAGTGAAATGTTTGTTTGTGATTGCTTGCACATTGCTTGTGTAAATTGTGATGTGTGTGATTAGAATCCTTAGAGATATTTTGCCTATTCTAATCTCAATTCAACCCAAACAGATGACTACTCCAAGAGACTCCAACATCAAGGTTGATGACAACAACAACCAAGAGGACAACATGAGAGAACATATAGCAACCCAAAACCAGTTGAATCAAGTGACAGCTCAATTCATAGCCAACACCAGTGGGGAAGATCCAACCATGCAAAGGTTTTGTCACATCCCAAGATTTTCCAAATCTTGTAATGTGAAAAATAAATGAATAAAATAAAACTTTGTTGAATTTCAGAGTGAGAAGAAACTTTTTGAATCCATTTGGAAACTTTCAAAACCTATTTGGATCAAATAAAATCCTAAAGGGATTTAAAAATTTAAATAAACAATAAACTTAAAAATATTTAAAATTACTATTTTGGATCTTTTAATAAAAAGGATTTGGTTTTCAAAAGAAAAGGTGGATGTATAAATAAAGATTATTTTATAGAGCCAAATTAAACCTTGGCCAAGTTTTTGAAATAAAATGTTTTGTTTTGATAAAAATAGTAAAGGTTTATTTAAATAAAATAATAAGGATTTAATATCCAATTTTATTTAAGTAAAGGCTTTTCCCATTTTAAATAAACACTAAAACTTATTTATTTATTTTAAATAAGCTTTCCAATTATTTTATATTCTCAAATAAAACCTACTGAAGTGTTTTGGTCTTATTTTAGATTTCAAAATAAAGATTTTAATAAAACAAATCCTATTTGATTTAATAACTAAGGTCCATTTTATTTAATTATTAATGGACCCTAAAATAAAAATGTTATTTTATTTTAAACAAGTTTTCAAAGTATCTTATATTTCCAAATAAAACCTACTGATTTGGTTTTGAAAATATTTAGATTTCAAATGGAGATTTTAAATAAATTAAAACCCATTTGGTATATTAACTAATGTCCATTTTATTTAATTATAAATGGACTCTCAAATAAAAATATTATTTTATTTTGAGACTTTGGTTTATGTTGTTAAACAGAACCAAAATTCAATTGCAATGTTTGGTAAATGTTTGAATTGATTTGAATGTTTTGATTTGATTTGGTTGTTTGAATTGATTGTTTGAATTTCAAAACAGAAAATAGAAATAGAAAAAGATAAAACAATCAGACAGAAAAAAATATGGAAATGGACTGACCCAACTCACCAGGCCCAGCAGCCCATTCCAGCCCAACTCCTTTTTCCCACGCACGAAACGTTTTTCACCAGAAACAGAACCCGCGCAGTCACTGAACACTGGCCCCCACCTCCACTCCCTTTCTTTCGCTCACGAGCAGACCCCACAGCCAGCTCATCTTCTTCCTCCCCCGCGTTGAACTCGCCAGCCGTTGCTGCCGTTGATTCCTCCGGTTGAATTCGCTTTACTGCTGCGTTTATTCCTCGCCGTAACCACGCAGTGATAAACGCCAGTGTTTCCTCCCCATTTCCCCCTAGTCACCTCACCTTAGTGCGCCCCAGGCCGAAAAAAATTTCCCTACACTGCCACTGCTCCGACGACTCTCCGGTGACGATTCCGGCAACCTCTTACTGCCCCTTGCCTCCTCGAGCATGCAGGAAAGTTCACCAGACTCTGGCGCACCGCTCTGTGGCCTCAGCTCGCCTGCGAGTGCCCCGTAACGTCGGCTTCGTCAACCTCAACTCGCCACCGCCGTCTGCCGTTTCTCCGACGAACTCCCCTGGTAATCCTCGATCACCCCAGCACCTCCCGATGATGCACCCTTACTCGCAACCCTCGTGCGCATCTAACCGTGCCTCTCTTTTGGCTTAGCGTGGTTCCAAACGACGCCAACAACGACGACCTGAGAGCACCGCCGCCCAAACCAACTCCGGTGAGCGATTCCTCCTGTCCCCGTGCGCCCCAAGCCAAGACGACTCCACGTTGAGCTTCGGCGTCGCCTTGCGATCACTGTGAGCATCTCCCCACCTTCCATTGCTTCCTGTATCGCCGGCACCGCCACCATCTGGCCGCTCCGCCGCCAGCCACCGCCGCAGCGCCGCTCGTTTTAGGTCAAGCTCGCAGCAGCCGTCCGATCTCGATCTAGTGGATAGGATAGAACCACTTAAAGCGAAGGGGTACGTTTAAGATCCCTCCTTTGTAAAGGAAAAGTATCCCTGTGATTGCAATGCTAGTCCCTGGATCAATGCTAGCATCCACAGTTTAAGATGAAGTACACAGATACAAAGGTCATTTATTACATCCATTCTAGAGATAAAACATAGTATTTTACAACTCATGGCCATAGGCCTAATACAAGAGTTTTGGAAAAAGTAAGTAAACACAAGTCTTCATCTTCATGTGCCATAGGCAAGCATGTTGAGTGTAGACTCATGACTCCTAATCATCATCGGAGGCTGCAACATCACAAGTTACAGCCACAGTGGGTCAATACTTTGGAATAGTATTGGCAAGTGATACCTTAGTAAATTTTAAGTGGACTACATTACTACATGCATTTTGGCTAAGTGTAGCTTGGCTTGCTTTGCTTGAAAATAGGTTTTCCCTATTAGTTGAAATCACTAAGTTTTTATTTGTCAAAACTTTCCCAAGAAACCACCAATAGACATTGGGGTCCTTCACCCTTGTTCACCCACAAGTTTTACTTTAGAAGTTGGAGTGATGAGATTCTTGTAGCTTCCATGTCTTGATGCTCAATTTGTCCATTGCCATGGACTTGGCTAAGTACTTAGATTTTCCATCTACAGAGGTTGTGCACTTTCCCCACCAGACTTGGTTTCCCAAGACAGGACCTTTCAGAAGCCTTTCCTTAGTCAAATGGACGCGCTCCAACCTATTATTCCCACTACCACCAACTGTCCAAGTGACTAAGTTCTAGCAACCTATATGATCATTGTAGAGCCCATATTGCCAAGTGGTTGCACTGTAAGCTTTCTCAACACTTGGCCTCCAAATCCCTTTGTGCCTGGGTGGCATACCACAAGTGAGATACACAAGCCATATCCATGGCCTTGTGTAACCACTCAACCAAGAACCACCAATTCAAGTCCCATTCCACCCAGGGGGTTCATTGACTTAGTTGTTTTATTAAGAAAGGCATCAGTCCAAAAGACTTAGAATTATTTTCATCATAGCATGTACATACTTTACCAACCCTTGGTTTGCTACTAGCTAGGCTAAGCATGGCATAGTAACTTGACTTAGGAAATTCCCTAGCAATTCTACAATACTACAACTACTTAGGATTTCCCAACATAGCATTTGGCAAAAGTAGCATGCAAGACTTAGCAAAAATAATTCTAATGCTTATTCAAAATAAAGGGGTGGAAATATCATGAAGTATCACTTGCCTTGGTAATGGGGAGAGCAGCACTCTTCACAATCACAGTCACTAGCAAAATCTACACAAAGTTTGTAGCACAAAATTACACACAATTCATATACAAAAAAATATGAATGCATCCATTCAAGAAAATGCTAAGTGATGATTTTTGAAAACTCCACCAATCAAGTGCAGGATACAGAAACATAACCAAGTCAAATACATGCTAACTAAACTTATTTAGCACTAAAACCATTTGCTAAACAAAATCTATACTCAAAATGGACCTAAATATGTTTCTGCATACAAAGTCATTTTAACAGAAACTTTTTGTTAAACACATTGCAGATTCAGAAAGGGCTTGACTCACTGATTCCAACGGTATAAAATTTTCAAAAATCTAACATATGAATCTCAAGTTATAGCCATTTGAAAATTGGGTCTAAATCTGATTTGAATTCTAATTTTCAATCCAACCCTAGACACGCGTCACGATTTTACTGGTGCGTACCGGTTCGCACCGGATCACCCTTCCGCGCCGTTGGATCTAACTATCGCTGCACGGCTCAGATCTATCCATACCCCTTCATTAAGTGAACTATTTCTACGCGCTGGATCTGGATCTGACGGCTAAGAATCTTCTAACCAGAAACGAGCGGCGCTAGCGGTGGCGGCTGGCGGCGGCGCGTCAGTTAGCGGCGGCGCTGGCGCTCTAGGTCGCCCGGGGAAGAAAGGAGGCGCTTACCAGAATCGCAGGATGCTGCCGATGCTCAAGGTGGCGATGGTTCGTCGAGGGGCGCGCGGACACGGCAAGGATTTGTCGTCGGAGTTGAGACAGACGTCGGGCACGGTCAGTCGTCGATGTTGGCGAGGTTCCTCGTCGCGCTAAGCCAAAATAGGGGTACTGTTAGATGCGCACAACGATGTAGATTCTAGGTGTACCAGTCAGAGGGCACGGGGCGGTGGCTACTTACGGAGGGAGGTCGCCGGAGTTCGTGCAGAGAACGGTGGCGGCTAGTCGTCGTCGTCGTTGGAGCTACGGATCATGCGAGAGCAAATGGGGAGTGTCAGTAGGTGCGCAAAGACTCGCTGAACTTGATATCATGAAATAGAGACAGAGGGGAACACGAGGCTCACCAGAATTCGTCGGCGCAGTCGTCGGAACAGCGGCGGCGTCGTGCGAGTTGTGGGCAGCCTGGTGGCGTGGAGGCGAAATTGTTTGAGGGGAAATGGTCGCGAGGATGCGAGGATTTTATAGCCAGAGGCTCGACAAGAAACGCTTGCTGCATCAATGCCAATTAAGCTCGTGAAATCAGTGCAGCAACGGGCAGCGGCGGAGGTCGTGCGCGGAATCAGGGGAAGACGAAGCTGACGTGGAGAGGGCTCGCTTGTCAGCGAAATAAGCAGAGAGGGTGTGGGGTCTGGCTGTCAGTGGCTGAGTGGGTGTGCTCGCGCGTGTGGAAGGAAAAGAAATGGCCCGGGTGGGCTAGTTGGGCCTGTTCCAATGCTGGGCTAGATTCCTGGCGCCTGGCCCTTTTCTTTTGTTTGCTTCTTTTCTTTTTCTATTTCGATTTTCAGGAATGGTTTGGAAATGAATTCAAACTCTTTTTGAATTCAAATCTTTCTGGGGTTTTTGCAGGGTGCAATAGTCTCTAATATAGGCACAAAGTCAGGTGGTTTGCTAAGTACAGGCTTGGTCAAGCTTGGAGATCAAAATAATAGAGACTAGGCACTTGGTTTGCAAAATTTGAAAAATGGTTTTTGAAACCATTTCCACTTTGAAAAACTTGGTTTAAATTCTACACTCACACCTATCCCCATAAAAAAGCAACAAACTTGGTTCATAAACAATCAAACTTTCAAATGGGGATAGCCATTTGATTTAAATCTGCTCACATAAAATCATAGCACTATGTGCTTCTGTTTTTCTGAAATGAGTTTGAAATTGATCTCAAATCTATATGCATGCATGAATGATATGCAAACTTTGAAATCATGTTTTTTGGGATGTTACAAATCTAACCCCCTTAAGGTGAATCTCGCCCTCGAGATTCGGATTGGCTAGCAAATAGGTGAGGGTGGTCTTTCCGAAGATCATCTTCTCTTTCCCATGTTGCTTCCTCTTCGGAATGATGATTCCATTGCACTTTGCAAAACTTGATAGTCTTTGTCCTTGTGACTCTTTCTGCAGTCTCAAGAATCTTGATAGGCTTTTCTTCATAAGTGAGATCACTTTCTAGTTGAACTTCTTCCAAAGGTATGGTATCCTTCAAAGAATATTCTTCCATTTCTGGGTGACATTTCTTAAGCTGACTCACATGAAATACATTATGGACTGCTGATAGAGATGCTGGCAGTTCAATTTCATAAGCAACTTCGCCTTTGCGACTTAGAATCTTGAATGGCTCAACATATCTTGGTGCCAACTTTCCTTTGACTCCGAATCTTTTCACTCCACGGAGTGGTGATACTCTAAGATATGCTCTATCACCAACTTCGTAGATGAATTCTCTACGCTTAGGATCTGCGTAGCTTTTCTGTCGGGACTGTGCTATTTTTAACCTGTCCTTAACCAATTTGACTTTATCTTCGGCTTCCTTGATAATATCTGGCCCGAATAAACTTCTTTCTCCCACACCATTCCATAACAATGGGGTGGTACACTTTCTTCCATAGAGAAACTCAAACGGTGCCATCTCAATGCTGGCTTGATAGCTGTTGTTATAAGAAAATTCTGCGTAAGGCAGACTTTCATCCCAACTTGCTCCATAATCTAGGGCACATGCCCTCAACATGTCTTCCAGAATTTGATTAGTCCTTTCTGTTTGTTCATCGGTTTGAGGATGAAAAGCAGTACTGAATTCTAACCTCGTTCCCAATGACTCATGTAGCTGCCTCCAAAAATGGGAAGTGAATTGGGTTCCCCTATCGGACACAATACTCTTAGGCACACCGTGAAGGCATACAATTCTACTCATGTAGATTTTGGCTAGCTTGGCACTTGTATAGGTTGTCTTCACGGGTATAAAATGAGCCACTTTAGTTAGGCGATCTACTACTACCCATATGGAGTCATATCCCGATCTGGTCCTTGGTAATCCGGTAATGAAATCCATACCGATCTTATCCCACTTCCAATCAGGAATAGGTAGTGGTTGAAGCAAACCTGCTGGTTTCTGATGCTCCGCCTTTACTCTACTACATACATCACACAAAGCAATATGTTCGGCGATGTCTCTCTTGAGATTGTTCCACCAAAATCTTTCCTTCATGTCCATGTACATTTTGGTGTTACCCGGATGAATAGAATACGGAGAGTTGTGCGCTTCTTGCAAAATCAGTTTCCGTAACTCCGGATCTTGTGGAACACAGATACGTTTCCCATGCCATAATGTACCCTGTTCGTCTTCATGGAAATTTTTAGCCCTCCCTTGGCCAATATTTTCCTTAATCCTTTCAATTTCCTTATCGGTCTTCTGAGCTTCTCGGATTTTATCCAACAAGGTGGGTTGAACATAAGATGTCCTTCAGGCACAATCTCCAATCTGAGTTCTTTGAATTGAGTACACAAATCATCTGGCAATTCTCCTTTGGTAAGGCCATTCATAAACACCTTACGACTTAGAGCATCTGCTACAACATTTGCTTTACCGGGGTGGTATTGCAAACTCAAGTCATAATCCTTGATAAGCTCTAACCATCTTCTTTGTCTCATATTGATTTCCTTTTGGGTGAAGATATACTTCAAACTTTTGTGGTCCGTGAACACTTCACAACGCTTACCCAAAAGGTAATGTCTCCATGTTTTGAGTGCATGGACGACAGAGGCTAACTCCAAATCATGAGTAGGATAGTTTACTTCATGAGTTTTGAATTTTCTCGAGGCATAAGCCACAACTTTACCGTCTTGCATAAGTACGGCACCCAAACCTTGATGAGACGCATCACAATATACTTGGAAATCTTTTTCCAAATCTGGCAGACATAGAACTGGTGCTGTCACAAGTCTCTTCTTCAATTCTTGAAAGCTGACTTCACAACCTTCAGACCAAGCAAACTTCTTGTCTTTCTTTAACAATTCAGTCATGGGCTTAGCAACCTTTGAGAAATTCTCAATGAATCTTCTGTAGTAACCTGCTAAGCCAAGGAAACTACGAACTTCTTTTACATTCTTGGGAGATTCCCATTCCGTCACAGCTGAAACTTTAGCAGGATCAACTGCCACACCATCCTTTGTCATAACATGACCAAGAAAACCAACTTCCTCTAACCAGAACTCACACTTGCTGAATTTGGCATAAAGCTTATGCTCTCTCAACTTCTCAAGTATCAAACGCAAGTGTCCTTCATGCTCTTCTTTGCTCTTGGAGTAGACTAAGATGTCATCGATGAAAACGACAACGAACTTGTCAAGAAATTCCATGAACACCTTGTTCATCATATTCATGAAGTATGCTGGAGCATTTGTCAAGCCAAAAGGCATTACGGTATATTCATACAATCCATACCTTGTGGTGAATGTTGTTTTTGGTATGTCTTGTTCTCGTATCTTGAGTTGAAAATAGCCTGACCGGAGATCAATCTTCGAGAACACACATGCTCCTTCTAGCTGATCAAACAAGTCACTGATTCTAGGCAAAGGATATTTGTTCTTGATAGTTACCTCGTTGAGTAAACGGTAATCTATGCATAATCTTTGACTTCTATCCTTCTTCTCCACAAACAAGACTGGGGCTCCCCAAGAGGAAGAACTTGGTTGAATGAATCCTTTCTGCAACTGTTCTCCTAGTTGCTTCTTGAGCTCCTTCAGTTCATCAACTGACATTTTGTATGGTCTCTTTTCTATTGGTCCAGCACCTGGTACCAAATCTATCAGAAATTCCACATCTCTATCTGGTGGCATTCCTGGCAACTCTTCCGGAAACACATCCGGATACTCACATACAATTGGCACACTGTCCATGCTAACCCCCTTAAGAGAATTAAGCTTACTTCCTTTGGATTCAAAGTTTGACTTGAATTTTATTCTTTTTCTTTCTGGGGTTGTGAGTGCAACAGTACGATTAGCACAATCTAGCACTCCTTCATACTTAGCCATCCAATCCATTCCTAAAATTACATCCAATCCTTGGGAATCTAGGATTATCAGGCTCACTGGAAACTTATGCTTTCCAAACTCTATGACAAGGTCCCGGCATCCAAGACTTACTATCATATCTCCACCCGGAGAGCTAACTTTTATTGGACACCCAATGTTTTCAGATGCAAACCCATTTCTATCAACAAATGCTTTTGATATGAATGAATGAGATGCACCAGTGTCAAAGAGTACAAATGCTGGAATGGAATTGAGTCTGAACTTACCAGCAACAGCGTCCGGTTCCTCATAGACCTCCTCCACATTAATGTGGTTCACCTGACCTTTCTGGAAAGGATTGGGCTTGACAGGTCCTTCAACTTTCTTTTCGGGGCACTAATTTGCATAGTGTCCCATCTTCTTGCATTTGAAGCACTCAACCTGACTGATGTCCCTCTTAGCAGGCTGACTTCCACTTCCACTACCATTTCCACCGTGGTGGCTCTTATGTCCACTCTTGTGGTTTTTGTACTTGTCATTGTCATGACTGCGGTGATGCTTGTTGTCATGACGATTGTGGTTGTGGTGCTTGTTGAATTTTCCATGCTTATGGGATCCTGAGCTTCCACTGTCATCATAGTGAGATCATTTGTGAGACGATCCCGAGTTGTGCTTGTCGGAGTGTTTCCTCTTCCTACTCTCGACTTGCTTCATTTTGTTCTCCAATATAGCAGCCTTGTCACAGAGCGACTGATAAGTGGGAACATATGCCACAGCCAGCTGCAGATTCAGCTCATCATTTAAGCCTTCCAGAAATTGTTCCTTCCTTTTGGCATCTGTGTCAACCTCATCCGGTGCATAACGCGCCAGAGTGTTGAACTCTTCAATGTATTCAGCCACGCTGCGGTGGCGTTGCTTCAGGTTGTGGAACTCCTTTTTCAGGCTCATTATTCCCGATGAGATATGAGCCGTGCGAAAGCCTTCCTCAAAGATAGCCCAAGTCACCTCATTTATAGGAGTGGTGATTTGGAAGTTGTCCCACCATGTGGCGGCTGGCCCTTCCAGCAGATGTGCTGCGAACCTGACCTTTTCAACATCCGTGCAGCCCACGGTCACTAAGTCCTTTTCATAGAACGTAGCCAATCATTGGCCACCATGGGATCAGTTGTCCCCGAGAACTTAGCTGGCCTCAAACGCAGAAATCTGGTGAGCATATCAAAGCCCGGAGGGTTGTTGTTGTTATTGTTGTTGTTATTGGGGTTGTTGTTGTTGTTGTTATTATTCTGGTTTTGGATGAATGTTGTCATCATTTGCATAAGCTGTGTTTGAGCATTCATCATTTTCTGCATTTCCGGAGTGATGTTGTTGGGGTTGGGGTTTGCGCGACGGGGAGGCATCTGTGGTTTGTTCAAATAGAGATAAGAATGAGATACCCATAGATGTTTTATGCACATTACATCACAAGCAAACACATAGCATGCAACACAAGGATAAAAGTTCAACAACCAGATAACAAGTTCTCGAAATAAAACACACAAGTGGCAAGCCATCCACATGTCGGATGGTCCAATAATAAGTTCACAAATAACAAGTACGATAATGAAAGATAAATGAGTAGTCAAGTCTACTCATCAGCATCAATCTCCTCATCGACAAAGGTAAGACCTGCGTTCTCCATCGCGGTCTTGTTCTCCTCAATAGTAGTGGGCAAGGACTCAATCTTGGTCTTGAGAGCCCTCTTCTGGGAGCGGAGCCTCTCGATCACCATCTGCTGCTGCTCTAGCTCGAAATCCTTGGACTTCAGTTCTTCAGTCATGTCCCGGATATTCTTGTTCCTATCCTGGACGCGTTTCTCCTGACTCTTGAACTCACGGTCCTGGGTCTCAAACTTCGCCTCCATTTCCTTGACTATCTCGTCCTGCTGTGCGAAAAGCTTGTCCTTCTCGCGAAGCTGCACCTGGAGCTCGTCATTGTTGAGCATGACATTGATCCTGTCCGTGTCCACGTGGCTAATGAGAGACTCTAAGTCCTGGAGATAGAGACGTATCGGCTCTGCTGCGTCCCTCGAGTCATCCTCGAAGTCGATGGACTCTCCATCATCATCATGTCTTCCGAAGACGTGGAAGTGGGTGCCCCTAACCTGTCGGGAGTGACGGACTACCAAACGTCCTATCAGGTCCTGCATGACTACCTCCATGCCTCTCTCCCTGTCATCGTGCATAAGCTTGAAGACGATGGCCTCCGTAGTAGGCTCTGTCTGGCATCCGGGCTGGTTCACCTTGAAGCCCCAGAGGTCCTTCCTCTCGAACTTGGTGAGTGGATGCACCATGATGGTGGGAAGAGGGAGATCGAGCAAAGTGGTAAGCTCAACAATACGAGGACCAAAGCGGGTAACCTAGAACTCCTCAACGGTGCTGATGGTAATAGGCATCTATTTATAAGATAGAAAAGTTAGAACAACACTATTTAAGATAAACAAAGAAAAACATCACATACACATCCTTGGAACACAAAATCAAAGTCATGCATACATGAATCCATTACATCAACCAAGGTCCAAACTTATTTAAGGTATCATTTTGGAAAATAAGGTGATAGGTGGTGGTCCAACTAACGAAGTGCGTTTACAATCCTATCTCACTGGATCTGTTGGCTAACACAATGTTCCTAGAGGCAACCAACCTATCTTGCTCACATGATTCCATCACTAAGTCTATAATATCTCCCCTTAAGGTTTGGTTGGTGGATTCCAACTCTTGGGTATGTTCCTTCTCTTTCTCTAAGTCTTCTTGGAGATTTAGCATTCTGCACTTGACTCTAGCACTGAGTTCTTTGATAGTTGTGGCATCCCGCAAAACCACTACTAGAAAATCGCGTTGAATTTGTGCATTGCATCGTCATCATCATATGTTGTTTGTCAAAAACTATTTCGCAAAGCCAGTTTTGTTTTCCAAACGCCCCCTCTTAATTCAAATGCAAAGCCCGGTCTCCGGATTATTTTTGTTTGAATGCTATCGGTCTGCAAAAGTTGCATTTAAATTAAATAAAAATTATATTTTTTTGTGGGGGCAGCCGAACGGGCCAAATCGACCCGAACGACCACCCCCAGGTTTTACAAACGGTCCACCAGACAATCCTAAAGCTACCCGAAAACCTACCCAACCCTCTAGCCACCTCACCCCCACCTATCCTAGGCCGCCACGTCGTCCCTCCCCAAACCCTCACCAACCAGGGGCTGCCACCTAGGCTGAGCCTCCCCTCCCCACCTAATCTCTATCCTCTCTCTCTCCCAAACCCAGCCGCACACAGCCGGCCACCAACCCCTGCCAGATCCCCACATCCAGTGGGCCCGCGCGCCCAGCTGTCCCTGTCCCCGGACCCCACCGCCCCCGGCCCCCCACGCGCGACCCACCTCCCTCCTCCTCCCCTGTTCCTCTTCCCTGGCTTCCCCGCGCCCACACCGCACGCTCCCTACCGCTCGCATCCTCCCCTTCGCCGCTCCCCAGGCCCCCCCTCGCCTCGCCGCCGGCGCCCCGTCGCTGCCGGAGCCGCCTCCCCTCCCTGCTTCCTGCCCTGCCCCGTTCCCCCTCCGCCTTCTCCCCCCTCTGCCTCCCCGCTAGAGCACCCACCCCCACGCCTCCACACGCTCTGCCTTCCCCGTGCCGCAAGCCGGCCGCCACCTCCTTCGCCGGCGCCACCTCCTGTAGCCGCCCCGCGTCCTCCCCGGCTTCTCCCTCTCCTCCGTCCCCCGACCCGCTCGCCGGTCGCCGCGCAGGCGAGCTCGCCGGACCCCGCCTCGGTCGCGCTCGCTCCAGCCCGTCTGCAAGCTTCCCTCCGCCGGCCTCGCCTCCGTGCCGCGAGCCCCGCCGGCTTCGCCCGTGTCGCCGCCCTCCGGCGAGCTCTGCCGCGCTTTCCGTCGCCCTCCACGCCCGGTCGTCGACCGCCGCCGGCGCGCCCGTCCCCGGCCACGCCCTCCTCGCCGCCGGAAGCCCCTCCCCGTCCCGTCAGCCCCCTCCTCCGCAGTCGTCCGCTACGCCTCGCCGATGCCGCACCTCTGTCCCTGGCGGGCCCGCGCGCCAAGGCCAGCGTCGATGCCATCCTGCTGCATTCCTCTGTACAAGTAGATGGTGTTTGTGTTGCTCGGTGGCTCCAAATCGAATGAAGACGAAGCTTGTCTAGTATGTGTGGCATGCGTGAGCTAGTGGATTCCGAGTTAGTCGTGTCGTCCGCAATGGCAACCTCGACCCAAAGACATGAAACCAAGTTCGGCACCGACACCCGGGAACTCCGAAGGACGCCAAGGTCTCTCTCATGATACACATGGTCTCCTTGACGGGCTCGAAGACCCCGGTTCCGTGGATCCGAAGGCCTATCCTGCCGAGACCGAACCCCGGCGCGCCAAGTTCTTCGACCGGAGACCGATCCGTCGAATGCGACAAGACCTCCGTCTCGGGACCACCAAGCACTTCCCCCTGAACGCCAAGATCGTCGACACGGTTACGACATGAACGTCCGCTCGGCAACGCCAAGTGCTTCACCCCGAACGCCAAGTCCGACCCGACGACCGCGGATGCGACAAGATCAACCTCGACCCGGAAGGATCCGACGCGCCCCGACACCGACCCAAGTCCTGCTTCCCGGATGCGACAAGACCCTAACCCCCGGAGTCCGAGAACGATCCCGCCGAGTCCGTCGAACCCCGAACCCCGGAACCCCAAGTTCGTCGAACCCTGAACCCCGAGACCGACCCCGACCCCAGAACCTCAAGTTCGTCGAGACCCTCAATGTGTGAACCCCTTTCCGCAAACCCTATTTTATAAATGAAATATAACCTTGTCGCATATTAAATTGTCATTCATCTCGCATGCATATCATTGGTTTGGGGGCCTTATGCCGATTCACCTTATAATTAAATATGGGGCCCATATGCGGGCAAATCTAGCCTTATATTGGCCTCATTAAACTTGTGTAGCGAACCGGTGATGTATTTTGCCATGATCAAACAACATTTAAATTGCGGGGGTTCTAAATAACTGGAACCATATAACTAATTGTCGGGACCCCGGTTCCACTTAATATGACCTAATTGCATCGCATCTTTTCCATGCCATGCATCATACCTGCATCATGCCGATCTTCTGCCGTAATCTTAAATATTGCATCCGGTGTTTATTCTAGTGTTTTGCTTCTTCGCGGATAAGGCCGTTGAGTTGATGTGAGCTTCGCCCGATCTTCTGTCGAACCTTCGGCAATGTTTTCAGGCGAGCATCTCCCCCTTTCTACCTATCTTACTTTTATAGTATTTATTCCCTCCTGTTGATCTATTGCTATCTGTGTTGCGATGCTCTAGTTTCGTACCCGTGATATCCCTTGCAGCCCTATATTGCCATGGCCACCTCCTATTACCTGTTGTTTGGTAGATAGCTGGACTTGCGCGTCGTAGTCGCTTGCTCAAGTGCTGTTGCGTGTCGTCAAGTGCCACAGTTGTTGATGTATTGCCGCATGTTGATGTTGGGTATGATCATGGCTTTACTTATTATGCACTTTAATTCCTGTTTAACAACTAAAATTGAAGTAAGTAAGCAGAGGCATCGGTGGGTGATAGATAACATTTGGTTTCCGAACGCCCACTTGTGTCCCGTAGGACCCCGAGTACTTGATACCTGTTCCTTGATTTATCGCGCTATCCACATATGGGGAGTATGGGCCCTCCTTAGCCAGAGCTTGATTCCGTCTTATTTCTTGGGGCCACAAACTAGTTTGGGGTTTTATTTACTATCCTGTACCTATGCCATGCTTTACTGCTTTATTTACGATTGTGTGAGGAGCACGCTGTACTGTTTAGGAATTGTGACCCGTTTACGTGGTATCGACAGTCCCCGTTTGGGGATCTGCTGTCGTTTACCGCCGGCCCCACAAACCTCGGGTCCGTCTCGGAGCTAGCTTACTTCGTTGCGGGTGTACTCCAAGGGGTGGCCCCCTGAAATATTTCTGAATCTTGTGATTGCTCTGTCGTGAAGACCTCGTTGGGTTTTGATTTGGTTTTTCCGAGGTTGATCGTGTGTGTGTTGCTATTTGTGCACCCCGGCCGGGTTAAAACTTTCTGAAAGCCGTGTCCGCGGTTATGGACGACTTGGAGCACAGTATCTCGACCATAGACAAGCATAACTAAAGTTTATTGCTATAAATTTGACTTTATAATGACTAGTAATCAGCTTCACTATAATGGAATGACTAATTAATACTGCCCACAATTGCTTGTTGGAGTGTCGCTTGCGACCATTGTACCTGACTAGTAAGTATGGCAACTACAACGGATTGGCTGAATAAAAGTACCAACAACTGCTGGGTTTGGGTTTATCTCATGTCATCTGTATATGATTAGTAAGTGTTGCAACTATAACGGAATGGTTAACTAAAAGTGCCCACCGCCTACTTTGTCAGGATGATTATCTATACTTGACTAGTAATTGCTACAACGATAACCGAATAAATAAAACTGCCAACTGTGTGAGTTCCTCGGTTGACTTCCTCGTTTGGTATCGAGGGGAAACACCAGGATGGGTTTGTTTGGTGTTATCTTCAGGTCGGATCCGGATAGGTCTATCTTACCCCTCTCTGACTGACGCCAGTTGTATCGAGTCTCTATAGGTTGTTCAATGCATGCTGCGTTGCCGCTTCAGTCCACCATACCTATGTAGGCGAGGACCGCCGAATTCTAGCCTCGCCGTGTACTGGCCTCAGTACTGACGCTCCTCTTTTTCCTTTGCCCTTTGTCGGCACCCCTTTTGTTTAAGCAGGTTTTGAGATCGACGTCGTTAGCAGGGTTACCCTTCCGGCTTGGCCTGGGCAGGGTTATGGACGCAATTGGTTATTCTTCAGGGCTCTTAGCCCCATTTGCATCTTGTCCGTAGCTGGACGCTCTATCGTTTTCAAGGTGATTTGGATCTTTGTATATTATATCTGTATTCTTGACTCATGGAGTCGCTGTTATATATATCTGTTCTGTGGGTCCCATCGAGGACTGTTGTGTAATGTTATTACTTCGTTTTCCACCCGCACGAAAGTGCCTGGTGGGCACCTTTGAATCGTTTCTATGCGGGTTTTGGCGAATTTTGCTAAAACTTGCATAGGTCCGATTCTGAGGGTGTTACAGAGTGGTATCAGAGCCCAGCAGTTGCGATACCCCACAAGTCCAGCCTGTAGGATAACCTAGCTAACGGCCGAAGTAGAGTGTCAAAACTATTTTGCAAAATCGGTTGGATAGTTCTGATTAGGTCTAATTTTATTCCTTACCCCTCTGCTGCTCTCCTCTCATCTCTGCGTGTTTTGAATCTGCTCTCTTACCTTTTTCTTCGAGTCCAGGATTTCTCGTGGTTGGGTTCCGTCGTACCTTTAGGGTTTCGCCTCCTCCTTTGGTAACGGTGTTGCCACATCAGGACTTCATGCTATCCGAGAAATCCTTCGTTTGGTTGACTTCTCATTGATTCTTCCCGTGCCTTCCGGTGTTTTCCGACGCGACGACATCACCTACGCCAGATCCGATGCAGAGTCTGCATCACTCCGTTGTGCCGAACCTCGCTTGTCGAGATCTTCAGTCTGAATCCGAGAGTTAGTTGCATAGTCCGCCTATTCATGTACAGAGTAATGGTTTGGGTGCGCGATGGACTGATCACCATCCGACTACTCTTATCATTCGCTCGTGTACATCGAATCAGTGGATCCAGCAGTTTTACTCCGTCCGCGGAAGTTAGGGGTGGCTTTATTGTTGATGCCTCTACCTTTGACCTTTTGTTTTCCGGAGTGTCCTCTTGACGATCACGGACAACGACCTCTTGTTAGTGGTGTCGCGAGGATCTACACGAAGTGAGAAGACGCAGATCGCCGACCTTCGTTCCGGTACCATGAGGCGGATCTCGAGGGCGAGATCCATTGTTAGTGGTGTCGAATTGTGGCATCCCGCAAAACCACTACTAGAAAATCGCGTTGAATTTGTGCATTGCATCGTCATCATCATATGTTGTTTGTCAAAAACTATTTCGCAAAGCCAGTTTTGTTTTCCAAACGCCCCCTCTTAATTCAAATGCAAAGCCCGGTCTCCGGATTATTTTTGTTTGAATGCTATCGGTCTGCAAAAGTTGCATTTAAATTAAATAAAAATTATATTTTTTTGTGGGGGCAGCCGAACGGGCCAAATCGACCCGAACGACCACCCCCAGGTTTTACAAACGGTCCACCAGACAATCCTAAAGCTACCCGAAAACCTACCCAACCCTCTAGCCACCTCACCCCCACCTATCCTAGGCCGCCACGTCGTCCCTCCCCAAACCCTCACCAACCAGGGGCTGCCACCTAGGCTGAGCCTCCCCTCCCCACCTAATCTCTATCCTCTCTCTCTCCCAAACCCAGCCGCACACAGCCGGCCACCAACCCCTGCCAGATCCCCACATCCAGTGGGCCCGCGCGCCCAGCTGTCCCTGTCCCCGGACCCCACCGCCCCCGGCCCCCCACGCGCGACCCACCTCCCTCCTCCTCCCCTGTTCCTCTTCCCTGGCTTCCCCGCGCCCACACCGCACGCTCCCTACCGCTCGCATCCTCCCCTTCGCCGCTCCCCAGGCCCCCCCTCGCCTCGCCGCCGGCGCCCCGTCGCTGCCGGAGCCGCCTCCCCTCCCTGCTTCCTGCCCTGCCCCGTTCCCCCTCCGCCTTCTCCCCCCTCTGCCTCCCCGCTAGAGCACCCACCCCCACGCCTCCACACGCTCTGCCTTCCCCGTGCCGCAAGCCGGCCGCCACCTCCTTCGCCGGCGCCACCTCCTGTAGCCGCCCCGCGTCCTCCCCGGCTTCTCCCTCTCCTCCGTCCCCCGACCCGCTCGCCGGTCGCCGCGCAGGCGAGCTCGCCGGACCCCACCTCGGTCGCGCTCGCTCCAGCCCGTCTGCAAGCTTCCCTCCGCCGGCCTCGCCTCCGTGCCGCGAGCCCCGCCGGCTTCGCCCGTGTCGCCGCCCTCCGGCGAGCTCTGCCGCGCTTTCCGTCGCCCTCCACGCCCGGTCGTCGACCGCCGCCGGCGCGCCCGTCCCCGGCCACGCCCTCCTCGCCGCCGGAAGCCCCTCCCCGTCCCGTCAGCCCCCTCCTCCGCAGTCGTCCGCTACGCCTCGCCGATGCCGCACCTCTGTCCCTGGCGGGCCCGCGCGCCAAGGCCAGCGTCGATGCCATCCTGCTGCATTCCTCTGTACAAGTAGATGGTGTTTGTGTTGCTCGGTGGCTCCAAATCGAATGAAGACGAAGCTTGTCTAGTATGTGTGGCATGCGTGAGCTAGTGGATTCCGAGTTAGTCGTGTCGTCCGCAATGGCAACCTCGACCCAAAGACATGAAACCAAGTTCGGCACCGACACCCGGGAACTCCGAAGGACGCCAAGGTCTCTCTCATGATACACATGGTCTCCTTGACGGGCTCGAAGACCCCGGTTCCGTGGATCCGAAGGCCTATCCTGCCGAGACCGAACCCCGGCGCGCCAAGTTCTTCGACCGGAGACCGATCCGTCGAATGCGACAAGACCTCCGTCTCGGGACCACCAAGCACTTCCCCCTGAACGCCAAGATCGTCGACACGGTTACGACATGAACGTCCGCTCGGCAACGCCAAGTGCTTCACCCCGAACGCCAAGTCCGACCCGACGACCGCGGATGCGACAAGATCAACCTCGACCCGGAAGGATCCGACGCGCCCCGACACCGACCCAAGTCCTGCTTCCCGGATGCGACAAGACCCTAACCCCCGGAGTCCGAGAACGATCCCGCCGAGTCCGTCGAACCCCGAACCCCGGAACCCCAAGTTCGTCGAACCCTGAACCCCGAGACCGACCCCGACCCCAGAACCTCAAGTTCGTCGAGACCCTCAATGTGTGAACCCCTTTCCGCAAACCCTATTTTATAAATGAAATATAACCTTGTCGCATATTAAATTGTCATTCATCTCGCATGCATATCATTGGTTTGGGGGCCTTATGCCGATTCACCTTATAATTAAATATGGGGCCCATATGCGGGCAAATCTAGCCTTATATTGGCCTCATTAAACTTGTGTAGCGAACCGGTGATGTATTTTGCCATGATCAAACAACATTTAAATTGCGGGGGTTCTAAATAACTGGAACCATATAACTAATTGTCGGGACCCCGGTTCCACTTAATATGACCTAATTGCATCGCATCTTTTCCATGCCATGCATCATACCTGCATCATGCCGATCTTCTGCCGTAATCTTAAATATTGCATCCGGTGTTTATTCTAGTGTTTTGCTTCTTCGCGGATAAGGCCGTTGAGTTGATGTGAGCTTCGCCCGATCTTCTGTCGAACCTTCGGCAATGTTTTCAGGCGAGCATCTCCCCCTTTCTACCTATCTTACTTTTATAGTATTTATTCCCTCCTGTTGATCTATTGCTATCTGTGTTGCGATGCTCTAGTTTCGTACCCGTGATATCCCTTGCAGCCCTATATTGCCATGGCCACCTCCTATTACCTGTTGTTTGGTAGATAGCTGGACTTGCGCGTCGTAGTCGCTTGCTCAAGTGCTGTTGCGTGTCGTCAAGTGCCACAGTTGTTGATGTATTGCCGCATGTTGATGTTGGGTATGATCATGGCTTTACTTATTATGCACTTTAATTCCTGTTTAACAACTAAAATTGAAGTAAGTAAGCAGAGGCATCGGTGGGTGATAGATAACATTTGGTTTCCGAACGCCCACTTGTGTCCCGTAGGACCCCGAGTACTTGATACCTGTTCCTTGATTTATCGCGCTATCCACATATGGGGAGTATGGGCCCTCCTTAGCCAGAGCTTGATTCCGTCTTATTTCTTGGGGCCACAAACTAGTTTGGGGTTTTATTTACTATCCTGTACCTATGCCATGCTTTACTGCTTTATTTACGATTGTGTGAGGAGCACGCTGTACTGTTTAGGAATTGTGACCCGTTTACGTGGTATCGACAGTCCCCGTTTGGGGATCTGCTGTCGTTTACCGCCGGCCCCACAAACCTCGGGTCCGTCTCGGAGCTAGCTTACTTCGTTGCGGGTGTACTCCAAGGGGTGGCCCCCTGAAATATTTCTGAATCTTGTGATTGCTCTGTCGTGAAGACCTCGTTGGGTTTTGATTTGGTTTTTCCGAGGTTGATCGTGTGTGTGTTGCTATTTGTGCACCCCGGCCGGGTTAAAACTTTCTGAAAGCCGTGTCCGCGGTTATGGACGACTTGGAGCACAGTATCTCGACCATAGACAAGCATAACTAAAGTTTATTGCTATAAATTTGACTTTATAATGACTAGTAATCAGCTTCACTATAATGGAATGACTAATTAATACTGCCCACAATTGCTTGTTGGAGTGTCGCTTGCGACCATTGTACCTGACTAGTAAGTATGGCAACTACAACGGATTGGCTGAATAAAAGTACCAACAACTGCTGGGTTTGGGTTTATCTCATGTCATCTGTATATGATTAGTAAGTGTTGCAACTATAACGGAATGGTTAACTAAAAGTGCCCACCGCCTACTTTGTCAGGATGATTATCTATACTTGACTAGTAATTGCTACAACGATAACCGAATAAATAAAACTGCCAACTGTGTGAGTTCCTCGGTTGACTTCCTCGTTTGGTATCGAGGGGAAACACCAGGATGGGTTTGTTTGGTGTTATCTTCAGGTCGGATCCGGATAGGTCTATCTTACCCCTCTCTGACTGACGCCAGTTGTATCGAGTCTCTATAGGTTGTTCAATGCATGCTGCGTTGCCGCTTCAGTCCACCATACCTATGTAGGCGAGGACCGCCGAATTCTAGCCTCGCCGTGTACTGGCCTCAGTACTGACGCTCCTCTTTTTCCTTTGCCCTTTGTCGGCACCCCTTTTGTTTAAGCAGGTTTTGAGATCGACGTCGTTAGCAGGGTTACCCTTCCGGCTTGGCCTGGGCAGGGTTATGGACGCAATTGGTTATTCTTCAGGGCTCTTAGCCCCATTTGCATCTTGTCCGTAGCTGGACGCTCTATCGTTTTCAAGGTGATTTGGATCTTTGTATATTATATCTGTATTCTTGACTCATGGAGTCGCTGTTATATATATCTGTTCTGTGGGTCCCATCGAGGACTGTTGTGTAATGTTATTACTTCGTTTTCCACCCGCACGAAAGTGCCTGGTGGGCACCTTTGAATCGTTTCTATGCGGGTTTTGGCGAATTTTGCTAAAACTTGCATAGGTCCGATTCTGAGGGTGTTACAATAGTCCTCCAAGCTGCTTCTCTTGCTGACTCAAAGAATGTGGTGTGCATCACAGTGTTGGTGTACATGCAAAATCCTCTTTCTTTGTGGTTGTCTTCCTTGTTTTTGTATAAGTGAAGTTGCACCCACCAGTACTCCACTCCTTCATCCATCACTGGAAAGCCTTTGTACACATCTGCACCATATGCTTCCATTGCCACCATGAGGTCCTTGAGAATTTTGGGAAACTCAGTTTCACACTCCAAGTTCATGGTCATGAGTGGTCCTTTCTTCACGGCTTCGTTGATGGAGTTCATCTACAAGTAGAGATGAGAATGAGAAGATTAGAAAAGTTTACGAGAAGAATAAACAAGTGTAGAAGTAGTTGAAAATTTTTCCTTAGTGGTTTTCCAATCCTAGGGTCATAATCCTACAGGCAACACAGTGCTCTGATACCATCTGTAAGATCCCTCCTTTGTAAAGGACAAGGATCCCTGTGATTGCAATGCTAGTCCCTGGATCAATGCTAGCATCCACAGTTTAAGATGAAGTACACAGATACAAAGGTCATTTATTACATCCATTCCAGAGATAAAACATAGTCTTTTACAACTCATGGCCATAGGCCTAATACAAGAGTTTTGGAATAAGTAAATAAACACAAGTCTTCATCTTCATGTGCCACAGGCAAGCATGTTGAGTGTAGACTCATGACTCCTAATCATCATCGGAGTAACCTGCAACATCACAAGTTACAGCCACAATGGGTCAATACTTTGGAATAGTATTGGCAAGTGATACCTTAGTAAATTTTAAGTGGACTACATTACTACATGCATTTTGGCTAAGTGTAGCTTGGCTTGCTTTGCTTGAAAATAGGTTTTCCCTATTAGTTGAAATCACTAAGTTTTTCTTTGTCAAAACTTTCCCAAGAAACCACCAATAGACATTGGGGTCCTTCACCCTTGTTCACCCACAAGTTTTACTTTAGAAGTTGGAGTGATGAGATTCTTGTAGCTTCCATGTCTTGATGCTCAATTTGTCCATTGCCATGGACTTGGCTAAGTACTTAGATTTTCCATCTTCAGAGGTTGTGCACTTTCCCCACCAGACTTGGTTTCCCAAGACAGGACCTTTCAGAAGCCTTTCTTAGTCAAATGGACGCGCTCCAACCTATCATTCCCACTACCACCAACTGTCCAAGTGACTAAGTTCTAGCAACCTATATGATCATTGCAGAGCCCATATTGCCAAGTGGTTGCACTATAAGCTTTCTCAACACTTGGCCTCCAAATCCCTTTGTGCCTGGGTGGCATACCACAAGTGAGATACACAAGCCATATCCATGGCCTTGTGTAACCACTCAACCAAGAACCACCAATTCAAGTCCACCCAGGGGGTTCATTGACTTAGTTGTTTTATTAAGAAAGGCATAAGTCCAAAAGACTTAGAATTATTTTCATCATAGCATGTACATACTTTACCAACCCTTGGTTTGCTACTAGCTAGGCTAAGCATGGAATAGTAACTTAACTTAGGAAATTCCCTAGCAATTCTACAATACTACAACTACTTAGGATTTCCCAACATAGCATTTGGCAAAAGTAGCATGCAAGACTTAGCAAAAATAATTCTAATGCTTATTCAAAATAAAGGGGTGGAAATATCATGAAGTATCACTTGCCTTGGTAATGGGGAGAGCAGCACTCTTCACAATCACAGTCACTAGCAAAATCTACACAAAGTTTGTAGCACAAAATTACACACAATTCATATACAAACAAAAATATGAATGCATGCATGCAAGAAAATGCTAAGTGATGATTTTTGAAAACTCCACCAAGCAAGTGCAGGATACAGAAACATAACCAAGTCAAATACTTGCTAACTAAACTTATTTAGCACTAAAACCATTTGCTAAACAAAATCTATACTCAAAATGGACCTAAATATGTTTCTGCATACAAAGTCATTTTAACAGAAACTTTTTGTTAAACACATTGCAGATTCAGAAAGGGCTTGACTCACTGATTCCAACGGTATAAAATTTGCAAAAATCTAACGTGGGAATCTCAAGTTATAGCCATTTGAAAATTGGATCTAAATCTGATTTGAATTCTAATTTTAAATCCAACCCTAGACACGCGTCACAATTTTACTAGTGCGTACCAGTTCGCACCGGATCACCCTTCCGCGCTGTTGGATCTAACTATCGCTGCATGGCTCAGATCTATCCATACCCCTTCATTAAGTGAACTATTTCTATGCGCTGGATCTGGATCTGACGGCTAAGAATCTTCTAACCAGAAACGAGCGGCGCTAGCGGCGGCGGCTAGCGGCGGCGCGTCAGTTAGCGGCGGCACTGGCACTCTAGGTCGCCCGGGGAAGAAAGGAGGCGCTTACCAGAATCGCAGGATGTTGCCGATGCTCAAGGTGGCGATGGTTCGTCGAGGGGCGCACGGACACGGCGAGGATTTCTCGTCGGAGTTGAGACAGACGTCGGGCACGGTCAGTCATCGACGTTGGCGAGGTTCCTCGTCGTGCTAAGCCAAAATAGGGGTACTGTTAGATGTGCACAACGATGTAGATTCTAGGTGTACCAGTCAGAGGGCAAGGGGCGGTGGCTACTTACGGAGAGAGGTCGCCGGAGTTCGTGCAGAGAACGGTGGCGGCCAGTCGTCGTCGTCGTTGGAGCTACGGATCATGCGAGGGCAAATGGGGAGTGTCAGTAGGTGCGCAAAGACTCGCTGAACTTGATAGCATGAACTAGAGACAGAGGGGAACACGAGGCTCACCGGAATTCGTCGGCGCAGTCGTCGGAACAGCGGCGGCGTCGTGCGAGTTGTGGGCAGCCTGGTGGCGTGGAGGCGAAATTGTTTGAGGGGACATGGTTGCGAGGATGCGGGGATTTTATAGCCAGAGGCTCGACAAGAAACGCTTGTTGCATCAATGCCAATTAAGCGCGCGAAATCAATGCAGCAATGGGCAGCGGCGGAGGTCGTGCGCGGAATCAGGGGAAGACGAAGCTGACGTGGAGAGGGCCCGCTTGTCAGCGAAATAAGCAGAGAGGGTGTGGGGTCTGGCTGTCAGTGGCTGAGTGGGTGTGCTCGCGCGTGTGGAAGGAAAAGAAATGGCCCGGGTGGGCTAGTTGGGCCTGTTCCAATGCTGGGCTAGATTCCTGGCGCCTGGCCCTTTTCTTTTGTTTGCTTCTTTTCTTTTTCTATTTCGATTTTCAGGAATGGTTTGGAAATGAATTCAAACTCTTTTTGAATTCAAATCTTTCTGGGGTTTTTGCAGGGTGCAATAGTCTCTAATATAGGCACAAAGTCAGGTGGTTTGCTAAGTACAGGCTTGGTCAAGCTTGGAGATCAAAATAACAGAGACTAGGCACTTGGTTTGCAAAATTTGAAAAATGGTTTTTGAAACCATTCCACTTTGAAAAACTTGGTTTAAATTCTACACTCAAACCTATCCCCATAAAAAAGCAACAAACTTGGTTCATAAACAATCAAACTTTCAAATGGGGATAGCCATTTGATTTAAATCTGCTCACATAAAATCATAGCACTATGTGCTTATGTTTTTCTAAAATGAGTTTGAAATTGATCTCAAATCTATATGCATGCATGAATGATATGCAAACTTTGAAATCATGTTTTTAGGGATGTTACAGTACGCAACCTGTGCCGCACGATCTGACTTGATCCAACGCACCACAGAGTGTGATCCGGGCGAAACGGTATCTGCGAATAGGAACAGGACGCGTGTCACTGGTTTGATTTAAAACAAACTTTGAATCTGAATTAGATGCAATTTTGAAAACCTTGTAACTTTTGATCCACACATCCAAAATTTGCAAATTTTATATCAATGGAATCAGTGGAACAAGCCCAAGCCAACCATGCCATTTGTTGAGCAAAAAGCTTCTGGAAAAATGTTTGTTTTTGCAGAAACATTTGTATGCTTGTTTAGGTTATAAAAATTGTTCAAAAATGATTTTGAGGATAAAATCTTTTGCAAATGGTGTGTTTTGAACCTACTGACCATAGGAATCACTTTGTGGTTTAAAAAATGTATTTGGTGAAACAAAAGAATGATTCTTTGATTTAAAACCATCTCTAGTCAAATAAAAATATGGTTTATTTATTAAAAATGGTTTTGGAAGAAAACTTTTGGGAAATGTTTTGTTTTAAACTCTCTGACCCCAAACACCAAGTTTTATGGTTTGAAAACATATTTGGTGAACCCTATAGATTAATGCCTTAGTAAAAATATTTCTACACCACATAAAATGATACTTTGTTTTGAAAATGGTTTAGGAAGTGAAACCTCTTGCAAATGACTTTCCCACTTTACAAAATGACCAATAGGTGTTTTCAAATGTTTATGACCCATTAGGAACCACTTTTTCAAATAAAACAAAGCTTGGCATGTTTGCATGCATTACTTTGACTTTATGATTTTATGTGATGTTTTGCTTGATTGGTAGATTGAGATTGTGCCTTGCTTGATTGAATTGTAGTGACTTGAAGAGTGTGATTGTTGCAAGGACAAGGAGTGAACCTATACCCTCTACCAAAAAGGCAAGTGATGCTTCATACTTTGTCCCATTACTTTCACTATGCATTAGTGATTTTTCTAAGTAAAACTTGCATGGAATTTTTTCTAAAGTATAAAACTTGCTATAGGAAAACCTAGTAGATGAAACCTTAGTAGAAATTTTCCTAAGTTAAGATTCCTACTACTATCAAGCTTAGCTTAGCTAATAGAAAACAAGGGTGGAATATATATCCATACTATGGAAAAATTTCTAAGTCTGAGGACTTGTGTTTTTGTTTAATAAAACAACTAAGTTAATGAATCTCCTGGGTGGAATGGTAATTGCTTGGTGGTTTTTGGTTGAGTGGTTACACAAGGCCCATGTTTATGGTTTACCTTGTGTATCACACTTGTGGATTGCCACCCAGGAACAAAGAGATTTGAGATGTCACACGTTGAGAAGCTTCAAGTGCAACCACTTGGCATTATGGGCTCTGCCTGGATCATATAGGTTGCAAGAACTTAGCCATATAGACAGTTGGTGGTAGAGTTTGATAGGTTGGAACGCGTCCATATTGGTCTTAGGGAAGGCTTCTGAAAGATCTTGTCTTGGTGAAACCAAGTCTTGTGGGGAAAGTGCACCACCTCTGCAGAGTGTAAAATCTAAGTACTTAGCCATGTCCCTGGTAAAGGACAATTTGAGCATCAAGACATGGAAGCTATCAAGAATCTCATCATTCAAATTTCTAAGTAAAACTTGTGGTTGAACAAGGGTTAAAGGATCTTCAATCTTTGATTGAGAAAACTGATTTTGTCAAGCAAAAACTTAGTGTTTTCAAATGTTAAGGAAAAATCTATTTTGAGCAATGCAAGCCTCAACTCCAGTTAGCCAAATGCATATAGTTGATAGACTCCACTATACTACCATAGTATCACTTGCCAATACAATTCAAATGTATTGACCCTTGTGGCTGTAACTTGTAATGTTGCAGGTTTGATTGATTTTAGTGAAGATTGATTGATTAGGATTACAAAGTCTACAACCAACATGTTTGCCTGTGGCACTTTGAAGATGAAGGACCCCATGCTTATAGTTATTCCGCTGCAATGTAATGTAATAGCCAAATGAGCTATGTAAGATGTAATAAAATTATGTTATTCCTGGTTATAAAGTTATATTATGACCTTTGTTTCTTGATATTACATCTTAACTGTGGATGCTAGCTATTGATCCAGGGACTAGCATTGTAAACATAGGGGATTCTACCTTATTTAAAGGTTGGGACCCTTACAGGTTTTTGGAAACCCAAGCCCAAATGTTGCATAAGGTGATAGATCAAATGATCGACATGGAAGGCAACTCTCCCAAAGGAGTTTGTGACAAAAAAGATGACAAAGATGTTATCCTAGAAGGAACCCAAGCTTGCAATATTTGTGGAGACAAGGATCACACTTCCAAGGAGCATGGAGATCAATACCCCAACTGTGAAGAGAAACATAGAGTTGGCCAATGTCCCACCTCTCAAGCTACTTGTTACCTATGTGAAGGGAATAATCATGTCCCTATCCAATGCCCCATTTATTCCATAGTTGAACAAAGGAAACAAGGTGGAGTGCAACAACTGATTGCAAACTATCAAGGGGGAGCCAAGTCTACCAAGAAGGATGAGGACAAAGGAAAATCTCCACTTGTACCTCCATGCAATACAACCCAATTTAAAGGACCAAAGAAGAAGCATATGAATTATCCAAGGAGCAATAGAAGGTCAAAGAAACCAGTAGACATTCCTACCTATGAGATAACATATGAAGAACATGAACTAGAAGCACTCCTAGCTTTGGAGAAACCCAAGAAAAAGAAGGACAAAATCCATGTGCAATGTAATCATTGTAAAGAAATGGGACACTATGCCAGTGAATGTCCAGAGAAGAATAAGTATAAGGAGATTGGCCAAGTATGGTGTAACAACTGCAAAGAGCTAGGCCATTATGTAGCAACCTGCCCACAAGAGATACGTGAAGTACTCAATCTTATCACATGTTACAATTGTGGTAACCAAGGGAATTATGCAAGCAACTGTCCAGAAAAGATGAAGCACAAGATAAACAAGCCTATGAAGGATCTCAGCCTTGTCACATGTTTCAAATGTGGAAACAAGGGACACTATGCAGATGTTTGCCCAGAGAAGTTTCCCCAAGATCCCAAGCATGCCAAAATGTAATTTAGTTGGAAAAATTTTAAGGGTGGTAGTACCCTAGATGCTTTGGACCAACTTGTAACCCTAGCCTTCCAAAATCTCGGGACAAGATTTATTTTAAGGGTGGTAGCCTGTCACATCCCAAGATTTTCCAAATCTTGTTATGTGATAAATAAATGAATAAAATAAAACTTTGTTGATTTTCAGGGTGAGAAGAAACTTTTTGATTCCAATTGGAAACCTTCAAACCTATTTGATCAAACAAATCCTAAAGGGATTTGTAAAGATAAACAATTAATAAAGAAAATATTAAATATGTGAAATTACTATTTTTGGATCTTTTAATAAAAAGATTTGGTTTCAAAAGAAAAGGATGGAATTATAAATAAAGATTATTTTATAGAGCCAAATTAAATCTTGGACAAGCTTTTGAAATAAAAATATTTCTATTTAATAAAAAGTGTAAAAGTTTATTTAAATAAAATAATGAGGATTTATTAATATCCAAATTTATTAAAGTAAAGGCTTTGCCATTTTAATTAAACATCAAAACTTGTTAAATTATTTTTAACTAGTTTTCCAAGTATTTTATATTTTCAAATAAAACCTACTGATTTGGTTTTGATAATATTTAGATTTCAAATGGAGTTTTTAATAAATCAAAACCTATTTGAATTAATAATTAAGGTCTATTTTATTTAATTATTAAATAGATCCTAAAAAGAATAAAAATATTTTTTTATTTTGGACTTTGGATTTGTGTTGTTAAACAGAACTAAAACTCAATACAAAGTTTGGAGGAGGTTTGAATTGATTTGATGTTTGAATTAATTGTTTGAAAAACACAACAGAAAATCAAATAGAAAAAGAAAAGCTTTCAATACAAAAAATGAAACAAATAGCAACCCAACTGGCCAGCCCAGCAAGCCTAGCTCCAGCCCAACTAAACCCCCCCACGCGCGAATCGTTTTCCACCGAAAAACCCACCCGCGCAGTCACAGACGAGTGGACCCCACTCTCTCTCTCTCTCTTCCTCGCTGACAGGCAGGTCCCACAGCGCCACCTCAGCGTCGTCTCCCTCGCGACCCGTTCTTCCTGCCGTTGCTACCTTTGATTGCACCGTTGAATTCGCATTACTGCCGCGGTTATACCTCACCGTGACCACGCCCATTTAATTGCCTCTGTCTCCTTTTCATTTCCCCTCAAACCCCGCTGCAAGTGAGCCACCAGGCTGCCCCCAATTCCCTTCGCTTTGCCACTGCTCCGACGACATCTCCGACAAATTCCGACGCTGTCCAGACTCGCCTCGCCTTCCCAAGCACACGAGCTCGCTCCTCACCTCCTGGCGCATCTCCCCGTGCCACTCATTCGCTTGCGGGCGCTCCGCAACGTCGACTTCGTCATCTACTGAGCGCCGCCGCGTCTGTTTCTTTTTTCGGCGACCTCCCCTGGTAAGTCTCGACCGCCCCGGCACCTCCTAATGATGCTCACATCATCAGCAGTTCAACCCGCGTCTAACTGTATCCTTGTTTTGCCTCGGAGTAAACCACAGCGTCGCCCTCGACGACCTCCAGAGCCGCCTGACGCCACCACTCACTCCAGCGAGCAATTGTCGCCGTCCCTGAGCACCCCTTGCTTCCTCGCGACCACCTTGAGCTTCATCTCGACCTCGCGAACACGGTGAGACCCTCCTATATATTCCTTGCTTCCTGTAACCGCCGCTAGCACACCGTCTGACCGCGAGCCGCCGTCTGCCACCGCCAGCGCCGCCAGTTCCTGGTCGAGCTTCTATGGACGGTAGGATTTAGATCCAAGCATTGCGATAGATTGACTAATCGAAGGGGTATCGTATGCTCAGAGCCGCACGATGTTATTTAGATCCAACAAACCACAGAGCGCAATCCGCACGAACCGGTACGCGTCAGTAGGAATAAGACACGTGTCCAGAGACTGTTTTAAAAAAAGAAATTTGATCTATTAGATTTGCAAACTTGTAAAATCCATAACTTTTGATCCACACGTCCAAAATTTGCAAATTTTATATCAATGGAATCAGTAGAATCAGTACTTTGCAAAGATGTATTTTGTTTAATATTTTGCTTCTGGTAAATTGGTTGATTTTGCAGAAACTTGTGTAGGCTTGTTTTGAATATAAAAATTGTTCTAGATAAAATTTTAATGTGAAATCTTTGAAAAATGTTTTGTTGTGAAGCTACTGACCCTAGGAACCAACTTATGGATTTTAAAATGTATTTTGTGAAGACTAGGATTGAATAATTGAATTATCTCATTTCTAGTCAAATAAAAATATAGATTTTGATATGGAAATGATTTTTGAGAAAAACCTTTGGAAAATGTTTTAATTCAAACCTACTGAACCTAAACACCAAGTTTTGTGAATTAAAAACTTATTTGTTGAACAATATAAAATTGTTGCTTTGCTAAAAACATTTTCCACGACAGGAAATAGTGATTTGATTTAGAAATGGTTTATAGATAAAACCCTTTTGCAAATGGGTTTGACACTTTAGAAAATGACCACTTTGAACCTTACAATGTTTAGAGCCCATTAGAAACCACCTTTGCAAATAAAACAATCTTTTGCATGCTTGCATGCATGACTTAGTTTCTATTATTTTATGAGTGTTAAAATTGTTTGAATATTGGTTGGAATGCTAGTTGAACCTATGTTTGCTTGATTGATTTGTAGTGAAGTTAGAAGAGTGTGATATTAGCAAGATCAAGAAGTGAACCAACATCCTCTACCAAAAGGCAAGTGACACTATCATCCAAGTCCTACTATTTTCATTACACTTAGTGGATTTTGAAACATGCATGATAAGGACTACTATATTTTGCTATGCTAAATCCTAATAGGATACCCTTATACATTCCTTAGTGAAAACAATGTAGTTGTAATAAGCTTAGCCCTGCTATATATATTAAGATGAGATACATGTTGAGATTATATGAAGTTGGGAAAAGACTTATGTTTTATATAATAAAACAAGTACTCAATGAACTACCTGGGTGGACAAGGATACTCAAGTTTTGGACAAGGTGGCAACAAAAGGAACCATGTTTATATGGCAATCTCTTTTTGTATGTGCACCAAAAGAAAACCACCCAGGGACTTAGAGATTGAACATGTTTCTCCTACAGTGGCTTCCGTGTACAGCCACATGCTAAATGGGCACTGGCTTGGTCAACTACATAGTGGAAGACCCATGCATTGGCCTCTTCAGGTTAACTGGAATGAGGGAACTAGGAACCCTACATTGGTGCCTGAAGACAAGCTAGCATTGTGTATTGGGAGGACCCTATGGAAAGACTTCGTCATATTCTCAATCTGCCAGTACTCCATCTTGGTGAGTACTTATCCAGCGGCCACTGGTGGAAACAAGATGAGATTGTGTCATGTGGGTAAATTGTACAACTTCTGCGGAAGATCAAATTCTAAGTACTTATTCGTGTCCCCGATTATGGACAATACTGAGCAACTAAGGCCTGAAGCTTTGGGAAATCTCGACATTCCAATTTCTAAATGTAAAACATGAAAGTGACAACAAGAGACTTGAAGCACTTGGAGGTTTCCAAGGAGTTCAGAAAGATTTGACAAAAGATCAAAACCATTTTGAAAAGATAGGATAAATTATACTGCTTTCTGCAAATGAGCCTAAAACCCTACTTAGCCAAATATGCATGTAATGTTAGGATCCACTTATTTCTACATAGTAGTGAAACTTGCCAATACAATTCAAATGTATTGACCCTTGTGGCTGTAACTTGTAATGTTGCAGGTTGGTTTGGTGTTAGTGAAGTTTATTGATTAGGATTACAAGTCTACAACCAACATATTTTCCTGTGGCACTTTGAAGATGAAGGACCCCATGCTTATAGATATTCTACTGCAATGTAATGTAATAGCCGAATGAGCTATGTAAGATGTAATAAAATTATGTTATACCTGGTTATAAAGTTGTATTATGACCTTTGTTTCTTGATATTACATCTTAACTTTGGATGCTAGCTATTGATCCAGGGACTAGCATAGTAAATACAGGGGTCTCTACCTTATTAAAGGTTGGGACCTCTACATGCTCCCATACTCCCCATGCTCGCCTGCGTCTAACCGTGCCTCTACTTTGCCTCGGCACGATCTGCAGCCTCGCCCCCATCATCAAACAAAGCCGCCCGACACCAACGCCGTCTCCGGTGAGCAATCGTCGTCGCATTTGAGCGCCCCTTGCCTCCTCGCAACCACGTTGAGCATCACCACGATCCCCTAATCACGGTGAGCTACTTCCCTCCTTCCCTTGCTGCCTGTAATTGCCGCAACGCCACCGTCTGACCGCGTGCCGCCAGTCGCCGCCGCCAGCGCCGCCCATTCCTGGTCAACCACACAGCAAACGTCAGATCTTGATCCAACACACGAGATTAGAATTAACTTGAAAGGGTATGGGTGAATCTGAGCCGTGCGATACACTTTAGATCTAACAGCCCACAGAGGTTGATCCGCACGAAGCGGTACCGGCCAATTAGAACGAGCCATGTGGCCAGACTGTTTGAATAAAACCAGAAAATGTTCTATTAGAATTGCAAACTTGTAAATTTCATAACTTTAATTCTACACGTCCAAATTTTGCAAATTTTATATCAATGGATTCAGCAGAACAAGTACTTTGCAACCATGCATTTTGTTTAATGTTTTGCGTCTGGAAAATTGGTTGAATTTGTAGAAACAAGTGTAGGCATATTTAGAATATAAAAATTGTTCTAGATATATTTTTGGATGAAATCTTTGCAAAATGATTTGTTGTGAACCTACTGACCATAGGAACCAACTTATGGATTTAAAAATGTATTTTGTGAAGTGAGGGAATAAATAATTGAATTAGCTCATTTCTAGTCAAATAAAAATATTGATTTTGTTTTAGAAATGATTTTTGAGTAAAACCTTTGGGAAATGATTTGATTCAAACCTTCTGACCCTAAACACCAAGTTTTGAGAACTAAAATATATTTGGTGAACTCTTTAAAGAATATTGCTTTGATAAAAGCATTTTCAACCACATAAAATATTGATTTGATTTAAAAATGGTTTATAGATAAAACCTTTTACAAATGGTTTTACCACTTTTTTAAATGACCAATGTGAGCTTGAAAATGTTTAGAGCCTAATAGAAACCAATTTTCTAAATAAAACTATCTTTTGCATGCTTGCATGCATGACCTTGTTTTTGTTATTTTTATGTGTGATAAATTGGTTGGAATGCTAGTTGAATCTATGTTTTCTTGATTGAATTATAGTGGAATTAGAAAAGTGTGATATTTTCAAGATCAACAAGTGAACCATCATTCTCTACTAAAAGGCAAGTGACACTATCATCCAAGTCCTATTATTTTCATTACACTTAGTGGATTTTGTAACATGCATGATAAGGACTACTATATTTTATGCTATGCTAAATCCTAATAGGATACCCTTATATATTCCTTAGTGGAAACATTGTAGTTGTAGTATGCTTAGCCCTGCTATATATTTGGGATGGGATACATGATATGATTATATGAAGAGTTGAAAAGATATATGTTTTACATAATAAAACAAGTACTCAATGAACCACCTGGGTGGACAAGGATACTCAAGATTGGACAAGGTGGCAACAAAAGGAACCATGTTTATATGGCCATCTCTTTTTGTATGTGCACTAGAAGAAAACCACCCAGGGACTTAGAGATTGAACATGTTTCTCGTACAGTGGCTTCCGTGTACAGCCACATGCTAAATGGGCTCTAGCTTAGTCAACTACATAGTGGAAGACCCATGCATTGGCATCTTCAGGTTAACTAGAATTTTGTAAGGGAAATTTATCTCTACATTGGTGCCTGGTTGACAAGCTAGCATTGTGTATTGGGAGGACTTCTATGGAAAGACTTTGTCACATTCTCAATCTGCCAGTACTCCATCTTGGTGAGTACTTATCCAGCAGCCACTGGTGGCATCAAGATGAGATTGTGTCATGTGGGTAAAGTGTAAAACTTCTGCAGAAGATCAAAATTCTAAGTACTTAGCCGTGTCCCCGGTTATGGACAACACTGAGCAACTAAGGCCTGAAGCTATGGAAGATCTTGACATTCCAATTTCTCAAAGTAAAACTTGATGGTGACAACAAGGGATTTGAAGCACTTGGAGTTTTCCAAGAGGTTCAGAAAGATTTTACAAAAGATCAAAACTATTTTGAAAAGATAGGATAAAACCATATTGCTTTCTGCAAAACAGCCTAAACCCCACTTATCCAAATATGCATCTAATGATAGGATCCACTTATTTCTACATAGTAGTGAAACTTGCCAATACAATTCAAATGTATTGACCCTTGTGGCTGCAACTTATTATGTTGCAGGTTTGTTTGATGTTAGTGAAGTGTGATGATTAGGATTACAAGTCTACAACCAACATGATTGCCTGTGGCACTTTGAAGATGAAGGACCCCATGCTTTATAGATATTCTGCTGCAATGTAATGTGATATCCAAATAAGCTATGTAAGATGTAATGAATTATTTTATTCCTGGTTATAAAGTTGTATTATGACCTTTGTTTCTTGATATTACATCTTAACTGTGGATGCTAGCTATTGATCCAGGGACTAGCATTGTAAACACAGGGATCTCTACCTTATTCAAGGTTGGGACCCTTACCTCAAGCCACCTGAAGACTTATGGACCAAGTACAATTCCAAACAACAAGAATGGAATAAAGTTATTCCAAATAAACCTGAGCCTAACAAATATGTATGGGAAATAGAATCTCAAGGTAAAACCATAGGGAATCCTATACCTTGTGATACAAGTATTGAAGAAGAGACCAACTATAACCATACAGAGCCTTATGGACCATATGGGGGTGATACTAATCCAATCAACTTAGAAGAGTATCCCAATAGCTACTATACCAACATATACGACTGGATCCAAGAAAAAGCTAATGAACCAATTTACTATGAGGAAGTGTTGCCAGAAAACCCGACTTATTCGGTGGAAGATTACGCTAACTCTAGTCATTTTTCAATGACTAATCTCAGTCTCGGTACTTCTAATCAAGATTATGCACCTCCTGGATGCTCCTATGCTCCAGAAGGCAGTCGTAGGACTTCACGTCATCATGGACGGAACTCCAGGAAGCACTAGAGGAAGATGGAAGTGAGAGAGAAACAACATCCCAAGGGATGAGGGCTTGAATAATGTATATAGTGGGTAATGCGTATTGTAGTTTGAAAGGTTTGTCGGAATAAGTGTGGATATATCCACAAGAACAAGAATTTCTTGTAAGATAGTGGTGTAAATAGGTATGGAGCAAACCGTTGGAATATCTAGTACATTTGTAAAATTATCCAAAACCTATGTATAATAGATGGTATCTGTTTGGTTGTTTATCGACTTTTGGATCTTATTGATTTTTCTTGATTGACTAGATCTGTACATGACGTTTAATTAGGTGTGCAAATGCATGATGTAACACCTAGTTATTACTTGATGTTATAGACCTAGATAGGAATGGAAATCCGCGTAAGGGAGCGACGAATTTTAAAGATCCAAAAAGGAAGACTTACGGGAATAAAAAAAGATATAAGGAGTGTTGGCACCACTTAGAGGATAGATAAAGAATAGGTTATTCCTAGCCAGACTCAAGAAAGAAGTTTGGTAAAGAAGATGTATGGAACCACAAGATATAATAAACTTAAAGCTCAATCAGAGTGGGTAATATTACTAAGAAGCAAAGGAATAGTTGTACCAAGTTCATGGAAGTATCATGAATAAGTACAAATAGTTAGCTTTGGAACTAAAATGGCATTCAAGATCTGATAATAGCGAGTGAATGGGAGAAGTATGTGGGAAACCATAGGAAAATACACACACCCTAGGACGGTTCACAGCCGGTAATAATCCACAACTGGTATTTGATCCGTAGCTAGTAACTAATTCCCAGTTGGTATTTCATCCGTAGTTGGTATTTGGTTGAAATAGTGAACCAAATCTTAATTAAAGTTGCATAAAGAGCATTAAATTTGGCCTAAGTTAGGTAAGATCTAAGAAAGTTTAACTGATTGGAAGATGATCACTTGGCAAGATGCTTTGCAAGGTCCAGTTTATTTAACAAGAATGCCCCAATAGAAAGTACAACATTTAGTGCTGAAATATTTGCTTCGGAATCCACAACTATGCGGATGCACCGTATAATCTTTCATTGGACTTTAAACTAGTAAAATATAAACCGCACAGGAACCAACATTTTAGTTCAAGAATCAATAGCTTCTATGAATGGAGTTTCAAAACTATTAGTAAAACTTAAGGGGAGAGTAAACATTAAAACGAGAGTTGAAGAAAATACTATAGGAAATAGAGAAAAGTTATTTGAAAGAAAATCTTAAGAAGGTATAAACTTGAGGATGATAAAGGATACATTTAACAATCAAATTTAAAAATAAACAACTTTTAAGTAAACCTTAAGAATCCTAATTAAACAAGTGTCGAGAATGAACAATTCCCATTGGGTATGGACAAATTGAGTTCAAATCCAATCTTAAGAAGGAATACTAGTATCAACTATATAATGACATGAATAGTGAGATAGTCTATTGGCTATTAAAATGCATATATAGGAACTTAAAAACTTATGGTTGTGAGAACCTACAAACTATACTTATTAAAATAGTAATTGAAAGGATACAGATGTCTCCTAGAGGGGGGGTGAATAGGCGATTAAAACTTTTCCTAGAGTGGCTCAACAAAGACGGAATAAAACTAGTGTTTACTTTGTTAAGCACAACCTAGAACAACTAAGGTTCACCTCTGTGCACCAACAACTTATGTTAAGTAATACAAGCAACAAAGTGATAGCAAGATATATATTACTTCAAGCACAAAGGCTATCACAATGTAAAGTGCATAAGTAAAGAGCTCGGGTATAGAGATAACCGAGGCACGCAGGGACACCGATATTTTACCGAGTTCCTCCCAACATGGAGTACGTCTCATTTGGAGAGGGGGTGGTATCTAACCACCTACGCCACAAAAGGCCTCCCGTATTCTCCGGTGAATCTCACCCCAATGGTATCGATCCACGCTTCCACTATCGGTGCACTTGTCAGTGGCAACCGGAACCTCTCACAAGGTTGGGGCACTTCTCCACAATTTAATTGGAGGCTCTATAACACCCTCAGAATCGACCCTATGCAAGTTTCAGCGATTCCCGCCAAACCCGCATAGAAACGATTCAAAGGTGCCCACCAGGCACTTTCGTGCGGGTGGAAAACGAAGTAATATCATTACACAATAGTCCACGATGGAACCCACAGAACAGATATATACAACAACGACTCAAAGAGTCAAGAATACAGATATACAATACAAAGATCCAAATCACCTTTAAAACGATATAGCGTTCGAGTACGGACAAGATGCAAATTGAGCTAAGAGCCCTGAAGAATAACCAATGGCGTCCATAACCCTGCCTAGGCCAAGCCGGAAGGGTAACCCTGCTAACGACGTCGAAACCTGCTAAAACAAAAGGGGTGCCGACAAAGGGCAAAGGAAAAAGAGAGAGCGGTCAGTACTGAGGCCAGTACATGGCGAGGCTAGAATTCGGCGGTCCTCGCCTACATAGGTATGGTGGACTGAAGCGGCAGCGCAGCATGCACTAAACAACCTATAGAGACTCGATACAAATAGCAGCTATCGGAGAGGGGTAAGAAAGACCTATTCGGAACCAACCTGATACTACCACCAAACATACCCATCCTGGTGTTTCCCCCTCGAGACCAAACCAGGAAGTCAACCGAGGAACTCACACCGTTGGCAGTTTTATTCATTCCGTTATAGTTGCGGCAATTACTAGTCAAACATATATAGTCATCCTAATATAATAAGCAGTGGGCACTTTTAGTTAACCATTCCGTTATAGTTGCAACACTTACTAGTCAGATACAATTAGCATGAGATATCCCAAACCCAGCAGTTGTTGGTACTTTTATTTAGCCATTCCGTTGCAGTGGAGCTGATTACTAGTCATATCGGATACAAGTCAATTTATAACAGTAAACTTTAGTTATAGTTGTCTATGATCGAGAACTGTGCTCCAAGTCGTCCATAACCGCGGACACGGCTTCTCGAAAAGATTTAACCCTGCAGGGGTGCACCAAAGTTTCCACACGCACCTACACTCTTGTTGTCGGATCAGGTAGGTACAAGATCACAAAACATACACCCAACGGTATGTCGACGGGGTTTCGGACACGACGTTTCCCAGACCCAAAGCAAGCACGGGGGGCCACCCCACTAAGCTACCCGCAACGGAGTCGGCCGGTCTCCGAGACGGACTCAGGGTTTGCGTCAGTGGCTGTAAACGACCGGGAACCCGAAAATGTGACTGGGCTTGTCGATACCGCGAAAACACTCCGCTTCCAAAACAGTATAGGTGCATTCCTCGCACAATCTTAAATTAAGCAGTAAAGCATGGCATAAGTACAGGATAGTAATAAAGCCCCAAACTAATTGTGGCCCCCAGTACAGTACTTGGAATCAGGTACTAAATCGATGGGGGTGCCCATACACCCCACCTGTGGTTAGCGCGCTCGATCTCGGAACAGGTGTCAAGAACTCGGGGTCCTACGGGACACAAGTGGACGGTTAACAACCAAATAACATATATTGCCCACCTGTGCCTCTGCATTATTTACCTACTTCAATTTTAGTTATTAAACAATAAGTAAGGCTATGAGCATCTCCAACATTAAACATGCGGCAACACTCCAACAACTGTGGTACTGGACGACACGCAACAACACTTGAGCAAGCGACTACGATGCGCAAGTCCAACTATCTACCAAACAACAGGTAATAGGATGTGTCCAAGGCAATATAAGGCTGCAAGGGATATCACGGGTACGAAAACTAGAGCATCGCAACACAGATAGCAATAGATCAACAAGGGGGAATAAATACTATAAAAGTAAGATAGGTAGAAAGGGGGAGGTGCTCGCCTGAAAACATTGTTGAAGGTTCATCCGAAGATCGGGTCGACACTCGCATCAACTCATCGGCCTAATCCGTGAAGAAGCAAAGCACTAGAAGAAACACCGGATGGACTATTTAATACTATGACAGAAGATCGGGCATGATGCATGTATGATGTATGACATGGCAAAGGTGCAATGCAATTAGATCACATTAAGCGGAACCAGGGTTCCGACATTTAATTAAACGGTTCAAGTTATTTATCTACTGCGCAAATTAAATGTTGGATTAGCAAGACCAAACATGGCTTCGGTTCGCTATGCCAATTTAAATGAAGTCCGGAATAAGAAAACGATATCCCGCGGATGGACTCCATATTTAATTTAGGTGAATCGGCATAATGCCCCCAAACCACAGACAAGTATGCATGCATGAACAATTTGATATGCAACAAGTAATATTATTTATGAAATATAGGTCACGAAAAAGAGGGTCACACTTTGGGGTTCGGCGAACTTGGGCTCCGAGGGGTTCAGGGTCGGTTCTCAGGGTCCGGATCTAGGGTTCGGCCTCGGCGGGATCGTTCTCGGATAACGGAGTATATCTCGGCGCATCAGAGAAGAAGAACTTGGTTGGCGTCGGGGGCACATCGGATCCGCCCTAGTCGGTGCCGATCTTGTCGTCGATGGCGACCTTGAGTGATTCGGGTACCGGGGTCTTCGGATCCGTGAAGTAGATCTTGTCGCACGGTGTCCGGGGTAGACGATCTTGGCGTATTCGCATCGGCGATCTTGGCGTTCGGGTTCTCAAATTCTCATCCGGGACGAAGGTCTTGTCGCATGTGTGGTCGCCGGGTCCGCGAAGTGGGCTTCGAGTATGGCGACGCATGTCGAAGATCTTGTCGGTGGCCTTGGAGTGGTACTCTGGGATGCTTCGGGTTCCTGGCGATGGTCTTGTCGGCTGAGATGGAGCACTTTGATGATCGGGCTCGATTGCCGAAGGCGAACTCGGTTCTAGTTCCGGAGATCTCCGGTGTAGATCTTGGCGTACCACCAGTTGAGAAGAACTTAAATCGTTATTGTCGGTCTTGTCGCATAGGGTATCTTGCACAACCGCCTCAGAACAACCACATCTTGTCACCAGGGAGACACAAACAGAGCACTTGCCTCGAGCTGGCCCTGAACACGCAGACACGCACGGGGAAGGTCGATGATGGCCCGCGACACGGTGGCGGCAGCTTGGCCGCGAGGCTTGCATATTGTAGCATCCCAGTTGTCTAACCCCTGTAATGCTACATGTCATAATAATAAAATGGGCATCTTCCAACATATAATTGTTGCAGCATCATCATATCATGCTCATACCATCATACCACCTTGCATTTGAGCATCATATAAAACCCTTTCTTGTTTGGTTCTTATCTCATGTGCATGATTAATTGTATTTGCCTCTTGATATTGTATTTGGCTCTTGATACATTGTTATATGCCCAAGTTGAGTTGAGGGCATCTCTCTTTTGACTCCACCACCTTTTCTATCACCACCTTGTATTCCACCATCCAATAATATGGGCTTGGCATTTATTTGTGTATCTCTAGCTCATGTTGTTGGTTGGATCCACCCATCATTCTTTGCTTGGCCTGGCCCACCTTTTGGGAATGCATATGGATAAAGCCATGATTATAATATTGTTTTCACAAGGATAGCTTGGCATTAAATATTTTGCATGGGCCATGCAAGTACACCTTTTCCACTATTTGGTTTTTGCTTGCATTTTTTTTAAGTGGAGCATCTTTTCTTTTGCTTATTTTGGTTTGGGCTTGTAGTTTCTTCAACCAACCACCCCCTCTCTCTTGGATCATGCTTGATCTAAAGGAAACCCCAACATCTCTTCTCCCGCTCTCTCTTTATCTTTTCTTGCTTGATCTTGCTTAGAGCTTGTTTGTAGTTGCTTGGGCAATCTAAAGTACCACCTTCCTCCACTTTGCCCTCTCTAACAAAACCCTAAATCCTACCTCCCCTAAGCTAAACCCTAAGCTAAACCCAAACCCCATGCTAGCTAAACTAATCCCTCACCTAATCTAGTTACTCCATCTCTCTCTCTCTCTCACCTAGCTTGAATCATTCCTCACCTCTATACCCTAGGCTCAAGCCCATGCCCTCCATCTCTCTCTTCCCATCCCTCTAGCGTGTTGGTCCCACCCCACCTTGCCCTAGCTACCTCTCTCTCTCCATCAAAGTTACTCCCTCATCCAACCCTAGACCCGAGCCTCTCCCTCTCTTGCTCTCTCTCTCTCTGCCCTAGGGGCCCCAGCCCGAACCACCCCGACCTGGCCTGCCCTACCCCACCTGCCCCTGCCCTGCCGTGCCCAGCCCTGGCACGTGAAGGAGGAGGAGGGAAAGGTGGCACCGAGCCACCTTTTCCATCTACCCCACCCCGCGGCATCTCCCCCTCCTCTCCGTCCCTATCCCACCCCCCGCAACCTCTCCTCGCTCGTCCAGGTCCACCCAGAGGCCTGCCCTCTTCTCTCTTTTCTCCACCGTCTCTCTACTCCCCCAACGCCGGCCACCATCGGTCCCCTCCGTTCCCTTGCCTGCAGCCGGTGGCGAAGAGCGCTAGGTGTCAAGGAGGAACGAGGAGACGCTGAGGAGGCCGCCTGTAGCCGCCGTCGAGGAGGAGGAGATTCGTACGCCGCTGTACCCCGCGAGGCCGACACGAAACCCTAGCCGGCCGTCCGTCTGCGTCTTCGCCGTCTCCCTGCGCCCCAGGCCGATCCGTCCACGTCAAGCAACTCTCGGTGAGCAGCCCCACCTCCCAGACAACCCCCTCTCGCCGACCTCGCCCTAGCCTCGCCGGACCAGCCGTCGAACGCCCTCCGTGCGTCTCTGCTCGCTTCTGTCCGCTGCCTCCCTGCACCGCGCTAGCCCTATCTAGCACGCGAGCGACCCCATAGCATCAGCCCGCAGCCACCGCAGTGGCTCCGCGTCCGCGCAAGCATTCCCGGTCGCGGGATCGAGTCCCACCTGCGCCGCGCCGCGCGCCGCGCGCGTCAGACGCACGCGCGAGAAGAGGAACAGTACGGCCTGGCCTTTTTGCGCGTAACCCCCTGGCTTCTTTCTTTTCTAAACCCGCGGCCCTAGGAACCCCACCTGTCAGTCTCTGCGCAGTTTTATAAAAAGGCTCCTGGGCTTTCTGGCCACTCAACCCGCAGTCCCCATCCCTAAGCCGCGTGGGCCGCCGCCGCGTCTCGCTGTCGAGTGGGCCTGCACGCCCGCTGGACCCACCTGTCCGTCTCAGAGTCTGGGGCCGCCGCGGTGGGAAACGCCATCTGCGCGTGCGAGCCTGACAGTCAGCGACGGCCCCCCCTGTCAGCGTCTGAGGCTCGCTGCAGCTGGGTGTAAAACGTTTCTGCCTGTCTGTTTTCAAAATTTGGTTTAAATAACTTAAATCCAAATTCAAACCAGTAAATTAAATAACTTTTACATACTAATTCCAAATTTGACAAATAATATATGTATGAATATCAGCAAGATGAGAGGAATTCAAATATGCCATCTATTTTGACTTTTGCACAAGTAAAATTCCAAGTTTAGTGTAATTACACCAATTGCCACTGGATTTTCATTAAATCATAACTAATGTTTTGTAATTCCAAATTTAGCAAATAAGTAGTCTAAATTGATCAGCTCGTCGAGACCTTTCTGTTTATGATATCCATGACTTCAATTGCAGCATGCATCATATAACTATATAATGAATAACAACTGTTATGGCAACAAATGCGACCCTAAAACCAACTAAATGTTATATTCTTGTTCCCCACACCTCACCCATGCCATGTTACTTTACTTGCCATATAAATTGTGCATCATCCATCATGGCATGATTGTTTGCTTGACGCATCTTATTCATATGCTTGTGCTCTATATTCATGTTGGCCTTGTTTGTTTGGTTTTTCTCGGATAGACACTGAGCAGGGGTTGTATCAAGAGAACCAGGAGCACTACCCAGATCCGTCCCTCGCTTCAACAGAGATACCAGGCAAGCACTACCACATGCTTGCATACATACAGTACCTATTGCCTCTATCTTATTCTTGCATCATTGAGTCGCGATTGCATTAAAATGAATCCCAAGTATGCATAGCCTTTACTTTTAAACCCCACCAAGCTTGAATCCTCCCTCCCATGAGCCACTACGATAGGAGTTGTTTGAGCCATGCGAGTCGTAGAACAGCATGTGTAGGGTTTGTGAGAGTCTGATGAATAATGAGGTACCTAAACAACTTAACCTGAGTAGTTCTGGGATAACTAAAGAAAGTGGCACCGGTGAGCAATATCTGCTATTTGGTTTTTCCTGCTCACTTGTGTCCCGTAAGACCCCGAGTACTTGATTCCTGTTCCTTGATTTATCGCGCTATCCACATCCGGGAGGTATATGGGACCCCCCTGGGCCAGAGCTTGATTCCGTCTTATTTCTTGGGGCCACACACTAGTTTGAGGTTTTATTTACGATCCTGTACTTATGCCATGGTTTACTGCTTTAATTACGATTGTGCGAGGTACTGCACACTGTACTGTTTTGGAAGCGGAGTGTTTACGCGGTGTCGACAAGCCCCGTTTGGGGTTCCCAGTCGCTCACAGCCACTGACGCAGACCTTGAGGCCGTCTCGGAGCTTGCTTACTCCGTTGCGGGTTCTACTTAAGGGGTGGCCCCCTGAAATAATTCTGAACCCTGTGATTGTTCAGTCGTGAAAGCCTCGTTGGGTTTTGATTTGGTTTTTCCGAGGTTGATCGAGTGTGTGTTGCTATTGGTGCACCCCGGCCGGGTAAAACTTTCTGAAAGCCGTGTCCACGGATATGGACGACTTGGAGCACAGTTTCTCGATCATAGATAAGCATAACTAAGGTACCGCCTTAATTTGACTAAGTAACTTGACTAGTAAATAGAGCAATACTCATGGAATGGTTAATAAATTGCCAACGGATGGGAGGATTGTTCGTCCGCTTCCTTGTTGGTAAGCAGGGAGGAGGATGGATCGGATGAGATTACCATTATAACTGTTGTATTTAAATTCACGGACATCCGTCTATCATTGGTTAGGCGGATGGTTAGCGCTTATCTGTAGAACTGCTAAGGTTTATCTTTCGCTGCAATTGCGTCACCCAGGTTGTGTCCCCTTTAGAGGCATTAAGACTTGCTGAGTACCCTTAGGGTCTCACACGATAAATTCTTGATTCAGATGAACAGGTACCTTCTCAGGACGGATACTGGGTGGAAGAAGCCGATGATGTGGGCAGCGATCGTTTGGTGTAGAGATTCCGGGATCGGGGATCCGTGAGACCTGTAGTTGGGATGTGCTTATTTTTCTCTGGCATCTTATGCCTATTTGCTTCTTATCCGTACTCGGATCTTGTTTGCCGCTTCCGCATGATACTCTGATGTGTGTTGTATGAGGAGCTATCCTAAATTATAGATGTATCTAGGTCATTTGAATCTTGCCGTATGGCGTTGGTAAATTTCCTTTCTTTCTAGATGGTGTGGCTCTGATGTACTCTTGTATGGTGGCTTGCGTACATACCCACTTGTGTACGTAGTTGATCCCTTCGCCTGCCGACTACGCCGCCCGTACAGGTCCCGTTGAGAGGTTAGCGGTTGGGACGTCTGAAAGGACTACCAGTGAGTGGCTTTTGGGGCCCCGCCGTACTATTTCAACCGCTATCTCTCATCCAGGCTTGTATCTAGGAGCGTAGTTCACCGAGGTAGTTACAATTGGTATCAGAGCCATCCCGACCTTCAGGGTTTCAGCCAAACGGTCGTTGTCAGTCTAGCAAATATTTTTGGTAGTTATGTATATTAGGGAAAAACAAAACGCGAGAGTAGGACTGCTTCATTTTTTCTTCTTACCCTCCCACCCACCCTTTTCTGGTAAGGAAGTGCAACGTTTTCTATTCTCTTCTCAAAGTTCAAACTAGGATTCACGTGTTCGGGGTTTCCGTAGTACCATAGGTTGTGTGTGTGTGTGTGTGTGTGTGTGTAATTCCTTGTCTATCTGTTGCATCCAAGTTGTTATCTTATCTGCCTTTGGTTATCAACTGTTGGTACATTCCACACCGACAGGCTTTTGCAAACCGACGCAATCTATCTTCCTCTTGTATCCGACGCTATCTTGTTTGGGGTGTTCGTTTCCGTAGTTACCAATCTTTAGGTTTCGTCGGGAGAAGAAGGGGTTAGGATATGTGTTCCACTTGTTCATGTGCGGAGTAATGATTTGAGTGCGGGATGGAGTCGCGACCATACCACTACTCTTCTCATTCGCTTTTGTATATTGGATCGGTAGAGTCACTAATCTTGATTCGTTAAGTAATTTTGCGCATCTATTGGTATTGTAATGCCGAAATTTGTGGAAAATTTTTCTTTGATATATTTGTGTACCACACTCCTTTTCAGTCGTGTGCGATATGCTTAATATCTTTTAGGTGCTATGAACTTTGTTGATATTTTAATATCATCTCAGTAAATTGTATCCTTTAAATCTTGGTTAATTCCATCTTGGTACTATTTTGGATTATTATCATTCTCCATTATAGTACTGACTTGAGTTTTATATCAATGGCAGGATGGCTCCACGCCGGGTTGATGAGGACATCCCTCCGGAACTGGGCTCAGCGCTGTCCAACATTGCGAATGCTTTGGCCGCGATGCAAGAGAACCAGCAGCGCTTTGAGGAGAGCGTCAGAAGGAACGAGTTTGCTCCACTCCCTCCACCTCCCAGACGTGGAGACATCAAGAGCTTCCTCAAATTCAACCTCGTCAGTTTGATGTGTCTGACCGACCTCTGGACGCGGATGATTGGCTGCGTGAGATCTCAAGGTTGCTCGAGACTGCTGATGTTCCAGAACAGGAGTGGGTAAAGTGTGCTACTCACCTTCTCAAAGGAGATGCAGCTCTTTGGTGGGAGAACTACTTGAAGGCAAGCTGCACGGGTTTTCAGCCAACTTGGGAAAGGTTCACTGGAGCGTTCAAGGAGCAGTTTCTCTCAGAGATTGAAATGGAAAGGATGAAGGAGGCTTTTCTCAACCTGAAGCAGGGAAATGATAACGTCAACACCTACATCAGGAACTTCATGAATCTATCTCGCTATGGTGGTGATGAGGTATCTGATGACAAGAAAAAGCAGAAAAGGTTCAGGCAAGGGCTCAATGCGTCGATCAAGTATGCAATCACGCATGCGAGACCGGCAACCTTCCTGGAGCTACAGCACACGGCACTGCAAGAGGAGGCAAGCAGGCAGATGTTTGAGGAGTCCAAGAAACATAACAGGGATGCATCAAGCTCTTCGGTTATGGCAGCTCCTTCGAAGCGGCGTGTCTGGGTTCCTAACACCCCACCGTTGCTTCCGGCTTCACCAAGACCTGCAAGTTTCGCGTCAAGGCCACCAAACTTCACCACTGCGGCTTCCAGGGGCTACAACAACCACTACCCTGGAGCGCCTGGCGGAGTCCCTGGCCACTCTGCTCCACGTCCACGCGGTGCCTGTTACACGTGTGGAGATCCTGGACATCCCCACTGGAACTGTCCGTTGAAGAACAAAACTCTCCCTCCACCCCCGCCAAGATCTGCAACAAGCTCTCCTGCGGTTCGTGCACCACCGCCTCGGGCTCTCAACATCAACACTAAGCCCGGGTCTGCGGTTGTCCGTGCAAACTGCGTCAACGCCTCTCAAGCTGAGCTCGCACCAGGAGTTGTCATGGGTATGCTATCAGTTAACTCAGTCCCCGCACGAGTTCTCTTTGATTCTGGTGCATCGCATTCATTTGTGTCTCACAAGTTTGCATACGAGAATGAGTTAGTCCTGGTTCCTCTCCAAAAGAAGTTAATGGTCCTTTCTCCTGGAGAGAAGATGGCAGCTTCTAAGATCAGTCATGGCAACCAGATCGAGATTGGTGGTTCCTCATTCATGGCTTCTTTAATTCTCCTGGGCAACTCTGACATTGATGTCATTTTGGGCATGGACTGGTTGACAGCAAATGCAGCTGTCATTGATTGTGCTGAACGCTCAGTGTCTCTGAAGATTCCTGAAGGCTATGTAGTCTTTTCTCCAAGTCTGACTCCTGCTGTCCAGCTCTATTCCTTGGCTGCTCTGAATAATGATGCTATGGAAGCTATTCAGAAAGTACCAGTGGTCTGTGAGTTCCCAGATGTCTTTCCTGAAGAGTTGCCAGGTATGCCTCCGGATCGCGAGGTTGAATTCGTGATTGAGCTTGAACCTGGAACGGCTCCTATCTCCAAGAGGCCATATAAAATGGGTCCTTCTGAGTTGGCTGAACTCAAACGACAACTTGAGGAACAAGAGAAATTGGGTTTCATTCAACACAGCACTTCTTCTTGGGGTAGCCCAACAATCTTTGTGAAGAAGCATGACAGAACCGATAGGCTATGTGTTGATTATCGGGCTCTCAATGCTAAAACCATCAAGAACAAATATCCTCTTCCTCGGATAAATGATCTATTTGATCAGCTAGCAGGAGCTGTGGTGTTCTCTAAGCTGGACTTGAGAAGTGGTTATCACCAAATCAAAATTCGCAAAGAAGATGTGCCCAAAACAGCTTTCACCACTCGCTATGGCCTGTATGAGTACACGGTTATGTCTTTCGGTCTCACCAACGCACCTGCTACCTTCTCGAGGCTGATGAACTCCGTTTTCATGGAGTACCTGGACAAGTTTGTTGTGGTATATCTGGATGACATTCTGGTCTATTCCAAGTCCAAGGAGGAGCATGAAGAGCACCTGCGGTGTGTCCTGAACAAGCTTCGTGAAAACCGCTTGTATGCAAAGTTCTCAAAGTGTGAGTTTTGGCTGCCTGAAGTAACATACCTGGGTCATGTTATCTCTGCCAAGGGCATTGCAGTTAACCCGGAAACCGTGAAGACAATAGTTGAATGGCTCCCTCCTGCTAATGTCAAGGAAGTACGGAGTTTTCTCGGCTTGGCTAGCTATTGCCGTCGCTTTGTTCAGAACTTCTCGAAGATAGCAAAGCCTCTTACCGATCTCCTCAAGAAAGGCAAGAAATACCTGTGGACTCCTGCTTGTCAAGAAAGTTTTGAGACACTCAAACAGAAGCTCACTTCAACACCAGTCTTGGTTCCTCCGGATACATCTAAGCCTTTCCAGATATTCTGCGATGCCTCTTTACAAGGATTGGGTGCGGTCCTTATGCAAGAGAGACAGGTGGTTGCTTATGCCTCTCGTCAGTTGAAGACGCATGAGGTCAACTATCCCACACATGACCTTGAGCTAGCAGCAGTGGTCTTTGCCTTGAAGCTGTGGAGGCACTACTTGCTGGGTAACCGTTGTGAGATCTTCTCGGACCACAAGAGTTTGAAGTATATCTTCACTCAACCGGATCTCAATCTTCGTCAAAGGAGATGGATTGAAGCCATCAATGACTTCGATGTGACCATCAACTACACTCCTGGAAAAGCAAACGTCATGGCAGATGCGCTTAGTCGTAAAGCTTATGTCAACAACCTCATGGTGGAAGAGCAGCAGCCTCTCTTGTGCGAGGAATTCCGTCAGCTGAACCTGGAAATTGTGGAACAAGGGCATCTCCTGAACCTTCTGGCTACTCCTCTCTTGGAAGAACAGATTCGGTCTCGTCAGCGTGGTGATCCGCACACTAAGAAGCTCATCGCTAAGCTTGGCACTCCGAAGTATGAATCCTTCCATGTTGATGATCAGGGCACGCTCTTCTTTGATCACCGGATGTTTGTTCCAAACTACCCGGGTCTGAGAGATCAATTGCTCAAGGAGGCACATGATTCGGTCCTTTCTATCCATCCTGGCAGCACAAAGATGTACATGGACTTGAAAACACAGTACTGGTGGCCTGGGTTGAAACGGTATTGTGCCAAGTATGTCTCAGAATGTGATGTTTGCCGCAGAGTCAAGGCTGTTCATCAGAAACCATTTGGTCTTCTACAGCCATTGAAGCCTCCGGAATGGAAATGGGAGAAAGTTGAGATGGATTTCATCACGGGCTTTCCAAGGTCGCAGAAGGGCAACAATGCATTTTTGTTGTCATCGACAGGCTTTCTAAAGTGGCACACTTCTTCCCAGTCAAAGAAACAATTTCTGGACTTCAGTTGGCTGAGCTCTACATCAACAGGATTGTCTCTTTGTATGGGGTTCCACTGGAAATCAGTTCAGACCGTGGGAGCATCTTCACCTCAAAGTTCTGGGAGAGTTTCCAAAAAGCTTTGGGAACGAAGTGAACTTCAGCACTGCTTACCACCCTCAGTCGCAAGGACAAGTGGAGAGGATCAATCAGATTCTCGAGGACATGCTTAGAGCTTGCGTCATCTCGTTTGGCATGAAGTGGGAAGAATGCCTTCCATATGCTGAATTCTCCTACAACAACAGCTTCCAGAAGAGTCTGAAGATGGCACCATTCGAGGCTCTCTATGGTCGCAAGTGCAGAACTCCCATTGGTTGGTCAGGTGCAGGAGAAAGAATCTGGTTTGGCCCTGACATTGTGACTCAGGCAGAGGAGAAGGTGCATATCATTCTGGAGAACCTGAAGATTGCTCAAAGTCGTCAGAAGAGCAACTATGACAGGAAGCACACAGATATGGTATATGCCCCTGGTGATCTCGTCTACCTTCGTGTCACTCCCATGAGAGGAACACACCGCTTCGGTATCAAAGGAAAGTTGGCTCCTAGATACATCGGTCCTTTCAAGATACGTGGTAGAAGAGGAGAAGTTGCTTATGCACTCGAGCTTCCGGAAAAACTCAAAGTCCATGATGTTTTCCACATCTCTCAGCTCAAGAAGTGCTTCAAAGATCCCGGCAAGACTGTGGATCATGAGCTAATCGACCTCCAAGAAGATCTATCTTATCAAGAGCACCCCACCAAAATTCTTGAGACCGCAGAACGTAGGACTCGCAACAAGTCCATCAAGTTTTGCAAGGTGCAGTGGTCACACCATTCTGTTGATGAAGCAACATGGGAGCGTGAAGATGAACTCCGTGTCAACCATCCTTCTCTCTTTGTGTCTTCTTCTTCTTCCTAGAATCTCGGGGCGAGATTCCTGTTTAGTGGGGGAGAGTTGTAGCATCCCAGTTGTCTAACCCCTGTAATGCTACATGTCATAATAATAAAATGGGCATCTTCCAACATATAATTGTTGCAGCATCATCATATCATGCTCATACCATCATACCACCTTGCATTTGAGCATCATATAAAACCCTTTCTTGTTTGGTTCTTATCTCATGTGCATGATTAATTGTATTTGCCTCTTGATATTGTATTTGGCTCTTGATACATTGTTATATGCCCAAGTTGAGTTGAGGGCATCTCTCTTTTGACTCCACCACCTTTTCTATCACCACCTTGTATTCCACCATCCAATAATATGGGCTTGGCATTTATTTGTGTATCTCTAGCTCATGTTGTTGGTTGGATCCACCCATCATTCTTTGCTTGGCCTGGCCCACCTTTTGGGAATGCATATGGATAAAGCCATGATTATAATATTGTTTTCACAAGGATAGCTTGGCATTAAATATTTTGCATGGGCCATGCAAGTACACCTTTTCCACTATTTGGTTTTTGCTTGCATTTTTTTTAAGTGGAGCATCTTTTCTTTTGCTTATTTTGGTTTGGGCTTGTAGTTTCTTCAACCAACCACCCCCTCTCTCTTGGATCATGCTTGATCTAAAGGAAACCCCAACATCTCTTCTCCCGCTCTCTCTTTATCTTTTCTTGCTTGATCTTGCTTAGAGCTTGTTTGTAGTTGCTTGGGCAATCTAAAGTACCACCTTCCTCCACTTTGCCCTCTCTAACAAAACCCTAAATCCTACCTCCCCTAAGCTAAACCCTAAGCTAAACCCAAACCCCATGCTAGCTAAACTAATCCCTCACCTAATCTAGTTACTCCATCTCTCTCTCTCTCTCACCTAGCTTGAATCATTCCTCACCTCTATACCCTAGGCTCAAGCCCATGCCCTCCATCTCTCTCTTCCCATCCCTCTAGCGTGTTGGTCCCACCCCACCTTGCCCTAGCTACCTCTCTCTCTCCATCAAAGTTACTCCCTCATCCAACCCTAGACCCGAGCCTCTCCCTCTCTTGCTCTCTCTCTCTCTGCCCTAGGGGCCCCAGCCCGAACCACCCCGACCTGGCCTGCCCTACCCCACCTGCCCCTGCCCTGCCGTGCCCAGCCCTGGCACGTGAAGGAGGAGGAGGGAAAGGTGGCACCGAGCCACCTTTTCCATCTACCCCACCCCGCGGCATCTCCCCCTCCTCTCCGTCCCTATCCAACCCCCCGCAACCTCTCCTCGCTCGTCCAGGTCCACCCAGAGGCCTGCCCTCTTCTCTCTTTTCTCCACCGTCTCTCTACTCCCCCAACGCCGGCCACCATCGGTCCCCTCCGTTCCCTTGCCTGCAGCCGGTGGCGAAGAGCGCTAGGTGTCAAGGAGGAACGAGGAGACGCTGAGGAGGCCGCCTGTAGCCGCCGTCGAGGAGGAGGAGATTCGTACGCCGCTGTACCCCGCGAGGCCGACACAAAACCCTAGCCGGCCGTCCGTCTGCGTCTTCGCCGTCTCCCTGCGCCCCAGGCCGATCCGTCCACGTCAAGCAACTCTCGGTGAGCAGCCCCACCTCCCAGACAACCCCCTCTCGCCGACCTCGCCCTAGCCTCGCCGGACCAGCCGTCGAACGCCCTCCGTGCGTCTCTGCTCGCTTCTGTCCGCTGCCTCCCTGCACCGCGCTAGCCCTATCTAGCACGCGAGCGACCCCATAGCATCAGCCCGCAGCCACCGCAGTGGCTCCGCATCCGCGCAAGCATTCCCGGTCGCGGGATCGAGTCCCACCTGCGCCGCGCCGCGCGCCGCGCGCGTCAGACGCACGCGCGAGAAGAGGAACAGTACGGCCTGGCCTTTTTGCGCGTAACCCCCTGGCTTCTTTCTTTTCTAAACCCGCGGCCCTAGGAACCCCACCTGTCAGTCTCTGCGCAGTTTTATAAAAAGGCTCCTGGGCTTTCTGGCCACTCAACCCGCAGTCCCCATCCCTAAGCCGCGTGGGCCGCCGCCGCGTCTCGCTGTCGAGTGGGCCTGCACGCCCGCTGGACCCACCTGTCCGTCTCAGAGTCTGGGGCCGCCGCGGTGGGAAACGCCATCTGCGCGTGCGAGCCTGACAGTCAGCGACGGCCCCCCCTGTCAGCGTCTGAGGCTCGCTGCAGCTGGGTGTAAAACGTTTCTGCCTGTCTGTTTTCAAAATTTGGTTTAAATAACTTAAATCCAAATTCAAACCAGTAAATTAAATAACTTTTACATACTAATTCCAAATTTGACAAATAATATATGTATGAATATCAGCAAGATGAGAGGAATTCAAATATGCCATCTATTTTGACTTTTGCACAAGTAAAATTCCAAGTTTAGTGTAATTACACCAATTGCCACTGGATTTTCATTAAATCATAACTAATGTTTTGTAATTCCAAATTTAGCAAATAAGTAGTCTAAATTGATCAGCTCGTCGAGACCTTTCTGTTTATGATATCCATGACTTCAATTGCAGCATGCATCATATAACTATATAATGAATAACAACTGTTATGGCAACAAATGCGACCCTAAAACCAACTAAATGTTATATTCTTGTTCCCCACACCTCACCCATGCCATGTTACTTTACTTGCCATATAAATTGTGCATCATCCATCATGGCATGATTGTTTGCTTGACGCATCTTATTCATATGCTTGTGCTCTATATTCATGTTGGCCTTGTTTGTTTGGTTTTTCTCGGATAGACACTGAGCAGGGGTTGTATCAAGAGAACCAGGAGCACTACCCAGATCCGTCCCTCGCTTCAACAGAGATACCAGGCAAGCACTACCACATGCTTGCATACATACAGTACCTATTGCCTCTATCTTATTCTTGCATCATTGAGTCGCGATTGCATTAAAATGAATCCCAAGTATGCATAGCCTTTACTTTTAAACCCCACCAAGCTTGAATCCTCCCTCCCATGAGCCACTACGATAGGAGTTGTTTGAGCCATGCGAGTCGTAGAACAGCATGTGTAGGGTTTGTGAGAGTCTGATGAATAATGAGGTACCTAAACAACTTAACCTGAGTAGTTCTGGGATAACTAAAGAAAGTGGCACCGGTGAGCAATATCTGCTATTTGGTTTTTCCTGCTCACTTGTGTCCCGTAAGACCCCGAGTACTTGATTCCTGTTCCTTGATTTATCGCGCTATCCACATCCGGGAGGTATATGGGACCCCCCTGGGCCAGAGCTTGATTCCGTCTTATTTCTTGGGGCCACACACTAGTTTGAGGTTTTATTTACGATCCTGTACTTATGCCATGGTTTACTGCTTTAATTACGATTGTGCGAGGTACTGCACACTGTACTGTTTTGGAAGCGGAGTGTTTACGCGGTGTCGACAAGCCCCGTTTGGGGTTCCCAGTCGCTCACAGCCACTGACGCAGACCTTGAGGCCGTCTCGGAGCTTGCTTACTCCGTTGCGGGTTCTACTTAAGGGGTGGCCCCCTGAAATAATTCTGAACCCTGTGATTGTTCAGTCGTGAAAGCCTCGTTGGGTTTTGATTTGGTTTTTCCGAGGTTGATCGAGTGTGTGTTGCTATTGGTGCACCCCGGCCGGGTAAAACTTTCTGAAAGCCGTGTCCACGGATATGGACGACTTGGAGCACAGTTTCTCGATCATAGATAAGCATAACTAAGGTACCGCCTTAATTTGACTAAGTAACTTGACTAGTAAATAGAGCAATACTCATGGAATGGTTAATAAATTGCCAACGGATGGGAGGATTGTTCGTCCGCTTCCTTGTTGGTAAGCAGGGAGGAGGATGGATCGGATGAGATTACCATTATAACTGTTGTATTTAAATTCACGGACATCCGTCTATCATTGGTTAGGCGGATGGTTAGCGCTTATCTGTAGAACTGCTAAGGTTTATCTTTCGCTGCAATTGCGTCACCCAGGTTGTGTCCCCTTTAGAGGCATTAAGACTTGCTGAGTACCCTTAGGGTCTCACACGATAAATTCTTGATTCAGATGAACAGGTACCTTCTCAGGACGGATACTGGGTGGAAGAAGCCGATGATGTGGGCAGCGATCGTTTGGTGTAGAGATTCCGGGATCGGGGATCCGTGAGACCTGTAGTTGGGATGTGCTTATTTTTCTCTGGCATCTTATGCCTATTTGCTTCTTATCCGTACTCGGATCTTGTTTGCCGCTTCCGCATGATACTCTGATGTGTGTTGTATGAGGAGCTATCCTAAATTATAGATGTATCTAGGTCATTTGAATCTTGCCGTATGGCGTTGGTAAATTTCCTTTCTTTCTAGATGGTGTGGCTCTGATGTACTCTTGTATGGTGGCTTGCGTACATACCCACTTGTGTACGTAGTTGATCCCTTCGCCTGCCGACTACGCCGCCCGTACAGGTCCCGTTGAGAGGTTAGCGGTTGGGACGTCTGAAAGGACTACCAGTGAGTGGCTTTTGGGGCCCCGCCGTACTATTTCAACCGCTATCTCTCATCCAGGCTTGTATCTAGGAGCGTAGTTCACCGAGGTAGTTACACATATGGATCGGCGAAGGCGGAGGTTGGGAGCAGAGGCGAAGGGGCGCCGGGGAAGGACGCGGACCGCGCTGCCGGGCGACTCCAGCGAAGGGCGGCGCTAGCGGAGAGCGGCGGCGGCCGGGAGATGCCGAGGAAGACCGGAGGCAGAGGAGATGAAGGCCACGCGGGCTCGGGCTTGGCCGGGGCGACGGGCGGCGACCACGACAAGGGGGCCCGGGGGCGAGGACGGAGGCCGGTCGTCGGGGCAGAGACGAACACGGGAGGGCCTGGCTATGCCGCGCGGATAGGGGCGGCGACGTGCAGGGGCTCCGACGGTGAGTGGCGATGGTGATGTGTGGCTTTGGTTGCAGCGCTCGGGCTGGCCGAGGAGGAGGAGGCGAGCCGACGACGGCTCGCTGGGGAGGCCGACGAACAGAGGGGGGAGAGGCCCCTGGCAGCTGCGCCATGGCTAGGAAGCCAAGCCGGAGAGAGGCCCGAGGTCAGGAACAGGCGCAAAGGCGGCGGTTGTGCTCCTAGGACGGGGACGACGGCCTGTGGTGGGGCCCTGACGAAGAGGTGGCGGATGCCTGGGAGGTGGAGGGGATGGATTAGAGGGCGGCAACGGCGGCTATCGAGAGGGCGAGGTCGCGAGTCAGGCGAGGATTGGGGCGCGTGGACGGGAATCGATCGGGAGGGTGGGGTGTGCGTGCGGGAGAGGCAGGTGGGTGGTTGGTCCTGGCGCGGGGTGTGAGTGGGCCAGGCGGTGGATCAGGTGGCGGCCAGCGGGTGAGGTGGCGCGTGGCGGTTGGCTGGAGGAGGGATGATAGCTGAGGTGGCGAGCACCGATTGGGTCGGATGAGGTGGAGGCATGGTGGGTAGATTAGGTTGGGTAGGAAAAGGGTCTAGGTAGGGTTTTATCTGGAGGTGGCCGACTGGGTCGGATCGGCCCGGTACGGCTGCCCCTAAAAATAAAGTAAATATTTTATTATTTTAAAACGGGGCTTTTGAAATCCATTGGTAGACGAAACAAAATAATCCGGAGACCCGGGTTTTGGATTTTGAAATAAAGGCGGGGTATTTAGAAAACCAAATATGTTTTTCGGAAATAGTTTCAGACAAACAAATGCATGATGATGACGATGCTCAAATGCAATGTGGCATGATGACATGAGCATGCGGTCATGATGATGCAATGCACAAAAACAACGCGATTTTCTAGTAGTGGTTTTTGCGGGATGCCACAATTCGACACCACTAACAATGGATCTCGCCCTCGAGATCCGCCTCATGATACCGGGAAGAAGGGCGGCGATCTGAATCTTCTCGCATCGTGTAGATCCTCGCGACACCACTAACAAGAGGTCGTTGTCCGTGATCGTCGAGGGAACACTCCGAAACAAAAGGTCGAAGGTAGAGGTATCAACAAATAAAGCCACCTCTAGCTTCGATGGAAAGAGGGAACCGATGCATTCTCATCCACTTCAATGTACACAAGCGAATAGAGTGAGTAGTCGGCATGGGGGCAATCCATCACGCACCCAAACTATTACTCCGCACAATCAGTAGAAAAGCGTGCAGCCATTCTCGGAATCAGACTGAAGATCTCGACAATCGAGGTTCAGAAACAAAGGAGTGATGCAGACTCTGCATCGGATCTAGCGTAGATGATGTCGTCGCGTCTGAAAACACCGGAAGGCACGAGAAGGAACAAAGAGAAGTCCACCAGACGAAGGGTTCCTCGGATAGCATGAAGACCAGATGTAGCAACACCGTTACCAAAGGAGGAAGCGAAACCCTGAAGGTACGATGGAACCCAACCACGAGAAATCCTGGACTCGAAGAGAGAGAAGAGAGCGGATTCAAAACATGCAGAGGTGAGAGGAGAGCAGCAGAGGGGTAAGGAGTAAAATCAGACCTAATCAGAACTATCCAACCGATTTTGCAAAATTAGTTTTGACACTCTACTTCGGCCGTTAGCTAGGTTATCCTACAGGCTGGACTTGTGGGGTATCGCAACTGCTGAGCTCTGATACCACTCTGTAACACCCTCAGAATCAACCCTATGCAAGTTTCAGCGATTCCCGCCAAACCCGCATAGAAACGATTCAAAGGTGCCCACCAGGCACTTTCGTGCGGGTGGAAAACGAAGTAATATCATTACACAATAGTCCACGATGGAACCCACAGAACAGATATATACAACAATGACTCAAAGAGTCAAGAATACAGATATACAATACAAAGATCCAAATCACCTTTAAAACGATATAGCGTCCGAGTATGGACAAGATGCAAATTGAGCTAAGAGCCCTGAAGAATAACCAATGGCGTCCATAACCCTGCCCAGGCCAAGCCGGAAGGGTAACCCTGCTAACGACGTCGAAACCTGCTAAAACAAAAGGGGTGCCGACAAAGGGCAAAGGAAAAAGAGAGAGCGGTCAGTACTGAGGCCAGTACACGGCGAGGCTAGAATTCGGCGGTCCTCGCCTACATAGGTATGGTGGACTGAAGCGGCAGCGCAACATGCACTAAACAACCTATAGAGACTCGATACAAATAGCGGCTATCGGAGAGGGGTAAGAAAGACCTATTCGGAACCAACCTGATACTACCACCAAACATACCCATCCTGGTGTTTCCCCCTCGAGACCAAACGAGGAAGTCAACCGAGGAACTCACACCGTTGGCAGTTTTATTCATTCCGTTATAGTTGCGGCAATTACTAGTCAAACATAGATAGTCATCCTGATATAATAAGCAGTGGGCACTTTTAGTTAACCATTCCGTTATAGTTGCAACACTTACTTGTTAGATACAATTAGCATGAGATGTCCCAAACCCAGCAGTTGTTGGTACTTTTATTTAGCCATTCCGTTGCAGTGGAGCTGATTACTAGTCATATCGGATACAAGTCAATTTATAACAGTAAACTTTAGTTATAGTTGTCTATGATCGAGAACTGTGCTCCAAGTCGTCCATAACCGCGGACACGGCTTCTCGAAAAGATTTAACCCTGCAGGGGTGCACCAAAGTTTCCACACGCACCTACACCCTTGTTGTGGGATCAGGTAGGTACAAGATCACAAAACATACACCCAACGGTATGTCGACGGGGTTTCGGACACGACGTTTCCCAGACCCAAAGCAAGCACGGGGGGCCACCCCACTAAGCTACCCGCAACGGAGTCGGCCGGTCTCCGAGACGGACTCAGGGTTTGCGTCAGTGGCTGTAAACGACCGGGAACCCGAAAATGTGACTGGGCTTGTCGATACCGCGAAAACACTCTGCTTCCAAAACAGTACAGGTGCATTCCTCGCACAATCTTAAATTAAGCAGTAAAGCATGGCATAAGTACAGGATAGTAATAAAGCCCCAAACTAATTGTGGCCCCCAGTACAGTACTTGGAATCAGGTACTAAATCGATGGGGGTGCCCATACACCCCACCTGTGGTTAGCGCACTCGATTTCGGAACAGGTGTCAAGAACTCGGGGTCCTACGGGACACAAGTGGACGGTTAACAACCAAATAACATCTATTGCCCACCTGTGCCTCTGCATTATTTACCTACTTCAATTTTATTTATTAAACAATAAGTAAGGCTATGAGCATCTCCAACATTAAACATGCGGCAACACTCCAACAACTGTGGTACTGGACGACACGCAACAGCACTTGAGCAAGCGACTACGACGCGCAAGTACAACTATCTACCAAACAACAGGTAATAGGATGTGTCCAAGGCTGCAAGGGATATCACGGGTACGAAAACTAGAGCATCGCAACACAGATAGCAATAGATCAACAGGGGGGAATAAATACTATAAAAGTAAGATAGGTAGAAAGGGGAAGGTGCTCGCCTGAAAACATTGTTGAAGGTTCATCCGAAGATCGGGTCGACACTCGCATCAACTCATCGGCCTAATCCGTGAAGAAGCAAAGCACTAGAAGAAACACCGGATGGACTATTTAATACTATGACACAAGATCGGGCATGATGCATGTATGATGTATGACATGGCAAAGGTGCAATGCAATTAGATCACATTAAGCGGAACCGGGGTCCCGACATTTAATTAAACGGTTCAAGTTATTTATCTACCCCACAAATTAAATGTTGGATTAGCAAGACCAAACATGGCTTCGGTTCGCTATGCCAATTTAAATGAAGTCCGGAATAAGACAACGATATCCCGCGGATGGACTCCATATTTAATTTAGGTGAATCGGCATAATGCCCCCAAACCACAGACAAGTATGCATGCATGAACAATTTGATATGCAACAAGTAATATTATTTATAAAATATAGGTCACGGAAAAGAGGGTCACACTTTGGGGTTCGGCGAACTTGGGCTCCGAGGGGTTCAGGGTCGGTTCTCAGGGTCCGGATCTAGGGTTCGACCTCGGCGGGATCGTTCTCGGATAACGGAGTAGATCTCGGCGCATCCGAGAAGAAGAACTTGGTTGGCGTCGGGGGCACATCGGATCCGCCCTGGTCGGTGCCGATCTTGTCATCGATGGCGAACTTGAGTGGATCGGGTATCGGGGTCTTCGGATCCGTGAAGTAGATCTTGTCGCACGGTGTCCGGGATAGACGATCTTGGCGTATTCGCATTGGCGATCTTGGCGTTCGGGTTCTCGACTTCGCATCCGGGACGAAGGTCTTGTCGCATGTGTGGTCGCCGGGTCCGCGAAGTGGGCTTCGAGTATGGCGACGCATGTCAAAGATCTTGTCGGTGGCCTTGGAGTGGTACTCTGGGCTGCTTCGGGTTCCTGGCGATGGTCTTGTCGGCTGAGATGGAGCACTTTCATGATCGGGCTCGATTGCCGAAGGCGAACTCGGTTCTAGTTCCGGAGATCTCCGGTGTAGATCTTGGCGTACCACCAGTTGAGAAGAACTTAAATCGTTATTGTCGGTCTTGTCGCACAGGGTATCTTGCACAACCGCCTCAGAACAACCACATCTTGTCACCAGGGAGACACAAACAGAGCACTTTCCTCGAGCTGGCCCTGAACATGCAGACACGCATGGGGAAGGTCGACGATGGCCCGCGACACGATGGCGGCAGCTCGGCCGCGAGGCTTGCAGATGGATCGGCGAAGGCGGAGGTCGGGAGCAGAGGAGAAGGGGCGCCGGGGAAGGACGCGGACCGCGCTGCCGGGCGACTCCAGCGGAGGGCGGCGCTAGCGGAGAGCGGCGGCGGCCGGGAGATGCCGAGGAAGACCGGAGGCAGAGGAGATGACGGCCATGCGGTCTCGGGCTTGGCCGGGGCGACATGCGGCGACCACGACAAGGGGGCCCGGGGGCGAGGACGGAGGCCGGTCGTCCGGGCAAAGACGAACACGGGAGGGCCTGGCTATGCCGCGCGGACAGGGGCGGCGACGTGCAGGGGCTCCGACAGTGAGTGCAGATGGTGATGCGTGGCTTTGGTTACAGCGCTCGGGCTGGCCGAGGAGGAGGAGGCGAGCCGACGACGGCTCGCTGGGGAGGCCGACGAACAGAGGGGGAAGAGGCCCCTGGAAGCTGCGCCATGGCCAGGAAGCCAAGCCGGAGAGAGGCCCGAGGTCAGGAACAGGCGCAAAGGTGGCGGTTGTGCTCCAAGGACGGGGACGACGGCCTGTGGCGGGGCCCTGACGAAGAGGTGGCGGATGCCTGGGAGGTGGAGGGGATGGATCAGAGGGCGACGGCGGGGGCTATCAAGAGGGCGAGGTCGCGAGTCAGGCGAGGATTGGGGCGCGTGGACGGGAATCGATCGGGAGGGTGGGGTGTGCGTGCGGGAGAGGCAGGTGGGTGGTTGGTCCTGGCGCGGGGTGTGAGTGGGCCAGGCGGTGGATCAGGTGGCGGCAAGCGGGTGAGGTGGCGCGTGGCGGTTGGCTGGAGGAGGGATGATAGCTGAGGTGGCGAGCACCGATTGGGTCGGATGAGGTGGAGGCAGGGTGGGTAGGAAAAGGGTCTAGGTAGGGTTTTATCTGGAGGTGGCCGACTGGGTCGGATCGGCCCGGTACGGCTGCCCCTAAAAATAAAGTAAATATTTTATTATTTTAAAACGGGGCTTTTGAAATCCATTGGTAGACGAAACAAAATAATCCGGAGACCCGGGTTTTGGATTTTGAAATAAAGGCGGGGTATTTAGAAAACCAAATATGTTTTTCGGAAATAGTTTCAGACAAACAAATGCATGATGATGACGATGCTCAAATGCAATGTGGCATGATGACATGAGCATGCGGTCATGATGATGCAATGCACAAAAACAACGCGATTTTCTAGTAGTGGTTTTTGCGGGATGCCACAGGCTCCCAACAAATGCCACAAAAGGCCACAATGCCACCAAGGCCACAAAACCGTCTAGGGTTCCAAGAACCCAAGAGGGACAAGCTCCAATGAGTCACACGAACCAAATCCTCCGAGGATAACTCAAACCGATGCACCAAATGCAAATGGCAAGAACACCACAAAGGTGCTCAAATCCCTCTGTCCCAAATTCCACCAAAGCTACAAAATATTATGGGGGAATAAGAGAGGAAGAACAATGGAGGAAATCCACAAAATACTCCAAGATCTAGATCCCAATATGTTCCCCTCACTTAGAGGAGAGATTGATTGGTGGGATTGTAGATCTAGATATCCTCTTTCAAATCCCTCAAGAATATGCAAGAATCATTGGAGGGATTGAGAGAAAGCAAGCTCAAGAAGGTCAAAAATGGAGGGGAAAACTTGCAAGAATGGTTGGGGAACCATTGGGGAAGAAGGCTCCTTAAATAGGTCCCCCGAAAATCCAACCGTTGAAGCCCAAAAATGCGAATCCCGGTACTACCGGACATTCCCAGTACTACCGGACATTCCCTGGGGATCCCAGGTCACCAAACGCACCTTATTCAGTACCAACCGGTACTAAGGGGCGGTACTACCGGACCCTAGTCCAGTACTACCGGTCATCCCTGAACGAAAACTGCCATAATTTTTGCATCCGGACTCCGATTTTGATGATCTTGGGCTTGTTTTGAAGAGGAAAACAAGCTCTAAAATATCATGCAAATAAACATCATAGTCCAGCAAGGGAGGATAGATCCAAATTACGAAAGGTTTAACCTCTCTCAAAAAGACGAACCGATAAAACCTCCCACATCGAAAACATAATAGAAAATGCATATGAAATCCGTTTTCGATGAACTAGAGCTTGTCATGGAGGTTAACACAAGATCTAAATCCTCACATGAGTAAGAACTAAATAATGGAAGGTTTTACCTATCTCTAAAATACAAACCGGTAAAACCTCCATGATCAAAACGCAATAAGATATAAAAGGGAAATCCGTTTTTGATGACCTAGAGCTTGTTATGGAGATTACCACAAGCTCTATATCCTCACATGGATAAGACCAAATAACAACCAAATATGATGATGCATGTATTCAATGGTTTGAGCTCTCTCCGAACGATGTGATCGAGTTACTCATTCGAGATCCCCTCTTGATAGTACGGTTATCTATCCTAAACCCGGTCTCCCAACAAACATGAGACCGACAAAAGGGAAAACCTATCAATATTATACCTTTGCCTTGAGCAATCCATTTGAGCTCAATGTAGACGATCTTGTCCTTCTCAAGATGGACACCTTTCTTGATTCCTCATCATCGATCCATGATCACCGAGGATGGCAAGCATCAAACAAGAGATCTTCTATAGATGCCGCATTTTGAGCTTGCACAAGACATCTTCTTCTCATTTCATCGACCTTGAAGCCAACACATGCTCCAAGCGATGCCAATGGACCAATCCTACAAGTACAACTTAATACACACATTAGTCCATAAAGATTGTCATTAATTACCAAAACCACACATGGGGGCCCACATGTTCTTTCAATCGCCCCCATTTTGGTAATTGATGACAATCCCTTTAAGAGGGTTTATATAAGGAATTTGAATGAACAAACTGGTAACACCAATATCAAATACTATATAAGTATGTGATATTGGTACCACCATATATAGAGCAAACTCCCCCACAATCTATGCATGTGTGATGAACTTGAATTTCATTGCATATATTGCCAATCATTATCATTCATGGATTTTCCACTATATATACCACATGATAAGCAACGACAAAGATGCAAGAGCATGAGAGGCAAATGCACAAGAACAAACTCAATGCATAAACCAACTTCCCTTAAACCCTCTAAAACTTCTCCCCCATTGGCATCGACTGCCGAAATGGGTGACAAGTTCTAGAAGGAAAATATAATAATAATTCCTCCAAAGGTGTGCCTTCGCACATATCCAATGATGAATACTTGGGAGGGAGTAGAACTATATCGAGGACCCGAAGATTGCCAAAATAAATAAATTCAAATGATGCAAGCAATTACAAGGTCCCAGAAACCAATTGAAAACAACAAATGAGTTCAAATGGAACCTACAAGATATTATGATATGAGCAAAAGAGTGCTTTAAATAACAAATAGAGAAGCTCCCAAGATTTGTGCACAATTCAAAATAAATGCATTAGAATACATATTGCACAAATATGGAATCCTCGCTCCCCCATAAGCATTTAAAACACAACGAATGAAGGATCAAATAAATGCTTAAATAAAATGGAGAAGCTCCCCAAGATTTGTGCACACTTAAGAATCGTTGTATTTCAATACAAAACTGCACAAATATGGAATCCTAACTCCTCCATAAATATTTAAGGCACAATAAATGAGAAAGAAGACAAATGAGCATTATTAAATGAATTATATGAGCTCCCCAAAGATAATGCACCAATTATGATAATTGCATTTGGGAACAAAGTGCATAATCACGGAATCCTCACTCATCCAAGTTCATTTAACAATACATGGCATGAGAGAACAAATATGAGTGTCCAAAGATGCAAACAAGAGGAAGAAGCACTCATAGGCAATTAAATTTGGAAGCCACCGAAGAATCAAATGGATTAGAAAGGTGGCCTCCAAGGATTAGAAGTCAACTAAAATTATCTTCTCTATGTCTCTAAGTGGAAACCATCCCAAAGACATATTCCCATAAAGAAATAATCACACACAAAGAAGATATACAATAAGGCATATGAAAACAAAAAATGAAGTCATAACATATACCAATAAGATTTTTGCTTCAAAGCACGGCCAAGGGCTCAAATATATCTTATTGTACATTAGTGAACTTTAAACATAAACACACTACATATATAACAACTATCACCAAGGGAAAAGGAGAAAGTTGGCATATATGAAGAAAGGCAACAAGTATCACGAGAAACAATATATTAGCAAAATCTCACTATTGCACATGAGAGAAGTTGAGGAAAAGATAGGAAATAAAATTGCTAGATTGACATATTTGGGATTGGAGCATCATATGCATGATTTTTTATAGTCCCAATTATATATACTCATCTCAACTTATACACATATACAATAGAGAGTTCTCTTAATACCATGGCTAGAGATACAACAATTACAAATACATGAATTCATGCCAGAAGGCAACCGACAAACGGTTGGAATCAAGATATATGAGCATGAGAAAGAGATACTTGTTACCGAGATATAATTGGTAGGATGTAGAGGATATGAATTCATTGATCATCCTATAGCTTTCCACAAATTTTCATGTATGCACCACTTCTTCAAAATTGAGAGACACGCATCCAATATAGCTCCAATGCACCTAAAACACAATTAAGTACAAAATGGTCCCCAAACTTATTGGGTCCAATGTAGTTAGTGCAACTACAATACATAGTAGAGACTCCACATAAATATGTGCATATTGATATGAGATTGAATTTCATGCACAACTTAGCCGATGGGATTTGGTGGAGTTTCCCCTATATATTGGATCAAAGAAAGCAAGCATGCCATAATATAAACATATAGTAAATATGCCTCCATAAAGCTTTCAAGAACCAAAAGGAGATACAATTTGAGCAAAAACACCAAGTAAATCAAGATTGCACACGCAAGAGTGTGACATGACAAATGATGTCCAAATTGTGTCCAAGAACCAATTCAACACATGAAGGATCACAATTTCAACAAATGAAGTAGGCTAAAGCCAAAGAGAAAAAGATAGATAGAAATAAAAATGCTCAAGGATTTATCTCATTCTAAAATGGTCAAAATGTGAAACACGGAATGAGATAAAACCAACTCCCAAGAAGAGCAAGGTTCCAACAAGAAACCAAACTCACCAAACTTCTGATGATGGCACAGATACCAAAACAAAAAGATTGAGGTTCCAAGCACATAAAACCCGATATGGATCAAACAAAGAAGCATAAATATGAGTGTTCTAAATAATATAGGATAGCTCACCCATGGATAGTGCATTATATAGGATTTTCCTTGTGAATGCAAAATGCACACAAATGGGATCATCACTAGTACCTATAATAAATACAACACAAGAGGATACCAGTAAAATAAGAAGATCCACAAAAAGCAAGGAAGGCTTGGGAGACAACACAAAACATTTTCATGGCCAAAGATAGGATAAAGTTAAACAAAGGCCAAAGTGAATATGATCAATAAATTCTACCATAAGTTGGGTACTCATTGTCCAAGGACAAGAAATATGGGGAATAATTTTCCCAAGGTAGCTTGCATGGATATCCAAGATCATAGTCACAACAAGAAGCATATAACAAAAGATAAGAATTAAGCATTATACTTTGAACAAGATTCTTGGTAGCTTCCAATAGTCACACAATCACTAGTGATTAGAGTAACTTGAAGCAAATGGTTTCCATGAGGATATATATATCTAAATATGAGGAAACACATACCAAGAAACATTATCATATACAAGATCCAAAATAAGATCAATGAAGGCATTCAAGCAAATTGGAACTTGTATGAGCAAATGTGTCACATAGGTGCAAGATAATTATCAATATCAATTCTAAATGACACAACCTCGAATATTCACATTTTCTAGGATTGTAATATGCACTAAGCATATGACTCCCCCATAATGTGATACTACCATAAAACCAACACGAGGCAAAATAATATAAATAGATAAAATTAATGGACATTATAAAACTTAAATTTCTCATGAGAATTGTACCACATAGAGAGTAGACAATAATACAATATAAATACTAGGTGGTATTCCTCATGTACACATATTTTTAGGATTGTGGAATGCCTAAGCATAACACTCCCCCAAAATGGGATAATCCATTATTCTCTCACAAGAGCCAAATAAGTTACCAAATATAATCAAGTAAGGCTCAAACACAAGAAACATACATACATGGTGTGCCACCTAATCATACACAAATAATCTTGATTTCAAGATAATTAAGTGGTTAGCACAACATGTACAAAAACATGGAAAATACAAAACCAACACATGCACAAGGGGGCAAGTAACTTTCAATGTAAAGAGTTTAGCATATGTTACCGCAAGGAGGAACATTGGAAATATAATAAAATCATGATAATCCAAATGGCTTGGCTTGACAATAATAATTGATGAAGATCCCTCAATTCTTCATAATGTAGCCAAGACTCCAATGCCCTCCAACAATACCTATTGATCAAGTTTTGGCTTGTTGGTCCCCAACCAAGTTGGGTCCTAAGAGGTTAGTCACAATAGGCTTGGCAACCCAAATGGTTCTTTTCTTGAACCCACATTGAGCACCAACAAATTTGGCAAACACATTGCCAACCTCATCCTTACAAAGAGAATAAGCATCATCAATAATGATAGTGTTGGATGAGGAGATACCGATAGTGCATGAGGAAGAAATATGCCCCTTCTCACGGCATATGTAGCAAGTTCTACTCTAGCCATGTTTCTTCTTAGGTGAAGCCAAAAATTGAGGAAGATCTCGAGTAGTCCTCTTAGGAAGTGGCCCATTAATGACTTGAGGTGGAGCTTGAGGCCGCTTCCCTTGTTGCTTCACACAGAGGCTTTTTCTTCAATGGGAAAGATCTAACATGGTTCCCTTCTTCCTTGCACTTGAAGCAAACAATGTTGGCCGGATTCTTGACTTTATCTTGGCCATTCTTCTTGTTGTCCTTGTGCTTCAACTTGATAGTGGACTTGTTCTTGACATTGGAGTTGAATCCAAGCCCACTCTTGTCATTGGGGGATTTTTGCACACTCAAGATATTGTTGAGTGCGACCTTCCCTTGATGACCCTTTTTCAAGTCATTCTTCAAAGAAGTGACTTGAGCCTTGAGCTCTTTGATTTCCTCTACATGGTTAATTTCAACAAAAGTACTATAGGAAGTACATGCTACATTGTTAGAGCAACAAGGCATGAAAAGTAATTCATCACAATATGTAGCAATGTCATGAGTGGATGAATTACAAGGACTAGCACATGGCAATATAACATTTGGAGTAGATATAATGCTAATGTACACATGAGGCCCACTAGATGTTACCTTTGACATGATGGCCTCATGAGCCAACTTTATCCTACCATGGGAGACTAGGAGATCCTCATGCGAGCTTGAGAGCTTAACATGGCTTTCTTCTAACTTCTCATAGTTGCTAGTTAGCAAAGCAAGTTGAGCCTTTAGCTCAACATTCTCCTTTAAAATAGATGCTTCACAAGACATAGAGTTGGTAGCACAAGCATCATCATTATTAGCAAGAGGTGAGGGCAACTTGGCAAGCTCTTTAGAATATGAAGCTTTAAGTTGCTCATGTGACTCGGTGAGTTTGATGAGCTCGCCCTTTATGACCCTAGAGCCATTTTTGAGGTGCTCAAAATCCTCAAGGAGTTTAGAATAAGCACCTTCAAGTTCATCATTTTTAATCTTGAAGGAGTTTGCCACCGCAAGTTCTCTATCATGGTATTCCTTTACTCTAGATAATTCTAGAGTAAAAGTCTCCTCAAGAGATTCTTTGGTGGTTTGTTCTTCTTCAAGGGAGTCCTTTAGTTGTGAAACTTCATTAGCATACTCACGCTCAAGTGCACACTTTTCATTAATTAAGTTTTCTTGCTCCTCAATAAGATCATTGCCTTCTATGGCACAATTCAAGATTTCAAGAAAATTGGAGGAAGCAATTTTATTTTTGAAGAGAGCGCTATAGACAACCTCTCCCATTTTCTTAATAGAGGTAATATCATACTTACCTCTATAATCATCATTATCATTCTCAACCTCATCATCATCATCATCATCATCATCATCATCATCATCATCATCATCATGAGATACAATGGGATTCAAAGAGGTTACCTTTGTTCCCTTAGCCATAAGGCATATGTGAGAACCGTAGGAAGGTGATGATGAGATTGCACTTGTAGCTCTCTTCAAGACCTTGTCTTGGCCGATAGAATTTTCATTTTCCTCTACATTGTTAGCAACACAAGCACTAGAGGAAATAGAAGCATTTTTATCATGGCAACAAGACAACATGAGCATATCATCATGAGATTTATTCAAGTCATTTCTACATGATATGCAAGGACTATTAACACAAGCATGTGAGAAATTTTGAGTTCTAGAAGTGTTAAGGTCCAAAGATAGATCATTGCAACTAGATAGATATGAGGGATTACAAATAGTGAACACACTATCCATATTGCAATTTCTATCACCACACACATTATCATTACCTTGTGAAAAGTCACAAGTTGGTGAAGTGGTAGAGGATGAGAACTCATCTCGACAGGAAATGGAAGCAACACAATCATCCTCAATAATGTTGGACACAACATATTTATCTTGAAGTTTTGTCCATAACTCATGAGCGCTCCAAAAAGAAATGATTGAAGATGTAACTACATAGCTCAAAGCATTAACAAGCACATTAGAAGCTTGAGCATCGAGATATAAGTTTTTCTCATCCTCACTAGATAGATTTTTGAAATCCATTGGAGGAGAAAAACCTATATCTACAATACGCTCCAAATTTGGGTCCATGTCCCGAAAATGAATGAGCATGCGATTTTTCCATATATCATAATTTGTGCCATCGAATGTGAACATGTCATTGTGCACTAATCCTCTAGCCGACATCTTTACTCTCAAGGCGGTGAAGCCTAAAATGAGAGACCGGGCTCTGATACCAATTGAAAGGATACGGATGTCGCCTAGAGGGGGGGTGAATAGGCGATTAAAACTTTTCCTAGAGTGGCTCAACAAAGGCGGAATAAAACTAGTGTTTACTTTGTTAAGCACAACCTAGAACAACTAAGGTTCACCTATGTGCACCAACAACTTATGCTAAGCAATACAAGCAACAAAGTGATAGCAAGATATATATTACTTCAAGCACGAAGGCTATCACAATGTAAAGTGCATAAGTAAAGAGCTCGGGTATAGAGATAACCGAGGCACGCGGGGACACCGATATTTTACCGAGTTCCTCCCAACATGGAGTACGTCTCGTTTGGAGAGGGGGTGGTATCTAACCACCTACGCCACAAAAGGCCTCCCTTATTCTCTGGTGAATCTCACCCCAATGGGATCGATCCATGCTTCTACTATCGGTGAACTTGTCGGTGGCAACCAGAACCTCTCACAAGGTTGGGGCACTTCTCCACAACTTAATTGTAGGCTCCCAACAAATGCATAAAGAGCATTAAATTTGGCCTAAGTTAGGTAAGATCTAAGAAAGTTTAACTGATTGGAAGATGATCACTTGGCAAGATGCTTTGCAAGGTCCAGTTTATTTAACAAGAATGCCCCAATAGAAAGTACGACATTTAGTGCTGAAAGATTTGCTTCGGAATCCACAACTATGCGGATGCACCGTATAATCTTTCATTGGAATTTAAACTAGTAAAATATAAACCGCACAGGAACCAACATTTTAGTTCAAGAATCAATAGCTTCTATGAATGGAGTTTCAAAACTATTAGTAAAACTTAAGGGGAGAGTAAACATTAAAACGAGAGTTGAAGAAAATATTATAGGAAATAGAGAAAAGTTATTTAAAAGAAAATATTAAGAAGGTATAAACTTGAGGATGATAAAGGATACATTTAACAATCAAATTTAAAAAGAAACAACTTTTAAGTAAACCATAAGAATCCTAATTAAACAAGTGTCGAGAATGAACAATTCCCATTGGGTATGGACAAATTGAGTTCAAATCCAATCTTAAGAAGGAATACTAGTATCAATTATATAATGACAGGAATAGTGAGATAGTCTATTGGCTATTAAAATGCATATATAGGAACTTAAAAAATTATGGTTGTGAGAACCTACAAACTATACTTATTAAAATAGTAATTGAAAGGATACGGATGTCTCCTAGAGGGGGGGTGAATAGGCGATTAAAATTTTTCCTAGAGTGGCTCAACAAAGAAGGAATAAAACTAGTGTTTACTTTGTTAAGCACAACCTAGAACAACTAAGGTTCACCTGTGTGCACCAACAAGTTATGCTAAGAAATACAAGCAACAAAGTGATAGCAAGATATATATTACTTCAAGCACAAAGGCTATCACAATGTAAAGTGCATAAGTAAAGAGCTCGGGTATAGAGATAACCGAGGCACGCAGGGACACCGATATTTTACCGAGTTCCACCCAACATGGAGTACGTCTCGTTTGGAGAGGGGGTGGTATCTAACCACCTACGCCACAAAAGGCCTCCCGTATTCTCCGGTGAATCTCACCCTAATGGTATCGATCCACGCTTCCACTATCGGTGCACTTGTCAGTGGCAACCGGAACCTCTCACAAGGTTGGGGCACTTCTCCACAACTTAATTGGAGGCTCCCAACAAATCCCACAAAAGTCCACAATGCCACCAAGGCCACAAAACCGTCTAGGGTTCCAAGAACCCAAGAGGGACAAGCTCCAATGAGTCACACGAACCAAATCCTCCGAGGATAACTCAAACCGATGCACCAAATGCAAATGGCAAGAACACCACAAAGGTGCTCAAATCCCTCTCTCCCAAATTCCACCAAAGCTACAAAAGCTTATGGGGGAATAAGAGAGGAAGAACAATGGAGGAAATCCACAAAAGACTCCAAGATCTAGATCCCAATATGTTCCCCTCACTTAGAGGAGAGATTGATTGGTGGGATTGTAGATCTAGATCTCCTCTTTCAAATCCCTCAAGAATATGCAAGAATCATTGGAGGGATTGAGAGAAAGCAAGCTTAAGAAGGTCAGCAATGGAGGGGAAAACTTGCAAGAATGGTTGGGGAATCATTGGGGAAGAAGGCCCCTTAAATAGGTCCCCCGAAAATCCAACCGTTGAAGCCCAAAAATGCGAATCCCGGTACTACCGGACATTCCCGGTACTACCGGACATTCCCTGGGGATCCCAGGTCGCCAAACGCACCTTATTCAGTACCAACCGGTACTAAGGGGCGGTACTACTGGACCTCCGGTACAACCGGACCCTGTCCGGTACTACCGGTCATCCTTGAACGAAAACGGCCATAATTTTTGCATCCGGACTCCGATTTTGATGATCTTGGGCTCGTTTCGAAGAGGACAACAAGCTCTAAAATATCATGCAAATAAACATCATAGTCCAGCAAGGGAGGATAGATCCAAATGACGAAAGGTTCAACCTCTCTCAAAAAGACAAACCGATAAAACCTCCCACATCGAAAATATAATAGAAAATGCATATGAAATCCGTTTTAGATGAACTAGAGCTTGTCATGGAGATTAACACAAGATCTAAATCCTCACATGAGTAAGAAATAAATAATGGAAGGTTTTACCTATCTCTAAAATACAAACCGGTAAAACCTCCAAGATCAAAACGCAATAAGATATAAAAGGGAAATCCGTTTTTGATGACCTAGAGCTTGTGATGGAGATTACCACAAGCTCTATATCCTCACATGGATAAGACCAAATAACAACCAAATATGATGATGCAAGTATGCAAAGGTTTGAGCTCTCTCCGAACGATGTGATCGAGTTACTCATTCGAGAGCCCCTTTTGATAGTACGGTTATCTATCCTAAACCCGGTCTCCCAACAAACATGAGACCGAAAAAAGGGAAAACCTATCAATATTATACCTTTGCCTTGAGAAATCCATTTGAGCTCAATGTAGACGATCTTTTCCTTCTCAAGATGGACACCTTTCTTGATTGCTCATCATCAATCCATGATCACCGAGGATGGCAAGCATCAAACAAGAGATCTTCTATAGATGCTGCATTTTGAGCTTGCACAAGACATCTTCTTCTCATTTCATCGACCTTGAAGCCAACACATGCTCCAAGCGATGCCAATGGACCAATCCTACAAGTACAACTTAATACACATATTAGTCCATAAATATTGTGATGGGGATATGCCTACCGGGTATACCCAGCAGGACGATTCCGACTGGCCCAGGCACCTGCGAGTGGGCCTGCATAAACGGCGACTAGATCACAACCTGGCGTGGACTCAAGCGACTGGAAGCTGAAGGCCCAGAAGCGTAGATAGGCCCAGTCGGATTAGGTTAAACGATTGCTGAAACCTTAAGTGATTCGGTTGAGATCTGTAAACCCTAGGGGGTGAGTCTATATAAACCTCCCTAGAGGGCGTGTAGAGGATACGTTCCATCATCCACCCAAGCGACTCGCTGCCTAGCCGCCGAGCTCGCCCCATTGTACTTCCACCATAATACAATCTAGCAGGAGTAGGTCTTTACCCTCCTGGGGGCCGAACCTGGGTAAATCCTTGTGTCTCCGCCCTCATCTCGCACCGCAGATGGCTGGCCGCCCTTGCCCCATGTTCTACTACTCGCTGCCGATTGCAGCATCTGCCGTGGTCATTCCCACGACAGTGGCGCCCACCGTGGTGCCTGGCCGGTCTGGCTGGTGTTCTGCGGCGAGATCCAATCTGCCCATCAACGAGTGGGTCACCACCGGCCGCATGATAGCGATCGGTGAGATGCTCCAAATCTTTCCGAGCAGCTATGTCCCGGTGGCGCGACCCGTCACGCACAGCATGATCCTGCCGGTTGGCACAATCAGCCTCTTCGTCGGCCTCACCGACGTTATCGTCTCGGAGGACTCAGCTCACATCCGCGAGTCGCCGCCACGCGACCGGCTCTCTGAGATTCAGGTCTGCACGATCCACCGCCTCGCCTCCGAGTACGACTCAGCCCACAGCGACGTGGCTGAAACCACCGCGGCCGGGGAAGACGCGGCCCTCCACGACGACGCCGACTCGGCGACCCCGGCGTCACTCGCCGGATCCATCGTCGCCGTGTCGCCCGCGGGCTCCATCACCCAGGTCTCCAACGTCGGAGACTTCGAGGATCCCTCCATCCTTGGGATCTTCGACTTCGACTCCGGGTCGGAGAACTCCGCCGATCTCCGCGACGGGACCGGTCGCCATGCCGCGACCTACATGGCGACTGGCGCCGACCCACCGGAGGATCCATTCTCCACCGCGATCCCTCCCAACACAACGACAACGGAGGTCGAGGAACTCCACCTGAAGCAGGCGGAAGCAGTACGCAAGAAGCAAGCCGAGTGCGGAAAATTTCGCCTCGAGCAGGTGACGGCGCAGGAGCTGTCGCGCTACCACCAGCAATGAATCAGGTCGCGCCTGAACCCCACCGTCCAGGGGCGCTCCCTGAACTTCGACGACGAGAGCGACCCGTCTCGCGCAGCCGAGCGTGTGATCTGCGAGAACGCGCCACCAGGAGGAAGCGCCCGGCCCCACCAGGGTCGACGGCGAATGGCGCCCCACCTCCACCCAACCGTGCACCCCCCAGGGACCAGCCGCGGATCGTGGTCTCCTCACGGGAGCGAGATGCGAACGGCCTACCACTGTTCTCCACCCCAATGGACAACCTCGTGGCGGGCCGAGTAGCGACCGACAACATCACGGCTACCGGTGACGGCGCCCTACAGATCCAGTACGTCAAGGCCTTGCTCGCAAAGGCGGTCGAGCAACAAAACGCAGGTGTCGACTCACAAGGTCCGATATACTCACGTTCATCGGGCAACAGAGCGGCCTCAAGCGGCCGCCCCTTGGCAGCAAACACCTCAACTACCCGCCACCCGAACCACTGCAGCTCCAACACCGACCTGGGAACACGGCACTCTCCACCAACGACCCCCGGCCGGCGACCAACTTCGTCGCCGCCAACGGTCAGCCCGTCGATGCCCGCACCCACATCATCAACAACTAGAGCTGGCGCGCACGCCAGCCCGACGACCTGCGGCATACCTTAACCAACCGCCGCGACGGCGAGCCGAGGGGGTCGCTAAGCCGACTCGGGCCCCGGTGCTTCGGACCGATGATCCGAGGTGAAAGATACCCGGCGAACTTCAAAGCGCCGAAGGAAATAGAGAAGTACGACCCCACGTACGATCCCTCCGTGTGGCTGGATAATTACCTCATGGAAATAGGGATCGCCGGCCACACCGATCTACTCGCCGCCCGCTACCTCCCCCTGATGATGGAGGGGGCGTGCAGGCAGTGGATCAACACTCTCCCCGCGGATATCATCGACTCCTAGGAAGAGATGCGCGACGCCTTCGTCAGGCACTTCGAGGGTTCATACACCCGCGCCACCACCATCGAGGACCTGGAACGATGCGTCCAGGGACCTTGCGAGTCGACCCGCAGCTGGGTCCAATGGTGGAAAGAACTGTGGTACAACGCGGTCGGCATCCCCCCAGACACCGCAATCCACTGCTTCAAGACCTCGTGCCGCTACGAACCCCTGGTCGCTTAGCTCAAACGAGCATACCGCACACTCGACAACATACCGGATCTCCTAGAGATCGCCAAAAGATACGCAGAGGAAGACCCAAATCAAGAAACCGACGACGAGTCAGAAGGACAACGCCGCACAAGCGGCAACGACAACAGACGACGATCAGATCTACGCTACAGCAACACTCGCCTCACCGGCAAGCGCCGCAGTGATGGGCGAGTCGACTTCGTCGCCAACGTTGGGCACGCGCAGCGTGAGCCCAAGAGCTTCCGCCGCGACGGGGGGAAACGCCGCGACGGCAGTAACTACAAGACGAAACCAAGGTTCGACCCCGCGGCCCTCCTTAACCAACCTTGTGCATTTCACAGCAGGGAAGGAAAGCCCGCCACGCACACGACCGCCGACTGCCACTCTCTCAAGGAGATCGAGAAGGCACGGCGAGCGCAGGAAGACCCCGATAACAACCCGCCAAACGGCAGAAAATTCGGCAGCGTGGCTGGCTCGCTCCACACCTTCACAGGCTTCAACACGAAGCGCGAGAATAAGGTCGTTGCCCGCGCCGTCGCCGTCAATGCGGTGGCCCAGGTGGACGTTCCCCAGTTCCTCAACTGGTCGGAGCAACCCATCACCTGGAGCCGCCAGGACCACTCGCCACGCATCGAGTACCCAGGTCGAGTCGCCCTGGTAGTCAAGCCCAAGGTGGGAGACTACTGGCTCCCCAAGACATTGATGGACGGTGGCAGCTCCATCAACATCCTGTACCTGGACACCTTCAGTCGACTGTGGCTCCCGCAGTCGATGGTCGAGACGACCTACACCATGTTCCACGGCATCATCCCCGGTCGGAAGGCGTACCCGATCGGCAAGGTCATGCTGCCAGTCACCTTCGGCACACCGGCAAACTTCCCCACCGAGCGGATCGTCTTCGAGCTGGTGCCCTTCGACAGCCCCTAGCACTGCGTCCTGGGGCGCCAGGCGTTCGCCAAGTTCATGGCGGCGCCACACTATGCGTACAACGCGATGAAGCTCCTCGGACCGCATGGTGTCATCACCATCCACGGCGACCCTGACATGGCCGCCGAGTGCGAGGCCAAAGGAGCCGAACTCGCCGACGCCGTCATCGTGGCAGAGGCCAACCACGCCGACGAGCTCACCAAATACACGAGCGGGGTCAACAACGACGACCCCACTATACTCAAGAAGCCCAATTCGGAGGGCGGCAACACCTCAGTCTTCGAGGCAACGACGCATACCCGCACCGTCGAGCTGGTCCCAGGCGACTCCAGCCAGACGGTGACGATCGGGATGGGCATGAGCCCAGCATAGGAAGACGCGCTCATCGAGTTCCTCCGTGAGAACAGGGACATCTTCGCATGGAAGCCCTCTGACATGCCCGGTGTCCCTAGGGAACTCGCTGAGCACAAACTCAACGCCGACCCGAAAGTGCGACCTGTCAAGTAGTCGCTGCGGCCCTTCAATGAAGAGCGCCTCCGAGCCATTGCCAAGGAGGTGCAGCGTCTACTCGCTGCAGGCTTCATCCGGCCAATAAAATACTCCAAGTGGATGGCAAACCCAGTCCTGGTCGAGAAGAAAAATGGGACCTGGAGGATGTGTATCGATTATACAAACTTAAACAGAGCCTGCCCGAAGGAGCAATTCGTCCTCCCGCGGATCGACCAAATAATCGATTCCACCACGGGCTCGGAGTCGCTATGCTTCCTCGACGCCTACTCTGGGTACAACCAGATCAAAATGGCCGTTGAGGACGAAGAGAAGACGGTGTTCATCACGCCATTCGGAGCCTTCTGCTACACCGCCATGACCTTTGGCCTCAAGAACGCCGGGGCGACCTACCAGCGGTGTATGCAGGAGTGCCTTGTGAACCAAATTGGCCGCAATATCCACGTCTACATCGACGACGTGGTAGTGAAGTCCGCCCGCCAGGGCGACCTACTCGCCGACCTGGCGGAAACATTCGCCAACCTGCGGAAATACAAGATAAAGCTCAACCCAGGAAAATGCACCTTCGGTCTACCAGCAGGGCAGCTACTGGGATACGTCGTCTCCAAGCGCGGGATCGAGGCGAATCCCACCAAGATCGACACGATCGCTCGACTCGGCAAACCTGAGTGCATGCGCGACGTCCAGAAGCTGGTCGGGCGAGTCGCGGCTCTCAGTCGCTTCATCCCCCGATTGGGGGAAAAGGCGATGCCCCTATACTGCCTGATGCGCAAGAACCCCACCTTCCAGTGGGACAAGGAGGCGGACGACGCGCTCCGCAACCTCAAGAAGGTGCTACTCGCAGCACCGCTACTCGCCGCCCTCGTCGGCAAGGAACCCATGCTGGTCTACGTCGCGGCTTCCGAGCGCGTCGTCAGCGCCGTCATGGTCGTCGAGCGACCAGAGGAAGGAAAGGAACGCCCAGTACAGCGACCAGTGTACTATATCAGCGAGGTCCTCACCGAGTCGCGCCAGCGATACCAGCAATACCAGAAACTGGTATACGCGGTCTTCAGAGCGCAGCGACGACTGCCGCACTACTTCTAGGAGCACCCGATAATGGTCGTCTCCTCAGCACCGTTGCAGGACATCATCCGCAACCGTGAGGCGACCACGCGAGTAGCCAAGTGGGCTGTCGAAATCGGTGTCCGAAACATCAAGTACGAGCCATGCAAAGCGATCAAGTCGCAGGCTCTCGTGGACTTCATCGCCAACTGGGTGGAGGCCCAGCAGCCAGAAAAGCTGCCATACCTCCACTACTGGAGTTTACACTTCGACGGCTCCAAGAATGCGGACGGTGCAGGAGCAGGGATCGTGCTAACCTCTCCGAAGGGCGACAAGCTACGCTACGTCCTCTGCCTCGATTTCACCCCCTGCACCAACAACATGGCCGAGTACGAGGCACTACTCCACGACATGCGAGCCGCCAAGGAGATGAATGTCAACCGCCTATGCTGCTACGGAGACTCCGACCTCGTCGCTGGGCAAGTCGCTGGCACCTGCGACGCCGTTTCCCCCACCATGGCGGCATACCGCCAAGTAGTGGACAAGCTGGGCGGACACTTCGTAGGCTATTTCATCGAGTGGATCGACATGCGGAAGAACGAGGAGGCCGACGTACTCTCTCATATCGGCTCGGCTCGACTCGCACCACCCGCCGGCGTCTTCCTCGACACCATCACCAAGCCTTCCGTCTCTCCCCCAAGGGAGATCGACATTGGAGTCCCGCTGCAACCAGAGGCAGCCCTGATCGCACTCATGGCCGAGCCAGAGGACTGGACTACGCCGTACATCTCCTACCTGGAGGGAGGCACCTTGCCGGCAGACGTAACAGACGCCCGGATGATAGCACGACACTACAAATCCTTCGTCATCATCGACGGCGAGCTCCACAAGTGCAGCGTGATCGGCGTGTTCCAACGCTGCGTCCAACCCGCTGAAGAACGCAAAATCCTCCATGACATCCACTCCGGCGACTGCGGCCACCACACCGGCGCCCGCTCTCTTGTCGCAAAGGCCATGCGACACGGTTTCTACTGGCCAACCGCACACGCAGACGCTATCGACATTGTCCAACGGTGCGCCGGGTGCTAGAAGTACGCCAACCAGACCCACGTACCGAGCTCGGCGCTCAAGACAATCCCCATCACGTGGCCGTTCATTGTGTGGGGTATGGACATGGTAGGCCCTTTCAAAAAGGCCCCCTCCGGCTTCACCCACCTCCTGGTCGCAGTCGACAAATTCACAAAATGGGTGGAGGCCAAGCCAGTTCGGAAATGCGACGGGAAGACCGCCACCAAGTTCCTACGCGAGCTCATCTATCGCTACGGGTTCCCAAACAGCATCATCACGGACAACGGCACCAACTTCGCCAAAGGATCCATGGCCGAGTTCTGCGAGGAACATCACATCCGACTCGACCTCGCCTCAGTCGCTCACCCGGAGTCCAACGGCCAGGCGGAGCGAGCCAACCAGAGCATCCTCCATGGCCTGAAGCCACGGCTCCAAGTACCACTCGAGCGCACCGCCGGGTGCTGGGTCGAGGAGCTACCCTCCGTCATCTGGGGCATCCGCACCTCCGTCAATAGGTCGACAGGCTTCACCCCCTTCTTCATGGTGTATGGGGCCGAGGTAGTCATGCCCACCGACCTAGAACATGACTCGCCCAGGGTTGTCCACTACACGGAGTCCGCAAACGAACTTGCACGCCAGGATGGAGTCGACCAACTCGACGAGGCACGCGACCTAGCCCACTCCCGTACCACCATCTACCAACAAGGGCTCCACCGCTACCATAGCCGGCGAGTAAGGACTCGCACGTTCCAGGAAGGCGATCTGGTGCTACGCCTCATCCAGTACAAGAAGGGCATGCACAAGCTATCCCCCCTTGGGAGGGACCATTCGCCATCGGGCGAGTCCTCGGCAACGACGCCTACTACCTCATTGACGTCCGAGGAGACGAGAAACTCGACGTCAAGCGACCGTGGAATGTAAACCTACTACGGAAATTCTACTCCTAGAATTCCATACATGTACTCCCCACTTACTATGAAATAAAATAAATCGGTTACCGCAAATTGCGTCTACTCTCCGTGCCTTGTGCCACTCGCACTCGTAATAACAGCGTCAAGCTAACCGCAGAAGTCAACCTCTTGTACAGCGACCGGCACGGCCAAGTAGTGCGTTCCGAGGGCACTGGGTTACCCCAGGACTCGTAACGTCCACGAAAAACGCCAACCCGGAGCACCATTGGAGTCGCCTAGCTCGACTGGCTCAACGAGCCAAGACAACTGCCCTCGTTCCTCACAACGACCAAGGTCCTCCGCATCCTCGGCACCGCGACTCGAACGGCCAAGTACCACGCTCGGGGACTGACGACCAGTCGAGTACGAGCGACTAGGGAAAAACTCTAAGTATGAGAGCGCACCCAGGAGTCGCCATGCGACTAATCCTTTGGATCAGGCAGGAGTGACGCGCTTACTCTCATGCGCTAAGCCCTCACCCACCCTGGAGTTGCGACTAGAATGACCAAGTACCACGCTCGGGGAATCGGCCACCCGACCCCGTACGCGCAAGGGAAAACGGCCAAGTAAAGATCACCCACGGGAGATGCCCTGCGACTGGCTCTCCGAGCTCGGGCGAGTCGACCTCAATAGCAAAACAACCGACAAAACATTCGAAACCACAAACACGTAACAAACGAGGTAAACCCCATAAAAAGGGCGGACGCGCTCGGGGACTCGTCCAATAAGCAATCAAAATTACGAAACAATTCACAAAATAATACGAAGTTTCACTACAGCGGAACAACATCGTTCCAAAATACAAGTCGAGTCCAATGGCCAATCGCTACTAACGCCCCAGGGCACAGTGTTTCTACTCCGCAGGTTTCGACGACGACTCACCGCCACCCCTGCGGTTGCGAATGAAGAGCGTGTATGGGTTCGACGGGTACGTCGTCAACTCACCCGCCATCGCCGCACGGAAGGGCTGCTCGACCTTGAAGTCCCGATGCGGCGGCTCAGGATCGTTGGGGGCGACAGTCGTCTCCTGATAGGGGAGGAGGTCTCCCATCGCCCAGACGCGATCGGAGTACACCGCGGCCCGGTCCGTCAGCTTCAGCACTTCGGCGATCTCCACCGAGCCCGTCGACGAGGGGTAGCCACTCGTCACATCGTCGAGATCGAAGTCCTCCGGGAAGTGGGCAATCCCAAGGCTGAGAACCGTCGCCACCCCGCGCCGAAACGCCGACCGTGTCATGAACTCGACGGCTGACGGCGCCTTCTCCAGATACCGCCATACTTCGACGAGGTCGCTGGGAATCACTTCCGTGGGCGATATCTCCTGAAGATATGCCCGAATGCAAGCCGCGGACAACGTGGCAGAGTCGACCATAGTGGTCACACACTTTCGCACGTCGTACGACTGCGCTTCCTCCGAGCTGTCGATAATCCGACCTGTGGACAGAGGGCGGCAGTGAGTATAACAACGATTACATAATGCAGTTACTACAGGAAGAGGCAGAAAGTTTACCAATTAAAGGATGGCAGAGGCCCGTGATGAAGCTTTGAAGCGACGAGAAGTCATTCTGCAGCCCAATAACGAGGGCGTCAGAGACCTTTCGCTCTTCAGCGGCAGCCGTAACAGCAGCTTTTGCTCGCCCATCTGCGGAGCTCACCTCCGCCTTCGCTTCCTTGAGCTTGCACTCCAGATCAGCGATCCGCTTCTCAGCCGTACTCAACGCAGACTGAGCCGCCGTCAGCTCACCCGCCGGGACAAGGCCCTGGCGGACCTCCTCTGCCTTGGCAGCGATTGCTTGGAGTCCCTTGTTCGTTTCTTGGACGGCAACAAGTTCCTTATCCACGCGAAACTTCGCAGCAAGCCGATCGGCTGATTCATGCTGCAAGCCCTGCACACAAATCAAACAGTCAACAACAATAGAATCCTAAGTGCCCACCCGCTGAAATTCAGCGACTAGGCACCCGGGGACTAGAGATCAAAAAATCCTAAGTGCCCACCCGCTGAAATTCAGCGACTAGGCACTCGGGGACCGGAGATCAAAAAACCTAAGTGCCCAACCGCTGAAATTCAGCGACTAGGCACTCGGGGACTGGGTGCTACAAATAAAAACAAACACTAAAAGAATCTGACCACTGAAACTCAGTGGCTCGATCCTCGGGGACTGGACATACCTGGATGGATGCGCCCAGCATGCCGTGGAGCTGTAGCGCGTCCACGGATGCGAGAAGAGCTGGAGTGTGCCCGCGACGCTGCTCGACTTCCGTTTCGGTGACCCCAGGCGTGCGGCTCGATGGCGCTGTACCACTCGCTGCAGCCGCTTTGGCCATAAAGTGGGGGAAGGTCGCGGCGGATGCTCCATCGCCACTAGGAGCCGGCTCGGCCATTCCAGGCGAGGAAACAGCCTCCTTGGTCTTCAAGGCCACCTCCGTTGCAGTCGGAGGATCACTCGGAGCAACCGTCGTGTCGTTAGAGACCATGACGACATCATCGCCCTTCGCCCTTTAGCACTGTCTGCAGGGGCAGCGACTTCATCAGCTTTCCTCTTCCGTGAGGGGTCCTCCTCGGCGACGACTGGCGGCACCTTGGCCATGGAAGGGTGGCCGATCTTCTTAACTCTAGTCCTGCGAAACAACGATATGAGCAAAATTGTCCGAGTACAACGGAAGGCAAGCAGACGAACAAAACTTACTTGGCGACTGGTATGAACCGCAGACCCGTGCGGATACTGGCCGGCTTCTCCAGCTCGGGACCCAGCTTCTGACTGAGGCCCATCTCGAGCACATCGTGTGCCCAAGACACAGAGGGCCTCTTCGAAGATGAGGCCGCAGCAGGAGCCTCCGTGACGACGTCTGCGGGAGCTCTCCTAGGAGGCGAAGCCGCTGCGGCTGGAATAGCCCCCAACCCAGAGACCGGGGCGGACGGGGGTGGAAGCAAGGCCAGAGGTACCTTATCAAGGAGGGCAGCGGCTTCTGGTGTTGTCGTCGGGTGCGCCGCTTCACCCTTAGCCGAGCTGCTGGCATCAGAACTAGTCGCAGAGCGAGGCGGAGACGCCTGCTTCGCCGGCTTCGTCTTCCTCCTTGGTGGAGCCTTCACTTCCTTCTTCTTCTTCGACAGCATAGACTCACGACGCGAGGTGTGCTCAGGGAGCTCATTGTCATCGTCGTCGTGACGTTCGAGGCTCTTACTCGCCTCGAGCTCGCGCTGATGCTGTCCGCGAGTTTTGCGTGTTGGAGATATGCCCTAGAGGCAATAATAAATGTAGTTATTATTATATCTTTGTGTTTATGATAAATGTTTACATTCATGCTATAATAGTATTAACAAGGAAACATTAATACTTGTGTGATTTGTAAACTAAATAGAGTCCCTAGTAAAGCCTCTTTATAATACTAGCTTGTTGGTTAATAAATGATTGTGGTTTCCCTATCATGAACATTGAGAAGTTATTAACAACAAGATCATATCGTTAGGAGAATGATATGGTGGACATACTCCTATAGATAAGCGTAGCATAAATATCAAGTCATTTTAATAGTTCAATTGCTATATGCTTTCTGATACATAGTAACCTAATTCCTTCGACCATGAGATCATGCATATCACCTTCACCGGAAGGATGCTTTGATAACATCAAACACCACACCGTAACTGGGTGGCTATAAAAGGTGACATTGAGTGTTCGGAAAGTATTGGTTGAGACACATGGATCAAGAGTGGGATTTGTCCATCCATATGACGGATAGATATACTCTGGGCCCTCTCGATGAAATGTCATCCAATTGGCTTGCAAGCATGTGACTGGCTCACAAGGGATCACATATCACGGGAACGAGAAAATATTACTTATCAGTAACGAGGTTGAACTAGGTATGCAGAGATACCGACGATCATAACCTCGGATAAGTAAACTATCGTGAGACCAAGGGAAATTGGTATCGTATGTAAGTGGTTCATTCGATCGCAAAGTAATCGTAGAAATATGTGGGAGCCATATGAATTTCCAGATTCCTCTATTGGTTATTGTTCGGAGAAGTGTCTCGATCATGTCCGCATAATTCACAAACCGTAGGGAGACACACTTAAGGATTCGACGTTGTTTGAGTAGTTATGGAATGATGAGTAAGAGACCGAATGTTGTTCGGAGTCTCGAATGGGATCCGGTATATCACAAGGAGATCCGGAATGGTCCGGAGAATAAGATTCATATAAGGAAAGTCCTGTTTAGGGGTTGGAGAATGGTTCCGGTGTTTTCATAGGGAATGTTCTAGAAGGTTCTGGAATGTCCGGCACTCCGGAGGGGAAGGGTACATGAATGTGTCATATCAAGTTGGAATGATTGCATCATGTACTAGGTGTCATCGCTGAACAAAATAAAGGGTTTAATCAAATCCTAGTTTGAAAAGTCAAACGCCAATTTGAAAAGTCAAACGGCTATTTTGTGAGGTGGAGGGGAAGTAGGAAACCTACTTGGGGAGGAGTTCCTCCCCTCCACCGCCGGCCCACTTGGGAAACCGAGTTGGGGAGGGACTCCCCTCCCCTGGAGAGCCCCCTCCACCTATATAAGGAGGGGCAGGGCTGCCCCTCCAAGTACACAACACCTCCACCCAAAACCCTAGCTCCCAGCCGTCGGCGCCGCCACCTCCCGCTGTCGCCGCCGCCTAGGGAAACCCTAGCCGCCGAATTGGGCTGCTCCAAGACCTAGCCGCCGGCCGTAGACCCTCCTCCTTGGTGTGTCTAAACCCTAGATCTCCGAGGATCTCTCTCACAGTCCACCATACTCGCTCCGGCTTAAGGCGAAGCCCTGCGAGATCTCCCCTCTACTTCCAGTACCACGCCGTTGTGCTGCCGGAATAGCGAGGAGGGTGCTACAACCTCCGCTGCCTAATGGAACAAGGGAGAGGAAGGTCTTCGTCGAGTACCGAACGTGTGACTGACTGCGGAAGCGCTGCCGGAACGCAGCGCCGGAAGGATCGTCTACGCGATCTTGAGATCGGAAAGAGTACGACTACATCACCCACGAGAATTCGCTCTCGTTAAACACTTTGGAATCTTGAGGGTGAGTTATTCCATCGACTCGTTGCTACAATCTAGTAGATAGATCTTGGCTTTTTTGTTTGTATGAAGTAGAATATTTTTGTTTTCCATGCTACGAAACCCTACAGTGGTATCAGAGCCGTGTCTATATGTAGATCTGTTGCACGAGTAGAACACAATGGTCATTGTGGACGTTGATGCTTTTGTTGTCGATTGCTTCTTGTGTACTTTGCATCTTGCGGGATGGTGGGATGAAGCGGCCCGGGCTAACCTTACATGACATTGTTCATGAGACTTTCTCCACGCTTGGCATGCAACTTGTATTGCATAAGTGGCTTTGCGGGTGCCTGTTTCTCCCAAGATAGTTAAGATCCAATTTACAATGGGTGATTGACAATGCTAGTATCAATGTTGTGGTTCTTGTTCGTAAGTTAGATAGACACTTACTGAAAGCCCAAAACCACGTAAAACATGCAAAGAAAGTAGAGGCGTCTAACTTTGTTTTGCAGGGGTGTGCTGTGATGTGATATGGCCATGATTGTGATTATATTTGATGTATGCAATGTTCCTTATTGTAAGTTGGCAACCGGCAGGAGCCATATGGTTGTCTTTAATTTCTGTTAAGACCTGCGTGTCTATTCAAAGTAGTTGTAATAGTTGAAGCTGGTGGACGACAACAATGGAGCAGTGTCATGGACCTTGATGCAATGCCGGTGATGATGGAGATCATGTTCGTGCTTGAAGATAGAGATCGGAAGAACAAAGAAGAAAGGCCATATCATATCACATATTATGAATTGCATGTGATGTTAATCCTTTATGCATCTTGTATTGCTTAGTTAACGACGGTAGCATTATAAGATGATCCCTCATGCACATGAATTTCAAGTTCTAAAGTGTTCATCCTTAGTAAGCACCGTTGCTAAAGCTTGTTATTTCGAAGCACCACGTGATGATCGGGTGTGTTAGATTCCGCAAGTGTATACAACGTGAGCAAGCCAGATTTGCTCATGTGGAAGCTAAGGTTTGATCTTGACGAGCCTAGCATGTACAAACATGGTCTCAGAACACGGATCACCGAAAGGTAAAGCATGAATCTTATAGTATATATGATGAACATGTCGATTGTTCGCCATTGAAGCTACATCAACTCTCGTGATGATCGGTGTTGATGTGGTGGATTTGGTTTGTGTGATCACTAAAACAATGTGAGGGATATTGTTTTGAGTGGGAGTTCACCTAGATTAATTTAACTATTAATTAGAACTCAATTTGTCATAAACTTAGTCTAAACTATTCAAATATGTTGTAGATCAATGGCGGCCCCTACCATCAATTTTAATGCGTTCCTAGAGAAAGAAAAGTTGAAAAACAATGGAAGCAACTTCGTGGATTGGTTCCGCAATTTGAGGATTGTCCTCACAGCTGGTAATTTGACCTATGTGCTGGATGCACCGCTGGGTGACCCACCTGCAGCTACTGCTACCGATGAAGTAAAGAATGTTTACCTCGCTCGGAAGACTCAGTACTCCATAGTTCAGTGTGCTATCTTATATGGTTTAAAATCGGAGCTTCAGAAAAGGTTTGAGAATTCAGACCCACATGATATTGTCCGTGATCTCAAATTGATCTTTGAGACTCACGCGGCAATTGAGAGCTATGAGGCTTCTGAAAAGTTCTTTAACTGTAAGATGGAAGAGGGCAGCTAGGTCAGTGAGCATGTGCTTAGTCTGGGAACGCAAACAAACTTCAAAGCTTGGGTATAGTGATTCCTAATGCTTTGGGAATTTATCGTGTCCTCCAATCACTACCACCAAGTTACATGAACTTTGTGATGAACTACAATATGCAAAATATGAACAAGCAGTTGCCAGAACTCTTTGCCATGTTGAAATCTGCAGAAGTGGAGATCAAGAAAGAGAACCAAGTGTTGATGGTCAATAAGACCACCAAATTCAAGAAAGGCAAGTCTAAGCAAAAGGGACACTTCAAGAAGGGCGGTAAGAAAGTTACCGCGCCGACGAGGAAGACCAAGGCTGGACCTAAGACGATACTGAGTGCTTTTACTGCAAGGGAGAAGGTCACTGGAAGCGGAATTGCCCAAAGTACTTGGTGGATTTGAAGAACGGCAACATCAAGAAGAAAGGTATATCCGATATACATGTTATTGATGTGTATCTCACTAGTACTCGTAGTAGTGCCTGGGTATTTGATACTGGTTCGGTTGCTCATATTTGTAACTCGAAACAGGTGCTACAGAATAAACGGAAGCCAGCGAAGAACGAGGTGACGATGCGCGTGGGAAGCGGATCAAAGGTTGATGTGATCGCGGTCGGCACGCTACCCCTTCATCTACCATCGGGATTAGTTTTATACTTAAATAATTGTTATTTGGTGCCTGCGTTAAGCATGAAACATTATATCAGGATCTTGTTTATTGCGAGACGGTTACTTGTTTAAGTCCGAGAATAATGGTTGTTCGATTTATGTGAGTAATATGTTTTATGCACATGCACCTTTGATAGATGGTCTATTCTTATTGAATCTCGATAGTGGAAATACACATATTAATAACATTGAGGCTAAACGTTTGAAATCAAGCGATAACTCGACCTATATGTGGCACTGTCGTCTTGGTCACATTGGAGTGAAGCGTATGAAGAAACTCCATTCCGATGGACTTCTTGAATCACTTGATTTCGAATCACTTGAAAGATGCGAAGCATGTCTGATGGGTAAAATGACTAAGACTCCATTTTCTGGTATGATGGAGCGAGCTACGGACTTATTGGAAATCATACATACCGATGTGTGTGGTCCAATGAGTGTAGCATCGCGTGGTGGTTATCGTTATGTTCTTACCTTCACGGATGACTTGAGTAGATATGGGTATATCTATTTCAGGAAACATAAGTCCGAAACTTTCGAGAAGTTTAAGCAATTTCAAAGTGAGGTAGAGAATCAACGTAACAAGAAGATTAAATTTCTACGTTCTGATCGTGGAGGTGAATATCTAAGTTACGAGTTTGGCGAGCATTTGAAGAAATGCGGAATACTTTCACAATTGACACCACCGGGAACACCATAGCGTAATGGTGTGTCCGAACGTCGTAATCGAACTCTCTTAGATATGGTTCGTTCTATGATGTCACTTACAGATTTACCGCTATGATTTTGGGGTTATGCATTAGAAACAGCCGCATTCACTTTAAATAGGGCACCATCTAAATCCGTTGAAACGACACCGTATGAATTATGGTTTGGGAAGAAACCTAAATTGTCGTTCCTTAAAGTTTGGGGTTGCGAAGCCTATGTAAAGAAGTTACAGCCGGACAAGCTTGAACCCAAAGCGGAAAAATGCGTCTTCATAGGATACCCGAAGGAAACTATTGGGTATACCTTCTATCATAGATCTGAAGGCAAAATCTTCGTTGCGAAGAACGGATCCTTTCTAGAGAAGGAATTTCTCTCGAAAGAAGTGACTGGAAGGAAAGTAGAACTCGACGAGGTTGTCGAACCTTCTCTCGAACTTGCGAGTAGCGCAGCACCGGAAGAAGTTCCTGTGGTGCCTGCACCAATAAGAGAGGAAGCTAATGATGATGATCATGAAACTTCGGTTGTAGTTGCTGCAGAGCCTTGCAGGTCAACGAGAACTCGTACCGCTCCTGATTGGTATGATCCCGTTATGAGTGTCATGTTGGTGGACAACACCGATGACCCTGCGACATATGAGGAAGCGATGATGAGCCCAGATTCCAATAAATGGCAAGAAGCCATGAAATCTGAGATTGGATCCATGTACGAACACCAAGTATGGACTTTGGTGGACTTACCAGATGGCCGAAAGGCTGTCGAGAACAAATGGATTTTCAAGAAGAAAACAGATGCTGATGGTAATGTTACTGTCTATAAAGCTCGACTTGTCGCAAAAGGGTTTCCACAAATTCAAGGAGTTGACTACGATGAGACTTTCTCACCGGTAGCAAAGCTAAAGTCTGTGAGGATTATGTTAGCAATCGCTGCATATTATGATTATGAGATATGGCAGATGGATGTCAAAACAGCGTTCCTCAATGGAGACATTGATGAAGAGTTGTATATGATGCAACCCAAAGGTTTTGTCGATCCTAAAGATGCTAACAAGGTATGCAAACTTCAACGGTCCATCTATGGATTGAAGCAAGCATCCCGAAGTTGGAATCAATGTTTTGATAAGTTAATCAAAAGTTTTGGTTTTATACAAACTTACGAAGAAGCTTGTATTTACAAGAAAGTGAGTGGGAGCTCTGTAGCATTCTTAATACTATATGTAGATGACATATTGTTGATTGGGAATGATGTAGACCTTCTTAATAGTGTCAAGGAATATTTGAATAATAGTTTTTCAATGAAAGATCTTGGCGAAGCAGCTTACGTATTAGGCATAAAGATTTATAGAGATAGATCGAGACGCCTAATATCATTGTCACAAAGTACATATTTGGACAAAGTTCTAAACAGGTTTGGAATGGAAGATAGTAAGAAAGGGTTCTTGACCATGTTGCCCAATACGACGTTGAGTAAAACTCAAAGTCCGACAACGGCAGAAGATAGAGAAAGGATGAGTAAAACTCCCTATGCCTCAGACATAGGATCTCTAATGTATGCCATGCTATGTACTAGACCCGACATTACATATGCTATTAGTTTAACTAGCAGATATCAAAGTGATCCAGGAGTGGAACATTGGACAGCGGTCAAAAACATCCTTAAGTACTTGAGAAGAACTAAGGATATGGTTCTTTCTTATGGAGGTGATGAACAGCTCGTTGTTAATGGTTACACCTATGCTAGTTGGAACACCGATCCAGATGATTCTAAATCACAATCTGGATACGTATTTACTTTGAATGGTGCAGCAGTTAGCTGGAGGAGTGCAAAGCAAAGCGTTGTGGCAAGATCTTCAACTGAATCGGAATACATGGCTGCTTCGGAGGCTTCACAAGAAGCGATATGGATGAAAGAGTTCATTACAGATCTGGGTGTGGTTCCTAGTGCGCTGGACCCAATGTCTATCTACTGTGATAACATGGGCGCCATAGCCAATGCGCAAGTACCAAGGTCACACAAGAAGCTGAAGCACATCAAGCTATGTTTTCACGCTATTCGAGAACATGTCCAAGATGGGGACATAAATATTTGCAAAGTACACACAGATCTGAATGTGGCGGATCCGTTGACTAAACCTCTCCCGAGGGCAAAACATGACCAACACCAAACTGCCATGGGTGTTCGGTATATTACCATGTAATCTAGATTAGATGACTCTAGTGCAAGTGGGAGGCTGTTGGAGATATGCCCTAGAGGCAATAATAAATGTAGTTATTATTATATCTTTGTGTTTATGATAAATGTTTACATTCATGCTATAATAGTATTAACAAGGAAACATTAATACTTGTGTGATTTCTAAACTAAAATAGAGTCCCTAGTAAAGCCTCTTTATAATACTAGCTTGTTGGTTAATAAATGATTGTGGTTTCCCTATCATGAACATTGAGATGTTATTAACAACAAGATCATATCGTTAGGAGAATGATATGGTGGACATACTCCTATAGATAAGCGTAGCATAAAGATCAAGTCATTTTAATAGTTCAATTGCTATATGCTTTCTGATACATAGTAACCTAATTCCTTCGACCATGAGATCATGCATATCACCTTCACCGGAAGGATGCTTTGATGACATAAAACACCACACCGTAACTGGGTGGCTATAAAGGTGGCATTGAGTGTTCGGAAAGTATTGGTTGAGACACATGGATCAAGAGTGGGATTTGTCCATCCATATGACGGATAGATATACTCTGGGCCCTCTCGGTGAAATGTCATCCAATTGGCTTGCAAGCATGTGACTGGCTCACAAGGGAGCACATATCACGGGAACGAGAAAAGAGTACTTATCAGTAACGAGGTTGAACTAGGTATGCAGAGATACCGACGATCATAACCTCGGATAAGTAAACTATCGTGAGACAAAGGGAAATTGGTATCGTATGTAAGTGGTTCATTCGATCGCAAAGTAATCGTATAAATATGTGGGAGCCATATGAATTTCCAGATTCCTCTATTGGTTATTGTTCGGAGAAGTGTCTCGATCATGTCCGCATAATTCACGAACCGTAGGGAGACACACTTAAGGATTCGACGTTGTTGAGTAGTTATGGAATGATGAGTAAGAGACCGAATGTTGTTAGGAGTCTCGGATGGGATCCGGGATATCACGAGGAGATCCAGAATGGTCCGAAGAATAAGATTCATATAAGGAAAGTCCTGTTTTGGGGTTGGAGAATGGTTCCGGTGTTTTCATCGGGAATGTTCTAGAAGGTTCCGGAATGTCCGGCACTCCGGAGGGGAAGGGTACATGAATGTGTCATATCAAGTTGGAATGATTGCATCATGTACTAGGTGTCATCGCTGAACCAAATAAAGGTTTTAATCAAATCCTAGTTTGAAAAGTCAAACGCCAATTTGAAAAGTCAAACGGCTATTTTGTGAGGTGGAGGGGAAGTAGGAAACCTACTTGGGGAGGATTTCCTCCCCTCCACCGCCGGCCCACTTGGGAAACAGAGTTGGGGAGGGACTCCTCTCCCCTGGAGCGCCCCCTCCACCTATATAAGGAGGGGCAGGGATGCCCCTCCAAGTACAAAACACCTCCACCCAAAACCTTAGCTCCAAGCCGCCGGCGCCGCGACCTCCTGCTGTCGCCGCCGCCTAGGGAAACCCTAGCCGCCGAATTGGGCTGCTCCAAGCCCTAGCCTCCGGCCCTAGACCCTCCTCCTTGGTGTGTCTAAACCCTAGATCGCCGAGGATCTCTCTCACAGTCCACCATACTCGCTCCGGCTTAAGGCGAAGCCCTGCGAGATCTCCCCTCTACTTCCGGTACCACGCCATTGCGCTGCCGGAATCGCGAGGAGAGTGCTACAACCTCCGCTGCCTGCTGGAACAAGGGAGAGGAAGCTCTTCGTCGAGTACCGAACGTGTGACCGACTACGGAAGCACTGCCGGAACGCAGCGTCGGAAGGATCGTCTACGCGATCTTGAGATCGAAAAGAGTACGACTACATCCACGAGAATCCACTCTCGTTAAACACTTTGGAATCTTCGAGGGTGAGTTATTCCATCGACTCGTTTCTACAATCTAGTAGATAGATCTTGGCTTGTTTGTTTGTATGCGGTAGAAATTTTTTGTTTTCCATGCTACGAAACCCTACATTGTGAACCATCGGGGCGGCGTCCTCCACGGGATCGTCTTCTTCATCATCGTCGCGATCACCCGCGTCGCTCCCGGCGTCGCCTCTGGCGGGTGGCGACTCACTCCCGTCCCGAACGGACGAGCTCGAGTTTTCTTCATCTGCGGGTGGGAGCCATCCTTCCACCACTTGGAACAGCTACAATAAAGATGAAACAACGTCAGTATAACCGCGACTACATCATCTGTGACTGCGAATGGCGACAAAAATGGCGACTTACCGTCGGAGCTAGGCGCCTTGCGGTATAGGGGGCGACCCCGGCCTTCGCGTCCAGGTACGCCGTCTGGGTGATCTTCTTCAGAGCCAGGATATAGTCCTCGAGCTTCCACTCGACGAGGCAGGATTTTGTCGGGTCGTCCCTACCCGCGTACTCGTACATATAATGGTTGCGGTGTAGGGGTTCGTAGCATGGAAAACAAAAATTTTCTACCGCATACAAACAAACAAGCCAAGATCTATCTACTAGATTGTAGCAACGAGTCGATAGAATAACTCACCCTCGAAGATTCCAAAATGTTTAACGAGAGCGGATTCTCGTGGGTGATGTAGTCGTACTCTTGCCGATCTCAAGATCGTGTAGACGATCCTTCCGGCGCTGCGTTCCGGCAGCGCTTCCGCAGTCGGTCACACGTTCGGTACTCAATGAAGACCTTCCTCTCCCTTGTTCCAGAAGGCAGCGGAGGTTGTAGCACTCTCCTCATGATTCCGGCAGCACGACGGCGTGGTACCGGAAGTAGAGGGGAGATCTCGCAGGGCTTCGCCTTAAGCCGGAGCGAGTATGGTGAACTATGAGAGAGGCCTTGGCGATCTAGGGTTTAGAGGCACCAAGGATAGAGGGTCTAGCCGGCGGCTAGGGTTAGGGTTTCACCCCAACTCGGCGAGTTGGTGGTGCCCTAGGTGGCGGCAGCAGGGGTGGTGGCGCCGGCGACTTAGGGCTAGGGTTTTGGGTGGTGGAGGTGTAGGTCTAGAGGGGCAGCCCTGCCCCTCCTTTTATAGGTGGGAGGGCGCGGACAAGGGGGAGGGAGTCCTCCCCCAACTCGGCCTCCTTGGCCGACGGTGGAGGGAGAGGAACTCCTCCCCAAGTAGGTTTCCTACTCTCCCTCCACCAAGCAAACTTGCCGTTTGACTTTACAAATTGGCGTTTGACTTTTCAAACTAGGATTTGATTTACCTTTATTTTGCTCAGCGATTACACCTAGTACATGATGCAACCATTCCAACTTGTTATGACATATTCATGTACCCTTCCCCTCCGGAGCGCCGGACATTCTGGAACCTTCTAGAACATTCCCAATGAAAACACCGGAACCATTCTCCAACCCCGAAACAGGACTTTCCTTATATGAATCTTATTCTCTGGACCATTCTGGATCTCCTCGTGATATCCCGGATCCCATCCGAGACTCCTAACAACATTCGGTCTCTTACTCATAATTCCATAACTACTCAACAACGTCGAATCCTTAAGTGTGTCTCCCTACGGTTCGTGAATTATGCGGACATGATCGAGACACTTCTCCGAACAATAACCAATAGAGGAATCTGGAAATTCATATGGCTCCCACTTATTTCTATGATTGCTTTGCTATCGAATGAACCACGTACATACGATACCAATTTCCCTTTGTCTCATGATAGTTTACTCATCTGAGGTTTTGATCGTCGGTATCTCTGCGTACCTAGTTCAACCTTGTTACTGATAAGTACTCTTTTCTCGTTCCCGTGATATGTGATCCGTTGTGAGCCAGTCACATGCTTGCAAGCTAATTGGATGACAATCCACCGAGAGGGCCCAGAGTATATCTATCCGTTATATGGATGGACAAATCCCACTCTTGATTCATGTGTCTCAACCCATACTTTCCGAACACTCAATGCCACCTTTATAGCCACCCAGTTATGGTGTGGTGTTTGATGTCATCAAAGCATCCTTCCCGTGATGGTGATATGCATGATCTCATGGTCGAAGAAATTAGGTTACTATGTATCAGAAAGCATATAGCAATTGAACTATTAAAATGACTTGATCTTTATGCTACACTTATATATAAGAGTATGTCCATCATACCATTCTCCTAACGATATGATCTTGTTGTTAATAACATCTCAATGTTCATGATAGGGAAACCACAATCATTTATTAACCAACAAGCTAGTATTATAAAGAGGCTTTACTAGGGACTTTAATTTAGTTTAGAAATCACACAAGTATTAATGTTTCCTTGTTAATACTATTATAGCATGAATGTAAACATTTATCATAAACACAAAGATATAATAATAACTATATTTATTATTGCCTTTAGGGCATATCTCTAACAGTCTCCCACTTGCACTAGAGTCAACTAATCTAGATTACATGGTAATATACCGAACACCCATGGCAGTTTGGTGTTGGTCATGTTTTGCCCTCGGGAGAGGTTTAGTCAACGGATCCGCCACATTCAGATCTGTGTGTACTTTGAAAATCTTTATGTCACCATCTTGGACATGTTCTCGAATAGCATGGAAACGTAGCTTGATGTGCTTTAGCTTCTTGTGTGACCTTGGTTCTTGCGCATTGGCTATGGCGCCCATGTTATCACAGTAGATAGACATTGGGTCCAGCACACTTGGAACCACACAGAGCTCTGTAATGAACTCTTTCATCCATATCGCTTCTTGTGAAGCCTCCGAAGCAGCCATGTATTCCGATTCAGTTGAAGATCTTGCCACAACGCTTTGCTTTGCACTCCTCCAGGTAACTGCTGCACCATTCAAAGTAAATACGTATCCAGATTGTGATTTAGAATCATCCGGATCGGTGTTCCAACTAGCATTGGTGTAACCATTAACAACGAGTTGTTCATCACCTCCATAAGAAAGAACCATATCCTTAGTTCTTCTCAAGTACTTAAGGATGTTTTTGACCGTTGTCCAATGATCTACTCCTGGATCACTTTGATATCTGCTAGTTAAACTAACAGCATATGCAATGTCGGGTCTAGTACATAGCATGGCATACATTAGAGATCCTATGGCTGAGGCATAGGGAGTTTTACTCATCCTTTCTCTATCTTCTGCCGTTGTTGGACTTTGAGTTTTACTCAACGTCGTATTGGGCAACATGGGCAAGAACCCTTTCTTGCTATCTTCCATTCCAAACCTCTTTAGAACTGTAAGATCCCTCCTTTGTAAAGGAAAAGGATCCCTGTGATTGCAATGCTAGTCCCTGGATCATTGCTAGCATCCACAGTTTAAGATGAAGTACACAGATACAAAGGTCATTCATTACATCCATTCCAGAGTTTAAACATAGTATTTACAACTCAAGGTCATAGGCCTAATACAAGAGTTTGAATAAGTAAATAAATATAAGTCTTCATCTTCATGTGCCACAGGCAAACATGTTGAGTGTAGACTCATGACACATAATCCTCATCAGAGTAACCTGCAACATCACAAGTTACAGCCACAGTGGGTCAATACTTTGGAATAGTATTGGCAAGTGATACCTTAGTAAAATTTAGGTGGACTATATTATTATATGCATTTTGGCTAAGTGTAGCTTGGCTTGCTTTGCTCAAAATAGGTTTTTCCTATTAGTTGAAATCACTAAGTTTTTCTTTGTCAAAACCTTTCCCAAGAAACCATCAATAGACATTGAGGTCCTTCACCCTTGTTCACCCACAAGTTTTTACTTAGAAGTTGGAATGATGAGATTCTTGATAGCTTCCATGTCTTGATGCTCAAGTTGTCCATTGCCATGGACTTGGCTAAGTACTTAGATTTTTCCATCTGCAGAGGTTGTGCACTTTCCCCACCAGACTTGGTTTCCCAAGACAGGACCTTTCAGAAGCCTTTCCTTATACCAAATGGACGCGCTCCAACCTATCATTACCACTACCACCAACTGTCCAAATGGCTAAGTTCTAGCAACTTATGTGATCCAGGCAGAGCCCATAATGCCAAGTGGCTGCACTAGAAGCTTCTCAACACTTGGCCTCTAAAATCCCTTTGTTCCTGGGTGGCTTTCCACAAGTGAGATACACAAGGTAAACCATAGCCATGGGACTTGTGTAACCACTCAACCAAAAACCACCAATTAAGTCCCTTTCCACCCAGGTGATTCATTGACTTAGTTGTTTTATTAAGAAAAACATAAGTCCAAAGACTTAGAAATATTTTCATCATAGCATGTATATTTCACCAACCCTTGTTTGCTACTAGCTAGGCTAAGCATGGCATAGATAGTACTTGACTTGGAAATTTTCTAGCAATTCTACAACTACTTAGGATTTCCCAACATGGCATTTGGCAAAATAGTAACATGCAAGACTTAGCAAAATATTTCTAATGCTTGTATGAAAATATAGGGATAGAAATATTCATGAAGTACCACTTGCCTTGGTAGTTGGGAGAGTATCACTCTTCACAATCACAATCACTAGCACCAAAGTCTACACAAATAATGGTAGCAACAATTACACACAACATATACAAACAAAAATACATATGCATGCATGCAAAATGCTAAGTGATGATTTTTAAAACTCAACCAAGCAAGTGCATAGTACTGAATCATAACCAAGTCAAAAACTGGCTAAACCAAGTTTATTTGACACTAAAACAATTTCCTAAACAATTCATATACTTAAAATAGTCCTAAACAAGTTTCTGCAAATAAAGTCATTTTAACAGAAGCTAAACATTAAACACATTGCATAAACATAAAGGCATTGTTCTCCTGATTCCAACGGTATAAAATTTGCTAAAATCTAACGTGGGAATCAAAAGTTACAAGCAAATCAAATTTGGATAAAAATCTGATTCAAATTATGTTTTTAAACTAAACCCTAGCCACGCGGCGCTATCCTATTGGTTGATACCGTTTCGCTCAGGATCACCCTTCCGTGTCGTCGGATCAATTCAGGTCCAACGCGCCAGATTCGAAGAAAACGATTCGCTCGGATCTAATCTAAACCGCCAGATCTACATCTAACGGCTGTTGTTGCCTCGACCATAGACTAGCGGCGCTAGCGGCAGCGACTGGCGGCGGCGCGTCTGTCAGCGGCGGCGCTGGCGTTCTAGGTCGTCCGGGGAGGGGAGAGTGTGCGTACCAGAACCGCAGGGACGAGGCGAAGCTCAACGTGGGGGTGGCTTGGCAAGGGGCGCATGCCAGGGGCTACTGGAGCTCGTCGGAGTTGCGCACGGCATCGGGTGGTTGCTGTCGAAGTCGTTGCCGAGGTTTCGCATCGCCCTAGCACGAACCAGATGGATTAGGAGACGCGCAAGACAGTGGCGAACATCCTCGTATGCAAGAGGGGGCAAGGGGCGCGCTCTGCTTACTGTAATTGGTCGCCGGAGTTGAGCGGTGGCTCGGTCGGTTGCGGGCACGAATGGGGACGGCGTCCTGGGTCACGAGCAGGCAAGAGAAGAGTATCAGAAGATGCACGAGATCACGCTGGGCACATTCGTTTGAATCATAGGCATAGGGGCGGTCGGGACTCACCGGAATTTGCTGCCGGAGGTCGTCGGAGCTGCGGCGGTGTTTGGCGAGTTGCGAGCAGCCTGGGGGCGTGGAGATGAAATTGATTGAGGGGAATGGAGCGGAGTGGGGAGGTGCTTAAGTAGGCGGAGGCTCGACAAGAAACGCTCAGCGAATCAATGGCAATTACGCCGAGAAACCAACGCAGCAACGGCCAGCGGCGACGGCGTCTGCTCGCGAGATTTGGGGAAGAAGGAGTGACATGGAGAGGGCCCGCTTGTCAGCGAAATAAGCAGAGAGGGAGTGGGGTCCGAGTGTCAACGACTCGTTGGGTGTGCCCGCGCGTGCGAGAGAGAGAGGGGACCCGGGTGGGCTAGCTGGGCTGGTTTCGCTGTTGGGCCAGATTAGTAGCGCCGGCCCTTTTCTTTTTCTTTATTCCTTTTCCTTTTCTAATTTGATTTTCTGGAATGATTTTCAAATGAATTCAAACTCTATTTGAATTAAAATCTTTTCTGGATTTTTGTAGTGTGCAACAGTCACAAAACTTGGCATAAAACCATGTGGTCACTTTGAGTTGGCTTGGTCATTTTTGGAAAGACAAAATAACAGTGACTTAGCACTTGGTTTGCAAAAGATTGAAAATGGTTTTAAACCCATTTTTATTTTGTAAAATTTTGTTCTAACTCCACACTCAAACCAATCAACAAGGGAGACAAACAATCTTGGTTTAAAACATTCAAGCTCTCAAATGGGGATGGCCATTTGATTTAAGTTTGCTCACATAAAATGATAGCACTATGTGCTTCTATTTTCTTGAATTTGGTTTGAAATTGATCTCAAAACTATATGCATGAATGAGTGATTTGCAATCTTTGAAATCATGATTTTAGGGATGTTAAAAATCTAACCCCCTTAAGGTGAATCTTGCCCTCGAGATTCGGATTGGCTAGCAAATAGGTGAGGGTGGTCTTTCCGAAGATCATCTTCTCTTTCCCATGTTGCTTCCTCTTCGGAATGATGATTCCACTGCACTTTCCAAAACTTAATAGTCTTAGTCCTTGTGACTCTTTCTGCAGTTTCAAGAATCTTGATAGGTTTCTCTTCATAAGTGAGATCACTTTCTAGTTGAACTTCCTCCAAAGGTATAGTATCCTTCAAAGAAGTTTCTTCCATCTCTGGGTGACATTTCTTAAGCTGACACACATGAAACACATTATGGACAGCTGGCAGATATTCAGGCAATTCAATTTCATAGGCAACTTCTCCTTTGCGACTCAAAATCTTGAATGGCCCAACATATCTTGGTGCCAATTTTCCTTTGACTCCGAACCTTTTCACTCCACGAAGTGGTGACACTCTAAGATAGGCTCTATCACCAACTTCGTAGGTGACTTCTCTACGTTTAGGATCTGCGTAGCTTTTCTGTCAGGACTGTGCTATCTTCAACCTGTCCTTAACCAATTTGACCTTCTCTTCGGCTTAATAAGATAGGCAAAGGATATTTGTTCTTGATAGTTACCTCGTTGAGTGAACGGTAATCTATGCATAACCTTTGACTTCTATCTTTCTTCTCCACAAACAAGACTGGGGCTCCCCAAGATGAAGAACTTGGTTTAATAAATCCTTTCTGCAACTGTTCTCCAGGTTGCTTCTTGAGATCCTTCAGTTCATCAACTGACATTTTGTATGGTCTCTTTTCTATTGGTCCAGCACCTGGTACCAAATCTATCAGAAATTCCACATCTCTATCTGGTGGCATTCCTGGCAACTCTTCCGGAAACACATCCGGATACTCACATACAATTGGCACACTGTCCATGCTAACCCCCTTAAGAGAATTTAGCTTACTTCCTTTAGATTCAAAGTTGGACTTGAACTTAATCCGTTTTCTTTCCGGAGTTGTGAGTGCAACAGTACGATTAGCACAATCTAGTACTCCTTCATACTTAGCCATCCAATCCATTCCCAATATTAAGTCCAGTCCTTGGGAATCTAAGATTATCAGACTCACTGGAAACTTATGTTTTCCAAACTCTATTACTAGATCCCGGCATCCAAGACTTACTATCATATCTCCACCCGGAGAACTAACTTTTATTGGACACCCAATGTTTTCAGTTGGAAACCCATTTCTATCAACAAATGCTTTTGATATGAATGAATGCGACGCTCCAGTATCAAAAAGAACAAATGCTGGAATAGAATTGAGTCTGAACTTACCAGCAACAGCATTAGGCTCCTCATAGACCTCCTCCACACTGATGTGGTTCACCTGTCCTTTCTGGAAAGGATTGGACTTGATAGGTCCTTCAACTTTCTTTTCAGGGCACTCGTTTGCATAATGCCCCATCTTCTTGCATTTGAAGCATTCAACCTGACTGATGTCTCTCTTAACAGGCTGACTTCCACTTCCACTTCCATTATCACTATGGTGGTTCTTATGTCCACTCTTGTGGTTCTTGTACTTGTCATTGTCATGACTACGGTGATGCTTGTTGTCATGACGGTTGTGGTTGTGGTGCTTGTTGAATTTCCCATGCTTGTGGGATCCTGAGCTTCCGCTGTGATCATAGTGAGATCGTTTGTGAGACGATCCCGAGCTGTGCTTGTCGGAGTGTTTTCTCTTTCTACTGTCGACTTGCTTCATTTTGTTCTCCAAAATAGCAGCCTTGTCACAGAGCGACTGATAAGTGGGAACATATGCCACAGCCAACTGCAGATTCAGCTCATCATTCAAGCCTTCAAGAAATTTTTCCTTTCTCTTGGCATCAGTGTCAACTTCATCCGGTGCATAACGCGCCAGATTGTTGAACTCCTCAATGTATTCAGCCACGCTGCGGTGGCGCTGCTTCAGATTGTGGAACTCTTTCTTTTTCAGACTCATCACTCCTGATGAGATATGAGAAGTGCGAAATCCATCCTCAAAGATAGCCCATGTAGGGGTCTCAACCTAATAAGGTAGATTCCTCCTGTGTTTTACAATGCTAGTCCCTGGATCAATAGCTAGCATCCACAGTTAAGATGTAATATCAAGATACAAAGGTCATAACATAACTTTATAACCAGGAATAACATAATTTTATTACATCATACATAGCTCATTGGGCTATTACATTACATTGCAGCGGAATATCATTAATCATGGGGTCCTTCATCTTCAAAGTGCCACAAGCAGATGTTGGTTGTAGACTTTGTAATCCTAATCAAACAATCTTCACTAAAATCAATCAAACCTGCAACATACAAGTTACAACCACAAGGGTCAATACATTTGAATTGTATTGGCAAGTTTCACTACTTTGTATATTATGAGTGGATCTTATCAATACATGCATATTTGGCTAAGTAGAGTTTAAGGCTTATTTGCATAAAGGAACATTTATCCTATCTTTTCAAAATTGGTTTTGGTCCTTTGTCAAATCCCTTTTCCAAGATCCTTGAACTCCTTGGTAGAAACTCAAGTGTTCAAGACCTTGTCAAAAATCCCTTGAGCTACTTGGTAACCCCAAGTGCAACAAGTTTTATGAAATCTCATGAGTTCCTTGGTAACCCCAAGTACATCATGCTCTTGAGCACCTTGGTAACCCCAAGTGCAACAAGCTTAACAAAATCTCTTTGAATTCCTTGGTACCCCCAAGTGCATCAAGTTTTTATATTAGAAGTTGGAATGTCGAGATCTCCCATGGTTCAAACTTTAGTTGCTCAGTATTGTCCATAACCGGGGACATGGCTAAGTACTTAGATTTTATTAACTTCTGCAGAAGGAGTACACTTTACCCACATGACACAATCCCATCTTGTTGCCACCAGTGGCCTACTGGATTAGTGCTCACCAAGATGGAGTACTGGCAGACTGAGAATGTGACGAAGTCTTTCCAAAAGGTCCTCCCATACATCATTGCTAGCTTGTCTTCAGCTCCCATGAAGCATTCCAGATCCCCATGTCTGGTAACTAAAGACAATGTATGGGTCTTCCTATTGTAGTTGACTAAGCCAGAGCCATAATAGCATGTGGTTGCACACGAAAGCCACAATTGGAGAAACATGTTCAATCTCTAAGTTTCCTAGGTGGTTTTCATTTGGAGCACAACACAAAGTGATTGCCATAGACATGGTTCCTTTTGTTGCCACCTTCTCCAAAACATAAAGTGTCCACCACCTAGGTGGTTCATTGAGTCCTTGTTTTATTATGTAAAACACAAGTCCTTTTCTCAATTTCACAAAAATCTCAACATGTATCTCTTTTCAAACATAGCATGGCTAAGCATGTACAACTTCAATATTTTCACTAAGGAGTGTTTAGGGAATCCTATTAGGATTTAGCATAGCATAAGTATAAAACATTTTCATGCATGTTTACAAAATTCACTAAATATAATGAAAATAGTAGGGCATTTGTATGACAGTGTAACTTGCCTTTTTGGTAGGGAATGGTGGTTCACTCCTTGATCTTGCTAGTCTCTCACTTTGCTAATTTCACTACAATCAATCAAGTAAACACCAATCAACTAGCATTCCAAATAATCAATCAAACATCATTTCATACACACAAAACTATGGAATCCAAAATCTAAGTCAGGTATGTAAGTATGTAAGAGATGGTTCTAGTTGCAAAGGTGGTTTCCATTAGGATTCTAAACTTTGTAAGTTCCAAATTGGTCATTCACCACAATGGCAAGGTCATTTGCAAAAAGATTTTATCTCAAAAACCATTTTAGAATCTGTTCATCATTTTATGTGGTGAAAATATTTTCTTATCAAAGCAAAACTTTTGTTTTTCACCAAATGAGTTGCCTTTTTAAACCTTGTTGTTTTTGGGTCAGTAGGTTTGGTCCCAACTATTTTCTCAAAGTTTTCTTTCCATAAACATTTTCATAATAAAATCAATAATTCTATTTGGCTAGAAATTGGCTAAGTCAAATAATTCAACCTAAATTTTACCAAAAAATCATTTTTAATACCAAGGGTTGGTTCCTAGGGTCAGTAAGGTCACAACATACCATTTTGCAAAAGTTGTAACCTTAAAATCAATTTTAAACAATTTTTCCTACTCTAAATAAGCTCACATATGAATCTGCAAAAACAAGCAAACAAACAGATACTATGTTCTAAACTAAGGCCATGGTTGTTTAGGTCTTGCTCTCCTGAATCCAACGACATAAAATTTGTAATTTTTGGACGTGTGGATCCAAAGTTATAAGGGTTTGAAATCCACAAAATATTCTGTTTTCAAATCAGTTTTTAAACAGATCAGTGACACGCGGCGTTTTCTAACTGGGCGATACCGGTTCGGTTGGATCACGCGCGGTAGCCCTTGGATCTAGTTAGATCGTGCGGCACAGGCGTGATCTTACCGCTTCGCTTAAGTCACTCTGTCTACGCCATAGGATTAAGATCTGACGGCTCTAGCGTGCTTGACCAGAAGCAGGCGGCGCTGCGCGGCGACGGACGGCGGCGACGGTCAGGCGAGGTGCTAGCGGTGGTTCTAGGAAGAAAAATACAAGGTGAGGATGCTCACCGTGATCACGAGGACGAGGTGATGCTCGGGGCGTGGTCGGTTGGTCAAGGGGCGTCCTGGAACAGCACGGATTGCTCGCCGGAGTTGAGGATAATGTCGGGTGGTCCTGGTCGTGGTCGGAGTCGACGTTGCAGACCGCCCTAAGGCAAGACAAGGGCATGGTTAGGCGCGCAAGGTCACGGAGAAGACGTGTGCGTGAACGAGATGGCACGGGGTGATCGGAAACTACCTGTGGGGCTCGTCGGAGTCGGAGCGGACGGCGGCGTCGTTCAGAGCTTGTCGTAGCCGATGCTCTAGGGCGCCCGCGGTTGAACGGAGGGCACGGGGAGGAGCGTCTGGGAATGGGGAGTGTGCGTGCTTGGTCAATGAGGCAAGGGGAGGTCTGGTTTCGCCGGAATCGTCACCGGAACATCATCGGACAGTGGGCGGTGTGCGGCGCAATTCGTCCAGCCTGGGGGCAGAGAGAGGGAGTGGTCTGGGGGAAATGGAGGAGAAGGCACTGGCGTTTTATCGAGCATGGTTAAAGCGAGGTAAAGGCACGACGTTATGGCGAATTGAACGCGCGGAATCACAGCAGGTAACGGTGGTCGAGGGAGGAAGAAGGGGTCGCGTGGGTGGGGAGGAAGAACAGGAGGAGTGGGGTCCGCTGGTCAGTGGGAAAAGAATCAAGGGGGAGGGTCCACTGGTCATTGTCTGTGGGGGTAAGTTTCTGAGTGAGAAAAGAATGCTTCGGGGAGGAGAGCAGGTGGGCTAGGTGGGCTGTTGTTGGGCTGTTGGGTTGGGTCGATCCACTTCCATTTTTTTTCGGTATCCTTTTCTTTTTCTATTTCTTAATTCTTTTTTTGAAATTTTTATCAAACAAACATGGTTCAAATAAATTCAAACAACACTCAAACTTTGTAATATTGAAATTAGTTCTGTTTAGTAACATGAACCAAAATCTAATTCCAATTGATAATTTTATTAATAGGGTCCATTAATAATTAAATAAAAATAGACTTTCATTATTAATTCAAATAGGATTTGTTTTATTGAGATATTTATTTTTGAAATCTAAAATAAAGCCAAAACACTTTTAGTAGGTTTTATTAGAGAATGTAAAATATTTGGAAAGACTTATTTTAAATAATTTTAATAAGTTTTGATGTTTCAATTAAATTGGTAAAACCTTTTATTTAAATAAAGTTGGATATTAAATCCTTATTGATTTATTTAATTAAATCTTTGCTAATTTTATTTACAATAAAATGTTTTAATTCCAAAGCTTGGCCAGGGTTTAATTTAGCTTTATAAAATATTCTTTATTTATAAACTTCTATTTCATTTGAAAACAAATCTTTTCATTTAATTGTTTCAAAATAGTATTTCCAAATGTTTTTATTTTTCTTTTATTAAATGTTTATCTTTGTAAATCCCTTTAGTTTTTATTAAATTCAAATAGGTTTTAAATTCCAATTGAATTCAAAAAGTTTCTTCTGGCCCTGAAAATCAAACAAAGTTTTATTTTATTCATTTATTTTTTTCACATTACAAGATTTGGAAAATCTTGGGATGTGACAGCCCATGTCACTTCATCTATGGGAGTGGTGATCTGGAAGTTGTCCCACCAAGTGGCGGCTGGCCCTTCCAGCAGATGTGCTGCAAATCTGACCTTTTCAGCATCCGTACAGCCCACGGTTACCAAGTCCTTGTTTACTGAGCGTAGCCAATCATTGGCCACCATGGGATCAGTCGTTCCTGAGAACTTTGCTGGCCTTAGTCTCAAGAATCTGGTAAGCATATCAAAGCCCGGAGGGTTATTGTTGTTGTTATTATTGTTTTGGTTCTGGATGAATGTTGTCATCATCTGCATCAGCTATGTTTGAGCAGTCATCATTTGTTGCATTTCTGGAGTGATGTTGTTGTTGTTATTGGGGTTGGGGTTTGCACGACGGGGAGGCATCTGTGGTTTGTTCAAATAGAGATATGAATGAGATACCCATAGATGCTTTCATGCACATTACATCACATAAGCAAACACAATAATGTAACATAAAGATAAAGGTTCAACAACAAAATAACAAGTTCACAAAGTAAAACACACAAGTAGCAAGCCATCCACATGTCGGATGGTCCAATAACAAGTTCTCAAATAACAAGTATGATAATAAAAGATAAACGAGTAGTCAATTCTACTCATCGGCATCAATCTCATCCTCGACAAAGGTAAGACCTGCGTTCTCCATCGCGGTCTTGTTCTCCTCAATGCTAGTGGTCAAAGACTCTATCTTGGCCTTGAGAGCCCTCTTCTAGGAACGAAGCCTCTCGATCACCGACTGCTGCTGCTCTAGCTCGAAGTCCTTGGACTGTAGTTCTTCAGTCATGTCCCAGATCTTCTTGTTCCTATCCTGGACATGCTTCTCCTAACTCTTGAACTTCCTGTCCTGGGTCTCGAACTTCGCATCCATTTCCTTGACTATCTCGTCTTGCTACGCGAAGAGCTTGTCCTTCTCGCGAAGCTGCACCTGGAGCTCATCGTTGCTGAGCATGACATTGGTCCTGTCCGTGTCCACGTGCCTAATGAGAGACTCTAAGTCCTGGAGGTACAGGCGTATCGGCTCTGCTGCGTCCCTCGAATCATCCTCGAAGTCGATGGACTCTCCGTCCTCATCACGTCTTCCGAAGACGTGGAAGTGGGTGCCTCTAACCTGTCGGGAGTGTCGCCCTAGCAGACGTCCTATTAGATCCTGCATCACTACCTCAAGGCCTCTCTCCCTGTCATCGTGCATAAGCTTGAAGACGATGGCCTCCGTAGTAGGCTCTGTCTGGCGTCCGGGCTGGTTCACCTTGAAGCCCCAGAGGTCCTTCCTCTCGAACTTGGTGAGGGGATGCACCATGATGGTGGGAAGAGGGAGATTGAGCAAAGTAGTAAGCTCAACGATACGAGGACCAAAGCGAGTAACCTGGAACTCCTCAACAGTGCTGATGGTAATAGGAATCTATTTATAAGATAGAAAAGTTAGAACAACACAATTCAAGATAAAACAAAAGACAAAACATCACATACATATCCTTGGGAAGCAAAACACACAAGTCATGCATACATGAAACCATTACAACAACCAAGGTTCAATCTTATTTTAAGCAACATTTTGGAAAATAGGGTGATAGGTGGTGGTCCAACTAACGAAGTACGTTCACAATCCTATCTCACTGGATCTGTTGGCTAACACAATGTTTCTAGAAGCAATCAACCTATCCTGCTCACATGATTCCATCACTAAGTCTATAATATCTCCTCTTAAGGTTTGGTTGGTAGCTTCCAACTCTTGGGTATGTTCCTTCTCTATCCTTAGTTCATTTTGGAGGTTGAGCATTCTGCACTTGACTCTATCACCAAGTTCTTTGATGGTCTTCCAAGCTGCATCCCTTGCTGATTCAAAGAATGTAGGGTGCACCACTGAATTGGTGAACATGCAGAATCCTTTTTCCTGATGGTTGTCTTCCTTGTTTTTATACAAGTGAAGTTGCACCCACCAGTATTCCACTCCCCCATCCATCACTGGAAATCCCTTGTACACAGCTGCACCTTGTATCTCCAATGCAACCATGAGGTCCTTGAGAGCCTTGGGGAATTCTGTCTCACACTCCAAGGTCATTTTCATGAGTGGTCCTTTCCTTACTGCTTCGTTGATGGAGTTCATCTACAAATAGAGATGAGAGAGAAGATTAGAAAAGTTTACGAGAAGAATAGACAAGTGTAGAAGTAGTTGAAAATTTTTCCTTAGTGGTTTCCAATCCTAGGGTCATAATCCTACAGGCAACACAGTGCTCTGATACCATCTGTAAGATCCCTCCTTTGTAAAGGAAAAGGATCCCTGTGATTGCAATGCTAGTCCCTGGATCATTGCTAGCATCCACAGTTTAAGATGAAGTACACAGATACAAAGGTCATTCATTACATCCATTCTAGAGTTTAAACATAGTCTTTACAACTCAAGGCCATAGGCCTAATACAAGAGTTTGAATAAGTAAATAAATATAAGGCTTCATCTTCATGTGCCACAGGCAAACATGTTGAGTGTAGACTCATGACACCTAATCCTCATCAGAGTAACCTGCAACATCACAAGTTACAGCCACAGTGGGTCAATACTTTGGAATAGTATTGGCAAGTGATACCTTAGTAAAATTTAGGTGGACTATATTACTATATACATTTTGGCTAAGTGTAGCTTGGCTTGCTTTGCTCAAAATAGGTTTTTCCTGTTAGTTGAAATCACTAAGTTTTTCTTTGTCAAAACCTTTCCCAAGAAACCATCAATAGACATTGAGGTCCTTCACCCTTGTTCACCCACAAGTTTTTACTTAGAAGTTGGAATGATGAGATTCTTGATAGCTTCCATGTCTTGATGCTCAAGTTGTCCATTGCCATGGACTTGGCTAAGTACTTAGATTTTTCCATCTGCAGAGGTTGTGCACTTTCCCCACCAGACTTGGTTTCCCAAGACAGGACCTTTCAGAAGCCTTTCCTTAGACCAAATGGACGCGCTCCAACCTATCATTCCCACTACCACCAACTGTCCAAATGTCTAAGTTCTAGCAACTTATGTGATCCAGGCAGAGCCCATAATGCCAAGTGGCTGCACTAGAAGCTTCTCAACACTTGGCCTCTAAAATCCCTTTGTTCCTGGGTGGCTTTCCACAAGTGAGATACACAAGGTAAACCATAGCCATGGGCCTTGTGTAACCACTCAACCAAAAACCACCAATCAAGTCCCTTTCCACCTAGGTGATTCATTGACTTAGTTGTTTTATTAAGAAAAACATAAGTCCAAAGACTTAGAAATATTTTCATCATAGCATGTATATTTCACCAACCCTTGTTTGCTACTAGCTAGGCTAAGCATGGCATAGATAGTACTTGACTTGGAATTTCCTAGCAATTCTACAACTACTTAGGATTTCCCAACATGGCATTTGGCAAAATAGTAACATGAAAGACTTAGCAAAATATTTCTAATGCTTGTATGAAAATATAGGGATAGAAATATTCATGAAGTACCACTTGCCTTGGTAGTTGGGAGAGTAGCACTCTTCACAATCACAATCACTAGCACCAAAGTCTACACAAAGAATGGTAGCAACAATTACACACAACATATACAAACAAAAATACATATGCATGCATGCAAAATGCTAAGTGATGACTTTTAAAACTCAACGAAGCAAGTGCATAGTATTGAATCATAACCAAGTCAAAAACTTGCTAAACCAATTTTATTTGACACTAAAACAATTTCCTAAACAATTCATATACTTAAAATAGTCCTAAACAAGTTTCTGCAAAAAAATCATTTTAACAGAAGCTAAACATTAAACACATTGCATAAACAGAAAGGCCTTGTTCTCCTGATTCCAACGGTATAAAATTTGCTAAAATCTAACGTGGGAATCAAAAGTTACAAGCAAATCAAATTTGGATAAAAATCTTATTCAAATTATGTTTTTAAACTAAACCCTAGCCACGCGGCGCTATCCTATTAGTCGATACCGTTTTTCTCAGGATCACCCTTCCGTGCCGTCGGATCAAGTCAGATCCAACGCGCCAGATTCGAAGAAAACGATTCGCTCGGATATAATCTAAACCGCCAGATCTACATCTAACGACTGTTGTTGCCTCGACCATAGACTAGCGGCGCTAGCGGCGGTGACTGGCGGCGGCGCGTCTGTCAGCGGCGGCACTGGCGTTCTAGGTCGTCCGGGGAGGGGAGAGTGTGCTTACCAGAACTGCAGGGATGAGGCGAAGCTCAACGTGGGGGTGGCTTGCCAAGGGGCGCACGGCAGGGGCTGCTGGAGCTCGTCGGAGTTGCGCACGGCAGGGGCTGCTGGAACTCGTCGGAGTTGCGCACGGCGTCGGGTGGTTGCTGTCAAAGTCGTTGCCGAGGTTTCATGTCGCCCTAGCACGAACCAGATGGATTAGGATATGCACAAGACAGTGGTGAACATCCTCGTATGCAAGAGGGGGCAAGGGGCGCGCTCTGCTTACCGTAATTGGTCGCCGGAGTTGAGCGGCGGCTCGGTCGGTTGCGGGCATGAACGGGGACGGCGTCCTGGGTCACGAGCAGGCAAGCGAAGAGTATCAGAAGATGCACGAGATCACGCTGGGCACATTCGTTTGAATCAGAGGCATAGGGGCGGTCGGGACTCACCGGAATTTGCTGCCGGAGGTCGTCGGAGCTGCGGCGGTGTTTGGCGAGTTGCGAGCAGCCTGGGGGCGTGGAGATTAAATTGAGTGAGGGGAATGGAGCGGAGTGGGGAGGTGCTTAAGTAGGCGGAGGCTCGACAAGAAACACTCAGCGAATCAATGGCAATTACGCCGAGAAATCAACACAGCAACGGCCAGCGGCGACGACGTCTGCGCGCGAGATTTGGGGAAGAAGGAGTGACATGGAGAGGGCCCGCTTGTCAGCGAAATAAGCAGAGAGGGAGTGGGGTCCGAGCGTCAGCGACTCGTTGGGTGTGTCCACGCGTGCGAGAGAGAGAGAGGGGACCCGGGTGGGCTAGCTGGGCTGGTTTCGCTGTTGGGCCAGATTAGTAGCGCCGACCCTTTTCTTTTTCTAATTTGATTTTCTGGAATGATTTTCAAATGAATTCAAACTCTATTTGAATTCAAATATTTTCTGGATTTTTGCAGTGTGCAACAGTCACAAAACTTGGCATAAAACCATGTGGTCACTTTGAGTTGGCTTGGTCATTTTTGGAAAGACAAAATAACAGTGACTTAGCACTTGGTTTGCAAAATATTGAAAATGGTTTTGAACCCATTTTTATTTTGTAAAATTTTGTTCTAACTCCACACTCAAACCAATCAACAAGGGAGACAAACAATCTTGGTTTAAAACATTCAAGATCTCAAATGGGGATGGCCATTTTATTTAAGTTTGCTCACATAAAATGATAGCACTATGTGCTTTTGTTTTCTTGAATTTGGTTTGAAATTGATCTCAAAACTATATGCATGAATGAATGATATGCAATCTTTGAAATCATGATTTTAGGGATGTTACAAGAACTTTGTCCAAATATGTACTTTGTGACAATGATATTAGGCGTCTCGATCTATCTCTATAAATCTTTATGCCTAATATGTAAGCTGCTTCGCCAAGATCTTTCATTGAAAAACTATTATTCAAATATTCCTTGACACTATTAAAAAGGTCTACATCATTCCCAATCAACAATATGTCATCTACATATAGTATTAAGAATGCTACAGAGCTCCCACTCACTTTCTTGTAAATACAAGCTTCTCCATAAGTTTGTATAAAACCAAAACTTTTGATTACCTTATCAAAACGTTGATTCTAACTTCGGGATGCTTTCTTCAATCCATATATGGACCGTTGAAGTTTGCATACCTTGTTAGCATCATTAGGATCTACAAAACCTTTGGGTTGCATCATATACAACTCTTCATCAATGTCTCCATTGAGGAACACTGTTTTGACATCCATCTGCCATATATCATAATCATAATATGTAGCGATTGCTAACAAAATCCTCACAGACTTTAGCTTCGCTACTGGTGAGAAAGTCTCAACGTAGTCAACTCCTTGAATTTGTCGAAACCCTTTTGCGATAAGTCGAGCTTTATAGACAGTAACATTACCATCAGCATCTATTTTCTTCTTGAAAATTCATTTGTTCTCGACAGCCTTCCGGCTATCCGGTAAGTCCACCAAAGTCCATACTTGGTTTTCATACATGGATCCAATCTCGGATTTCATGGCTTCTTGCCATTTATTGGAATATGGGCTCATCATCGCTTCCTCATATATCGCAGGGTCATCGGTGTTCTCCACCAAAATGACACTCATAATGGGATCATACCAATTAGGAGTGGTACGAGTTCTCGTTTACCTGCGAGGCTCTGTAGCAACTACAACCAAAGTTTCATGATCATCATCATTAGCTTCCTCTCTTATTGGTGCAGGCACCACAGGAACTTCTTCCGGTGCTGCGCTACTCGCAAGTTCGAGAGAAGGTTCGACAAGCTCGTCAAGTTCTACTTTCCTTCCAGTCACTTCTTTCGAGATAAATTCCTTCTCTAGAAAGGATCCATTCTTGGCAACGAATATTTTGCCTTCGGATCTATGATAGAAGGTATACCCAATAGTTTCCTTTGCGTATCCTATGAAGACGCATTTTTCCGCTTTGGGTTCAAGCTTGTCCGGCTGTAACTTCTTTACATAGGCTTCGCAACCCCAAACTTTAAGGAACGACAATTTAGGTTTCTTCCCAAACCATAATTCATACGGTGTCGTTTCAACGGATTTAGATGGTGCCCTATTTAAAGTGAATGCGGCTGTTTCTAATGCATAACCCCAAAATGATAGCGGTAAATCTGTAAGTGACATCATAGAACAAACCATATCTAAGAGAGTTCGATTACGACGTTCGGACACACCATTACGCTGTGGTGTTCCCGGTGGTGTCAATTGTGAAAGTATTCCGCACTTCTTCAAATGCTCGCCAAACTCGTAACTTAGATATTCACCTCCACGATCAGAACACAGAAATTAATCTTCTTGTTACGTTGATTCTCAACCTCACTTTGAAATTCCTTAAACTTCTCGCAAGTTTTGGACTTATGTTTCATGAAATAGATATACCCATATCTACTCAAGTCATCCGTGAAGGTAAGAACAAAACGATAACCACCGCGCGATGCTACACTCATTGGACCACACACATCGGTATGTATGATTTCCAATAAGTCCGTAGTTCGCTCCATCATAACAGAAAATGGAGTCTTAGTCATTTTACCCATCAGACATGCTTCGCATCTTTCAAGTGATTCGAAATCAAGTGATTCAAGAAGTCCATCGGAATGGAGTTTCTTCATACGCTTCACTCCAATGTGACCAAGACGACAGTGCCACATATAGGTCGAGTTATCGCTCAATTTCAAACGTTTAGCTTCAATGTTATTAATATGTGTATTTCCACTATCGAGATTCAATAAGAATAGACCATCTATCAAAGGTGCATGTGCATAAAACATATTACTCATATAAATCGAACAACCATTATTCTCGGACTTAAACAAGTAACCGTCTCGCAATAAACAAGATCCCGATATAATGTTCATGCTCAACGCAGGCACCAAATAACAATTATTTAAGTATAAAACTAATCCCGATGGTAGATGAAGAGGTAGCGTGCCGACCACGATCACATCAACCTTTGATCCATTTCCTACGCGCATCGTCACCTCGTTCTTTGCTAGCTTCCGTTTATTCTGCAGCACCTGTTTCGAGTTACAAATATGAGCAACCGAACCAGTATCAAATACCCAGGCACTACTACGTGTACTAGTGAGATACACATCAATAACATGTATATCGGATATAGCTTTCTTCTTGATGTTGTCGTTCTTGAAATCCGCCAAGTACTTTGGGCAATTCCGCTTCTAGTGACCCTCTCCCTTGCAGAAAAAGCACTCAGTATCAGGCTTAGGTATAGCCTTGGTCTTCTTCGTCGGTGCGGAAACTTTCTTACCACCCTTCTTGAAGTGTCCCTTTTGCTTAGACTTGCCTTTCTTGAATTTGGTGGTCTTATTGACCATCAACACTTGGTGCTCTTTCTTGATCTCCACTTCTGCAGATTTTAACATGGAGAAGAGTTCTGGCAACTGCTTGTTCATGCTTTGCATATTGTAGTTCATCACAAAGTTCTTGTAACTTGGTGGTAGTGATTGGAGGACACGGTAAATCCCCAAAGCATTAGGAATCACTATACCCAAGCTTTGGAGTTTGTTTGCGTGCCCAGACATCTTAAGAACATGCTCACTGACGGAGCTGCCCTCTTCCATCTTGCAGTTAAAGAACTTTTCAGAAGCCTCATAGCTCTCAACTGCCACGTGAATCTCAAATATCAGTTTGAGTTCACAGACAATATCATGTGGGTCTGAATTCTCAAACCTTTTCTGAAGCTCTGATTCCAAACCATACAACATAGCACACTGAACTGTGGAGTACTGATTCTTCCGAGTGAGGTAAACATTCTTTACTTCATCGGTAGCAGTAGCTGCAGGCGGGTCACCCAGCGGTGCATCCAGCACATAGGTCAAATTACCAGCATTGAGGACAATCCTCAAATTGCGGAACCAATCAGCGAAGTTGCTTCCATTGTTTTTCAACTTTTCTTTCTCTAGGAACGCATTAAAATTGATGGTAGGGACCACCATTGATCTACAACATATTTGCAATAGTTTAGACTAAGTTTATGACAAATTGAGTTCTAATTAATAGTTAAATTAATCTAGGTGAACTCCCACTCAAAACAATATCCTTCACATTGTTTTAGTGATCACACGAACCAAATCCACCACATCAAAACCGATCATCACGAGAGTTGATGTAGCTTCAATGGCGAACAATCGACATGTTCATCATATCTACTATATGATTCATGCTTTACCTTTCGGTGATCCGTGTTCCGAGACAATGTCTGTACATGCTAGGCTCGTCAATATCAAACCTTAGCTTCCGCATGAGAAAATCTGGCTTTCTCACATTGTATACACTTGCAGAATCTAACACACCCGATCATCACGTGGTGCTTCGAAACAACAAGCTTTAGCAACGGTGCTTACTAAGGATGAACACTTTAGAACTTGAAATTTATGTGCATGAGGGATCATCTTATAGTGCTACCGTCGTTAACTAAGCAATACAAGAATAAAGGATTAACATCACATGCAATTCATAATATGTGATATGATATGGCCTTTCTTCTTTGTGCTTCTGATCTCCATCTTCAAGCATGAACATGATCTCCATCATCATCGGCATTGAATCAAGGTCAATGACGCTGCTCCATGATTGTCGTCCACCAGCTTCAACTATTACAACTACTTTGAATAGACACGCGGGTCTTAACAGAAATTAAAGACAACCATACGGCTCCTGCCGGTTGCCAACTTACAATAAGGAACATTGCATACATCAAATATAATCACAATCATGGCCATATCACATCACAGCACACCCCTGCAAAACAAAGTTAGACGCCTCTAATTTCTTTGCATATTTTGCGTGGTTTGGGGCTTTCAATAAGTGTCGATCTAACTTACGAACAAGAACCACAACGTTGATGTTTGAACTATCAAGTGCCTATGGTAAATTGGATCTATACTATAATGGGAGAGACAGACACCCACAAAGCCACTTATGCAATACAAGTTGCATGTTGAGCGTGGAGCAAGTCTCATGAACGATGTCATGTAAGTTTAGCCCAGGCCGCTTCATCCCATCATACCGCAAGATGCAAAGTACACAAGAAGCAATTGATAATAAAAGCACCACCGCCCACAATGACCATTGTGTTCTACTCGTGCAACAGATGAACATATAGACACGGCTCTAATACCACTGTAGGGGTTCGTAGCATGGAAAACAAAAAATTTCTACCGCATACAAACAAACAAGACAAGATCTATCTACTAGATTGTAGCAACGAGTCGATAGAATAACTCACCCTCGAAGATTCCAAAGTGTTTAACGAGAGCAGATTCTCGTGGGTGATGTAGTCGTACTCTTGCCGATCTCAAGATCGTGTAGACGATCCTTCCGGCCCTGCGTTACGACAGCGCTTCCGCAGTCGGTCACACGTTTGGTACTCGATGAATACCTTCCTCTCCCTTGTTCCAGCAGGCAGCGAAGGTTGTAGCACTCTCCTCGTGATTCCGGAAGCATGACGGCGTGGTACCGGAAGTAGAGGGGAGATCTCGCAGGGCTTCGCCTTAAGCCGGAGCGAGTATGGTGGACTATGAGAGAGGCCTTGGCGATCTAGGGTTTAGAGGCACCAAGGAGAGAGGGTCTAGCCGGCGGCTAGGGTTAGGGTTTTACCCCAACTCGGCGAGTTAGTGGTGCCCTAGGTGGCGGCAGCAGGGGTGGTGGCGCCGACGACTTAGGGCGAGGGTTTTGGGTGGTGGAGGTGTAGGTCTAGAGGGGCAGCCCTGCCCCTCCTTTTATAGGTGCGAGGGCGCGGCCAAGGGGGAGGGAGTCCTCCCGCAACTCGGCCTCCTTGGCCGGCGATGGAGGGAGAGGAACTCCTCCCCAAGTAGGTTTCCTACTCTCCCTCCACCAAGCAAACTTGCTGTTTGACTTTTCAAATTGGCGTTTGACTTTTCAAACTAGGATTTGATTTATCCCTTTATTTTGCTCAGCGATGACACCTAGTACATGATGCAACCATTCCAACTTGTTATGACACATTCATGTACCCTTCCCCTCCGGAGCGCCGGATATTCCGGAACCTTCTAGAACATTCCTGATGAAAACACCGAAACCATTCTCCAACCCCGAAACAGGACTTTCCTAATATGAATCTTATTCTCCGGACCATTTCGAATCTCCTCGTGATATCCCGGATCCCATCCGAGACTCCGAACAACATTCGGTCTCTTACTCATCATTCCATAACTACTCAACAACGTCGAATACTTAAGTGTGTCTCCCTACGGTTCGTGAATTATGCGGACATGATCGAGACACTTTTCCGAACAATAACCAATATAGGAGTCTGGAAATTCATTGGCTCCCACATATTTCTACGATTACTTTGCAATCGAATGAACCACTTACATACGATACCAATTTCCCTTTGTCTCACGATAGTTTACTCATCCGAGGTTTTGATCATCGGTATCTCTGCATACCTAGTTCAACCTCGTTACTGATAAGTACTCTTTTCTCGTTCCCGTGATATGTGATCCCTTTTGAGCCAGTCACATGCTTGCAAGCTAATTGGATGACATTCCACTGAGAGGGCCCAGAGTATATCTATCCGTCATATGGATGGACAAATCCCACTCATGATTCATGTGTCTCAACCCATACTTTCCGAACACTCAATGCCACCTTTATAGCCACCCAGTTACGGTGTGATGTTTGATGTCATCAAAGCATCCTTCCGGTGATGGTGATATGCATGATCTCATGGTCGAAGGAATTAGGTTACTATGTATCAGAAAACATATAGCAATTGAACTATTAAAATGACTTTATCTTTATGCTACGCTTATCTATAGGAGTATGTCCATCATACCATTCTCCTAATGATATAATCTTGTTGTTAATAACATCTCAATGTTCTTGATAGGGAAACCACAATCATTTATTAACCAACAAGCTAGTATTATATAGAGGCTTTACTAGGGACTCTAATTTAGTTTACAAATCACACAAGTATTAATGTTTCCTTGTTAATACTATTATAGCATGAATGTAAACATTTATCATAAACACAAAGATATAATAATAACTATATTTATTATTGCCTCTATGGCATATCTCCAACAGTCTCCCAGTTGCACTAGAGTCAACTAATCTAGATTACATGGTAATATACCGAACACCCATGGCAGTTTGGTGTTGGTCATGTTTTGCCCTCGGGAGAGGTTTAGTCAACGGATCCGCCACATTCAGATATGTGTGTACTTTGCAAATCTTTATGTCACCATCTTGGAAATGTTCTCGAATAGCGTGGAAACATAGCTTGATGTGCTTCAGCTTCTTGTGTGACCTTGGTTCTTGTGCATTGGCTATGGCGCCCATGTTATCACAGTAGATAGACATTGGGTCCAGCGCACTTGGAACCACACCGAGATCTGTAATGAACTCTTTCATCAATATCGCTTCTTGTGAAGCCTCCGAAGCAGCCATGTATTCCAATTCAGTTGAAGATCTCGCCACAACGCTTTGCTTTGCACTCCTCCAACTAACTACTGCACCATTCAAAGTAAATACATATCCAGATTGTGATTTAGAATCATCCGGATCGGTGTTCCAACTATCATCGGTGTAACCATTAACAACGAGTTGTTCATCACCTCCATAAGAAAGAACCATATCCTTAGTTATTCTCAAGTACTTAAGGATGTTTTTGACCGCTGTCCAATGATCTACTCCTGGATCACTTTGATATCTGCTAGTTAAACTAACAGCATATGCAATGTCGGGTCTAGTACATAGCATGGCATACATTAGAGATCCTATGGCTGAGGCATAGAGAGTTTTACTCATCCTTTCTCTATCTTCTGTCGTTGTTGGACTTTGAGTTTTACTCAACGTCGTATTGGGAAACATGGGAAAGAACCCTTTCTTGCTATCTTCCATTCCAAACCTCTTTAGAACTTTGTCCAAATATGTACTTTGTGACAATGATATTAGGCGTCTCGATCTATCTCTATAAATCTTTATGCCTAATATGTAAGCTTCTTCGCCAAGATCTTTCATTGAAAAACTATTATTCAAATATTCTTGACACTGTTAAGAAGGTCTACATCATTCCCAATCAACAATATGTCATCTACATATAGTATTAAGAATGCTACAGATCTCCCACTCACTTTCTTGTAAATACAAGCTTCTACATAAGTTTGTATAAAACCAAAACTTTTGATTACCTTATCAAAATGTTGATTCCAACTTCGGGATGCTTTCTTCAATCCATATATGGACCGTTGCAGTTTGCATACCTTGTTCGCATCTTTAGTATCTACAAAACCTTTGGGTTGCATCATATACAACTCTTCATCAATGTCTCCATTGAGGAACACTGTTTTGACATCCATCTGCCATATCTCATAATCATAATATGCAGCGATTGCTAACAAAATCCTCACAGACTTTAGCTTCGCTACTGGTGAGAAAGTCTCATCATAGTCAACTCCTTGAATTTTTCGAAACCCTTTTGCAACAAGTCGAGCTTTATAGACAGTAACATTACCATCAGCATCTGTTTTCTTCTTGAAAATCCATTTGTTCTCGACAGCCTTCCGGCTATCCGGTAAGTCCACCAAAGTCCATACTTGGTTTTCGTACATGGATCCAATCTCGGATTTCATGGCTTCTTGCCATTTATTGGAATCTGGGCTCATCATCGCTTCCTCATATGTCGCAGGGTCATCGGTGTTGTCCACCAACATGACACTCATAACGGGATCATACCAATCAGGAGTGGTACGAGTTCTCGTTGACCTGCGAGGCTCTGTAGCAACTACAACCGAAGTTTCATGATCATCATCATTAGCTTCCTCTCTTATTGGTGCAGGTGTCACATCCCAAGATTTTCCAAATCTTGTAATGTGAAAATAAATGAATAAAATAAAACTTTGTTTGATTTTCAGGGCCAGAAGAAACTTTTTGAATTCAATTGGAACCTCAAACCTATTTGGATTAAATAAAATCCTAAAGGGATTAAAAAAATAAATATTTAGTAAAGGGAAAATAAAAATATTTTACTACTACTTTGAAATCTTTTTATAAAGGCTTTGGTTTTCAAAGGGAAAAGAAATATTTAAATAAAGATTATTTTATAGAGCCAAATTAAACCTTGGCCAATATTTTGAAATAAATGTTTTGTATTGATAAAATAGTAAAGGTTTATTTAAATAAAATAATAAGGATTTAATATCCAAATTTTATTTAAGTAAAGGCTTTTTCCATTTTAAATAAACACTAAAAACTTATTTATTTGTTTTAAATAAGTTTTCCAAATATTTTATATTCTCAAATAAAACCTACTGAAGTGTTTTGGCTTTATTTTAGATTTCAAAATAAAGTTTTCTAATAAAACAAATCCTATTTGAGTTAATAATGAAGATATATTGTATTTAATTATTAATGGACCCTAAAATAAAAGGTTATTTTGTTTTAAACAAGTTTCCCAATATTCTTTATTTCCAAATAAAACCTACTGATTTGGTTTTGAAAATATTTGGATTTCAAATGGAGATTTTATTAATTAAATCAAACCCTATTTGATTAAATAACTAAAGGTCCATTTTAGTTAATTAATGAATGGATCCTAAAAAGAATAAAAATATTATTTTATTTTGGGAATTGATTTATGTTGATAAAAAAAAACCAAAAACCCATTACAAGTGAGGTGTTTGTTTGAATTGTTGAATGATTGTTTTGTTGTTTGAATTGTGAATTGATTTTCAAATCAGAAATGTGAATTGGAAAAAGAAAAAGCAAACAGGAAGAAAAAAAATAGAAACTGGCCGACCCAACCCAGCAGCCCAACTAAGCCCACTCGCAGCCCACCTCCTCTTTTTCCCTGAAGCGTTTTCCTCACTCACGAAACGACCCGCACAGTCACTGAACTCTGGTCCCCACCTCCACTCCCTTTCTTTCACTTCCAAGCGGACCCCACCCTCTCCTGTTCATCGTCTCCACCGCAGCGACCTGTTCTTCCCAACTCCTGCCATTGATTCCTCGGGCTTAATTCGCCTTAATGCCGCGATTAAAACCCGTAGTGATCACGCGTGATAAAACCCCCCTTACTCCTCTTCCATTTCCCCCAAACACCACGCCTCGAGAGCCACCAGGCTGTCGCAAATTCCTTCTGCACCGCCGCCGTCTCTTACGAGGTTCTCGACCAAATCCGTCGGCACCGCATCGCCCCTCGCCTCCTTGACCACACTCGCAAACTCCCCAAACCCAGGCGCACCTCTCCATAAATCCAGCTCGTCCCCGCGCGCCCTATAACTTCGGCAACGACGACGACCACCGCTGCCACCGTCTGCCTCCACTCCGTCAGTCTTTTCCGGTGAGTACTGACCTCCCTTCTTCCTCTGGATTACGCACGCTTGATCGACTACCTCTCGCGCAGCTAAATCTGTTCTTGCCTTGTCTTCTTGTGCACCATAGTGTCGCCCCCGTCGACGTCTGAGCGAGACCGACGCCGCCCCTGACTCCGGCGAGGAATCACGACTGATCCAGTGCGCCCCCTTACAAACCGCAAGAGAGTTGAGCTTCAGCGTCACTCCACGAACTCGGTGAGCATTCCCTTTTCCCCTCTCGCTTCTTGTTTCGCCGGTGCCGCCACCGTCTGGCCGCTCCGCCGCCAGCCACCGCCGCAGCGCCGCTCGTTTAGGGTCGAGCCCCCCACAGCCGTCCGATCCCGATCTGATGGATAGGATAGAATAACTTAACAGCGAAGGGGTACGCGTTCTGGGCCACGCGATCAGTTTAAATCCAACGGCTGCAGCTATGCGATCCACACGAACCGGTACCGACCAATCACGGCGCGACGCGTGGACAGATTCTGTTTAAAATAGATTTTGAAGTCAGATTTAAGTTGCAATTTCAAACCTTTGTAACTTTCAATCCACACGTCCAAAATTTACAAATTTGATACCGTTGGAATCAGTGGAACAAACCCTAGCCAACCATGCCCTTGGTTTAGCAAATAGTATCTGTTAGAGTGCTTGTTTTTGCAGATACTTTTGTGTGCCTGTTTGGATTAGAAAAATTGTTTAAAAATGTTTTTAGGGTTAAAACCTTTGCAAAATGGTTTGTTGTAAACTCACTGACACTAGGAACCAACCCATAGTCTGGAAAATGTATTGGGTAAAGTTTAGGATGGAAAACTTGATTTAGCCCATCTCTAGCCAAATGAAAATAAAGATTTTGGTTATGAAAATGTTTTTGTAAAGAAAACTTTGGGAAAATGTTTTGGATCAAACCTACTGACCATAGGAAACACTTTGTGGATTCAAAAATGTTTTTAGTAAAGGAAAAGAATGATTCTTTGATTTAAACCCATTTCTAGTCAAATAGAAATGTGGTTTATTTATTAAAAATGATTTTGAAGGAAAACCTTTGGGAAATGTTTTGTTTTAAACCCACTGACCCCAAACACCAAGTTTTATGGTTTGAAAACATATTTGGTGAACCCTATAGATTAATGCCTTGGTAAAAATATTTCTACACCACATAAAATGATACTTTGTTTTGAAAATGGTTTTTGTAGTGAAACCTTTTGCAAATGACTTTGCCACTTTACAAAATGACCATTAGGTGTATTCCAATGTTCATTACCCATTAGGAACCAACTTTTCAAATAAAACAAAGCTTGGCATGCTTGCATGCATTACTTTGACATTGTCATTTTATGTGTTGTTTTGCTTGATTGGTAGATTTAGTTTGTGCCTTGTTTGATTGAATTGTAGTGACTTGAAGAGTGTGATTGTTGCAAGGACAAGGAGTGAATCCATACCCTACCAAAAAGGCAAGTGATGCTTCATACTTTTGTCCCATTACTTTCACTATGCATTAGTGATTTTGCTAAGTAAAACTTGCATGGATTTTGCTAAGTATAAACCTTGCTATAGGAAAACCTAGTAGATGAATCCTTAGTAGGATTTTCCTAAGTTAAGATTCCTATTACTATCAAGCTTAGCCTAGCTAATAGAAAACATGGGTGGAATATATATTCACACTATGGAAAAATATTCTAAGTCTGAGGACTTGAGCTTTGTTTAATAAAACAACTAAGTTAATGAATCACCTGGGTGGAATGGGACTTGCTTGGTGGTTTTTGGTTGAGTGGTTCACAAGGCCCATATTTATGGTTTACCTTGTGTATCTCACTTGTGGATGGCCACCCAGGAACAAAGAGATTTGAGATGTCAAATGTTGAGAAGCTTCAAGTGCAACCACTTGGCAATATGGGCTCTGCCATGATCATATAGGTTGCAAGAACTTAGCCATATGGACAGTGGGTGGTAGTGTTTGATAGGTTGGAGCGCGTCCATTTTGGTCTAAGGGAAGGATTCTGAAAGATCTTGTCTTGGGAAACCAAGTCTTGTGGGGAAAGTGCACAACCTCTGCAGAGTGAAAAATCTAAGTACTTAGCCATGTCCCGGGTAAAGGACAATTTGAGCATCAAGACATGGAAGCAATCAAGAATCTCATCATTCAAATTTCTAAGTTAAAATCTTGTGGTTTGAACATGGTTTGTTTGAAATCTTCAAATCTTTGATTGAGAAAAATGATTTTGCCAAGCAAAAACTTAGTATTTTCAAAATGATAAGGAAAATCTATTTTGAGCAATGCAAGCCTCAAACTCCACATAGCCAAATGCACATAGATGATAGACTCCACTAAATTATCATAGTATCACTTGCCAATACAATTCAAATGTATTGACCCTTTGTGGCTGTAACTTGTATGTTGCAGGTTTGATTGATTTTAGTGAAGATTGATTGTTTAGGATTACAAAGTCTACAACCAACATTTGCCTGTGGCACTTTGAAGATGAAGGACCCATGCTTATAGTTATTCCGCTGCAATGTAATGTAATAGCCAAATGAGCTATGTAAGATGTAATAAAATTATGTTATTCCTGGTTATAAAGTTATATTATGACCTTTTTTCTTGATATTACATCTTAACTGTGGATGCTAGCTATTGATCTAGGGACTAGCATTGTAAACACAGGGGGCTCTATCTTATTAAAGATTGGAACCTCTACAGATGGTATCAGAGCATTGTGTTGCCTGTAGGATTTGTAAACCTAGGATTGAACAAAAACACTTAGAAAAATAGGAGTTTTACTTGTTCCAAAAACTTATTTACAAAAACACTTGTAAACCCTTTCCTCAACCATTTTTGTTTCAACTCTACTTCTCTTCTATTTTCAACTTGATGGAAAACCTACCCCATGGCTAAAGACTACACCATGTGCAAAGGACTACTTCAACTCTAATGACTTCAACATCTTCAACTCTATTGACTTCAACATCTTCAGCATATTCACCAAGGACTTCCAACTTGGATACCACTAAGGACTACAAGTGAGACAAGGAAATCTTGCTCAAGATTTAGAGACTGAGGGAATGGAAAAGTTAGAAGGAGCCTACATCATTTGAAGTATTGCAACCAAGAGTTTTTCTCAAGGAAACCATGAACTCATACAAGAAGAATCAAGAAGGAAGGAAAGATCACAAGTGAACCATATAGATGGACCACCATAATTTAGTTAAGTCAAACACACCAACTTATGTGGTGTAACAAAAATATTTTGTTGCCTAAAAATGTGCTTGAACTTTGTTGTTTGAGTGAAAAGTTGTTTGTGAATGCTTGCACATTGTTTGGGTGAATTGTGATGTGTGTGATTAGAAATATTTCCTTAGAAATATCTTGCCTATTCTAATCTCCCTTCAAACCCAAACAGATGACTTCTCCAAGAGACTCCAACATCAAGGTTGATGACAACAACAACCAAGAGGACAACATGAGAGAACTTATAGCAACCCAAAACCAGTTGAGCCAAGAGACAACTCAGCTTTTAGCCAACAACAATGGACTAGACCCAGCCATACAAAGGATTTTGAAACTTCAATCCCAGTTGTTGCAAGGATTGGTTACTCAAGTGATCAACATGGGAGAAAACTTTTCCCAAGGAGCTAATGACAACAAGGATGACAAAGATGTTATTCTAGAAGGAACCCAAGCTAGCAATATTTGTAGGGACAAGGATCATGCATCCAAGGAGCATGAAGATCAATGCCCCAAGAAGAGAGAAAGATCTCCCACCTATGAAGAACATAACTAGAAGAAATCCTAGCTTTGGAGAGACCCAAGAAGAAGAAGAAGAAATGCCCCAACCCTAACAAAAAGGACATTACTCAAGTGCAATGTTACAATTGCAAAGAGATGGGACACTATGCCAATGAATGCCCAGAAAAGAAGAAGAACCAAAGAAACAAACAAGAGGCAATGATACCAAAGGAAAAGAAAGATATCAGCCAAGTGATGTGTTTCAAATGCAAGGAACTAGGCCACTATGCAAGCAATTGTCCAGAAAAGATGAAGAACAAGTTAAACAAGTCTATGAAGGATCTCGACCTTGGCCCATGAGTCAAGTATGGAACCAAAGGACACAATGCAAATGTTTTCTTAGAAAAGTTTCCCCAGGAGTCCAAGAAGGCCAATATGTAAATTTTGCTTGAAAAATTTTAAGGGTGGTAGTACCCTAGTTGTTTTGAGCCTACTTGTAACCCTAGTCTTCCCAAATCTCGGGACGAGATTTATTTTAAGGGTGGTAGCCTGTCACATCCCAAGATTTTCCAAATCTTGTAATGTGAAAATAAATGAATAAAATAAAACTTTGTTTGATTTTTAGGGCCAGAAGAAAATTTTTGAATTCAATTGGAACCTCAAACCTATTTGGATTAAATAAAATCCTAAAGGGATTAAAAAAATAAATATTTAGTAAAGGGAAAATAAAAATATTTTACTACTACTTTGAAATCTTTTTATAAAGGCTTTGGTTTTCAAAGGGAAAAGAAATATTTAAATAAAGATTATTTTATAGAGCCAAATTAAACCTTGGCCAATATTTTGAAATAAATGTTTTGTATTGATAAAATAGTAAAGGTTTATTTAAATAAAATAATAAGGATTTAATATCCAAATTTTATTTAAGTAAAGGCTTTTTCCATTTTAAATAAACACTAAAAACTTATTTATTTGTTTTAAATAAGTTTTCCAAATATTTTATATTCTCAAATAAAACCTACTGAAGTGTTTTGGCTTTATTTTAGATTTCAAAATAAAGTTTTCTAGTAAAACAAATCCTATTTGAGTTAATAATGAAGATCTATTGTATTTAATTATTAATGGACCCTAAAATAAAAGGTTATTTTGTTTTAAACAAGTTTCCCAATATTCTTTATTTCCAAATAAAACCTACTGATTTGGTTTTGAAAATATTTGGATTTCAAATGGATATTTTATTAATTAAATCAAACCCTATTTGATTAAATAACTAAAGGTCCATTTTATTTAATTAATGAATGGATCCTAAAAAGAATAAAAATATTATTTTATTTTGGGAATTGATTTATGTTGATAAAAAAACCAAAAACCCATTACAAGTGAGGTGTTTGTTTGAATTGTTGAATGATTGTTTTGTTGTTTGAATTGTGAATTGATTTTCAAATCAGAAATGTGAATTGGAAAAAGAAAAGGCAAACAAGAAGAAGAAAAATAGAAACTTTTGACCCAACCCAGCAGCCCAACTAAGCCCACTTGCAGCCCACCTCCTCTTTTTCCCTGAAGCGTTTTCCTCACTCACGAAACGACCTGCACAGTCACTGAACTCTGGCCCCCACCTCCACTCCCTTTCTTTCACTTCCAAGCGGACCCCACCCTCTCCTGTTCATCGTCTCCACCGCAGCGACCTGTTCTTCCCAGCTCCTGCCATTGATTCCTCGGGCTTAATTCGCCTTAATGCCGCGATTAAAACCTGCAGTGATCACGCGTGATAAAACCCCCCTTACTCCTCTTCCATTTCCCCCAAACACCACGCCTCGAGAGCCACCAGGCTGTCGCAAATTCCTTCTGCATCGCCGCCGTCTCCGACGAGGTTCTCGACCAAATCCGTCGGCACCGCATCGCCCCTCGCCTCCTTGACCACACTCGCAAACTCCCCAAACCCAGGCGCACCTCTCCATAGCTCCAGCTCGTCCCCGCGCGCCCTATAACTTCGGCAACGACGATGACCACTGCCGCCACCGTCTGCCTCCACTCCGTCAGCCTTTTCCGCTGAGTACTGACCTCCCTTATTCCTCTCGATGACGCACGCTTTATCGACAACCTCTCGCGCAGCTAAATCCGTTCTTGCCTTGTCTTCTTGTGCACCGTAGTGTCGCCCCCGTCGACGTCTGAGCGAGACCGACGCCGCCCCTGACTCCGGCGAGGAATCACGACTGATCCAGTGCGCCCCCTTACAAACCGCAAGCGAGTTGAGCTTCAGCGTCACTCCACGAACTCGGTGAGCATTCCCTTTTCCCCTCTCGCTTCCTGTTTCGCCGGCGCCGCCACCGTCTGGCCGCTCCGCCGCCAGCCACCGCCGCAGCTCCGCTCGTTTAGGGTCGAGCCCCCCACAGCCGTCCGATCCCGATCTGATGGATAGGATAGAATAACTTAACAGCGAAGGGGTACGCGTTCTGGGCCACGCGATCAGTTTAAATCGAACGGATGCAGCTGTGCGATCCACACTATCAAAGGTCTCAACCTAATAAGGTAGATTCCTCCTGTGTTTTACAATGCTAGTCCCTGGATCAATAGCTAGCATCCACAGTTAAGATGTAATATCAAGAAACAAAGGTCATAACATAACTTTACAACCAGGAATAACATAAGTTTGTTACTTCAAACATAGATCCCTTGGCTATTACATTACATTGCAGCGGAATAACTATAATCATGGGGTCCTTCATCTTCAAAGTGCCACAGGCAGATGTTGGTTGTAGACTTTGTAATCCTAATCAAACAATCTTCACTAAAATCAATCAAACCTGCAACATACAAGTTACAGCCACAAGGGTCAATACATTTGAATTGTATTGGCAAGCTTCACTATTGTGTATAATATGAGTGGATCCTATTCAATACATGCATATTCGGCTAAGTAGAGTTTTTAGGCTCATTTGCTTAAAGCAAAATTTTATCCTAACTTTTCAAAATGGTTTTGGTCCTTTGTCAAATCTCTTTTTCCAAGTTCCTTGAACTTCTTGGTAGAAACACAAGTGTTCAAGTCCTTGTCAAAATCTCTTGAGCTACTTGGTAACCCCAAGTGCAACAAGTTTTATGAAATCTCATGAGTTCCTTGTAACCCCAAGTACATCATGCTCTTGAGCACCTTGGTAACCCCAAGTGCAACAAGCTTAACAAAATCTCTTTGAATTCCTTGGTACCCCCAAGTGCATCAAGTTTTTATATTAGAAGTTGGAATGTCGAGATCTCCCATAGTTCAAACTTTAGTTGCTCAGTATTGTCCATAACCGGGGACACGGCTAAGTACTTAGATTTTATTAACTTCTGCAGAAGGAGTACACTTTACCCACATGACACAATCCCATCTTGTTGCCACCAGTGGCCTACTGGATTAGTGCTCACGAAGATGGAGTACTGGCAAACTGAGAATGTGACGAAGTCTTTCCAAAAGGTCCTCCCATACATCATTGCTAGCTTGTCTTCAGCCCCCATGAAGCATTCCAGATCCCCATGTCCGGTAACTAAAGACAATGTATGGGTCTTCCTATTGTAGTTGACTAAGCCAGAGCCATAATAGCATGTGGTTGCACACGAAAGCCACAATTGGAGAAACATGTTCAATCCCTAAGTTTCCTAGGTGGTTTTCATTTGGAGCACAACACAAAGTGATTGCCATAGACATGGTTCCTTTTGTTGCCACCTTCTCCAAAACTTCAAGTATCCTCCACCTAGGTGGTTCATTGAGTCCTTGTTTTATTATGTAAAACACAAGTCCTTTTCTCATCCTTTGTAAAATCTCAACATGTATCTCTTTTCAAAACATAGCATGGCTAAGCGTGTACAACTTCAATAATTTCACTAAGGAGTGTATAGGGAATCCTATTTAGGAATTAGCATAGCATAGGTACAGAAATATCTTTTCATGCATGTTTTCAAAATCCACTAAGTATAATGAAAATAGTAGGACTTTTGTATGATAGTGTAACTTGCCTTTTTGGTAGGGAATGAGGGTTCACTCCTTGATCTTTCTAGTCTCTCACTTTGCTAATTTCACTACAATCAATCAAGCAAACACCAATCAACTAGCATTCCAAATAATCAATCAAACATCATTTCATACACACAAAACTATGGAATCCAAAATCTAAGTCATGTATGTAAGTATGTAAGAGATGGTTCTAGTTGCAAGGTGGTTTCCACTAGGCTTCTAAACTTTGTAAGTTCCAAATTGCTCATTTACCAAAATGGCAAAGTCATTAGTTAGAGGGTTTTGTCCAAAAACTATTTTAAAATCCATTCAATATTTTATATGGTGGAAAATGGTTTTATCAAATCAAAAATCTTTAAGTTACTCACCAAAAAGTTTCTAATTCTCAAGATTTGTTGTTTTGGGTCAGTAGCTTTGAATAAACATATTTTCGCAAGGTTTTTATTCCAAAATCCTTTTTCATAACAAAACCATTATCTTTATTTAGCTAGAAATAGACTATTTCAAGTAATTCATTCTAAATTTTTCCAATTTTATTTTCAAAACCATGGGTTGGTTCCTAGGGTCAGTATGGTCACTACAAACCATTTTGCAAAAGATTTAATCCTAAAATCAATTTTAAACAATTTTTCTACTCTAAACATGTACACAATGTTTCTGCAAATTCAAACAAGCTAACAGATACTATTTTCTAAACTAAGGCCATGGTTGGCTAGGGCTTGCTCTCCTGAATCCAACGACATAAAATTTGTAATTTTTGGACGTGTGGTTTGAAAGTTACAAAGGTTTGAAGTTTGCAAATAATTCTGATTCAAAAATTTGTTTTAACTCAAACTCTGGCCACGCGGCAGTATCCTACTGGACGGTACCGGTTCGGGTGGATCGCGGGCTGCAGGCCGTTAGATCAAGTGGCATCGCACGGCGCTGGCTGCGTACCTTTTCGAGTTTAAGTGATCTAATCTCGCTCGCCAAATCTAGATCCTGCGGTACTGGTTCTCTTGACCAAAAGTGAGCGGCGCCGACGGCGGATAGCGGCGGCGCACGGCCAGGCGGTGGCACTACGGCGGCTACAGGAAGCAAATAGGGGAGGGAAAGTGCTCACCAGAATCGCAGGGTTGTGGTGATGCTCGACGTGATGTTGGCTTGACAAGGGGCGCTCGGGTACTGCGGCAATTGCTCGCCGGAGTTGGTTCTGGCGACGGGCGGCTCTGGTCGAGGTCGAGGACGTCACTGGAGATCGCCCTAAGGCAAAACGAAGGCGCGGTCAGATGCGCAAGATCAAGACAATGCTATGTGCGTGATCGAGAAGTGAAGGGGCGGTCTGGTTCACCTGGTAAACGTCGTCGGAGAGGTTGCAGACGGCGGCGTCGTCGGAACTTGTCAAAGCCGACGCTTCGGGGCGCCCGCGGTTGAACGGAGGGCACGGACAGAAGAGCCAGGGGATGGTGAGCGTGCGTGCTTGGTCGATGAAGCAAGGGGAGGCAGTGTGTGGCCGGAATTGAGAGCTAAGCTCATCGGAGACGGCGGCGGTGCAGAAGAGATTGGCGATAGCCTAGGGGCAGAGAGGGAGTGGCGACAGAGGGGAAAGGAGGAGGAGGCGTTGGCGCTTAATAGCGTGCATTCACGGCGAGGTTTAAGGCGCGACATCACTGCGAATTGATCGCGGCTTTGAATGGCAGCAATGGCAGCGAGGGGGAAGGCGTGGTCTGTAGGTGGGGAGGAAGAACAGTAGCGGTGGGGTCTACCTGTCAGCGGGGAAAGGAGTAAGGGAGAGGTCCACCGGTCATTCTCTCTGCGGGTTATTACTGAGTGCGAACCGTTTTCTTGCGGGGTGAGGAGCTGGGCTGGTTGGTGGGCTTCCTGGGCTTGGCCGGCTGGGCTGGGTCCAAATCCATTTTTTTTAATTCTGTAACCTTTTCTTTTTATATTTCTGATTTTCTGTTTTGAATTTCAATCAACCAAACAACATTCAAATCAATTCAATAATCAACAAACTTTGCAATTATGAACTTGGTTCTGTTCAGATACATAAACCCAAAATCCAAAATAATATTTAAATCTCTTTAGGTTCTATTTATTAATTAAGTAAAATGGTCCAAGGTTTATTAATAAAACAAGGTTTGGTTTATTTAATAAAATCTTGATTTGAACTCCAAATACTTTCAAAACCAAAACAGTAGGTTTTATTTGAAAATATAAGATACTTGAATTACTTGTTTAAAACAAATTAACCTTTTATTTAAGGGTCCTTTATTAATTAAATATAATAGACTTTCATTATTAATTCAAATAGGATTTGTTTTATTAATATCTTTATTTAAAAAAAACTAATATAGTGCAGAAACCATTCAGTAGGTTTTATTTGTGAATATCAAATATTTAGAAAACTTATTTAAATTAATTTAATAAGTTTTGATGTTTTAATTAAATTGGTAAAACCTTTTATTTGAATAAAATTTTGGATATTAGTTCCTTATTATTTTATTTAAGCAATCCTTTATTATTTTAAATAAACCTTTGCTATTTTATTTAAAATAAAATGTTTTAATTCCCAAAGCTTGGCCAAGGCTTAATTTGGCTTTTTAAAATATCCTTTATTTATGAAACTTCTATTTCATTTGAAAACAAATCTTTTCATTTAAGAGTTTCAAAATAGTATTTCCAAATGTTTTTATTTCTCCTTTTATTAAATGTTTATCTTTTTAAATCCCTTTAGGTTTTATTTAATTCAAATGGGTTTGAAGTTCCAATTGAATTCAAAAAGTTTCTTCTGGCTCTGAAAATCAAACAAAGTTTTATTTTTATTCATTTATTTTCACATTACAAGATTTGGAAAATCTTGGGATGTGACACACACGAACCGGTACCGACCAATCACGGCGCGACGCGTGGACAGATTCTGTTTAAAACAGATTTTGAAATCAGATTTAAGTTGCAATTTCAAACCTTTGTAACTTTCAATCCACACGTCCAAAATTTACAAATTTGATACCGTTGGAATCAGTGGAACAAACCCTAGCCAACCATGCCCTTGGTTTAGCAAATAGTATCTGTTAGAGTGCTTGTTTTTGCAGATACTTTTGTGTGCCTGTTTGGATTAGAAAAATTGTTTAAAAATGTTTTTAGGGTTAAAACCTTTGCAAAATGGTTTGTTGTAAACTCACTGACACTAGGAACCAACCCATAGTCTGGAAAATGTATTGGGTAAAGTTTAGGATGGAAAACTTGATTTAGCCCATCTCTAGCCAAATGAAAATAAAGATTTTGGTTATGAAAATGTTTTTGTAAAGAAAACTTTGGGAAAATGTTTTGGATCAAACCTACTGACCATAGGAAACACTTTGTGGATTCAAAAATGTTTTTAGTAAAGGAAAATAATGATTCTTTGATTTAAAACCATTTCTAGTGAAATAGAAATGTGGTTTATTTATTAAAAATGATTTTGAAGGAAAACCTTTGGGAAATGTTTTGTTTTAAACCCTCTGACCCCAAACACCAAGTTTTATGGTTTGAAAACATATTTGGTGAACCCTATAGATTAATGCCTTGGTAAAAATATTTCTACACCACATAAAATGATACTTTGTTTTGAAAATGGTTTTTGTAGTGAAACCTTTTGCAAATGACTTTTCCACTTTACAAAATGACCATTAGGTGTATTCCAATGTTCATGACCCATTAGGAACCAACTTTTCAAATAAAACAAAGCTTGGCATGCTTGCATCCATTACTTTGACATTGTCATTTTATGTGTTGTTTTGCTTGATTGGTAGATTGAGTTTGTGCCTTGTTTGATTGAATTGTAGTGACTTGAAGAGTGTGATTGTTGAAAGGACAAGGAGTGAACCCATACCCTACCAAAAAGGCAAGTGATGCTTCATACTTTTGTCCCATTACTTTCACTATGCATTAGTGATTTTGCTAAGTAAAACTTGCATGGATTTTGCTAAGTATAAACCTTGCTATAGGAAAACCTAGTAGATGAATCCTTAGTAGGATTTTCCTAAGTTAAGATTCCTATTACTATGAAGCTTAGCCTAGCTAATATAAAACATGGGTGGAATATATATTCACACTATGGAAAAATATTCTAAGTCTGAGGACTTGAGTTTTGTTTAATAAAACAACTAAGTTAATGAATCACCTGGGTGGAATGGGACTTGCTTGGTGGTTTTTGGTTGAGTGGTTCACAAGGCCCATATTTATGGTTTACCTTGTGTATCTCACTTGTGGATGGCCACCCAGGAACAAAGAGATTTGAGATGTCAAATGTTGAGAAGCTTCAAGTGCAACCACTTGGCAATATGGGCTCTGCCATGATCATATAGGTTGCAAGAACTTAGCCATATGGACAGTGGGTGGTAGTGTTTGATAGGTTGGAGCGCGTCCATTTTGGTCTAAGGGAAGGCTTCTGAAAGATCTTGTCTTGGGAAACCAAGTCTTGTGGGGAAAGTGCACAACCTCTGCAGAGTGAAAAAACTAAGTACTTAGCCATGTCCCGGGTAAAGGACAATTTGAGCATCAAGACATGGAACAATCAAGAATCTCATCATTCAAATTTCTAAGTTAAAATCTTGTGGTTTGAATAAGGGTTGTTTGAAATCTTCAAATCTTTGATTGAGAAAAATGATTTTGCCAAGCAAAAACTTAGTATTTTCAAAATGATAAGGAAAATCTATTTTGAGCAATGCAAGCCTCAAACTCCACATAGCCAAATGCATATAGATGATAGACTCCACTAAATTATCATAGTATCACTTTCCAATACAATTCAAATGTATTGACCCTTTGTGGCTGTAACTTGTATGTTGCAGGTTTGATTGATTTTAGTGAAGATTGATTGTTTAGGATTACAAAGTCTACAACCAACATTTTCCTGTGGCACTTTGAAGATGAAGGACCCATGCTTATAGTTATTCCGCTGCAATGTAATGTAATAGCCAAATGAGCTATGTAAGATGTAATAAAATTATGTTATTCCTGGTTATAAAGTTATATTATGACCTTTGTTTCTTGATATTACATCTTAACTGTGGATGCTAGATATTGATCCAGGGACTAGCATTGTAAACACAGGGGGCTCTATCTTATTAAAGATTGGAACCTCTACAGCAGGCACCAGAGGAACTTCTTCCGGTGCTGTGCTACTCGCAAGTTCGAGAGAAGGTTCGATAACCTCGTCAAGTTCTACTGTCCTTCCAGTCACTTCTTTCGAGAGAAATTCCTTCTCTAGAAAGGATCCATTCTTGGCAACGAAGATTTTGCCTTCGGATCTATGATAGAAGGTATACCCAATAGTTTCCTTTGGGTATCCTATGAAGACGCATTTTTCTGCTTTGGGTTCAAGCTTGTCCAGCTATAACTTCTTTACATAGGCTTCGCAACCCCAAACTTTAAGGAACGACAATTTAGGTTTCTTCCTAAACCATAATTCATACGGTGTCATTTCAACGGATTTAGATGGTGCCCTATTTAAAGTGAATGCGGCTGTTTCTAATGCATAACCCCAAAATGATAGCGGTAAATCTGTAAGTGACATCATAGAACGAACCATATCTAAGAGAGTTTGATTATGACGTTCGGACACACCATTACGCTGTGGTGTTCTCGGCGGTGTAAATTGTGAAAGTATTCCGCACTTCTTCAAATGCTCGCCAAACTCGTAACTTAGATATTCACCTCCATGATCAGAACGCAGAAATTTAATCTTCTTGTTACGTTGATTCTCAACCTCACTTTGAAATTCCTTAAACTTCTCGAATGTTTCGGACTTATGTTTCATGAAATAGATATACCCATATCTACCCAAGTCATTCGTGAAGGTAAGAACATAACGATAACCACCGCGCGATGCTACACTCATTGGACCACACACATCGGTATGTATGATTTCCAATAAGTCCGTATCTCGCTCCAGCATACCAGAAAATGGAGTCTTAGTCATTTTACCCATCAGATATGCTTCGCATCTTTCAAGTGATTCGAAATCAAGTGATTCAAGAAGTCCATCGGAATGGAGTTTCTTCGTATGCTTCACTCCAATGTGACCAAGAGGACAGTGCCACATATAGGTCGAGTTAACGCTCAATTTTAAACGTTTAGCTTCAATATTATTAATATGTGTATTTCCACTATCGAGATACAATAAGAATAGACCATCTATCAAAGGTGCATGTGCATAAAACATATTACTCATATAAATCGAACAACCATTATTCTCGGACTTAAACAAGTAACCGTCTCGCAATAAACAAGATCCTGATATAATATTCATGCTCAACGCAGGCACCAAATAACAATTATTTAAGTATAAAACTAATCCCGATGGTAGATAAAGAGGTAGCGTGCCGACCACGATCACATCAACCTTTGATCCATTTCCTACGCGCATCGTCACCTCGTTCTTCGCTAGCTTCCGTTTATTCTGCAGCACCTGTTTCGAGTTACAAATATGAGCAACCGAACCAGTATCAAATACCCAGGCACTACTACGAGTACTAGTGAGATACACAGCAATAACATGTATATCGGATATACCTTTCTTCTTGATGTTGCTGTTCTTCAAATCCTCCAAGTACTTTGGGCAATTCCGCTTCTAGTGACCTTCTCCCTTGAAGTAAAAGCACTCAGTATCAGGCTTAGGTACAGCCTTGGTCTTCTTCGTCGGTGCGGTAACTTTCTTACCACCCTTCTTGAAGTGTGCCTTTTGCTTAGACTTGCCTTTCTTGAATTTGATGGTCTTATTGACCATCAACACTTGGTGCTCTTTCTTGATCTCCACTTCTGCAGATTTTAACATGGAGAAGAGTTCTGGCAACTGCTTGTTCATGCTTTGCATATTGTAGTTCATCATAAAGTGCTTGTAACTTGGTGGTAGTGATTGGAGGACACAGTAAATCCCCAAAGCATTAGGAATCACTATACCCAAGCTTTGGAGTTTGTTTGCGTGCCCATACATCTTAAGCACATGCTCACCGTCGGAAGAATAGAAAAGTGGGAAACCCCAGCCCCGCTCCAGGTGGCTGGGGAAGCAAACGAATTCTCCCTCGTGCGGGTCCGGAGTCACCTCTCCGGCCGTGGGGATGCGCCACCTGCCGGCGTTCAGGATCTCGGCCTCTTCGAACAACGCCAATAGCACCCTGGTGCACTTGGATCGGCCCCATGGTTCGGTGGAGGGGGCCATTGGTTGGAAGATTTGTGGAGGTCGGGGCTCTCTGGATCGGTTGGATCGCGATGCGGAGTGGAAACGGAGATGAGCGATGTCGGAGGAAAGATGGAGAGTTTTCCCGCTCGCCCGTCATTCCCCTTATATAGCGGTTGTTACCCGCCAATTTCGGGAGCCGTTACTCCGCGGTGATTACGCCAAAAAGTTACCGTTGGATTACCCAACGGCTAGTTTTACCCTACTTGACAGTCCAACTTCATCCACTTGACTCGTCGTTCCGAGTGACTTGCTAATTCGCCGACCCGATCGCTACAACAGTGACTGAATATTCGCCGACCCGTTCGCCAAGCTGCGACTAAATTTGTCGCCGTTAATGCAACTAGAATAACTGGTTTTTCCTATATTCAGCAGTCCGCCTCCGATTCGACTGGGCATCCGCAGTGGAGCCATATACACCGACTGCCAGCGACCGCCTGCAACCAATCAACGACGGCCTCGGGGACTACTGATGGGGATATGCCTACCGGGGTATACCCAGCAGGACGATTCCGACTGGCCCAGGCACCTGCGAGTGGGCCTGCAGTAACGGCGACTGGATCACGACCTGGCATGGACTCAAGCTACTGGAAGCTGAAGGCCCAGAAGCGTAGATAGGCCCAGTCGGATTAGGTTAAACGATTGCTAAAACCTTAACTGATTCGGTTGAGATCTGTAAACCCTAGGGGGGTGAGTCTATATAAAGCTCCCTAGAGGGTGTGTAGAGGATACGTTCCATCATCCACCCAAGCGACTCGATGCCTAGCCACCGAGCTCGCCCCATTGTACTTCCACCATAATACAATCTAGCATGAGTAGGTCTTTACCCTCCGGGGGGCCGAACCTGGGTAAATCCTTGTGTCTCCGCCCTCATCTTGCACCGCAGATGGCTGGCCGCCCTTGCCCCATGTTCTACTACTCGCTGCCGATTGCAGCATCTGTCGTGGTCATTCCCACGACAGATTGTCATTAATTACCAAAACCACACATGGGGGCCCACATGTTCTTTCAGTAATGTAGTTTGATGATTCAAGTAAAAGAATTGAATGAGAAAATTTAATCAGGATATGGAATACTCCAATTAATTCCATTAAAGATCATCATAGAGTGGAGAGTGTAGTAACCACTACAAAACAATTTCTCACTCCGAAACATGAGAGTTTGTGAACTTCGAGGACGAAGTTTATTTTAAGGGGGAGAGACTGTAACATCCCAGCATTAGAGCCTAGAAATAAGTTGAACCCAGATGTGTGCATTGCATTCATGCATAGAAAATCCATGTAATTTTCGCGCTTTTAAATAAAAAACTTGTCAACATGATTGAAGCTTATCTTAGCTTGATGGAATTGAAGTAGATCATCAAGTTGACTGCGATAAGTTTCAATAAGACCTTTGTTAAAATCTCATTTTGGGTATGAGAGATTGATCTAAGGGTAGATCAAATGTACTATAAGTTAAACCCTAATATAATGTGAAATATATTGATCATTAGGTGATCATATTATAGTATTCATTATAACCATTCATAAATACCTAGTTAAGAATATAAAACAAATAATAAGAATGTAACCAGTATATCTTAAAATTCTATTTGCATACATTCTGATAATCATGGTAACACCTAATCTTAAAAACTCTTTTGATGAGTTGGAATTGGAAAGAGATTAAGTCAAGATCATCCACTATATATATATGTATATCTTCCTTTATATAGAATCTTTATAGAACTTATTTCAAAATCTGGTGTTCATCAATTTGGATAATTCCCCATTGATTCACAACTTCTTTAACTATTAGTCTTTGATCTATTATTTGATTTCATCAGAACAACTACTCAAATCTTCTAATGAGGGCATAGTCCATTAATAACCCTAATCCAATATAAGATACTAAGAAGATTATTTCCAGGCAATAAAAGGTAGGATTGATAAAGCCCTGTTTAACCAAATAAGAACTTCAGTAATAAATGATTAAAGTATTATAATGGTAATTATTTGGCCACCAACATGGAATGCTTATATCTAGTATAGGTAATACTGGTGGGTAGAACATGATTGAAACCTTAGAAAAGATAAGTGATCCTAGAGAAGTCTTTGCAAACCCCCATAAATATAATTCAGGGATTGAAGTGTAAGTCATGAGGGTTAAGTAATTAAGATGGTGTTATTCATCTTCAAGAATAATCAACTTTAGAGAAAGATTAGTGATGGAAGATAATCAACAGTAGAATAGTAAATACAACCAACCAAGGATATGAAAAAATTATAAAATGCCTTTGTATCAAACTCATTGGATTCATCCATAAGTTTAGAAAAATGATGTATTGAATAAGAAGATCTTATTAAGTAAGTCCATCAAACTAACCATGATGATGGAAAGAAAGAGGTATTATATCTAGGAAAGGAATTCCTTAATTAGAGATTCTATATTGTGAAATATAATTATATGTTATAGATCATTTTCCTATTTAATCTTGGTAAACAATCAACTCTAAATCTTAAATCAAAACATAATATCCATCTCATAATGTTAAACCATCATCTAATGCTCATAATAATTTATAGAAATATTTCCTAATAAAAAATTACATAAGCATATCTCTATTCATTTCAACCATCATCACTATATGTGCCTAAGTATATCTTTATAAGTTCACTTTTATAAAACACTCAAATTTCAAACTTCCTATTAAAAAGGAAGATTTCATCAAAGACTATATACACAAGGCAATATACTGAATTATTAAATCTTAACTCTTAAAAGGAATCAAAACTTATATAAAATCCTAAAACCAAGGGTAATATTCCAAGATTCAACACCCTAAACTTCTTTGTTATTCACATACATTGCAATTTTCCAAATTAATGGGAGTAATAATTACCATACTAAGGTCTTTATATTTCATGCATCAAATAATGGTATAAAATCATTAAACTTATATATAAAGTTTCTATTCAAACTATGAGCTCATTAAAATTAAATTTATAAGCAAATAAGAACATATCATTCAATAAATCTCTAATTAAAGATAGAAGAGAAAAATAATAAGAAGAAGTTTCTTCCAAATATTAAAAAAAAGAGTTCTTATTGAGTAAATAAAAGAAATATAAAAAGAAGGCATAATAAAGGTTCACAAAGGTTGCCAAATATATTTTAATATTACTGCCAATATCCAGCAAATTAAACATACAAAGAAAGGTTCAAAAATCTAATTCAAAATTAAATATGAATTAGAAAACACAAAATTGAAAAAAAAGGTTAAAACAAATAAAAAACTAAACCTAGCCGCAGCCCAACACCCTATACCTATCTGACGCCTAGGTGCAGCCCACAACAGCCTAGTAACCAGCCCAGTTCCTTTTCTATCTGAGACTGACAAGTGGGGTCAGGAGAGGACCGCGGGTTGAGCTAACGAAATTGCCAGGGGGTTATCCGCAAAACGACCATCGTCGTCACCGTCACGCACACAGGCAGCTCGCTGGCGGAGCTCGTCGCCGCCCGATGCCGTCATCGTCGTCGTTGCGCCAAGATACTCACCGCCGTTGCCAAGAGGGGATAAGAAGGCCACCGCGACACATCGTCTCAATCCCTATCCCCAATCCCTCCTTATCCTCTTAGATACGAGCGAGACCGAACCCTAGCTCGCCGAAGCCACTCCTCGCCATCGAACCAAGCCTCCCCACACCATTCTGAGCCATCATGGAGAAGCGCCAGCCTCCGTAGATCCTCTGGGTAGAAGCGTGCATCAAGGGAAGCACTGGAGCGGGCGAATTTGATCATTCCCCTCTGCAGCAGTTCGTAGGAATCCTCGTCAAGGAGATCGATTTCGACCGCGCCTGGCCTCATCGACCACTCTATCGTCATCAGGTAAGCATACGTATCTCTGGACCCTAGTTTCTCTTGCGGATTCGCACTGTAGGTCTAGTTTTGTTGAGCACCGCCGCTGACCACCGTAGTAGCTCGTCGCCGATGACCTTCCGATGACCATTTTCGAGCGGCGCTGCCACTATTAGGTCCAGTGAGTCGCGTTGATTCAGACTAGACCTATTTCGTTTGCTAGGGCACCATGTATCGTCGCCGGTGACCACTCACCAACGATGGTGGTGGTGCTGACGCCATCCTTGTGTCATGATCGCACCACGTCAGCTAGTTTGACTGGTCTTTGCTAACGTGGCAAGTGACGTGGCCCAGGGCCCATATGTCATTGACTGGGGTAGATAACCAATCGGTAACAAATGTAATTTTTTTAACCTGAGAGTTGAGGTGGACAATGGCCCACAGATCAGTGACTGGGAATAGCTCGGGTCGTGGTGTAAAAAGTATTTTTCTGTTAGGAATTGAATAAAATGTTATAATCCAACTAATAATATTCCAGAAATCAAATAAATAATTAAATATTGTTTCATTAATAACTTTTGATTTATAATTCAGAAAAATATGTACAATATATAAAAAATTTCAGAAAAATAAAATCTACAACTTAAAACTTTTATCAAATATTATTATGATGATTATTTAAATAAATGTCATTTAATAAAGGTTTTATAAGTAATAAAAATTTGATAATTCATATTTTTAAAATGATAAATGTTAATAATATAAATGAAATACTAAAAATCTTAGAAAAATAAGAATTTTAATTTAAAACTAGAATCATGTATTATTATTTCACTTAATTAAATATTTATTATTTATTAAGTAATTATAAAAGTAATAAGAATTATAAAAATCATATCTTATTGTTTATAAATCACCAAAAATAAATAAGATATACCAAAATGATCACAAAAATATTATTCACATGCTAAAAATCTTATAATATCCTTTTAAGATAAAAAATATTAAATATTTTAATAACTCAAAGTTAAACTTAATTACTTCATTAATAATTCATATAAAGATCAATAAAATTTATTAATATTCCTAAAATGAGTTAAATAAGTCTAATAAATAGTATTAGTCTTAAATGTTAATAATCTAATGCCATAATAGTTTAAAACATTATAAATATTCTTATTTTAGAAAGATCCTCAACCATAAATAAAGATTATCTCTAAAAATAATTCCACTAATAATAAAATCTTTAAAGCACAACTTGTGAACAATCAAATCTTTTCTAAACCATATTAATCACCAAATTACAAAAACTACTACAACACTATATAAACCCATAAGTAGTTAAGTAACATTATGTTGGGTTCATAAACTATACCCACTTGCCGATAAAAGATAAATGAAATTACTCCATACTCACATCAAGAAACCATTACTCAAGTAACAGAATAAACATTCTTAAGTAACTTAAAAAAACATTTCAGATATACAAGATACCAAGGTGTAAGTATGATACTTTCAAAACTATATGTACTTTAAAGTTAACTTTAGTCTACAAAATCTTAATATAACACTATAAGCATTATTATATGTGTTATAGTTAACTTTGGTCTGAAGTAGTTAAACTATAAAGCAACTCAAGCCAAACCATTTGAGCAAACAAATGACATCAACCACCACTAACTAATCACAAAGTTTGTTTAGACCTTAGAAGCGAAACCTTTTCTTCGAAGGTTATCCTTTTTGCCACTTTAAAAAAGAAACCTGGTATAAGTAATCCTAACTAGTATGTCATAAGTATGTACACTTTATTCCTACATATGTGATGTTTGCAACCACTCAAAAACTCTAATAAAAGTATAACGATGAAACTTATCTACAAGGACCACACATTCCAAAATAACCATTTCCAGGATCCAAACCCTAAGACAACGTTATTCCCGGGATTTGCGCTTAGAACATGCATCACACTACTTATGCATAAAAGCATATTGCTTCTTTAAACATTAGTCCTTACCGGGCCAATGATGCTAATTTCAGATTTTGAATCTTATACATTGACTCGAAGACCGTGAGTGCATAATCTTGCAATCACAAAAGGCAAGTTCACACTTGCTCATGTCCTTTGATTATTTTCTGTAAAGTATTTTACAAATCCAGTGTTTTCATCACCTGCATTTGAAAAAAAGTCCGAAAACACTATTTTCATAATAATATGATTATAGGTTTATTACCATGAGGTAATAACCTACTATAAAAGTTCCGGTGGTAAAGGAACATATTACCTAGGACTTAACAACCAATGTCGCCAGTGATTCTTGCGTCGTATATCACGCGTTAACCATGAGATTTGGAATGGGATGGAGAAGTCAGTTGTATCTTCTTCCTCTCGCATGAAGCCGGATGTGCAGGTCGTGGCTGTTATCCTCGTAGTGTGCATATTAATTGGTAATTCGTAGAGGATATGCAGCATATGGGTGGGAACCCTCAACGTCCCACGATAGTTCTGGCATCTAACGGTTTGTACAAACCATTGCCGTAATTATTTATGTGGTCATGGTGTACACCAAGGAGGCATGCGGGGTCGCGAAGGGGGCAGTGATTGGCTTGGATCATCTTCTGGGCCCCACATCATGGAATTGTGGACGGGAATAAGCTGCCCGGTTGTGCAACAAAGAGTTGATCTCTCATGGGTAAAGTAAACGCACCTCTGTAGAGTGTAAGAACTGTAACTTGTTACTCCATGTTCCGGGAAGGAGCTGCGAACGCGGAGGGAAAGGAACCCCATGAAGGTTCTAGTAAACCCGTGAAGGCTGGCGGACATAGCTTTTCAGAATAAAAGCAACCTTTGAAGAAATGTTTATGAAAACTTGCATTGCCTACGACCTACGGTCTATGGCTGTAGTTATAGTGCATCAAACACTCCTTTTATAGTGGACTTGCTGAGTACGCTCGTACTCAAAGTATCTTATTAACCCTTGCTAGGTTCTAAAGCCAGTACAGACGACGTCCACATCAAGTTATGCTCCAGGAATCATCATCAAAAGCTAACGCTCTTCAATGAAGTCAAGAAAGTCAACATATACATCAACTCAAGTGAAGACGAACTTGCTGATTAGATAAGAATAGAATTTCTAACCATAGAACCTACTTCTGTAGAATATTGGAATAGCAGCAATGCAAGCCTCGTAGTCCAGTTACTAGTTTTATAAGTATGATAGTTATGAGTTATTGATTCTTGATTCTTCTTCGTAAGAAGTTCTTCTCTCTCTTTAACCTAGAGTGTTCTCTGGATCTTGTGTAAAGAGTTGAGTTGTAACCTATAGTCATGTCTTGGACCTGCTGTGTTCCTGTTGTGCCATTCTGAGGGATGTAATACTAGTGAACGGTGTTTCATTGGTGTTATGTCCACGACTATAGTATACTACATCATGCAGTGGTATGCTGGGTCACCGCAACTAGTGCATGCAAATTCTTCTATAACAAACAAGTGCGATGCTCCAGAATCAAACAACACTCTTGCAAGTACCGAGTTAACAGAAAACATACCCAGCACGACATCTAGCGCTTCCTGGGCTTCTTCAGCATTCATGCGAAACAGACGGCCGTTGCGATTGAGTGAGTTCCCTGGAGAAAATCTCCTTCTGGGCTGAACACGACGCTGCTGCTGAGTTGGGGCATTCACATTGGTGGCTGATGCAAGCTTCTTGGGGCACTTGTTGGAATAGTGACCCTTGACTCCGCATTCAAAACAAGTAACCTGAGACTTGTCCTTTCCTGCAACAGGCACGGCATTGCTTCCATTCCTTGGGGCAGTATTGTTGTTGTTGGGGTTGTTGTTGTTGTTGGTCTTGGGCGGTGCACGGTTGAAATGGTTGGAGTTGTCGGGGTTGTTGTTGTGGTTTCCTCCGGGCATTGGGTTTCCTCCTCCACGGTTGGGTAGTCCGGACGGGTCATCGAGGGTCTATTATTTCTCGGGGCATATCCTATAGACGGGTTGGGCGATACTTTGGGGTATGGTGGGTTCCTGGTTGATGCATCATTCGACGCTTACGATTCTCATTGTCTTGGTTGATCTTGCCTTCCATCTGGATTGCAGAATCCACTAAGGCTCCAATGTCAGCTAAAGGAATGTTGACTAGTACCGTCTGCATCTCATCATGTAGACCATTCAAGAATATCTCCTTCTTCTTGGCTTCAGTGTCAATCAATCTCATCTGGTGCATACCTAGCTAATGACAGAAATTTGACATAGTACTCAACTACTGTCATCCTCCCGTGATTCAATTCTCTAAACTCATCTCTCATCCTCTTGATTAAACCCGGTGGCACATGGGTTCGGTTGAACTTGAGTTTGAATTCATCCCAAGTCATCATTTGTCCTCCATTCATGGTGCAAATGCTATTCCACCAAGATCTTGCATCACCTACCAGATAATGGGTGGCAAACAATACTTTCTCATTGGTCTCCACTCCTGCGACTTCTAAGTTGTTCTCCGTGGTTTGCAGCCAGTCATCAGCATCTAATGGCTCTTCATATTTACTAAATATGGGTGGATTGGTGTTCTGAAAGTTCTTGAGATTGAATCTATGGTTGTACTGGTTTCCATGGTCTTGATTGTTATTGGCCATCTGAGCTATTTGTTGAAGGGTGGATATATTAGCTTGACGTTCAGCTCTTTCATCTTCATGGTCAGAAACCAACATTTGCAAGATTTGCAGCATTGGGTCCTGAGATGAACTGCTCCCTCCACGAGGCATCTGAAGATTGAGATAGATCATGAGACAAGAGGGAAATTTCTAAGGTTCATGGATTTGTTTTTGAAAAGATTTTACACTTTGAGTTTGACTCTGGTTTTGCCAACTAGCAACTTGCTTTTCATTCATTCATAGAACCCAATACAAACACACACCACACTAAGCTAAAATATGGTTTAAGAACCATTCTGTGAAGCTACGATACAGTGCAACCGGATACAACTCAAACCTACAATAGTGCTCAAGTGCTACTACTCATCAGAATCGGTGGCTTCTTCATCATCAATGAAGGCGGAATCATCATCATCACTGTGGAAGTCCATGGCTTGGTCCTCCAGGTAGTCATCATCACTGATGAATGAGTAGGGATCTCCACGGATATCTTCCTCTGCATTCTCCCTCTCCTCAAGCTGCATGTCCCGCTCATGGATGGTCTCCTCCAAGTCTGACACTTTGTGAAAAAGGCGAGCAATGATGTGATCCTTCTTGTCACGCAGACAGTGAAATGACTTGCGCTCCTTCGCAAAGATGGCGAGGGTCTGGTCCTTCTTGACTGCAATGGCATAGTGGTGGTTGGCGTATGCGCGGGCATTATCCAACTCTTTCTGCCTGTCATGTAGCATGAAGTCGAGATGATCCACTTGATGCTTCAACTCCGGGTGGCCTGGTACCTCCAATGGTTGTCCCATAGCATCACGCCTTGCGCAGTACTCAAAGCGAGTGCCCTTGATCTGGTTGATGCTTTGCCCACATAGACGGTCAAGAGCCTCCTGCATAGCCCTGGCAAGTCCATCTAGCCAGTTGTTCTCCCTCAAGCTAAATTGGATCCCCTCTAAGGCGGGTGCCTCCATCTTGCCTATGAGATTGGAAACAATCATCCATTGTAGTTCTCCTCCTTGCTGATCATTGAGCTGTGCTCCGAAGAACTCGGGGTGCGGGTGCTCAAGAAGTTTCGAGAGTTGGTCCAAATCGCGCTCGAAGATGAGCTGTCCTCCATTTCCCAATTGGTAGAACTTGCTATACTTGACTTCCATCTACAAGAATGTAACATGAGTTGGTTAATGAGGTGATCAAGTGTGTCAAAATTTATGTAGGATTGCAAGAAATTTCTAGGAACATGAATTTTCTTGAAAGAATCTAAGTGATAAGAATGAGAATAGGTTTTCATAAATACTCACTTCTTTTGTTTTGAAACTAAGTTTTTGATTCAAGCGTCCATTCTAACTAGGGTCTCCTATGGTCAGGATGCTCTAATACCAACTTGTCAAGACCCTAATTTTTAATCCTAGATGCATGTTATTCCATACATCGCAATCCCAGGATTACCATTTTTTCGAGACATAATAGATTGGTACCATATTTCATCATCCATTACAAATCATAATAAAGGTCTTACAAATAAAGGATCTCATGATCCAGTCTAAATACAATCAACGCAGCGGAATAATAATAAGGGTAGCATGGTTGAAGCTCCATCTTCAGGGTCACAGGCAATGCTGACGATGGGAGATGATCCTAGTTGTCATAGACTTCCTGCTGTCCATCATCCTGGTAGTCCTCTTCATAGTCTGGTCATAGGAATAGCCAGGGACAAAGCCATGAGTACTCTTTAAGTACTCGCAAACTAATAGTAACAAGTAAGTAGTTTGAGTAGGAATCCTAAGCTCTAGGTTTATTTGCAAAAAGGCATGTTTATCTCTAACTGAGTTTAGAAGTAAAGAAAACTAACTTAATGTTTTACAACACCTAAGTGGGAACTTAGTTTTCACGTTCGCAACCCTATTGTGGTCAAGTCAAAGTCATGATTCATTTCACAAGTCATTTTGAAAACATCTAACGACGGAACAGTATGGCCACTCCAACTGTCCATAACCGCGGACGTGGATATTCGAATAGTTTGACACTCTCCAGAAGTGGTACACTTTCACCACAACATTTGATACATCCGTCAAGAACAATCCTGAATCACCATACTCAGTGTGTGGATAATCAATCCTAACCTTTCAATTACACACCCTAGTATAGGCACCTCCCCTATGAGTTTGTCCTCCCAACCATGACCATCTGTCATCTTGGGAACTACACAGGTGGACAATCATCACGAGATCTCAGCTCAACCTCTTCCGCAAGGGAACCCATACTAAGATATATAAACTTCCAATTAAGCCTTACCCAATTCAGGTATTGTGATTGTACGGTAAAATTGGAATGGTATCGCATCCGAACGCAACCATCAGTTTTTATAAAGGGCTAAGGCTCATGCCTCAACATTTTCATCATCAAATCATATGGTGTTCATCACACATGTCAAAAAATTTCAATAGAATGAAACTTCATTCCAAGGTTTTCATAATCATTTTCACCAAGTATTCCCATCTAAAGTGATCAAATTTTATGCTTAGCACTAGCCACTAAAGTTGAGGGTAATCACTAATGAGGAGTGCTAATCAGGGGTGACTATCCAAATCTAGATCTCATGCCTTAGTATGACATCTAGTTCTAACTAACTTAGGCCAAGTTTTATGCTCTTTATGCTACCTATAATTTCTTTCCAAAACTCCCAAGTCACTAAGTAAAAGTAATAAAGAACTTTGATAAAGAAATAAAATAATAAAGCTTGCAAGTAAAACTTGGGATTGGTATAATCAAAGTTGCATAATCAAATATGCCTAAGGCCTCTAGTTTTCATAGTTATCATGCACGTGTTAGCTTGCCAAGTTGCAAGTGTTAGCTTGCCTTGATTGGTGCAGTGGTTGAAGTTTTCTTCTTCGTAGTACTACTCCTACTCGTAGCCTTGGTCGGTACTAGCGTCTATAAATAAATAAGAGATACACAATCACCAAATAATACTTAACTACCTCTATTTAGCACACAAAGGTTCACACTAGATGATCTAGCATCATCACAATCATCACATGAAATATAGACCTAGTTTTATTTATTTTATTTTAGAAAAGTAATTTCTAATCATTGAAAACTACTTAAGATTTAATATTCTCCAATTAAAATATGGGATCATATTGACACATGCCATCACCACATATTTTAATACTTGGGAATGTAATTTAAAGTGGTGTCACAATTTAATAAGGTTAAACATTACTATTTTAAATAATTAAAGTGACTAGAAATGCCTATGGGGCATTCTTTTAATACTAGTCCAGTATCACTACAAGTAAACCTAAATATTTTTATATATTCAGAAAAGATCTTATCAAATGTGATTTTTGGGAGTTGGAATCAACTCAAAAGCATTTACGGTTAATTTTTAAAAAATGTGTGAGTGTGTAAAAGTATCTGTTTTGATATTTTTACTATAGGTGATCTATAATTCCAAATGGTTTGAATCCAACGGTCTTGGATTGATATTTTAAATAACTTTCTAGCAAAATTAGTTTCATGCAATTTGGTTCAGTGAATGTCTCTGAATTGGGTTTTTAATCTACTAACTGAACTAGAGTTTAACTAAATTGGAAAATATCTATTTGAATCTACTAGGTTGCGCGGGAGAGCTAAATGGGCCATCCCACTGCACAGCGCAGCACCCGGGTTAACTTAAGTGATGGCCCCCACCCGTCGGTGGAACAGGTGATGCCGAAAGGGTATCGGAGGATTTTGACCGTAGGATTAGATCCCAGATCAACGGCTCACGGCCATCTTCCTCACTGGAACAGGACACGACAGGGAGAAAACCTAGCCAGGCCAGTAAGGGTCGGGGGAGGCTTACCGGAGCTCCGGCGAGGGTCGGCGACAGGGGAAATAGACGAGGTGTCTCCGGTGGCTCCATTGGTACCGATGGCGGCTCCTGCGGTGGCCTAAATCGAAGATGCCTCTTCTTCACTGACGCGACGGGCTCCGGTGCGATTGGGGTGCTATGGTGGAGGGATTTCTCTGGGGTTGCTCGGAGGCGTTGCTGAGGATGTGTGGAGGATAGGGGTGTGGTTCTCGGTCAGAGGTGTGGCCTCCTTTTGTAGCCGAGCGAGAGGGGCAGCACGGCGTGGGCAGAGGTCGTCGGGGATGGTGTCATAGTGTGCTATCGGCATGGAGGAGGGTCTAGGCCAGTGCGCTTTCGCTTGGAGATAATCACGGGCAGCATGGCTCAGTAAATGGGGGTATGCAACGGTCAGCAGCTTCGGTGCACGTCGAGGGTGCTGGCGGCGAACTTCGTGGGGAACGGCGGCTACGGGGCATGGAAGCTCAAGCGAGGATGTCAGTAGTGCTCCTGGGACGGTGGTGATCGTTTAGGCGGGCGGAGAGAGCGTGAGGTGGTTGGGTTACGCGGGACGATGCATGAACTTTAGGTGCGCGTCGGCATGGTCGACAACGGTAAGAGCATGGCTTGTGTCGGGTCTCTGTCTTTCTCTAAGTTGGGCGTGTACATGCAGGAGAGGTGAGGCATGGGTGTGCTGTCGGGCAAGGGTGGCGAGGCCGGCGTGGCTTGCATCGTGCAGTCGATGTTGAGGTGGACAAGTTGGTGGTCATGCATGCATGCCATGATGAAATGGTCGTGCTCCGTGGCTAGGACTACAGGGGTCGTGGGAGATATCGTGGGAGTGTTGTGGAGGCTGCAGGGGAACCAGTTTGGCAAGAACACTGATCACTATAGTGTTTGTGGATTTTGCCAGATTTATGCACAGAAGGTGTTTGACAATATGGCCGCATGAAATTTAGTTTTGAATTTTTGGATGAATTTTGGTGAGTGTTCTGGTCACATGCTTGGTAATCTGAGGGTGCTTGGGTTTGGCAAGGTGAACTGGTTTGAGTGGTTTTTGAGAAATGGTGATCTTAGTACCTATTAAGGATTCAATTTTGAATTGTCATTTGAATAGATTTGGAATTTGTTTCTGTTGGTTTGTAAAGTGGGCTTGCATTAACTTTTACTTGTTGTAGCAAGGGGTGAAAAGAATTGGATTTGTTTCTGTTAGAAAACTTGGACTAGGAACACTCAAAGTGGTCTAGTGGTTAACTTTGGTCAAAATGACCATTTGCTTATATTGTTTATTTTTTATTTTCTCTTCATTTGATTCTGCTTGGAAATGATCTAGATGATATTGTTTTCATCTTTAAACCAATCCTTAGCATTCGAGCAATCAAACATGGCAATTTCAATCATTCATGCATTAATCACACACACACACATGCATTCATATTAATTTTAATAACAAAAGTTTTGTTAACCCCAAACTTGGGTGATTGGAACTTGATAATGTTGATTAATATTTTTGGGATGTTCCAATCATCAAGCCTAGGCCTCTGCTGATGAACTCCACCATGGAAACCAGCTTCGGAAGCACATGTGAGGATGTGTCCTCCAACGTCCCACGGAGCAACAGGGTCGAGACCACGAGAACCAAAGACCTCCTCCTCCTCCCTTCCACCTCCATGATGACTGGAAGAAAGAGGTTGGACCCCTCGATATGGCCAAGACTCTGCTCCACCATCGACATTACGTAACACCCTTCCAGATCCTCTCTTCCCCTTCTCCTCCACGACCGGACACCAAGGGAGAGAAGATGCATCGTATCCCAGCTCCTACTCGCCTTCAGCTAAGGAAGACACCCCGACGACATAACGCCAAACTAAGACCCGGCCCAAACACCTAACTTAATTAGTAGACCAACTACTGCTATATACAAGCTAGCCTCCTTTCCCCTGATTCCTATGGTCGTCTAGGCCGCCAAAGAAGAGGGGCAGAGAGCCGGAGTCAAAAAGGGACTCTCAAGGGGAGGAGATGAGGGGATATATATATATATATATATATATATATATATATATAGAGAGAGAGAGAGAGAGAGAGAGAGACAGACGAGGGGATGAGTGCCCTAAGGTTGCTTTTATCAAGGTCACTTCACGCGTGCCTGAAAATAGAAGAAAACTACTTTCACCTAATACAAACTGAAACCTTGTCATGGTTTTAGTTCACATAAATTATAGAAATGAGAAAGTATATACGGAGTTAAGGGTAAGTGTGCAAAAAGTGGCACCAGCCAAACCGGCCAGTTGCACCCTACTGCATTTACCTTCACAAATGAAATCCAAACTTTAGAGTTATAACTATTTCGATCCAAAATAATTATCGATACAAAGTTCTACTCCCTCCTCCATCTTGAAATAGATGTCGAAGATTTATCTAGATTTGCATATCTGGATGTGTTTTATGTATAAATGTATGTGAATCTATACGAATTTTTTATATATATTTCGAACGGAACGAGTACTAAATGAGTGATACTTATTACAGATCGGAGGGGTATAAAACTACAAACCGGTAAAGTAGCCAGGAAAACCGTGTTTGCACGAGCAAATACAGAGCAGTAACTATGCACTTAAGTGTTTTCAAAAAAAAACCAAGACAAGTGAAAGAGTAAAGCGAATGCGGACGTTTTTAGCTTAGGCTACAAGTAGCTTTTTTGAACCATTCAAAAATGAGGTTTTGACGTAGAAAATAATGTACTCTACAAACATGAAAAACTTTCAACCAAAATACCCAGAATTTTGGGCTGCGGAAAAATGTCAAAATCTGACATCTAAAATAGTAAACAATGCCAAATTTCAAACCATCAATTCATGTCATATTTTCTTGAGACCAAAATATAAGGTATTTTGGATTGAGACTTTGTGTATTTGGTAGAGTACATCATTATCTATGTCTAGATTTTTTTAATAATTTTTTTATACTTTTGATTCAAGTTCTCAAATTCAAAGAATATAGACCTACCATGTACTCTAAAAACCGGTTTTGGCAAAACCGATCATGTACTCTCTCTGTACTACTCCCGGAGTAGTAGTTTGTATTAGGAGTACAACTGACTAATCTCCCGGACAGCGTCAGGGGAAGCGGTAGGATGGCCTCAGAGCTGCTGCATGCAATGCAACCCGGCTTAAACTTTTACTTAATATTCGGACTTGTTCACCGGGGCCGATTCGGGTCTTGTATCCGACTCTGACTCCGGCCCGGTGTACTAGTCCACAACCTATATAAACACTCAGCACAGCTTAAACAAGGACAGCAGCGGCCCATAATCGATTAGCTATGTTTGCACCGCCGCCTCCAACTTCCTACTACACGGCTCCCATGCCTCGGCCACCGCCTTCGCACCTCCCGGATGGCATGTCGCCGCCGGTCGTCGCCATCCCAGTACAGGCCGTGTGGGCATGGAACTTCAACCAAGAGTCCGTCAAGTTGCGCCTTTTCGCCACGGAAGCCCGCTACGTCGCGATCGGAGTGCACTACCCGGGCCTCCTCCACCACCCTGGCAAGGACCACAACGCCCTGACCGCGGAGCAGCGCTATGCCCTCGTCAAGGCCAACGTCGACGCCCTGAAGCCGCTCCAGGTGGGCATCGCCGTCTGCGACCGCCATGGCAACACCTTTGCCTGGGAGTTCAACCTCTGCGACTTCCGCCGCTTTGCCGACCCGCACAACGAGAAATCCCTCACCTACCTCGCCGGCCGCGGCCTCGATGTCGACACGTTTGCGAAGCACGGCGTGGACGCTCGTACCTTCGGCGCTATGCTGCTGAATTATTCCGGCCTGATCGGCCCCCGGCGCGGCCTGTCGTGGATAACCTACACCGGTGCCTACCATGTCGCGTACCTGCTCAAGATCGTCACCGGCGGTGTACCACTGCCGCACGACATGGCCGGCTTCGTCGGCGCCGTGCGACAATTCCTGGGCGACCAGGTCTACGATGTTGCGGGGATGGCGGCCGAGTGCCCGGCGTTGCCGGTTGGGCTGGACCGCATCGCCGCCCACCTCGGCTTCCATCCGCCGTGGTGGAGCCCGAGGCTCGCTGGTGCCGCTGGAGTGCGCGCGCTGCAGGTGTTCAGGAGCTTGGGTGGCAACGTAAGGAGATTCAGAGGTCTGCTTCAAGGCCTATAATGCTAGTGTTCAGGAGGCTGGAGCACGGAGAGTTCGGCGAAAACGTTGGAAGGTACCAAGGTCTGCTTAAAGGCCCGCGGTACTAGCTAGTTCAACGGTCGATCGGGACTGATGCCGCCCACTTGCGTCATTGATCCTTTTGATTATCTAGTCTTTGAAGTTAAATACCGTACTCCCTTCTGTCTATATTAATATGTTCTCAACTTTGTCTATATTTGTAGTTAACTATTTAATAAATACATTTACATTTAGACAAAGTAAAAAAATTTAATATAGACTGAAGGGAGTACTACATTTTAAAGGGTCAAGCACTTGATTTTTTTGGTAAAGTGCACTTATAGTAATATTGTTCGCTGCGGTGTTCGGGACAGTGTAGGACATTTTATAAGTTAGCTGGGTGATATACCTAGTACATAATAAATGTATACCATTGTTGGATGATTAAAATGTTGTGTATGTTGAATTATTTTGAAAGAATCTATCGAAATTTACGGAGTTGATATTTTGAATCATAGATATAGATGCGCTCGTTATGAAAAATACATAAATAATGCAGTTCAAACGAACTGGTATGTAGTGGCAGTTACAGGAAGAGAGGGAGAGGCTATCTAGGCGATTCTTTTTTTCTAAAGGATGAGACGCGAAGGCCCCGGAAGCTTTTTAGAAAGTCAAAGCGGCGGGTACAATTTGCGTTGAGGCCTTTTGACAATCCAGGAAAACAAAGATAAGCTTAGTTTTTACAAAAAGGATCTTAGAGCAAAGAAATTCTAAGCAATCAAGCCCCTCATCCTCTCTGCCGGAATTGGCCGACCGCTGAAGTCAGACACCTATGCCTCCGCCGGGGAACAAGCCACTTGAAGCGTCGCCGGTGATGGTTCCCATCCTGGAGGAAGAAGAAACGCGAGCCATGGATAGCACCAGGCCCCACCGCTTGGGAGCTCCAAAAACAGCTTTCGGCATGCTCTGTTGTGCGCCCATGCTCCACCAAAGGTCAGCAGGACCCGCCGTCGAACTGCTCTCCTCCTCCTCCTCTCCATGTCTGCCCCCATGGCCACAAGGGGAAAGGAAGGAGGGGCCACCGGCCACCACCCACCCCTGCAGACTCATCCTCTGCTTGGAGCGTGAAGAGAATGTTGTGCGCCGCTCCTCCTCCTCCTCCTCGCCACCACGACCGGCCAAGAGAGCCAAGCACACATGATCAACACCGCCACATCGACCATTCCCCTCGCCACCACTACCGTAAAGGGCACCAATGCCACTGAGCTTCTCCACGCCATCCAACAGTCCACATCCTCCACTTTACTAATGGAGAAACGTTCTCCACCTTCTCGATGAACTCCGGCCAGAGGAGTTGAAAGATCACGGATGCCGCCTAGAGGGCGGGTGAATAGGCGGTTAAAAACTTTTACGAGATGGGTTTAACAATGGCGGAATTAAACTATCGTTTTCTTTTGTTAAGCACAAAGCCTATATAAAGTAAGGTTCACCAATGTACACCAACAAATTATGCTAAGCAAGACAAGCAACAATGTGATAGCAAGATATAGATTACTTCAAGCATGAAGGCTATCACAATGTAAAGTGCATAAGTAAAGAGCTCGGGTATAGGTATAACCGAGGCACGCGGGGACGATGATATTTTACTGAGTTCCTTCCATAATGGAAGTACGTCTCGTTGGAGGGGTGGGCGGTAGACCACCAACACCACAAGAGGTCCCACCCTATTCTCCCGAGCACTCGCCGCATGGCAAGAACCCGCTCAATTATACGATGGCCTTCAAGGTGGCAACCGGAACCTTTACAACATTGTTGAGTAGACCTCCACAACACACAAAGTCTCCCAACTCGATCCCAAAGCTTTACAACCAATGTCCGAGCTCCGAGACCGAAAACTTCCACACAACCGTCTAGGGTTCCAAGAACCCAAGAGGGACAAGCTTCTTTGAATATCACGAACCAAATACTCCGAGGAGAACTCAAACCGATGCAGTCGAATGTAAAAGGCAAGTGATACGTTCAAAACGTATCAACTTTCCCGAACACTTTTGCTACTGTTTCTCCTCTAAACTTGTGTGATTTGGATACAACTAACATGGACTGACGCTGTTTCAGCAGAATTACCTTGGTGTCTAGTTTTTGTGCAGAAAATCAACTATCAGGAAAAATCCTGGAAAATATGCCAAATATTCTATTTCACCAGAAGACTCACAGGGCCAGAGGGGAGGCCTGAGGCGCCCACACACCCCTGTCGCGCGGGTGGGCCCAGGCCGCGCCTGGAGGGGGTGTGGCTGCCCCAGGCAACCCCTCGGCCTCCCTATTCGCCTATAAGATACCTCTTGACCTAAAAACCGAGGGGGCAACGTTTTTCCAGAAAGAGTTCTGTTGCACCGCCACCAGCAGAAACCACGATCCGGAACCAGAAACTCCATTCTGGCACCCTGCGGGCATGGGGAATTTGGAGAGGATCATCTCCATCATCATCAACAACGCCTCTCCATCAACCATCCATGTTTCTCTCATCCATGAGTGAGTAATCCCCGCTACAGGCTATGGGGATGGTAGGGATTGGATGAGTTCTATCATATAATCGAATAAGATTGTTAGGGCATGGTGCCTAGTATCTCTATTAGTGCTATTTGACTTTGTTGCAACTTGTTGTGCTTAATGCTTGTCACTAGGGCCTGAGTGCCATGATCTCACTGAACTTATTATTGAATCATTATGATAGTATTGTTTGTGATCTTATCTGCAAGTTGTGTACACATATCATTTTCCAGATCCAAAGGCCCCGAAGTGACAGAAATTGGGACAGCCGGAGGGGATGGCTGTGATGTGAGGATCACGTGTGTTCATGGAGTGTTAATGCTTTGCTCCGGTGCTCTATTAAAAGGGGCACCTTAATTGCCAGTAGTTCCCTTGAGGCCCCGCTGCAACGGGCTGGCAGGACAAAAGATGTTGTGCAAGTTCTCATTGCGAGCACACATGACTATATATGGAGCACATGCATATGATTGTTTAGTACTTGGATGCTTTATCTCATTTATCTGCAATTTCCCTAGATATTGAAGTTACATGTTTAGACTCATCCATGCAACGCCCGTCCATCCATCCCTATGCCTACCGCACTCATACCATAATGTTTGCTACTACTGTTACTAATGCTCCTGTTTTACCACTGTTGTTGCTTTGCTTTTGCTACTACAAAATTGTTGCTACTGATAAACTTCTGTGAGCAAGAACTATTTCCAGGTGCAGCTGAATTGACAACATAGTTGTTAAGGCTTGCAAGTATTCTTTGGCTCCCCTTGTGTCGAATCAATAAATTGGGTAATACTACCCTCGAAGACTGTTGCGGTCCCCTATACTTGTGGGTCATCAAGACTATTTTCTGGCGCCATTTCCGGGGAGCATAGCTTTATTTGTAAGTTCACTTGGATCTATTATCGTTCACTGCTATTCCTTTCATCATGGGGAAGTCTCGTGATGGAAAGTTTCCTATTTTACCATCCACTACAAGAAGAGGTATGGTCCTAAACACCTCTGCTTCTCTTGATTCACCGTCTGTTATAAGTAAGCTTGTTACACCACCACCACATACACGTGCTACACACACTGCTACTACTGCTGAATCTGAAACTGCTTCTGATACTCATGATGTTAGTTCTACTGTTCTTGATGCGAGTGGTTCATTAGGTCCTTTCCTAGATGCTACTATGGCTAGTCTAGGAAATACTGAAACTCCTAGTGAAGACATTGTTACACCTACTAGCTCACCTGAGTCTAGAGCGATATATGATATTAATGATGGTTACATTGAGTTGACTGATGATTTTATTGAAGAGTATCAAAACACACCTGGTGCTAGTGCTATTAGGAGTCTCCTTGAGAGACATACCATTATTCCTAAACTGTCCTCTGATCCTAAGTTTGCCACTTCTCCCATAGATATTAAAGATGAAGATTATGATTTCTCTCTTGATTTATCCTATTTAGACATTGTTGAGAAAGAACCTTTTTGTGGGACTGAGAGTGAGAGTGTTGTGGCACATATGAATGAGGTTTCCACTATGAGTGCTTTATTCTCTAATGATTTAAAGATGCACAAGTACTTTGTTACTAAGATCTTCCCCTTTTCACTAAAAGAAGAATCTAAAGCTTGGTTTAATAGATTACCTCCTGGTTCCATTAATAGCCCTGATTGCTTGATTGCTTCTTTCTCTCAGAAATATTGTCCTCCCAGTGCTAGACATGCTGCTTTGCAGAAACTTTTTGATTTTAAACAGGGAGAAGAAGAGAAATTGCCTGAATCATGGACAAGGTTCTGTGCCTTGATCCATGCACATCCTGGATGTCCATTACCTAAAATGAGCTTCTTAATATTTATTATAATGGACTAACTATTGATTCTAGGACATACCTAGATAGTTTTGCTGATTGTGTTTTCAGGAAAACAACTCCTACAGATGCTGAAGAATTAATGGCTAAAATAAGCAAGAATTATGATGATTGGACTTCAACTAAGCTAAATACACCTGAGCCTATTACTCCTGAACCAGTTGTGCCTGAACCAGTTCCAGCACCAACACCAAAGAAGAGGGGAGTAATTGCATTAAATGATGAAGTGATGAAAGAAGCTAAGAAATGTCTAAAGGAGAAAGGTATTAGAGCTGAAGATGTGAAGAATCTACCTCCTATAGAAGAATTATGCAAGCCAATTCCCCACTCATTTACTATTGAGGTACACTCTCTCCACTTTGATGAAGGTGATATTCCGTATGGTAAGCCTCCTGATCAATGCTTAGAGGAACTTGACACATTTATTGTTAAACAAGGTAATTTTAATAAACAAGTTCAGAATCATTTATTGGAAAACTCTAGAGCTATTAATGAGTTGAAAGATATTATGGAAAGAACTACTAATGATATTAAAACGCTTTGTAAACACTTTCAAATGGTTTAAACTCAAATTGATCAACTTGCTAAGGTACAAAAGGATATGCTAGTTAATGCCTCAGGAGATAAACATGCTTATGGAATTAGAACTAGGAGTGGTATAGCTACTCAAGATCCTTTATATCCTGAAGGACACCCTAAAAGAATTGAGCAGGATTCTCAACAAGGTTAAAGTAGTGGTAGTCCTCGTAAGAGAAAGAAAAAGAAACACAAAATAGTTGAGGAACCCTCTGGACCTGTTGTAGATCCTAATAGTATATCTGTCTCTGATGCTGAAACTGAGAGTGGTAATGATAAAAATGATGCTCCTGACAAGGAGGAAGTTGAGGAAGAACCTGAGAAGCACACTAAGAACACTAGGTACACTAAGGAAGATTTTATTGATAAAAAACATGGTATTGAGAGAGAACCTTGCGTGCATAAACCGATGCCTTTTCCAAATAAGAAACACAAATCAAAGGAGGAAGAACACTACAACAAGTTTTGTGAGTGGATAAAACCTTTATTTTTGCAAATTCCTTTGACTGATACTATTAAGTTGCCTCATTATTCAAAGTATATGAAGTATATTGTCTCTAATAAAAGGAAGATTCCTAATGAGGAAATTTCTACTTTGCTTGCTAATTATTCCTTCAATGGTAAGGTTCCAAAGAAACTTGGTGATCCGGGTATACCAACTATTCCTTGCTCCATTAAGAATAATTATGTTAGAACTGCTTTATGTGATTTGGGAGCTATGTGGAACTTGTTTGAATCCAGGCATAATTGTGTTGATTACAAGTGGATATGTGAGAGCATTTTTGAGGGTGGAGAGAGAAGCCCTTCATCCTCCTCACCAAAGTTGTAGAGAACAGGTACATCGTCAAAGGGATCTCTAACCCTACACCAAAACAAAAAAAGTTGCAACGTGAGAGTTGTAGGGAACACCAAGATCAAGCTACAGCTTAAAGGACACTTTGAAAGATTGATTCTGTGTGATAGATATGAAGAAATTCCTCCCAAAAAGCTCCAACTTTGACTATGAATCTGAGATGATACAGAGCACAAACCCCGGTATCGGTGGTCGGAATAGAACCCTACAGTCGATGTGCCTCTTTTTCATTTAGAGCTTGAGTTGATTTGGAGCATATTTGTGCTAATCCCAAGTGGTTGGGATGAACCGAGTTTATGAGAGGAGAGAGAAAAAACCATCATACGAGTGCGTGCAAGAATTTCATTGATGGGTGCTTTAATATCAGTGTCCGGGGCTGGCTCCACGGAAACGGTCGATCACCCCACAAGGTACATCTTCGACTACCGTGCTTCTTATCTTTACGCTATACATTCAGTTCAGTCAGTCCCAGAGACTTATCCTTCATAAAAAGGCAAGCCACCCATATCGGACATTTCTTCACCTAGCCTCGCAGATTCAATACCGAAAGACTTCTCTTCTAATAATTTGATCATTACGACCTACATTTTTTTCATCAATTGTGGAAACCCCGAGACGAGAAGTAGTAGGATTAGTACTCATAATTATCACATAATAATAAAATAATTTGTCATTTTTTTTCTTTTTTCTTGTTGAATAATGCCAAATCAAATCCAAAAAAAAATATCCAAGGCGCGTGGGTCATATATCCTGCTGAACGTCGTTCTTGCCAAGGTTGTATGTCTTTTTTCAACCTACTCAAGTCCAAACCATTGGGGCCCCTTGATGACCCACAAGCATAGGGGGTGTATCGTAGTACTTTCGATAAATAGGAGTGTCGATCCCAACGAGCAGCAGAAGGTGTTGACTAGTGGTAAGGAGCAGGAAATCTCTGTAAATACTTAGAAAACGTATTTTTAGGGGTTTTCTGATAAAGCAAATAAATAAAGTGCAAGTAATAAATACAACAAACAAATGCAGCAAGTGGCCCAATCCTTTCTTAGCAAAGGACAAGCCGGTGGAAATACTTATAAGGACCAAATGTTCTCGAGGACACATGGAATTCTGTCAAGTGCTTTCGCTTCAAATAGCTGAGTAGTCTTCTTTGGTGTGGTAAGTGTTGTGTGGGTGAACCTGTGCTAATGTACCGACCTTACTTGGACTAATACATACTTGTGATTAAACCCCCTGCAAGGATCCGCAACTACAGGAAAGCAATTAAGATATAAACCTAACCACAGCCTTAAACTCTGAGATCCACGCTCCCTTGTGCAATGGTGTCCTAACGGGGGTTTAGATTTCTGTCACTCCGGCAACCCCACAATTAGTAGCCAAATACACAATGCATTCCCCTAGGCCCATAAATGGTGAAGTGTCATGTAGTCGACGTTTACATGACACCACTAGAAAAATAGCACCACAACTTAAATACTAAACCATTGAATAATATCTCAACACAAATCCACTACTAACAACATGACTTCTCCCATGTCCTCAAGAACTAAACGAACTACTCAGAAGATATCATATAGATCAAGATCAAAGATGATATGGTGATGGATAACAATCTGAACATAAACAATAATACAATGGTTCCACTCACAAGAATCAACTACAATAGTAATCAACACCGGGAAAGTTTCCCCTAAGAACTATGCAAGTATTCAACACAATTGTTACAACGGGATGGAGTGGTGATGATGGTACTGGTGGAGATGATGGTGTGGATGATGATGATGATCCCGATGAAGTCTAGCTTGATGATGATGTTGATGGCGATGATCTCCCCTCTCCGGGAAGGAATTTCCCCGATAGAAATCTGTCTGCCGGAGAGCTCTTTCTCTCTCGGTGTTTTCCGCCTCGCAGAGGCGGCGGAATCTTTCTGTGGTCGCTCCCCGTGTTTTAGGGTTTCGAGGAGAAGATATAGGCGAGAGGGCGGAGCCAGAGGTGGTCCAAGTGGGCCACACCCCCTGTAGGCGCGGCCTAGGGGTGGCCCGCGCCTAGGGGTGGTCTGGGCCCCCTGTGGCCCATCTCCACCTCCCCTTCTAGCTTTCTTCGTCTTCTGGGAAAATATGATTTTCCATAGTTTTTCTGGTATTTTTCTGATCTTCCCGAAATTGCATCAAAACACCTCTTTTTCCATCAGAACCCTAACTCCGGCAGTTCATCCTCCAAGAATCATCCAACATGCAAAAACAGATGAAAATACATAAGTAACACCTCTTAATAAGAAATATATCAAAGAATAGAGGCAAATTATGATATAGAATGGCGATGCAAATTGGAGGTATCAACTCCCCCCAAGCTTAGACCTTCGCTTGTCCCCAAGTGAAAACTGAGCTCAGTAAACATGCCCACAGGTTTATGGAGTGAAGTGTAGTTAAAAGAATACGGACAAGAAGCATCGCACTTACCATTACACAACTCATAGAAGAAAACAACTCACCATTATATAACTTAGCTTGCAACAAGTATAGGAGTCACAATAGAGATGCATTAAGACAAATCATAATTGGAATTGGGAAACTTTTGTTCTTGGTCAGAGAACAGCTGGCAAACAGTTTCACAAAAAGCTTTTGTAGAAGTTTTCACAACAAGAGTACTCTTTGCTCAAACATAAAAGGTTTTTCACAATGATGGATTTCAAAGTAATACTCAATAGATAAGAGTATTGTGCAAACAAGGAAGATAAATAACATGATTAAATAAATCATCATATGAATGCTTAAAACACAACAACTCAAATGCTTGCTGGAGATAGAGAGGAAATAGGTTTACTGACTCAACTTAGAAATAGAAGAAAGGCCCTTCATAGAGGGGAACAGGGATTTCAAGTTCATAAAGAGCATCCAAAATATTATGGTACTTACTAGCTTTGAGCCCTCATTGCCCCTATCATAAGCATCTTGAGGTGATTAAGGTTAAAGTGAACAAATATGGAGTATATGCTTGACGAAATATAAGTTGGGAATCTCATGCCCCTTGAATACGAGGGCCGCACCTCATGCTACTCAACTTTAGTTACCGGTTGATGACCCACAAGTATAGGGGGTGTATTGTAGTACTTCCGATAAATAGGAGTGTCGATCCCAACAAGGAGCAGAAGGTGCTGAACAGTGGTATGGAGCAGGAAATACCTGTGAATACTTAGCAAACAGATTTTTAGTGGTTTTTTGACAAGGCAACAAAACAAAGAGCAAGTAACAAAGGTAACAAACAAACGGAGCAAGTGGCCCAATCCTTTCTTAGCAAATGATAAGCCAGTGGAAATACTTATAAGGACCAAACGTTCTCGAGGACACATGGGAATTCTGTCAAATGATTTCGCTTCAAATATCTGAGTACTCTTATTTGGTGTTGTAAGTGTTGTGTGGGTGAACCTGTTGATATGGGGTGGCCCGATCTTCTCAGCAAGCACTTGTCGATGATGATGGTAGATGGTCGATAACTAGCCTGTAGCTATGAACTCTCCCGCTCGAACCCTGATGCCAATGCAACAGCTCTCGAACCCTGTGGGATATTCACAACACCACGCTCTTACGCACGCAGCCGTTGACCACGGACGGTAGTTTGCAATCTACTAATTCCCAATGGAACAACAGATCACACTCAATTGCAGTAGATAATTCGATCACAGGGTAATTTCAGAGGTTCTAAAAAGAATCAACTCCAAAATATTTTAACGTGGTCTACCCTAAAGAAACGGTACCCCCATCTATTTAAGAGAGAGGGGGCGGCTAGGCTAAGAGTCCAAGACGCAAACGACTACAACTAAGATACATGCCGACCCAAGTGGGACAGCTTTCTAGGCGCACAGGATTGTTCCTGCCGTGGCAACATATTGGGCCTAAAGCGTGCCGCGGCAGGACTCTTCTGCCGTGGTAGGATTTCAACCACTTTCTGTGCCGCGGTAGCCTACCGTGGCAGGATTTGGCATCGTTTCTCTGCCGCGGCAAAGACTCTGCCAGGTGTTGATCCCTTCCTTTTTAGCTCCTTGCGCTTCCTCCCTCTCCTCCCTCGCGCTTGCCCTATTGATCAACACACCTTGCTCCATGTGCTTCGCCTCATCTCTACGTGTTATACCTTCTTTTCCAACGTACCTGATCATACAATAACATATAGACTTTGGCAGTATAAAATTCTCATTAAGTAAAACATTAGGCTCATTAAGAAAAAAATTCACCTATTGTTCTAGTAGCTTAGCACGAGCTCTTGTAATTAGTCCAATCCTAATCTCACTGGACTTATCCTTGTTAGTAGAAGCTGGAACATCATCAGTAGTAACTCGGGTAGGTGTAAGTATATGGATGTCCTCATCATCTCCCCCCCTTCAAAAGGCGTCGACCTCGACACTCCAAGGTCTTCTCCATCATATGGTGATAAATCAGCAACATTGAAACTGTTGCTAGCTCCACCGAATTCAGCAATAGGTATATCAATCGAGTAGGCATTATCATTAATCTTGGCTAACACCTTGTAAGGACCAGCACCGCGCGGCTTCAACTTGGATTGGCGCAGCAATGGGAACCTATCCTTGCACATATGTACCCAAACCATATCACCAGGTTTGAACAACACTTCCTTCCTTGCTTGATTTCTTGCAGCAGCAATGTTCTTTCCTTTCTTCTCAATAGCCTCTCGAGTCTTCTCATGAATCTTCTTCACATAGTCTGCACGTCTTGATGCCTCCATATCAACTCTCTCATGTAATGGTAGAGGCAATAAATCCAGTGGTGTCAACGGCTTGAAACCATACACCACCTCAAAAGGACAAAGTTGAGTGGTTGAATGCACTGCCCTATTGTAAGCAAACTCGACATGTGGAAAACACTCTTCCCACTCCCTCAGATTCTTCTTTATCATAGTCCTTAAAAGTTGTGATAATGTTCTATGCACCACCTCTGTCTGACCATCTGTTTGGGGATGACAAGTAGTACTGAATAGTAGCTTTGTTCCCAGCTTCCCCCATAAAGTCTTCCAAAAGTAGCTCAGAAACTTCACATCCCGATCATAAACAATTGTTCTTGGTACTCCATGTAATCTCACAATGTCCCTGAAAAACAGGTTAGCAACATGCGATGCGTCGTCGCTTTTGTGGCAAGCAATAAAATGAGCCATCTTAGAGAATCTATCTACTACCACAAAGATAGAATCATGCCCTCTCTGGGTTTTAGGTAGACCTAGCACAAAATCCATACTAATGTCTTCCCATGGTGCAGTTGGCACAGAGAGAGGGGTATACAAACCATGAGGCTTCAATTTGGATTTCGACATGTGACATGTAATGCATTGACTCACAAATCTATACACATCACGCCTCATCTTGGGCCAATAAAAATGATCAGCAAGCATGAGTAATGTCTTCTCACGCCCAAAGTGACCCATCAAACCACTAGCATGTGATTGCAGCACTAAGAACAAACGCAATGACGATTCTGGAATACATAGTTTGTTAGCTCGAAACAAATACCCATCATGTATATGATACTTATCCCATGCGTTTCTAAGAGCACACAAACGATATGGTTAGAAAAATCATTGTCAGTTGCATAAAGTGCACAAATACTCTCTAATCCAGGAATTTTAACATCAAGATTCGTTAATAGCATGTTTTTCCTAGACAAAGCATCAGCAACGACATTCTCTTTTCCTTTCTTATATTGAATGATGTATGGAAAAGATTCAATAAACTCAACCCATTTAGCTAATCTCCTATGCAAGTTTGATTGAGCTTTTAGATACTTTAAAGCTTCATGATCAGAATGTATGATAAACTCTTTTGGCCACAAATAATGTTGCCAAACTTCTAGTACACGAACAAGTGCATACAATTCTTTATCATATATAGGATAGTTCAATCTAGCACCAGTAAGTTTCTTAGAAAAATATGCTATAGGGCGACCCTCTTGCATCAAAACGCCACCAATACCTATAACACTAGCATCACATTCAACTTCAAATTGCTTTGAAAAATTAGGAAATGCAAGTAATGGTGCAGAAGTAAGAAAACGTTTCAATGTATCAAATGTAATATCTTGGGTTGCGCCCCACACAAATGGCACACCTTTCTTAGTCAAATCATTCAATGGTGCAACAATAGTGCTAAAATCCTTCATAGATCGTCTATAGAATCCAGCTAATCCATGGAAACTACGCACTTGACTAACATTCATGGGAATAGGCCAATTCTGAATTGACTCAATTTTAGATTGATCTACTTCTACCCCATGCTTAGATACAACATAACCCAAAAATATGACCTTATCTTTTGCAAATGTGCATTTCTCAAGATTAGCATACAATTCATTATCACACAACACTTGCAAAACTTGTCGGATATGATTACAATGTTCAGTTTCGTTGTGGCTATAGATAAGAATATCATCAAAATAAACAACCACAAAATGACCAATGAATTCTCTCAAAACATGATTCATTAATCTCATGAATGTACTAGGTGCATTAGTAAGCCCAAAAGGCATGACTAGCCATTCATATAAACCAAATTTAGTTTTGAAAGCAGTTTTCCACTCATCCCCTTCTTTCATCCTAATTTGATGATAACCACTACGCAAATCAATCTTAGAGAAAATGGCAGCACCACTCAATTCGTCAAGAATATCTTCTAAGCGTGGAATAGGATGACGATATCGAATAGTGATGTTATTAATAGCTCGACAATCTACACACATGCGCCATGTATCATCTTTCTTAGGAACTAAAATAACAGGAACAACACAAGGGCTAAGAGAAACACGAATGTACCCTTTGTCGAGTAGTGCTTGTACTTGTTTTTGTATCTCCTTAGTTTCGTCGGGGTTGGTCCGGTAGGGTGCACGGTTAGGTAATGTGGCTCCTGGAATAAGATCAATCTGATGCTCTATGCCGCGCATGGGAGGAAGTCCAGCGGGCACCTCCTCTGGAAACACATCACCAAAGTCCTGCAAAACAGTAGAGACACCAAGAGAAATAGGGGTCATGTCATTAGAAACCAAAACCTCGCCCTTATACATGAGCACAAGCGGCATGGCACTAGGATCCTCTCAAAACTCTCTCATATCTTCCTTGGTGGCTAGCATTACTAGGTTAGGAACTCTCTGTCTTTTCTTTATGTCACTCTTTGTAGGCTTTATAACATCATGTACGGCTGCAACACTCTCACGGCCTCCAACAGAAGCATCTTTCAAAGTCACCTCTATTTTCTGTCTAGACTCATTAACAATCTGTTGTGGTGTCATTGGTTGCAGGTTAATCTTCTTGCCTGTAAACTCCAAGTGATAAGTATTGGCACGGCCATTGTGTTGGACATGGCGATCATATAACCAAGGCCGACCCAATAACAAATGGCAAACGGTCATAGGAACCACATCAAAATCAATAGAATCTTTGTATGGTCCTATTTCAAAATTCACTCTCACCATATGGTTTACTTTCATCTCACCACTGTCACTTAACCATTGAATGTAGTATGGCTTAGGATGAGGAAAATAAGATAAATTCAGCTTGGCACATAACTCCTTGCTTGCAAGATTCCTGCAGCTACCTCCATCAATAATTACTTTGCAAGCTTTGTTAGGCCCAACGAGAGCTTTTGTTTGGAACAAATTGCAGCGCTGAGAGTCAACAATGGGATGCACACTAAGAATGCGTGGAGATACCACATAGTAGGTGCATGCGCAGGAAAGGCATCCAGACCTTACTCTTCATAATCAACACTATGATCATCAGGATCAACATCATCTCCACTCTCATAATCTCCTTGGTAATTGACAAACATCACCTTGTGGTTTGGACAATCTCTCTGATAGTGCCCTCGACCTCCGCAAGTGTGACACTCCACATCGCGAGTGCGTGCATTTGACATATTCGAACCCGTACTAGTAGCATGAGCAGCTGGTTTCTTAGCATTAGAACCAAAAGAGGGCGAGGGGACAGTCTTGGCCGCCGATGTAGTAGGGTAGCTGGTCGCTGTAGGAGGAGCCATAGGAGATGGCGTGGCCCTGGGGAACCGGCTAGTGGTTGGAAAACGACGTGCTTTAGCTTCCACGAGCTGTGACTTGGCCTCTCGAGCATGATGCAACAGTTCGTTCATGTTCTCATACTTGTGATGACGCACTATGCTCTTTATGGGTAACCTCAAATTGTTGAGAAATCGCTGCATAGTCATCTCAACTGATTCTCGGATTCGAGCAAGTTGCATAAGCATATACATCTCCATGTAGTACTCATCAACTGTCAAGTTCCCTTGCTTCAATTGTGTCAACTTGTCAAAAATAGAGCGCAAGTAATTGGTGGGTACAAAACGTTCCTTCATGATACGCTTCATCTCTCGCCAAGTCATCACCGGAAGGTCATTGCCATCCCTTCTATGCTGAACAAGAGCATCCCACCAACCCAAAGCATAACCATCAAATTCTGACATTGCAAGCTTGACCTTCTTTTCTTCAGTATACTCATACAAGCGCCAGAGCTTCTCTATCTTCAACTCCCATGTCAAATAATCTTCAGGATCAATGGAACCATCAAACTTGGGAATTGAAAATTAATGTTTGCCCAAACCATCATCAATCGGCTGTATAGGTACACGCTGAGCATGACCTATAGGGGCAAAACCACGGCCATGTAATGGTGCAGGTGCAGGATCATTAGGGCGTCCCCTGCCTAGTGGCGCAGCACCAGCAACACTTCCATCAGCTTCATCCTCGAGCTCCTCATGCATTGGTTGTTGTTTCCGTTGCTCAATAGCAAGTGTCAAGGCCTCTACGGAACGTTGCAAAGCTGTCACGTTCATGTTGAGGTCTGTCACTTGTGTCTTGATAGTAGCCACGTCTCGAACGTTTGCTTCCAAAGTCACTTGCACATCCTGAAGACTCTTGTCAATGGCATCTGTTGTGTTGTTAAACATTAGTGTCAAATGGGATCTCAATGATTCATATTCCCGCCAATTGACACACTCATCATCCTTCTTTTTCTGTGCTACAACATCAGAAGCATTAGTAGACATGATTAGTAGATTAGTGCAATAAATAAAATCTATTTGGTGGAACACTCAATTCACTCACACTGACAAGAAAGTAGATCTTACCGTTCCAAAGTGAATAGAGATGCGTAACCAAAACGAGATCAAGACTGATGCACTGGTGTGATGAAGTGAATATCAAGGGTATAGAGACGATCACAGGCACACAGGTTATTTATGGTGGAGCTGTAGGTATGTAATCCTAACTACACCGCAGACAAGTCCTAGTGCTAATCGTTATGATAACCCACGAAACACACACGGTGGAGATAAACGTGGCAAAGCAATTTATGAACGGGTATATTGCAATGCACAAGAGAGACGCTAGTAATAGCTCAAAATAAACAGGCACAAGATTGTTCAATCTACAAGTGCTATGATCAACTAGGCCTCCAATAAAGCACACTTTGATATCTTTTTTTCACTCTTGAAGCTCTATGCTCGCTCTTTTTTTTAATACGAAATCTCTTTTCTTTTTCTGTTTTTCTTTCTTTAAAAAAAACTTTATGACTCAATGCAAAACGAATGCAAACTAGGGAGGGCCGGATAATCCGGTTTGTCGGGGCGAAAATTGTGCACTTTCAAAACCCTAATGAGCAGCCTGTCAGAGCAAAGCAACTAGTCTCGTGGGTACGTTCCTAGGCACGGATGCAGTAGATAGGCTGTACCTAGGTTTGAAACATAAAAGTACGCTATGTGGACTCGGAAAAGTAGATGGAAACTTGCGGAAAACGGTGATGGTGGACTCGGCAGAAAATAAGATCAAAACCCTAAACTTAAACACAAACGGAAACTAGACTCCTACGAGAAAAACCTGCAGATCGGATCTACGAGAAGACACGACCAGCAACTAAAACTTGAAAAAGATGCAATCTAGGCTAGGGCAAATATTTTTGTACGGATTTTTCTGTATAGTACGAAAACAAGAACTAATCTATGGATGGATTTGTGGATGCTCACCGAGTAAATGAGGAAATCTCATACCAAGATGATATGGGGTGGCCCGATCTTCTCAGCAAGCACTTGTCGATGATGATGATGGTAGATGGTAGATAACTAGCCTATAGCTATGAACTCTCCCGCTCGAACCCTGATGCCAATGCAACAGCTCTCGAACCCTGTGGGATATTCACAACACCACGCTCTTGCGCACGCAGCCGTCGACCACGAACGGTATTTTGCAATCTACTAATTCCCAATGGAACAACAGATCACACTCAATTGCAGTAGATAATTCGATCACAGGGTAATTTCAGAGGTTCTAAAAAGAATCAACTCCAAAATATTTTAACGTGGTCTACCCTAAAGAAACGGTACCCCCATCTATTTAAGAGAGAGGGGGTGGCTAGGCTAAGAGTCCAAGACGCAAATGACTACCACTAAGATACATGCCGACCGAAGTGGGACAGCTTTCTAGGCGCATAGGCCTGTTCCTACTATGGCAACATATTGGGCCTAAAGCGTGTCGCGTCAGGACTCTTCTGTCGTGGCAGGATTTCAGCCACTTTCTGTGCCGCGGTAGCCTACCATGGCAGGATTTGGCATCGTTTCTCTGCCGCGGCAGAGACTCTGCCAGGTGTTGATCCCTTCCTTTGTAGCTCCTTGCGCTTCCTCCCTCTCCTCCCTCATGCTTTCCCTATTGATCAACACACCTTGCTCCATGTGCTTCGCCTCCTCGCTACGTGCTATACCTTATTTTCCAACGTACCTGATCATACAATAACATATAGACTTAGGCAGTATAAAATTCTCATTAAGTAAAACATTAGGCTCATTAAGAAACAAATTCACCTGTTGTTCTAGTAGCTTAGCACGAGCTCTTGTAATTGGTCCAATCCTAATCTCATTGGACTTATCCTTGTTAGTAGCAGCTAGAACATCATCAGTAGTAACTGGGGTAGGTGTAAGTATATGGATGTCCTCATCACCTGTGCTAACATACCGACCTTACTTGGACTAATACATACTTGTTATTAAACCCCCTGCAAACATCCATAACTACATGAAATTAATTAAGATATAAATCTAACCATAGCCTTAACTCTGATATCCTATGCTCCCTTGTGCAAAGGTGTCCTAACGGGGGTTCAGGTTTATGTCACTCCAGCAACCCCACAATTAGTATCCAAATACACAATGCATCCCCCTAGGACGATAAATGGTGAAGTGCCATGTAGTCGACGTTCACATGGCACCACTAGAAGAATATTACCACAACTTAAATACTAAACCATTGAATAGTAACTCATCATAGATTCACTACTAACAACATGACTTCTCCCATGTCCTCAAGAACACAACAAACTACTCACAAGACATCATATTGATCAAGATCAAAGATGATATGGTAATGGATAACAATCCAATGGTTCCACTCACAAGCATCAACTACAATAGTAATTAACACCGGAAAAGTTTACTCTAAGAACTAAAGCAATATCCAACACAATTGTTACAGCGGGGCGGAGTGGTGATGATGGTGTGGATGATGATGATCCCGATGAAGCCTAGCTTGATGATGGTGTTGATGGCAACAGTCTCCCCTCTCCGGGAAGGAATTCCCCCAGCAGAAATCTGTCTGTCGGAGAGATATTTCTCTCTCGGTGTTTTCTGCCCCCAGAGGCGGCAGAAATCTATCCGTGGTCGCTCCCCGAGACTTAGGGTTCCATAGGGAATATATAGGCGAAGGGGGAGAGTCGGAGGGCGGGCAGGTAGGCCACACCTTTCCTAGGCGCGGGTCAGGTTGGCCCGCGCCTATGGGAGGTGTGGGCCCCTTGCGGCCCCTCTTCGCTCCTCCTTCTGGCTTCCTTCGTCTTCTGGTAAAATAATATGTTTCCATATTTTTCTGGTATTTTTCCGATCTTCGCGAAATTGCACCGAAATGCCTTCTTTTCCATCAGAATCCAGACTCCAGCAGTTCATCCTCCAAGAATCATCCAACATGCATAAACAGATGAAAATCCATAAGTAATACCTCATAATAAGACAAATATCAATGAATAGAGGTAAATTATTATATAGAGTGGTGATGCAAATTGGTCGTATCAACTCCCCCAAGCTTAGACTTCGCTTGTCCCCAAGCGAATACTGATCTCAGTAAACATGTCCACGGGTTAATGGAGTGAAGTCTCGATAAAAGAATACGAACAAGAAGCATCACACTTACCATTGCACAACTCATAGAAGAAAGCAACTCACCATTATATAACTTAGCTTGCAACCAAGTACAACAGTCACAATAGAGATGCATAAAGATAAATCATAATTGGAATTGGCAAACGTGTTATTGGTCAGAGAACACCTGGCAAACAGTTTCACAAAAGCTTTTTGTAGAAGTTTCAAAATAGGAGCACTCTTTGCTCAAAAGGTTTTTCACACGTGAAGGCTTTCAAAGTAATACTCAATAGATAAGAGTTTTGTGCAAACAAGGAACATAAAGAACATGATTGAATAAATCACTATATGAATGCTTGAAACACAACAACTCAAAAGCTTGTTGGATATAGAGAGGAAGTAGGTTTACTGACTCAACTTGGAAGTGGGAGAAATGTCCCTTTATAGAGGGAAGCAGGGATTACAAGTCATAAAGAGCTTCCAAAAGATTATGGTACTTACTAGCTTTGAGCCCTCATTGCCCCTATCATAGGCATCTTGAGATGATTAAGTTTAAAGTGCGCCAAGATGGAGTATATGCTTGACAAAATATAAGTTGGAAATCTTATGTCCCTTGAATATGAGGGCCACTCCTCATGCTACTCAACTTTGGGCCCAGGTAAGTTCTTGTCATTGTAAGTATTTGCATATCATTGAGAACCACCAACGGGGTACCCCTTGCACATGGTACAGGAGCTTTCCCATGACCAAAATGACAAGGCAAGCAGACAATGAGCATCTCATCGATCTTTTTATTTACTATGTGCATAGCTTTTTATTGAGGATGCTTCATAGATGGCTCACTATGGTGATGCTGCAAGTTTCCACCATGATTAGTCATGGCTTATGCTAGCGGCCCAGGCGTTTCTCTAACACAGGATACAAACTCCATGGACTTACAAGTGCCCTCTTTATTTCACACCGTTGACATCCATAGACAAAAGAGCACGATATCAACTGTGTACAGCGTACAAGTGCAATGTTGAAAACGTTCCCCGTGACAGCACGGTTCTGCTAATTCCAACATATAGATGCAAGCATATACAACTTCGATGGCACAATGGTTAAAGTCTATTAGGGGCAAAGAATAAAGTGTGCCATCAAGTTCGTGAGAGCTTTACTAACTAGTTTTCACATAACAAAATACTTTTTAATTCGAAAGATAGATGAAGATTGAGAATTTGCTTGGAATAGCAACAATGCTACTAGGTACATATGGTGGACACAAGTGGCAAAAGTTTGGTTCAAAGGATTTTGGAAGCATGAGAAGTATGCCTTCTCAAAACAGGTTTTTGGCTAGCAAGGCTGGGTAGCAAGCAAGAGAGTTGAAAGAAACAAGCAAACATACAAGTAATAAAGCCAAACATGCAATCTTCCTTGAAGACACAAAAGATCTTAAATAAAGAATACTAAGCTTATGGGCCAACAAGAAAGAAAACAAATGATACAAAATACATGTAAGCTTTTTCTCTTTTTCTTTCAAACTTCAAAAGTATTGCTACTGACCAGAACTCGGTTTGCCAAAACCAATTTAGATCCACTTGATGCTCCCAAAGTGGTGCCAATACTGATCAACAAGATCCATCATATAATAGAGATTGCAAACTAAAATAAGAAGTGCAAAAAGTAAAAGATGAGACTTCTGATTAATATTCCAATAAAGGCACTCACACCAAGGGATACATAGATAATCAACTAAAGGAGAGATACTTCCACATGCAAACCAAACTATAAGATAACCTCTCTACCACAGATATGAATCCATTAAAAAGGTAAAAGATAATGGTGGTGATACCGCGACACTCCCCCAAGCTTGGAACAAGCCAAGGGGATGCCAAACCTGATGAAGAATTACTACTTTGGTGGTGGTGGTGTTCTCGTGATAATTTCTTCAATCAACTTCCTTAACTCCTCGAACTCAAAAGTAAGAGTACAGATTAGCTCCGAGTTTTGCTCTATACGGTTCATGATCATGTCAGACCGAGAATCCCAGTCCTTGTTATTCTTTCCCCACTCTTCATCCTTAGCATGATCCTTTTCTGCATTGTTAGAATGGGGCATATCCCAAACCGAAGACAAGTTCCCTTTGGCCACCTGTTGGTATTGATATTCATGTATAAGTGTATGTAAGGGTCTCTTGTTATGTGGAGGAGATGACCGTGGATTGTAGAAGAGACGTGGAGGTTTCTCTCCTGTAGACATCCGTGTTGTCTTCTTAACCTTGATAGGGGTTGCCACCACTCCAATGCTTGCGACGATAGCTCGAGTGTCCGGTTGCTTGTCCTCCTCCATGTCACCTTCATACCCTACCAAGATCTCCTCCTCCTTGGGGACTTTAGGTTCTTCTTCCTCGGGCTTCTTGCCTTTGTCGTTGGCGGAGGCCATGGTGCTCTAAACTTGAGAAGATTTCCTGACAAAAATAGATCGAAACGAAAACACGACGAGAACACGATGCAAGAACCTCGGGGGATCCGGGGGTTATATATTATGAAGTTTCTAGGTATAAGGAAGATACTGACACGGAAACAAGGCGGAGACAGAGTTCGAGGGTGGCACACCCCCCTCAGGCGCGACCAGGCTGGTCCCGCGCCTGCGGTGGGTCTTTCCACCCCGGACTCTGTTTCCTCTTCAGTTCCGTCTCGTAGTCTTCCTTATGTATTAAAAACATCAAAAATATAAAAAGATTGGGGTTTCACGAACCTTCTGTTTTCACCACTTTTACCTATTCAAAGATAAACTCTGCAGATTCCTTTTCTCTTTCTCCTGAGGATTTCCTTCTTACAAAACACTTGCACAAACTCAATGACAACATTAGTGTAAGCAAAAACAATAACCCTTTGGGTACACACTTCAACTAAAAATCCATCCAAACAAAAGCTTCTGTAAGAGGCAAATGCAAATGATGGCAGAAATCTATCAAAACAGACCAGCAGGTAAAGATTGATTTTTTCTAAGATCTTCTGTTGCTCAAATCAAAAAGTGTAGAACTGATGAAAGTTGGGTAACAACTTGGAGAAAAAGCTTAGAAAATGTAGCTACATCCTAAGTACTGAGTTTCCTCATGAATTTTTACAATACAACACAAAAATCTGTCCCAGGACAACCACTTTTCACAACTCCTCTACTTCATAAAAGTAGTTGAACTTAACACAAAAACCAAAACAAAAAAGGATAAGGAGAGGTTATTACAGAGGTAATAACTTCCAAGACTCAACCAAAACCTTGGGTTATCTCCCAACAAGTACTTTTCTTTAATGCCTTTAAGTTAGGCTTGAAACTTTCAAAGATGCTCACATAGGATATATATATGCAGTGAAAGAGAGCATCAAGAAGCAAATAACCAACACACTTGAGTCTAACCCACTTCATGTGCATGGGTGTATCATGGGAAACCAAATTGTTGAAACAAAAAGCCACTAGCATAGGAAGACAAAACAGATGCAACTTCAAAGCTTTCAGCATAAAACGAGGAAACTTAACATCATTGAGATGCATAAAACCATGTTTCCCTCTCTCATAATAACTTTCAGTAGCACTTTGAATAAATTTGACAACATAACTATCACTAGCAACAACTTTATCATCAGAATAAGCATACTTACAGTCATCAAAAAAAGGTCCAAGGTCATAGACTGGATCAAAAGAAGCAAGGTGTTCCATCCTGAAATCTTTATTAGGCAAGCTATTTTCACAAGGAGGTTTAGCAAATTTGGAAAAGTTGAACTCATAAGAATCTCCATCAAACTTAGTTAAAACCTTTTCCTTCTTACAATCAATAATAGATCCACAAGCGTTCAAGAAAGGTCTACCAAAAATGATAGGACAAGTTTTGCTAGCTGCTGAATTAAGCACTAGAAAATCAGCAGGATATTTGATCTTACCACAGAGAACCTCCACATCCCTTACAATGCCAATAGGGAAAATGGTTGAAAGGATACGGATGTCGCCTAGAGGGGGGGTGAATAGGCGATAAAAACTTTCCCTAGAGTGGCTCAACAAAGGCGGAATAAAACTAGCGTTTTACTTTGTCAAGCACAACCTAGAACAACTAGGGTTCACCTATGTGCACCAACAACTTATGCAAAGCAATACAAGCAACAAAGTGATAGCAAGATATAGATTACTTCAAGCACGAAGGCTATCACAATATAAAGTGCATAAGTAAAAGCTCGGGTATAGAGATAACCGAGGCACGCGGGGACGACGATATTTTACCGAGTTCCTCCCAACATGGAGTACGTCTCGTTTGGAGAGGGTTCTAGGGTTCCAAGAACCCAAGAGGGACAAGCTCCAATGAGTAAATCAAACCAAATCCTCCGAGGAGAACTCAAACCGATGCACCAATTGTAAATGGCAAGAACACCACAAAGATGCTCAAATCCCTCACTCTCAAGTTCCAACAAAGCTACCAAAGCTATTGGGGGAACAAGAGAGGAGGAATCAAAGAGAGACACAAAATCCCCCAAAATCTAGATCCCCAAAGATGCACTCACAAAGAGATGAATCGGTTAGGTCAAAACGTGGGTCTAGATCTCCTCTCTCTTTCACTCAAATATGGGCAAGAATCATCGGAGGGAAAAGATTAGGCAAGCTTCAAGATCTAGAGCAAGTGTGGACAAAGTTTAGCCTAATAGATAAGAGAGGAGCTAACTAAATTGAAAACGGCAAAGCCTTAAATAGGGGCCCCAAAAATCTGTCCGTTGGAGCCTTTTTCGGTCTGGACCGGCCGGTACTACAGCCCGATTAGCAGCAAAAGGGGGAAATCAACGCATGGGAGAGAGAAGCCGCAGACAGCGAAGCTAGCGAGTATAGCAGGCGGGGCCAGCTGCATACGCAGCGCTAGGCAGGCAGCGCGCGCAGTGCAGCAGCAGATTGGCAGGCTAGGCAGGCAGCGTGCACAGTGCAACACAGCAGCAGCAGTAGCAGCGGCGGATGGGAATCGAACGGGCGCGTGCGGGAGAGTGGGGCAAGGCGGGGCCAGCAGCATGCGCTGTGCGCATGCGGCGGCAGCGGCGCAGCGCAGCAGAGCGGGGCCAGCGCGCCAGGCTGCATCGCGGGCGAGCAAGTGCAAGGGATGGGCGGGCCGCGCGCGATTTGCTGGAGAGCGCAGGTCAACGCATGCGGCATGCGATAACAGCGGATCTAAATCTGGAAAAAGGATGAAAAACTGGGCCTGGTCGGTAGTACCGGCCCACCCGGGCGGTACTACCGGGCCAGGACGATACAGCCGGATGCGTGTACCGGGCCAGATAGAAAACGGGTTGCGCGCGCCAGGCGCGTCTGGCACTAGGCCCGGTAGTACCGGACGGTCCAGAAAATACTTTTTTCTTTTTCTATTTTAAATTGAAGAATAGCAAATGTTCAAACGTCAATAACTTTTGATTGGTAGCTCCGATTGACCCGATTCAAATTGCGTTGGATGGAGGGCGACAAGGGCTTCCCAATAAAAGGTGGAAATATTGATTATCACCAAGTGAGAAAGTATCAAGTAGTATAACATGAGATATCTCACTTGGTGAGAAACCGAAATGCCGCATAAACCAAGATCGCAACAAGATATATATGGGAGATCCGATTTTGATGAACAAGAGCTTGTTATGGAGATTACCACAAGCTCTATATCCTCACATGGATAAGACCAAATAGCAACCAAATATGGTGATGCAAGTATGCAAAGGTTTGAGCTCTCTCCGAACGATGTGACCGAATTACTCATACGAGAGCCCCTCTTGATAGTACGGTTATCTATCCTAAACCCGGTCTCATACACACAACGTGAGACCGACAAAAGGGAAAACCTATCAAGATTATACCTTTGCCTTGAGCATTCCACTTGAGCTCAATGTAGACGATCTTGCCCTTCTCAAGACGGAACGCCTTTCTTAATTCCTCATCATCGACCTCGCATATTGAGCTTGCACAACATATCTTCTTTGCATTTCGTCGACCTTGAAGCCAACACATGCCCCAAGCGATGCCAATGGAAAAATCCTACAAGTATAACTTAATACACACATTAGTCCATAAAGATTGTCATTAATTACCAAAACCACACATGGGGGCCCAACATGTTCTTTCAATCTCCCCCATTTTGGTAATTGATGACAATCCCTTTAAGAGGGTTTATATAAGTAATATTAATGAATAAAATGGTAATACTGAAGGGTTTCGCGGCATAGTAAATCAAAAAATTCTACGGATGCGAACAGAGGGAAGCCAAGATCTAATCTAGGAGGTGCAAACAATGAGAGAGATTGGATTAGATCTTCATACCCTTGAAGATTCGCACAGCGGAACGTTTGTCGGAACGTGGGTGATGTAGTCGTACTCGCTTCTCCTCCTCGCGATCCGATCCGATCTAGCACCACAAGTGGTGATGCCTCCGTGAGAAGCACACGTGCGGCACCTCGTCGTCTCCTCCTTCCATGGTCCAGCAAGTATGGTGGAGAGATGGGTTGGATCTACAACGCGACGGCGCGGTGCAATTGGTGGAGAATTTTTGCAGCAGGGCTTCGCCTACAAGCAGTCGGGAGGGAGAGAGGAGGGCAGCAGGGCGGGTAGGGTTGGAGGGGAAGGTGTAGGGGGTTGGTGCGACCCCAGCCCTCTATATATAGAGGGGTGGGCGCAGCCCTAGCCCCTCCCCGAAGCCAAGGCCGGTGGCCCCAAGGAGGAAGAGTGGGGGGCAAGGAAACTCCCCTTCTAGAAGCTCTATCTAGAGTTTAAACCTCTCTTGGCCGGCTGGGCCCTATGGGGCCTTGTGCCCCTGGCCCAATGCGGCCAGGGCACTCCCTCATAGGCCCATGCCCCCTCCAGGAAGGTGGGGCCACGTTGGTCCCCTTCCGGAAGGTTCTAGAAGCTTCCGGTACAATACCGATTAACCCGGAACAATTCCGAACTCCAAAAACTACACTGCCTTATATGAATCTTATTCTCCGGACCACTCTGGAACCTCTCGTGATGTCTCGGATCCCATCCGAGACTCCGAACAAAAACTCATAAACCAATTATCCAATCTATCCTAGCGTCGAGACATGTTAAGTGTGTGACCCTGCGGGTTCGAGAATATGCAGACATGATCTTCTATCAATAATCAACAGCGGGGTCTGGAAACCCATATTGACTCCCACACATTCATCGATGATCATATCGGATGAACCAGGATGCCAGGATTCAATCAATCCCATATATATATTCCCTTCGTCTCGCGATATTTTACTTGCCCGAGATTCGATCGTCGGTACCGTCATACCTAGTTCAATCTCGTTCACAGCAAGTACTTTACTCGTTCCGTAATCCGATATCACTTTGTGATTAACTCCTTAACCACATGCTTGCAAGCGGTGTTGATATCGACTACCGAGTGGGCCCGAAGTATATCTCTCCGACTTGGGAGGGACAAATCCCATCTCGATACATACAACCCAACAGATACTTTCCAATCACCTGAGAGACACCTTTATGATCACCCTCTCATAGGATGACGTTTGATGACCTCAAAGCTTTCTTCCGATACCAGGGAGTTGTATTATCTCATGGTCTAAGGAATACAATATTTGACATAAGAAAAGCTTCGCAAAGACGAACACGATGACACGATCTAATTGCTTCCCTTAGTTTGGGTCTGTCCACCATATCATTCTCCCAATGATATGATCTCATTATTAATCGACAACTCATGTCTATGGTTAGGAAACCTTAACCATCATTAATCAATGAGCTAGTCCATAGAGGCGTACTAGGGACGCGGTGTTGTTCACAAACCACACAAGTATTAAAGTTTCCGCTTAATACAATTCTAGCATGGAATATAAACATTATCATGAACAAGAATTATAATAATAACATCTTTATTATTGCCTCTAGGGCATAATTCCAACAGTATCCCACTTGCACTAGAGTCAATAATCTAGTTTACATCTGGCAACAATCTCACACCCATGGCATTGAGGTGCTGATCATGTTTTACACGTGGAAGAGGTTTAGTCAATGGATCTGCGACATTCAGATCTGTATGTACTTTGCTAATCTTCAGATCTGCATCTGCTATATAATCTCGGATTATATGAAACTTGCGGTTGATATGCTTGGTCTTTGGATGATATCTTGGTTCCTTAGCAAGTGCTATGGCGCCAGTGTTGTCACACAATATCTCCAGTGGGTCCAATGCACTTGGAACCACGCCAAGCTCAGTGATGAAGTTTCTAATCCAAACTCCTTCACTTGACGCTTCTGCAGCAGCCATGTATTCCACTTCTACTGAAGATCCCGCGATCACGCTTTGCTTGCAGCTTCTCCAGCTCACAGCTCCTCCATTCAAAATATAAACGTATCCTGTCTGAGATTTGGAATCATCCTTGTCGGTGTCGAAACTAGCGTCGACGTAACCTTTTACGACGAGCTGTTCATCACCCCCATAGACTAAGAACATTTCTTTAGTCCTATTTAGGTACTTTAGGATGTTCTTCACGGCTGTCCAGTGTTCCACTCCTGGATCACTTTGATACCTGCTCGTCAAACTAAGAGCATTGGACACATCCGGTCTAGTACATAGCATGGCATACATGATAGAACCTATGGCCGAGGCATAGGGCACTTTGCTCATAGCTTCCCTATCATTTACCGTAGCTGGACACTGAGCCTTGCTCAATATCTTACCTGACAACATAGGCACTGAACCTTTCTTTGCCTTATCCATTCTGAACCTTTTCAGAACTTTGTCTAGATATGTACTCTGGCTTAAAGCTATCAGGCGTCTTTGTCTATCTCTATAGATTTTGATGCCCAATATATAAGCAGCTTCACCTAGGTCTTTCATTGAAAAACACTTGTTCAAATAACTCTTCACATCGTTAAGCATGTTAATGTCATTTCCAATAATCAATATGTCATCTACATATAGTACCAGAAATGTCACCGAGCTCCCACTCACTTTCTTGTAGATACAAGCTTCGTAGCAATTTGGAACAAATCCAAAGCTCTTGATCACTTGATCAAAACGAAGGTTCCAACTCTGAGATGCTTGCTTTAGTCCATAAATGGAACACTCAAGCTTGCATACTTTATCAGCATCCTTAGGATCGACAAAACCTTCGGGTTGCATCATATACAACTCTTCATCAATGTTTCCATTGAGGAAAGCAGTCTTGACATCCATCTGCCATATTTCATAATCATGAAACGCAGCAATTGCTAATAAAATCCGAATGGACTTAAACATCGCTACGGGAGAGAAAGTCTCATCGTAGTCAACACCTTGAACTTGTCGAAAACCATTCGCGACAAGCCGTGCTTTATAGACGTTAACATTACCATCCGCGTCCGTTTTCTTCTTGAAAATCCATTTGCACTCAACGGCCTTTCGGTCGCTAGGAGGGTCCACCAAAGTCCATACTTGGTTTTCGCTTATGGATCCAAATTCGGATTTCATGGCTTCTAGCCATTTCTCAGAGTCTGGGCTCATCATCGCTTCCTCATAGTTTGTAGGTTCACTGTCTTCTACTAACAAGACAGTCAAGACAGGGTTGCCATACCACTCAGGAGGGGCACGCGACCTTGTCGACCTGCGACGTTCAGTAGCAGCATCGTCCGAAGCTTCATGATCCTTGTCATTAGCTTCCTCTATTGTTGGTGCAGGCGGCACTGGAACAATTTCAGGTGCTGCGCTACTCTCCAATTCAAGAGAAGGTTCAACAACCTCGTCTAGCTCTACTTTCCTCCCACTCACTTCTTTCGAGAGAAACTCCTTCTCAAGAAAGGAACCGTTCTTTGCGACAAACACTTTGCCTTCGGTTCTGTGATAGAAGGTATACCCAATAGTTTCCTTAGGGTATCCTATGAAGACGCATTTCTCCGCTTTGGGTTCGAGCTTGTCCGGCATCAACTTCTTGACGTAAGCTTCGCATCCCCAAACTTTAAGAAACGACAACTTAGGTTTAGCACCAAACCACAGTTCACACGATGTCGTCTCAACGGATTTAGATGGTGCCCTATTTAAAGTGAATGCAGCGGTTTCTAATGCATAACCCCAAAATGATAACGGCAAATCAGTAAGAGACATCATCGATCGGACCATATCTAATAAGGTTCGATTCCGGCGTTCAGACACACCATTGCGCTGTGGTGTTCCGGGTGGCGTGAGTTGCGAAACAATTCCGCTTGCTTTAAGATGCGTGAGAAAATCATAACTCAAATATTCACCTCCACGATCGGATCGTATAAACTTAATCTTTCTGTTACGATGGTTCTCCACTTCATTCTGAAATTCTTTGAACTTTTCAAACGTTTCAGATTTATGTTTCATTAAATAGATATACCCATATCTACTTAAGTCATCGGTAAAAGTGAGAAAATAGCGATATCCACCGCGCGTCGAAACACTCATCGGTCCGCATACATCGGTATGTATGATTTCCAACAAGTCCGTTGCTCGCTCCATCATACTGGAGAACGGGGTTTTGATCATCTTGCCCATGAGGCATGGTTCGCATGTTTCAAATGATTCAAAATCAAGAGACTCCAAAAGTCCATCAGAATGGAGTTTCTTCATGCGCTTTACACCAATATGACCTAGACGACAGTGCCACAAATAAGTAGTATTATCACTATCTACTTTGCATCTCTTAGCCTCAATGTTATGGATGTGTGTTTCATCCCTTTCAAGATTTAGAAGAAATAAACCATTCACAATAGGTGCATGACCATAAAAGATGTTACTCATATAAATAGAACAACCATTATTCTCCGATTTAAATGAATAACGGTCTTGCAATAAACAAGATCCAGAAATAATGTTCATGCTCAACGCAGGCACATAATAACACTTATTAAGGTTTAAAACTAATCCCGAAGGTAAAACTAAGGAGAGCGTGCCGACGGCCATCACATCAACTCTTGATCTGTTGCCAACGCGCATCGTCACCTCATCCCTCGCAAGCCGCCATCTATTCCATAGCTCCTGTTTCGAGTTACAAATATTAGCAACTGAACCGGTATCAAATACCCAGGCACTACAACGAGGGCTAGTAAGGAAAACATCAATAACGTGTATATCAAATATACCTTTGATGGTGCCATCCTTCTTGTCCGCTAAGTACTTCAGACAGTTGCGCTTCCAGTGACCCTTGTCCTTGCAATAGAAGCACTCAGTGTCCGGCTTAGGACCAGACCTGAGCTTCTTCTCAGCAGGGGCAACGCGCTTGCCGCCGCCTTTCTTGAAGGGCTTCCTTGCACCCTTACCTTTCTTGAAGGTGGGGGGCTTGTTGACCATCAACACATGATTATTCTTTTTGATGTTCACCTCTGCTACTTTCATCTTAGCAAAGAGCTCAGTGATCATATCAGTGGAACCAATCTGATTGTGATCAACTACAAAACTTTTGTAGCTAGGAGTGTCAATCTTGAGCTCCTCTGGAATCTTGCAGTCCAGTTGCTCAAGGCGTTGAGTGTAGCCCGTCATCTCAATGGCGTGCTCACTAACGGAACTCCCTTCCTCCATCTTGTAGTTAAAGAATTTCTTAGAGATCTCATATCTCTCAAAACGGGCTTGAGTCTGAAACATGTTTTTCAGCTCCTCGAGAATCTCAAAGGGCCCGACGAACTCCTCAAAACAATTTTGAAGATCCGATTCCATAGCATACAACATGGCGATCTTAATCAAATCATAATCATCCTTGCGCAACTGATAAACAGCTTTTTCATCAGCCGACGCATCTATAGCAGGGGCGTCACCTAGCGCTTTCTCAAGGACATAGTCCTTTTGTCCGCTAGCGAGAATGATACTCAGAATGCAAAACCATTTGGTGAAGTTAGACCCATTGTTTCTAAGCTTTTCTATCTCAGCAAAAACGTTGAAGTTGAAGTTGGACTTGGCCATGTGATCTACAATATTTGCAAGTACAATTTAGACTATGTTCATGATAAATAGTTCAACTTAATCAAATTACTAGATGAACTCCCACTAAATTCAACATCCCTCAAGTTATCTAGTGAACACGATCCAAATTCACCACACCTAATCCGATCATCACAAGAAGAGATGTGGTTTCAATGGTGGACAACGAAGTGTCGATCATATCATTCATATGACTCATGCTTAACCTTTCGATTCTTGTGTTCCGAGGCCATGTCTGTACATGCTAGGCTCGTCAAGTTAGACCCAAGTATTTCCGCGTGTGCAAAACTGGCTTGCACCCGTTGTATGTGAGCCTAGAGTCTATAGCACCAGATCATCACGTGATGCTTGGACACGACGAACTTTCGCAACGGTGCATACTTGGGGAGAACATAGTTTTTATCTTGATCTTTAAGTGAGGAATCATCTTATAATGCTACCATCGCGATCTAAGCATAATAAGATACATAAAAGGATAAACATCACATGCATATAACTTTATGTGACATGGTATAGCCAATCTTCGCGCAATGATCTCCATCTTGTGCGTTCCGGCATGATCTCCATCACTCCACCATGATTGCCTCCACCACGAATAGCAACTACAACTATTGCTAACTACTTAGCGATAAAGTAAAGCTATTACATGGCGTATAAGAAGTTGACTCGCAGGTCATACACAATTATAAAGACAACCATATGGCTCCTGCCAGTTGTGTACTCATCGACATGCAAGTCGTGAAACATTACAAAACATGATCATCGCATACAATATACACATCACATCTTGGGCCATACCATATCACAGAAAACACTCCCTGCAAAAACAAGTTAGACGCCTCTACTTTGTTGTTGCATGTTTTACGTGGCTTATGGGAGTAGATGCTAAGAACGATTCTTACCTACGGAAAGCCACAACGGTGATATTATGGTTGCCAAATTCCGGTGTTAATCCCATGACAACTATAGTGAGAGAAACTGACATCCACCAGCCGCATGTGTGGAACAAGCCACACGTCAAGTGCGGAGCCGGTCTCGCGAACGACGTCGCGTAAGGTTGGCCTGGACCGCTTCAATCTCACTATCCCGCGTCATAAGAAGAACACAAACAAGAGGCTTGCAACAGAAAACATCAACGCCCGCAACAACCAAGTTGCGTTCTACTCGTGAAACACATCTAGGCATAGATCTAGCTCTAATACCACTGAAGGGTTTCGCGGCATAGTAAATCAAAAATTTCTACGGATGCGAACAGAGGGAAGCCAAGATCTAATCTAGTAGGTGCAAACAATGAGAGATATTGGATTAGATCTTCATACCCTTGAAGATTCGCACAGCGGAACGTTCGTCGGAACGTGGGTGATGTAGTCGTACTCGCTTCTCCTCCTCGCGATCCGATCCGATCTAGCACCACAAGTGGTGATGCCTCCGTGAGATGCACACGTGCGGCACCTCGACGTCTCCTCCTTCCATGGTCCAGCAAGTATGGTGGAGATATGGGTTGGATCTACAACGCGACGGCGCGGTGCAATTGGTGGAGAATTTTTGCAGCAGGGCTTCGCCTACAAGCAGTCGGGAGGGAGAGAGGAGGGCAGCAGGGCGGGTAGGGTTGGAGGGGAAGGTGTAGGGGGTTGGTGCGACCCCAGCCCTCTATATATAGAGGGGTGGGTGCAGCCCTAGCCCCTCCCCGAAGCCAAGGCCGGTGGCCCCAAGGAGGAAGAGTGGGGGGCAAGGAAACCCCCCCTTCTAGAAGCTCTATCTAGAGTTTAAACCTCTCTTGGCCGGCTGGGCCCTATGGGGCCTTGTGCCCCTGGCCCAATGCGGCCAGGGCACTCCCTCGTAGGCCCATGCCCCCTCCCGGAAGGTGGGGCCACGTTGGTCCCCTTCCAGAAGGTTCTAGAAGCTTCCGGTACAATACCGATTAACCCGGAACAATTCCGAACTCCAAAAACTACACTGCCTTATATGAATCTTATTCTCCGGACCACTCTGGAACCTCTCGTGATGTCTCGGATCCCATCCGAGACTCCGAACAAAAACTCATAAACCAATTATCCAATCTATCCTAGCGTCGAGACACGTTAAGTGTGTGACCCTGCGGGTTCGAGAATATGCAGACATGATCTTCTATCAATAATCAACAGCGGGGTCTGGAAACCCATATTGACTCCCACACATTCATCGATGATCATATCGGATGAACCACGATGCCAGGATTCAATCAATCCCATATATATATTCCCTTCGTCTCGTGATATTTTACTTGCCCGAGATTCGATCGTCGGTACCGTCATACCTAGTTCAATCTCGTTCACAGCAAGTACTTTACTCGTTCCGTAATCCGATATCACTTTGTGATTAACTCCTTAACCACATCCCTGCAAGCGGTGTTGATATCTATTACCGAGTGGGCCCGAAGTATATCTCTCCGACTTGGGAGGGACAAATCCCATCTCGATACATACAACGCAACAGATACTTTCCGATCACCTGAGAGACACCTTTATGATCACCCTCTCATAGGATGACGTTTGATGACCTCAAAGCTTTCTTCCGATACCAGGGAGTTGTATTATCTCATGGTCTAAGGAATACAATATTTGACATAAGAAAAGCTTCGCAAAGACGAACACGATGACACGATCTAATTGCTTCGCTTAGTTTGGGTCTGTCCACCATATCATTCTCCCAATGATATGATCTCATTATTAATCGACAACTCATGTCTATGGTTAGGTGTAACATCCCAAAAATCATAGTTTCAAAACTCATTCATAACATCCTTGCATCATTCATCCATTTAGGGTTTTTCTTAAAAACCAGTTGGAGACAGAAATTTGAGCTATGATTTCATGTGTGCAAATTCAACTCAATTGGCCAACACCCTTTGGGATTGGATTGTTTAGGACTTGATTACTTGCAACCATTGTTGGAAAGTTTAGGTGTAGCATTTTTACCCAAGTTTCCAATTTGGAAATATTTTCTAACCCTATTTCATTCATTCACAAACTAAAGACAAAACTTGCTTTGTTCAACACCCAAGCTTGACCAGGACCTTACAAAGTAACCACTTGGTTAAATGTCTGAAATTGAAACCACAGAACCCTGCAAAGATCCCCAGTTTTGTTTGAATTCAAAAGGATTTGAATTTATATCAAAAATCATTCCAGAAAATAGAATTAGAAAAGAAAAATACTTAAACAAAAGGAAAAGGCCGTGCGGCCAGAATCTGGCCCAGCAGAAAAACGAGCCCAGCAAGCCCACCCGGGAACTTTCCTTTCCTCTCTCACGCGCGAGCGCACGCGTTCAGCCGCTGACAAGCAGACCCCACTTCCACCTCGCGCACGTCGCTGACAAACGGGCCTCCTCCATGTCAGCATCGTCTCCACCCGCACGACCAGTTCATCCCCAAATCAACGCGACCGTTTCTGTGTTTTAATTCGCGGCGTCAATTCGAGTTATTGGCCGAGTGATTCTCGCTCGCGACCAGGCTATAAGAACCCCCTCTGTTCCCTCTCTCTTTTCCCCCAAACCCCAAGCACAGAACGCCCCCAGGCTGCGCGCATTGCTCTCTGCAACCCCGCCGTCTCCGACGACTATGCCGACAAATTCCGGTGAGCATAGAGTTCCCCTCGGTCTCGCGTTTACTTTATCTTGTTCAGTGGGTCTCTGTGCACCTTCTGACACCCTCCGTTTACCTTCGCATGACCCGTAGCTTCTGCAACGTCGACGACTGGCCGCCACCGTCTTCTGCACGAACTCCGGCGACCTCCCTCCGTAAGTAGCCACCGCCCCTTGCCCTCTGACTGAATACGCCTAGAATCCTCATCGTCTTGCGCATCTGACAGTACCCCTATTTTGGCTTAGCGCGACGAGGAACCTCGCCAACGTCGACGACTGACCGTGGCTGACGCATTCGCGAACTCCGGCGAGAAATCTTCGACGAACCCGTGCGCCCCTTCCCAAGCCATTGCCACCTTGAGCATCAGCAGCCTCCTGCGGTTCTGGTAAGCATCTCCTCCCTTCCCCGGGCGACCTAGAACGCCGGCACCGCCACTGACTGACGCGCCGCCGCCTGTCGCCGCCGGTAGCGCCGCTCGTTTTTGGTTAGGAGATTTTTAGCCGTCAGATCTGAATCCTACGCGTAGAAACATTTCACTTAACGAAGGGGTATGGACAGATCTGAGCCGTGCAGCGTTAGTTAGATCCAACGGCACAGAAGGGTGATCCGGTGCGAACCGGTACGCGCCAGTAATAACGCGACGCGTGGCTAGGGTTGATTCAAAAATAGAAATTCAAATCAGATTTAGATCCCATTTTCAAATGCTTATAACTTTCGATTGCCACGTTAGATTTTTGCAAACTTTATACCGTTGGATTCAGTGAAACAAGACCTTTCAGAATATCCAATTTATTTAGCATATAGTAACAGTTAAAAATGATTTTATTTGTAGTACATGTTTAAGGCCATTTTAAATAGAGAATTATTTTGGTAAATTGTATTTGAGCCCAATAAGTTTAGTTGGCAAAGTTATGACTTGTTAAGTTTCTGTAGACATAAGCATACTTGGTAGAATTTTTCAAAACTCACACTTCGTAAATTCTTGCATGCATGCATTCATATTATTTTTGTTTGTATATAATTGTGTGTAATTGTATGCTATAATTTCTTGTGTAGATTTTGCTAGTGATTGTGATTGTGAAGAGTGCTACTCTCCCCACTACCAAGGCAAGTGATATTTTCATCAATATTTCTGTCCTATGTTTTGTACCAGCATTAGATATTTTGCTAGAATATTGCATGATATTTTGCCTAGTGCTAAGATGGGAAAACCTAAGTAGAATGGAATAATAGAAATGCTAGAGAAATTAGCCTAAGGTAGGTTATCATATTCTGCCTAGTCTAGCTACTTAGCAAACAAGGGTGGAGAACATCTATATGGTTTATGATAAAAATATTCTAAGTCAAGAGACTTGTGATTTTCTTAACAAAACAACTAAGTCAAATAAACCTCCTGGGTGGAATGGAATGATTGGGTTATGTTGAGTGGTTACACAAGGCCATGGACTTGGGTTGTGTATCTCACTTGTGGTATGCCACCCAGGCACAAAGGGATTTGGAGGCCAAGTGTTGAGAAAGCTTACAGTGCAACCACTTGGCAATATGGGCTCTGCCTTGATCATATAGGTTGCTAGAACTTAGTCTTTTGGACAGTTGGTGGTAGATGGGATGATAGGTTGGAACGCGTCCATTTGACTAAGGAAAAGCTTCTGAAAGGTCCTGTCTTGGGAAACCAAGTCTGGTGGGGAAAGTGCACAACCTCTGCAGATGGAAAACCTAAGTACTTAGCCTAGTCCAAGGAAATGGACACTTTTGAGCATCAAGACATGGAAGCTACAAGAATCTCATCACTCCAACTTCTAAGTAAAAATTTGTGGGTGAACAAGGGTGAAGGACCCCAATGTCTATTGGTGGTTCCTTGGGAATGTTTTTGACAAAGAAAACTTAGTGTTTTCAACTAATAGGAAAATCTATTTTCAAGCAAAGCAAGCCAAGCTACACTTAGCCAAAATGCATATAGTAATATAGTCCACTTAAAATATACTAAGGTATCACTTGCCAATACTATTCCAAAGTATTGACCCTCTGTGGCTGTAACTTGTGATGTTGCAGGTTACTCCGATGATGAATAGGAGTCATGAGTCTACACTCAACATGCTTGCCTGTGGCACATGAAGATGAAGACTTGTGCTTATTTACTTATTCCATAAACTCTTGTATTAGGCCTTTGGCCCTGAGTTGTAAAAGACTATGTTTTATCTCTGGAATGAATGTAATAAACGACCTTTGTATTTGTGTACTTCATCTTAAACTGTGGATGCTAGCATTGATCCAGGGACTAGCATTGCAATCACAGGGATCCCTTTCCTTTATAAAGGAGGGGTCTAACAGATGGTATCAGAGCACTGTGTTGCCTGTAGGATTATGACCCTAGGATTGGAAACCACTAAGGAAAAAGTTTTTCAACTACTTCTACACTTGTCTATTCTTCTCGTAAAACTTTTCTAATCTCTTTCAACTTCCTTTGTAGATGAACTCCATCAACGAAGCCGTGAAGAAGGGACCACTCATGACCATGACCTTGAAGTGTGAAACTGAGTTTCCCAATATTCTCAAGGACCTCATGGAAGCAATGGATGCACATGGTGAAGCCGTGTACAAGGGCTTTCCAGTGATGGATGAAGGAGTGGAGTATTGGTGGGTGCAACTTCACTTGTACAAAAACAAGGAAGACAACCACAAAGAAAGGGGATTCTGCATGTACACCAACACAACAATGCACACCACATTCTTTGAGTCAGCCAGGGATGCAGCTTGGAGGACCATCAAGGAACTAAGTGCTAGAGTCAAGTGCAGAATGCTCAACCTCCAAAAGGACTTAGAGAAAGAGAAGGAGCTTACTCAAGAGTTGGAAGACACCAACCAAGAGATAAGGGGAGATGTTATAGACTTAGTGATAGAGTCAAGAGAGCAAGATTGGTGGATTGCCTCTAGGAACATTGTGTTTAATAATAGATCCCGTGAGATTGGATTGTAAGGTCATTTCGTTAGTTGGACCACCACTTATCACCTTATTCCAAAAGATATTTTAAATAAGTATGGACTTTGATTGATGTAATGGACTTATGTATGCATGACTTGTGTGACAATTATGTTTCATGGATATGTATGAATGTTTGTCTTGATTTACCTTGAATTGTGTTGTTCTAACTTTTTCAATCTTATAAATAGATGCCTATTGCCATCAGCACTGTTGAGGAGTTTCGGGTTACTCGTTTTGGTCCCCGTATCATTGAGCTTACCACTCTACTTGATCTCCCTCTTCCTACCATCACGGTGTACCCACTCACCAAGTTCGAGAGGAAGGACCTCTGGGGCTTCAAAGTGAATCAGCCTGGACGCCAGACTGAGCCTACTACGCAGGCCATCGTCTTCAAGCTGATGCACGACGACAGGGAGAGAGGCATGGAGGTAGTCATGCAGGATCTGATAGGACGACTGTTAGGCCGTCACTCCCGTCAGGTTAGAGGCACTCACTTCCACGTCTTTGGGAGACGTGATGTTGATGGAGAGTCCATCGACTTTGAGGACGACTCGAGGAGCACTGCGGAGCCGATACGTCTTTATCTTCAGGACTTAGAGACTCTTCTCAGGCACGTAGATACGGACAGGACGAACGTCATGCTAGGTAATGACGAGCTTCAGGTGCAGCTTCGCGAGAAGTACAAGCTTTTTGCGCAGCAGGATGAGATCATCAAGGAAATGGAGACAAAGTTTGAGGCCCAGGACCGCAAGTTCAAGAGTCAGGAGAAACGCGTCCAGGATAGGAACAAGAAGATCCGGGACATGACCGAGGAACTGAAGTCCAAGGACTTCGAGCTTGAGCAGCAGCAGATGGTTATTGAGAGGCTTCGCTCCCAGAAGAGGGCTCTCAAGGCCAAGGTCGATTCCTTGACCACTACGATTGAGGAGAACAAGACCGCGATGGAGAATGCAGGTCTTACCTTCGTCGAGGAGGAGATTGACGCTGATGAGTAGATTTGACTACTCGTTTATCTTTCATATTCATACTTGTTATTGTGAACTTGTTATTGGACCATCCGACATGTGGATGGCTTGCCACTTGTGTGTTTTACTTCATGAGCTTATTATGTGGTTGTTGAACCTTTATTCTTATGTTGCTTGTTATGTGTTTGCTTATGTTGTATTGTGCATAAAACATCTATGGGTATCTCATTCTTATCTATTTGAACAAACCACAGATGCCTCCCCGTCGCGCAAACCCCAACCCCAACAACATCACCCCGGAAATGCAACAAATGATGAATGCGCAAACACAGCTTATGCAAATGATGACAACATTCATCCAAAACCAGAATAACAACAACAACAACCCCAAGAACAACAACAACAACAACAACAACAACAACAACAACAACCCACCGGGTTTCGATATGCTCACCAGATTTCTGTGCTTGAGGCCAGCAAAGTTTGCGGGAACAACTGATCCCATGGTGGCCAATGACTGGCTGCGTTCCATGAACAAGGACTTAGTGACCGTGGGCTGCACGGATGCTGAAAAAGTCAGATTCGCAGCACATCTGTTGGAAGGACCAGCCGCCACATGGTGGGACAACTTCCAAATCACCACTCCTATTGATGAGGTGACTTGGGCTATCTTTGAAGATGGCTTTCGCACTGCTCATATCTCATCAGGAATGATGAGTCTGAAAAAGAAGGACTTTCACAACTTGAAACAGCGCCACCGCAGCGTGGCAGAATATATAGAAGAGTTCAACAATCTGGCGCGCTATGCACCGGATGAGGTTGACACAGATGCCAAAAGAAAGGAAAAATTTCTGGAAGGCTTAAATGATGAGCTGAATCTACAGTTGGCTGTGGCATATGTTCCAACCTATCAGTCTTTGTGTGACAAGGCTGCTATTTTGGAGAGTAAAATGAAGCAAGTCGAGAGTAGAAAGAGGAAACACTCTGACAAGCACAGCTCGGGATCGTCTCACAAACGATCTCACTATGATGACAGTGGCAACTTAGGATCCCATAAACATGGGAAATTCAGCAAGCACAACCACAACCGTCATGACAACAAGCATCATCGCAGTCATGACAAGGACAAGTACAAGAACCACAAGGGTGTACATAAGAGCCACTATGGTGGAAATGGTAGTGGAAGTGGAGGCCAACCTCCTAAAAAGGACCTCAGTCAGGTTGAGTGCTTCAAATGCAAAAAGCTGGGGCATTATGCTAATGAGTGCCCTGAGAAGAAAGTTGAAGGACCTAACAAGCCAAATCCTTTTCAGAAAGGACAGGTTAACCACATCAATGTGGAGGAGGTCTATGAGGAGCCTGATGCCGTGGCTGGTAAGTTCAGACTCAATTCAATTTCGGCATTTGTACTCTTTGATACCGGTGCATCTCATTCATTCATATCAAAATCGTTTGTTGAAAGAAATGAACTACCGGTAGAAACCATTGGGTGTCCTATAAGAGTAAGTTCTCCAGGGGGAGAAATGATGGTAAACTCAGAATGTCATGACTTAGTCATAGAGTTTGGAAAATATAAGTTTCCAGTGAACCTAATAATTCTGGATTCCCAAGGACTGGATGTAATTTTGGGAATGGACTGGATGGCTAAGTATGAAGGAGTATTAGATTGTGCCAATCGAACTGTTACACTCACAACCCCCGAAGGAAAAAGAATAAAATTTAAGTCAAACTTTGAATCCAAAGGAAGTAAGCTGAATTCTCTTAAGGGGGTTAGCATGGACAGTGTACCAATAGTATGTGAGTATCCGGATGTATTTCCGGAAGAGCTACCAGGTATGCCACCGGATAGAGATGTGGAGTTTCTGATAGATTTGGTGCCAGGATCAGGACCAATAGCTAAGAGACCGTACAAAATGTCAGTTGATGAACTGAAAGAGCTCAAGAAGCAGCTAGGAGAACAGTTGCAGAAAGGGTTTATTCAACCAAGTTCTTCATCTTGGGGAGCCCCAGTATTGTTCGTGGAGAAGAAGGATAGAACACAAAGGTTATGTATTGACTACCGTTCTCTCAACGAAGTTACTATCAAGAACAAATATCCTTTGCCAAGAATCAACAACTTATTTGATCAGCTAGAAGGAGCATGTGTATTCTCGAAGATTGATCTCCGGTCAGGTTATTTTCAACTCAAGATAAGAGAGCAAGACATACCAAAAACAGCATTCACCACAAGGTATGGATTGTATGAGTATACTGTGATGCCTTTTGGTTTAACCAACGCTCCAGCATACTTCATGAATATGATGAACAAAGTGTTCATGGAATTTCTTGACAAGTTCGTTGTCGTTTTCATCGATGATATCTTAGTCTACTCCAAGAGCAAGGAAGAACATGAAAGACACTTACGCTTGATACTTGATAAACTGAGGGAACATAAACTATATGCCAAATTCAGCAAGTGTGAGTTCTGGTTAGATAAAGTTGGTTTTCTTGGCCATGTGATGACAAAAGATGGTGTGGCAGTTGATCCTGCAAAGGTTTCAGCTGTGACAGAATGGGAATCACCCAAGAATGTGAAAGAAGTTCGTAGTTTCCTCGGCTTAGCAGGTTACTACAGAAGGTTCATTGAAAATTTCTCGAAGGTTGCTAAGCCAATGACAGAATTGCTAAAGAAGGACAGGAAGTTTGCTTGGACTGAAGGTTGTGAAGTCAGTTTCCAAGAATTGAAGAAGAGACTTGTAACAGCACCAGTTCTATGTCTGCCAGATTTGGAAAAGGATTTCCAAGTATATTGTGATGCTTCTCAACAAGGTTTGGGCGCCGTACTTATGCAAGATGGTAAAGTCATAGCCTATGCCTCGAGACAACTCAAAACTCATGAAGTAAACTATCCTACACATGATTTGGAGTTAGCCTCTGTCGTCCATGCACTCAAAACATGGAGACATTACCTTTTGGGAAAGCGTTGTGAAGTGTTCACCGATCATAAAAGCTTGAAGTATATCTTCACCCAGAAGGAAATCAACATGAGACAAAGAAGATGGCTAGAACTTATCAAGGATTACGACTTAAGTTTGCAATACCATCCAGGTAAAGCAAATGTAGTAGCCGATGCTCTAAGTCGTAAGACGTTTGTAAATGGCCTTACAAAAGGGGAATTGCCAGATGACTTGTGTAAGCAATTCAAAGAACTCAGATTGGAGATTGTACCAGAAGGATATCTCATGTCCTTAGATGTTCAACCCACTCTATTGGACAAGATCCGAAAAGTTCAGAAGACTGATGAAGAAATTGGAAAGATTAAGGAAAATATTAGTCTAGGGAAGGCTAAGAGTTTCCGTGTTGACGAACAGGGTACTTTATGGCACGGAAAACGTATATGTGTTCCACGAGACCCAGAGTTGCGGAAACTGATCTTACAAGAAGGACACAACTCTCCGTATTCTATTCACCCGGGAAATACCAAGATGTACATGGACATGAAGGAAAGGTTTTGGTGGAACAATCTCAAAAGGGATATCGCCGAACATATTGCTTTGTGTGATGTGTGTAGCAGAGTCAAAGCAGAGCACCAGAAACCAGCGGGTTTGCTTCAACCACTACCTATTCCTGAATGGAAGTGGGAGAATATTGGTATGGATTTCATTATCGGTTTACCAAGAACCAGGTCAGGATATGATTCCATATGGGTGGTAGTGGATCGCCTAACTAAAGTGGCTCATTTTATACCTGTGAAGACCACCTATACAAGTGTCAAGTTAGCTAAAATTTACATGAGCAGAATTGTATGCCTTCACGGTGTGCCTAAGAGTATTGTATCAGATAGAGGAACCCAGTTCACATCTCACTTTTGGAGACAACTTCATGAATCCTTAGGAACGAGATTAGAATTCAGCACTGCTTTTCATCCACAAACGGATGGACAAACAGAAAGAACCAACCAAATTCTTGAAGACATGTTGAGAGCCTGTGCTTTAGACTATGGAGCAAGTTGGGACGAAAGTTTGCCGTATGCAGAGTTCTCTTACAATAACAGTCATCAATCTAGTATTGGAATGGCACCGTTTGAGTTACTCTATGGAAGGAAGTGTACCACCCCATTGTTATGGAATGGTGTGGGAGAAAGAAGCTTATTTGGACCTGATCTTATCAAAGACGCCGAAGAGAAAGTCAAATTGGTTAAGGACAGATTAAAGATAGCACAGTCCCGACAGAAAAGCTACGCGGATTCTAAGCGTAGAGAAGTCACCTACGAAGTTGGGGATAGAGCTTACCTTAGAGTATCACCACTTCGTGGAGTGAAAAGGTTTGGAGTCAAGGGAAAGTTGGCACCAAGATATGTTGGACCATTCAAGATTCTAAGTCGCAAAGGAGAAGTTGCATATGAAGTGGAATTGCGAGAATCTCTATCAGCAGTCCATAACGTATTTCATGTAAGTCAGCTTAAGAAATGTCACCCAGAAATGGAAGAGTCTTCTTTGAAGGATACCATACCTTTGGAAGAAGTTCAGCTAGAAAGTGATCTCACTTATGAGGAAAAACCTGTCAAGATTTTAGAGACCGCAGAAAGAGTTACCAGGACCAAGACTATCAAGTTTTGTAAAGTGCAATGGAACCATCATTCCGAAGAGGAAGCAACATGGGAAAGAGAAGATGATCTTCGGAAAGACCACCCTCACCTATTTGCTAGCCAACCCGAATCTCGAGGGCGAGATTCACCTTAAGGGGGTTAGATTTGTAACATCCCAAAAATCATAGTTTCAAAACTCATTCATAACATCCTTGCATCATTCATCCATTTAGGGTTTTTCTTAAAAACCAGTTGGAGACAGAAATTTGAGCTATGATTTCATGTGTGCAAATTCAACTCAATTGGCCAACACCCTTTGGGATTGGATTGTTTAGGACTTGATTACTTGCAACCATTGTTGGAAAGTTTAGGTGTAGCATTTTTACCCAAGTTTCCAATTTGGAAATATTTTCTAACCCTATTTCATTCATTCACAAACTAAAGACAAAACTTGCTTTGTTCAACACCCAAGCTTGACCAGGACCTTACAAAGTAACCACTTGGTTAAATGTCTGAAATTGAAACCACAGAACCCTGCAAAGATCCCCAGTTTTGTTTGAATTCAAAAGGATTTGAATTTATATCAAAAATCATTCCAGAAAATATAATTAGAAAAGAAAAATACTTAAACAAAAGGAAAAGGCCGCGCGGCCAGAATCTGGCCCAGCAGAAAAACGAGCCCAGCAAGCCCACCCGGGAACTTTCCTTTCCTCTCTCACGCGCGAGCGCACGCGTTCAGCCGCTGACAAGCAGACCCCACTTCCACCTCGCGCACGTCGCTGACAAACGGGCCTCCTCCACGTCAGCATCGTCTCCACCCGCACGACCAGTTCATCCCCAAATCAACGCGAGCGTTTCTGTGTTTTAATTCGCGGCGTCAATTCGAGTTATTGGCCGAGTGATTCTCGCTCGCGACCAGGCTATAAGAACCCCCTCTGTCCCCTCTCTCTTTTCCCCCAAACCCCAAGCACAGAACGCCCCCAGGCTGCACGCATTGCTCTCTGCAACCCCGCCGTCTCCGACGACTACGCCGACAAATTCCGGTGAGCATAGAGTTCCCCTCGGTCTCGCGTTTACTTTATCTTGTTCAGTGAGTCTCTGTGCACCTTATGACACCCTCCGTTTACCTTCGCATGACCCGTAGCTTCTGCAACATCGACGACTGGCCGCCACCGTCTTCTGCACGAACTCCGGCGACCTCCCTCCGTAAGTAGCCACCGCCCCTTGCCCTCTGACTGAATACGCCTAGAATCCTCATCGTCTTGCGCATCTGACAGTACCCCTATTTTGGCTTAGCGCGACAAGGAACCTCGCCAACGTCGACGACTGACCGTGGCTGACGCATTCGCGAACTCCGGCGAGAAATCTCCGACGAACCCGTGCGCCCCTTCCCAAGCCATTGCCACCTTGAGCATCAGCAGCCTCCTGCGGTTCTGGTAACCATCTCCTCCCTTCCCCGGGCGACCTAGAACGCCGGCACCGCCACTGACTGACGCGCCGCCGACTGTCGCCGCCGGTAGCGCCGCTCGTTTTTGGTTAGGAGATTTTTAGCCGTCAGATCTGAATCCTACGCGTAGAAACATTTCACTTAACGAAGGGGTATGGACAGATCTGAGCCGTGCAGCGTTAGTTAGATCCAATGGCACAGAAGGGTGATCCGGTGCGAACCGGTACGCGCCAGTAATAACGCGACGCGTGGCTAGGGTTGATTCAAAAATAGAAATTCAAATCAGATTTAGATCCCATTTTCAAATGCTTATAACTTTCGATTGCCACGTTAGATTTTTGCAAACTTTATACCATTGGATTCAGTGAAACAAGACCTTTCAGAATATCCAATTTATTTAGCATATAGTAACAGTTAAAAATGATTTTATTTGTAGTACATGTTTAAGGCCATTTTAAATAGAGAATTATTTTGGTAAATTGTATTTGAGCCCAATAAGTTTAGTTGGCAAAGTTATGACTTGTTAAGTTTCTGTAGACATAAGCATACTTGGTAGAATTTTTCAAAAATCACACTTAGTAAATTCTTGCATGCATGCATTCATATTATTTTTGTTTGTATATAATTGTGTGTAATTGTATGCTATAATTTCTTGTGTAGATTTTGCTAGTGATTGTGATTGTGAAGAGTGCTACTCTCCCCACTACCAAGGCAAGTGATATTTTCATCAATATTTCTGTCCTATGTTTTGTACCAGCATTAGATATTTTGCTAGAATATTGCATGATATTTTGCCTAGTGCTAAGATGGGAAAACCTAAGTAGAATGGAATAATATAAATGCTAGAGAAATTAGCCTAAGGTAGGTTATCATATTCTGCTTAGTCTAGCTACTTAGCAAACAAGGGTGGAGAACATCTATATGGTTTATGATAAAAATATTCTAAGTCAAGAGACTTGTGATTTTCTTAACAAAACAACTAAGTCAAATAAACCTCCTGGGTGGAATGGAATGATTGGGTTATGTTGAGTGGTTACACAAGGCCATGGACTTGGGTTGTGTATCTCACTTGTGGTATGCCACCCAGGCACAAAGGGATTTGGAGGCCAAGTGTTGAGAAAGCTTACAGTGCAACCACTTGGCAATATGGGCTCTGCCTTGATCATATAGGTTGCTAGAACTTAGTCTTTTGGACAGTTGGTGGTAGATGGGATGATAGGTTGGAACGCGTCCATTTGACTAAGGAAAAGCTTCTGAAAGGTCCTGTCTTGGGAAACCAAGTCTGGTGGGGAAAGTGCACAACCTCTGCAGATGGAAAACCTAAGTACTTAGCCTAGTCCAAGGAAATGGACACTTTTGAGCATCAAGACATGGAAGCTACAAGAATCTCATCACTCCAACTTCTAAGTAAAAATTTGTGGGTGAACAAGGGTGAAGGACCCCAATGTCTATTGGTGGTTCCTTGGGAATGTTTTTGACAAAGAAAACTTAGTGTTTTCAACTAATAGGAAAATCTATTTTCAAGCAAAGCAAGCCAAGCTACACTTAGTCAAAATGCATATAGTAATATAGTCCACTTAAAATATACTAAGGTATCACTTGCCAATACTATTCCAAAGTATTGACCCTCTGTGGCTGTAACTTGTGATGTTGCAGGTTACTCCGATGATGAATAGGAGTCATGAGTCTACACTCAACATGCTTGCCTGTGGCACATGAAGATGAAGACTTGTGCTTATTTACTTATTCCATAAACTCTTGTATTAGGCCTTTGGCCCTGAGTTGTAAAAGACTATGTTTTATCTCTGGAATGAATGTAATAAACGACCTTTGTATCTGTGTACTTCATCTTAAACTGTGGATTCTAGCATTGATCCAGGGACTAGCATTGCAATCACAGGGATCCCTTTCCTTTATAAAGGAGGGGTCTAACATTAGGAAACCTTAACCATCATTAATCAATGAGCTAGTCCATAGAGGCGTACTAGGGACGCGGTGTTGTTCACAAACCACACAAGTATTAAAGTTTCTGCTTAATACAATTCTAGCATGGAATATAAACATTATCATGAACAATAATTATAATAATAACATCTTTATTATTGCCTCTAGGGCATAATTCCAACAAATACCAATATCAAACACTACAAAAGTATGTGATATTGGTACCACCACCATATATAGAGCAAACTCCCCCACAATCTATGCATGTGTTATGAACTTGAATTTCATTGCATATATTGCCAATCATTATCATTGGTGGAGTTTCCTCTATATATACCATATGCTAAGCAACAACAAGGATGCAAGAGCATGAGAGGCAAATGCGCAAGAACAAACTCAATGCATAAACTAACTTCCCTTAAACCCTCTCAAACTTCTCCCCCATTGGCATCGATTGCCGAAATGGCTGACAAGTTCTAGAAGGCAAATGTAGTAATAATTCCTCCAAAGGTGTGCCTACGCACATATCCAATGATGAATACTTGGGAGGGAGTAGAACTATATCGAGGATCCAAAGATTGCCAAAATAAAGTCAAATGATGCAAGCAATTTACAAGATCCGACAAACCAAATGAAAACAACGAATGAGCCCAAATGGAAACAACAAGATGTTATGAAATGAGCAAAAGAGTGCTTCAAATAACAAATAGAGAAGCTCCCCAAGATTTGTGCATACTTTATAATCATTGTATTTCAATACAAAAATGCACAAATATGGAATCCTCACTCCTCCATAAACATTTAAAACGCAATAAATGAGAAAAAAGGTAAATAAGCATTATTAAATGAATTAGATGAGCTCCCCAAAGATAATGCACCAATTGTGATAATTGGATTTGGGAACAAGGTGCATAATCATGGAATCCTCACTCATCCAAATTCATTTAACAATACAAGGCATGATAGAACAAATATGAGTGCCTGAAGATGCAAACAATAGGAACAAGCACTCATAGGCAAATAAATTTGGAAGCCACCGAAAAATCAAAAGGAATAAAAGGTGGTATCCAAGAAATAAGATTCAACTAAAATTATCTTCTCATATGTGCATATGTCTCTAAGTGGAAAACATCACAAACACATATGCCAACAAAGACATATGCAGACATAAATAAGATATACAAGAAATCACATGAAAGCAAAAATGAAGTCTTAACATATACCAATAAGATTTTTGCTTCAAAGCACGGCCAAAGGCTCAAATATATCTTATTGTACATTAATGAGCTTCTAATACCAACACACTACATATATTACAACTATCACCAAGGGAAAAGGAGAAAGTTGAAATATATGGAGAAAGGCAACAAGTATCACAAAGAATAAACAACTAACAAAATCACACTATTGCACATGAGAGAAGTTGAGGACAAGGTAGGCAATAAATTGCTAGATTGACATATTTGGGATTGGTGGATCATATGCATGATTTTTGTATAGTACCAAATAAATGCACTCATCTCAACTTATACTCAATACAATAGAGAGTTCTCTTAAAGCCAAGGCTAGAACCACACAAATACAACTACAACAATTCATGCCAAGATGCAACCTACAAAAGGTTGGAAGCAATATAAATATGCATGAGAAAGAGATACTTGTTACCGAGATATAATTGGTAGGATGTAGAAGATATGAATTCGTTGAGCATCCTATAGCTTGCCTCAAATTTTCTTCTAAGCATCACTCCTTCAAAATTGAGAGACAAGCATCCAATATACCTCCAATGTACCTAAAACACATTGAAGTACAAAATGGTCCCCAAACTAATTGGGTCCAAAGTAGTTAGTGCAACTACAATACATAGGAGAGACTCCACATAAATATGTGCAAATTAATATGAAATTGAATTTCATGCACAACTTAGCCGATGGGATTTGGTGGAGTTTCCCCTATAAACATATAGTAAATATGCATGCATAAAGCTTTCAAGAACCAAAAAGGAGATACAATTTGAACAAAAACACCAAGTAAATCAAGATTGCACACACAAGAGTGCGACATGACAAACGATGTCCAAATTGTATCAAAAAACCAATTCAATACATGAAAGATCACAAGTTCAACAAATGAACTAGGCAAAAGCCAAGGAGCAAAAGATATATAAAAATACAAATGCTAAAGGATTTATCTCATTCTAAAATGGTCAAAATGTGAAACAAGGAATGAGACAAAACCAACTCCCACAAATAGTAAGGTTCCAACAAGTAAACCAACCTCTCCAAACTTTTCATGATGGCACAAAATAACAAAAAGAAAAGATTAAACTTCCAAGCACATAAAACCCGATATGGATCAAACAACGAAGCATAAATATGAGTGTTTTAAATACTATAGTAGAGCTCGCCCATGTAGAGGTCCCTACCCAATATGGTAGATCCCTCCTGTGTTTTACAATGCTAGTCCCTGGATCAATAGCTAGCATCCACAGTTAATATGTAATATCAAGATACAAGGGTCATATTATAACTTTATAACCAGGAATCACATAATTTTATTACATCATACATAGCTCATTTGGCTATTACATTACATTACAGCGGAATAAACATAGTCATGGGTCCTTCATCTTCAAAGTGCCATAGGCAGATGTTGGTTGTAGACTTTGTAGTCCTAGTCAATCAAACAATCTTCATATAATAAAACAATCAACCTGCAACATTACAAGTTACAGCCACAAGGGTCAATACATTTTGAATTGTATTGGCAAGTTTCACTTTTATGTAAATATGAGTGGATCCTATCATTACATGCATATTTGGCTAAGTAGAGTTTAGGGCTTATTTGCATAAAGCAAAATTTTATCCTATCTTTTCAAAATGGTTTTGGTCCTTTGTCAAATCTCTTTTCCAAGTTCCTTGAACTCCTTGGTAGAAACTCAAGTGTTCAAGTCCTTGTCAAAATCCCTTGAGCTACCTGGTAACCCCAAGTGCTTCAAGTTTTATCAAAATCTCATGAGTCCCTTGGTAACCCCAAGTACATCATGCTCTTGAGCACCTTGGTAACCCCAAGTGAAACAAGCTTAACAAAATCTCTTTGAATTCCTTGGTACCCCCAAGTGCATCAAGTTTTTATATTAGAAATTGGAATGTCGAGATCTCCCATGATTCAAACTTTACTTGCTCAGTATTGTCCATAACCGGGGACACGGCTAAGTACTTAGATTTTATTAACTTCTGCAGAAGGAGTACACTTTACCCACATGACACATTCCCATCTTGTTGCCACCAGTGGCCTACTGGATTAGTGCTCACCAAGATGGAGTACTGGCAGACTGAGAGTGTTACGAAGTCTTTCCAAAAGGTCCTCCCATACATCCTTGCTAGCTTGTCTTCAGCCCCCATGAAGCATTCCAGATCCCCATGTCCGGTAACTAAAGACAATGTATGGGTCTTCCTAATGTAGTTGACTAAGCCAGAGCCATAATAGCATGTGGTTGCACACGAAAGCCACAATTGGAGAAACATGTTCAATCTCTAAGTTTCCTAGGTGGTTTTCATTTGGAGCACAACACAAAGTGATTGCCATAGACATGGTTCCTTTTGTTGCCACCTTCTCCAATACATAAAGTGTCCACCACCTAGGTGGTTCATTGAGTCCTTGTTTTATTATGTAAAACACAAGTCCTTTTCTCATCCTTTGTAAAATCTCAACATGTATCTCTTTTCAAAACATAGCATGGCTAAGCATGTACAACTTCAATAATTTTACTAAGGAGTGTATAGGGAATCCTATTAGGATTAGCATAGCATAAGTATAAAGCATTTTCATGCATGTTTACAAAATCCACTAAGTATAATGAAAATAGTAGGTCTTTTGTATGATAGTGTAACTTGCCTTTTTGTTAGGGAATGATAGTCACTCCTTGATCTTGCTAGTCTCACACTTTGCTAGTTTCACTACAATCAAACAAGCATAGTATCAAGTAGCATTCCATACGAACATTTAAACATTATTTCACACTCACAAAGCAATGGATCCTATCTCATGCAGAAGAGGGTTCTATTGCAAGGTTGGTCTCTACTAGGTTTATAAACTTTGTAAGGTCCACATTGGTCATTTACCAAAATGGCAAAGTCATTAGTTAGAGGGTTTTGCTCAAAATCTATTTTAAAATCCATTCAACATTTTATGTGGTGAAAATTATTCTTTTCAAAGTAAAACTTTATATTTTTCAACAAGTGAGTTGCCCTTGGCAAGGCTTGGTGTTTTGGGTCAGTAAGTTTGGTTCATAACATTTTCCCAAAGTTTTTCTTGCAAAAACATTTCCATAATAAAATCAATGAGTTTATTTGGCTAGAAAATGGCTAAGTTAAATAATTCAACTTAAATTTTACAAAAATCATTTTTAACACTATGGGTTGGTTCCTAGGGTCAGTAAGGTCACACAAATCCATTTTGCAAAAGATTTAATCCTAAAAACAATTTTAAACAATTTTTATACTCTAAACAAGTACATAAATGTTTCTATAATTTCAAACAAGCTAACAGATACTATTTTTAAAACTAAGGCCATGGTTGGCTAGGGTTTGCTCTCCTGATTTTATTGATATAAAATTTGCCAAATTTGGACGTGTGGTTTGAAAGTTATAGCAATTACAAATTTGTATTTTAATCAGATCAAAATTCTATTTTAAATCGAACCCTGAACACGTGGCTGCTTCTGATTGGGCAATACCGTTTCGTGTGGATCGGCTACTAGGGTGCGTTGGATCTAACTGAAAATGTGCGGCGCAGATCGACGCATACCTCTTCGGTAAGTGGTTCTATTTTATCCATCCGATCGACATCAGACGGCTCCTGTTGCCTGGCCAAGGACTGGCGGCGCTAGGTCGACGGCGAGCGGCGGAACGGCTAGTTGGCGGCGGCGCTAGCGAAACAGGACGCGAAAAAGAGGGGGAGGATGCTCACCAGGCTCGCAATGCAACGCTGATGCTCAACGTGCTACCGGTTGGTGGAGGGGCGCACGGGGGAAGTCGTAATTCCTTGCCGGAGTTGCTACTGGCGACGGGCGGCTCTGGTTGAGGTCGAGGACGTCACTGGAGATCACCCTAAGGAAAAACGGAGGCGCGGTCAGGTGCGTGAGGTTAAGGCAACGCTGTGTGCGTGAACGAGAGGGCGCGGGGCGGTCGAGGCTTACCGGGGGAGGTTGTCGGAGAGGTTGCAGACGCGGCGGCGTTCAGAAGCTCGTCGTAGCCGACGTGCTGGGGTGCCCGTGGTTGAACAGAGGGTACTGGGAGATGCGCCAGGAAGTAGTGAGTGTGTCTGTGTGCTTGTGGAGGCAGGAGGGGGTGTGGCTCGGCCAAAATCGAGGGAGGACGGTGGTCGGAGCTGCGGCGGTGCAGAGAGAAATTGGGGCGGCCTGGAGGCAGAGGGGAGGCGGTGTCTGGGGGAAAAGGAGGAGGAGAAGCAGGCGGTTAAATGGGCGTGGCCGCGACGAGGTTTAATGCACGGATTAACGCGGATTGATGGAGCTATCAACGGGAAGAAACGGCAGCGAGGTGAGGGGAGAAGGGGCCGCGCGGGGAAGAAGGAGAACAGTGGAAAGGAGGGTCCAGCGGTCAGTGGGAATAGAAGAGTGGAGGGGGTCCACTTGTCAGCCTCAGTGCGGGTTTCTTTTGCGGTGTAGAAAAATGGTTCGGGAGAGGAGGTGGGTTGCGAGTTGGGCTGTTGGGCTGGGCCTTGTTGGGCTAGATGGTGGGCTGGTTGTTTTCTCTTTTTTTTCTGTTTACTTTGTTTTATTCTTTTCTATTTCTATTTTCTGATTTGATTTTCAATCAACATTTCAAACATTCAAACCATTCAATCAATTCCAACTTTTGTAATAAGTTTTTGGTTCTGTTTAGTAGTATAAACCAACTTCCAAAATAAAATAATATTTTAAATCTTTTTAGGTTCCATTTATTAATTAAATAAATGGTCCATGGTTTATTAATAAAATAGAGTTTGGTTTATTTTAATAAAATCTTTATTTGAATTCCAAATGTTTTCAAAACCAAATCAGTGGATTTATTTGGGAAATATAGAATATTTGGAAAACTTGTTTAAAACAAAATAACCTTTTACTTTAGGATCTTTTAATAATTAAATTCAATAGACTTCATTATTAAATCAATTAGGATTTATTTTATTAATATCTTTATTTTGAAAAAGTAAAACCAAAACTCTTCAGTAGGTTTTATTTGTGAATATAATTTACTTAGAACACTTATTTAAAATAATTTAATAAGTTTTGATATTTTAATTAAAATGGTAATAACCTTTTATTTAAATAAGTTGGATATTAAATCCTTATTATTTTATTTAAACAATCCTTTATTATTTTTAAATAAACCTTTGCTACTTTATTTAAAATAAAATGTTTTTAATTCCCAAAGCTTGGCCAAGGATTTATTTGGCTTTATAACATAATCTTAATTTATAAAATTCTATTTCATTTGAAAAACAAATCTTTTCATTTGATTGTTTCAAAATAACATTTCAAATTGTTTCCTTTCATGAAATGTTTATCTTTTTAAATCCTTTTAGGATTTTATTTAATTCAAATGGGTTTGAGGTTCCATTTTAATTCAAAAAGTTTCTTCTGGCTCTGAAAATCAAACAAAGTTTTATTTTATTTCATTTATTTTCACATTACAAGATTTGGAAAATCTTGGGATGTGACAGGCTACCACCCTTAAAATAAATATCGTCCCGAGATTTGGGAAGGCTGGGGTACAAGCAAGTTCAAAGCAACTAGGGTTCTACCACCCTTAAAAAATTTCAAACAAAAATTACATACTGGCCTTCTTGGGTCCTGGAAATTTCAACAAGTTAAACTTTTGCTTAGTTCCTATGCTTGACTCATGGGCCAAGATTGAGTTTCTCCATAGGCTTGTTCAACTTGTTCTTCATCCTTTCTGGACAGTTGCTTGCATAACGTCCTGGATTCTTGCAGTTGAAACAATGAATGTCCTTGAGTTCTTTGTGTTGTTCTTGTGGACAAGTTGCCACATAATGACCTGGTTCTTTGCAGTTGTTGCACCACACTTGATCAATCTCTTTATTCTTCTTGTTTTTTGGGCATCCACTGGAGTAGTATCCCATTTCCTTACATCTACGACATTGTGCAAGGCTCATGTCTTGCTTTTGTTTCTTAAACTTCTTTAGTCCATTGAATTGGGTTGTCTTGTTAGGAGGTAGGAGTGGTCCTTTTCCTTTGGTAGACTTGGATCCTTCTTGTTTCCTTTGTTCCACCATGGCATAGATGGGACATTGGCCAGGAGTATGGTCACTTCCTTCACAAAGGTAACAAGTAGCTTGATAGATGGGGCATTGTCCAACAGGATGATCTTCTTCACAATTGGGGCATTGTCCTTCATGCTCCTTGGAAGTGTGGTCCTTGTCTCCACATATAGTGCAAGCTGGGGCTCCATCTAGAATAATATTCTTGTCAGCCTTGTTATCATAGACTTATTTGGGGTAGTTTTTCTCCATGCTGATCATTTGGTTATTCACCTTAAGCATCAGTTGAGACTGCTCTTCCAAAAACTTTTGTAGTGCTGGATCTTTATCACTATTGTTGACTATGAACTGAGCTGTTAGTTGATTCAACTGGTGTTGGGTTGCTATGAGCTCCTTCATGCTGTCAGCTTGGTTGGTGTTGATGTCATCAACCTTGGAGTCTTTTGGAGTAGTCATCTGTTGGGGTTGCAGGGAGGTTAGAATAGGCAAGATATTTCTAAGGAATCAATTCTAATCACACATTTCACAATTCACACAAACAATGTGCATGCAATCACAAACAAACATTTCACTCCAACAACAAAGTTTTAGCACATACTTAGGCAACAAAATATTTTTGTTACATCACATGAGTTGGTGTATTTGACTTATCTAGAATATGGTGGTCCATCTATGTGGTTCACTTGTGATCTTTCCTTCCTTCTTGATTCTTCTTGTATGAGATCATGGTTTTCTTGAGAAAAACTCCTGGTCACAATACTTCAAAGTTGTTGATGGTTTCTTCTTATTTTGCATTCCCTCAGTCTCTAATTCTTTAAGTAAGATTTCCTTGTCTCACTTGTGGTCCTTAGTAGTCTCCATGTTGGAAGTCCTTGGTGAATATGCTGAAGATGTTGAAGTCATTAGAGTTGAAGATGTTGAAGAAGTCCTTTGCACATGGTGTAGTCTTTGGCCATGGGTAGGTTTTTCCATCAAGTTGAAGTAGAAGAGGTGTAGAGTTAAACCAAAGTGGTTGGGGAAGGAGTTTACAAGTGTTTTTGTAAATAAGTTTTTGAACAAAACAACTCCTATTATTCTAAGGGATTTTGTCCAATCCTAGGTTTACAAATCCTATAGGCAACACAATGCTCTGATACCATCTGTAGAGGTCCCTACCCAATATGGTAGATCCCTCCTGTGTTTTACAATGCTAGTCCCTGGATCAATAGCTAGCATCCACAGTTAAGATGTAATATCAAGATACAAGGGTCATATTATAACTTTATAACCAGGAATCACATAATTTTATTACATCATACATAGCTCATTTGGCTATTACATTACATTACAGCGGAATAAACATAGTCATGGGTCCTTCATCTTCAAAGTGCCACAGGCAGATGTTGGTTGTAGACTTTGTAGTCCTAGTCAATCAAACAATCTTCATATAATAAAACAATCAACCTGCAACATTACAAGTTACAGCCACAAGGGTCAATACATTTTGAATTGTATTGGCAAGTTTCACTTTTATGTAAATATGAGTGGATCCTATCATTACATGCATATTTGGCTAAGTAGAGTTTAGGGCTTATTTGCATAAAGCAAAATTTTATCCTATCTTTTCAAAATGGTTTTGGTCCTTTGTCAAATCTCTTTTCCAAGTTCCTTGAACTCCTTGGTAGAAACTCAAGTGTTCAAGTCCTTGTCAAAATCCCTTGAGCTACCTGGTAACCCCAAGTGCTTCAAGTTTTATCAAAATCTCATGAGTCCCTTGGTAACCCCAAGTACATCATGCTCTTGAGCACCTTGGTAACCCCAAGTGCAACAAGCATAACAAAATCTCTTTGAATTCCTTGGTACCCCCAAGTGCATCAAGTTTTTATATTAGAAATTGGAATGTCGAGATCTCCCATGATTCAAACTTTAGTTGCTCAGTATTGTCCATAACCGGGGACACGGCTAAGTACTTATATTTTATTAACTTCTGCAGAAGGAGTACACTTTACCCACATGACACATTCCCATCTTGTTGCCACCAGTGGCCTACTGGATTAGTGCTCACCAAGATGGAGTACTGGCAGACTGAGAGTGTGACGAAGTCTTTCCAAAAGGTCCTCCCATACATCCTTGCTAGCTTGTCTTCAGCCCCCATGAAGCATTCCAGATCCCCATGTCCGGTAACTAAAGACAATGTATGGGTCTTCCTAATGTAGTTGACTAAGCCAGAGCCATAATAGCATGTGGTTGCACACGAAAGCCACAATTGGAGAAACATGTTCAATCTCTAAGTTTCCTAGGTGGTTTTCCTTTGGAGCACAACACAAAGTGATTGCCATAGACATGGTTCCTTTTGTTGCCACCTTCTCCAATACATAAAGTGTCCACCACCTAGGTGGTTCATTGAGTCCTTGTTTTATTATGTAAAACACAAGTCCTTTTCTCATCCTTTGTAAAATCTCAACATGTATCTCTTTTCAAAACATAGCATGGCTAAGCATGTACAACTTCAATAATTTTACTAAGGAGTGTATAGGGAATCCTATTAGGATTAGCATAGCATAAGTATAAAGAATTTTCATGCATGTTTACAAAATCCACTAAGTATAATGAAAATAGTAGGTCTTTTGTATGATACTGTAACTTGCCTTTTTGTTAGGTAATGATAGTCACTCCTTGATCTTGCTAGTCTCACACTTTGCTAGTTTCACTACAATCAAACAAGCATAGTATCAAGTAGCATTCCATACCAACATTCAAACATTATTTCACACTCACAAAGCAATGGATCCTATCTCATGCAGAAGAGGGTTATATTGCAAGGTTGGTCTCTACTAGGTTTATAAACTTTGTAAGGTCCACATTGGTCATTTACCAAAATGTCAAAGTCATTAGTTAGAGGGTTTTGCTCAAAATCTATTTTAAAATCCATTCAACATTTTATGTGGTGAAAATTATTCTTTTCAAAGTAAAACTTTATATTTTTCAACAAGTGAGTTTCCCTTGGCAAGGCTTGGTGTTTTGGGTCAGTAAGTTTGGTTCATAACATTTTCCCAAAGTTTTTCTTGCAAAAACATTTCCATAATAAAATCAATGAGTTTATTTGGCTAGAAAATGGCTAAGTTAAATAATTCAACTTAAATTTTACAAAAATCATTTTTAACACTATGGGTTGGTTCCTAGGGTCAGTAAGGTCACACAAATCCATTTTGCAAAAGATTTAATCCTAAAAACAATTTTAAACAATTTTTATACCCTAAACAAGTACATAAATGTTTCTGTAATTTCAAACAAGCTAACAGATACTATTTTTAAAACTAAGGCCATGGTTGGCTAGGGTTTGCTCTCCTGATTTTATTGATATAAAATTTGCCAAATTTGGACGTGTGGTTTGAAAGTTATAGCAATTACAAATTTGTATTCTAATCAAATAAAAATTCTATTTTAAATCGAACCCTGAACACGTGGCTGCTTCTGATTGGGCAATACCGTTTCGTGTGGATCGGCTACTGGGGTGCGTTGGATCTAACTGAAAATGTGCGGCGCAGATCGACGCATACCTCTTCGGTAAGTGGTTCTATTTTATCTATCCGATCGACATCAGACGGCTCCTGTTGCCTGGCCAAGGACTAGCGGCGCTAGGTCGACGGCGAGCGGCGGAACGGCTAGTTGGCGGCGGCGCTAGCGAAACAGGACGCGAAAAAGAGGGGGAGGATGCTCACCAGGCTCGCAATGCAACGCTGATGCTCAACGTGCTACCGGTTGGTGGAGGGGCGCACGGGGGAAGTCGTAATTCCTTGCCGGAGTTGCTACTGTCGACGGGCGGCTCTGGTTGAGGTCGAGGACGTCACTGGAGATCACCCTAAGGAAAAACGGAGGCGCGGTCAGGTGCGTGAGGTTAAGGCAACGCTGTGTGCGTGAACGAGAGGGTGCGGGGCGGTCGAGGCTTACCGGGGGAGGTTGTCGGAGAGGTTGCAGACGCGGCGGCGTTCAGAAGCTCGTCGTAGCCGACGTGCTGGCGTGCCCGTGGTTGAACAGAGGGTACTGGGAGATGCGCCAGGAAGTAGTGAGTGTGTCTGTGTGCTTGTGGAGGCAGGAGGGGGTGTGGCTCGGCCGGAATCGAGGGAGGACGGTGGTCGGAGCTGCGGCGGTGCAGAGAGAAATTGGGGCGGCCTGGAGGCAGAGGGGAGGCGGTTTCTGGGGGAAAAGGAGGAGGAGAAGCAGGCGGTTAAATGGGCGTGGCCGCGACGAGGTTTAATGCACGGATTAACGCGGATTGATGGAGCTATCAACGGGAAGAAACGGCAGCGAGGTGAGGGGAGAAGGGGCCGCGCGGGGAAGAAGGAGAACAGTGGAAAGGGGGGTCCAGCGGTCAGTGGGAATAGAAGAGTGGAGGGGGTCCACTTGTCAGCCTCAGTGCGGGTTTCTTTTGCGGTGTAGAAAAACGGTTTGGGAGAGGAGGTGGGTTGCGAGTTGGGCTGTTGGGCTGGGCCTTGTTGGGCTAGATGGTGGGCTGGTTGTTTTCTCTTATTTTTTTTCTGTTTACTTTGTTTTATTCTTTTCTATTTCTATTTTCTGATTTGATTTTCAATCAACATTTCAAACATTCAAACCATTCAATCAATTCCAACTTTTGTAATAAGTTTTTGGTTCTGTTTAGTAGTATAAACCAACTTCCAAAATAAAATAATATTTTAAATCTTTTTAGGTTCCATTTATTAATTAAATAAATGGTCCATGGTTTATTAATAAAATAGAGTTTGGTTTATTTTAATAAAATCTTTATTTGAATTCCAAATGTTTTCAAAACCAAATCAGTGGGTTTATTTGGGAAATATAGAATATTTGGAAAACTTGTTTAAAACAAAATAACCTTTTACTTTAGGATCTTTTAATAATTAAATTCAGTAGACTTCATTATTAAATCAATTAGGATTTATTTTATTAATATCTTTATTTTGAAAAAGTAAAACCAAAACTCTTCAGTAGGTTTTATTTGTGAATATAATTTACTTAGAACACTTATTTAAAATAATTTAATAAGTTTTGATATTTAATTAAAATGGTAATAACCTTTTATTTAAATAAGTTGGATATTAAATCCTTATTATTTTATTTAAACAATCCTTTATTATTTTTAAATAAACCTTTGCTACTTTATTTAAAATAAAATGTTTTTAATTCCCAAAGCGTGGCCAAGGATTTATTTGGCTTTATAACATAATCTTAATTTATAAAATTCTATTTCATTTGAAAAACAAATCTTTTCATTTGATTGTTTCAAAATAACATTTCAAATTGTTTCCTTTCATGAAATGTTTATCTTTTTAAATACTTTTAGGATTTTATTTAATTCAAATGGGTTTGAGGTTCCATTTTAATTCAAAAAGTTTCTTCTGGCTCTGAAAATCAAACAAAGTTTTATTTTATTTCATTTATTTTCACATTACAAGATTTGGAAAATCTTGGGATGTGACAGCCCATAAGTAGTACATTATATAGAATTTTGCTTTTGAATGCAAAATGCACACAAATGAGATCATCACTACCACCTACATTAAATAAAACACAAGAGGATACCAATAAAATAAGAAGATCCAAAAGTAGCAAGGAATACATGGGAGCATACAAAACATTCACTTGGCCAAAGATAGGACAATGTTAAGCAAGGGCCAAAGTGAATATGATCAATAAAATTCTACCATAAGTTGGGTACTCATTGTCCAAGGACAAGAAATATTGGAAATAATTTTCCCAAGGTAGCTTGCATGGATATCCAAGATCATATTCACAACAAGAAGCATATAAAAAAATATAAGAATTAAGAATGATACTTCGAACAAGATTCTTGGTAGCTTCCAATAGTCACACAATCACTAGTGATTAGAGTAACTTGAAAAAAATGGTTTCCATGATGATATAGAGATCTAAATATGAGGAAACACATACCAAGAACCACTCTCATAAACATGATCCAAAATATGAGCGATAAAGGAAATTAAGCAAATTGGAACTTGTATGAGCACATGTGTCACATAGGATCTAGATAATTATCAATATCAATTCTAGGTGACACAACCTCGAATATTCACATTTTCTAGGATTGTAATATGCACTAAGCATATGACTCCCCCGTAATGTGATACTACCATAAAACCAACGCGAGGAAAAATAATACAAATAGATATAATTAATGGACATTATAAAACTTAAATTTCTCATGAGAATTGTACCACATAGAGACTAGATAATAATCCAATATAAATACTAGGTGGTATTCCTCATGTACACACAATTTTAGGATTGTGGAATGCCCAAGCATAACACTCCCCCAAGATGGGATAGTCCATTAACCTCTCACAAGAGACAAATAAGATATCAAATATAATCAATTAAGGCTCTAATACAAGAAACAGACATACATGGTGTGCCACCTAATCATACACAAATATGCTTGATACCTCAAGATAATTAAGTGGATAGCACAACATGTACAAAAGCATGGAAGATACAAAACCAACACATGCACAAGGGGGCGAGTAACTTTCAATGTAATGAGTTAAGCATATGTTACCGCAAGGGGGAACATTGGATATATAATAGAATCATGATAATCCAAATGGCTTGGCTTGACAATAATAATTGATGAAGATCCCTCAATTCTTCATAATGTAACCAAGTCTCCAATGCCCTACAAAACACACCTATTGATCAAGTTTTGGATTGTTGGTCCCCAACCAAGTTGGGTCCTAAGAGGTCAGTCACAATAGGCTTGGCAACCCAAATGGTTCTTTTCTTGACACCACATTGAGCACCAACAAATTTGGCAAACACATTGCCAACCTCATCCTTACGAAGTGAATAAGCATCATCAATCACGATAGGATGGGATGAGGAGATACCAATAGTGCATGAGGAAGAAATGTGCCCCTTCTTGCGGCATATGTAGCAAGTTCTACTGTTGCCATCTTTCTTTTTGGATGAAGAAACAACTTGAGGAAGAGCTTGAGTCTTCTTGGGAGGAGGCCCATCTCTAACAAGATGTAGAGCTTGAGGCCGCTTCCCTTGTTGCTTCTTGCCAAGGGACTTCTTCTTTAATGGGCAATATCTAACATGGTGCCCTTCTTCCTTGCACTTGAAGCAAACAATGTTGGCCGTATTCTTAACTTGATCTTGGCCATTCTTTTTGTTGTCCTTGTGCTTCAACTTGATAGTGGACTTGTTCTTGACATTGGAGTTGAATCTAAGCCCACTCTTGTCATTGGGGGATTTTTGCACACTCAAGATTTTGTTGAGTGTGACCTTCCCTTGATGACCCTTTTTCAAGTCATTCTTCAAAGAAGTGAATTGAGCCTTGAGCTCTTTGATTTCCTCTACATGGTTAGTTTCGACAAAAGTACTAGAGGAAGTAGATGCTACATTGTTAGAGCAACAAGGCATGGAATGTAATTCATCACGAGATATAGCATGGTTGTGAGAGGATGAATTACAAGGACTTGCACATGGCAATATAACATTTGGAGTAGATGTAGTGCTAATGTCCACATGAGGCCCACTAGATGTTACCTTTGACACGATGGCCTCATGAGCTAACTTTAGCCTACCATGGGAGACTAGAAGATCTTCATGCGAGCTCGAGAGATTAACATGACTTTCTTCTAATTTCCCATAGTTGCTAGTTATCAAAGCAAGTTGAGCCTTTAGCTCAACATTCTCCTTCAAAATAGATGCTTCACAATAAATAGAGTTAGTAGCACAAGCATCATCATTATTAGCAAGAGGTGAGGGCAACTTGTCAATCTCTTTTAAATATGAAGCTTTAAGTTGCTCATGTGACTTCGTGAGTTTGATGAGCTCCCTCTTAACGACCCGAGAGCCATTTTCGAGGTGCTTAAAATCCTCAACAAGTTTAGCATAAGCAACTTCAAGTTCATCATTTTTAATTTTGAGATCACTTGCCACCTCAAGATCTCTATCATGAGATTCCTTTACTCTAGATAGCTCTAAAGCAAAGGTCTCCTCAAGAGATTTCTTAGTGGTTTGTTCCTCTTCAAGAGCTTTATTTAGGTTTGCAATTATATTAGCATACGCACGCTCAAGACTACACATTTTATCAACGTTGTTATCATGCACCTCAATTTGTGTTTCTAACTTATCAATATGTTCTTTGCTCTTAATAGCAAAGTCCAAGACTTCAACAAAGTTAGAGCAAGCAATATCCTTTTTAACAAGGGCACGATAAACAATCTCACCCTTTTCATATAAATCATCATTATCAAGCTTTTCTTCCACATTATCCACATCCTCCTCATCACAAGAGGTAATGGGTTCCAATGTAGGGGTTACCTTAGAATCCCTATCCATAAGGCATAGGTGGATACCGGAAGAAGGTGAAGATGAGATTGCATTTGTGGCTTCATTCAAAACCATGTCTTGGCCCATAGAATCTTCGGTTTCCTCTACATGGTTAGCAACACAAGCACTAGAGGAAATGGAAGAATTTTTATCATGGCAACAAGACAACACAAGCATATCATCATGAGATTTATTCAAGTAATTTCTACGTGATATGCAAGGACTATTAACACAAGCATGTAAGAAGTTGGTAGTGCTAGAAGTGTTAAAGTCCAAAGATAGATCATTACAACTAGATAGAGATGAGGGATTACAAATAGTAAGCACACTATCCAAATTGCAATTTCTATCACCACTCACCATATCATTACCTTTTGAAAAGTCACATGTTGGTGAAGTGGTAGAGGATGAGAACTCATCTCGACCGGAGGTGGAAGCAACACAATCATCCTCAATAATGTTGGACACAACATATTTATCTTGAAGTTTTGTCCATAACTCATGACCTCTCCAAAAAGGAATGATTGAGGAGGTAACTACATAGCTCAAAGCATTAACAAGCACATTAGAAGCTTGAGCATCGAGATATAAGTTTTTCTCATCCTCACAAGATAGATTTTTGAAATCCATAGTAGGAGAAAAACCTATATCTACAATATGCTCCAAATTTGGGTCCATGTCCCGAAAATGAATAAGCATACGATTTTTCCATATATCATAGTTTGTGCCATCGAATATGAACATGTCATTATGCACTAATCCTCTAGCCGACATCTTTACTCTCAAGACGGTGAAGCCTAAAATGAGAGACCGGGCTCTGATACCAATTGAAAGGATACGGATGTCGCCTAGAGGGGGGGTGAATAGGCGATAAAAACTTTTCCTAGAGTGGCTCAACAAAGGCAGAATAAAACTAGTGTTTTACTTTGTCAAGCACAACCTAGAACAACTAGGGTTCACCTATGTGCACCAACAACTTATGCTAAGCAATACAAGCAACAAAGTGATAGCAAGATATAGATTACTTCAAGCACGAAGGCTATCACAATATAAAGTGCATAAGTAAAAGCTCGGGTATAGAGATAACCGAGGCACGCGGGGACGGCGATATTTTACCCAGTTCCTCCCAACATGGAGTATGTCTCGTTTTGAGAGGGGGTGGTATCAAACCACCAACGCCACAAAAGGCCTCCCTTATTCTCCGGTGAATCTCACCCCAATGGGATCGATTCACGCTTCCACTATCGGTGCACTTGTCGGTGGCAACCGGAACCTCTCACAAGGTTGGGGCACTTCTCCACAACTTAATTGGAGGCTCCCAACAAATGCCACAAAATGCCACAATGCCACCAAGGCCATAAACCGTCTAGGGTTCCAAGAACCCAAGAGGGACAAGCTCCAATGAGTAAATCAAATCAAATCCTCCGAGGAGAACTCAAACCGATGCACCAAATGCAAATGGCAAGAACACCACAAAGATGCTCAAATCCCTCACTCTCAAGTTCCAACAAAGCTACCAAAGCTATTGGGGGAACAAGAGAGGAGGAATCAAAGAGAGACACAAAATCCCCCAAAATCTAGATCCCCAAAGATGCACTCACAAAGAGATGAATCGGTTAGGTCAAAACGTGGGTCTAGATCTCCTCTCTCTTCCACTCAAATATGGGCAAGAATCATCGGAGGGAAAAGATTAGGCAAGCTTCAAGATCTAGAGCAAGTGTGGACAAAGTTTAGCTAATAGATAAGAGAGGAGCTAACTAAATTGAAAACGGGCAAAGCCTTAAATAGGGGCCCCAAAAATCTGGCCGTGGGAGCCATTTTTCGGTCTGGACGGGTACTACCGCCCGATTAGCAGCAAAAGGGGGAAATCAACGCATGCGAGAGAGAAGCAGCAGACAACACAGCTATCGAGTATAGCAGGCGGGGGCTAGCTGCATACGCAGCGCTAGGCAGGCAGCGCGCGCAGTGCAGCAGCAGCTTGGCAGGCTAGGCAGGCAGCGTGCGCAGTGCAACGCAGCAGCAAGGCAGCAGTGGCAGCTGGGAATCGAGCTGGCGCGCGCGGGAGAGTGGGGCAAGGCGGGGCCAGCAGCACGCGATGTGCGCATGCGGCGGCAGCGGCGCAGCGCAGCAGAGCGGGGCCAGCGCGCCAGGCTGCAGAGCGGGCGAGCCAGTGCGAGGGATGGGCAGGCCGCGCGCGATTTGCTGGAGAGCGCAGGTCAACGCATGCGGCATGCGATAGCAGAGGATCTAGATCTGGAAAAAAGGCTGAAAAACTGGGCCCGGCCGGTAGTACCGGCCCACCCGGGTGGTACTACCGGGCCAGGCCGGTACAGCCGGATGCGCGTACCGGGCCAGACAGAAAACGGGCTGCGCGCGCCAGGCGTGTCCGGCACTAGCCCCGATAGTACCGGACGGCCCAGAAAATACTTTTTTTCTATTTTAAATCGAATAATAGCAAATGTTCAAACGTCAATAACTTTTGATTGGTAGCTCCGATTGACCCGATTCAAATTGCGTTGGATAGATGAAGACAAGGGCTTCCCAATAAAAGGTGGAAATATTGATTATCACCAAGTGAGAAACTATCAAGTAGTATAATGTGAGATATCTCACTTGGTGAGAAACCGAAAAGCTGCATAAACCAAAATCACAACAAGATATATATGGGAGATCCGATTTTGATGAACAAGAGCTTGTTATGGAGATTACCACAAGCTCTATATCCTCACATGGATAAGACCAAATAGCAACCAAATATGATGATGCAAGTATGCAAAGGTTTGAGCTCTCTCCGAACGATGTGACCGAATTACGCATATGAGAGCCCCTCTTGATAGTACGGTTATCTATCCTAAACCCGGTATCATACACATAACGTGAGACCGACAAAAGGGAAAACCTATCAAGATTATACCTTTGCCTTGAGCATTCCACTTGAGCTCAATGTAGACGATCTTGCCCTTCTCAAGACGGAACGCCTTTCTTAATTCCTCATCATCGACCTCGCATATTGAGCTTGCACAACATATCTTCTTTGCATTTCGTCGACCTTGAAGCCAACACATGCTCTAAGTGATGCCAATAGACAAATCCTACAAGTATAACTTAATACACACATTAGTCCATAAAGATTGTCATTAATTACCAAAACCACACAGGGGGGCCCAACATGTTCTTTCAATGGTTTCCTTAGTAGCAAGGTGAATAACCACATCAATGTCCTCTAGCTCACAAGGACCAATCTCATGCATAATTTCCCTGTAAAGCTCATAAGGAATAGCACTAGAACTAGCACCAATATCACATAAACCATAGTAGCAATGATCACCAATTTTAACAGAAAGCACGGGAACACTAGCTTTTCTAGCCTTACTAGGATGAGAGATAATATTAGAAGCATATTCACAAAATACAATGTGCTCATCCTCTATATTTCTAGTGACAGGGTCTTTCACAATAGCTACCACAGGTTCAACATTCAATTTCTTACCAGGCTCCACAGTTTTTATTGTAAATTTGTTATTTGCACTAATAATCATAGAATACTCCTTTACCTTAGCTGGGAAAGGCATTTTCTCAACATGAGGTTCAGGCACAATATGATTAGTAGTACAAACTTGTGTACTTCTAACTGGACATGACTAACAACATCTTTATAAGGAGCATGGTACTTATTCCACTTCTTCTTGGGAATTTGTATGTAAGAGGCAAAGGCCTTAAAACAGTTGGCAATACTTTGGGAATCAAGACCAAACTCATTACTAATATCAGGAAGTAATAAGTTCCCATAAAAGATTTAATGCATTCATAATCATAGTTTATACATAACTTTCTTCCTTTGTCATTCTCCCAAGCTTCAGTGTTATCTTGAATACGGTCTAAGAGATCCCATTTAGCTTCTTCCTTCATACGTGTGAATGATCCATCACAAGAAGCATCTAGTAAATCTTTATCATGAACAGAAAGCCTAGCATAAAAGTTATTGAGAATAATATAGTTAGGGAGTTCATGAATAGGGCATTTAAGCATTAGTAACTTCAATCTCCCCCAAGGTTGAGTTGTACTCTCTCCATCAAGAGGCCAAACGTTATATATAAGATTTCTATCCTTATGAATTTCACTGGGAGGATAAAATTTAGAGTAAAAGAGAGATGCCATCTCCTCCCATTCCATGGATTATCCATTCTTCAGCAGCTTATGCCATTCTTCAGCTCTCCCTTTCAAGGATATGGAGAGTAACTTATTCTTCACATGTTTAGTTGTGATACCTACACACTTAAACAACTCGCATAATACATGGATAAAAAGCATGTGATCACCAAGATGGACAGTTCCATCCCCAAAATAATAATTATCCATAACACGATTAACAACACTTGTAGGTATCTTAAAAGGATCTATCTCAACAGGGGTGGTTCATCTACTACCCTAGCAGTGGTAGTAGTTTTCCCAAAAAGAAAACCAAGTGGGTTATCCATATTGGAAACAAAGTAATAAGAAGTAACAAAAGCAATACTCATAGTAAAAGTTTCCTTTACCAGTTCCACTCTTCAATAGCGCTTCACTCCCCGGCAAAGGCGCCAGAAAATAGTCTTGATGACCCACAAGTATAGGGGGTGTATCGTAGTACTATTGATAAATAGGAGTGTCGATCCCAACGAGGAGCAGAAGGTGCTGAACAGTGGTATGGAGCAGGAAATCCCTGTGAATACTTAGCAAACGGATTTTTAGTGGTTTTATGACAAGGCAACAAAACAAAGAGCAAGTAAAAAAGGTAACGAACAAACGGGGCAAGTGGCCCAATCCTTTCTTAGCAAAGGACAAGCCGGTGGAAATACTTATAAGGACCAAACGTTCTCGAGGACACATGGGAATTCTGTCAAGTGCTTTCGCTTCAAATAGCTGAGTATTCTTCTCTGGTGTTGTAAGTGTTGTGTGGGTGAACCTGTGCTAACATACCGACCTTACTTGGACTAATACATACTTGTGATTAAACCCCCTGCAAACATCCGTAACTATAGGAAAGTAATTAAGATATAAATCTAACCACAGCCTTAAACTCTGAGATCCTACGCTCCCTTGTGCAAAGGTGTCCTAATGGGGGTGCAGGTTTCTGTCACTCCGGCAACCCCACAATTAGTAGCCAAATACACAATGCATCCCCCTAGGCCCATAAATGGTGAAGTGTCATGTAGTCGACGTTCACATGACACCAGTAGAAGAATAGCACCACAACTTAAATACTAAACTATTGAATAATAACTCATCACAGATTCACTACTAACAACATGACTTCTCCCATATCCTCAAGAACACAACGAACTAATCACAAGACATCATATGGATCAAGATAAAAGATGATATGGTAATGGATAACAATCTGAGCATAAACAATAATCCAATGGTTCCACTCACAAGCATCAACTACAATAGTAATTAACACCGGGAAAATTTCCCCTAAGAACTAAAGCAATATCCAACACAATTGTTACAGCGGGATGGAGTGGTGATGATGGTGCTGGTGGAGATGATGGTGTGGATGATGATGATCCCGATGAAGCCTAGCTTGATGATGGTGTTGATGGCGACGGTCTCCCCTTTCCGAGAAGGAATTCCCCCGGCAGAAATCTGTCTGCCGGAGAGATCTTTCTCTCTCGGCGTTTTCCGCCCCCAGAGGCGGCAGAAATCTATCTGTGGTCGCCTCTCGAGAATTAGGGTTCCGTAGGGAAGATATAGGCGAAGGGAAGAGTCAGAGGCCGGGCAGGTGGGACACACCTGCCCTAGGCGCGGGGTCAGGTGGGCATGCGCCTAGGGGGTGTGGGCCCCCTGCGGCCCCTCTTCGCTCCTCCTTCTGGCTTCCTTCGTCTTCTGGTAAAATAATATGTTTCCATATTTTTCTAGTATTTTTCTGATATTTTCTAAATTGCACCAAAATGCCTTATTTTCCATCAGAATCCAGACTCCGGCAGTTCATCCTCCAAGAATCATCCAACATGCATAAATAGATGAAAAGCCATAAGTAATACCTCATAATAAGACAAATATCAATGAATAGAGTTAAATTATGATATAGAGTGGTGATGCAAATTGGTCGTATCACCGGTAAGTTCTTGTCATTGTAAGTACATGTGTATCATAAAGAACTGCCAATGGGGTACCCCTTGCACATGGTACAGGAGCTATCCCATAACCAAAATGACAAGGCAAGCAGACAATGAGCATGTCAGCGATCTTTTTATTTGCTATTTGCATAGGTTTTTATTGAAGATGCTTCATGGATTGCTCATTATGGTGATGCTGCAAGTTCCCACCATGATTAGGCATGGCTTAGGCTAGCGGCCCAGGCGTTTCTCTAACACACATACATAACTCCATGGACTTACAAGCTCCCCTTTTATTTCACACCGACGACATCCACAAACAAAAGAGCATGATATCAACTAGATATGTATCCATAAGTATTGAAAGTGTTCCCCTTGACAACACGGTTCTTCTAATCCCAACGTATAGATGCAAGCATATACAACTTCGATGACACAATGGTTTAAGTTTATTAGGGGCAAGAAAATAAGGTGTGCCATCAAGTTCGTGAGAGTGTTGCTAACTAGTTTTCACATAACAAAATAATTTTTAATTCAAAAGGTAGATGAAGCTTGAGAATTTGCTTGGAATAGCAATAATGCTAATAGGTAGATATGGTGGACACAAATGGCGCAAGTTTGGTTCAAAGGGGGTTGACGCATGAGAAGTATGCCTTCTCAAAACAGGTTTTTAGCTAGAAAAGATGGGTAGCAAGCAAAAGAGTTGAAGGAAACAAGCAAACCTATAAGTGATAAAGCCAAACATGCAATATTCCTTGAAGACACAAAAGATCTTAAATAAAGAATACTAAGCTTATGAGCCAATCAAGAAAGAAAATAAATGATACAGAATACCTGTAAGCCTTTTCTATTTTCCTTTCAAACCTCAAAAAGTGTTGCTACTGACCAGTGCTTGGTTTGCCAAAACCAATTTAGATCTACTTGATGCCCCCAAAGTGATATCAATACTGATCAACAAGATCAATCATATAATAGAGCTAAAATAAGAAGTGCAAAAATTAAAAGATGAAACTTCTCATTAATATTCCATAAAGGCACTCACACCAAGGGATACATAGATAATCAACTAAAGGAGAGATACTTCCACATGCAAACAAATCTATAATATAACTTCTCTACCAAAGATACGAATTTACTAAAAAGGTAAAAGATAAAAGATAATGATGTGATACCGCGACACTCCCCCAAGATTGGAACAAGCCAAGGGGATTCCAAACCTGATGACGAATTACTCCTTTGGTGGTGGTGGTGTTCTCTTGCCATCATCAGACTTCCAAGGCAAAGGTTCTCCATCCAAAAAGGATGCCTTGGTTTCCACAATCCTGAAACTAGCAGCAAAGCTTATGCGATTAAATCAAGCCTCATACTCATAGTTTTGATTTTGTATGTCGTAGAGCTGTGCGTGTAATTGGTTGGTGGCCTGATGGAGTGAGAGGATTTCATCCCAGAGCTCAGCAACCTCCTCCTTGTGCTTGGTGATGAGTTCTGAACTTATCTTACGGATGATATCCACTTAGCGTTCTACCATCTTCTTGTACCTGGAAACTTCCCGCTCCAATGCTTCCAGACTGCCTTCTCCTTTAGGGCCTTGAACTTATTTCAACTGCACCTTCCCATCCTTGAGAATCAACTCATTGGGATGAATCTTCAACTCATACATGTACGGGTTGATAGCATCCGCGGAGGAGCCCTCCATGGGTGATACAGAGGAAGATATTGAGGCTCCAAACTGAGAATCTGCCTGACGGAAACATATCGAAACAGAAACACGACGAGAACATGATACATGAACCTCGGGGGATCTGGGAGGTTATATATTACGAAGTTTCAAAGCATAAGGAAGGTACTGGTGCAAAAACGAGGCGGAGACGGAGCTCGGGGGGCTCACACCCCCTCTAGGCGTGGCCAGCTAGGGCTCATGCCTAGGGTGGGTGTGGCCACCCTGGCCTCCGTTTCCTCCTCTATTTCATTTTGTAACCTTCCGTATGTAATAAAAACATCAAAAATATAAAAAAATAAGGTTTTCACGAACCTTCTGTTTTCACCATTCTGGTGTTTGGTTTCTGATAAATTCTTCCGGAGTCACCATTTGAATAATATCAACATATTTGTTATAAGAATCTCCAGAAATATAATGTTTTAGTATTTGACCATTCACCACCTTTGTGGTGTCGTCCTTCAAAGAAGATATTTTGATAGCACCTGAACGATATACTTCCTTAATAACAAAAGGCCCTTCCCACTTTTAGAGTAGTTTCCCTGCAAAAAATCTGAGACGAGACCTATACAAAAGTACTTTCTCACCAACATGGAACTCCCTTTTGAGAATTATCCTATCATGCCATCTTTTTACTTTTTCTTTAAGGAGTCTAGCATTTTCATAAGCTTCACTTCTCCACTCATCTAAAGTACTCAAGTCAAGAAATCTTTTCTCACCAGCAAGTTTAAAATATCTATTCAATTCTTTCACTGCCCAATAAGCTTTGTGTTCTAATTCTAAAGGCAAGTGACAAGCTTTCCCATAGACCATTTTGTAAGGATACATCTCCATAGGATTTTTATAAGCAGTTCTATAAGCCCATAAAGCGTCATTTAACTTTTTAGCCCATTTTTTCCTAGATCTATTTATAGTCTTCTGCAAGATAGATTTCATTTCTCTATTGGAAAGTTCTACTTGCCCACTGGTTTGGGGGTGATAAGCTGAAGCAATTCTATGGTTAACATCATATTTAGAGAGAGTTTTCCTAAAACCACCATGAATAAAATGAGAGCCTCCGTTAGTCATGATATATCTAGGAACACCAAACCTAGGAAAAATAACATCTTTAAGCATTTTTAAAGAGGTCTTACCATCGGCACTATTTGTAGGTATGGCCTCTACCCACTTTGTAATATAGTCAAAAGCAACAAGAATATGAGTATACCCTTTTGAAGGAGGAAAATGACCCATAAAGTCAAATCCCCAACAATCAAAAGGTTCAATAACAAGAGAATAATTCATAGGAATTTCATTGCGTCTAGAAATGTTACCAACTCTTTGACATTCATCACATGATAAGAAAAACTTTCTTGCATCTTTGAAAAGGGTAGGCCAATAAAATCCAGATTGTAAAACCTTTTGTGCAGTCCTATCACCAGTATGATGTCCTCCATAAGCACTGCCATGACATTTTCTCAATATCTCTTGTTGTTCAAATCCTGGAACACATCTTCACATAATACCATCTACTCCTTTATATAAATGTGGGTCATCACAAATGTAATGCCTTAGATCATAAAAGAATTTTCTTCTTTGCTGGGTTGTAAAGGTTGGAGCCAAATACTTGGAAACAATAAAGTTAGCATAATCAGCATACCAAGGACTCTCATGCGGGCTTACCCTTATTGCAGCCAACTGTTCATTTGAAAAACTATCATTAACAGGCATAGGGTCAAAAGAAATGTTTTCCAAACGAGATAAATTATCAGCGACAGGATTTTCAGCACCTTTCCTATCTATAGTATGCAGATTAAAGTCTTGTAAAAGCAACACCCATATAATAAGCCTAGGCTTAGCGTCCTTCTTTGTCATAAGGTACTTAATAGCAGCATGATTAGTATGAATAGTGACCTTTCAATCAACAATATAGGGTCTAAACTTATCACAAGCAAAGATTACAGATAAGAACTCTTTTTAGTAGTAGCATAATTATTTTGCGCGGCATCTAGAGTCTTGCTAGCATAATGAATAACATTCAACTTCTTATCAACACGTTTCCCAAGGACAGAACCCATAGCAAAATCACTAGCATCACACATAATTTCAAAAGGTAAACTCCAATCAGGTGGTTGAACAATAGGAGCAGTAGTCAAAGCTTTCTTCAAAGTTTCAAAAGCTTCCTTACAATAATCATCAAAAACAAAAGGTACATCTTTTTGAAGAAGATTGGTAAGGGGCTTTGAAATTTTGGAGAAATCGTTAATAAACCTCCTATATAAACCAGCATGACCAAGGATACTACGAATACCTTTTATATCCCTAGGGCAAGGCATCTTCTCAATTGCTTCAATTTTGGCTCTGTCAACTTCAATGCCTCTTTCAGAAATTTTTTGTCCATGAACAATCCCTGCATTAACCATGAAATGGTATTTCTCCCAATTAAGAACAAGGTTGGTTTCTTCACATCTCTGCAAAACTTTATCAAGGTTGTGCAAACAGTTATCAAAAGAAGTTCCATAGACGGAGAAATCATCCATGAAAACCTCCACAATTTCTTCACAAAAACCATGAAAGATAGCGGACATACATCTTTGAAAGGTAGCAGGAGCATTACATAAACCAAAAGGAATACGCCTATAAGCATAAGTGCCATAAGGACAAGTGAAAGTGGTTTTCTCTTGGTCTTGCGCTTTCACAGCGATTTGAGAGAACCCAGAATAACCATCAAGAAAGCAGAAGTGGGTCTTTTTAGACAGCCTTTCTAGCATTTGATCAATAAAGGGCAAAGTATAATTATCTTTCTTATTAACTTTATTAACCTTTATAAAATCAATGCACATCCTATACCCAACCACTACTCTTTGGGTTATAATCTCATTATTTTCATTAGGCACAACAGTAATTCCCCCTTTCTTTGGAACACAGTGAACGGGGCTAACCCATTGGCTATCAACAATAGGGTAAATAATACCAGCATCAAGGAGTTCTAATACCTCATTTCTTACCACATCCTTCATCTTAGAATTTATACGGCGTTGGTGCTCAACAACTGGTTTTGCATCAGGTTCTATATTAAAAGCATGCTGACATATAGTAGGAGAAATACCTTTTAAATCATCACGAGTATAGCCCATAGCTCCTCGGTGTTTCTTCAGTATTTCCAATAAGCTCTCTTCTTCCTTTCCTGAAAGTTTAGAACTAATAATAATAGGATATACTTTCTTATCATCAAGATAAGCATTTTTAAGATCATCAGGTAAAGGTTTTAATTCGAAAACTGGGTCCCCTTTAGGTGGTAGTGTGGTACCCAAATCTTCCTGATATGTTGGAAATGTATCTATAATTTTTTATGCTCCATTCTTGTTTAGTATCTACTTTGCTTTGCTTTGTCTACACTTTGAGGTGTTTTTATATCTTTTCTGCAACTAACCTATTAACAAGTTGCCATAGTGCCAGTTGCCTGTTCTCTTCTATTTTTGGTTCTAGAAAGGCAAAAAATCAATATTCTCGGAATTGGACGGGACAAAAGCGAAAGTCAATATTTTACCGTGGGTGACATGAAGTCCAGAGGAGAGACTAGGAAGCGAGCCAGGGCGGCCAGACCCCCCTAGGTGCGATTGGTCCCACCCCGCGCCTGGGTAGGGTGTAGGGCCCCTGGCCGCCTCCCAGCCTCGTCTCTTCGCCTATAAGAAGCCCTCAATGCAGAAACCCTAGGAACCTGATCAAAACTCCATGAAACCTTCTGTAGCCACCGCTACCGTCGTCCCTAGATCGGGGGATCTGAAGTTCTTCCCGGCACCATGCCAGAGGGGAGATCATCCCGAAGTCCTTGTTCTCCGGTATGATGCGTGAGTAGTTCCACCTTGGACTATGGGTCCATGTAGTAGCTAGATTCTTGTATCTCCTCCTTGTGCTTTCATGTATAGATCTTGTGAGCTCCATTCATGATCAAGATCTAATCTATTTGTAATCATGCATGTTATGTTTGTGGGGATCCGATGGATATTGAGATTACTATGTCAGATTAATTAATGGTTTTGTCTATTTGATACTATCATGTCTGTGTTGTTTGTGATCTTGCATGCTCTCCGTTGTTAGTAGCTATCTTGGCCAAGTAGTTGCTAGTGACTACAAGAGGGGGTATTTATGCTCGATAGTGGGTTCATGCCTCTAGTTTCCAAGGGAAGTGGCAGAAATCTCTTCTGTTGTAGATATGTTGTTGCTACTAGGGAGAAAATAATGGTCTCTTGTTCATGGAACAAGTGGATTATTTACCTTACACACTTTGCTTAAAGAAGTTGTCTGTTGCTTGCAACTTAATACTGGAGGGGGTTCGGATGATAACATGAAGGTGGACTTCTAGTCATAGATACAGTTGGATGGCGGTCTATATATATTTTTGTATTGCCCAATCGAATCTCATAGGATATTTTTGTCTGGTATTGCATTATATGCCTTGCTCAATTCCTGTCAATTGCCCTTCTGTAATTTGTTTACCCTTCATGTCATGTTGCTTATCTAAGGAGAGCACCACTAGTGAACTATTGGACCCCGGTCCAATCTTTACCATTGATACATCTTCTACTGTTACTTATTTACTTGCTGCAAACCATTACCTTCCACACCATACGCTTAATCCTTTATTATAGCAAACCGGTGAGATTGACAACCTCACTAATTCGTTGGGGCAAAGTCTTGAGTTTATGTTGTGCAGGTTTCCGTGTTGCTTGCAACACCTGTTTGACGTTTCCTTCCTCATGCTGGTTCGATAATCTCGGTTTCTTACTGAGGGAAAACTTGTTGTTGTGTTGCTTCACACCCTGCTCTTAGGGTTCCCAACAGGCTCCACGTCAGCCATTAAATTCTCCGGCGCCGTTGTCGGGGAGTCTAAGGACGTCTTCACAAGGGGAGTCCTTCACTTCCTTTCTCTTTACTTTGTTTTTAGTTTGCTTAGTTTCTTTTGCTTGGTTTTTTTGCCTCTTTCAAAAAACTCAAAAAAATAGTTTAGTTTGGTTTGCTTTCTTTATTCAAAAACACAAAAAAATTAGTTCCTACTCTAGTTGCTGCTGTTTTTGGCTTGACCACCTTTGCCAAAATGAACTCCGCTGAGAACACCATGTTGCTCCCCAAGTTCACCCTGAAAAACCTTTCAATAGGTAGTGGCTCCATAACTGGGAAAGATAATATTGAAGAATTCTTCAATTATGTTAGCAAGCATGAGGATATTGATAATAAATCTATAGCAGAGCTTGCTCCTAATTATGAGATTGCTGCACCTTCTTTAGTTCATATGTTGGAGGCTAGGTTTGTTAGCCTTAACCCCATGATGCAAATTCTGTTCCTAAAACTAAAGAAAGAAAAGAATGTTGAAAAGAGAGAATTTATTCTTGAAACTTTACTAAAAGAGTTCCATTATGTTTCTAAGGAAGCCAAAAAGGTCTTTGAGCATTTTAACATGCTAGGCTCATGCGTAGATGTTGTGGGTACTTCAGGTAAAACCAAGCCTATAGAGGAATTTAAGATACCCATACCCTTTAGGCTTGTTGGAATGAATGAGGCCTTTGAAAAGAATTTTGGTTGGATTGTTCCTAAAAATCCTTTTGATGAAAGTAGTAAACCAAAGATAAATGAGAAGGGATCCTCCAAGACTCATTTGGATGAGATGCCTCTCATAGTTGAAGACTTTGCAAGTATTGATCTAAATTCTTCATTTGAAAAGTACGTGTTGGCAGATAACCCAAGAGTTTCCTTGAGTCTTGGAAGTTATTAATTCAGTAATGACCTCTCCTTATCCTTCTTGTTTGCTTTTTGTGCCAAGAATGACCTCAAATGAGAGGGAAGTAAGATTTGGGGAGTTGTTGTCCCGAAACAGATTTATGTCCTCCACCAAACAAATTTGTGAGGAGTCTCTGTAACTCGGATTAAGATGAAAATTTACGAATAAATCCCCCAGTATGTTAGCTAACTTTCGTTAATTCAACAATTTTTTATGTAAGCAAAAGAAGATTTTCTAAAAAATCGATTTCTACCTACTGGTTTGTTTTGACAGATATCTGCCATTATTTGCATTTGCTAATTATTGATTACTTTTTGAGTTCTCTTTAGGTAAATTGAGATTTTTAAAGGAGTTGCTACAGTAGCTTGTGTTTTTAGTGAAAAGTCTTGCTGTTTCAAAGCTTTTCCTAAAGGTCTATTATATTTTGAATACACTAATGTTGCTAATGAAGATTGTGTAAAGTTCTGTATGAAGGAAAAAAATTCAGGTGTAGAGAGAGAATGATGTAATGAGATGAAGAATGGACAAAAGCTCAATCTTGGGGATGCCACCCCGGTGTCACCCCAAGAAATATCCAAAAGGTACAAGCGTCAAAGCTTGTGGATGCCCAAGGCATCCCCTTCTTCATCAATAAAAAGCTCAAGTCTATCAAGACACTTTGTTTTTATTGTTTCATGCATAGTTATGTTGTTCTTGGAGCATCTTAGTTTGCTTTGATTAGTTGTTTATTTTGCTTGAATAAAGTAGTTTGGACCTGTCACATCCCAAGATTTTCCAAATCTTGTAATGTGAAAAATAAATAAATAAACAAAATAAATAATTGTTGAAATTTAGAGTGAAAAGAAACTTTTGTTTCTAAATGGAAACTTAAAATCCCATCTTGAACAAACTTTGGATAACATTTGAATCCAACTAAATTCAAATCAAGTGGAATGCATTCTTCATAAATGCATCTGGAAATTTAAACACTTGAGAAATAAACGAAAACTCTAAAACCCTAATGGAAGAAAATCATTTTCAAGTTATCCCCAAGCCTATGGATTTGATCCATATAAAAAATTGGTCAAACAAACATTTCAAATTGATCAAGAATGACTATTAGAAATATTATAAAATCATAAGAATTGGATTCACTTAGTTTGGAGCCATAGATAAAATCTTATGAATATAATAAGATAAAGAAATTGAATTTCCAAAGCTAATAAAGCACCTATCTATAAATCCATACCAAATGGTGAGAAAATAATCCTAAATATATTAAAAGTATAAATAAATATTAAATAAGATTTTACAAATTGGAATCACCAAGTTTGGATCTATAAATAAAAAGATATGGATTTTATAAGATAAAGAAAGAATTATATAATGAGGAATATTTAAATGCCAAATCAAATCTTGACCTACTCCATAAGCAAATGGAATGAATATAATCCAAATCCAAATAAAATAAATGGATAAAGAATTTTCCAAATAAAATAAAATGACTTTGACCAAATCCTATTCTATTTGAATAAAGATAAAATCCCTAATAAGAATGATTATTTAATTCATGAGAAAATAGTATTTTGGAATTTACCCAAGTGGAATAAAAGTTGTTTAATTAACTTAAATAGGATTAAATAAATCTTCCAAATAAAATTTAGGGAATTAAAACTATATTTAAATCTATTGGAAATAAAACAAATACCCAATTCAAATGATTTATGAATCATATTAAAATATTCCAAATAATTCAAAGTAAATTATTTGACAACCTAATAAATAAATAAAACCTACTGAAAAGGGTTTGGTGAAAATTTGAATTCAAATAAGAGTTGGAATTATATTAAAATCTTATTTGAATAAAGGCAAGTGCCCTTTTTAAATAAAATATAAACCATAAAAGAATAAAAGAATTATACCAAAATGGTATTTAAAATACACGTTTAAAACAGTATTAAATCATACTGAAAAGTTTGAAAAGATTTGAAAAGAAAAAGAGTTTGAAATTATTTGAATAAAATCAAAACAGAAAATGAAATCAGAAAAGAGAAAAAGTTTCAGAAAGAAAAAAATAAGAAAAGAAACAGCCCAACTAAACCTACCCCAGACCCCAGCCCAGCACGCCCAAATCCCCAACCCACCCGGCTCCTCTCTTTCCCCTGCTCGTTCTTTTCTCACCGCAGGCCGTACCCCCTCACTCGCTGACGACCGTACCCCACGCGTAACTCCCTCACCTCACTGGCCAACTGACCCCACCGCCAGCTCATCGTCGTCCTCACGACCAGTTCTTCACCTCTTTCCTCCGGCAGTTCCCTGTTTTAACTCGTAGCTTCAATTCCCGTTGATTCTGATCGTAACTCACCCCATGACCTCGCCCTACTAATCACCCCTCTCTCCCCTTAATTTCCCCTCAGACACCACGGCAAGAGAGCCCCCAGGCCGCCCCCATTATCACTTACACCGCCGTTGCCTCCGACGCCCTCCGGCGGAAATTCGACGTCGCCCCTCACCCCTTCGACCACACACGCGCGTTCCACAGACCCTGGCGCATCTCCCGGTGGCATCAGCTTTCTCGCACTTGACCCGCAGTGTCGGCAACGACGACAACTGAGCATCGCCACCATCGGCCTCGACTCCGGCGAGTCCTCCTGGTAAGGAATAGACTGCCCCTTCCCCTCTCTTGGATGCTCACATGTTCGTGACTCTCATATGAACCTAACGGTGCCCTCCATTTGTCTTAGCATGCCATAAATCGTCGCCCCCATCGACGAACAGACGAGCCCGAGGCGCAGCTCAACTCCGGCGAGGAATCCACGTCACCACCGTGCGCCCCTCGACGAGCTACAACCACCTTGAGCATCCCCACGCCACGGAGAACTCGGTGAGCTTCTCCCCTCGATCTATCGCTTCCTGTAACGCGACACCGACATCATCTGAGCGCGCCGCCGCCGTTCACCACCGCTAGCGCCGCCAGTGTATGTCCTGTGATTATGAGCCGTAGGATCTTGATCAAAGGGTTGCGATAGAAACTTAACCGAAAGGTTATGGACAGATCTGTGCCACACGATGTCATTAGATCCAACGCCCCACATCGCTTGATCCATGCGAACCGGTACCAGCAAATAGCAACACGACACGTGGCCTGGAATCTGTTTTAAAAACAGAAACTTGTCTATTAGATGACCAAATTTGTAAATTGCATAACTTTCAAACCACACGTCCAAATTTTGCAAATTTTATATCAATGGAATCAGCAAGACAAATCCTACCCAACCATGCACTTTTTTTAGTAAAATGCTTCTATTAAATTGATTGTTTTTGCAGAAACTTGTGTAGGCATATTTGGAATATAAAATTTGTCCTAAAATGATTTTTGAGATAAAACCTTTGGCAAATGGATTGTTTTGAACCTACTGACCTTAGAAACCAACTCATGGATTTGAAAATGTATTTGGTAAAGCTAAGGAGTAAATCTTTGATTTAAAGCAATTCTAGTCAAATAAAAGTAATGTTTATTTATTAAAAATGCTTTTGGAGAAAAACCTTTGCTCTGACCCTAAAACACAAGGTTTTATGATTTAAACATATATTTTGACGAACCCTATAGATTGTTGCTTTGCTAAAGGCATTTTCAACCACATAAAATATTGATTTGGTTTAAAAATGGTTTATAGATAAAATCTTTTGCAAATGGTTTTGCCACTTTATAAAATGACCAATAGGTGTTTTCAAATGTTTATAACCCATTATAAACCACTTTTCCAAATAAAACAATCTTTGGCATGCTAGCATGCATTACTTTTTTTTAATATTTTATGTGATGTTTGCTTGAATGGTAGATTGAAATTGTACCTTGCTTGATTGAATTGTAGTGATTTGAAGAGTGTGAATAGTGCAAGGACAAGGAGTGAACTCATATTCTCTACCAAAAAGGAAAGTGATGCTTCATACTTTTTCCCCATTATTTTCACTATGCATTAGTGATATTTCTAAGTAGGACTTGCATGGAATTTTTACTAAGTATAAACTATGCCATGGGAAATCCTAGTAGATGAAGCTTTAGTAGAAATTTCCTAAGTTAAGATTCCTACTACTATCATGCTTAGCTTAGCTAGTAGAAAACAAGGGTGGATTATATTCATGCTATGGAATATTTCTAAGTCACCTGGGTGGAAAGGAAGGAATGGTTTGTGTTGAGTGGTTCACAAGGCCCATTTCTATGGTTTACCTTGTGTATCTCACTTGTGGATGGCCACCCAGGAACAAAGAGATTTGAGATGTCAAATGTTGAGAAGCTTCAAGTGCAGCCACTTGGCATTATGGGCTCTGCCTGGATCATATAGGTTGCAATAACTTAGCCAAATGGACTGTTGGTGGTAGGGGAATGATAGGTTGGAGCGCGTCCATTCTGGTCTAAGGGAAGGCTTCTGAAAGGTCCTGTCTTGGTGAAAATCAAGTCTTGTGGGGAAAGTGCACAACCTCTGCAGATGGAAGAATCTAAGTACTTAGCCATGTCCCTGGTAAAGGAAAATTTGAGCATCAAGACATGGAAGCTATAAAGAATCTCCTCATCCCAATTTCTAAGTTAAAAACTTGTGGTTGAACAAGGGATTGAAGGATCACCAATTTCTATTGGGAGATGCCTTGGGTGATTTTGTCAAGCAAAAACTTAGTGTTTTCAAATGATAAGGAAAATCTATTTTGAGCAAAGCAAGCCTAAGCTCCACTTAGCCAAATGCATATAGATGATAGACTCCACCATACTACCATAGTATCACTTGCCAATACAATTCAAATGTATTGACCCCTGTGGATGTAACTTATTATGTTGCAGGTTTGTTTGATGTTAGTGAAGTTTATTGATTAGGATTACAAGTCTATAACCAACATGACTGCCTGTGGCACTTTGAAGATGAAGGACCCCATGCTATTGTTATATTCTGCTGCATTGTAATGAGATAGACAAATGAGCTATGTAAGATGTAATAAATTATTTTAATCCTGGTTATAAAGTTGTATTATGACCTTTGTTTCTTGATATTACATCTTAACTGTGGATGCTAGCTATTGATCCAAGGACTAGCATTGTAAACACAGGGATCTCTACCTTATTAAAGGTTGGGAACCTAACAGGACCCCCGTTCTCGTTGTGTTGTTTCAAATAAGTTACTTGGAGTTGGAAAGGAGTAGTAAGTTCTTGCTTGAAAGTGCAAGAGGATCTTGCATTGACTGTGACTTAGACTTTAGCATGACATGCTAGGTGTTGTTTTGACCTTATGCTTAGTGATTATTGCTGTAGCATGTCTTGTTCCAAACAATTGGGATTGCTTAGTGTGCCTTGAAGAAATTATGTGTTGTTTTAGCATGCAAAAGCATAATATTGTGGTGTTCTCCTTTGATGCTTTGTTTGGGTTGACTTGGCACATTCTCACACCATGTTATGACTATGACAAGCCACCATAGCATCTATGATCATTTAGTCCTTGACTTGTAGTACCACTCTATGCTTTGATTAGTAATGTTTTGTTGCTCTGCATGATTATGGCCATTATTGCTCTCTTAGTTGGTTGCTCCTAGTCTTTTGCTAGCCTCCACTTGTATGAGTAAGTCCTACTCATGCTTCCAACTCCCAAGAAACCTAGTTATTACAAAGTGTCCACTATAAATTCCTATGTATGGTGTGTTACTCCATTCCAAGTATATTCTTGTTTTCAGCTATCTTCCAATTAAAAACTATTTTGTTATGTAAAAACTTAGTGATTAAAGCTCTCACAAACTTCATGGCACACTTTATATTCTTTGCCCCTAATAAACTTGAACCATTGTGTCATCTATGTTGTATATGCTTTCACTTATACGTTGGAATTAGCAGAACCGTGCGGTCACAGGGAACGTTTTCAACATTGCACTTGTACTTTGTACTCAGTTGATATCATGATCTTTTGTATATGGATGTCACCAGTGTGAAATAAAGAGGGAACTTGTAAGTCCATAGAGTATGTATTTTGTGTAAGAGAAACGCCTGGGCCGCTAGCCTAAGTCATGCCTAATCATGGTGGAAACTTGCAGCATCACCATAGTGAGCTATCTATGAAGCATTCTCAATAAAAATCTATGCATATAGTAAATAAAAAGATCGCTGAGATGCTCATTGTCTGCTTGCCTTGTCATTTTGGTTATGGGATATCTCCTATACCATGTGCAAGGGGTACCCCGTTGGCGGTTCTCTATGATACGCATGTACTTATAATGACAAGAACTTACAGTTGACTGAAGTTGAGTAGCATGAGGTGTGGCCCTCGTATTCAAGGGACTTGAGATTGCCAACTTATACTTTGTCAAGCATATAATCCATATTTGTTCACTTTAACCTTAATCACTTCAAGATGCTTATGATAGGGGCAATGAGGGCTGAAAGCTAACAAGTACCATAATTTTTGGAAGCTCTTTTTGAAACTTAAAATCCCTGCTTCCCTATTAAGGGCCTTTCTTCCACCATTATTTGAGTCTCGACCTTCTACCTTTTAGGCACCATTAAGAGAGCATAGTTGCCATCTTGTGTGCAGTGTCCCAAAACTTATTGATTGATGCATATTATGATATTACTTGTTCTTATGCTACTTGTTTCTAGTCACCCTTGTGAACTTTGAAGGTGTCATATGCATCTATTTGCTACTCTATGACGGACAAGCTGATTGTCACTATGCCATGTTTTTTGTATGTGAAACAAACAAAAGTTTTTCAATGCATGGTATTCATGATCTTTGTTTGTAGCCTTTCATGTTGCATGCTTAGTTACTATGTCCTATTGTTAGAACTCCATCTTTCATGCACATGTTTAGAGTTCTTTGTTCCCAGATTTCAATGCTTGCAAATGGTTTGATCTTGTTTTTGATGGTGCATGTCACCTCAAAAATTATTATTTTTATCACTTACCTACTCGAGGACGAGCAGGAGTTAAGCCTGGGAATGCTTGATACGTCGGAAACGTATCTATAATTTTTTATGCTCCATGTCTACTTTGCTTTGTCTACACTTTGAGGTGTTTTTATATCATTTCTGGAACTAACCTATTAACAAGTTGCCACAGTGCCAGATGCCTATTTTATTCTGTTTTTGGTTCCCGAAAGGCAGAAAATCAATATTCTCGGAATTGGACGGGACAAAAGCCAAAGTCAATATTTTACCGTGGGCGACATGAAGTCCAGAGGAGAGATGGAGAAGCGAACCAGGGCGGCCAGACCCCCTAGGTGCGGGTGGTCCCACCCCGCGCCTGGGTAGGGTGTGGGACCCCTGGCCGCCTCCCAGCCTCGCATCTTAGCCTATAAGAAGCCCCCGATGCAGAAACCCTAGGCACCTGATCAAAACTCCACGAAACCTTCTGTAGCCACCGCTACCGTCGTCCCTAGATCGGGGGATCTGAAGTTCTTCCCGGCACCATGCCAGAGGGGAGATCATCCCTAAGGCCTTGTTCTCCGGTATGATGCGTGAGTAGTTCCACCTTGGACTATGGGTCCATGTAGTATCTAGATGCTTGTATCTCCTCCTTGTGCTTTCATGTATAGATCTTGTGAGCTCCATTCATGATCAAGATCTAATCTATTTGTAATCATGCATGTTGTTTTGCGAGGATCTGATGGATATTGAGATTACTATGTCAGATTGATTAATGGTTTTGTCTATTTGATACTATCATGTCTGTGTTGTTTTTGATCTTGCATGCTCTCCGTTGTAAGTAGCTATCTTGGCCAAGTAGTTGCTAGTGACTCCAAGAGGGGGTATTTATGCTCGATAGTGGTTCATGCCTCTAGTTTCCAAGGGAAGTGACAGAAATCTCTTTGGTTGTAGATGTGTTGTTGCTACTAGGGAGAAAATAACGGTCTCTTGTTCATGGAACAAGTGGATTGTTTACCTTACACACTTTGCTTAAAGCAGTTGTTTGTTGCTTGCAAATTAATACTGGAGGGGGTTCGGATGATAACCTGAAGGTGGACTTCTAGTCATAGATGCAGTTGGATGGCGATTTATGTATATTGTTGTATTGCCCAATCGAATTTCATAGGATCTTTTTGTCTAGTATTGCATTGTTATGCCTTGCTCAGTTCCTGTCAATTGGCCGGCTGTAATTTGTTTACCCTTCATGCCATGTTGTTTATCTAAGGAGAGCACCACTAGTGAACTATGGACCCCGGTCCAATCTTTACCATTGATACAACTTCCACTATTACTTGTTTACTTGTTGCAAACCATTACCTTCCACACCATGCATTTTATCCTTTGTTACAGCAAACCGGTGAGCTTGACAACCTCACTGATTCGTTGGGGCAAAGTCTTGAGTTTGTGTTGTGCAGGTTTCCGCGTTGCTTGCAACACCTGTGTGACGTTTCCTTCCTCCTGCTGGTTCGATAACCTCAGTTTCTTACTGAGAGAAAACTTGCTGATGTGCTGCTTCACACCCTGCTCTTGGGGTTCCCAACAGGCTCCATGTCAGCCATCACTTCCATAGGTAGATTATGCTTAAGTAACTCAGGCTGACGAAGGAAAACGTCGTCAATCTCATTTCTTTCCTTCATGAAGACATCGCTTTCATGATCTTCCACAAACTGCTGCAAGGCATTGTTAGGAGCAAGAGAAATAGCAGAAAGTTGTTCAACCCTGAAATCCTCATTAGGCAGTTCATTTTCATAAGGAGTTTTAGCAAATTTGGAAAAATTAAACTCATAAGACTCTCCATCAAACTTATTCAAAACTTTTTCCTTCCTACAATCTATGATAGCCCCACAAGTATTCAAGAAGGGTCTACCAAAGATAATAGGATAGGTTTTACTAGCTTCAGAACCAAGTACTAAAAAATCAGCAGGATATTTAATCTTACCACAAAGAACCTCCATATCTCTTACAATGCCAATGGGACATATTGTCTCTCTATTAGCAAGGTGAATAACCACATCAATGTCCTCAAGCTCATAAGTACCAATTTCATGCATAACTTCCCTGTAAAGCTCATAAGGTATAGCACTAGAACTAGCCCCAATATCACATAAACCATAATATCAATGATCACCAATTCTAACAGAAAGCACAAGGATACTAGCTTTTCTAGATTTTCTAGGATGAGAGACAATATTAGAAGCGTCTTCACAAAAGACAATGTGCTCATCCTCTATATTTTTAGTGACAAGATCTTTCACAATAGCTACCACATGTTCAATATTTATTTGCTCATCGGGTTCCACAGTTTTCTTTGTACTTTTGCTAACCACGTTAGCTATGATAGAATGTTCCTTTACCTTAGCAGGAAAAGGGATTTTCTCTACATAAGGTTCAGGCATAATAGGATCAACAATACAAACTTCTATGCTAGCAGGAACATGGGTAACAATGTCTTTATAAGGTGCATGGTACTTGTCCCACTATTTTTTGGGAATTTCAATATAAGAGGCAAAGGCCTTAAAACATTTTGAAAGAACTTGAGAATCAAGACCATACTCATTACTAATATCATGGAAGTCATCAGTTCCCATAAAATATTTTATGCATTCATAATCATAATTTATACCTGACTTTCTCCCTTTGTCATTCTCCCAAGATTCAGTATTCTCTTGAATACGGTCTAGGAGATCCCATTTAGCTTCTTCCTTCATACGTGTGAATGATCCAGCACAATAAGCATCTAGTAAATCTTTATCATGAAGAGAAAGCCTAGCATAAAAGTTATTGATAATAATATTGTTAGGGAGTTCATGAATAGGACATTTAAGCATTAGTAACTTCAATCTCCCCCAAGCTTGATCTGTACTCTCTCCATCACGAGGCCAAAAGTTATATATCATATTCCTATCCTTATGAATTTCACTAGGAGGATAAAATTTAGAATAAAAGATAGGTACTATTTCCTCCCATTCCATGGATTACCCATTCTTCAGTAGCTTATACCATTCTTCAGCTCTCACTTTCAAGGATATAGAGAGTAACTTCTTCTTCACTTGTTCAGCTGTGATACCTTCACACTTAAACAACACGCATAATTCATGGATAAAAAGCAAATGATCCCCAGGGTGGACAGTTCCATCCCCTTAATAATAATTATCCATCACATGATCAAGAATACTTGTAGGTATCTTAAAAGGATTTATCTCAATAGGTGGTGGTTCATCTACTACCCTAACAATGGTAGTAGTTTTCCCAAACAGAAAACCAAGTGGGTTATCCATATTGGAAACAAAGTAACAAACAGAAATAAAAAACAATACTCATAGTATAAGTTTCCTTTACCAGTTCCACTCTTCAATAGCGCTTCACTCCCCGGCAACATCGCTAGAAAATAGCCTTGATGACCCACAAGTATAGGGGGTGTATCGTAGTACTTTCAATAAATAGGAGTGTCGATCCCAACGAGGATCAGAAGGTGTTGACTAGTGGTAAGGAGCAGTAAATCTCTGTAAATACTTAGCAAATGGATTTTTAGGGGTTTTCTGATAAAGCAAAGAAATAAAGTGCAAGTAATAAAGACAACAAACAAATGCAACAAGTGGTCCAATCCTTTCTTAGCAAAGGACAAGCCGGTGTAAATACTTATAAGGACCAAACATTCTCGAGGACACATGGGAATTCTGTCAAGTGCTTTCGCTTCAAATAGCTAAGTAGTCTTCTTTGGTGTTGTAAGTGTTGTGTGGGTGAACCTGTGCTAATGTACCGACCTTACTTGGACTAATACATACTAGTGATTAAACCCCCTACAAGCATCCGCAACTACAGGAAGCAATTAAGATATAAACCTAACCACAGCCTTAAACTCTGAGATCCTACGCTCCCTTGTGCAATGGTGTCCTAACGGGGATTCAGTTTTCTGTCACTCTGGTAACCCCACAATTAGTAGCCAAATACACAATGCATTCCCCTAGGCCCATAAATGGTGAAGTATCATATAGTTGACGTTCACATGACACCACTAGAAGAATAGCACCATAACTTAAATACTAAACCATTGAATAATATTTCAACACAAATCCACTACTAACAACATGACTTCTCCCATGTCCTCAAGAACTAAACGAACTAATCACAAGACATCATATGGATCAAGATCAAAGATGATATGGTGATGGGTAGCAATCTGAACATAAACAATAATCCAATGGTTCCACTCACAAGCATCAACTACAATAGTAATCAACACCAAGAAATTTTCCCCTAAGAACTATGCAAGTATTCAACACAATTGTTACAGCGGGATGGAGTGGTGATGATGGTGCTGGTGGAGATGATGGTGTGGATGATGATGATGATCTCGATGAAGTCTAGCTTGATGATGATGTTGATGGCGATGATCTCCCCTCTCCGGGAAGGAATTTCCCCGGCAGAAATCTGTCTGCCGGAGAGCTCTTTCTCTCTCGGTGTTTTCCACCATGTATAGGCGACGGAATCTTTCTGTGGTTGCTCCCCGTGTTTTAGGGTTTAGAGGAGAAGATATAGGCCAGAGGGCGAAGCCAGTGTTGGGCCAGGTGGGCCACACCCCCTGTAGGCGGAAGATACCTCCGACTCTCCCCCGATTCCAAATATTGGTTATCACCAAGTGAGAAAGTATCAAGTATAATAATGTGAGATACCCTCACTTGGTGAGAAACCTAAAAGCCGCCAAGATCAAAATCGCAACAAGATACAAATGGAAGATCTGATTTTGATGAACAAGAGCTTGTTATGGAGATTACCACAAGCTCTATATCCTCACATGGATAATACCAAATAATAACCAAATATGATGATGCAAGTATGCAAAGGTTTGAGCTCTCTCCGAATGATGTGATCGAGTTACTCATTCGAGATCCCCTCTTGATAGTATGGTTATCTATCCTCAACCCGGTCTCCCACACACAACATGAGACCGCCAAAAGGGAAAACCTATCAAGATTATACCTTTGCCTTGAGCATTCCACTTGAGCTAGATATAGATGAACTTGACCTTCTCAAGATGGAACGCCTTTCTTGATTCCTCATCATGGATTCATGATCACCGAGGATGGCAAGCATCAAACATGAGATCTTATATAGATGGCGCATTTTGAGCTTGCAAAACACATATTCTTCTTCATATCATCGACCTTGAAGCCAACACATGCTCCAAGCAATGCCAATAGACAAATCCTACAAGTGCAACTTTATACACACATTAGTCCATAAAGATTGTCATTAATTACCAAAATGACACATGGGGGCCCACATGTTCTTTCAGAGGTTAGCAGATGAGGCCCCTATTTCGTGCGAGAGGAATCACTTACATATAAGGGGAAATTCATGCACGTGTATATAGTAGTGGCATCAAAAGATCCTTTGCAGCTCACTATTGAGATGCTTTGAAAATCCCTCTTGAATTTGTGACGTAGCTTTTGATCTCTTCTTCCACATGAAAAGAAGGTACTCATGCTCTGGTATGACCAATTTGCATCACCACTCTATATCATAATTTACCTCTATTCATTGATATTTGTCTTATTATGAGGTATTACTTATGGCTTTTCATCTGTTTATGCATGTTGGATGATTCTTGGAGGATGAACTGTCGGAGTCTAGATTCTGATGGAAAATAAGGCATTTCAGTGCAATTTCGCAAAGATCAGAAAAATATGGAAACATATTATTTTACCAGAAGACGAAGGAAGACAGAAGGAGGAGCGAAGAGGGGCCGCAGGGAGCCCACACCTCCCCTAGGCGTGGGCCCATCTGACCCCGTGCCTAGGGCATGTGTGGCCCACCTGCCCGACCTCCGACTCTCCCCCTTCGCCTATATCTTCCCTACGGAACCCTGAGTCTCAGGGAGCGACCACAGATAGATTTTCGCCGCCTCTGGGGGCGGAAAACACCGAGAGAGAAATATCTCCCCAGAAGATAGATTTCTGCCAGGGGAATTCCTTCCCGGAGTGGGGAGAGGGTCTCCATCAACACCATCATCAAGCTAGGCTTCATCGGGATCATCATCATCATCCACACCATCATGTCCACCAGCACCATCATCACCACTCCGTCCTGCTGTAACAATTGTGTTGGATATTGCTTTAGTTCTTAGGGGAAACTTTCCCGGTGTTAATTACTATTGTAGTTGATGCTTGTGAGTGGAACCATTGGATTATTGTTTATGTTTATATTGTTATCCATTACCATATCATCTTTGATCTTGATCTATATGATGTCTTGTGAGTAGTTCGTTGTGTTCTTAAGGACATGGGAGAAGTCATGTTGTTAGTAGTGAATCTGTGATGAGTTACTACTCAATGGTTTAGTATTTAAGTTGTGGTGTTATTCTTCTAGTGGTGTCATGTGAACGTCGACTACATGACACTTCACCATTTATGGGCCTGGGGGATGCATTGTGAATTTGGCTACTAATTGTGGGGTTAAACCTGAACCCCCGTTGGGACACCTTTGCACAAGGGAGCGTAGGATCTCAGAGTTTAAGGCTATGGTTATATTTATATCTTAATTACTTTCATGTAGTTACGGATGTTTGCAGGGGGTTTAATAACAAGTATGTATTATTCCAAGTAAGGTCGGTATGTTAGCACAGGTTCACCCACACAACACTTACAACACCAGAGAAGAGTACTCAGCTATTTAAAGCGAAAGCACTTGACAGAATTCCCAAGTGTCCTCGAGAACGTTTGGTCCTTATAAGTATTTCCAACGGCTTATCCTTTGCTAAGAAAGGATTGGGCCACTTGCTCCGTTTGTTCGTTACATTTGTTACTTGCTCTTTTTTTGTTGCCTTGTCAGAAAACCACTAAAAATCCGTTTGCTAAGTATTCACAGGGATTTCCTGCTCCATACTGTTGGGGTTCGTAGCATGGAAAACAAAAAATTACCGCATGCAAACAAACAAGCCAAGATTTATCTACTAGATTGTAGGAACGAGTCGATTAGAGTACTCACCCTCTAAGATTCAAAGCGGTTAACGAGAGCATATTCTCGTTGGTGATGTAGTCGTACACTTCCCGATCTCAAGATCGTGTAGACGATCCTTCCGGCGCTGCGTTCCGGCAGCGCTTCCGCAGTCGGTCACACGTTCGGTACTCGATGAAGACCTTCCTCTCCCTTGTTCCATCAGGCAGCGGAGGTTGTAGTTCTCCCCTCGCGATTCCGGCAGCACGACGGTGTGGTGTCGGAAGTAGAGGGAAGATCCCGCAGGGCTTCGCCTAAGCCGGTGCGAGTTATGGTGGATCTAGGGTTTCCCGGTGATCTAGGGTTTAGAATGCCAGGAGGAGGAGGAGGAGGTGTCGGTGATGGATAGGGCGGCGGCGACGAGGCGGCGACGGCGCGGGGCGGTGGCGGCAGCGCGGCACAGGTGGAGGGCTGGCTCTTGGTTTGTTTGGGGCATCCCTCCCCCTCTATTTATGAGATGGGGTGTAAGATCCCTCCCTTATAAAGGTAAGGATCCCTGTGATTGCAATGCTAGTCCCTGGATCAATAGCTAGCATCCACAGTTAAGATGTAATATCAAGAAACAAAGGTCATAATACAACTTTATAACCAGGAATAAAATAATTTATTACATCTTACATAGCTCATTTGGCTATCTCATTACAATGCAGCAGAAATAGCTTTAACATGGGGTCCTTCATCTTCAAAGTGCCACAGGCAAACATGTTGGTTGTAGACTTGTAATACTAATCAACACACTTCACTAACATCAAACAAACCTGCAACATAATAAGTTACAGCCACAAGGGTCAATACATTTGAATTCTATTGGCAAGTGATACTATGGTAGTATAGTGGAGTTTATCATCTATATGCATTTGGCTAACTGGATCTTAGTCTTGCTTTGCTCAAAATAGATTTTCCTTATCATTTGAAAACACTAAGCTTTTGCTTGTCAAAATACACCCAAGGCATCTCCCAATAGAAATTGGTGATCCTTCAACCCTTGTTCAACCACAAAATTTTAACTTAGAAAATTGGGATGAGGAGATTCTTGATAGCTTCCATATCTTGATGCTCAAATTTTCCTTTACCAGGGACATGGCTAAGTACTTAGGTTTTACACTCTGCAGAGGTGGTACACTTTCCCCACAAGACTTGATTTTCACCAAGACAAGATCTTTCAGATGCCTTCCCTTAGACCAGAATGGACGCGTTCCAACCTATCATCCCCTACCACCAACTGTCAATTTGGCTAAGTTATTGCAACCTATATGATCCAGGTAGAGCCCATAATGCCAAGTGGCTGCACTTGAAGCTTCTCAACATTTGACATCTCAAATCTCTTTGTTCATGGGTGGCATTCCACAAGTGAGATACACAAGGTAAACCATAGAAATGGGACTTGTATAACCACTCAACACAAACCATTCCTTCCATTCCACCCAGGTGTTTCATTCACTTAGTTGTTTTATTAAACAAAACACAAGTCTTTGACTTAGAAATATTCCATAGCATGAATATAATCCACCCTTGTTTTCTACTAGCTAAGCTAATCATGATAGTAGTAGGAATCTTAACTTAGGAAAATTCTACTAAGCTTTCATCTACTAGGATTTCCCATGGCATAGTTTATACTTAGCAAAAATTCCATGCAAGTCCTATTTAGAAATAACACTAATGCATAGTGAAAATAATGGGACAAAAGTATGAAGCACCACTTTCCTTTTTGGTAGAGAATATAAGTTCACTCCTTTATCTTGCAATGATCACACTCTTCAAAATCCACTCCAATTCAATCAAGCAAGGCATAAATTTCAATCTACCATTCAAGCAATGATCACATAAAATAATAGAAACAAAGCAATGCATGCAAGCATGCTAAAGATTGTTTTATTTGGAAAAGTGGTTTCTAATAGGTTATAAACATTCTAAAACACCTATTGGTCATTTTATATAAGTGGAAAAATCATTTGCAAAATATTTTACTTATAAATCATTTTTAAACCAACCCATATTTTATGTGGTTGAAATTTCCTTTAGCAAAGCAATAATATTTATAGGGTTCACCAAATACATTTTTAATTCTAAAACTTGGTGTTTGGGGTCAGAGAGTTTAATCCAAATCATTTCCCAAAGATTTTTCTCCATAAAGTATTTTTAACATATAAACAACATTTTTATTTGACTAGAAATGCTTTAATTCAAAGATTTATTAATTTGCCTCACAAAATATGTTTTTGAATCCATAAGTTGATTTATATGGTCAGTAGGTTCAAAACAATCCATTTGCCAAAGGTTTTATCACAAAAATAATTTTAGAATGAATTTTATATTCAAATTATGCCTACACAAGTTTCTGCAAAAACAACCATTTTACCAGAAGCAATTCATTAAACAAAGTGCATTGTTGGAAAGTACTTGTCTTGCTGATTCCATTGATATAAAGTTTGTAAAATTTGGACGTGTGGTTTGAAAGTTATGAATTTTGCAAGTTTGAATAACTAATAGAACATTTTCTGGTTTTTATAACACAGTTTGGGCCATGTGGAATGTTTTGATTGGCCGAAAACGGTTCGCGCGGATCGGTTAACGTGGGCCGCTGGATCTAATGCAAATCGCACGGCGCAGATGCTCTCATACCTCTTCGATAAGTGACTCTATCGTAGCCGCGCGATCGTGATCTAACGGTGTACAGGGGCCTGACCAAATCTGAGCGGCGCTAGCGGCGGCGGACAGCGGCGCGCGCTCTGGTGGTGTCACTGCCGACGATGCAGGATGCGAGGAAGAGAGAGGGGGCTCACCGAGTTCGCAGCATGCTGCTGATGCTCAACATGGTCGTCACTTGTCGAGGGGCACTCTGAATCACCGGTGATTCCTCGCCGGAGTTCAAGACAGCGTCGGGCACGCACTATCGCGGTCGGAGACGAGGTTGTAGATCGCGCGCGGTTGATTGGCGACCACCTAGAGATGCATAAGACATAGGCGAACAAAACGGCATGATTCACTGGTCGAGGCGCACACGGAGTCGAGTTCTAGGGCTCACCGGAGTTGCGGGGTCGTCGGTGGCGCACTGGTGAAGACGTTGTCGACGTTCTGGACCGTGCGCGAGTGAGATAGTGTCACAGGGAGGTGCGTAGGGAGATGGGGAGAAAGCTCGTGTGGTTGAGGGGGCGAGGGGCGACGGTGGCTGGCCGGAATCGTCGCTGAAGTGTGTCGGAGGCCGCGGCGGTGCAAGGTAAAATCAACGCAGCCTGGTGGCTCTCTGGCAGTGAGGTTTGAGGGGAAAGAGAGAAGAGAGAGGGGATTTATCGAGTGTGATCGCAAGGAGAAATTACTGCGCCATCAACGCGTATTGACGCTAAGAAATTTTTGCCAGAAACGATCGAGAAGGAGACGCGGTCACCGCGGGTGGAAGGGATGATGACGGGGCAATCGACGTGGCCTGGGTTAGCGGGTCAGTGAGAGAGTAGGGTAGGTGCTCGAGTGAAAAAGTCCAGGGAGAGAGGGGAGCCGGGTGGGTTGCTGGGCTTGTTGGGCTAGGGTTTGATGGGCTGGGACTTTTCTTATTTTTTTCCTTTCAGAAACTTTTTCTCTTTTCTAATTTCATTTTCTATTTTGATTTTATTCAAATAATTTCAAACTCTTTTTCTTTTCAAATCTTTTCAAACTTTTCAGTATGCTTTAATACTGTTTTAAACCTGTAGTTTAAATACCATTTTGGTATAATTCTTTTATTCTTTTATGGTTTATATTTTATTTAAAAAGGGCACTTGCCTTTATTCAAATAAGATTTTAAATAAAATTCCAACTCTTATTTGAATTCAAATTTTCACCAAACCTTTTTCTGTAGGTTTTATTTATTTATTAGGGTGTCAAATAATTCACTTTGAATTATTTGGAATATTTTTAATATGATTTATTAATCATTTAAATTGGGTATTTGTCTTTATTCCAATGGAATTAAATATGGTTTAGTTCCATAAATTTTATTTAGGTGATTTCCTTGATTCCATTTAATTTAATTAAATAACTTTTAATCCACTTGGGTAAATTTCAAATACTATGTTCCCATGATTTAATTAATCATTCTTATTTGGGAATTTGTCTTAATTCAATGGAATAGAATTTGGTTAAGGCCATATTATTTTATTTCCATATTATTTATTCTTTTATTTCATTTGAACTTGGATTATGATTATTCCATTTGTGTATGGTCTTGGCCAAGTTTTATTTGGCTCTTATCAAATAGTCGTTATTAATTATTTCTTCCTTTATCTTATAAAATCCATATCATTTTATTTATAAGTCCAAACTTGGTGATTCCAATTTGTATAATTTTATTTAGTATTTGTTTTATCCTTTTAATTCTCTTTAGGATTATTTACTCACCATTTGGTATGGATTTTTAGATAGGTGCTTTATTAGCTTTGGAAATTCAATTTCCTTATCTTATTGAATTCATAAGATTTTCTTTATGGCTCCAATTTAGGTGAAACCAATTCCCATGGTTTTTTTAATAATTCTATTTGTCATTCTTGATCATTTATAAATGTTTGTTGACAAATTTTTATATGTATCAAATCCATAGGCTTTGGGATAACTTGGAAAAGTTTTCTTCCATTAGGGTTTGAGGGTTTTGGTTTATTTCCAAATGTTTAAATTTCCAGGTGCATTTATGAGGAATGAATTCCACTTGATTTGAATTTAGTTGGATTCAAACATTACTCAAGTTTGTTCAAGATGGGATTTTAAGTTTCCTTTCAGAAATAAAAAGTTTCTTTTCACCCTAAATTTCAACAATTATTTATTTTGTTTATTTATTTTTCACATTCCAAAATTTGGAAAATTTTGGGATGTGACAGGGGGCAGCCTTGGGAGGGCAGGGTTTGAATCCAAACTCAAACCCAAGTTGGATTGAAGGAAGGACTCTTTCCTTCTTCCACTAGGAAACCATTGTTCTAGTTTGACTTTTCAAACCTCCCGTTTGACTTTCAATTTAGAGCTTTAATTCTCTCTTGCAAATGCCCAAACCAAGTGACCTAGGACATGATCCAATCATTCCACTTATCCATGACACATTCATGGACCATTCCCCTTCCGGTCTGGTGAACCTTCTAGAACCTTCTAGAACCTCTTCGATGAAAACATTGAAATCATTCCCGAACTCTGGAATCGAACTTCCCTTATATGAATCTTATTCTCCAGACCATTTCGGATCTCCTAGTGATATCTCGGATCCCCGAGACTCCGAACAACATTCGGTATCCCTACTAACATTCCATATCTACTAAAGAACATCGAATCCTTAAGTGTGTCTCCCTACGGTTCGTGAATTATGCGGACATGACCGAGACACTTCTCCAATCAATAACCAATAAAGGAATCTGGAAATTCATATGGCTCCCACATATTTCTACGATTAATTTGCGATCGAATGAACCACTTACATACGATACCAATTTCCCTTTGTCTCGCGATAATTTACTTATCTGAGGTTTGATCGTCGGTATCTCTGCATACCTAGTTCAACCTCGTTACCGTTAAGTAGTCTTTTCTCGTTCCCATGATATGTGATCCCTTGTGAGCCAGTCACATGCTTGCAAGCCAATTGGATGACATTCCACCGAGAGGGCCCAGAGTATATCTATCCGTCATATGGATGGACAAATCCCACTCTTGATCCATGTGCCTGAACACATACTTTCCGAACACTCAATGCCACCTTTATAGCC